>CM070778.1:53585045-56195045 GCA_036346955.1 Dipus sagitta
TTCACTATGTAGTCTCAGGGTGGCCTCGAACTCACGGTGATCCTCCTACCTCTGCCTCCCAAGTGCTGGTATTAAAGGTGTGCACCACCAGCTAAATTGAATATTTTTATTTATTCATTTGTGGACAGAGATAAATAGAAGAAAAAGACACAGAGAATGGGCACTCCAGGGCCTCTGGCCACTGCAAAGGAACTCCAGATGCATGTGCCACTTCAGTGCATCTGGCTTTGCGATGGATACTGGGAAACCAAACCTGGATCATTAGGCTTTGCAGGCAAGCGCCTTAACCATTGAGCCATCTCTCTAGCCCTACTTTTCCTTCTTCCTCTTTCTTTGCTTCTTCATTTTTATCTTTCTCCTTCTTGGCTCATACTTTGAATTTAACTGATCTTCATATTCTGAATACCCTCTTTGTAAGAAAAAGGTTTGCAATTATTTTTCCCAGTCTGTTAGCTTTGTAGTTTTTAAACTATAGATCGTGACTTATTAATGAATAATTGAATAAGTTTAGTGTGTGAAGATTAACATGTATTTTCTTTTTAAAAATTTTTAGGGGCTGGAGAGATGGCTTAGCAGATAAGGCTGCTTGCCTGCAAAGCCAAAGGACCCAGGTTTGATTCTTCAGGACCCACATAAGCCAGATGCACAAGGGGCTGCACATGTCTGTAATTTGTTTGCAGTGGCCAAAGGCCCTGGCATGCCCATTCTCTCTCTCTCTCTCTTTCTCTCTCTCTCTCTCTCTCAAATAAATAAAAATAAAAATAAAATTTTCAATATTTTTCAATATATATTTTCTAAGTAAAATAGTAAGTTGCAGGACTCGCTGCACACAGTAAGACTAAAGGGGCACACACTTTAATTTGTGCGTTTGTGGAATACTGAGTTCTTCCCTTCCTCTGTTCTTCCCTTTCCTGATCAAGTGATCTGCTAGAAATAAGACACATTCCTTCCTGCAGGTAATAATATTTGAACCAGCATCTTTATGTAAGCCAGAGGCACAAAGGGGTGCATGCATCTGGAGTTTGTTTGCAGTGGCAAGAGGCCTTGGTGCTCCCAGTCTCTCTTCTCTCTCTCTCTCTCTCTGTTTCTCTTCTCCCTGTCTCTTTCTGCTTGAAAATAAAATTAAATAAATAAATAAAAAGAGTATGGAATCAAGGCCAGGGGCTACAGATCAGTTGGTAGAGTGTGTGCCTTGCATACACAAAGTCCTGGGATTACAGACATGTGCCCCCATGCCCAGCTCGTTGGATGGATTTTTTTTTTAACTTAAAAAAATATTTTATTTATCTATTTGAGAGAGAGAGAGGATGATGGATGGGTATTTTGAGGAACATACTTGGGGAAACAAAGCTTTATACCAGGTCAATGGGAGTGCCCTGGTAGGGCTGGAGGACAATATTCTCTTGTGAACCTTGAAGAATAGTCCCAGGATGAAGTCAAGATGATTTCCTTTGCCTCGAGAGCCAAAGCCAGGGTAAGGGCCTGCACAGTGACATTGTGCAGGGCCAGCGCCCAGCCTGGGTAGATGTGCGGTGCATTCTTTTCCCCATTTACCTGGGTATGTGACAGGCAGATAGTGCAGACAGTGCCAAGGAACTCAGACCTGAGCTGTGAGGACAGGTCCTTGGTGCGAGCTTTCAGTCTCCCTTGGACCCAGTACAGAAGCCAGTACTGGGCCAGCCTGTAGGAACTCTCCATCCTGGCCAAGGGAGCCTTCACAAACAGCACCGACTGGGACACCAGTTGGGAAGCCAGATGGGAGAGTCTGGAGTTCGGGGAACCGGGGGACAGACGCAGCTCTATTCCTTGTCTTGCTGCCTTTTTTGGTGATGTTAGGTGCCATGTTCAGTCTTTCTGGGCCTAGTCATCTCCCGTGGGAAAAACAGAACCGAATTTGTGCTCTTCTCTCTCAACTAGTCTTTGAGAGAGAACCCAGGCTGAAGACAGGCAAGGCTGTACTGGGTTTCTTCCCTTTCCCAGCCAAGTGATCTGCTTGAAGCCTCCCAACGCCAGGGAACTCCTTACCCCCCATTCCACAACTGGACGGCCATTGCAGTGGCTGTCAGCAAGCCCTTCCTTCTACTGGATGGACATCTGGGAGTTCCTGTCACTAACCCGGCTCTTCCTTTTGGAACTCGT
Source organism: Dipus sagitta (assembly GCA_036346955.1). Classification (NCBI taxonomy): domain Eukaryota; kingdom Metazoa; phylum Chordata; class Mammalia; order Rodentia; family Dipodidae; genus Dipus; species Dipus sagitta. Next base: position 53,587,185 of record CM070778.1, read on the forward strand.
GACCCATGACTAACCCCTGTGCTGGGATGCCCAGCGGAGGTCATTTCACTGGGTCCTCTCACTTCCCCATGGGCCAGAAGGTCACTCCACACTCCAGCAAGCTCACACACCCCTGCCTTGCTCGGGCCCAGGTTTGCCCTCTTCCAGCCCTCTGCCTCTGAGCTCCCTCATTCTCTGGCCTGCCCAGGCCAACTTCCCCAACCCCTCAGACCAGCTGCTCTTAGCACCCACACAGCTTCGGAGGTCTTTCTCCACCCACCCCACTGCAGGTGGTACTCACGTGGGGTTGTTCCCACCTTGGTAGAGAGCATCTAGTGCAGCGGGAAGGTCTCAGGTCCTTGAAGATACTGACCACACCATTCATCTTTATTTATTTATTTATTTATGAACAACACAGAGAGGAAGAGGCAGAGAGAGAGGGAGAATGGGCGTGCCAGGACCTCCAGCCACTGCAGATGAACTCCAGACACGTGCGCCCCCTTGTGCATCTGGCTTATGTAGGTCCTGGGGAATCAAGCCTAGAACCGGGGTCCTTAGGCTTCACAGGCAAGAGCTTAACTGCTAAGCCATCTTTCCAGCCCCACACCATTCATCTTTATTGGTAAACCCCAAGTCTATCCACATGGTCCAGATGGCCTGGAGCTGACCATGGGCCCCAGCACAAGCTGGCCAGAGCAACCTGACCTCAGCAGGACCAGGCAGGACAAAGGATGCTCCCCAGCTCTCCTTCTAGAAGCCACCTTCCATTAATGACCTGATGTCATGGAGAGAGGAAACTGCTTGCCATCTAGGAATGATGTCTCCCTTAGGTGAGCTTGTGTGCCCATGTGACACTTTGTCACCCTTGTCCTGTGATCTGAAGGTCATGAAGTCCCATCAGATGAAGTTCCCATGATGGCTTCCTCCCTCGAAGTGTGACTTCTTCATCAACTCTTCCCCTTGCTCCTCAGCCACCACGCCTGCTGTTTCCTCTCTGTGCTCTGAGGAGTTGAACTCTGCCACCTACAAGCCCCTCTGGCATTTCGTCTGTCAACGGTTTGTCCCCACATCCACCGTCCACGAGCCTGTCATGTCAAGGGGCTCAAGCTGACAGCATGGTCCCGGGACTCACTGGCCAGAAGCAACCACATCCCTCACGTGGCTGCTGTGCGTGTGAGTCACCGCACCACGGCGTGTTTATTAAGACGTGGGGAGCTCATTTGCCAACTCTGGAGCCACGGGGGCTGGCTAAGTTTAGAACGAGCTGTGAGCATGAGGACTCCGTGTTCCTTCTCCTCTGGCAAAACACAAGACGGGAGCATCCTTTTCATCTCCCTTCTCGCTGACAAGTCCTGAGCTTCATGTGCCACAGATCGGCCTCCTCCCAGCACGCCTCTGTAATTACGGGGGGAACACCCCCCCCCCATCGCGCTAGGGCTGGAAAGCCTCAGATCACTGGAATGTTTTTAGGAAGAACAGAAATTCTTTAAAAAAAAAAAAAAAGGATGCTTTAATGCCTTAAGGAAAATGAACTTCTCTGGGTGTCTGTGGACCAGCTTCATGGGTGTGCAGGGACCCCCAGAGTTCTAATGACAGTGTGAGGCACCATGGGAAAAGCGTCCCGGGACATCTGTCAGGTTCCTAAAGCGGGGGGTTCTGACTACTCCTGGTCTCAGACTGAGGAAAAGATGCCCTCCTCACGCATGCGTTGCTTTGGCCCTGCCAGGATTACACACTGCAGTTCTTGAGGAGTTTGCACTAGAGACGGAGTGCCTGGGGCCCAGGGTTATGCCCGGCGCGCTGGGAGAAAATCCCGGGTGCAGGTGAGGGAGGTTGCAGCAGCCCACCTGCCCAGAGGGAAGAGAAGTCCTTCGTGGAACTGGGCACATAGGTCAGCTGGAGGATGACAGGTTCATGCGGAGGGAGGTGGAGGTGAGAGTGGGGGGCGGCTGTCAGCATCAACGCTTGAAGGGCCTGGTGGCATGGGCTCCCCCACCCGCCCCGTGCATTTGCTGCTTGTATGCTGATGGGCTCTTTCCCATCCTGGAGAAAGTTCTTGCTAGACTTGGTATCACAGGTTTTTTTTTTTTTTTTTCTTTTTTCTCCTGGGTTGTGTCTGTTGTTTGGAGATAGCATCTCATGTAGCCCGGGCTGGCCTTGAACTCTCTATATAGCCAGTGCTGGCCTTGAACTCCTGATCCTTCCTGCCTCCATTTTCCAGTCTTTTCCTGTTGATTGTGTTTTATCAGCTGAGTTCCTCTCTGCCTCTCATCTCACCTCAGGGAATTCTGGCACTTGGTCATAACATGGAAATTCACATGTATATAGCTGAGGCCACACGTAACTGGGAAGGGAAGACTGCTGTCAAAACAAACCAAATGGGCTGGAGAGATGGCTCAGCAGTTAAGACACTTGCCCATAAAATCTAACGACCCGAGTTTGATTTCCCCAGTACCCACATGGAGTCAGCTGCACAAAGGGGCTAGAGGCCTTGGCACATCCATTCTCTATCTCTCTCTCCCAGACGTGGTGGCACACGCCTTTAATCCTAGCACTTGGGAGACCTAGGTAAGAGGATCGCTGTGAGTACAAGGAAAGCCTGAGACTACATAGTGAATTCCAGGTCTGCCTGGGCTAGAGCGAGACCCTACCTCGAAAAACCAAAACCAAAACAAAACAAAAAACCAGTATCTGTTCAGGGTCAAACAAGAACAACCCTTGCCTTCCTCGTCCCCCTCCCATCAGGTTAATGGAGAGGTATGTGTGTCCCTAGTGAGTGTCACCAGTCACTAGTAGTCAGCAAATTAGCTCCTGTGCTGCTACATCTGCTTTCCATGGCGTCATCTGGCCACTTAACCACCGGCTGCCACAAGGGCCATTTGGAATGCAAAGCCCAGATTCAAGTTTGAGATCAGCTGTTTATTGTGTGACCTCACAGAAGTCACTAAACCATTCAGAACATTATCTTCCCAACTTATAAGCACAGGGAATAGAATGAAATGTTTACCTATCCCAAAGAAGAGAAAAGAACTAATAATTATTTTCTTTAAAAACATTTTTATTTATTTATTTACTTATTTATTTGACAGAGAAAGAAGCAGATAGAGAGAATGGGCACACCAAGGCTTCCAGCCACTGCAAACTCCAGATGTGTGTGCCACCTTGTGCATCTGGCTTACATGGGTTCTGGGGAACTGGACCTGGGTCCTTAGGCTTCACAGGCAAGTGCCTTAACTGCTAAACCATCTCTTTAGCTTCTTTTTTTAAAAAATAGAGGGAGGGAGAGAGGGGGAGTGAAGAGGCAGATAGAAAGAATGGGCACACCAGGGCATCTAGCCACTGCCAACAAACTCCAGACACATGCGCCACCTTGTGTAACTGGCTTATGCGGGTACTAGGGAATGGGTCCTTAGGCTTTGCAGGCAAGTGCCTCAACCAGTAAGCTATCTCTCCAGACCAGTTATTGTTTTTTGTGTGCCAGGTCTGCTCTTTATAATCATTGCCCCTGCCCCCCTTTTTAAAAAGATCTATGTAGCTCAGGCTGGCCTCAAAATTGTGATCTTGATTCAGCGTCCCTAGCGCTGGGATTGAAGGCATGTGACACCACCCTTGAAAATAAACATTCTTAAGCCGGGCATGGTGGCGCACGCCTTTAATCCCAGCACTCGTGAGGCAGAGGTAGGAGGATCGCCGTGAGTTCGAGGCCACCCTGAGACTCCATAGTGAATTCCAGGTCAGCCTGGGCTAGAGTGAGACCCTACCTCGAAAAACCAAAAAAAAAAAAAAAAAAAAAAAAAAAAAAAAAAAAAAAAAAAAAAAAAAGAAAATAAACATTCTTTTCGCTTTTTAAACTTTGGAAGGGGAGACGGCTCAGTGGGTAAAGTGCTCGCTGCACAAACGTGAGAGCTGGCATTTGGATCCCAGCACCTATGTCAAAGCCAGCCATGGTAGCATGAGTGTGTGTAACCGTAGCGTGCACACAAGGAGACAGAGACAGGAGGTGGGTACAGGAGAATCCCCAGAGGCTTGAGGACTGGAGAGCCTGTCTTACACAACAGCGAACAAGAGACCCTGTCTCAGACCAGATGGAAGGTAAGGACAGTACCTAATGCTGTCCTCCTGGCTTCCATGTGTGTTCAGTAGCATGTGCACACCACCCTACAGAGAGAGAGAGATGAAAAAAGAATTTTGGGGGGCTAGAAGGATGGCTTAGCAGGTAAGACATTTGCCTGAAAAGCCAAAGGACCCAGATTTGATTCCCCAGGACCCACGTTAGCCAGATGCACAAGGGGGCGCACGCATCTGGAGTTTGTTTGCAGTGGCTGGTGCGCCCATTCTCTCTCTCTCCCTCTTTCTCTGTCAAATAAATAAGAAATTAATTAAAATAAAATATTTAAAAAAAAGAATTTGGGGGCTGGTGAGATTGCTCAGTGGTTAGAGGTGCTTGCTTGCAAAGCCTGATGGCCTGGATTCAATTCCCCAGTACCCATGCAAAGTCAATTGCCTAAGACGGTGCACGCATCTGAAGTTCGTTTGCAGTGGCTGGAGACCCTGAAGTACCCATACTCATTCTCTCCCTCTGCCTGCCTCTTTCTCTCTCTCTCTTTTTCAAATAAATAAATAAAAATATTTTTAAAAAGAATTTGGCAGAAGATTTGAGATAGACACTCACTGTGTAACCCAGAATGACCTAGAAATCACTATGTATGCAGCTCTAGGCTAGGCTTGAAGTTATGGAAATCCTCCTGTCTCAGCCTCCCAAGTGCTGGGATTACAGATGTTAACCACAATGCCAGGCTACTAATGTCCTTTGTAAAATTCACTATCTCCAAAAAACTTTTTCAAGTTTGGGCTAGGGATGTAGCTCAGTTGGTAGAGCACTTGCCTAGCCTGCATGAAGCCTTGAATTCAAACTCCAGCTCTGAGTCGACGGAGCATGGTGACATGTGCCTGGAATCCTGGCTCCCGGGAGGCAGAGTCAAGAGGATCAGAATTTCAAGGTTATCTTCAGCTACATAATGAGTTCAAGGTCAGCCTGAGCTACGTAAGACCTTGTCTGTGGGTGGAGAGATGACTCAGCAGTTAAGGTGCTTGCCTAAAAGCCTAACTACCCAGGTTCAATTCCCCAGTACCCACGCAGAGCCAGATGCACAAAGTGAAGCATTCATCTGGAGTTCGTTTGCAATGACTAGAGGCCCGGATGCACCCATTCTCTCTCTCTCTCTCTCCTTACGAATAAATTAAAAAAATTAAATGTAAAAGGAAAAACTGGGGAAAGAGAAGGGAACGTGTGCTGTTTTCTGAGAGGGTGAGGAGCTGATAGATCCGAAGAGAGCCAGGGAAGTGGAAAGCGCAAGCCTCCCCTGGGAGAAGACACCCGAGGACCCATGTGTCTTGAGGGAGGAATGGCGATGGTCACTGGAGCTACAGCAAAGGACCTGGAGATGGAGGAACAGTGGGAATTTAAGACAAAGTCGAGACCTGGGTAGGGACTTTGGATGCTGGGACCCTGGGTGCATAAACGTCCTGCAGATAGTTAAACATTAACAGAGCGGAATCTCTCCCCTCATCTATCCTTAGAACTTGAGAGTCTTAATTAAAACAATGCTGATCATTCCTTTGTGGACTTGCGGTTTACACACAGTAATGCACTACAGATTTTAAAAGTGATTTCCCCATGTAGTCACCGCCCAAGTCACAATATAGAACATTTCTATCACTCCCAGGAAGGTCCCTGGTACCTCTTGCCAGTTGATAGCCCATTCCTCAGAGGCAACCAGCATTCTGATCGCTATCACTAGGGTAATTTTCTCTATTGTTGGAAATCATACACATATACACATACATACAATGTCTATTCTTTTTATTTATTTATTAAATTTTTTTTAGAGAGAGAGAGAGAATTGGTGTGCCAGGGTCTCAGCCACTGCAATGGAATTCCAGATCCTCACGCCACCTAGTGGGCATGTGTAACCTTGTGCTTGCCTCACCTTTGTGCATCTGGCTTACGTGGGATCTGGAGAGTCAAACATGGGTCCTTAGGTTACGCAGGCAAGCACCTTAATCACTATGCCATCTCTCCAGCCCTATTTTGTTTATTTGAGAGAGAGAGAGAAAGAAAGAGGTAGACAGAGAGAGAATGGATGCTCCAGGACCTTCAACTGTTGCATGCACCACCTGTGCATCTAGCTTACGTGGGTCCTGGGCAATGAAACCTGGGTTCTTTGACTTTGCAGGCAAGTGCCTTAATCACTAAACCATCTCTGCAGCCCACAATGTCTATTCTTCTATTCAGTACCAAGCAAACATCTCGAAGCACCACACCCATTGTCACACACAGCCATCATGTACTCTTTACTGTTGACTAGCAGTCCCAGTCAAAAGCGTTGTACCTCTTTCCTTCTAAATGTGTCTGCTGAAGGTTTAAATTTTGGCGAGGACAGATCCATCCTTTTTAAATTTTTCAAGTACTGGGGATCAAATTTGAGGCCTCATGCATGCTAGGCAAGTGCACAGCCCCTGAGCTAAAGCCCCAGATTGGGTGGTGTTTTTTTTTTTTTTTTTTTTTCTGTTTTTTTTTTCACTTTTTATTTTGAGATGGGATCTTGCTATGTTGCCCAGGTTGGCCATCACCTCGCTATACAACCCAGGCTGGCTTTGAGCTTTTGATTTTTTTCTGCCTCAGTTTTCCAAGTCGATGAGATTGTGGGACTGCACTATGGGAGGCCTGGTCTTCATCAGTTTGTTTGTTTGTTTCAGGCAGGGCTTCACTCCAGCCCAAGAGCTTGCTCGTGTGACTTGTTCCTGTACCTTAGGCAGAGGATATTTCGCCCCTGGGTGTCATAGATGAGGTTGCTGAGGACCCGAGAGGCTGAGGGTGCATCCTCCAGCTCCGTCGTGAGGAGTTGGCGTCCTCTCTCCTTCCCGCTTTCCCCTTCGCAGCCACGTGCTGCTCAAGCAATCAGACCCTGCACAGCCGCAGTCTTCCCTTTGGAGGCACTTGCAAGCCAGCAGAAATGAGCTGCACGTGGGGCGTCCCCCACTGCACATTCTCCAGAAGCAAACCACAGTTCCTATGACACAAAGAACCTTCCAGGCCCGGGGCAAAAATTTGCTTGCATCACTTAAAATCCAGTGCAAGGGCTGGAGAGATGGCTTAGTGGTTAAGATGTTTGCCTGCCAAGCCAAAGGACCCAGGTTTGACTCCCCAGAGCCCACGTAAGCCAGATGGACAAGGGGGCTCACACATCTGGGGTTCGTTTGCAGTGGTTGGAGGCCCTGACAAGCCCATTCTCATATTCTCTCTCTCTCTCTACCTGCCTATTTCTGTATCTCTCTCTCTCTCTCTCTCAAATAAATAAAAATAAAATATTTTAAAATTTAAAAAATCCAGTGCGAAACCACATCAGCAAAGTGAGAGCCTTTGGACACCGCTTTGGACTTCATTGACTGACCCAGCCCTCTAAAGAGTAGCCTTTGGCATTGTGCTGTGTGCTTGGCATGTAGCACCTGTTGCTAAAACCCTTGCTAGGCATGATGGCACATGCCTGTCACCCCAACACTTAGAAGGCAGAGGCAAGAGGGTCACTGCCAGCTTCAGCTATGAGCTATGTAGCAAGACCTTGTCTCAAAAGAAAGGAGGGAAGAAACTAGAAGGAAAGAGGTGCTGGAGCGATGGCTAAGTGGTTAAAGGCGCTTGCTTACAAAGCCTCACATGGCAACTTGGAGTCCCCAGTACCCACATAAAGCCAGATGCACAAAGTGGTGCATGCATCTGGAGTCCATTTGCAGTGGTCAAAGGTCCTGGTGCACCCACTCTTTCTCTCTCTTTCTATCGCTCTCTTCTCTCTTGTTGCAAATCAATCATAAATAAAATATTTTTTAGGGATGGAGAGATAGCTTAGTGGTTAAGGTGCTTGCCTGTGAAACCTAAGGCCCCAGGTTCGATTCCCCAGAACCCACATGATCCAGATACACAGGTGGTGCATGCATCTGGAGTTCATTTGCAGTGGCTAGTGGCCCTGGTGTACCCATTTTTTTTTTCTCTCTCTCTCATAAAAAAAAAAAAAAAAATTTTAAAGGAAGAGAGAAGAGAGCTGGAGAGATGTCTTAGCAGTTAATGTGCTTGCCTGCAAAGCCTAAGGATCCAGGTTAGATTCCCCAGCACCCATATAAGCCAGCTATCAGTGCCCTGGATAACACTGGAAGCAACAGCTTTGCACAGAGAGCTTCCTCATTTCATTTTGGAGTTATTCTTGTAAAATACCAAGAAGTGAAAAGACTCAGCCAAGTGTTAAGTGCTTTTAGCAACCAAATTATTTTCCAAAGGTATTAATACTAGCGTAACCCAAATGGACAAGATGGCTATGACGTTTTTCCTTCTGTGTCCCAAACCCCTTCTCTAGGAAGCTACTATTTTTCAGTACATCAACTCCTGGTGGGTTGTCACGCCAGCTGCCCATGCCCTAGCCTGGATGCCTGCCCAGGATGTGGGCCCATCATCCACTCTAAGAACCTCAAACCCTTGAGCACAGCAGATATGAGATCTAAGCATGGCCAATCAGAAACCCCGGGGAGGGGCTGGAGAGATGGATCAGTGGTTAAAGGCATTTGCTTGCAAAGCCTCATGGTCTGGGTTCAGTTCTCCAGTACCCATGTAAAGCCAGATGCACAGAGTGTTGTGTGTGTGTCGAGAGTTCATTTGCAGTGGCAGAAGGCCCTGGCATGTCCATACTTTCTCCCTCTCTTTCCTTTTCTATCTGCCTCCCTTCTTTTCTCTCTCCCTCTCTGCTTGCCAATAAATCAATTAACTAATTAAAAAAATGTCAGGTGTGGTGGCGCACACCTTTAATCCCAGCACTTGGGAGGGAGAGGTAGGAGGATCACTGTGAGTTTGAGGATAGCCTGGGACTACAGAGTGAGTTCCAGGCCAGCCTGAGCTAGAGTGAAACCCTACCTCAAAAAGTAAAAAGTAGGGGCTGGAAGGATGGCTTAGTGGTTAAGGCATTTGCCTGCAAAGCCAAAGGATCCAGGTTCAATTCCCCAGGACCCATGTAAGCCAGATGCACAAGGGGGCACACGCATCTGGAGTTCGTTTGCAGTACTGGAGGCCCTGGCACGCCCATTCTCTCTCTCTGTCTCTTTCTCTCTCTCTCAAATAAATAAATAAAAATAAAATTTAGAATAAATAAATAAATAAAAATTTAAGAAAGAAACTATGGGAGAATGAGCCTCTGTGTGTGTATATGTGTGTCTGTGAGTATGTTTGTGAGTGTATATGTCTGTGTATGTGTGTGTGCATGCATGTGTCTGTTGTGGTGCTGAGGATGAAACCCTGGGGCCCTGACATGATAGCCAAGTGCTCTCTACATGTGAGCTATACTCTGAACCCTAAATTATTTTTGAAACAACTTTAGATTTATTGAAAGGTTGCTAATATTGAGGCCAGTTTGGGAGTCCATAGTAAATTCCAGGTCAGCCTGGGATACAGTGAACAAAAAAAGGGGGCTGGAGAGATGGCTTGGCAGTTAAGGCCCTTGCCTTCAAAGCCTAGGGACCCAGGTTTGATTCCCCAGTACCCACATAAGCCAGGTGCACAAGGTGGAGCATGTGTCTAGAGTTCATTTGCAGTGGCTAGAGGCCCTGGTATGCCCAATCTCTCTTTTTCTCTCTCTATCTCTCTCAAATAAATAACATTTTAAAAAAACAAAAAGGAAAGAAAAGAACGAAAGAAAAGTTGCAAGTATAGTATAAAGAACTTGGCTGTGGATGTAGCTCAATTGACAGAGTGCCTAGTATGCATGCGGCCCTGGGTTGGATCCCCATCACCCTATGAACTGGGCGTGGTGGTGCATGCCCGTGATCCCAATGCTTGCGAGGTGGAGGCAGGAGAATCAGAAGCTCAAAGTCATCTTGAACTACAAAGTAAACTGGCGGTCATCATGGTCATCTCAAAAACTTGGGGGATGCTCAGTATGTTTTAAAGCCCTTGCCATGCAAGTATGAGGACCTGAGTTCAGATCCCCAGCACCCCCATAAGATGCCAGGCATGGTGGCATGTGCCTGTTCAATCCCAGTGCTGGGGAAGTGGAGACAAGAGCATGCCGGGGACTTGCTGGATAGCTTGTCTAGTGGAATTAATGAGCTTTGGGTTCAGTAAAAGACCTTGTCTCAAAAATTAAGGTGGGCCAGCCACTCACTCGGGAGGCAGAGGTAGGAGGATCGCCATGAGTTCAAGGCCAGCCTGAGACTACATAGCGAATTCCAGGTCAGCATGGGCTAGAGTGAGACCCTACCCTGAAAAAAAAAAAAAAATTAAGGTGGAAAGAGATGGAGTAAGGCCCTCAACATTGACCTCTGGTGTAGCAGACAGCTTCAGGTTCACTGAGATGATCTTCCAGACCAGGCACAGTTATGGAGGAAGGGATATTTATTGAAGCTTACAGATCCAGGGGAAGTTCCATAATGGCAGAAGAAGCTGGCCTGCCTTCAGAGGCCCAAGCAGAGAGAGAGAAGCACAAGCCTAAAAGCCAAAAGCCACACAGCACACTTCAGGAACTCCAGCTAGGCACACTTTGCATATCTTTAGACTGAAATCTGAAACCCACCACCACACCTAAAGATCCACCCAGTGACATTGCCTCCAGCCAGGTGGCTGCAGATGCAAACTACAAACAATAAAGAACTGAATATATTGGGGGCCAGCTATTCAAACTACCACATCTGGCCTCCACACTCACACTCGTGCACACACACACACACACACACACACACACACTCATAGCAACATAAATACACACACATCAAAAAAAAAAAAAAACAGCTTTTCACTGGAAGCATCTGAGAATGCTTGTGAACATGATATTCGTCACCCCCAAATATACTTCAGCCTGTATTTCCTACAAACAAGGCTATTCTACCACAACAACTTTCCCAGTCAGGAAATGGATGTGTGGACATTACTCCCATGGAGTGGTCAGATCTCAATCAAGTCAACTGTCTGACAATTATCCTTTAAAGAAAAGAATCTGAGCAGAGTCACAGTGTCAGCTTGTCCTGACTGTGGGTCTCCTCCAGCGTGGACCATTTCCTTGATCTCTTCATGTTATCGTGACCCTGATCCTATGAAGATGAATGGCCAGCTGTTTTGTAGCATGCGCCCAAATTTGAGGTTGTCTGATGTTTTCTTGCGATTAGATTCTGATGGTGCACCTTTGGCAGGACTATTTTCCATGCACAGCTGTGTTTGCTGTTGTTGTTGATGTTTTGAGGTAGGGTCTCACTCTAGTCCAGGCTGACCTGGAACTCACTATGTAGTCTCAGGCTGGCCTCCAACTCACGGAGATCCTCCTACCTCTGCCTCCTGAGGGCTGGGATTAAAGGCGTGCGCCACCACTCCAGGCCACAGCGGTGTTCTTTCATTCACCTCGAAGCTGATGCAATTTTGATTGCCCCATTGCTGGGGATATTCTATTCCCCTTGACTCTTGAGTGAGGTGATTCCTATCATACTACTCTGGGAAGTTATTCTTTCTCTGTTATGATTTATATATTTTTATTTTATTTACTTCTTTATGTGTGTGTATGTCTATGTGCATGAGGGGTGCACATGCCACCATGCACCTGTTGAGGTCAGAGGAGCGATCTGTGTTCTACTTTAAAAAAATTTTTTTTTAGAGAGAGAGAGAGAGAGTTGGTGTGCCAGGGTCTCAGTCACTGAAATCGAACTCCAGACACTTGCACCACCTACTGGGCATGTGCAACCTTGTGCTTGCCTCACCTTTGTGTGTCTGGCTAATGTGGGATCTGGAGAGTTGAACATGGGTTCTTAGGCTTTGTAGGCAAGCACCTTAACTGCTAAGCCATCTCTCCAGCCCTATTTTATTTGTTTTAAACATTCTATATTTATTTAGTTATTTAGTTAACAGAGAAAGAGGGAAAGAGAGAGAGAATGGGCGTGCCAGGGCCTCCAGCCACTGCAAACAAACGCCAGACTTTTGTGCCCCCTTGTGCATCTGGTTAATGTGGGTCCTGGGGAATCAAACCCGGGTCCTTTGACTTTGCAGGCAACCACCTTAACTGTTAAGCCTTCCCTCCAGCCCTAGCCCTAGTTTATTTTATTTTATTATTATATTTGTATCCTACCTTCTTTGACACAGGGTCTCTTGCTGCTGCAAATGAGTCTGGCCTGTGAATGGCTTGATATGAATCCTCGGGAATATACCTCTCCTGGAAGGCTTTGCAAGCAAGTGCCTTTAACTACTGAGCCTTGTCCCCAGACCCCAATCCATACTTTTTTGTTTTGTTTTTGAGATCGGGTCTACTGTAGGCCAGGCTGACCTGGGACTCATTCTGCAGTTCCTGACTGGCCTCAAACTCCCTAGAGCTGGGGTTAGAGGTATGTACCACTGCACCCGCCCTCCCAAATAATTCCTTTTGTGAAGAGTTACTTTCAGACAATGAGATTATCCTGTTTTATATTAAGCATTCAATTTATAATTTGTTTATTTATGTCATGGTAGATTCATTGCTTCCAATCTTGACCAATGGGTTACATTCTATTTTTATACATATATACATCTTCGTTTTTTGAGGTAGGGTTTCACTCTGGCTCCGGCTGACCTGGAATTTACTATGTAGTCTCAGGGTGGCCTCGAGCTCACGGTAATCCTTCTACCTCTGCCTCCCAAGTGCTGGGATTAAAGGTGTGTGCCACCACGCCCAGCTTATCTTATATTTTTTGAGACAGGGTCTTATATATATATATCCCATGACACCTTAAACTCAAAATGTAACTGAGCAGGCATAGTAGTTCACGCCTTTAATCCCAGCACTGAGGAGGTAGAGGTAGGGGGAGCACTGTGAGTTCAAGGCCAGCCTGAGAGTACATAGTGAATTCCAAGTCAGCCCAGGCTAGAGCGAGACCCTACCTTGAAAAATAAAACAAAAGAAAATGTAGCCGAGGATGACCTTAAACTTTTGTTGCTCCTGCCTCTACCTCCCATGGCTGAGATTGTGTGTGATACCATGCCCAGTTTATCACTGCTTATTTTGATTTTCACAGAAGTCCAGCATGCATACTGATTGTGCCATTGGAGTTCCTTATTTTGATTTTCAAATGCTCCCAGACTGGGCTTGTGGAAGGTCTTTCAGTCCAGATTTTGTGTTGTTTGATGGTCTCCTCACCTCCCCCTTTTCTAAAAAAACTTACTATATATGTAGGCTAGATTGGCCTTGAACTTATAGCAATCCTCCTGCCTTCCACTTGGGACTATAGATATGTGCCACAATACCAGCTTCCTTTCTTGTTTGTTTAAGATAAGATTTCACCATGTAGCCTAGGCTGTCCTTGAATTCATTATGCTAAGTAATTGTTATGTTATGTAATTCATCATATTAAGGTTAGCCTGGAATTTACCATTCTCCCATTTTAACCTCTCAAGTGCTAAGATTATAGGTGTGGACCATCACTCCCTGCATCCCTTAAGTACTTCTTGTTTTCTGTTTTAATAAAATATTTTGGGGGTAGGGAGATGGCTTAGCGGTTAAGGTGCTTGCTTGCAAGCCTGACTGCCCAGGTTCGAATCCCCAGTACCCACATAAATCCAGATGCACAAAGTGGTGTGTGCATTTGGAATTTGTTTGAAGTGTCTTCCTCTCTCTCTCTTGCCCTGATTTGCAAATAATAATAAATAAATAATTCAAAAAATAGTTTTGGATTCATTTTGTACTTCCCCAAGGTTTGACCTTGGAACCAACCGTTTCTCTAGTCTTTTTAGTTCTTTCTACTCTGTAGTTATATTTAGAAGCCAATGTCTAGCTCCTGGGTGTGCTCATTGTGGTTACAGGACTCACTCTCTATATATTAAACATTAAGAGTGCATATTCTTTGGGGAATTTTCTTCCTTTGGAGAGTTTTATCATGGAGTCTGGAATGGAGGATTTCTCTTTGAAATTACAACTTTTAAGATTATGTAAACCTGAAGCTGTGGGAGACATCTTACAGTTATTGATGAATAAAGTCCCACAAAGGCAAGTAGTCCATGCCTTTAATCACAGAATCAGGGCTGGAATCAGCTCAGTAGTGGAGGGCTTTCCTAGCTTGCATGCACAGGGAGAGAGAAAGAGAGAGAGAGAGAGAGAGAGACTGAATATGGTTCTAAAACTTCCCAAGACACCCTAGGAGAATCCAGGTTCTGAAACCATACTTGAGCCAAAGCTCAAGGTCCTTCTAGAATGCTCCCAGGAAATCCTTTCCCCTCTACACCCTGGAGGTTTCCAGGCCCAACAGGAAGTGCAGAGACTTCAGTAACCTTCCTAGAGGTGGGGCGTAACCTTCTGGGGCTTCCTCTGCACACACTTCACTGCGCTTGCACCAGCATCATGTCCCACTGCCCACGCACTCACATGCTCACGCGTGTGCACTCGTTTCCCAAGAATGAGTGACTGGGCTGGAGGGATGGCTTAGCGGTTAAGACATTTGCCTGCAAAGCCAAAGGACCCAGGTTCAATTCCCCAGGACCCACATTAGTCAGATGCACAAGGGGGCGCACGAGTCTGAAATTCATTTGCAGTGACTGGAGGCCCTGGCACGCACTCTCTCTCTCTCTCTCTCTTCTTTCTCTGTCAAATAAATAAATAAATAAAAATAATTTTTTTTTTTTTAAGAATGAGTGATTCTCAAAGCAGCGTGGTCCATATCTCTAGTCCAAGTTTGTTCCTAAAGATAATTCCAGGTAGCAACCCCCCACTTTGTGTCCAAAGCCGCCATTCACAACTAGCCCCGGCCCACCTGGGAGATCTGATCCAATCCGTGCTCCGCCACAGTCCCAAGCAAGAGGTGCTGACTGGGGATGCAGCTAAATTGGCAGAGAACTTACCTAGCAGTATGAGGCTCAGAGTTCAAACCCCAGAATCTCATAAATGGGGTGTGGTTGCACACCCAACAATCCCAGCATCTGGGAGGAAGAAGGGTCAGGAGCTCAACATCATCTCTTGGCTACATAGTGGGTTTGAAACCAGCCCAGGACGCATGAAACCCTGTCTAGAAAAAGAAGAGGGAAGCAGGCGCGGTGGCACACGCCTTTAATTCCAGCACTCGGGAGGCAGAGGTAGGAGGATCACCATGAGTTCAAGGCCACCCTGAGACTCCATAGTGAATTCCAGGTCAGCCTGGGCCAGAGTGAGACTCTACCTCAGGAAAACAACAACAACAAAAAGGATGAAGAAGAAGCTTTGAAGGCAGTACTTTTTACCCTGGGAGTTTCAGAAATGTCAGATAGACATTTAGACAAGGCTTAATGTCCAAGTGCCTGGACTTTCCCTGCCCCCGCCCTTGCTTCTCTCAGAGCCTCAGCCAACGGAAAGCCGTCCAGCCTTGTCTTGCCGTAGGTGCTACAGGCCCTGCTCTCCACGTCCAGCCTCAGGACACACGGGAAGCATCTCTGCTATCCTTGTCACGCCTGCTGACCTGAGCCAGGCCCTGGGAAAGAACCGGAGATTCTCCAGTGCCCATGGAAGCCTTGGATCAAAGTCACATACCAGCTCCAGAGGTTACAATGAAGTGGCCCAGGATCCCAGTCAGTTACAGATTGAGCTGGCAGTCTAGACCTAGAGCTGAGGGCTGTCACGTGGGCCATCAGCCTCCTCAGGCTGCTTGCTGGGAGTCTGCCAGTCTCCTCTTCCACCCTGCAGATGCAGCCCTTAGCTCTTGCCCTCAAGGCATCGTCTCCTGCCCAATCCTAGTCCCCCTGGCTGCCCCTCCCACCTTGGTTCTTTTGCCCCTTGCAGAAACATTCCCTCCCATGGCAAGCTTGGGTCTTCGTGACCACACTCACCTCTTGGCTTCTCTGTTCTCACACAAGCAAGAAGTCCAACCTCTTGCCTAGAATCCCAGCACTTGGGGGGCTGAGGCAGGGGAACGGAGGACGGCGAGCTCAAGACTAGCTTGGGTGACATAGTGAGACAAACATAAAAATGGGTTTAGGGGATGGAGAGACGACTCAGTGGCTAAAAGAGCTTGTTGCAAACCTGATGACTGAAGTTTGGATCCCCAGAAACCACATAAAGCCAGACGTCAGGACTGGAGAGATGGCTTAGCAGTTAAGGTGCTTGCCTGCAAAGCCTAAGGACCCAGGTTTGATTCTCTAGTACCCATATAAAGCCAGATGTACATGGTGGCGCATGTGTCTGGAGTTTGTTTGTAGTGACTAGAGGCCCTGGAGGGTGCCCATTCTCTCTCTTTCAAATAAATAAATAAAAATAATTTTTAAAAAAAAGCCAGACACCAGTAGCTCTTGCATTGTAATCCAGGGCACCTATGACAATGGGAGTCGGGAGCACACATAGTGGAAATTCCAGTTAAAATGGTATTCACAGCAAGGAGCTCAGGAATGTTTCAAATAAGGTGGAAGACAAAGACTGACACCCCAAGGTTGTCCTCTGACCTCCATACATGCGCACACCCATACACACACATACCACATACTTTCATACACACACACACACACACACACACACACACGTAGCCACCATGTATGATGTAGAAATGAATGACTACCATTCTGTGTTCCAATGAAACTTATTTTGTTTTCGGTTTTGGGTTTTTCTTTCAAGGTAGGGTCTCACTCCAACATAGGCTGACCTGGAACTCACTCTATAGTACCAGGCTGGCCTCGAACCCACAACAATCTTCCTACCTCTGCCTCCTGAGTGCTGGAATTAAAGGCATGTGCCACCACGCCTGGCTAATTAATTTTCTAAGTGAGTTCTCAAGTGGCAGAATTTTTCCTGCCGCCCTCCTTACAAGAAGGATGCCATTTGTGTCTCGGAAGTCACAGCAGTTGCCCATGCTTTCTCCCTTAATTCTTTCAGCCTTTTTAACAAACGTCATAACATTGTGCCTGCTTATTCCATGTCTGCTGCTCCCAGCGCCCAGGGGCTCTTCCTGCAAAGGCCATGGTCTCCATCAGGTCGGGACAATGACAAGGACACGCGTGCTGCAGCCTGACCGGTGTGCATTGAATTCTCCCTGTGCCCCTTCCTTACCAACTCTGTGCTCAGTGGGAGTCTCTGGCCCTCTCTAAGCATTGATTCCCTCCTTTTTTTTTTTTTTTTTTTTGAGTGAACTAAGACAAGATTCCCTCCTTTCTAAGTCTTTTCCCAATGGACTCTGAGGACGAACCAGGTCTTTATTTCCATCAAAAACATTTCCTTGAGCCGGGTGTGGTGGCACATGCCTTTAATCCCAGCACTTGGGAGACAGAGGTAGGAGGATCACCAAGAGTTCAAGGCCACCCTGAGACTCCATAGTGAATTCCAGGTCAGCCTGGGCTAGAGTGAGACCCTACCTCGAAAAAACTAAAAAAACTAAACAAAACAAAACAAAACAAAAAACAAAAAACATTTCCTTGGTGGGGCAGGCCTTTAATCCCAGCACTTGGGAGGCAGAGGTAGGAGGATCCCCGTTAGTTCAAGGCCACCCTGAGACTACATAGTGAATTCCAGGTCAGCCTGGGCTAGAGCAAGACCCTACCTTAAAAAACCAAAAATACAAACAAACAAACAAAAAAAAACCCAAACAAACATTTCCTTGGGTAAGTGGCTTACGTGGCGTACCAGGCGTTATATCCCTGCCTTCAGTTGGGTAGCTTACAGTCAAGTAGGTAAGGGCATCTCCTCTTGTGCCTGGCACATGCCAGGCACCTCCTCCGTCTCCAGACTGGAAAGATCTCTTTATGTTTATTTCACTGGAAAATGTCCCATTTCTCTGCAGTTCCCCAGGAACAAACAGTCTCTGGGGTAGTTTTGCAAATGAGTGCCTGTCTCTGCAGATGGCAGGCCATGGTCAGAGCAGTACACTGTGGGTACAAAGTAACATGGCAGGCTCGTGGGTGGCTGACAAGATGCCCCAAATGGAGTCAGTAGGCTCTGCTTCCCCTCCCCAGCCTGTCCCCTTCAGTCCCGCTTGAGCAGTTCCTGTCTTCCTGAGCTCCTACCCCCCGCCGCGTTCTCCATCCTGGTGAATCTGCTCTTCTCTGCCTCTTCTGTTCATGTAAAAAAGGTGGTGCATGTCTGTGATCCCAGCATGCGGAGGAGAGCTCACGGGAGGGTCAGGAGCTCAAGATCATCCTTGGCTATACAATGAGTTTCAGGCCAGCATGGGCTACCTAAGGCCCTTCCTCAGAAGACCAAAAAAGAGGGAACTTCTTAACTTGAGTATTTGAGAAATACCAGGGCACTGGAGGCATGGCTAGGTCCAGAGCTCTAGCAGGAGTGTGATCCAACAGATTCGATACAGAAGTCCAGAGAGGGCTAGAGCGATGGCTCAGCTGTTAAGGTACTTGCCTGCAAAGCCTAAGGACCCAGGTTCAGTTCCCCAGAACCCATGTAAAGCCAGATGCACAAAGTGGCACATGCACCTGGAGTTTATTTACAGTGGCTGGAGAGGCCCTGACATGCCCATTCTCTCTATGTGTCTATCTCTCTTCTCTCTGTCTCACTCTGATGGCAAATAAGTCCAGATAAGGGCTCTGTTTAGCCTACCTAGTTACATGCCTATTCCTGAGCCAATAGCTACAGGTGACTTACGTATGTTGGAGATGGGTTTTTAAAAAATATTTCTTAAGTTTTTATTTAAAAAATACTTTTTATTTATTTTGAGGGAGAGAGGAAGAGACAGATAGAGAGAGAGAATGGACACTCTAAGGCCTCTGGCCACTGCAAACCAACTCCAGATGCATGCCTTCCTTGTGCATCTGGCTTACGTGGCTACTGGGGACTTGAACCAGGGTCCTTAGGCTTCACAAATGCCTTAACTGCTAAGCCATCTCTACAGCCCTTTTTTAAAGTTTTAAAAAATATTATATACATATGTATATATTGTTTGTTTGGTTTTTTTCTAGGTAGAGTCTCACTCTAGCCCAGGCTGACCTGGAATTCACTATGTAGTCTCAGGGTGGCCTTGAACTCACAGTGATCCTCCTACCTCTGCCTCCCAAGTACTGGGATTAAAGGCATGCACCACCACACCCTATTTTTTAATTTTTATTTATTTATTTGAGAGAGGGAGACAGAGAGAGGGAGAAAGAGGCAGGCAGAGAAAGAGAGAATGGGTGCACCAGTGCTTCCAGCTGCTGCAAACGAATTCCAGATGCATGTGCCCCCTTGTGGATCTGGCTAACGTGGATCCTGGGGAATTCAACCTGGGTCCTTTGGCTTTGCAGATAAGCACATTAACTGCTAAGCCATCTCTCCAGCCCTTTAAAAAATATATTTATTTATTTATGTATTAATTTATTGGAGAAAGAGAGGCAGATAAAGGGAGAGAATGGGTGTACTCAGGCCTCCAGCCACTGCAAACGAACTCTAGACATATGCGCCACCATGTGCATCTGGCTTACATGGGTACCAGAGAATCGAACCTGGATCCTTAAGCTTCATAGGCAAACGCCTTAACCACTAAGCCATCTCTCCAGCCCTGTTGTTTAGTTTTTGTGGTGTGTGTTTGTGTGTGTGTGGTTTGTCTGTTTTGGGGCACATGTGGTGAGGTGTGTATGTGGAGTATGCATGTGTGTGCAGACGTATGTGCCCCATCACACGTGTGGAGACCAAAGCACTGAATGTCCCCGTCCTCCTCCTATCACATTGTTTCCTTGAGATGGAGTCCCTCACTGAACCAGGAGCTGCTCTGTTCAGTCAGACTGGCTGATACCAAGCCCCGGGGATTCTCTCTGGTCTCTGCTCCCCACAGGACAGGGGTTATAGGCATGCGTAGCTGCACCCAGATCTTTACTTGGGTGCCAGGAATCAAACTCAGGCAGTCTCAGGCCTTATCTATTGAGCCATATCTTCAGCTCTGCTTTTATTGTTGTTGTTTTTGAGGCAGGGTCTCGCTCTAGCCCAGGCTGACCTGGAACTCACTCTGTAGTCTCAGGCTGGCCGCAAATTCACAAGCGTTCTCCTACCTCTGCCTTCCAAGTGCCGGGATTAAAGGTGTATGCCACCATGCTCTGCCTTAGCCCTGTTATTATTATTGTTGTTGTTATTATTATTTTGCTTTGTTTTTTTTTAATTTTTTGTTTATTTATTTATTTGAGAGTGACAGAGAGAAGGAGGCAGAGAGAGAGAGACAGAGAGAATGGGCGCGCCAGAGCTTCCAGCCTCTGTAAACGAACTCCAGATGCGTGCGCCCCCTTGTGCATCTGGCTAACGTGGGTCCTGGGGAATTGAGCCTCGAACCGGGGTCCTTAGGCTTCACAGGCAAGAGCTTAACCGCTAAGCCATCTCTCCAGCCCTATATTTTGCTTTGTTTTAGACAGGGTCTCACTCTGTAGCTCAGTCTGGTTTAGAATTCACTGTGTATCCCAGGCTGGCCTTGAACTTACAGTGACCTTTTGTCTCAGCCTTCTGAGTGCTAGGATTAGAGGCATGTGCCATCACACCTGACTGGCATAGGTGTTTTTGTTGTTGTTGTTTTCTATTTATCTATTTGCAAGGAAAGAGAGAGAGAATCAGGGTGGGAGTGAGAATGGGCATGCCATGGCCTAGTGCCGCTGCAAACTCCAGATGCATGTCTGGTTTTACATGAGTACCGGGGAATTGAATCTTGGCAGTCAGACTTTGCAAGCAAGGGCCTTTAACGGCTCAATCATCTCTCCAGTCCCTGGCAAGCAAGGGCCTCACTCACTGCAATTTTACTCTAGACACTTGTGCCACCTAGTGGACATGTGTGACCTTGCCCTTGCCTCACCTTTGTACATCTGGCTTACATGGGATCTGGAGAATCAAACCTGGGTCCTTAGGCTTTGCAGGCAAGTGCCTTAACCACTGAGCAATCTCTCCAGCCCCCTGGTACAGGCATTTTAACAGAGGCAATCATCTTTCTTGGAGCTGGGGTGAGAAGTGAACAGGGTTGGCCCCCCAGAACCACATTGGACAGACTTCCACAGGAAGAAGGTTGCACCGGGAAGCAGGAAGACTGCGGGGGAGGCTTCTAAGCAGCAGAGGTGGCTGGCCAATGCCATAGTTTCCAAAGCCTCGCCCTTGTACTCACAGCTGCTGCCCCTTGCTCAAAGTGTGTGCCCGTTGGAGCCAGGTAGACATGGGTGCAAACTTCAGGCCTCTTGCTTGTTCAGCTGGGAGACAATCGTCCAATTCCAACAGCTCAATTTCCTCATCTGTGACATCAGGATAACAGTTTCTACTCACAAACTTCCTGTGAGGATTAAACAAGCTGCCTCAAGCCCAGTGCCTGGCATGGAGGGTGTTATGATTGGAATCTGGAATGTTCCTCACAGCTCAGTTTCCAATGGTGATGTTAATTTGAAGGCCACGGAGCCTTTAGAAGGTGGGGACTGGCTGACGGAAGTAGGTCATTATGGGTTATACCGGCTCCTGGTTCCTGCCACAGGCTCTGCTTCCTGAGCCACCAAGTCGTGAGGAGTCTCTGCCACATGCATCCACCGCCATGAAGTCCACCCTGCCTTCCCCGTCTTATGGACTGGAATCTCTCTAAAGATGTGATTCGGGGGCTGGAGAGATGGCTTGGTGGATAAGACGCTTTCCTGCAAAGCTTAAGGAGCCATGTTTGACTCTCCAGAACCCACCTAAGCCAGAAGCACAAAGGTGAGGCAAGCACAAGGTCATACATGCCCACTAGGTGGTGCAAGGGTCTGGCATTCGATTGCAGTGGATGAGGCCCTGGTGCCCTGGCATGCCAATTCTCTCTCTCTCGCTCTCTAAAAAAAAAATTTTTTTTAAATATGTGATTCAAAATAACTTTCCTCCCATGAGCTGTTTGTGCCATGTATTTAGTCATAGCAGCATAAAAACACCAATACAGAGGGGACCATTGATCTCCATTCCTGACCTCCAGCTTGGCTTCCAGGTCTCAGCTTAAAACCTGCACCAGGGCTGCCTGTCCTGGGGGCCCCCTCACCACTCCTCGTGGTGCTGATTCAGAGGGGCTCACGCTGAAGGAGCAGCAGAAGGTTTCACAGAAGGTGGTGTGCATGGCTTTTTGTTTATTTGTCTGTCTTGTGAAATGTGCAGTTTTTACACTATCACAGCATAAATAGAACCTTGACATATGGCCTCTGTTTACGGGCCTGACTTTCTTTCTTTTTAAAAAAAATTTAAAATTTATTTACTTACTTACTTAAGAGAGAGAGAGAGAGAGAGAGGCAAATAGAGAGAGAAAAAATGGATGTCAGGGCCTCTAGCCACTGCAAACAAACTCCAGACACTTGCTCCACCCTGTGCATCTGGCCCCACAAAAAGTGGGTCCTGGGAAATTGACCTGGGTCCGTTGGCTTTGCCGGCAAGTACCTTAACATGAAGTCATCTCTCCAGCCCTGTTTGTCTTTCTGTCTTGTGAAATGTGCAGCTTTTACAATGCCGCAGAATAAATAAAACCTTGACATATGGCCTCTGTTTATGGGCCTGTCTTTCTTTGTTTTTTCCTCTTTCTTTCTCTCTCTTCCTTTCCCTTCCTTCCTTCCTTCTCTCCTTCCTTTCTTCCTTCCTTCTTTCTTTCTTTCTTCTCCCTCCCTCCTTTCTTTCTTTCTTCTTTATTTCTCTCCTATCACAGGCTCTGATTACATGGCCCTGACGTAGAATCTGCTCACTATGTTGACCAGGCTCACCTCCAACACGCAGGGATTCTCCTGCCTCAGACTCCCGAGCTGGGATTTCAGGCACATGTTAGCATGTCCTGCTTATGTGCCTGATTTAATTTATTATGTTTCTTGTTCTATTATCTTTCTATTACTAAGCATATTAATTTTATTATTTAATATTTTACTTATTTATTTACTTATGAGAGAAAGAGAGAGAATGGGTGGGCCAGGGCCTCTGGCTGCTGCAAATGAACTTCAGACACAGGCTCCACTTTGTGCACATGCCTTGCTTGGGTCCTGGGGAATCGAACCTGGGTCATTAGGCTTTGCAGACAAGTGCCTTAGCAGCTAAGCCATCTCTCTAGCTCTAATTTTATTTTTAATTAATCGACTGACTATAATTAGTGTGTGTGTGGTTGGGTGTGCCATGGTGTGTGTGTGTGTGGAGGCTGGGGACAACTTCAAGGTGTCTGCACTCTGTCTGCTTTGAAGCAAGGTCTCTTGCTGCTGCAAAAGAACTGCCAGACTGCAGGCTGGTGAGCTTTGGGTTCTCCAGGCCCTGGAACCACAGATGGATTCACCACTTCGCATCCAGCTCTAGGTGCTGGACAGTTGAACCCTGGCCTGGCAGGCTTCCAAAGCAAGTCTCTTTAACCACTCCCCAGTTCCAAGAATGCTTGTTTTCTCAGGGACTTGCTTCCTTTCCTTCTCTCCTTTCTCCCTCCCTTCCTTTTTACTTCTCTCTCTTTCTCTTTTTCCCTTTCTTTCTGCAAACCCTGTGCCAGACTCCGGTGGGAATAAGATGGAGCGTAGCTTTGCCTCCACAGAGCTTATGTAGCTGGGGACTCAGGGAGTGAATGAGCGACAGTCACTGAAGTCTAATTGCTGTGAGTGCTACAAAGAAGAACCCACATGGCCGTGAGAAAGCAGATTGTCCTTGTCCAGAGTGTCCACAAGGGCTTCATGGAGGAGGTGGCATGTTGGCTGAACTTCCTAAAATAGGTGGAGTTATTGGGGACAGAGCAAATAGTGGAACTGAGTGAACTGAGTGTTCATATAGCAAAGAGGGTGAGGAGAGGGCTGGAGAGATGGCTCAGCAGTTAAGGCACTTGCCTGCAAAGCCTAACAACCAGGGTTCAATTCCCCAGCACCCATGTAAAGCCAGATGCACAAAATGGTACATACATCTGGAGTTGGATTGCAGTAGCTGGATTCTCTGGTGCACTCATTCTCTCTGTCTCTCTCTGCTTGCAAATAAATAAAAATTAAAAAAAAAAAAAAAAAAAGGCCGAGGAGAGGCAGGGAAGGAAGGGGCTTTGCTTTCGAGATGACTTGGGCCAGTGTGTATGGTGGGAACGGGGCACTGGGAGGGCAGCTCGAGGCTGGGCTGAGTGTCAGATCATGCATGATCTAAAGACGACATTAAAGCCTTTGACCTTCATTCTAGAGCAACAAGGCTTAACTACACCCTGAGGTGGAGGTGCACTTGGAGGGTGTTTGCTTGTCGTTTCCAGTGTGGTAAGGAAGGTCCTCGACTGTAGTCTAGGAGCCAAGCACGGCGTGGTGCAGCATGCCCTCGGCTCTTGTCTACTCTCCCACGGCCTCAGCCACGGGCCGCTGACTCCTTGTCCTGTGTCTCTCTCAGCTCAGCTCCCTTGTCCAGCCCCGCTCTGGCCTGCTGTGGCTCGGGCCTCCCCAACCTTGCCCTGATCCTCGGTCCTCACAAGGTTCCAGGGATGTCCCTGCCTTCTCACCCCAGCTCCGTATTCCTTTACTGGGCCTGGGTCAGATTTCGCTTGCATTCTCTTGGCTCCTTGCTTTCGCCCGCTGGAAGCTACCAGTCCCAAGGCCCCCTTTTCTCCGAGAGGCTTCTCTTATCAGAATCACCAAATCCTTGAGTTTGAGCCTCTTCCAAGGCTCTCAAGCCTTATTCTTACAAGGAGGATTGTTGACAAGGGCCGTTCACATCAGGAGCTTGCTCCCATCCACACTGGAAGCCGGGCTTGGAGCCAAGTTTCTCGACAAGAAGCCAGGAGACAGTGCCCCTTCGCCTGTGTGTCTGGAAGTAATTTTGGCGAGCTCACCTAAATAGTGTTGTTGCCATCTTAGCTCACTTTCTGATGTCCTTCCAAGATACAGCAGGACAAGAGGCAGCTGCTTCACTTCCCAAAGTCCAGGGAACCTTCCTCACCCTTGCAAAGAGGCCTTGACTTCTACTGAAGGAGCAAGGCCATTGCCTCACGCCAAGAAGTCTGATCCCCTGCTCTGCTTCCACAAAGCCCCTGTGACCCAGGAAACGGGACACATCTGTGGATGAGGGGGAGAAGGAGAGACCCGGACCGACAGGACTTAGGGCAGGATCTTCGTCTTGGTGTCAGCTACTTGGAGGCCTGGGTGAGGAGTCTGTTCACAGCGCCTGCAGTGGGGACTGGGGGCATCTAGGCCCCTAGCTCATTTCTTGCCTGCTGGCTGTCATTTGTAAAAGCTCCTTGTCCCTTGTCTCCACATCATTTTGGCCTCTAGGGGTCCCAGCACTCTGGCAGAAAAGGTAGGAGGACCAGGAGTTCAAGGTCATTCTCAGTGTAGTAGATAGCTCTACAATGCTGGGATGAGCATCCAGCCAAGCACAGCCTGATGGGAAGAAGGGATTTACTTCAAGCTTACAGATCCAGAGAAGTTCCATCAGTGGTGGAAGGAGCTGGTTCCCATTCACAAACCCAAGCAGAGAGAAACCACCATCAGCCAGTAAACACCAAAAAGCAGCAAACAGGGCCCCCAGCAAGCAGGACCCCACCCAAGCTCACTGCTTCCATACCTTTGGTCTAGAATCAGATCGACCCCCAAACACATCTTAACTGGACCCCAGGTTCCAGCCCCACGCCCCAGTGATACCACCTGGCTGGAGACCCAAGTTACAAGCTTAATAAAACACCTGAGTCAGACTGGAGAGATTGCCCAGTGGTTAAGGTGCTTGCCTGCAGAGCCTAAGGACCCAGGTTTCGATTTCTCAGGACCCATGTGAAGCCAGGTGGCATATGTGTCTGGAGTTCATTTGCAGTGGCTAGAGGCCCTGGCAAGCCCATTCTGTCTCTCTCTTTCCTTTCTATCACTAATGAATAAATAAATAAAATATTTTTAAAAAACATCTAAGTTTGTATGCAATTCAATGGGAGAAAGAGAAAACACCAGTGAAGATACTCAACAGTGGACACTGTAAACCTTATATTTGGCCAGCCAGGCCAAATGAGCCAATGGGTGCTATAGTGGCATGTCTGTCATGGTGGAAACCAACTGACCTCTAATTGCACTGGAGGCCCGCTCCATGGGATCCTGATAATAGAGTGCTTACCTAGCCTATGTGAAGATTTAGATTCAATCCCTAGTACTGATACACAACTGAATGAATGAATGGAGACTGAGGGCAGAGGAGATGGCTTGCTGGCTAATAGGGCTGTTTGCAAAACCTGTTACCTTGGGTTCAATTCCTAGTACCCCCATACAGCCAGATGCACAAAGTGGCACATGCACCTGGAGTTCATTTGCAAAGGCAAAAGGCTCTGGTGCGCTCACTGTGGGAACGTCTGGGGCAGTCAAGTCCATGCCCTAGGTCATTGGAGGAGAAGAGCTTGGTACTAAAGGCCCAGATCTTTTGCCTCACTGTTGAGCAACTTTGATGAGTCCTCTGTTCTTCAGAGCTCCTCATGGGTTGGTCCAAGACCATTGTCACTATAATGTAGTTTTTTTCTTTTTCTTTTTAATTTTATTATTGATTTATTAGAAAGAAAGAGAGACAGACACATAGAATGGGCATGCGAAGGCCTCTAGTCACTGCAAACAAACTCCAGACACATGTGCCACCATGTACATCTGGTTTACATGGGTTCTGGGGAGTCAAACCTAGGTTCTTAGGTTTCATGGGCAAGTGCCTTAACTGTTAAGCCATCTATCCAGCCCTTTTTAATAAAAAAAAATATATATATATATATATATATATGTGTGTGTGTGTGTGTGTGTGTGTGTGTATTTTTCCCCCCAAGGAGAGGGGGTGGGGGGAATGGGCTCATCTCTGTGCATCTGACTTTATATAGGTGCTGGGGAATCAAACCCGGGTTGTTAGGCTTTGCAGGCAAGAACCTTAACCTTTGAGCCATCGCTCCAGCCCTAGTGTTTTCGTTCTACCCAATCCAGCTCCTTCCTCTTCTGCCCATGCTGGTCCTGAGAACACTTCTCAAGAAACTTTCCCACCACTGATTCTTTCCCTGACTGTCCAAGCCTGCTCGGATTCCTTTCCTGTGTGCTCGTGTCTTCTCTGGAAGCTTCACAGGCATCAGGGTCTGCTTCCTCCGTGCACTGGAATAACCACAGGGGTGGGAGTTACCTCTGCTCTGATGTGACTCTCTGTTGCACTCCACCATGCCAGCACATGGTTTTGAAATATCTGTTGAGTGAACAAACAACCATCTTATCTACCCCCTACCAGGAGGCCATTGACTTTACATAGAGCTGGAGAAGTCTCACTCTTCCCTGATAAATATTTACAATGAGGAATTAGGTTCTCCCTCTTAGCATCAAAATAACTCCAAATGGCTCAAAGATGTTTATCTGTAAGAAAATAAAACCCATGAAGTTTGAGGAAAAGTTGAATAGGTTTTAATTTTGGAATCTTAAGGGACTTTTATAAGCATGACACAAAATACCAGGGGGAAAAAGTCACATGTAAGCACATGAAATTTCAACCTTTATAAGGTCAAAGCAAAGATAAGAAAGAGGGCTGGGGAGATGGCTCATCAGTTAAAGGTGCTTGCTTGCATAGCCTGCCAGCCTGGGCTCAATTGCCCAGTACCCATGTAAAGGCAGATGCACAAAGTGGTGCGCATGTGTATGAAAGTTCACTTGTAGCAGTGAGGGGCCCTAGCACACCCATAGTCTCAGTCTCTTCTCCCTCTCTCTCTCTAATAAATAAATAAAAATACTTTTAAAAAGAAAGAAAATTAAATAGCATGAAAATCTGATCTGTTATGCATGATATTCAAAATGAAACAATTACATAATATAATTTCTCCATCAGAAGTGTGACTGAGTTAAAATTGTTGACAATACCCTATCTTGGCAAAGGTGTGGGGAAATAGGAGCTTTGTTCACTTGTTGGCAAAACTTGTTCTGATCTCTTGGGAGAAGCATTTGGCAGTAACTGTTAAATTATTAGCAGTCACCTCTCTCGGCCTCTCAATCGTACTTCTAGGAATTTTCCAAGGGCATGCTTAGCACAGAATGTGCAAAGTGGAGAGTTCTCACAGTGTAATTGCAGAAAAGAAAGGGGGAACGTTAGGGCTGGAGAGATGGCTCAGCAGTTAAAGGTGCTTGTTGCAAAGCCTGTCAGCCCAGGTTCAATTCCCCAGTATCCACGTAAAACCAGATGCACAAAGTGGCAAATGCAGCTTGAGTTTGTTTGTAGAGGCAGGAGGCCCTGGCATGCCCATTCCTTCCCTCATTCTGTGCGTGTGTGTTTGCAAATAAATAAATAAATAATATTTACAAAAAAAAAGAAAAGGCTAGAGGGCTGGAGAGATGGCTTAGCGGTTAAGCGCTTGCCTGTGAAGCCTAAGGACCCCAGTTCGAGGTTCGACTCCCCAGGACCCACGTTAGCCAGATGCACAAGGGGGCGCATGCGTCTGGAGTTTGTTTGCAGTGGCTGGAGGCCCTGGTGTGCCCATTCTCTCTCTCTCTCTCTCTGTCACTCTCAAATAAATAAATTAATTAATTAAAAAAAAAAAAGCTACAGAGATTTCTTAGTGGTTAAGGCGCTTGCCTGTGAAGCCTGAGGACCCTGTTTGACTCCTCATATCCCACATAAGCCAGCTGCACAAAGTGACGCATGCACAAGGTTATGTATGGGCACAAAGTGGCACATGTGTTTGGAGTTTGATTGCAGTGGCTGGAGGCCCTGGCATGCCAGTTCTCTCTCTTTACCTTGCTCTCTCTCTCTCTCATAAAAAAATTAACAAAAGAAAGGGGGGCACCAGGTATGGTGGCGCATGCCTTTAATCCCAGCATTTGAGAGGCAGAGGTAGGAGGATCGCTCTGAGTTGGAGGCCAGCCTGGAACTACAGAATGAGGTCCAGGTCAGCCTGGGCTAGAGACCCTACCCCAAACAAAAAGGGTGGGGGAAATGCTTCTTCAATGGGAATTTCTAAATAAATTGTGTTTAGTTCATAGTGGTGGCACCCACCTTTGATCCCAGCACTCAGGAGGCAGAGGTAGAAGAATCACTGTGAGTTCGAGGCCAGCCTGGAGCTACATAATGAGTTCTAGGTCAACCTGGGCTAGAGTGAGACCCTTTCTCAAAAAAAAAAAAAAAAAACAGACAAAGAATTCTATATTTCAAAGAGCTGAAATGCACACTGTGCACATTTGTACAGAATCACGTGTTACGTGACCTCTGTAGACATGGACCAGAGTTCATAAAGAGGAAAATTCAGAGACCACAGAGAGGACGTGGGTCAGGGATGTGGGCAGTTCTTACTATGTGCTTGTTTCATTTTTTCTTATTTATTTGTTTTTTTAATTTTGGTTTTTCGAGGTAGGGTCTCACTCTGGCCCAGGCTGACCTGGAATTCACTATGGAGTCTCAGGGTGGCCTTGAACTCACAGCAATCTTCCTACCTACCTCTGCCTCCAGAGTACTGGGACTAAAGGCTTGTGCCACCATGCCTGGCTTTGTTTGATTTTTTTTTTTTTTTTTTTTTTTTGAGAGAGAGAGAAATGGTGTGGCAGAGCCTCTAGCCACTGCAATTGAACTCCAGATACATGTGCCACCTTGTATGCATGTGTGACCCTATGCGTCTGCCTTATGTGGTTTCTGGGGAGTTGAACTTGGGTCCTTAGGCTGTGCAAGCACTTGCCTTAACCACTACACCATCTCTTCAGCCCTGATTTTTTTTTTTTTTGAGACAAGGTCTATCTGCGTAGCCCAGGCTTGCCTCGAACTCATAATTGTACTGCCTCTGTCTGTTCGCAGAATATGGGTGTGCCCCACTGCCTCCAGTCCCGCTTACTTGCTATGTCATGCATTTCCATCGTGTTTGACTTGCTGGTTATGATTTATCCGTATTTTAAAAAATTTTTTGTTTATTTTTATTTGAGAGCGACAGGCAGAGAGAGAGAGAGAGAGAGAATGGGCACGCCAGGGCCTCCAGCCACTGCAAACGAACTCAGATGCATCTGGCTAATGTGGGTCCTGGGGAATCGAGCCTCGAACGGGGTCCTTGGGCTTCACAGGCAAGTGTTTAACCACTAAGCCATCTCTCCAGCCCAATTTATCGGTACTTTTTTTGTTCCCCTTGAGAAGGACAGCAGGTACAAAGGTCTAAAGCAACAAGATGCACTTGGGGTCATGCTAAGAGATGCCCCAAGGCTGTGGCAGAGAGAGGTGAGGTTAGCAAGAAGGCACCGCAGACGGCCTGGAGTCGCCTTTGCTGGGCTGGGTCGTGCGGGTCTCAGCCTGGGCTTTCTGCTTCAGTGTGCGAAGCTCCTCTGTCCCTGCTGCTGCCTCCTGTCCCAGCACCTCCGACTGCAACTCAGCCCTCTTCCTCGCCTCCTCCCGGGCCACGCCCTCTCCCTGTGGTTCACACATGCTCAAGCCATGTCCGCAGGGTGCAAACTCCTGTCTTCCTACCCGCTTAGTCTTCCTTGGCATTCAGGCTTGGCATGGAATGGCCTTGTTGGGACTTCCATCTCATAAGGGGGTCTTAGTCCACGTTGTGTGGCTACAACAAAGTACCCAAGGCTAGGTAAGTGATACGGAACAGGGGTTTATTTGGCTCATGGAGGCTAGGAAGTGCAACAGCATGGTGCTGGCTGGCATCCACCTGGCATCTGGTGAGGGTCTTTTTGCCATATCATGACAAGGCAGAGTGCATCACATGATGAAACAGAGCAAGTGTGTTAGCACAAGTTCTTCTTCTTTTTGGGGGGTGTGTTGTTTCTTTTAATGTTATTTACATATTCATTTACAAGAGAAAGAGGCAGATAAAGAGAAAGAATGGGCATGCCAGGGCCTTAGCCACTGCAAACGAACTCCAAACACATGCACCACCTTGTGCATCTGGCTTTACATGGGTACTGGGGAATCAAACCCAGGTCCTTAGGCTTTGCAGGTAAGGGCCTTGACTGCTAAGCCATCTCTCCAGCCCCCCGCCCTTTTTTTTTTTTAAAAAAAAAAAAAAGAAAGTCGGGTGTGGTGGCGCACGCCTTTAATCCCAGCACTCGGGAGGCAGAGGTAGGAGGATTGCTGTGAGTTTGAGGCCACCCTGAGACTCCATAGTGAATTCCAGGTCAGCCTGGGCTAGATAGAGTGAGACCCTACCTCGAAAAACCAAAAAAAAAAAAAAAAAAAAAAAAAAGTATCACTCTAGCCCAGGCTGACCTAGAATTTACTATGGACAGAGGAATCTACCCCGTATCCTTAGGCTTTACAGACAAGCACCGTAACTACTGAGCCATCTCTCCAGCCCATCTTCCTCTTTTTAAAACTTTATTATTATTCATTTATTTAAGAGAGAGAAAGAGGCAGATAGAGAGAGAGAGAGAATGGGCACGTCAGGGCCTCCAGCCACTGCAAACGAACTCCAGACACATGCACCACCTTGTGCATCTGGCTTACGTGGGTCCTGGGGAATTGAACCTGGGTCCTTTGGCTTCGCAGGCTAGCATCTTAATTGCCAAACCATCTCTCCAGCCCCCGTTCTCCTCTTTTTATATAGTCACTATAAAGGCCACGGGAGCCCCACTCTCATGACCTCTTCAAATCTTAAGTCCCTCCCAAAGGCGCCACTTCCCAACTCCATTGCGAGGTGAATTGATGTGAATTTGAGTCTATGTTTCCAGTGCATGAAGGACACAGTCAAGCCATGCTGACATCTCACACTTAACACATTAAGCACTTAGCTCTACCTGGAAGCGGTAGTACATACCTGAACTCTAGCACTTGGAAGGCTGAAGTAGAAGGATTACAAATCAAGCCCAGCTTGCGCTACATAGCAAGAATCTGTCAAAAAAAAAAAAAAAAAGCTGAGAGCTTCTGACTTCTGCCAAGCTGCTCCTTCTGCAAGCTTCCTATTCTTAACCAGGGTACACACTCAGTCCAGTCATTGAAATCTCCTCAACGCCTCACTTTCCTTCCTTGCAGCCCCCTTTTCCTTCTTATCCATTAGAAAAGTGGTCTGTTTACTCTCCAAAATAAGAAGTATGGCTGTGAGTTCAAGGCCACCCTGAGACTACATAGTGAATTCCAGGTCAGCCTATGCTAGAGTGAAACCCTACCTAGAAAAACCAATAGATGGATGGATGGATGGATGGACAGATGGATAGGCTGGAGATATTGCTTAGTGGTTAGGGCACTTGCCAGAAAAGCCAAAGGACCCAGGTTAGATTCCCTAGTACTCACATAAGACAGACACACAAGGTGGCGCATGTGTTTGGATTTCAAGTTCTTTTGCAGTGGCTAGAGGTCCTGGTATACCCATCCTCTCTCTCTCTCAGTGTCTATATACCTGCCTCTTTCTCTCTCTCAAATAAATAAATAAAATATTAAAAACAATCAATGAATTAAGAATAATCTCCAAAGTAGATCTCACATTGTTCTCACGTCTCCG
This sequence comes from Dipus sagitta, assembly GCA_036346955.1. Lineage (NCBI taxonomy): Eukaryota > Metazoa > Chordata > Mammalia > Rodentia > Dipodidae > Dipus > Dipus sagitta. Next base: position 53,619,432 of record CM070778.1, read on the forward strand.
TCACTTTCGTCAGCTCTGATTGGAAGTGGAAGCAAATGGAGATCACTCAGCTGAGAACAAGGGAGGGAGTTGGCCACCCTCAGTGGTTTGCACCGCCTCCAAGGGGCAGAGCAGTGGGAAAGCTACGTGGTGGGCAGAGGGAAAAGCTGCAGGTGAGCCCTGACTGGCTGTTGCTGGCAGAAGGTAGTTGGAGATGGGCCAGGTAGAAGCGGGGCATCCTATGTAATGAAATACCTGAGGCTGGGTAACATAAAGAAAAGAGATTTGGGCTGGAGGGATGGCTTAGCGGTTAAGGCGTTTGCCTGCAAAGCCAAAGGACCCAGGTTCAATTCCCTAGGACCCACGTTAGCCAGATGCACAAGGGGACGCACACGTCTGAAGTTTGTTTGCAGTGGCTGGAGGCCCTGGCGCGCCCATTCTCTCTCTCCCCAACCCCACCCCACCCCCGTTATTTATTTAAGTTTTTGGGTTTTCGAGGTAGGGTCTCACTCTAGCCCAGGCTGACCTGGAATTCACTATGTAGTCTCAGGGTGGCCTCAAACTCACGGCGATCCTCCTACCTCTGCCTCCTGAGTGCTGGGATTAAAGGCGTGTGCCACTATGCCCAGCTCCCACCCCCTTTTTCTGTCAAATAACTAAATAATTTTTTTTTAATTTTTGAAAATTAAAAAAAAAGAGAGATTTATTGAGTTCACAGCGTGTGAGAGGCTTTGCAAGTGCGATGGTGTCAGCACCAACTTGGCTCTGGTGAGGGCCTCCTGAGCCACCTCACATCACCATAGGATCATATGCTTCAGGGAAGAAGCCTATGGCGACGTTGAAGACAGAGAGGATTCAGGGCTCTGGCTCACTGTTTTTTTCTTTTTTTGACAGATCCTCATGTAGCCCTGGCATGCCCATACTCATTCTCTCCTGGTCTGCCTCTTCCTCTCTCTCAATCTCTAAGTAAATAATAATAGTATATACCTGTTGGGTGAATGAGTGAGTGAATGAATGAATGAAAAGAAGGCAGGCTTCCCTGGAGACTTGGTCAAATTCTCTTGCCTTAATCCAGGGCGAAACATTTATCAGGCTATGGCCTCGGCCACAAGTCTTCTTAAGGAACTCAGAATTGCTGCTGGGAGCGCTAGTTCCAGAGCCAGGCAGATCTCTACTTGCAGAAGAGGAAACTTTAAGCCCTTGGCGTGTTCTTTTGTTCTTACATAACCTCTCCAAGGACACTTGAGCCACGTAAAAGTGAAACAAAAATATTCAAGTTAGGCCCTTAAACAGCCTGCCCTCTAGCTGGTAGTCTTTGGAAAGTTTTTGTTTTTTTGTTTGTTTGTTTTCACTGACTCCCTTTAAAATATAGGCCCTTGGGCTGGAGAGATGGCTTAGCAGTGCAGGCCCTTGCCTGGGAAGCCTAAGGACCCAGGTTCGATTCCCCAGTACCCATGTAAAGCCAGATGCACAAAGTGAGCGCGTGCATCTGGAGTTTGTTGACAGTGGCTGGAGGCCCTGGTGTGTGCTTTCTCTCTCTCTCTCTCTCTCACTCTCTCTATCTGCCTCTTTCTCTCTCAAATAAATAAATCAAATATTTTAAAAAATAAGATAAAATACAGGCTCCTGTGTTCCTCCTCAGCAAATTGCAGTTGCCCATTCTGTGTGATGCTGAGAATCTGCATTTTTTGTTTGTTTGTTTCCTTTTTTTTTTTTTTTTTTTTTTTTTTTTTTGGTTTTTCAAGGTAGGGTCTCACTCTAGCCCAGGCTGACCTGAATTCACCATGGAGTCTCAGGGTGGCCTTGAACTCATGGCGATCCTCCTACCTCTGTCTCCTGAGTGCTGGGATTAAAGGTGTGCGCCACCACGCCCGGCTTGTTTGTTTGTTTTAAAGGTAGCATTTCACTCTAACTCAGGCTGATCTGGAACTCACTTTGTAGCCAAGGCTGACCTCGAACTCAGCCTCCTGAGTGGTAGGATTAAAGGTATGAACCACCAAATCTAGCTGAGAGTCTGCAGTGTTTAATATTAAAAAGTTGTCTTGCTGGGCGTGGTGGCACATGCCTTTAATCCCAGCACTCGGGAAGCAGAGGTAGGAGGATCACCATGAGTTCAAGGCCACCCTGAGACTACATAGTAAATTCCAGGTCAGCCTGGGCTAGAATGAGACCCTACCTTGAAAAACAAAAACAAAACAAACAAAAACAAAAAAAAAAGGTGTCCTTGAGGGTTGCAGAGATGGCTTAGTGGTTAAAGGCACTTGCTTGCAATGCCTGCCTGCCCAGGATTCAGTTCCCCAGAACTCACGTAAAGCCAAGTACACAAAATGGTATATGCATCTGGAGTTCGTCTGTATTGGCAAGGGGCCCTGGGACACCCATGTTTGCTCTCTCTCTCTCTCTCCTGGCAAATAAATAAGTAAATAAATAGCTGAGCATGGTGGCATACACTTTAAAAAATAATTATTGCCAGGCGTGGTGGTGCACGCCTTTAGTCCTAGCACTAGGGAGGCAGAGGTAGGAGGATCGCTGTGAGTTTGAGGCCACCCTGAGACTGCATAGTGAATTCCAGGTCAGCCTGAGCTAAAGTGAGACCCTACCTAAAAATAAAAAAACTATTGTACTTATTTGAAAGAGAGAGGCAGAGAGAGAGAATGAGCATGTCAGAGCCTCCAACAACTGCAAACAAACTCCAGACATATGTGCCACCTTGTGCATCTGGTTTATGTGGGTACCAGAGAATCAAACTTGGGTCCTTAAACTTTGGAGACAAGCGCCTTAACTGCTAAGCCATCTCTCCAGCCCCTGCACATACTTTTATTATTTATTTATTTATTACTTTTATTTTTATTTTTTCGAAGTAGGGTCTCACTCTAGCCCAGGTTAACCTGGAATTCACTCTGTAGTCTCAGGTTGGCCTTGAACTCATATGATCCTCCTACCACCGCCTCCAGGAGGCTTTAATTTCCAATTGTTATCAGCTGAGGAGACTAGCATTCAGAATACCTAAGTTTATGGGGACATCTGAATCAAACCACAACATCCATCAAACTTCCAACTTCCCAGTTTTGGTTTTTTGTTGTTGTTGTTGTTGTTGTTTTATTTTTATTTATTTATTTGAGAGCGACAGACAGAGAGAGAAAGAGACAGGGCAAGAGAGAGAGAGAGTGAATGGGTGTGCCAGGGCCTCCAGCCACTGCAAATGAACTCCAGACGCATGCGCCCCCTTGTGCATCTGGCTAATGTGGGTCCTGGGGAATTGAACCCTGGTTGTTAGGCTCTGAGGGTAAGCAGCTTAACTGCTGAGCTATCTCTCCAGTCCCAGCTTCCCAGACTTTATACCAGCTGTCCCTCTCCTACTTGATCTTCCCATTCTCATGGGAAGAGAGAACATCCCTTTATTACCATGCTAGCAGATTTGAGGGACAGAGTGAAATTAAATATAAACATTTTCTCCTATTTTGTCTCTTGCAAAAACATATTTTCTTTTGTTTTTAAAGCCTTTTAAAAACATTTTATTTATTTGTTTGCAAGGAGAGAGTGAGAGAGAAAAAAAGAGAGAGAGAGAGAATGGGTGCACCAGGGCCTGTAGCCACTGGAAACAAACTCTAGACACATATGCAGCACTTTGTGCATCTGGCTTTACATGGATACTGGGGTTCAAACCTGGGTCTTTAGGCTTTGCAGACAAGCACCTTAACTGCTGAGCCATCTCGCCAGCCCCAAACTAACTTTCTTTCTCTCTTTCTTTTTTTGGTTTTTCTTTTTTTTTTTTTTTTAATTTTTTTTTGTTTATTTATTTATTTGAGAGCGACAGAGAGAAGGAGGCAGAGAGAGAGAGAGAGAGAGAGAGAGAGAATGGGCGCGCCAGAGGTTCCAGCCTCTGTAAACGAACTCCAAATGCGTGCGCCCCCTTGTGCATCTGGCTAACGTGGGTCCTGGGGAATTGAGCCTCGAACCGGGGTCCTTAGGCTTCACAGGCAAGTGCTTAACCGCTAAGCCATCTCTCCAGCCCTTTTTTTTTGGTTTTTCAAGGTATGGTCTTGCTCTGAAATTCACTATGTATTTTCAGGACGGCCTTGAACTCACAGTGATCCACCTGCCTCTGCCTCCCAAGTGCTGGGATTAAAGGCATACGCCATCACACCCAGTTTAAAAATACTTTCTTAACACATTTTCAGAACAAAAGTTTGAATATTCTTTTTGAGACCAGGTCTCATGTAACTCAGGCTGGCCTCCAACTCCTTCTATGTCCTCCTGCCTGTACTTACTGAGTGCTGGGAGCAGAAGTTTCGAATTTTAAAAGAAGTCTAATATTTCTGTATGTCTATCTGTGAAATTTTCACGCTTGAATGTATTTAAAAATTCACACGTGTGCATGGGCGGGGAGAAGGTGCTAAGAGTGTCTTCCACATCTTTGGCTGAGCAAGTAGAGGCTGCTGTTGGCCGAGTCCGTGATGGGGAAGGTTCGGGGCACAGTGAGTTATGGGTTGAGGGGGGTTAGCAGTTCAGCCCTCGGAAACACTGAGCTCGCGTTTGTTACAGATCTGCGCAGTTGTGAAACGGACAGGAAGATGGAATCCAGAGTTCAGAGGTCAGTTTACAGAAGAGATGTCTATGTGAGCCTGGCAGAGACGCTGGCCTGGCCCACCCTGGACCTCGTCAGTGGGGTTTAGACCAAGAAGCGTCTGTTTTTTCCAGGCAGAGCCTCACCCTAGCCCAGGCTAGTGAAACTCACTCTGTAGCCCAGACTAGCCTCAAACTCACAGTGCTCCCCTTACGTCAGCCTCCCAAGTGCCTGGATTACAGCATGAGCCATCATACTCAGCTTAATCTTTCCAAACTTTAATTTCCTTGTAGTAACTGGGGAGTTGAATAATAGTTAATAGTACTTCCCTCCTAGGGTGGTGGATCTGGGACATTCACTCATAGAGCCTAGCCAGTATTGTATTTAAAATCTTTTTTGATAACTTCCATGAATATTATATATAATACACCATGATCATAATCCCCTCCCACCACTCCCCTTTTCCCTTCCAAAATCTCCCCTCCACTGAATCCCCCCCCCCTTTTTTTTGGTTTTTCTAGGTTGGGTCTCACTCTGGTCCAGGCTGATCTGGAATTCACTCTGTAGTCTCAGGGTGGCCTCAAACTCACGGTGATCCTCCTACCTCTGCCTCCCGAGTGCTGGGATTAAAGGCGCGTGCCACCAAGCCTGGCTGAATCCCTTCTTTTCAATGAGACTCTTTTATATTTTGATGTCACCATTTTTTCCTCCTATTATTAGGTCTTATGTAGGTAGTGTCAGACACTGTGAGGTCATGAATATCAAGGCCACTTTGTGTCTGGAAGACAACATTGTAAGCAGTCCTCCCCTTACATCCTTTCTACCACCTCTTCCACAATGGACCCTGAACTTTGGAGGATGTGATAGAGATGTCTTATTTAGTGCCAAACACCTCCGCACCCCCCGTCACTTCTTCTCAGCACTTTGATGAGTTTTGAGTCACCCCAGTGGTCACAATTATCTGAAAAGAGAAGCTTCTCTAACCAAAAGTGAGATTAACATTAATATATGGGCATAAACACAAGTGTTTAGAGGGCAGTTTGGTGGACATAATATATCCATTTAGCCAGACAACAGGAGTCGTTTCCCTCCTAGGGCTTAAGATCTCCCCAGCCATAGACTTTTGATTAAGTTTTCAGCACTTGCCATGAATTCCCATCCATGGAACAGGCTTCAAATCCAATCAAAGAGCAATTGGTTTCCCCCAAAACAGACATGCCACCGTTGAACCAGTTTGTACATATCTCTTTATAGCCTTGTGACAGCTAGCTAACAGGGAGAAGGTTTCCAGCTCCGCTCCAGCTTCATTGCCCAGTGACTTGTAGCCCAGGCAATGTGAAGTCTTCAGCAACAGGGTCTTCCCATCTAGTTCCAGTGCCTTGCCAGTGTTTTGCACACATTAACTGGGCAGCTGAAGATCAGAGCCAAGTCTCTGAGAACCGTTAACCCGCTCCAGAGTTCTTAGTTTCTATGGAAGGGGCTGGATGCCCAGGTAGCCAGGCAGCCCGAGCCGAGAGGACCCAGCCTGCTGAGGTAGAGGACTAGGCTCCTCACTGAGCCTGCTCCAAAGAGCCTGACCACCATGGCCTGCAGCTCACGGTCATCCGGGCTAGGAAGGAACAAGGTCGCCTTTTACCTCACAGGTAGTTAGCTAGGTGCTGGCCCACAGAAACAAGGATCTGATCCCGTCTCTTCCAAGCTGGCTGAATGCGACAACTGCTTCTTCAAGTTTTCCTGGCGCTTAGCACACCTGTGGGCTGAGTCAGCCTCTTGAGCTTGCTAGCCAATCAGCTCTCTTCCTTATACACGTGAGTCTGATGACGAAAGTCATCCTAATTGGATGTTTGACTCACATATAAACGGGCCTGGCACACGTTTAAGCTTCGTTTTTGCCTCTTGGCCCCTTCGATAAGTTCTTGGCTCTTTCCCTATGTGAGGGAGGAATCTCTTTGGTCTCCCCTCGCCCTTCTGAGCCTCAGCTAGGTAGTGATGTGAGCCGGGCTGGGAAGGGAGTGAGGAGAGCAGAGAGAGCCTCCCTCTCCCGCAGGGAAGGATCCAGGAGCTTATCAAAGGAGCCTGGAAAGCTAAGGCCATGAGGCAAGAAGAAGAAGCGTGGTCAAGAATGGTAGTCTTAGCCGGGTGTGGTGGCGCATGCCTTTAATCCCAGCACTCGAGAGGCAGAGGTAGGAGGATCGCCGTGAGTTTGAGGCCATCCTGAGACTCCATAGTGAATTCCAGGTCAGCCTGGACTAGAGTGAGACCCTACCTCAAAAAACAAAAAAACAAAACAAAACAAAAAAATGCTAGTCTTACAGATGTGTGCCAGGCGCATTTACATGAACAAGCATCCAATTAGGGCAAGCCTCAGGCTGGAGAGATGTCTCGGTGGTGAAGGTGCTTGCTTGCAAAGCCTAACAACCTGGGTTTAAATTCCTCAGTGTCCACGTAAAGCCAGATGCACAAAGGGGCACATGCAACTGGAGATCGTTTGCAGTGGCTGGAGGCTCTGGCGTGCCGGCTCTCTCTGTCAGTCCCTTCTCTCTCTCTCTGCTTGCAAATAAATGATAAAAGAATGAGCCCCATCATCCGACTCAAGCGTGTAAGGGGGAGACCTGATTGGTTGGTGGAATCAAGAGGCTGACTTGGGAAGGGCCAGCCCACGGGCAGGGTAAAGCCTAAGAATTTGAAGAAGGAAGTGCTTCTCAGGAATTGTTGCTTACAGCCATCTTGGATGAGACCGGGTCAGACATGGGTTCTTATCCTTCCAGGGCAGAAAGGTGGCATCTATGTCCCTGGCTGACTACCTATTACTAAAAAAAAAGGAGCCGGGCGTGGTGCCACACTTGGGAGGCAGAGGTAGGAGGTAGGAGGATTGCTGTGAGTTCAAGGCCACCCTGAGACTTCATATTGAATTCCAGGTCAGCCTGAGCTAGAGGGAACCCTACCTCGAAAAAAAGAAAAAAGAAAAAAAAGGGCTGGGCCTAGTGGCACTCATCTTTAATCACAGCACTCCAGAGGCAGAGGTAGGAGGATCACCTTGAGTTCAAGGCAATCCTGGGACTACATAGTGAATTCCAGGTCAGCTTGGGCTAGAATGAGACGCTACCTCAAAAAAAAAAAAAAAAAAAAGACAAACAAACAAACAAAAAAGGTATCAATAGGACATTTGAGGCAAGCTGGAGATACATAAGATCCTATCTCAAAAAATATATATACACATATATATATGAGAATTATAAGAACTAGGTGGGTGTGGTGGCGCATGCCTTTAATCCCAGCACTCTGGAGGCCAAGGTAGGGGATCTCTGTGAGTTCAAGCCCATCCTGAGATTACATAGTGAATTCCAGGTTAGGCTGGACTAGAGTAAAACCCTACCTCGAAAAACCAAAAATAAATAAATAAATAAATAAATAAACAAATAAATAAGACCTTATCATTTTTCTGTTAAACAGAAATGCGGCTGTGTGTGGTCCTATCCACATTCGGGAAGGAGGGTGAAGTAGGAGAATTGCAAGTTAGATGCCAGCCTGGGTTACATAGTGAGAACCTGTTTCCAAAGAAACAAAGCAAAACAAAAAGATAAGATTTTACACTCCTGAGCCTTGAAGCCAGGGTGTAAGGGTTCATCCTCAGTTGGTAAGGTTGGCCACTGTCACCAGGCAGTTACCTAATTTGTGGTGCCATGCATAAAATGAAAATTAAACATCAGGAGGACTTCTGAGATGGTTGCAGCCGACCATGAACTCGGCTTGGGGTTCTTTGGCGTACAGGGCCCCGTGTGGCTGCCCAGGTCACAGACCATGAAACTGCTCCAGACAGGCACCACTTGATTGCCAGCTGAATAGTGGACAGAGGAGAGGACAGGCCAGTGGTCAGAGAGAATATTCTGGCTGCAACATGGAGAGCGGATCAAAGGGAGCAGGGTAATGGGGATGTTGGAGCTGCCTGTTGATAGAATGAGACCTGCTTCAGATCAGCCTGGGAGGGGATGGGGAACAGGACCCTCCCCCCCCTTAAGGCTCTCTCAGTTTTCAAGAAGTCCAATTTATCAATTTTGTTGTATCAACTATAGAATCTTTATGTATGTGTGTGTTTGCAAGTTGTAGCAGACAGGAGTTGCTGCTGGGCTGGATGTGGGGGCAGGAAAGACAGGATGTGTCCCTCTTGCAGTTTCCTGTCCCTCCTGTCCCCACACATCCCCTGCTCACTGACTCTTTTTTCTTTTTTTTCTGGCGGGGGGGGGTGGGGGTGGTGTTTCAAGGTAGGGTCTCGCTGTAGCCCAGGCTGACCTGGAATTCACTATGTCGTCTCAGGCGGGCCCGGAACTCACGGCGATCCTCCTACCTCTGCCTCCCGAGTGCTGGGATTAAAGGCGTGTGCCACCACGCCCGCCTTCACGGACCCTTTCTGTGTCCTGGCTGGGAGTTCTGGGACTGCCATTTTAGGGTGTGTGTGTTCTTCCATCTGTTCTGTAGGAAGGGAGGCTCCCCGCTGAACCGATTCTCCCTGTTGACAGCAACTAGACACCACAGCTCCTCCCTTGGGTCACTATGGTTGACCCCTCTGGGAACTGTGGGCTTGGGATGTCCTGTTGAGTCATTTCACACCCAGAATCTCACCATCTCACCAGGAGTCCTGGCACACAATGTCTATGATATTTAAAGATAGAACAAGAACAATGCAACTTCAAAACAAAATCAAACATAATACAAACCACATCACCAGCCGGGCACAATAGCAGTTTTGTGGTTTGCAGGTTTGGGTGTTATTATTATTATTATTATTGGTTTTTTGAGGTAGGGTCTCACTCTAGCCCAGGCTGACCTCCAATTCACTATATAGTCTCAGGGTGGCCTCGAACTCATAGTGATCCTCCTACCTCTGCCTCACAAGTGCTAGGATTAAAGGCGTGCTCCACCATGCCCAGCCCTTGGGTGTTATTTTTATTTTAACTCATATGTGGGAATGGACACTCACATCTCAATACCATGACCCTGGAAAGGATATGACATTAAACTTAAAAAAAAGTCTTAGTAGGGCTGGAGTGATGGCTTAGTGGATGAAGTGCTTGCCTGTGAAGCCTAAGAACCCAGGTTTGATTCCCCAGGACCCATGTAAACCAGATGCACAAGGTGGTGCATGAATCTGGACTTCATTTGCAGTGGCTAGAGGGCCTGGTATGGCCATTCTCTCTCTCTCTCTCTCTCTGCTTCTCTCCCCTCTAATAAATAAAAATATTTTTTAAATGTCTTAGCAGAGTTTATTTAAATTCTTTGTTTATTTATTTATTTGCAAGCAGAGATAGAACAGAAACAGAAACAGAGAGGATGGGCACATCATAGCTTCCAGCTGCTGCAAAAGAACTCCAGATGCATACGCCACTTTGTGCATCTGGCTTCACATTGGTACTGGGTAATTGAACCTGAGCCATTAGGCTTTACAAGTAAGCTCCTTTAAATGTTAAGCCATCTCTCCAGTCCTTATTTTTTTTGAATTAGTTATTTGCAATGAGAGAAGAGAGAGAGAGAGAGAGAGAGAGAGAGAAGAAAGAAATAGGCACACCAGAGCGTCCCATTACTGCAAATGAACTGCAGGCGCATACACCACTCTGTGCATCTGGCTTTATGTGGGTACCGGGGAACTGAACACAGACTTTTAGCCTTGAGCTCTATTTTTACTTACTCTTCACCCCTTTTTAAACACCTGCCAGAAATAGTTGTCTACCCTCAACTTGAGATCCCCATCCAGATGCATTATTCCTTTTTATTTATTTATTTGAGAAAGAGAGAGGATGGGCATGCCAGGGCTTCTAGCCACTGCAAATGAAGTTCGGATGCATGGGTCACCATGTGCATCTGGCTTATGTGGGTACTGGGGAATCGAACCTGGGTCCTTAGGCTTTGCTGGCAAGCACCTCAACCACTAAGCCATCTCTCCGGCCCCATCATTCCATTTTGTAACTACTGGAAGCTTCTGGACTAGGAGTGGGGCATGGATCAAATACCTGCAAGGAAAATGATGGGTGTTGCCACAGTGTGCCCACAGGCTGCAGTTCAGAGGCTGGGGCTTGGTGTACACCGCCCACTTCCTCCGTATGCAGAGGAGAACCCTGAGGCTCCAGAGAGAAGGCGGCATAGTCAAGGTCACCTTGCGGATGGCCTTCTGCAGCCCTGGCTCTTGATCTTTCCACGTGTTGCTATGGAACCTAAGGTCATGGTGCAGAGGCGATCCCATCCTCAGTCTGTATGAAATGACGTGTGAGTAGCGTGTGCTTCCAAATTCGGATTCCCAGATGCTCAGCTAACTTGCACATATAGTATAATATATTATATATATTCACTATAATATATGTGAATATAAGTAATGGGAGCCGGGCTTGGGAGATGACTCAGTGGTTAAAGGCACTTGCTTGCAAAGCCTGACATCCCAGATTTCATTTCCCAGTACCCATGTAAAGCCAGATACACAAAGTGGTGCATGCATCTAGAGTTCATTTGAAGTGGCAAGAGGCCTCCAGGCATGCCCATTCCCTCTTTCTCTCTCTTTCATGCACTCTCTTTTGGCTTGCAAATAAATAAATAAACAAATTTTATTCTTTTTAAAAATATTTTATTTATTTATTTATTTGAGAGACAGGAAGAGGGAGAGAGAGAGAGAGAGAGAATGGGCATGCCAGGTCCTCCAACCACTACAAATGAACTCCAGACTCATGTGCCCCCCCTTGTGTATCTGGCTTACATGGGTTCTGGGGAATCAAACCAGGATCCTTAGGCTTTACAGGCAAATGCCTTAACAGCTAAGCCATTTCCCCAGCCATTAAACAAAATTTTAAAGTAAATAATGGGGGCTGGAGAAATGGCTTATCAGTTAAGGCATTTATCTTCAAAGCCAAAGGACCTAGGTTTGATTCCCCAGGACCCACATAAGCCAGATGCACAAGGTAACACATACATCCTGGGGTTTGTTTACAGCGGTTGAAGGCCCTGGCATGCCCATTTTCTTCCTCTTTCTCTCTTTCTGTCTCTCTCTCTCATATAAACTTAAAAAGTTAAGAAAAAAATTTTTTTTTTGGTTTTCCGAGGTAGAGTTTCACTCTAGCCCAGGCTAACCTGGAATTAACTCTGTATTCTCAGGGTGGCCTTGAACTCATGGCTATCCTCCTATCTCTGCCTCCTGAGTGCTGGGATTAAAGGCATGTGCCACCACACCTGGCTAAGAAAAAAAAAATTAAGTAAATAATGGGAACCAAGTATGGTGGTGTCCACCTAAGATCCCTGGGAGGCTAAAGTAGGAGGATTTCAAGTTCAAGACCAGCCTGGGCTACAACGTGAGGTTCGTCTCAAAAACCAAACCAGGGGGCTAGAGAGATGGCTCATCTGTTAAAGATGGTTGTTTGCAAAACCTAATGGCTTCTGTTCAATTCCCCAGTACCCAAGGAAAGCTAGATACACAAAGTGGTGCATGCATCTAGAGTTCATTTGCAGTGGCAAAAGGCCTCCTATTACTGCAAACGAACTCAAGACACATACACCACTTTGTGCATCGGGTTTTATGTGGGAACTGGGGAATCCAACCTGGGCTGTCTCCTACTGCCTACCATTACTTACCTCTGGGTGCCACCGTGGCATCCTTTTTAAAATTCATTTATTTATTTGAGAGAAAGAGAGAGAGAATGGGCGCACCAAGGCCTCCAGCCACTGCAAACAAAATCCAGGTGCATGTGTCCCTATGCATCTGGCTTATGTGGGTCTTGGGGAATAGAACCTGGGTCCTTTAGCTTTGCAGGCAAATACCTTAACCGCTAAGCCACCGTCCAGCCCCACTGCCGTGGCATCCTTATTTGTCCCCTAACTTTGCCATGAGCCTCTTCCATGTCGTTTTGAACAAACAGTGAATTCTTAAAAAAAAAAAAAAACTTTACTTTTTAAATTTATTTATTTATTTGAGAGAGAAAGAGAGAGGCAGAGAGAGAATGGGTGTGCCAGGGCCTCCAGCCACTGCAAGTGAACTCCAGACGCAAGTGCCCCATTGTGCATCTGGCTAATGTGGGTCCTGAGGAATCGAACCCAGGTCCTTCGGCTTTGCAGGCCAACTGCCTTAACTGCTAAGCCATCTCTCCAGCCCCAAACAGTGAACTCTGATTCCAGCCAGGACTGTAAATGATACAAAGGCCTCTTCCCCTTCCCTTCCTTTCTCTTGCCTCCCTCCTTCCTTTTCCCTCCCTCCCTCCTCCCTGAAGGGAGATCCTAGAGTATGTTTGTGTGTTCATGAGAATAATAGGGCCGAAAGGAGCAGAGGATAGCAGAGATAGGCAGATCACTCGCTGGCATGGAAGCTCCAGAGGTGGAGATCAGTTCGTTGGCCTTGGACTTGAACTATATGCCTTTGTCTGTGGTTCCAGGAGCAGAGGCGGGACTCGGGCTGGGAAGGTGGTGGGCGTGGCTTCTAACTTCTCAGTGAAGGAACCAGGACCTGCCTGGAGAGGAGCACAAGGAAGTTTGTGGAGAGAGAAGGAAGTATGGAATAGCCACCTCAGAGAACAGGAAAATGAGCTTTCGAGGAAAGACTGGTAGGCCTGCCAGGCCTAGAGTGCCAATTTGAGGTCTGTGGTCATGAATTTAAAGGGCAGCAGAGCTGTGTACTTTCCTGTAGCAGTGACAGCCGCTCAAGTCTGGGCATGAGGAAGCTGGAGGGCCCGCCCGTGCGTGAAGGCTGGCATCTAGCTGCGTTCTCGTGCTGGAAGTCCCCAGATTTGTTGGATGTCAACCAGGTGCATAATTGTCACGACACAACACGAGCCTGTGTCAGGCAGGAGGATCAGAAGAACAGGAGTTAGTGAGAGTGAATAGAGTAATAAGGAGTGAGGGTGGGAGGGTTTTTTCTTTTTAATACTTGCTTTCTTTTGAGACTGTCTTATTTTATTTTTTTATTTATGTTTAATTATTTATTTGAGAAAGAGAGAAAGAGGCATATAGAAAGATAGAATGGGGGCTGGAGAGATGGCTTAGTGGCTAAGACGTTTGTCTGCCAAGCCAAAGGATCCTGGTTCAACTCTCCAGGATCCGTGTAAGCCAGATGCACAAAGGGACACATGCATCTGGAGTTCGTTTGCAGTGGCTGGAGGCTCTGGCACTCCCATTCTCTCTCTCTCTTCCTCTCCCTCTTTCTCTCAAATAAATAAATAAAATAGAAAGAAAGAAAGAAAGAAAGAAAGAAAGAAAGAAAGAAAGAAAGAAAGAAAGAGAATGGGCACGTCATGATCTCCACACACATGTGCCACCTTGTACATCTGACTTACGTTGGTCTTGGAGAATTGAACCTGGGTACTTTGGCTTTGCAGACAAGTGCCTTAACCACTAAGTCATCTCTCCAGCCCCCCTACCCCCATTTTTTAGACAAGCCTAATGGACTGATATCTATGTATCTATGTATCTATGTATCTATGTATCTATCTATCTATCTATCTATCTATCTATCTATCTATCTATGAAGGAGGGAAAGGGAAAGTGAGAACAAGAGAGAGAGTTGGTATACCAGGACCTCTAGCCACTGTGATTGAACTCCACACATGTGCACCACCTTGTGTGCATGTGTGACCTTGTGTACTTGCATCACCTTGTGCATCTGGCTTACATAAGACCTGGAGAGTTGAACCAAATGCCTTAACCACTGAACCATCTCTCCAGCCCTTGTTTTGTTTTTTGAAGTAGGGTCTCGCTCAGGCCCAGGCTGACCTGGAATTCACTATGTAGTCTCAGGCTGGCCTCAAACTCATAGCGATCCTCCTACCTCTGCCTCCGGAGTGTTGAGATTAAAGGCGTGCGCTACCACACCTGGCTGAGCTCAAGGTTCCCCCCGACACAATCAGTTTCCCTAAAGCTGGATAATAATCTTTCTGGACTCATGGACTCATGTCACTGTGACAAAGTTTTTCACCTCTTCAAGGGTTTATTTCCTCATTTCTAAAAATCTGAAAGTGGGATGGCACATGCCTACCTCAAGAAAAAAAAAACTTGAGCTCTACATGTAGCATTTTTTTTGTTATTATTTGAAACAGGTTCTTATATATCCCAGGCTGGCCTCAATCTTGGTATCCAGACAAGAATGACCTTGAACTTCTGATTCTCATGACTCTGCCTACCCTGACGAGTGCTTGGATTACAGATGTGTCCCACCATGCCTGGGTTTATGCAGTGTTGGGATGGAACCCAGGACTTTGTCCACGCTATGCAAACACTCTAGCAATTGAGCCACATCCCCAGCCCAGGCGTGCAAAATTCCACGGAATGTGGAAGTTGGGAAGATTGACTCTGTTGTGAGGAGGTGGCTGCATGTGAGCCACCTCTACAGGGCAAGTCGGAATGCCCATGGGGAGACAGAAAGACAGGACTCCAGACACAAGTGGCAGCCTGAAGCCAAGGGTGGTAGCACATCCCTGTAATACCAGTACTACAGAGGCTGAGGCAGGAGGATTGCGAGTTGTAGGCTATCATGAGCTACATAGTGAGACCCCTCTCAAAAAAGGGGGGTGAAGGCTGGAGAGATGGCTTGGCAGTTAAGGCACTTGCCTGCAAAGCCAAAGGACCTCGACTCAATTCCCCAGGACCCACGTTAGCCAGATGCACAAGGTGGCGCATGCATCTGGAGTTCGTTTGCAGTGGCTGGAGGCCCTGGCACTTGCCTCTCTCTCTCTCTCTCTCTCTCTCTCCCTATTTCTCTCAAATAAATACATAAAAATAAAATTATAAAAAAGTTTTTTTTTTTTTTAAAGAAAGGGGGACGATGCTGGGGAGATGGCTCAGTAGATGAAGCTCTTGCTGTGCCTGAGTTCAGATCCCCAGAACCTACGTACAAGCCAGAGGCTGTAGTGAGCTTCTGTAATCCCAGTGCACCTGCAGTGAGGGAGGTGGAGACGGGAGACTTTCTCCTGGATGCTTGCAGGATGGCTAGCCTGGTGAACAGAGTGGTGAACAAGCAGAGGCCTTGCCTCAAATGAGGTGGAAGGCGAGGATCAACACCTCAAAGTTGTTCTCTGACCTTCATATACATGCCTGCACACACACACACACACACACACACACACACACACACAGAAAAAGACGCTCTAAGTAAAGACACCCTGACATAAAAGTCCACCATGCACCTCAAGAGTGCTGAGGAAGAATGGTGAGGACCAATTGTTCCACAGGGTTCTTGGCCTTGTCTATGGCTCTGGGGCTCATGGACAACCTGCAGGAGACCCACAACCACTTTCCTCCGTATTTTACCCTTATAGTGGGTGCTTGTGTCTTATTTTCTCTTGAGAGATGCCTTTTGTTTTCATCGTATTCTTAAATTAGAGCCTTGACTGGAAACAGCCTTGGGTAACAGATAAGCTTAGAGAGGTCAGCTGGGTCCGCAGGGAAGGACCTTGTAGGGTTTACTCAGGAATTCACACATCACTCTGAGGTCCACAGGGAACCTATGGAGGTTTTCTTTTTTGTTTCTTTCTCTCTTTACTTCTTCTTCTTTTTAAAATTATTTTAGGGCTGGAGGGATGGCTCAGCCATTAAGGTGTTTGCCTGCAAAGCCAAAGGACCCAGGTTCGATTCCCTAGGACCCATGTTAGCCAGATGCACAAGGGGGCGCACATGTCTGGAGTTCATTTGCAGTGGCTGGAGGCCCTGGCACGCCCATTCTCTCTCTCTCTCCCTCTCTCCCTCTTTCTTTGTAAAATAAATTAATAAATAAAATATTTTCCAAAATTATTTAATTTTATTCATCTGCAAGCAGAGAGAGAGAGAAGAGAGACAGACAGAGAGAATGGGTGCTCCAGGGCCTCCAGCCACTGCAAATGAACTCCATATGCACGCACCCCCTCGTGCATCTGGCTTATGTGGGTACTGGGGAATTGAACCTGGGTCCTTTTGCTTCGCAGGCAAGCACTTTGACTGCTAAGCCATCTCTCCAGCCCTTTTTTCTTCTTTACTTCTTATTGACAGCCTTCATGTATATACAAGATATACCATGATCTGTCCCTCCTCCAATGAATCCCTTCTGTTTTTTAAAAAGTTTTTTTTTTTGTTTTATTTTTATTTATTTCAGAGTGATGCACAGGGGGGGAGGAAGAGAGAGAGAGAGAGAGAGAGAGAGAGAGAAAGAGAGAGAGAGAATGGGCACATCAAGGCCTCCAGCCACTGCAAACGAACTCCAGATGCGTGTGCTACCTTGTGCATCTGGCTTACATAGCTACTGGGGAATTGAGCCTTGAACCGGGGTCCTTAGGCTTCACAGCGAGCACATAACCACTAAGCCATCTGTCCACCCCTGTTTTTTTTTTTTTCCTAAAAATGTACCTGTTTTATTTTGGTGTCATCATCCCCCCACCTCCTATTGTGCAGGTCTTGTGTAGGTAGTATCAGACACTGTGAGGTCTGAATGCTGTGGCCACTTTGTGTCTGGAAGAAAGTGTTGCAAAGCACTTCTTCTCTTGTGTTGGCTCTTACATTCTTCCTGCCACCTCTTCTGCAATGGTCCCTGAGTCTTGAACAGTGTGGTAGAGCCGTCTCACTTAGTGCTGGACACTCCACTGTCTCTTCTTCTCAGCACTTTGATGAGTTTTGAATTTCCCCAATGGTCACTGCCATCGGAAAAGAGAAGCTTCTCTAACCAAAAGTGAGAGTAGCATTACTTTTTTTTTTTTTTTTTTTTTGTTTTTCGGTTTTTCGAGGTAGGGTCTCACTCTAGCCCAGGCTGACCTGGAATTCACTATGGAGTCTCAGGGTGGCCTCGAACTCACGGCGATCCTCCTACCTCTGCCTCCCGAGTGCTGGGATTAAAGGCGTGCGCCACCACGCCCGGCTGAGAGTAGCATTACTATATGGGCATAAACATAAGCATTTAGAGGGGCCGTTTGGTGGGCATAATATATCCATTTAGCCACACAACAGTAGTAGTCCCCACCCCCCAGGGTTTATGATCTCCCCAGCCAAAGTACCAGGCATGAATTCCTTCCCATGGAGTAGGCCTCCAGTCCAATCGAAGACAAGCTGGTTCTCTTTATAACAGAGAAGCCACCGTGGCACCAGTTGGTACATGTGGCCTGTCTGGTCAGCTGTTAAGCTTGCAGGGTCCATTGCTCTGTACTGCCCACTGTGAGCTCAGGTAGGTCCGTCCCTTCAGGTTGTGTGCAGTATTGCCTTCAGCCCTCCATGTCTAGGCATCCTGTGTTTGTAGTTTCAAACACTTAGGATAAAAAAAAAAAATGTGTTTTTTTTGGTGTGTATAGGTGTGTATGTGTGTGAGTGAGTGCAGACGTTCGTGTGCCATTGCATGCTCCTGAAGGTCAGAGAACAACTTCCCGTGGTCGTCCTCACCTTCTCCCTTATTTGAGGGAGGATCTCTCACTGTTCTCTGCTATGTTCCCCAGACTAGCTGGCCTGGGAGTTTCCGGGCAATTCTGTCTCTGCCTTCCTTCTTGCCCTAGGTGTGCTGGGATTACAGATGCTAGCCCTTATACTCCAGCATCAGTCCAGCCTTGTGTGGGACCTGAACTCAGGAACACATGCTTGCACGGGAAGTGTTTTGTCCACTGAGCCATCAACTCAGCCCTCAAACTTATTATTTATTTATGAGAGAGATAGAGAGTGGGGGGAGGAGGGAGAGAGAGAGAAAGAATGGACATGCCAGGCCCTCTAGTCACTGCAAACAAATTCCAGATGCATGCACCACCATGTGCATCTGGCTTACCTGGGCTCTGGGGAATCAAACCTGGGTCCTTGCGATTTGTAGGCAAGTGCCTTAACCACTAAGCCATCTCTCCAGCCCCTCAAAAAAAATTTTTTTTGTTTTGTTTTGGTTTTCCAAGGTAGGATCTCTGCCTAGCCCAGGCTGACCTGGAATTCACTATGTAATTTCAGGTTGGCCTTGAACTCACAGCAATCCTCCTACCTCTACCTTTCAAATGCTGGAATTAAAGGTGTATGCCACCACGCCTGGCTCAAAATATATTTTCTTATGAGAGAGAGAGAGAGAATTGGTATTCCAGGGCCTCTAGCCAGTGCAGTTGAACTCCAGATATATGCAACACCCTGTGTGCCTGCATGACCTTGTACACATGTGTCACCTTGTACATCTGGCTCATGTGGGTTCTGGGGAGTCAAACCTGGGTCCTTAGGCTTTGCAGGCAAGTGCCTTAACCTTTAAGCCATCTATCTAGCCCTCAAAATAATTTTTAAAGAAGCTAGGTGTGCTGGTTCATGCCCTTTAATCCTAGAAACTCAAGAGACAAAGCAAGGAGAAATACAGTGACTTCCGGGCCAGCGGGGGCTAGAGTGAGACTCTACCTCAAACTTCCACCCTAAAAAATAAAATGAATAAAAAGAAAGGGGATCAGCAGAAATGGGAGGGGAACAAGAGAGGCTAATAGGGAGAATATAGCCAAAATGGGGGCTGGAGAGATGGCTTAGCGGTTAAGGCATTTGCCTGAAAAGCCAAAGGACCTCGGTTCGATTCCCTAGGACCCACATAAGCCAGATGCACAAGGGAGCTCATGCATCTGGAGTTTGTTTGCAGTGGGTGGAGGCCCTGGGGCGCCCATTCTCTCTCTCTCAAATAAATAAATAAATAAATAAAGTTTAAAATATATATATTGTATACATGTATTAAATTGTACAAAAAATTCTGTATACATGCACACATAACTGCACACATATGTGCCTACACACACAAGAACATGCACATCCCTCATACACACGTATACATGCAAAAAATAAACTTCACCTTACTGAATACGTACATGTCGTGTGCGTGTATATGTGTGTGTGGTGCGGGATCCAGAGCCTTGCACATGTTGGGCAAGAGCCCTACGACTGACTTTCCAGGACCATAGATAATTTTCTTGTCACTATTCCCTACACAGTGAAATAGAAAAACCATAAACATATAGCATGTACATTATAGTAGGTATTTTAGTCAATCCCAAGGTGATTTAAAGTATAACAGGTTATGGGCAAATACTATACTATATTTTTTTATGAAGCAAAGTTGGAGTTTATTAAGAAGCAGGCTTGTTCACTGGGCATGATGGTGCTCGCCTTTAATCCCAGCACTTACTCTGGAGGCAGAGATAGGAGGATCGCTGTGAGTTTGAGGCCAGATTGAGACTACGGAGTAAATTCCAGGTTAGCCTGGGCTAGAGTAAGACCCTACCTCAAAAAAAGTGAGAGAGAGAGAGAGAGAAAGAAAGAAAGAAAGAAAGAAAGAAAGAAAGAAAGAAAGAAAGAAAGAAAAGAGACAAGTTTGTTTGTTTGAACTGTTGAGACAGTCTCATGTATGACAGGTTAGCCTCAAATTCTCTATGTAGCCAAAGATGGTCTTGAACTTCTGATCCTCCTGCCCCTACCTCCCAAGTGCTGAAATTCCAGTCAAGTGCTACTACGCCAGTTTTTTCTTTTCTTTTTTTTTTTTTTGAGGTAGGGTCTCTCTCTAGCTCAGGCCGTCCTGGAATTCACTATGTAGTCTCAGGATGGCCTTGAACTCTCTGTGATCCTCCTACCTCTGCCTCCCAAGTGCTGGGATTAAAGGCGTGCGCCACCACGCCCGGCTATTTTGTTTCTTTTTAAAGAAGGTTTTGTTATGTTGTCCAGGCTGGTCTCAAACTCATGGGCTCAACTGGGATGATAAATGTGTGCCACCACAGCCCGCTGTAATTATACTAGTTTGTTTTTTTGTTGAGGCAAGCCCAACAGACTGGCATATATATATACACGAGAGGGAGAGAGAGAGAGAGAGAGAGAGAGAGAGAGAGTTGGTACGCCAGGGCTGCCAGCCACTACAATCAAACTCCAGACATGTGCATCCCCTTGTGTATATGTACGACCTTGCGTGCTTGTATCACCTTGTGCATCTGGCTTATGTGGGACCTGGAGAGTCAAACATGAGTCCTTCTGCTTCTCAGGCAAGCACCTTAACTGCTTAGCCATCTCTCCAGCCCTATGCCAGTTTTTTTTTCCCCCAAAGGTACTACAGCATCTTCAGTGTTTGGGATCTGTGGAAAGTTCTGGAACCAATCCCCTTAACCTAACGAGGACTGACTATACTAGTCCCTGCTGTATCCTCAACGTGTGGCCAAGGACTGAACACACCTTGCAGACTCAGTGAATATTTGCAGGATAAATGAAATGACTGAATAATAGAAGGTTGAGGTTATTACAATAAAGAAAGTGTACCTCAAGGGCTGGGGTTGTTGCTCAGTGGCAAGAATGTTTGCCTAGTATTCAAGAGTCCCTGGGTTCAAGGCCCACTACTACTGGGGTGGGGGGAGAATAAAAAATAAAGCACATCTCAGGGTGGGGTGGTGGTGGACACTTGTAATGCCAACCCTTGAAAGCTGAGGTAGGAGGTTGCTGTCAATTTTTTTTTTTTAATTTTTTCTTCATTATTTATTTATTTATTTGAGAGCAACAGACAGAGAGGAAGAGGCAGATAGAGAGAGAGAGGGAATGGGCACGCCAGGGCTTCCAGCCACTGCAAACGTGGGTCCTGGGGAATCGAGCCTTGAACCAGGGTCCTTAGGCTTCACAGGCAAGCGCTTAACTGCTAAGCCATCTCTCCAGCCTGGTTGCTGTCAATTTGATGCTAATCTGAGAAAGACATAGTTCAAAGCTAAACTGGGCTACATAGCAAGAATCAATAATGTTTCAAAAAAAAAAAAAAAAGAGCGGGGCTGGAGAGATGGTTTAGCAAGTTAAGGCACTTGTCTGCAAAGCCAAAGGACCCAGGTTCGATTCCCCAGGACCCATGTTAGCCAGATGCACATGGGGGCGCACTCATCTGGAGTTTGTTTGCAGTGACTAGAGGCCCTAGTGTGCCCATTCTCTCTCTCTCCCTGCATATTTCTTTTTTTTGTTTGGTTTTTTGAGGTAGTGTCTCACTCTAGCTCAGGCTGACCTGGAATTCACTATGCAGTCTCAGGGTGGTCTTGAACTCACAGCAATCCACCTACCTCTGCCTCCCGAGTGCTGGGATTAAAGGCGTGCGCCACCACGCCTGGCTCCCTGCCTATTTCTGTATCTCTGTCTCAAATAAATAAATTAAATTTGTTTTTTTAAAAAAGACAAAAACAACAAAATCAAATAGCAAACAGAACCCAAGAAAATACATCTCTCTTGGGTGACTCCATACATTTCTTGGATGATTTCCTTTTGGGGGAAGGGCTAGGGTCTCGTTCTAGCCTAGGCTGACCTGTGGATTCACTGTGTAGTCTCAGGCTGGCCTCACACTCCCAGCGATCCTCCTACCTCGGCCTCCTGAGTGCCAGTGCTGGGATTGAAAGTGTGTACGCCGCCGCACCCAGCTCTCGGATGATTTCTCTGCAGCTGAACTTCAGGAAACCGAAACCTTCAGCGTGGTGCCCTGGCCTCTAGAGACCTTCCGTCTCCTAAGGTGATGCTGAGGGTGCACAGCAGTGTGCGCCTGAGATGAGAGGTGCGGCCACACCCGGCTGCAGGGCAGTGCCCCCTGAAGTGCCCTGCCCTGTCTTTGGAGCAGTAGAGACTGCGGCCGGGATAGGCAAACGGCCGTTCCTCTCTCCACCCAGCATCCCTGGCTTGTCCTGTGGACTCTGTCCCCATCCTCTTTGGTCCCTGACTCCCTCGCTTCCTCCGCCCAGCCCTGGCCTCTGCGACAGTCACCACTGCTTCTGCCCAGGCTCTCTACTGCCTGCTCTCCAGGTGGCAGCCTGAGGAACTCTTTGAAAGCCATTTCTGTGAAGAATGTAGCTTTCATTTTAGGTATTTCGAGAGACATGCTTTTGGATGTAGTTGTTCAGTAGTGCAAGTATACATCTATTAGAACGGAGAGGGAAGAGCGGCTGGAAAGATGGGTCAGTGGTTAAAGTCACTTGCTTGCAAAGCCTGCCAGCTCAGCTTCAATTCCTAAGCCACCCATGTAAGCCAGATGCAAAAAGTGGCACAAGCATCCGGTGTTCATTTGCAACGGCAAGAGATCCTGGTACACCCCCACACATGCATGAGTGCATACACATGCAAAGAAATTAATTTTTTTTTTAAAGTAAGAATAGGCAACTGGCAAGATGGCTCAGCTGTTAAAGGTGCTTTCTAGCAAATCCTGCCAGACCAGGTTTGATTCCCCAGTTTCCACACAAAGCCAGATACACAAAGTGGCATTTACATGTGGAGTTCATTTGCATTGGAAGGAGGCCCTGACACATGCATATACCTCTATATATGCTGTACATAAATACATGTATAAATAAATAAATATATTTTTAAAGTGAAAGTAGAGTTTGGGAAGATGGCATGGTGATTAAAGGTGCTTGCTTGCAAAGCCTGCAAGCCTGGAGTTTAGGTCCTCTGCCACCCACATAGAGCTGGACAGGCACTCATTTGCAGTGGCAAGAAACTTTTGCACACCAGTACACACACGTGCAAATAAATACATAAAATTTTAAAAGTGAGAGGAAAAGCATAGAATACATTCCGCAGGCAGAAGATGGCCCAAGCAAACACATGGCTCTAGAGCCTGCTTTTTTTTTGTTGTTTTGTTTTGTTTTTTTGTTTTCTGTTTTTTCGAGGTAGGGTCTCACTGTAGCCCAGGCTGACCTGGAATTCACTATGTAGTCTCAAGGTGGGTGGCCTTGAACTTAATTGATCCTCCTACCTCTGCCTCCCGAGTGCTGGGATAAAAGGTGCGCACCACCACACCCGGCCTCTGTTTTATTATTATTATTATTAAATATTTTGT
Organism: Dipus sagitta; assembly: GCA_036346955.1. Taxonomy (NCBI): domain Eukaryota; kingdom Metazoa; phylum Chordata; class Mammalia; order Rodentia; family Dipodidae; genus Dipus; species Dipus sagitta. Next base: position 53,642,723 of record CM070778.1, read on the forward strand.
TTATTTATTTATTTGATAGAGAGAGAGAATATGGGCGCACTAGGGCCTCTAGCCACTGCAAACGAACTCCAGACACATGTGCCACCTTATGCATCTGGCTAACATGGGTCCTGGGGAATTGAACTTGGGTCCTTTGGCTTTGCAGGCAAGGGCCTTAGCTGCTAAGCCCTCCCTCCAGCCCTGTTTCATTTTTTGAGAGGGTCTCATGAGACTGACCAAGAACTCTGAGGATGGAAGGCTGACTCCATCTCTCTCAAGTGCTGGGATGACAGGCAGGCATGGTCACACCCAGCATTTCGATTTTTAATATTTTTTAATTTATTTGCAAGTAGAGAAAGATAGAAGAGACAGACAGAGAGAATGGGTGCACCAGAGCCTCCAGCTGCTGGAAATGAACTTCAGATGTATGCACTACTTCGTGCATCTGGCTTTTCATAGGCACTGGGGAATTGAACTCTGGTCATTAGGCTTTGCAGGCAAGTACCTTAACTGCTGAGCCATCTCTTCAGCCCTCATAGCCAGTGTTTTAAGATAGCATTTCTTAGCTGAGCGTGGTGGCGCACGCCTTTAATACCAGCACTTGGGAGGCAGAGGTAGGAGGATCGCTGAAAATTCAAGGCCACCCTGAGACTACATAGTGAATTCCAGGTCAGCCTGAGCTAGAGTGAAACCCTACCTTGAAAAACCAAAAAAAAAAAAAAAAAAAAAAAAAAAAGATAACATTTCTTCCTCCTTCACCCCCTCCAGGTAGGGTCTTGCTCTAGCTCAGGCTGACCTGGAATTCATTATGTAGTCTCAGGTTGGCCTCAAACTCACATCAATCCTCCTACCGCTGCCTCCCGAGTGCTGGGATTAAGGGCGTGTGCCACCACGCCCAATAGAGAGGGGACAGGAGAGAGAGACTGGTCACACCAGGACCTCTAGCCACTGCAAACGAACTCCAGATGCATCCGGCTTTAAGTGGATACTGGGGAATTGGACTTGGGTTATTAAGCTTTATGGCCAAACACCTTAACTGCTGAGCCATCTCTCCAGCCCTAAAACAGCATTTCTAACAAGCTCCCCAACATACAATTGCTGCTTTTGGATCACATTAGAAGCAGCAAAACTTAGAGTCGAATGCAAACTTCTTTCCCATATCCTGCTTTATCTGGTCCTTGTACAATTCTCCCATGTGATCTCCAACTGGTTCTTTTGCATCACGCTGTGGCCACACTGGCCTTCATTCTAATTTTTTAGAAATACTTTATTTATTTACTTATTTGTTTCAGAAGGGGAAAGGCAGAGAAAGAGAGAGAGAATGGGTGCGCCAGGGCCTCCAGCCACTGCAAATGAACTCCAGATGCGTGCGCCCCCTTGTGCATCTGGCTTACATGGGTCCTGGAGATTCGAACCAGGATCCTTTGGCTTTGCAGTTAAGCACCTTAACCGCTAAGCCATCTCTCCAGCCCTCATTCTAATTTTTGGAGTGTGTCAAGCTGTTACTTCTTGGAGTGCAATTTCCTGAAGTTCTACATGGCTTTGTTAATCCAGATCTCAGTTTAGCTATTCGTGGTGCACTCACCTGAGATCCAAGCACTGGGGAGACAGAGGCAAGAGGATCAGGGGTTCAAAGCCATCCTTTGCTACATAGCAAGTTTGTGGACAGAGTAAAACAAAATAAAGCAAATAAAAATCTCAATTCATTTATCAGTCACAGAGTACATTTCTGACCACTTTTTCCCCTTTCTTGATAATGCCCAACACTCTGAATTTATTTGATAACATATTTGTGTGTGTGTGTGTGTGTATATATATATATATATATATATATATATATATATATAAAATTTTTATTTATTTATGTATTTATTTTTCATTTTCTTGAGGTAGGGTCTCACTCTAGCCCAGGTTTACCTGGCATTCACTCTATAGTCCCTGACTAGCCTTGAACTCACAGTAATCCTCCTACCTCTGCCCCCTGAGTGCTGGGATTAAGGGCATGCACCATGATGCCCAGTTTATTTTATTTTTGACACAAAGTCTTGCCATATAGTACAGGCTGGCCTTAAACAAGTAATCTTTATATATATATATATATATATATTATACATATATACATATACATATACATACATATATATATATATATATATATATATTTCATTTTTTGTGAGGCGAAAGAAAGGGAGAACAGAAAAGGCATGCCAGGGCCTCTTGCCACTGCAAACAAACTCTTCATGCGTGTGCCACTTTGTGCATCTGGCTCCACGTGGACAAAGGATATTCAGACCCAGGTTGGCAGGCTTTACAAGCAAGCGCCTTCAACCGCCGAGCCATCTCCTCAATCCTAAACAGGTGATTTTTTGGCCTCAACATTCCAAGTACTGGATTTATCTGTGTGTATCACCCTGCTGGGCTTATACAGACTGCAAGATTGGACTTCCTGGCCTGTGAGCTGCTGCCAGGCCCTGGCATGTGGTAGGTATCCTTGTGTTTGCTGGGCGCAGGCATAAACGTGCTCCCATGCTGCTTTGGTGTTTAGATGCAATACGGACCAGTCAGAGAGACACCATGAAGGTGTCTGAAACAGAGGGGAGGGAGGGAGGAGGGAAGGCACAAGCTTTCTCTGCTGAGGGCACTGCTGGAAATATCTCAGGAGCTTGGAGCTGAGCCTAAACTGAATATATTCAGTGGCTCATGTCTGCAATCCTAGCACTTGGGAGGTAGAGGTAGGAAGATCATGTGTTCAAGGCCAATCTTGGGCTTGTGGCCAACTGAGACTTGGTCTTAACCAAACAAAACAAAATAAAACAAATCCCCAGAACTTGGAGATGACATTGCATTTGAGAAACAGCACATGATAGGTAGATTTAACTGAGTAGAAGAGACTCATTAGAACATGAAGCCAGGTGTGGTGGTGCACACCCTTAATCCCAGCACTTGGGAGGCAGAGGTAGGTGGGTTGCTGTGAGTTCGAGGCCAGCCTGAGACTCCATAGTGAATTCCAGGTCAGCCTGGGCTAGAGCGAGACTCTACCTCGAAAAACCAAAAGAAAGAATGTGAAGAAAGTAATTTTCACATTAATGAGTTAACGAATGAGGCATTTGAAACAGTGTAAGTAAACACATAATATTTATCAAGTAAATATGCCCTCTCCTTATTTTATGACCATCACCTTATGTGATTATCTGTTTATTCTCACATGTTAACTCTGTCTTGCAAATGAGCTGTATTATGAGATTAGGAGACTTGCTCAAGGTCATATGCAGCCTGCTCAAGGTTCAATTCAGACAACTTTGGCAACCCCACTCCCTAAAACAACTGTGTGCAAAGTTGTGTCATAGCCCTTACATTGGTCCCTACTTTCTGACTTACCCATTATGCTTACCTGCCTTCTCTCACCGGAATAGGAACCCCTGAAGGTCATGGAATTTTATTTTGTTCACTGCTATTCCCAGTGATTATTTACTGAATGTTAAAAGAGTGAAGAAGCCAAGCATGGTGGCCTTAATCTCAGCACCCAGGGGGGCAGAGGTAGGAGGATTGCTGTGAATTCAAAGCCAGCTTGATACTACATAGTGCGTCCCAGGTCAGCCTGGGCTAGAGCCAGACCCTGCCTCCAAAACCAAAAAATAAAATAACAAAAAGGCAAAGAAGGTGGAAAAAGGTTCCGGCCAAGATGGCAACCTCCTAACTGCGACCCACATCCCCGGGAAAGAAAGCCCAGACTGGTCCACCCACCTACGTGCCCATACACTGCGATGCCCATGTTATAACATGAGAAATCAAATGCAAGAAAATACAGTTAGATCACCCAGTCCTACAATGAACATCTCTACTCAAAACATAGAAGAGTCATTAGGATCAGAACACCAAAATGAAACTATGAGCAATGCAACCCTGACCAAGCTACTGGTAGAACTTGCAGAAAAGCAACAAAGGACCCATAATGGTGTGGATGCTGCCATCACTAGACTAGACCTAATAGATAAGAAAATGGAAGGAGTTCAAAGACAGTTAAGAGATATGAGGGAGAGTGAAAACAAAGAGGACCTCAAAAATCAGCTGGTGATACTAAATGAAGACATAAAGAAATGCAAAGATGAATTCCAAGAAGCATCAAGAAAATCAGAAAATGATATGAAAAGGGATCTTGACAGAGGGATGGAAATCATACATAGAAAAGTAGTAGAAAATGCAAACCTAATTGAACAAGTCCAAAACTCTCTAGAAGCTCTCAAGAATAGAGTCAGCCATGTGGAGGATAGAAACTCTGATCTGGAAGACAAGATGGAAGAAACAGTTTGAGAGTTCAAAAATTTCAGTAAGTTCAAAAGTTCCTGTGAACAGAACATGAGGGAATTGTGGGATACACTTAAACGTCCAAATATTAAGATCACTGGAATACCAGAAGGAGAAGAAATCCAGACCAAAGGCATGGAGAACTTATTTAACAAAATAATCGAAGAAAACTTCCCCAGTCTCTTAAAAGAAAGGCTCATCAAGATATAAGAAGCCAACAGAGCTCCAAACAGACTGGACCAAATGAGAAACTCTCCAAGACATATTGTCATTAAGACTCTAAACATTGACACCAAAGAGAAAATCCTAAAAGCAGCTAGGGAAAAACAGCACACCACTTTTAAAGGTAACCCCATCAGAATTACTCCAGACTTCTCAATGGAAACCCTGAAAGCCAGAAGGGCCTGGAATGAAACACTGCAAAGTCTGAGAACCTATGGCTTCCAACCCAAACTACTTTACCCAGCAAAAGTATCCCTCATAATAGATGGTGAAAGAAAAACTTTTCATGACAAAACTCAGCTTTACAATTACATGAACACAAACCAAACCTACAGAGAGTATTTCAGGAAATTCCCCACAGAGAATAAACAAATAATCAACCTCAAATGCCAAAAGAAGCAGATCACAATAACCAAACTCAGAGTAGGCACAAAAATCTTCAAAGTCCATGAAACCACCAAACCACATATACCATCACAATATGGCAGGGATCAAATCAAATCTCACAGTCATTACCCTAAATATCAATGGCCTTAATTCACCCATCAAGAGACACAAGCTAACAGGATGGATCAAAAAATTAGACCCCTCAATCTGTTGTCTTCAAGAAACCCACCTCACCACTAAAGACAGACACCTCCTCAGGGTGAAAGGGTGGAAAACAATATTCCAAGCAAATGGGAATAAGAAACAAGCAGGTGTAGCAATATTGATAGCGGATAAAATAGACTTCAAACCAAAAATAATCAAAAAAGACAAAGAAGGCCACTTCCTACTTATCAAGGGAATGATCCATCAAGAGGATATTACAATCATAAATCTGTATGAACCAAACACAGGGGCACCACAGTTCATAAACCAAAACCTACTTGACAATAAAACAGAAATAAGCACCAACACCATCATAGTTGGGGACTTCAATACACCATTATCAGTAATAGACAGATCATCCAAACAGAAACTCAACAGGAAAGTAAGAGAGCTCAACAAAACCATAGATCACTTAGACCTAATGGACATCTACAGAATGTTCCACCCCAAACCCACAGACTACACATTCTTCTCAGCAGCCCATGGAACATTCTCTAAAATAGACCATATACTGGGTCACAAAGCCTGCCTCCACATATTTAGGAAGACTGACATAATTCCTTGCATGATATCAGATCACAATGCTATATTGCTAGAAATCAACAACAAAAGGCCCACCAAGAATCCCAACGGCCCCTGGAAACTTAACAGCACACTTTTAAACAATAAATGGATAGTGGATGAAATAAAAAATGAAATTGCAAAATTTCTAGAATTGAATGATGATGAGAACACATAGTACCCAAACTTATGGGACACAATGAAGGCAGTCCTCAGGGGAAAATTCATAGCACTCAATGCCTTCATAAAAAAAAGACAGAGAGATCCCAAATCAATAACCTAACCATCCACCTAAAGGCACTGGAAAAGCAAGAAAAATCCAACCCAAAGAGCTCCAGAAGGAAAGAAATAGTTAAAATCAGACAGGAATTATCTAATTGGAAACTAAGAAAACAATTAAGACAATTGACAAAACAAAGAGCTGGTTCTTTGAAAAAATAAACAAGATTGACAAACCCCTAGCCAATTTGATCAAGCAAAAAAAAAGAGATGGTTCAAATTAACAAAATTCAAAATGAAAAAGGAGAGATCACAACAGACATAAGTGAAACTGGGAGAATCATCAGGACTTATTTCAAAAACCTCTACTCCACAAAACTGGATAACGTGGAGGAGATGGATAAATTCCTATACGCATACCATCTGTCAAAACTAAACTCAGAGCAGATTAATCTCCTAAATGAACCTATCACACTCATTGAGATTGAAAAAGTAATAAAAAACATCTCCAAAAAGAAGAGTCCAGGACCAGATGGCTTCTCAGCTGAATTCTATCAAACCTTCACGGAAGAACTCAAACCAATCTTCCTCAAACTGTGCCACACAATTGGAGAACAGGGAAAGCTACCCAACTCCTTTTATGAAGCTAGCATCACCCTAATTCCAAAACCAGGCAGAGATGCCACAAGAAAAGAAAACTACCGGCCTATTTCCCTGATGCACTTAGATGCAAAGATCCTGAGCAAAATCCTTGCAAACCGAATCCAACAACACATCAAAAGCATTATCCACCTTGACCAAGTGGGATACATCCCAGGAACACAGGGATGGTTCAACATACGAAATCTGTCAATGTAATACACCACATAAATAAGGTTAAACACAAAAACCACATGATCATTTCGATAGATGCAGAAAAGGCCTTTGACATGATACATCACTTCACGATCAAAACATTGGAGAGAATTGGCATGGTTGGTTCATATCTTAACATAATAAAGGCAATATATAAAGCTCCTAAGGCCCAAATAATACTTAATGCAGAGAGACTGGAAGAATTACCATTGAGATCAGAAACAAGACAGAGTTGTCCACTCTCACCTCTGCTCTTCAATATAGTACTGGAAGTCCTAGCTCAAGCAATTAGACAGGAGAATGAAATAAAAGGGATACAATTTGGAAAGGAAGAAGTTAAGTTAGCTCTATTCGCTGATGACATGATTGTATATGTAAGAGACCCGAGATATACCATCTCAAAACTCCTGAAGGTGATTAACTCCTATAGCAAATTAGAAGGATACAAAATCAATGCACAAAAATCAGTAGCCTTTCTATATGCAAATGACAAAGATGCAGAGAACAAAATAAGGGACATGGTCCCATTTTCAATAGCAACAAAAAAAAATAAAATACCTTGGAATAACGTTAACCAAGGAAGTGAAAGATCTGTACAACGAAAACATAAAAACACTCAAAAAAGAAATTGAGGAGGACTTGAGAAAATGGAAAGACCTCCCATGCTCCTGGATAGGCAGAATTAACATTGTGAAGATGGCAATCCTACTAAAGGCAATATACAGATTTAATGCCATTCCAATTAAAATCCCAATGGTGTTCTTCACACAGATAGAAAAAATGATCTCAAATTTCATATGGAAAGGCAGAAGTTCTTGCATATCCAAACATATCCTCAGCAAAAGAAATACCTCTGGAGGCATCACCATACCTGATCTAAAGCTATATTACAAAGCCATGGTAATAAAAACAGCATGGTACTGGCATAAAAACAAGAGTATAAACCAATGGAATAGACTTGAGGACCCGGACTTTGGGTCAAGCAACTATAGCTACTTGATATTTGACAAAGGCCCTAACAATATAGGCTGGGAAAAAGACATCATCTTCAACAAATGGTGCTGGACAAACTGGATAACCATATGCAGGAAATTGAAACTTGATCCACACATTTTTCCATGCACTACACTCAAGTCCAAATGGATCAAAAATCTCAACATAAGACCAGAAACTCGACTACTACTGGAAGAAAATCAAGGAAGTATTTTCCATGATATAGGAATGGAAAAAGACTTCCTGAACAAAACCCCAGTAGCTCACGATCTTAAACAGTCACTCAACCAATGGGATCACATGAAGCTGAAGAGTTTCTTTACAGACAAGCATACAATAAGCAAAGTCAATAGATTACCCACAGAATGGGAGAGAATATTTGCTGGTTATCCAACTGACAGAGGCCTAATCTCTAGAATCTACAAAGAACTCAAAAATCTAAACAGTAAAAAGTCAAACACCCCACTCACAAAATGGGGCAAAGAGCTCAACAGGCAGTTCACAGAGGAAGAAATACAAATGGCAAACATACACTTAAGAAAATGTTCATCATCCCTAATCATCAGGGAAATGCAACTTAAAACAACAATGAGATTCCACCTTACCCCAGTAAGGATACCAAACATCAAAAAATCAAGTGAAAATAAATGCTGTTGAGGATGTGGAGAAGTAGGAACACTCATCCACTGTTGGTGGAATGTAAGATGGTACAACCACTTTGCAAAGCAATCTGGAGACTCCTGAAAAAGCTGACTATAAAGATACCAACAGACCCAGTTATTCCCTTACTGGGCATGTACCCTAAAACCTTCAAACCACAGGCCAGAGAGATTTGCTCAACCATGTTTGTAGTGGCTCACTTCATAATAGCTAAGAGCAGGAATCAACCCAGATGTCCATCACTAGAAGAATGGATAACTAAGATGTGGTATATCTACACAATGGAATTCTATACAGCAATAAGAGAAAATGACACAATGAAATTTGAGGAAAAATGGTTGAACCTGGAACAGATCATTCTCAGTGAACTTACCCAACCACAGAAAAAAAATCGCCACATAGTCTCACTCATCTACAGCACCTAACCTGAATCTACCCAAGATGCCTTACATGCCCAGCAAGCTTCTCTTGGACTAGACAATAGGATAGGTGGGGAGGGAGGGGAGGGGAAGGGAGGGGTGGGAAACACAAATCTAGACCCAAACAGCAATGGTACCATAAAATTCTACATCCTAAAAGGCAGACCAAATGGCTGAACCTTCACCAGGCCCTTAGAGGGAACACCTGAGCCACAAGACACTGGAGAGGGTATGATGAAGACTGACCTTAATCTTCTATAGCCTCTCTCTCTCTCTCTCTCTTCTCTCTATCTCTTTTATATTAGTTATCTTTTTCTTCCTTTTCTTAGTGGGCACTGACCTGTAACTCCCAGTACCAGCATGTGGCTATCATCCACAATGAGCTTTTGATCAGAGAAACCTACAAGGTTTCCTAAAAGAAAGACAGATTTCTGTCAGAGTACTTGACCCACCAAAGGTTAGTGGTAAGACCCTACTCCTGAAGACACCTTATGCGGTTGACACATAAAATGGAATGGCATGGCTGGAAGCTGGAAGAGAGTCAGTCCCCAGACAGTCAGTGCGTCTAGTGCCAGAAGGTGCTACATGGGCGACTAGGGGAAATGACCAATATCTGTCCAAGCAACTCATGGTATAACCTACTTAGCAGCAAATAACCTGTCATGATGCTCACACAAGTGCAATAGTGGCACACAGCCATGGTGGGAAACCAACTGCCTTGATTCGGCTAACTGATCCCCTCAGTGGTACAGGACCCATAGCTGGAGCTGGGAAACAAGTCAGAAACATATCCAAACATAAGCCCGCTCTCCACTATCAAGCTACCACCAATCGTGGGCTACAAGAGGGCCTACACCTATTAAATTCTCTATAAAAAGTAAGGGTTATCTCATTTGTCTGGTGCTAACTTATTCTCCATTGGAGAATCTGCTTCTCTTTTTCAGATAGATGTAGATCCTAAGGAGAGAGCCACCCCATCATACCTCGAAAGGGCCCCGGCTGAAACTAAGAACAATTGGCGAAACAAGCAAGGGTGCTGTTTTCTTGGTAAACCAGGTATCAGCACAAGGGTGAAGGAGATCAACACAGACAAAAATCAACTCCTACCAAATCAGAGATCCAGAGACCCAGAGGCCCCCAATACCTCATCACTGAAGCAGACCAAAAATGAACCCAACATGGCTCAGGGAAATTTTGCGGAAGAAGGGGCAGAAAGAATGTCAGAGCCACATGTTGGGTCATGATATGCAGACATTTATCCTACCCATAACTGTGGGCTAACTCCAGAATTCATGACCCATATACTTCAACAAGGAGGGGCCAAGGGAGGGGGTAGGTCATGGATGAGCCTAATAATGGTACCAAATTGACTGTATTCGCTGAGTAGAAAACTAATTAATAAAAACAAAAAAGGGCAAAGAAGAGATTACTTACAGATTCTTGTTCTTTACCTGTAAGTGGTGGTTCTAGAAGGTGGCTGACCATCAAAAGGGAAAGGGTCCATGGAATGCTCTCTCCCATCAGGAGAAAGACTGTTTACCCAGAGGGAATGGCTGTGAGAGCCAGGGGGCTGGCATTTGCCCAAATCTCCAGCTTGCTGTGGCTGCCGCTGCCATGGAGACATTGACTAGGTGTGGATGCCACAGGCCGTAGGCTGGCTGTGGTCTTTCTCAAGCTGTGAAAATAAGTGGCCCTGAGGACACTCCGCAATTACAAGTTGACACAAGTACGTAGCTAAAGTGGTTCCGTCACTCAAGTGTGGCAGCTCTGACTACCAGAGCTGTGGATGGTCCCTTTAGACAGTTTTTTGGCCCACTGACCTTCCCCTGTACCTTGGCTTCTCAAAGCATGGTCTCCTCCCAGCAGCTTTAGCACCACCGGAGAACTTGCTAGAAAAGCCAGTTCTTGGGAACTATACTCAGTGTGTTGTATGTAATAGGAAACCACGGGGTTCAGACCACGACTCCAGGAATGAACAAGCCGTGCAGGTGAGGGTGGTGCTCGCTCCAGCTTGAGAATACATTTCAGTTTTACTTTCAGGGTAGTCATTTTTCTGCTACAAGGCTGGGGCTAAGGCAGCCAGCTAGGGAGATTCAGAGTTACAGTACAGGGGATCCTGTCACATGTTGAATAGGGATTACATTTTTAAAATATGTATATTATTTATTTATTTGAGAGACAGAAAGGGGCAGAGAGAGAGAAAGAGAGAAGGACAGAATGGGCACGCCAGGGCTTCCAGCCTCTGCAAATGAACTCCATATGCATGCGCCCCCTTGTGCATCTGCATTAAGTGGGTTCTGGAGTATCGAACTGGGATCCTTTGGCTTTGCAGGCAAACGCCTTAACCACTAAGCCCATCTCTCCAGCCTGGATTACTTTTTTTAAAAATAAATAATTTTATTTATTTATGAAAGAGACAGAGAAAGAGAGAGAGAGAAGAGAGAGAGAGAGAGAGAGAGAGAGAGAGAGAGAGAACGGATGCGCCAGGGCCTCTAGCCACTGCAAAGGATCTCCAGACTCATGTACCACCTTGTGCATCTGGCCTTATGTGGGTACTGGAGAGTTGAACCTGGGTCCTTTGGCTTTGCTGGCAAGTGCCTTAACAGCTAAGCCGTCTCTCCAGCATAGATTAAACTTTTTTGCGGGGGGTGGTTTTCGAGGTAGGGTCTCACTCTAGCCCAGGCTGACCTGGAATTCACTCTGTAGTCTCAGGGCAGCTTTGAACTCAGCAATCCTACCTCTGCCTCCCAAGGCATGCGCCACCACACCCTGGCATGTTTTTAATTATTACTTATTTTGTGTGTGTATGTATGTATATGATGTGTGAGCACATACCATGGCTTGTGTGTAGAGGTCAAAGGACAATCTCAGGGTGTTTCTTCTCTCTTCTACCTACTTTTGAGACAGGATCTCTCTAGCTCTGCTTGTGAGCATCTGAATTCTCCTGGCTCTGCCTCCCAGTGTCATAGGCTCATTGGGATTGGAGGTACGTGTCACTTTGTATCTGGCTTTTTGTTTGTTTGTTTGTTTTTGAGGTAGGGTCTCACTGTAGCCCAAGCTGACCTGACATTTACTATGTAGTCTCAGGCTGGCCTTGAACTCTCAGTGACCCTCCTACCTCTTCCTCCTGTGTGCTGGGGCTAAAGGTGTGCGCCACCACAACCCACTCATGTGGTGTTTTTTTTTTTTTTTTTTTTTTTTGTTCTTTGTGGGTGCTGACAAGGATTGCACTCAGGTTGACAGGCTTGTAAGCAAGCACCTTTAACCTCTGAGCCATGACCCCAACCCCATTTTTTATATTTATTTAAAAAACATTTAGGGCTGCAGAAATGGCTTAACAGTTAAGGTATGATGCCAAAGGGCTCAGGTTCGATTCCCCAGGACCCATGTAAACCAGATGTACAAGGTAGCACATGTACCTGAAGTTTTTTTGCAGTGGCTGGAGGCCCTGGCATGCCCATTCTCTCTCTGTTTATTTCTCTTCTCTCTCTCTCTCTCTGTCTCTGTCTCTCTCCTTGCAAATAAATAAATATATATTTTTTTCTTTTTCGAGGTAGGTTCTCACTCTATCTCAGGCTGACCTGGAATTCACTAGGTAGTCTCAGGGTGGCCTTGAACTCAGGGCAATTCTCCTACCTCTGTCTCCTGAGTGCTGGCATTAAAGGCGTGCGTCATGATGCCCGGCTAAATCAATTTTTTAAAAAGGTTTATTGAGCTCATGATTTTGGAGGCTGAAAGTTTAAGGTTGGGCAGCCTCATTTGTTTGGCTTCTGATGAGGGCCTCCTTGGCTAGACTACAGTACGGCGGAGAAGCAGAAAGTGCATGAGCCATGCAGAGGGGAGTCTGCATAGACAGGGTGCCAGAAAGATTCAGGGGCTAAGCTTGCTCTTTTTCAAAAATTTTGTTTGTTTATTTATTTATTTGAGAGTGACAGACAGAGAAAGAGGTAGAGAGAGAGAGGGAGAATGGGCACACCAAGGCCTCCAGCCACTGCAAATGAACTCTAGACGCGAGCGCCCCCTTGTGCATCTGGCTAATGTGGGTCCTGGGGAATCGAGCCTCGAAACAGGGTCCTTAGGCCTCACAGGCAAGCGCTTAACCGCTAAGCCATCTCTCCAGCCCCAGCTTGCTCTTTTTTTTTTTTTAAAATTAATTATTTTCGGGCATGGTGGCACACACCTTTAATCCCAGTACTCAGGAAGCAGAGGTAGGAGAATTGCCATGAGATTAAGGCCAACCTGGGACTACAGAGTAAGTTCCACATCAGCCTGGGCTAGAGTAAGACCCTGCCTCAGAAAACAAAACACAGCAAAAAATTTTAGTTATTAACAATTTTATACATACACACATATACTTCATACACACACACATATATATAGATGCATATATATATATACATCATAACCAGCCCTACTTTCTCTTTTCTTCTTTCTTTTCCCCAAGTATTCCTTCTTCTACATTGATCTCTTCACATGTGTGTACGTGCGTCTGAGTTTAATTATGTTTTGCAAGAGTGCGGGGGTTATTTACCAGAGTACATGCAACTTAACAGCAGACACTCTAGTGAAGAGAATGTTTCTCCTGTCTCCACCAACACTGCACTGTCAGTAGCTCCTCAGGGCGGGATGGGGGGCCTCATGCCCTCCTCCACCATCCACGATGGAATACCAGTGGGCCCAATATTGTGCAGGTCAGTACAGCAGCTGCGAGGTCATGTCCTGACCAGGGGACAGTGTTCAACAGCAGTCCCTTTCACCTTTGTGGCGCTTGTACTCTTTCTGTCCTCTCCTGCGATGGTCTCTGAGCTTTGGAGAAGGTAGAATAGATACCTCATTTCGTTCTGAGCAATTAAAAGCCACCTATGGGCTGGAGAGATGGCTCAGTGGTTAAGAAGCACTTGCTTGAAAACCTAACTACTTGGATTCAATTCCCCAGTACCCACGTCAAGCCAGATGCACAAAGTGACACACGCACTTGCTATTCGGTTGTATGGACAAGGGGCCCTGGCTCACCCATTCTTCACACACCCCTGCTTTGCGACCTGGTAAATGAAACATTTTTTTTTTTTTCTAAAAAAGTCACTTATGCTGAGTACTCTGAAGAGTTTTGAATCTCACCAGTAGTTACCTTAGCTACAAAAAGAAGTTTCTCAGACCATAGGTGAGAACAGTACTAATCCATGGGCATAAACATAAACATTCACAGGGAAATTTGCTGGGCATAACATGTCCGTTTAGCCAATCAACACTGGCTGTGTTCCTCCTAGGGCCTGTGACCTCCCAAGCCACAAGCTTTTGTCTAGGTTTTCAGTACCAGGCATGAATTTTCTCCCATGGCGAGCACCTCAGATCCAACCAGAGAGCAGTTGGCTATCCCCGTAATACTCATGCCTCTATAGTACCAGGGCCACATCTTGCCTGGCCAGTCAGTTGTGACGCATGCAGAGTCCATTGCTGAGTAAGACTGTTGATAGTGTTTCTCTCCCAAAAGAGCACAATAATGTTAGATCCTCTCTTCCTATCCCATCCTTAGCCTAAACAACACCCCCCCCCCGCCTTCCCAAAACAAAAACTCAAACTTTTCTATTCATTCATGCTCCACTATAAGGTGCTTAGGCCACGGTATAGAACCTGCCTCAAAAACCTAATGAGCTAATCAGGCGTGGTGGCGCACACCTTTAATCCCAGCACTCGGGAGGCAGAGGTAGGAGGATCGCTGTGAGTTCAGGGCCACCCTGAGAATACAGATGAATTGCAGGTCAGCCTGAGCTAGAGTGAGACCCTACCTCAAAAAACCAAAAAAAAAAAAAAAAAAAAAAAAAAAAAAAAATCCTCATGAGCTGGTCATTGTAGTGCACATCTATCACCTTAGCTATTGAAGAACCAGAGTTCAAAGCCTGCTTGGGCTAATGCTCAAATACAAGACTAGCCTGGGCAATTTGTGAGGACTTGTCTCAGAATAAAAGTACAGGGGGCTGCGGATGTAGCTCAGTGGTTGAACCCTTTCATAGTATTGCAGCTAACTTTGTGTTGCTGGCAGAAAGCACTCGACCAAGAGCAGCTTGTGGAATGGTAGGGTTTATTTTGACTTACAGACTCGAGGGGAAGCTCCATGATGGCAGGATGTCCCCCCTATCTGTGAGCCCCAACTTTTAGATTTTTGCCCATTTCAACAAAGAATTGAGGAAACAGACTCCGAGAAGGGTGAGTTATGACTTGTGAGAGTTATTTCAGGAAAGTGATATCCAGGGGGTGGTTAGGGAGATTCAGGCCAGAAGGAGAGGGAGGTCTAGGAAGTGGAGAGAAGACATGAAAGGGGGATTTCTAGGGAAGTTGGAGAAGGACTTAGAGGAGGGTAACTGAGTCAGAGGAAAGGATTTACCAGAACAGGGACTTGGAGGTTCAGATGTCACCAGGAGGAAGATGACCAGCCAAAGCCCCCCTTTTTTTGTCGAGGTAGGGTCTCACTCTAGCTCAGGCTGACCTGGAATTCACTCTGTAGTCTCAGGGTGGCCTCGAACTCACTGTGATCCTCCTACCTCTGCCTCCCAAGTGCTGGGATTAAAGGCATGCACCACCATGCCTGGCCCCAAGGCCTCTTTTTTTTTTTTTCTCTCAATTTTTATTAACATTTTCCATGATTATAAAAGATATCCCATGGTAATACCCTCCCTCCCCTGACTTTCCCCTTTGAAATTCCATTCTCCATCATATCCCCTCCCCATCTCAATCAGTCTCTCTTTTGTTTTGATGTCATGATCTTTTCCTCCTCTTATGATGGTCTTGTGTAGGTAGTGTCAGGCACTGTGAGGTCATGGATATCTAGGCCATTTTATGTCTGGAGGGAGCACGTTGTAAGGAGTCCTACCCTTCCTTTGGCTCTTACATTCTTTCCGCCACCTCTTCCTGCAGTAGACCCTGAGCCTTGGAAGGTGTGATAGAGATCTTACTCAGTACTCCAGTCACTTCTTTCCAGCACTATGATACCTTCTGAGTCATCCCAAGGTCACTGCCATCTGAAAAGAGAAGATTCTCTACCCAAAGTGACAGTTGCATTAATATAAGGGTATAAATATTAAGAAAAGTGTTTACTGGGCAGTTTGATAAGCATAGTATATACATTTATCCAGACAACAGCAGATGTTACACCCCTAGGGCTCATGACTACCCTTGTTTTAAGTTTTCAGTATCAAGGATGTATTCCCTCCCATGGAGCGGGCCTCCAGTCCAATTGGAGGGCAGTTGGTTTCCCCCATGACAGACGTGCCACTATTGCACCTGTTGGCTCATTTGGCCTGGCTGGCCAAATATAAGGCTTGCAGTGTCCACTGTTGAGAATCTTCACTGCTGGTATCTCTTTCTCCCATTGAACTGCATGCAGAATGGCTTCTTGCAGCTTTCTGTCAGCTGGTCTACATGGAGGAGGTTATCAGCTCAGTTCCAGCAGGATTTCTCAGTGGCCTTGCAGCCCAAGCATGTGGAGTCTTCAGCAATAGGGTCTTACCATCTATTCCTGGTGGGAAACCAAGGGCCTTGGCAATGGCCTATAATGTTTTGGGGGCATCAGGGACCTCCCTGGCCAACAACTCACTGGGAGGTATCCCATTCCAAGGCTTCTTTTTTATGGCTCATTAGAATGGACTTTATCATCAGACTCAGGTAGGGAAGTAAGGGAGAGAGCCGATTGGATTTTGGGCTCAAGAAGAGCTAGCCTACTTAAGTATGCCAGATTGGGAAAGAAGCAAGGGTGCTGTTGCTGAGGGATTGTTTGGAGTCATCTTAGGTGAGACTGGGTCAGACGCCAAGTTTCAGCTTTGCCAGGTGAGGTGGCATCTTCTCATTCCCTCTCTCTGGGTCTTTGTCCCTGACTGACTATGTATTAAAAAAAAATTACTACCTTATTCCCATTTGTCTTTTATTAGGAGGGTAAACAGGTAGGGTGTGGGTGGGGCTTGAGTTCTGGGTTAGGAGGTACCGCTTTACTGCCATGCAATTACACTGTCTGTTTTGGTTTGAGTCCTTGTTTAGGCAATGGAAGCTTAGAAAGGAGCTAAGTGACCTCATGTGCCAGTCGTCAATTGCTGTGCGGTACACACATAACCCCACTCATTACAGGAACTCCAGAAGTAGGTTGTTACCACCTCATTCAAAGTGAGGAGAGGGCTGGAGAGATGGCTGGGCTGTTAAGGCACTTACCTGCAAAGCCTAATGATCCTGGTTCGATTTCCCAGTACCCACGTCCAGCCAGGTGCACAAAGTGGTGCATGCATCTGAAGAGTTTGATAGCAGCACCTAGAGGCACTGGTGTGCCCATTCTCTCTCACTCTCTCTGCTTTGCAAATAAATGAAAATACAACGTGAGGAGAAAACTCCATCACTCAGAGGACAGCCCAAGGTCATACACCAAGCAGTGGAGTGCAGAGCTAGATTTGAACCCAGGCTCTCTGGCTCCACAACCCTCAAAAGTTCCTGACATCCTGGACTAGAGTGAAACCCTACCTAGAAAAGCCAAAAAAAAAAAAAAAAAAAAAAAAAAAACAACAAAAAAAAACCAAAAACAAAACAAAACAAAACAAAACAAAAAACAAAAAACATGTGCCTGACAAATCAGTGTGCTGCCTGTGTGTCACTTGCTGGGCAGAGGATGTCACATGGCAGGCTTATTTGGGTGAGTAAATAGCATTCAAAAGAAAGATCTTTTTTTAAATTTTAAATTAAAAATTATTATTTTATTCTATTTATTTGAGAGAAAGACACACAGCGAGAGAATGAGTGCGCCAACGCCTTCAGCCACTGCAAACAAACTCCAGATGTATACATCGCTTTGTGCCTCTGACTTTAGGTAGGTACTGGGGAATCGAACCTGCGTCCTTAGGCTTCGCAGGCAAGCACTTTAACTGCTAAGCCATCTCTCCAGCCCACAAAGATCTTTCTTGATAAATCAAGATCAAGTTCTTTTGTCAACCAGATATGAGGAAAATTCTTTCTCTTTTTGGCAGTGCTGGGGATCCAACTTAGGGCCTTGTGTTTGCTAGGCAAGTGCTGTATCATCCTTAGTCTGAAGGGTGTGTGTGTTGGGGGGGGGGGGCGGGCGGTGAATCTTTAAGCTCGTAAATAGCGGCCTCTAAACTCACACACAAATTCTGGAAACCTCACAGTCCCCATTTTCCATGGCTCAACTGCAGCTGAGCCACCAGCCTCTGCCCCGCCCCATCCTCTGATGCGTGTGTGTGTGTGTGTGTGTGTGTGTGTGTGTGTGTGTGTGTTGGGGGGGGCTGTAGCAGGGGGTGAGGTGAAGTGCTAAGGGGTCTCTGGAACGAGACCCCGCTCACTACTCCGTTGCACCGGGGTAGGAGTTACCATAGAGCAGCACATCCTGGGGGGCCCCCGTCTCCCCGCCCCACGCAGGGCGCGGGCTGGGCAGCAGATGCGCGATGCGGACTACAAGTCCCAGCATGCCTAGCGACCGTGATCCGGCCCCCCGCTGCTGCTTAAAGGCTCTGGGAACCGCAGCCGTCGGGTCGCGTAGTCTTTCGCTTTGCCGCCGCGGCTGGGCGGCGGGAGGAAGGTACTCTGCAGCCTGTTCTCCAGGGCTCCGGGCTCCGGTAGCGCCAAGGGGTTCTCCTTGTCCAGCCCCCCACCCTCACCCCCGGGCTCCCCGCCCCGGCCCCCCGCGGCCCCGATGCCGAGGCATGGATAGAGCGGCGCTGCGCGCGGCGGCGATGGGCGAGAAGAAGGAGGGCGGCGGCGGCGGTGGCGGGGGGGACGCGGCAGCCGCGGATGGGGGCGCCGGGGCCGCGGCCGGCCGGGCGCTGCAGCAATGCGGGCAGCTCCAGAAGCTCATCGACATCTCCATCGGAAGCCTGCGCGGGCTGCGCACCAAATGCTCGGTGTCCAACGACCTCACCCAGCAGGAGATCCGGACCCTGGAGGTAAAGGGGGCTGCGGCGGCGCCCGAGGGTCCCAGAACCCGGACTGGGCCGGGGAAACGACTCCCGAGTGTTTTCCATCCCGAGTTGCACGATCCTGGCGCGCGGGGACTTCGCTGCATCTTCCTCCCTTGCTCGCGCTTGCAGAGGCGACAGCGTGAGGACCCAGGGCCAGCACTCACCTTGGACAGGGTTTGGGGGAGGGGATGTGCAGTGGGGGACCCGGCGGAGCGAGGTACCTGAGTGCAGGCATCCCCTGCCAACCCAACCCCCTCTCCGTCCCTACCCCATTTTCAGGGTCCGCGGGACTCCTTGTCCAACTGAGTCACGCTCTGGACAACACCGACCCCCCCCCCCCCGCACCGGCAATGTGCCTGAGCCGGGATGATGGGGGAAACTGAGTGCAGGCCCGCCGCCCCGGCTTCTCCTCAGCCCTCGCTCTCCTCGTCCCTGCCTTTCCAATCCCTCCAGGTCTTGTCTGCCACTTTTCAAAAAGTGTTTGCTGAAACAGGCATTTTTGATGTACGGGCCGTTGGGGTTCTTTCCTTTCACGATGTCACAGCGGTTCATTACTCAAAATGTGATTATCCACCGACATCCCAACTCCTTACAAACACTGGCCTTTGGCCTAGAAAGGATTATACTTGGGGAAGGGAATCTTTGGTGGAAGGAAGACACTACTTACTTAAGGGGGTACTGGCAGACACGGCCTGGAGTGCAACTAAGAAATAAGATATGTGAGCTCTTCTCTCTCAAATTATAGCTGGGAAGTGCAGTATTAAAAGGATTTGGAAGAACCAGCTAGAAGGGTGGTTGGGATCTCAGAAGAGGGAGCTCCCCCACCCCTTACACAATGGAGGGAAACCACTGCCTTCCCAGCTTGCTTTGGTCCAACGACTGGGAGGCCTCTGAAATTCCAGGGGACAGTTAATAGCTGCCCTACCATGAAGAAGGGCCTCTTCCCATCTTGTATTGCCACATCTGGACTCTTGTAGGTCTGGGGGTGTTCTATTTTATTAGATCCTTGTTCCCCCACCCCCCCCCCATTGCTAACTGTCTCTGCCAGCTGTCATAGGGCCAGCTGGTGATTGCTGTAATTATTACAAGACCGGTCCTCCTCCTTCTCACACCAACAGCCTGAGCCTAAAATGGTTTAAAATGGTCATGGTGACTCTCCTGTAGTTTTATTTTCTTAAAAGCCATGAATTCAGGGACAGTGGAAGACTCCAACTAATGTTGGATATTATTTTTATTATTTTTGGTTTTGTCTTTTAAATTGTTACAAGTTGCTACAACAGGACTTTGCTTAAAAAACAAATCAACAATGTCATTCCTCTTTTTCCCAAATGGGTCCTTCTGCATGTAGCTTTCTTGAACACACACAGCTGGGTGTGTATGCGCACCCGCTTCCCTGATAAAGTTCAGTTTTTTAAATAATTAATTAATTAATTTTTTTGTACTTATTTGAGAGAGAGAAAGAGGGAGGGAGAAAGAAAGAGAGAGAGAGAGAGAGAGAGAGAGAGAGGGAATGGTGCACCAGGGTCTCTAGCCACTGCAAACGAACTCCAGATGCATGTGTCACCTTGTACATCTGGCTTACATGGGTCCTGGGGAATCGAAAGGAGGTCCCTTTGGCTTTTCAGGCAAGTGCCTTAACCACTAAGCCCCAAAGTTCAGTTTTTAAACTGACACAGTAGGGGGCCTGTGAGGTTTAGTTCTGGGGGGAGGGGTCGTTGTCCAGCATTGTGTGTCTGCTTGGACTGCTGTGTGGGGCTGAGAGAATGTTCTCTGTGTTGGCCTCTGTGGATTGCCCCCACATCCCTGGCCCCCTGAGTAAATATCAAAGAATGGCTTGCTCTTTATTCTCTGCAAATGACTTTGCTTTTTGCTTTTAACTTCCCAAGTTGCACATTTTGACAAGGTGTGGCACCATGATCCCCCAAGCCTCCCACTCTTCAGGCCTCTGCGCTGGTTAGGAAGCAGCCTCCCTGCTGAATGTGCTGCATGGTCACCTCTGGTGGTACCCACAGGGCCATGGGCCATTTGCATTGTGAATAGGATGAATGTGTCATAGTCAGTATATTTGGGAGTTCTGCGTCTTGAAAAGTCAGTAAGTGGGTTGCAGTCTGGGGTGGGCATTTTGATCTTGGAGCTAGTTCCCCAGTGTTGCTACCAGCTAGTTGGGGTGAATAACTTCAACTTCATCCCTGGGGCTTCAGCCTTCCCGTCTGCTTAACAAGGAGTTTGGAGAGGCTCCCTGAGGTCTGTCTGTCAACGCTTTCTGCATTCTGTGGTTTAGCCATGGAGGCTCAGTTGGGTTGAATCAAACATTTGTGGACACTGTTCACGGAGCTGTCCCTGTTTAAGAACAGTTCTAAAATCCAGAGGCACTGGACTGATCGTGGATGAGATACATTTTTTACTATGAGCATCTCTTGGTAGGCGCACTGTGGGGAAGAGAAAGCCAGGAGCTTTCTAAAGTGGTCCTGGCTCTGTCTAGGTGACCTTGGGCAAGCCCCATGTCTTTACTTTCAAGCTTCTCCATCTGAATAGTGGAGACAGATTGCTCGCTCTTGCATTTTATGGAGTCCAAGTTTGCACTGTCCCCAGGAATCTGTTCATGAACTCTTTCACTGGTGACATTCATGCACAGGACACCTTTTGAAGGAGCAAATATGGCTGGCCCTGATTTCATACAAATGGATGACACAGGCCCAAAAGCAATTCCAGCAGCCTGAATTAAGGTGGCATGTGGTGAGGCTACGTGGGTCAGTCCTAGTGTCCCGGTGACTGCCTTTCCTGTTTCGTAGTCTCCTTTTGCACACCAGGCTGGCCCCCAAGTAGGGTCTGGCTAAAGGGTGTGGCTTATGCAATTACATCAAGCTTCTGGCAGAACTTTAAGAGGCCCAGCCCACTCTGACCTCCTTAGTTGAGCTCTTTGTGAGAACAGTAAGTCCCTGGGAGACTGACCGGTGGCAGAACGCCTGTGGAGATCCCTGGCGTGATGGCATGCTGGCCACTGCCATCTTTACTGTGTGGAGTGGTGGGTCCCACTTGGTTGAAAAGGGGGTCAGAAGGGCTGGGAATGCAGCTCAGTGGTAGAGTGCTTGTCTAGTATGCTCAAGACCCTCAGCACCACGTTAAAAAAAAAAAAAAAAGAAAAATGGAGAAAGAAGCCAGAGATTAATGTTCACCCCCTACCTGCCCAGCAGTGTGCTGGCCTCTTTTCAGCCTCCTAAGATTTCCTGGAGATCCACCAACTTCATCACACGCACTTCTCCTATCTAAATGCAAAGGGCGAAGACACAGCCGGAAACGAGAGTATGTCCACCCACAGAGGTGGCTCGGCTGTATCATCGAGGTAGAATCTGGCACGCTGTCTGCATCGTGTCCTCCTCGGGCACTAACAACTCCACGAGGCAAGCAGGAGTGTTGCCCACCAGCTCTGCCCATGGAGGGACCCCTGGCTGGCCTGTAGGTCCCATGTGCTGGGCTCCCCTGGGGTCCCACCTGTGTAAGGGACTGGAAAACCAATAGTGCACAAAAGCAAATGCTCACGTTGCCTCATGCTCATTCACTTTTTGGGTACTTGACAAAATATATATATATATACCAGCACTTGGGAGGGAGGCAGAGATAGGATGATCACTGTGAGTTCGAGGCCACCGTGAGAATACAGAGTGAATTCCAGGTCAACCTGGGTTAGAGTGAGACCCTGTCTCGAAAAACAAAACAAAGCCAGGCGTGGTGGCGCATGCCTTTAATCCCAGCACTTGGGAGGCAGAGGTAGGAGGATCACAGAGAGTTCCAGGCCACCCTGATACTACATAGTTAATTCCAGGTCAGCATGGACCAGAGTTAGACCCTAGACCCTACCTTGAAAAACCAAAAACAAAACAAAACAAAACAAAAAAAAAAAAACCCACAAAAAACAAGCAAACAAAACAAAGCAAATACACCCCCCCCCACACACACACAGGCTGGAAAGATGACTCTCAGCAGTTAAAGACACTTGCTTACAAAGCTTTCCAGCCGAGGTTCAGTTCTCCAGTACCTATGTAAAACCAGATGCACAAAGTGGCACATGCATCTGGAGTTCATTTGCAGTGACAAGAAGCCCTGGCACACCCATTCTCCTTCCTTCTCTCTCCGCCTGCAAATAAATAAATTATATATATATATATATATATATATATACAAGCATGCATGTGTGTATGCATGTTCATATGCATATGGGCACACACGTGTGGTCAGAGGTCGACGTTGCATGTTTTCACCTGCTACTCTGTACCTTATTTTGGGACAGGGTCTCTTATTGAACCTGGAGCTCACCGATTTGGCTAGACCAGAAAGCTAGCTTCTTGTTCCTGCTTCCTCAGTGTGGTGTGCTGGGATCATAGCATGTGCCACTCTGCCCGGTAGTTTATGTAGGCACTAGAGATCTGAACTCAGGTCCTCATGATCTCGTGGCAAACATTTTATCCACTGAGCCATCTCCCGGCCTCCCCCTTTTTTTTGTAACATGTTCTTTCTTGCCAGTCCACCAGTGCTGGCTCCGTGTGGGGTGCCTCCCTTGTGCCTGGGACAGTGTGCCCAAAGGGCTTCGCTCCAGAGACTCTGCTCCTGAGACCGATGGGAGCCGTGGGTACAGTCTCTGCCCTTGGCTGCTTCCCTGAGCAGTTGTCCTGCAGCCAGAGCAAGTGGGGAGGCAGGCAGGGCTGACCCTCACCCAGTGGGCCTGGAAGGGGTCATGGTGTGCTGTGTGAGGGCCTGGGTGTCTGGTGGAACACTGCTGGAAGCCGAAGGGTGTGTTTACTGGACAGACAGTCCCTCCCTACTGATGTGCTTAGGGCCCTCCTGGCTGGTGGCCGCCCTGGCTGGAGGAGGGTGTCTGCCTGGCCTTTGGGCTTGACGGATACTTTCAGCCTAAAGGGGTGGCCAGGCAGGGAGACAGCAAGGTATTCCAGTACCACGGCTGCCAGAGAGCGCTTCAGAGTGGGCCCTGTGTTGAGAATCTCACAGAGCTGTTGGCTAGTCTGATCTCCTGGCGCCATGGGAAATATTCCTAGAGTCTTGGTGACGTCTCCCAAGTCAGATGTTTCTGGAAGAACTGAGTCTCAAACCTGGTTTTCCTCTCTTGATGCCAGTATTGTCGCAGGGAGTGGCATTTCATCCAGCGTTCTTCCCTCGCCTGAGAGATTCCAGTCGGTTAAAGGGATGCAGAGCCGAGGTCCTCTCTCTCTCTCTTTGGGTGTCCATTTTCACCTTGGTGACTTTTACCCTGGACAAACCCACTTCCCACGTGTCCCTCAGAGGAGGCCCGAGGAGGACATACTCTTTCCAGAGGCTGTGAGCCAGGGAGGGCTGCGGTGCTGGAGGGAAGTCTTATCACCTCTGTGCCCAAAACCATGGGTGCCCGGAGGCTGGGGTCGCTGCCTGGGGAAGGGACGAGAACGCCTCCTACCCGCAGGGCTGTTCCTTCTCCTCCCAGACACCTGGCTTGGCTCTCAATCCTGGGAAGCAGCATTCCATACCAGATGTTTCCCTGCCTGCTGGCTGTGGCCCAGAGAGGGATCCTGCACAAAGGTCTGGCCTGTGACCGTGTTTGCAGTGGTATGGGGTGGCGGCAAAGCCTGTGGTTGAGTCCCTGAGCTGTTCTTTATTTTTTATTTTTTTTGAGGTAGGGTCTCCTTCTAGCCCAGCCTGACCTGGAATTCACCATGTAGTCTCAGGGTGGCCTTGAACTCATGGCGATCCTCCTACCTCTGCCTCTCCAGGGCTGGGATTAAAGGCATGTGCTACCATGTCCAGTCCCCCTTCCCTCCTTTTTAAGAATGTCCTTGCAGAACAGACTGGTTGGTGTCTTTTTAATTTATTTCAAAGGGAGGCCGCGTTGGTGTGCCTAGCGTTATGGGAGTGACCTTTGCAGGGAGAGCGTCCACATGTATGAGGAACATTCTTGACATGTGCTCTGTGTGAAGCCCTCCACCAGGCTCTTTTGCATGCTTTGGCACACCTGGGAGGGGTTCATCCCCAGTTCAAAGGAAACTCTGGCTCAGAGGGCTGCAGAGCCTATGTTACTGTAGCTGAACGTGGTTGACTGCTCTCGAGAGCTTGTGTACCCCTGGCTGGCCTTGAACTCATGGTGATCTTCCTGCTTCAGCATCCCGAGTGCTGGGATTATAGGTGTGTACCACCTTGCTCTGGTCCTGAGAACTGATGTGGCAACCTCTGCAGTTGCCTCTAGAAATCATGATGGTGTGTGTAGGGTGGGTGCGTGGGTTTTGGTCAAGGTCATGGCTATTGGCATCAAGGAAATGGTCAGTAAGACAAAGGGCTGGCCCAGGGACTTCCCATGGCTCAATTCTAGCCCATTGGCCTGAGGAGGGGCTGCCCTAGGCTACGAAGCCTGAGAGTTTGGGTGTTGCCCGGCTTCCCGCGCATCTAGCCCATCCCATCCTCAAAGACAGGGTTCCGTCAGCAGGAGGTGAGGCAACCAGGCCTGTGCTAGTTTCATTCTGAGAAATGAGAAGCTGCCTAGAGATCGACTTACTCATAATTTTTTTAAATGGCTACCTGCCTTTCTGAGCAATTCTTCAGATAAGGCACATGTTCTTTAACTTGCTCCTTTTTTTCATATTTCATTTATTTATTTGTAAGAAGAGAGAGGGGGGAATGAGAATATGAGGGAAGGAATGGGCATACCAGGGCCTCTAGCTCCTGCAAACAAACTCTAGACGCATGCGCCACCTTGTGCATTTGGCTTATGTGGGTACTGGGGAATCGAACCTCCGTCGTTAGACTTTATAGGCAATCACCTTAACCGCTGAGCCATCTTTCCAGTCCTAACTTGCTCCTTTTAAGTGAAATATTCAAGCTACACATTAATTTATGTTGACTCAGAAAGGAAAATGAGATAATCTCAGAGTTAATTCCCGTGACCATTTATTGCATCTTCTAATCTCTTTATCTTGCATTTGCATAGAAATGTACATGTGTGTGTTTTTGCAGTATTCTGTGTGTGTTGCCTTGTAAATATCTTGTCTCAACACATGTGCTTAGGTAATGTCATGATCAGACTGTAATTGTGTGTTTATACCATACATTCTTTTAACTAGATCTCAATTCCCAATGTTGGCTTATTTGGGCCTTAACATAAAATATATGTATTTATTTACTTATTTGCAAGCAGAGAAAGAGAGAGCGAAAGAAAGAATGAGAATAAAGGCTAGAGCCTCTAGCTACTGCAAATGAACTCCAGATATATATGCCACTTTGTGCATCTGGCTGAACATGGATACTGGGGAATTGAACTTGGGTCCTTAGGCTTAGCAGGCAAGTGCCTTAACCTCTGAGCCATCTATCTCTCCAGCCCCTGGGCCTTACATTAAAAAACTCTATTATTCTATTTCTTAGTCATGCTGCACTATCTTCCTACAGACGGGTTTGCTGGATTAAAAAAAAAATTCTTTTGGACACAGAGTCTCGATATGTAGCCAAAGCTGGGCTCAAACTTTTTATCTTTCTGCCTGAGCTTGAATGCTGGAATTACAGGTGTTCCACACCATGCCCAGGGATCTATTTAAAATCTTTAGAAAAGCCGGGCATGATGGTGCACACCTTTATTAATCCCAGCACTTGGGAGGCAGAGGTAAGAGGATGGCATTGAGTTTGGGGCCACCCTGAGACTACATAGTGAACTCAATGTCAGCCTGGGCTAGAGTGAGACCCTACCTCGAAACCCCCTCCCCAAAAAAAAAATCTTTAGAAAAAAATTTAAAGCCATTTATTTGTTTGCATGTATGTACATGCACATGCCAGGGCCTCTTGCCTCTGTAAACGTGCACCAGACACTTGCTTCACTCTTTTACCTCTGGCTTATGTGGGCAACTTGGGAATTGAACCCAGGTCCACAAGCTTTGAAAACAAGTGCCTTTAACCACTGAACCATCTTCTCATCTTGCATTTAAAGTCCCTTTGGCAGAATTTAGCAAGTGGCAGCGCTTATACAACTGTCCCTCTGCTGCTGCATGTGTAGTGATGCTGAGATCCAGGGTCTTAAGCAAGAGATGGGGTAAGACCCTTGGCTGAGGTTCTTTGACATGCACAAGGAATTATGGGTTTTGGGTTAGTGGCTTGTGTCTGCAGGTCAGGGTTATATGCCAGGCATTGTAGTTGCAATGGAAGGGGGTCTCTGGACCAACTACAAGAGAGACCTTTCCTGTATGGCAGATGAAGGACTGAACTTGGTCTCTTTGGTTCCAGGAACAGGTCACCTGTGGACCATTCATAGCCAAATGGTGAGATTCTATTTATCTATTTATGTTTTATAGTGCTGAGAATGAACCCAGGGTTTTACACATGTTAGGCAAGTGCTCTAGTACTGAGCTATATGCCTAGCTCTCTTTTTGCTTTTTATTTGAGATAAGGTCTCACTAAGTTGCCCAAACTAGTCTTGAAATTACTGTACAACCAAGGTAGGCCATGAAGCTGCGATCCTTCTTCGTCAGCCTGCTAAATAGCTGGTGTTATGTAGCACCTGTCACCAGAGGCCAGAAGATGAAGTTTTTTGTTTTTTTTTTTTTTTTTGGTTTTTCAAGGTAGGGTCTTACACTGGCCCAGGCTGACCTGGAATTCACTATGTAGTCTCTCTCTCTCTCTCTATATATATTTTGTTGTTGTTGTTGTTTTGAGGTAGGGTCTTGCTCTAGACCAGGCTGACCTAGAATTCACTATGTAGTCTCAGGGTAGCCTCAATCTCATGGCAATCCTCTTACCTCTTCCTCCCTAGTGCTGAGACTAAAGGCATGTGGCACCACGCCTGGCTATTTTTGATAATTCTGTAGTTGTATATAATATGTTATTTTTTTGGTTTTGGTTTTGTTTTGGTTTATCGGGTAGGATCTCACTCTAGCTCAGGCTGACCTGGAATTCACTATGTAGTCTCAGGGTGGCTTTGAACTCATGGTGATCCTCCTACCTCTGCCTCCCTACTACTACTGGGATTAAAGGCGTGTGCCACCACGCCCGGCTCGATATGTTATGTTTTGATTCTGTTCACCTCATTTACCCTTCCTCAGAAGGTGGAGTCTGGTTTTTTTTTTTTAATTTTATTTATTTGCAAGCAGAAAGAGGAGAGATAGAGAAGAAAGACAGACAGAGAGAGAATGGGCATGCCAGGGCCTGTAGCCACTGCAAATGAACTCCAGATGCATGTGCCCCTTGTGCATCTGGCTAACGTGGGTTCTGGGGAATCGAGCCTGGGTCCTTTGGCTTTGCAGGTGAATGCCTTAACCGCTAAGCCATCTCTCCAGCCCAGAGTCTGGTTTTTTTGGTTTTAAGGTGAAGTCTTGATCGCTTGGGCTAATGACAGGCACTTCCCTGAATTAGGTATGGTTTCATCCCAGTGACAGATGCTGACGTGAGGACTGTTCTGGGTGCTTGGCTCTGGGGTTGACAGTAAACTTGTGGGTTCCTAAGGGCTGCAGGAGATCCTGGCTTTTTACCTGGCTGGCCTACCTTCCTTACAGGTAAGGATGTGCGGGGGAAGTCACTGGTCAGGAGCGCCTGTTGGAGAGAATGAATGTGGTCGTTCAGAGGAGCGCTGGGCGAGTGGCCCTGAGCGAGATGGGGCAGCACCTTGAACCTGGCCTTCTGATGGCAAGGGTGTGGACCAGAGGCCTGCCTCACGGAGGTCCTGCAAGAGGAAACATGGCTTGGCCTTCCTGGCTCTGTCCAGTGTCCCAGGGACCCTGAGGTTTGCATGGGCTTTTGGAGCCCTGCTATGTGGGGTGTCTCGTGTGGGCATGACTCAGGCGGAATGGATTTTTTTCTTTTCTTCCCTCCCCTCTTCTCCTTTCCTCTCCCCTTCCTTCTTCTCTCCTCTTCTTCCTTCTCCTCTTTTCTTTTTTGAGGCTGTGTCTTGTTCTGTAGCTCTGGCTAGCCTCAAACCCTGTCTTGCCAGAATCACAAGTGTCCTCCCCCACTCCCAGACTGAATGGACTTTCTTGAACCTTTGGCCCCGATTATAGACTTCCAAGTCTTTCTTCCTTCTACTGAGAACCAGCAGACCTTCCCTCCTGCAGGGCCTGTTTCTTTCCAATGGCTTTCATAAGGTGCAACCTTTTAAATTAGTTCATTTATTAGGGAGAAAGAGGCAGATAGATAGATAGAGAGCGATGTGCCAGGACCACTAACCACCACACAGGAACTCCAGACACATGAGCCACCTTGTGCATCTGGCTTGCATTGGTACTGGGGCATCGAACCTGGGTCCTTAGGTTTCGCAGGCAGGCATCTTAACAGCTGAGCCATCATCTCTGTAGCCCAGGTGCAGCCTTTGCGTCAGCGATCCTCTCGGGGTTCTCTCTCATTCTGGAATCCAGGTGAAGATGCAGAGGCCCGCTGTGGGGCCAGCTGTTGAGATAAATGCTTTGTCATTTATTCCGTGCACCGACAAAAGTCCCAGTCCAAACTGCCGCCACCACTCCCTTGCCAAGCCTGTGCGTTTGTATCTTTCTGCATTTTCTGTTTCCTCGGTGGTAGGCAGTGTCGGGTTGCCAGGTTGAAGTCACCCTGCTTGCAGGCCATTTTTCTCCCTCTTATCATTTTTCCCACCCTCAGAAAACAGGCAGGGGATGAGCTGAGATTTGTGTTTAAAATTTTTTTGAAAACTCAGAATAATTTTTTTTTTTTTTTGGCTTTGTTTGTTTTTGTTTTTGACTCATCCAAGCAGGGTCTTTCACTCTATCGCCCAGGTTGACCTGGTCTTAAACTCACGGCAGTCCTCCTGCCTCAGCCTCTCGAGTGCTGGGACTACAGGCATGCGCCACCGTGCCCAGCTGCAGAATAAAACTTGATTTGCAGTCTGTGGACTAGGCCAGCTATGATTGGGAAAAATACCTTTTTCTTCCAGAACAAAAGCAGGCTTGTATTGATGGGGAGAGTTTTGCTTTCTGCAGGTCTGCTGAGATGAGCTGCTTATAGAGTGGTGGAGTCCCATCTTTGCCAATTCATGTATGTTTAGGTTTTGTTTTGTTTTTTTTTTCAAGGCAAGGTCTAGCTCTAGCTCAGGCTGACCTGGAATTAGTGTCAGGGTGGCCTCGAACTCTTGGCAATCCTCCTACCTCTGCCTCTCAAGTGCTGGGATTAAGGCATGCGCCACCACACGCAGTTTATGTTTAGTTTTAGTCCCCCCCCCCCCGAAGTAGGGTCTCATTCTAGCCCAGGCTGACCTGGAATTCACTATGTAGTCTCAGAGTGGCCTCTAACTCATGGTGATCTTCCTACCTGTGCCTCCCAAGTGCTGGGATTAAAGGCATGCACCACCATGCCCGGCTTATGTTTAGTTTTGAGATAGATAAGCAGGACCAACTTTGCTCAAGATGCAGCCACAGTGTTGTTTTTTTTTTTTAGACAAGTCTCTTTGTAGTTTAGACTAGCTTAAACTTGGGATCCTCCTGCCTCAGCCTCTCTAGTGCTAAGATTGCAGGCATATACCACCATCTCCAGTGCACATAAAGTTTTGCTAGTAAGAAAAAAAAAAAAGCTGTGAGTAATTTTTAAAAAACAACCCATGAGCTGGGCGTAGTGGCTCATCCCTTTAGTCCCAGTACCCAGGAAGCTGAGGTAGGAGGATCACTGTGAGTTTCAAGTGCAGCTTGGGCTACAGAGCGAGTTTCAGGTCAGCTTGGGTTACAGAGAGTGAGACCTTGCCTTAAAAATCTAAAGTAAAACAAAACCCCCCCAAAAAAATCCCAAAGAAAAAATGAGTTGGAGAGTCATTGAGGAAGACACCCAGTGTTGACCTCTGGCCTCTACATGCATGTACACACACATACACAGACATGTACGCCCCCACATACAAACATATACACACAATTATACATGTAGAAATAGAACAGAAAGCAACCTGAGTGTCCTCTCTCACTAGACAATGCTTTGAGGCCACCTGTTCCACCAAGCCTGGGTCCTTGGAAGGTTCTACATGTAGCCTTTCTCATACTTAACATTTTCCTGTGAAGGAACACGTCAAATGTATCTCATTATTCTCCTGGAAACCTCTGATCTTAAGATGCCTGCCACAAGACTTCTCTGACAGATTTGTCCAGAAACTCTCTTCCTCCGCCCTTCCTATCCTTCCTGGAACATAGCTGGGGAGTCAATACCTTAGTCATGAGCAGGGAAAGAGGGAGACAATAAACGACAATAAACTGATAAACTGTAGGTTCGGGTTGAGCCATTGTTTTTTTTTTGGGGGGGGGTTCTTTAGGTAGGGTTTCACTCTAGCCCAGGCTGACCTGGAATTCACTGTGTAGTCTCAGGGTGGCCTTGAACTCACAGTGATCCTCCTACCTGTGCCTCCCAAGTGCTGGGACTAAAGGGGTGTGCTACCAAGCCCGGCCTTTTTAGCATTTTCTTATTTGACCCACTGTTTTTTTTTTTTGTTTTGTTTTGTTTTTTCGGTTTTTCGATTTTTCGAGGTAGGGTCTCACTCTAGCCCAGGCTGACCTGGAATTCACTGTGGAGTCTCAGGGTGGCCTCGAACTCATGGCAATCCTCCTACCTCTGCCTCCTGAGTGCTGGGATTAAAGGCGTGCGCCACCATGCCCGGCTCCCACTGTTGTTTTTATCCTAGGTGTTTTTTAAAAATTAATTAATTTATTAGAGAGAGAGAGAGAGAGAGAGAGAGAGAATGGGCATGCCAGGCCCTTTAGCCCCTGCAAACAGACTCCAGACACGTGCACCACCATGTGTATCTGGCTTACATGGGTCCTGGGGAATCGAACCTGGGTCCTTTGGCTTTGCAGGCAAGTGCCTTAAGCGCTAAGCCATCTCTCCAGCCCCTTATTCTAGGTGTTTTGTAAACTGGAGGTCCCATTTGAGTTGCAGGTAGAACTGGATGGATTGAGATGAGGCCGAGCCCCAGCCAGTGGGAGAAGTGGCTTTGTGTTGAGGGAGTCCCCTTTGGGCAACTGGGGTCTCTTGGGCACTATGCCACCAAGTAAGGACAAGGTTCACTTAATCCTTCCGACAAGAAGAAAAGCCCAGGACCTAAGAGGTTTGCCTGCCTGGGACATGGCACCTGCCTCCCTCGGCCCTGGGTGCTCTCCCTCTTCGGGATCTCTGGGTGGGCAGCCAGCAAAGCAAGAGCAGTGCCTGAGCTGGGACTGGAGGGGAGGGGACGGGCTGTGCTGCAGACTAGGAATGCTTTTTAAAACGAAAAAGGAAATGCCGGCCCTGAAGGAGAGGAAAGGAAGCAGCTTCCTGTTGCTGGTGGTGGCTTTTTTTTTGTGAGGGAGGCGGAGCTCTTTCTGTCCCTTCGGCCTGCCCAGGCCCCGGTTAGCTGGAGCAGTTGCCCCGGCAGCTGCCCGAGCTTTCAGAGTTCTGTGTAGTGCTGGCTCTACTTGACTTCATCTTCCCAAGCTCACTGAGTCACGTGGATGAGTGGTTTCTAAGTGACCGACCCTCAGTACCTGTTTCAAAACGGAGGGTCATCCTAGCTGCCATTACTGCCTGCTTACCCTATACCTTGCCCCATACTACGAGTGAGCAACCGATCTTCCCTCCTTCCCTCTCTCCCTCCCTCCGACTCTTTTTATTTATTTATTTGGAGGGAGAGGGAGAGAATGGGAGTACCAGGGACTCCAGCCACTGCAGATGAACTCTAGATACATGTATCACTTTGTGCATCTGGCATTACGCGGGTACTGGGGAATTGAACCTGGGTCATTATGCTTTGCTTTGCATGTAAGCACCTTAACCACTGGGCCATCTCTGCAGCCCTTCTACTAGTTTTTTTTTTTTTTTTCGAGGTAGGGTCTCACTGTAGCCCAGGCTGACCTGGAATTCACTCTGTAGTCTCAGGGT
This sequence comes from Dipus sagitta, assembly GCA_036346955.1. Classification (NCBI taxonomy): domain Eukaryota; kingdom Metazoa; phylum Chordata; class Mammalia; order Rodentia; family Dipodidae; genus Dipus; species Dipus sagitta. Next base: position 53,675,325 of record CM070778.1, read on the forward strand.
GGCCTCAAACTCATGGCAATCCTCCTACCTCTGCCCCCCAAGTGCTGGGATTAAAGGCGTGTGCCACCACGCCCGGCCCTTCTACTAGTTTTAAAAAATTATTTGAATGTGTCCATACCAGGGTCTCTTGCCACTACAAACAAACTCCAGACACACACTTTGCTTTACATAGGTGCTGGGGAATTGAACCCAGACCAACAGGCTTTGCAAGCAACACCTTTAACCACTTAGCTATCTCCCCAGCCTGCCTGCTAGCCACCTTTTCCCTCTTATTCCCTTTTTGGTGTTTTGTGTATGTGTGTGTGCGTGCGTGTGTGTATGGGCACATGTGCCATGGTGCACATGTGGGCATCAGAGGATAACCTCAGGGTGTTGGTCCTCTCTTTCCACCTTGTTTCAGTTAATATATTGTCCTCCAATAGAGGACATATCAGACATTAAACTGATAACAACAGATACTACACTTGATCTTAGCCAAAAGGCTGAGACGGGATGGTTCTTAACTTTTATTATGGAAATGTTCAAACATATGCAAAAGTAGAGAGAAGAACTTGGGGGCTGGAGAGATAGCTTAGCGGTTAAGCGCTTGCCTGTGAAGGCTGAGGACCCCGGTTCGTGGCTCAATTCCCCAGGACCCACGTTAGCTAGGTGCACAAGGGGACACACGCGTCTGGAGTTGGTTTGCAGTGGCTGGAGGCTCTGGCGTGCCCATTCTCTCTCTCTATCTGCCTCTTTTTCTCTCTGTCACTTTCAAATAAATAAATAAAAATAAAAAAATTTTAAAAAAAAGAACGTGATACCTCTCACCGCCATTCCCCAGAGTAGCTCTGATCAGTGGTGGCCCTGGCGGCCCTGGATAGTTGGTCTCAGGGAAGCAAAGAGACCCAGGGAAATTTTGTAGCCCAGCTCTGTGGCCCCCAGCAGAGCTGTGTCTGTGTCCCCAGGCCGGGAGGACTCTCTACCCTGGCCATGGAAAGATTGTTTGTGCCACTCTGCCAGCGTGCACACTGCAGTGCCATCTCCAGCTCTAGCCTCATCTCCTGCTCAGTGTTGGGGCATCTTCCGCAGCTCCTCGACACCCCTGAGACCTAGCCAAGGTCCTGTGGTGAGGCAGGGCTCCAGGTCCACAGCGACACTCGTGGTGCCGTGCCATGCCCATTCTTCTTCATGGCTCCAGTGTCTTCTTTTCCTTTATTCAAACCATGGGAGGAACATGCTTTACACATTGAATTCTTGTGTGTTTGTGCCCAGGGAAGAAGCTTCTAGAAACAACAGGTGGACACTGTTCTCCTATCACCCCTGCAATTCCAGCCTAAGACCCGAAACTGGAAGGGGTTTCCTTGACCTTTGCTGTTCTGTGCTGCCAGGAGCCTGGTTTTGCTAACTGCTCTCTCATTGCCTTTCTCTGGGCTTTCTTTCTTTCTATCCCCCCCTTTTTTTTTTGGTTCTTGTGAGGTTGGGTCTCGCTCTAGCCCAGGCTGACCTGGAACTCACTCTAGTCCCAGGCTGGCCTCAAACTCAGAGTGATCCCCTTACTTTTGCCTCCTGAGTGCTGGGACTAAAGGTGTGAGCCACCATGCCTGGCTTCTCTGGGGTTTATTGACCCCAGTATGTATGGATTTTTTTGGTGGGGAGAAGGCTTGCTTTGTTGCTTGTTTGTTTGTTTCTCTGGTCAGTTTGATTTCTGCTATACTCTCTTACAGTTGTTTCTCAGGTGCTGTGTCACTTTTGCTGGCCGTTTAGGTCTCTGGACTTGGCCTTCCTGGCAGTCATGATGTCATTATGGGAAGGGAGCGCTCCGAGGAGAGGCGGGCAGTGAGGATGCAGGGTGTGCATGGGCTGTGGGGGAGCGTGACACGTTTCCTGACTTCTCGGCTACTCTGACCTTGGACAAGTTCCTCACGTTTCTCAGTAGATACGGGGAATATGGTAATATTACTTTGTTTGTGGGGAGTCACCAAGATACAGAAGGTGTGCTGGACAGAACCTGGTACTTCAGAAGAAATTCAGTATGCATATACATATCTTCTTGCTTAGTGTTGATTTATTTTTATTTTATTTTATTTATTTATTTGAGAGAGAGAGAGAGAGAGAGAGGCAGATAGAGAGAATGGGTGTGCTAGGTCTGTAGCCAGTGCAAATAAACTCCATTATGTGCCACCTCGTGCATCTGGCTTACGTGGGTACTGGGAAATTGAATCTGGGTCCTTAGGCTTCGCAGGCAAGCACCTTAACTGCTAAACCATCTCTTCAGCCCCAATTTCTTTTATTTTGCAGTCCTGGAGATTGAACCTAGGGCCTTATACATGTAATCCCCCTACTACTGAGCTACATTGGGAATATAGACCTCTTTTCATTTAAATTTTTTAAATTTAATTCATTTATTTGCAAGCAGAGATAGAAGATAGAGCGAATGGGCATGCCAGGGCCTCTAGCCACTACAAATGAACTCCAGTTGCATGTGCATCTGGCTTATGTGGGTCGTGGGGAATTGAACCTGGGTCCTTTGGCTTTGTAGGCAAGTTCCTTAACTGCTAAGCCATTCCTCCAGCCTGTCACTTTTTAAAAAAGAATTTGAGACAGGGTCTCACTAAGTTGACCAGGCTGGCCTTGAACTTGTGATCCCCCCCCCACTACCTTAGCCTCCAGAATAGCTGGAATTACACACTGTACCACCAGGCCTGGGTGCTGCTCAGCATCCTTTTGAAACAGTTTGTGTTTTTCTGCTATCTCCTGTCATTTTAATTGCAGCGTGATACTGTGTGCGCTGATGTGCTGTCACCTGCAAAGCATTTTCCCTGTCATTGGGCATTTCAGTTGGCTCCCAAATCCTGGTGTTATAAGTAGTGTGACTGGAATCATCACTACACAGCCATCTTTTGTTTGTTTGTTCTTTGTTTTGCTTTTTTACAAGGTAGAGTCTCACTCTAGCCCAGGCTGACCTGGATTTCACTACGTAGTCTCAGGGTGCCTTCGAACTCTTGGCGATCCTCCTACCTCTGCCTCCCAAGTGCTGGCATTAAAGGCGTGCGCCACCACACCTGGCTCAGAAGCCTCTTTTTGTTCCTGTTCTGAGTTCACTTCCTTAGGATAAGGCTCAGCAATGGAATTCTTGGGTCCAAAAAGCTGGGTTAAAAAAATATTTAGAAAAAAAATATTTATTTGCAAGGAGAGAGAGAGGGAGAGGGAGAGAATGAATGGGTTCATTAAAGTCTACAAACTCCAGATAGATGTGCCACTTTATGCATCTGGCTTTATGTGGGGACTGGGGAATTGAACCTGGGTCTGCAGACTTTGAAAGCAAGTACCTTTAGCTGCTGAGCTATCTCTTTAGCCCCTGTTTTTTTCTCTTTTTAATTTTTTCTGATAAAATTTACTAACTTATTCTCCATTTTCTGCTTTTGAAAAAAATTATTTGCTTATTTGTAAGCAGAAAGAGAGTGAGAGTGAGAGAGAGAGAGAGAGGGAGGGAGGGAGAGAGGGAGGAGAGACAGAGAGAATGGGCACACCAGGGCCTCTAGCCACTGCAAATGAACTCCAGATGCCTGTGCTCCTTGTGTATCTGGCTTACATAGGTCCTGGGGAATCGAACCTGGGTCCTTTGGCTTCACAGGCAAATGCCTTAACCGCTAAGCCATCTCTCCAGCTCCATTTAATGCTTTTCACTTTCTTTCTTTTTTATTTTTTTGATTTTTTGAGGTAGGTTCTCGCTGTAGCCCAGACTGACCTGGAATTCACTATGTAGTCTCAGGCTGGCCTCAAACTCACAGTGATCCTCCTACCTCAACCTCCTGAGTACTGGTATTAAAGGTGTGAACCACCATGCCCGGCTGAGACAAGATCTTTTATATATATATATATATATATATATATATATATATATATATATATATATATATATTTGAGATAGAGACAGACAGAAAGAGAGGGGGGAGTATGAGGGTGTTATATAGCCGAGGCTGGCCTTGAACACCGGATCTTCCAGCCTCCACCTCCAGGTTGCATCTCCACCTCTTCCCTATATAATTTCTTTTTGTTGTTAAGTTACTCTCCATCTTGCAGTTGCTATTATTCCTCTCCTGTCTGTTTACTTAGGGAGTGTTCAGTGAATGCTCACTGTGTGCAGAAAACTGCCCCAGACACCAGGAACGAGCAGGGAAGGCAGAGGGAGTGCCCTAGTGGAAGAGGCCAAGGGAAGAGGAGGTGGAGCGAGTGGTGGGGTGGAGTCATGGCTTTGGTCTGGGTGTCCAGGACAGGCTCCTTGCCAGGGAATGGGGATTCTTGGGCTGAGTTTTTTTAAAAAAAAGTCTCCGGAAGTCTCAAAGAGGGTCTCGGTAGAGGGACTGTAATGTGCAGGAGCCCTGACGTAGGAACAAGCTTGAGCTTGGTGTGTTCAGGGACCAGAAAGGTGCCCGGGTATGTGTGGTAGGTGTGGGGTGTCCTCCTCCCTGCTGCCTGCCTCCCTGGACCATTTGCTGGCCACGGCGCTATGGCCTGGTGGAAACCTGCCTGAGAGGTTTCCTGGGCTCCAGCAAGTCAACTTGGTGCCGGAGTGCTGAGTAATCCGCACAAGGTGCTGGCGAGGCGTGAACGCGATGAGGCTGAGGCCGCCCAGCTGACTCAGCTCTGCACCAAGGTGTGTAGGGACTTGGGAAATGGGCTCTGGGCTGTCAGCCTACACTGTGGGGACCAGTTCTGTGATAAAGAGCTTTGGTGGTTCTGGCTATAGTAGGGGGCTGCTGAGAGCAGGCATGGGTATCTGGCATCCACTTAGAAGAAACACACCTGAGAAATAGACATGGGAAAGCCCCCTTTTCCCAGCTGCCCTGTCTTGCCAGGCTGAGGTCTCGGTTCCGGCTTTTGTCAAGAATATAGGTCTGGGGTCATTGTGTTTTCTTCCCCTCCCCCCTTCCTTTTTCCTCTCTTCTTTCTTGTCTGTGATGTGATGGAAAATCAAACTCACGTGCATGCTAGACAAGTGCTCTACCACTGAGCTACATCTCCAGCCCTTGGTTTTCTTTCTTTCTATCTCTTTTAATATCTTATTTTTACTTAGTTATTTGAGAGAGGGAAAGAGGCTGAGCAAGAAAGAATGGGCGCGCCAGGGCTTCCAGCCACTGCAAAAGAACTCCAGATGCATGTGCCCCCTTGTGCATCTGGCTTACGTGGGTCCTGGGGAATCAAACCGAGATCCTTTGACTTTGCAGGCAAGCACCTTAACTGCCAAGCCATCTCTCCAGCTCCAGCCCTTGGTTTTCTGAGAGAGGGTCTTTGCAGTGTAGCTCAGGCTGGCTTTGAACTCTCAATCCTTCTGCCTTTGTCTCCTGTGTACTGATACAGAATGCATCACCGCTCCTGGCTTGACATTGTGCTTTTCATGGCTTTCTTTGCTTAGGGTGAGCAAAATTTGAGGTTCCAGTGAATGCTTCAAGATGTTTTCGGGAAAGTCTAGAATGTACCCATCTGGACAGGTGGTGGGCCTTGTGGCAGTTCCAGGAGACCAACCCAGTGGAGGATGCTGGTGGCCGTTTTGTTCGGAGGAGGCTGAATGGCTCCAACAGTAGCATTGAACTGGGGTGCGCGCTGGCTAGTTACCAGCTCTTTGGGTTCCCTCCCTGTGAGCTTGTTGCTGAATGTGAAGGGAAGGCCAGATCCTGGGACTGGAGCAACTTGGCCTCCCAGTGTCCTTCTCCCACAGTTAGGGCTAACCTGAGACTAATCTGCCCGTTTTAACTTAGCACGCTTTTTCTAGGAGTTCTCAGTGAGTTTCAGAGGCACGATAACTTTCTGAGCCGACCTTGTGGTTGAGCAAAAAAGGCTCAGGTCGTCAAAAGTGGCAGAGCTGGAGGCCTCAAGTCTCGAATTGTCTGCATTTATATTGGTGTTTGTTCCATCGTACCCTTCAGGAATCCGTCTGACCCTGGCTCATGTCTGTGTCAGGAAAAAGATGAGAAAAGGCTTTGGAAGTGCTTAACATTTTGGGTGAAATAATGCTGGGTGGAAAGGTTTGAAAAATCTCTTCTTTTTCTTGCCATTTGAAGGGGAAGACTACAAAATTGTCAACAGAGTGAGAAATAAGAGTCCTGGGAGCTGGAATAGCAGAAACGAGGCACGGCTAGGGCTGGCTGGCTCCTGGGGGGGAGGCTTGTGAGGAGGAGGTTTAGCCTGGGGTGGAGGCAGGTGACTCCCAGGCATGGACCAATTCTACAGGCAGAGTTCAGCATTCTCATCTCAGAATCTTCTGTTTGAGGCACAGGGGCGACATGATACTTGGCACATTGGTATTTTAAATGTTGGTGGCTCATCTTAAAAAGGCGATGTCAAGTCTCTGGGGGAGATTCCCCTCGGTAGCCCTGACTCACCCAGGCCAGGGGAGGAGCAGAGTAAGGAAGACTCCATCAGCTAATGGAAACTTGGCTTTGAGGGGACAGGAAACCTTCCCCTTGTGGCTGGCTGGTGGTTTATGAGGAGAGGTGAGCATCTGTGGCAGGGCACTGGGCTGCTCTTGGAACGACATCTTTGACAGTTTTAGGAAGTAGGAGAGACAGAGAGCCAAATTCATCATTTACTCACAATACCGAAGCGCAGGAAACACCGTGGGACGTAACTTGCCGTGTGACCAATGGAAACTCAGTTCCTTGTCACCACCTTTGACCCCTCCACCAGAGGGGCTTCTGACTCTAATTAGAAACAGGCTTGGCCTCAAGTGTCCACACCATTCCCTGGCCATTTCATAGCTTAAACTGAACTTCCTTTCTGGGCCGGTTTGGTTTAAGCAGTTTTCCTGGTCTGACAGGATTTGCTTTCTAAGCACCTGGTTTGTCAAAGCCTCAGTCAGTCCCCCTTGTCACTGAGCTTGCCAACTCTGCGTGGGCTCTAAAGGCCCGAGTTCCTGCTCCCCTGGGAAAGTGAGGCAGATGTGGGCTCCCTTGTTGCCTGGCCTCACTGCCCCTGCCTCCTCTTGCCCTTCTCGGTCACAGGATGGCCACTTGGCCTTGTTCTTGAAAGCCCTGCTGACCCCTGGGCACTTCTGTCTTTGGATGCTGGGCCAGGAGGGTGAGCAGCAGCCTGTGGGAGGTGAGATCACAACTTCTGGCTCCTTCAGACTCCGCTCCCTGGCTCTCTGTATGTCAATGGGCAAGTTGCTTAACCTTTTTTTTTTTTTTTTAACCTGTAAAATTGGGATTATAATAGAGTTGTTCATAGCAAGTGAGATGAGCTGTATGAAGCACAAGTGTTGGCTAACCAGGCTGCAGAAAGAGTCTAGTTACATAATAGTATTGCCATTTATTTTCTCAATAAGCACTTAGTTAGCACCCACTCCGGGGTGGGATAACACAGTGGGCAAAGATGTAAGCGTTGCACTGGAGAGATGGCTTAGTGGTTAAGGCGCTTGCCTGTGAAGCCTAAGGACCCAGGTTCAATTTTCCAGTACCCACTTAGGCCAGATGCATATGGTGGCACATGTGTCTGGAGTTCTTTTGCTATGGCTGGAGGCCCTGGCATGCCCATTCTCTTCCTTTTTTCCTCTCTCTCCCTCTCTCTTCCTGTTTCTCAAATAAATAGATATTAAAAAAATGTAAGCATTGTAGAACTTAGGCTTCGGTGCTGGGAGGACACGTCGACGATACATGAGTGGGTTAATATGTCTGTTTAACAACTGGAAAAGCGCAAGTGCAGAAGCCCAAGGGGGTGCGCCTGGCTCTCTAGAGAACCCTGGAGTCTGGAGCTGGTGCCAGGCTGGGCGGGCGGTGTGGCTGTCAGGCACTCACATGCACTCTCAGGAGCCTGAGCCTAGGAGAAAAGGAGGAAGGAGCCATGGAAACTGGAGAGTAGTGAGAAAAGAAGGCTCGGGGACCTGCAGGGAGCCCCGCCTCTCTTCTATAGGGTCCAAAAGTGATTTCTTTCTTTTCTGTTCTTTTTTTTAAAGAACTTTGTTTATTTGTGTGACTGTGCACACGTGTGGGTGGATGGGGGGCATGCCAGGGTCTCTTGCTGCTGAATTTTGTTTATTCGTGTGAGTGTGCACGTGGGTGGGTGTGTGGGGAGGGACGTGCTAGGGTCTCTTGCTGCTGCAAACAAATGCAAGGCACATGCGCCACTCTGCATCCAGCTTTGCGTGGGGGCTGGAGAGTTAAACCCAGGCTGGCAGGCTTTGTAAGCAGTGCTTGTAACTACTGAACCATCTCCCCAGTCCCCTTGGCCCTTATTTCTTAATAAAGAACGGGGTTTCGGGGCTGGGACACTAATCTATGAAAAGCCCCGTTCCTGACTTACTCAAAGCATACTCTAAAACTGTGTGGGCAGGTGGCAGAGCCTGGCCCCAGCAGGTTTTGGGTCTACCACCTACTAGGGTATCACGTGGGTGAGCCACACTTACTCATTCCACGAGCATTGGAGCATTAGCATAGCAGATCCTACCCCTACCTTCCTAATGTTCCTTTCTCGATCTGTTAACATGAGGATGACACATGCCTCTTGATCGATTCCCCCAAGGGGGTTTGTTCTAAGGGAACAACTCAACAGAAGAGCAGAATTTATGAAGATAATTGAATTGTTCTTAACCTACCAAAAAAAAAAAAAAAAAAAAAAAAGAGAGAGAGAGAGAGACAGCAAAATAGCTGTCTAGTGGCAAGGACATGGTTAATTAAATATGCTGTGGCCCAGCCTGCAATGGGCCGGTGATTATGCACCCAGATGTTAATTATGAAGGCTGGGGAAGAACATGGCCGAGGTTATGACATTACATTCAGTGAAAACAAATACACAGAAGGCAGAGTTGCATGCATGCAGCACGTGTAGTTATGTAAATTGGTGAAAATATATATGTAGCTGGGCAAAACAAGGTGCTTAAAGCCTTTGGGGCGGGGCCAGGTTTTGAGGCAGGGTCTTATATAGTCCAGGCTGGCCTCAAACTCAATATGTACTGGAAAATGACTTTGAACTTCTAATCCTCCTGCTTCTACCTCCCAAGTGCTGGGATGACAGGCGTGTGACACCCTACCTGGCTGCCCGGGCCTTCGTGGAGCCAGTGTTGGAGGAGCCGGGGATTTCCCAGAGTTGCCAGCCTCTGAGCTGTTTCTAGTAAGCACCCCTGTGGGCGCAGAGCTGGCCTGTCCCCGAGAGGACTCCCCAGGTCTTGCTCCTCTGATTCGAAGAGTGCCGGGCACAATCACTGGGTCCAGGATCCAGGCTTTCCAGGGATGCCAGTGCCCCTGCCCTTGTGAGTGTGTGGTCACTGGTCCCAGGCTACTGCTTCTAGGTGCCCACAGGGTAAATACTGCCCATGCTGTGGTCCCCGCAGGCCCGCGTTTGGCTGTCTATGTATGGTTTCTGCAGCCTGTGCTCTGGGAAAGGTCTCTGGGGTGTTTGGGTGAAGAGAATGCTTGTAACTGTAGCAACCCCTTAGGAAATGCTATATTCTGGGTTTTGGGCTCACAGCGAATACTGTACCTCCCAGTCCTCAGCTGCCTCAGGATTACCCATAGTGCAGTTCTCACACATGCTGCACAGGAGGGAAGTGAGGCCCGGAGAGGTGAAATAGCTTCTGAGGGGCCACCCGTGGTGGTGGTAGCCTGAGATTCAAGTCAGGATCTGGCTGGTCTGTGTCGTAGCATCCTGGACTGTGCTGGATAAAACTGTGGCCGTACAGGGAAAACTGCAGTACTGGCCCCTCCCTGTGCTCTTTCCTGGCCCTCTCAGGATACCACCCCAGCCGTGCCAGCCAGTTCAGCAATGGCCTCCTTTTCTCCGCAAAGGGCAACTGGAGCCCGTTAGCTGTAAGGAAGGATTTCCTTTTCTTCCTCTCCCTTTAAGGACGAAGACTGTCATTCTTTCTTTCTTTCTTTTTTTTTTTGGACAGGATCTTGCCGTGGAGTCCAGACGGATCCCGAATTTGCAAGTCCCTTGGCCTTGTTCTTCTGAATGCTAGCATCTTAGCATGTGCCACCATGTCCAGCATGTGCTATGACCTTGTAATCCAGAGGTGTTAGGGTCTGGTACAATGCTCGGTAAATAGTGAGTGCTGAAGAATTGAATCAGGGTTCTGGGACGTGGGTTGGATAATCCTAGTGACATTTTTAGCAAAATAACGTGACATCAGTGTAAAAGGCCATCTAAGTGCAGGGCTGGGGAATGTGGCCTCTGGGGTTGGGCAGATAGAGTTCTAATTGCACATGCCTCTTTTATAAGAGAAATATTTTATTTATTTGAGAGAGAGACAGAGAGATAGAGAAAAAAGGGCGTGCCAGGGCCCTTAGCCACTTCAAATGAACTCTAGATTCATGCGCCCCCTTGTGTATCTGGCTTTACTTGGGTACTGGGGAATTGAACCTGGGTCCTTTGGTTTTGCAGTCAAGCGCCTTAACCACTAAGCCATCTCTCCAGCTCTGCACCTGCATTTTGACTGTTTGAAAACCTGGCCAAATTGTTTTGCTTCTCTGATGGCCAGTGCCCTCCTCTGTAAAATGGGGCAATCTCAGTATCTACTGGTTAGGCTGTTGTGCAAGTTAAATGAGAGAAGCAAGTGGAGTAAAACTTGTACCCACACGGCGAGAACTGGAGACGGCACCAGACGGACCGAGTTATTGTTGTTGTTACTGTTACTGTACGTGAAGTTCAGTGGAGTGGAACTTCTGGGGTACACTCTGCAGCTCCCAGGGAAAGCCCTTACTTAGCCTGCCCATGGCATCAGAGTCCACCAACTTCCCTGCCTTTCCTCCGCTTCACACAGAGTACTGTTGAGGGATGGGGTGGGGGTTCTAACCACCCAAAGAAGACTGAATTCACTTAGCTGGGCCTGGGGATACATGTCTGGAATCCTAGCACTCACAGGACACAAGGAGGATTGTGAGTTGGAAGCCAGTCTAGGCTACATTGGCAGGACCCTATCTCAAAAAAACTAAAAGGCTTCAATACTTGTGAAGTAGAAGCATGAGATCAGAAGTTCAAGGTCACCCTCAGCTACATAGGAGTTCAAGGCCACTTTGGGCTACATGAGACCTTGTCTCAGAACAAAAACAAACATAGCAGGGGCTTGAGAGATGGCTTAATGGTTAAGCGCTTGCTTGTGAAGCCTGAGGACCCTGGTTCAAGGCTCGATTCCCCAGGACCCACATTAGCCAGATGCACAATGGGGCGCGTGCGTCTGGAGTTCATTTGCAGTGGCAGGAGGCTCTGGTGCACCCATTCTCTCTCTCTCTCTCTCTCTCTCTCTGCCTGTTTCTCTCTTTGTCTGTCACTCTCAAATAACTGAATAAAAATGAATAAAATATTTAAAAAAAACAAACATAGCAACAACAAACCAAAACCCAATGGCTGGGGGGGATGTAGCTCAGTGGTAGAGAGCTTGCCTAGTATGCCTAAGGCATAGGGTTCAATTCCCAGCAGCACACACACACACATTTGGAGGCCAGAATGTCTTGGATAGACCCAGTCCTATGCCTCAGCTCTGTTCCTCTGTGACCCTGGGAAAAATCTCTCTCACCTTCTGGCCCATTTCCTAATCTGAGCCAAGAGCATGGCTTTCGCAGTGTGGTAAAGCATGTAGTATGTGGCAGGCCTTCAAAGATGCACTCCGCAATCTTGGAGGACGAGGACAAGGGTGACTCCAGCCGGTCTGCCTTCCCAGCGCCCGTAGCCATAGGCAGGAGCTGGTGGACCGCGGTGCTGGCGGCGGCGGCACGCACTCCCTCCCCGCCTTCCTCCCCCTTGCGCTTCGTTCGCTCAGTCTGAGGCCGGCGGATGGAGACACGGATGACAGGGACGGCCACTCTGACCCATGTACCTGCTCTCTCTGCTCAGACAAGCACGCCCCTTCTTTCCTTAAGACCCAGGTGGCAGGGCTCGGGCTGGGATTGAGGCTGCTCTTGAAAGGGGGCAGCCCAGGGCTCTGCGGATTTCTCCTGCTGTGGCTCTGGGAGGGGTTGACCTGTGTTGTTGGAAGGAGGAAGGGTGTTAGTGGAATAAGGACTTGCACCCAGGGATTCCGAAGGTTGAAAGGAGGCTGTCCCCAGGCTTCTATGGGCAAGGGGGCCATGGACGGATGGACGGACGGATGGACGCACTTCTGACTACAGGAGGAGCACCATTCCACAGATACGAGGGATGTCCTGTGCTCTTGGAGCATCTGGCTCGGGTGACATTGTCAGCTTGTATGTATGTGCAGCACCTCTGTGTGTGTACGTCTGAAAGTAAATAGAAATTCTTGGTGAAATTCAGGGAATGATTGAATGATAAAGAGTTCCTGTGGCAGTTACTTCTATTACTGTTTTTGGAGACGGTCTCACCATGTAGCCCAGGCAGGCCTTGACTCTGCGTCGGCCTGCTGCCTTAGCTTCCCCCAGTCTCACTCCTGGTGCCCAGTCTGCCCCAGTCCCATTGGCCTCTTTCCTACCTGTTCCCCTTCTTTTTAAATGTTTGTTTATTTACTTGCGTGCAGAGAGAGAAAGAGACAGAGAGAGAAACAGAGAGAATGGGCACGCCAGGGTCTCTAGCTGCTACAAACGATCTCCAGATACATGTGCCACTTTGTGCATCTGGCTTTTTGTGGGCACTGGGGAGTCAAACCCGGGTCATTAGGCTTTGCAGGCAAGTGCTTTAACCTCTGAGCCATCTCTCCAGCCCTGTCTGTTCTTCCTACCTGGGAGCTTTAGTCCTTAGGTGAAGCTTCTTCTCGCAGGTGCACCCCCTGCTTCTTCTCCTCTGAGCTGGGCAAGATCTTTTCTGATAGTCCCATGTGAGAGTGGGTCCTCTCTGTCCATACCCCTCCCATCTGTCCTGCTTTCTGGCTTCCTTTGCCCACACAATGACCACTTTCAACACAGTGTGTGCTTGGCTAACCACTTCATTACCTGCCTCCCCGTCCAAGATGAAAGCTCCCCCGGGGGGTGGGGGTATTATTCACTATCCTCAGCTCAGAACCAGAACAAATTCTTCCATACTATTCAGATGAATGGAAGAAAGAACAGAGTTACAAAGGAAACTGCCAATGCCTTGTGCACTGTGGCTGTGAAAGCCCAGTAGGGTCCATTGAGTCATTTTTCAATTTTGGAAAATTGGAGTCATTGTAACATCAGTCAAGCCGCCTGGGTCTGGGTGAGACCTGCCTCTAAGCTCTTAGCTGCACGCTGCTGTGTGTTTCTTTCGTGTTGTCCCTGATCATGCCGGGTGTTTGCTGGCCTTCTGTGATTAAGCTGCATTATGCTCTGGTGTCGATTTGCAGAACAAAATTACTTTTATTTTGGTTTGTTTTTCCAAGGTAGGGCCTCTCTGTAGGCCGACCTGGAACTCACTCTGTAGTCCCAGACTGTCCTCCAACTCACAGCAATCTTCCTACCTCTGCCTCCCAAGTGCTGGGGTTAAAGGATTGCTCCCCCACGCCCTGCCAAAATTACTTTTTTTTTTTTGTTTTTTCGAGGTAGGGTCTCACTCTAGCCCCAGCTGACCTGGAATTCACTATGTAGTCTCAGGGTGTCCTCGAACTCAAGGCGATCCTCCTACCTCTGCCTCCTAAGTGCTGGGATTAAGGGTGTGAGCCACCACAGCACGGCTCCAAAATAACTTTTAATCAAACCCATTTCCCGTGACTTTAGCAACTGTTCTTGCTGATATCATTGTCAGATATGCCATACGTAGATCAGAAACCAAATCCCTCTTCCCACCAAAGTCCTATAGATGAGTTACTCTGTTTTGTTTAAAATGAAGTAGTTCTTCCTCCTCATGGATTTTGTGTTTCCTGGTTGCTCTAAGTTATCTCTTAGACCAGTGATTTGGGGGACTGTAGACCCGGGTCTACCATTAACTGTTTTTGTCACAGCCTTCCAAAGACACTCGGTGTCTTTATTGGAAACAGGTTGAGGGAACTGGACTGATTTTCCTTTTCTTTTTGAGGCAGGACTAGTCCAGGCTGACCTTGAACTCCTTGTCTAGCTCAGAATGACCTTCAACTTCTGATTATCCTGCCTTGGCCTTCCAAGTGCCTGGGGTGACAGGCATGCACCCCCACACCTGTTTAGTCCATTCTGGGGTTCAAGGCCAGGGCTTCGTACATGCTAGGCAAACATTACCAACTGAGCTATGCCCCCAGTTTCCTTCCTTTTTCCTTTTCCTTTTCCTTTCTTTCTTTCTGAGGTAAAGTCACACTGCAGCCTAGGTGTAGTCTCAGACTGACCTTGAACTCACAGTGATCCTCCTACCTCTGCCCCGCGAGTGCTGTGATTAAAGGTGTGCACCACCACATCCAGCTTCTCTGCCATGCTTTTGCCTCTTTAATTGTGTCTTGCGCCAGACTAACAGCAGAATTTAAGTTCATAGCAGATACCCACCGTGTGTTAGCCCCCAAGACATGCTGAATGCTGTAAGTAAGCACCACTGGGACTCGGGGTCCCCAGTCGTAGACCAGCCTCACACTCCCCTGCTGTGTGCTGATGCAGCTCCTCCTGCTCACCTGGTGGCCTGGTAACTGACGTTGGTGTAGCATGCCCACCAGCACTGCCCACCAGCACTGCCCACTGGCACTGCCCACTGGCACTAGCACAGGCTTCCCCATCCATCGTGTTGCAGTCAGGTCCGCGTTGCTGGTAGAAATCATCTGACCAAGAGCAGCTTTTGGGAAAAAAGGGTTTATTTTGGTTCACAGGCTCGAGGGGGAAGCTCCATGATGGCAGGAGAAAACGATGGTATGAGCAGAGGGTGGACATCACCCCTGGCCCACATAAGGTGGACCACAGCAACAGGAGAGTGTGCCAAACACTGGCAAGGGGAAACTGGCTATAACACCCATAAGCCCGCCCCCAACAATACACTGCCTCCAGAAGGCATTAATTCCCAAATCTCCATCAGCTGGGAACCTAGCATTCAGAATACCTAAGTTCTGAATAAACCTCTACACACGGCTGTCCACCCGCTCGGGGGTCCTGCTCTGTGCTCCTGCCTTTGCCAGAGGCTGCAGACTTTACCGCCGCAGTGTGGGTCTGGTGACCTGGGGTCTCCGGTTGATTGGGTTGGACTCATGAGTACTGTCATGTCAGTTGTGTGCACTGACTGCGTCCAGTGTTGAACCTTGGGTTTCCCATTCATCACAATGGGGTCAATAATTTCTTTCATTGTATTTGAGGGGTAAATGTGACAATCATAAAAACCAGAACAAATATTGGGGCTGGGGAGATGACTCAGCGGCTTAAGCGCTTGTGTGGCAAACACGAACACCTGAGTTTGGATCCCCAGATCCCTCATGAAAGGCAGACTGGCAGGCTTCTGCAAGATGGGAGGCAGAAGTTCAAGGACTAGCCTAGTGAACAGAGCTGTGAACAATGTGATCTGCCTCAAAATAACCAGGTGGAAGGCATGTGTGTGTGTGTGTGTGTGTGTGTGTGTATCCCAAACCTAAAAGCACAAATATTGTTCATGATGATGATAGCAAACAATATCTATATCCATAAGCCAAGAGGAAATAAGATCAGAAGCCCTGGGACTCTGTAATCTATAAAAAGAATTTTTAAATTAAAAAGATCCCGCAGTAATTGAATTAATACCATTTGGCTATCAGATGTTAGGTGGAGAAACTTGGAGGAAGCCAGAGTTGTGTTGCTGTAGACCAATAGATGTTCGAGTGTGTGAGCCAGCATATGGGACTTCGCACACCATGTGGGGGCTGGAATTGGGCCCACCGGCCCCTCCTGGCACGCAGGAGGAGGCACTTAGGGTACAAGCCCAAGCAAAGCTGTAGTTCCCATGCTTGCTTATTTATTTATTTTTAATATATCTTTCTCTATTTGCAAGCAGAGAGAGAGAGATAGAGAGAAGAAACAGATAGAGAGAAGGGACCCGCCAGGGCCTCCAGCCACGGCAAACAAGCTCCAGATGCGTGCACCACCTTGTGCATCTGCCTTACCTGGGTCCTCAGGAATTGAACCTGGGTCCTTAGGCTTCACAGGCAAATGCCTTAACCACTAAGCCACTCTCCAGTCCGTTCCCATTTTAGAATGGACAAGGAAAGGCCCCGTCTGTTGGAGTTGGTAAGACAGACTTAGGGATGCTTCTCTCTGCACCTAAGTGCCTTGGGCTTGAGGGGTAGCATCTTGCTGTGTAGTCTAGACTGGCCTCAAACTGGAGAGCCTTGTGCTTGAGCCTTCGTCCTGCTGGGATTATAAACACGTGTGTACCGTGTCCAGCCTGAAGCTCAGTAGATATGTGTTAAGGGCCAACTAGGATTTAACTATATATATGTTTTTCAAGGTAGGATCTCACTGTAGCGCAGGCTGACCTGGAACTTACTATGTAGTCTCAGGGTGGCCTCAAACTCATAGTAATCCAACTACCTTTGCCTCCCAAGTTCTGGGATTAAAGGTGCACTCCGCACCCAGATCAAAAAATATTTAATTTTTTATTTAGTTAGTTATTATATATAGAGAGAATGGGCACGCCACTTCAAATGAACTCCACATGTGCCACCATGTGCATCTGGCTTATGTGGGTTCTAGGGAGTCAAACCTGGGTCCTTAGGCTTCACGGTAAGTGCCTTAACTGCCAAGCCATCTCTCCAGCCCCCAACTGGGATTAAAAAAATTTTTTTAATTTATTTATCTTGAGAGAGAGGTAGAGAGAGAGAGGCAGACAGAAAGAGTGGAGTGAGTATGGGTGCATCAGGGTCTCCTGCTACTGCAAACGAATACATGTGTCAGATACATGTGTCACTGTGCATCTGGCTTTATGTGGGTACTGGGGAATCGAACCCAGGCCGTCAGGCTTGGTAAGCAAGGGCCTTTAATTGCTCAACCATCTCTCCAGCCCCTAACTAGGATTTAAAAAGATTCCCCCGCCCAAGGGTGTTTAGCACATGATTTATCCTGAAAGAGAATTGCAAAAAATCGAAATATCTAATATCTTAAATATATGACCTTGGGACCCTGGGCAAGCAAAACTAGAGCACGTTTAGACACAGAGCCGTTAGAAACACCCAAAACTTGCTGCATGAGGGATGGGGACGTGGCTCTGTTGGTAGAGTGCCTAGTGCATATGAAGCCTTGGGTTTCATCTACTTCACCACACACTGGGCGTGGTGGTTTGTAATCCTAGCACTCTAGGAGGTGGAGGCAAGAGGATTAGGAGGTTAAGGTCATTCTTGGCTACATAGTGAATTCCAGGACAGCCTGGGCCTACATGAGACCCTGTCTCAAAAAACCTAAGACCACAGTATACCATTGACAGAACAGATCACCAAACAGTAGGACTCCAAATAATTATTAAAAATGAAAGAAGTGGGTTGGAGAGATGGCTTAGTGGTTAAGGCACTTGCCTGCAAAGCCAAAGGACCCAGGTTCAATTCCCCAGGACCCATGTAAGCCACATGCACAAGGTGGTGCATGTATCTGGAGTTCGCTTGCGGTGGCTGGAAGCCCTGGTGTGCCCATTCTCTCTCTCTCCCACCCTCCCTCCCTCCCTCCCTCCCTCCCTCCCTCCCTCCCTCCCTCCCTCCTCCCTCCCTCCCTCCTTCCCTCCCTCCCTATCTTCTCTCTGAAATAAATAAAATAAAATATTTTTAAATAAAATGAAAGAACTGAGCCAAACATGGTGGTGCGTACCTGTAACCCCAGCACTTAGGTAGAGGCAGGAGGATAATGAGTTCAAGACTATCTCTTTAGCTTCATAACGAGTTTGAGGCCAGCTTTGACTACATAAGACCCTATGTCAAAGAACACCCTCCCGCCCCCCCCCCAAAAAGAAGTGAAATAGGATATGTATGGCAATCTTAACCGCAGAGTCCTATTCTTGGCACTTTCCTGTTTGTGTGTTTGCATATGCTGGGGATTGAACCCAGAGCTTTGCACACACGAGGCCAGCAGGCAGGTACTCCACCACCCCTAGTCCCCCCCTTTTTTTTGGTGTGTGTGTGTGTGTTATGTGTGTGTTCATGTGCGTGAATGTCAATGCAAATGTTGGTCCTTGCCTTCCACCTCCTTTGAGGTGGGGTCTCATGTTCATGGCTGTTTTTCACCAGGCTAGCTACCCCTGAGCATTGGGGTGTCTCCAGCCTCTGCCTCTCTTCTCTCCTCCAGGCATGGCTGGGCCTGCAAACACCCACAGAGTCAGGCTTTTTTACACGGGTCCTGGGGACTTCCACTCAGGTACTCATGCTTTTACGGCAAGCGCCTTATCCACTGAGTCAGCTCCCCAGTGCCCCCAGCTCATTTTTAATGGTTTTAAAACTTCGGCACAGAGTCTCCTTAAGTTGCCCAGGCTGGCCTCGAACTTACTCTGTACGTAGCCCAGGCAGATCTTGAATTTTCAATACTCATGTCTCAGCCTCTCAAGTAGCTGGGTAACAGGCCTGTGCCGCTCATGCCTGGCTGGTACTGTCCATTTCTTTCTCAGGTTTTCTTCACTAGACCTGCATTTCTCATATCAGGGAGAAATCATGCTATTTTTATAAAAATATTTTGATGGATTTTCACGTACTTTAAACCTGTGGTCAACATTTCTCAAGTTTAAGTTTTTCCCTACTGCAAAAGTTTTGACCATCGTGTTGCATAGACCCAATCCCTAGCTCAGTGATGTGGTTTGAACTGACAGATCGAAACACAGATTTTTCCCCCCCTTCAGGTATGTGAAGGGAGCTTGAGAATGACAAGGGAGAAAATGGAAAATTCACAGAGCAACTTGTCAACAGGTTTTTTGAAGTGAAATTACGTATTCTTAAAAATAATCTAAAGCCAGGAAAAGGAACGTTTGATTCTATCAGATCTGTTGAGAGTGACATAAAAATAACAGACAAGTGCTCTTCCTCTGTGACTTTCTGAGTCGTGCCGTTCTGAGATCATTGGACTGATTTTCTGTTCTAGCCGAGAAGCTACTTAGGCAAGCTTTTGAGAGTCTCCGAGGCACTGTCAGACCCCTCAGAGCCTATTCCTTGTCCCCATCTGCGTGAACACTGGCTGCTAATGGTTTATAGCTGAATCTCTCTCTCTGTGTGTGGAATTGCCTTTAATTGAAGGGGTTATCATCTCCCAAGGGAACCCCACCCCTTCCAGACATGAGGGTACAAAGCCTAGTCCCCTCATCCCCAATAGGGATAAATCTAGTGGGCCATTCTTATTCTAGAGGTCCCCATGCGATTTTCTGTGGACTCTGTTGCAACTGAGTCATAGCCTACCTGCCGCTGTGCCCAGGCCTCCTTGCTAAGCCCCATTCAGTGATTCTTCTGCAGGCAAATAAACTTCCATCTTTGTGCTCTCCTAGGGAAAGCTACCTGAGACTGAAGCTTGAGGGGAGTTGTGGAGGGGAAAGTTATAAGCCTCTCCTAGCTCTGTTTTTGCTTTCTCTTTCTCTTCACATGCATGCGGAGGCCAGAGGCCAACAGCATATGTCTCCCACAATCACCCTTCCATTCTATTCATTCATTCATTTTGAGATAAGTTCTCTCGCTGAACCTGGCATTAACTGATTCGGCTCGGTTAGCCCACCAGATCTATCTGTCTGTCTCTGCTGGGACTACAGGTCCATGCTACCATGCCTGGGAGTTTTCATGGGTGCTGGGGACTGGAACTCAGGTCCTGATACCTGTGTGGTAAGCACTTTATTGACTAAGTCATCTCCCCAGCACGATTTCCACCATCTTTTTTTTTTTCAAATTTTTATTAACAACTTCCATGATTATAAAAATATCCCATGGTAACACCCTCCCTCCCCCTACTTTCTCCTTTGAAACTCCATTCTCCATCATATCCCCTCCCCATCTCAATCAGTCTCTCTTTTATTTTGATGTCATGATCTTTTCCTCCTCTTATGATGGTCTTGTGTAGGTAGTGTAAGGTCACAGATATCCAGGCCATTCTGTGTCTGGAGGAGCACATTGTAAGGAGTCCTACCCTTCCTTTGTCTCTTACATTCTTTCCGCCACCTCTTCCGCAGTAGACCCTGAGCCTTGGAAGGTGTAATAGAGATATTGCAGTACTGAGCACTCCTGTCACTTCTTTCCAGCACCATGATACCTTCTGAGTCGTCCCAAGGTCACTGCCATCTGAAAAGAGAAGATTCTCTACCAAAAGTGAGAGTAGCATTAATGTAAGGGTATGAACATTAAGAGAAGTGCTTACTGGGCAGTTTGATGAGCATAGTATATACATTTAGCCAGACAGCAGCAGATGTTACACCCCTAGGGCTCATGACTACCCCTGTTTTAAGTTTTCAGTATCAGGGATGTATTCCCTCCCATGGAGCAGGCCTCCAGTCCAAGTAGAGGGCAGTTGGTTTCCACCATGATAGACGTGCCACTATTGCACCCGTTGGCTCATTTGGCCTGGCTGGCCAATCATAAGGCTTGCAGTGTCCACTGTGGAGTATCTTCACTGGTGATATCTCTCTCCCATTGAACTGCATGCAGAATGGCTTCTTCCAGCTTTCTGTCAGCTGGTCTACATGGAGGAGGTTATCAGCTCAGTTCCAGCAGGATTTCTCAGTGGCCTTGCGGCCCAAGTATGGATTTCCACCATCTTTAGCCGGAAGAATGATTGCAGTTTTGGATTTCTTTGCCTTCAGCCCATTCAGACAGAGCATGTGGTGCACTCTTGAGGCCTCCAGAAAACACAGGGCCTCAGACCTGGATGCAGTCCTGGCACATCTCACCACTCTGTTGTGTGCGCCCTCATGTCTGCCTTTTGCCCACTCACTGTAGCTGCACTTGGAGAGCGGCTGTCTGACTGCCGGGACAGGCTGCCCAGCCCTAGGCCAAGCCCTCTGAGGACTGTGAGGCTCAACTGAAGGACGCCTGGGCCTGGATCAGATGTGTGCTTCTGCCGAGAATAGCACCTCTGACAGCCCTGTGCATGGGGCAGACCAGGCACTGGGCTGCTGCTACTTCCATTTCTTTTTAAAAAATATTTTGGGCTGGAGGGATGGCTTAGTGGTTAAGGCGTTTGCCTGCAAAGCCAAAGGACCTTGGTTGGATTCCCCAGGACCCAATTAAGCCAGATGCACAAGGTGGTCCATGCATCTGGAGTTCAATTGCAGTGGCTGGAGGCTCTGGCACACCCATTCTCCCTCTCCTTCTCCCCTCTCTCTCAAGAAAATAAATAAAAATAAAATAATATTTTATTATGTATTTATTTATTAGAGGCAGAGGGAGGAAGAGAGAGGGAGAGAGCGAGAGACAGAGAGGGAATGGGCGCACCAGGGCCTGTAGCCATTGGAAATGAACTCCAGATGCATGCACCATGATGTGCATCTGGCTTATGTGGGATCTGGAGAATCGAACCTGGGTCCTTAGGCTTTGTAGGCAAGCACCTTAACTACTAAGCCATCCCTCCAGCCTGCTACTTCCATTTCTTGTCACGACATCAAAGAAGGTACCATGTGGAGGTAGAGAACGACCCTGGTGTTATCCTATATGCTTCCTTTTTTTTTTTTCAAGGTTGGGTCTCACTCTAGCCCAGGCTGACCTGGAATTCACTCTGTAGTCTCAGGGTGGCCTCAAACTCATGCTGATCCTCCTACCTCTGCCTCCCGAGTGCTGGGACTAAAGGTGTACGCCACTCCTCCTGGCTGTATACTTCTTTTGGAGACGGGCTCTCTCCTTGGCCTGGAGCTCATCTATTAGGCTAGACTGGCTGGCTGGTGAGCTCCAGGGTCCTCTTGTGTCTATCTTCTAGGATTACAGGCATTCACCACCACACTTGACATTTTCATGGGTTCTGGGGATTGAACTCAGGTCCTCAAGCTTGGGCAGACAGATATACGGACAGGTACTCTCTTAGCCTTTGGTCAGAGCTGCTCTTGGTGCCCCACAGGAAGCAGTGACACCTTGCCAGTGTGTCATGGCGCTTGTCTCTCCAGCTTCTGTTCCGGCCTCTTGTCGCCACCCCAGACTTTTTTTTTTTTTCCTCAGGCACACTGAGCTGTGCCATGCTGTTTCATGCCTTGAAGCCTCCTCTTCCTGCAGTGCCTGGAGTTCTTCCTGCCTCTGTGGATAAGCCCTCTCATCTGTTTCCTTTCTCTTCCTGTCCCATCTTTCTCCAGCAGGGAGGCTGCTAGGCCTGGGCCCTCAGCGTCTCGTTTTTGAGACTTGCCGGCTTTGTTCTATGGTGGCTCCCTGCCTCGTCAATACCGTGAACTTCTCTCACAATCCTTTCTTTACTTTTTTTTTTTAAAAAAACTTTTTTTTGGGGGGGGGCTAGAGAGGTGGCTCAGCAGTTAAGGAGCTTGCCTGCAAAGCCTAAAGATCCAGGTTCGATTCCCCAGTACCCACCTAAAGCCAGATGCACAGGGTGGCACATGTGTCTGGTATTGCTTATAGTGGCTAGAGGCCCTTGGGCATTCACTCTCTTTCTCTATCTCCTCTTCTCCCTCTCTCAATAAATAAAATGTTAAATTCTTTATTGACAACTTCGATAAGTGTAAACAATATACCATGATCATAACCCTCTTCCACCATTCTTCCTTCCCCTCTCAAATCCCCCTCCACTGAGTTATTTCTTCTTTCCAACTAGTCTCTCTTCTGTTTTGCTGTCATCATTAAAAAAATACTTTTATTTATTTTTATTTGAGACAGAGAGGGGGGAAGAGGCAGAGAGATAGAGACAGAGAGAGAGAGAAGAGGGAGAGGGAGAGAGAGAATGGGCATGCCAGGGCCTCCAGCCACTGCAGATCAACTCCAGATGCATGTACCACCTTGTGCATCTGGCTTTACGAGGGTACTAGGGAATCGAACCCAGGTCCTTAGGCTTTGCAGGCAGTTGCCTTAACTGCTGAGCCATCTCTCCAGCCCTGCTGTCATTGTTTCCCCCCCTCCCCCGTCCCGTTATTCAGGTGTTGTGTGTAGGTAGCGGCAACCACAGTCTCACAGCCCTTTCTTGACCGCATTGGCCACTCAGATCGGCTTTGCTCTTGAACACCTCTTGGTTAAGACATTTCCATCCTGTGCTTCCAACCTAGCTATTTTCACTTACAGATTACGTGCACATACTGCTGCTGCGCTCGGCAGCGTCTGTCATGATAGTCTGCCTATGGAAGCAGCCGTGCTAAGGATGGATGATGAGAGATCTGCTTTCTTCAGGCAGGCCTCTGGACAGGACCTCCTACCTCAGGCACTCCCTCAGTGTGTGGGGAGCTGGGAGTTGTGTATTTACGGTCTTCCACACCAGGTCGAGACGAGGCCACCTTTGCTTCATGGCGAGAAGTTGGTCTGTTAGTGAGAGATACACTGCCTGGGAAGTAGCAAGAAGATTTCCTGTCAGCTTGGTCTGTTCAGTCCCAGCCCTGCAGTACGTCACCCCAGGAAGATGATGTCCATTGTACCCTGCAGAAGGTGATAATACTAATACTTGTCATTGCCTTAGCTAACATCTACTGAACATGTAGTGTATGCCAGACCTCTGGACACGTATGGGGCTACAGAAAGAAATCCCTTCAAAGACCCCTGATTCTTGGAGAAACTGATGCAAGGTACCTGCCAAGGTGGGAGATAGTGAGGAGGAGGTACCTATGAGTGTGGGAAGAGGACAGCCCCACAGGATGGATGGATAGTGACACAGAGATGGCTTTGTGGTTAAGGCGCTTGCCTGCAAAGCCTTAAGACCCAGGTTCTATCACCCAGTACCCACATAAGCCAGATGCATAAGGTGACGCATGTGTTTGGAGTTCGTTTGCAGTGGCCAGAGGCTTTGGTATGCCCATTCTCTCCCTCCTTCCCTCTTTCTCTCTTTCTCTCCCCCTTTCTCTCTCTTAAATGTAAGAAAGAGTTGGCACTTGATCTAAATGTTGCCCCTTTCCAGTCAGAAGACATGTCAGTGCCAGAAAGAGAGTAGGCATCCAGGGAGCTGCGTGAGAGTGGTCCCTCATCTGTAAAATATGTCTCGTAACTTTAAAAAACACCCTTCGTGTGTATGTGTTTTTTTTTTTTCGAGGTAGGGTCTCACTCTAACCTAGGCTGACCTGGAATTCACTATGGAGTCTCAGGGTGGCCTCGAACTCACAGCGATCCTCCTACCTCTGCCTCCCAGTGCTGGGATTAAAGGCGTGCGCCACCACGCCCGGCTAAATGTGTAGCCCAGGCCTCGAACTCCTAATCCTCCTGCCTCCGCCTCTTCAGCAATATCCTACCGGCATGCGCCACCACAACCAGCGTGTGTATGTGTAGTATGTATGCATGTGTGGGTGCACACGTCTGTGGGTGTGTGTGCACATGTGTACATGTGTGGAGATAGAAGACAACCTCAGATGTTATTCTCAGGTACACCATCCACCTCTTTAAAAAAAATTTTTTTATTATTTGAGAGAGAGAGAGAGGCAGAAGGGGAGAGAGAGCGAGCGAGCTTGGGTGCCCACACCAGGGCCTCTAGCCACTGCAAACAAACTCCACATGCTTGTGTTCCTTGTCCATCTGTCTTTATGTGGGTCCTGGGGAACTGAACCTGAGTCCTTTGGCTTGGCAGGCATGCATCTTAACTGCTAAGCCATCTCTCCATCCCCATCCACCTCTTTTTTTTTTTTTAAAGGAAAAGTTTTAAAAAGTATTTTATTTCTTGATTTTCAAGTAGAGGGTAGGGAATGGGCACTCCAGGACCTCCTGCCACTGCAAATGAACTCTAGATGCATGTGCCACTTGCTGGATCTGGGGATTTGAACCTGGGTTTCCAGGCTTTGCAAGCGAGTACCTTTAACTGCTGAATCATCTCTCCAGTCCCTATCCACCTCTTTTTTTTTTTTTTTAAATATTTATTTATTTTGAGAGAGAAAGAATGACAGATAAAGAGAATGGACACACCAGGGTTTCTAGCCACTGTAAACGAACTCCAGATGCATGGGCCCCCTTGTGCATTTGGCTTATGTGTGTACTGGGAAGTTGAACCTGGGTCCTTAGGCTTTGCAGGCAAATGCTTTAACTGCTAAGCCATCTCTCCAGCCCTCCCCCCTCCCACCTCTTTTTGAGGCAGGGTCTCTCACTGGCTTGAGCTCGTTCATTAAACAGCAGACTGGCTAGCCAGCAAGCCCCAGGGATCCCCTCGTCGTCACTGCCCTAGTGCTGGCGTCACTGGCACCCACCACCACGCTTGGCATTGATGTGGGCTCTGGAGATTGACCTGAGCCCAGGTTCTCACACTTGCCCGGTGGCCACTTCACTCACTGAGCTAGTTGAACTTTCTGAGCATGGTGTGTGAATAGAGTCCTTTAGCAGTGCAGCCCTTCCTGTGGGATCTAGGGATTTTGCAGTATTAACCCCTCTTTTTCTTTTTGGTTTCTTGAGGCAGGGTCTCACTCTAGCTCAGGCTGACCTGGAATTCACTGTGTATTCTCAGGGTGGCCTTGAACTCACGGCGATCCTCCTACCTCTGCCTCCCGAGTGCTGGGATTAAAGGCGTGCGCCACCATGCCCGGCCTTAACCCCTCTTTTTTTAAGATGAGGAGACATCCTAGTGAAGTTCAGGGCATTTACCGAAGAGGACCAGTGGCCCAGCCTGCCATGTCCCCTTCTCTAGCCTGGTAGCACTGTGTTTGCCTGCCAAAGGGTCCTTTGGGTCCTTCTGTCACCATGGAGGCTGGCTGTCTGTTAGTGGCAGTGAGATGGTTCATGCTGGACTGTTTTCTCTCAGACCTAGTCTTCCTTTTCTGGGCTGCCATCCTAGCGTGGTACCACCCTATGCACCGAGTCCCCTGGACTCTCCATCTGAGCCGGGCAGTGGGCAGGCCATGTGGACAGATGTCTGGGCCACGTGGGCGCTGCTGTCCAGCTCTACTGCCTGCTTGGCTTGCACACTGGGCCATTCTTCTTCTGGGACTCAGATGATGGACTTTAGAGTCTAGGATCAAGAAGTCACCGACTGGGAGCTGGAGAGATGGCTCAGTGGTTAAGGTGCTTGCCTGCGAAGCCTAAGAACCCAGGTTTGATTCCCCAGATCCCACATAAGCCAGATGCACAAGGTGGCGCATGCATCTGTAGTTCATTTGCAGTGGCTGGAGGCCCTGACATGCCCATTCTCTCCCTGCCCTCTCTCATAAACAAAAATTTAAAAAAAAATAGAAAAAGAAGTCACAGACTGGGGCTGGAGAGATGGCTTAGTGGTTAAGGCACTTGCCTGCAAGGCCCCACATAAGCCAGATGTACATGGTGGCACGTGCTTCTGGAGTTTGTTTTCAGTGGCTGGAGCCCCTGGTGTGCCCATTATCTTTCTTTCCCTCTGCAATAAATAAATAAATATAAAAAAAAAAGAAGTCACAGTCTGGACTGCTCTGCTTCAGACAGTGTGGATTTAGAGGAAGTCCCATGCTCTGCAGGGGGATTTCCATGTGTACAGGTAGCTTTTTAAAAAAATATTTTACTTATTTGAGAGAGAGAAAGAGAGAATGAGAGCACCAGGGCCTCTAACCACTGCAAATGAACTCCAGACGCATGTGCCACCTTGTGCATCTTTATGTGGGTACTGGTGAATCGAACCTGGGTCCTTTGGTTTTGCCAACAAGCTCCTTAACTGCTAAGCCATCTCTCCAGCCCACAGGTAGCTTTTGTACAACAGATAGAGAACGAGCTTGGGAACTAGACACATCCCTTTGCTATTTGCTAGCTCTGAAACCTTGGACAAATGGGTTTACCCCAAAGCTTTGATTTCTGTAAAATGGGATCATAGGTGATGTTCCCTACTGGCTGCTAGGGCTATGGAAGCCCTGCGTAAGAGGTCCTTAGCAGCGTGCCTGGCGTAGATTAAGCTGGCCAGTTACTGTTTTCCACATATCAGTTCTGATTACCCTTGGGTCTCCCAGTGGGTTGGCATTTGCTGGAAAGCATATTTGGACTCAGGTTTGTTGGAATTTGTTAGCTAGGAAGTATTAAGTCTTTGGATTGAGCTGTTACTGGCCACGAAGAAGTGAAGCAGGCATGGTGGATTTTTACTGCAAGGAAAACCATCCATTTTTTTTCTTTAAAGCTGCTCTGCCTCTGAAGTTTTATGATCTCCTCCACAGCTTTTCTTGCATGTCAACATGCTGACGGGTGGCATTTGAAACGGGTGGTTTGGCTCCAGGTCCTCACCACTGGCTTGGGTCTGGGATCTGAGGCTGTTGAGTTGCAGAGTCTGGTGCCTGGTTGCTGGCATTCCCCCCTAGAATGTGGTTATGACTGCAAAGTGGTCAGCCTGCGGAACTCCCCAGTGCGTGTGCTGGGCTGCGGTTTGCTGGGAGGATCCCTGTTGGGGACACGTGAATGGCCATGCAGGCTGACAGTGCGCTCTGAGTGTCAGCATGGGAGCACCCCCCTCTCCCGCCCTCTGGGTGTCCATAGACTGGAGGCAGCAGCACCCTGTTTCTGGGCTAGGTGCTCTAACATTGACTGTGTTCCCTGATCCCCTCTGCCCCCCTGGACTTGTGGGCTCCTCCCCAGATTCTGCCTTCTTTGTCTGTGGCAGTAGCCATGGAAGGGTTAGAACAGGCGAGTTGGGTTAGGCCGAGGTGCCCCGGTATCAGCAGCCTGAGAGTCTGTGGTGGAGAGGGAGTGGGGAGCAGAGACCATGGGCCCCGCCCACACACTGAAGACATATCCTGCCGCTCGCATGCTCTGTGACTTTTTGTTCTAGAAAAGGGCTCGCTCTGTAACTCTAGCTGGCTGTCCTGGAATTTGGTATGTAGACCAGGTTGGTCTGTAATTTGTAGCAGTCCTTCTGTTTGTGCCTCCCCAGTGCTGGGATTATAGGTGTGCACCACCATGTCTGGCACTATATGACTTTTTGTTTATTTATTTTAAATATTTTATTTTTGTTTTTTATTTTTTTTTTTTGTTTATTTTTATTTATCTGAGAGTGACACAGAGAGAGAATGGGCGTGCCAGGGCCTCCAGCCACTGCAAATGAACTCCAGATGTGTGTGGCCCCTTGTGCATCTGGCTAACGTGGGTCCTGGGGAATCGAGCCTTGAACCGGGGTCCTTAGGCTTCACAGGCAAGCGCTTAGCCACTAAGCCATCTCTCCAGCCCTAAATATTTTATTTTTATTTATTTATTAGAGACAGAGAGAGGGAGAGAGTGAGAATGGGCCCGCCAGGGCCTCTAGCCACTGCAAATGAACTCCAGATGCATATGCCACCATGTGCATCTGGCTTCTGTGGGACCTGGAGAATGGAACCAGGGTCCTTAGGCTTCTCAGGTGTATACCTTAACTGCTTAACCATCTCTCCAGCCCGACTCTTTATTTATTTATGAGAGAGAAAGAGAGAGAGAATAGAACTTAGGTCCTTAGGCTTTGCAGGCAAGCGCCTTAACTGCTAAGCCATCTCTCCAGCTGTTATTTGTTTTTTTTTATTTCATTTTAAACATATTTAGTTATTTGAGAGAGAGAGGGGGAGGGAGGGAGGGAGGGAGGGAGGGAGGGAGAAGGAGAGCGAATGGGTACACCAGGGCCTTTAGCTACTGCAAATGGACTTTAGACACATTTGCTACCTTGTGCATCTGGCTTTATGTGGGTATTGGGGAATCGAACTCTGGGCATTAGGCTTTTCAAGCAGATACCTTAGCTGCTAAGCCATCTCTCCAGTCCTCTTTTTTTCTTTCTTGAGACAGTATTTTCCTGTGTATTCCTGCCTGCATGGTCCTTCCTGTGTAGCCAGGCTGACTGAACTCTCTCCCCCTTCCCCCCACCACAGTCTGGGATTACAGTCATGTACCATCACACCTAGCTTTTTGATTTTTGTTTCTAAAACAAGCCCTTCTTTTTAAAAAAAATTTTTTTTTGTTATTTTTATTTGAGAATGACATACAGAGAGAGAAAGAGGCAGATAGAGAGAGAGAGAGAGAATGGGCGTGCCAGGGCTTCCAGCCACTGCAAACGAACTCCAGAAGCGTGCGCCCCCTTGTGCATCTGGCTAACGTGGGTCCTGGGGAATCGAGCCTCAAACCAGGGTCCTTAGGCTTCACAGGCAAGCGCTTAACCGCTAAGCCACCTCTCCAGTCCAAACAATCCCTTCTTGATGGATGTTTAGGGTGTTGCCAGTCATTTGGTATTACCTACCATGCTGCAATGATTTTTCTGTCTTCCAGGAACTGATACTAATCAAAATGTGCCATAGGAGGCCCTATTGCACCAGCCTTTGATCTGTCAGTCACCTCCAGTACATGGAGGTACTTCAGTCAGGGAAGCCTTTGTGGCTCTGGAGGTTCCTGTCACTCTTCATGCACCTAATGGATGCAGGGATATCCTGTCTGGTGGCATACCTTCTCCTAAAGGCCCTGGGGCCAGGGCCTTGTGAAACCATGGGGCCCCTGGCTGGACCCCCAGTTAGCTGCTCGTGTGGAGAAGGGCGCTGAGGAGCACTCAGCGGCAGGCAGGCTGCACTCCAGGAAGAAAAGTTCCTGTTCTGTGGGTGAAGCAACGCTGCCGACATCTGGAGTTGCACTTCTGCTTTTCTTTGCCTTTCTGCCCGAGGTGTGAGCTCAGGGGGCCGTTGCAAGCGCAAGCCTGCTTGGCCTACCCGCCACTGCAGGCGAACTCCAGACCCATGTGCACTTGGCGAATCTGGCTGTACATGGGTAGTGGGGAAACTGAGCCTGGGCAGTTGGGCTTTGCAAGCAAGTGCCTTTAACCGCTGAGCTGTCTCTCCAGCCCCACTTGTATTGTTTCTGGTTTTTTGAGGTAGGGTCTCACTCTAGCCCAGGGTGACCTGGAACTCACAATGTAGTCTCAGGGTGGCATGGAACTCACAGCAATCCTCCTGCCTCTGCCTCCCAAGTGCTGGGATTGAAGGCGTGCGCCTCCACGCCCAGCCCCCACTTGTATTTTTGAGATGAACCTCCTCATTTTCTTCTTGCTGTCTCACCTGCGTCTTCCTCCCCCCAATCTTTCTCTTTCCTTTTGTGCTTTCTCATTTTCTTCTTCCAACTAGAATTCCTGGCTAGTTCTACCATCTCCCCATGCAAAAGATCTGCTTTCCTTTCTCCCCTTTGCCCTCTTTGCATGTGGATGCTGCCCTGTCTGTGCCAGCTGGTCAGGGCTTGAGGATGGCAGCTCCCTTTGCCCCCCCTGTCTCCTGCAGAACTGCTCCTCTGCCTTCGTTCTCCTTCCTGCCTCTTCCTTGTTCCCGGTGGTAGGCTGCTCAGTGGGGAGGAGGCCATGATGGGTCAGCAGCAGGAATGATGGCCTCTGAGTCTGGGGTAAAGGAGCAGCCGAGAGAGACTGAGAAGGGTCCTTCGAACAAAGAGGTCCAGACCACCTTCTGAAAGTGAGAGCGTTCCCTCCACTCACTCATTTGGGCAGACAGGGTGACCAGGAAGCTTGCCACCTAGGATTCATTCAAAGAGGTCAAAGACAGAGCTCTGGAAGCTGTGTGTGTGTGGGGGGGGGGGGGTCAGGGGCCGGTCTGTGTGCTCACACCCCTTACTGGGAGTGCTCAGGTGCCAGGCCCGTGTGAGGATTGAGCATCAGCCGTCAGATTTCGTAGATCCGTTCTGATGCCACCTCATCAGTAACTGGGGAGGCCACAGAAAGCACCCCTTTGTCTGTTTCTCCATTTATAAAAGGGGTTGGTGGTAATCCGATGAGATTACCTTTATAATACTGTAAACACACAGTAAATGCTGCGTAAATGCTAGCAATTATTAATAGCTTTTAAGTGGTTTTGTTAATGTTCTCTGTAATAGACTGTAACAGACTAGCCCAGGTATTGTGGAAAATTAAAGTTCTGTTATGAAATGTAAAAATATTGTGTCATCATTAAAAACCCAGGCGAGACAAAAGATATGAATAAATAAAAGCACAGTGAAAGCAGTCTTTAAGTTCATCTAGGACTCTGCAAATCCTTCCTTCCTAAGGGAGATCTTATGCGGGAGCCACATGAGAGATGAAGTGTATGGGAGTCAAAGTGACTGCACTCAGGCTGAAGAGATGGCTTATCGGTTAAGGCACTTGACTGCAAAGCCAAAGGACCCAGGTTTGATTCCCCAGTACCCACGTAAAGCCAGATGCACAAGGTGGCACCTGCATCTCGAGTTCATTTGCAATGGCTAGAGGCTCTGGCACACTCATTCTTTGTCTTTATCTGCCTCTCTTTCTCAAATAAATAAATAAATAAATAAAAATTTAAAAAATTAACAACAACAAAATCAGTGTTGTAAGGGTGGGAGGAAGTCTTAGCCAATGGGCAAGTGGAGGGTTGAAGCATCCAGCTGGCTTCCTTCCCTCCTCCCCAGTGGTCCAGGGAGCAGTTTACAGCTCTCATATGCGTTCTAGTAGAGCCAACTAGTACTACCTTTTTGAATTGTGACTTGACAGTACTTTAAAAAAAAACAAAAACTTTTTAAGCCAGGCATGGTGGCGCACGCCTTTAATCCCAGCACTAGGGAGACAGAGGTAGGAGGATCACCATAAGTTCAAGGCCACCCTGAGACTCCATAGTGAATTCCAGGTCAGCCTGGGGTAGAGTGAGACCCTACCTCAAAAAACCAAACACAAAAAAAACAAACAAACTTTTTGACAACTTCCTTAAATATAGACAATATACCATAGTCATAATCCCCTCCCACCATCCACGTTTCCACTTTCTGAACCCCTCCTCCCCTGAATCCCTGATTCTTTCCAGTTAGTCTCTCTTCTATTTTGGTGTCATCATTTTTCCCCCTTCTATTATGCAGGTCTTGTGTAGGTAGCATCAGCCATTGTGAGGTTATGACTATCAGTGCCACTTTCTGTCTGGAAGACAGCATTTTAAGCAGTCCTTCCCTTCCTTTGGCTTTTACGTTCTTTTTGCTACCTGTTCCGCAATGGTCTCTGAGCCTTGGAGGGTGTGATAGAGATGTCTCACCTAGTGCTTAATTCTCCATTGTGACTTCTCAGCGCTTTGGCCAGTGTTGAGTCACCTCAGCGGTCACCATCATCTGAAAAGAGAAGCGTCTCTCACCATAAGTGAGAGTAGCATTAGTCTATGAGGATAGTATCTTTTAACATCGGAAATGTATATTCCTAGGATTTAGTAATCCAGCTCATGGGACTCTGACATCTATAGAGACTATACTGTGTGTGTATAAGTGTGTGTACAAGGCTGTTTGTTGTGTTTGAGGTTAGAGACATCTTTGTGTCCAATATTAGGAGAAAGGCTGAATCACTTTTGAAATCCTGTATCATTATAAATGGACAGAGTAGATCTCTGGACTGAATGCAGGGCCTGGCATGTCCTCAGTACTGAGCCACACCTCTAGCCTCGCCACGGCCCCCACCGAACTTTTCTTGAGACAGTCTTCTGTATCCTAGGCCGGCCTCAAACTGGCTATGCATCCAAAGATGACCTTTGAACCCCTGGTTCTCCCGCCTTCACCTCCCAAGTGCAGGAATTACACACATGCACCACTATACCTGGTTCAGCTGTGCCCCCACCCCCTCCCCAGGGATTGAACCTGGGCCTTATACATGTGCAATAAGCACTCTGCTATTAAGCTATGTCTCCAGACCTTATTTTATTTTATTGTTTTTTTTTTTACACATTTTTGAGACAGTCACACCAACGTTGTTCACACTCCTTGAACTCACACTACTCCTTCCTCAGCCTGTTTAGTGCTAGGATTTCAGGTACGTGCCACCACACCTGGCTCCTGATCTTTATTTATTATTTATTTACTTTGTTCTGCGACGGGGTCTCACTGTGTCCCGGACTGGCCTGCGACTCCTCATCCCAAGCCCTCCTCCTGCTTCAGCGTCCCGAGTGGCTGGGACTGCAGGTGTGTGGTGTTGTGCCTAGCCCAGCCTTACTTCACAGAGCGTCTGTGGGTGTCGATGCGCTTACGTAGGTCTGTATATACACACCAATTATTCTCATCCATTTCATTTTGGAGAGGAAGTTGGCTTTTTTTTTTTTTTTTTTTTTCCCTCACCCCTACCCATAAGTGGCTGGTACTTTGGGAAATTTTACTTTCTAGTTGATAGTTTCCTCCAACTAAAAAAGAAAGAGAAATGAAAAGGGTCGTCTGCCTTTATAGTCCCAGGAGGGTTGGTGGGGTTTGCCCTGGCGGCACAGGTCTTTGCGGGAAGGGCTGCCGCTGAGCATGTGCGGGAAGCGAGTGCAGGGCCTGTGACGTAATTCATCAGCCCCGTCAGCTGAGCCCCGGGCTCCGTGTTCCTCCCCCCCCCCCCACCGGACTGCTCTGTGGGCTGTGTTCCCACTGCGCTCTGCTCGCCATCTGTTGAGGAAGCAGTTGTTAGTCTGTTCGCGTGCCTCCCTCCCATGTCTAATTTAGCAGCGCGTCCTCTTCTCAATAGGCCTCCACCGAGGCAGTGGGATCACCCTTTAAATATGTACCGGGGTCAGCCACCCGATGGGACTCCTGGGTTGCAGACAGACGGTACTGACAAGCAGACAAGTTGCGCATTGGGAGGAGGGAGGACCCCGGGAGGGGGCAAGCAACAGCTATGAGTGGGTGGCTTCGGAATAGAAACGCGTGAAACCTATAGGAAGGTAATTTTAAACATGGATCGTTTAGAGGCTGTGGGTTCAGGGTAAGCCACCCCACCGTGCAGGCAGCAGCCAGCCGTCAGGCAGCCTGGCTCTCCTGGAAGCTTTGGACATCTGCTCAAAGTTACGCTTGCTTATTCCCAGCACCACATCCCTCTAGAAACCACTGGGCATCTGTTGGCGAGATCTTTTTCTCAGAGTCATAGACCCATGACCAGCCCTTTGTCTGTCACTTTAAGCAGGCTACTTCCTCCTCCCTCCCTGGGCTACGCACAGTCTAGAACATTCTGGGTAACGTACCTATATATGCTGTTTCAGCAAGAGAGCCATGAACTAGACAAAGCACCACAATTCCAGACTTAACAGGCAGACCTGGGTGAGAATCTTGGTGTCACTTATCTCCACTGAACTTTTGGTTTGGTATGATAGGGAGGAGCTGGGCCATGTGTTAAGCCCATAGTGCCTTATCCACTATACCTTCCTGGTAGGTTGATAAGGACTTGTGAAAAATCTGGTTAAATTCCTGGCATGTGGTAAGCACTAGGGTTTGACATTCAAAACCAGTTTTGTCTTAGCTGGGGGGTATATGTTCCCTCTAAGGAGGCAAATGAGAGTAATAAACGCCACTTTGTTGAAAGCATTGGCTGGGATTTGCCAGCACTTATCAAAGCATGCTTTCATCATGCCCGTTCTGATTAACACTCGCGGTGCAGTTGACCATGTGTGATGCACATGACACCCTGATCTTCTGGAAGTCTCGTGAAATCCTATGAGGTAATAGAAATGATTAGCAGCCCTGCTTTGTAAACGGAGAGGCCGAGGCTTGCGAAGTGCAGCGATGTGCCTGAGGTCACCTAGTTGGTCAGTGGTGGAGCTGAAACTGGAGCCCCAGCTTTTAGCGTCCCCCTTGGTAACTTCCTGTGCACTATTACAGACCAGAAGGGCTTGGGGAACCAGAAAGAGCTCCAGTTCTGAGGCTACAGCTGGGAAGCACTTGGGCCAGACAGGAGCTCATGCCCTTGATTTCTTTTCTTTCTTTCTTTTCTATTCTTTTTTCTATTTCTTTTCTTTTTTCTTTCTTTCTTTTTTTTTTTGAGGTAGGGTTTCACTCTAGACCAGGCTGACCTGGAATTCACTCTGTAGTCTCAGGGTGACCTCGAACTCACAGTGATCCTCCTACCTTTGCCTCCCAAGTGCTGGGACTGAAAGGCGTGCCCACCAAGCCCGGCCCTGGATTTCTGCAGTCCAGTAGTTTTCTCTGCGGCATGAATGATCACCTCCATACCATGCTACGGCTTGCTTTCCCGCGAGGTGGGGGAGGCCCACCACCCACAGAGGCAGCGGCTTCTGTCTTGTTTGTTGCAAGTGACCTTGAAGTACCCCACGCCCAGGGAAATGTGTTCTTAATTTGCTCTTTTTAATACTGCTTCATTTCCCTCCTGTAACTTGTATTTAGATAACCATTCCTTCTGCATATCATGCACTTAAGAAGCAGCATCATAAAAAATTCCCAACCCCAAACTCTCTAATTGTGGGGTATGGTGAGGAGGGAGGGCAGGAAATAATGGGCTGCACAGAACCGAGTCACACTGGTTATATTTCGGGAGCAGAGATGAAGGTTTTGCTGGCTGCTGGGATGTTAAAGAGCGAACAGTCCCTCATCTTAGCTGAGGGGGTTTTACTATGAATTTTACTTCTCTTAATTTCAGGCACCTGGGGCTCCCATTGGTGTTGGGATTGGCTGGGCCTGTCACCCCATCTTTCTCTGCATGGTGGAGAGAACCTTAGAAAGCCCAAGGCCCCTTGGTTGCATGCCCTGACTTGGGTCAGCTGTCATCAGTGTGGACCTTGATGGCTGCTGTGGTCAGGAGTAGAGGTCTGGACTCCTCGCAGGCCTGGGGGCTGGGAACAGGCCTTCTTCTTCCTGCGCTCTGTCAGCAAGGGGAAAAGGAGTACAGGGCCCTTCCAGGAACAACGAGGGAGGTTTTCTAAGGCTTTTTTTCTTAAAGATTAAAAAAAATATTTATGTATTTGAGAGAGAGAGAGAGAGGCAGATGTGTGTGTGTGTGTGTGTGTGTGTGTAAGAGAGAGAGTGAGAGAGAGAGAACGGGCACTCCAGGACCTCCAGCCACTGCAAACAGACTTCAGATGCCTGCGCCCCCTTATGCATCTGGCTTATGTGTGTACTGGGGAATGGAACTTGGGTCCTTAGGTTTTGCAGGCCAATTCCTTAACCCCTAAGCTGTCTCATGGCAGCCCTTCTAAGGCTTTTAAACCAAGACTTGGGCCTTGAGGGTGAAGGTGCCGCCAAGGTGTCGTGCAGGGAGGGCTGTGCACTGGGAATCAGATGTGGGCGGTGCCGCCTAGTCTGGCAGTCGAAGCAGAGGTGCTTTGTGGACCTGTGCAGGAAGGAAGGCAGGGAACAGCAGGTGGCAGTAACTGGGAAGCTTGAAGTCTGTCGCAGGCGTTAACATAGCGAAAGGTCAGTTTGCCCAGAGTCGCATGCCTGCTCCGGGCTTCTAAATGAACCAGAGCGCTGAGCCTGTTCTACCTGACTCCAGCTAATGTTCCGGGAGACAGTTAAGGGACTGATATCTATCGGCATCCTGGAGACATGAATGGACAGGTCTTTTAATTCACAGTTAAAAGCAATAAAGAACAGGAAGGAGGTTTCTAGCATTTGTGGGGTTTAAAAAAATCTTGATGAAGCTGTTCACCACTTTGGGCTGGCAGCCCCTCTCAGACTGATGTCCTGATCCACTTGCCTGAGCGCCATTGGGTGACGGCCCTTCCAGCTTCTCCAGGAAGCTGATTTTGGACCCTGGCCGCTGACGCAGTGTGGCCTGCCGGGTGACTCCCTGTGCCTGGGTGGTGCCCCTGGCAGTGTTCCTGCGCCCAGCCCAAGAGCAGGTGCCCCAGGTGATCCTGCTCTGGCTCAGCAGTCCACGAGAGAGACTGAACAGGGGTCCTCGTGGGCACGGCGTGGGCACAAGCCGGTAAGCTGAGCAGCTGGAAGGGGGAGGGAGGACTGTGGGCACTGGGTGGGGGCCCAGGTGTGCGGAGTAGGTGTGACTTGTGCCTGAGGCTGGAGGCCTTTGCTTGTTAAACAGGGAAAGATGTGAGAAGCTGAGCTTGGCTCTGGAGACTGAAACCAAGCTTCCAGCAGGGTAGGAGCTTTTCCCCTGCAGCAAAGAATGTGTTTTAGCCACAGAGGAGACTTGAGGGTGGTGTCTACTGTGTTACCCCTCCCCCCTCATCTGTAATACAGATTCTACTCCCCTGGCTTCGTCCGATGGCTTGGTTGGCAGAAAAGCCCTAATTTCTCTGTGGGTCTGTGTGCCCATCTTAAAAACAATTATTTATTTGTATGCATGTGTATGTATGTGTGGGTGTGCCAGGGTCTCTTGCCACTGCAAACCAGACGTATGTGCCACTTTCTGTGTCCAACTTTACGTGGCTGGCTATAGCATTGACTCCTGGTCATCAGGCAAGAGCCTTTAGCCAGCCATGGGGCCACCTCTCCAGCGCTCCTCTGGCTGTCTTTGTCTTTGTGTGAGACTGTAATTGTGGAGTTCTGTAACTTGAGAAAAGTGTGGAGTATAAGGCATATTGGGCAACCTGGCTCAGCGTCCAGGGTATCAGGGGACCTGTCCTTGTGATGTCTTGGGCCTAGTTCCTTGTCTGTCTGGGACACGGTACCTTTATCGGCATTCACAGGTGCAGATGGGCCTGCAGTGGAAGGCTTGGCGATCTTCCCTACGTCCATTCCAGGTCTGATATCCTACGAACGGTGCTGCCCAGTGAGGCAGTCCCCGCCCGGTAACACATGACTGCCAACCGGGTATTTTAATCACCGAGTTGAGAATGACAGGGCGAGGCCTCACAGAGCCCTTGCTTCATTGTCATGCAGGCCTTGTGGAACCCCCGTCAGTGGTCAGCATTCTCATAGCTACCTCTCACGGATCAGCACAGATACTCTTCAAAGCCTGGAATTATGGTCTTTTTTTTTTTTTTTTTTAAGGTAGGGTGTCTAGCTCAGGCTGACCTGGAATTCACTATGTAGTCTCAGGGTGGCCTTGTACTCAGAGAGATCCTCCTACCTCTGCCTCCCGAGTGCTGGGATTAAAGACATAGACCACCACATCCGGCAAAATATGTAGCCCAGGCTGGCTTTGAACTTCCAATCCTCCTCTCTCCACCTCTTCAGCAATTTCCTACCGGAGTGCACCACCACAACTGGCATTTTTTAAAATTTAAGTTAATTTTTTGGTTTTGGAGGTAGGATCTCACTGTTAGCCTAGGCTGACCTGGAATTCACTATGTAGTGTCAGGGTGGCCTCGAACTCGTGGCGATCCTCCTACCTCTGCCTCCCGAGTGCTGGGATTAAAGGTGTGTGCCACCATGCCCCATTCTCCAGCCCTATTTATTTATTTATTCTTTATTTTTTTATTTTTTTATTTTTTTTTGTTTTTGTTTTTTTGAGGTAGAGCCTTGCTTTATTCCAGGCTGACCTGGAAATCTCTAGGTGGTCTCATGGTTGTCTCGAACTCACGGCGATCCTCCTACCTCTGCTTCCCGAGTGCTGGGATTAAAGGTGGGTGCCACCATGCTTGGCTTTTTTAATTATGGGTTTTTGTTTGGATTTCTCTTTGGTGTGTGTATGTGGTGTGTGTGTGGTATATGCATGTGTATGTGTGTGTGTGTGAAGTATTTTAAAGACACAAACAAATTAAGAAAACAAATAAATAAAATGTTCCCCAGGCAATTCCGTTGTGTGGGCAGGTGGAGACCCACTAGCTTTGCTGTGGAGATTTGAGGGCAGCTAGTACGACAGCATGAGGGAGGGAATGTTTTGTCTAAAGAGGCAACGGGGCCCATGCACTGCCATTTAAAGAGACGAGTATAGTAGCAGAGGAAGCCCACAGAGGCAAGGCCAGCTTTTGGAGGGCTTCTGCAGGAAAATGGGGCTCGATGGAGGAACAGCCAGCCCTAGTCGATAGAGCAGCACTAGAGAGTCAATAGCCTGGAGAAACACGGCAGGCGGAGGGCTCTCGAAGACTAGGCTTAGAGCAAAGGGCACAAGGATGCGACCAGCACGCCATGTGGCGGTAGCTTGGGGTGGAAGGAAACAAGCTTGGCTGCTTTCTGCTTGGCCCTTGGGCATCAGGGTAACCGAGGCAGAGACAAAATGCACACCACCGACAGTCCTTAGAACTTGCTCTGACAATTCTATTTAAGGAAACAGCCTGAGTTCCAAGGGGGAAAAAAAGTCCGATGGACCAAATCCCTTTTTCAAACCACCTACTCTAGCGAGGCCACCTGTCCCCTCCCTAGCTAGCACTTACCTCCAAGGGTGCTTGGGAACCTGGTCATTGGCATCTCAGGGTTGTCTGGTCAAGGAGCTGGGAAGGGAGATCAAGGTTCTAGGCCCTGGAAGGGGGCAAAAGAAGTTAGGGAAAAGCGCATTCCAAGGTCTAGTGTTCTTGGGCTCCTCTTCTAAGAAGTTTCTGGAAAGCATATGTCTGCTTTACGACCATGGGTGAAGCTCAGGTTTGATCAAGGTGATAGCCACTGTCTTTTTTTTTTTTTTAACAATAAGTTATGTCAAGCTACCCACTCCTGCCCTGGTAGGTAGTTAGCGGCAGGATGGGCACCCTTCGCTTAGGGTGGAGGACTAGTGACCCTTTCCTTCCTTCCTCCCTTCCTTTCTTCCTTTCTTTTTCTTTATTTCTTTCTTCTCTCTTTCTTTTTTTCTTCTTTCTGTCTTTCTTTTTTTTTGTGATTTTTCGAGGTAGGGTCTTGCTCTAGCCCAGGCTGACCTGGAATTCACTATGTAGTCTCAGGGCGGCCTTGAACTCACGGCGATCCTCCTACCTCTGCCTCCCAAGTGCTGGGATTAAAGGCGTGCGCCACCATGCCTGGTGCTTATGAACTTTTTTACATGATCCCCAGGCTATGGCTGACTCTGGCTTAAGTAGGCACTCTTCTTGGTTACGAAAATCTTGTGGAAATGCTGACTGAATGGGATATAGCTGTATTCTCTAAAGCCAATTCTTTAGGGGTTGGTGGCCTCTGTACAGAAGAAGGCAGTGAGGGTTGTGGGCTCTG
Organism: Dipus sagitta; assembly: GCA_036346955.1. NCBI lineage: Eukaryota > Metazoa > Chordata > Mammalia > Rodentia > Dipodidae > Dipus > Dipus sagitta. The sequence continues at coordinate 53,714,842 of CM070778.1, forward strand.
GCTCTGTCTGCCAGGCCCTGGGATCACTCTGTTTACATGCATGGACCCCAAATTTTCGAGCTGGCCAAGCTTGTATGACACATCAGAATGTAGGCTTACCACCAAAGGATGTGCAAACTATGTGCAAAGAATAATGGCTCTTTTTTTTTTTTTTTTTTTTGGTTTTTCGAGGTAGGATCTCACTCTAGCTCAGGCTGACCTGGAATTCACTATGTAGTCTCAGGGTGGCCTCGAACTCACAGCGATCCTCCTACCCCTGCCTCCCGAGTGCTGGGATTAAAGGTGTGCGCCACCACGCCCAGCTTTCTGTAAATTTGTTTTTCTTTTCCGAGGTAGGGTCTCACTCTAGCCCAGGCTGACCTGGAATTCATTATGCAGTCTCAGGGTGGCCTCGAACTCACAGTGATCCTCCTACCTCTGGCTCCCGAGTGCTGGGATTAAAGGCGGGCACCACCACGCCCGGCTTTAATTTTTTTTTTTTTTTTTGTTTGGCTGAGTCCTTCCTCAATGCCAAACATTGTGCTAAGATGATCCTGGGAGCTGTAGAGTACAGAATTTAAGCCACGGCCCTGCAAGTCTATAAGAATAACTCCTGGTGTTGCTGGAGGCCTTCCTTGTGCTAAATTCCCTCTGTGCATTGTTTCTCCCAACCCTCAGCGAGCCTCACGTGGCAGCATGGAGGCTTGGTTCAGTTGCTTTGCAGACGGCCAGCACCATAAATTAAGTGAGCATCGTCGGGAGCTATCATAATCCTCTGGGTGATCATCATGGCCCGCTAAACACTTTTTGCGTACACATCATTAATGTTCGTAAGCCCTCTGGAGATTTGGGAACTATCCCCATTTTTAGGTAGGGGATTTGAGGATCAGGTGGCCCACTGCCACATAGCATGCAGATTGTATGTCAGTGACTGAAACGTGTCCTTCAGGGTGGGCCTTGCGGGATGCCAGTTTGAGAAAGCTGGGTGACTGGGTTCCTGCCTCCACCCCTGTCTGCTGCACTGGCGCCTTTATGCAGGCTGTACCAGGGCAGGTGACGGACAAGGCCGGGCACTTGGCAGTGCTGCAAGGTTAAGACGTGGCAGAGTTGGAATTCCAAACCAGATTGCTGGGGCTGGAGAGATGGCTTAGCGGTTAAGTGCTTGCCTGTGAAGCCTAAGGACCCCGGTTCGAGGCTCGATTCCCCAGGACCCACGTTAGCCAGATGCACAAGGGGGCGCATGCATCTGGAGTTCGTTTGCAGTGGCTGGAGGCCCTGGCGCGCCCATTCTCTCTCTCTCTCTCTCTGCCTCTTTCTCTCGCTGTCTGTCGCTCTCAAGTAAATAAATAAAAATACAGGAAAAAAAAAAAACCAGATTGCTGAATCTGGAGCTGTTTCTCTTGAATCAGGACCAGAGAGACAACCTGTGCTTATCAGAATGTCAAGTGCAGCCCGGACTATTCATGGCTTGCTTTGGAAGTGACCCTTCGGGGATGGAAGGCATGCCTCCCAACCGGTGGAGGGAGGGTGGGCTCAGGAGCCTTGAAGGTCTCTATAAAAATCTAATGACTGAAAATCTGGCATTTCCTCTGCATATTCTTGTTTAAAAATATTATTTATTTATTTGCAAATGAATTCCAAACATGTGCCACCTTGTGCATCTGGCTTTATGTGGGTAGTGGGGAATCAAATTCATGTCATTAGGCTTTGCAGGCAAGCACTTTAATTGCTGATCCATCTCTCCAGCCCCCTCCTCTGTATATTATCTTTGTTTTCTTAACTTAAAATTTTTCTTTTTTATAATTTATTTATTTGAGAGAGAAAGAGGCAGATAGAGAGAGAACAGGCACGCCGGGGCCTCTAGCCACTGCAAACAAACTGTAGACACATGCTCCACCTTATACATCTGGCTTACATGGGCACTGGGGAATCGAACCTGAGTCCTTAGGTTTCACAGGCAAGTGCATTAACCGCTAAGTCATCTCTCCAGCCCCGTTTCCTAATTTAAAATCAAATCCATCTTCTCTTTCCTATACTCCAAGACTGGAGGAAATGCAGAGACATAGGTGCTGGGGAGGGGTAGCCTCCAGCCCATGCAGGCTCACGAAAAGGGTCATTATATACTGTGGGTGATCAAGTCCCTTGTCAGGAACCCTTCCCAGGGCAGAACCTCGTTACCCTTCTGGGCTTGCCCATCCTTGAGTGCCAGCACATTTTCAGGCCTGCCTGGCATAATCACAACCCAGATGTCAGTAGGTCAACCTTATCCATCGAGGCTGCGGCACACGTGGCAAGAGTTCCTCACCAGCCTTCCAGCCTTGGATTGCCACTTGCCAAGGCTGCTCTTGGGCGAGACAGGTGCTCCCTCTTTGGGCCCGTAGTAATTATAACGCCAGGTCCTTGTGGCCGAGGAGGCTCTGCTGTCATCGAACTCACCCTGTGCACCAGCCCCGGGCGCAGTGCTTTCTGGCTGTGGCTTTTCTGACCCTCAGGACCCCTTCCGTCATTATTCTTACACTGCACACGAGGAGACGCCTGTAAGGACAGCTCTGAGTAAGATCTTGAGGGCAGAGGGTGATGTTATTTTCAAGAGAGATTATACTTCTTGTAACCCAAAGCAGAAGTTATCACTTGGAGCAATTTGGTTGTCAAAATTTGGGGAGAGGGTTGCTGCTAGCAGCATGTAGGTAGAAGCTGGGGACAATGATTAATATCCTACGCTGTCCAGGACATCCCCTGCAACAAAGGATGGTTGTCCCCCAACATTAATAGGGTGAGGTTAAACTCTCAAGAAGATTAGGAGCTAGCATGGTGACTCGCGCCTGTAATTTTCAGCACCCCAGAGACTCAGGCAGGAGGACTGTAAGTTCAAGGCTAGCCTCGCCACACAGCGAGACCCTGTTCCCAATCAAACAAAACCCACAAGAACAAAAAGCTGTCGTCAACCTTTCACCCGGTTGGCTATCGTGAATGTCTGCTCAAACCCTTCTGCGGTCACTGAGCAGGTTACAACGTACTTCTGGGTCTTTCCACTGAGCGAGCACATGGTGGGCTTGAACTTCCTTGCCTTCTGCGCTTTAGGGGGGACATTACCCAGCCATTTTCATTAGCCAGTGAGCTATGAGCAGGAAGTAACATGACCCTCTGAGTGGAGACCTTTTGGTGGTGCACGCCTTTAATCCCAGCACTCCGGAGGCAGAGGTAGGAGGATCGTTGTGAGTTTGAGGCCACCCTGAGACTACATAGTGAATTCCAGATCAGCCTGGGCTAGAGTGAGACCCTACCTCGAAAAATAAAAAAATAAAAAAGAGCTCCCATTATTTGCCTCATTCCTAACCCCTTGTGAGCCCTGAAGGTAGATTCCATTAGCCTGGTCTTCTCAGGGAAGATCAGGGTAGAGCTCCAAGTCAGTGCACAGTGGACGTGTTGAATGAATGTTAGGTAGCCTTTGTTTAAACCACTGGGACCTGGTGGGGGGGATGGCTGTTACCATGGTGTACCCTATCTGGCCCTGACTGATACACTCTAGGTAGACCAGAAATAAGAAGCCAGGATTTGGGTTGGGCTGCTGGATGTTGTGGTGACAGTGTCAGCTCGCAGGGTTGATAAGCTGTTTTCTGTGGTGATGGTACTGTGCTGGTCCCCACAGGAAGTTCAGCCATGATTTATCCAGCCATCTGGGAATCCCCTGCTGGGATCTAGCAGCGGCGCCCCGTCTGCTCCATGTAAGTCAGTCAGCCACACTTATTCTACCCAGTAAGTGGCGTTAAGTCAGTTGCTGGTCTCTGAGTGTTTTGAGGGCAAAGTCCGTCTTTGCCTTCCCAGGGACTCCCACAGCACGCCTTGGAAATGTTTGCTGACTTGTCGGGGGAGACAGGAAGCAGTGCGGGGTGCCATGGGATACGGCTGGGGGGAGAGAGGACCTTAGGTGGCCAGCAGAACATAGCCAGCTTGAGGGGTGGGCACCGGGTAGGATGGGTGTGAGCAGGCAGAGAGGAGAGAAGAGGGCTGGCATGCAGCAAACAGCCCACCTCCAAGGGACTCGGAAGGAGCAATGTGGGTGGGGTGTTCTCCCTTTGCAGGCCCTGGGGACAGCCTCTTGGTTGGCTGCTTGCCTTGGCCCAAGCAGGCATGGCTGTATCTGATCCGCATGAGGCCTGGGAGGGGTGTTAATTCTGCTCATCTCCGCAGAGGCCAGGGCTGACCTCCCAGTGCCAGGAGCTGGCTTAACCTGGCACCGCGCCGGCGCTGTTCCCAGCCCTGCGGAGCATTCAGCTTGGCTCACGCTCCCGTGTGTCTCAGTGTTCACATCCATAAAATGGGCATGATTCGAGGCTGGGGAGATAGCTCAGTGGTGACAGGTGTACTAACAGGTGAGAAGGAAGGAAGGAATGACATACTCAATTCTAGCCACTTAGTTCAGGTCCTCAAGGAACTTGCCCAGGGGTGGGGGTGTTAGATCAGCAACTTGGGGACAGTTCCAGATAGCACCTCCCCATGGGCACTCGCTGGCTGTGAGCAGGGATCTTCCAAGAACATAGTGTAGTGGGATTGCCCTTTGGATCATGTGAGAGCTAGCCGGGATAGGGGTGTGTCCTCTAGCCCTTCTAGTCTAGGTGCCTCTAACCCTAGGTCAGTGTCAACTGGTTGCGAGTTCTACAGTGCCCTCCCCACCCCCATCCCAGTGCCGGCGCGGGCCTGCGTACGCATGCCTGTGCTTCCTTCCAGGCTGTCTCCTCCTTTCCCGCCACCCTCACGAACCCAGGAGCCACTGGCTCTTCATCCAGGAAGCTGCCAGCAGCCTCCACCTCAGTGGAGTGACTCACTGGGGTGCAGGCCCCAGACATTTACTATTACTGCTGTGGGAGAGACAGTGTGAAAGGTTGGGAGCCCTGCTCTGGAGCCAGACTGCCTGGATTTGAATCCCATCCTGCCACTCCCTGGCTGGGTGATAGCGCGCAAGTTATTAATCTTCCTGTGACTCAGTTGCTTTCTTGGAAAAGTGGCCCTGATACTGGAACCTGTCCAGCAGGGTTACTGTGTGGCTGAGTGGGTTATGTATTTAGTGCATCCAAGGGTTTATGCCAAGTCACTACATCCATGAGCATGGTTTTCTTCAATGGGGTGTTTCTCCCATGCAGTGCAAGGCATTGGTATCACCAAGGGGTTGACACTATCCATACATGCACCTGGTTCTTGTATGAACGCTGGCTGTGTTTCTAATCTCACTTGAAGCATCTTGCCGGCTCCATTCCAGTCTGGCCTCCAGACCTCAGTGGTGACCAGGACGGCTCCATGCATGGTCGGCTTTCTTGACATTCCTCACATTTTCTTCTTGGCCTAGGAGATGGCTGCCTTTAAAAAGAATGCATTATGTGAGCTGTACAATGCTGCTAAAAATAACTGGCTCTTGGCTCCGCACCTAGCCAAACTCTGTCCTCGTGTGTCGGCAGATGTGCAGTTGAAATTGCGATTAAAGAGCAAAGACTTTTTTTTTTTTTTTTAGCACTACCAACTCCACACTGGAAGACAGTGGTGTCATGAAAAGTTTAGAGTCTCCAGAAGGTATCGTGGTGCTGGAAAGAAGTGACCGGAGTGCTCAGCACTGCAGTATCTCTATCACACCTTCCAAGGCTCAGGGTCTAATGCGGAAGAGGTGGCAGACAGAATGTAAGAGCCAAAGGAAGGGTAGGACTCCATACAACGTGCTCCTTCCAGACACAAAATGGTCTAGATATCCATGACCTCACAGTGCCTGACACTACCTGCACAAAACCATCATAAGAGGAGGAAAAAATCATGACATCAAAATTAAAAGAGAGACTGATTGAGATGGGGAGGGGATATGATGGAGAATGGAGTTTCAAAGGGGAAAGTGGGGGGAGGGAGGGTATGACCATGGGATATCTTTTATAATCATGGAAGTTGTTAATAAAAATTTGAAAAAAAAAAGTTTAGAGTCTGGGGGTGGGCTTTGTTCAATGTGGCCTGAGCTTCTTGTTGGCTGAGCCATCTCGGCAGGTTGATGTCACTTTGGAAAGACACCTTGCCTCTTGGAGCATGGCAGTCACACACTGTAAGACATGCCCTTGCTGCGGAAATGAAGAGGTACTACTATAAGTAAAAATTCTAGCTCAGTATGACATTTTGAGAAAGCTTTTTTTTTTTTTTTTAAATTAACTATGTGTTTGCTGCGGCCATTTTTTATGAGAGAGAGGGAGGGCGAGGGAATTGGCATGCCAGGGCCTCTAGCCACTGCAATTGAACTCCAGACATGTACACCACCTTGTGTGCATGTGCAACCTTATGTTGGGAGCTGGGGAGTTGAACATGGGTCCTTAGGGTTCGCAGGCAAGTGCCTTCACCACTATCTCCAGTCCTGATGTGGCCATTTTAGTGGTTGCTTGAGACGCTGTTGTTTGGACCCTTCAAGCAGTGCATTCAGCCTGGATGCCGGTGTCAGCGGTGTGGTGAATGTCTCCTCCCCTCCCTTTGGAATGTCTCTGTGGTGGGAGCATTCTGCTTGCCTGCTTCCCCTTCTCCGCAGCATGGGGTCCGACCAAGGGGTGATCCAGAGGCCTGCTGGGGCCAGCCTTCGCTTCCCATCTCCACCATACCAGGACCTTTACGCTTCGGTTTTCTCTGCTCTGGTCTCCCCTGGGAAGCATTTTGGACTGTGCAGATGTCATGGCTGTTGAACATGAAAGATGCATAGCTGGTCCTACTCGGTATGGGTTCTAGACAGAGAGAGTGAGTGAGTTTGGGCGTGCCACGGCCTCCCGCCACTGCAAACAAACTCCAGATGCATGCGCCACTCTGTGCATCTGGCTTTACGTGGGTACTGAGGAATTGAACCCAGGCCTTCAGGCTTTTCAAGCAAGTACCTTTAACCACTGAGCCGTCTCTCCAGCCCCTTGTATGTCTTATGTTTACTTATGTGTTGTGATAATTGTTTACATGTGCATGGTTAAATAAAATAGGTCATCAAAATTTGCCGGGTGTGGTGGCACACGCCTTTAATCCCAGTACTCGGGAGGCAGAGGTAGAAGGATCGCCATGAGTTCGAGGACACCCTGAGACTCCATAGTGAATTCCAGGTCAGCCTGGGCTAGCAAGACACTACCTTCACCCCACCCCCACTCCAAAATTAATATCTTCTTCATTTTACATTTTCAGTCCAGCTTAGGGTACAGAAAGTCCCACAGCACCTTCTGTTGGGGGGGGGGGGCAGAGCTGCTGTAGAGACCATGGGCCAGGGGCTGTCATCATACGCCACAGAGTGTGAACGAGGCTTGGCAGCCCCAGCCTTTCTCATCTCTGGACACGCTTCTCCGGGTTGGGGAGCAAGTGCCCACTGTGGCTGGCACCCTGGTAATGCCTCTAGTGTGCTGGGAATAGGAATTCCCTTAGGGTAGGGTGGCTGGTTGAGGATGGATGGGAGCATAGGCGTGGGCTCAAGGGTGTCAGACTGGACAGAAGAGTCATGAGGATCCTGGCAGTTGGAAAGATGACCGCCCTCCCCTGGGTGTCCGTGGCCTACGAGCCCTGAGCTGGGCACTTTGTCGTCAGTGTCACCATGTCCGTTTTGTAGATGAGGGTCCCCGAGGGCCCAGCGAGTAGCAGCACACTAGCTGGAGTCCTCCTACTTAGGAGGCGGCAAGAGCTTGTAGCCCCTGACCCTGCCTGATGCAAGGCCATGTTCTTTGCACCAATCACCCCTCTCTGGGCCCAGCACCTCTTTCTCCCTAACCTTCTGTGTCTTAATGAATGTGGAGGAAGGCAGGGTCCTGTTCAGCAAGAGGACATGGCTCTTGTCCCCAGGCCTCTTGGCTCTAGGCTTGAATTTAGAGCAGACCCACAGACAGGCCTGGCGCTGGGGCAGCCTGTGCTGACATCCCCTCGGGTCCCCCGACACAGTGAGTAGGGAGGCCAGTGACCTGCGCGTCAGGCGTATTGCTGCAGCTCTGCTTCCTGGACCAGTACAGCACTGCCCACGCCCCTCAGGTACTTGTGGCAGAGGTCTGAGCCCCGCCTTAGGCGTGTGTTGGGAAGAAGAGGGGTGTTGTATGTAGTCAGCTTCACGTTCCTGGCACAAAGCACCTGATCAAAAGCAGCTTAGTGGGAGAAAGGGGCTTGTTTGGCATAGAGGCTCGAGGGGAAGCTCCACGATGGCAGGGGAAACGTGGCATGAGCAGAGGGTGGACATCACCTCCGGGCCAACGTCAGGTGGACAACAGCGGCAGGAGAGTGTGCCAAACACTGGCAAGGGGAGACTGGATAAAGCACCCATAAGCCTGTGCCCAGCATCACACCTCCTACAGGAGGCTCTAATTCCCAAATTGTCATCAGGTGGGTACTTAGCTTCCAGAACACAGAGTTTTTGGGCGTCTCCTGGTACAAACCACTACAAGGGGTAAACCCAGCTTTGGCTTTACCCCTTATCCAGGCGCCATGGATGGGGTGATTTGGCTGACAAGGAGTATAGTCCTTGTGTTGGGGGCCTGAGGACAATACCTACAGTCCCAGTTCATCCTCATGCCTCCCCCAGCAGAATGGGCACAGAAATCCAGCTGGGCTCCTTGCCCACAGCTGTGCCACCCTCCCGGGGTGGTCTGTGTGGGTTTCCTTCCCTCCTGGACTTCTGATGTGCAGGCCGCGAGTGGTGGGGAGCCAGCAGTCTGGGAGACTGTCCTGACACGCCTGCCGTGGTCAGGGTCACCCGCCTCCACCGTTATTCTGACGCCGTCATTTTGGAGACCCTTCGTGAGCCTTTCACCGCTGTCCCCCCTCCAGCCCAAGGCCTTGGCTTCCCTTCTTTATAAGAGGGGAATACGAGTTGATGTTCAAACGCACCCTGAAGAGTTAAAGGACCACAGGAATGCATATTTTACAGGGTCACCCGGAAGACACGCAGCACCAGCATGAGTGCTCACGGGTCACAGTTCTGTGGACATTTGTCGGATGTGAGGCAACTGGAAAGAATAGGGAAGCTGGGGAATCCAAACACTAACTGAAGAGTGGGTGGCCTTAGTTTGAGGTAACTTCCCACGCCTCAGTGTCCCTGTCTCTGAAATGGGCTTTCTGAGATGGTTTGACCAGGCCCGTGAGGCGTGGTGGGTTCCGAGCAGGTGACGGAGCACTGTCTAGTTTCCTGAACGCCTGGGTGTGTGGGGTCAGCTGAGCTGTGAGTCACAGGGAGAATGCTTGTCCTACGGGTGCACTGATACTGTGTGGCGGGCGCGTCTCGGTCCTCCGGGCACCCTGCGCAGTCCTAAGCCATCATCGTCTCTGTGGAGAGCTGCTTGACCCCAGGGAAGCACACATCTTGTCAGTGACAGAGCGCTTTCGTGTCCCTTGCTGCTCACAGCCCTCTTGAGAGCAGGTAGCAGAGCCACTGTCCCCGTCTTAGGGGATGTTTCAGAAGGTGGATATGAGTTAGTGGCTTTTGGATAAATCATCTAGAAGCACTAAGGGAAAGAAACGTAAGATGTAAAATTCCTTTACTCTTACTCAGAAAAAAGTGAAAAAAGAAAGAAGTCAGAATCAAGTTTGTTGGTTTACTTACTTATCTGAGAGAGAGTGAGAAAGAAAGAGGCAAACACAAAGAAAGAAAGTGATTGAGTCAGGGCGCGCCAGGGCCTCCTGCCACTGCAGACGAACGCCAGACACATGTGCCACTTGTGCGTCTGACTTTACGTGGACCCTGAGAAGTTGAACCTGGGCTGTAAGGCTTTGCAAGCATGCACCTTTAACCTTTAACCTCTTTAATCTCTGAGCTATCTCCCCAGCCCCAGGATAAGAGTTTTTAAACATTTGACCTTTACAGAAGGGTTCTAAGAAGCGTGTCAGGGGCTGGGCAGATAGCTCAGTCAGTAAGGCATGGGTCTTGCAAGCGTGAGGACCTGGAGTTTGGTCCCTAGTGCCCATGTAAAAGCTGGATGTGGTGGTGCCCTTGCAATCCCTGCACTGGGAAGTCGGAGACAGATGGATCCCTGTCTAGCCACATTGGTGAGATGTAGGCCAATGAGGGACTCTGTCTCAAAAGAGATGGACAGTGTTCCTGAGAATGACACCGAGCTTGCCCTCTGGCCTGCGTACATAGCCGCACACACGTGTACCTGCACCTAAGCACCCACGTGCAATAAAAGAAAAACAAACAAGAAGCGTGTTGGATAGCTGCCTGGGCTGGGCGACTTGCCATGAATTTGCCTTGTGCCATGGGTGGGGGGCTGGCTATCCCATCCCAGCATTGCAGAGCCGGGATGGGTCTCTTAGCTGCCCCCCAGTCTGAGTGCTTTGGAGGTTCTGGGGAGTGGCAGGCGAGCGCAAGTGTGGGGCCGGGCGCTGCTGTCTTCTGCTGGGCAGAAACCGGCCGCCCTGCATGGCTGCTTGGGCTCCGGACCTGAGAACGGTAGGCCAGTAGCCTTCTGGAGCCATCCGAGGTCTCTCGTGAGGGGCCTACAGAGAGTTGGGCCAGGTTTTCTGTGGGACCTCAGGGTGGAGTGGGATGGTGGGTGCCCCTGGCTGGCAAAGCCTGAACCTGACCCATAGAAACATTGATTTTTGATTTTGAGGACAGCTTGGCAATACCCACACAGTTAAATGCCCAGGGAGAGGCCTTCTAGCATGGGACGTTGTGCATCTCTGTGGTCATGACCAACACCATGTTTGTTTGTCTGGTGTCACAAAGCATGGCCATTCTTTTTTGGGTGAGGTAGGGTCTTTGAACTCACTACGTAAGAGACTCACCTTAAACTTTCAACTGAACTGCCTGCTTCCACCTTCCAAGTGCTGGGACTCCAGGCATGCGCCATCATGCCTGGGGACATGGAAGTTCTTGAAAGTAGTTTCTGGTATCAGGGAGGGATAGCTTCTCTAGCAAACAAATGCTTCAGTGCAAGACTGCTCCCAGAGGAAAGCACACCCGTTTATACACACTTCCTAGGATGGCAGATCACACTGCAGAACGCTGAAGTGACTGGCTTCTGTGCAGTCGAGTGGTTTTGTGTGCGTTAAATTACCTGGGGGCCTCTCTACAGATCCGAGTGGGCCAGGCCTTTCTGTACGTGTGTGCATGCATGTGCACAGCTATGCACACACTGGGGAGTGCCCCAGCAACAGAATCATTGCCTGTCGCTCCAGCATCATACCAGCCTTGGGAACAGATGAGGAGGTGGCTCAGTTCAGAGGAGTATGCCGGGGACCCCAGGGAAGCTCTGCTTGCTGTCCTGTGGTCTTTGGCTTGCCTCTGAGCTCCTCTGGAGACACACCAACCTGTTTTCCAGGACTTTCAAATACTGAAGCGTGTGCACTGCTTGTGGGTGGGGCATGTGACTAGCAGGAGGCAGAGGCGAAAGCTGGAGAGGAGGAGGGTGTGTGGGCAGCATGGGGGGCACAGCTGGTCCATCATATCCTTCAGGGTGGACTTCAAGCGTCAGTGTCTCCTGGGTGTTTCCTCCAGAGTGGCTCTGGCACCCTCCCAGTGAACAGGATGGAGAAGGGTCAGGGGTCCCAGGCCTCAGCCAAGTCTCCCGGACACTGCTCACGGGGCAACTCAGCTCGTAATGTGTTTTCATAATCAAAGCAAAAAAAAGGTCCCATTGTGGCACTCACTCCGTTGCCATAAAGCACTTTTTGTTTCCTAGCAACATTCCAAGTTGCAAAAGCAAGTAAAGCTCAGCAAAGACATAATACCAGTGAACGGACATCTGCCCCTTGCAGCACCAGGCTGGGTCCCAGTAAGGGTTAGGCAGCCTGCGTCTAATGGGGCATCCCGGAGACCCCCAAAAGTTCACAGGCTACCTGTGTGAACAGAGTGGGCTACTGGAGTCGTGTTTGTTACCCTGGAATTGTGATCTGATAGGAATGGTAGGATTCCTTTGGCCTATATTTTGGAAATTCGAGTAACTCTGGGTTAAACAAAGGGCTAGTTTGCTCCTGAGAGAAGTCCAGAGGTCAGCAGGCCTAGGGTTTCATGTCACCCCACTCTGTCTGCTGTGCCATCCTTAGCACGGAGCCTCACTCTGAGAGTGGCTGTGATGTCTCTAGGCTTTGTAAGTGCATTCCAGGTAGCAGGTTGCCTTTTCCCAGCCTCCTATTAACCGTGTTAACGATGAAAACCAGCCTCCCGGAATACCAAGTCTAGGCTTCTTTTCAAATCTCACTGGCTGGAGCTGGGTACCGTGGCAACCACCGGTGACCACGGGCCTCGGGAGCAGAGCACATTGACACGCGAGCAAGATCAGGACTCTCCGAGGTAAAGAAGTAGGGAGGATGGCCAGGGGAGGGCAGCAGGTGTCATGACTCACTGAGTGACAACAAGCGAACAAGTTGTTTCACATAAAGTCAAATTTCCCTGGTAATTGACAGTTCTGCCTGTCACCACCACCATGTGTTCTGATCATTTAAAATAGTTCAAGAAGGAACATGCATTTTAAAAAATAATTTCCCTTCTCCCCTGTGGCTGGCAGTCTCTAGCAGCCTCTATTGAAGTGTGTGCTTTTGTTTTGATCCCAGAAAATTACGCCTTTTTTTTTTTGGTTTTTTTTTTTTTTTTTTTTTTTTTTTGAGGTAGGGTGTCACTCTGGCCCAGGCTGACCTGGAATTAACTATGTAGTCTCAGAGTAGCCTTGAACTCACGGCAGTCCTCCTACCTCTGCCTCCCGAGCGCTGGGATTAAAGGCATGCGCCACCACGCCCGGCTGAACACCTTTTTTTTTTTTGAGGTGTTGGAGATTGAGCCCAGGGTATCACATGTGCTGGACAAAGGCTTTACCACTGAGATGCATCCTTATTCCCCAAATTAGGCATGTTTTCAAGTCGATGGTTTTGCTGCATAGCCCAGGCTGACCGGGAACATGTGGTCCTTCTGTCTTAGCCTGCCAGCTGCTGGGATTACAGGTGTGTGCCATTGTGTTGGACTGAAACTGTTTTTTCCCCCCTTTTAAAAATATTTTATTTATTAGAGAGAGAGAGAGAGAGAGACAGAGAGAGAAAGCAAGGGGCAGAGAGAATGGGTGCACCAGGGCTCTAGCCACTACAAACAAATTTTAGATGCATGCACCACCTTGTGCATGCATCTGACTTACATGGGTACTGGGGAGTTGAACCTGGGTCTTTAGGCTTTGCAGACAAGCTCCTTTCCAGCCCCTGAAACTAATATATATATATATATATATATCGTTTCAGAGAGAGAGAATTGGCATGGCAGGGCCTCAGCCACTGCAATCGAACTCCAGACGCTTGTGCCACCTAGAGGGCATGTGCAACCTTGCACTTTGCCTCAACTTTGTGTGTCTGGCTAACATGGGATCTAGAGAGTCAAACATGGGTCCTTAGGCTTCTCAGGCAAGCACCATAACCGCTAAGCCATTTCTCCAGCCTGTGATATATTTTAAATTTTTATATTTTTTTGTTTTTATTTTTATTTATTTATTTGAGAGCGACAGAGAGACAAAGAGGCAGATAGAGAGAATGGGCGTGCCAGGGCCTCCAGCCATTGCAAATGAACTCCAGACACATGTGCCACCTTGTGCATCTGGCTTACATAGGTCCTGGGGAATTGAACCTGGGTCCTTTGGCTTTTCAGTTAAGTGTCTTAACAGCTAAGCCATCTCTCCAGCTCCCCCTCTTTTAAATTATTTATTTATTAGAGAGAGAAAATGGGCTCTCCAGGGCTTCCAACTGCTGCAAATGAACTTCAGACACATGTGCACCTTGTGCATCTGGCTTCTGTGGGTCCTGGGGAATAGAACTTGGGTCCTTTAGCTTTGCAGGAAAGTGCCTTAACTGTTAGGCCATCTCTCCAGCCCTGAAACTGAGTTTTGGACCTCCTGTCTGCTTTATGATATATTTACTATTTCTCTCATCATTGCTGTTACATTTTATGGCTCCTGTGAACGTACCTCCAGGCACACTGGTTCTTTTCAGATCCAAAGGGCTGTGCTGTAGGGCTTGCAGATGAGAGGAAGCAGGTAACCAAATGCCTTTGCAGTATACACAGATCAGGGACAGGAGTTGGTGAGGCAGCATGGAGGAGTCACTTAGTCACCAGTGAGACTTGGAGAGAAGGCATGCATGCGGGCCCAGCCTTGGTGAGTGGATTGTTTCAACACTCAGCTTTCCCTGGGTCTGCCACAGACACTAGTTAGTGTATACTGTGCAGGTGTGTGTACACGCACCCTTTCCCAAGGGGAGAGAGTTCCCAGGGTCCCCAACCACAGTGATGCTGAACAGTTGAGTCACGTAGCTTTTTTTTTTTAAAAAAAAAAAACCATATTTTATTTGTTTATTTGTTGAGAGACAGAGAGAGAGAGAGAATGGGCACATCAGGGCCTCCAGCCACTGCAAACGAACTCAAGTTGCATGCGCCCCCTTGTGCATCTGGCTTACGTGGGACCTGGGGAATTGAACTGGGGTCCTTTGGCTTTGCAGGCAAATGTCTTAACTGCTAAGCCATCTTGCCCAGCCCACGTAGCTGACTTTTTAACAGCTTTCCTCATCCTCAAAACAACTCCCTTCTTCCTTCGCTGTCTGGTCTAAAGCCCCCTATCAATGAGGGATCTGTCACATTTGGGCCAGAGCCAAAGGAGAAAGTTAGGAAAGAAATCATTGCATGACTTGGGCAAATTCTCTAAACTCTACACAGGAGAGTGTACTGTTAGAGCGAGTGAGGTTAATTAAGTGCACTCGTGCCTAGCATGGAGTCCGTGCTCAGTAACCCAGGAACATTGCTGTAGACCTGGGTGTTGAGTTCAGGATTGGGCTGTCCTGGGGAGCGGCTTGGAAAGACACTAATCTGATGCCAGAGAGAAATCTGTTACTACGACAACACCCAGGAGTGTGTCCCTTCGTCCTTGTTCCCTTCCTGTGAGAGTGCAAGCTCCCTTCCTACTGCCAGCCCCCCTCCTCCTTTTTTTTTTTTTTTTTTAATTTGAGATAGAACCTTATGTAGGATGGTCTGAAACTTACTGTGTAGCCCAGGCTGGCCTCAAACTCCTGATCCTCTTGCCCACATCTCCCAAGTGCTGAGAAAATAGGTGTGAGCCACCACACTTGGCCCTTCTGCCTCATTTCCTCCTTCTTGTATTGCATCCCATTATAAAGCTCCTTGAAGCCGGGCATGGTGGCGCATGCCTTTAATTCCAGCACTCTGGAGGCAGGCAGAGGTTGGAGGATTACTGTGAGTTTGAAGCCAGCCTGAAGCTACAGAGTGAGTTCGAGATCAGCCTGGGCTAGAGTGAGACCCTACCTCAAAAACAAACAAACAGGGCCTGGAGGGATTGCTTAATGGTTAAGGCGTTTGCCTACAAAGCCAAAGGACCCAGGTTTAATTCCCCGGGACGCACGTAAGCCAGATGCACATGGTAGCGCATGCTTCTGGAGTTCGTCTGCAGGCTAGAGGCCCTGGCATGCCCATTTTTTCTCTCTCTGTGTCTCTGTCTCTCTCTCTCAAATAAGAAATAAAATTAAATTAAAAAATGAACAAACAAAAAATCAATAAGGCTCATTGAAAAATCTAAAAGAAAATTTAAAAACTCTCTTTTGTAGGTGTATTTCACTTGATATGCAAGCATGGTGTGTGAATATGTGTGCATGTTCACGTGAGTGTGGAGACACACGAGCCCTGGTGTGCAGAGGCGTTAGGCCTCGCCTTCCACCTCATTTGAGTCAGGGTCTCTTGTTATTCACTGCTTTAACAGGCCGGCCAGCCCAGGAGCTTCTGGGAAGTCCTCCCGTCTGCACTTCCCTTCTTGCTGTTGGTGCATTGGGATTACAGAAGCCTGCCACACTGCCCATCTTTTATGTGGGTTCTAGGGGTTCGAGCTCAGGTACTCATGCTTGTGTGGCAGATTTTTATCCACTGAACCATCTCCCCAGCCCCCCCCTAAAATTACATCACTCTTAAAACAGTCTGAGGAGAAGGAGAGAGAGAGAGAGAGGGAAGGAGGGAGGAAGGGAGGAAAGAAGGAATGAATGAATTATAAGAGACTATAAGGAATGAAACACTGAATGGTCTAGGTCTTCCCTCATGATCTGAAAGAATTGTCCTGGACCCACTATTGTGTGGTCAGACCTGCTTCTGTCCCAGGAAGGAACCTGCTTGGGTCACAGGTGGGTTCTGTGCTCTATTACTGTGGGCGTCATAAGCAAGGCCTGTTAGTGGAACATCTGAGGCCCAGAGTGCTTTCAGATACAGGCAGGAGCACATGTAAGGCAGAGGAAACGTTCCAAGCTAAAGTGGGCAAAGGGTTCAAGCTGTTGGCTCGTTCTGTCACCGTTGCTGTTTCTGATATAGAAATAAATGAGACAGGCCCTCAAGGAGCCTCAAGTCTCAGCAGCCTCTTATTCCCAGTGAGTGAAGACTTGAATCAGTTCAGCCAGGCATGGTGACACCTGAAGTCCCAGCTACTTGAGAGTTAGAGGCAGGAAGATCACTTGACATTAGTTCAAGGCCAGCCTGGGCAATGTAATGAGACCCTGTCTCAAAAAAAAAAAAAAAAAAAAAAAAAAAAAACATAGAGAGTGAGCCCTTCAGGGAGGCTGACATTCCCTCCCTTGTTAGCTGGGTGCTGTGGTGTCACCCATGTATCACTGGCCCTGCCCACCAGCATGCCTGCAGGGAGAAAATGGTGGCTCAGTGGCTCAGTGGCTCAGTGCTGGATCATTTGTGCAGGGTCCCATGGGCTGGAGGTAGCACCTAACCCAGGCCTGCCTGATGCTGAAGTCGTGGCTTTTTGACCATACCTTGGACTACAGGACCCACCTCAGGCTATGTCAGCTGCTGTTGCTGAGATTCATGCCTGACCAGAGGCCCTTCAAGTAATTGGTGGTGCTGGTCAGCCAATGTGAACCCTGGGAATGGCTCACCATAGAAAGGAAGCCTGGTATCCCAGCACTTGGGAAGCAGAGGTAGGAGGATCGCCGTGAGTTCGAGGCCACCCTGAGACTCCATAGTGAATCCCAGGTCAGCCTGGGCTAGAGTGAGACCCTACCTTGAAAAACCAAAAAAAAAAAAAACAAAAAAAAAAAAAAGAAAGAAAGGAAGGAAGGAAGCCTGGTGATTTGGAAATGATTTTGTTGTTGCTGTTGTTTTGTCAGAATTGTAAAGTAACCAAGCATGGTGGCGCACTGCCTTTAATCCCAGCACTTGGGAAGCAGAGGTAGGAGGATCTCTCTGGGTTCAAGGCCACCCTGAGACTACATAGTGACTTCCAGGTCAGCCTGGGCTAGAGTGAGACTCTACCTCAAAATAAAGAAAGAAAAAAAGAAAGAAAAGAATGTAGATGGCCCCCACCCCTCACCAACTCCATATAGCTTCTTAGCTTCAGAGGGCACCCCACCCTTCTCCCAGCCCTGGATTCCCACGTCTACTGCAGGTGGAGGCTTGCTCATGGCTCAGTGTGGGTGATGCCTTCCATAGGGCTCTCTCAGTAAAACAGGAAATCCCTTCAGATTTTCATAATTCAGCAGCATTCCTCCCTGCACCGTTTTACAGTTTAGGAAACTGAAGCTGTTCCAACCCCAAACACGTGATCCTGTGACGTGCCCGTTCCCTCTCTGTCCTATGCTGAGAGCGCAGCGAGGATGTTGATGATCTGTCTGTAACACACTGCAAGTCACAGATGCCGGTGTCTCCCTAAATGTCCTTTCCTCTCCGTGAAGCCTCGCCTAGGATGCTGCCCTGTAGTGCCTGCCTGGTTATGGGGGGGATTTTTTTAAAGTATTTATGTTTATTTATTTATTTACTTATTTTGAGAGAGAGGCAGATAGAGAGAATAGGTACGCCGGGGCCTCCAGCCACTGCAACCAAACTCCAGACACCCCAAGGTGTACCACCTTGGGCATCTGGCTTACATGGGTGCTGTGGAATCGAACCTGGGTCCTTAGGTTTTGCAGGCAAGTGCTAAGCCATCTCTCTAGCCTGGGAATTTTTTTTTTGGGGGGGGGGAGAGTTGAGGTAGGGTCTCACTTTAGCCCAGGCTGACCTGGAATTCACTATATAGTCTCAGGGCAGCCTTACTAGAGTGCTGGTTTAGAGAGGAAAGTCCCTGGTCCAGGCTTTGGATCTGGGCTCCACACTTAAGAACTGTGTGCCCTGAAGCCCTACATCCACGCAAGCCTCAGTTTCCCTATCTAGGACTAGGATGGTAATAGCGGACCTGTCAGGGCTGCTGTGGGAAGATGGGACTTGGCAGCGAGGGTGCTCTGCAGGCGGGAGCAGCGAGGGTGCTCTGCAGGCGGGAGAAGAGAACAAGCCCACAGTTCCTTCCTATCCTTTGTGTCTCGTTACCCCATTTCAGCCCATGACATCTTGGGGATAGTGACACCGCTCCCAGCCATGGAGGCAAGCGTCTGTTTCCATAGCTTATCCACGTTCCCGTGGCTCCTACCTTCTCTCCAGCTTGCTTATAAGAGAAGGTCCTTTCCGAGGAAAGGAAGGAGCCCTCCATAAATTGCGACAAGGAACTGAAGATCCACCCTATACACATTCCCAAGTCTAAATGGGGCCTGTAGTCTCATACAGGCCCAATGGCAGTAGACCAGATCTTCCATAGATGAGTCTTGGACATGAACTTGGGCAAGCTCAGATCTCTGTTTTCTTCTCCTCGGCTAGCCTGGAACTCGCGGTTCTCCTGTCTTGGCCTCCCTCGTGACAGGATGACAGGTGTGTAGCACCATACCTGGCATGAGCTACTATTTTGAAATAGCTTGGGATTTTCCTGGCCATATAGCCAGTGCTGTGTGTTAGCTAAAAGGGAAATAGATCTTAAATGAAATGCTGACGAATCCACCAGTGTCCCTCTGCCTCCACTGGCCTTTCCCTGCCAAGCCAGCGTCACAGTGCCTCTTTGTTGTCCTGTCTTTTTGTCTGGAAGAGGCCTCGTTGGCTCCCTCTGGGCAGGGAGGCCAGGATGTGCCCACTGTTGTGGCCCTGGCTCCTGTATCCCCCTCTTGAGGGAGGAATGCCACTTGTGGTCACCTGTGTCTCCTAATGGACAGAAAGAGCCAGAGGGCCGTGCGCACCAGGAGGTGCACCTGGCTGGCTGAGAACAGGATCCAGGTGAGCCTTGTGCAGGGAGGTGCCCCATCTGCCCATGTTCTTAGCCAGTCTTGCTGAAGTCCTTACGTCTCTGGCAGGAACAAACAGGCCATCACGGGCAGGGCAGCTGGTCTGCTTTGTGCCTTGGGCAGGTTCTGAGCTGGCCTGTGAAATGGGCCTATGAATAAAAGTCAAGCACTTATGGTTATCCCCTTCCCACCATGGACAGTGTTTAGGAAGGCAGTTCCCCCTGCCCCCACTGCACCCTCTTTCTTCAGGGTTGGGAATAGGAACCTATCACAGGCAAGTGTTCTGTCTCCGAGCTGTATTCCCAGCCTTGATTTTACATTTTATTTTGAGACAGGGTCTCACTAAGTTGCTCAGACTGGCCTCGAACTTATTCTATAACCCAAGTTGTCCTTCTTCCTCAGCCTGGTGAGTAGCAGGGACTACAGGTGTGAGCCAGCATGTCTGGCTTATTGCTGCCTCTCCCACGTGACACTGTGTGTGTTTTCCTTGTGAAGGGACACAGCATCCCGTGTATGCCATTACCGTGTGCTAGCGCCTGGACTGAGCAGCCGCCCTGTCAGTGTGGCTTACAAGTGGGGCTGCTGGATGGCCGTCTGTCTGTCATGTGATTTCCCTGATTAGATAGATGGGCAAAGACGGGTGCCCTCTGTATTTGATACATCCTTAGACGCGTTTAGAGTATGGGGCCAGGCAGTCAGGACAAGCACAGCTGGGCTTGGGGCTGTGAACTTGATCTTGGGAATACTGGCTTACCTAAAAATAAACAACCCCGATCTGTAGCTCCGGCCCCTCCCTGCAACCCAGCTGGCTTTTCCAGTGTGCCTGTCCAGTGTGCATGTTGCAGCTGGCATGTGGCTGCATTTGGAAATAAACAAGTTGGCCCCTCTCTCTGCCTGGGACTTTCCGTTATCAGGAGACGTGAATCCAAGATGAGATGAGATAACGTGAGCTGTCCTGTCTTGTCCACAGCCTGTGTGTGCTGGGAGAAAGAGGGAGGGCTTTGAGGAGGGCCGGGCACCTTGGAACTCTGTGTTGGTGTAGGGCAAGGGCTTGAGATGAACTGATTTAAGGGGTAGTGTGTGCAGAGCTGATTTTTTTTTCTGCAAATGCTATTGGTGGGGGAAGAGCAGAGCGTTTCTTCATCTTGCAAGAAAGATGCAGTAGGGCTGGAATGGCTTAGTGGTTAAGGTGTTTGGCTGCAAAGCCAAAGGACCCAGGTTCAATTCCCCAGGACCCATGTTAGCCAGATGCACAAGGGGGCGCATGTGTCTGGAGTTCATTTGCAGTGGCTGGAGGCCCTGGCTTGCCCGTTCTCTCTCTCTTCCTCTCTGTCAAAGAAATAAATAAAAGTAAAATATTAAAAAAAGAAGAAAGACACAGTATGTGGACGGTGGTGTGTGTGTGTGTGTGTGCGCGCGCGCGCACGCACACATGTGCATGTATTTACTCTTGTGTCAGTATCCAGCTAGATTGCTTTTGCAGGGCAAGATGCCAAGTAGTCCCCAGGCAGCATTTTGGGGTCTCCTGTGTAACTTGGTTAGACGATTAGGAAGACATGGGGATGGTCCCTACCAAGTTTCACGTAAGGTGGGAGCTTGGGAGGCCCCTGCCCCACTTGGGTCTATGGCAGGACCGGCTGCTCTCATGGGCAAGGGTCTGGCGAAGCTAAGATGCACATCCCCTGAAGCCAGAAGTCTCGTGTCTTAGTTCAGGAAAACCACCATTAAGTTGGGGAGCAGAGACCTGTGGAAATATGCACTGCCACATTTTTGCTGATGAGGCAGAGCTGGAAGCAGCCCCGGTGCCTGTGGGCAGGGAAGTGGATCGACACCCAGCCGTGTGTTCCAGCACGGGCCAGTGACCTCGCCCTCCATGTGAGTCAGCCCAGCTGCATTGAAGGAAAAGATCGCTAGGAAGCCAAACTGCAGAATGTATGTTTTCATGACATTCCTGTAAGGAAAGGCAGACAGCCACGCAATCACCACCAAAACCAGTGCGGCAAAATAAATAGATAAATAACAAATAAAATGAAATCCTAGGCAGGAAGGATACATATTGGTCTGTTTAGAATATTGTATTTAAGCCAGGCATAGTGGTGCATGCCTTTAATCCCAGCTCTCGGGAGGCTGAACTAGGAGAATTGCCATGAGTTCAAGGTCATCCTGGGGCTATAGAGTGAGTTCCAGGTCAGCCTGGGCTAGAGTGAGAGAGCCTACCTTGAAAAGAAAAAAGAAAACAAAGAAAAAAGAAGGTTGTTTCAGTCACAAATTTTTGAGAATGGTTGTTACATAGTCATAACCGAAACACAACAGCCAAAGGCAGTAGGACCCAGACACGTTAGTTTACTGAATGTACATTTCTTTTTTTTTTTTTGGTTTTTCAAGGTAGGGTCTCACTCTAGCCCAGGCTGACCTGGAATTCACTATGGAGTCTCAGGGTGGCCTCGAACTCACGGCGATCCTCCTACCTCTGCCTCCCGAGTGCTGGGATTAAAGGCGTGCGCCACCACGCCCGGCTTCTTTTAAAAAAAAAAAAAAAAAAAAGTAAATATTTTAGGGGCTGACGTGATGGCTCAGCAGCTAAAGTCGCTTGCTTGCAAAACATGACGACTCAAGTTTGGTTCCCTAGTACCCATGTAAAAGTCAGATGCACCAAGTGACACATGCCTCTGGAGTTTGTTTGCAGTGGCTAGAGGCCCTAGCATGCCCATTCCTTCTCTCTCTCTCTCTCTCCTTGCAAATAAATAAATAAATTTTTAAAAAGAAATATTTTATTTATATGAGAGGGTCAGGTGTGTGCGCTGTGAGTGTGGGAGCACTGTACTCCCCTGCATCCCGGTCTGCTTCCTCTGTGGGACACCCACCATTGGGCTGTAAACAGTGCGTTCACCATCTTCGGAAGAGGCGAGCGTTCCCAATTCTCTTATTTTGGGATAGGTGTATTTCATAGTTCAGTATTTCTGAAATTGGGATGAAGGACACCATGTCTTTACCTAACTGCTGGTTTTCTCCAAAAACTTACTGCGTTGACCATGCAGCTTGTAAATGAACATCTTGCCCACTCCCCCCCCCTCCCCAACCTGGTTGTATCCAGGACAGATTTGGCCTCATTGGTCAGTAGAAACCGCTATAATTCCCTTACCTTCCCAGAGAGATGATGGGCCCTGGCCAGTGTTCCCCACGGGTGCTCTGAGTAATGTAGTGAGAGGGAGACGCAGTGACTTGCAAGTGTCACGCAGCCACAAAGCAGAGGGTTAGCACTGGAGCCAGGGTCTACTTCTGAGCCTTGGTCCCTTCTTTTTTTTACAGCACAGACTCAGAATTCCTCAGGCAAACCAAGTCTGCCAGCACTCCCCCCATTGAAACCGCACTTAGCATTCTTGCAGCCTGAATGAACGACATTGTTTTATCATTATAAAAACCATGGGTGCTCTTTGTCAAAATTACCAAAAGCAAAAATAACAAATCCTCTATTTCCAGTGTATTTCTATTGAGTGTGATGACGTTCACCTGTCATAACCATCCCTTAGGGGGCAAGACCTGTCTCAAGACAAAAACAATCCTCTATTTCTAGTGGGTTTTAAAAAAATATTTTATTTATTTATTGGAGAGAAAGAGAGGCAGATAGAGAGAATGGGCGCTCTGGGGCCTCCAGCCTCTGCAGATGAACTCCAGATGCATGTGCCCCCTTGTGCATCTAGCTTACTTGAGTCCTGGGGAATCGAACTGAGGTCCTTTGGCTTTGCAGGCAACTGCCTTAACCGCTAAGCCACCTCTTCAGCCCCTGGGTGTAGCTTTATTATCTTGAGTTGCTAACTTGCCATAGATGGCGGCATGGACATGGCCCTGTGGTTATTCGCCGATAGGACTTGGGTCAGTCGCCCCATCGCCCTCTGTCACAGACACAGCAGGCTGCGGCTGCCTGGTTCCTGCGGGCAATTCTGCGCAGCTGCACTTCTGTGAACCACCTTATGCTTGGGGTTCTTTCTTTAGAAGAGTTCCTAGAAGTGGAGTTGGGGCTCAGAAGCTGGGCACCACCTTGGGGTTCTCTTGGAGTGGCAGTGAGCTTCCGAGCTGCCCTGTGGCACTCAGCACCCTTGCTCCCCCACAGCGACCACAGGGGCCACTCAAACTCAGTCTGCCAGTGCCACCCGAGGCCTCTGCCTGCCTGCAGGGTTTCACATGGCGTCTCCTTGCTTGTCAGAGGTATGTGTGGGGACGGGGGGCTTGGTCCCTCCCACCTTCCGTCCCCCTCTCTCTTAAGACAGGGTTTCACGAGGCCAGGCTGGCTTCAACTCTGTGAGTAGCTGAGGCTGCCCTTGAGCTCTCGATTCTCCTGCCTCGGTATCCCAAGAGCTGGGATTTCAGGTGTGCCCCACCATCAGACATGCTTTCTAGGGGAGACTAAGCTTCCTCCTTAGCCATCGGTCATGTCAGATGCTCGCCCCGCCTTTGTAACTCAACAGAACAACACAGAAGCCTTCCTGTGTTGTACAAACGTGCTGGGTGGTTTTGTAATAGTTTATTAAATGGTTTTGACCACCACTTTCTTCACTTAGCTTCTTTGTTGGGTCCTTGGGTCACCTCCCTGGTAAACAGCCCCAGGAAGGGCAAGTCTGTGTGTCCTGCTTCCGTGCTGGCTCTTCAGCTGAGCTGCGGGCCAACGAACCACAGCCACCCTGCCCCCTGGCACAGAGGAGGTCACCCCATTTGCCTCCCTTGCTTCGCGTCTCTCAGGATCTTGTGTAGCAACGGATTGAGAAATGGCTTCCCTTTTCAAGAAGACGCTCAAGGGCTCCACCCCCATGAGGTCACACAGGCAGGGGCAGAGCCTCGGCCCTGCTCCCCACAGGCCCGGAGGTTCAGGTATTGCAGGCTAATGGAGGCTAAGCCTTTGGAGGGGCCCCACGTGCTCCCCGGCCAGGGGCATTGGAAGTGGTGAACGTTTGCTTCCTCTTGCTGCCTGGTCTCGGCCTCCACGGCTCCCGCAGCCCGTGAGCTGCGCTGTGGGCGGGTCTTGGGAGAGGACACCCTCCATGGAGATGCTGAGATGCCGCCTTGATCACAGCCTGCGCTGTGGGCAAGCAGCTCTCCTGAGGGGCCGTCCTAGCATAGTGGGGCTTCCGTCCCTCCCCGACAGCGCTTCACTGTGCCTTTCATGTCCGTGTGGGGACAGTCACGTAGCACTTCTCCACCCTGGATCTGGACACTTCACAACGTAGGGGGCTGAGTCAGGAGAACTGGGAGTTCAAAGCCAGCCTGAGCTACATAGTGAGATTGTCTTTACATCGTTTTGGAGTTTTCTTGGAACTATCTTTAAAATAAAACATAATTTAATTTTTTTAAAAAAAAGAATGAAGCTGGCAGAGCTCTAAGTTGCTGGCGCACACAGCGGGCGGAACTCGGCTTTCTGACCTCCGACGAGGAGCTGCTGGTGGCAGCCGTGCTGTGGGCTCTGTCCTGACACCGCCTCCGTGACTTTTCTAAGTCGCAGGTCTTCCCTGAGCCTCAGTTTCCCCACCAGCTTGTTAACCCGGAATCTGCTGGGAAAAGGGGATTTCAAGACTTGTCTGATGTATCAGATGGATCTAATCCTGCCAGTAGCCCCTGCTGACTGACAGATCTTTGGTTGGGCCCACCTCTGTTGACTGCAGGACACAAACTACAGAGCCCTTAGTGGTCCACCTGGGGTGCTCTCAGTACAGGTGAACTGTCCCCCAACTGGCATGTTCATTAGCGCTCTGGATCTGGGCCACATGGGAATCGTCATGGGAAGGTGTGTGCTATCCTGCCTGGCCTGAGATATGGGCTGCTCTTTTGGGACACACGGTCCATGGTGTGCTACGGCATTTGGTTGCTTCGCCTGAGATCTGTGTGTGGGTGGATCAGGTCTTTTGCAAGAACATATGTGTGCTCGTGTGCTTCAGACGGTTACACAGGAGGCGAGTACGCAGAGCCCCTGTGACGGGAATGAGTGACAGGTCTTTTCTTTGGTCCCCTCTGCCCGTGGGTAGGAAGGAGTAGTACACATGGCTCTAAGAGGAGAAGTCTATGTGCAGAGGAAGGGGGTTGAAGCTAGTGCGTTTTCTCCCAGGTTCTACTGGCCCTCTAGGCTTTCTGGAAGGTTCTGGCCTCTTCCTGGTCAGGTGGCAGAGCAGGCCCTAGATGCCTTTTACCTGGGTTTGTGTGCAGTAGTGTGCCCATTTAATGACCTAGATTGTCCCTTACAGGCCCAAAGACAAATCTCACGTTTAGTCGAGGAGAAAGGGTCCTGTCACCCTAAGCTGCCTAGCCAGTTTCCTTCTCCTATTGTACAAAAAGAAGCATGCTGTCCTTGTCTGGTCCATCTTAGCCTGCCTGCCTTATGGTGACCCTGAGCTTTAAACTCGGAACTTAAAGCCATGGTTTCCTTCAGGAGAAGGCTGGTCTGCGCTGACCTTCGTTCTTAGGCTGCCAGAGAGCCCTAGAGAGGGCACTGTTGAAGCTGTCACATTGGGCATTCTTGGTTATGCCACTGTGTTTCTTGTGCCCTGATTTCATCTCTGTGAAGTGGAGATGAAGTAAATCCTACCACCATCGATGTGGCAGTCAGATGAGGTTCTTCCCAGACCTGCTCCATGCTGTGACTGGGCGTGAGGCATGTGACCATGTGTCCATAAACATAGTTGGGGTAGTTTGAGTGGATGTTCCCCAATAGATTCAGGAGTCTATTAAAGCTTGTAATTTACATCTCTAGCCACCTGACTGGAGGAGGTGTCACTGTGGGTGGATCCGAGGATCCAGCCCTAAGGTGTTAGGGGTGGATCAGGTGTTTCTAGCTAAAGATAAGCAGAGTGCTGGAGCTCTGCCTGGTGTTCCTAGAGTGTGCTTGCTTTTGGTGCTGTTTGTAGTAGCTTCTCTCTCTCTGTGTGTGGATCTGTGTAAAGGGGGCCAGCTTCTCCCACCATTATGGATCTTTCCCTGCTCTGTAAGCTTCAATAAACCCCCTCCCTTCCATAACTGTGTCTCGTCTGGAGGTTCATCCCAGCAGCATGAGGCTGACTGTGACAACAGTCATGTTGTGCCAGTGTCTTTCACAAGCAAAAATGGCTGGTCACGTCACTCGTGGGTCGTTTTGCTCTCACTTGAAACATGGCATAGCCGGTTCGGTGTGAGAGGCTCTGCTCAGGCCTTAGGGTGAATGGCAGGTTGGAAATGGGGAGCGGGGACTCATCTGCCTTCACGCGTGGAATCGGGGGCTTTCCTTGTCCCACAGAGAGCTGGCACAGGTGTCCGTAGATGGATAACCGAGACCATGCGTTTGCAGTCCTCCTCAGTCACCTGGTCTCCCTGTCGGCTGCCAGAGAATGCCCTAAGCCACAAAGAAGATGGTAGAGAAGGAACGCTGGGGCCTGCAGCCCGCCAGCTGCTCAGCACTCCCTGTGACATTTCATCTGGAGGACATCTGTCCCCTCGCAACAGAGGACAGGAAGGGCGCAGACATTGTGCCCTTTACACTGGCAGCCCCTAGGTAGGAGGTGAAAGGGAGATTTGATCCAATGCGACTCTGATCTGCATGGGCTTTTCCAATTAAAATGGGCACCACACCCTCCCCTCTGTGGAGACGGGTGGACAGAGCCCAGCATGGCAGGCAGGCTGGAGAGTGACTTCTCCAGCTTGGCCACCCCAGCAGGGTGCAGGTCTCTGCCTGACTCCCTTTGGGGCTGTGGGGAGGAGCTTGAGGTGGCCCTCATGGGCTTGAGGCCCCTGTGCTTGGGAGGTGGGGCAGGCATTGCCCTGGAAGCGGAGGACACTTGGGCTGCTCACTACCGGTTGTGTCCTGCCGGGCTGGACCCCCCGGCAAAAGGCCGCCCTTCACGAAGCACCGAGTTCTAGTAAAACAAATACCAAACAGGGCTCCGTATGGCTAGCTCAACCGCGGTGAAACTCAGTCATTCAGCTTCCTGCTGCATTCCAGGCTGCTGGCATGCCAGAAATTCCCTGGACCAGCAAGAAGGGGA
Source organism: Dipus sagitta (assembly GCA_036346955.1). Lineage (NCBI taxonomy): Eukaryota > Metazoa > Chordata > Mammalia > Rodentia > Dipodidae > Dipus > Dipus sagitta. The sequence goes on from CM070778.1 coordinate 53,741,892, forward strand.
AGTCTTGTCTTTATAGTAAAAATGCTAATGAAACATCTCTTGAATCTGTTCCTTCCGCCCACACTGCCAGTAGATAAATTACCTTTTGTTCCCATCATTTGCAGTGGCTTCTTAATTGATTTTCCTCTCTGCTCTCTCCACACCCACTTCAATCTGTCCTCCACGAGATTTCCAGAATGATGAGGGTTCAAAATGTAAATCTGATCACATTTCTTCCAGTGCTTCCCTCCCCACTCCTGGGAGGCTGAGTGCAGATAATCTTTGCGTGGTCTTTCAGAACCTTTCTTCAACTTTCCAGGACCTGCATGGGTTGATACTGGCCTTGAGCCAACTTTGCTCCCCTCTCCTCAAGCCTCCAGCTTCTTGCTCCCCCACTTTGAAGAAGCTGTTTGGTCTTTGCTCATGTGGTGCCCCCAACCTGGTGTGCCTTGTTTACCTTCTATCTGTCTGCCACACCCGTGGTCCACCCCCAGCTGTGAATTCACTTAGGGGTTCTCTCCTCTCCCAAGCCTTGTCAGCATCCCAGATACTCCACCTCACAGGGTCTCCTGCAGATCACACAGCGTGCACATGGGCCTCTGTTGAGGTTCCCAGGGTGGCGTATCCGACGTGGCATTGATTAGCCTGATCTAGAGGGTCTGAGATTTGCCATAGGTCCACTTAACACCTTGGTGAGCAGATGGTCGTGGGTTCAGCAGGTATGCCCTCTGTTTTTGCAAGCTCTATGTAGGCTGAGCTCACATAGCCACCAACCTCGACTCTGGGCCCGAGGAAACAGGCCTCTACATTGGAGGACTGTGAGATGCTGTGGCCAGCTGCAATCCAGGATGGTGCTCTGTGCTTGGTTCACAGCCTTGGAGGATCCTGTGACAGCCCACTGGGGGAAATCTCTCTTATGACCCACTGCAAGGGCTGGGGCTCCTCGCCCATCCCTTCACCACTAGCAAATGTAAGACTGCATGCAGTTTTATGTGTGCACTCCTGGGAAGGGAGTCATCCTCTGTCTTCTTAGGAGCAGGACTGCAGAGTGTGTGTGTGTGTGTGTGTGTGTGTGTGTGCATCATTCCCACTTGAAGGCATTCTGAGCAGATTGTGGGATACAAGGGCACTTTGTGAATTATCCTAAACTTTCTAAGCCTCAGTTTTTATATGTGTAAAGTGAAACTCACAGTATCTATCCAAAGATTAATAGGGTTAGATAAGATGATGCTCAGTGAATGTGTAACACAGTGTGTGTGCGTGCATGTGTGAGTACACGCAGATTAACAGTAGAAGTTACATAACATAATACTGAGTGAACGTATGCACGGTGCATGTGCATGCGTGAGCTTGCGTGTGTGCACACATACAGTCAGTCCTGAAATTAAAAAAACAAACAAACTCCAAAGTAGATAGTAGACCTAAACTAATGTGATGAAACTATGAAACTCCTTGAAGCTAGGAGAGCATCTTTGTGGATACAAGGTTGGCAGAGATTTCTTTTTAAATTTTTTTTAATTTAGTTTTATTTTAGAGAGAGAGAGAATTGGCACACCAGGGCCTCAGCCACTGCAATCGAACTCCAGACACTTGCGCCACCTAGTGGGCATGTGTGACCTTGTGCCTGCCTCACCCTTGTGCATCTGGCCTATGTGGGATCTGAAGATCCAGCCCAAAGATTTCTTAAGAGGTGGAAAGAGAAAACTTTTTTTAAAAAGGGGGGGGTGCTGGAGAGATGGCTTGGTGGTTAAGGTGCATGCCTGCGAAGCCTAAGGACCCTGGTTCTATTCTCTATGTCCCACATTAGCCAGGTGCACAAGGGGGTGCATGCATCTGGAGTTCGTTTGCAGTGGCTAGAGGCCCTGGCGCGCCCATTCACACTCTCTCCCTCCTTCTCTGTCTCTAATAAATAAATAAATAAATAAATAAATCCTTTAAAAAAAAAAGTAGGTTGGGCTGGAGAGATGGCTCAGTGGTTAAGTTGCTTGCCTACAAAGCTTAAGAACCTAGGTTCTATGCCCTAATACCCACGTAAAGCCAGCTGCACAAAGTAGTGCATGCATCTGGAGTTTGTTTGCAGCAGCTGGAGGCCCTGGCGTGCTCATTCTCTCTGCCTGTCTCTCTTTTCATAAAAAGGTTTTTTTTTTTTTTTAGAATTTTATTTATTTCAGAGAGAGGGACAGAGAGAGAGAGAATTGACACGCCAGGGCCTCCAGCCACTGCATACGAACTCCAGATGCATGTGCCACCTTTTGTATCTGGCTTACATGGGTCCTGGGGAATTGAACCAAGGTCCTTTGGCTTTGCAGGCAAATGCCTTAACCACTAAATCATCTCTCCAGCCGCCCCCCCCCCTTTTTTCTTTTTCTTTTTTTAAAGTAGGTTGATAAATTGGACTTCATAAAAAATTAGCTGCTCCCTGAAATTTTAATGGACTTTTGGAACAATGTTTTTGGATGGCAGCTGGTTTCAAGAATGTGCTGGAAGTCGACAGGAAGCCTTAGCCTGAGAAACATCAGCCTTAGGAGGAGTTTGGGAATAGTGTGGGCTTCGTAAGTGTTGGAAAGGAATGCTTTTGGTTGCAAGTTAGAGCAAACATGAATAGGCCATATGCTTCTCCTCCAATAAAGTTTGGAGCTGGTGATACAATGTATGTGGCGAGGGCACATGACGCTGGCGGTGGTAGTCTCTGGGTAACATTTAGTTGGTCTAGTGGGCTGCTGTAGCCGGTCCATCCTCAGAGGGGGCAGTGCTAGTGGGTACTCAGTCCCCAGCAGACTCAGGCATGTGCCTTACGTGGAGGGAAGCTGGAAGTGAGGACGTGGTCATCCTGATGGCCCTCCTGGAACACCAACGAGTCCAGCTACATCAGCCTTGCTGGGGGTGTGAGAGCGTGGAGAACTGCTGACTCAGGCCAGCTCATGACAGGCACAGCGCCACCCCAAAGAGGTGAGGTTCGGGGAGCAAGGAAGAAGGCAGAGATGGACATTAGTGTGGTGCCTGGGACAGCGCTGAACCCGATCGTCATCATCATTCCGGGGTTGTTGGCTGGTATGTTAGTTGGCCCCTGTTGCCTTAGCACTCAGGGTCCCTTCCCTGCCCTCCATCCTTTTCTGTGACGACCTGAGTTGCCAAGCAACAGTCGCTTTCCTGGAAAGGAAGTCCTATCTCTCAAGCATCAGACACAGTCTCCCACTGGTAGCAGGCGCTTAGAAGTCAGAAGGTCGACCTCATTCTTCTCTTCCAGTGTGGAGGCTTAGAATTCTCCAGGGGCCCCTGTGTGATTAGGGGTCAAAGAGTGAACTAGCGTCCTGGCTGTGTCCTGTGAACCTGATGAACTTCAGACGGGCTGTTCGACCCGGAACCCCAGTGAAGGCCCTACAGTGTGTGAATGAACACTACCACACCTGTGGCCTCTGCCCCGGCAGTCTCCCAGCAGAAGCAGCACTGGGGTCACTGTGTCATTGATGTCCAGAGGTTGGGCACACCCTGTGTCCACTGTTTTGGCTCTCATGTTCCTGGCTCTTTAGCCAGGCATGTCTGCGGACATATCTACCGTCCATGCTTGTGTGAGTTCCTCGAGCCCGGGGACCACGCTGCTTGTAACAAACACCCACTGTCACGTGACTGGCTGGACGCTGGCTGGGCGCCTCACTCCTGTGTAGTCACTAGAGGCCCTGTGAGCTCAGTGGGGAAAGTGCTGCCTTGCTTTAGTCCAGTTTGTGTCTGAGACCTAGTAACACGGGGTAGGAGGCGTGGGGCAGGAGCAAACACTGGGAAAGCATCTGGAGGTAGATGACCCACAGGCTTTTCAAAGCAGAGGTTGCTTTCTGCAGGGCACTGTTGGGCTTACCCCTGGCTTCTCAGGTGCACGCTGTCTTAGGATATTTAGGTCAGGCAAATCCTGTTGAGGCTTATAGTCTCTGTGGAGGATGAGACGGGTTGGCAGTTGTCGCTGAGTCAAGTCAGGTCCTTGGCTCCCTGTCCATCTGCTCTGTTCAAGTTACCCAGGAAGCCTTTCGGGCACTTCTGACCCACTGGGTCTCCGTTCCATGTCTGCAGGACACAGTCTAGAGCAATCAGGATGTGTGATGTTATCTAACGAGCACCGAGGAGCTAGCTGATCTGTGGGTGCTTTTGAGGCAGGGGTCTCTTGTACCTATTGCTATGCCAGCCCCAGCGGGCACTCACACCCGCCAACAAGGTCAAGGAGAGATCTGCCTTTGTCCCAGCCTGGTCTCGACCCTTGTATCTGCAGCCTGGGGTCGGGTCGTGGGGTTCAGCACTGGGAGGCAAGGACAGGGCAAGCAGCTGTGGCTGCGTCTCACTCAGCCCTGTCCTCCTTGGGAACGTCTCCGCTGCGGTCTGGGGCAGACTTGTTTGTTTGTGTTTGAAGTTCCCCGACTAGGAGTTTGACGTCAAGGCAGGATTGCTAGTGGGAGACTTGGCGAGGAGGCGCAGGACAAGCTGGCCGAGGAAGGCTGTTGCGAAACGCCTGGTGCGGGGACGGGGACCGGGTCTCTCTCTCTGCCCCTTGCCTCCTAGTGTCAGCCCTTCTGGGACCCTGGAGGGCTCTGCTCGGAGCCGAGGCTGTGGTCAGCCTGTGTCTGTATGGAGCCTCCAGTTGCAGCCTCTGGAGCCCCCCCCCTTGTCTTCCCAGAAATCATTTTGCAACAAGCTGGGCCATAGCAGCCAGACCAGACTGCTTAGTTGGCTGGATTGGCAGGAAGTTCCAGAAGCATCCAGCTTTGGGGAGGCGATGGAAGCTGTAAGGGGGCATCCCGAGGTGGGGGCATCCCAAGGTCTGGGCAGGGCTGCAGGTCAGGCAGGGGCAGTAGGACATGAAGGCATCAGCGACTTCCACAGGTGTGGAAGGTGTAGACAGGGAATTGGCCCTAGTAAGGACTGCCGTGGGCACCCACTTAGGAGTGTGGTACTGCCCGCCTACAGCAACAAGTCAGGGGTTTGTGGGTGCTGGTGAGCTGGGACCCTAGTCCAAACCATGTCTTATCAGATGGAAGACTAAGTAAGCCACGAGGGTGGGAGCGGGTGGCTGGGATGGCTGTCCATCTCCTGCACTCCACAAAGCTTGCTGGGACTTGGAAACGCCTGTGGTTTTTGCACACAGGATCTGTTGCCTGGAACAGTCTGGGCATTGCTGGATTTGGGGCTTGAGTCCTAATAGAGGTAAGTTTTACCCAGTGCCATCCCACTTGTACTGTCAGTCAATACAGTTCAGCCAAGCCAAGGGAGGTGGATAGCAGGCGTCACTGATTTTGGCGCACGGGATGGGACAGGGTCAGAGCATCAGACTGGAGACCCCTTCTTTACGTGATCCAAGGATACAGCAAGCCCTTGGCGCCCTCACTTGTAAACTGGAAATAATAAAATACAGTTGTGTGCCTTACCATTTCACACATTACACTATTTGTCAGTGACTAAGTCATGAGTGGCAGCTTGTCACCGTGCTGAGGCTGGTAGACAGGTGTCCCTTGCACGGTGAGGGAGTCAGGCCAGCTGCCCCACAGCCACGCCCCTCCGTAGCTTCGTCCTTTACTCGGTGTTGAGTGTAGGCGCGTCCTGCCAGAAGTGTGGCGCTGTCTGTAAATCTGCAGTGTTTGCAGTTGCACGTGACTTTTTTTGTGAGGGGAAATGACACGGATGGCTTTGGGGTTGTGTGACATCTGGGATGCCACCCTGGTGCTGTCGGGAATCTGTTACAGTTCCTACCTCCCGGAAGTGTCCCTGTAAATCCAGGGAGAAAGCGGTTACATCACAGAGCTTGTTCCTACCATCAGGCGAATAGTTGAGTTACCAACATGATTTCTGTAACCGAGAGAGCCTCTCGCTCGGCATCCACTGAAATTCCATCATCAGTCGTATCTTTCGAGGTAGACTCCACCTCTCGCTGTGTTTCTGAGACATGAAGGCTTATGCCACAGATCAGGATGGCCCATGTCTTGGCAAACACCTTAGCACCTGGCCACTTACCGACCCTAGATCACGGGTGTGCAAGTCGTGTGCTGACAGAACCTTTCTAGCACAAGCATTGCAACTTTAGGGTGGAGCCAACTTCCTTTGTAAAGTCAGCTGTCTGGTAAAAGGTGTTTTCTGGGCGAGGTGTGACTCAGACGACAAGCAACAAAGGTCTCTGCTTCTTCCCACTGATGTGTTCTTGCAGGCTGAGAAGGAGTGACATGCACGGGGTTGTGTTTGCTGAGTCCGTCCTGTGTCCTGGATGTTGGAGGAAGTAGTGGCAGACTACAGGCTGAAGGGAATGCAATGGACAGATGGAGAAACTAAGATGAAGTAAATCTGTCTTTGTCTCACAGGGAGTGGGGCTTGGGTCTGCCTGACTGCCAATCTTGTGCCTCCCTTGGTGGGTGGAGTAGTTCACTAATGGCCCAGCCAAGTAGACGTGAGCGGTGCTGGAGGTGAACAGGAGGCATAGGGTACCTCGTGCATGTGGGTGGTATGTTTGCCACACACTGGCCAGTCCCCAGCCAGCCACCCTGTGGAAACTGCTGAGGTCTCAGGTCAGATGTTCATTTCCATTGGCATTGCTGTCTCTCGAATGTGCTGGGGAGTCATAGCTGCAGCTTCCCCTGTAGTAGCTCTGGGGGACGGGTGGTTCCATAGTCCCAGAGGAGTCCAGCCGCCCTATCAGTGTGACCCTAGGGTCACCTGTGGCATTTGCCAGGCACCCTGTGAGGTACGCCCAGGATCTGTGATGGAGGCATATGTGGGCCTTCCATAAAGAAGAATGACAGGGATGGAGCGTTGCCGTGCTTCATGGACCCGAGGGGTTTAATATATTATCTGTTTATTAGAGAGAAAGAGGGAGAGAGAGAGAGAGAGAAAGAGAGAGAGAATGATTGGGCGTTCTAGTTCTTCCAGCCACTGCAAGTGAACTCCAGACACATGTGCCACCTTGTGCATCTGGCTTTACATGGATACTGGAGAATTGAACCTGGGTCCTTTGGTTTTGCAGGCAAGCACCTTAATCACGGAACCATCTGTCCAGCCCAAGAACTGGGAGTTATGATCAAAGCATACATGTGGCTTTCCATGTGCTTAGGGATCCTCGTTCCAGGAACTGCTTTCCCTATGGAAATTTCTTCCTCTTTGTGATGAGACCTGACTGGTGTCTACTCCTGAACAGTTTCTGTTCTATTTTTTTTTTATTAAGTAGAAAGTTTGTATGGACACATCATGTGTTGGTACCATCATTCCCCTCCTCCCTGCCCCCATTCCACCGAGGGCCCTCCTCAGTGGGATTGCTGGTGTTCACCATGGGGTTGTGGGTCATGGGTTGTGAGAGCAGCAGTCAGGCATTGTAAAGGGTGGGGTGGGGGGGGTGCTGTGCCTCTGAGATTCCCTTCTACTCCAGTTCTTACAATCTTTTAGCCCCCTCTTCTGCAAGGTTCCCTGAGCCGTGGTGGGTGTGTTTTAAGTCTACTTTAGTGTTGAACTCTCAGAAGCTTCTGGATTTCGTCCTTTGCATTTTGAGTATCCTCCGTGTCTGTTTCCGTCACCCTGGTACAGGTTTTCAGGCTCGCCATGGAAGCAGCACTCTTGCTCATCTCACCAGTTCCTCTGTGGTTTCTCCTGGGCCCTGGCTGCTGTGTGAGGGCTGGTTCGTCTCCTCGGTTCTCACTGCCTTCTGCTCCTGGCAAGCATGCCTCCCAGGCGTCTCTGCACAGTATCTGCTCTACCAGTCCCATGGTCCTCAGAGGTGTGTCACAGCCTTGTCATCACTAATGCCGTGCTCCTGGTGGCCTCCTCTTGGGATGCTGAGGTCCCCAGGACATGGCTGAGAAGCTAGAGTGGCAGGTGACATGTGGGTTTAATCAGGATGCCAAGTTAGGGATGCAGATGGTATCCCAGGCAATTCCAAAAATTGATGACATTCCACTCTGGTCATTGGCATTTGGTGCCAAAAGTAAAGGTGAGAGTCCTGGCGAGAGTAGGGACTGCCTGCTTTAAAATCAGTATACCTGGGCTGGAGAGATGGCTCAGTGGTTAAAGGCATTCGATCTCAAAGCCTGGTGGCCTGTGTTTGAGTCTCCAGTACCCAGGTAAACCCAGATGCACAGTGGCACATGCATCTGGAATTTGTAAGTTTGTTTGCAGCGGCAAGAGGCCCTGGCTTGCCCAATCTCTCTCTCTCTCTAAATAAATGATATTAAAAAAATAAATAAAGCCATGTATGGTGGCACACACCTTTAATCCCAGCACTTGGGAGACAGAGGTAGGAGGATCACCGTGAGTTCAAGGCCACCCTGAGACTACATAGTGAATTCCAGGTCAGCCTGGGCCAGAGTGAGACCCTACCTCAAAAAAATTAATTAATTAATTAATTAATAAAATAAACATAATTCCAGCATCACCTGAGGCCAACCTTGGATTTCAGAGTCTTCTCTAGCCCCATCTCAGACTTGGGCAAGATTCTTCCCACATAGTCCCTCCTGCACTGGAAGTAATAGAAGGTCACTTGACAGGGATACCACTCACAGCCATCACCATCACTGAGCAAATGTTTCCCATGGTTCAGGCAATTCATTTGTTTGTGAAACAAGTTTTCATGTCACTTATACTGGCCTTGAGCTTTTTATATAGTAGAGGACCTCCAACTTCTGATCCTCCTGCCTGTACTTCCCAAGTGCTAGAATTGCAGGTGTACATTAGTGTACTACCATGTCTGGCTCAGTAGGCAATGTAGCCTTTTAGGTAGATCAACTATTTTTTTTTGGGGGGGGGGGGGTTCAAGGTAGGGTCTCACTCTAGCCCAGGCTGACCTGGAATTCACTATGTAGTCTCAGGGTGGCCTTGAACTCACGGTGATCCTCCTACCTCTGCCTCCCAAGTGCTGGGATCAAAGGCGTGCGCCACCACGCCCGGCTAACTCTAGATTTTTTCTCAAGGTAGGGTCTCACTCTAGCCCAGGCTGACCTGGAACTCACTCTGTAGTGCCAGGCTGACCTCAAATTCACAGTGATCCCCCTACCTCTGCCTCCCAAGTGCTAGGATTAAAGGCGTGCGCCACCATGCCCGGCCTTCGACTCTTATTTTAACTGGGGCTGGCATGTGAAATCCCTTGGCTGTGTTCCTCTACCGGCAGAGCGAGGCAGCGAGAAGCTTTGAGGTCAGTCTGCTTTCCCAGAGCTGGCAGTCTTCCTACGTTGCTGGGCTGCCACAGGTACAGCTGTGTAACCAGCAATAACATCCTAGAACCCGTGTGCTTTTTTGTTTGTTTTTTTTTTGTGGTTCCAAGTACTTTTGTAGGTAGCAGCTCACCTGGTCCCCACCTCTGTGAAATAACAATATTTCCAGGCGATGAGGTTGAAGCTGAACCGAGAGAGTTTTCTCTAAGATGCTTAATCGTCAGTGTTAGAGCCAAGAGCAGAGACCTGGTCTTTCAGCCTGGCATGCTTAGTGAGCACCTCCTGTGGCTGTGGGCACACATGAAGCTCTTGGGCTGTGTGTCAGAGCAAAGTGGGCCACACGCTCTTGACGAGTTTTGACCCTCCCCTGTGGCCAGTCTCAGCAATTCCCCCAGCGTTGCCAATCACTTCACTGGAACCTCAGGTTCTTTTCTAGTCTGGAAAATTTATATCTTGTGGTTGGTGTGGTGAAGAGAAACGATGACACCAATGAAAGGGGCCCTGGCACGCCTCCTGGGCCAGGTTGTCAGGCCCACCCACTGCGGTTTGTCTGGGTAAAGGGCTATTTAGTCTTCTGTGATTGCCGCAACTTTCTGGAAAGTGCGAGCTGTTTCGTGTCACTGTGGCGGGGGGAACCATTGCAAACCAAGCACTGCCATCCTTCAGCAGAGCCCAGGCCTGCAGGAGACAGCAGCAGCCGGGACACTAGGGCCATTAGCCAATGGTCATAGCACATTCGGGGACTTCCCTGGTCCTTGTCTCAAGCCCTACTGAAATGTGGGTATAGCAAGGAGTTACTCACTTTAGGCTTGCTGTTTAGGCCAGGTATTTCTCTCTTTCCTTCCCCCTGTTCCCCTCCTTTTTCTCTAACAGCTTTTTTCCCCCAAATTTTTACTAACAACGTCCATGATTATAAAAAATAACCCATGGTAATACCTTCCCTCCCCCCTTTCCCCTTTGAAACTCCACTCTCCATCATATCCCCTCCCCATCTCAATCAGTCTCTCTTTCATTTTGATGTCATGATCTTTTCCTCCTCTTATGATGGTCTTGTGTAGGTAGTGTCAGGCACTGTGAGGTCATGGATATCCAGGCCATTTTGTGTCTGGGGGGAGCATGTTGTAAGGAGTCCTACCCTTCCTTTGGCTCTTACATTCTTTCTGCCACCTCTTCCTCATTAGACCCTGAGCCTTGGAAGGTGTGATAGAGATACTGCAGTACTGAGCACTCCTTCTAACAGCTTTTTTTTTTTTAAGGTGGGACTGGAAGTGTAGCTCTCAGTGGTAGTGTAGCATGTCGAGAGAGAGAGAGAGAGGAGCAGGCTGGCAGAGGAGAGGGCTCAATAGTTAGCGCACTTGTTGTCCAAGGGCGAGGACTTGAGTCTGGAACCCCAGAACCCACATAAAGCCGGGCACAGTGGTGCGAGCATCTGTGACCCCAGTGCACCTGTAGCAAGACGGGAGGCAGAGACAGGAGAACCGCCAGAAGCTCGTGGCCAGCTGGCCTGGTGAATGCCGTGTTGAATGAAAGACCTGCCTCAAGCGAGGTGTAGGTGAGACCGACGCCCTCACACATGAACACGCACCCACATCTACACACACTCACAACAAGAAAAAACGGGAAAGAGTGAGAGCAGGATGGGAGAAGTTTTTAAAACGTTTTTCTTTTTAAAAGTAGCAAGTAGTGTGTCAGACACAGTACTGGCTTCTGGGGAACTAGTGGTGGCCAGGAACGCAGGCTAGGCCTCTGGCCTCCCAGAGCTTAGTGCCTAAAGAAAGAAGCAGACACGTGAAAAATGAGAACTGTGCGCCATCTGGTCCGGTGCCTGGAGGATGGGGAAGGTTTCCTGGAAGAAGGGGTGTCCATCGCCGGGAGGAGCTGTCTGGCACAAGACCCGTGAATGCCAAGCGGGGCGGGGTGGAGGTCCGAACTGGCGACCTCCCTCCATGCTGGCTTAGGCCGAGGCCAGGCTGGCACTTCCCTGCACTGGTCAGCCACAGCTAGAGTCTTGTGCAAAATGGACATGTTATTAGTCGTCCCCAGAGGCCCGAGCTGTGAAAGCTCATGTTGATGATGGATGGTAATTACCGCTGCCGCCGTGAGTGCCAGGAGCCCAGCCTCTTCCATGAATGTGGAAATGAGGGGTTTTGGCTTTGCACAGCTTTCTGATGGGTAGGCCTGCTTGTGGCTAGCCACCTGGAGTGGAGGGAGGGCCTGGGTAGGAAACACAGGACCAAACCCGTGGATTTCCTTCCTTCTTTCCGCCTCTTTTGTGAGCACATGTCATGCATACTTGTAGAACCAGGCAGGGGACAGAAGTGAGTGAGGTGGATACAAGCCCAGCCTTGAAAACCCAAACAATAGGAAAACTAACTTGTCATTTGGGGGTTTCCATGCCGTACTTCAGTGTGAACCATTCAATCCTGGTTTGCAGATGAGTGGAGTGAGACTCAAAGAGAAGGGAATGAATGTCTTCAAGATTGCACAAACAGTAAGTGGCAGATTTGAACTTGGACCTGTTCATCTGGGAGGCATATATTTTTGACCCACCCCGAGGAGCTCAGGTCTATAGGGGAAGACACCCCCCTGCCCCCCACCCCCGCCAAGACTGATAGCTTGTGAGAGCATGTGGCTCAAGCTGTGATAGTCACAAGAGGGAGTGGAATTCTGTCATGGCCTGTGGAGTCTGGTCAAGGGAGGCCCACTGGGCAGAAAGGACCATTTGACAGTAGCTCAAGCCCAGGAAACTAGGCACGTATTTGAAGACTATCTGCTGGGTTCGTGTGGGAGGAACAGGTAGGACAGGGCCCGGGGGTGGGATGGAGATGAACATGGAAAGGAGGCTGGGTACTGATTTTGGAGTTTGTTTCTCGCCACAATGGTGGGGCGTGGTTCAGAGCCTGAAGGAGGGATGGGAGTACCCCTACTTAGAACTGCATTTGGGCCATTACGCTTATGAGGCTTCCCCCTGAAGATGTTCTCAGGAGCTTAGGTTTCCTGACGGAACAGCACGGAGGCTTCTCATGTGGCCACAGGGAAATTGGGAGCCTCGGCAGAAAGTGATTAGCACTGTCTGCTCAGTTGGGAGCCTTAGCAGACAGAGTTTGATTAGCACTGTCTGCTCAGAGTTGTGAGGCTTTGCAGACAGAGTTTGATTAGCACTGTCTGCCCTAGGTATCAGTGTTGCCTGCACACCAACACTTTCACCAAACACCTGAACTGCACACCTGAGAGAGATTGTTTTGATTCTCACGCTGTCCCCTCACAAGCAATTGTCCTACTTATTACTGAAGTGTAGCAGAATTTCCAGAGTTTGGGGCCTGGTTAGAGGACCGGTGAGCCAGGGTCTTGCTATATATCCCAGGCTGACCTTGAAGTTTCCATCTCAGAAGAGTTGAGATTATAGGCATGTACCACCCTGCCCAGCTCCCAGATTCCTTTCATTTCTCCCTAACATTTTTTTAAATCAGTTTTTATCCCCACAACTACATTTTGAGGAAATTTCAAAAAGTTTGATGCGTCATGGTGGGTCTCACTTCACATTTATATCTGCCTAACTGCAAAGGTTCTTTCCTTGTAGTCTGTGGATAGAATTCTGGGGCAGGTGTCTTGGAACTTGAATGAGACCAAAAAAAAAAAAAAAAAATTCACTTTTATTTTCATTAACTTTACCTGGAATTTAGCATACTGTTTAATTCAGTTTTAGGCAACAAGGCACAGTTGGAAAATACCTGTGACTATAACTTGGTCATGAGAGGAAATCTCGCTACTTACTTACTTTCTTTTCTTTTTCTTTCTTTTTTTGCCCAGACTGACCCTGGAACTCACTATATAGTCTCAGGCTGGCCTCAAACTCACAGCAATCCTCCTACCTCAGCCTCCCAACTGCTGGGATTAAAGGTGTGCACCACCACGCCTGACTCTTTTTCCTTTTTTGGGGGGGGGGGGGCAGTAAGTGTTGAAACAAGGTCTCATGTGTAGCCCAAGCTGGCCTCATACTCACTGAATAGCTAAAGATGGCACTGAACTTCTAACCCTCTGGTCTCTCCCTCCTGAGAGCTGGGATGACAGGCCTGTGCCCCACGCCTGGCTGAACTTCACCTACTTTTACTCAGTGTCACAGTCTTGGAGCTCTCTGAAAGGCCGTGTACACCTGCCACAAATTCAAAGTGATGGTTATCAGGTCAGTGCCAGATATTATTTAATACTTTAATAAAGAACCTTTGGGCCTGGAGAGATGGGTCAAAGGCACTTGCTTGCAAAGTCTGATGGCTTGGGTTCAATTCCCCAGTACCCATGCAGAGCCAGATACACAAAGTGGCACATGCATCTGGAGTTTGTTTGCAGTGGCAGGAGGCCCTGGCATGCCCATTCTCTCTCTCTCTTTCTCTCTCTCTCTCATCAATAAATAATTTTTTTAAAAGCTTTTTTTTTTTTTTTCGGTTTTTCGAGGTAGGGTCTTACTGTGGCCCAGGCTGACCTGCAATTCACTATGTGGTCTCATGGTGGCCCAAACTCATGGTGATCCTCCTACCTCTGCCTCCCAAATGCTGGCATTAAAGGCGTGCGCCACCACGCCCAGCTTTAATCACCCTGTCACAATTTTAAGTAACATATTGATAAATGTATTTAAATATGATTTCCTTTGTAATCTAAAGCATTGTTCTTAAGAGGTTGTGGCCCTCCCCAGATCACTTAAGGGATCTTTGGCCCCTAAAAAGTTAAAATTTTCTATCCTAATTGAAATTAGGAGCCTTTCTTGGTGTTTGAATTTTTTTTATTTTTTGGGGGGGGTGTTCGAGGTAGGGTCTCACTCTAGCCCAAGTGGACCTGGAATTCACTATGTATTCTCAGGGTGGCCTCGAATTCATGGTGATCCTCCTACCTCTGCCTCCCGAGTGCTGGGATCAAACGCATGCACCACCATGCCTGGCTGTGTTTGAAATTTTTTTATTTTAAGTGTTTGACATTTAAAGTTAATTACTACTTTAATTTTTTGGATATAAAGTAACAAGAGCCCTTGCCCCTTAAAGAAATAAACTGAAGGAGTGGAGAGATAGCTCAGTGGTTAAGGTGTTTGCCTGCAAAGCCTAATGACCTGAGTTAAATTCCCCAATTCCCACAGAAAGCTAGATGCACAAAGTGACACATGCATCTGAAGTCCATTAGCAGAGGCTGAAGGCCCTGATGTGCCTATTCTCTCTCCTATCTCTCACTGCTTGCAAATAAATAAAATTATTTTTAAAAGAAATAGACTGAGATCTTTACAGATGAAAGGAAAATAAATGAATTAACCAGTCAACAAAACCCTGGAGGACACTGGAAAATCAACAGAGTCTGGTCACCGTTCCAGAAGTTCTTGTGATCTCTGGCTCCTGTAGGCTCAGCCAACCCATGTGGCTGTGCTCCTGGTTCTCTCTGGGTAGCAGCGTGTCTGCCGGGTGGCCCCGGTTGGAATGAGCCCCCTTCTTTTCAGTGGGGAGGCCACACCCTCCTTGTGTGTCTTGCCCCTGCCCTCGTGCCCTTCCATCCTAGGCAGAGCCACTTGACTGAGGTCAGCCTTAGTGGAGTTATTTGGAAATCTTAGATATTCTTCCCTTGGGAAATATAGACTCGTATGTTTGGAATTTGCAATTATCTTGGTGTATACCTTCCTGAAAGTCTTCATGCAGCCCTGACCCCTCCCCATGCTCAAGACCACCACACTGGGTGCTCACTGTACAGTGGGGACCAACTGAGTGCTTGATTCTTTGAGAGCCCCCCCCCCCCAGAGGGAGTGTCTGTTATTACATCCCTATCTTGTGGAAGAGAAAACTGGGGCTTTCCTTTTGAGGAGCTGGGGTTGGGGGTAGGAGAGGATAAGTAACTTGTCCAGGATCACAGAGCCAGGGTGTGACTGAAGTGCTGGGCCTCATCCTGGGCTGTCTGATTCTAGACAGGAAAGCGGTCAGTCATCTCACGCCTCCTGTCGCTCCACACTCCTGCGTGCATGCGCCAGGCAGGAAGTCCTGCTTCTGTTCAGGGGGCCTGTGGTCTGACCAGTCATGCCTTACTCCCCAAGCACCGGTCCTGAGTGTTGGGTACTGTCAGCCAGCCTCAGCCCACAGGGGGCTCTTTGCCTGCCGTCAGGACCATACGCCCAAGCCCTCTCTCTCTCTCTCTCTCTCTCTCTCTCTCTCTCTCTCTCTCTCCATTTGTAGCCTTTTTGCCCTGTAAATGCAGCGAGGCAGTCCCCGCGGGCACTTGACCTCAACATATCCCTTCCCAGAAACACCCAGCCGCCACATGTAACCTTTCACTCCCTCCCTCATTCATTCATTCATTCATTCTTGCTGGATCTCCCGCAGGCAAAGCTGGTGCGGTACATCTGTAAGCAGCGGCAGTGCAAACTGAGCGTGGCCCCTGGCGACAGGACCCCCGAGCTCAACAGCTACCCGCGCTTCAGCGACTGGCTGTATACCTTCAACGTGAGGCCCGAGGTGGTGCAGGTACATGGTGGGACCCGGGAGAGGAGGGAGGGGCTGCACACAAACCTGAGGGTGAGCTTCACTGGGGCTAAGACGGGCAGATGTACGCTCTTCTCATGGGAAGCGGGCACGGGGGTGGCATGATGCAGAACACTACTTTCCAGCAGGTACCCAGGGTACAGCAAGTACCCCAGGTGCAACGGCCACCTCTTGGCTCTGTGGTAGACATCGTTTAGCCCATAGAAAATATCATTTTGGAGCTGGAGAGATGGCTCAGCAGTTAAGGCACTTGGCCTGCAAAGCCTAACAGCCATGGTTCAATTCCCTAGTACCCATGTAAAGCCAGATGTACAATGTGGCGCATGCGTATGGAGTTCATTTACAGCAGCTAGTGGCCCTGGTATACCCATTCTCGCTCTCTGTCTCTCTCTTCTCTCTATCTCCTGCTGCTTGCAAATAAATAAATGAATAAATCAATTTGCACAAATGTCTGTAAGGAAGTTATTATCATCCTTACCATGTTATACTTGAGAAAATTACAGCCCATGATGTTTAAGCAACTTGTTGTAAATCACATAGCTAGTAAGTGGTCAACTAGGGATTGGATTTTATCTGAGTTGAATTTACTTTTCCAACTGCTACATTGTTTTGTTTTCCTTCTTTGGTCTATCTTCTCGTTGTTCATCCATCCTGCCCACCCACAATTTACTGCCTAACCCACCAGTGTACTTAGAGAGTTTGTCAGGAGTGTGGAACAGTGCTCACCATGTGAAAGGAAGCCAGTATGTGGCAGGTGTGGCTCACCAGGTCGTTCTACTAAAATCTCCTACATCCATTCCAAAACTTAAAAGCATTCATGCCAAGCATGGTGCCACACACACCTTTAATCCCAGCACTCGGGAGGCAGAGGTAGGAGGATCGCCGTGAGTTTGAGGCCAGCCTGAGACTACATAATGAATTCCAGGTCAGCCTGGGCTCGAGCAAGACCCTATCTTGAAAAATTAAAAAAAAAAAAGCACTCATTATGTATGAACAAATAATAATTTGCATATTCCTATCACTTAGGAAAAATATCTTGGACCATTGAGATTTTGTTATATCCTTCTCAGTCCTCCCACACCTCCAAAACAGAAGTCTTTGTAAACTCCCTCGTGGGATAGTACTATACCATCCAAGCAGGGAGTCACTAGCCTCAAGTGCTCAAGTGGCTGATGAGCAGCCAGGAATGGCTGCAATTTCAGAGATGTGAACTGCTAACGCTTTCCAAACAAAGTGTAACTTTTTATATCTGCTCTATGTTGAAGGGACAGTCTTTGGAAATGTGAAGCTAAATAAAATATTACTAAAATTAATTTCTCTTTTACATTTGGTGGGTTTTTTTTAGCTTTTTTTTTTCTCTTTTGAGACGGGGTCCACAGTGTCAAACTTGCAGCAATACTCTAGCCTCTGCCTCTGGAGTGCCGGAGTGTGAAACGTCATGCTTACCTAGCTTGTTACTTTCCAAAATGTGGCTGGTCAAATTACAATATGTGTGTGGCTTGTCTTCCTTTGTTTTTCTTTCTTTCTGGTACTAATGACCAAATCCAGGGCCTTTTGCTTGCTAGGTAGATGCTTTTCTACAGAGCTAAATCCCCAACTCGTTGTCTTCTGTTTTCATTGGACAGCACTGGTTTAAACCATCTTGAATAATTTTGTTTTGTTCTCATTATTATTATTTTTTTGAGACAAGGACTGATATAGCCCAGGCTGACCTTGAACTCCTGATCCTCCTGCCTCTACCACCCAAGTGCTGGGATTACAGGAGTGTGCCACCATGCCCACTATATATGATGCTGGGGATCACACCCAGGACATGGTGCATATTAGGCAAGCACTCTACCAACTGAGCTATAGCCCTAGCCCTGTTCTCATCATTTAATACACGAACCCAATATGTTTTGCTTTGGTTTTTACACTTTTGTGTTATAATCATCATTTATTTATGCTTATTGAGTAAATACACCATAGTTACCAGCCAGAGGGGAATTCTAGCTGTTGGCTATTAGATATGACAGTGGTCAGTTTTATTTGTGAAGCTCTTTATACACTTAGGAATTTTCCCTAGAAGAGATTAGTATATGGGAAATGACACCAACATAAAATGTGCCTGTCACGTTATGGAGTCACAAGTGAGTAGGGGGCTGGAGAGATGGCTTAGTGGTTAAGGCACTTACCTGTGAAGCCTAAGGACCCAGGTTTGATTCCCCAGAACCCACGTAAGCCAGATGCACAAGGTGGCACATGTGTCTGGAGTTCTTTTGCAGTGGCTAGAGGCGCTGGTGTGCCCATTCTCTCTCTCACTCTCTCTTCCTTTCTCTTTCTCATAAATAAATAAATATTTTTTAAAGTGAGAAGCAATCTTAAGGGAGCTCAGCAGTGAGATACCACTCAAGCTGTCCCAGTCTGTCACATGGGCCAGGTCCAGGCAGAAAGGATGGAGTGACATGAAAGTTGAGGGAAACTGCTCTGTAAGACAGAGAGGTTCCTTGAACATTAACAGTCATGCCTTGTACATGCGTGCATATGCACATGAGCACAAACATACGTTAATGCATACCCTCAAATACCGTGCAGTAATCTCCAGCCATCTCCCCACACACTTTCATTCCCATCAGTTTTTTGCCAGACAGGAAGGAGGTCTGGACATGTACTGGTGGTCATAGATTTAAACCTTTGGACTTGGAGACTGTGAAGGATCAAACACTCTCTGTAGGCCCTCAGCCAAGTCACACTGTGCCACCCCCTGCCCAAGATCTCAGGGACAGAAAGAACTTCCCATACCCGTGCCTTTACCTCCAACTGAGGACTCTGCATTCCAAGGACAGTCACCGATCTAGTGATAGGGAGAGACCTGAGGCCCAGCATACTGGACTCCAAACCACGCCTTTTCTCCTCCCTTCCTGTCCTAAGATGTCTTTGGCAGCTGGCCTTGCTCCCTGGGGGACGTCTCTGCAGAGAAGTTTTTTCAGGTGAAGTGGTTTGGGGAGGACTCCGAATGGTGTTTTCCCCTTCAATAATCCTGCAGAGCTCAGGAGACTCCGTCTTTAATAGGAGCCCGCTGTGCCCAGGATAGGAGCTGGTGCTGTGGAGCCTGAAGTTGATGTGTGGCCTCCTGGAAAGCTGTGACTGACGGCAGCTGGGACAGAGGCCCCCAGCAAGGCGGAGATGCATTAGATGTTGCCTTGGGCACTCGTTGAACCATGGGCCCCAGTGATTCAGCAGAGCTCAGTGCCTCTGGAGCGGCCAGCTCCTTTGGATACAGGGAGCTGGCAGACAGCAGAGGCAGGAAGCCAGGATGTTCCTTGGGACAAGAGCTCCGGGAGAGGAGGGAGAGCAGAAATACCTCCTGCTGCTCATAATCTCTCCACCTGGGGACCATGTGGCAACTCAGAAGCTCAGGCCAAGATCACATCCTGTCCAGCTGATATGTGGATATACACTGTCTTCCATACACAAATACACTCTGTCTCCATGCCTACAGGGATGCTGTCCTCCACACCATTTCCCCACCTCAGTGCCTGATTAGGTGGTAGTTAGGATCATTCCCGTCCCTGCGTGCTTCCTAAGAAGTTGTGTGGTGCCATGCGTGCAGAACCAACCACAGGAAGCTAGCAAGCCCTAGAAGAGCCAGCAGGACAGCTTGACTGCCACAGGTGGTGAGGTGTTCCAGGGTCTTGCCAACTGCCCTCACGGGGCAGCCCCAACATCAGCATCTTGGCCTGCTATAGGGAGAGGCTGCCCTTTCCAAGCTTCAGGAGAACTTGGGCCCCATTAGGGTCTTCATGCAGGGGTAGGAGGGATTCTTGGCTTAGCAGAAGCATCTTGCCCCTCATGCTGACGGGAGCTCTCTGAAGTCCAGGGAGAAACTAGATTCCATAAAAAACGCAGGAACTTGGGCTGGAAAGATGGCTCAGTGGTTAAGGTGTTTGCCTGTGAAGCCCAAAGACCCCGGTTCCGTTCCCCAGTACTCACGTTAAGCTGGTTACACAAGGTGGCACTTGCATCTGGCTGGCAGTCGCTAGAGGACCTGGCATGCCCATTCTCTCTATATATCTGCCTCTCTCTTTCTCTCAAATAAATAAATAAAATACTTTTTAAAATGCAGGAGATTGATAGGCCCATGGACCCCAACTTTTGGGTCCTTGTCCATGTTAGCAAGGAATTGAAAACATGGACTCAAAGAAGGGTGAACTGTGAATTATGAGATTTATTTCATGGAGTGTTGGGATCCAGAGGGAAGACAGGCAGGGAAGCCCAAGCTAAAAGAGAGGAGAGATGGAGAACGTCTCCTTCATGGTCCAGGGTGGAAGTCTCTGGAGAAGGCACACACACACACACACATGCACACACACGCGCACACACGGAAAGCAAAGCAGGAGAGCCCAAGCCAAAAGATCCCCCTAGTATAGTGGATCGAAGAAAGCTGCGAGAGAATAAGGAGCTCAAGGCTTAAAGAGAGATCACACGCACAGCAAACAGCAGAGTGGTGAGAGACTGGTACGCGATGTCTCACATCGCTGTGGCCTGGAAAGGCTGGGGACGCAGGAGCCGTCCTCATAGGATGCACTGGATAGAGGTCTGGGAGGAGGCTGGTGAGGAAACTGGGTCAGTTCAGGGCATGCTACGTGTGTGGAGCACGGAGCTGCGCCCATCTTAAGGCAGATAATTGAAGTGTATGAGAGAGCGAGGGAGGAGGAATAAACGTTGGAATTGTTTTAAGGGAAATAGAAACTCCCACTGGTGAGAAGGTAGGGTTCACTTGAGCAGTGTGAAGGTGGAAAGGGCAGTACCCTGTATTCGGACAAGGTCTCGAGGCCTGTAGGGTGGAGGGGCTGAGGATGGGAAAGGAGCCAGGCCCAAGCTTACAGGCAGGCCCTGCCCCTTGCCCCCCACACTGTGACAGCTTCCAGCCACCCCCTGCTCCCTGGGTGAAACCAAGCCTCATAGCTTCAGCTCCTGGCTGCCCCAGGGGAAATGATTTCATGCCTGCTGATCCTGGCTGTGAGCCATTTTGTTTTTCCCCTTCCGCAGTTTTCCCTGGTGGAAGTTGTTAAAGGAAGTGGCAAGCCCTGGTCGGGGCTGCTTCTAGCAGGCAGAGGCCAGGGGTCCGGCGGGGGGCCTCACCACACGTCCCTGCACAGGCTCCCTGTCACACTTCCAAGCTGAAGATGGCCGCAGGTCTGGTAAGGTGCTCTGTTTTGCGGTCCTGACAGGCAAGGTTCTCTTTTCCCTTTCCTCTCAGTCAGTCGCAGGTTGAAAACGAAGCCTTGGGGTGAGCTTGAGTGCTCCCCACTTCTGCCACCATCTTGGCCTCCCATTGGTTAGGAGTGGCTTTGGCTGTGGCTGTGTGGACATGAGAGTCTGCCTGTAAGATCCAAACCAGAAAAGTCTACTAACTAGTGTTTGGCTTCTAGGGTACATCTCAATAACATAAGGCCTGTGGCCCTCCCTTTTACCCTCGTCTTCCTCACTCTTCCCAGGGACCCTCACACCCCTCTCTGGGAGCCAGACACCCTGCTGTTTACCTGCTGGGAACTGGGGCCCTCCTGGGGAAACAAGCCCATCATTCCACCTTGAGGAGAGATCTACACAAATCTGTCAGCCATAGCCACTAGCGGCTGCCAGGGGCAGAGGAAGCTAGAATCCAGTACCGGGTGCCAGGTCTTGGTACAAGGTCTCAGTGCAAGGTTCTGGGTCTCAGGAGCAGCTCAGAGCACTGGGCCTCAGGGCCTTTCTTTAGGAAGGGCCAGCAGAAGCCTGATGGGTAGAATGACGTGCCCGTGTCACACGGACCCGTCAAAGAAGAACTGAAGTAGAGGCTAGAAAGAAGGACACAAATGGCAAGGGGCGCTCATAAGAGCATCCTGTCTAGTCAGAACTCTAAGTTGAGGTTTATCAGCCTCATACAGTGAGCTGATGGTAAGGTCAGAATCCAGACTCGCACCATTTAAGATCCAAAGCCAGCCCACTCTTGATTTTTATTTATTTTTAAATATTTTATTATTTATTTATCTTATTTGAGAGAGAGAGAAATAGGGAGAGGGAGTGAGAAAGAATTAGACAGAGAGAATGGGCACGTTAGGGCCTCTAGCTGCTGCGAACAAACTCTGGGTGCATGCACCCCCCCCTTGTGCATCTGGCTTACATGGGTCCTGGGGAATTGGACCTGAGTCCCTTGGCTTTGCAGGCAAACGCCTTAACCACTAAGCCATCTCTCCAGCCTGATTTTTGTTGTTGTTGTTTTGTTTTTCAAGGTAGGGTCTCACTCTGGCCCAGGCTGACCTGGAATTCACTATGGAGTCTCAGGGTGGCCTTGAGCTCACAGCAATCCTCCTACCTCTGCCTCCTGAGTGCTGGGATTAAAGGCATGCACCATCATGCCCAACTCTGATGTTTTAAAAAAATATTTTATTTTCATTTGTTTATTTGAAAGAGAGAGAGAGGGTGAGAGAAAGAGGCAGAGAGAGAATGGACGCACCAGGGCCTCTAGCCGCTGCAAACAAACTCCACACGCATGCGCCACCTTGAGTATTTGGCTTATGTGGGTCCTGGGGTATCAAACCTGGGTCCTTTGGCTTTGCAGGCAAGCACCTTAACCGCTGAGCCATCTCTCCAGCCCCCACCCTTGATTTTATCAGCCAGAACGGCGTAGTCTGAGGCTGCAGTCCAGTGGAATAACTGAGTTGGCTACTTTCATCTCTCTCCTTTGCTTCCACCTCCTTCCTCCCCTTCCCTCTTTCCTTTCCATCCACTCATTAATCACCTCCCTTCAGGGGAGGACACACAGATGAACAAAGTGCATCCGCCCTGGAGGCTTGCAGCTGCTAGATTCCCTTGTCCACGGTAAACACGGTAGAGTGCTGGCTGGTGGCCCCATGAGAAGGAATGGATGAGCAGCCTCAGATCCCCAGCCTGGGGTGAGGGGACACTTACAGCATTCTTGCCTCTGTGTCCAGTTCTCACTTGCTAAGTGAGCATGTGATTAGCCATGTGCTCCTGTCCTTGGGGAATGCGTGTCCATCACTGTCTCTGTCCGATTGCTAAAGTAATTTATTTCTCTGATTCTTGACCAAGTTACCCTCATTTAAGCTTCTGGGGTTGAGGTGCCTAGCAGTCTGCGGAGTCATGGGCAGGAGTGCCCGGCTCTGTGCTGCGTGGCGTTGTGGACTGCTTCATTCTTTGGATATCTAGACTAACTACAGTGCAAAGTGACTGGACTGGCATCCCCATGAGGGCACAGGCATGGCTGCTTCCTTCATGGTTGCAACCCCAGTGCCTACGTGCACGGCGTGCCTACCTAATACTTGGGTTCAGATATCATCCAGAGCTTTTCCATCCTTGACCTGAGGTGAGCCAGGCGCTCCATCACTGGGCCAACGAAAGCGGCATTGCGGGGATCGCTGAGGAGGCCAGGGACTTCTGCTCATCACCGAGGGGCCAGTTCCTAGGCTACCTAGTTTCTGTCTGATACAAGCAGGATTTGAACAACAGTATGTGGCCCACAGTGAGATGGCTTTGATGTGCCCTGTGCTGAGCCTCCTCTGGGGCCAGTAGCTTCCAAACTGCTAGCTTGTGTTTGGTCCCTCCTCCTCCTGGTATGGCCTCAAGGTAGGATTGTTCTAGAAGGAGCTGATGAACCAGAATGCAGTGGGAAATGGTTGTGTCAAACACTGAACTGTTTCCGATATTATAAAACAAGAGTTTCCCCCTTCTCTGCCTTTCTTTTTTAATAACTCATAGATAAGTTCTCAGAGTCCCCCATTCCCAGGAGTGTAGCACGCCTTGGGACAGGCAGCAGGATTGGAAGTCAGGCTCTCTTAGGAATATGCCAGCTGGCATCTATGGCCCAGGGCCTGGCTCGAGGCAGACAAAAACCTGACTCGGCATTTTCCAGCCGTGTGGCTTGGACAAGTCCTTTAACTTCTCTGTGCGCCGGGTTTCTCAGATGCTAACTGTCCTAGCTAGAAACTGCAAGAGTCACTCCCGGTACCTTCTGCTTCCTCATCCCCCACATTCAATCGACTTGCAAATCCCACTGGATCTTCTTCCAAATGCATGTCCCAGATCCATCTGTGTCTCTTTTCCATTGGCAGCACACCCTACCACTTTGGCCCTCCCTTTGCTTCATTCTTCATGATCCAAGAGTGATTTTTGGGTTTTTTTTGTTTGTTTGTTTGTTTGTTTGTTTTTTTGGCTTTTGGTTTTTTTGAGGTAGGGTCTCGCTGTAGCCCAAGCTGACCCGAAATTCACTGTGTAGTCTCAGGGTGGCCTTGAACTCATGGTGATCCTCCTACCTCTGCCTCCCGAGTGCTGGGATTAAAGGCGTGCGCCACCACGCCCGGCTTCCAAGAGTGATTTTTCTTGAAACCCAAATCCAGACACCTTGCTTTTCTGAGCTGAGCCCTGCCTTGGTGCCTTGTCACACTCAGCACAAAATCCAAATCTGTCACCATTCTCTTCCAAACCCTGAAGTTTCGGTGTGTGCCTCCTTCACATCTCTTCCGGCTCCTCCTCCTGCCCTGGCATTGGCATGAGTCAGGCTGTTTCCTGTCCTAGCCCAGGGCTCTTGTGTGCTCTTTGCCTCTGCTGGGATGGTTCTGTGCCCTCAGGCCTGGGCCGTCTCTGCCCCTGCAGTGCTGGGAGGTCAGTAACCTTAGGAAGGCGGTCCTGTGCAAATCAGATGCCTCCCGTGTCTGCCACATTCACTCCACACATTCTTCCCTTTTTTAGCACTTAATCGCGAGTTTCGTGTACATGCTTTAGTTTTGAATTTGCTTTTTATTCTGTGGTTCTAGTTAGGATGTATAGATGACCTTGCGCTCGTTCTTACATCCCCAGCGCCTACCACACACTTGGTATTCAGTAGCTATCTGTTGATGGGACGAATGACGAGTGATGGATGGATAGCTGGACCGTGGGAGGTACCAGGAGCACAACAGGCGCTTACCAAGTAAAGCTGTTGTATTCTGCTGCTCGCAGTCAGAACTTTCCTGTAGCAAGTTCAACTTCAGGTCAAGACTTTTATCGGCATACACGGTCCGGGGAAGTGGGGTGAGAGGCTCAGATGGTGCTGTTAGGGCATGCCTCCACAACAGGCTGTTCCACGTAGCAGGCATGAAAGGCTTGGGCAGCTTAGCCTCACTGCTTCCCACTGTGTTTGTGCCTTTGCTTCCCCCTGAAGTGTAGCCACCAGATCCCACGGATGATTCTGACTGTATTGATTTTGGTCACATGCTTACATCAGTCTACAAGCTAGGAAGACGGGGAACTGGCTCAAAGGGCCTGGAGGGTCAGAGCCACCTGCACTCAGAAGTGGCTTCCTGAGCTGGGCATGACGGCGGAGGCCTGTAATCGCAGCTACTCAGGAGGCTGAGGCAGGACGCTACAGAGTCAATTCAGGACCAGCCCAGGCAACTTAGACCTTATTATAAAATTTAAAAGTAAAAGGATTGCTGAGAATAGCAATTAATCCTCAACTCTGCGGGAGATATAAAAGGAGGAAGAGAGGGAGGGAAGAAGGGAAGGAAAGAAGGTGGGAAGGAGATGGATTCTGATTGATTGATTGATTCCTGGAGGAGCGAGTTCTGCCAGGAAGGTAGAGGAACAAGGCATGCAGAGACTCCTGGTGTGTTAACAGTTGCTACCGTAGCTGCTGTGGCACCCATGCCTCTGTCTCTCTGTGGGAGAGAGATACCTAGAGGTCTCAAGTGACCACCATGTGACCATTTCCCAGCAGTGGTCGGAAGTCCTGTGTCTGAGGAGGAACCATGGGCCTCAGGCTCCGAATGGCCTGTGAGATGCACCTGCATGCCTCGTTGCCAGTAACCTTATGAGATAGCATGCTGCTATGCTCCGTGTAGAGTAGAGACAGAGGGACACGACCTGTAACTGAGGTCACCTAGGTGGTAGGTGACAGAGCCAGGATTCATCTCCAGGAAGTCTGACTGCAAAGCTGGGACATAAAATCCTCTTTCTTCTCTTTCTTTTATTCTCTCTCATTTTTCATGGGTAGGCCTGTGTTCTATCTTTCCTTCCAGAGTGCCTTTTACATTTAAAAAAATCTTTATGGGCTGGAGAGATGGCTTAGCGGTTAAGCTCTTGCCTCTGAAGCCTAAGGACCCCAGTTCGAGGCTCAATTCCCCAGGACCCACATTAGCCAGATGCACAAGGGGGCGCACGCATCTGGAGTTCATTTGCAGTGGCTGGAAGCCCTGGCACGCCCATTCTCTCTCTCTCTCTATCTGACTCTTACTGTCTCTGTCACTCTCAAATAAATAAATAAATAATGAACAAAAAAAATTTTTAAAAAGGGCTGGGGAGATGGCTTAGTGGTTAAGGTGCTTGCCTGCAAAGCCAAAGTACCCAGGTTCAATTCCCCAGGACCCACGTAAGCTTGATGCACAAGGTAACACATGCGTGTGGAGTTCGTTTGCAGTGGTTGGAGGCCGGGGCACGCCCATTCTCTGTCATTCTCCTTCTCTCTCTCTCTCTCTCTCTCTCTCTCTCTCTCTCTCTGTGTGTGTGTGTGTGCCTCTCAAATAAATAAAAAAATCTAAAAAAAATTAAAACTCATTATTTATTATTTGAAAGTAGTATTTCCTAAATCTAATTGTTCATTGTAGGAAATTTTGGAAACCGCATAAAAACATCAAAAAGAAAATGAAACCCCTGCATAATTCACCCCCTCCCCACCCCACACCAGTGCCATTACGTAACTTCCTTTTTGTTATTTTCTTTCCTCCTGGAAAGGAAGGGTCACCCGCGCTGGGGTCCCTTCTAGCATTCTAGCAGTGTGACAGCTGCGCATGCTCACTTACAGCTGCCTCGTCTGTTGTCCCGAGCATGCTGCCACTCAGAGGACTCTTCTTGTGTACCCCAAATGGGTGAGACACTGCAGGGAGCTGGAGAGGGACTTCCCCCAAGTGACTCACGGGAGTTGGGAGAGGACCGTGTTCTTGTTAACCGGAGGGACGCAGAGCAGAAAGGCAAAGAGAAGCTCTACGTCCAGGACCTGACACCTCGGGTCCCCCCCCCCACCCCCTGCCACATAAGAGGCCACGGCAGCCCGCACGCCTACCGCCCAGCACCTGCTCCGGGAGGTATGTGCTGACTCCCTGGCTCCCAGGCACAAACTATTTTTGGCTGCTGTGACTGTTGACTATAGTCATGTAAACAGAAACCCCTCTCCCTGTCTCGTTCTTCCCTGGGATACTGCACAAGGGGCCCGGGGCTGCTGGGGAGCCTGCGCCCAGGCCCCTTCACCATGCATTGTCTGTGGAGCTGGGTGATGGCCAAGGCTTCCAGGGACCCAGGGTCTCCACCGCCTGCCTTGCTGAGAGAAGCCCACGGTCCCAGCCAGCCTGGACTGGATGAGGGTTGTGAGGTAGGCTCCGGGGGCCAGGCTCAGGCTGCCCATGAGCCCCCCGAGGGGTTCTTCTGACTGGACGCTGTGTCCTTGCTTTGCTGACTGGCTGTCAGACATAGAAGAGATGTGTACATTTCTTACTACAGAGTAACTGGAGAGCAGTCTGAACCTTCTAGAAAGTAGATTATCCCCATCTTTCCAGTGAAGGGCTTTGTTTTTTTTTTTTTTTTCCTGCTTCTAATTAAAATAGGACACACACACACACTTGTTTTGAGCCGCTGCGGTCGGTCGGTCACAGGGAGCTTACTGGCTGCCACAGTGTGGGCCGAGCTGGCCCTGCCCCCATCTTCGGGTTGACCAGGCCAGAGAGGCCAGGCTGCACAGAGACTGTGAGTACTGAGCACAGAGATGGGGCCGAACTCCAAACCCAGGTCCGTCGCTTACTTGCCGTGCGCTAAGGTGAGTGCCTGGGTCTCCCTGTGCCTCGGCTCCCGTAGCTAGCAGGCAGCTGAGCCTGGACCTATGGACTTACGGAGTGGTGGCAGCCCCCGAGCTTGTGATTTCAACGATTAAACTGGTCGTGAACAGGGGAGGCGTGTTGAGAAGCTGAGTAGGAATCTATGGGCCACTGCCCCATGTGGGTCTTTGGCTTTGTCCCAGAACCTAGGAGTTGGGGTATAGCTAATGATACGTGGGGGTCCCATCTTCCTTTCACAATGAAGAGTTTACCCCATCACCACAGTGGGAGTGGATAGGGTGGGCAAGAACTCAGAGCAAGAACACAGAGCTCAGGGTTTGGGTTCTCCTGCCATCTTTTTTTAAAATTTTTGTTTATTTTTATTTCTTTATTTGAGAGCGACAGACAGAGAGAGAAAGAGGCAGATAGAGAAAATGGGCGCGCCAGGGCCTCCAGCCACTGTGAACGAACTCCAGATGCATGCGCCCCCTTGTGCATCTGGCTAACGTGGGTCCTGGGGAATCGAGCCTCGAACCGGGGGCCTCAGGCTTCACAGACAAGCACTTAACCGCTAAGCCATCTTCCAGCCCTCCTGCCATCTTTTAATCCACCAATGTGCTCGGGACTTGCCAGGCACTGGAGGGGCCTGGTTTCTTTGGATTGAGTGGGGCTTTGGACCCATGAGATGAATGCTGTGTGGCTTGGCACCTCCTGGACAATTTCCTTTGGAGATGAGGCTCAGAGCCGAGGTCAGGGGGCTTTCCCTTGACTCCAGTCTCGGCCTAGCTCAGAACACCTAGAGGAATGGGACCTTGACATATTGACATGGAAGCTGCCAGGCCCTGCGAGGGCACATTATGTAGAACAGGTACCTGGCAGGGCTCTCGGAAACCCAGTGCTGTTGTTTCGGGCGATGCAAGCTGGTCCCTCCCCTCTCTGGGCCCTGGTTTCTCCTGTATACAATGACTGTTGCACTGGATTCTCTCAGAGGTCTCTTTGAAGTCTGCCTCAGACTTTGGCAGACAAAGGGTTTCTTCTCTACCTCTTGGGTATTGTTCGTGCCCGTCAGAACCTGGGAGCTGTGGTGACAGCCCCCTGGCTTGGGCTCTGGCCATTCTCTCATGGGCTCTGTTAGGCTCCCACAGCCTTTGAAGCCCAATGTTGCTATGGGGTACTTGTTTTCAGTGTTTTGGAAAACTACTGCCTGCTCCAGGATCTCCCAAGGGATCTTGCCCTGTCTCCTGGTTGAGCACTCTTGGAGAGTTCTAGAACAATACAGCCCTTGTCTACAGGCGGGGAGTCTGGCTCTCAGGTGACCAGCTCTGGGCTCCTTCCTGTGGCTCAGCTCATCTCCGGCCTGGACAGATAGACAAACTACCCCAGGCACAAGCCGCTGGTGGAGGGTCTACACCGTGGCTCCCGGTCCTGCATGATTGAAGCTGGGGCTAGACATGTGGCCACGGCCCACCTTTCATGCTGGGTACGCTCTGGCACAGCAAGACTTTCTGGTTGGTCTCAGAGTTCTCGTCCTGTAAACCTGGAGGAGACAAATATAGGTAGGAGATGGGGGAGAATTGGGGCTGGAATGTGGCTCAGTGGTAAAGCTCTTACCTACCATTTGTAAGGCCCTGGGTTCAAAAAAAAAAAATAAAGGAGACTTGGAAGGGGGAGATGTTGGGGACCTGTGAGCAGGAACGATGGCTGGAGGCACAACCCTACACTTTCATTCCAGCCAGGGCCTTAGTTAACCTTAGGTTTCCGTGGGAGACTAGACCTTGCCTCCTACAGCCTGTGTCTAGGATCGCCAGCATCCTGCATTGCTCGGGCTGTCCCAGCTTGGGCCTGTTATCACAGCTCCTTATTTCTTTCAAGAAGTGGCACACCATCTCCAGCTGTCACCTGCTCGTGCCTGCTATAACAAGGGGCACCATTTGCCGTCCACCCAGAAGCAAAGTGTCACCCAAGGGTTATGTATGTTTTGGCTGTTGGCAGATTGTCCACCCTTACCTGAGCCCTCCTTTTGGATGGCCTTTAGGCTATTCCAGTCTGAACTTGAACTTTACTGTGAGATCTTGTAAATAATAGTGTTTGTTTATCAAGACAGGGTCTCCCGTTGTAGCTTAAACTGGCATTGAACTCACAGTCCTTCTGCCTCTACCTCAAGTGCTAATTTTTCTTTTTTGTTTTTTTGAAGTAGGATCTCAATATGTCCAAGTAATTTTTCTTTCAGTTTACAACCCACAGATACCCCGAGTGTGTGGGGGGGTCCACCCTGTAGAAACCTACCCCATCCCTCTTTGTTTTAGAGGGAATGTTGACTGGGGGAAGCACCAGGGCCCAAAGCTGGAGAGAGGGAGCATTCCTGTCGTGCTGAACGCCTCTGGCCATCCTCTCTCTCTCTCTCTCACTCTCTTCCTCTTCTCTTTCTCTTTCTTTTCTTATGTTTTTTTTTTTTTCTTTTCCTTTGAGGCAGGGTCTCACTCTAGCCTCAGGTTGACATGGGACTCACTCTGTAGCCCAGAATGGCCTAGAACTCGCAACGATCTACCTACCTCGGTGTCTGATTACTGGGATTGTAAGAGTGAGCCACCGCACCCAGCTCCTGTGTCTGGCTATTTTCAACTTGCAGAAAGAGGGGTGGTTTTAGAAATGTGCGTTGCTGGGGCTGGAGAGATGGCTCAGCAGTAAAAGGCACTTGCTTGCAAAGCCTGATGGCCCAGGTTCGATTCCCCAGTACCCATGTAAAGCTAGATGCACAAAGTGATGCATGCATCTGGAGTTTGTCCCTGGGGTGCCCATACTCACTCTCTCTGTCTGCCTCTCTCTCTCTCTCTCTCTCTCTCTCCCTCTCTCTCTCTTCTGTCTCTCTTTCAAATTAATTAACTAATTAATTAAAAATGTTAGAAATGTGTGTTGATAACATGGATGGTGATAGACATAGGCTGCCTAGATAACATACGTGGGCCTGGCAAGCAGCCTGTGCTGGTGTTGGTCTCCTGCAGCTCATGCTGTGTCGGGGAAGACCAGAAAGCTCAGCATAGGGGGTGGCTGGAGAGGAGGGAGTGCATCCCAGGGCTTCTAGGAGATGGGGTCCCCCATGGTTGGTAAATATTTGTAGAGTAGTTTAAAAGCCTACTAGATGAGGGAATCAAAGAGCTATAGCCCATGGACCAAACCTAGCCACTGCTGGCTTCCTGCCATTTTGTGACACGTGACAATGATATGAAATTCAATTTTTTGAGTGTCCCTGTCATTGGACGTGGCCACGCCCACTTGTCTGAATGTCGTTGTTGGCTGTTTGGGTGCAGGGATAGTAAAGTAGACCTTGGGGCATTTCTGTGTCAGTGTTGGGGAAGAGGGGCTAAGAGGCAGCCGTAAGACAGGCCCTAGAGGGTGGAGCTGGCCCTGCAGGGAAGGTGGTGGCCATGGGAACTGCAGGTGCATCCAGCAGCTTAGGATCTATCTGTTCCAGACAGAGGTGGAGAACACCATCCCCTTCCAAAGACCATGAGAGGAAGGGATGGGCAGTTCTGAGGATTCAAGAAGCAGGGTGGGACCCAAGGGGGAGAGGACCTCCTGGGAGTCCCTCTGCAGCTACTTTCAACCCTACTACCAGAAGCGCACCCCGGGACCCATGATGCCAGTAGCTGCAGATAAACTGTGCCTAGGACAAAGAGCTAACTTCATGGAGCAAGTCAGTGGCTTCAGGACAAGCAGGGCCAACTGACTGGTAGTAGGTAGAGGTGGCTGGCTGTGCGCCAGCATCTCCCATTGGATATATGAAGAGTGCAAAAAGCACCCAGGAAATGGTTAATAAATGCCTAGTATGGGCTGGAGAGATGGCTTAGCAACCGCCTTTACCTGTAAAGCCAAAAAGGATCCCGGTTCGATTCCCCAGGACCCACGTTAGCCAGATGCACAAGGGGGCGCACGTGTCTGGAGTTTGTTTGCAGTGGCTGGAGGCCCCGGTGTGCCCATTTTCTCTCTCTCTCTTTCTCTGCCTCTTTCTCTCTCTCAAATAAATAAATAAGAATATATTCAAAATAAGTAAATAAAGAAATGCTTAGTATGACCTTCCTGTATTCACCCTGTCCCTGTCTCCTTCCCTCTATCTGCACCCCTCCATCTCTCCACTCCTCCGCCTTCCTGAGGCTTTCAGTTCCACACGTTCCCAGTGCGCACCAGAGACAGGCTAGTCCCTGATTCCAACCTGACTGCCCACATTGGGGCTGTACTTGCCTGGAGACGGAGGCCAGGAGAGAAGTCATCTCCTAGGACACCTGTGAGCCAGGGCCAGGCTGGGATTGGATGGAAACCATGCTGGCCTCGTGAGAAGACAGGCCACAGGGCACAGCCTGCCTTGGCTAGACCTGCCTTCTGAGCCAGCAACTTGCAAACCCCTTCTGCTGTGGGCTCTATGCTGTCCTGAATTGAGCCCCCAAAGCCTGTCTCATGCTCCCCATCCCAGAAGTTTCTGGCTTGGTTGCTGTAAGGTAAGGCTCTGATATCAGGATTCTCTTATAGCTGAGGCTAGTGTTGAACTCCTGATCCTCCTGCCTGTACCACCCTAATGCTGGGATTATAGACATATGCTACCACATCTGGCTTGTGATTTTTTTTATATATATAAAGTGCCTCAGAACCTGGCCATGGGCTTTGTAGTGAGACCTTGCCTCAAAAAAAAAAAAAAAAAAATCAGAAAATTCCAGGGTGGGGCAGGACTTAGGGCCACTCTTCTTACCCAGCCAACCTCATTAATTGTGAAAATAAGAAGAGCAAAGCCTGGCTCGTTCCTTTGCAGTGCTGGCTGCTGCCTGGCTAGGTGGAGAAGCTGAGCTCTGTTCTGTGACCCGCTCATTTCCTGGGGGTGAGGTCAGGAGGAAGCCTGGGCTGAGAACTGGCCCCTAGCGAAGCCAGTGTCTTCAAGCTTGCTGCTGATCTCTGGAAGCCCCAGAGGCTGCCCAGCCAGGCCCTACTGCCCCAGCCCCTCCTTGCCTCCCAGCATAGCGTTTTCATCCACGCTGCCCCCTCCCTGTCTCTCAGCCCAGTGGTGGGAGCAGGCAGGGAGGAACAGGTACCCCGGCCAGTTTGGGGTGTGCAGGATCCCTCTCCCCAGGCTGCTGCAGACATACCCTTTCCAGCCTTATTTCTCCTTTCTTGCCTCAGGGAGTGTTCAGGATCCTTTGATACCACTCATGGGGCCCTAGGCCACCTTTGGCCTCGGTTGTGCCCAGTACTCAGGGAAGGATCCTGCATCTATTGGCAGCTGTGGTGTCTTGGGGATACCTCCGCAGATCAGGGTTCCAGGCAGTGCCGTGCAGGCAGAAGCCCACAGTCCACCTTCTCACGTGCTTCAGGAGGCCAAACAGGAGCACCAAGTGTTTTCCCTCGCCCCGCTGTGCCCTTAGTTGTGACAAGAGCCGCAGCATGTTTGTGTGCGTGTGTGGCCCACGCCAGGCCATGTGGCCCCCTGGCATGGCCACCATCCTCCTGCCTGGCTCCTGCGCTAGCCTGCACGGTTTCTAAGTATAGACACCGGCTGCCCCGTGGCTGCTGGTAAGTCTCAGGATACCATGTGATACCCGGCACGGCCTGTGACCCCAGCCTCCGCGGGCCGGCACTGCGGGGGCAGGAGCAGGTCAGCCATGTTTGGCCAGACCCGTCCCCTGCCTTCCACTCGTGGAGAACAGAAACCAGCTGTCCCTCGTGAACGGCATGGCTTTAATTGTCACAGGCTGAGGTGACCTCAGCGTGCAAACGGCCCTGCTTCCTCATTGTTACCAGAAAGGATAACTTAATGTAACTCACTGGAAAACGTAAGTCATGGTCTGAGGGAAAGTGGCAGGGCCTGGAGGCAGTGCTGACATTCCCCTGGTGGTATACCATGCAAACCCTGAGGCATGCTGGGGCCAGGGCTGAGCATCTGTGGCTTCTCTGGACATCTAGGTCCACAATTTTATCTTTACCCAGCAGCCGGGGTGGGCAGGAATCCTCCTGGAAGAGGTGTGGGCCCCCAACTGCCATCCCTTCTCTAGTAATCCAGGCAGGAGGAGGCACATTTTGCCCTTGGCTTTCAGATGCCTGAGCGTTTTCTGTGGGCCTCCAGCTGGGACTGGCCTTCCCCAATTCCCTTTAGCAGGAGGCGAGCTGATCCCCTAACCTGCTTTTGGTTCTCTAGTGCGCATGGGAATTACTGTGATTTGACCTAATTTCTTAATGCAGCCTGCTGCTGTGGGTGGCCCAGTCACATCTCTGAGTGAGGTTTGAGGGTATCGAGTTGCTTTGAGGCTTGGTTAGTCATAATACCTGGAAATATCGGGGTCACTCCTAGGGAAACTATACAGCCCCTAGGCCTCCTCTGGGAGATTCATTCTCACAGGGAGTCTGAGCAGTTGAGGGCACTTCAAACATGCCTGCTTAATGTGCTTGCCCCTTCTGATTCACTCTATGCCCCAACTCAGCGACAGGCATTGGAAGGCCACAAGGGGGGTGGCTCACTGAGATGGCCTGGCCACTGAGTGCTCACTGCTGAGTGACAGCCCTCCCAGTTTGCTTATACAGAGTTGTAGATGTCATTGATCAGATTGGCCCTTGGAAGGCATCATATCCTGCACACAGGTCTCTGGTCTCAGGCTTTGGGGCTCTGTGACCATGGATCTGATTTCTTTTATCTACACCTATTTGAACATGTAAAAAAAAATAACTATTCAAAAGTAGTTCAGGGGCTGGAGAGATGGCTTAGTGGTTAAGGCGCTTGCCTATGAAGCCAAAGGACCCAGGTTCAGTTCTCCAGGACCCACATAAGACAGATGCACAAGGTGGCACATGTGTCTGGAGTTCGTTTGCAGTGGCTGAATGCCCTGGCACACCCATTCTCTGTCTCTCTATCTGCCTCTTTCTCTCTCTCCCCCCTTCACACACACACACATACATAAATAAAATAAAAAGTTTAAAAAAGTAATTCAGATCTTTCTTTTGTGTGTATGTGTGTGTGTTTGCACATGTGTGCAAGGCAGAAGATATCCTCAGGTGTCATCGCTGACCTTTTCTTAAAATTTCCAAACAGAGAGAATGAGAATGAATGAATCAGTGTGGGTATGAGTGTGCCAGGGCCTAGTGCCACTGCATAAGAGCTCCAGATACATGCGCCACTTTTGTGCATCTGGCTTTATGTGGATACTGGGGAATTGAACCCAGGCTGTCAGGCTTTGTAAACAAGTGCCTGTAACTGCTGAGCCATCTCTCCAGACCCACCTTTTGTTACATTTGGGTCTTTCATTGGTTTGGAGCTCATCCGTTGGGATAGAATGGCTAGCTAGTGAGCTCCGGGGACCCTCTTGTCTCTCCCTCCTCCACACTGGGTTACAGACACATGCTCTGGCCAACATGTTTCCGTGGATGCTGGGGATCAAACACAGGTCCTCAGCCCTTTTGTTTGGCTTGAGACAAGATCCCATGCAGCCTCACACACATGATAACCAAAACTAACTTTGAGCTCCTGATCCTGCTGCCTCACTCAGCCTTCTGAGTGCTGGGATTACAGGTGTGCACCACCACACCCCGCTCAGATTACTCAACAGTTGAAGGTCTAGCACCCTGTCAGTTTCCTTCATCTCCTGAGGGAAGGGGGGCAGGCATGGGGGAGTCTGATTAACTTCATCCTTTGTGTCATGACTTTAATGGCTTCTCCATAAAAAGTTAAGACTTGAGGGCCAAACCTCTGCTAGTTCCTGTCTTTCCAAGGCCTGGGCCAATGCTCAAATGCTGGAGACGCATTCTGCCAGGTCACCTGCTTGCTAGCTGGTGCAGAAGTAGCTAATTACTGTGGCTTCTAGGGACCGGGGTTGTCCATCCCCCAGTTCTGAGTCCAGTCCTATAGGCAGGGGAGAGTAGGCAGCAGAAGGAACTGTCACTCGGAGATGGTGCCAACAGTCTTTGCCGTGAATGGTGTGCTAAGTACTCTGTCATAGGACTGTGTAGTTTGTTCCTCCAGAAGCCAGGCTCTGAAAGTGGCCCGCCTTGGAGGACAGCCCCAGCTTACAGATTGACCATATGGTGGCTCTTTTGCCCCAGCATCCCCCGTCCTACCCTCCCAATTTGGTCTTCCTCACCTTTTATTGCTGTTTTGAATTAGAGTATAAGGAGGGGAAATAGGAAAGATACAGGAAAGGCTGACCCTCCCACCATATTCAAGGGGGAGAAGACTGATCCCCAAAGTCTCAGAGAAGTGAGAGACGCTTTCCAGCCAATTTAAAGTATAATAGAGGGCTGGAGAGATGGTTTAGAGGTTAAGCACTTGCCTGTGAAGCCTAAGGGCCCCAGTTCGAGGCTCGATTCCCCAGGACCCACGTTAGCCAGATGCACAAGGGGGCGCACGTGTCTGGAGTTCGTTTGCAGTGGCTGGAGGCCCTGGCGTGACCATTCTTTCTTTGTCTCTATCTCTCTGTCTCTCCCTCCTTCTGTCTGTTGCTCTCAAATAACTAAATAAAAATAAACAAAAAATATTTTAAAAAATAAAGTATAATAGAATGCTATTTTTCTTTTTACATTTTTCATTTTTTATGAAGCAGAGTTGCGGTTTTATTAAAGATATTTTAAGATACAGACTTTAAGCATGGGGTTAAAAGAAAGAGTGGCATTCAGAAAGACCCCCCCCACCACCACACCTGAGCATGGCTGGGGCCTCCTGTCAGAGTTGCCTAAAGTAAGACAGACCCAAATGGGAGGGGGCAGGGGTAGAGTCAGCATCGTTTTTATTTGTTGAGGAAAACGATTTGAACATACTCTTTGTGTTTGGGGCCAGTTATTTCACTTGGGTAAAGAGCAAAGAACCTTCCGTGTTACAGCATAGTAGCAGTGTTCCATCATAAAATGAGTAAAACTTACTTATTTTGTGTTATTTTCCCCCAAAAGATAGCTTCAGGTTTTGCGAGGTTACAGCGTGACGGCATGGAACAATCCGGGCGCTTTGGAATCTGGTCCGGCTGTTTACTGAGTCACACAAGGTCTCCAAGAGCACCACCGCCTTCCTGAATCCCTTTGAATGGCGATAACAAAACACTGGGCACGTCACGTTGGCAAATTCTTAGAGATAGTAACTGTGGTTGTTTTGTTTAAGCCACGTGGGAGGTGAAGGCGGATAACAAAGAAAAGGAGAAAAATCCCTATTTGTATTATAGTTAGGATGTGGCTTGGGGTTCCCAGGCCTGACTCATCCCCTCGGCCGTGTGCACCTCTCAGCTACCAGGAAACTGCTGAGTCAGCATGGCTTTGGCAAAATGTGCGTGCCCGTGCATGGGTGTTTGTGGGTGACCAGCTAAAGGCATCCTATCCCATGCAAGGCGGAGTGTTGCTTTGTGCAGTTTCCTTTCAGCTTTTGTGTCTTCGAGAACAGGGTCTTGCTGTGTGGCTTAGGCTGGCCTTGAACTCAAGATCCTCCTACCTCTGCATGTGCGTGCGCACACACCAACGTAGCCTCAGAGCTCAGGTTATAGATGGATAGGTGCCACCACACCCAGCTCGAATTTTATTTTAAAAGAGCAATTTCACTGTCAGTCCATTCATAGTGCTGCAAATCTGAGACTCAAGTGTCAGAATTTAACTGACCGAGTCCTGGGGACAGTAGTGTGGGTAGGCCATACCCCTCCTTGCAGGGCACCTGTGGCAGGTGCCTCTGTATCTCACCAGAGTGTTATTCTACCTCCAGGGCTGTGGTAAGATTCTCAGTACTGTTTAGACTTAGCCACATCAAAATGACCGGAGCCGGGCGTGGTGGTGCACGCCTTTAATCCCAGCAGAGATAGGAGAATCGCAGTGAATTTGAGGCCACCCTGAGACGACATAGTGAATTCCAGGTCAGCTTGGGCTAGAGCGAGACCCTACCTTGAAAAATCAGATAAAAAAAAAAAGACCAGAATGAAAAACATAGTAGTACTGAGATGATCCCCAGGGGTCAGACAAACCCGCAGCTGTCAGAAGGCCTTCCACATGATAACGGTCACCCCCGATAAGAACGGCACAGGGAGGGCTGGCTGATTAAATCATGGCCCCACACAGAGGCTTTAATTCTGCCCACCACTGTTCCTTTATTCCCCAGCAGCTTTTCTTCATCACAATGACGTTTTGATATTTTACCATGAACAGCAACTTGGCAATTTTGTTGGGACATTTCGAGGCAGAGGGTTGCCTCCAGTTTGAGGCCAGACTGAGCTACACTGTGAGTTCCAGGCCATGCCTGGATGTGTCATGCAAAAAAAAAAAAAAAAAAAAAAATCACTTCAGGGGCTAGAGGAGATAGGTCAGTGGGTAGAGTGTTTGCTTAGCATGCATGAAGCCCTAGCATGCCCCCCAGCGCTGCATAAAGTCAGATGTGGTGGCACACTCCAAAGAAGGTAGACCCAGAAGGATTAGAAGTTCAAGGTCACCCTTGGCTATCATAGCATCATAGCAAGTTCAAAGCCAGTATGGGCTCCATGAGACTCTATTTCAAAAAAAAAAAAAAAAAAAGAAGAAGAAGAATGAGGAAGAGGAGGAAAAGAAAGTGGGGGAGGGAATAAGAGAAAGAAAAGAAAAAAGAAAACTCACTTTAAACTTTCTAGTATTTTTGATGTAGAATGTCTGACCATCATAGTTACAGAAAATCTGGAAAATATAAAAAGGAATAAGAGGGACTGGAGAGATGGCTTAGCAGTTAAGACACTTACCTGCAAAGCCAAAGAACCTCAGTATGATTCCCCAGGACCCACGTAAGCCAGATGCACAAGGGACAAAGGGGCGCATGTACCTGGAGTTCATTTGCAGTGGCTGGAGGCCCTGGCGTGCCCCATCTCTCTTTCTCTCTCTCTCTCTCTCTTTCTCTCTCTCTCTCTCCCTCGCTCAAGTAAATAAATAAAATTAAAATATTTTTTAAAAGGAATAAGATAATCAGCCTGGTTGTATAGCTCTTTGTACCCTTGCTATAGTTTCCCGTGTCTTAATGTATTATGGTTCCTCGTTTGCACAACGCTCCCAGCACATGCTCACCCACATGCACTGGGCCGCAAGCCCCAGAAGGCCAGGATACATGTAGCCCATTGTTTTCTCTATCTACGGACTCCTTGGGTGGGAGAAAAGA
Organism: Dipus sagitta; assembly: GCA_036346955.1. NCBI lineage: Eukaryota > Metazoa > Chordata > Mammalia > Rodentia > Dipodidae > Dipus > Dipus sagitta. The sequence continues at coordinate 53,780,476 of CM070778.1, forward strand.
GTCCAACTTTGAAGTTGGGCTTGACTCAAACATTCATGCTTTGTATTAGCTTTAGATTGCTTTGTAACATTTAGCAAATTTATGCATCCCACAAGCAAAAAAAATTAATATTTATTATTTATTTATTTATTAATTTATTTGAAAGCGAGAGGAAGGGAAAGAGGCAGATAGAATGGGCTCACCAGGGCCTTCAGCCACTGCAAGTGAACTCCAGACACATGTGCCACCTTGTGCATCTGCCTTACGTGGGTCCTGGAGAATCAAACCTGGGCCCTTCGGCTTTGCAGGCAAGCACCTTAACCTCTAAGCTATCTCTCCATACCCAGCTCCAATTTTTTTAAGTTCAATTAATTTTTTTAAAAAATTATGCACTCCCCCCCCCCCCCGCGCCCCCTGTATTAGCTCACGGCCATGTGGGAGGAAGGCAGACAGAGGACCCCATGGCAGTGTGTGTTGTACCTGCTCTGCTTGGGATCTCATGAGAGCAAATGAGGTGTCAGTAAGGCTAGCTTCTTGTCCGGAAGCACTGGCGAAAAGAGACCATCTCCAAGTTCATTTAGGTTGGTACCCAGTTCTCTGTGGCTCTGAGGGAGGAAGACAACGTCCCCTCTGCCCTCTGCCAGTCCTTTACCATGAGCAGAAAGATTGCGTTGCAGAAAAGCCACAAGGACATATGATGTGCATAGATGCTATCACAGAGCTCATAGCCACTGGGGAGGTGTGGGGAGGATAAGCAAATGTGAGACACCCGTGGTAATAACGCACGGGCTGGGGAGTGAATGGTCCCATGGCAAAAATGAGCTTATTAAGTGATGCTGTGTGGAATTTGGGTGAGCCCAAGGGATCAACATCACCTCGCAGAGAAGAGGAGGGCTGTGCAGGTGGGTCCACTCTGCTCATCTCTTCTGAAGTGGACAGTGGGATTTCAGGTGGGACAGAGGCAGCGGTATTCCCTGTGGTAATGCAGCCGTAGGAGTCAGAGAGGACCTCTCCTTGCACAGGAGCAAGGCCAGCTAAGAGAGACTTGGATTTTCAGCCTGCTGCTAAAGTGCTTTCATCTGCTTTAGATCAACGTGCTCGGTGCCAGTATGTCCTATATTTGGGGGCTGTCATCTTTCTGGGCTCCAACATGGTTGTAGGTCCTTGAGGTCCCCCCGTTTTTTTTTTTGTTTGTTTGGTTTGGTTTGGTTTGGTTTTTCAAGGTAGGGTCTCACTCTGGCCCAGGCTGACCTGGAATTCACTATGTAATCTCAAGATGGCCTCGAACTCATAGTGATCCACCTACCTGTCCCATTTTCTTCTTGGCTGTGTCACCATCTCTGCTCCAGGCCACCAGAGAAGCCACCTGCATTCCTTCTCAGGTGACCTTGTTCATCTCCAGGGGCTACACTGAGTCCTGTCTTCATGCTTCATTTGCCGCCTTCCTCTCCTCAAATCAGAGCACGCCCTTGGCTTTTGAAGGGCTCTTAAGTAAATTAAGCCAACTTGCACAATTTCTTTTTGTCTTACGGTGTATTTTGGAATGATAGTCAGGTACTGTGGTCACAGGGACACCTTAAAACTCTGCCATCCATTTTCCCCTTTACTTCCTAAGTGATTTTGTCCATTGTCATAGCCTCTCTTGACCTCTCTTCACATGTCACATGGACCCAGTGACCTGATTTTTTAAAATTTGGTTTTGCCATGCTGAGGATTAAATCTATGGCCTCACACACACACACGCTAGGCAAGTGCTCTGCCTTAACCACCCCCTGCCTTTTTAAAAAAAAAAATTTTTTTTTTGTTTATTTATTTGAGAGAGACAGAGAGAAGGAGGGAGAGAGAGAGAGTGAGAGAGAGAGAGAATGGGCGTGCCAGAGCTTCCAGCCTCTGTAAACGAACTCCAGATGCGTGCGCCCCTTGTGCATCTGGCTAACATGGGTCCTGGGGAATTGAGCCTCAAACCGGGGTCCTTAGGCTTCACAGGCAAGTGCTTAACTGCTAAGCCATCTCTCCAGCCCCCCCTGCCTTTTTTTTTTTTTTTTTCTTTTTTGAGGTAGGGTCTCACTCTGGCTCAGGCTGACCTGGAATTCACTATGTAGTCTCAGGGCGGCCTCGAACTCTCAGCGATCCTCCTACCTCTGCCTCCCGTGTGCTGGGATTAAAGGGGTGCGCCACCACGCCCGGCTCCCCCCTGCCTTTTTAAAGACAGTCTCTTGTAGCTTAGGGTGACCTCCAACTCACATCAACTAAGATGGCCTTGAACTTCTGATTGTCCTGTCTCCACTTCCTCAGGGCTGGGATTACAGGTACACACTGCCACACCTGGTTTATGCAGCGCTGGGAATCAAAGCCAGGGTTTTGTGCATGCCAGGTAAACATGCTACCAACTGAATTACATCCCCAGCCCTCACTTCTTACTGTGAGACAGGGTCGCAGCTGAGTTGTTCCGGCCTTGAACTCACTCTGTAGCCCAGGCAGATCTTGAACTTCGGATGCCTCCTGCCTCTGTCTCCCTAATGGCTTATGCGGCCACATCCTGCAGGTGACTTGCTTTGACTGATTTAAATCAGACAGCAGTAAGTGCGTCTGCCGTGGCTTCGCAAGGGCTCTTTCTCTTGTTTTATCCTTGTTAAGGCTATTTAATTGGAGACCTGTCTCACTTGGTTCAGACACAACCACATTGTAAAGGGCTACCTTTGAAGTGTCTGTCATCCAAAAAGTTCTCATGTTTCCTAACTTTTCTCTCCAGTAGAAGAAAAAGGGACTAGAGAAGCGCATGCCCTGGTCCAAACGTTTTGGGGGTTTCCGCGCCCCCCCCCAAGTTGGTATCTCTACTTCAGCTGCTGTTTCTGAGAGCATGGAGGGTGGGGACGAGAGCATTCTGCCCATGTCCTCAGACAAGTGGTGGCCTCTGGTCAGCAGCCGGCCCAGCGAGCAGCTGGCCCCTGCCACTCAGCAGGGAGGCCCAGCCAGCAAGGCAGAGGCTGAAGCCTGCCTCCCTGCTCACCCAACGCTGCCCGTGCTTCTGTGTCGCTCAGGAGATCCCCCGAGAGCTCACGCTGGATGCCCTGCTGGAGATGGATGAGGCCAAGGCCAAGGAGACGCTGCGGCGCTGGGGCGCCAGTGCCGAGGAGTGTGGCCGTCTGCAGCAAGCCCTCACCTGCCTGCGGAAGGTGACAGGCCTGGGTAGGTAGGGGCCTGGGGCAGCTCGGAAAAGGCCAGGGTGGCTATTCAGAAAGTATGTGCCAGGCCTGGGCCCTGAGGGAGCGCTCCCAGAGTCTGCAAGGCCCTGGAGCCCAGTGGGTCTGGCCAGTCTGACCCGGGGAGCTTCAGCCATTGTTGGGAATCCCCGGGCGTCTGCAGGGCAGGCCATGCATGCTCCCCTCCCCTCCCGTCATACAGTTGGTCAGGCCTCTGGTAAGTTAGGCCTCCGCCAGCTTCCTGCATTCTGCTGCCCCCCCCCCAGCCCTCCCCACTCTTGCTGTCTCCTCATGGGCAGCCTGTGCTCGCAGGGTCCACACTAATGCTAACGTGCACTCAGTCTGAGACCACTGTGATTGGAGAAATCTTACGGCTTTCCAGCCAGCCGGGAGTGTGTCCAGGGCCGTCCCATGCGGAGTATGATCCTGGCATTACAGTGAGCTCTTTGGAGATTATTTCACAGGCTTTCTAAATCTTGCCTTGGAAACAGTTTCCAATGCCTGACTTCTTGTTCCCGCTACCAGCCGGAAAAGGTGTTGAAATGAGCCCAGTGAATGGAGTCAGCCCCGTTTTAATGATCTCAGCTGTCTGAAGCGGACGGAAGACACACAGCATTATATTCTGCCTGACTTTTAAAAACTTTTTATTGGCGCCTTCCATACATACAGACAATATAACATGATCATAATCCTCTCCCACCACCCTCCCTTTTGTCCTCCTGCACTGAAGGCTTATTTTAGTCCCCAAGAGGGCTTCATTTCACCCTGGCCCCATTGTACCACGTCCTCTGAACACAGAGCCCTGTAAAAGGCTTTAGTTGGAATCAGAAAGTCTTTGCCTTCCACGAGTCCTGGCAGGTGCCAGAGATGAACTTGACAGAGGTGTGCTCGGCATTCTTGACCCACGTTGCGCAGAGCAGACCGAACCTGGAAGAGACGGCACAATGTTGGCCTGAGCACAGCAGTTGGTGACAGAGCCAGGATGGAGTCTCAGACTTCAGGAATGGATATGTTGTTTCTGTACAGTGGGAAGTTGAGGGACCTGCCTCTCAGGCTGTGGTCTTTGGGGTCTTTTTTGCCCCCCCCCCCCTTGTGCCTTTAAAGACTTGTAGAGGAGCTAGCTATTGAGTAACAGTAACTTTATAATTGTGTTATAAAGAGAGGAAGCTCACTGATTTATTAGGCATCTACTTACAGTGTACTAAGCTTGTGGCTTACGCTGTGCCTGAAGCCTTTGATGCACTGGTGTGAAGCTCAAAGACTGGGTCAATGTCGGTCATGCTGTCTGGGGTTCCACACCTGGCCTGGGGCTCAAGTAGGCTTTAAGGATCCTTTCCCCAGTGTCCCAGGAGAAGGCTCTGGGGAAGAACCTTTTCCAGGTTCCTTCTTTCTCGTTCGTTCTCAGCTGCAGGGCTTCATGTCCCCAGGATAGTGCTGGCTACATCCCAGCACAGGTGTGGGCCTTGTGTCCACCCTACATGACTACATCCCTGGCACCTGCTTAGGGGCTACTGATGAGCCCTCTTTGTGGGATCACATGTAGTCAGAGCATCTTCATGGTACCCCAACAAGGCATATTGAGGGCAGCCGGGCCACTGTTAAGAAAGGCTGGGGATGCCGGGCGTGGTGGCACACACCTTTAATCCCCGCACTCGGGAGGCAGAGGTAGGAGGATCACCGTGAGTTCGAGGCCACCCTAAGAATGCAGAGTGAATTCCAGGTCAGCCTGAGCTAGAGTGAGAGACCCTACCTTGAAAAACCAAAAAAAAAAAAAAAGGAAGAAAGGCTGGGGAGCCAAACCTACTTAACCTCACTGTGCCTCCGTGTCTTCATTTATACAATGGAGACAGTAACAACCCCTCGCTCATAGGACAACTGTGAAGACAAAATTAGCTAAGCTGATGTGAGATCCTGTTTTCAGTGTTAAGCCCGTGAAGGGAGGGAAAGGTTGACATCATTTCCCCTTTCCTGAGGATAAGTGAAGGACGGTTCTCTGTATAGCCAGTAGAGAATGCTCATCCTCGCTGATGCCTTCCCATCCCGCATCTAAAGCAGGCGTCGCCAACCAAGTTATGAACTCGGCCATTCTCAAAAATGCCACTGCCAACCGCTGGTGTTGGCCTGCACATCAGATTCCATTTCCCAGGCCTGAGCTGCCTCAAAGTGGGGGTGATTAAATCAGCAGTCTGAAGAATTTGGAACGTGGCTCCTTTGGTGACAGACTCGCGCATAGATTCATGGGACTTGCTCTCGCATCTGTTCCGTGAGGAACGTGTTCAGCGGGGTCAGTTGAGGCTATGGTTTAGACAGAGAAGCAGCATAGGGACGCAGGGGCTGGCTTGTCTGCCCAGCCAGCTTGCCTGCAGAACTTCATGCGGTGAAGTAGGAAGAAGGCTGTTTGCACGGGGCATGGACTGTGCCAGGAAACCTTTGAAACGGTGAAGCGGGGCCCCACCATGCCAAGCACCGTCAGCTGGGCTTGGGCACCCCTGACCACACAGAGCTTGTTACCTCTAGTGCTGCTCCACTGTATTCCAAATCCATAGCATTGCGGGAGGCCGGGGCACATGCTGCACCTGAGACTTTCCTCCCACCACTCTTAGTGTCCCCTTGGGCGGGTTCCATGTCATCTCTGAAACACAAGGAGTACCATGGGGCCACCTAGCAAGGGCTCGAGTTTGTACAGTCATCATGTCTTCTGTCAAACAGTCTCCCTCTGTGCCCTCCCACTCCCCAGTGCAAGGAGAGGAGAGAATGTTACCTCCTTCCTCGGGTAGCCTTCAGTCTCTGACTTTCCCTTAATCCTTCACCATCTCCCCATCTCCTACCAGGCCACCCGGAACGCCTTAGTGAGACCTCTGAGTTCCTCCCTGACCCTGGCTGAGCTAGGCCAACCCTCCCTCTTCATCTTCTGCCTCTCCAGGGCTTGCCCTCACCAAACACAGGCACGTTAGACTGCCGTGGCTGGAAGGTGGGGCCTGTTGTCTTTGCCTGGGCGCCTCACTCCACACCCTCGTCCAGCTGGCTCAGTCCCCACCCCAGTCTGGTAATGAGTCCTCTCCTGAGGAGTACCCATGTGCCTCCCTGTTCCGGGTCACAGCATACTGGGTTGTATATGCCCCCTCCTCTGGACTCTTTAGTGTAAAGAGTAGTAGTGTCATTCATGCCTTATACCCAGCATTCAGCAGAGGCTTGAGAGAATGGACCACCGACCGACCGCTGTTGAGTTCACACCCCAGAGAACCTCAAGGTCTCAGCAGGGACCATGCTGAGGACAGCTCAAGGTCACTCCCAGACTCTGAGAAAGGACTAGGTCTTTTTTCATAACCCTAAAGGTGATGACTATCTGAAGGTCAGCAGCCCCCTACTGATGTTTGTGTGTTCTCTTTTTTTCTTCTGTGTAGTCTAGGCTGGCCTTGAATTCACCCTCCTCCTGAATTCATTGGCTTCCTGAGTGCTGGAATTATAGATATGTGCTTCCATGCCTGACTGATGTCTGAATCTTCTTACCTTTCTTTTTCCTGTCCTTTCTTATTCCTGCCTCCTTCTCCTGCCCCTGTCCCTTTTCCTGTCTCCTTCCCTTCCCTTTCTTCTTTCCCCTTTCCTTTCTTTTTTCTTACTCCCTTTTTTTAATTTTCCGTCTCCTTCCTTTACCTTCCTCTTCCCTTCCCTTCTCTTCCTTTTTGTTGTTGTTTTGAGACAAGGTCTCCTATAACTCAGGCTTATCTCAAACTTCTTATGTTGTAGAAAAGGCTGGCCTTGAACTCCTGATCCTCCTGCCTCTATCTTGCAAGCTCTGCAGTTACAGATATATTTTTTTAAAGCAGTCTTCCCTTCCTTACATACTCCAGCTTCTCTCCTCTTTCCCAACCTCTCCTTCTTAGATCACCCACTTTGAGTGGGCTTCCTGGCTTCCTGTTCCCGGGTGTGCCAGCAAGAGTCCAGCACAGCCATTCTCTCTGAGCCTGTCTCGCTCAGTGCAATGGGGAGGGTAACATTAGTGCTGACGGCTCATGTCAGCTGGGCACCATGGAAAACAGGTTTGCAAGAGCCCCTGACAAGCCAAGTAAAGCTGGTAGCAGAGCCTGCTGCTGGGAAACAGGGCCGCCTCGTCCAAGCGACAAGCTTCCCTAATAGCAGCGGCCCATGTAAGTCCCTTCTAGCCCTAACCACTGACTGACTCAACTTCACGGCCCACAGGAGGGGAGCACAAAGAGGAGTGCGGCTGGAACTCATCAGATGCGCAGCGGGAAAGTGGCTCAGGGCCCTCCACGGACACACTGTCTCCAGCCAGCCTGCCCTGGCTCCCAGGGAGCGCCCAGCTGAAGGGCCCCCGCTCCATCTCTGTGTCAGCTCTGCCTGCCTCAGACTCCCCAGGCCCCGGACTCGGTGAGGGCCCCCCGGACACCTATACCCCCCTGCACACCAGCGGCTGGCTGACGCCCCGGGCCCTGCACAGCTTGATCACACCCCCGGCTACACCCCAGCGGCGACGGCGCGCCGAGCTGAAGCCGCCTCGGACGCCCCCGCCACCCAGCCGCAAGGTCTTCCAGCTGCTGCCCAACCTCCCCACGCTCACGCGGAGCAAGTCCCATGAGTCCCAACTGGGGAACCGCATCGATGAGGTCTCCCCAATGAGGTCAGTTTGCCCCGTAGCTTCCTTCTTATAAAGGCCGTAAAAAGGACTAATCAAATCAACCCACATAAAAATATGCAAAGTTGCTGGGCGTGGTGGTGCACGCCTTTGATCCCAGCACACGAGAGGCAAAGGTAGGAGGATCACCATGAGTTCAAGGCCACCCTGAGAATACATAGTGAATTCCAGGTCAGCCTGAGCTAGAGTGAGACCCTACCTCAACAAACCAAAAAGAAAAAAAAAAAAAAAAAAATATATATATATATATGTATATGTATATATATATATATATATATATATGTATATATATGCAAAGTAAGAGCTGGGAAGGTGGCTCAGTGGTTAAAGGCATTTGTTTACAAAGCCTGATGGCCCAGGTTCAAACCCACTCACATAGCCAGATGCAAAAGGTGACGTAAGTGTCTGGTATTTGTTTATAGCAGTAAGAGATCCTGGTATGTGCATATATGTGTGCATGCATACATACAATAAAAAATTTTAAATATATATGCAAAGTTAAAAACAAGGTATTCCATCCCTCAGTCTAGTTCCTCACACCATGTTCACGGTTTGAACAGAATCCCATTAGATTTCTTTCTGTACACAAACACATATGAAATGATGTCAGATACAACAGGCAGGATAGGCTGGTTTAGGCTGCAGTAACAAACAGCCCCCAAATCTCCAGGGCTTAAAACAGTGAAGATTTGGTGGTTTTTTTTTTTTTTTTTTTTAGCTGAATGGCCACTATCTGGGACATTCTTGGCCACTGTGGCAGATGGAAAAGTGAATTCTAGGTGTTGTATACTGACAGTTCAATATAGTTGAACCTGTGTGTTCATGGATTATACCTGAGGACCCAACCAGTGAAGGGTTTGAAACATTTGGAAAGGCCTGGGAAATGGCTCTGTGATAGAACATTTGCCTAGTATACATAAAGCCCTAGTTCAGTCTCAGCACCACCAAGAAGAAAAACCAAGAAAGAAAATATCTGGTCTCGGGATACAGAGGTAGGAGGATCGCTGTGAGTTTGAGGCCACCCTGAGACTACGTAGTGAATTCCAGGTCAGCCTGGGCTAGAGTGAGACCCTACCTCAGAAAACCAAAAGAAAGAAAGAAAGAGAAAAAGATAGTTACCTCCTTGCTGTACTAAGCATCTGTTATTTCCCCTCTCCTTTCTTAAACAATGCAGCATACAACTACTTACATACCATTTACACTGAATACATTGTAGTGGCATGGTCTAAAATGCAACAGTGTCGTCTGTCACCCCTGCCTATCTCTGTAGCAGTGCACAGGAAAGTGTGTCCCGCCCGACACCAATTTTACTGTTTGTCACCTGGCTCCCCTTTCAGAACCTCATCAGGGCGTCAGTGTTGTTCATATCCAGCATAATTCAAGCTGCCTGGTTTAAAGCCGCAGCCAGGTCATTCCTCTGTATCATTTTCCGGGTCCCCTTTGGTGGACATCGGGATCATTGTCACCTTGCCGTTTTCTTTGGATAGCTCTTCTTGTAGCCCTGAGACTTCTGTCTTGGACATGGGCACCCCGTTCTGGAGGGTGCCCACCCCATGGAGTCCCGTTTGCTGGGCTAGCTTGCTCCCGCCATGCCCATGCAGGCTATCTTGGGTCCACTAGGAGAAGGGTCCTGTGAAGGTTCAAGTTGTCACCTAAGGTGTCAAAACCCAGCAGGTCCCTAGGGTCCTCTCCTTATCCACCTGTCCTGCTGAGCCTGAGGCCCCCCTAGACGAGGCTACCGGGCAGTGGTAACTGCCACATATCTGTGGGTCCCTCAGAGCTACCCCTCACAGGGGCCTAAAGCTGATGCCTTCTTTCTCACACTCTCCCGAGAAGAGCAGCAGCGGTTCTGGCCAAGTCTCTTGTTGCAAGTGGGTCTTCAGGCCAGTAACACAGCTGACCTCACATCCTAGGTCTCAGAGTCCAGCTCCCCAGCCACCAGCACCAGCACGGACATGGACCCCTTAGTAGAGCCTGAGGGCAGACAGTGCCCGTGCCCCTCCCAGCTCCGTGCATCCCAGGGCAGAAGGCCGGGTGCAGCATTGCTCAGAGCATGGCATTCAGCTCTGTGTAGCTGATCCTCTGGACTCCTGGACAACCCACCCGTGAATCACGTGGTCTAGGAAGACGCTAGGACTCTGGTTCCTCCGTTGTGAAGTGGGGTGCACTCGGCCATGCAGGGTGGCTGACAAGGCTGAAGGAAACTACTTGCCTCTTGTTTGGACATCCCCTTCTGGCCCTGCTCACCGAGGATATGTCCCCACAGAAACTTTAGACCTGTCCCTTGTCCTAGCTCCTGGCCTGCTCCCTCCTGCAGGGTAATGTTTTAGACTCAGGCTGAGCCAGCGTTGGTGACGTCACTCCTCTTTTTTTGTCTTCTCCAGGTTTGGTAAGAGCAATTCATTTTCATCCCTTCTGCCACCGGGAGTCGTGTTCCTGTCGCTGCCCCCATCACGGGTGGATTTCTCGGGCCCTGCCTTAGCCCACTTGGCTTTCCTATAGCCCAGAAGCAGAGGTGCTGGTAACCATTGTGGGAAATAGCTCTAAGACACGTGGCGTGAGAATGACCTCAGCCCAGGCCATGGGAAGTGGAGCCCTTGAAGGGTCATGATCCACAGGATCCCCTTGCCAAGGCTTCCCCCCAACACTGCCCTCCTTACAGTGACCTCTGTGGCAGACTCCTGCCCTCCAAACTACCACATGAAATGGGGTGCTAGGGGTTCAGGAAACTCCGTGTGCACTTTTAACCAAAGACTTGAATACAATAAGACTGAGAAGGATAATTGTTAAGTTTACTGAGGGATGTACAGAAGCAAGGGAAGAAGAATAAATAGACACACATGGTCTGAGAGCCCGCACAGCAGGCCTTGAGAACCCATGGAGAGGGCAGGACAGAAAGCATGACAAGCCCCTGCCACGTGGAGGGCAGGAGGGGTGGAGAGCCCAGGTGGAAATAGGGCTCAGGGGGTTCTCCCCTCTTCTCTGCCCAGCTGGGCCAAGATGAGTGGAAAGTCACCAAAAGCCGGAGGTTCAGGAATGGTCAGGGAGCCCAGAGAGCCTGTCTTCCCCTCACACCCGTATTCATAACTTATGGTGGTGGGCCCTACCTTCCGGCTCAGGTGAGCCAGGAGAACAGCTGGCCTGTCTGGGCTAGGGGCCATCTCAGGAAGAAGCTGCCCATGAGGCCAAGTTCTGGGGGCTGAACTTGACCAGCAAGAGATAAGGAGTCAGATCATCCTTTGATCCCTAGCAAGGAGACAGCAAGGATAGGCCCAGAGACATTCCTGCTTCTTACTTTCAGGGGCCCGGTCACCCTAAGTGCCTAACAAAGCTACCTGACTCCCTCTCACACAGAAAGCTGTGCTGTGGGTGGGAGGTGCCACCTGTGTGGTTGAGGCTTGTGACAGCTGCCCTGAGAGCCCCACTGATACTCAGGAACCCTCTCTCCAGGAAATGTGCATGCCGGGAGCTAGCTCTGAGTCTTGAGGGTACAGGAGGGGGCCTGGACCCTCTATTCCATCCTTCCTCCTCCATCTAGAATTAGTATATTAACGCACACTGTGCTGGGAGGTCTCATAAGTACAAGAAGGGGGGACAGCAGGACCTTTGAGCCTACTTTTGATGGTCTTGAGTGGCAGCGCAGGGATGCCTGGGGTCTTCTGAGTAAAATGGCCACTTCCTACCAACCCTATCCAGCAGGCTGTGACCATACTGGAAGTTATTGCTGTAGAGCCCCTGGCAGGATAGATGGGGAAGGAAGGAGGGCACCTGGACTTCCTCTTGCCAGTGCCCTTAACGGGACCAGCACCCACATCCCTAGGGTAGCCCTGCATCTTCCAGATGCTATGGTAACCACATACTTATCACAGCAGTGGTCCCACCTGGATCTGGGGTGGGGCTGCCTGGTACACATGCCATCTCCCTTTCTGGTCATATGCCTTTGGGTGGGTGACATACCAAATCAGCGGGCAGGTCCCGAGCTGGATGTCTGTTGACTGGAGTGGGGTGACCATAGAAGGAAGTTGAGGTGCAGTAGTCTTACAGAAGACGTGTAGAGAGGATCAGGGACGTCTACAACGTACTTTCCAGTCATCAGGAGGGTGGCAAAGTACCTTCTGTCCCCTCAGTCCATCAGAATGCCCTCAGTGTGGGAGGCGTGGGTACGCCTTTTGTGGTATCAAATATGTGGTACGTGGCCTGAGGTAAGCAGCATGTAATGCACACCACCTGCATGAAGGGGCAACATTAAGAAAGAGGGGCATTGGGCACCCTTGGGGGATCTGCTGACTTGGAGAATGTGATGACTGCAAATCACTCAAGCACCATGTTCCTGAACTTACTAGGTCATAGGGGTCTTTGGTAATTGCTAAACATCAGGACCTTCTTTTTAGAGAATAGCCTCCAGCATTCCTGACCATTCCTGAGGAGCTGGGGCCCTGAACCCTGTCTATAGTATAAGGGGTGGGGTGCGAGACGGTTGTGGGGCTGTGAGTCCATCGCAGAGCCAGCCGCACTGTGAACACTGGGGATGTCTGCTCTGAGGACAGCCAAGACCAGGAGAGGGAGGCCCTCCAGGGGGCCAAGCAATGGGGCACCTCGGGGCCTGTGGCCCTCATCGGCACAGAATATGGGATCCGAATACCTCCAAAGGCTCGGAATGAGCAGGGAGGAGCTGCACTTTGTCTTTCTTCCTCCTGCCAAGACTGGCAAGGAATGTCTTCTGATTGCTGGAAGGGACTAGCCCTTTGTCCTCCTCCGACGTCAAGCTTCTGCCTGCTTAACCAGAATGAAGCCCCAGAGAGAGGGTGAGAGGTCGAGGTGTGTACAGACTGACTGAGCATCTGCAGGGGGTAGGCAGTGAGGGAGGGTGACCACCACTCCCCTGGTCTAACCAGGTCTGGCCTGTCCCCTGATTGATAGATATCACTTCAGAGAAACCTTTTCGGTACCTGTGCCGTCCACTGTCACATCCCATCTAGCCTGTGATCTCTGAGCTCCAAGGTCTCAGGCACAAGCTGTTCTCACAGTGCCTTCTCAGCTCGTTAACCTGACCTCTTTCCCCACAGATCTCCCGCACGGATCCCCACAGATGGTACGCAGGGATATTGGGCTCTCAGTGACGCACAGGTAGGTCGGGGTGGGGAGGAGGCACAGAGGGGGGCCCAGTGCTAAACTATGATATCTGTCACTAAACTCTGGCGTCTGTCTGCGTTGCTCATTGCCAGTGGCTTACTGCCCATCTTGGGGTGACAAGACCTGCAGCCCCTTGAGCTCTTGTCCTATGAGCAGCCACCTCTGTGGTCCCTCTCATGTGCTCCTCCATGTTCTCGTTATCATCCTTCTGAGGGAAAGTTGCCCTCTCCCTCAGAAATAGAAACAGGGCCACACTCATGGGAAGGAGCAGCCAAAAGCTTCCCGCACACCCACCTTCATGTCACGCAGGTCCTAAAAGACCAGTCACACATCACAGTCCTCTGGTGCTTGTTGAAAATCCACATTCCCAGGCTCCACCCCTGAATTTCTTGACCTGTCAGTCTGGATTTTAAAAAATATATTTATTGAGGGACTGGGGAAATGGCTTAGCGGTTAAGGCGTTTGCCTGTGAAGCCTTAGGACCTGGGTTTGGTTCCCCAGAATCCACATAAGCCAGTTGCACAAGGGGGCACATGTGTCTGGAGTTCGTATGCAGTGGCTAGAGGCCCTGGCGTGCCCATTCTCTCTTTCTCTCTATCTGTCTCTTTCTCTCTCATGAATAAATAAATGAAATATTTTTTAAAATATTTATTGATTTACTTATTTGAGAGAGAGAGAGAGAATATGGGTGTGGCAGGACCTCTAACCACTGCAAACAAACTCCGGACGCATGTGCCACCTTGTGCATCTGGCTTTGTGCGGGTATTGGGTCCAGCGCCTTAACCACTGAGCCATCTCTCCAGCCCTCAGTCTGGATTTTGAATAGTCCTAGTGACTGATGTTCAGACAGACAGGAGGGGGCCCATGGCCAGGACCATCCAGAGGTTTTGGCCTCGGTGGTCACGAGTCTGGTGTGTGCTGGCGACAGGGGTTGGGTTGGCATCCCACTACCCCTGGGCAGCCATCAGGACAGAGCCTTGGAACACCCGCGCTTGGGTTGTCCCTGCTAAAGGCCGTTGTAAGCACAGTAGGGAATGCTGTGACCTGTATGCGCGCCCTGTTGTTTCCACGGGAAGTATGAGCTACGTGCTGAGGCTGGCCTTAAGCTCACACCCAAGGGGGAACCCTGGCTCCCAAGGGTTGAGCAGCGTGTGTGAGGTCATTGCCAAAGGGACAGAGCCTGAGCACTGATGCGCAGGGTCCTCTGCATACAGCCTTGTCCACGCTGGGGTCCTTCACCCACGGTCTCAGGGAGGAGGCTCGGGGGTCCACACACAGCTAGGTTAGGCCGTTACCCCACCCTCTCTGAGTTGGTTTCCAAGATTCCCGCGCCTGACTGAGTCTTGGAAGTGGTTGTAATGATCAAGGAAGTTAGTATTTGTAGCTATGACACAAACTGCTCCAGGAACACTGGCCACATCCATTCTGCTGTGACTGTGACATGCTGTGCTCTCAAGAAGTGCGCAGTGGATATCGCACTTCCTGTACGAGTGTGAATACCCAGGTTGAGAACCACCAACCCTGTGTGAAAGCCGGAAGCCATGGCGAGCTGCTGTAATCCCAGCACACTGGCAGAGAGATGGGAGGTCGGAGAATTTTCTAGAAACTTGCAGGCCAGCTGGCCTGCTAACACAGCAAGTCAGCAAAGAGGAGAATGAGAGGGTTGGAGAGACGGCTCAGCAGTTAGGCTCCTCGCCTGCAAAGCCTAATAACTCGGGTTTGACTCCGCAGTACCCATGTAAAGCCAGATTCACAAAGCGGTGCGTATATTTGGTAAACATTTGCAGTGGCTGGAGGTCTTGGCACACCCATTCTGACTGTCTGTCTTTCTTCTCTCTTTCTCTGCTTGCAAATTAATAAATATTTTTAAAATAACATGAGAACGAGAACCCCTGCCTGGAATCAGACGGAAGGCAAGGATCAGCGCCGGAAAGTGGTACACATGCATGGCACATGTGAGCCCGCACTGACACATGAACACACACGTATCGAGCACACATGTATACCCACACTGACATATGAACACACATACAAACACCAAAAAAGCATAGTCCTCCAAAAATGAGAGAACTGTCTGCTCTTAAGTCTTCCCACTCTGTGGACTGACTGCATGCTTTTTTTTTTGAGGATGCCTCTCATTCTTCTTTCTAATATATCTTTTGTTTGTTTTTTAATTTTTTTATACTTACTTATTTGAGAGAGAAAGTCAGAGAGAGAGAAAGAGCGACATATAATGGGCACACCAGGGCCTCCAGCCACTGCAAACAAACTCCAGATGCCTGCACCACCTTGTGCAGCTGGCTTACTTGGGTCCTGGAGAATCAAACCTGGATCCTTGGACTTTTCAGGCAAGCACCTTAACTGTTAAGCCATCCCTCCATCCTGTGTTTTTAAATTGTCTTAAAAATATTTTATTTAATTACTTATTTGAGAGAGGGAGAAAGAGAGAGAGGAAGAGACAGATAGAGAGAATGGGCACGCCACGGCCTTTAGCCACTGCAAATGAACTCCAGATGCCTGTGCTACCTTGTGCATCTGGCTTATGTGGGTACTGGGAATTGAACCTGGGTTCTTGGGCTTTGCAGGCAAGTGCCTTAACCACTAAGTCATCTCTCCACCCCACATTTTAAAATATTTTTTATTTATTTTTTGCAAGCAGAGAGACAGGCAGACCGAATAGGTGCATCAGAGCCTCCAGACACTGCAAACGAACTCTAGATACATACAGCACTTTGAGTGTCTGGCTTTGCATGGGTACTGGGGAATCAAACCTGGATCAATAAGCTTTGCAAACAAGCACCTTAACCACTGAGTCATCTCTCCAGCTCAACAATATATTTTTTTTTTGTTTTAAAAAATATTTACAGTTGGAGAGATGGTTTGGCTGTTAAGCGCTTGCCTGTGAAGCCTAAGGACCCTGGTTCGAGGCTCACATTCCCCAGTACCCATGTAAGCCAGATGCACAAGGTGGTGCATGCATCTGGAGTTTGTTTGCAGTGGCTATAGAGGCCCTGGTGTGCCCATTCTCTCTCTGCTTCTTTCTCTCTCTGTCTGTGTCTCTCAAATAAATACGTAAATAAACAGAAAAAAAAAAACTAAAGTCACTCAAGATTTAAAACTTAAAAAAAAAAATTTAGAGCTGGAGAGATGGTTTAGCATTTAAGGTGCTTGCCTGATAAACCTAAGAACCCAGGTTCGATTCCCCAGTACCCATGTAAGCTGGATGCACAAGGTGGTGCAGGTAGGTGTCTGGAATTCATTTACAGTGGCTAAAGGTCCTGGCACACCTGTTCTCTCTATCTCTCTCCTTCTTTCTCCAGTAAATAAATGAATAAACTATTTTTAAAATTTTAGATTTTGGACTGGAAATACATATGCTCAAAATTCAAGAGGCTTGAAAGGACAAAGAGAAAAGACCCCCTCACTCTCCCCTGACTCCTTTGCTTCCTTGTAGACAGGTCTCCACAGTTTCTTACATATCCTTCTAGAAACTACCTAGACAAGCAAATATGTATATATGTTCATTTGCTTCCTTTCTCACACGAATACTATATATCTTAGTTTCATATTTTTAAAAAAAGGCATGATTTATATAGAGTAAAATGCATGTGAGAGTTTACAATACTTCCCAGTACATACCGGCAGGGAAAGACGAAGACCAGGTCCCTAATCACAGGTGCTGTGCTTGACGTTCCTAGCAATAGAATCATGTTCTCTGCGAACCTGTCCGTGTGATTTGGAGGTTGTGGAAGGACTTGTTTCTGCAAGCCCGTGTTCCCCTGTATGGAGTGACTCGTTCGCCACCTGCTGGTGGGCACAGGTTACTTCCATTCTTACTGCTGAATGCCAGCTGCGGAGGCATCTTGCGACATGGGCCCCCCCCCCCCGGGGGGGGATTTATCTGTTGGGTAAATTCCTAGAATTTGGACTTTGGGACTGGGAGATCTCGATGCCTGGAGGAGAGGAAGCTGTGACCCCCTCACCCCGTGAAGAGCTCTTGGGATTGTGGGATAAAGCCTGGTCCCCGTTCCGCAGAAACTCTTCTGCGGGCGGGCTCTGGCCTCCAGGCATGTCTGCATCCCGCTGCAGGTTCTCCACGAAGTCCTGGTTGTCGCAGGTGTGCAACGTGTGTCAGAAGAGCATGATGTTCGGCGTCAAGTGCAAGCACTGCAGGTGAGGGCCGCGGGCAGGTGCTGGGGAGAGAGGCTTTTGTCGCTCAGTGGCAGCCCTGGCACCTCATTCCAGGCCTTGGGTCAAGGCAGACTTACAGGAGTTCCTTTAACTGGAGTATTCCCAACTCCACTCAGTGCCCCAGGCCTTCGGGCCTCTAGGGGAGGCGGAGCAAGGTGCTCCTAGGACGAAGGGAGAAGGAGGGTGCAAAGGCAGGAAGGAAAGTGAGGTTCTGGGAACTGGAAGGAGTCCTGACTGACATGTAGCCTCACATCTTAGCACCCAAGAGGTGGGCCACGGGGGCAACAGTCGGCTGATGACTTCCTGGGGAGTGAGGGGGAAACGGAGATTTTATATCAACCTGACTGCTGTTGTATGCCCTTTGCTCCTGGCCCAAGGCTGTCCCAGCACCTGAATGGAGATGCCACCCATCCTGGGGTCCTTTGTGGTACGGACACTCTATATGGCCATATTGGCCTCCAGCTTTCTGAAAGTGGAAGAAGGTCTCCTTTCTTTTTTTTTTTTTTTTTTTTTTTTTTTTTTGAGGTAGGGTCTCACTCTAGCCCAAGCTGACCTGGAATTCACTATGGAGTCTCAGGGTGGCCTCGAACTCACGGCGATCCTCCTACCTCTGCCTCCCGAGTGCTGGGATTAAAGGCGTGCGCCACCACGCCCGGCTAGAAGGTCTCCTTTCTTAGAAAGAAAGAAAGGAAGGAAGGAAGGAAGGAAGGAAGGAAGGAAGGAAGGGAAAGAAAATTTCCGAAAGAAAGAAAGGAAGGAAGGAAGGAAGGAAGGAAGGAAGGAAGGAAGGAAAGAAAATTTCCCAAAGAAAGAAAGGAAGGAAGGAAGGAAGGAAGGAAAGAAAGAAAATTTCCCAAAGGAGGGGAGGAGGGGGAGCACTTGTGATTTCTAGCGGGAAAGGACATGGGTAGGGAACACTGTGGGGAACACAGTCTGCCATTGCTGTCTGGCTGCCCACACACCTTATGGAGGGTGGTTCTGCCTCTGAAGTCTCAGTTCCCAGGTTCTCTTACCCTACATTGCTGAGCGACTTGGGGCAAGACACTTGCTCTTTCTGGGCCTCAGGTCTGTCATTTAGCCATCCGGGTCAGTGATCCTTCAGCGTTGCTCTGAGAACCTGAGCTTGTATGAGTGACGGCCCTTAGGCTGTGGTCAGACATAAGGTGGTAGGGCTTGTGTGGATATGCCTGATAGATTGTATCCTGATGAACTTCTTGATACCCAAAGAGCCCCCAGCCTCCTGGGACCTGTAGTGCCCGTCCTGATGTGGGCACAGGATGACCCTGGGCCCCACACCATCCTGCAGTGAGAGCTTGGCAGAGCACCCCGTCGGCCCATCTCATTGATAGGAGCTCTGAGACCTGGTGTGGCAGGTGGGGCCCAGAGGAGACCCAGCTCGTCTTGCTCTTGGCCTGGGACTGGCCCTCAGGAAGTATGGCCAGCACCTGGATATAGAAGCCAGTCTGTATTGGCCGGGAGTGGGGGGGCTGAGGTCCTTTGATAATGTAGACATTCTTTTTTCAAATATTTTACTTTTATTTATTTGTTTATTTGAGAGAGAGAGAGAGAGAGGGAAAGAGGCAGAGAGAAAAAGAATGGACACTCCAGGGCCTCCAGCCACTGCAAACGAACTCCAGATGCGTGTGCCACCTTCTGTATCCGGCTTAGTGGGTCCTGGGGAATTGAACCCGGGTGCTTTGCAGGCAAGCGCCTTGACCGCTAAGCCATCTCTCCAGCCCAATATAGACATTCTTCTAATGTGTCTCGTATACAGTCAGATTTGCCTCCAGCTTGCTGAAAATGAAGGATACTCCCCAGGACCCACATTAGCCAGATGCACAAGGGGGCGCACGCGTCTGGAGTTCATTTGCAGCAGCTGGAGGCCCTGGCATGCCCATTCTCTCTCTCTCTCTCTCTCTCTGTCTCCCAAATAAATAAATATAAAAATAAATTGAAATAGAAAAGGAAAGGTCGTTGTGCAGTAAGTGAGGGCGGGTCTGAGGCAGCCTGCCGATTGTGAACACGGCAGATAGCGTCTGCTACTGCCGAGCCTTCAGGGTGCTATGCACTTCGGAGCTAGGGTTTGTTGAGAACTTTGTGGGAACTGAGGCAGCCTCAGAACTGCCTGAGCAGCTCCCTCAGGGCTTCTGATGACTGACTTTGCCTTCGCCTCCTGTGCAGGTTGAAGTGTCACAACAAGTGTACAAAAGAAGCCCCTGCCTGTAGAATATCCTTCCTCCCACGTGAGTGCCAGCCTTCCCTCCCACAATCGGGGTGTGTCTCTCTGCGTATCTTCTGCTCCTGCTAATGAGTCTCTCCTTCCCAAACAGTAGCTAGGCTTCGGAGGACAGAATCTGTCCCCTCAGACATCAACAACCCAGTGGACAGAGCAGCCGAGCCCCATTTCGGAACCCTCCCCAAGGCTCTGACAAAGAAGGTAAGCCGGGCAGTGCCCCATGAAGAGCAGGACTTCTTCCCTAACGCGCCTTGGTCAGGCTCAGCGCAGAAGTGGAATGAAACACTGAGATCTGCGGAGAAGTTGGGATCCTGGTGTCGTCACGTAGGAGGCTGGCGGTTCTGTCCACGTCCTGAGTACCTACTTTGTGCAGGGAGCCTTCCCTTCCCCCCTAGGGTTTCATTTAGCCCTCACAGTAGTCTTGAGGGACACCGGCTCCATTTTATAGACAAGAGAAACTGAATCCTGGCACCTTCCCCCACAAGAGTCCATTTCTCACGGCTGGACCTCCTTGTGTCTTCACGTGACGAGAGTCCAGCCAGTTCCCTCTGGCCTCTTAGATAAAGGCACTGACCCACCAAGGCCCCCACAGTTGTGGTCTGAGCACTTCCCAAAGGCCCTTCCTGATAACAGTATCCCCGTGGGGCAGGGGCAGGATTTCTGCATGCCAACTTTAGGGGAACGCACATTCAGATCCTCATCCCAGATCCTCTGCCCTGAGTATGCGTCTCGATGGTTCCCCTCGCTTGCTTCTGTGACCTTGAGTGGGCAACCTGCCCTGCCTCAGCTGCGGAGTGTGTGCAGTGGAGGTGACAGCTCTTTACCCACAGGATGTTGTGAACTAGTGAGAGACTGTTTGTGACCTGACTTGTGGGGTGAAGTTCTGTCAATCCTCTGTAGGCTGGTGGTACTACTCAGGGATGCCAACATGCCCCAACACCATGATTAACACCTCTGCCTTCTCCTCTCCAGCTAGACCCTGAGCGCTGTCCTCACACATCCCTCGTCCACCCCCCCCCCACTCATGTCCATTCTCCTCCTGCATCCTGACTGTGCTCAGCCTTCCCCCTGGGCTCTCCTGGAGCCTGCAGGGCTAGCCCACCTCCCCCAGCCCTCCTGCACACATCTGCTCAGCTGTTCAGCACCCCAGCCGGGCAATGCCAACAGTCTGGCCCCCCACCACTGAGGATGGCGTGCTCAGTGGGCAGCACTGTCAGTCCGGCACCCCACTAGTGGTCATTGCTATGAGCCGGGAGCATGGTGCCCAGGGGCGTATCTTTCCCCGTTTCCCTCTGATCCCTTCCTCAGCCACCTCCCCCTCTCTCACCCCATTCTCTTTGACGCAGACACCCCATGAGGGCTTGGCAATGCTTCTCCCCCATCCCTGGCACACACTGGCTCCTGCCACGCGCCAGTCAGCAGCATCTCTTTGGACCGTAGGATCAGTGAGTGGACACACTTGTGACACGGCTGTCGGTGCCCATTTTAGGGATGACACGCTACATACAGCTCAGAGAGGCTGCCCAGGGCCACACTGGTACAGTGCAAAGGGGAGGGGTCGGCCTGCCCTCGTGACCACCCTCCGCTGCTCCAGTTTAGGCGTGGCCCGGCTGATGGGGACCGGTGGTGGGTCTGGGGTCTTGGACTAGGAGTAGGAACAGTTAAGGGCACAGTGTACCTAACCATCCTATTTCATGGTCACTGTGTAGGGTCAGCCTTCCTGGAAGCTCTGGTGAGTTCCAAAGTGCACTGTGTACCCCAAGCCTTCAGGCCTTACAAGAGAGAAAACTGCTACACTGGGCATTAACTAGTTTGGCCCTAGTTGTTTTGACCAAGGAATTTCTTTCTGACCCCAGGAGACATTGGTCCAGATCTGTGGCCTGCCTAACCCAGAGTCTCCCTGAAGCTCTCTCTCTCTCTCTCTCTGGTGACACTTTGGCCTTACTTAGGACCCAGAGTCTCTCCCAAGCACTGTGTGATCCTAAACAGCAGGTCTTGAAGAGTGGAGCAAACACGTATTAGTCACCTGTTGTGTGCCCCACACGCGCCTTCCCTGTGCTGCGGGTCCGCACGGTGGCCTCTGGCACAGATGGTGCAATCGCCTGCAGTAGGCACTCCCGTCTCAGCCCACCTCGCCCTGCTGCTGCTGGGCTTCAGTTACAGACCACCCACAGGGCTGGGTCCTAACCAGCATGCTCACACTCGTATCTACTGACCGGAACTGTAAACGTATCTTATTTATTTATTTGCACAGAAAGAGAGACGCAGAAAAGAAAGAATGGCCCAGGGCCTTTAGCCACTGCAAGCGAAGTCCAGATGCATTCACCACTTTGTGCATCTGGCTTGACATGGGTACTGGGGAATCGAACCCAGGTCATTAGGCTTTGCAGGCAAGTGCCTTAACCACTGAGCAATCTCTTCAGCCCAGAATTTACTTTTTTTTTTTTTAAATCATCGCTCTCATGATTAGAACCACCCCATCAACGCTTGTCATAGGTAGAAGGTCATTGGGGTTTCCTTCCTTCTCTGGAATTCTCTTGTTTTGGGGGGTGTGTGTGTGTAGTGTGGTGTGCAGTGTGTGCATGGCATGTGTCCATGTGTGTGCAGGTACACTTGCCCTGTGCACACACATGTTGACTGACAGGAAAACATCAGGTGCCCTCCTTTGTCACTCATCTGTGTATTTCCTGGAGACAGACCCCCCCCCAAAATTAGAGCTGCTGTTTCAGTCAGGGATCCCCAGCATTTCTCTGGTCTCCACCCCCTGCAGGACCGAGGTTACTCAGGTACAGGGCCACACCCAGATTTTTACATGGACGCTGGGGAATCGCACTTGGATGGTCTCAGGCCTCTTAAGTGGCAAGTGCTTTTACACCCGATCCATCTCCCCAGGCCCCTGGGATCGTTTCTTGAGGCAGGGTCTCACGTAGCCCAGGATGGCCTCAAACTCACTACACAGTTGAGTATGACCAGAGGCCAAGCTCAGCCGTCACCCTCAGGAGTACCATATCCACCTTTGTCCTGACAAGTTCGGTTACAAGCGAGAGGAAGGGAAAGCAAGGCACGGGGAAGGGGTTTTGCTCTGTTGGTAATAAAGCTTTGTGATTGCGGAGTTTCCCAGAGACACATGTGTGGCCCTTAAAAGATCACGTATCACTTTTTAAAAAATTTATTTGCAAGAGAGAAAGAGGCACACAGAGAGAGCATTGGCGCACTAGGGCCTCCAGCCACTGCAAACAAACTCCAGACGCACGTGCTACCTTGTGCATCTGGCTTACATGGGTACTGGGGAGTTGAACCTGGGTCCTTAGGCTTCATAGGCAAGCACCGTGACTGCTAAGCCGTCTCTCCAGTCCTCATGTACCACTTCTTAAGACCTAGCTGGTTCCAGCAGGGGTTAGTTGGGGCCACGATCAGTTTCTTGGGGTCCTGGTGGTGTCATAGGTGGTGTACCTTCCACAGACTTCCTTCCTCGAACAGCCTGCTTTTGATCGAAAGCCTCAGCTGTGTGGGGCACACAGCTGGGTAAACAGAACTAGGGTGTGCTGCAAGCCCCACCCCTCAGCCCTCAAGCCCCAGGGCGGATCACGGTCTCCACGTGCACGGGCACAGCCCACGCCCTCCACTGATGCTTTTCTCTTCCCGCTGGGCGAAGGTTGCTAACAAACCCTTCCACCAGATCACGTTCCCGTAGGGCCAGCTTTGCACACTCGGGAGACGCTCGTCCTGTGTGCTGTGGCACACCCTTAACACTGTTTCTCAGGAGGCCAGTGCAAAGAGGTTGGTAAAGTCCAGGCTGGAGTTGTAATTAGTGATAGAGTGCTTACCCAGCAGACAAGGACCTAACCTGGGTTCAGTCCCCCGTACTACAAAAATAAATAAATAAATAAAAATAAAAAGCCACTCTACTTCTGGAGATAAAGAACTCTATCTTTAGACTCGCCATCCTCCCGTCAGAAAGCCCCCTAGTTATGAAATGAAATCTGTCACCACACCCCTTATTGTACCCATTATATGGCCCAGCACAATCCTGATAGCCAGTGAGGACCTTAAGGCAAGGGAGGTTCAGAAAAGCCTCTTGTCCACAGTACGAATGAAGCCCTCCACGCAGTAATGCTTTCTTGAAATGCTCTTATAATGCCCTGGCAGGCCTTGAGTAACTGAGGAAAAGAGGTTACTGAATTAAGCCAAGCAGTTGATCGCCTGTGTGTAAGACATGAACGGACATGGAGCGACGCTGTCAGTCTGTGCAGACCGATGCGGAAAAGTCATTATCGTAGATTGCGCTTGGATCTCAAGCCTGACCCTCTTAGCAAGAAAGGATTGGTGCATACAAGCAGCTGCTTGCTCCTGGAGCTATCCAACATTCTTTTTTTAATTTTAATTTTTATTTATTTATTGGAGAGAGAGAATTGGAGAGAGTCCTCTGGCCCCTGCAAAGGGACTCCAGATGCATGCACCACTATGTGCATCTAGCTTACGTGGGTACTGGGGAACCGAACCTAGTTCCTTAGGCTTCACAGGCAAGCACCTTAACCGCTAAGCCATTTCCCCAACCCATATCTAACGTTCTTAAACACCCACAAAATATTAGAGTCAACTCAAAGAGTTTCAATTAAGTCTCCCAAGAATCTTCTAGTAGAAGCAGGAGAAACTTTAATATTAAGGAGACAACTTGCAGCATACCTGCATGCTGGGGTGTGTCACCCCGCCCCGTTTGTGCAGTGCTGGGAACCAAGCCTAGGGCTTTGTGCATGCTAGGCAAGCACTGTACCCACTCAGCTCTGGAATTCTTACCCTCCAGGATGACAGACAACCGCCCCAAGCTGCTGCCTTCATGCAGGGTTTTAGGGAGTCCCCGAGAGTCTCCAGCCCTTTGGGGACAAGGCTTACAAGAGCAGTGACCCCATGAAAATTGTTCATTATCATCTCCCTGCTTCTAGCAGAGGGCCTGGGGCACGGTGGACGCTGTATAAACAGTGGTCAGAGGCTGAGTAAGAAACACAGTACTGCACATCTGCCCAACTCGGAGCCAGGCAGGTGTGATCAGCAAGCCACCCAAGGGTGTCTGCAGATGGAGAGGCTGTGTGATCTTGGCTTTCCCTGCAGATCCCAGGGCAGCTGGGTCTGTGCCTGGCATTGATTATAAAGTGCCCAGCTGCCAGGAGCTGTGGGAGGATAAGGCAGTCATGGGTTCAGGATGTCCAGATGGGCTTCTGGGAGGAAAGAAAGAACAAGCGGAAGTTAGGCCCGTGAGCACCTGAGACTCGAAGACGCGGCCTGAGCTCCAACCCTGCAGATACGGGAGGGAGGCCCCAGCCGCTGGGTGGCGCCTGGCTGGAGCTTGCAGCGTCGCCCACCTTGGCAACTCTGGCTGTACAGGAGCACCCTCCCGCCATGAACCTGGACTCCAGCAGCAACCCGTCCTCCACCACGTCCTCCACACCCTCGTCGCCAGCGCCTTTCCCGGCCTCATCCAACCCCTCCAGTGCCACCACGCCCCCCAACCCCTCACCTGGCCAGAGGGACAGCAGATTCAACTTCCCAGGTACCATGCCTCTGGGTTTTGTTTTTTTTTGGGGGGGTGGGGATATGCTCAGACCCCCTCCCTCCTTTTTCAGCAAACCCGGAAGTTCAAGGTCAGATGTGGCCACCTGTGACGTGTGTGGAGCTCGTGCTGAACACCCTAAACGCGCTTAAGCGGAGTTGATGCCCTTGCTGTGTATCCCTTATACAGACCAGGATGCTGGAGCTCAGAGGGAGGGAGTGGCTTCCCCTGAGTTATGTGTGAGGCAGAGCCTGGCTTCTCAGCATGGGACCCAGGCTGCCCTTCTGGGCTCGTGGTGACTTGCGGAGTACTGTCCCTCCCTGGCTCCTGAACTGCCAGTTGGTGTGGCAGGCAGTGCCTAGGCAGAGACACTGAGGCCCTCCCTGTTCCCTGCCCCCTCTGCAACTGGGGGCTAGCTCCTCACAGGAGACCTCACATTCCTTCCTAGAAAACACAAATACACGGGTGATCTCCGAGTCCCAAAGCAGGGGCGACAGGGCAGACCTGAACCCCAGCTGCCCTCCAGTTCCATGCACAGATCTGTCTGTCCTGGGGTCTGCAGGGAGAGGCCAGGATCACAGTCTCCCCTACCCTCAGCTCTGGTCAACCCCTCTGGGTCCCTCCTTTCCAGGGAGCAGGGTGAAGCCCATTCACCCACGTGGCACTGAGCTGCTGTCTTGCCATCAGCCCTTAACCTACCCAGTTTGCAGTCCTGGAGAAAGGAGGGGCAGCTGTGGGGTTCCTGTTTGCTGTGACCCCTCTTGCCTTCTCTGCCCGTGGGGTCCAGGTCAGCAACCCCCCCCCCCCCCAGTCGCTGTCCCTGGAGCTCCAGGTCTAAGAAGAGAGAGATACAGCTTTCTCAGTGCCAGGGGACCCCTGCCAGGGCCACACAGCCCACAGCTGGCCATGCAGCCTCTGGTCATTTCTCAGGGACCTGAGGGCTTCTTCTGGGGCAGGTGAGGGACTGAAGAGTAGGGCTTTGTTTCCGTGTTCCTGCACCTTAATACACACGTGGCTGGAGATCTCTTAACAAGGCCTTGTCTCAGCACGCTCACTCCGGCCTCTGACTGAGCCATTGCCCCCTGGACTAACTTCCTCTCCCATTTTACGCTACCATTATTTTCTGAGGGTCTTTTGCTAAACCACTTACTTTGGTTATTCTTAAAGGAAGAAACAGTTGAACAAAATAGTCACAGAAGTCCTTTCACTCACACATGTCCCATGAGGTAGTAGGCACACTCACTGGCCCCTCCCACTCTCTCTGTGATCTTAGTAGAAGCATGAGGCAAACCCCTCGGGGGCTGGGCCAGTCTGGCCCATGGCTAACCTGGGGAAGGGACTGCCACACACCCGCCCTGTGCTGTCCAGGAGCACCGAGGTTGACCTTCACAGGCAAGCTTGGGCAAGTCCTCCAGAGCCTAGCAGACGGTAGGACTGAAGTTTGAAACATTCCGTGGCCTGATGCCACATGCCTGGAATCCCAACAACTTGGGAAGCTGAAGCAGGAGTCCCAAGCCATGAGTTCAAGACCAGCCCAGGCAACACAGGAAAACCTCATCTCAAAAACATTTAAAAAAAAAAAAAAAAACTTGTCTTAAACTCCAGAATGCCAGTATGTCCCTTAAGAGAGAAGGCATGGTGGCGCACACCTTTAGTCCCAGCACTCGGGAGGCAGAGGTAGGAGGATCACCATAAGTTTGAGGCCACCCTGAGGCTACATAGTTAATTCCAGATCAGCCTGGGCTAGAGTGAAACCCTACCTGGGGGGTGGGGGGAGAGAAGGCGTGTCCAGGAATGGTGGGGTCAGGGCTCTTCAGGACAGAGGAGGCGGCTGCTCTGCACACTGGCTATTGAGCATTTTCGGAGCCTCTGTTTTTCTCCTGCTGTGTCATGATTTCCTGGCTCAAATGCATTTTCCAGAGCAGAAGTGGCCTAGGCTTGCCCAGTGTGCACTGGCCGGGGCTCTGCAGGGAGACGGTCACTAAGATGGGTCCAGAGCACCCATCCTCCAATGCAGCTCCTTAACTCTTGGGTTCCCTGCAGCCCCGGTTTTCCTCAACTCTCTTCCTCCTTCCTGCATGGCTCTGCCTGTCCTCACCAGTCCCACTTGGGGTGGGGCCGCCTCAGCCAGTAACCAGTTCCTGCCCCTTCCCCAAGCCCGTGAGCCCCTCCTGCCTCCCGCGTTTGCGCTCTGTGTGTGACTCACCTCCTCTTCTGTTTAAAGCTGCCTACTTCATTCATCATAGACAGCAGTTTATCTTTCCAGGTGAGTCTTGCATGGGATCCACTAACTGCCCCCTGCTGCCGTCCTCTGTCCCTGCTACCCGGTCTCCCCCACCCCAGGAGCTCGAGTCTACAGCGCCGGGCAAGGTGGCAGGGCAAAGGTCCTAGAGGTGGACCCTTAGGTGGGCCGAGGGACCCTGGAGTCCGTCCTGTCTAGCCTCTGGCACAGAAGCGCAGGCAGCTTGTTCAAGGTCACACCTATGGAAAGTGGCAGAAGCAGCGCTAGGACCTGGGTTTGCGGAGTGAGGGGAGAGGGCTGTTTGCTGTCACCCAGTACGTAATGGAGATGGCTTCTTGGCGCCATCTGTCTGGCTTCACCTTTCCCAGTCTGGTGCCACACAGTGCCACCTGCTGGCTATCACTGGAACTACCTCCTTATTGCAGAAAACTCAAAGGATTAAAAAAAGAATTCATTCCCTTCCACAAAAACTGTTCTGTACACATTTACATTTGACCATATTCCTGCCCCTAAACATTCTACAGGAACAGTGTTTTGTTTTTCACCCACCGAAGGAAACCAACGCTATGTGTCTCTGATTTTCTTTGGTTTATTAGAACTGTGTGAAAGCCACAATATTTTGATCATTCCAGGCTTTTCTGTTCCTCACCTCAGCTCCATTCAGGAATTGACTTGAAACATTTGGTGGTCCTTATGCACACAGCTCTGCTCAGGCGTGTGCCAGGGGCCTAGGGGAGCGTGCCCTTGTTGCTGCGACTCCACCCAAGAGTCTGCTTGGCCGCTAGCTTTGGGACATATACAGTGAGTGTCCCCTAAAGTGAGGGACCACTGTGCTGCTTCCTGAAGGACCCACTGCGCCCTGCAGATGTTGGGGCCGGGTGGGGCGGGAATTCCATGTTCACAGCAGAATGGACTGTGTGCTCTTTCCAGGGAGATATTTGCTCTCTCTTGGGTGCCATTTCTCCCTGACCCCCATCCCCTGGGCATGCGTAGCTTCTGTGGAAATACTTCAGGTAGGTGGAAATGCCAGGGTACCCTTGGCAGTCTGTGAGGACGAGAGATTAGTGACTGGAGAGACCTTCTCAGGGTCTCTTGAGGCCCAGGACCCTCAAGCTGCCCAGAATGTCAGGCACAATAAGGAAGCCCACAGCGTCTTGTCAGAGTAGCCCTGAAGAAAGTTCTAAAAGGAAGGAGGTAAAAAGAAGAGCTGATGGCTAGGCAGTGGAGGGAGGGTCCTTGTCCAAGGCAGGAGAGGGGCTGCTCAGAGCGTGGACCATGGCCACTTCCTGTCTCCCTTTTGGCTGAGGGAGCACAGGGCCCACGCCAGCCCTGGAGCACTTTGGTCGCACGCTGGGGAGACGGCCTGATTTGGTGTCCCTGAGCATGAGTCCTTCTGTGCTGGGACCGCCCTGGGCGCGGGGGTCAGCCTTGGATACTCGGCCTGCGGCTCCTGGTGCATGGACGGGGAATTTCCTCCTCACCCCCAGAGTTGCAGCACTAGCTGCCCAGCCCCTGCAGCCAAGGGGCTGGGGCCCCTCTCTGCAAATTGCCGGCGTCTGCACCAGGTGTTGAGCCCACAGGATTGATGGGTTCTGCCATGTAGGCAGGCGGTCTCCCTACCGTAAACAGTCGTGGCAGCCAGGCACAGCGTTTAACTTCTGCTGCTGGCTTGTGGTGTTCACTGTCCCGAATCACTCACCGAGGGCCCCTGCCTGGACCTATGCACTGTAGAGGTGGGGTCTGTGTCACACTGAAAGATAAGCTCAAGTTGGTCCCGGCGGAAGTGGGCTGGGGAGCAACACTGCTCAGGGGAGAGGTGGCATCCCTGGTGTGCTGGGCTCCAGGCTGGTGTCTTCGGGGACACGGGAAGGTAGATTCATACTTTACATTTATTTCTTGTTTCCTTCAGATATTTCAGCCTTTCCACAGGCAAGCCCAAGCCCGCTCCCCAACGCACCCGACAGTACACGGTACGCACACTAAATCGCGTCCCTTTCTCTTCCTAGGGACTTATTGATGCTGGACCCAAATCCCTTACCATCTCCAACCCCACCCCTAAAATCGCTGAGCCAGTCAAGAGAACAGAGCTCATTCACCTGGGCCTGCCTGGGGGCTTATTGGCCTGTCAGTGCAGGGAGTACTCTGGGGGGCTGTTTGGGGAACTGTAGGTAGCCTGTGACCCAGTAGGGGGTAACACAGAGTTAGAGACCTGCTACCTACAGGTAGCTCCCGCCTCTGGAGTCAGACTACTGAGCACCTTGCTCCTGGTTCCTCACAGCCTTCAGCCCAGTGAAGTAGGGATTGCGGAAGGTGCAGCCGGCTCAAAAGGATCAAGTCCTGTGAGGTCAAACAATGAGGAAGTGACATCCAGATCTCAGAGGCAGGGCTGTGAGGCTCCAGGTTCTAAGTGCGCTCTGGACACGGTGCTGCAGGCTCCAGGTGGTAACTGCCCACCCTTCATCCCCACCCTTAGACCCCATTGCTTTCAGTCAGCCTGGAGAGAACACATTGCCTTGATTGTAGACGTGGGTTACAGCAAAGGCTTAGGCCTAGTGGCCTTTTGTGTCAGAACTCACCCAGGAGTGGCCTCTGCCCAGCTCAGAATCTCCTTAACAAAGTCTGTTTCATTCTTAGGCTTGATGACCAGCCCAAAGCACAAGTGCCGGAGGTTCACGAAGTAGAGGTGAGTGTGGATGACTGCTTGCAGAGCCCAGAGGCAGCTGGGCTCTTAGAACACGCATGGAGGTCTGGGGCGTGAGGGGGCCGGGCCTGCTGCGGGTGTGAACACATGCACCACAGGCAAGAACGATGCAGTGTGCAAGGAGTAAGTTTCCTTTTGCTAGGTGAAGTGCATGCTTAATTTTCCCGGTCCTCAGTCCAAGCCCAGATGCCTGGGCCCTGGCCTTGTGGCTGACTCCGTCTGTCAGAGTGTGCTCGGTGATTCTAGTTGGATCCAGGGTTAAGAACCACACTGTCTTAACCTTAATGTGCCATAATGGAACCTGCCTCTAATCCCAGCACTTGGGGAGAGGGAGCTAGGAGGATCAGGAGTTACGGTATACTTGGCTACGTAATAAGTTTGAGGCCAGCCTGGCTACATGAGACCCTGTCTCCAAAAAATAGTAAAGAAGGGCCAGGCATGGTAGCTCACACCTTTAACCCCAGCACTCAGGAGGCAGAGGTAGGAGGATCACTGTGAGTCCGATGCCACCCTGAGACTACATAGTGAATTCCAGGTCAGCCTGGGCTAGAGTGAAACCTTACCTTTGAAAAACCAAAACAAGAGAGAGAGAGAGAGAAAAGAAAAGAAAGCTGTCTTGGCCCTCAGACATACGTGTGGTTGGGCCTGTGACCCCCACAGTGCAGTATGGTTTAGTTACTGCTGCCCAGGGGACAGTTGGACGCTCTATGTAAAGACAAGAGAATACCAGAAAGCTGAGTGATGTCCAGTCCGTCCATTCCTGGGATGATCTTCGAGGGTTGGCAGGATGAAGGACCTCGAGGTCATCTGCGCCAGCCGTCACATTTTGTGGATGAAGACACAGAGGTCACTGGATGTGGTGGCTCATGCCTGTAATTTCAACACTTGGGAGACTGAGACAGGAGAATCATTGTGAGTTTGAGGTCTGCCTGAGCTACAGAATTAGTTTCAAATTAGCCTGTGCTAGAGCGACTCTGACTCACACACTCACACACCAGTGCTAAGTGACCTGCTCGCTGTCCATAGCAAGCCAGTACAGGGCTGCAGCTAGAACCTCGCCCTGTTGGCACAGCCTCTCCTTTACCTGGCCGGCGCTCTGGAAAGAGAGGGTCCGCTCCCTTCTCCTCAGCCTGCTCTCCTTTCAGGCTGAGGAGCCTGAAGCTGGGAAGTCAGAGGCAGAAGATGACGAGGATGAGGTGGACGACCTACCCAGCTCTCGCCGGCCCTGGCGGGGCCCCATCTCTCGCAAAGCCAGCCAGACCAGCGTGTACCTGCAGGAGTGGGACATCCCCTTCGAACAGGTGGAGCTGGGTGAGCCCATCGGGCAGGGCCGCTGGGGCCGGGTGCACCGGGGCCGCTGGCATGGCGAGGTGGCCATTCGGCTGCTGGAGATGGATGGCCACAACCAGGACCATCTGAAGCTGTTCAAGAAGGAGGTGATGAACTACCGGCAGACGAGGCACGAGAATGTAGTGCTGTTCATGGGGGCCTGCATGAACCCGCCCCACCTGGCCATCATCACCAGGTGAGCAGTCCCCACCGGGGCCCTGTGGCCAGCACAGCCTCCCTGTCCCCGCTGTTTGCGTGGATGCCCTGGAAGGTGTGGAAAGGTTACTAGAGAGAGACCGAGAATGACCCTCAGACATACGTGTGGTTGAGTCTGTGACCCCCACAGTGCAGTATGGTTTAGTTACTGCTGCCCAGGGGACAGTTGGACATTCTATGTAAAGACAGGAGAAGCCAAAAATGGAGTCTCATTTCCTCACTTAACCTCCTGACATTAAAAAAAAAAAATAACAGAACCCAATGTGGTGGCCTATGCCTATAATCCCAGCACTCAGGAGATGGAGGAGGGAGAATTAGAAATGCAAGGTCACCCTTGGGCATATAATGAGTTTGGTTCAAGTCCCTATCTTAAAAATAAATGGATGAGGGTTGGGGAAATGGCTTAGCGTTTAAGGCATTTGCCTGCGAAGCCTAAGGATCCCAGTTCGATTCCCCAGAACCCACGTAAGCCAGATGCACAAGGGGGTGCATGCGTCTAGAGTTCGTTTGCAGTGGCTAGAGGCCCTAGTGCACCCATTCTCTCTCTCTGTTTCTCCCTCTCTCTTTCTCTCAAATAAATAAATTAAAAAAGATTAAAATAGTTTTAAAAAATAAATGGGTGAATAAACAATAATAAATAAGCGTGGACTAGAGAGATGGCTCAGCAGTTAAGATACTTGCCTGCAAAGCCTAATGACCCAGGTTCAATTCCCCAGTACCCACATAAGCCGGATACACAAGGTGGCGCATGTGTCCAAAGTTCATCTGCAGTAACTAGAGGCCCTGGTACGCCATTCTCTCTGTATATATATGCTTCTTTCTCTCTATCAAATAAACAAATAAAATATATTTTAACTAGGCAAACAGAGCTGGGTTTAGTAGCACACACCTGGAATCCTAGCACTTAGAGGGTGAAGCAAAAGAATCTCAAGGACTAAAGAGATGGCTCAATGGTTAAGGTGGTTGCAGAGCCTAACAACTTAGGTTTGATTCCCCAATGCCCACATAAGCCAGATGCACAAAGTGGCATAGGCATCTGGAGTTTGTTTAAAGTGGCTAGAGGCCCTGGCATGCCCAAACTCTCCCTCTCTCTGTCTCTCCCTGTCTGTATCTCTATGCTTGCAAGTAGATAAAACTAGTAAACAAGCAAACAAAAAAGAATTTTGCCGGGCATGGTGGCTCATGCCTTTGATCCCAGTACTCAGGAGGCAGAGGTAGGAGGATTGCTGTGAGTTCGAGGCCACCCTGGAAATAATGAAAACATTGGAAATCTTTGAGGAGAACCCCAGAGCCTAGGTGACAGGCCTAGAGGCCAAGTTCTTCCCTGAGGTCTAGAGCTCATGCCCTGCTCTGACCCCACTGAGGCTGGGCTGCCCGGGATGGCTGGAAGTGTGCATGAGTTGTTTCCACATGCAGGGTGGCAAGCCTCTGCCTCCAGGAACAGGTGTGCACATGGGTGTGTGCCTGACACTTTTAAGCCAGGCCCCGGTAGGAGTAAGCATCGGGCTTGGCTGAAGAACATGTGTTCTTCGACTTGTGGTAGAATGGCGAACCTTCGAGAAGCAGGTGGGCACAGATCTTCTGAGAGTTCCACAGGGGCAGATTGGCCTGCACCATCCCCAGGCCTCTGACCTGTCCCCACCATCCTCAACAGTTTCTGCAAGGGGCGCACGTTACACTCGTTTGTGAGAGACCCCAAGACGTCTCTGGACATTAACAAGACGAGGCAGATCGCTCAGGAGATCATCAAGGTAAAGGTGGCCAGCACTGGGGACTGGGCTTCTAGCTGCTTGCTGAGCTCTCCGTCCTTGCCCCCGCTGGGCCTGTCCCTGTCAGGTTGTTTGTGGCTGCCCTGTCTCCTGGGGCTTGTTGGGGTGGGGCCCTGTTTCATCCCCTCACAGAGCTGTCCACTGATAGAACTGAATTCGTTGTGGAGGGCCTAGGCAGATTCTAAAGATGGTTTGACTCCTGGTCCCAACAGCTGTGTGACCTTGGACCAGATTTTTCAGCCTTTCTGAGCCTTAGCTTCCTCCCATGTAAAATAGAGACATGCATGGAGCAGTGGCTTAGTGGTTAAGGCACTTGCCTGCAGAGCCTACCAACCTGAGTTCGATTTCCTGGTACCCCTGTAAAGCCAGATGTGCAAAGTGGTGCAGGCACCTGGAGTCCATTTGCAGTGGCTGGAGGCTCTGGCATGCCCTTTTTCTCTGTCTGTCTCTTTTCTCTATCTCTTTGTTTGCAAATAAATACATAATTAAAAAAAAAAATCACAACGTGCATACTACCCCCATCAATGGTTGCAAGCAGAGACAGAATGCGGAGACCACTCACCACAGGGCTGCGCTTAGTGAGGGTTTGTTAGGATCGGTGACATGGGACCGAGGATTTCCTTCCGGGGCACAAAAGAACCCATGGTTTTGGCCTTCAAGTTTCCAAATCCAGGTTTCCTGAGGGCAGACCTCGGATGGAGCTCTTCCTGGGGCTGTGTTTTGTCTGGTTCTATCAGCTATTTCCTAAAAGTGGCTTTTCTGTCCTTAGACATCACTTTCCTTCCCTTGTCCCAAGACCCCCTTATAGCCAGGGAGTTTCCTGCGGAAGTCTGGAACACCCTGGTGAGAAGGTGGGGTGCATTTCTGCCCCGTCATCTTTCCCCAGACTCCTCAGCAGTCCTGGGATTGCTGTTTGAAGGTAGCTGAGACCTTGGATGAGGTCACACTGTCAGGTCCACTGCCCATGCCGCTGCCCTCCTCCCCAGTAGTCAGTCCAGAGAGAGCACTGGATGAAATTACCCCACCGCCTTTCCTGGGCGCTGGACGGGGCGGCTGAGGCTCAGAGAGGCTGGCACTGTGCCCACGGCCACACAGTGCCAGAGTCTGAGTGGAGCCCGGATTTCAGGCTTAGTGCAGGCTCCTTCCACTGCATGGAGGTCCTTCGGAGAATCGTCTGTTTCCTGAAAGCAAAGATCAACTAGGCAAATCCCCAGACAGGCTCCAGCTCCCTGGAGCATCGGGACATCTAGCCCAGTGTGTGGCCCGGGGTCGCTCAGTCCCTGTCACTTATCTCTATCTCCCCCTGACGTGAGGCTGCCTATCTTCCAGGGCATGGGCTATCTTCATGCCAAGGGCATCGTCCATAAAGACCTCAAGTCCAAGAACGTCTTTTACGACAATGGCAAAGTAGTCATCACAGACTTCGGGCTCTTTGGGATCTCGGGTGTGGTCCGCGAGGAGCGGTGAGTTGGCCTTCAGCGTCTGGGAGGGGCTGAGGTGCTAGGTGGGCACGGTGTCCCCCTGACTGTGTCCCCAGGGAGCCGCCCTCCCTGTGGGAAGGTCAGTTCTTTGGCGTGTGGTTCCAGTGTGGGTGACGTTTAGTTCTACTTGATTTCTGCTTGGTCCCCTGGCTCGGGTTTAGCTTGTCTGCTCATTGACTAGGGCGAGGGACCAGGCTCACATCCTTGATGAGAAGAAAACATCAGGTCTTTTTACTGCCTGCCGCTTTGGAGGGGCTGGCAAGGCTCCTCCCTAAATATCTGGAGGATCTCAAGGAAGGTCGGCAGCCAGGCCAGAGAGCCACCAGGCAGGTTTGAGATCCACGGACAGGCCTGAGGCCCTGAACCGAGCAAACACTCTCCCAATGGCCTGCCTTCCTGGAAGAGCCCAGGGGTCTTCTGTGTCTGTACCTAGAAGTGCCAAGCAGGTCCCATGTGTTCCTCCCGGTGGCTCTCTTTTTACTGCCCAGGGCCAGGTGAGCAGGCGAGCCTCCTGCTGCCTGCTGAAAGTCGCATGTGCTTGTCCTCTCTGTAGGCGTGAGAACCAACTGAAGCTGTCCCACGACTGGCTGTGCTACCTGGCACCCGAGATCGTGCGTGAGATGACGCCCGGAAAGGACGAAGACCAGCTGCCTTTCTCCAAAGCCGCCGACGTCTACGCCTTCGGGTGAGCAGGCCCCTCGGGGCCGGGCCGCCGTGCTTTGGAAACCAGCCTGGTTTTGAGTCATGGCTGTGCTGCTTGTTGGCCGAGTGAGCACATCCTTGACCTTCTATTTGCCTGGGCTCTAACATGGGGGGAGTCATAGTGCCTCGCACAGGGTCGTTTTGTGAGGCCCCCCGGGAGCTCATGCTTTGGGGGGCATTGGGTCTCCACAGCACCGTGTGGTATGAGCTGCAAGCAAGAGACTGGCCCTTTAAACACCAACCTGCAGAGGCCTTGATCTGGCAGATCGGAAGCGGGGAAGGAATGAAGCGGGTCCTGGCTTCTGTCAGCTTGGGGAAGGAAGTCAGCGTAAGTAGAGGGCAGCGGGGCCGGAGGGAGGGACGGAGGGCGTGTGACGTGGCCACCTTCCGTTCACCCGCCTGGGCAGGGTCCACCGAGGGGCTCTGCTGCCCACAGGAGTAAAGTTAAAGGTTAAAAACAGCGCGTGCTGAGCTGGCACATATACTAAAATCGGAACAATGCGGAGAAGATTAGCATGGCCACTGCCCAAGGATGACACGCAAATTCGTGAAGTATTCCTTATTTTTAAAAAAATAAAAATAAAGCCGGGCGTGGTGGCGCACGCCTTTAATCCCAGCGCTTGGGAGGCAGAGGTAGGAGGATCGCTGTGTGAGTTCAAGGCCACCCTGAGCCTACATAGTGAATTCCAGGTCAGCCTGAGCTAGAGTGAGACCCTACCTCGAAAAACCAAAAAATAAAAATAGTAATAAAAATAAATAAAAATTAAAAAACAGTGCATAGTGGGCTGGAGAGGTGGCTCAGTGGTTTAGGTGCTTCCTTACAAAGCCTAAATGCCCGGGTTCAATTCCCTAGTACTCATGTAAAGCCAGAGGCACAAGCATCTGGAGTTTGTTTGCAGTGGCAGGAGGCCCTGGCCTGCTCTCTCTCTCTCTCTCTCTCTCTCTCTCTCTCTCTCTCTTTCTGTCTCCTTGCAAATAGATAAAATATATATGTGTATATTTTTTTAATTTAAAAAAAATAATTCATACATGCTGAAAACAGACCAACGCAGGGAGGCATGGAGAAGAAATAACCATCTGTATCACCCCACTGTCAGCCTCTGTCTTGATTTCCTTCCAGACTTTTCTGATAATGGTTTGCCTTGATCTTCAAGATGAAAAAGTGTAATGCCTTAGGTGTTGCTGACATGAAATGTAAAACTCACTACTACAAATACAAGCGGTGGGCAAGGACACATAGCTCAGGTGGAAGAGTGCTTGCCTAGCACGCACAGTGCCCTGGGTATCAAGTCCAGAGCACCTCCTCAGCACTGAATCAGCCAGACATGCTACTGTAGCCTGTAACCTCAGCACCTGGGAGGTAGAGGCAGCAGGGTCAGAAGTTCAAGTCATCCCCAGTTACACTTCAGGTTCAAGGCCAGCTGGGCTACATAGTGTTCTATAAGCAGCTTGGGCTAAAGTGAGACCTTGCCTCAATAAAACAACCCAAAGAAGTGTTATTTTAAACATATTAAACTTTTATTGTTTTTTTTTTTTGAGACAAGGCCTCATTGTAGCCCAGGCTGGCCTCAAACTCACTGTGTAGCTGAGGATAACCTTGAACTCATCCTCTTGGCTCTCATTCACAAGTGCTGGGTGTACAGGCATGTGCCATCACACCTTGCTATATGGCTTCTTCCTGCCTGTCCAAATTTATACTTGAGAATGTTCATTTTGTTTAAAATAGCATTTGAAAACTATCTGCGATGCATATGATTTTATTTTCAACTTTCTTGGGTAAAAGTTTTTTGATCCCTGCAGGGATTTTACGTAGAGCTCCGCTCTAGCCACCTCTGTCAGAAGTTTGCTTTCGAATAAAACTAAGCAAAAATACCTACAGCTGGACTGGCTGGAGTGGAGCAGTGGTGAGCATCGTAGACTTCCTTGTCTTCCTCTTGTTGCTAGGGTTTTTTTTTAAAAAATAATTTATTTGAGAAGGAGAGAAAAGAAAAGGCAGATAGAAAGATTGAGCACGCCAGGGCCTCCAGCCATAGCAAACGAACTCCAGATGCATGCGCCCCCTTGTGCATCTGGCTTTACGTGGGTCCTGGGGAGTCGAATCTGGGTCCTTAGACTTTGAGGCAAGCGCCTTAACTGCTAAGCCATCTCTCCAGCCCTTGTTGCTAGTTTTTTTGTTGTTGTTGTTTTTGTTTGTTTTTTGGGTTTTTTTTGTTTGTTTGTTTTTTGTTTTTTGTTTTTTGAGGCAGGGTCTCACTCTGGTCCAGGCTGACCTGGAATTAACTATGTAGTCTCAGGGTGGCCTTGAACTCTCAGCAATCCACCTACCTCTGCCTCCCAAGTGCTGGGATTGAAGGCGTGCGCCACCACGCCCAGCTTGCTAGTTTTGTTTTTTGAGGTTGGGTCTCATGAATCCTAGGCTGGCTTTGAACTTGCCATGTAGCCTTCATTCAAGGATGGCCTTGAACTTCTGAGCCTTCTGATCCCTAGTGTTATCACAGGTATGCAGCACCATGCCTGATTATGTGGTGCTGGGAATCAAACCCAGGACCCCTTGGATGCTAGACAAGCATAATACTAACTAAGCTACATCCCTAGCCCAGTAACTTCTTTTTAAGCAGATGAAGTTTCCCGCATTTTTTGAAAGGAAGGAGAAAAGGAAGGGAGGGAGAAAGAAAAGCAGGGGTGATGGCTCCGTTGGTAAAGCTCTCGCTGTGCAAACCTGAGGATCAGAACCCCAGTACCTGTGTCGATGCTGGGTTGGTGTGCTGGCCTGCCTGCAATCTCAGTGCCCAGGAGACCCTTAGGGCAAACCGGCGAGCTAGCAGTGAGCTCCTGTGTCAAGGGAGGGATCCTGTCTCTATAAATAATATGGAGAGTAGTAGATGACATGAACAACCCCTGGCTTTACGCACACAGACAGACAGACAGACAGACAGATATACACACACACACACACACACACAGAGAAGAGCTGCAGAAGCCTGCATTGCTGGGTCTCGGTAGGTTTGCACCTTCTTCTGGTCACGCATGCAAGCCTGATGTCCCTCAAGCAGGCTTCCTGAGTGGCAGGGTTACATGGTATCCAGTACGTGGACCCTGAGTGTAGGCAGCGAATACCACCATGAGAAAAGATAGGGGGCTTCCTCTGAGGGTAGTCGGGACAGCAGTTCTGCTGGCCCTCAGCTGCTGTCCATTGTGGTAACACCAAAGGTCCCCTCTGCGGTGCCCACCCTGCGTATGTTTTGCACCCTTGCAGTGTACCTGTGAACGTTGTGCCTTCCATCTTCCAAAGCCAACTGCCCTCAGTCTGACCTCTTTCCCATGACCAGTCTGTTCAGCTTGGTTACTGTTGTTTGGGGAGGGAGCAAGAGCTAAGGAGAAGAGCTAGCAGGTCCATGCAGCTCTTTTTACCCTGGATGTTTGGGAGCACATCTGAAATCATTACTTCTCAGTATTCCATGTCCACAGCGCATGCAGGAATCTGCTAGCCAGGGCATTTTAGAACCTGGAAGAAAGCCGGGCGTGGTGGTGCACGCCTTTAATCCCAGCACTCGGGAGGCAGAGGTAGGAGGATCGCCATGAGTTCAAGGCCACCCTGAGACTCCATAGTGAATTCCAGGTCAGCCTGGGCTAGAGTAAGACCCTACCTCGAAAAACCAAAAAAAAAAAAAAGAACCTGGAAGGGACTTTGTGAAGCATCCTGGCCACACCTTTCCTTCTTCCCGGCAGCCTCCACACCACTAACTGGGGCTCCATTTGCAGGAGATCCTGTCTGCTTGCTGGGCGTTTGACCTTCAGGAGAGACCCAGCTTCAGTCTGCTGATGGACATGCTAGAGAAACTGCCCAAGCTGAACCGGCGGCTCTCCCACCCCGGGCACTTTTGGAAGTCAGCTGAGTAAGTACCCCCTCGACGAGCCGGGCCTGCGTCCCACTTTGGTTTTTATTTTATTTTATTTTTATGAGAGGGAAATTTGGCACTCCAGAGCCTCTAGCCACTGCAATCAAACTGCAGACGCATGTGCCACCTTGTGCACATGTGTGACCTTGTGTGTCTGGCTTACATGGGTTCTGGGGAGTCGAACCTGGGTCCTTAGGCTTCGCAGGAAAGCACCTTAACCACTAAGCCATCTCTCCAGCCCCTGTGTCCCACTTCGAACTGGGGACTTGACAGAGCAGATGAGCCTGAGGGGATGCCAGGATCTCATTTACTCAGTTTGTACGGGAGACTCCCCTTGAGAGGCAAGCGCCTCAAGCTTGTATCTGTGAGAATCTACGTATTGGGGCTGGGGATGTAGTTCAGTTCGTAGTGTTTGCTTGGCATATGTGAGGCCCTGGATTCAATCCCTAGTATCCCATAAAAGTAGGCATGATGACACCCTCCTGTAATCCCAGCACTTAGGAGGTGAAGGCAGGAAGTATCGGGAGTTCAAGGTCATCCTCAGCTACATGAGACTATCAGAAAGAGAATCCACCCATCACTATTAGACCAGTAACATTCACTGCAGGCTCAGGTTAGTCTTGAGTAATAAAGGTTGTGCCCTGAGAGGGGCACAACGGGTGGGTTGGAGGTCAGAGCCGTGAGGAAGCCTAACACCCTCAAGACACACAGTCTGTGTTGTTTCAGATGGTTCTGACTCAGTCACTGAGCTCATTTAGCATAAAAAGCTCACCACCCTTTAGTGAGCCTTACCTATACTCAGTTTTGTTTGGTGCCTCGGTGTCAGAAACCCTTCCCCTCCTGTCTGTTCACACATCCCATTAGGCCCCATGGCATAGGCATGGTCTCCACCACCATCTCCCCTGTACCCTGTCCGGTTCCACTTCTTTGGCTCTCTGGCTTCCCATCCCGGAACTCAAAAGAAAGATGTGCCGGGCAGGGTGGCACATGCCTTTAATGTTAACACTCAGGAGGCAGAGGTAGGAGGATCACCAGGAGTTCGAGGCCACCCTGAGACTACATTGTGAATTCCAGGTCAGCCTGAGCTAGAGTGAGACCCTACCTCGAAAAAGAAAGAGAGAGAAAGGAAGGAAGGAAGGAAGGAAGGAAGGAAGGAAGATGTGTGCCCTGCCACCGCCCCTTGTGAGGATCTGGGGCCTTGGTCTGGGTCCCGGTTTCCATAGTTGGGGGTTGAGTAGGATCCAGCCTACACAAACCACGCTGGAAAGGGTGAGATGGGAAACAGTGTAAGCCCTGGCACCGGCATTGGCAGTGTGGTGGAGGGGAGGGTGAGACAGCAAGGCCTGCTCCTGCAGACCTCTGCCCACCGTGTACAGTAGCCCTGGCTTCCTCATGCATAGGTGAGGCCTGCGCTAGACGGGCACCAGTACTTAGAGGATTGAGTCACAAAAGGGGGCGGGGCTAACTGGCCACAGCTGCCAGCTCCATCCAGTCTCCTGGAAGGGAAGAATCAGCACATGTGTTTGAGTCTTGAGTCTGTGTCCAAGCTTCTATTCCCGACTTCTACTTCTCCATACGCTTGACCTCTAATTCTCATTTTCTCTTTTCTTTCCCATTGATCTGGTTGCTTGTTATTTTTGGGGGGTGGTGGTGGATGTGCTGGCCTGGCCTGTCATCTCCTCTGTCCCACCGTCCTGTCTCCTTCACCTGCTGGGCTGGACCACGCTCTTCTGCTGCTGGTGAAATGGTCACCCGCACTCCCAGTCGCTGGCGGAGCCGCTACTACGGGAAAGGACGTTACGGTCACCCTGACTTTAAGAACTTCGGTCCAGTTCTGGAGGAATAGTGTGTTTTCTGTTGTTTCCCTCTCATTTCCTGCCTGGGTGTGGCTATCTATCCCACTGCATAACCACCTCCCCTCTGTCTCTGCCTCCCAGCTTTTGACAACCATGCTTATATTCCGGTAATTCTCAGTGGTGTCCTGTAGCTGATATGGCCACATGGGCTTGCATTTCTCTTGATGGGTTAGAGAGACCCACAGCATAGAGCAGGTCCTCTATCCATGCTGTCTGTGGACACGTCTTGTGTCTAGGTGGGAAAGCACTTGACTCATGTATTCAAGTCCCTAGAGTCACCCTTCTGGCCAGAGCTCATCATACAGAGAGAATCCAGTAAACCAGTCATGGTGGTCATGAGTCTTTAATCCCAGCATTCAGAGGCTAAAGCCAAAAGGTCATGAGTTTGAGGCCATGTGAGTGAGATCCTGTCTCCCTCCCCCGCCCCCCCACCAAGAAAACCCACCAAGGACTGGACGTGTTGCTCAGTGGTAGGGTACTTGCTCAGCATGTTCAAGACCTGGGTTTGATTTCCAGCACTGCAAAAAAAAAAAAAAAAAAAAAAAAAGAAGGAAAAAAAAAAAAGAGGGAGAAGCCGAGCATGGTCGCACACTCCTTTAATCTCAGCACTTGGGGAGGCAGAGGTAGGAGGACCTCCATGAGTTTGAGGCCAGCCTGAGACTACAGAGTGAATTCCAGGTCAGCCTGGGCTAGAGCGAGACCCTACCTTGAAAAACCAAAACCAAAACAAACAAACAAAAAAGGTGGGAGGAGAAAATTTAGTGAGCAGAATTAATAAGCTCCAAGAAGTCCATGTTGATAGCCAAAAGGGGCCTTGGGCCTGAAGCAGCTGGGTGCCTGGAACTATACCCTCTGGGTGCTTGTAATAAGTTCCTTGTACCCACACCACCTGCCAAGCTTCCATTCTGAGGGGTAGAGTTGGGGGTGTCCTTCTGTCTACAAGGAGGAGGCCCTGCCAGGTTGGCCAGGCCCTTTGCCCGTGGGGCTCTGCTCTGACGCTGGTCTCCCCTCTCCTCTGTCCGTAGGTTGTAGGCCTGACTGCCTTGCATGACCTGGGACTCTCTTCCTCCTAATCGCCAACTCAGCTCCAGGACTTCTGCTAAGACTCCAAACACCTAGCAGACTAACCCGGGGGCTGCCGCCTCTGCTGCTCCGATCCGCCCCTCTCCAGGCTCCTCCCTGTGCTCTGTTTGTTTTTAAACCCTGTCCTCGTGGGTGGCCCGTGTGTGCCTGAGTGACTGCCCGCGGAGCATCACAGTGACCAGTGCCCCGCGAGCTGCAGGGGACAGCTTCCAGCCGCCTTCAGGGGCAGGACTGTCCTTTCTCTCCTGTTCTCCCGAGGATGGCTCTTGCTTACACGTTCCGGCA
The DNA here is from genome assembly GCA_036346955.1 of Dipus sagitta. NCBI lineage: Eukaryota > Metazoa > Chordata > Mammalia > Rodentia > Dipodidae > Dipus > Dipus sagitta. The sequence continues at coordinate 53,822,983 of CM070778.1, forward strand.
GCTCTGCCCCCTACTAACACCTTCATGAGCCCCTGCTGAGCATGCTCGAGGGTGGGGAGGGGGCTGGCTTCGGACCCTGGGTCCTTGTCCTGCAAAGCGCGCAGTGCTTCCAGAGCTGCCCCGAGGCCAGCACCAGGGTCACTCTGTCTCTTGAAGACAGAGCAGGAGACACGGAAGGTCACGTTGTTGGGAAAGACATCAGCTCAGAAGGGCTGTGCCCTTAAGAGCCCCCCAGAAAAGTCATCCTAAGCGAAACGGTGCCTGTCACCAGATGACTTCACTGATGGAAGCAGAGCTGCTCTTCACGCCTGCAGGGGTGTCTGCAGCCCTGACCACATCTCTGCAGTCAGCCTTGGGAATCTGCACCTGCTCCCCTGGGGCCCCAGAGGACCCCACGTGAGCACCATCTCTAGAAGGAGCATGGGACGGCACTCCTGGTGCTGGGCCTCGGGCCTCTCTCCTCTCCCAGTTCCACACGGAGCGGCCAGTGAGGAAAACAGTCCACGCAGGCCCATAGCGGCTACCGGACACTTTGGTGCCAGGGTGCCGGGTTCGACCAGCCATGTCACTGAGCCCAGGAGGGGAGCGTAGCCGAGGCCAGGGCAGCTCTGCCGAGGCTGTGGGCTTAGCAGTCCCTGTCACTCGTTTGGTGGGGGTTGGGTCCTCTGCTGAACTAGCCCGTTCCCTCAGCCAGTGCTTCCCTCACTGTGGTTAAGGCCATCGAGGGCCGTAACTTCGATCGTTTCTGCTCCTCTTCGCAGCATTGCCAGCGGCAAAGTCGTGCCCCGCTTTGAAAGGTTCGGCCTGAGTGCCCTGGAGTCCAACCACCCAAAGATGTAGCCAGCTGTGCGGGTTTGTGCACAAACATTGCTTTCTTTAGAACAATATAAAAACAAACAAACAAACAAACAAACAAATGTGTTTCCAAAACACGCAAACCACCACCACCACAAGAAATGGAACAGAAAACCACTCCACCTGCCCAGCACTGCAAACCCCGGAGCTCAAGCCCTCCCTTTGGTCTATATGTGACGACGACATGGGGGGCCTTGGAGACAGAGCCACACCTGCCATTCAAGATGCCACCAACATCCAGACCTGTCCTGACGGCGGCCAGTTGTTCACTCACGTTTCTGCCGAGAGAGCCTGATATCTTACATTAGGTAATAATAAACGGTATGCGCAGAAGGACACCGTGGGGTGTCAGAAGCGGCATTCCTTGTGGAGGAGCCCCATGCTGAGCCGGAAGGAAGAAACCCGCCATGATGTGGTTTTTGGAAGGGGACACGAGGTTTGCCCTGGCCTCTACTTTGGTTCTAACCGCCATCGGTATCTCCCTTTTCCCTATCAAAGGAACACTGTCCCTCCCTTGTCCCTTCCAGGGGAAGCCCTGGCTAGGAACAGATCTAGATTGTAAGAAGTTCCCAGGCCTTCGATTCACTTTCCAACCCTACTGATCCAGATTGTTCCTGCTGAAAAATAGAGACAGGATCCAAATAATGTCTGGGCGGATCTGGTGGTTCCTAGCCAGAGCTTCTGCCACAGGGTGAGGAGATGGCCACCCGTTTGTGGAGATGTGCTTCTGTGAAGCCTCAAGGCAACATCCCAGTGGGACTTAGGGCCTCTGTCACTAGACCCCCCCAGTACCTGACATCCACCCTGAACCAAGATCCTCCTCAGCAGTGGCATGAACCATGAGTGTTTGATAGTGAGAACAGGGAAAGGGTCAGAGAGACCTCTAACAGGTACCTGAGCCCCCTCCCCAGCTCCCAGGTGACCTTAGCACTTTAGAAACCCATCAGTCATGTTAGAAGGTTCCAGAACTACTTATCTTTTCCACTTCCCCAGCCCCATTGAAGCCTCTAAGCCCGTTCTGACTCCTGCCTTCTGACTCATCTGTGCTCTAAGCTAATTGGGCATCAGGCTCTCCAGTGTTCTCAGCCAGCCCCGCCTAGCAAGTCCCCAGCTGCAGAGCCTTGGGCTTCCGTTGGCATCCACTCCTATGAGCAGGAGGGGCTTGGACCAGACAAAGTCAGACATGCTCCATGGAAATTGTCATCTATAGAGTAAAGTAACCCTCAGGGGTTAGGTCGCATCAGACCACAACCAGAGAGGGTGAAGAGGCAGTAGTGGGTAGTGGAGATGTGATTGGACTTGGGTCCACAGGCTCTGAGGCCACATGGGTATGGGGGTGGCCCTGTGGCTGTTCTACTAAGTAAAGCCCTGGTCTGGTCTAGACATCACATAAAGCAGGCCCCTGCTGAGAAGGTGAGGGGCTGCCTCCCCACGCTCCTTGCTCACCCAACATGCCCTGGGACAGAGTGTCTTCTCCCTCTCCTGTGGGCATGGGAGGAGCCATGAGCCAGTGGGCTCAGCTCTGCCTGGCTTGTGCCTCCTCTGAGGCTGGACTGCCATTTCACCCATCATCCCTCTGGTGTCCCATGTCAGCCCTCCATATGAGCTTCCCACTGCAAAGTCACCGTGTGTTACCACTGCTCCTGGGGCTGTCACATGTCTGCACCTTTCCAAAGGCCACAACGCATGAGCCTCTGGACTTTGTCCTTTCTGTGGTGACACCGGCCTCCCAGACCTTCTGGGGAGCCACAGGGGCTGATGGCTGGGTAGCAGGTGAGTCAGCTCCTCCTGTCCCCTGAAGCCAGGCCACAGTGGGCATCACACACAGCCCACGGACGGTGAGCCTGTGTCTGGCTTTGGCCTGTGAATGGCACGGTTCAGGAAACTGTGAGCCCTTCAGCGAACGTGGTTTTGTGCATTTTCTAGGGTCTCCATAGAAATAGTACTAGCCCCCACCCCAAGTAGCTGATGGTCTGCGGGGGGGGGGGGCTGCTGGTCCTGAGGGTGGAGCTGAACCCCTACCCTTCGTCTCCAAGACCTGTCTCTCCTCTGCCCTTCATTTGAGAGACCCCCACCATGGTTCCCTGCTCCCCTTTCTAGTGAAGCAACTGTGAATTGAGGTTAGGAAGGCCTATTAACTTGCCTTCCAAGAGCTCGTCCCATCTCCCAGGAAACACATGAAGGATGACAGATACTGTGAATTCAGCCCCGTGGCCACTGTGAAGGGGATGGAGAAGGCTGGGGCTCTGAGTGACTGCAGAGGGGCCCCACTCCCTGGGATCTCAGTCAAGCCCAAACTTTGACCCTTCCAGGCCCCTCCAAGTTCCTAGCCTCGCCGAAGAGGCCTTTAGCCACCAGAGCCGCAGCCCCTTGGGGTTTTGTCTGATCAAAGTCTTGGTCTTGAATCCTGGCCAGTGCTGAGCTCACTAAGGGCAGTGTGTAGCAAGCTGACCTCTCTGTTGCACCAACTCAAAACCCTCTGCCATGTCCAGGCACGTCGTCTTGGGGCCCAGGCGGGATGTGGCGAGCCTGTGTTGCCCTGCAGTGGTTGGTGGTGGGGCAGAGGTGACAGCGTGAAGCATGGGGCGCCACACTGCCGAAGCACTGGCCAGGATGTCATCCGCGTGCGCACCAGCGCCTTCCGTGGCCACGAGGCACATATTTGCTTTTTTGAATGTGATGTAAAAACTGTACAGTAAAAGTTTTTATATTTTCTATCAATTGCGTTTGTCTTCAAGAAATGCTTTAATTTAAATTAAAATGGTTAGTATTAACAAGCGTGTTGTATTGGATTTTGTTACTGTTCCGGTTTTTGTTTTGCAACAAGGTAAGAACACACCCTCTGTGCAGATGTAGGCTGGGGGCTGGTGTCGTGAATAAAGTTTTACTGAGTGTCCTGGGGCTTGCGTTTGTTTTGGTCAGTTCACATGAATGTTGGGAACCGTGTGGATAGCTGCCATAGAAGGACAGGAGCGGAGGAGTCGGGGTGTTGGAAACCCTCCATGAGTTAAGGAATTGGACCGTTATGGAGCTGGGTGTGGTGCATGCCTCTGGAGGTGGAGGCAGGGGGATCAGGAGTTCGAGGCCAATCTGGGCTACATAAGACTGTGTCTCACAAGAGAGAGGCCTGGGGAGATGGATCAGTGGTTGATGATTGTTTGCCAAGCCTGCAGGTCGAGGTTCAATACGCAGTACCTCAGCCAGATGCACAAAGTGGTACACGCCTCTGGAGTTTGTAGCAGCAGGAGGTCATGACACAGCCGTTCTTTTTCTTCCCTTCCCCCTTTCCTCCCCCCTTCCAAATAATTTTTTTAAATTTTTATTTATTTATTTATTTTACTTATCTGAGAGAGAAGAGAGAAAGAGGCAGACAGAGAGAGAGAGAGAGAATGGGTGCACCAGGGCCACCGCAAACAAACTCCAGATGCATGTGCCCCCTTGTGCATCTGGCTAAAATGGGTTCTGGGGAATCGAACCTGGGTCCTTTGGCTTTGTAGGCAAGCACCTTAACCTCTGAGTCATTTCTCCAGCCCCCAAGTATTTTATTTAAAAAAAAAAAACTTTATTAAAAAAAGAATACCAACCAAATCTAGCAGGTTAAAGGATTGTTCAACATAATCAAGTGGGATTTACTCCTGGAATGCAAGGATAGTCTAATCTATGTGAACTGATCTATGTATGGTCTATGTAATATATCCCATATGCACAGAATGAAGGGGAAACCATAACCCTCTCAGTTGATCCAGAAAAAGCACTTGACAGAATCCAGCACCATGATAAAAAAACACTTAAATCAGGGGCTGGGAGATGACTCAGCAATTAAAGGCGCTAACTTGCCTGGATTCAAATCCCCAGTACCCACATAAAGCCAGATGCACAAAGTGGAATCTCAAATTTGCAGTGACAGGAGGCCCTGGTGTGACCATACTCACTTTCTTTGTTTCTCTGCCTCTCTCAAATAAATAAATAACTTTTAAAAACATACTTAAATCGAGCTGCAGAGATGGCTTAAGCACTTGCCTGCAGAGCCTAAGGATCCAGGTTCAATTCCCCAGTACCCACGTAAGACAGAGCATGTGTCTGGAGGCTCATGCTACAGACTACAGGCTAGTGGCTACAGGCTGTGACATGCCCATTCTCTCTCTTTCTCTCTCAAATAAATTAACAGAATATTTATTTATGTGTCCAAATTAAGGAGAGATGTTTCAGAGCTGGAGAGATGGCTCAGCACTTCAAGGTACTTGCTTGCAAAGCCTGATGGTCCAGGTTCAAGTCCCCAGTACCCATGTAAAACCAGATCCACAAAGTGGCTCATGCATGTGGAGTTTGTTTGCAGTGGCAAGAGGCCCTGGTGCACCCATTCGCATACATCTATCTATCTATCTATCTATCTATCTATCTATCTTTCTGTCTATCTATCTATATCTATATCTATCTATCTATCTATCTATCTATATCTATATATATATATGTTTTTTGAGGTAAGGGTTCACTGTAGCTCAGGCTGACCTGGAATTCACTATGTAGTCTCAGGGTGGACTTGAACTCACAGCAATCCTACCTCTGCCTCCTGAGTGCTGGGATTAAAGGTGTGTGCCACCATGCCTGGCCCATGAATAAATATATTTTAAAAGGAAGGAAGAGGAAGAGGAGAGGAGATCCCTCACTCAGGAGAGAGGAAACATGTGGATGCCTTGATCTTGGACTTCTACCTCCAGAACTGTGAAAATGTCTGCTGTTGACATCCATGAGCCTGGCTCATGGCTTAGCACTTAAGGCATTTGCCTAAAAAGCCAAAGGACCCAGGTTTGAGTCCCCAAGGACCCACGTAAATCAGATGCACAGTATGGCGCATGCATCTGGAGTTCCTTTGCAACGGCTGGAGGCCGTGGCACGCCCATTCTCTCTCTCTCTCTCTCTCTCTCTCTCTCTCTCTCTCTGTCTCTCACTCACACTCTCTCTCAAATAAATAAATAAATAAAAAGATCAGCACCAAAAGCCAAATCGCAGCAGGAAAGGAAAGGGCCAATATGGAGAAGAAACACGGCACGCATACTGCCTCAGGCCTGCAATCACCACTCTCAGGCCACTGGTTCAAGGTCATGTTGGTTTGCATTGTGAGTCCTAGATCAGCCTGGACCACAGTATGAGATCTTGTATAAAAAAAAAAAGTTGGGCGTGGTGGCGCACGCCTTTAATCCCAGCACTTGGGAGGCAGAGGTAAGAGGATCGCTGTGAGTTCAAAGCCACCCTGAGACTACATAGTGAATTCTAGGTCAGCCTGGGCCAGAATGAGACTTTACCTCAAAAATAATAATAATAATAATAATAAAACCAGAAAGAAAGACAGAAAGAGAAGGAAGGAAGGAGAAACAATTGAGAAGATGCAGGAATAAAGTGACTTTATATGCAATTTTCATTAGCTGCTTAAGCGGAAAAAGAAAGCAAGAAGAGCGGGGTGCAAGGTTTGTGGCGGGAAGCCGTGCTTGTGCTGATGGAGCAGAGCAGGAAGATTGGAAACACAGCAGGCAGCACCGGAATACAGGAGCCATGCCCGGATGTGCCCTGGAGCACCACCTTCCGGGGTTCTGTTCCCAATAACGTTATGGAGATACCGTGACTTCAGTCAAATCATCCACCAGCAGAGGAGAACCCTGGAGTGGAAATGCACTGAATAGGAATTGCTACTGAGTCATATGGCGTGGACATTTGGCTTTCTTCACCGAGGATTCACTGTGCGTGTGTGTGTGCATGTGTGCGTGCGTGCGTGTCTGTATATGTGTGTGTTAAGACAAGATCTCATGTATCCCTGGCTGGCTTGGAACTTGCTTTCAATATGTAGCCTTGAACTTCTGATCCTCCTGCCTCCACTTCCAGAAGGCTAGGATCACAGGCACGCACCACGACCCTCAGTTTACATGACGCTGGGGATCCAGCCCAGGGCTTTGTACACGCTAGGCAAGCGCTCTACCCACTGAGTCACATCCTCAGCCCCGACTCTTAATCCTCTTCCCCTCTACCAGGTTGGTATGATTATTGTCACACTTTTATAAATGAGAAGAAAAAATTCTGAGGGCTGGAGAGATGGCCTAGCTTTCTGTAGATAGATTATGCTTTTCCAAAAAGATTGCACATACACACAGTCCTGGCTTGCTCCAGATATAACTTAAGGATGTAAAATCTATGGTGTCCCTCTGAAATTTGTCTCTATTCCTTAAAACAAAGAATGTCAGATAAGTGTAGTGGTATATACCTATAATCCCAGCACTCGGAAGACAGTGGCTGGAGGATCACTGAGTTCAAAGCCAGCCTGGTCTACACAGTGAGTTCCAGGTCAGCCAAGGCTACAGAGAGACTATCTCAAAAGAAAGCAAACAGCCACACCTTTCAAGGCTCAGGATCTATTGTGGAAGAGGTGGCAGAAAGAATGTAAGAGCCAAAGGAAGGGTAGGACTCCTTACAACGTGCTCCTCCAGACACAAAATGGCCTGGCTATCCATGACCTCACAGTGCCTGACACTACCTACACAAGACCATCATAACAGGAAGAAAAGATCATGACATCAAAATAAAAGAGAGACTGATTGAGATGGGGAGGGGATATGATGGAGAATCCAGTTTCAAAGGGGAAACTGGGGGAAGGGAGGGTATCACCATGGGATATTTTTTATAATCATGGAAGTTGTTAATAAAAAAATTTGAAAAGAAAAAAAAAAAAAAAGAAAGCAAACAGCAAAAGAAAACCACAAAGAACGTCTAAAGCATTTGACCAAATAGCTGCCTGAGGTCTGATTCGTGACACCGGAGTGCCATCCAAACACCCACACTCTGTGTTTTTTGTTGGTCATCTCAGAGCTACATGCAGTTGGGACTGGCTGGTGAGAGTCGATCAGACATGCTCAGGGAAGGGACTACGCCTGCCAAACAGAGTGGCTGCCAGGACCTGGTTTCATATCTTACCCATTATCTCAGTGTAGTTAATATTGTACCATGACCTTATCCAGATCCTCTGCAGCTCTTTCTTGTGGACAATACAACACTGTGAAGAGAGACTCCACGGTAGCCCCAATGGCCATTTACTCAGACAGCTGTGTCCCTGGGTCACGGCTCAGGTGTAGTGCTGAGTCTCCGTCTCTCCAGCCTCTGAGCGTCTCACCTCACCCTTTCCCGTCCCTCCTCCTTCTCTTTTGCCGCCTAAGGGATCTTTATCTTCCTTCCTTCCTTTCTATCTTTCTCTTTTTCTTTCTATTTGTCTCTTTCTGTGTCTTTTTCTTCTTCCTATCTCTCTCTCTCTCTTTCATCTTTCTCTTTTTTTATTTTTATTTTTTCACTCAAGCCCAGGATGACCTGGACCCTACTCTAGCCCAGCCCAGCCTTGTACTCATGGTGAGCCTCTGTCTCATCCTTCCAACTGCTGGAATTACTGGCATGAGCCACCACACCTGACTCTGGGGGATCGTGCTCAGACACAAACTGTGTCATCTAATTTTGCTGCTTACAACCTTCCTGGGACTCCTCCTGGCTCCTCTGCCAGGACTGTAGCCTCTAGAAGGGGCCCAGGCGCCTCTCCAGTGCATTTGGCCATGGGCCTCGTCCCCTACCTCTGCTCTGTGGTGCCCAGGGGCTGCTTGCTCCCATCGGACACACGTGCGCATGTGCACGCACTGAGCTTTCTTCACCTTGCAATGCTGTCCATGGTGGACATCACTTGTGCTCCACCCAAGCCCATTTCCTCCTGGAAGTCCACCCTGGCCTCCCCGCCCGTGGCGACGTAAGGGAAGACGCAGAAGCTAAGGAGTGCTTGTCCTGCCTGACAGTTATTGGCTCATTTAATCCCTCATAAAGCAGACCTGTCTTTAGCTCTGTTTTAGAGGTGAGGAAACTGAGGCATGGAGCGTTGAACTCTCTTGTCTGGTTTCCCCCAGCTGCTCATGACACGCCTTCCTCGCAACCTGCTGAACTCAACCCGTTTCCTTCACCGCTTACAGGTGGTAATTTGCATAACCACCAACCTTAATGATTCTTGACCCTTTGGAGGGAAAGGATACTAAGATCCGCTTAGTTGGGGTTCCTGAGAACCAAGCTCCCAGCCCGTGCAAGCAAGTGCTCAGTAAATCCCGTGAGTGAGGACTGGGCTTTTGTTTTTTCTTTTGCTTTTGTTTTTTTTTCGAGGTAGGGTCTCGCTCTAGCCCAGGCTGAGCTGGAAGTCACTATGTAGTCTCAGGGTAGCCTCAAACTCACGGAGATCCTCCTACCCCTGCCTCCCAAGGGCTAGGATTAAAGGCGTGCACCACCATGCCTGGCCTGGGCTGTTCTCTCACAGCCTGTAAGGCTCAGGGTCTGACCTTCTCTGAGAGTTCCCGAGAAGACTTAACAACGGAGTTCCTGCCGTCAACCACGTTCATAAAGCCCTCGTTTTCTTTTTCTAATTTTTATTTATTTATTTGGAAGAGAGAGAGTGAGAGAATGGGTACGCCAGGATCTCTAGCCACTGCAAACAAACTCCACATGCATGTGCCACCATGTGCATCTGGCTTACGTGGGTTCTGGGGAATCAAACCTGGGTCCTTAGGCTTGGAAGGCAAGTGCCTTAACCACTGAGTCATCTCACCAGCCCCAGCCCTCTTTTTTTTTTTTAAGGTGCACCCTAGATTTGAAACTTTTGTGGGATGTGGTTGAAACATACAGACTGCCAGCCCTAGCCTCAAACCACAGCTTTGTGGGGCATTGTTGGTTACTCTCTTTGGAGGTCATTATGTTAACTGTCCCTCCCTGGCCCCAGCTGGTGTTTGCTTTAGGGCTTCTTAGAGGCCATGGGGGATGTGTTGCTGCTATCTGCCCGCCGCTGTTCCTGCAAGCCAGCTGGTGCCCCAAGTTGGTTTCTGAGCTCTCTGAATAATGTCAGGCCCTCCCTCAACACCCAGACTTGTGGGGGGGGGGGCGGAGGGGGAATTGGCCCTTAAAAGAGCCAGACTTGTAGGCCCCGCAGTGGGGAGTTCAGCTAGAGGAGGGTTGGGGAGAATTCCGAGGGACAAGTCACGTGAGGGGGTAGCCCACAGCCCTGAGCCCTGCCACCACCCCCCCCACACTCCTGTTCTACCTTGTCCTAAAGTAGTCCTGGCTCCTTACTGCTCCAAGCCAAGCCTCCTCCCATCTGCACACTTCTGATCCCTGTGCTTTCCGCCCTGGTCGGTTTCGATTCCTGCAGGTGGCTAGGATGACTTAGCAGCAGCCCAATCAGGAAGAAGTCCTGGGGTGCAGGTGGCTCAGACTCTGGGTGTCCTGGATCTCCACCCACAAGGTCCTGCTGCTCTCTTTGGAAGCTCCAGTGTGTGGCTTCACCCATGGATTACGCACAAATGCAAAAGCTGGGAGAGGCAGCAGTCTCGAGGCCATGGTAGGGTTGGCTTGAGGTGGGAGTCAACCCGGATTACAGTGGGACCCTGTCTCAACAAACAAAAAGCTGGGAAAGGGACTTCCAGTAAGATAGTGGAGCCAGGCATAGTGGGGCACACCTTTAATCCCAGCACCTGGGAGGCTGAGGTAGGTGGATCACCGTGAGTTCAAGGCTACCCTGAGGCTAGAGAGTGATTTCCAAGTTAGCCTGGGCTAGAGTGAGACTGACCCTACCTCTGTTGTGCCAAGTTCCCTGACCAGGAGCCAAGACCCCCGGTCACCCAGGAGTCACCTCTTTATTGCAAGCCTAGGCCTGGGCTCCATCCCTACAGTCAGGCACAGCGGTAGAGAGGAAGAGAGCCCCTTTCTTTTGGGGGAAGGGCTCATATAGGAATTCGAACAAAGAAGTAGGGGATAGATACATGATTGGTTGATTTAAACAGTTTTGATTGGTTTGGGGTTCCAGCAAGTTGGAGGCAGGAGCTAGGGGCACTCCAGGCAGATGAGGTAATCTCCATTGTGATTGGCTAAGCAAACAGTCTATGCAGGTAGTTGGAGGCCCCCCATAGTGGGGTGTTTCTGGAAGGCCCTTGAAGTGGAGATTCCTGTTTCTTATCTAAGCAGATGGTTGGAGGTCAGAGGCCCCCCAGTGGAGTGTTTCTGGGATGTCCTTGAAATGGAGATTCCCCAGAAACTTTAGGGAGAAAGGCAGCAATTGAGCAAGCAAGCAAAGTTTACAGAAGCAAAGGTCAGCACACTAGCCGGCTAGTTCTCTATCTAAGTCAGGCCTGGGCCTTTTTACTTAAAATGGTTATATTTGGTCTCTCACCTCAAAAAAGCAAAAAAAAAAAAAAAAAAACAGACAGTGGAAAGGCAGGTCTTGATGTCCTAGGGTACTCACTGTAAAGCAAGTTCGTGGTCCTCTCTGATAGTCCCAGGGAGGTGAGAGGCAGCCGGACACCAGTGGGGGCCAGTCCAAGATGGAGAGTGATTCCAAGAATTTCTTTTATTTTTTTTCAATTTTTTATTAACAACTTCCATGATTATAAAAGATACCCCATGGTAATACCCTCCCTCCCCCCACTTACCCCTTTGAAACTCCACTCTCCATCATAACCCCTCCCCATCTCAATCAGTTTCTCTTTTACTTTTGATGTCATGATCTTTTCCTCCTCTTATGATGGTCTTATACAGGTAGTGTTAGGCACTGTGAGGCCATGGATATCTAGGCCATTTTGTGTCTGGAGGGAGCATGTTGTATGGAGTCCTGCCCTTCCTTTGGCTCTTACATTCTTTCCGCCACCTCTTCCACATTAGACCCTGAGCCTTGGAAGGTGTGATACAGATATTGCAGTACTGAGCACTGTGATCATTTCTTTCCATCACCATGATACGTTCGGAGTCATCCCAAGGTCACTGCCATCTGAAAAGAGAAGATTCTCTATCAAAAGTGAGAGTAGCATTAATATAAGGGTATGAACATTAAGAGAAGTGCTTACTGGGCAGTTTGATAAGCATAGTATATACATTTGGCTAGATAACAGCAGACGTTACACCCCTAGGGCTCATGACTACCCCTGTTTTAAGTTTTCAGTATCAGGGATGTATTCCCTTCCCATGGAGTGGGCCTCCAGTCCAATTAGAGGGCAGTTGGTTTCCCCCATAACAGACTTGCCACTATTGCACCCATTGACTCATTTGGCCTGGCTGGCCAATTATAAGGCTTGCAGTGTCCACTGTTGAGTATCTTCACTGGTGATTTCTCTTTCTCCCATTGAGCTGCATGAAGAATGGCTTCTTCCAGCTTTCTGTCAGCTGGTCTACATGAAGGAGGTTATCAGCTCAGATCCAGCAAGATTTCTCAGTGGCCTTGCAGCCCAAGTGTATGGAGTCTTCAGCAATAGGGACTTACCATCTATTCCTGGTGGGAGACCAAGGGCCTCGGCAATGGCCTATAATGTTTTGGGGGCATCAGGTTTCTCCCTGGCCAACAAATCCCTGGAAGATATCCCATCCCTGGCACTGAAAATTTTCTAGCAACAATCTACAGCTCCTGAATGTCTCATTGTCCAAAAAAGTAGGATTACATATGTTTTATTTATATCCTCTTAGATTTTAATTAGCTGTCCTTCCACCTTTCCTTTACTCAATCTCTTCCCCAGACCTCATTTTGGGCTTTTCACCCCCATTAATCTATTCTACTTACGTATATACAATACCATCCTATTAAGTACCCCCCTCCCTTCCTTTCTCTTCCTTTTTGCAGGGAGCAAGAGCGAACGCCATTACAAGATGGCGCTGGCTTCCTGTCTGTATTGAGGTAAATAACTCCATATTAGGCAGTGCCTTGGTGCCAACCGTGTTCAAGGTATGCGCATGCGCTTGACGCAACCTGTCCCAAGCCTATCCCGTGGCGCCTGGTGGTGGCAAGCTGGTAGCAACCAATCAGTGGGCGCCTCGTTGCACTCCCCGCTATAAAAGTAGCTGCACATTCCGCCTCGCGCCCCTCGCCATCAACCCTCCTGTTAACCAAGAGCTCTCCAATAAAAGTGTGATCAAGAAGGATCCTCGTCTTGTGGTCGTTCTTCCCTGCGGGTCAGGGGGCTCGCCTCAAACTGGTGCCAAAAACCCGGGACGCCGGGAGCCTTGTGGTCACCAGGCGAGGGATCGAAGAGGATTCAGAACTTGACACATGGAGAGGAAGACGTCGGTAAGTCATCCCCAGTCATGCAGTTTTCTGACCTGGACTTTAATCTGATCCTTGCCATTTTCCTTCCCTTCTGGGTTTTGTTTTTTATTGCCTGTTGCTACTGTCTCCGCTGTGACGAGTCTGGCAAAGAGTGCCTTTGCTTTGAGGAGGATTAACCTCGCGGCGCGAATCGAGAGTAAATCCTTGGTAGACAACAGGGTTTTTCAGTGAAGTTTCGCGCAGGTTTTTCTCTTGTCCCTGTTGGTAAGGTCGCTGGTAGATAACAGCGCGCATCATGGGCAATTCTCAAAGCGCAAGTTTTGCTGCTGCTGATTTTGTTACACCGATCAAGGAATTACTTAAGCAGCGGGACATTAAGGTCTCTACTGCAAAGATAAGAAAGATTGTTAAAGACCTGGACACACTTGCACCGTGGTTTGCGGTGTCGGGGGATCTCTCCCTCGCAACTTGGGAGAAGCTAGGCAGGGATCTGGAAGTGGCAAAACAGGAGGATAGGATCGGTAAAGGTACGTTGCCATTCTGGCGGCTGATTCATTCTTGTCTAAGTAAAGGTAGCCACACAGACATTATTAGACAGGGACGGAGAGCGTTGGCAAGGCATCAGGATAGTCTTTCTGAGTCAGATACAAATGGGGAAACCCCAGCTAGGCCTAGGAAAAGGGAAGAAACAAAAAAGGGAATGCAAAGGGGAGAAGAGGATAAAAGCTTACAAGATGAGCTCAGAGAAATGGGTGAAGTTTATGATTGCTCACCCACCAACAGGGAAAGAAAAGCTTCCTCTAGACTGTACCCTGTCATTGAGGATCTGGCGCATTTAAATGTGCTGGAAGCAGATGATGAGACTAGCTCAGACTCTGAAGAGGAGGAAGAATTAGATGGGGAAGCGGCTCGCTATGGGGAGGAGAGATACTATCTTGATGAGCAGCAGCTACCGCAAAATCGACAACAAAAGAAGATAGGAGATAAGAACCGCGCGGCTTTTCAATCTGCCGCCCCTGCCATTCCCAGTGCTCCTCCGCCTTATGCCGGCAAGCATTGTTCAGATTCCTTCCTTTCAGAGGGGGACAGAAGGAGGTTCTTACAAGCCTTCCCGGTGTTTGAGGCTGCGGATGGAGGCCGCGTCCATGCGCCGGTAGAGTATGCCCTCATTAAGCTTAGAAAGGGAAGGAAAGACTGCAGAGGACTTTGTTGGAACTGGGCTACTGGCACAAGGGCTGGCTGCGTCCTGCTGCCCAGGCCCAGAGAGTTTGATCAAGGTTAAATTTGTAATGGACTGATGTGCTTGGCTAGAGATATTGGACGGAGAGATTTAAGATTTTAAGCTGGAAAACCTCAAGCAAGTTAAAATTACAGGCACTGAGACTGGTTTTAGGTTGCTGAACCTCCTATTGTCAAACACATTAGCAATCTTAAGGAAGATGTTCCAACTGCTTTACATTAAAACAATGGAAAGGATGCCTGAGGAAAGGCTATCATAGAAATACAAACACTTTTGGAAAGAGTTGACTGGAGGAGGAACCTGCTTTTCAAGGCTATTGAACTTGAACTGCAGAAGTTTGATGTTTGTTTGATGGTGGTTGAGTTTGCATTGTTTTAGTCTCTCCTTGCTTTAATCCCAGAGGAATTCGCCCATTACAAATTTGGCAGATGGATGTTACTCACGTCCCATCTTTTGGCAAATTACAATACTTACATGTTTCTATTGATACTTGTTCTGGAGTTATGTTTGCTTCCCCATTAACCGGGGAGAAAGCAGCCCATGTTATTCAACACTGCCTCGAGGCGTGGAGTGCCTGGGGGAAGCCCAAAATTCTTAAAACTGACAATGGACCAGCTTATACTTCTCAAAAATTTGGACAGTTCTGTCACCAGATGGGAGTGACCCATTTGACAGGTCTCCCGTATAATCCTCAAGGACAGGGTATTATAGAACGGGCTCATCGCACTCTAAAGTCTTATTTAATAAAACAAAAAGGGGGAGTCGAGGAGGCTCTGCCCTCAGTCCCACGAGTGACTATATCCATAGCACTCTTTACTCTTAATTTTTTAAATTTGGACAGTCAGGGCCATTCGGCGGCTGACCGTCATTGCTCAGAGCCTAACAGGCCACAGGAGATGGTTAAGTGGAAAGATGTTTTGACTGGTCAATGGAGAGGCCCGGATCCTATTTTAATAAGATCCAGGGGAGCTGTTTGTGTTTTCCCACAGGACCAAGAATCACCTCACTGGGTTCCCAGTCGGTTGGTAAAGACGGTCCGACTCTCCTCAGAGGACAACCCGGAGATCCAGAATGATCCTGAAGAAGCAGATATGGAGGAATCTATGGATGTTGGCCTTCCAGTGCCTGGCACTCAGTAGAGGAGAACAATGCTGGGGCATCTTGTCAGCCTTTCCTAAGCCCCTGCCGGTACATCATGCTGCAGCGGTCTTCCCTCGCTTCTTCACAACTCAGAAGGAGCTGGGTCTCCCCACTGTGATTGGGGATACCACGTATGTCAGCTTAGGGGAAGATCGGAATTTTAAGGAAATCGGAGCCCTTTGCTTCACAATCGATTCACCCCATAATTCTTGTATAGGGCTGAGAAAACAGGCCTTTGGCTGGTTTAAGGATGATAGGATATGGGGAAAAAATTCCCAAGAGAGACGTAATTCCAGATTTGGTGCAGAAAATAGTACTTCTCAATATCTTTTTGCAAATTATACCTTCTATGATCAGGCAGTTTGGTTTAATAAACTATATCAACAACACCTTGCCCACAAATGTTGGGGAACTTATGAAGGGGACCTCTGGCCATGGTCAGAATGTCAATCCACAGCTGTGGGATGGGCGGATGAAGGATACCTTTTTACTTTCTCCCCGGAAATGAGAGGCCACCACCCCTATCCTGCCTCCTGGACCGATGGACTTTTTATCCAAGATCCAAGGTTTAACCCATTCTCAAAATGGGTGTTGTGTGGAGTGAATGGCAGCTGCTCGGATTTGACACCTTTTGTGCTGCTACAAGGAGGTACTGTGGCCTACAGTAATGTGTCTGGGAATCTCCACACCATGTCCAAGCTGAAAGAAGAGGGGGACAGTGACTGGGGACCAGCCTGGACGGGTCTTAATACTTCTGGGGGTATTGAGAAAGTCATATATACTTTTGGGAGGAATGCTTCCTATACCCCTGCGCCTGTGTGTGTTCATCCCCCATTTCTGTTTGTTCTTAGTAACTCTACTTTCAACAAGTGTACCAATACTTCTTGTTACCTATCTCAGTGCTGGGATTCCAAGATTTTTAAAAATGCTATGGTGCTTAGGGTGCCCCGGTGGGTCCCTGTACCCGTGGAGGTGTCCAGCACGCTAACCCTGTTTAGGCGAAAGAGGGATTTCGGTATCACAGCAACAGTGATTGCAGCTATGGCTGCAATAGCAGTTTCTGCTACAGCAGCAGGTTTGGCAATGGCCACATCTGTACAGACAGCCCAGACCAGGCGGGACAAGGTGGTCATTTCTCAGGCACTTGTTGCTTTGGAGTGTGGATCCTCCCCCCAAATTTGGCTATCAGCCTTGAAAGGCAATTAATTTTCCCTGGCCCTTGCACCCTCAGGACCCTGAAGGTCCATTGCACGAGGATGGGCAGGTTATAACAGAATATGTTTGACCTCCGCCTTTGCACACTCAAGGGACTCTTCCCATTGCACTGAGTAAGGGGAGGCTGAACGGTCTCCTTTGATCGGTCAGCACATCATGAGGTGAGGGCCTGATTGGGAGAATGTCTGTTCCTGAGCCTTTCCTGCATTTTTAATAAAGAAGGGGGAACTGCAGGGAGCAAGAGCGAACGCCATTACAAGATGGTGCTGGCTTCCTGTCTGTATTGAGGTAAATAACTCCATATTAGGCAGTGCCTTGGTGCCAACCGTGTTCAAGGTATGCGCATGCGCTTGACGCAACCTGTCCCAAGCCTATCCCGTGGCGCCTGGTGGTGGCAAGCTGGTAGCAACCAATCAGTGGGCGCCTCGTTGCACTCCCCGCTATAAAAGTAGCTGCACATTCCGCCTCGCGCCCCTCGCCATCAACCCTCCTGTTAACCAAGAGCTCTCCAATAAAAGTGTGATCAAGAAGGATCCTCGTCTTGTGGTCGTTCTTCCCTGCGGGTCAGGGGGCTTGCCGCACCTTTTATATCTCTTTTCTAGCTTACTGGCCTCTGCTACTGAGTTTTTTCCTTCTCACACAGAAGCCCAGTCATCTGTAGCTAGGATCCACATATGAGAAAGAACATGCGACACTTGGCTTTCTGGACCTGGGTTAAATCACTGAGTATAATCCTTTCCAGATCCATCCATTTTCCTGCAAATTTCATAGCTTCATTTTTCTTTACTGCTGAGTAGAACTCCATTGTATAAATGTGCTATATCTTCATTATCCATTCATCAGTTGAGGGACATCTAGGCTGGTTCCATTTCCCAGCTATTGTGAATTGAGCAGCAATAAACATGGTAGAGCATGTACTTCTAAGGAAATGAGATGAGTCCTTAGGATATATGCCTAGGCGTGCTATAGCTGGGTCATATGGTAGATCAATTTTTAGCTGTCTTAGGAACCTCCACACTGATTTCCACAATGGCTGGACCAGATTGCATTCCCACCAACAGTGTAGAAGGGTTCCTCTTTTTCCACATCCTCGCCAGCATTTATGGTCATTTGTTTTATGGTCATTTGTTTTCATGATGGTAGCCAATCTGATAGGAGTGAGATGGAATCTCAACGTAGCTTTAATCTGCATTTCTCTGATGACTAGGGATGTAGAACATTTTTTTAGATGCTTATACGCCATCCATATTTCTTCTTTTGAGAACTCTCTATTTAGTTCCATAGCCCATTTTTTAATTGGCTTGTTTGACTTCTTATTTAATTTTTTTTTTTTTTTTTTTTTTTTGGTTTTTCGAGGTAGGGTGTCACTCTAGCCCAGGCTGACCTGGAATTCGCTATGGAGTCTCAGGGTGGCCTCGAACTCACGGCGATCCTCCTACCTCTGCCTCCCGAGTGCTGGGATTAAAGGCGTGCGCCACCACGCCCGGCTTCTTATTTAATTTTTTGAGTTCTTTGTATATCCTAGATATTAATCCTCTATCAGATGTATAGCCAGCAAAGATTTTTTCCCATTCTGTAGGTTGCCTCTTTGCTTTATTCACAGTGTCCTTTGCTGTACAAAAGCTTTGTAATTTCATGAGGGCCCAGCAGTCAATCTGTGGCTTTATTGCCTGAGCAGTTGGGGTTATATTCAGAAAGTCTTTGCTAAGACCAATATGTTGAAGGGTTTCCCCTACTTTTTCCTCAAGCAGTTTCAGAGTTTCAGGTCTGATGTTAAGGTCTTTAATCCATTTGGACTTAATTCTTGTGCATGGAGAAAGAGAAGAATCTATTTTCATCTTTCTACAGATAAATATCCAGTTTTTCCAGCACCATTTGCTGAAGAGACTGTCTTTTCTCCAGTGAGTATTTTTGGCATTTTTATCGAATATAAGGTGGCTATAGCTACCTGGACTTGCATCTGGGTCAACTATTCTGTTCTATTGATCTACCTGTCTGCTTTTGTGCCAGTACCATGCTGTTTTTGTTACTATGCTCTGTAATATAGGTTAAAATCAGGTATAGTGATACCACCAGCCTCATTTTTGTTGCTCAGTATTATTTTAGATATTTGAGGTTTTCTATGATTCCAAATGAATTTTTGGATTGTTTTTTCTATTTCCATGAAGAATGCCATTGGAATTTTGATGGGGATTGCATTAAATGTGTAGATTGCTTTTGGTAAGATTGCCATTTTCACAATATTGATTCTTCCGATCCAGGAACAAGGGTTGTTTTTCCATTTCCTAGTGTCCTCTGCAATTTCTAGCATGAGTGTTTTATAGAATTCATTGTAGAGATCCTTTATTTCCTTGGTTAGGTTTATTCAAAGGTACTTTATTTGATGTAATTGTGAATGGGAGTGATTCTCTGATTTCAATCTCTGTGTGTTTGTTGTTAGCATATAGGAAGGCTACTGATTTCTGTGTATTTATTTTGTATCCTGCTACGTGGCTGTAAGTGTTTATCAGCTCTAACAGTTTGCTGGTAGAGTCTTTAGGGTCCTTTATGTATAGAATCATGTCATCTGCAAATAATGATAACTTGATCTCTTCCTTTCCAATTTGTACCCCTTTTATGTGCGTCTCTTGCCTTATTGCTATGGCTAAGACTTCCAGGACTATATTAAATAAAAGTGGGGACAGTGGACACCCTTTCTTGTTCCTGATTTTAGTGGAAAAGCTTCCAGTTTTTCCACATTTAGTAATACGTTGGCTGTAGGCTTGTCATAAATAGCCTTTATTATATTGAGATATGTTCCTTCTATTCCTAGTCTCTGTAGGACTTTTATCATGAAGGGATGTTGGACTTTGTCAAATGCTTTTTCTGCGTCTAATGAGATAATCATATGATTTTTGTCCTTCAGTCCATTTATATAATGCATTACATTTAAGAGTGCAATGGGGGGTGAATATGATCAAATACACATATGTATGAAATTGTCAAAAATAAAATAATTTTTAAAAAAATTATATAGTTTAATGTTTTCATGTTGGTTTTGAATAAGCATCTGTTTTTTTTAAATATTTTATTTTTATTTATTTATTTGAAAGCAACAGACAGAGAGAGAGAGAGAGAGAGAGGGAATGGGCATTCCAGGGCCTCTAGCCCCTGCAAATGAACTCCAGACATGTGTGCCTCCTTGTACATCTGGCTAACATGGGTCCTGGGGAATTGAGCCTCGAACCGGGGTCCTTAGGTTCACAGACAAGCACTTAACCACTAAGCCATCTCTCCAGCCCTTGAATAAGCATCTCTTATAAGTGGAGAGAGAGAGAGAGAGAGAGAGTAAGTATGTGTGTGTGTGTGTGTGTGTGTGTGTGCGTTACTGGGGACTGAGCCTTTCATACATGTTAGGCAAATGCTGTACCACTGAGGTTTTGTTATTGTCTCAAGGCTGGCCTCTGACTCACTATATAGCCCAGGTAGACCTTGAGCTTGTAATCCTCTTACCTCAGCCTCCAGAGCTGCTTGGATTACAAGCCTGTGCTGCCATGCTGGCTCCAGAGGAATCTCCCAGTATCTTACAGGGTTTGTCCTAGTGTCGCTGACTTATTTCACTTAACCTCTTATCCTCCTGGCTCATCCACTCTGCAACAGGTCTTAAGGCTGAATTATATGAATTACACCACTTTTTTTGTTTTTTTGACGTAGGGTCTCACTCTAGCCCAAGCTGACCTGGAATTCACTACGTAGTCTCAGGCTGGTCTCAAACTCACAGCAATCCTCCTCCCTCTGCCTCCTTAGTGCTGGATTTAAAAGTGTGCACCACTATACCTGGCAAGTTTTATTTTTAGAAGGAATGATAGCATTAATGAACAATTTACAAATTTGCTTGGTGGTTTTAATGATTCATTAAAAAAATTGAGACAGCTGGGCATGGGGGCACACACTTTAATCGCAGCACTCAGGAGGCAGATATAGGAGGATCGCCATGAGTTTGAGACTACATAGTGAATTCCGCATCAGCCTGGGCTACATCAACACTTTTGCCTTGACAAACAAAACAAGCACACAGAGAAGGCCAGCCCACAGGTGTCGTGCGGCGTTGTTGGTGCTGAAGAAAGTGGCTCTTCTAGGGCAGGTGTATTTCTGGATCTGGTCCAGCAGACATGGACTTTGGTCTTGTTCAGGATCAGGGCTGCTGGGCAAATAACATTACCATAGGTTAATGTTGCCTTTACCATCTCGTGGCTGGGACCAATCACCCAACCAAAGGTAGCCTAAGGGAGGATGGGCTTACTGCAGCTGACAGTCTTGAGGGGAAGTTTGTTCCAACCTGGCAGGGAGAGCCAACATCCGAGCATCCCATCTCATCATAGCAGCAGGACAAGGAAGGACGCCGAGTGAGCCGGCTGCTGAATCCGCAGTAGGGTTGAGGTAACGCCCTTCGAGGTCTGCTCACCGCGGCACGCCTCCTCCAGCAAGGCTATCTACCTAAACGCGGGATTAGGAGACGCCTGGTTTAGTTTCAGGACACGATTGGCATGACTTAAACTCTGAGGTGTGAGGATCGCTGTGAGTTCCAGGTTAGCCTGGGCTTCATAGTGAGTTCCTGGTCTAGAGTGAGACCATGCTTAAAATAAAATAAAATCGCCAACTATAACTTGGACCACAGAGTAAATCTGAAAACAGGAGCTTGCAGATATTAGAGCGAATAACCAAGTTTTAGAGGTGTGGGCCCCTACGTTCTGTTTTATATGGTGCTAGGGATCAAATGCAGAGTAGACACTCTACCAACTGAATTACATCCCCAACCCAAATATGTTATTTTTTGTTTGTTTTTCGAGGTAGGGTCTTGCTACTGTAGCCCAGGCTGACCTAGAATTCACTATGTAGTCCCAGGCTGGCCTTGAATTCACAGTGGTCCTCCTACCTCTGCCTCCCAAGTGCTGGGATTAAAGGCATGTGCCACCATGCCTGGCTAATTTACTTATCTATTTATTTTTTGCGGCAAGCGCAACAGACTAGCCTTTTTTTTTTTTTTTTTTTTTTTTTTTACACGTGAGAGAGAGAAAGAGAGAGAGAAAAGGAGAAAATTGGGGCACCAGGGCCTCCAACCACTGCAACCGAACTCCAGATGCATGCACTACCTTGTGCGCATGTGCAACCTTGCATGCATGCATCGCTTCGTACATCTGGCTTACGTGGGACCTGGAGGGTCGAACCTGGGTCTTTAGGCTTTGCAGGCAAGTGCCTTAACTGCTAAGCCATCTCTCTAGCCCTGGTTTAGTTTTTTAATTAGTATGCAAAGCTGTAAATTTCACTGTGATATTTTCATACATATTCCTTTGCTCTTCTCCCTCACCCCAGTTTGTACCTTTCTGTCTCCAGTAGCCCCTTTCTACATTCCTGTCCTGTGTATTCTGTTACCCTCCCCACACCTCTCCCTAAAGACTTTCCCTCTCTTTAGTCCCCTTATAGTTCAGTGACCCATATCCACATCTACGTCTACACCAATACACACAAATACAAACCAGAAGCTAGGACCTGATGACCAAAAAACATGCAATATTTGGCTTTCTGAGTCTAGTTTACTTTACTTCAAATTGGTAATTTCCAGATCCATGTGCCATAATAATTATTATTATTATGTTTTTTCGACGTAGGGTTTCATTCTAGTCTAGGCTGACCTGGAATTCACTCTGTATTCTCAGGGTGGCCTTGAACTCATGGCGATCCTCCTACCTCTGCCTCCTGAGTGCTGGGATTAAAGGCGTGCACCACCACGCCCAGCTGATGTGCCATTATTTTTGAGACATGGACTCATACTGTACCTCAAGTTGTCCTGAAACTCACTATGTGACCCCCTGGCTAACCTTGAACTCCCAATGATCCTCTTGCCTCAAACTCCTAAGTGTTGGGATTACAGGTGTGAGCTACCATGCCTAGCTCTTCCACTCTTTTTATTTGTTATTGTTTGTTTAATTATAGGAGCATAATAAGCATCGATAAACCAATCTACATTTTGGTTTTTCTTTTCTTTTTTAATATTTATTTTATTTTATTTGAGAGAGAGAGGGGCATATAAAGAGAGAGTGGGCAGGAGCCGTAGATTGTTGCTAGAAAATTTTCAGTGCCAGCGGTGGAATACCTTCCAGTGAGTTGTTGGCCAGGGAGGTCCCTGATGCCCCCCAAAACATTATAGGCCATTGCCGAGGCCCTTGGTTTCCCACTAGGAATAGATGGTAAGACCTTATTGATGAAGATTCCACATACTTGGGCTGCAAGGCCACTGAGAAATCCTGCTGGAATTGAGCTGATAACCTCCTTCATGTAGGCCAGCTGACAGAAAGCTGGAAGAAGCCATTCTGCATGCAGTTCAATGGGAGAAAGAGAAAACACCAGTGAAGATATCCAACAGTGGACACTGCAAGCCTTATATTTGGCCAGCCAGGCCAAATGAGCCAACGGGTACAATAGTGGCACGTCTGTCATGGTGGAAACCAACTGCCCTCTAATTGGACTGGAGGCCTGCTCCATGGGAGGGAATACATCCCTGATACTGAAAACTTAAAACAGGGGTAGTCATGAGCCCTAGGGGTGTAACGTCTGCTGCTGTCTGGCTAAATGCATATACTATGCTTATCAAACTGCCCAGTAAGCACTTCTCTTAATGTTCACACCCTTATATTAATGCTACTCTCACTTTTGATAGAGAATCTTCTCTTTTCAGATGGCAGTGACCTTGGGATGACTCAGAAGGCATCATGGTGCTGGAAAGAAGTGACCAGAGTGCTCAGTACTGCAATATCTCTATCATACCTTCCAAGGCTCAGGGTCTATTGTGGAAGAGGTGGCAGAAAGAATGTAAGAGCCAAAGGAAGGGTAGGATTCTTTACAACATGCTCCCCCCAGACACAAAATGGCCCGGATATCCATGACCCCACAGTGCCTGACACTACCTACACAAGACCATCATAATAGGAGGAAAAGATCATGACATCAAAATGAAAGAGAGACTGATTGAGATGGGGAGGGGATATGATGGAGAATGGAGTTTCAAAGGGGAAAGTGGGGGGAGGGAGGGTATTACCATGGGACATTTTTTTTTATAATCATGAAAGGTGTTAATAAAAATTTGAAAAAAAATAGAGTGGGTACACCAGGACCTTTAGTGTCTGCTAATGAACTCCAGACACATGCACCACCTTGTGCATCTGGCTTATGTGCGTCCTGGGGAATCGAACCTGGGTCCTTTGGCTTTGTAGGCAAGTGCTTTAACCACTAGGCCATCCCTCCAGCCCAAGGTTTTAATTTTCTTGTGTGTGTGTGCACATGTGTGCATGCATGCACATGTGTTCCCATGCATGTGGGAGTAAGTGTGTACGTGTGTATGTGGAGGCGAGAGGTCTACACTAGGTATATTCCCCTATCACTTTCCACTTTATTTTTATTTTTTTCAAGTTGTTTATTTATTTAAGAGAGAGAGAGAGAAATAGTATGGGCACAGCAGGGCCCCCTACCACTGCACTCGAACTCAGACTCATGCACCACTTTGTTGCATACGGCTTTACATGGGTCCTGGGGAATTGAACCCAAGCTGTCAGGCTTTATAAGCAAGTGTCTTTAACTGCTGAACCATCTCTCCATCCCTCCACTTTATTTTGTTTTAGTATTTTAATTTATTTATTTATAAGCAGAGAGAAACACAGAGGGCCTCTAGCCACTGCAAACAAACTCCAGATACATGGGCCACTTTCTGTGAGTACTGGGGAATCGAAGCACCTTAACTGCTGAGCCATCTCTCCAGCCCTCCTCCACTTTATTTTTGTGAGACAGGAATTCTCACTGAACCTGGAACTCATAGATTCAGCTAGATAAGCCTAGCCAGCAAATCCCAGGGATTTTCCTGCCTCTATCTCCCCAGCTCTGAGATTACAGCGCCCAGCACCACACCTAGCAATTTTTGTTGTTGTCTTTCTTCCCTTCCCTTCCCTTCCCTTCCCTTCCCTTCCCTTCCCTTCCCCCCTCCCTTCCCTTCTTCTTTCTTTCTTTCTTTCCTTCCTTCCTTCCTTCTTTCCTCCTTTCTTTCTTTCTTTCTTTCCTTCCTTCCTTCCTTCCTTCCTTCCTTCTTTCCTTCTTTCTTTCTTTCTCTCTCTCTCTCTCTCTCTCTCTCTCTTCTCTCTCTCTCTCTCTCTTTCTTTTGTGGAAATGTCTTACTCTAGCCTAAACTGACCTTGAACTCATGATGATCCTCCAGAATTCTGGGATTAAAGATGTGAGCCACCATGCCTGGCATACACCCAGTATTTTTACATGGATTCCAGAGATCCAAACCCGGGTCTCCATGTTTGCGCTGGAAGCACTTTTCCCACTGAGCCATCTCCCCAGCCCAAGAATCACATTCTGAAGAGCCCTCGGTCTACACGGAAGACGACAGAGAGCCAGATGCCTGTGTCTGAGGCTTTAGTATCGGCTCTGAGAAGGCCCTTCAAAGGACTGCCTCTCACCTCCTTAAAAACAATGCTGGCACCACAGGGAGCCTGTGACTGACCTGTGATCACTGAGCTGCCCCAGTCAGAATTCTGTCAACTGTCACTGTGCCTCGGAGATATTTCCCTACTGTACTGATTAGCTTAAGAACACATTCACCGAGGTGTTTGACAGGGAGAGTGTGGAGCAAAGGGCCCTACGGCTCTCCTGTAGGGACTGGACTCATTAGTAACACTGCTTGCTCTGACTCATCTCCAGGACACAGGCCATGCTAAGGAGCGTGCTTTTCCAGACTCTTAAAGTGGACCTGTGTTTCCCTGGGCACAGAAACCATATTTCATTATGACATAGTCCACCTAGAGTGAAATTCACAGATCCAACTTTGATATATGAGTTTTTCAGGTTATTTTTGATATTATATATAAATATATATATATAATATAAATATATATAATATCTTATATATTTATATTATATTTTTATTTATTTGAGAGAGGGAGAAAGAGGCAGAGAGAGAGGATGAGAATGAGTGTGCCAGGTTCTCTAGCTGCTGCAAGTGAACCCCACACACGTGCATTACCTTGTAGAGCTGGCTTTACATGGGAACTGGGGAATTGAACCCAGGTTCTTAGGCTTTGCAGGCAAGAGTCTTAACCATGGAGCAATCTCTCTTGTTTTTTGGTTTTTCGAGGTAGAGTCTCACTCTGGCCCAGGCTGACCTGGAATTCACTATGTGGTCTCAGGGTGGCCTTGAACTTACAGAGATCCTCCTACCTCTGCCTCCCAAGTGCTGGGATTAAAGGCATGCACCCGGTGGTTTATGTTGTAAATTTTTTTTTTGGTTGATTTTTATTTATTTATTTGAGAGCTGCAGGCAGACAGAGAGAGAGAGAGAATGGGCGCGCCAGGGCCTCCAGCCACTGCAAGCGAACTCCAGACGTGTGCGCCCCCTTGTACATCTGGCTAATGTGGGTCCTGGGGAATCCAGCCTCGAACCAGGGTCCTTAGGCTTCACAGGCAAGTGCTTAACCGCTAAGCCATCTCTCCAGCCCCGGTTTATGTTTTTGTAGACAGGCTCTCATGTAGCCCAGGCTGTCCTTGAACTTCCTAATTCTCCTGTCTCTGGCTCTCGGTGGTGGAATACAGCAGTTATTTCCTTGTTGCTGGGACACCGCACCCAACCAGAAGCACCTTAAGGAGGGAAAAGATTTACTTCCAATTTCCACTTTCAGGGGGAAGTCTCATCGTGGCAGAGAAAGCATGGCAGGCGCTGGATGTCACATCTTTTCATCAGCAGGGATGAAGGAGAGTGAGCTCAGTGGTACTGGCAAAGAAGGCCTGCCCCCAGTGACACACCTCCTCCGCCCCCCAAAGCTCCACCAGCTGGGGGTTAAGCATGAGGCTTAAGGTCCTGCATGTTGGCCCATGTCTTTAATCCCAGCACTCGGGTAGAGGGATCACTGTGAGTTTGAGGCCAGCCTGAGCTAGAGCAAGACCCTACCTCAAAAAATAAAATAAAATAAAAATAATAAGGGATAACCACAAACACATGAGGCTATTGAGGAGGAAATTTTTTTTTTTTTTTTCGAGGTAGGGTCTCACTCTGGTCCAGGCTGATGTGGAATTCACTATGTAGTCTCAGGGTGGCCTCGAACTCTCAGTGATCCTCCTACCTCTGCCTCCTGAGTGCTGGGATTAAAGGTGTGCGCCACCACGCCCGGTGGAAATTTTACATTGAAACCATCACATGGGATTACAGATGTGCACCATCATGCCCAGTTTATTATGCTCTGAGTATCAAACCCAGGACCTTGTGCATCTCATCAAACACTCTACCCACTGAGCTGTACCTTCAGCTTTGCTATATGACTCTCTCTCATTTTTTTTGGGGGGGGGGGAGGAGGGCTTCCCCAAAGTAGGGTCTTGCCCTAGCCCAGACTGACCTGGAATTAACTATGTAGTCTCAGTGGCCAATGGTGATGGCATGTGCCATCTTGCCAGATCATGAATCTTTTTTAAAAAATTTATTTATTTATTGTCATGTGTGTGTGATTGTGCGTGTGTGTATGCATGCACCTGCCAGGATCGCTTGACACTGCAATCAAATGCTTGTCTGGCTTTGTGTGGGCGGCTGGGGAATTGAACCCCTGGGCCAGCAGGCTTTCAAAGCAAACGTCTTTATGCACTGAGCCATCTCCCTAGGCCCTGCTATATGAATCTTTATGCACGTAAACACCGTGGGGCCCCTGCTCAGACCCCTTGCAGCTATCAGAAGACTCCCAGGCAGCGACTGTTAGGGTAACGGCTTTTCGGGCCTGCTGGAATGTAGGCGTGGGGAATTGTCAGGGCATGGGCTCATCGGTGTCTGACTCCTCCGTCCATTCTCCCTGCCTTACTACCTTCTTGGAGCGAGGGGATATTCCACTGCATGGGTGCCGGATTTCTCTTTCCTGCCTCCTGCGGAGGGACACACATTTGAGTTGTTTCCACACGGGGGCTGTGATGAGTTGAGGTGTTCTGAATAGCCACGCATGTCTTCCTTCCTCTTGGGAAAAATGCTTAGTCATGGAGTGACTAATCAGGAGGTATTACCCCTCAGGAAACCCTCCTGTGCAGGATTCTTTTCTACCTCAAACTGCAGGGAATGAGTCCCAGTTGCCCCAAATTCCAACCAGTTGGCAGTTGCCTGTAAATGACATGCCGTGACAAAACTGTCGTTGGTGTCCATGGAGAGAATTGTGAAGGGTTTCCCTTCCTTTTTGCTCCTTATATGCAATTAATTATTTTTAAATATATATATTTATTTGCAAGGAGGGAGAGAGACAGAGTGAAAGAGAGAGAGAGAATGGGCATGCCAGGCATCTTGCCACTGCACATGAACTCCAGATGCATGTGTCACTCTGCACATCTGGCTTTCTGTGGGTATTGGAGAATGGAACCCCCGTCATCAGTCTTTGTAAGCAAGTGCTTTAACCACTGGACCATCTCCCTGATCCATATCAATGAATTCTTATTGATCCTGGGTAGGGAGTGTGTGAGGAGACCCATGCCTCAGTCTGTGGAAACATCTCCAAGAAGTTAGTCTTTGCAGGGTCTGGTGCAAGAAGGCAGAGTAGGAGAAGGGAAAGAAACGGACAAATGCCTGGCCTTGGAGCACCAGCTACCTCCTGGGTGACTGCAGGACCATTCTGTGATGCTACAACAGAATACCACAGACTAGGTAATTTATAAACCATGAAAGGGCCGGGCATGGTGCCTGACGCGCCCCCTTAATCCTAGTACTCAGGAGGCAGAGGTAGGAGAATCACTGTGAGTTCAAGGACAGCCTGAGATTATATAGTGAATTCCAGGTCAGCCTGGGCTAGAGAGAGACCCTACCTGGAAAAAAATAAAAGAGAGAAGGGAACAGGACAGGGAGGATAGCTGCGCCCTGACACCCCTCATACCCACTGCGGCAGCAACGGGATGGAGCAGGGCAGGGTGACCCGGGCCCAGGCAACGGAGGCAGAACCTGGAGCCGCCATGGCGCGGTGCCGCCAGTCTGCCTGCCTTGTCTCCCTCAAACGCTACCAGTAGTTGAAACCAATTGGCTCTGGAACCCAAGGAATTGTTTGTGCTGTTTTTCACACAGCTCTTGAGATAAATGTTGCAGTCAAGAAATTAAGCCGTCCTTTTCAGAACCAAACTCATGCAAAGAGAGCTTACGTGAACTTGTCCTCTTAGAATGTGTCAATCGTGGGGCTGGAGAGATGGCTTAGTGGTTAAGGCATTTGCTTGCAAAGCCAAAGGACCCCGGTTTGATTCTCCAGGACCCATGTAAACTAGATGCACAAGGGGCTACATACATCTTGAGTTCGTTTGCAGTGTCTGAAGTTCCCTGGCGCACCCATTGTCTCTCTCTCTCTTTGCCTCTTGCTCTCTCGCAAATAAATAAATAAAATTTTAAAGATATTTTAAACAATGTGTCAATCATGAACATATAATTAGCTTGCCAAATGTTTTTACACCACAGAAAACTCTAGAAGAATTTCAAGGTGTGTACTTGGTTATGGAATTAATGGGTGCTAACCTGTGCCAGGTTATTCACATGGAGCTGGACCATGACAGTCTGTCCTACCTTCTTTACCACATGCTTTGTGGTATTGGACATCTGCACCCAGCGGGTATAATTCATAGAGACTTGAGCCTAGCAACAGCGTAGTAAAATCAGACTGCACTCTTATGCTCCTGGGCTTTGGTCTGTCCCAGACAGCCTGCACCAACCTTATGATGACTCCCTACATGGTAACACGCTATCACCAGGCCCCAGAAGTCATCTCAGACATAGGCTGCAAAGAGAAGGTTGATATCTGGTCAGTGGGTTGCATCATGGGAAAGCTGGCGAAAGGTTGTGCAATATTCCAAGGCACTGGTCATATCGATCAATGGAACAGTTACTGAGCGGCAGGAATGTCGTCATAAGAGCTTATGAAGAAGAGTCAGCCAACTGCGAGGAGTTACGTAGAAAACAGACCAAAATATCCCTGAATGAGATCTGAAGAGCTCTTCCCAGACTGGATATCTCCATCAGCATCTGAGCAAGACAAAGTAAAAACGAGTCAAGCCAGAGATCCGTTATCCAAAATGTGAGTGATTGGTCCTGACAACCGGAGTTCTCTGTAGATGAAGCTTTGCGTCACCCATACGCTACTGTTTGGCATGAGCCCCCCCCCCCCAAAGAGGAAACAGCGCCACCTCAAATTTAGGATGCTCGGTTGGAAGAAAGAGAGCTTGCCATCGAAGGGTGCAAAGAGCTGATTTACAAAGGAGTAATGGACGGGGACAAAAGAAGCAAGGACGGTGTTGTGGTGTTGTCAAGTCGCGACCACTCCTCAGTCGTCATCTATCAGTGAGGTTTCATCCGTGACGGCCGAGCAGACCTTTGCCTCAGACACAGACAGCGGTCTCAATGCCTCAACAGGACCCCTTGAAGGTTGTCGATGATGATGAAACAGCAAACTTGTCATCAGTGAAGGAACTCTTGCCTCCCTGGGCCTGAGATGTGTGGGAATCGATGGAACCAAATAGGAAAAAAAAAAAAAAAAAAAAAATCCCATGTTCTGCATGTAAGAAACACGATGGTTTGCCCTACTCAGTTCTAACAGCATTGCCTGCTTAGATTATGAAGTGAAGCCGAATTATGTCTGAAGAGAAAAAGTACAACCACACTTTTAGAAATTTTGTTCAAGGTCATTTCAGGTGAGCAATTAGAATAGATTTTTTTTTTTAACAAGTTGTGTGGGCAATGGTGATCACAGGTTCTCATCGTCTGTAACTGTTAGGATTTATATGCATGTGACCACAATGCTCGCTTGAACTTGCCCATCTAGCATTTTGGGAATCAATATCGAAATGCCAAATAATCTTACAGGTAGTGCTGCTTCTAGGATGATCTCATAATCCTCTTTAGTAATTGGGTGTCTATCCAGAAAAAAAAAAAAAAATAGATCTAGAGCCAGGCATGGTGGGGCATGCCTTTAATCCCAGCACTCGGGAGGCAGAGGTAGGAGGATCGCCATGAGTTCGA
This sequence comes from Dipus sagitta, assembly GCA_036346955.1. Taxonomy (NCBI): domain Eukaryota; kingdom Metazoa; phylum Chordata; class Mammalia; order Rodentia; family Dipodidae; genus Dipus; species Dipus sagitta. The sequence goes on from CM070778.1 coordinate 53,853,559, forward strand.
GGCCACCCTGAAACTACATAGTGAATTGCAGGTCAGCCTAAGCTAGAGTGAAACCCTACCTCGAAAAAGAAAAACTAGATTTATGTGTACTAATTAGCCACCATCATATAATATTTTACCCTCTTTGATGATATGATTTATTCTATTTTTTGCATTTCAGAAGGAATATACTTAAACGTGTGTAATTTAAAAAATACAGCTTTTCATGCCAGGCGTGGTGGCGCATGCCTTTAATCCCAGCACTTGGGAGGCAGAGGTAGGAGGATCGCCATGAGTTCGAGGCCACACTGAGACTACATAGTGAATTCCAGGTCAGCCTGGGCTAGAGTGAGACCCTACCTCGAAAAATCAAAAAGAAAAAGAAAAAATATATATATATTTTTTTTTTCTTTAAAAAAAAAACACATAAAAGGTTCCATGTTACCAGGCTGGTGGCTGGAACCACAACACTAGTGAGGACTTCTTCCTGCCTCACCCCATGGCACAAGGTGGAGGGGGCAGAGGGGACAAGGGTGAGGACAAGGGCTCAGACCTGCAGCCTGGCGCTCTTGCTAGGCGGTTCCACCCCCCTGATGAGCCTGGAGCCTTCATGACCTCCACACCTCCCCCTGGGCTGCACTTGCCAACACGGACCCGCTGGTGATTACGTTGGCAACTTGCACTCCCTTGGGAATAGCTCTAGAGCCTGCCCGAGACCTCGATGACTTCAGGTAAGTGTCCTGGCTTCCCTCCCCACACCAGCCTACCTGCTATTCTCCATCTCAGCCAATTACTCCCGTTACTCAGTGTCAGAGGCGATTGAAAGCAGTGTGGGGTGGCTTCTGTGTGTGTGTGTGTGTGTGTGCTGTGTTGTATTGGGACAGTCTCACTCTGCAGCCCAGGCTGGCCTTGAACTCATGGTGATCTTCCTGCCTCAGCCTCCCAAATGCTGGGGTGACATACATGCACCACCATGCCCGATTTGAAAACAGTTTATTTCAGATATGCCCTCTCATCCCCTTCCATGTCAGTTAGAATGAATGCTTTACTGTGACCTCGCTCTCTCTCTCTCTTTTGCAGGGTCTCACTCTAGCCCAGGCTGACTGCGAGCTAACTCTGCAACCCAGGCTGGCCTTGAACTCACAGAGATTCTGCTACCTCAGCCTCCCGAGTACTGGTACTAAAGGTGTGTGCCACCATGCCCGGCTCTGTTGTGATTTCTCCTCTTCCCATCCTAAAGCCCAGGAAAAGGGGAGAGAGAAGAGAGGGAGAAAAGAAGGAAGAAACATTTACAGAAAAGGAGGACCTGAAGCTCTCAGGGCACCTCTAGGCTCCAGATTAAAGTCTCCATTACAGCGTTTTTCTTATACAATAATTCTTCCCACATTGTTACGCTTTTTTTTTTTTTTTTTCGAGGTAGGGTTCTCACTCTAGCCCAGGCTGACCTGGAATTCACTATGGAGTCTCAGGGTGGCCTCGAACTCACCGGGATCCTCCTACCTCTGCCTCCCGGGTGCTGGGATTAAAGGCGTGCGCCACCACGCCCGGCTTCATTGTTACGCTTTTATATGCAGAATAGAAATTTAAAAGGGAGAAATAGTGGGAAGCCTGAATCTTCTCCAACACCTCAGGCTGCTCCTGATTTGCTGTGCAGCTTTGCCCATGCCCCTTGGACTCCCCCAGCCTCAGTTTCCTTGCAGGTCTTCTCACTGCTACTCTCACACAGGCGACGCACAAACAGCATTTTGGCGGGACACTGACGGAGCAGGCTCGGGAAGCCCGACCACACTTCCTCCTGACAAGTGCCCAGTTGGCATCTTGTGATTCACTCTCTGGAGAGGGCACAAGAGGAGCGGAGGGCAAGATGATGGGCTGGGAGTGCCCCCTTTCCCCTGGTTGAATCCCACCTGTAGCCTTCCCTGCTTGGCACTACCTTTGACTTTCCCCAGACACTTCCTCCAGCTGCTGACGCCTGGCTCCTCCCCGTTGAGTAAGTGCCAAGTGACCCAGGTTTCTATTTCCTCACCGAGCCCTGCCCTACGCAGAGGCTGTCCAGCTGCAGAGAGAGGAGGTGGTATCCCCGGGCGTGAGAACCATGGCTTTCTACGGCTACCAAGCTCCTTATCTGAGCCCGGTGAGTTCTGGAGTGCGGTCGTGGGGCATCCGCCTCTGCCAGGGACAGCCATTCTGGGTCTCTGTGGAAATGATGATTAGGTGGCATGGGTAGTGGGGAGGTATCCCACAGAGAACGAAGGGCAGAAGTGCCACATGGGCTCGGCCTGGGGCGGCTTCTGTTCCACGCCACACTTGATGAAACTCTCGGGACCCAGGGTGAGGGCAGGGGGGGCATTCATTGCTGTGGTAGACAAACACTTGGTGAGCTCCCCTGGGTGCCTGTCCCATCTAGCCTCGTAGCATCTAGAAGGGTGGTGGTTTGTATGAAGGGAGCATCAGCAGGCTTCCAGAACAATCGCAGCCACCTGTGTGGTACTTACTGTACTTGCTTTGGGGACCGCTTTCCAGGGCTCAGCCATTTACTTGCTGGGTGACTTCATATAAGGTGCTCATGCAAGGTTCTCTCTCTCTCTCTCTCTCTCTCTCTCTCTTTGTCTCTTTCTCTGGGCCTCAGTTACCACAACTGTAAAGTGCAAATAATACTCAAGCCCACCCATCCCCCAAGGCCGGGCTAAGCAGGCGGCATATCTGTGTGTGTTTATGACGTGTATCTACAGTGCCTGGCACACAGTGGGCACTTGGAGAATGGGCAGTATTATCAGGGGTCTGGGGGCAGCAGGGAAGTCCTCCCTAGGAGGTGTATGTGCCACGTCACCTAAGAGCACATCCAGGGTGTCAGCAGAAAGACAAGTGGGGTGCCTAGGGCCACCCTGAGCACCTTTCTTGGCTCTGCCGGGCGCCTTACTTCATCCCTGCCAGGTCTGTTATCCTCACAGCCTGTGTGGAGAACCCGAGGCTTCGAGAGGTTGAGGTACTGGCCACGGGTGTGCTCAGATGGTAAATAGTAGAGAACGTGCTTTGACTCACCCTCAGGAGAGGAGGTGCCCCCTCAACAGAGAAAGAGAGAGAGAGAGAGAACTAACAGGGAAGGCAGGGGTGAGGCAGCCCCAGGCTAAGAAGCCTTCTGCAATGTGCCCACAGAGCCCGTTCTGCAAGTGGGAGAGGGGAGGTGGGCGGGCAGCGGCAGGGTGCTGGGGATGGACCGGCTGCTAGGACCTTGCATCAGAGCCCACCTCAGCAGAGGCGCTGGACTTGGCCTGATGCTCCATCACCAATGTTAGCAATGTTGACAGTGTCCCCAGCCCGCGTATGGAGACTCCCCAGGCGGGACCTGCTTGGAAGAGTGCCGGCAGAAGTTAGGAGGGACTGGCCCGCACCTATACCACCAAGGGAATGTTACCCTTTCTCTGCCTCCCCATCAGAGGACAATTTACCTAAGTGCTGGCATTTTCAAATCACGTGACTGAATTCTATTTGGATTTGGAAGGTGAAATTTTCAGCCCGGCATGGCATGGTGGCATATGCCTGCAATCCCAGTACTTGGGAGACTAAGACAGGACGGTCTCCATGTTGCAGTGCAGTAAGTTCAAGGCCAGCTTGGTATACCTCAGGAGACCCTGTCTCAAAAGGAGGGGGAAGCCTGGCATGGTGGCACACGCCTTTAATCCCAGCACTCAGGAGGCCGAGGTAGGAGGATTGCAGTGAGTTCAAGGCCACCCTGAGACTACATAGTTAATGCCAGGTCAGCCTGAGCTAGAGTGAGTAGAGTGAGAAAAAAAGGAAGAGAGGAGGAGGAAGAAAACTTTCCACACCAGACAGGAGATCTTCCTAAGGAAGGAGAGCTAAACAGGCCTTGGGGTGCACACAGGAAGGAGGCCCTGTAGATCCCTACAGAATGGGGAGCACCCTTTCTCTCAGCTGGCCCAACTGTCCTGCTGACCTCTGCAGACACAATCACACTTCTGCTAAAATGTTGATGGCAGGGGAAAATCAGGTGACTTCTGTGCTGCCGAGAAACTATCATAGAGGACGGGCCGGGGCGTTCCGCTCCCACGTCTAGCTGGCCTCTTCTGAGGGCCCCGGAAAATGGAGCCAGGCAAGATGGGCCCCTGTGTGTGGCTCAGGAAAGCCTTAGTGAGCGAGGGAGCAGGATGTTTCCGTCTCTACTTCCTCGTGACAGGTTGTGTGTGGTGTGCACGCAAGTGTGTGAAGTGTGTGGCGTGTGTGTATGGAGGTCAGAGGACAAGCCCGAGGGGGGAGTCCTCTCCCATCTCTTGAGACAGCGTCTTCTTCACCACTCTGTATGTCTGGGTAGGCGGTCCACAGGCTCCCGGATTCTCCTGCCTCTGCCTCCCGCCTTGCTCAGAGGCCCGCAGGGACTAACACACATGCATACAGTATTGCACCTAGCTTACTCTTCTGGGGATTCGAACTCCAGTCATCAGGCTTGTGCAGTAAGCGCTTTTAACCACTGGGCCATCGCCCCAGGAACCCCAAAGTCACTTTTGCTGACAACATATTCCCAGTTCTGGAGCATTTCTGAGGGTGGGGTAGAGCAAAGTGTGAGGTGTGACGCTATCTCTCTCAAAGTCAGCCAGTGCTATCAGGTCCTCCAGAGAGAGTCTATCTACAAATTAGCAAATGCTTTGCACAGAACTTCTCCCCCACCCCGCCCCACCCACTTTTCATACAAATGACGTCATTCCGCGCCAGGGCTCAGAGTTCCCGTCCTCCTCTTTTCAAGGTTACTGTTGGATCTACAAGATGCAAATAACATCACTTAATTCACTTTGTTCCTGTTGGGACACTGTTAAGATCTCTCTGATTCTTTGCAATTTTTGTGTTTTACTGAATAATCTTGTTTGTGAGATTTACTCATGTTAAAATGATCTCCTTCAGAATTTGGGGACACTAAAATTTGAGTGGGGTGTGGCGGCTCACACCTTTAATCCTGCACTGGGGTGGAATAAGCATGAGTTCAAGGTCACCCTGAGCCTACAAGTTAATCCAGGTCAGCTACAGAGTGGTTGAGAAAAAAAGGTAAGGGGCGGAGGAGCCTTTACACCCAGAGATTGGGAGGCCAAGGCTGGGGTGCAGGATTGAGGCCAGCCTGACTACAGAAGTGAACCCAGTCATCCTAGCTGGCAAACCCTACCTTGACCAAAAGAAAGACACAATCACATTCTGCTAAAATGTTTATGCAGGTCAGGGCTTCTGCTCAGGCGAGGAATTATCTTAAGGAGAGGCGGCCTTGAACTCCTACGATCTCCTGGCCTGCCTCTGAGGGCTAGGAAAATGGCGCCAGCACAGAGGGCCCCTGTGTGGCTCAGGAGAGCCTTAGTGAGCGAGGGAGCAGGATGTTTCCGTCTCTACTTCCTCGTGACAGGTTGTGTGTGGTGTGCACGCAAGTGTGTGAAGTGTGTGGCGTGTGTGTATGGAGGTCAGAGGACAAGCCCGAGGGGGGAGTCCTCTCCCATCTCTTGAGACAGCGTCTTCTTCACCACTCTGTATGTCTGGGTAGGCGGTCCACAGGCTCCCGGATTCTCCTGCCTCTGCCTCCCGCCTTGCTCAGAGGCCCGCAGGGACTAACACACATGCATACAGTATTGCACCTAGCTTACTCTTCTGGGGATTCGAACTCCAGTCATCAGGCTTGTGCAGTAAGCGCTTTTAACCACTGGGCCATCGCCCCAGGAACCCCAAAGTCACTTTTGCTGACAACATATTCCCAGTTCTGGAGCATTTCTGAGGGTGGGGTAGAGCAAAGTGTGAGGTGTGACGCTATCTCTCTCAAAGTCAGCCAGTGCTATCAGGTCCTCCAGAGAGAGTCTATCTACAAATTAGCAAATGCTTTGCACAGAACTTCCAAACACCCCCAAATAATGTCCTACCATGCTGACAAACCACAGGCCTGGACAGGGAGGACCAAAGGAACCCAGCCAGGCCGACCACCGTGCTTTACCGCAGGTCAACAGGCACTTAGCAGAATTCAGTCCTGGTCGGAGGTGCAAGAAAACACTTCCAGGCAGGGCGTGGTGGCGCACGCCTTTAATCCCAGCACTCGGGAGGCAGAGGTGGGAGGATCGCCTTGAGTTCAAGGCCACCCTGAGACTGCATACTGAGTTCCAGGTCAGCCTGGACTAGAGTGACACCCTACCTCGAATCCTTCCCCTCCCACCACCACCAAAAAAAAGAAAAGAAGACCCCTGCAGAGGTGATCTGGGGCAAGGGGGTCTGAATGAAGCCAGCATCTTAGGGACTGTCACCATACCAACTCTGTTTCCTGAGCTGGGATAGGCTTCCATAGGTTCTGGGTGACGACACCACTCGAGGGCGCAGGCCAGAAGGCGGTGCCACTGCCAGTTTGGTGAGGAGTGTTTTCAGACGGGCCGCCCAGAGATAACTTGCTATCAGAGAGAATCCAAGCCCGCAGAGAGAACGGTATCGCAGACAGCACACGCCATCCTCTGGCATCAACAACCACCACCCGTGCCTATCATGCTCGCTCTATGCCCTCATCTGCTTCCCCTCCCAGCCTTGGGTTATTTCAAAGCAAATCCAGATATAGAATTTCACCACAAATGTGGCTCCACAATATAAGAATTCTTACACAATCCCTTTTGGAGGAAATTAGAACATAAAATCATTCCTTGATTCTTATTTTCATTTATTTATTTATTTATTTTTTGAGGTAGGGTTTCCCTCTAGCCCAGGCTGACCTGGAATTCACTATGTTGTCTCAGGGTGGCCTCGAACTCACGGCCATTCTCCTATCTGTGCCTCCCGAGTGCTGAGATTAAAGGTATGCACCACCATGCCCAGCTTTTTTTTTTTTATAAAAGTTTTTATTAGAAGCCGGGCGTGGTGGCGCACACCTTTAATCCCAGCACTCGGGAGGCAGAGGTAGGAGGATCGCCAAGAGTTCAAGGCCACCCTGAGACTACAGAGTGGATTCCAGGTCAGCCTGAGCTAGAGTGAGACCCTACCTCGAAAAACCAAAAAAAAAAAAAAAGTTTTTATTAGTATGTATTAATATATATAGTAATGCAGCCGGGCGTGGTGGCACACTCCTTTAATCCCAGCACTCGGGAGGCAGAGGTAGGAGGATGGCTGTGAGTTCAAGGCCAGCCTGAGACAACATAGTGAATTCCAGGTCAGCCTGGGCTAGAGTGAGATCCTACCTCGAAAAACAAAAAACAACAACAAAAATATATGCATATATATAGTAATGGGTTTTATTGTGACATTTTCTTTTTTTTTTTTTTTTTTTTTTTTTTGGTTTTTCGAGGTAGGGTCTCACTCTAGCCCAGGCTGACCTGGAATTCACTATGGAGTCTCAGGGTGGCCTCGAACTCATGGCAATCCTCCTACCTCTGCCTCCCAAGTGCTGGGATTAAAGGCGTGCGCCACCACGCCCGGCTATTGTGACATTTTCATACACATAAATAACATACTTTTTCATATTCACTTCTATTACCCTTTCATGACCCCCTCCCACTCATGTTGATTCCCTTCTCTTCTCAATTGTTAGCCTTCTACATTCATGTCTTTTTGGGGGGGAGGGAGGCTAGAGGTATTGTCTCACACTAGACCAGGATAACCTGGAATTTACTATGTAGTCTCAGGCTGGCCTTGAACTCACAACAATCCTCCTGCCTTGGCCTCCTGAATGCTGGGATTAAAGGTGTGCACCATGCACCACCATGCCTGGCTTGTGTCTGTTTTCTTTTGTTTTAATTTTTCAATTTTTTTTGAAATTTATTTACTTATTTATTAGATACAGAGGGAGAGAGAGAGAGAGAATGGGCATGCCAGGGCCTCTAGCCACTGTAAACAAACTCCAGATGCATGTGCCAACATGTGCATCTGGCTAACATGGGACCTGGAGAATCAAACATGGGTCCTTAGGCTTCGCAGGCAAGCACCTTGACCGCTAAGCCATCCCTCCAGCCCTTGTTTTGTTTTTTGAGATAGAGCCTCGCTATAGCCCACCCTGACCTGAAACTCACTTTGTAACCCCAGACTGACCTCAGACTCATTGTGTTTCTTCTACCTCAGCCTCTGAATTCAAGGATTATAGATGTGAACCACCATGCCTGGCTTCATGTCCTTTTTATTTATTTATTTATTTATTTTGTGTATGTGTCACAATTAGCTTAACTAGGGTTGCTTAGAGGAGTATGGTAAGGGTGATCTGGGAATTTAGGGTGTCTGAGAGCAACTGAGCCATCCTCAGCTCTTGGTTGGGCATTAACCTAGGAGTTAGAGTGCCAGGCGAACATGGGGTCACACAAAACTTCCACTGAGTCAGTGGCCTCCAGGTTCTTGTCTTATGGATTCAATGACTGAAATCCACAGACCGCAGAGGGAGAAGTTTGTAAAGAGTTTAGTACAGAGCTTAAGAGAAGGAAAGAAGGCAGAGCTCCTGCAGAGCAGGCGTGGGTCCCCAGAAATGGGACAGGCTCCCTGGTGACTGACTGGTGTCTTCCGACAAAGTTACTGGCTGGGGGCTGTGCTGGTCAGTTCCATTCCCATGCCAGGAATCCAGGTACTTTGTCATCTTTCTTAGAAAAGGGGAACTCCTTTAGGGAAGAAGAGATAAAACACCAGATCTCATGCCATCCGTTCAGATACCTAGTAATATTGTTCACACCCTCCTAGCAGGTTTTAGGAAACATAGATAAGGAAAATACCAGATCCGCCCTTACAGGCACAAGGACATTTCCCCTTTCTAACCAAGGAAACAGCTAACTGCTCACTTTTACAGGAAACCCTGTTACCCTCAGCTACCTAGCCAGTTACTGTCTCTCATTCCCGCCCCCCCCCCCCCCCCCGTCCCCCTGAGGAGGTCACCCTGTTTCAAGGAGCTATTTACCAGGTGGCTACACCACTGAACAAAATGTCTCTCCCTCCCCAGCAACCATTAACTGCCAGTAACTCCTCGGGGAGGGGGTAAGCCTCAAGAGTCCCTCCCCCTTCTGTCTTTTAAGTTTGGAAACCTTCCTAGCACGGTGTCTGGATGGCAATCATGCATTAGAGCTCATGGCCAGTGCCCTGTTAGGCGAGGGTTTGTGAGCTCGACTTTGTCCCTGTCCCCACCACATCCTGGTCACCTCACTCAAAATGCCAATGCATCACCCTCCCGGCTCCTATAAGCACTGAGTTTTTTCCAGGGAGTTGACCTAAAGATGTTAGAGAGAACATTTAAAAACCTAAAAGAGAGGGGCTGGAGAGATGGCTTAGCAGTAAAGGTGCTTGCCTGCAAAGTCTAAGGACCCAGGTTTGATTCCTCAGTACCCACGTAAACCAGACGCACAAGGTGGCACGTGTGTCTGGAATTTATTTGCAATGGCTAGAGGCCCTGGCATGCCCATTTGCTCTATCTGCCTCTTTCTCTCTCTCTCTTTTAAATGAATGAAATATAATTTTAAAAAATTCCTTAAAGAGCTGGGTGTGGTGGTGCATGCCTTTAATCCCAGCACTTGGGAGGCAGCAGTAGGGGGGATCTCTGTGAGTTTGAGAGCAGCCTGGAGCTACAGAGTTCCAGGTCAGCCTGGGCTACAGTGAGACTCTACCTCAGAATAAAAAGAAAGAAAGAAAGAAAGAGAGAGAGAGAGAAAGAAAGAAAGAAAGAAAGAAAGAAAGAAAGAAAGAGAGAGAGAGAGAGAAAGAAAGAAAGAAAGAAAGAAAGAAAGAAAGAAAGAAAGAAAGAAATCTAAAAGAATATGGAAATCTGTTAGGAGATAATCATACTTTCACAGGGGTAGCAGAGCCATTTTGGATAAAAGAAATCTGAAGCTTGGCAAATCACCAACTTGGAAATTTTGCTCTGAGAGCTCAAGACAGAGTGTGGGGTCGGGGTGCCAACAAGATATATACTCTTTTTTCTTTTCTTTCTTTCTTTCTTTTTTTTTTTATTTGGTTTTTCGAGATAGGGTCTCACTCTAGTCCAGGCTGACCTGGAATTCACTATGTAGGCTCAGGGTGGCCTCGAACTCACAGTGATCGTCCTACCTCGGCCTCCTGAGTGCTGGGATTAAGGGCATGCTCCACCATGCCCAGCCTCACTCAGTCTTTAAGGAAACTGGTTCGGTGGGAAAGGGCTTATCCCTATTTTACAAATGAAGAGACATGGCAATGAGGACTAAGCTTCCAAAGGCCTCTCTGGTAATGAGCAGCGACGGGGTTCGACCTGGAGTCTGCAGTGGCTCTGAAACGCTGAAGCCTCATTGAGCCCAGTGCTGCTCCTTAAGGAGGCAGGGGAAGGGCTGGGCTGAGGCGCCTCTCCTGTGCCGCATGTGGGAGAGGTGGCCAGCGGGCTTCAAAGGCTCCAGGAAAGACACTGCTTTTGTGGGGTAGGACAGGAACCAGCTACTTCCACCAACTCACAGCAGATAAGGCCAAAAGGATTAAGCTCCCGACGGACGGCCTTGGGTGTGGTGTTGGGAGGAGAGGCCTTCTTCTTGACTCTCTCTGGTGAATGGAAAGTTTGCCCTCAACAAGATGTCAGTGGGTCCCTTTAGTCCTTTGGGCCTCCTGAGTCCCTGGCCAGTACTCTTAGCTCTTTGGGAGGGGCTTGGGCTGTGGTTCACCAGCACCCCCTCCTCCCACCCCAGCTCCTTGCCATCCAGGTCATCCTGTCCTTCTGGTAGATTTCACAACTGCCACTTCCTCTCAGACAAGCTACTCAAGGTCAGCTGCCCATCATATCTCTCAGAGCCTGGTGGTATCCCACTCAGAGTGCTGTCTGCGTAGCTAACTGGACCATGCCTGCTCTGAGATCCATGAGGCTGGGACTCCTTCTGTCCCCCTTCACAGCCACACCCCCAGGCACTAACAATTCTTTTAAAAATTATTTTAGGGCTGGAGAGATGGCTTAGTGGTTGTTGCTTTCCCGTGAAGCCTAAGGATCCAGGTTCGAATCCCCAGAACCCACACAAGCCAGATGCACATGGTGGCGCATGTGTCTGGAGTTGGTTTGCAGTGGCTGGAGGACCTGGCACATCCATTCTCTCTCTCTAATAAATAAAAATAAATAAATAAAAACAAGCTGGGCATGGTGGCGCACACCTTTAATCCCAGCACTTGGGAGGCAGAGGTAGGAGGATCACCCTGAGACTACGTAGTGAATTCCAGGTGAGCATGGATTAGAGTGAAACCCTACCTTGAAAAACAAACAGACAAAAAAAAAAAGTTTAAAAAAATTAAAATATTTTAATTATTTATTTGTGAAGAGAGAATGAGAGTATGGACACACCAGGGCCTCCAGCCACTGCAAACGAACTCCAAATACATGTGCCACTTTATGCATCTGGCTTACATGTGTTCTGGGGAATTGAACCCAGGCTGTCAGGCTTTGCAATTGAGCACCTTTTACTGCTGAGCCATTCCCACCCCCTCTCAACAGGTTCTGTCACACCAAGGCAAGTGCCAACCAGCTGGTGTCTCCACATTTTCTTCTTGCAGATTGTGCCCTTTACCGGGATAATTCAAGGAGGGCTGCAGGAGGGACTTCAAATCACTGTCCAGGGGACTCTCCTTAACTCCTCTCAAAACAGGTATGCACGCGGATGGCGCTGCCATGTCTCTACAGCCCCTTTCCTTGGCAGTCATGCAGCTGGGGGAAAGGGAGGGAGGGCCAGGTCCACACCTCCTGGCTCCACCACATCCAGGGCCATCATTGATAGACTCCAGGGTGGGAGGTACCCAAGTCACCCTGCCCCCAGGGAGCTCACTGTCTGAGGAAGGCGCTCTCTGGTGACGTTCTTAACTTCTCGGTAGGTAGAAGCTAGTGGCCTATGCAAAAAGATTTCTTGTGATAGTCATAAGGACGTCAGGTCAGACACAGAGGTGGGCCAACGACCGTGCAAGCTCATTTGGCTTTGGATCTGTAACATTTCAACTCTCCACAACCAAGAACTTTTGACCAGTCAGCCAGCCCTATAGACTCTTGAATGTAGGCGGGGCTTTCTTTCTGGGAATGCCAGTTCACACCAAGAAGGCCTGACTCGGGGGACAGTCTTCTCAAGAGCGACAGGGGCTTCTGGCATTCCTGCTGTCTGGCTGGCCTGTGCGGAGCCATCCACGTGGGTGGTACAGAGGTGTGTGGCCCTTACCCTGTCTGGTTGGCTGGGGCTGGTCTATGTGGCGGCTGCCTGCTGAAGTCCCGTAATGTCAGCTGAAGTCCTCTGGGTCCACAGCTGCCTGGCTCAATCCCTGTGGCCCGTCATTGTTTTACACAGAGCACTGGGACATTCTGAGGCTTCTTCACAACACTAAGGCGCCAGTCCGACTTCAGTTGGGCTGTTTGGATTCTAGTTGATTCCGCATTGTAGCCGTCCTGCTGGAGTGAGCATAGCCACTCTGACCATGGGACTTGCTTGAGAGATCTAGACCTGCTCCTGAACTACCTCTTCTCTCCCTGCCCCCCCCTTCCAGCACTAGGAGGCCCCCCTCCATCGTGTCTGGTAGAGATTGTACCCACTTTATCTGATCATCCAGGATCTCCAGCCTCCACACAGCCCCAGGGCGGCTCCTCACTTTCTGTTATCTGTATTCCCCACCTCCCTGCAATACCTAGCACCGTGGTAGCACCTTATAGATATTTCATTAAGCTCCTAGAGAGCCCATTTAAGTTCTTTATTTAAAAAAAAAACAAAACACAATTTTTATTTGTTTATTTGAGAGAGAGAGAGAATGGGCACACCAGGGCCTCCAGCTACTGCAAACGAACTCCAGATGCATGCGCCACCTTGTGCATCTGGCTTACGTGGGTCCTGGGGACTCAAACCTGGATCCTTTCGTCTTTGCAGGCAGGCGCCTTAACCTGCAAGCCATCCCTCCAGCCCCCATTTGAGTTCTTTGTTGGAGGCAGGCATGTTCTAGCACATTCTGGCCAGCAGAACACTGATGCTCAGTGAACTGTTGCTCAGCGGGGTCCACAGGAAGCTGCCGTGGCCCAGAGCCCGGGCCCTATCCCAGCTAGCCATGTGACTGGATGCTAAGAGAAAAGGAGGCTCCAGAGGAGATGGGACCCTCCCTTTCTCTCCTTTGTTTCCTCACATAGAGCCTAGGTATGGATCTAGCGGGGAGAGGGGCCGCTTACTGAAGTTCCCAGATTCTTGTGTTGGAGGACAAGAAACTGTACGGAGACACACGGTTCGCTAAGAGAAAAGGGCACTCCGGAGAATGGAAGTGAGCCACTGAGCTGGGGAAAGGCACGTACTCAAAAAGTGCCAGGCGAGGCCGCGGGCCTCCTGTAGCCCTTTCTAGTCATCCAGCATAGCACCTGCATACTGTGGGCTTTTCTCTCAATGTCCCAGTGCTCCATGGAGCCAGCACCGGAGGCCTCCAGTCTTCTGGTTGCCATCACCTCCTTTTGCATGTTGATCTTGATGTCTCCCTCTGCAAGTCCTTATTCTCCTGCCACACAGGGAAGGCAGAGAGATGTCTGAAAGGAGAACCTCGGTCTTGAACTTGGTTCTAGGGTCCAAGTGAGCTATGACTCCAGAAAGGCAGAGCGAGCATCGATTGAGCTCCTTGTGTGAGCCAGCCTCCCTGAAATGTTCTTTGGTTTTAACCACTCCTCTTAGAGCTCCAGCTATACCCCCAAAGGAAGTTGCCATTGAGAGAGACTTCCTCCCAGGGGGGAAAGTGTGTCACAAGTGAACACTGTCTTGCACTGGCGATGGCTGCTTGAGGATGGTGTGGGACCCGGGGGTCACACCAAGTTGACAGGGTCAAGCTGGGATCAGAGGCCAGCTCACTTTCCATGCCCCGTGTGCTCCCCCAAACACACCAGCACCCAGCAAGGACCAGACTCACACAGTGAAGGTCTCACACATGGAGGGCTCTGGTTCTTCCATATGCCTTCCTCCCCTTTGGACAATGTCTTTGTAGGCACAGTCCCATTCGGCCTACAGGATCTTAACAGTTGTCCTTTACTTTCCTGATTGGCACTGTGGGCTGCCTTCCAACCCTGCTGGCCTCCAAGCACAGTCCACTTGAGCTGAGGGCTCTCCTTCTCAACAAGCTTCATGATGTCTATCTTTGATATTAGTTTCTTTTCTTTTTAAGGAGCAAAATCTCTGGGTTTTTTTTTTTGTTGTTGTTGTTTTTTATATTTTATTTTTCAACTCTATTTATTTAGTTAGTTATTTAAGAGAGGGAAAGAGGCAGAGAGAGTGAGAGAATGGGCGCGCCAGGGCTTCCACCCGCTGCAAAGGAACTCCAGATGCATGTGTCACCTTGTGCATCTGCCTTACATGGGTCATGGAGAATTGAACCGGAATCCTTTGGCTTTGCAGGCAAGCGCCTTAACTGCTAAGCCATCTCTCCGGCCCTTATATTTTATTTTTATTTATTTTAGAGAGAAAGAGGGAGAGAGAAAAAGAGAGCGAGAGAGGGAGAGAGAGAGAGAAAGAGAAAATGGGCATGCCAGGACATTTCAGCAAACAAACTCCAGATGCATGTACCACCTTGTGTATCTGGCTTATGTGGGTCCTAGGGAATTGAACCTGGGTCCTTTGGCTTTTCAGGGAAGCCTTAACTGCTAAACCATCTCCTCTGTTTTGTTATTAGTTTCTTGTTACTAATGCCAACACTTTCCCTTGCTTGTTTTCTACTCACTCTTTAAGAAAATAACACAGGAAAGGCAAAATGCAATGAGTGTTAGGTCCAAATGAGGCAAGTAAAGAGAATGCTAACTGAAAGTAAGTTCCAGACACCAGGATGCCAACAGGAAGTCCCAGACACCTGGCCCTCCTGTTCTGACCCCAGCCATGAACCGTGCTCCAGAAAGCTGACCTCCCTCCACCTAGGTTTGTCGTGAACCTGCAGACGGGCATCAGTGAGAATGACATTCCCTTCCACTTCAACCCTCGGTTTGAAAATGGAGGGTACGTGGTTTGCAACACGAAGCAGAAAGGATGCTGGGGACCCGAGGAGAGGAAGATGCAAATGCCCTTCCAGAAGGGGTTGCCTTTTGAGATCTGCTTCCTGGTGCAAAGGTCAGATTTCAAGGTGAGCATAAGTCCTCCCCCCCCCAAACCCCACCAGGCTGGGTGACCAACACATTGCTCTGTCACACACTTGGTGACCGATCACACTCACTGAGACCAGGCCCAAGCAATACCCTTACGCAGGCATGACCAGCGGCTATGTCGACTCCTTGCATACTCGCACCTGCATCTACTGGTGCCCCTGTTGCTTTCAGCACTTTGAAAATAAGAACAAGGTCTAGGGATGTGGCTCAGTGGGCAGAGCGCCTGCCTAGCATGCACGAAGCACTGAGTTCAAACCCCAGCATGGCATCAACCTGGGAGTGATGGTGCAAACTTGGAATCCTAGCACTTGGGAGGTGGAGACAGGAAGATTAGGAGTTCAAAGTCACTTGGGAGATAGAGACAGGAGGATCAGGAGTTCATTGTCTACATAGGGAGTTGTAGGCCAGCCTGGGGCTAGATGAGACCCTGTTTCAAAAAGAAAAAAATAATAGACAGAAAAAGAAACAAACAAAGAAAAGAAGAAGGAATAATTTTTTAAAAAGAATAACTAGATTTGTCATCATGTTATTTTTTTGGCCTCATGAGTCTTGAGGTCCAAGGTAATTCCATTCCTCTACTGGGGTCATTCCTCCCTCGAGGTGCCTGATGTCATCTAAGCTTTGTGGTGCCGGGGATCGAACCTGAGGCCTCACACAAGCTCCACAAGCAGGCTACCACTGAGCTATCTCCCCTGGCCTGACATGTATCTTTCCTTTCTCCAGAATCTGTTAAGGGTAAAGTTTTGTAAACCACTGCAGAGTACCTTCCCTGGCAGAGTCATGTCTCTGGGCTGCGAGGCTGAGGAGGAATGAATATGGCCACCTGTAAGCTCGTTTTGTGACACAAAGATTCCCATACCCTTGCCGTGCAGCCTGAGGTCACCTCTCCTCTGCTCCTAGTGAGCATTTCAATTCTTTTCTTTTGGTTTTTCAAGGTAGGGTCTAGCCCAGGCTGACCTGGAACTCGCTATGTAGTCTCAGGATGGCCTCAAACTCATGATGATCCTCCTACCTCTGCCTCCCAAGTGCTGGGATTAAAGGAATGCGCCACCACGCCTGGCTGGTGAGCATTTCGATGCATTTGCCCAGGTGAGGACTAGGGATGTAAGTCAGTCAGTGCAGTGCTTTGCCTAGCATGCCCAAAGCCCTCTTAGCTCCGCATAAACCAGGCATGTTATAATCCAGCACTTGGGAGGTGGAGGTAGGAAGACAGGAGTTGAAGGTCAGCTACACAGGAAATTTGAAGCCAGCCTGGGCTACATGAGATGTCCCCCCCCCCATCTCAACCATTACCCCAGGTGAGCTGTGACTGCCAAGATGAATCCGCTCTAATAAGCAAGCATTGTAAGAACAGCAAACAGGAGCCCCAGTGAACAGCGAGGCTGGGTGCACGGTGACTCTCGTTCTGTCATGGGCACAACAGCACTAAAGAGGCTTCCTCCATGTAGAGGGACTCAGTGGGAAAAGCAGGCTGAGGGCTTTACCTCCCGAAGCAAAGCACGGCAGGGCTCTGGCCAGGGCCTGGGACTCCTCTCCCCAGTGTTCCCTCCTTTTCGCAGGTGACAGTGAACAAGAGCCTCTTTGTGCAGTACGCACACCGTGTGCCCTACCACCTGGTGGACACCATCTCGGTCACTGGACCCCTGCACCTGTCCTACATCAGCTTCCAGGTCAGCTGAAATACCCTCTACCCTGTCTCCAAGCTAGAGCTCAAGGCCCCGGTCAGACATGTCTCTGCCTGTCTTCTTCCTCAGGAGGCTTTGGGTTCCCCTGGCCTGGTGTCTGTCTTCCTACTCTCCTGTGTCATTCTGCCTCCCTTGGTGTTGCTTTCTCCGTCCCAAATACCTACCTTGGTCTCCCAGACCCTTAGCTAGTCCTCGCTCTCTCACTGTGCATTGGCACAACACAAGGGAGCTCCAGCAGGAGTCCGTGCTCGGGAAAACGGTGGAATCCAGGTCAGAGGGAACAGCATGGATCCCTGGGTCTGTTTGACCTTCTCTGTGTTAATTTTTCTTTCTTCTTTATTTTTGAGGTAGGATCTCACTATACATCTCTGACTGGCCTGAAACTCACCATGCAGACCACCATCTCTCGGTGATCCTCTTGTCTCAGCCTCCTGGGTGCTAGGTTTACAGGCATGCTGGCCAAGCTCTGAAAAAAAAAAAAATATATATATATATATATATATATATATATATATATATATATATATATATATTGAGACAGAGCCTTAGTCTGGCTCAGTCTGGCATCTACCTCATGAGCCTCGTGTCTCAGCCTCCTGAGTGCTTGGGATTATAAGCATGAACCATCCCATCCAGCTGTGTTTAAGACTTTTTTGAACATATTGCCAATTTCTGAATGCCTAGCCAGGAATGGTAATGCATGCCTGTAATCTGAACACTTGGGAGCAAGAGACAGGAGCCTCGGGAGCTCAAGGTCATTCTCCTCTACGTAATAAACTTGGGGCCAGTCCAAGCTATAGGAGATTCTGTCTCAAAAATACAATTAAGCAAATAAATAAATAGAGATATTGTGTGAAAATTAGAAGATTGGGGTACGCATGGCCTACTTCAGCCCCTGAGCAAATCTGAACTCCTTTCCCTTTAACTTTGTGCTTACGTTCCCTTTTCGTTCTGATCAGGAGGCGATTGAGAGAGGGAGAACGTTGCTCATTGTAACCTAGCCCTTTCCTCTCTGCCGTCTTCCTGGTTGGGAGCCAGCCTTGGTTCTCTGCTGCCTCTCCGCAAGCCTCTCCCAGCCTGGCCCTGCTGCGTTCTACTTTTCTTTGGCTTCAGGAAAGCTTCTTGTCCATAACTGTGCCGTGCCTTTTGTTTTAACAGAACTCTTACGCAGCCCCTGTCCACCCCAGCTTCTCCACCGTGCACTTCTCCCAGCCTGTCCAGTTCCCACGGATCCCCAGGGGGCGCAAACCCAAAGTGAGTTAAACAGCAGGTCCTGGTGCTGATTAGTTAGCAGAATAGCGGACCAGAGGCAGGTACAGCTGACAGGCCAGGCAGGGCCTGTGACCCCATTGTGCCCACCCATGTCTTCATTCAACAAGCGCACCACCCCTACCCCCTTTCCTGCTCTCCCACGCGCCATCATTTCAGCTTCCCCAAAGCTGCTCCCTTGGTCCACATGGAGATGACTCCCATCCCCTCCCCCGCCCTCCCATGATGTCTGTGGTCTGGCACCTTGCCAGCTTCCACCCACCACTATGCAGGGACCTTCTTAGACACATGTTCTAGCTCACCTTCTCTCAGCATAAAAATCTATAAGGCCTGAAGCTCTGCTAAATAAAGCCCAAAGCAAGGCATGGTGGCCGTACATGTAATCCCAGCATTTAGGAAGTAGAGCCAGGAATATCAGGAGTTCAAGGTCATCCTGAAGCACATAGCAAGTTGGAGGCTAGTCTGAGTTACATGAGACCTAGCCTCAAAAAAAAAAAAAAAAAAAAAAGCCGTGAAAGGCCGGGTGCTGTGGCACATGCCTTTAATCCCAGCACCGGGAGGCAGAGGTAGGAGGATCACCATGAGTTCGAGGCCACCCTGAGACTACATAGTGAATTCCAGGTCAGCCTGGGCTAGAGTGAGAACCTACCTCGAAAAACCAAAACAAACAACAACAAAAAAAACATGAAAAATTAAAATAAATAAATAAACAAAGCCCAACTCCCCCACAGGTCATAACAGATTGCTCCCCAGCCTCGCCCCGCCTCACCTTCCGCCTCGCTGCCCACGCGTGAGGCTGGCACTGCCTTGACTGCTCGCTCAAGGCCCTGTGTGGCACTACCCTTTCCCGCCAGCTGTTCCCGATGCACAAGGCATCCTTTGACCGCCTCACCCCTGGCGAACTAACAAGCGTACTGCAGTGCTTACATGTCATCGGAGAGAGTTATCTCTGCCCTACTTCCTGCGTCCCTGTAGACTTTGTACCTGTCTGTACTGTGCTGGCCACCAATCCTGTTGTCACCGTGTTTTTGTGTCTGTCCTCATCACGCACCTAGGGCGCCCCTGGCTGGCCATCGTTATGGCTCACGTATTTGTGGATACCAGTCTTCGTGCTGCCACACGGCGGGGACTCAATAAATGAACACAGGATGTATGTAATTCACGTGGCCATAGAGAATAGGAAGCGAGTGAGGGCACGAGGGGTGTGCCGGAGTAAGGCAAGATCCAGGGCAGGAAGGCAGTTAGTGTGGGGGAGGGGAGTCCTACCTACCCACCTTTCTAGGGCTCATGACGGCCCAGACAAGGCACCTGCCTCCTTCCTCACACAGACTTCAGGACCGGCCAGGGCTCTAGGAAACCTTTTCGGGGCAGTCCAACATTGGCCCTGGCCCCGTGGAAGAGGCAATCCGACAGAGCCCAGGACCATCTGGGATTTTCTCACTCGCATTCTGGGCCGCCCGGGGCAAGTTGCTTAACCATTCGGAGCCCAGGAGCCTCACCAGTGGGGAGAGAAATTTCCCTAAGAAGAAAGTTGGGCCAGTGGCTGTGGGGGTGGAAGTCTAGCCTAGCCTTTGCCCCTCCCCACCCTCTCCCCTCCCCCATCCCCGTGTGTGTGTGTGTGTGTGTGTGTGTGTGTGTGTGTGTGTGGGGAGGGGCTCTGGTAGATAATGGTCTAGTTATAAATCAAGGCCCACACTCCTCGAGGGTGCATGCCGAGTTGCACCTTCTGGTGGCAGGTGAAGGTCTTCTTCACACTGGTGACAGCTCGATCAGACTCGCTTCTTTCTCTCTCCCAGGCCCGAACTGTCATCCGCACAGTTCACAACACCCCTGGACCAATGTTTCCCGCAAGTCAAAAATATTTGGTCACCTGCCTAGCCCCAACAAAACCAGAAATCCCTGGTCTCCCAGACTTGGGATGAAAGTGTTGGGAAAGGAGGAGGATGGGGACAATTGAGGCTAAGCTATAAAACCCTCTCTGGGATAGCAGAAATTCCGGACCAGTCATCAGAAAACAAATCCCCTAGGGACCAGCAGGGAGCCTGGTCCACTGGTCCCTGGATGGGTGTGCGGTGGTCTCAGCTTTAAGCCTTGCTTCCTGAGAACAAGGCCCTGCCGGGTCACGAATGGCCTGAGGCTTAGCCTGGCTTCTCCTCCTGCCAGTGCAGCAGCTTAGGTGGGGGGCATGGAGTTGTTGGGGCCTTCCTGAGGAGTGGCTGAGAGAGAGGCAGGGGACCACGGTGGGATCCGAGGAACACATTAGGAAGTGCTAGGAACGCTGATGTGATGAGCAAAGTGCTGAGCACACAACCTCAAGCACATACCCGAGGCTCCTGGCTGAAGTGTGCACTGGCGTATGTGTGGCTTGTACACGCACAGACGTGCTCCTATATTGAATCCTGGTCTCTTCAACAGAATCCTGGTATGCTACCCAAGATGTACCTCAATCCAGTCTATGTAAGTGGTTTCTCTGGGAGGGCTGGAGACTTCATTTGTATTGGGCCGGGTAGATGTGTGGTGAAGGGCAGTGGGGGACACTCCTCTGTCATGCACGATTGAAAAAGCTTTCTGTATCAAGATGATTTTTTTTATTTTCTAAATTTTTATTAATATTTTCCATGATTATAAAAAATATCCCATGGTATTACCCTCCCCCCTCCCCCTCAAGATGATTTTTAAAAATACTTTTTTATTTTTATTTACTTCTTTGAGAGAGAGAGAAAGAGGCAGATACAGAGAATGAGAGAGAGAGAGACAGAATGTGCGCCACTGCAAGTGAATTCCAGACGCATCCACCCCCTTGTGCATCTGGCTTATGTGGGTCCTGGGGAATTGAACCTGGGTCCTTTGGCTTTGCAAACAAGTGTCTTAACCACTAAGCCATCTCTCTTGCCCCAAGATAATTTTTTTGTAAATAAAGCATCCACATAAATTAGTAGACTGTTAAAAGGAAATTTCAATTTCAAAATGGTTTTTTCAAGTGTGAGCAAACTACTTAGCCTTCCTTGGCCCCGCCCCCAAGAAGGCATTGGTGCTCTACCGAAGTCCTTTTCAGGACAATGGAAGTCCTCTGCTTTGTCATTGCTTGTTTGAGAGAGGGTCTCATATATCCTAGGCCAAGGATGACATTAAACTGGACCTCCTGCCCTCCACTCCCAAGGGCTGGGAGAACAGACATTCATCACCACGCTGTTGACTTGGTGCTGGGGATTGAAACCAGGCCCTCCTCTATGCTAAGACAAGCACTCTACCAACTGAGCTGCATCCGGGCATGGCACGGCAGGGTTTCTTTTGACATTCAATGATGTTGGCTCCTTCCGAGGACACGTTATCCACAGACCCATTTTCAGAGTCAGCCCGTCATCTAACGTTCACGGATGCTGGTCCTCAGTCCTCCTGCCGCAGAGGCAGCCCTGACGACTGGTGACCTGTCCTCCTCTCCCAACAGCCAGTGCCTTTCTTCACCACTATCCCAGGTGGGCTGTACCCGTCCAAGTCCATCACCTGTGTCAGGTACTGTCCTGCCCAATGCTAAGAGGTAAGAGAGGACAGAGACCCTCCCACCCCAGGGTAATTCTGGCTTTCCCCCTGGCTCTGAGCAGGCTGGGGGGGGGGAGGGGCGGTGGAGGGCGGAGCTCAGAGTCAGACAAGGTCCATGTGAGCTGCCTCTCCCAGGTTCCACATCAACCTACGCTCTGGGAGTGACATTGCTTTCCACCTGAACCCCCGTTTTGATGAGAACACTGTGGTTCGCAACACCCAGATCGGGAGCTCCTGGGGTCTTGAGGAGCGAAGCCTGCCCCGGAAAATGCCCTTCAACAAGGGCCAGAGCTTCTTGGTAAGCGGCTGCGGCCTGGAGCTCAGGGCTCATGGGATGCTGGAGGAGGTGAGGTGCAGAGGTCTGTGGGTGCCTTGAACAGGAGTAGGGAAGATGCTTAGGGCATGAGGGTGTGCCCCAAAGTAGAGAGAATGTTGCATGAATTATATTTCATGACTACTAACCCCCCACGATTGCATCTACCTCCCTCCCTCCCTCCTTTCCTTCTTTGTTTCTTTTTATTTTTTAACAATGGCAGACTTATAGTGCCATTGATTTGTTCACTATATCCTTTATTGTGAATATCTTCCATTTCACTAAAGAGCTGCATTTTTTAAATTTGTTTTGTTTGTTTGTTTGTTTTTATTAATTTATTTATTTGAGGGCAACAGACAGAGAAAGAGGCAGATAGAGAGAAAGAGAGAATGAGCGCTGCCAGGGCCTTCAACCACTGCAAACAAACACCAGACGTGTGCACCCCCTTGTGCATCTGGATTATGTGGGTCGTGAGGAATCGAGCCTCAAACCGGGGTCCTTAGGCTTCACAGGCAAGCGCTTAAGCACTAAACCATCTCTCTAGCCCTTTCTTTTCTTTCTTTCTCCTTCTTCCCTTCCTCCCTTCCTTCCTTCTTTCCTTTCTCTCTTTCCTTTTCTCTTTCTTTCTTCTTTCTGTTTCATGCTGGAGATTGAACCTAGAGCTTCACAAATGCTAGGCAAGTATTCTACTATTGAGCTACACCCCCAGGCTACCTTTTTAAAACTTCCTTATTATTTTTAAAATTTTATTTATTTGAGAGAAAGAGAGAGGGAGCGAAAAAGGCAAACAAAAAGAGAGAGAGAGAAGCCAAGCATGGTGGCACACGCCTTTAATTCCAACACTTGGGAGGCAGAGGTAGGAGGATCACCATGAGTTCGAGGCCACCCTGAGACTACATAGTGAATTCCAGGTCAGCCTGAGCTAGAGTGAGATCCTACCTCGAAGAAAAAAAGAGAGAGAGAGAGAGAGAGAGAGAGAGAGAGCATATGGGCCCACCAGGGAGGGCCTCCTGCCACTGTAAACAAACTCCAAATGCCTGTTCCACTTTGTGCATCTGGATTTATGTGGTTACTAGGGAATTGAACCCAGGCCATCAGGCTTTGCAAGAAAATGCCTTTAACCACTGAACCATCTCTCCAGCACCGCCCCCCTTTTAATTTGTTTGGGGGGGGGTTTGAGGCAGGGTCTCACTCTAGCCCAGGCTGCCCTGGAATTCACCATGTATTCTCAGGGTGGCCTTGAACTCACAGCGATCGACCTACCTTCTGCCTCCCAGGTGCTGGGATTAAAGGTGTGTGCCACCACACCTGACTCCCCCTTTTAATTTTTAAAAATTTATTTGAAAGCAGAGAGTACAATCAGTGTCTGAGCCTCCGCCCAGGGCCAATGAGCACCCATCGCTGAAAATCCTACATGATCGCCCTCTGCAGGGAAGGTGATTGATCTCTTGAGGCCTTCAAGGCCATGAAGCTTTGAATTTTATGTTTTTTTTTTTTTTCTTTTTAAGTTTTCAGACAGGGTCTCATATATCCAAGGCTGGCCTTGAACTCAATATGTAGCCAAGAATGACCTTGGACTCCTTAACCTGCCTTCACCTCCCACGTGTTGGGATTACAGGTGTGAACTACCACATCCAGCGTTAAATTTTTTAAAATATATTTTTATTTGTTTATTTGAGAGAAAGAGAGAATGGGCACATCAGGGCCTCTAGTCACTGCAGATGAACTCCAGATACATGTGCCACTTTGTGCATCTGGCTTTATGTTGGTACTGGGGAATCAAACCTGGGTCCTTTGGCTTTATAAACAAACACCTTAACCGCTAAGCCATCTCTCCAGTACTTTTAAAAAAAAATTTGTTGTTGTTGGAAACAGAGTCTTACTTTGTAGACTAGGCTGAACTCATAGCAATCTTCCTACCTCCATCCCTGGATGACCTTGTATTTGTTTGTTTGTTTGTTTTGTTTTTCAAGATAGGGTCTCACTTTAGCCAAGGCTGACCTGGAATTTACTATGTAGTCTCAGAGTGGCTGCAAACTCATAACAATCCTCCTACCTCTGCCTCCTGAGTGCTGGGATTCAAGGTTTGGAGCTAATGATAGGATTATCTCATAGATTCATAAGAATGAAATGAGATGGAGTCCTTCTTTTTTTTTTTTTTTTTTTTTTTTTTTTTTTTTTTTTTTCGAGGTAGGGTCTCACTCTAGCCCAGGCTGACCTGGAATTCACTATGTAGTCTCAGGGTGGCCTTGAACTCACAGCAATCTTCCCACCTCTGCCTCCCAAGTTCTAGGATTAAAGGTGTGCACCACCACGCCTGGCTGAGACGGAGTCTTTGGCCTGTTTGGAGCAGTGCCCACACAGTGTGACATGAGCGTTAGTCATGGCCCTGGGTCATGATACTTTAGCATTTGTGCCCTAAGGGCCTCGTGGAGAATGTCTTGGGCTGGAAAGCAGGCATGGAGCACTGGGGACACATACGACCTGAGCTAGCCCTTCTGTTCCTAGTGGCTGAGGCCACTCCAGCTACAGAGTGAGGGACATGGTCTGAGCAGGCAGTTGGCGGAACTGGACGAGTTAAGAGGGAGGCCAGGCAGGGAAGGGGCTGGGCCAGTACTTGCCCCGTGGAGAAGGGAACAGAACCCCAAGCTCGGGAGCAGCAGATGCTGAGGTGCCAGAGGAAGAGAGCACATGTATTTGGCGAAGAGCAGGTCATTCGGTGGGGTTCAGGTGCAGACGTGGGCTCAGGAAGAAGAGGAGGGAGTGTCCACTTGGGAACCCCAAGCATAGCCCAAATGGTGTGGCCCCTCTGCCCAGGTGTGGATCATGTGCGAAGGCAACTGCCTCAAGGTGTTGGTGAACGGTGAGCACCTGTGTGAGTACGAACACCGCCTGAAGAACCTGCAGGACATCAACAGCCTGGAAGTGGCCGGAGACGTCCAGCTGAGCCACGTGCAGACATAAGCAGGGTCTGTGGCCCCAAGACGAGGGCTGGGGCATACTATCTGAGTCTCCTTTTCGCCTCTCCTCCCAGCCCCAGCCCCCCAAATCCCATCATCTGAGGAGCATGGCTCAGTGCGTGAAGCTGCTCGCTCTCTTTCCCCAGGAGCCTCCTGGGCCGTCCAGACTCCCAGCCCGGCCCAGGCGGCACGTGGCTCTCTGCCCCAGTCCCAAGGCACCTGTTACACACTTTGAGGGGAGGTGACCTCCTTGGCCCCTCCTCTCCCTCTGACCTTTAACCTCTCTTCTTCTCCTCACACCCTCTCCTGTCCTTGATTCCCTCCAGGAAAGTAACCGGCCGCCATCCTGCTGGACTCCAACTAATCAGAGGTTTCTCATCAGGGGGGGCCCTCCTCTTGCCCAGTGACATTAAAATAAAGCAAAATGCTTGTTGGCACATATGTGTGGGATTATGGCCTATATGTGTGGGATTGCTAGATTGCTAAATGTGTCCAGAGACATTCTGGAGTTTGTGGAATCAGTAGTCCCTGCCAAGAGGAGACAGTTTGGACTCGCTTTGGCCAGGGTTTGCATATATGTCTCCTCACAAGCCTTGAAAGGGGACTGGAAGATAGGTGATCAGGGGCTCACGCCTGTGGGTCCACGCAGCCAGGGCCAGCCCCCCTCAGCGGCTGGCGCCGGGGAGGCAACAACAGGGTCAGAGCAAGCTAACGCAGAAGCATCGAGGGCTCGGGTGTGTAAGAGGTGGCTGTGCGTAGGGACCTGCCGACACTGGACAGCATAAGGGACCCCCACTGTGCGTCCGCGTGGTGCCAATATACCTTGGTAGTTCACCAAAACCTGTGTCCCTTAGTTGGAAAGAAGGGGTTCAGTGGAAGGAGGGCAGGGGCATGGGAGTCATAAGAAAGTAGTGGGAGTGGTTATGCTCAAATACGTCACACGGGGCTAGGAAGATGGCTCAGAGGTTGAAGGCACTTGCTTGCAAAGCCTGCTGGTCCTGGTCCAATCTCCCAGCCACCCACATAAAACTATACAGGCATTTGATTGCATCAGCAAGAGACCCTGGCATGCGTGTGCATGCATGCACACAGTGCGTGCACACACATCACACATATGTGGCACATGAAAATAAAAATCAGAGGGACTGGAGAGATGGCTCAGCAGTTAAAGGCATCTGTTTTCAAAGCCTGCTAGCTCTGGGTTCAATTCCCCAATGGCTATGTAAAGCTGGGTGCAGAAATGGAGTTCAATTGCAGCAGCAAGAGATCCTGGTGCACCCACACAAGCAGACACACATGCAAGTAAGTAAAATTCGGAGCTGGAGAATATGGCTCAGTGGTTAAAGGCACTTATTGCAAACTCCTCTGGCTTGGGTTTGATTCCCCAGTACCCACATAGAGCCAGGTGTACAAATTGACACATGCACTCATGCATCTGGAGTTTGTTTGCACTGGCAAGAGGTCCTGGTATGCCCAATCATACTCTTGTCTCCCTGTCCTTGCAAATAAATAAAAATAATAAAAAGGAAACAAAAACACACATTAAATAAACTATGGATGCCGGGCGTGGTGGCACACACCCTTAATCCCAGCATTCGGGAGGCAGAGGTAGGAGGATTGTCATGACTTTGAGGCCACACTGAGACTACATAGTGAATTTCAGGTCAGCCTGGGCTAGAGTGAGACCCTACCTTGAAAAGAAACAAAACACAAAAAACCTGGGGAGGTTGGCACTTGGGAGGCAGAGGCAGGAGGATCACCGTGAGGTCAAGGCCACCCTGAGACTTCATAGTGAATTCCAGGTCAGCCTGGGCTAGAGTGTGACCCTACCTCAAAAAAAAAACAAAACAAACAAACAAAAAAAAACTGGGGAAGAAAGAACCCCCCCATCCCTAGGTGGGGCTCAAGGTAAGGTCTTAGAAGCTGGTCAGAAATGCAGTATCTTACTTGAAAGGCTGAGGCAGAAGGATGGCAAGTTCAAGACCAGCCTGGGTGACATAGTAGGACTTCATATTATACACACACAACAGTTGCAGGCCCTGCCTAGACCCATTAAATTAAGAGATATTATAAGACCCCAGGTGACTTGCTGACAGGCCTGGTCAAAGTGACTGAATCGTTTTTGTTTGTTTAGAATGTTATTTTATTTTAGTATCTTGTTGTTTTTCGAGGTAGGGTCTCACTTTAGCCCAGGCTGACCTGGAATTCACTCTGTAGTCTCAGGCTGGCCTTGATCTCACGGCGATCCTCCTACCTCAGCCGCCCGAGTGCTGGGAACAAAGGTGTATACCACCACATCCAGCTAAAATTTTATTTTATTTTTATGTATTTGTGGGGGGGGGGGAGAGGAGGGCATGCCAGGGTCTCATGCTGTTGCAAATGAATGCCCATCTAGTTTTACAGAGGGCCTGGGCTGGCAGGCTTTACAAACAAGCGTGCTTTACCACTGAGCCGTCTCCCCAGCCCTGAGGTGACTGGATTCTTAACCACACTGTTCAGATGTGCTGCCATCTTTGGGCTATGGGGGTTGGTGAGACCCTTCCTCCATCCAAGTAGCTGCTGGAAAGAGGGAGAAGCCAGAGAAGGAGCCCATGAGGCTGGGAGCCGTGGCTCAGCTCTCTCCCGGGGGCGGACCTGGGGAGAGCAAGGGGCCATCTGGTTAGAAGGTTTGCCGCCTGGTGCAAGCCGGGAGCTCACGGGCTCTCAGGCAGAACAGATGGTGGAGCTCTGCGCGCCAAGGCCTCACTCGCAGAGACCTTACCTGCCCTGCCCAAACCACCTTTCTCTTTTCCCTTTCCCTTTCTTTGTTTCTCCTCTTCTTCCCCATTCCCTTTCATTTTTGAAAATTTAATTTTATTCATTTGAGGAGTGGGGGTAGGGAATAGGTACTGCAAACGAACTCCAGATGCATGTGCCACCATGTGCATCTGGCTTATGTGGGTACTGGGGAATCGAACCTGGGTCCTTAGACTTTATAGGTAAGCGCCTTAGCCACTGAGAAATCTCTCCAGCCCCTCTCTTTTCTTTCTTTTCTCTCTCTCTCTCTCTCATTTTCTTTTAAGAGACAGAGAGAGGCAGAGAGAGAGAGAATAGGTGTGCCAGGGCCTTCAGCTGCTGCAAACAAACTACAGACGCATGTGCCACCTTGTGCATCTGGTTTACGTGGGTCCTGGGGAATCAAACCTGGGTCCTTTGGCTTTGCAGGCAAGCACCTTAACCGCTAAGCCATCTCTCCAGCCCTTCTCTCTCTCTCTTCTTGGATTGGCTGTGTGGCTGTGAGTGACCCTGAATTTCTGATGCTCCTGCCTCTACTTCCTGGGTGCTGAGATTACAGGTGTGTGACAGCACACCAAGTTCACGCGGTGCTGGGGATGGGATGCAGGGTCTCACGGATGCCAGGCAAGCACTCTCACAACCGAGCTACATCTCCGGCCACCAAGCACACCACTTCCCAAGACAGGGCGTGGGGTCAAGGTGTTGAGGAACGCCCTGGCGCTGCGTGTGGACTCCCAGTTCTCACCGTGAGACACACACAGCTTTCTGTATGAAGCACAGTTCTCGGCTCTCGCCCGGGGTCCTCTCACCCCAACCACAGGTCCTTGGACAAACACAAAGTCCATCTGCTACTCTCTGGGGACCACCTCAAAGAATCAAAGCTGCCAGTGAGGCTAGTATGTTTCTTTGTTCAGGCTGTAGGGCTCAACACTCCCCCACTCTGTATGAGTAACTTTTGTGGGTTTTGTATGCAAAATTCACACACACACACACTCAGTGTGATTAAAATAAAATACATTTTATATACATAGTTCCATTGAAGAATTATACAAGGAAAGTCCAACTGTCCATGGGGAGTGACAGGGGTGTTTGTTTTCTTTTTTTTAATTTTAATATATTTTATTTATTTATTTAAAAAATTTTAATATATTTATTTATTTTTGTTTGTTTTCTTAAATACAAAAGCATAAATAACTGTACACAGAGCAGCTAAATACAGAGTAGCCAAGTGGCGTCACCTGGTGGTCACTAGGGTATTGCTGTCAGAAAGTTTTTTTTTTTTTTTTTTTTCCTCTTTTCACACAGGCCTGGTGATTCATCTCCAAGGGGCCAGGGAGGTCCATTTCCCCATTAATATAAGCATAGGTGGGTGACAGTAAGGGCGGGGGGGCGGGGGTTAAGGAGGGAGAGAGAGAGAAAAATACAGAGAGATGCATGAGGGGAAATATGTGAGGCTTGGGGAAAGGCAACTTTCTCCATCTTCTCAGACCCTGTGACCTCAGTTGTGGAGTCGGGCCCACCATTAAATTCCAAGTCATCAGCGATAGCTCCTCCTGGGCTGTCAGAGCTTTGTGTTGCTGGACGGCCCCGTAGGCCTGTCCTTTTTGGCCCCGTAGGAAAAAACGGCACCAAAGATATCTTCGTGGTAACGCCTCTGGCTCTGCAGGGGGAAACAGAGGCCAAGGTGTGAGCTCTCTCTGCTCCAACACCTCTCAGTCACCAGCGGCCAGGCTGGGCGGAGCCCGGGGGCTGCCCAGCTTCCTGATGGTGTGGGCACTCCCGGTCCTGTGCCCTCCCAACCTCCTTGCTGCCATCACTACCCCTGCGTCTGGCTTCTGCCGCAGCCCCACGAGTGGAGGGTGGCCCCACTCACTTCCTGCCCAGCGCCCATCCCGCAGGGGGCTCGGGCGGAGGTGAGCTCTGAGGGCATCGGGTGTGGCAATGCTGCGTTTTCTTTGCTCCAGTCTTGAAGCGACAACGCACTCAGCATGCTGAAGGCTCTGAGGCATCTTCAGTAAAATAATACGGGGTGGGTAAGTGAGCGTGTGTGCCAAGAACTCGGACTTTGGAGCCTTTTTGTTTTGTTTTGTTTTTGCAAGTATTTTACCACTGAGCTACATCTCCAGCCCTTGGTTTTTGTTGGTGGTGGTGTTCATTTTTTCTTTTTTTTTTGTGACAAGGATTCACTACTCATTATATCACCCAGACTGGTCTTGAGCTTACCACCCTCTGCCCTCAGCCTCACAGGTGCTAAGATTACAGGTGTGTGCCACGCCACGTTGCCTGCTTGGGATGAGGGTAAGCAGACAACAGCTGGGTGTAAATAAGTGTGCACCTCCCATGAGGTGGGTAGGGACAACCTTCCTGTCTCTGGTGGTCCAGGATTCTGGGGTGCCCCTGGTTCTGTTCCACTAGCCCTGGCTCCTGTGCCCTTCGCCTGTACCCTCCCCCATACCACCCCAGCTCTTGTACCTTGAGCTGGAAGAAATAGTCCTCAACCCGCTCCTCACTCAAGTTCAGCTTGGCAGCCACCAGCTGCTTCAAGGTATGGGCCACGTCGCGGGCCATGCGCACATCCCCACAAACATAGATGTGGCCCGGCTCCTCGAGGAGCACACGGAGCACCTCACCAGCCAGTTGCTGCCGCAGGATATCTTGCACGTAGACCTGAAAGCAGACGGTTCGGTGAGGTCCGCCCTCGGCTGCCAGGAGCCACTGTTGTGCTCAGACCCTCAGGCCGTGGGGTTGGTAGAAAGGTAGTCAGGGACTGTAGAGTGAGCACCCTGCGGCTGGACCTCGGCTCAGGATGCGGAGGTGCCTTGCGCCTTGCCCAGCCTGGGCCAGCGTGGTTTCCGTGTCTTCTCTGAATTCACCACCCTCCAAAGGGGCATCAGTTAATCCACTGCCTCTGCGCAGGACTCTGAGGCCTGCCTACCTCCCCCCCCCCGCCCCCCAGAAAAGAAGGTCTCCCAATGTGGATCAATCCCAGGTGTGATTTGGGGCAGGAGACAGATTCCCTGGCTCCTCATTCATACAGAAGACCCAGGAGTAAGCCAAGGCCTCTGCTCTTGTTCTGCACACGCCCAGTGGACCTGACCCTGGGTCCTAGAGGAGACAAGATGAGAGCCTATTTCCATTCCCCAGAGCCCTGGGGCAAGGCGCCCAGCTGAGCAGCAGCCACTCTCGCTGG
The DNA here is from genome assembly GCA_036346955.1 of Dipus sagitta. Classification (NCBI taxonomy): domain Eukaryota; kingdom Metazoa; phylum Chordata; class Mammalia; order Rodentia; family Dipodidae; genus Dipus; species Dipus sagitta. Next base: position 53,884,328 of record CM070778.1, read on the forward strand.
GTGGGGCAAAAGCCCACTTAGACGGCCCCTCCCTTTCCAGACCTGCTCGGGACCTCCAGCAGGCTGGGCTGTGGGGCTTAAGCTACAGTGGAGTCCCAAGACCTCCCTGAGCTCGGCTTTTGCCCTGGAATTATGGACACGGTGCAAACAATAGCACGGTCCTGACAGCCAGCTATGTGCCTGAGGAGCTGAAGGCTCAGGGAGCCAGGGGCTGCCCGGGGCCACACTTACCTTGGGCTTGCCCGGCAGCCGGGAGTAGGCCGTATGCACCTGCTCCAGCACCCCCTTGCGGGCCATCTCCAGCGTCTCCTCCCAGTAGAGGTGGTCCTCCTCCGGGGTGGCGACACCCGAACACAAGGGTCATGCGGCCCGCCTTGAGCCCTGCAAAACCCAGCAGGCTGCAATTACCGGGATGGCCGCTTGGGGGAGAGCCACGGCCCCAGGTGCCCAACATGAGTTCTCATTTCCCATGTGCAAGTTGTACACCCCCCCCCCCCCCCGCGTTTTACCGATGTGGAAACTAGGAAAGTGGGGTCAAGGGCATTCAGGTTACTTGCTCATTGTCATACAAGTGAAAAGGGCAGATATGACATTCTATCCAGCTCATTGGAGGTCAAAAGTGGAGACAGGGCTGGAGAGATGGCTTAGTGGTTAAGGCACTTGCCTGCAAAGCCTCTTTCTCAAATAAATAAATAAAAATTAAATTCAAAAAATTTAAAAATTAAAAAAAAGTGGAGACATTACTGCCAGAGTAGCAATATACAGGGCACCTGGTGTCCCCTCATGACCCAGGTACCCTCAAGCTACACCTAGTTTTGGATCCCATTCTACTTTGTTTTGCAGTATGAGGTAGGCAAATGAGAATATAATGAAGGTACCTTTAAGAGCCTCATTCAATATCTATTACAATTATGACAACACACTGTTCTCCTGTTTTTGTTTTTTTTTTTCTGTTTGTTTTTTTGGTTTTTGGCTTTTTAAGGTAGGGTCTTGCTCTAGTCCAGGCTGACCTGGAATTCACTATGTAGTCTCAAGCTGGCCTGGAACTCACAGTGATTCTCCTACCTGCCTGCTGAGATTAAAGGTGTGCACCACCATGCCCCGCTGTTGTTTTACATTTTAATTTTGCTTTTTTTTTTTTCCTTTGAAAACATGTAGCTTGGCACAATGATGCAGCACCTTGAGAGGCAGAGGCAGGAGGACCACAATTTGAGGACGGCTTGGTCTGCATATGACTATCCAAGCCATCCAAGGGCTACACACTGAGATCCTGTCAACCCCCCTCCAAAAAATTCCCTGTGTTTAACATGATAAGGGCATTTGCTAGTTGGCTATCAGAAACCATGGGGCCTCGTTTAGTGAAAATCGTTTCTCCTGATCGACTTCTTGCCTGGCTGCTGTCAAATGCCTCATTCCTCCCCCCACTATGGCTGGTAGGGTTCTCTTCTGGATGTCATTCATTGGGCCTGACTTTATCTTCAGGGTCTTAAAAGCAAAAACGATTTTGGGTGGGAGAAATGGCTTACCGGTTAAGGCATTTGCCTGTGAAGCCTATGAGTCCAGGTTCAATTCCCCAGGACCCACATAAGCCAGATGCACAAGGTGGCACATGCATCTGGAGTTAGTTTGTAGTGGCTAGAGGCCCTGGCATGCCTATTCTCTCTCTCTAATAAATAAATAAAAACGAAATATTTTCAAAAATATTTTATTTATTTGCAAGGGGAGGAAGAGAGAGAATGAGAATAGGTGCCACTGCAAACAAATTTAAGACACGTACACCACTTTGTGCATCTGGCTTTATGTGAACACTGGGGAATTGAACCCAGGCTGTCAGGTTTTCAAGCAAACACCGTTAGCTGCTGAGCCATCTCTCCAGCCCCCAGTGTTCAGGGTATTCACGGTCAAACATTGCTAACGGTGCTGCAGATATGGCTTAGCAGTTAAGGTGCTTGTCTGCAAAGCCAAAGGACCTAGGTTCAATTCCCCAGTACCCACATAAAGTCAGATGCACAAGGTGGTGCATGAGTCTGGAGTTCATCTGCAATGGCTAGAGGCCTTTACGCACCCATTCTCTCTCTCTCTCTCTCTCCCCACCTCTCTCTCTCAAATAAATAAATAAATAAAATATTTTTTAAAAAAATTGCTAATGGTTCTGCAAAAGCCTCTTTTGGAGCATTTTAGGTATAGAAAGATGCTTTCCATGGGATTATTCCTCAGACAAAAAGAAAATGTTTCCATCTCATCTATATTTCTGCCATCTGTAACCTTGAAGATTTGTCCATAGACTATGGATTATGTCATTGTTAATATTGACAATTATACTGGCATTAAAAAAATCAAAGGAGGGCTGGAGAGATGGCTTAGAGGTTAAGCGCTTGCCTGTGAAGCCTAAGGACCCTGGTTCGAGGCTCAATTATCCCAGGACCCATGTTAGCCAGATGCACAAGGGGGCGCACGCGTCTGGAGTTCGTTTACAGTGGCTGGAGGCCCTGGCGCACCCATATTCTCCCTGTCTCTCTCTCTCTCTCTGTGTCTCTCAAATAAATAATAAATAAAATATATTTTTTAAAAAAATCAAAGGATGCTGGGCGTAGTGGCACACACCTTTAATCCCAGCAGTCAGGAGGCAGAGGCAGGAGGATCACTGTGAATTGGAGACTACATAGTGAACTCCAGGTCAGCTTGAGCTAGAGCAAGACTCTACCTCAAAAAACAAAAAAACAAAACAACAACAACAACAAAAGACTAAGTGACTGTCCCTGGTCATGGGCATGGTGTGGCTTGGTGCTGTGTGTACTGATCAGATCAGAGTAACTAGCAAGCTGCCTCCCTTCTTACAAAGTCCTACCTTTGTACTGGGAGTCATGGAGCCGCTGTTGCCAGAAGCTTCTGAAGGGTGCAATGCCTGTGCCAGGACCAATGAGGATGCAAGGCGCGGAGGGGTCCTCAGGAAGCTGGAAGCCACTGACACTGCGGGGGACAGGAGGGGAAACCCGGTCCTCAAACCATCTTGGGCCAGATGCACACACAGGACGGGGCCCAGGGAGCTGAGGGGCTGGCAAGCGGTAACGTTGGGGTGCGTGAGAGCAATGAACTTCAGGTTGTTCCCCAAGTCCTGTGGGCAACTTCACCTGCCCTGCTGGGGCACACCATCTCCCCACACTGGGGCCTTGCAATAGACTTGGCTATACCTTGTAGCCAACGGGTAAAACAGGCAGGGCCCAGAGGAGCACTCAGTTCGATTCCTCCCTCGCAGCCCAGAACTCCCAGGAACCTGGGGTCCCGAGGGGCTCAGGGTGGATGCTCACCTCCGTACGAAGCAGGGTACGGGGTCCTGTGGCTTCAGGTTGCTGATCCAGGTGCTACAGACACCATGATGCAGGGGACCCTGACCATCTGCAAAGAACAGCACAGTCCTGATCAGTATTCCCCATGGCCCACCTGAGACCCCTGGCCCCACGCTCCTTTGACATTGTTGTGCCCCCTTGGGCTACCCCAGCCCCTCCCACAGCTAAGAGCTGCCCTCTTCACGCAGGGAGCAAAGAAGGCTGAAAGACACTTGGTGAGCAGGCACTCCTGCCACGCAGGAACCGAGCTGTGCCAAGGGGAAAGGGCTTGGACGAGATCACTAGATCGTGGTGGACTCAGAAGCACAGCTCAGGTTCCCTCAGTCTTACTCAAGAGCGCTTCTTTGGCCTGGAGAGATTGTTCAGTGGTTAAGGCACTTGCCTGCAAAGCCAAAGGACCCAGATTTGATTCCCCAGTACCCAAGTAAAGCCGGATGACCAAGGTGGCACATGCATCTGGAGTTCATTTGCAGTGGCTAGAAGGCCTGGCATACCCATTCTATCTGCCTCTTTCTCTCTCAAATAAATAACATATTTTTTTTAAAGAGCTCTTTAGCTGGAGAAGTGGTTTAACAGTTAAGGTGCTTGCCTGCAAAGCCAAAGGACCCAGCTTTGATTCCCCAGGACCCACATAAGCCAGATGCACAAGGTGGTGCATGGGTCTGGAGCTTTTTTGCAGGAGCTGGGGGCCCTGGCATGCCAATTCTCATTCCCTTGCTCTCTCTTTCTCTCTCAAATAAATAAATAAAAATAAAATGTGGGCTTGAGAGATGGGCCAGCGGTTGAGGCACTTGCCTGTGAAGCCTAAGGACCCACGTTTGACTCTTCAGATCCCACATAAGCCAGACGCACAAGGTGACGCATGTGCGCAAGGTCGCACACGTCTGGAGTATGATTACAGTGGCTGGAGGCCTTGGTGGCACCAATTTTCTCTTTCTCTCACTCTTGCTCTCTTGTATTAAAAAAAAAAAAAAGGCCAGTGTGTTGGGTTTGCCTCAAATAAAATAAAATAAAAATAAATTTAATTTTTTTTTAAAAAGAGCTCTTCCCTTTCAGTCCCTACAGCAGCACAAAGTGACCCTTAGGTTTGGCCGCTGCTGCATGCACTCATTGGTGAGGGTGTCCCTTGCTGTAGGAGCCCTGGGTGAAGGATAGCCTTCCATGACCCCTGACGGCTCTCTTCATCTCCCCAGTGGCTCTCCGGGTTACGTTCCCTGCCCTGTGGCATCTGAAGAGGGCTCTGGTTTGAGAAGTCCTTTGGTTCTCTTGTGCATGAGTGCACCCTCGCAGACCACACCTGCCTCTCTCCCCACATGGGTGCAGTGTGAATGGTGGGGGCGGGCAGTGATGAGCAGGACAGACAGACAGACATGGTCTCTGGTTGAGTTTTTACAGACTGTGTTCTGTGCCAGGCCTCTGAGGCATGGACAGCTCCCAGCCCTGCCAGGACAGACAGTGCTCGGTTGTAGAAGTCAGAGCAGGAGGTCAGGTTCATCCAGTGTAAAAGCTGAGGCCCAGTAGCCAGGACACTGGGTGTGGTAGTTTGAATAGATGGCCCCCAATATATTCAGTGTTTTTTTTATTAGTTTGTAGTTTGCATCTGCAGCCTCCTGGCTGGAAGCAGTGTCACTGGGCAGATCTTAAGGTGTGGTAGTGGGCTTAAGATTTCAATCTAGGGCTGGAGAGATGGCTTAGCAGTTAAGGCACTCACCTGCAAAGCCTAAGGACCCCGGTTTGATTCTCCAGGTCCCACGTAAGCCAGATGCACAAGGGGGCGCATGTGTCTGGAATTCGTTTGCAATGGCTAGAGGCCCTTGCATGCCCATTCTCACTCTTGCTCTCTCTCTCTCTCTGTCTCTCTCTCCCTTTCTCTTTGTCTCTAATAAATAAAATTTAAAAAAAGATTTCAATCTAAAGATATGCAAAGTGTGCCTAGCTGGAGTTCCTGAAGTGTGCTGTGCTGTGTGGCTTTTGGCTTTTAGCTTTTTCTCTTTTCCTGCTTCTTTAAGAGGGGGCCAACTTCTTCTACCATCACGGAACTTGCCTGGATCTGTAAGCTTCAATAAATCCCTTCCTCCATGGCTGTGCCTGGTCTGCAAGTCCATCTCAGTGAACCTGAAGCTGTCTGCTTCACTGGACTTCCCACTCTATGGTAGCCCCATCCGAACTTGCCTTCCTTGGGGTACCAGGTGCCCGTGAAGAAAGGGGCTGTGCCTACTGTGTCATTCATACCCAGTGTAGTGCCCAGTGTGGAGATGGGATGCAGGCATTGCTAAATGAGTGGGGTGAGCCAAAGAACAAGCGATGGAGTTCTGCACCGCCAGGATGACCAGGAATCCAGCGTCCCTGAGTGTTGTAGGCTCTCCACACTCGATTCCATTCAACCATTCCAACAGTTGCAGGACCCTGGGCCTCAACAGCTCTCTACTTGCTAACAGTATAAACTGGCTTACCCCTTCTGCAAAAATGGGCACAAGCCGGGCGTGGGACACACACCTTTAGTCCCAGCGCTCAGGAGGCAGAAGAAGTAGGAGGATCACTATGAGTTCGAAGCCAGCCTGAGACTACATAGCCTGGGCTAGAGTTAACGACTACCTCAAACAATCAAAAAAAAAACCAAAAATCAATCAATCAATCATGCACACAGTACCCATCTCACATAGTCACGGGTGACAGACACAGAGGAGCGAGCCTGGTGCCCGCTCTATAGTAAGCTCTCCCACAACAGCTCTTCATCTGTGGGCCACCCTGGAAGGTGGCTGTGTCACCACCCCATTTAGTTGGTGAGGAGATCAAAGTTCAGGGGTGTTGAACAGCAGCTGGAGAAGTAGCGGGGGGCGGGGAGGGGAAGACGGAGCCAGGGTCTGCCCAGCCTCACCTCGCGTGCGGTAGGAGACCACGGCCACGGTAAGGTGGATCTCTGTGGGAGTGTGGTCCCAGGAGGAGCTGATGGAGTAGAACCGAGGCTTCAGAACGGGGAGCTGGGACAGCAGGAAGGCAGCGGGTACCCGCAGCGATGGGAACTCCTCCAGGACCTCCAGGAACGTGGGGCTGTGGGTGAGCTTCCACTTGTTGTAGTCTGAGGGCTGAAAGCCAAGGGGGTGTGAGGACGCAGGGTGCCTGCCCGGTGTCGGGGGGGAGCAACCGTCCCAACCCAGGATTTATCCATTCACAAGGCAAACACAGCAGGGGCTGGCGCTGTCCAGGGTGCTGAGACTTTCTAAGCTGGAGGGAAACCGGAGCAACTTAGTGCAGCCAGTAGCATTTGTCAACTGTGTGCTTAGAAATCCAGTGTCAGGGGCTGGAGAGATGGCTTAGCGGTTAAGGCACATGCCTGCAGAGCCTAAGGACCCAGGTTTGATTCTCCAGGCCCCACATAAGCCAGATGCACATGGTGGCACATGCATCTGGAGTTCGTTTGCAGTGGCTAGAGGCCCTGGCGTGCCCATTCTCACTCTCTCTCTCTCTCTGTCTCTAATAAAGAAAGAAAGAAAAGAAAAATAATAAATCCAATGTCAACCAGGCATGGTAGCACATGCTTTTCATCCCAGCACTCTTGAGACAAGGTCTTGCTACGTAGTACAGGAGAACCTTGAACTCATTTGGTAGCCCATGCTGGTCGCTAAGTCATGACCCTCCTGAGCTGGATCCCAAGTACCGGGATCACAGGTTGTGTAGCATAAAACCCAGTGTGTTCACCTCTTAATTATAATCTAACTTGAGACTAGGCTTTGAAACCAGTCAGATCTGGGTTCAAATTTTGCCTGGATGGACTTCCTAGCAGTGGGATCATGTCCTAACCACCGAACCCTTGAGAACTAAGGATGCCACAGCTTTCTGCACAAGGATGCCGAGAACACATTTGTCGTGATACCAGAGCTCAGCTGCAGTTGGGCAGTGAGGCGTTTGGGATCTGGACAACGGGCAATTCTGACGATAGCAATAATGCGAAGACGTGGGCTCCGAAGTTGCAAACGAATCAATGCATTCTCCCACCATTCACTAATGCAGCCCTCCTTTCAACCTCACCATGCACCTTGCAATATTCTTTGTTTGTTTTTTTTTCAAGGTAGGGTCTCACTTTAGACGAGGCTGACCTGGAACTCACTCTGTGGCCCCAAGCTGGCCTTGAATTTATGGTGATCTTACCACCACAGCCTCCCAAGCACAAGGATTAAAGGTATGCACCACCAGACCCGTGTCCTCTCCAGTACTCCTTAAATTCCAAGTGTGTTCCAGGTTTGGGAAGCCAAAGACAGGCAGTACATGGTGGCACCCTCTCCAGTCAATTTCCAAGTACATGCGCTTTGGCTGTGTGATGGTTAGCCATCACTGTCAACTTGACTAGACTTAGGCTCACCATGGAAACACACTCTGGGAATGAATGTCAATGAGACTGTTTCCAGAGAGATTTAACAGAAGAGGGAAGACCTGCCCTAAGTGTGGATAGCACCATTCCATGGACTGGGGTCCTGGACTACATGAAGAGGAGAGAGTGGGGGCTGGAGAGAAGCTTAGTGGTTCAGACATCCGCCTGCATGACCTAACGACCAGGGTTCAATTCCCCAGTACCCACACATAAAGCCTGATGCACAAAGTGGCACATGTGTCTGGAGTTTGTCTGTAGCATCTGGAGGCTCTGGTGTACCCATTCTCCCTGTCTCTCTATCTCTGTCACTGTCTGTCTGTCTCTCCCGGCTTACAAATCAATAAATATTTTTAAAAACACAATGGAGGGCTGGAGAAGATGGCTTAGCAGTTAAGGCGTTTGCCTGCAAAGCCAAAGGACCCAGGTTCGATTCCTTGGGACCCATGTAAGACAGATGCACCAGGAGTTCATTTGTAGCGGCTGGAGGCCCTGGCATGCGCTCTCTCTCTCTCTCTGTCTCTCTCCCCCCCTCTTCCTCTCTCTCTTTCTCAAACAAATAAAATATTTTTAAAAAATCAAAACAAAAACACAATGGAGAGAGCGAGCTGAGCATTCATCTCTGCTTCCTGGCTGTGGACTGAATGTGACCAGCCACTCCACCTCTCGCCGCCACACCTTCCCCGTCCCGGTGGACTGCACCCCCGACCTGTGAGCCACGTCACCCCTTCCTCCCATCTGTTTCTTTTGCTGAACATTTTGTCACAGCAACTCAAAAAGTAACTAATACAGGCTGTCACGCCGCCTCCGGGAGAAATTCATTCGCTCAGCACTACTGTGTCCTGGATGATGTCTAACCACTCCTCATCAGCCTGTAAGTCATGTTTGAGGACTCAGGGCTAAATGCTCTCCCAGGGTAAACCCAACTCAGAGCTGTGGTTCCCTCCATCCTGATAACTGCTCCAGCCTCCCTCCCCAGCCCCGAACCTCACCTGACACAAAGCCTCCAGCCTCTGTCTCTCGGCCTCTTCTGTGGCCAGGCAGGCCAGCTTCTGCAGCTGCAGCGGGGTTGGGGGGGTAGTGATGTCCAGGAAGTAAGTGAGGGCCTGGATGAGTGAGCATGGGGGAAGCCTTTTGTCCCTGACCCAGTAGCTGCCTGGATACGGAAGGAAGGGAGGTGTCAGGATTGGGAAAGTCCCCATTCAGGCTTCACAGAGGGCGATGGAGCCTCTAGGGAAGACCTCTCTTTCCTCCAGCTACAGGGGAGAGAAGACACTGACATCCTGGCTCCAGGACCAGCAGACACGAGGAAGAAGATGGTGGACACAAAGCAGGGATTCCAAGGAAGGTCAATCAGTGGCCCCCGAGTGGGTCCCCGCATTGACACATTCTTGGCAAACTAACCACGCGTCCCATACCCACCGGTGACTACAGCTAATGGAGACTGATATGACCAGAGGCCAACTGTTCACTTAGAGAAAAGCTCACGACTTTTGGGATGCTAAACCAAGAGGCTTGGGGTGATCAGATCAGCGCAGAGTGAGGGAGTACATCTCTGGGAGTACCTAGGGGCAGCATACAGGGCAGACCTGGGTTCAAATTCTAGCTACCTCTTTCCTAGCTAGGAGTTTGAACCCTATTGCCTCCAACTCTTTCCCCAAGAAATGGATATGATAACAAAGCCCATTTTTCTGGGTACTCATGAGCACCGAACAAAACCATGCTTATGAACTCATTGGTACAGAGCCTGGTACACGTCAGGACATCTTTTCATTCCATTTCCTTCGGAGACAAGGACATTATCATTAGTATCATCTCATCTGGACCACACCTGCCTCTCTATAGTCAAAGCGACTGTCTCTGACCCCTCTTGCCGAAGGCTCAGGGTCTCTCACTTTCTCCTGGCTAGCAGGGAGACACTATGTGGCTTTGCTTCTCTGGTGCCAGCTTTCCTGCCTTGGCCTCTGAGTTACAGAATGCACTCTCGGAGGCATCATTATCATTAAGTAGCGAGGCCAGAGGGCTGTTCCCAGGGGCCGAAGTTAGGGTACTGCGGGGCAGTCGCAGGCCTAGCCCCCGGGATGGGGGAGTGGTGAGGGAGGGGGGGCTTACCACTTTCATCTAGTGCCTCCAGGCACACAGTTTGGTGGGGAGTCGGGCAGTCCACTACTCGCTCCAAGATTCCTTGGACCAAAGCCAGTTGGTTTCCTGGGAAAATCCCAAGGTGCTCCCCGGGCAGGTATCTCGGGCTTCGGCTGCCCTCACAAGAGAGCTGAACGTGGAGGGTGGCGCGGCTGTGGAAGGAAATAGGACCCCGATGCCTGACAGATTGCCTCCACAGGCTTCTGCATGGACGGGATGGCACGGGATGGGCAGACCATCTCCTCTAAGACAAGTACCGTCTTGACACCTTCCTGCCTGACGTCTCCAGACTAGCTCTTCCAGCCTGGGTTCATGACAAGACATACCCTTAGATGGGGACCCGTAGATTCATTCCCCTAGAAGAAGGTAGGCCATGGAGCTTGAGCACACTCTACCTAAGCAAGCATCCCACTCAGGACATATGGGAACTGGAAGGAAACGGTCCTAGCCTCCAACATAAATCCTGCTCTCATTAGAGCAAAGGCCAGTTTTCCTGATGGAGGGGCTCAGGGTGGGGGTGGTAGAAGACAGCAGAAAAAGAGCTACAGATCACCCACAACTCTCTCATCTTCCCTGCTGGGAAATTACCATCTCTGTCCAAGTTTTTGTGTAAGCTTTGAAGACCCAAATGATTTGACTCTCCTGGCTTCCTTTTCTTTTTGTAAGTATTTTATTTATTGATTTGAGGGAGAGAGAGAGATAATAGGCACACCAGGGCCTCTAGCCACTGCAAACAAATTCCAGACTCATGCGCCACCTGGTGCATCTGGCTTTATGTGAATACTGGGGAATCAAACCAGGGTCCTTAGGTATTGCAGGTACGTGCCTTAACTGCTGAGCCATCTCTCCTCCTGGCTTCCCTTCTAGTCAGAGGTCAATAAGGAACGACAGCAAGCAAGACAAGTACCTAGTTCCCAAACTGGACCACTGGCTAGTTAACCACTGGCTAAGCCAATGCAAAGGCACAGGTGCCCAGGGTTAGCAGACCAGTTGGCCCCGCTGGTGGCATTGCTACGGATGCAGCAGACACTTCGCCCCCTGCACAGACTGACTCACTCTGGTCCTTCTTCCATTCAAATGGAATCTTGGGACATCATTAAGAAGCTCTGGACACCCCAATCGGGTTACACACACACACCTTACCTGGACTTGGCACTCTGCAGATTCTTCTGAGATTTGAGCCTCATGGTGACTACATTCTTGGCATGCATGGCGCCGAGGGCTGAGGAGACAGAGAGAGATGGCAAGGGGATGCCTTTGAATGTCTGAGCCCAGTATCTGCACATCGCCCTTGGGTGTCTTGTGTGGCACCCACTGAGGTTTTCTTTCCTTTCCCCTGTTTCTTTTCCCTCCCTTCTTCCCTTCCTCCTCCTTTTTGTCCTTCCTTCCTTCCTTGACAGGGTCTCATGTATCCCAGAGTGGTCTTGAACTAGCCATGTAGCTGAAAATGACCTGCTCTGGCCTCCAGCACCTGAGAGCACTTTATCGACTGGGCTGCGGTCCCAGCCCCTCCCTGCCACTTCTCAATCACAAATAGACAGCGGGTCTGGCAGGACATTTTGGTGGTGCTTGTCTGTACTCCCAGCAATGAGAGGTGGTGGCTGAAAGACCAGGAATTCAAGGTCCCCCCAGACAAGTACAACAACATGAGATGCTATCTCAAAACAACTACAGCAACAACAAAAGATCCTGGTGGCTGAAGAGATGGCTTAGCGGTTAAGGCGCTTGCCTGCGAAGGCTAAGGACCCAGGTTCGATTCCTCATGACCCACGTAAGTCTGCACAAGGTGGCGCATACATCTGGAGTTCATTCGTTTGCAGTGGCTGGAGGCCCTGGCGTTCCCATTCTCTCTCTCTCTCTCTGTCTCTTTCTCCCTCTCTCTCTTAAATAAATAAATAAATAAATAAAATTTAAAAAGACCCTGGAGCTAACAGACAGTGGCTACTCTGTGAAGTAACAGGAAATTCAATTTAGATGCTAAGTTATGTTGTCACAAGACAACTCTGACTTTGGATTTGCAGGAGAACAAGGTGACATTGGGGGTATCCTATCGTGCAGAAACATGCACAGCTTCTGGACTCGGGGTGCTGGATGTGGCACCTAGAGTGGGTACAGCTGAACCACTGACTGCTGCCCATGATTGTTCTGGAAATTTTCTTCATGGCACCTGGCTACTTTCACAAGCCTGGGTCCAACATCTATATTGGCTTGGTGCTATGACACCCTCATTTCTCCAGATGTTGTTACAGACCAGTCGTCAGGGCCCACTGAGTTCATATGGGCCAAAGACCCAACATAGTGCCTGATGGGGTCAGGCCCCCTCCCCACCCCGCCCCCGAGGGCTTCCTCCTGGCATAGCCTCCCTCCGAATCTGCAGCTCTGAACCAACAGGCTCTCAGCTACATCATGGGCACAGATGTTCAGCCCGTTGCTTCCGTTCAGAGAGGCCAAGTGGGCTCCTTGACAAGAGGCCCAGGGCTCAGAGAGCCTAACCCAGACAGGAAGGGTAAACAGAGAGACTGGTACCTTTGTTGAGGTCTAAAGACTGCGAGTCCTGCGCAAGCCTGTAGCGCTGAGGTTCCCAGGTCACATTGCAAGTGTAGAGCTTGGGAATCTGAATGTGGCGCTTGCCTCGGATGTCAAACGTCTCACAGGCTGCCTGGAGGGTGAGGCAGAGTGGTGTTCAATACGACCACCATCACCAAATTTTAGGCCTTCACCATGGGCCAAATACTGAGCCAAGCATGTTCTAGAATGCCTATGTGTGTCATCTGATGAGTATTACTAGAACCACATAGTAGTTATTGATGTTATTGTGAATAGTAGTCCTAATATGTATTCATCCTTGTGCCCACATGGTGAGGAAGGATGGCTTCCATTTCCTCCTGTAGAATCACGTGGAACAGGCCCAGGCTTTGGAGCCAAGTCTGCTGGGCCACGATCTGCTGCTTTCCTGCCAGTGGTAAATTCCCTATGTCAGCAGGGCTGGGCCCCAGGCCCTCAAGACTTAGTGACATATGGAGCCAGGTTGGAAGAGCTCAGCTAGGTTGAGAGACTGAAGGGAGACATTATTGTGAAGAGATGATGAAGGTTGGGCTGGAGAGATGGCTTAGCAGTTTAGGTGCTTGCCTGCAAAACCTAATAACCCAAGTTCGATACCCCCAGTGCCCACATAAAGCCAGATGCACAAGGTGGCACATGTACCTGGAGTTCATTTGCAGTGGCTAGAGGCCCTGGCACACCCATTCATTCTCTCTCTCTCTCTCTTTCTCTCTCTCTCTTTCTCTCACTCTCTTTCTCATACATAAATAAATAAAATTTATTTTTAAATTTATTTTATCTATTTGAGACAGAGAGAGAAGCAGACAGATAGAGAGAGAATGGGCGCACCAGGGCCTTCAGCCACTGTAAATGAACTCCAGACACATGCACCACCTTGTGCATCTGACTTACATGGGTCCTGAAGAATTGAACAGGGTCCTTTGGCTTTGTAGGCAAACGCCTTAACCGCTCAGCCATCTCTCCAGCCCAGTAAAATGTGTTTTTTTTTAAATACATTTTTAAAACATTTTATTTACTTGCAAGGAGAGAGAGACAAAGGCTCTAGCTGCTTCAAACAAACTCTAGATGTATGTACCATTCTGTGCATCTGGCTTACGTGGGTATTGGGGAATCAAACCATGGTCCTTAGGCTTTGCAGGCAAGCACCTTAACTATTAAACTATCTCTCCAGCCCAAATGTATCTTTTTTGTTTTAAAGAGTTGGGCTGGAGAGATGGTTTAGTGGTTAAGCACTTGCCTGTGAAGCCTAAGGAACCTGGTTTGAGGCTCAATTCCCCAGGACCCACGTTAGCCAGATGCACAAAGGGGTGCATGCATCTAGAGTTCGTTTGCAGCAGCTGGAGGCCCTGGCACGCCCCTTCTCTCCCTTTCTCTCTCTCTCTCTGCCTCTTTCTCCCTCTGTCTGTCACTCTCAAATAAACAAACAAAAAAATAAATAAACAAAATTAAAAAGAAAAAGAGTTGACTGAGGTTATCAGTGGGGAAAAAGGCCTTTTCACAGAAGCTCTGGAGGACGTGGAGGTTGGCTCAGCTACCTTTTTATTAAACTAATTTATTTTATTTATTTATTTGAGAAAGAGCAAGAGAGATGGGTGCTCGAGAGAGAATGAGCAGGCCAAAGCCTCCAGCCACTGCAAACAAACTCCAAATGCGTGTGTCCCCTTGTGCATCTAGTTTACATGGGTCCTGGGGAATCGAACCTGGGTCCTTTGGCTTTGCAGGCAAGTGCCTTAACCGCTAAGCCATCCCTCCAGCCCTCAGCTACCTCCTTTCATCCAGAGGAGCATGCCGGAGCTCAGCTCTTCTGGGGAGAATACCTTTGACCTGAGTCCTCAGGGGCCCCGTAGCCCTGGCCCACATCTGGGACCACACCTTCAGGACCAGGCTGAGGTCATGCCACCCATGATGCCTGGCATAGGTGTGCATGGTACCAGTACGCCACGTTCTGTCTGGCTGGGGACTCACCTTGAAGGTCTGCACGGCCCAGCTGCGGAAAGCGTCCTCCTGTCCACTGAGCTCGTCCCCTTCCCCCATTGCAGCAAGCTGAATGGCCCCCAAGTGGGACAATTTCTGGTCAATGTCATGAGCAAAGGCACAGAACTGAGGATACATGCTGGAGCCAAGGCCAAACACGGCATATCTGTTGAGGAGGGCACACACAGAGAGACTCGTGTTGCATGCCAGCAGTACCCATGGCTTGCCACACTAGCCTCACATTCTTCCATGCCAACTGGCCACAACCCCTTCCGGACCTGTGTAGCCCTGGCCAACTCCCATGACTCACAACAAACACATGCTTGGCTGGCAGGTGTGTGAGAGGGATTTGGTCTCCATGACTAGACCCTCAACCCGCTTGGAGGACAAACCTCAGACCAGGGCTCACTCTGGCCCTGGACATCTCTGGACATCCCCTATCCATACACAGTTCCATACTCTGACCCAAACTGGGCCCGGGGGGGGGGGGGCAGAATCACAGAAGTGAGTCTCACCTGAAGGTACGGGGCAGTTCTTTCAGCACGAATAGAGATTTCTTCAGAGTCTAAAAAAACAGGGAAGCAGTCTGTAGGCCAAGATTCATAAAAGCAATGCTTCATCCCCACTGACACCCCTATACCCACCATGACACATTTAAACACGGGCCACATCTAGCAGGAAAAGGCCTTTGACCCACAATGGAGCTGGTTTATGAGCAGGGCCATCAGCGAGTTCACCTTGTCTCTCATTCCAACAGAATCTTAGCAACTTATGGGTACCCCACATCTCAGAGCCTGGTGCCCCATACCCAGGCCTGGAAGAGCAGAGCCTATGTTATAGCAAGGCATTCCTAGAGGGTTCCCCCAAAGAGATGTAAACCCTCTTTTTGTTTGGAACCTGCTAGGAACAATTGGTCCCATGTTCTCTTAAAAAAAAAAAGACCCTAATTAAAAAAATATTTTCTGTTTATTTATTTGACAGAGAAAGGGAGTGAGAGAAAATGAATGGGCGCACCAGGGCCTCCAGCCACTGCAAACGAATTACAGATGCATGCGCCTCCTTGTGCATCTGGCTAACGTGGGTCCTGGGGAATCAAACCTGGGTCCTTTGGCTTTGCAGGCAAACGCCTTAACCACGAAGCCATCTCTCCAGCCCAAAACCCTAATTTTTTTTTAAAGCTAAAACCTTTTATCAGGCTAGCAAAAAGGTACTCAATACACTTTCCTTATGTCAAACAAACTAGTATTCAGTACAGTGTAACTATACAGAATACATACAATACACATATGTTCACAAAGCAAACACTAGGCTCAGCACAGATTTGAAAAACATGATATTCACACTGATTACAATAACTCTAAAATGACTGTAACATTGAAACGGCAGTTAGTTTACAAAAGTCACAAAAATATATATGTGCATGTGCGGTTACCAAGAACTGTAGTTTCTGTAAAATACCAATAGCCATATACTGGTATATAAAATGTGAAGTTCTGACATTCTATACATGTTTTAGGAAATCAAAACAAAATCCAAAACAATTTCTGTTACTGTTGAAAGTCAAACATGCCAAGTAACTTAGTTAGCTGTGGCCACTGTCACCAAGTAAAGCTATCATTGATTGAGATGATGACAACTGGTACAAGGCTGGTGAACTAGGGACTGGCACAACTGGAGAGTTGTTTAGGAGAAGGTAGAGGACATAAAACACCCATCCATTCACATTTTCTCCCCCGCATTACTCTCTGTGGAAGGTTTTACAAGCTGCCCGTTCCCCAAAAGAATCATGACATCACAGCCGGCAGGGTCAAACCTTCCCCCAACTTCCTTACTGCCAGGCTACAGGGAAATCAACACCCTAATTTTTTATAAAACATAATTTTAGGCTGCATATGACCTGTTGCGTTATGGGAAACTACTATACTCTTTGGCTACTTCCTTCCCAATTGCCTTACCTTCCCTCTGAACCGAGAGACAGTCTCAAATCGGTGTTCATCCAGCCTTAGTGTCTCACTCATCTTGCCTATTACTATTGTTTGGTGGTGGGGAGGGACCAGGGTTTCACTCTAGCCCAGGCTGACCTGGAATTCACTATCTACTTAGGCTGGACTCAAACTCATGGCAATCCTCCTCCTCCTCCTACCTCTGCTTCCCGAGTGCTGGGATTAAAGGTGTGTGCCACCATGCCCGGCTCTCTTTGAAAAGAAAAGAAAAAGATAGAGCAGGCTGGGTTAGGCAAGAATGTCTAGATAAAATTCAGTAACTTCCTTTGAATTTTACTGTACTTTTGGCTAGTTTTTGTTTTGTGAAAATGTACAAGTTTTCTTTAAAACATGAATTCTTGAGCCGGGCGTGGTGGCGCACGCCTTTAATCCCAGCACTCGGGAAGCAGAGGTAGGAGGAGGAGGATTGCCATGAGTTTGAGGGCAGCCTGAGTAGGAATTCATTACATAGTCTCAGGGTGGCCTCAAACTCACAGTAATCCTTCTACCTCTGCCTCCCGAGTGCTGGCATTAAAGGCGTGTGCCACCACACCTGGCTTAATTTTTATTTATCAATTGCAAATTTTACTGTATGGACATATTGCATAGTAGTCAGTGTCTGGGGGGGGGAGGAAGACCATGTCCCAGGATACTCCTTCCCACCCTCACAGGAATATACACTACCCAGTAAGAAAGGTGGCAAACAAGAAACCTGAGCACTGGCTCCCAGCGCCCTCTTCAGGTCATGCGGGACCCCGTGGGCCCTTTCTTTGCCCTCCCTCCCCCCCCCCCCCACCAAGCCCCTTTCCCACCATCAGGACCTTGAGCCACTCACCTCTCCATTGCCAGGACAGTCTCCGTTCCCAAAGGTGCTGGTCACCACCAGCAGGAGTTGCTCCTCCTCCAGGCTGCTCAGCTTGTACTGGTCCATGCACAGGATCTGTGTGAGTGACAGCAAGGTGGACGTCAGCCCTCGGCCTCCAGAGCTGCCCTGGGCACCCTCTCCAGATCCCCTCCAGCCGAGCTCACTCATACCCTAGGGTTGAAGGCACAGCTGAACAAGGCCCCCAGGTCCCGGGCCAGCGCTTCTGATCTCCCTGTCTCCGTGGCAAAGAGGATGGTGACTCTGACTCGGGACGCCATCGTCTTGCGCATCAGCACAGAGGCGAAGAGCACCGCCCTGCGGGGACAGACTCCCAGTCGGCCTCCAGAAGACGACAGGAGGCATCCAGAGAAGGGAGGTGGCAGGAAAAGCACCCCGTGCGTCTCACGAGCTAGCTGGTGGTCCCTGTCTGTCCTGAATGGTCTCCCTCTACTCAGCTTCTTTGGGAAGAAGTGACACGTTGGGACAACAGTAGCAGGTGGCCCCCAGAATCGGTGTCTGGAGTTATGGGAGTCAAACTCCAGCGAGAATATACTCTGGGCTGGGCAGATGGTTTAGTTGGTACAAGTGGTCCTTGTTAAGCATTAGGAATGGAGCTCCAACTCCAGAACACACTTTATTTTTTAAAATAGATTTATTTGCAAGCAGAGAAAATGTTAAAAGAAAAAGCACCAGGGCCTCTTGCTGCTACAAATTAACTCCAGATGCATGCACCACTTTGTGAATCTGCCTTTACGTGGGTACTGGAAACTGAAACCTAGGCTGGTAGGCTTTGCAAGCAAGTGCCTTTTACACATAAGCCATTTCTCCAGCCCCAGGACACATTTAAAAAAAAAAAAAGATAGGCACAGTGGTATGTGTTTATAATTCCAGAGCTGGGAAGACGGGGACAGGACTATCCCTGGGGCAGCTGACCAGCCAGTCTAGCATAAATAATGAACTCCAGGCCAATGAGAGAGCTTATCATCGCCAAAGAAGATGGACAGTGTCTGAGGGATGTGTGGGAGGTTGTCCGCTGGTCTCCACGTGCACGCACACATGCACGCGCGTATATACTCCCACCCACAAGCAAGAACGCCCCCCACGTGTCTGGCCCTTCAAGGCCTGGAGGCTGACTAGACAGCAAGGCCAGTTCGGACTTCAGTGCTGCCCACTGCCACCTACTTCACCAAGACTTTGAACCGGATCTCTCTCCTCCTGGGTCTCAGCTTCCCATCCTGCCACACGTGGGTCTTCCAGGCCTCCACCTGAAGAAAAGAAGGGAGGAGAGAGGTCAAGGCAGAGTCCTGGCTGGGCGTGAGGGAGCCGTCAGAGAGGCAAAGGTCCACCCACCTCACCAAAGCTCAGCAAGAACTCTTGGAGGAAGCCGGGCGTGGTGGCGCATGCCTTTAATCCCGGCACTCGGGAGGCAGAGGTAGGAGGATCACTGTGAGTTCGAGGCCACCCTAAAACTACATAGTGAATTCCAGGTCAGCCTGGGCTAGAGTGAGACCCTACTTCGAAAAACCAAAAGAAAAAAAAAAAAAATAACTCTTGGAGGAGTGTTTCCACAACCCCACATGGAGCCCACACATCTCACTGGGTACTTGGCTCCCCCTGGCATTAGTGTGCCGGGAAGGCAGAGGCCACATTTAGCGTCTTATCACTGGGCAAACTATATAACGTAAGAGTCCAAGCTGGAACACCTTCAGCACAAGGTGGTACTCAGCTGGCATAAACTATCCTGGGCAGAGGCTGGAGAGATGGCTTAGTGGTTAAGGTGTCTGCCTGTAAAGCCAAAGGACCTAGGTTCGATTCCCCAGAACCCATATAAGCCAGATGCACAATGTGGCGCATGCGTCTGGAGTTTGTTTGTAGGGGCTGGAGGCCCTAGTGCACCCATTCTCTTCCCTTTTCTCACTCTCTACCTCTTTTTTCTCAAATAAATAAATAAAATATATATTTTTTTAAAAATATCCTTGCCAGGCGTGGTGGCGCACGCCTTTAATCCCAACACTCGGGAGGCAGAGGTAGGAGGATCGCTGTGAGTTTGAGGCCACCCTGAGACTACATAGTGAATACCAGGTCAGCCTGGGCTAGAGTGAGACCCTACCTCGAAAAACCAAAAAACAAAAAAAACAAAAAAAAACACCATCCTGGGCAGACCCCACATACAGTTCTCCATACCTGAGCTACAAGAGGGAGGGGGCCCCGCCCTTACCTGATAGTAGTAAAATGGGGACAGGACGTAGTTCAGCATCTCCTGGTGGAACACAGGGGTGATGCTCCCGGACATTGGCGGCACCAGCCAAATCCAGTCGGCAGGGCAGCCGCCGCGGGCCCGGTACTCATTCTGCATGTGCTTTATGAAGGACTCGGCGGCGGAGTGGTGGTCCATGATGGTCACGTTCTGCTTCTGAAGCACAAGGGAGGAGTGGGCTGAGCTGAGGGTGGGCAGGGGAGTGGCCGGCGGCTACAGAGGAGCTTTGCCCAGCTGTGGGAGAGCCTGAGGTCTCTACGGGAGGACAGCCACCGCTCCTGGTCCTCTCATGGCCTGCTGCAACACCTGCCCAGACGGAAGGCATGCCCAACGCCTCTGAGGACCCAAGACAGTGCCACAGCCAGACCTCAGCCTCCCCTCAGCCTTCCTAGGGGCAGCACTCAGCGTCTCACAAGCCCGGATCTTCACAAACAGAAAACCCCTGGTTGGGAAGCCGGGCGTGGTGGCGCACGCCTTTAATCCCAGCACTTGAGAAGCAGGCGCAGGAGGATCACCATGAGTTCAGGGACCACGACCCCTCCCCCACAATGTCTAGGTGATCGATTTAATTAAGAGACATTGGTGGAGGACCAGGAGATGGCTCCGCAGTTAAAGGCAGGTGCTCGCAAGGCCTGCCTGCCCTGGGGGTTCAATCCCCCAGCCACCCATGTAAAGCTAGATGGGCATTCATGTAGAGCTACAAGAATCTCTGGCACCTTCACCCCCCCCCCCACACACACAATAAAATAATGTTTTTTAAAATGTATCTATTTAACATAACGGTCCAAGTTCTGCCCTCTCATTGGAATTGCAGATATGGAAACAAAGCTACATCTTTTGAAGGTGATTCTGGAAGAAGGTGATTCTGGAAGACGGTGACTAGGAAGTCCTGGAGCCACAAGCAGCGGAGGGACAACCGCAGCAGTCAGGAGGTGGTGGGGGCTCTGTGGATTTTTTTTCTGGAACAAATCTGTGTCCCGCCAGCATCGGGGCCAGCACTGGGAATCCCTGGCAGTCAGGGATGTGTGGCCCATGGCCGGCGCTTCCTGAGCTGGGCCGGCCCCGGGGGAGCTCTTCCTGCTCTGTATGGGCACAGAAGCCCCCATCCCATCAGGCACAGGGTGGGTCTGTCTATGGGGAGACCCGGCCTGGGGAAATGGTGTGTGACCCATCACCCATACTCTAGTGCCCGGCAACATGGTAAATGCTCAGTAAAGCACTGCTGAGGGAAAGGATGACTATCTAACCCAGCGCTCTGGTCTCCAGGGCCTCCATCCCAAGGGGAGGAAAAGCATAGGAGCAGCATAAGTAGGGAGAGCAGACAGAGCTGCGGGTCAATCCCACAGGGGAACCGAAGTGATACGAACTGCACAAGAGGCAGGCGCCATCACTTAGCATAGGAGGTGGAAGAAATCCCTCCTAGTGTGGATGGAGGCTCACCCACATTCGCCCATCCAAACATAAGCTTGTTAGAGCATCTACCACGTGCCAGTCACTGCTAGACTAGGGGTGCAGCTGTGAGCTTGCGGGCCAAGATCCTTCCCTGCAGGAGCCCCTCGAAGCTAACATTCTAATGGAGAAACAAAATAACAGCTCAAGACAGCACTCGGGAGGCAGAGGTAAGAGGATCACTGTAAGTTCAAGGCCAGCCTGAAACTACATAATGAATTTCAGGTCAGCCTGGGTAGAGTGAGTCCCTACCTCAAACAACAACAACAACAAAAAGCAAGACAAAAGTCCACCTACGGCATAATGTCAGACACTATATTTTATTTTATTTTATTTTAGAGAGAAAGAGAATTGGTGCACCAGAGCCTCAGCTACTGAAATCGCATGCCGGATGCCTGCGCCACCTAGTGGGCATGTGTGACTTTGCACTGCCTCACCTTTGTGCATCTGGCTTATGTGGGATCTAGAAAGTTGAACATGGGTCTTTAGACTTCATAGGCAAGCACCTTAACCACTAAGCAATCTCTCCAGCCCCAGATGCTATATTTTTTAAATTGTGTTAAATAAAAATAAAGCCAAGTTTAAATGGAACCAAAGGAAAGAGACAAGACGGGTAGGGTGAGGGTATCATTTGAAACAGCATGGTCTGGGAGGGCTTCTTTAAAAAATAACAGTTGAGACCTGCAAGGAAGGAAGGAACTAGCCACGGGATGATTTGCGAGAAGGTTCTAGCCAAAAGGAAAGAATAAATGCAGATTCTCTTTGGTGTGTTTGTGGGCCCTGAAAAATTTCAGGAGTAATGGGAGAATAAAACTGACTAGAGGGCTGGAGAGATGGCTTAGTGGTTAAGTCGTTTGCCTGTGAAGCCTAAGAACCCCAATTCAATTCTCCAGGACCCACGTAAGCCAGATGCACAAGGGGGCACATGCATCTGGAGTTCATTTACAGTGGCTAGAAGCCTTGGCGTGCCCATTGTCTCTCTCTCTCTCTTTCTCTCTCTCTTTCACACACACACACACACACACACTCTCTCTCTCTCTCTCTCTACCTCCTTCTCTTTCAAATAAATAAATAAATATATATATATATTTTAAAAAAAACTGACTAGAGGAAGGTGTGGTGGCACACACCTTTAATTACAGCACTTGGAAAGCAATGGTAGGATCACCATGAGTTTGAGGCCAGCCTGAGACTATGTAGTGAATTCCAGGTCAGCTTGGGCTATAGTGAGACCCTACTTCAAAAAAAAAAAAAAAAAAAAAAAACTGACTAGAAAATTAAAAACAAAAAAATTTTGCCTGGGCTGGAAAGATGACTTAGTGGTGAAGATGCTTGCCTGCAAAGCTAAAGAACCCAGGTTAAATTCCCCAGGACCCACATAAGTCAGATGCACAAGGTGGCACATGTGTCTGGAGTTCATTTGCAGTGACTGGAGGCCCGACTGTGACCATTCTCATTCTCTCTCTTTCTTTCTCTCTGTCTCTATCAAATAAATAAATAAAAATAAAATACAAAAAAAACTTGCCAGCATTAGGAAAGTTGAAGCAGGAGAATCAACATGAGTTTGAGGCCAGCATAGGCTACAAAGAAAGTTCCAGGGCATTCAAGCATGGTGGCTCATGCTTATAATCCCAGCCCACTGATAGCTGAGGTAGGAGGACAGCTGTGAGTTCAAGAAGAGCTTGGGATGTACAGTGAGTTCCAGATCAGCCTGGGCTAGAGTGAGACCCTACCTTAATCTCCCCACCCATCCAAAAAGAAAGTTCCACTGAGCTGATAACCTCCTCCATGTAGACCAGCTGACAGAAAGCTGGAAGAAGCCATTCTGCATGCAGTTCAATGGGAGAAAGAGAAATCACCAGTGAAGATACTCAACAGTGGACACTGCAAGCCTTATATTTGGCCAGTCAGGCCAAATGAGCCAACAGGTATAATAGTGGCATGTCTGTCATGGTGGAAACCAACTGCCCTGTAATTAGACTGGAGGCCCGCTCTATGGGAGGGAATACATCCTTGATACTGAAAACCTACAACAGGGGTAGCCATGAGCCCTAGGGGTGTAATGTCTGCTGCTGTCTGGCTAAATGTATATACTATGCTCATCAAACTGCTCAGTAAGCACTTCTCTTAACATTCATGCCCTTATATTAATGTTACTCTCACTTTTGGTAGAGAACCTTCTCTTTTCAGATGGCAGTGACCTTGGGATGACCCAGAAGGCATCATGGTGCTGGGAAGAAGTGACAGAGGAGTGTTCAGCACTGCAATATCTCTATCACACCTTCCAGGGTCCATTGTGAAAGAGGTGGCAGAAAGAATGTAACAGCCAAAGGAAGGGTAGGACTCCTTATAACATGCTCCTCCAGACACAAAATGGCCTGGATATCCATGACCTCACAGTGCCTGACACTACCTACACAAGACCATCATAATAGGAGGTAAAAGATCATGATATCAAAATAAAAGAGAGACTGATTGAGAAGGGCAAGGGATATAACAGAGAATGGAGTTTCAAAGGGGAAAGTGGGGGGAGGGAGGGCATTTCCATGGGATATTGTTTACAATTATGGAAGTTGTTAATAAAAAATAAATTATTAAAAAAAGAAAGTTCCAGGACAGCTCAAACCACTGTTTTAATTGAGTGAGGCTAGTTTTTAAAAAATTAAATAAAGGGTTAGAGGGAGGACTCAGTGGTTAAGGTACTTGCCTGCAAAGGCAAAGAACTAGGGTTCAGTTCCCCAGGACCCACGTAAAGCCAGACACACAAGGTGGCGTGTATGTCTGGAGTTTGTAGTGGCTAGAGGCCCTGGCATGCCCATTCTCTGTGTGTGTGTCTATCTCTCTTCTCGCACTCTCTCTCTCTGCTTGCAAATAAATTTTTAAAAAAGAAAACAAGGACTGGAGAGATGGCTTAGCGGTTGAGCACTTGCCTGTGAAGTCTAAGGACTTCAGTTCAAGGCTCGATTCCTCAGGACCCACGTTAGCCAAATGCACAAGGGGGCGCACATGTCTAAAGTTTGTTTGCAGTGGCTGGAGGCCCTGACGCACCCCATTCTCTCTCTCTATCTGTCTCTTTCTCTCTCTGTCTGTCGCTCTCAAGTAAATAAATAAAAACAAACAAAAAATTAAAAAAAATAAGTAAGCAAAAAATAAAACAAAATAACAAATAAAAGCCAACTGGAATGACTGTAGGATGAGGAAGTATAAGGAGATAAGTCAACACTTCAGTTATAGAGAAGTCAAAACAAGAGGGAGCCCAGCTGGGTGTGGTGGCGCACGCCTTTAACCCCAGCACTCGGGAGGCAGAGGTAGGAGGATTGCTGTGAGTTCAAGGCCACCCTGAGACTACATAGTGAATTCCAGGTCAGCCTGGACTAGAGTGAGACCCTACCTTGAAAAACCAAAAAAAAAAAAAAAAAAAAAAAAGAGGGAGCCCGAAGGTTGGCAGGGGCTTTGGTTCTGTAATCTGTTCCTAACTCAGATGGCGGCTGCCATGGCCTGTTTGTTTGCACACTGGGGTGGAGGTGGATCCTGGAGATGTAGACAGGGAGAAGCTTTCTCCAGGTGAAGTCCTCGAACAGTGGGAGCGCGAGAGATGCAGGGCTCAAGTGCGAAGAGCAGCCAGTCTTGGGAGGTAAGGGGTTGCCTACTTGCTAAAGCAGGCTTAAAGGCTGGGCCCCCCCCGCTGTCAAGTGGGCGCCCAGTGACTGATCATTCCCGAGTGAACGACACTGTTAGAGGGACATCAAGCGCCAGCTGCTACTTCACCAACGCGCCCTGTGACCCACAAGACGCGTGTCGTACCTGGAAACTATACAGCACCGCCACGTTGATCTCAGTGACAGCCCGGTCTTTCCAGAGCGAGGCCAGTGTGTGGGTCTCTAGGCCCATCCTTCTGCCCACTTCCTGCAGAGGGTGGAGTGATGGAGTGAGGCAACCTCGAGGAGCCGCCCACAGGGTCACACCTTCCAGCTGGCCCTGTCGGATGGCCCCCATATACCTCCAGGATGTTGTAGCGCTGAGAGTCACAGAAGTCCCGCACTCCAATCTCCGTGCCCATGTACCAGCCGTTGAAGGGACAGGCCGGGAACTCGAGGCCGCCCACCTCCAGAAGCATGTTGGCCACGGCAGGCAGGGCATACCACTTCAGCTCCAACTCCCGGAACCACTCATACCTGACGGCGAGGCAGAGCCAGCCACACTTGGAACCTTCTCTTTTGCCCACCCTCCCCGCAGCGAAACAAATAGCTTCAGAAAAAGAGGTGACCATGAGAACGCCTCCCCGAGAGCTGATCGCAGTCATTCCATCAGAAGAGGCGAACCGGGCAACACTCGGGGTCATTCATTAAGTAAAGTGTTCCCTCACTCACTCATCATGCAAAGAGACTGGCCTCAAGCATGCACCAGCGGGAAGGACTCTGGCATCAGAAAGCTGGGGGGTCAAGTTCTGCCCCACCACTGACTAGCAGAGACTTGGGGTGCACTTAGCCTCTCTGAATCTCCGTTACCCTGTGACCAAAATGAAAGCAAGAAGACCAAACTCATGGATTATGAACCAAGACCGTTTGTCAGGATATCCAATTATTTCACAAATACCTATAACTGAGTGCCTACTATGGGTCAGGCACCCTGTGAGATAGTAGAAATACACTGATGAACAAGAGAGCAAGATTTCTAGCCTCTGGGGCTGGAGAGATGGCTCAGTGGTTAAGGCGCTTGCCTGCAAAGCCTAACGACCCAGGTTTGATGATTCCTCAGTATTCAGGTAAACCAGTAAATAGTGCATGTGTCTGGAGTTTGTGGCTAGAGGCCCTGGTGCACCCATTCTCTCTCTTGTCCCCCTTCTCTCTCTCTCAAATAAACAAATAAAGATAAAAATATGTTTTAAAAAAGATTTCTAGGACTGGAGAGATGGCTTAGCAGTTAAGGCATTTGCCTGCGAAGCCAAAGGATCCAGGTTTGATTCCCCAGGACCCACGTTAGCCAGATGCACAAGGGAGTGCATGTGTCTGGAGTTCGTTTGCAGTGGCTGGAGGCCGTGGCATGCCCATTCTCTTACTCTCTCTCTCTTTATCTGTCAATTAAATAAATGTAAAATTAAAAAATATATTTCTAGGGCTGGAGAGATGGCTTAGCAGTTAAGGCGCTTGCCTGAGAAGCCTAAGGACCCAGCTATGATTCCCCAGTACCCATATTATCTAGATGCACAAGGTGGCACATGTATCTGGAGTTTGTTTGCAGTGGCTAGAGGCCCTGGTACACCCATTCTCTCTCTCTGCCTCTTTCTCTCTCAAATAAATAAATAAACAAAATACTAAGTAAGATTTCTATTCTCAAGGAGGGTAACAGCCCAACGTCTAATCTCTTCTAGACCATAAAGAGGTAATCAAATGCGTCAGTAAGGAAATGAAAACACAAGGCGCTCTAGTAGATGAGAGTGACTACTCTCCACTGGGGGTCAGGAGGGCCCTCTCAGAGACGGTGGTGATTCTACAGGAAGTACCTCTTGACGACAAGAAACGGGCCTTGCAAAATCCCCAGGAAAGGGCATGGCAGGTAGAGTGCAAAGGCCCAGAGGCAGGACCGAGTTCAGTGTATTCAAAGGACAAGAAGAATCAACTCAGTGCCTGCTAGGTAATACGCCTCCCATATACGGAGGTGTTTTTGCAATGATGATGATGATAATGTCAAGAGCAGGGGTTAAAGCAGTTGAGGGCTTAAAGTAACCTAATGCATCCACCCCCAGCCGGGCGAGGGACAGCTAAGAAAGTTGGCAGGAGAACAAAAGAAACCCAGGTCCTCACACTGAGGAACTCAAGAAGGTCCGGCTTCCCAGACTCCCAGGGCGCTCGCTGCCTGTCTAGGCGGCCGCTTTCCCCACTCACCACCAGTGGGTCCCCAGAGGACTGAGGCCAGAGAGGAAAGAGCAGAGCTGTTGCAGAGAGCAAGAGTGACAAGGCAGAAAGCCGGGTGTGGTGGCGCACGCCTTTAATCCCAGCACTGGCAGAGGTAGGAGGATCGCAGTGAGTTCGAGGCCAGCCTGAGACTCCATAGTGAATTCCAGGTCAGCCTGGGCTAGGGAGACCCTACCTGGTTGGGGAAGGAGAATGCCAAGGTAGGCCCTGCTAGTACTCCCTCTGGGTATCCCCTGAAGCTAGGCTTTTTTTGGGGGGAAAGGTACAGGAAGAGGCCGGGTCAACCCAGGGGAGGAAGAGAAGGGGTGCCTATGGACTTGTACCCTAGGTAACTTACTTGGGATGTTCCATGGGCACCTCCAGCACAAGGTCAGGAGGGATTTCGAAGATCTCGGGGTCTCTGCCATCAGCTTGCAGGACCAGAGGCAGCACATCGAAGCGGCTGTAACGGGGCTTCCAGCCCAGGTCGATGCACAGCTAGGGAAAGGCAGCCAGTGAGCATGCAGGCCCAGGCCCTGTGTCTGCCCTGGCCTCCTGCCCCAAGGAAGGTCCCAGAGGAGGCTAGGTAGATACCTGGGTGAACTCCAGGTTAGCAGGGTCGCCTCTGATGGTGCCATCGGGCATCTGGTAGCCAGCATACCGGATAAGCTGTGAGTTCCAGACCCGGAAGTCATGCTTCCCATCGCTCCGCTGCGGGAACACGGTGATGGCCGACCTTCCCCACAACAGGGACAGTGTGGTTTTTACCAACTGGCCCCTGAGGTGGGGGCTCCATCCTTCCTGCTCTGAAGCCCCCGAATTCATCCCCCGATGTACCCGCTCTTCCTCCCGCCAGCTCCTCCCAGTCTCCTCCAAGAGCAGCACGGGGGCCTCCACTAGGTCTCCTGACCCATGCCCGCCCCGCCCTGGCTCTCTCCTTGCAGCCAAGTAGTGGGTGCTAGTTCACAGCCAACTGGAGTCATGACCTGGGCTCTCAGAGCAGCCTGCCCTGTGCTAAGACCCCATGAGGAGGTTACGGAGGGTGTGCTGAGCACAAAAGTGAGTAAACAGCGGAATGAGCTGTTCAGTCCTATGGGGTAAGGAGGGAGGGGCAGTGATGAACAGTGACTCCCATCTAAGAAAAAAGTCACACTTAGCCGGGCATGGTGGCGCACACCTTTAATCCCAGCACTTGGGAGGCACAGGTAGGAGGATCGCCGTGAGTTCGAGGCCACCCTGAGACTCCATAGTGAATTCCAGGTCAGCCTGGGCTAGAGCGAGACCCTACCTCGAAAAAACAAAAAGAAAGAAAGAAAGAAAGAAAGAAAGAAAGAAGCCACACCAAAGCCATCTGCTTGAAAACTGATGTCGCCTCTCTCCTAATGAGTGGGAGCCCTAATCCCAAAACAGTGAAGAAGTGACTTATTTGTTTGTTTTGACATCTTTCCATGTAGCCTAGGCTGGCCTTGAACTCGTGACAATCCTCCTGCCTTCGCTTCCTGAATGATGAAAATTCCTGGTATGTACCACCACATGCAACTAAGAAGTTGTTTTGTTTTTTGAGACAGGGTCTCACATAGCTCAGACTGACCATTTTTGTTTTAAAAAAAAATTATATATTTATTTATTGAGAAAGAGGCAGAGAGAGAGAGAGAGAGAGAGAATGGGCTCATATCACTTTGTGCATCTGGCTTACATGGGTACTGGGGAATCAAACCTGGGTCCTTAGGCTTCACAGGCAAGCGCCTTAACCCCTAAGCCATCTCTCCAGTCCCTCAGGCTGACCTTTAATTCACTATGTAGCTGAGGATGACCTTGAACTCCTCATTGTCCTCCACCTCTGGATGCTCAGATTATAGGCGTGCACCACCATTCCCAGTGTATGTGGTGCTGGGGATCAAACCCGGGGCACTGTGCATACTAGGAAAACACTCTGCCAACTGAGCTATAAGTCCAGCCCCACCATTTCAAGCCAGAAGGAAAGCCAGTACCTGGGCCTGTGGCAGAGGGTAAGCACCTGGAGACAGTTCTTATCATTCCAGCTCCCTGGAGCCAGAGCCCCCCCACCCCGACCCGCCTACCTCTCTTGGCTGAGTCTCTGGCAGGATAGGCCTACCTGGGAAGGGCACCCTCACCTGATGTTGCCATTATTGGTGGCGTACCGCAGGTGTCTACAGATACACCGGAACATCTCCTCGGCGGTGGTACAACTCCGGGCATCTAAGACCTGCGCACAGCCCACCCGGACAACACCCTCAATGACTGTGTGGACACAGGCTTTGGGGTTCATGGGATGCCCCAAGCCTGTTCACCAACACACAGCAAATGCAGAGGGCCACATTCTCCTCTCTGCGTCCACGGCCCCCACATCAAGGCTGTCCTGCCCGTCGCTTCTCCGGCTCTCTCAGAAGAGCAAGAGAATCCCCGTTCAGGAGATCCCAGCAAAACCAAACTCCCAAGAGTGCTCGGCTTTAGAGCGCCATGAGCCAGGGTCCCCACAGCTCCAGCCTAGTTCTGTGCCATGGGAGCCCGTGTCATAAAGCCACCGTTGGTCTCCCTGGATTTTCCCAGTCCAAGTGCACTCGATAGGACCCCACAACAAATGACCCTCCAAGGAAACGATGGCCTAGTTGGCTAGGATAAATAAAACGTTCTCTAGGAGCCAAGAATGCAAACACGGGAGGCAAACAAGCTCTCTTGGAGCACCAAGGCCTAGGGCATAACAAAACCAAGGTCGGTGTTTGCACTCACGGTGCTGTTTAGTCTGACGTTTAACATGAGTGGGGGTCAGGTGGAGAGCATCTTGGCTTTTGCCCTGGAGCTCTGGGCATGACCCTGCAGAGCCATCTGCTTAAGGCCCAGGGGCCTGCCCACTCACCTCCCCTCTCCCGACCTCTCTGCCCACGAGACTCACCTGCAGGTTGGCCCACTGGATCCGACCAATGCAGCGGGGGGCATTGCGCCAGGCCAGCTTAGTGGCGAAAATGAGCTCATCCCCTGTCAGCTGGTAGGTTCCTGTTGTTTCTATCTCCTTTGTCACGGCTTCCAGCCTGGCCAGATGTTCCTCTATTTTTGCCCTGGGGGACAGGAAGACATCAGGAAGAGCAACAATGAGAGGG
The DNA here is from genome assembly GCA_036346955.1 of Dipus sagitta. Lineage (NCBI taxonomy): Eukaryota > Metazoa > Chordata > Mammalia > Rodentia > Dipodidae > Dipus > Dipus sagitta. The sequence goes on from CM070778.1 coordinate 53,914,285, forward strand.
CCTTACATGGGGAACTAATTCAGTCCCCAGAAGCAGGAACTGGAATGGGACACATGCAAGGCCAGCTGGCCCTCTGGGAACCTGTCCTCTCTGGGGCTGACTTCGTGGCCCACACTTAGCTTACTGGGGTCCAGCACTTAATGCTCTGTGCCTGCCGCCTTGAAGTTCTTAATTATGTTGGAACTAGTGCGCATAATCATGTTTATACTGGATCCTGCATGTTATTATTGTTTTGAACTCCTGGTCCTCCTGCTTCAGCCTCCCAAGAACCTGTGATTACAGATTCATATCACCATACCTAGTTTAGTAGGTTATTTTGTTTTATTTTTAATTTATTTAGTTGAGAGAGAGAAAGAGAGAGAGAGAGAGCACACCAGGGCCTCTAGCCACTGCAAATGAACTCCAGATGCATGCATATGCCACCTTGGGCATCTGGCTTACGTGGGTACTGGGAAATTGAACCTGTACCCTTTGACTTTGCAGGCAAATGCCTTAACCACTACGCCATCTCTCCAGCCCTGGTAGGTTATTTTACAATCAAGGGTTTTAATGCCCTAGGGAATGAAGTACCAGGCCCAGAAACACAAGCTATAATGACATGAAGGAAAATGAGAATGCAGACTCAGGTGGTCCTGCTGCCCAGCCCAGACCCTTAAATGCCTACAGGGAAATAGGACCTTTTACCTTCCACCCAGCGGAGACCGAAAGCCTTGAGTGTGCCTCAGGAAGGCCAGTCAAGCCCAGATACATTGAGGTTGGCACCCAGCCTGCAGAGCCCCAGGGTCTGCCCAGGGGAACAACGCTCAGTAACTTAAGCATACTTCAAAATTATACAGCAGTGGGGAGTAAGTTGGTCACAAAGGCTTTGCAACACACACACACACACACACACACACACACACACACACAGAGCAAAGATTTCCAATCAGCCCCACCAAAGGCTTTCAAAATGGCAACAAACAAAAAAACTACTTAAAGAATGAACTTGTGATTAAAGTCACTGGAGGACTCAGAACAAAATGGCACTTCGGGGCATGCAGAGCGTCTTGGCCCCTCCTCTTGGATTACGGAAAGAAGCACAAGGACAAAATACTGGCGATATTTCTCCTCAAGGACGTCCCTGTCATAAGGAACTGCTTCTGGGTAAGAGCAGTACCCCTCATCCTCAAACAAAGCTTCTAGAAATATCACCGACTCTGTACTGGAGCATGATAATGGGCCAGGGAGATGGCTCAGCAGCTAAAGGTGCGTGGTTGCAGCGTGATAATAGTCGCGATCATGATTATACAGAAGCCTCTAACAAACACGAGAGAGTATCAACACATGTGTGAATACATCAGAGAATTTTATTTGCTCCCAATTCTCTTAATTTTTTTTTGATTTTGCCATTTTTTTCTTCCTTTCCTTTTCCTTCCTCCCTCTCTCTCTCTCTTTATTTTTTGGTTTTTCGAGATAGTGGTGTCACTCTAGCTCAGGCTGAGCTAGAATTCACTATGTAGTCTCAGGGTGGCCTCGAACTCACGGTGATCCTCCTACCTCTGCCTCCTGAATGCTGGCATTACACCCGGCTTCCTCTCTCTCTTTGTATGTGACACCGGGGATGGAACCTAGGTTGTCTCATATGCTAGGCAAGCTCTCTAGCACTGAGCTATATCACCAGCCTCTCCCCCTCTTTTTTGTGCTTTATACAAATATTTTATTTATTTATTTGAGTGAAAGAGAAAGAGACAGAGAGAGAGAAAAAAAAAATAACATGCCAGGGCCTCCAGCCACTACAAACCAACTCCAGACGCATGCGCCACTTTATGCATCTGGCTTACGTGAGTTCTGGGGAATCAAACGTGGGTCCTTAGACTTCGAAGGCAAGCACCTTAACCGCTAAGCCAGCTCTCCTGTACTTTTTTCCATGTGGGTGAGTGTGTGTGTGTGTATGAGTGTGTTTTTGAGACAGGATCTCACTAAGTTATCCAGGCTGGCCTTGAACTTACAATCCTCCTGTCTCAGCCTGAAGTAGCTGGGATTACAGTTATGTGCCACAGGCCCAGCTTGTATCTTCCCATCTTGTACAGTCATGTTTCTGAGGCACTAAGGATGCCGGGGTGTCCATTAGAAGCTTTCCTCAGTAGCAGCCAGAATGGACTGAATAGACAGTAACTTGAAGCAAGTCACAAACACTAAACAAACTACAATGCTGCCCATGCAAAAGGCTTGCAGATGCAGGCCTCCGGCCCCTGGTGTCCCCTGGGGATGGGCTGCTGATCATTCATGTCCCCAGGATCTCTTGGTGTGTAAGGAGCAACTATACTTGTGACTACGGGAAATGTAATTCCCCTCTGTGAATAGCAAATGGATTTACAAAGCCAAGGAGCACAGCTCTATAGCCTCCAGGGGCTTCCTAACACCCACCCAATTCCTTCAGAATGCCAGCCGGGTGCCCCAGCTCCTGAGAGAGTGACACTCCCACAAGGACAAAGGGCCAGGTGCCACTAGGGCACTAAAGCTAAAAGCCCTGGGCCCCTGGTACCAGCTGGCTAGGCGCAAATCCCAGCCCTAGCTCCTTAGAATGTATCTGCTCAGTGAACCTGTTTCCTCGTCTGCAGGAGAGGGTTGGCAATAGCCCCAGTCTGGCAGAGTTGCGGTGCACTGCCCCAAGTGACTCAGAGCTCTGCGCATGCTCAGTGCTAAGTGAAAAAAAAACCTGAGAACTGTGGTTCAATGAAGCCTATCCAGAAAAATCCCTGTATCTCAAAGAGGAGGCTACTGGTTACTAACCAAGCAGGAAGACCGGAAGCTGGGACCGCTGCAGTCACAAAGGCCCAGACACAAGCTCTAAAGCAGTCAGCGCTCCACAGGCCTCCCCCCCCTCCTCGCACATCAGAACCACGGGCGGGGCGGGAGGGGGTCGGGGTCGGGGGAGAGTGTTGAACAGAGATGTCTCCCGTACCGAAACTGCTGCCCTTAGCCCAAGGGGCCAGGCATCAACGTTTTGCAAGTAGACAGGCAGAGTTGGGGAGCACTGGCCTGGAAGATGGGGGGACTCTTGTGAAGGTCCTTCCCAGCTTTGGCCTTGGATAGCTGTATTGAGCAGGGTTCACTAGGTGCCCTTCCGTGCCTCACTTCATATGCAAAAGTGCCACGAGAGGATGCACCGTGAAACGACAATGTCATGCCATCCCCAGGGCCAGAGCAGAACTCCACTGCCTCAGCCACTGTTCTTATGCCCTCATTGTTCATTTTGAGTTTAAAGTTCTCAGGGGGCCTAAATTGCATAGTCTTGTATTTGATTTGGTTTATATTTATTTATTTATTTATTTATTTATTTTATTTTATTTTTTTTTTTTTGGTTTTTCAAGGTAGGGTCTCACTGTAGCCCAGGCTGACCTGGAATTCACTATGGAGTCTGAGGGTGGCCTCGAACTCACGGCGATCCTCCTACCTCTGCCTCCCGAGTGCTGGGATTAAAGGCATGCGCCACCACGCCCGGCTATTTATTTATTTGAGAGCAACAGACAGAGAAAGAGGCAGAGAGAGAGAGAGAGAGAGAGAGAATGGGCGCGCCAGGGCCTCCAGTCACTGCAAAGGAACTCCAGACACATGCGCTCCCTTGTGCATCTGGCTAACATGGGTCCTGGGGAATCAGGCCTCGATCCGGGGTCCTTAGGATTCACAGGCAAGTGCTTAACCACTAAACCATCTCTCCAGCCCTTGTATTTGATTTAGATATCACAATGTTCTAAAAAAAAAAGAAAAAGAAAAAAATCCAGGCATTGTGTTCATACCTGTAAGCCTAGCACTTGGGTGGAAGAATATAGGTTCAAGGCCAGCTTCAGTTACATCTATTATGCTGTTTCAAAAATATATAATGATAGCTAAGATCTAAACCGTCCATGCTATAGGCCAAGCACTGTTCCTAGCTCTTTTTATTTTATTTTATTTTTTTTCCAAGGTAGGGTCTCACTCTAGCTCAGGCTGACCTGGAATTCACTACATCATCTCAGGGTGGCCTTGAACTCACGGCAATCCTCCTCCGACCTCTGCCTCCGGAGTGCTGGGATTAAAGGCGTGTGCCACCACGCCCAGCTAATGTCCCTAGCTCTTTATAGATGCTAACTCAGTTTTTACACAAACTCCTACAAGGTGGGTCTAGTCTTATCAATATTTTCAGTCAGGAAAATAGAGGCACAGAGAAATGAAGTAACTCATCCAGGCCCTGTGAGGATTTGAACCTGGGTAGGTGAATGCCTGAACCCTGGCTCTCAGCCACGATTGCTACACAGCCCTTTGAATGTTCACAATTGTGCATGTGGACAACGACGACGTTGGCAAGTCACAGTAGAAAATCTTTGAACTCCAAAGTTTGAAAAAGAGTCCAGCCTGGCGTGGTGGCACAGGCCTTTAATCCCCAGCACTCAGAAGGCAGAGGTAAGAGGATCGCCATGAGTTCAAGGCTACCCTGAGACTATGTAGTGAATTCCAGGTCAGCCTGAGCTAGAGTGAGACTCTATCTCAAAACAAGCAAGCAAAAAAAAAAAAAAAAAAAAAAACCTGGGCTGGAGAGATGGCTTAGCGGTTAAGCACTTGCCTGTGAAGCCTAAGGACCCCAGTTCAAGGCTAGATTCCCCAGGACCCACGTTAGCCAGATGCACAAGGGGGCACACACGTCTGGAGTTCATATGCAGTGGCTGGAAGCCCTGGCGCGCCCATTCTCTCTCTATCTATCTACCTCTTTCTCTCTTTGTCGCTCTCAAATAAATAAATAAAAATGAACAAAAAAATTTTAAAAACCACAAAAAGAAAAAGAGTCCATACTCAATACTTGATATGCATTTGTCATAGAATGACCAAATGATTCAATAAATAAAGGACTCTGGACACTGGAAGCCTCAAACATAGGATGAAGAGCAATCCAGGAGTACAGCACCCCAGGAATATGGCACCCCACCAAGTCTGGTGACCTGACCTCTAGCTGGGATGAGGTGATGACGGATGTCTCCCTGGTCATCTTGCTCACATTATAGAAGAGCTGGCCATGGTCTCTACAGCCCCCTCTGTCTCAAGCTCTTCATAAGGAAGGAACCAATTCAAGTCAGTTCAAGGGTCCTGTGTGTGAAACCTACCACTATCCTCACAGCAATCTAATGAGCCAGATTCTATGACCCCCACTTTATCTGAGGACGTTGAGGTTCAATAGATTTCCTCAGGACTTAGCAAGGGTTTGTGGTGGAGCCAGAATTCAAAGTCAGTTACCGCTAAACCCACACTTCTAGCCACGACAGCCATGCCTACACTTTATCTCCATCCCCACATTACGGGAGCGTCCACTGAGTCCTTTCTCTGAGGAATCAATGGTGTAGGCCTGGAACCACAGCGAGTCTGTGAAGCCCAGGGCCAGGGGCGGAGCACAATGGCCAGCGACAGGAAACCCCCAGGGCCGGACGCAGGCAGAGGGAGCCAGCCTTACTCTTTGAAGGAGCCGTAATACTGGTTGATAAATTCAATGGCTTGAGGTAGACGCTCCTCCAGCGGGGTGGGCTTGTCCCTGGGTCCTCTGGTCAAACTCTTGGGGTTCATGATGGACCCCAAGCAAGATTTGGACTTGCAGGTGAAATCCTAAAAAGAGAGAGAGGCAGACGGTGAGGGGAGCTCCTAACATCCCACCACCTTCACCTGGCCACCAACCTCCTCTGCTTTCTTAAAAAGACCCGGATGGCCAGGCGTGGTGGCACATGCCTTTAATCCCAGCATTTGGGAGGCAGAGGTAGGAGGATCGCTGTGAGTTCAAGGCTAGCCTGAGACTACATAGTAAATTCCAGGTTAGCCTGGGCTAGAGCGAGACCCTACCGTGAAAAAAAAATACACACACACACAAAGAAAGAAAGAAAGAAGGAAAGAAAGAAAGAAAAGGTTAATTTGTTTCTGTAATCAATATCTGACCTCCTGGGCTATTCGCCATCCATGAGGGATGTTAGTAAGGAGCTGGCATCATTTACTCCCCACTATAACTTCTAAGGACACGAGTTCCCAGCATCCCTTGCCCATGGAGATAACTGTGTTTTGCGTAGGGTACACAGGTTGGCTCCACATGGCTCCACCAGTTTTGGGGCAAAGGTGGTGCTTCCCAAACCTTCTCACCGATTTGGCCTTGTGATGAAGAGTATCTTGCAAGATCACTCCAGTGCCCCAGTTTTTGATCTTCACATGCTGTGAGCACGTCGTCGGAGGCACATGCAGCTTGTCTAGGGATTCCGGAGATTTCTAAGAGGGGAGTTAAACACCTAGGTTTTCCCACATGCCTGCAACCCCAGGACTACATAGGTCTCCCCCAAACCAGAGGGCCCTGCTTGGGCATAACGGAGCTATAAAGGGGAATGCAGGCCAGGGGGCCAGTCCCAGCCCTCCACCCTTCCCAGCAGCTGGGCCATCATCACTGGCTGAGTACTGCAGGTGGCTGGGCCGGGGCCAGAGTTCTGTCCTCGCTGAGGACTGGACAGCGCCGGTTTAAGCTAACCACGAGAGAGCCTGACACAACCAGGACGGCCCACAACAGAAACTGGGATAGGGCAGATGGGCCACTGTCTTGCTTACACGGGAGCACTTTCTCTCTCCCCTGTACCCTGCCACCTCTCCATAACTCTTCGGGGTGGAAAACCCCTCAGGAAGATGGGACCTGGGTCAGAAGCTGGAAGCTGGCACTGAAGGCTCACCTGGTGAGTTTGGGATCATTTGAGGACGTCTCATCCCTGGCTTGACAAATGATCTCAAACTGTCCTCACCAGTGCTGCCGGCCGCCTAGGCAAGTCATCTGGGTGCCAGTGGACCCTGGAGCTGCCATTCCCACCGACCATGACATGTCCCTGTCCACAGCCTCCCTGGCTTTCCACTATATCCCATATCTGGAATTTTCCTCTTGCTACTCAGATCCCATGGCTTCCTGAACCCTCAAGCCCAGCCTCCAAATGGCTGTTTAGCCTGCATCTACCAGGGTAAGGGAAAAGGGGTGAGGGAGGAAGGGGCTTCCCACACTCATGTGACCTACCCACCTGTGCTGTCCCTGTGAGCGGCGGGGGGGCCCCATTCTGGTGCTTGCCAGGGCTGTGACTCTTGAGGTCATCCTGTGTCACTGAACTGTGAAAGAAAACAGCTGTCATGAGATGGAGTCTGGGAGTGGAAAGGATCTTGGGGTGATCTCTCCTAGTACCCCATGTGACACATAGGGACACTGAGGTCCAGAGGTAGGAATGAACTGCTCCTGGCTTCCACTTGAGGAGGATGGAAATGAAGATCTCATCATCATCCTCTCTATTCCTCTTCATCTCTTCTCCACACAAAGCCAAAAGGAAATGAGAGGGTCGAGCCAAAGCTGCTCAGACAGCAGCACACAGAAGTTCTGGGAAAACGCCCCTCTGCAAAAGCCATCGAAAGTTCCATCGGCTCTGCCCTCCTCCACCTCACGGTGACTGCCTACTACCTACTTGGGTTTAGTCCTCAATCAAGTCCTCCTCACCATCTTTTTAACAAATATCACTGAAGCTGGGTATGCTGGCTCACAGCACTCGAGAGGCTGAGGCAGGAGGGCTGCAAGTTTGAGGCCAGCCTGGGCTATAGTAAGACGCTATCGCAAAAAAAAAAAAAAAAAAAAAAAAACAGGCCGGAGAGATGGCTTAGCCGTTAAGGCATTTGCCTGCAAAGCCAAAGGATCCCTGTTCAATTCTCCAGGACCCACGTAAGCCAGATGCACAAGGGGGCACAACACGTCTGGAGTTTGTTTGCAGCAGCCTGAGGCCCTGTATGCCCATTTTCTTTCTCTCTCTCTCTCTCTCTCTGCCTTTCTCTCTCAAATAAATAAAATATATTTTAAAAAATCCAGCCAGGTGTGGTAGTGCATGCCCTTAATTCTAGCACTTGGGAGGCAGAAGAAGGAGGATTGCCATAAGTTCGAGGCCATCCTGAGACTACATAGTGGATTCCAGGTCAGCCTGAGCTAGAGTGAGACCCTACCTCAGAAAACAAAAAACAGAAAGACTACAAGTCATTGAAGAACTTCTTTCTTCCTTCCTTTCTGCCTGCTTCTTTTTTTTTTTTTTTTTAAGTTAGGTTCTCACTGTAGCCCAGGCTGACCTGGAATTCACTCTGTAGTCTCAGGGTGGCCTCGAACTCACTGCAATCCTCCTACCTCTGCCTCCCGAGTGCTAGGGTTAAAGGCATGTACCATCATGTCCCGCTCTGCCTGCTTTTTGGTGGTAGTGATGGTGTCTATTTTCTGGACTTGAGCTTACTACGTGGCTGTGGATGAACTTGAACATGTTTTTGGCATGCATATATGTGAGCTGGGTGCACACGTGTGCACACGCATGTGCACAGAGGCCAGAGGGTGATGGTGGGTGTCTTCTTTGATCACGCTCCCCCTTATTCAGCTGAACCCAGAGACTGCTGAATGGGCTAGTCTCACTAGCCAGCTTGCCCAGTGACCCCATGTCCTCTTCCAGAGTATCAGGACCACAGGCAGGCCATCATGTCCACCCAGCATTTCCACAGGTGCCAGGGGCCCCAGGGACACACTCTGGTCCTCACACTTGCACGGCATGCACTTTATCCTCCAAGCCATCTTCCCAGCCCTGACCTTGAACTCCTCATCTTCCTGCCTCCCCCTCGCATGTGTTGGGATTACAGGTGTGCTCCACCACACACAGCTAGTTGACTAATTTTTCTTTAGCAAGCCCCTTTGGTCTGGAGTAGTACTCCTCACCAGGAAGGTTTAAAAAAAAAAAAGCCAAGATTGCTCAGTGGTTAAAGCGCTTGCCTGCAAAGCCTAATGACCTTGGTTCAGTTCCTTAGTACCCACATAAAGCCAGATGCAGAAAGTGGTGCATGCATCTAGAGTTCATTTGCAGTGGCTGGAGGCCCTGGCACACTCATATTCTCTCTCTCCCTCCCTTCCCCTCTCTCTTTCTCTCTCTGCTTGCAAATAAATAATACATTTTTTTTTGAAAGTCACGATGGAATAAACTGAACATGTAGGGCAGTTGAGCCATGGTTGAGCAGTCATCTTGGACAGCCTAAATAGGAATATGGAGGTGTGAGGCCCCCACCCCAAGCCTTCACTCCTTCACTCCTTCAACACCCTCCCTCACTCCATCCCTCATGGTGTACCCATACTTCTCAATTTTGGAGACACAGCCGGACAGATCGGAAATGTTAACTGAGCTACAGTAATAGACAGGAGAGTAATGTCATATACTTAACATAAGCATTTACAATACATATTAGTCCCTCTCTCCATCTCTCTCTCTCTTTTTTATGTAGGGCCTCTGGCCCAGGCTGACCTGGAACTCTGTAGTCCCAGGCTGGCCTTGAATTTACAGTGATCTTCCTACCTCTGCCTCCCAAGTGCTGGGATTAAAGGTGTGCACCACCATGCCATGTTAATCATGTTAAAGGCTGCCTGAAGCCCACTGTTCAGAAGGGTCACTTAGCCTGACTCCACAATCTGTGGCTAGATGTTTGCATGTAGTTTATTTATTTATTTATTTACTTATTTATTTGAGAGAGAGAAAAATGGGTGTGTCAGGGCCTTTACCTGCTGCAAACGAACTCCAGATGCATGTGCCACCTTGTGCATCTGGCTTACATGGGTCCTGGGGAATGGAACCTGGGTCCTTTAGCTTTGCAGACAAGTGCCTTAACCGCTAAGCCATCCCTGCAGCTCACGTGTGCTGATACTCTCGCGTTCTCTCTCTGCGTGTGTGTGTGTGTGTGTGTGTGTGTGTGTAGCCACACCTTGCAGCCTCCAGCAGGCCAGCAAGCACCTAGGGGAAGTGCCAGTGAAACTAGCAGGAAGTGATGAGGAAATGGGCACTCTTTAAACTTTTATATGCTTCTGCATCTTTCAAATTTTAAGATTTTATGAATTCCTTTTATAAGTGAGGTTTTAAAAAATTAATATTTGCTAGGTGTGGTGGCACATGCCCCTAATCCCAACACTCGGGAAGCTGGGGTAGGAGTTTTGAGTTTGAGGCCAGCCTGAGATTACATAGTGAATTCCAGGTCAGCCTGGGCTGGAGCAAGACCTCAAAAAAAAAAAATTAATATTGAGTAAACACAGCTTTGCCCAGGCTCCTATGTGTTGTTCATTCCTCCCCCAGTCCCCAATTTCTAGACAGACAGACAGACACACACACACACACACACACACACACACACGCTACTTTCTTCAGGAAACCTGTTAAAGAGGAAGGATCCAGGGACCAGTCACCAGGTGAGGGCATTACGATTGTGACACTTGGTTCCAAATCATTGAATCATGGATCCTCCTGAACCACAGACGCTCTCACGGTGACCTGCTTGGCTTTTTGCAAGGATGAAGGACCCTTAAGGCCTTGCCATGGGGAGGTTCCATGGTGGGCAGCAGAGAATCATCGGCAAGCCCAGCGCTGAGATCTGAGGGCAGACCTGCTCCTTGGGGCCGAGGTGAGGCCCAGGCTTCCCTGAAGTCTCACAACTCCAGCTAGCCTGCCTCTCCTTGGGCGAGTGGAGGTGGAAAATGGATCTTATTTGTGGAGAAGAATCTGTCTGCCCTTCTTATCAGCTAGAGCAATAATCTCCAGAATCCCAAAATAAAATAAGAAAGAGAAAAAAGAAGGGAGGGAGGGAGGGAAAGAGGAAAGAAGGGAAGAAGGGAAGGAGGGAGGGAGGGAAGGAGGGAGGAAGGAAGGAGGGAGGGAGGGAGGGAAGAAAGGAGAGAAAGAAGCAAGAAGGAGAGAAAGAAAAAAGGAAGGAAAGAGAGAGAGCAAGCAAGCAAGCTGGGCATGGTGGCGCACATCTGTAAATTCTGTTACTCGGCAGGCTGAGGCGGGAGGACGGCCGCAGGTTCGAAGCCAGCTTGGGCTGCTTGGCGAGCCGGTCCCCCACGAGCGCAGCAGGGAAGTTCCGGGGTGCACAAACGCCCCCCGCAGGCCCCTCTCGCTCGTCCCGCCGCCCTCCCCGCTCCCCGGGGCCGGCGGGCGGTACCTGGCGGGGCCGACGCGGCGGGCGACCTTGGAGCCGAGGATCCTGCGCAGCAGGCGGCAGAGCCGCGGCCGGGCGGCGTCGCACGCGGAGCTCAGCCCCTCGCGCATGGCCACAGCTCCCCGCCCCGCGCTCCGTCCGGGACACCCGGCCACCTTATAGCCCTGGGACCCTGCAGCCCCCGCCCCTGGGCGGGGAGACCGCGTCCCGCGCTGGAGCCCCGCCCACGGGTCCCCAGAGGCCCAGGAGAATTGCACAGGTACCCCACCTGTGCCCTGGGGAATAGTGACATCGGGATTGTTTATTCCCCCCATGCAATAACCACCGGATAAACACCTCTCCCATTTGACAGTTTTTAGCTGGATCACTAGGCCCTTATCTGCTCTCCTCCCCTTAGGAAATCCAGCAAGGAAGGGAATTCTGTCTTATCACCTCCACTCTATTGAGGGAGGAAGCTGGAGGAACAGAGAAATCTGGAGTCTGGCTCACCCCTGCCCAGCAGTCTCATGGCCTCTGCTCAACATTAACTCTCTCTCACTAGAGCTGCCCCCGGGAAACGTTTCCTCTTTCCCCCGTAGCCTGCGTGACTCCCCATGACAAAGATAGCTTAAGGTTGGGGGTGACTTCTAGTGCCCGTTGGACAGAAGCACCCCCCAGCTTCTGCAGGGTCCCGGGCAACGCGGAAGGCGCGAGAACAAGGTATGGTGTTCGGTGTAAGTGGTTGTGGTGGGTGGGGCAGCTGATTTCTATCCAGGAAGGGTAGGGCTGCCAGCCCTCCGGGACCCTCCTGGCTGTATTTCAGTCTATTAGACACCAAGCCCAAAGACGAAAAGGGTGAACTTGGGTATTCTAAGCAGCTTGAAACCCAGATAGAAGCATTAGCTCAACTCTCTTCTAAGTCCCGTAGAATTCATTCCACAGTCCCCACACTCGCCTTACGGTCTCTAAAATAGGCGTGATCCCCCTGCATGCACACACCATGCTTGCTTCTGACTCACTTGTTTACACAAAATAGTAAAAGCACCGAGAATAGGGCTCCTGGTTTGAAAATTATGTTTCAAAATAAAAATAAACGATTGGCTCCTGTTGCTTTCAGACTAAAATTCCCTTTGTAGGTTGCTTCCTCTTCCAGGAACATCCGGCCAGCCATCCAGCTGGGCCACCCTTCCAGGAAGCCATCTCCTACTCACCTGCTTCTCCTGTCTACATACAAGCCAAGCACCCAGAGGGCTCCCCAGATGAAGCCCCTCTGCCCCAGGGGGCGGCGGGGGGCAGGGGAGAGAGCAGCCTCCTGCCCCATCCCTCCCACTGTTCATAACACTCTAACATCTTGTTCTTCCAGAGCCCCCCCAGAGCTGGCTGGGGTCTCTTTCCTCTGTCCCGGTCACAGCCCAGCACATAGTATGCCCTCAGGGAGCACTTAGAGCATTTAGACTTGGCTCAAATCTCAGCGACTCCACTTTCTAGAATCTGGCCTCAAATAGATCATTTGACCTTGTTAGAGGAAGATGATTACAGTTCTTGCTTGGTTACTGCTGAGGACACTAGAAATGTTATCTATGACTGCATATGTAATCCAGAGTCCACTGATAAACACAAGGGCTTTGTTGACTCGTTAACTGGAAGTAACAGTGCCAAGTGAGCAAGCCTTGCATATTATTGTTAGTGGCAGCCAACCCTGAGCCATCTCCCCAGCCAATAGATTTGTTGATGGGATAGAATCCATCCAAGACCTAACGCGTGGCAACTGGCATTGTAGTCATAAAGTAGACTGCCCAGTTTGAATGCCAGAAAAGCCACTTGTCAACTGTTAGATCTTAAAATCTCTCAGACATTCTAGGTTTCCGTATCCTCTTCCCTAAAACCACAGGATTGCTGGAGGGCTAAATGGATTTAGTGGCTGGTATTTTCTCTCCACCTCCAGTGTCTGATTTGAGCATTGCTGTTCTTCCGCCCCAGCAAGAAGAGGAGAGTGAAAAATAAGAGAGTCCAGAGCTGGAGACATGGCTCAGCAGTTAAGTCACTTGTCTACAAAGCTTAACAAACCCCAATTTGATACCCCAGAACCCACCTAAAGCCAGAGACACAAAAGTGACACATACATTTAAAAAAAAAAGTGACACATACATCTGGAGTTCATTTGCAGTGGCTAGAGGCCCTGGCATGCCCATTCTCTTTGACTGTCTCTCTTCTCTCTATATCTCTCTGCTTGCAAATAAATGAATAAAAATATTTTTAGGGCTGGAGAAATGGCTTAGCCGTTAAGGCCTTTGCCTGCAAAGCCAAAGGATCCTGGTTCAATTCCCCAGGACCCACGTAAGCCAGATGCACAAGGGGGCACATGCATGTGGAGTTTGTTTGCAGTGGCTGGAGGCCCTGGCGCACCCATTCTCTCTCTCTCTCTCTCTCTCTCTCTACCCCTTTTGATCTCAAATAAATTAATTAAATGAAATATATTTTTAAAAAATAGTCCAAAAGAATGAAAGAAAAAAATACAGGCTGTCCGGTTTGCTAGTGTGTCTCATGGCCCACTGTCCCTCCAGGCTTTGCCTCGGGGTCTGAGCTCAGGTCTCCCATATGGTCCACAGATACAAGTCCTCAGAAGTAAGCGACAGTACTGTGGGAAGGGGTGGGCTGAAGAGCCCAGGTTGGAGGGTACCGTGTGAGATGCCTCAAGGAAACACCGGGTAAGATGAGCTGGACCAGGGACCTGAGGGAGGCCGGGCTGGGTAGCCATAGGGTCAAGCCTCAGTGTGGGAACAGGTCACGGGCAGACTCTAGAGTAGAAGCATGGCTTGCAGGAAGTCAAGTTAGTGGGAGGGGTGGAGAGTGGGGGAATCCCTGGGGCCAGCTGGCTGGGGTCAAAATAGCTAGATGAAAAGAAGGAAGGGCCAGGCATGGTGGCACACGTCTTTAATCCCAGCACTCAGGAAGCACAGGTGGGAGGATTGCTGTGAGTTCAAGGCCAGCCTGGAACTGCAAAGTGAGTTCCAGGTCAGCCTGGGCTACAGTGAGACCCTACCTCAAAAACAAAACAAAAAACAAAACAAACCTAAAGATGAGAAGGAAGGGATGAAGGCAGTGTGAGTCTACAGCACTTTTTGTTTGTTTATTTTTCCAGGTAGGGTTCTCGCTCTAGTCCAGGTTGACCTCAGACTCACAGCGATCCTCCTACCTCTGCCTCCTAAGAGCTGGGATTAAAGGCGTGCTCCACCACGCCCAGTTAGTCTGCAGCACTTTGAGACTGAAGTACCAGCAGAATATTTACAGGCCACCCAGTGCTGTACTGTACCCCTAGACTATATGACCCAGCACCCCTAGCAGCTATATTTCAAACTGTCTCCTCCAGTTCTCAGCACATAATCACACCTGGGCCATCTTACTCTCTTCCTACAGGTGAGGAGTTTGAGGCCTGAAGGCTAGGTACTTGCCAAAAGTCACAGGGCTATGAAGTGTGGCAAAGCCACTCCCTCCCAAGATCCATTTGTAAACGCAGCTGCCCAAGACAAGAGAAATCAGATTGTTCTGTTTCCCACCTCCAGGGGGCGCCCTCCCCACCGACATCCCAGGTAAATCTGGGGCTTTGAGGCTGTGAGATGGCCCTGTGCAGACCAAAGCTCAGATTTGATTTGCTGTGACCTGACATTGCAGCAGGGCCTGTCTTTCCACCTGAGCAAATCTCAAGACCGAGGCTGGGAGCGTGGACCCTAGCCTTGTCTAGACATCTGTCCACTGACTGCCTGGGGGACCAGCTAGCTCAGTTCTAAGTCACATCGGTCTTGTTCTAGGCTGGATTTAGGTGTCCCCTGTCATCAGAAGTCAGGTGAGCCAGTCCTTCCCTTCACAGAGCCTCCAGCGCCTCACCTGAAGACTAAGACCCTAGCGAAGGACCTCGTGGAGGTCAACGGACACGTAGGGCCCGTGCGGAGCGTGCACTGCGTAGCCCCGGCAACGAGGAGACCTCGATAAATAGTGACCCGTGCTACTGTTTATCCAGTGCTTGTGACACGAGGACTCACTTCAGAAACCACCTCACACATGCTTGTCATTTCATCCACAACACCGCAGACCGGAGGCTCGGAGAGCTGAACCTGACCCGGGTCACACAGCAGACAGGAGATGGCACAGGGGGCCATCCTGACACCCTTCAGCAAGCGGATAGTCACCACTTCTAACGAGGTGAGGCTCATGCCCTGGCCAGTCAGTATGTCACCCGGTTCTGACCACCAGGCTCTCCAGCCGCCATTCTCACACACACTCCCCACTTCTTCCTCCAGATGCCAAACTCCCTCGGGGTCAGCACGGAGCCCCAGCACCTTGTGAAAGAAACACAGTAGCTGAATCAAATTCCTGCAGCACCTTGGAGACTAAGGCCTCAACCAGGAGGCCAGAAGCCGAAGGGACACTTCTAAACGAGGGCCACGGAGGGGGGGACAGGAGCCAAGACAAGACAAGCTGGAGGTGGCAGCGGGGACTGCTTACCTAAGGACGGCCTGCGGGACCTTCCTCACGTTGTTGTTAATGTCCTTTTCTTCCATAGAGTTACACTGGTAGGACTTGGCTCGGAACAGGAACTTCCAGGGACAGGCCATGTCTGTGGCTTGGCTAAGCAAGACCCAAATGTGAATTTGAGCTCCAATGCTCTCTGAGGAACGTGCAGGAAGCCGTGAGGCACGGTGAAAGAAGTGTTTATAGAACGGGACCTTCCCACTGTGGCTAGTGTCCTGGAGAATCAAGAGAAAGACCAGTCAAGGCTTGAACAGCCATTCTCCATCCTTATGCCCTGGGTTTGCTTTTTGTTTGTTCTGTTTTGTTCTGTTCTGTATTTTTTGGTGGGGGTGGGGAAGGTCTCGCTCTAACCCAGGCTGGTGTGGGATTCACTATGTAGTCTCAGGGTGGCCTCGAACTCACAGCAGTCCTCCTACTTCTACCTGGGTGTTTAATCTTAGCAACTGCAGTTGAGACTCTGGATGCGGCTTCAATGCTGTAAAGGAACAACACTGGACCCCCTCGCTGCCACTTATCAAGGACAAGCCGAATGCCCCAAGAGCCCCTCTAGTGGGACTCAGTGGCTCACGTGGTCTGGACACAGGGTCCATCCTTGGACTCAGGCGAGGTGGACAGGAGCTGGGTGACCACTGAAACCAGCCTGGCCCTGCGTGACACCTGCTGGGGAGACAGGAGGAACAGCCGTCATTAACAACTGTCGCGCTACGCCTGAGCTCGGGGCCGGCACTCAAGTGTGGCCACCTTTATTTTAAGATTTGGGGGTCACGGTCATCAATATTATACCACGTGCTCCTTTTCTAGTATTCAAGGAGAAAATAATAACCTATGAAAATATATATTCTATGGGAGTGGTGGCACACACCGTTAATCCCAGCACTTGGGTGGCAGAGGTAGGAGGATCACTGTGAGTTCAAGGCCAGCCTGGGACTACAAAGGGAGTGCCAGGTCAACCTGAGCTAGAGTGAGATTCTACCTCAAAAAAAAAAAAAAAACCCACAAAACCATATATATATATGTATGTGTATGTATATATATGGTTTTTTGGTATATATAGTTCTTTTTCTTTCAGGTAGGGTCTCACTGTAGCCCTGGCTGACCTGGCACTCCCCTCTGTAGTCCCACACTGGCCTCAAACTCACAGCGATCCTCCTGCCTCTGCATCCTGAGTGCGGAAATTAAGCACATGCACCACCACACCTGGCTCATGGTCATCTTCTTTTAAAAAGCATAAGAAACAGAGACCTGAGACCCAGCGCAGTCTGGATTGGAGCTCGCCTATGGCAAACGCCCTCCCTGGGAAGGAAAGGACACGCTGGAGGAATGTCGCCCAGTTCTAACCACTAGACTCTCCAGCTTCCATTCTCGCTCTTTTCTCCGTCCTCTAGATCCCAAGCTCCTCGAGGCCAGCATGGTACCCCAGCCCTGCTCTTCACACAGTAGCTGAATCAAATGCCAGTGGCAGCAGCCATGGGAAGCCATGTGGAAGCCTTAGAGCCCCATTAACATGGGTCCTATTCTTAGCTCTACTAGTCACTTGACCAGGTTCAAGTTAGTTAACTGAAACTCATTTCTTCCCCCATAAAATGTGCTTAAAATTTTCCACCTTCTCAGAATCAGGAGTGGTGTACATCTTATAGAGGCTGAAATCATCCCTGTACAGTAAAAATGCACAGTAAGATACAAATAAATAAATAGAAATTAAAAATAAAATGCTTAGAAGGTGTTCTCCCTACCCCTTCTAAATTTTCCAGAGAGGTTTTCCTTATAATGTGGTCACCACAGAAAATATTTGCACAAAAAAAAAATCTGGGGCTGGAGAGATGGCTCAGTGGTTAAGGCACTTGCCTGCAAAGCCTAACGACCTGGGTTTGATTCCCCAGTGCCCACATAAAGCCAGATATACAGAATGGTGCATGCTTCTGCTGTTCATTTGCAGCAGCTGGAAGCCCTGGTGTGCCCATTCTGTCTGTATCTCTTCTCTCTCTCCTTGCAAATAAATAAATAGAAATTTAAAAGCTCTGAGCAACACGTCTGTCTAAACGACTGAACGTCCTGTGGACATCTCTTCCCCTAGACTTCTGTCCATCTACCCACCAATTCCCCCAGGGAGGCACTTGCAAGAGCAGCTGTTCTGACCCAAAAACAACTCACCTCGCAGCCAGCTAGGTTGCTCTGCAGAGTGAGGTTCGGTTCCACAGACAGGGGTTACAACCCAGGCCTGGGGGACCTCAGAGGCGTCCCTGATTGCCCAGTGCACTGAGGTGGCTGGGAAGTGTCAAGCCAGAGAGACACTTTTCTCCGGGTCAGAGTCTCACTCTTCCACCTCCTGCCAAGCTGTGAACCCGGGATCTGCCACCATCTATTTATATACCCACTTCATGCCCTATGGGGCTATTTTACATAAAGCTGCTTATTTATTTCCAAAGGGAGCGTCCCTGGCTGGGTGTGCAGTTAGCTCATTTACAGCAGGCTGGGACTCCTGGCATGTGGGGACTATTACGTCACTCTCTCTGCTGCATCCTCACCAAAGCCACCTCTTCCTGGTCCCAAGTCCAAGGTCCAAGGCGTAGCCGTGCACCAGCAGGGTGGCCTCCAATACAGGAATCACCAGGGTCAGACTCCCCCCGCCCAACACACACACCAAGCCACATAGCCTGGCTTTCACCATCCAGGGGACTTTTTTTTGTCCTCAGCGGGGGGGGGGGGGGGCGGGGGGGGGGAGAAGTGGGGAGGGCTCTCTGGTTAATCCCATCTCACTTCCAGTTTTGCAACAGGAGTCCAAGAAGCTGGGAAATAGTAAGCAACGTGCTTGAAAGAAAGCTGCAGTTTCTGAGATGCCAGATGATGCCAATATTCCAACAGGCCCCTGAACTATTCATCTTGAGGTTTTTGGAAAGGAAGGAAATGGGTTGTTGGTGCTGCGAGGCCCCTGAGGTGCTGTGCTGTTGCTCACGTCTCTGTTTAGCAGTAAGCCTGTGTGAGCAGAATGGCAGAGAGGAGTTAGTTCTACACTGGGAAAAGGTGTGTTTTTTGGTTTTGTTTTGTTTTGTTTTGTTTTGTTTTGTTTTGTTTTGTTTTTTAATGCTGTGGAAATTATGGTGTAACTTTTTTTTTTCTTTTTTTGGTTTTTCAAGGTAGGGTTTCACTCTAGCCCAGGCTGACCTGGAATTCACTCTGTAGTCTCAGGGTGGCCTTGAACTCACAGCGATCCTCCTACCTCTGCCTCCCGAGTGCTGGGATTAAAGGCGTGCACCACCACGCCCGGCTATGGTGTAACTTCTTAAATACAAAATTACAGTTTTCTTTTTTAATTTATTTTTTGGTTCTTTTGAGATAGGGTCTCACTGTAGCCCAGGCTGACCTGGAATTCACTCTGTAGTCTCAGGGTGGCCTCGAACTCTTGGTGATCTTTCCTACCTCTGCCTCCCGAGTGCTGGGATTAAAGGCATGCACCACCACACCCTGCCAAATTACAATTCTATAATGGCTCAACTGCAATATTCTTAAATGGTGTGGCATTTTCCATTATAAAGTCAAATAGCAACCAAAGTAGGAGAAAGGGAAGAGATCGTGCGAAAAGTCCCCTGGAATTTCAGCATCCCACCACACCCTGCCACCGTCCACCCATCTTCCTAAACACCCCAAATTCAGCTCAGCTGCATGCATTGTGTTTGTCTAAGAGACATGAACTCAAAGTCTGCAAATAGATGTGAGGTGACTCAAAGCTCTTTGTCGAGTGAATGAATTAATATTTTATTTATTATTTATTTGCAAGGAGAGAGAAAGAGAAAGAGAAAGAGAATGGGCATGCCAGGGCCTCTTGCCACTATAAACAAATTCCAGAGGCATGTGCATCTGGCCTTACGTGGGCACTGGGGAATCAAATCCAAACCATCAGCTTCTTAAAAAAATATATTTTATTTTTATTTATTTATTTGACAGAGAGAAAGAGGGAGAAAGAGAAGGAGAGAGAGAAAATGGGCGCACCAGGGCTCCAGCCACTGCAAACGAACTCCAGACATGTGTGCCCCCTTGTGCATCTGGCTAACATGGGTCCTGGGGAATTGAACCTGGATCCTTTGGCTTTGCAGACAAATGCCTTAAATGGTAAGTCATCCCTCCAGTCCCAAAACCATCAGCTACTAAGATGAACTTGTGGGGCTGGAGGGATGCCTGTGAAGCCTAAGGACCCAGGTTCGATTCCTCAGGTCCCACATAAGCCAGATGCACAATGGTGGCACATGCATCTGGAGTTTGTTTGCGGTGGCTAGATGCCCTAGCATGCCTATTCTCTCTCTCATTCAGTCTCTGTCTCTAATAAATAAATTTTAAAAAATCTTAAAAAGAAAAAAAACAGTTGAACTGGCTTTGTTAAATGCCCTTGGCTGTGCATGGTGGTGCACACCTTTAATCCCAGCATTTGGGAGGCAGAGGTAGGAGGATTGCCATGAGTTTGAGGCCAGCCTGGGACTACAGAGTGAGTTCCAAATCAGCCTGGATTAGAGTGAGACCCTACCTCAAAAACCCAAAATAAGCCGAGCGTGGTGGCGCACACCTTTAATCCCAGCACTCGGGGCAGGGTGGGGGGGAGCACCGAGAGAGTTCGAGGCCACCATGAAACTACGTAGTGAATTCCAAGTCAGCCAGAACTAGAGTGAGACCCTACCTCAAAAAAAAAAAAAAAGGAATGATAATAAATAAATAAATTTCTGCTTTTGATCCACAGTTGATTGAATGTGCTTGAAATGTGGAGCCCTCACCCCAATCCCACTGTTGCAGTTGTTGAGTACAAAGAGGGAAATTAGAACAGAACAAACGGTGGACTTCTAAAGCCCAACCCAAAACTTTCATCTGGGCTGGAGAGATGGCTTAGCGGTTAAGCGCTTGCCTGTGAAGCCTAAGGACCCCGGTTCGAGGTTCGACTCCCCAGGACCCACGTTAGCCAGATGCACAAGGGGGCGCACGTGTCTGGAGTTCGTTTGCAGTGGCTGGAGGCCCTGGTGCGCCCATTCTCTCTCTCTCTCTCTCTCTCTATCTGCCTCTTTCTCTCTGTCGCTCTCAAATAAATAAATAAGAATAACGAAAGAAAAAATTAAAAAAAAAAACTTTCATCTGCGGAGTACGGGGATAGCAGAGATTGTCACACTTTCCCCTCTAAATTTCTGGGCCTGCACAGCCACCTTTCCCTTGGCGTTACTCTCCCAACAAGCGGCATTCCTGGGCCTCGTCTGATGATGGATGCGGCAGGTGAACGCTGCTGGGGAGAAATCAAAGAGCACCTTGAAAGGCAGGTGGAGACAGGTGGGCCCCTCTGGGGGTGGCAGTGGAGGCACAAGGCAGCTGGGTGAAATGCCCTCCTTCCCCCTCTCGGTGTATCTCAGGTACTGTGTCAATACCCTCCCCCCACTATCTGGGTATCTCAGGCACTGTGCCAACGTCATGCTGGGACCGAGTCTGTCAAATAGAGTGGACCTGTACCTAATCCAAGCTGTGAAGATGATTTGGTTGTAGCTGGTGTTTGGGGATCAGTAGCTGTCAAGTCCTTTCTTCAGAACAGCGACCAAGGCTGGGTTGTAGCTCAGTGCTTAGCAGGTACAAGGCTCTGAGTTCTATTCCCAGCACTGCAAAAAGCTCCGTGTTGTGACACGCGTCCATATACATAGCAAGCTGAAGACCGGCCTAGGACACATGAGACCCGGTGTCAACAAAAATTAAAGCTAAAAACCAGCCAGGCGTGGTGGCGCACGCCTTTAATCCCAGCACTCGCGAGGCAGAGGTAGGAGGATCGCCGTGAGTTGGAGGCCACCCTGAGACTACATTGTGAATTCCAGCTCAGCCTGGGCTAGAGTGAGACCCTACCTCGAAAAACAAAACAAAACAAAAATTAAAAAGTAAAATAAAATAAAAACCAGGGGCTGGAGAGATGGCTTTGTGGTTAAGGTACTTACCTATTAAGCTTAAGGACCTGAGTTAAATTCCCCAGTACCCATGTAAATGCCAGATATACAAGGTGGCACATGCATCTGGAGTTCATTTGAAGTGGCTAGAGGCCCTTGCATGCCCATTCTTTCTCTTTCTGTCTGCCTCTTTTTCTCTCTATCTCTCCAAATAAATAAATATTAAAAAAAAAAAAAAACTGGGCGCAGTGGCGCACACCTTTAATCCCAGCACTTGGGAAGGAGAGGTAGGAGGATCACCATGAGTTCAAGGCCAGCCTGAGACTACATAGTGAATTCCAGGTCAGCCTGGGCCAGAGTGAGACCCTACCTCAAAAAAAAAAAAAAAGAAAAGAAAAGAAGAAACTAGCCACTGGGTTGAAGAGATGGTTTAGCAGTTAAGGTACTTGCCTGCAAAGCCAAAGGACCCAGGTTCAATTCTCCAGGACCCACATAAGCCAGATGCACAAAGTGGCGCATGCATCTGGAGTTCCATTTGCAGTGGCTGGAGGCCCTGGCATGCCCATGCTCTCTCTCTCTCTCTCTCTCTCTCTCTGTCTGTCTTCTCTATCTCACTTTTTCTCTCCTCTCAAATGAATAAATAAATAAAATATTAAAAAAAAAAACTCAGCCACCAAGCTAAGGCTCATCCCCACCATTCAACCCACACAGCAGTCTTTTTGTGGTAGGTGTTGAGATTAAGTTGCACTTTATAGACAGGGACATTGAGGCTCAGCCAGGTGACATGGCTTACCTAAGATCCCAGTCAGGCAGGTGTCCTGACTCACAGCCTGTGCTCTCCCCTCACCCCCACCCTCTGAGGAACAAAGCTGGGACAGGATTCCAGGGGAGCCTGGCTCCAAGGCACGTACCCCACCCCCTTTCTTGACATCGCCCCATGCCACTCCTCCTGATTACATGATTAGGATACTTACAGACGCCATGTCCTGAGTAGAGCCAGGCCTGCATATATATATATATATATATATATATATATATATATATATATATATATGTATATATATATATATGTTATATATATGTGTTTTATATATATATATATGTTACATATATATATGCTATATATATATAACTTATTTGTTTGTTTGAGAGTGGGAAATAGGCAGAGAGAGAGAGAGAGAGAGAGAGAGAATGGGCGCACCAGGGCTTCCAGCCACTGCAAATGAACTCCAGACACATGTGTCACCTTGTGCATCTGGTTTACGTGAGTACTGGGGAATACGAACCGAGGTCCTTTGGCTTTGCAGGCAGACACCTTAACCGCTAAGCCATCTCTCCAGCCCCAGGCCTGGCTTTTGACCATCCATCGTCTGGTAAGCCCTCCAAGAACACCATGTGATGGGTGCTGTTGTTACCCCACTTTCACAAGAAATGAAGCGGAGACATAGGAAGGTGACAAAGTCGAGGCGTAACCCAGATCTGAGGCCTAGGGTTCTTGCTGGCTCCCCGAGGACCCCTAGCCTGGTGAGGTCACTTCACTGGACATGAGCGCATGAAGGAGGGGAGGGGAAGAAAGGTGGGAACTGAGGCCAAGGTAAGCGCTGAGACAGATCTGAAGTGTCACGTCACCCCTGGGCGCCAGCCTCCGTCACCAGCTCTGTGAGACACCCTGGGAAGAGAAGAGTTGCACAGAGTCTAGGGGGTGGGAAAGCGGGCCGGGGGTGGGGGTGGGGGGGAGGGAAGGGCTGCCTCTCAAAGCCTGGCCCACCTCCCTGAGAAAACTAACCTCCTATTTACTTTGCAGAGGAGTCTATAGCCCAGAAAGGAGATGGGACTGGGTTGAGCGACCCAGGGACAAGAGACAGTCAGGATTTGAACCCAGAACTCCGAGGCTCCCCACAGGCCCATGTGTGCCACACTATGTGTGTTGTGGGAGCCCGTTAGGCCGGCTCAGCACAGTGCTGGGCAAAGGCATCCGAAGACAGCCCTGTTGGCGCTCTCAGAATCTACACGGAGACGGTGGGCGGGCAGCCGAGGCTCCATGAGGCCCGGAGGCCTGTCCGCCATGTTCAGCCTGCATGTTCCGCAGCCCCCAGCAGTGCTCGGTATCAGGGGCAGGAAGGAACTGGGCACTGCATGGGTAGCAGCTGCAAGGTAATGTCATTGTCCCATACTGCAGGAGGGAGGCTCGGAAGGCATCCAGTGACTCAGAGAGCACAAATGGAATGCTAGCTACACAAAAGGCACGGAGAGCTCAGCTATCCTTCCCCGAGGTATTGTGCTGCTCTAGAAACCTTTGAGCACTGGCTGTGCCACTCACATGCCAAGCATACCAAGCCTTCAGGGACTAGGATGGTCAGGAAGCTGAAATTCTTTGTTTGTTTGAGACAAGATCTTTTTCTTTTTTTTCTTTTTCCAAGGTAGGGTCTCACTCTAGCCCAGGCTGACCTGGAATTCACTCTGTAGTCTCAGGGTGGCCTCGAACTCACGGCGATCCTCCTACCCCTGTCTCCCGAGTGCTGGGATTAAAGGCGTGCGCCACCACGCCCAGCCTTGAGACAAGATCTTAAGCAGCCCAGGCTAACCTTGAACACAGTATGCAGCTGAGAATGGCCTTTGAACTCCAGGTATTTCTGCCTCCACCTCCTGAGTGCTGGGATCACTACCATTCCCTGCTTATTCTCTGCAGAGGCTTGAACCCAGGGCCTCTTGGGTGCTAGTCAACCACTCCATCTGCTGAGTCACATCCCCAGCTGCAGGAGGCCCATATCCTTTAGATGATGGGAACACGGCAAGGCTAGGATGATTGAGATAGCACGGGGAAACTGAAGAGGGCATCTTGGGCCAAGGGAAAAGCCTTAACCTTCCTCATCTGTTGGTAAGCGAGCTGTTTTGTGTCCGTCCTCCCAAGTGCAGACTCCTTATCGCTCAACCTCAGGGGATTTCCACCCTCACCCAGGAAGCTCCCAAGTGTCAGCCTGGCACCTGCTGCCCCAAGCGGGACTGAACAAAGAAGCCGGGAGCCTGGTATGCTAGTGCACACCTGTGATCCCAGCACTTGGAGGCTGAGGTGGAGGACTGTCACTGTTTGCTGAGTTACACCAGCAAGACCATGTTTAAAAACAAAAACAAAACCAACGGAGCAAACAACAAAGCAACCCTAGGCCCTTTTTGGCTATTCGTCTCTTCTAAACCACCAAGGTCACTGCTCTAGTAAGTCCCCCTACCCTTGTCTCAGCCTGTCTGGGTTGAGATGGGAGACCCCCACTCCCACATGGGCTTTACCGTCTCTTGCCTCCCTCAAGGCAGGAGCTCTCTGTACTCCCTCCTCTTAATCTAATAAAGTCTCTCTGGGCTGGAGGGATGGTTTAGCAGGTAAGGCATCTGCCTGCAAAGCCAAAGGACCTCGGTTGGGGCCGCATGCATCTGGAGTTCGTTTGCAGTGGCTGGAAGCACCCATTCTCTCTCTCTCTCTCTCTACCTCTTTCCCTCTTTCAAATAAATAAATAAAAATAAATATTTTAGCCAGGCGTGGTGGTGCACACCTTTAATCTCACCACTTGGGAGGCAGAGGCAGGAGGATCACCACCAGTTCGAGGCCACCCTGAGGCTACATAGTGAATTCCTGGTTAGCCTGAGCTAGAGTGAGACCCTACCTCAAAAAACCAAAAAAAAAAAAAAAAAAAAAGTAAAAATAAAAATAAATAAATATTTTAGCAAAGTCTCTTTATTTATTTTTTTAATTTTTTGTTTTTATTTATTTATTTGAGAGTGACAGACAGAGAGAGGAAGAGGCAGATAGAGACAGAGAGAGAATGGGCGCGCCAGGGCTTCCAGCCACTGCAACGAACTCCAGACACGTGCACCCCCTTGTGCATCTGGCTAACGTGGGTCCTGGGGAATCGAGCCTCAAACCAGGGTCCTTAGGCTTCACAGGCAAGCGCTTAACCGCCAAGCCATCTCTCCAGCCTCGCAAAGTCTCTTTAAACCTTAAAAGAAATACCTCATAGGCTGGGCGTGGTGGCGCACACCTTTAATCCTACCACTTGGGAGGCAGAGGCTGGAGGATCGCTGTGAGTTCGAGGCCACCCTGAGACTACATAGTGAATTCCAGGTCAGCCTGGGCTAGAGTGAGACCCTACCTCAGAAAACTAAAAACAAAGAGAGAGTTGGGCTGGAGCAATGGCTCAGCGGCTACAGAGCTTGCCTGCAGAGCCTAACAATTTGATTCCCCAGCCAGCACCCGTGTAAAGTCAGATGCACAATGTTGCAAGCATCAGGAGTTCATTTTCAGTGACTGGAGGCCCAGGTGCACCCATTCTCTATCTTTCCGTCTCTCCTCCTACTTGCAAATAAATAAGAATATGAAAAAGGAGGGTCTGGAGATATGGCCAGCAGTAAAATGCTTGCACACAAAGCCAGGTTTGATTCTCCAATACTCACATAAAGCCAGATGCACAAAGAGGCACATGTGTTTGCAGTGGCTGGAGGCCCTGGTGTGCCCATTCTCTTTGTCTTTCTTCTGTCTCTCTCTGCTTGCAAATATATCTATCTATCTATCTACACACACACACACACACACATATTTTTTGTTTGTTTTTTTTGAGGTAGGGTTTCACTCTAGTCTAGGCTGACCTGGAATTCACTCTGTATTCTCAGGGTGGCCTCAAACTTATGGTGATCCTTCTACCTCTGCCTCCCAAGTGCTGGAATTAAAGACGTGCAGCACCATGCCAGGTTTATATCTATCTATCTATCTATCTATCTATCTATCTATCTATCTATCTATATATATATGTATAAATATATTTTAACAAACTCCAGATACATGCGCTACCTTGTGCATATGGCTTACATGGGTCTTGGGGAATTGAACCTGGATCCTTTGGTTTTGCAGGCAAGTGCCTTAACCGCTAAGCCGTCTCTCCAGCCCAATAAAAAAGGACAGATATATTATTTGGTTTTTTGAGGTAGGGTTTCACTCTATCTCAGGCTGACCTGGCATTCACTATGTAGTCTCAGGGTGGCCTCGAACTCACAGCGATCCTCCTACCTCTGCCACCGAGTGCTAGGATTAAAGGTGTGTGCTACCACGCCTGGCTAAAAATTATTTTTTAAAAATGATAAAGAGGAGCTTTTTATTAAAAAAGGGAGGGAGAGACTTGGGTACTGTACCCCCTCCTGCCTTCTCATGGGCAGGAGCTCTCTGTACTTTCTCCTCTTCACTTCTCTTGATCTGATAAAGTCTCTCTAAACCTTAAAAAAATAATGGAGCTGGGCATGGTGGCGCAGGCCTTTAATCCCAGCATTTGGGAGGAAGAAGTAGGAAGGATCGTTGTGAGTTCAAGACTCCATAGTGAATTCCAGGTTAGCCTGGGCTAGAATGAGACTCTACCTTGATAAACCAAAAATAAAAATAAAAAATAAAAATAAAAAGACTTTGGTATACGTGGAATAATCTTTGTTTAATAGTTGGAATGTTTCTTTTGGTGTGTGTGTAATACGTAGAGTATGTGTGTATGGTATGTGAACATATGTGTGAAGATGTTCGTGCCTCATGCACACATGTGGGGGGCAGAGGAGGCCAGCAAATGTCCCTGCTGTGTCACTCTCCCACCTTGTTTTCTTGACGTAGGGTCTCTCTGGGATTAAAGGTATGTCCCACCACACGCAACCCTGGAATATTTTTTAAGATTATTTTTAAATTTTATTTTATTTATTTATTTGCAAGCAGAGAGAGACAGACAGAGAATGGACGCACCAGCTACTGCAAACAAACTCCAGACACATGTGCCTCCTTGTGCATCTGGCTTACAGCAGGTCCTGGATAGTAGAACCAGGATCCTTTGGTTTCACAGGCAAGTACCTTAACCGCTAAGCCATCTCTCCAGCCTGGAATATTTTTTTGATGTGGCTACATTATTGATCAATTGACTGTTTTCCACATATGAAATAAGCCAAAATTTAACCCAGGTATGGTGGCCTACACCTGTAATCCCAGCACTCCAGAGGCAAAGGACCAGAAGTTCAAGGTCATCTTCAGCTACATAGAAAGTTTGAGGCCAGCCTGGGCCACACGACATCCTGTCTCAAAAACACAATAAAACAAAACAGAAAAAGAGTAAAAATATATTTATTTAAGAGTAAATTTAAGGAAAAGGACATTTAATAGTTCTGAACATAAAGGGAAGTACACAACATGATACATCTGCATACATGATACATGTGACACCTGTGGCTAGTCACATATCCTACACTGACCTGACCTCACTCCACTCTCCTGTTCAAAAAAACAAAAATAGACCAGGAATGGTGGTGCAGCACCTTTAATCCCAATACTCGGGAGGCAGAGGTGGGAGGACCGCCATGAGTTCAAGGCCACCCTGAGACTACATAGTGAATTCCAGGTCAGCCTGAGCTAGAGTGAGACCCTACCTCGAAAAATGGAAAAAAGAAAAGGCTTCTATGGAGCCTCCAGTTTTTGTTTTTGTTTTTTTTTGAGGTAGGGTCTCATTCTGGCCCAGGCTGACCTGGAATTCACTACATAGTCACAGGGTTGCCTTGAACTCATGGCAATCCTCTTACCTCTGCCTCCTGAGTGCTGGGATTAAAGGCATTAAAGGCGGCATGCACCACCACCACGCCCGGCAGGAGCCTCCAGTTTTGATTGCCTGATTCATCTAGGTCCCATGGACCCGGTATCATTTGATATCTGACCACTAGAGGGCATGAATCACACAAATTCTAACAGCCAAGGTCTTTACCACCTTGAGTGACTTTGAGTTTACCAAAGCAGAGGGATTTTTGCTGGACATGATCTGGTGGTCATTCTGGGGTGGTCAGACCGGCGTGGACTGGGGGATGGGTGGGCTTTGCTTTCTGAGTCCTTTGACAGTGATGCTAGCTGCTGGTGCGGGATGGTGCGGTGGCCGAAGGTGGACCTGGTCTGGCCATATGGATGGACAGAAGGACAGATGGATGGATGTGTTTTATTGCAATGCTCAATGCTGCAGTTAAACACAGAGATTCACACAGGCTGGGCAAGTGATCTCCCATTGAACTCTATCCTTAGCTAAGGGCTTGGTTTCTTAAACTCACTAAGGAGCAGAGGATGGGCTTGAACTTCTGATCTTGCATCCACTTCCCACATGCTGGGATTACAGGAGTACACCATCACACCTGGTTTATGTGATACTAGGAATCAAAGCCAAGACTTTGAGCATGCCATATAAACTCTCTATGAACATGCTATCTCCTTAGTCTCATAACCTTTTATTATTTATTTATTTATTAGAGATAGTATCTATCCATCTAATCCAGGCCTTGAACTTTGCAATCCTTCCTGCTTCTCCCTCCAGAGTGCTAGAATCATAGGTGTTCCCAACCAGGCCCTGCCCTTGTTTTGTCATTACTGCTTAACTCCCATCTTTTGTTTTGTTTTGTTTTGTTTTGTTTTGTTGTGTTTTGTTTTTTTGAGGTAGGGTCTCACTCTGGTCCAGGCTGACCTGGAATTCACTATGAAGTCTCATGGCCTCAAACTCGTGGTGATCCTCCTACCTCGGCCTCCCGAGTGCTGGGATTAAAGGAGGCCAAGGTAGGAGGACCCTTGTTGAGTTCGAGGCCACCCTGAGACTACATAGTGAATTTCAGGCCAGCCTGGGCTAGAGTGAGACCCTACCTCAGGATTAAAGGCGAGCGCTACCACGCCTGCTTTAACTCCCATCTTGAAGAGGCTCCTTCAGCAACTCCCTTACTTGGCCAATTCCCTTCTGACGGGTCTGAGCCATGATCCCCCTTCTGTGTATCTCTCATGACCCTGAGTTGATTGGACAAGGGTGGGCAGGTCACCCCAGGGTAGCCAGTGGCTTCAGAGGCAGCCTCTCTGCCTTTAGGGGTGGTGGAAGTGGAGACAGTTGGTGGAGCATGGGGGATCAGAGCCCCAGTGCAGAAGTATAAGTGAGCAGTTGAATAATACTCCTGGGTTTCGTTAATGGCCCAGAGCATTCTATGGCCAGCTCATTGATGTGAGAGGCTTAACTTCTTGGCAGCTTCCTAAAGAGCCTACCATAGGTGCCACCGTTTTATTGAGGAGGTCTCCAATCTCACGATGAAAAATGGAACTAAGGAAGGACAGGAGTTCAGAATGGGATTAAGTGCCGCACTGGAAAGTACCATGATAGCAGCCTGGCAATGTTTCTGAGAGAGTTTAGGCTGAGAATCCTGTTGGAGAGATAAGGAGAAAGACAGCCGCTCTGCCCCTAGCTTCAGAATGCCTTTAGCAGCAAAGGTTTATGATCTCAGCAGGGCCCATCTGCCCCACGTAGAATGTGTACTGTGGAAACGCAGGTTTTCTCACCGTGAAGCAGAGGGGAGTTAGGCCACTCCCATGATGCCACAAGACTCTTATCCCTAACTGACTGAAAGCCTTAAGCAATAAGCTCAGTGTCCGCCCCCTGGTCCACTCATCAGATCTGCTGCAATGGCCTCTTACCTTGCTCTGGGGGGCATCTGGGCCCAGAGGCACTGGACTCCATCAGAGGAAGATCACCAGCAGAATTTGGTTTGATTTTAATCAGCATTGACTCTTTATTTTCTTTTCTTTAAATTATTTTTATTTATTTATTTGAAAGAGAGAGAAAGAAGCAGAGAATGGGTGCGCCAGGGCCTCTAGCCACTGCAAATGAAGTCTAGACACATGTACCACCTTCTGCATCTGGCTTTACGTGGGTCCTAGGGAGTGGGACCTAGGTTCTTTGGCTTGCTTTGTAGGCAAGCGCCTTAACTGTTAAGCCATCTCTCCAGCCTTCTCTTTTCTTCTGATGTAATTTTGTATCAACACTAGCATGAATTCAAGTAACTATAGCCTGTTCTGCTTACAGAAGCATGCCATCATCCCCCCCAAACTATCTACTGCCCCACTACAGTCACATCGCAGCCACTCCTGAGCCCTGGCAATCACCAATACAGGTTCAATTCTTAGATCTTTCCCTTTGCTACGTTGTAAAATGTGTTGACATTTCATCATTGTGACAAATCTGAGAAATCAAATTAAAAGGAGGAGGGGGACCGGAGAGATGGCTTAGCAGTTATGGCACTTGCTTCAAAGCCAGGTTTGATTCCTTAGGACCCATGTAAGCCAGATGTACAAAGCGGTGCATGTGTCTGGAGCTTGTTTGCAGTGGGTGGAGACACTGGCATGCCCATGCTCTTTCTCTCTCTCTCCTTCAAATAAGTAAAATTAAAAAAAAAAAAAAAAAGGGAAGGGAGCTGAGAGGATGGCTTAGTGGTTAAGGTGATTGCCTGTAAAGCCAAAGAACCCAGGTTAAATTCCCCAGCACCCACCCCTAAGCCAGATGCACAAAGTAATGTATGTGTCTGGAGTTCATTTGCAGTGGCTGAAGGCCTGGTGTGCCCATTCTCTCTATATGTTTGCCTCTTTCTCTCTCCCTCTCTTTCTCTCTCAAATAAATAAATAAAATAAAAAAGACAAAATAAATCAGGTGTGGTGGTACGTGCCTTTAATCCCAGCACTCAGGAGGCAGAGGTAGGAGGAGTTTGAGACCACCCTGAGACTACATAGTGAATTCCAGGTCAGCCTGGGCTAGAGCGAGACCCTACTTCAAAAATAAATAAGTAAATAAATAAAACAACAACAAAAAAAATAGGGACTTCTGGGCAGGATGGCAGCATAGTAGCCACACCAAACTGGTGGAGGTGAATATGCAGAAAGAAAAAAAAAAAAAGCAAAATACACTCTTCTGCCAAAAAGTGAAGGTGTATCAACCACGGCAGGCAGAGAGGCAGGAGACCCAGAGCTTCTGGCACCGACGCACCCAGGCAGCGTTGGCGCCCGCCGCAGTACCAGCGGCTCCAGTCCCGCGCGCCCGCCTGAGCCGCAGGAGCGGAAGCCACGGTTAAGGGATTTTCCATTCACACAAGTCTCTTCGCAGTCAAAAACAAAACAAAACCAAAAAACAAACAAAGCAAACAACACCTGAAGGGGACGACAGCAGGAAGCCGCTGAGCAGCTGCTGCAGGAGAACTGGAACAAGACCCCGTCCGAGCAGCTCTGGTACCGCTCAGGCTTCCGCACAGCCTCCTTCCCCCAACGGCCAGGGCCGGGAACCACCCGAGAACCAGCCCCAGCCACCCAGCACCCAGCACCCAGCACCCAGCACAGCCCGCCAGAACACCAGATCCAGTGCCCCAAGCAGCCTAACCGAGTCCACAGTGCAACAGAGAGGGATCAAGGTGGGCACTCAGCCTAGGTAAGACTGGAAGCCATCCCGAAAGGTAACAGGGCCTACTTACAAAAGCCAGGTACATAGGCCTGCACTGGAAGTGCTAATCTTGGATGTCAGGGCAGGTTGTGTGTTAGATTTCACTGATGTATTCTCGGTCAGCTTTACCATTCTTAAATAAGCTGTATTTAAGTATTGACTATTGTTGCCTTTGATGATTCCTGATTTTAGGGTCTTTCTCTTTTACTTCTGTCCTTATTGGGGGCACGTCTCAATTGACTGCAGGGTCAATTGCAGATCAGAAATCTCAGCTTCCCAGTTGACAGGATTGAGGGTGTGGGGCAACCCAAGGGACTTTGGCTTTCTTAGATGATTTGTTTGTTTTAACCCCTACGCTTGTATAAATACTCTGTGCTGGTTTTAATTGCATATGTATATTACTCAGCTGAATTTTAGAACTTGCCAGTAATTTGCTCCACCCAGCCTACTAGAATACTTGCATAGCAGGCAAACTCAACACCTAGGGTCACTTCTGCTGTGACTCTGGTAGTGATAAGAAGAGCCACACCTGGCACCTTAAGCTCCTATCCTAAAGAAATATAAAGTTAGATTTACAGGTCCAAGAATATTGCAGATAATTAGAAAACCCAAGTACCAAATTAACTCAAGATGAAAAAAAAACACTACAAGAAACACAAAGAAATCAAGACAATATAATTCCACAAAATATTATAAATCACTCAGAAATGACCTCCAGTGCCAGGCATGGTGGTGCACCCCTTTAATCCCAGCACTTGGGAGGCAGAGGTACGAGGATCACTGTGAGTTCGAGGCCACCCTGAGACTACATAGTGAATTCCAGGTCAGCCTGGGCTAGAGTGAGACCCTACCTCAAAAAACCAAAAAGAAAAAAAAAAAAAAAAAGACCTCCAGTGAGACTGATTTAGATGAAAGGCCCAACAAAGAATTAAACACAAATGATTGTATCTATGCTCTAAGAAATCAAAGAATCAAAGAACAGAACAAACTCCTGAAGAAATCCCAAAATGACACAGGAAATCAACTTAATGAACTAAGGGGGTCAATACAAGACATGAGTAAGGAAACAAATAATGAAAAAATACCAATCAGAAACACTAGAAATGAAAAACAGAGTGAATAAAATAGAAAACTCTGTAGAAAACCTAACCAGTAGAATGGATCAAGGAAAGGACAGACTATCTAAACTAGAAGACCAGGTGGCAGGTCTATTACAGTTCAACAAAGAGAAAGACAAGCTAATGGAAAGGCATGAATAGGAATTTCAAGACATTTGAGATAGTATGAAGAGATCAAACATAAGAATTCAGGGTACAGTAGAAGGAGAAGAATTTTGCTCCAAAGGCATAGTAGATATTTTCAACAAAATCATAGAAGAAAGTTTCTTCCAAATAGGGAAAGAGATGCCAATACAGATACAGGAAGCCCTTAGAATGCCAAACAGGCAAAATCAGGAATCTCTCACTGCCATATTATCATGAAACTACTGAACACACAAACCAAAGAAAATACATTGAAAGCAGTTAGAGAGAAAAATCAAGTTACTTATAAAGGTAAAAGGATCCTTCATGCTGAAGAGAAAGAAAAGCACACACATAAGGAAACAGGAAAAAATAAACCATATTCAAATAATAAATACAAAAAAGTAAAGGAAAGACAGGAAGCACTATAAAACAAGAATGACAAGAATAAATGCACACCTTTCAATGATAACACTTTTTCACCCTTTTTAAGAAAAAATGTTTTTTTTTGTTTTTTTTTTTTCTGGTCTAGAGAGAAGGCTTAGTGGTTAGGCTTCACAGGAAAGCACTTTAGCCACTAAGCCATCTCTCTAGCCCTCAGTAATAACTCTCAATATCAACAGCCTCAATGCCCCATCAAAAAGACACAGGCTTACAGACTAGGTTAAAAGGCAAGATCCCTCTATTTGTTGACTCCAAGAAACTCACCTCTCCATAAAAGATGGACAGTATCTTAGGGGGAAAGGATGGAAAATGGTATTTCAAGC
Source organism: Dipus sagitta (assembly GCA_036346955.1). NCBI lineage: Eukaryota > Metazoa > Chordata > Mammalia > Rodentia > Dipodidae > Dipus > Dipus sagitta. The sequence goes on from CM070778.1 coordinate 53,947,983, forward strand.
AAATGGGCCTAGGAAACAAGCAGGTGTAGCTATCCTAATATCTGACAGGGTAGACTTCAAACCACCATTAATTATGAAAGATAAAGAAGGTCACTTAATACTGATTAAAGTAATAATCCAACAGGAGGACATTACAGTCTAAACATATGTGCACCTAACATGGGTGCTCCCAATTTCATCAAACACTATTAGATGTAAGGTCACAGATGACACCAAACACAATTGTAGTGGGAGACCTCAATACCCCACTCTCATCATTTGACAAGTCATCCTGGCAAAAAATAAACAGAGAAACATCTGGATTAAATGAGGTTAAAGAACAAATGGACCTAACAGATATCTACAAAACATTCCATCCAAATGCTTCAGAATATACATTTTTTTTTCAGCAGCACATGGAACACAAAGCAAATCTTAACAAATACAGGGAAATTAAAATAATTCCTTGTACTCTATCTGATCACAATGGGATCAAACTGGAGAGATGGCTTAGTGGTTAAGGAACTTGCCAGCAAAGCCTAACGACCTAAGGCCAATTCCCCAGTACCTACATAAAGCCAGATGCACAAAGTGGAGCATGCGTCTGGAGTTTGTTTGCAGTGGCTAAATGCCCTGGTGTACCCATTGTCTCTGTCTGTCTCTCTTTTCTCTATCTCCCTCTGCTTGCAAATAAATAAATAGATAATTTTTAAAGAAATAATAAGCCAGGCATGGTGGCACATGCCTTTAATCCCAGCACTTGGGAGGCAAATATAGGAAGGTTCTTGAACCATGAGTTCAAGGCCACCCTGAGACTACATAGTGAATTCCAGGTCAGCCCAGGCTTGAGCAAGACCATACCTTAAAAAAAAAAAAAAAAAAAAAAAGAGCAATAAATAGGGTCTGGTGAGATGGCTTAGTGGTGAAAGGTGCTTATTTGCAAAGTCTGCCAGCCTCGTTCAATTCTGAACCCATATAAAGCCAGATGCAAAGTGATGTGTGCATCTATGATCCCAATGCACTTACGACAATGGGAGGCAGAGCCTGGAGCATCCAAAGCTCACAGGCCAGCTAGTCTGAAGTTTGATTGCAGTCTGGCAGTTCATTTACAGTGGCAAGAGACCCTGTCTCAAAAACGGGTCAAGCCTGGGTATGGTGGCACATGCCTTTAATCCCAGCACTCAGGAGGCAGAGGTAGGAGGATGGCCACTAGCTCAAGGCCACCCTGAGACTACAAAATGAATTCCAGGTCAGCCTGGACTAGAGCCAGACCCTACCTCGTAAAACCAAAAGGCAACGACAACAACAACAAAAAAGATCAAACTCAAGACTTCATATATGCTAGTCAAGCACTCTAGCAACCGAGTTGTATTCTCAGCCCTCCTTTATTGTATTTAAAAAAATTATTTATTTGTTTGAGAGAGAGAGAGAGCTGTAGATAGAGAATGGGTGTGCCACTGCAAATGAACTCCAGATGCATGTGCCACCTTGTGCATCTGGCTTTACATGGATACTGGGAAATCAAACCTGGGTCCTTTGGCTTTGCAGGCAAGAACCTTAACCACTAAGCTATCTCTCCAGCCTCTTTATTGTATTTTTTAATGTGATATTTCTTTCATTAAAGTTAAAACATAAGCTGGGCGTGGTGGCGCACGCCTTTAATCCCAGCACTCGGGAGGCAGAGGTAGGAGGATCGCCGAGAGTTCGAGGCCACCCTGAGACTACAGAGTGAATTCCAGGTCAGCCTGAGCTAGAGTGAGACCCTACCTTGAAAAACCAAAAAAATAAAATAAATAAATAAATAAATAAAGTTAAAACATGTTACATAAGAGGCACATTAATATCATGAGTTCCTAAAGATTCCATATATATATATATATATATATATATATATATATATATATATATATATACATATAATGCCATCATCTCCCCAGGTTGACATATACATGCACATATAATTTGTTTTTGTCTATGGGTGTATGTAATATGGGGTGTGTGTGCTGCAGGTAAGTGGTGTATGCACGTGTATGTGCCCTTGAGGTGCCCCATATGCTCACCTTCAGTGGCCTGAGCAGAACATTGGGTGTCTGCTCCATTGCCCTTCCACACATTCTTTTCTTTTGGAGAGAGAGAAAGAGAGAGAGAGAATTGGTACGCCAGGGCCTCAGCCACTGAAATCAAACTCCAGACACTTGTGCCACCTAGTGGGCATGTGTGACCTTGCACTTGCCTCACCTTTGTGTGTCTGGCTTCTGTGGGATCTGGAGAGAGATGGAACATGGGTCCTTAGGCTTTGCAGGCAAGCGCCTTAACGGCTAAGCCATCTCTCCAGCCCTTCCACCCATTCCTATTTGAGCCAGAGTCTCATTCTTGTGCAGGAAGCAACACTTAACTCCTGAGCCGTGTCTCCAGTCCATGGCATACATATATATATACATACATACATACATATATACATTTCTTACTGCCTGCACTGTTCTTCATGTGTGTGAAGTCCTGTCCTCTCTCAAAACAATCCCCTGAGCATTTGATACCATCATCTCCATCTTACTTTGGGAAAAGGTACAGAGAAATTCACCTGCTTTGCTGGAGGTCACACTGAGACCAGACCAGACATGCCAGTGGTAGCTCCCAGCTCTCTGCCCACTGCAGCTGAGGGGCAGAGATGCCCCTCACTGAGCTGGGGAAGACAGGATAATTAGATGATGTTGGGGGTAGGATGAGTTGGGGAATTTGACATTGATTGCATTAAGTTGACAGGCTTATGGGGCAGGGAAACAGAAATGAAAAAAAATGACAGTGGAATGAATAAATGCAAGATGAATGCATGCACGACGTCATTGTGCCGAGACACTCACAGCACAACACAGACAGCCCTGACCTACCACGTCAGATAGGTCACAAAGCTGAAGCGTGCAAAGTTGGCACCACTGATAACGGGGGGCATGCTGTTTACAATAGCTCCTCGGGCACTCAGGACCTGGCAACGGCCCCATCACCCTCTGGGAAGGTTCCCTGAGCCCTGGAAGGGCTTGGTGGAAGGTGGGGCTGGCAAAGCCACCTACGGAGCAGAATCCTGACCTTCCCCCATTACCATGCTTAGAAGCAGGCACATTCCTTCCCCCTTCTCAGAAGACAAAGGGCTCTTCATGACTTAATTAAAATACCCATCAAAGACCTTCAAAGGTAGGGGTTATTTGAGATGAAATAAAAATAGCTGGAATGAACATATTACCATTCAGTTTCATTCCAGGGCATCTGTGAGGTGCTAATACTAGAGCGGCCCTGTCCATCGTCTTCAGTCCCGCTCTGTCCTTTCGCAGCAGGGAGCTTTTCTGAAGGTGGCCAGCTCTTGTTTGAGAGCTGTGCCCTTTGGTTTTCAGCAACAGTCGAGAGTGGCCGACCTATGGCAGGCACCCAGCAGATGTGTGGATGAGAAAGGGAGGAAGCCCTCTTTTCCACTGCGTCAAGCTTTAGAATTCCCCTGACATCGGGGTGTCCCTTGAGGCCTCTGCAGTGGTTCCTGGGCGTGAACATCTATTCCCTCAGAGGATTCATGACTCGCCCCTCCTTCGAGTCTTTGTTTACATTACCTGCTCATTAAGGACAATCTACCACCCTCATTCATTTATTCTTGTTTTACAGTGTTGAAAATGGAACCCAGGGGCTTTGCTTGTGCAGGCAAGCACCCTACCACTGAGCCACACCCCCAACCTCCCTAACACCCCTATTTAAAAATCATAGCTTGGGCTGGAGAGATGGCTTAGAGGTTAAGGCGCTTGCCTGCGAAACCTAAAGACCCATGTTCAATTCTCCAGATCCCATGTAAGCCAGATGCATAAAGGTAAGGCAAGTGCAAGGTTGCACATGCCCACTAGGCGGCCAAAGCATCTGGAGTTCTATTGCAGTAGCTGGGGCCCTGGTGCACCAGTTCTCTCTCTTCCTGTCTCTCTTGCTCTAAAATAAAATAAAATAATTAAAAATGAAATCACAGCACCACTCCTCCTTGATCCTCCTAATTTCCCTACCCTGCTTTATGTATCTCCCCCAGAGCTTAACTTCACATCTTGTATAATTTGCTTCTTTTTTTGTTTGTTTGTTTTCTTTTTCAAGGTAGGGTCTCACTCCGGCCCAGGCTGACCTGGAATTCACTCTGTAGTCTCAGGCTGGCCTCGAACTCAGAGTGATCCTCCTACCTCTGCCTCCCGAGTGCTGGGATTAAAGGTGTGTGACACCATGCCTAGCTTAATTGGCTTAATTTCATTGTTTCCCTAGAATGAAGCCTCCTCCCTACAAGAGTAGGCCTTCAATCTGAATGACTTTGGAGTGTAAATTTACACTATCTACATCAATTTACAAGCTCTGGAACACCTGACAAAAACACAAATTCTTCAGAGGAATGTGCTTTCAACCCATGTCTCATGGGTTCCCACAGGTGAAGATCCACTTCAACACTAGCTTGCATGGAAAAACTACAGGAGATGGAAACAAGCCCAAGCCAGCAAGAGAATGAGGCTCCTGCCTCCGAGACCTAGAGACAGCAAAACAAATCTACTTAAAAGTTCACGATGGAAGCCAAACTATGAGCAGGAAAGATCAGACATAAAAAAGGAAACATTCTACAGGTAAAATATGTTTGCTAAGCAGTTAGATAGATCTGACAAGGAAATGATGCTAGATTTTTGAATTCCTTGTTTTGATTTTCCTGTAAGTGCGTATTGTATAGTGAGTCTATTGCTCCTGTGCTCTCCTACTCCATTTCCGCCCAGTGCCCTTTCTGTTAGTCAGTGTTCTTCTAGACAATGGCGCTCCTACTTCCTTGTCATACATAACTTCGTGATTTTGTTTCGTTTTGTTTTGTTTTTTGTCTTTTGAGGTAGGGTCTCACTCTGGCCCAGGCTGACCTGGAATTCACTATGGAGTCTCAGGGTGGCCTTGAACTCATGGCAATCCTCCTACCTCTTGCCTCTCGAGTGCCGGGATTAAAGGCGTGCGCCACCACGCCTGGCCATACTTCCGTGATTTTATGTATCTATATAAAATCAAGGCACTGCAAATGAGAAAACATATTTGTCTTTCTAGATTGACTTAATTTAACATAATCATAATCAGTTGCATCCAAATGACATAACGTGGTTCTTCATGACTGAAAATTTCCATTGTGTGTATATTCCACTTGTTCTTTGTCCATCCCTCTGGTTTTGAGCATGTATATTGGTTCCATGACTTAGCTATTATGGACAGAGCTATAATAAACATTGATGTGCAAGTAAAAGGAAAGAGAGTAGGGCCTGACATCTGTCTGTTTTGCTCATCAGTGTCCAGACAGTGTCTAGTTTCCAGCTTGGTGCCTGGCTTGATAAACAGTTGTTGGACAAGGGCGTGGATTATATGGGAGGAATGATTTGTCATTGTTGCCTTCCAAGGAGACAATAGACCCCAAGGATGCACCAGGGTTGGTAGAGCCAAAAGATCTGAAGATGTCTTATCCCTAGTAGAGCCACCCTGCAGTTATTTATTTATTTATTTTTTATTTTTTATTTTTTGGGTTTTTCAAGGTAGAGTCTCACTCTAGCCCAGGCTGACCTGGAATCACTATGTAGTCTCAGGGTGGCCCTTGAACTCCTACCTCTGCGTGTCAAGTGCTGGGATTAAAGGCGTGCTCTCCGACCCCAGGCCACCCTGCAGATTCTACACTTCAGGAGTAAGCCACGAGGCTGGCAATGACACGCTTTTCCAGCATCACCCCAAGGCCAGCAGCACCCATCCCTGCGTCCCGCCCCTTTCTGACTCAGCCCACCAGCCAAGGCCAAACGTTTATGCACAGCACCCGTGGCGGAACTGGCGAGAAATCACACACACACCAAGAGCCAGTGCCCGGGTACACGGGAGCGGCTCTCTAGTCCCCTGCAGATGGCACAGTGCCTGCCAGAGCTTCTGCACCAGCGAAAACCCTGGGGAAGAGTCTGGGAAAGGCCGGCACGTCAGGCATGTGTCTGGAAAATATTAGTCCCCGGTGTGGTGTGTGTCGAGCGTGGGCTCACACACTTTCTTTTCTTTGCCCAACAGAAACAAACAGTCTAGAGCCTCAAAATAGACAGGACTTTCCCCAGCTACTGCCGCCGCCAGCGCCACCTCATTCAACTCTTATCCCGTGGGTTTCTCTTTCCCTTCAGAGGGGAGGTGTAGTCTGGACAATATGAAGAGTAATGAAAACATCCAAAAACTGAATCCAAAATTAGATAGAATCCAAAAACTGTTTTTTATAAACGGGCAATTTCTTGGAAATCTTCAGTTTTTATTCAGCAGCAGCTGAAACAACTTGGCCTGGCATCACATCCTTCAAAATGACACCAATGAGGCGGAGGGTTTCACAGATGGGAAGATGGGAAGATGGGAAGAACTCCCTCAGCCTGGAATCAGTCGCCTTCTCCTGCATCTCTTCCTCCCGGCTAAACTGTCTAGAGACCCTCTCCCACTTTGCAAAGATGGTCTTATAAAATGATACCACAAGAATTTTTTTTTTTCCTTTGGTTTCTCAAGGTAGGGTCTCACTCTAGCTCAGGCTGACCTGAAATTCACTCTGTAGTCTCAGGGTGGCCTCGAACTCACAGCGATCCTCCTACCCCTGCCTCCCGAGTGCTGGGATTAAAGGCATGCACCACCATGCCTGGCTTGATACCACAAGAATTTAATGAGCTTTTTTTGTTGTTGTTTTGTTTTGTTTTCCGAGATAGGGTCTCAATCTAGCTCAGGCTGACTTGGAATTCACTATTCAGTTTTAGGGTGGCCTTGAACTCACAGCGATCTCCTACCTCTGCCTCCTGAGTGCTCGGATTAAAGGTGTGCGCCACCACGCCTGGCTTAATGACCTTTGATGTCTGATCCTGGCTTCACATCAAATACAAAGCTTAAACCAGGTGTGGTGGCGCACACCTTTAATCCCAGGACCCCAGTGAATTCAGGTCAGCCTGGGCTAGCACGAGACCCAACTGCAGAAAAAAAAAAAAAGAAAAAAGAAAAAAAAAAAAACTTAATTTAAGATGGATCCTAGACCCAGATGTAGAAGGCAAAACAAGAAAGCTTTGTAGAGCTAGAGCGATGGCTCCGTGGTTAAAGGCACTTGCTTGCGAAGCACTCCACACAACACGTGCACATGTTCCTATTCGGTGGTGGTGAACACAAGGCAGCTTTCACCATTGAATCTGAGAGTAGAAACAGCCCAGACGCCCTTCCCAGGAGACTGGACAGCTGAATACGGCGATCTTTTCCTCCAGTGAGCCAGCGCAGAGCAGAGGCCGCATAACTACAGCCTGCAGCCATCTTGTAGTCTAGTTTGGGGTTTCGTATTATCTATCACTGCATCCGAATACAGTGGCATAAACATTTACTCTCTGGCCCTTTACAAAAATAGTTTGCTGGGCTGGAGAGATGGCTCAGCAGTTAAGACACTTGCCTGCAAAGCCTAACAACCAGAGTTCAATTCCCCAGTACCCACGTAAAGCCAGATGCACAAAGTAGTGCATACATCTGGACTTTATTTGCAATGTCTTGAGGCCCTGGCATGCCCATTCTCTGCTCCCCCCCCACCATGTCTGTTTCTCTCTGTATCTGTCTCTCTCTGCTTACAAATAAATAAAAATATTTTTTTTAAAAAGCAGTTTGCTGCCCTCTGATACACAACTATGAAAAAAGAGACTAAAAAATAGACTAGTACTGGAGAAATTGCTTAGTGGTTAATGTGCATGCCTGCAAAGCCTAAGGACCCAGGTTCAATTCCCCAGAACCCACATAGCCAGAAGCACATGGTGGTGCATGTGTCTGGAGTTCGTTTGCAGTGGCTAGAGGCCCTGGCGGGCCCATTCTCTCTCTCTCCATCTCTAATAAATAATAAATATTAAAAAAAAAAACAGACTCTACTTCACACAAAACATGGAGGAACTCAGAGGCACTGTGTTGAGTAAAAGAGGCCAAATACAAGAGCACGCCTCACATCCTTCCACTTACATGAGGTTAGAAGCATGGTGACATGGGTTCTGGCCATCTGAACTCAGGTACTCACATGAAGCAAGCCCTTCAAAAACTTAAAAAAATATTTTTATTTATGTGCAAGCAGAGAGGGAGGGAGGGAGAGAAAGCGAGAGACAGAGAATGGATGCACCAGGGCCTCTAGCCAATAAATGACTCCAGATGCATGTGCCACTTTGTGCATCTGGCTTTTCATGGGTACTGAAGAGTCGGTCATTAGGCTTTGCAGGCAAGTGCCTTAACTGCTAAGTCATCTTCCCAGTGAGTGTTTCTCCTCCTCTTTTTCTTCTAATAAACAGGGACTTGCTATGCTGACCTCAAAGACATAGTCCTCCTGTTCCAGCCTTCAGGAAGCACTCTATGTTTTTTTTTTTTTAATTTTTTTGTTCATTTTTATTTATTTATTTGAGAGTGACAGAGAGAGGAAGAGGCAGATAGAGAGAAAGAGAGAGAATGGGCGCGCCAGGGCCTCCAGCCACTGCAAACGAACTCCAGATGCGTGCACCCCCTTGTGCATCTGGCTAACGTGGGTCCTGGAGAATCGAGCCTCGAACCGGGGTCCTCAGGCTTCACAAGCAAGCGCTTAACCGCTAAGCCATCTCTCCAGCCCAGCACTCTATGTTTTTATGCATTAGAAATGCAGAGCACTAACACTTGATTGGCTCCAGGAAGGACAGTGAGTTTAGGAGAGAACCAAGATTGGGACTGAGACTTAACTTTGTTGTTTTTTAAAAAAATACATATTTAACTCATTTTACATAGAGACTTTGAAAAGGATCCCAATGCCATAATAAAACAGAAATGGATATTCAAAAAAATACATATTTATGGAACTGGAGAGGTGGCTTAGTGGTTAAGGCATTTCCCTGAAAAGCCAAAGGACCTCCGTTCAGTTCCCCAGGATCCACATAAGCCAGATGCACAAGGTGGCGCATGTGTCTGGAGTTCGTTTGCAGTGGCTGGAGGCCTTGGCACACCCATTTTCTCTCTCTCAAATAAATAGATGAAAAATAAATAAAATATTAAAATATTTTTTCTTTATTTATTTGTAAGCAGAAAGAGAGAGAGAGAAAATAAGAGAGAGGGAAGGGAGAATGGGCATGCTAGGGCCTCCTGACACTGCAAACAAATTCCAAATGCATGTGTTACTTTGTGCATATGGCTTTATGTGGGCACTGGAGAATGGTACTCAGGCTGTTAGGCTTTGTAAGCAAGCATCTTTAACTGGTAAGCCATCTCTCTAGCCCACAAACTTAAGTTTTCATTCTGTACTTGGTACTGTGTGTGTGTATGTATGTATGTATGTATGTATGTATGTATGTGTGTGTGTGTATATATATATATAATTTTTTGACAACTACCATAATTATAGACAATAAACCATGGTAATTCCCTCACCCCACTTTCCCCTTTGCAACTCCATTCTCCATTGTACCCATTCCCCCTCTCAACCAGCCTCTTTCATTTTGATGGCATCATCTTTTCCTCCTATTATGATGGTCTTGTGTAGATAGTGTCAGGCACTGTGAGGTCATGGATATCCAGGCCATTTTGTGTGTGGAGGAGCACGTTGTAAGGAGTCCTACCCTTTCTTTGGCTCTTACATTCTTTCCACCACCTCTTCCACAATGGACCCTGAGTCTTGGAAGGTGTGATAGAGATATTTCAGTGCTGAGCACTCCTCTGTCACTTCTCAGCACCATGGTGCCTTCTGAGTCATCCCAAGGTCACTGCTATCTGAAAAGAGGAACTTCTCTAACCAAAAGTGAGAGTAGTATTAATATATAGGTATGAACATTAAGAGAAATGCTTACTGAGCAGTTTGGTGAGCATAGTACATTTAGCCAGACAGCAGCAGGTGTTACACCCCTAGGGCCCATGACCTCCCCATTGTAAGTACCATTTCCCAGCTATTGTGAATACAGCGACAATAACAAGGTTGAGCAAGTATCTCTAAGGTAGTGAGGTGAGTCCTTAGGATGTATGTCTAGGAGTGCTATAGCTGGGTCATATGGTAAATCTATTTAGCTGTCTCAGGAACCTCCACACTGATTTCCACAATGGCTGGACCAGATTGCATTCCCACCAACAGTACAGAAGCATTCCTCTTTTTCCACATCCTCGCCAGCATTTATTGTCATTTGTTTTCTTTCTTTCTTTATTTCTTCTTCTTCTTTTTTTTGTGTTTTTTTTTTTGAGGTAGGGTCTTGCTCTAGCCTAGGCTGACCTAAAATTCACTATGTAGCTTCAGGGTGGCCTTGAACTCATGGTGATCCCCTTACCTCTGCCTCTTTTTGATATTTTTACCACAAATAAATTTTAGAATATTAAATATTAAAATTTGAGCCAGGTGTGATGGTGCATGCCTTTAATCCCAGCACTCAGGAGGCCAAGGTAGGAGGATCAATTGTGAGTTCGAGGTCACCCTGACAGTATATAATGAATTCCAGGTCAGCCTGGGCTATAGTAGGATCCTACATTGAAAGAAAGAGAGAGAGAGAGAAGAAGTAGAAGAGAAGGGAGGGAAGGAAGGAAGAAAATGAAAGAAAAGGAAAGAAAAGAGAAGAAGAAAGAAATTAAAGTTGGGCTGGGCATAGTGGCGCGCATGCCTGAAATCCCAGAACTCAGGAGGTTGAAGTAGGAAGATCACCATGAGTTTGAGGTCAGCTTGAAGCTACAGGGTGAGTTCCATGTCAGCCTGGGCTAGGGTGAGACCCTGCCTTGATACCCCCCCCCCCAAATATAAAGTTGGGAGAGGCAAGAAGAAAGAAGGGATGAGAGGGCGGGAAGGAAGGAGGCGACAGAGGATTCCAGGTAGGCCCTGGTTTTGGAGAGCCAGTGCAGAGTTGGGAGGCTCTGGGAGCAGGCAGCAAGCCAGGCCCCGGAGACGGTGGGGTGGCGGTGCCACCGTCCAGCGTGCTCACTGCACAACCACCTAGGCCGCCTCGTCTGCAGCCTGTGGTCTTAAGTTCACGCCACACCCTAGGTGGAAATACCACGGCGTGCCAAAACAGAGTTTCCAGCAGCTTCTCCGACACAGTGCAGCCACTCAAAGAGCGTTCGTTATCTTTGGGCAAAAGCAGCCAAGGCTAAAATGAAGGAGGAGGGAAAGGTGGAAACCCTCCAGAGGCCGCTGGCCGTGGGGCACTGAGAACAGAGCAGGGTGCCACAGTGAGCGAGGCGTGAGGTCCCAGCACGGCCTATGTGGGCTTAAGCTCTGGTTTCTCCATTGAGACTGCAGGCTCTGCAGGTGCTGTGGTGGGGAGGAACACCATCTCTCTCTCTGTCTTTTCTTTGAAATAGGGTCTCGCTCTAGCCCAGAGCTGACCTGGAATTCACTATGGAGTCTCAGGCTGGCCTTGAACTCACAGCGATCCTCCTACCTCAGCCTCCCAAGTGCTGGGATTAAAGGTGTGAGCCACCACACCAGGCTCCCATTTCTTCTCAACACAATTCACCACCTAGGGTGGCGCTGACGATGAAGCAGGGTTGGCGTACATAGTGTAAGCCATGAGCACACAGCTGATATTATCTATTAAGGTCTTACGTTTTATTTAGATCCTAATAGTACCTTGTGAGGCGGTTACTTTGATACAGCAAAGCTTAAATAAATAGACTGAGTCTTTGCCATAAGCCTAGAGTTTGATTTGTTATGTCAGTATATCCCAAATTCAGTTCCAAGGAACAGTTAGTGTCTCACTAAAATTTCAATAATTGCTCCTCTAAAAGAGGGATTTTACACAGCTGGGCATGGTGGCTAATTCCTTTAATTCCAGCACTTGAGAGGATGAGGTAGGAGGATCTCCATGAGCTCAAAACCAGCCTGGAGTTTCAGAGTGAGTTCCAGATCAGCCAGGGCTGAAGTGAAACCCTGCCTCAAGACAAAAACAAAGACAAAGTAAAAAGAAATGACATTTGGGCTAGAGAGATGGTTTAGCAGTTAAGGCACTTGCCTACAAAGCCTAACGACCTAGGTTCGATTCCCCAGTACCCTCGTAAAGCTAGATGCACAAAGTGGCCCAGACATCTGGAGCCCATTCACAGTGGCTAGAGGCCCTGGTACACCCATTCTCATTCTCTCTGTGTGTGCTTGCAACTAAATAAATAATTTTTCTAAAAGAGGGATTTTGTGACCAATGAGTTTAGAAGACACAGGGTTAAATGAAATTAAGCAAATTATCTAATGCAGGATTTAGCAGGACCTTTAAAATACTGATGCACTGTGACTCAAAGTGGGGAACAATTTCCAAACCACTAGAGAATTCAGCAATTTTATTTTCATGGAATACTGTTGACACCTGGAGGACCCATAAGGCTGCAAGGAGGACTGGAGAGATGGCTCAGCGGTTAAATACACTTGGCTGCAATGCTCGATGGCCTGAGTTCCATTCCCCAGTACCAACGTCAAGCCAGATGTACAAAGTGGCCCATGCATCTGGAGGTCATTTACAGAATCAGGAGGCCCTGTGTGCTAATACACTCTGCGTGTGTGCGTGCACACCTTGCATTTTCTTTCTCTCTCTCTCTCTCTCTCTTTCTCTCTCTTCTCTCTCTCTCTGTGTGTGTCTTAAATAAATAAAATAATTTCTAAAAAGAAAAAGAAGGAGCTGGAGAGATGGATTAGTGGTTAAGACACTTACCTGTGGAGCCTAAGGGCCCAGGTTCAATTCCCTAGTACCTATGTAAGCCAGATGCAGAAGGTGGACCATGCATCTGGAGTTTGCTTGCGGTGGCTGGAGGCCCTGATGTGCCCATTCTCTCTCTCTCAAATAAATAAATAAAATATTTTTTAAAAAAGAAAGTCTGGGGCTGGAGGGATGGCTTAGTGGTGAAGGCACTTGCCTGCAAAGCCAAAGGACCCAGGTTCGATTCCCCAGGACCCACGTTAGCCAGATGCACAAGGGGGCGCATGCATCTGGAGTTCGTTTGCAGTGGCTGGAGGCCCTGGCGCGCCCATTCTCTCTCTCTCTCACACACACACACTCTCTCTCTCTCCCTCTCCCTCTTTCTCTGTCAAATAAATAAATAAAATATTTTTATAAAAGAAAGTCTGGGGCTGGAGAGATGGCTTAGCAGTTAAGGCACTTGCCTGCAAAGCCAAAGGACCCAGGTTCAATCCCCAGGACCCGTGTAAGCCAGATGCAGACAGTGGTGCATGGACTGTGGTTCTGGAGGTTACACTAAGGTGCAGGCAGGGCGAGAAGAATATAGAGCTCTTCCATATCTCTTTCTGGGCTGGTCACCATCAAAGAGAACATCTGCAAATCAGAATGTGTAGGACATTCTGGGGCATGGTGGTTGACAAGTGGCAAGGCAACAGCGAGTTGTGGAAAGATGGGCACTGAGGCAAAAGCAGGCTGAATCCAAACCCTGACTCTCCCAAGACTGTGAGATGGTGATGTAGTCAACATCTGCTTCAGGTGGTTGATTGAAGCTATTCGTGCCAGTGGCTCTAGTCACATGGTCATTTCTCTGGGTTAACTTCCTTTCCTTGTCAGGTCGAATGCTTCAAGTTGCAAGAAGCAGATGATGGATTTTAACCTGCATGGAGAAAAAAAAAGGGGGGGGCAGGCAGGAGGGTTAACAAAGAAAGTAAAAACCTGGATGGGACATTTTAAGAAATACAATCATAGATGGGTTTTGTCTGTCTTTGCATTTCAGGTTGATAGAACCACTTTAAACATCTGTTTGCAACTGGCTTCTTTTTCTGTTGTCTGTTTGTTCCGGGCATGTACATTGTGTGATGTGTGTGGAGGGGAGTGTGTGCATGTTCCAGTATGTGGAGGCCAGATGTTAGCATCAGGCATCCTCCTTCACTGAGCTTCACTTTCATTACCTGAAACAGGATCTTCCTCAGTTTAAGCCCAGAACTCACCAGTTCAACTAGTCCAGCTAGCCAGCTTGTCCCAGGGACTTCCCTTTTCACCTCCCGAGTGCTGCTGAAATGATAGGCATGCCACCACGACTGCCTGGGTGCTCGGGCTCTGAACTCAGGTCCTCAAACCTGCACAGGAAGTTCTTTCACCAAGCCATCCCCCCAGCCCCAGATGCGGCTTTGCTAGAGTATGTGACGTCGATAGAACAGGTAGGAATTCTCATACCCAGGGGCTCAGTGCCAACCCTAGATTGATCCCCGCCTGGATGATCAGCAAGTATCTTGGAGCTGGGCATGGCGGCGTGCACCTTTAAGCACAGCACTCCGGAAGGAGAAGTAGGAGGACCTCCATAAGTTCAAGGCCAGCCTGAGAATACACAGAGAATTCCAGGTCAGCTTGGGCTACAGCTACCAAAAAACAAAACAAACACACACACACACACACACACACACTAAACATGAGTCCTTAGGCTTTGCAAACAAGCATCATAACTGCTAAGCCATCTCTTCAGCCCTCAACTTAATATTTTATTACATGTCCTCACCAATTTCAATGTGTCAATTTTTTTTGGGGGGGGGGGCTGGGTGTGGTGATGCACGCCTTCCCAGGATTCAGGAGGCAGAGGTAGGAGGGTTGTCACAAGTTCAAGGCTAGCCTGAGACTACATAATGAATTCCAGGTCAGCCTGAGCTAGAGTAAGACCTTACCTCAAAAAAAAAAAAAAAAAAAAAAAAAAAAAAAGAAAAGAAAAGAAAAGAAAAGAAAAAGAAAAAGAAAAAGAATTTTTTTTCTTGGTTTTTCAAGGTAGGGTCTTGCTGTAGTCCAGGTTGATCTGGAATTCACTATGTAGTCTCAGGGTGGCCTCAAACTCAGTTATCCTCCTACCTCTGCCTCCCAAGTGCTGGGATTAAAGGCATGCACCACTATGCCCAGAAAGAACTTTTTTAAATATTTTATTTATTTGAAAGAGAGACAGAGAGTAGAGGAAGACAGAGAAACAGTATAGGCATCAGGGCCTCCTGCCTTTGCAAACGAACTCCAGACACATGTGCCACTTTGTGCTTTGTGTGGGTACTGAGTAATCAAACCAGAGCCATCAGGCTTTACAAGCAAGCTCCTTTGACCACTTAGCCATCTCTCTAGCCCAACACAAGGAAATTTTAAAAAAATGGAAGAGGAGAGATGGAGAGGTGGCTCAGCAGTTAAGGCGCTTACCTGCGAAGCCTAAGGACTGATGTTAGATCCTCCAGGTCCCACGTAAGCCAGAGGCACAGTGACACAAGCGTGCAGGGCCACACATGTACACAAGGGGGCGTATGCAGCTGGAGTTTGATTGCAGTGGCCTGGAGGCCCTGACATGCCAATTCCCTCTCTCTCTCACTCACTCTTTCACTCTCTCATTAAAAAAAGGGGGGGCTGGAGAGATGGCTTAGCGGTTAAGGCATTTGCCTGCAAAGCCTAAGGACCCAGGTTCGACTCCCCAGGACCCATGTAAGCCAGATGCACAAGGGCACACACCCATCTGGAGTTTATTTGCAGTGGCTGGAGGCCCTCGTGCACCCATTCTCTCTCTCTCTCCCTTTTTCTCCGTCAAATAAATAAATAAAAATAAATAAATTTTTTAAAAAGGCCAGCCTGTTGGGCTTGTCTCCAAAAAAAAAAAAAAAAAAAAAAAAGCAGAGGAATCATTAGTGTTGACATAGTTACGTTTACACATCTGAGGAAAAGAAGAGAAGACAATGTGCTAGCTAAACACTGAGGATAACTTGAACGTTCGGGGTAGTGGCTGTTCATCTGTCCTGTGTGCAGACATTTCAGTTTCTATAAATCATCCTCTCTGTGTAGTGGCTGTGTAAACATGACTTACTGTAGTTATGTCTTCAGCATTCCCAGGACAAGTGTTTGCTTGTCAGCAGTAGACCATTTGGCCCAGTGAAACTCCAAGATGGGTGAGTCTTCACACCTGGCCAAGGAAATTATGAATATATTTTTTCCAGGTGTGACGTTAGCGTGATTCTCTGCCAAACAAAACGTCAGTGATAGAGTCTTCCTAGAAGCTGCAAAGGCACTGACTAGGCAGCTGACGCATGAAGAGATAGCCCAGGGAGACTTTACCCACCGCATGCCAATATCCAAGGAGTTTCCATTAACACTACTATCAAGATTATGAAATACCTTATAGGCTAACAAAATGACTTTCCAAAACCCAGAACCTGAAGACAAGTCCAAATACATTAACGAAAGAATATGGGCCGGGTAGCCTTTAATCCCCAGCATGTGGGAGGCCGAGGTAGGAGGATCACTGTGAGTTCAAGGCCACCCTGAGACAAAAGAGTGAATTCCAAGTCATCCTGAGCTTGAGTGAGACCCTACCTTAAAAAAAAAAAAAAAAGCTGGAGAGCTGGCTTAGTGGTTAAGGTCCTTGCCTGCAAAGCCTAAGGACCAGGTTTGACTCACCAGTACCCACGTAAGCCAGATGCACAAGGTGGCACATGCATCTGGAGTTTGTTTGCAATGGCTGGAGGACCTGGTGTGCCCATTCTCTCACTCTTTCTCTCTCAAAATAAATAAAAAATAATGTTTAAGAAAGTATTTATAAGCCTGGAGTGGTGGTACGAACCTTTAATCCCAACACTCAGGCAGCAGAGGTAGGAGGATCACAGTGAGTTCAAGACCACCCTGAGACTATATAGTGAGTGCCAGGTGAGCCTGGGCTAGAATGAAACCCTACCTTGAAAAACAAAAACAAACAAACAAAAATTTTTAAGAACTATTTTTCTTTAATAAATATGATATCCTAACTTAAAAAAATGAAGTTATAGAGCTATATTTTTTCCTTTTTTCTTTTGTGAGCAGCATAAATATATGTATAGGAAAGCTAAAAAGTCCATTGCTGAAATTAACAAATAAATTTACCAAAATCAATAGTGCAAGTTCAATATGAAAAATTAAGCCAGGCATGGTAGTGCATGCCTTTAATCCCAGCACTTGGAAGGCAGAGGGAGGAAGATTGCTGTGAGTTTGAGGCCAGGGGTGAATTCCAGGTCAGCCTGGGCTACAGTGAGACCCTACCTCAGAAAAACGAAACAAAACAAAAAAATCAGGGGCTGGAGAGATGGTTCAGCAGTTAAGGCACTTGCTTGTAAAGTCTAACAACCCAGGTTCAGTTCCCCAGTACCCACATGAAGCCAGATGCACAAAGTGGTCCATGCATCTGGAGTTCATTTGCAGGGGCTGGAGGCCCTGGTACACCCATTCTTTCTGTCTGTCTCTCTTTATCTCTCTCTGCTTGCAAGTAAAAATGAATAAAGAGGCTAGAGAGATGGCTCTGAAGTTAAGGCACTTGCTTAGAAAGCCCTAATGATCTAGGTTTGATTCCCTAGTATCCATATAAAGTGACTTCTGGTTAAGATGGTAGCATAGGAACCACAACAAAGCAACCTAGGGGAGAAAAGAAAACCCAGCAAAATACACTCTTTCACTAAAAAGTGAGGTATATAAGAAATTACCAATGGCAGCAGAGAAGTAGAGAGATCCAGAGCATCCAGAGCCCACAAAGGCAGGCAGAAGTAGCTCCAGCAGCAGCGGCACCAGGTCTGTGGGGCCACAGCTGCAAGGCTCAGCTTGAGCCACAGGAAAAGCCAAGTGAGGGGATTCTCCACTCATACCAGCCTCCTCACAAACTCAAGAAACATGAAGTAGGACCTCAGCGAACAATGGAGGAGCAGATCATGAGGTAGAGGATCACGTGGACCAGTGGGAGAACTAAAGCCAACATTCACAGCCTCCCCTCCCCCACCACCAGTGCAAGCTCCAGCAAGCACCAGAGACCAGGGGAAGGGAGATCACAGCACCCAGCACCACAACCAGAGCAGCGATCCAGTGACCCAGCCAGCCTACTTGAACCCACAGTGCATGAAAGAGGGACTCAAGCAGGAGCGTAGCATAACTGAGAACAAAATCATCCCAAAATGTAACTGGTATTACACCAGAGAAGGGTCTCACTTGCTCACAAGCTGACTTGGAACCCTCAACAGACCAGAAATCTTAACCTCCTAGTTGACAGGATTAAGGGTGTGGGGCATCACATACCCTAAGGGACAGTGACTTTGTTAGAGGATTTGGTTGTCATAATACCTACTCTTGCATAAGTACTCGGTTCTGTTTTTCATTGAATGTGTACATTGTTTAGTTAAATTTTAGAATCTGCCTGTATTTTGTTCCACTCAGCCTACTTAAATACTTCCATAGCAGGCAACCCCAACATCAAGGGTCACTTTTGTAGATACTCTGAGAGTCTTAAGAGCCACACCTAGCACCTTAAACTCCTACCCTGAAGATATATAACATCAGATTGACTGGTACATCTGATAATACTGCAGCTAACTAGAAAATCCAAGCATTAAATTAATCCAAGATACAAAAATATATACATTATAACACAAGAAACACAAAAAATCAAGACAACATATATCCACCAAAAAGTATTAATGCATCAGAAATGACCTCCAGGGAGAATGAGTTAGAGGAAATGCCTGAGGAAGATTTCAAAAGAATGATTATAAATATGCTCAAAGAAGTTAGAGGAAATCAAAGGAATCAAAGACAACACAGGAAACCAATTTAATGAAATAAAGAGCTCAATACAAGACAAAAATAAGGAAATAGAAATGATAAGGAAAAACCAGTCAGAATTACTAGTAATGAAGAACACAGTCAATGAAATAAAAAAACACTGTAGAAAATCTCACCAGTAGAATGGATGAAGGAGAAGACAGAATATCTAAACTAGAAGACCAGGTGGCAGAACTAATACAGTCCAACAAAGAGAAAGACAAACTAGTAGGGAAGTATGAATGGGAATTTCAAGATATTCAGGATATTATGAAAAGATCAAACATAAGAATTCAGGGTATACTAGAAGAGTTTCACACCAAAGGCATAGTAGGTGTTTTCAACAAAAACATAGAAGAAAACTTTCCCCAAACTGGGAAAGAGGTGCCAATGCAGATATAGGAATCCTTTAGAACACCAACCAGACAAAATCTGGAAAGAACCTCTCCTTGCCATATTATAATTAAACTACCAAACATACTATGGTAGTTTGAATAGCTGGCCCCCAATATATTCAGTTCTTTATTGTTTGTAGTTTGCATTCTGCAGCCACCTGGCTGGAGGCAATGTCACTGGGTGGATCTTTAGGTGTGGTGGTGGGTTTCAGATTTCAGTCTAAAGATATGCAAAATGTGCCTAGCTGGAGTTCCTGAAGTGTGCTGTGTGGCTTTTGGCTTTAGGCTTGTACTTCTCTCTCTCTGCTTGGGCCTGTGAAGGCAGGCCAGCTTCTTCTGCCATTATGGAACTTCCCCTGGATCTGTAGGCTTCAATAAATATCCCTTCCTCCATAACTGTGCCTGGTATGGAAGTTCATCTCAGTGAACCTGAAGCTGTCTGCTACACATACAAACCAAAGAAAATATATTAAAAGCAGTTAGAGAGAAAAATCAAGTTACCTACAAAGACAAGCCCATCAGGATCACAGCAGATTACTCAACACAAACTTTAAAAGCCAGAAGGGCTTGGAGTGATGTATTCCAAGTTCTGAAAGATAACACCTGTCAACCAAGGTTACTTTATCCTGCAAAGCTATCCTTTCAAATAGACAGAGAAATAAGGACATTCCACAACAAAAGCAGGCTAAAGGAATATTTGAAGACAAAACCAGCTCTACAGAAAATACTTGAAAGAATCCTCCATGCTGAAGAGAAAGAAAAGCACACATATAAGGAACCTGGAAGAAACAAACCATACTCAAATACTAGTTAACACAAGAGAGCAAAGGTAAAATAGGAAGAACTACAAAACAATGGCAAAAATAAATATACACCTTTCAATAATACCTCCTAATATCAACAGTCTCAATGCCCCAACCAAAAGACATAGGTTTGCAGAGTGGGTTAAACAGCAGGATCCTTCAATTTGTTGCCTCTAAGAAACTCACCTCTCTACAAAGGGTGGACAGTATCTTAGGGTGAAAGGTTGGAAAATGGTGTTTCAAGCAAATGGGCCTAGAAAAAAAGCAGGGGTTGCAATCCTAATATCTGACAAGGTAGACTTCAGTCCAACATTAGTTAGGAAAGATAAGGAAGATCACTTTATATTGATTCAGGGCACACTCCAACAGGAGGACATTACAATCCTAAACATATATGCACCAAACACGGGCGCTCCCAACTTCATCAAACAAATGCTATTAGGACTAAGGTCACAGATAACCAAACACAATTGTAATAGGTGACTTCAACACCCCACTCCAATCAATTGAAAGGTCATCCCAGGAAAAAATAAGCAGAGAGGCACCTGGATTAAATGAGGTCAGAAGAAATGGTCAGATATATACAGGACATTTCATCTAAATGCTGCAGAATACACATTCTTTTCAGCAGCACATGGAACATTCTCTAAAATAGACCATATATTAGGACACAAAGCAAATCTTAACAAATATAGGAAAATTGAAATAATTTCTTACATTCTATCTGACCACAATGAAATCAAACTACAAATCAATAGCAAGAAAAGCTACAGAGCATACACAAAATCATGGAAACTAAACAATACACTACTAAATGATGAATGGGTCAATAAAGAAATCAAGAAGAAAATCAAAAAATTCATAGAATCAAATGATAATGAGAACACAACATACCAAAAACTTTGGGACACAATGAAGGCAGTCCTAAGAGGTAAATTTATAGCTTTAAGTTCCTATATTAAGAAATTAGAAAGGTCTCAAGTAAACAACCTAATGCTTCACCTTAAAGCCTTGGAAAAAGAAGAACAAGGCAAACCAAAAATCAGTAGACAGGAAGAAATAATAAAGATTAGAGCAGAAATTGATGAAATAGAAACAAAAAAAAATCCAAACAATCAATGAAACAAAGAGTTGGTTTTTTGAAAGGTTAAGAAAGATTGATAAACCCTTAGCAAATCTGACCAAAAGAAAGAGAGAAGAGAGCCGGGCATGGTGGCGCACGCCTTTAATCCCAGCACTTGGGAGGCAGAGGTAGGAGGATTGCCATGAGTTCAAGGCCACCCTGAGACTACAGAGTGAATTCCAGGTCAGCCTGAGCTAGAGTGAGACCTTACCTCAAAAAAAAAAAAAAAAAAAAAAAAGAAAGAAAGAAAGAAAGAAGAGACACAAATTAATAAAATTAGAGGTGAAAAAGGCAACATCACAACAGATAACACAGAAATTCAAAAAATCATAGGGACATACTATAAAAACATATACTCCACTAAATATGAAAATCTGAAAGAAATGGATGATTTCCTTGATTTATGTGACCTACCTAAATTAAATCAAGATGAGATTAATCACTTAAATAGACCTATAACAAATATGGAGATCCAAGCAGTTATCAAAAATCTCCCAACTAGCCGGGCATGGTGGCGCACACCTTTAATCCCAGCACTCGGGAAGCAGAGGTAGGAGGATTGCCGTGAGTTCGAGGTCACCCTGAGAATACAGAGTGAATTCCAGGTCAGCCTGGACTAGGGTGAGACCCTACCTCAAAAAACCAAAAAAAAAAAAAAAAAAAAAAAAAAAAAATCTCCCAACTAAAAAGATTCCAGGCCCAGATTAAGTCACTGGTGAATTTTGCCACACCTTTAGGGAAGAACTAATACCATTTCTTCTTAAGTTTTTCCATAAAGTAAAAAAAAGAAGGAACCTACCAAACTCCTTCTATGAAGCCAGCATCATCCAGATACCAAAACCAGGCAAAGATAGAACAGAAAAAGAAAATTACAGACCAATCTCCCTCATAAACAGAGATGCAAAAATTCTCAATAAAATATTGGCAAACAGCCAGGCGTGGTGGTGCATGCCCTTAATCCCAGCACTTAGGAGGCAGAGGTAGGAGGATTGCTGTGAGTTCGAGGACACCCTGAGACTCCGTAGTGAATTCTAGGTCAGCCTGGGCTAGAGTGAGACCCTACCTGGAAAAACCAAAACCAAAACAAACAACCAAACCAGAGATGCAGGCATGGTTCAACATATGCAAATAGATAAATATAATACATTATATAAATGGACTGAAGGACAAAAGTCACATGATCATCTCATTAGATGCAGAGAAAGCATTTGACAAAATCCAATATCCCTTCATGATAAAAGTCCTACAGAGACTGGGAGTAGAAGGAACATATCTCAGTATAATAAAGGCTATTTATGACAAGCCTATAGCCAACATATTACTAAATGGGGAAAAACTGGAAGCTTTTCCACTAAAATCAGGAACAAGACAAGGGTGTCCACTGTCCCCACTTTTAGTTAATATAGTACTAGAAGTCTTAGCCATAGCAATAAGGCAAGAGACACACATAAAAGGGATACAAATTGGAAAGGAAGAGATCAAGTTTTCATTATTTGCAGATGACATGATTCTATATATAAAGGACCCTAAAGACTCTACTAGCCAACTGTTTGAGCTGATAAACACCTATAGCCATGTAGCAGGATACAAAATAAATACACAGAAATCAGTAGCCTTCCTATATGCTAACAGTAAACACACAGAGGATGAAATCACAGAATCACTCCCATTCACAATTGCATAAAATAAATAAATAAATAAAGTACCTTGGAATAAACTAAACCAAGGAAGTGAAGGATCTCTACAATGAAAAATTTAAAACACTCAAGACAGAAGTTGCAGAAGACACTAGGAAATGGAAAAACATCCCTTGTTCTTGGATTGAAAGAATCAATATTGTGAAAATGGCAATCTTACCAAAAGCAATCTACCCATTTAATGCAACCCCCATCAAAATTCCAAAGGCATTCTTCATGAAAATAGAAAAAAAACAATCCAAAAATTCATTTGGAATCACAAAAAGTCTCTAATATCTAAAACAATACTGAGCAACAAAAATAAGGCAGGGTGGTATCACCATACCTGATTTTAACCTATACTACAGAGCCATAATAACAAAAACAGCATGGTACTGGCACGAAAACAGACATGTAGATCAATGGAACAGAATAAATACCCAGATGTAAGTCCAGGTAACTATAGCCACCTGATATTTGATAAAAATGACATAGATACTCAATGGAGAAAAGACAGCCTCTTCAGCAAATGGTGCTGGGCATACTGGATATATATATGTAGAAGGATGAAAATAGATCCTTCTCTCTATCCATGCACAAGAATTAAGTCCAAATGGATTAAAGAGCTTAATATCAGACCTGAAACTCTGAAACTGCTTGAGGAAAAAGTAGGGGAAAGCCTTCAACATACTGGTCTTGGAAAAGACTTCTTGAATATAACCCCAGTTGCTCAGGCAATAAAACCACAGATTAACCACTGGGATCTCATAAAATTACAAAGATTTTATATGAAAAAGGAAACTGTGAGTAAAGCAAAGAGGCAACCTACAGAATGGGAAAAAATCTTTGCCAGCTATACATCTGATAGAGGATTCATATCTAGGATATACAAAGAACTCAAAAAATTAAATAATAAGAAATCAAACAAGCCAATTTAAAAATGGGCTATGGAACTACATAGAGAGTTCTCAAAAGAAGAAATATGGATGGCATATAAGTATCTGAAAAAAATGGTCTGCATCTCTAGTCATCGGGGAAATGCAGATTAAAACTACATTGAGATTCCATCTCACTCCTGTCAGATTGGCTACCATCATGAAAACAAATGACCATAAATGCTGGTGAGGATGTGGAAAAAGAGGAACCCTTCTACACTGTTGTTGGGAATACAATGTGGTCCAGCCATTGTGGAAATCAGTGTGGAGGTTCCTAAGACAGCTAAAAATAGATCTACCATATGACCCAGCAATAGCACTCCTACGCATATATCCTAAGGACTCATCTTAGAGATACTTAGAGCATACTTGTTCAGCCATGTTTATTGCCACTCAATTCACAATAGCTGGGAAATGGAATCAGCCTCGATGTCCCTCAACTGATGAGTGGGTAATGAAGATATGGCACATTTATACAATGGAGTTCTACTCAGCGGTAAAGAAAAATGAAGTTATGAAATTTGCAGGAAAATGGATGGATCTGGAAAGGATTATACTCAGTGAGTTAACCCAGGCTCAGAAAGACAAATGTCGCAAGTTCTCTCTCACATATGGATCCTAGCTACAGATGACTGGACTTCTGTGTGAGTAGGAAGAAAACTCAGTATCAAAGGCCAGTAAGCTAGAAAAGAGATATAAAGGGAAGAGAAAGGAAGGGAGGGTGTACTTAATAGGATGGTATTGTATATATGTAAGTAGAAGAATAGATTAATGTGGGTGAAAAGGCCCACGTGAGGTCAGGGGAAGAGATTGAGTAAAGGAAAGGTGGAGGGAGGGTTAATCAAAATCTAAGAGGATATAAATAAATCATATGGAAACCTACTTTTTTGGACAATGGAAGACTCAGGAGTCATAGATTGTTGCTAGAAAATTTTCAGTGTCAGGGATGGGATACCTCCCAGTGAGTTGTTGGCCCAGGAGGTCCCTGATGCCCCCAAAACATTATAGGCTATTGCCAAGGCCCTTGGTTTTCCACCAGGAATAGATGGTAAGACCCTATTGCTGAAGACTCCATGTACTAGGATTGCAAGGCCACTGAGAAATCCTGCTGGAACTGAGCTGAAAACCTCCTCTGTTAGACCAGCTGACAGAAAGCTGGAAGAAGCCTTTCTGCATACAGTTCAATGGGAGAGAGAGAAATCACCAGTGAAGATACTCAACAGTGGTCACTGCAGGTCTTAAATTTTGCCAGCCAGGCCAAATGAGCCAATGGATGCAATAGTGGCACATCTGTCATGGTGGAAACCAACTGTCCTGTAATTGGACTGGAGGCCTGCTCCATGGGAGGGAATACATCCCTGATACTGAAAACTTAAAACGGGTAGTCATGAGCCCTAGGGGTGTAACATCTGCTGGTGTCTGGCTAAATGTATATACTATGCTAATCAAACTGCCCAGTAAGCATTTCCCTTAATGTTTATACCCATATATTAATGCTATTCTCACTTTTGGTAGAGAATCTTCTCTTTTCAGATGGTGACCTTGGGATGACCCAGAAGGCATCATGGTGCTAGAAAGAAGTAACAGGAGTGCTCAGTACTTCAATATCTCTGTCACACCTTCCAAGGCTCAGGTGTAAGAGCCAAAGGAAGGGTAGGACTCCTTACAACGTGCTCCCCCCAGATACAAAATGGCCTGGATATCCATGACCTCACAGCGCCTGACACTTCCTACACAAAACCATCATAATAGGAGGAAAAGATCATGGCATCAAAATAAAGGAGAGACTGATTGAGAGGGGGAGGTGATATGATGGAGAATGGAGTTTCAAAAGGGAAAGTGGGGGAGGGAGGGCATTACCATGGGATATTTTTTATAATCATGGAAGTTGTTAATAAAAAAATTGAAAAGAAGCCGGGCGTGGTGGCGCACGCCTTTAATCCCAGCACTTGGGAGGCAGAGGTAGGTGGATCTCCTTGAGTTCGAGGCCACCCTGAGATTACATAGTGAATTCCAGGTCAACCTGGGCTGGAATGAGACCCTGCCTCGAAAAAAAAAAAAAAAAATTGAAAAGAAAAATAAATAAAATAAAAAATAATTAATTTCTTTTTTGTAAAAGCTTATCTTTCTATATTTATTTTATTATTTATTTGAGAAAGGGAAAGAGGCAGAGTGAGAGAGAGAGAAAGAGAAAAATGGGCACTGCAAACGAACTCTCGATTCACGTGCCACTTTGTGCATCTGGCTTACGTGGGTCCTGGGGAAATTGAACTGAGGTACTTTTGCTTTGCAGACAAGTGCCTTAACCACTAAGCCATCTCTCTAGCCCAATTTCTTTTGTTTGTTTGGTTGTTTGTTTGTTTTTGTTTTATTTTTAATTTTTTTTTTTTCGTTTTTTTGAGGTAGGGTCTCACTCTGGCCCAAGCTGACCTGGAATTCACTATGGAGTCTCAGGGTAGCCTAGAACTCACAGCGATCCTCCTACCTCTGCCTCCTGACTGCTGGGATTAAAGGCATGCACCACCACGCCCGGCTTTATTTTTAATTTATTTTATTTATTTGCAAGCACACAGAAAGAAAGAGATAGAGAAGAGAGACCGACAGAGAGAGAATGGGCGTGCCAGGGGCTCCAGCCACTGCAAACAAACTCCAGATGCGCGTGCCCTTGTACATCTGGCTAACGTGGGTCCTGGGGAGTCGAGCCTCGAACCGGGGTCCTTCGGCTTCACAGGCAAGTGCTTAACTGCTCAGCCATCTCTCCAGCCCCTTTTTTTTTTGGTTTTTTGAGGTAGGGTCTCACTCTAACCCAGGCTGACCTGGAACTCACTATGTAGTCTCAGGGTGGCCTCGAACTCAAGGCAATCCTCCTACCTCTGCCTCCCAAGTGCTGGGATTAAGGGCGTGCGCCACCACTCCCGGCTTTCTTTCTTTCTTTCCTTCTTTCTTTCTTTCTTTCTTTCTTTCTTTCTTTCTTTCTTTCTTTCTTTTTTTTTTTAATTTAGTTGTATCTTTCAGAAATCTCTTTCCTTTATAATCATGTGGGATAATGACAATAAACGTGTAAACATTACTGGGAATCTTTATCCTTCCCACTCATAATGTGAGTCATCTGTGGAAGGGACACGTAGCTCCACAAAACTGACACAACCCTTGGCCACAGGAACAGAAGCAGAGTCTCCTGCAAACAAGAGGTGACACCTCTTGACCTTGAGATTCATGTGACAGCTTGTGTCCAACTCAGGAAACCACATTCTTAACGTGGGACACCAGGGGATGTCCGAAGAGGAATTCCAAAGTCATAAGGAAGTCAGAATCCATGTGATCATTCATTCGATCAGTTCGACCTACTAAGCGCAGTCCGGGCCTTACAGGGGAAGTGACGGCTTGGCTGGTACCTTAAGAATCCTCTGGGAATTGTAGTGGTCTGCCACAATATTTAAAGATCTGTTGTGTTGAAAGGAGTCGTTCCATAGGCAGAACACCCGGGAACTGAAGAGCCAAGAAGCTCAGAGAAGTCAGGTTGGGAGGTGTTTGGTTTTCGATCAGTCAGCACCATCCAGCAAAGGGCAGAGTGATTGATTGGCTCCACTGCATGGACCCAGCCCAGAGGCTGGCTGGGCTGGCTAAGGACACGCCTGCCTGGGCTATTAGGCGGAAGGCTGGCTTCCCAAGGTCCCTCATAACTCTGTCGCCCCTAAGCTGGCTGCCTCTGTCCTGTGTTGACCTCCAGAGTGCAGGGGACACTTCTCTGAAGGTTAGTATAAAGATGAGTCCTTCATTCACGACAGTTTTACTTTTTTTTTTTTTTTTTTTTTTTTTGAGTCCGGGTCTTACCCTAGCCCAGGCTAATCTGGAACTCACTCTGTAGTTCCAGGCTGGCCTCAAACTCACAACATAGATAGCATACTTGCACATACAGAAAACCCCAAAGATTCCATACATGCAAAAGAGGCTAAAGCTAATAAATGTGGGTCTGCAGAGGTGGTTTCATGGTTAAAGCACTTACTCACAAAGCCTGCTGGCCAAGGTTCAATTCCCCAGCACCCACGGAAAGCCAGACAGACATTCATTTACAGTGACAAAAGACCCTTATATGCCCATACATACATACACACACAAATGCAAATAAGTAAATAATATTTTATTAATTAATATTTATTTTAAAATATTTTTAATTACTGATTTGCAAGGGGAGAGAAAATGAGAGAAAGAGGGAGACAGAGCAAACACCAGGGATTTTTGCCACTGCAAACAAACTCCAGATGCATCTGCCGCTTTGTGCATCTGGCTTTATGTGGGTATTAGGGAATCAAACCTAGGCTGTCAGGCTTTGCAAACAACTACCTTTAACCACTGAGCAATCGCACCGGCCCTAATATATATATATATATATATATATATATATATATATATATATATTTAAACTAAGAAATGGATTTTACACGGTTCCAAGATGTATGGTAACATATAAATCTCAGTTGTATGTCTATGTATGAACAAAACACAGCCTGAAGAGGAAATCAACTAGATGATTCCATTTGCAATAGCACCAAAGAAAAATAAAATACCTGAGAATTAATTTGGCCAGAGAAGTAAAAGACTAATATGTTGAAAACTATCAAAACATTCCTGAAAAAAATTAAAGATTGTACCAATAAATGGAAAAACATACTATGTTCATGAATTGGAAGATAATATTGTTAAGAATCCAGTACCTGAAATGAGCTGTAGAATCCATATAATTCCTATCAAAACTCTCAGAAGTGTTCCAAGAAGACATAGTGAATTCCAGGTCAGCCTGGGCTAGAGCGAGACCCTAACCTCAAAAAACAAACAGACAAAAAAATCCCAAAAGCTGGGGCTGGAGAGATGGGTCAGCAGTTAAGGCACTTCCCTGCAAAGCTTAAGGACTCAGGTTTGATTCCCCAGGACCCACATAAGCCAGATGCACAAAGTGGTGCAAACATCTGGATTTTGTTTGCAGCAGCTAGAGGCCTGTTGAACTCATTCTCTCTCTCTCTCTCTCTCTCTCTCTCTCTCTCTCTCTCACACACACACACACACACACACACTCCTTGCAAATAAATAAATAAAAAGTCTTTAAAAAATAAAATAAAATCTCAAATGTTGCTTTTTTGCATAAGTAGAAAAATCTACACTAAAATTCATATAAGGGCTGGGGAGAAGGCTCAGGAATTAAAGGCATTTGCTTACAAAGCATTCCAGCTGGGGTTCAATTCCCCAACCACCCACATAAAGCCAGACAAAAAGGTGGCAAAAAGCCAGGCAAGGTGGCAAAAAGCCAGGCGTGGTGGCGCATACCTTTACTCTCAGCACTTGGGAGGCAGAGGTAGGAGGATCACCATGAGTTCAAGTCCACCCTGAGACTACATAGTGAATTCCAGGTCAGCCTAGGCTACAGCAAGACCCTACCTTGAAAAACTAACTAACTAAATAAATAGAAATGGCACAAGCTTCTGGTGTTATTTGTACTGGCAGGAGGTCTCTCTCTCTTTCTCTCTTACTCTCTCTCTCTCTCACACACACACACATATTAAATTCACATAGAATCGCTTTATGAGCCAAAACAACTATGAAGGAAAAGAACAATATTGGTCAGTCTGGGCTAGAGTGAGACCCTACCTCCAAAAAACAAAACAAAACAAAAACAATATTGGGGTCTTATAGGCATCATCTCCCATCACTGTGTCACCTTGGGCAAGTTGCTAAGTCTCTCCATTCCCACGTTTCCTTACCCACAGACGAGGTTTACAAAACCACGTATCTCATAGTGCTTCTTTAGATATCAAATGAGTAAACACATGTATGAAAGGTGCTTAGAGGAGAGGCTGGGCCATAGTACTATACGAGGAAAAATAAATCACGTGGTGTGTGTGTGTGTGTGTGTTTCTGGGGGTCATACTTAGGATCTCACATATGCTAAGCAAGTGCTTGGCCAATGAGTTACCCCTCCACTCCCATGACTATGAACATTGTCTTCACGCTGCTCCTGAACCTCTGGGAGAGCCTAGGGAATGTCTGCCTGGCTATCAGACTCCCCTGGAAGTGGCTCAGCTAAATGATGCTCATTTCTGAGTAGTCATTTGCTAGGGCAAAATCACGACTTAGAGCCAGGAGTCCAGTTGGGACAAGAGCCAGAGAGGTGAATCACATGTCTCGCCCAGACAGGGAAAACCCCACAGCTGCCGTGCTTCAAACTGCACAGGGTGCCTCAGATTTAATCAACAGGGGAAGTTGAGGGGTTCTCTTCCTATCCTCTGACTTCATGTTAACAACAAGAGGACTGTCCCTGCCCTCTGCCTCCAAAGCCAACTCATGTCCTCTCACTGACTGTGAAAATGTGCCCCGTGTTCACAGAGGTTACTCATCTCCTCTGACTTTGCCTTGGCCCCTTAGGAAGTGACCTCCGCCTCCAGAGAGCACATTGCTGAAAAGAATCCATCACTGATGGGCTGGGCATGGTGGCGCGCATCTGGAATCCCAACACTTAGGGGGCAAAAGCAGGTGGGTCACTACACATTCCAAGACAGTCTGGTGTACACTGCAAGCCCCGGGTCAGCCAGGGCTGCATACATAGTGAGAGCCCCTCTTTTTTTTTTTCTTGTTTATTCATTGGCCCCAGTTTGATTCCCCAGTATCCACCTAAAGCCAGATGCACGAAGTGGTACATTCATCTAAAGTTCATTTGCAGTGGAAGGAGACCCTGGAGTGCCATATTCACTTTCTGTCTGCCTTTTTCTCTCCTTCTTAAATAAATAAATAAAGTAATTAATGAAAAAGGAAACAACACCTAATTTTAAGAAAGGTATAGCCAGGCATGGTGGCGCATGCCTTTAATCCCAGCACTCGGGAGGCAGAGGTAGGAGGATCGCCGTGAGTTCAAGGCTACCCTGAGACCACATAGTGAATTCCAGGTCAGCCTAGGCTAGAGTGAGATCCTACCTTGAAAAACCAAAAAAGAAAAAAGAAAGGTATAGAGTCTTCCTCTTTCTCTCCTAAATAAATAAATAAAAATAAAGAAAAAGAAAAAGAAAAAGAATAATTTAGGGTTGGAGAGATGGCTTAGCAGTTAAGGTGTTTGCCTGCAAAGCCTAAGGACCCAGGTTCAATTCTCCAGGACCCATATAAACCATATGTACAAGGAGGCACATGCATCTGGAGTTCTAAATCTATTTATTTATTTATTTTTGTATTTTCGAGGTAGGGTTTCACTCTAGCCCAGGCTGACCTGGAATTCACTATGGAGTCTCAGGGTGGCCTCGAACTCACGGCGATCCTCCTACCTCTGCCTCCCGAGGGCTGGGATTAAAGGCGTGCGCCACCACGCCCGGCTTTATTTTTTTTTAAATCTATTTATTTATTTATTTTTGTAACATCTGGAGTTCTAAAGGCCCTGGTACGCCCATTCTCTCTCTCTCTCTCTCTCATAAATAAGTAAATAGATCTTAAAAAAAAAAAAAAACCCTCACTGAGGTGTCTCCAAGTGAAAGCTGCCTCATTAAGAAAGATAGAAGGTGCTGGAGAGATGGCTTAGTGGTTAAGGCACTCGCCTAAGTTCGATTCCCCAGGACTCATGTAAGCCAGATGCACAGGGTGGCGCATGCGTCTAGAGTTCATTTGCAGTGGCAGGAGACTGGTGTGCACATACTCTCTGTGTGTGTGTGTGTGTATTTCTCTCTGCTTGCAAAAAAAATTAAACATTTTTTGAAAAAAGAAAGCTAGAGCCAGGCATGGTGGCACACACCTTTAATCCCAGTACTCAGAAGGCAGAGGTAGGAGGATCACCATGAGTTCCAGGCCACCTGAGACTACATAGTAAATTCCAGGTCAGCCTGGGCTAGAGTGAGACCCTACCTCAAAAAAAAAAAAAAAAAAAAAAGAAAGAAAGAAAGAAAAGAAAAGAAAAAAGAAAGAAAGAAGAAGAAGAAAGAAAGCTAGAAGCCAGAGATTTGATGTTTGCTTTTAATTTTGTACCCCATGCCTTGTGAGACTCATTGGATATCCACCCAGAGAGGCCATAGTCTCCCCGGAGAAAGACCTGGAGGACAAATAGGACTGTTGCATCACTATAGTGGTAGGCCTTTCCCAAAGATAATGGCAATGCAGATGTTTGCAGCTGTTGCAAAAGAACCAAGAGAGAAGGCAAGAAAGCCAGCTCGTTGAATTTCCAGCCAAAGTGCACCAAAAAGAGTTATCTTTGATGGAAAGTCAAACATTGGACTGGCATGTCTGCTGGTTCAGGAAAGAAAGAAAGAAAGAAAGAAAGAAAGAAAGAAAGAAAGAAAGAAAGAAAGAAAGAAAGAAAGAGACAGAGAGAGAGAGAAAGAAGGAAGGAAGAGAAGGAAGGAAGGAAGGAAGGAAGGAAGGAAGGAAGGAAGGAAAGAAAGGAAGGAAGGAAAGAAGGAAAGAAAGAAAGAAAGAGAAAGAAGCAAGCTCGGGGCCAGGATGTTTGCCTGTGGCAAGGATGACTCTGACCAGACGTGGCAGGTCCGGCTGTCTCCACCACCCCAGCAGGAGCACACTGGGGGAATGCCACAATGTGCATGCTGGGAATTTCCTCCACCTGAAGCTCCTGCTCAGCCCACAGTCCGTGCTAGCATTTGTGTTGACCTTGGCCAAGACCATCCGAGTTGTTTCACTTTCTCTCTTGATAGTACCACATAGAGGAAAACACAGTATTGCACAACCAGTGGCACAAAGAGGCCACTGGTTGCACCCCTTTCTGTGTGGGGTTAGGGGGCTCCTGGGGGTGACTTGTGTGCCAGCTGGGATCTAAAGCCTATCTTTCTGGAAGTCGAGCCAACTGCCTCTCATCCATGAACCAGTTAACAATAACTGGGACATGGGGTCAGACATTGCTGCAGGCACTTAATTATAAACTGACTGCTGACCTTAGAAGAAACATCACTGCTTCATGCTTCCATGGTAAGACCCAAAACAGTTTTGCTCAGGCTGACCTGGAATTCACTATGTAGTCTCAGGGTGGCCTCGAACTCATGGCAATCCTGCTTCTGCCTCCCAAGTGCTGGGATTAAAGACAAGTGCCACCACACCCAGCTTCTTCACTTTTTTTTCTCAATTTTTATTAACATTTTCCATGATTATAAAAAATATCCCATGGGTTTTTTTGTTTTGTTTTGTTTTGTTTTTTTGTTTTTCGAGGTAGGGTCTCACTCTAACCCAGGCTGACCTGGAATTCACTATGGAGTCTCAGGGTGGCCTCGAACTCACGGCGATCCTCCTACCTCTGCCTCCCGAGTGCTGAGATTAAAGGCCTGCGCCACCACGCCCAGCTGACTTTTTTTTTTTTGAGTTAGGTGATAGCTTTCAGGCTGTGCCTTGCCCTTGGTGACTCAATTTTTTTAAAATTTATTTTATTTATGCTAGAGAGAGAGAGAGGAAGAGGCAGATAGAGAGACAGAGAGAGAATGGGAATGCCAGGGCCTTCAGCCACTGCAAATGAACTCCAGATGCATGTGCTACCACGTACATCTGGCTTACACGGGTCCTGGGGAATTGAATCTGGGTCCTTTGGTTTTTCAGGCAAGTGCCTTAACCACTAAACCATCTCTCGAGCCTGGTGGCTCAATTTTACAAGGAGCATTTGGCTCCAGGTTTTGTTTGTTTGTTTACATTTTATTTGTTTATTTGAGAGAGAAAGAGAGATAATAGACAGAGAGTGAGTATGGGCACACCAGGGCCTCCTGTGACTGCAAACACACTCCAGACACATGTCCCACTTTGTGCATCTGGCTTTACGTGGGCACTAGGGAATTGAACCTGGGCTTTCAGGCTTTGCAAGTGAAAACTGTCGAGTCATCTCCCCAGATGTGTTTTTGATTTTTGAGAGGAAGGTTTATCCTTGACTCCCAGTTGGAGGGCATACAGTCCATCGTTGTGGGAAGGCCATGGCAGCAGAAGCGGGAGGCAGACGCACACACGTCCATGGTCAGGAAGCAGAGGGGGCTGAACGCTGGTGCTCGGCTCGCTTCCTCCTTTTTATTCA
The DNA here is from genome assembly GCA_036346955.1 of Dipus sagitta. NCBI lineage: Eukaryota > Metazoa > Chordata > Mammalia > Rodentia > Dipodidae > Dipus > Dipus sagitta. The sequence continues at coordinate 53,981,442 of CM070778.1, forward strand.
GCTCAGGGCGCCAGCCAATGAGATGATGTCACCCACATTTGGATGGTCTTTTTTTCCCTCAGTTAAAGCTCACTGGAAACACCCTCACAAAAACACCCAATCTCCTACTTGAATCCAAATCCTGTCACGTTGGTAATGAAGATGAACCATCAGTATGCCAGGTCTGTCCAGGTCCTACAATCAACTTGACTGTGGTTTCCTGTCCCTTCCCCCATGTCTCATATCCCTGGCACCTGGCCTCTGGACATTTGGTTCCATTCAGAGCGCAGATACGGGGATGGAGGGGTGGCTCAGAGGTTAAGGTGCTTGCCTTCAAAGCTTAAGGAATAGAGTTCAGTTCCCCAGTACCCACGTAAAGCCAGATGCACAAAGTGGTGCATGCTTCTGGAGTTCATTTGTAGTGGCTGGAGGCCCTGGCACATCCAGTCTCTCCCTCTCTCTCTCTCTTTCCTTTTTTCTCTCACTCTCTTGCTCAAATAACTGAATAAAATATTTTTTTAAAGAGTGCACATGCAGAGGCAAGATGACTCAACACCTTGTTATTTGCAGATCCCATCACCTGCCCTTCACCACCCAAGAGGCATACTGATAAATAACTTAGTCCTAAAAGTAGAAAAGGTGCCACCCTATAAACTTATCAAAGTAGACCATATGAGCACAGGAGTATATTAAAACCATATCAGGGGCTGGAGAGATGGCTTAGCAGTGAAGGCATTTTCTTGTAAAGCCAAAGGGACCCAAGTTCAATTCCCCAGGACCCACATAAGCCAGATGCACAAGGTGGTGCATATGTCTGGAATTCATTTGCAGTGGCTTGAGACCCTGGTGTGCCCATTCTCTCTCTCTCTCTCTCTCTCTCTCTCACACACACACACACACACACACATACACACACTCTCTCTCTCCCCCCCTCCGCCTCTTTCTCTCTCTCTCTCAAATAAATAAAAATAAAATATTTGCTGACAGAAAGCTGGAAGAAGCCGTTCTGCATGCAGTTCAATGGGAGAAAGAGAAATCATCAGCAAAGATACTCAACAGTGGATACTGCAGGTCTTAAATTTCACCAGCCAGGCCAAATGAGCCAATGGATGCAATAGTGGCACGTCTGTCATGGTGGAAACCAACTGCCCTCTAATTGGACTGGAGGCCTGCTCCATGGGAGGGAATACATCCCTGATGCTGAAAACTTAAAACAGGGGTAATCATGAGCCCTAGGGGTGTAATGTCTGCTGCTGTTTGGCTAAAAATATATACTGCACTTATCAAACTGCCCAGTAAGCACTTCTCTTAACATTCATACCCTTATATTAATGCTATTCTCACTTTTGGTAGAGAATCTTCTCTTTTCAGATGGCAGTGACCTTGGGATGACTCAGAAGGCATCATGGTGCTAGAAAGAAGTGACCAGAGTGCTCAGTACTGCAATATCTCTATCACACCTTCCAAGGCTCAGGGTCCATTGCAGAAGAGGTGGCGGAAAGAATGTAAGAGCCAAAGGAAGGGTAGGACTCCTTACAACATCCTCCCTCCAGACACAAAATGGCCTGGATATCCATGACTTCACAGCGCCTGACACTATCTACACATGACCATCATAATAGGAGGAAAAGATCATGACACCAAAATAAAAGACTGATTGCGATGGGGAGGGGATAAGATGGAGAATGGAGTTTCAAAGGGGAAAGTGGGGGAAGGGAGGGTATTACCATGGGATATTTTTTTAAATTGTGTTTTTTTAAATCTTTTTGTTTATTTTATTTATTTACTTGAGAGTTACAGACAGAGAGAGAGAGAAAAAGAGGCAGAGAGAGAGAGAGAGAGAGAATGGGCACGCCAGGGCTTCCAGCCACTGCAAACGAACACCAGACGCATGCGCCCCCTTGTGCATCTGGCCAACGTGGGTCCTGGGGAATCGAGCCTTGAACCAGAGTCCTTAGGCTTCACAGGCAAGTGCTTCACCGCTAAGCCATCTCTCTAGCCCCCATGGGATATTTTTTTATGATCATGGAAGTTGTTAATAAAAATTTGAAAAAAATATTTAAAATATTTTTAGAAAACCCAGGCCTGAGAACTTACCAAATATACTAGCTCAACAAAGGGTACAACACCCTCACTTAGACCCCATAAAGAGACAGACAACTAGCCAGGCATGATGGCACATGCCTTTAATCCTAGCACTAGGGAGGCAAAGTTAGGAGGATTGCCAAGAGTTCGAGGCCACCCTGAGACTACATAGTGAATTCCAGGCCAGCCTGGGCCAGAGTGAGACCTTTCCTTGAGAAACCAAAAAAGGGCTGGGGAAGATGGCTTAGTGGTTAAGGCATTTATTTGCCTGAAAAGCCAAAGGACCCCGGTTTGATTCCCCAGGACCTATGTAAGCCAGATACACAAGGAGGCTCATGTATCTGGAATTCGTTTGCAGTGGCTGGAGGCTCTGGCGTGCCCATTCTCTCTCTCTCCCTCTCCCTCTCTCTCTCGTGCACACACACACACAGACACACTCTCTCTCTCCAATAAGATAAATGAATAATATATATATATATGTGTGTGTGTGTGTGTGTGTGTGTATTTTTTTGGTTTTTCGAGGTAGGGTCTCACTGTAGCCCACGCTGACCTGGAATTCACTATGGAGTCTCAGGGTGGCCTCGAACTCACAGCAATCCTCCTACCTCTGCCTCCTGAGTGCTGGGATTAAAGGCGTGCGCCACCATGCCCAGCTTAAAATATATTTTTTTAGAAAAAGAAAAACCAAAAAAAGAGAGAGAGAGCGATGGACAACTAACACTGCCGTGGCCACAGCCTGCACCTGCCTGTCATCTGACCACCTAGGATGGGCATCCGGACTGTCCCTGAGGCTGCTGCTCAATTGAGTCCCCACTGCTGATGCCACCTACTTGACTTGCCATCCATTAGCCTGTCCGTCCATTTATCTATCCGCACCTCCTCCTGCACCTTGCCTGGGCGGCTCGGCTCAGCCCTGAGACCCTGCAGCTCAGCTCTGCTCTCCTCCAGCAGTCTCCGGAGGGTTCCCCATCTGCCCGCTACAGAGATTCTTTGCGTCTGACCCAGCTCTCCGCCTCTGTCGACAGTAGTGCCTCTTTGAACTCCGTGAGGCCCCTGGAACCCATTTGTTGCCCTCTGTAACATACAGGCAAGCAGATAAATGATAGATAATTAACTGTGTGGTGTAGAATATGTGATCTGAGAGTTAATAATATTGTAGTCAAGACTGGAATGAAAGCCAGGCTTGGTGGTGCATACCTTTAATCCCTGTACTCTGATCAAAGGTAGGAGGCTATCTGTGAATTTGAGGTCAGCCTGGGTTACAGCAAGACCCTACCTCAAAAACAAAAATGTATATATATGATTGGAATGAAAGAACCTGTGTTTGCCAATGGCCAGCTACCAAGAGAAATCAGAACTACTTAGCAAGTTGTAGCCAAGGAAACTGACACGACTTGTGAACTTATAGTTCGTCAATAAATTCTGACATTGTGGAAAGACACAAATGGGTCTGTTTCTCACTTAGTACAATCACACCATTCACTCCTAAAAAAAAAAAAAAAATCAGGATTCTTACTGAGAACATTGCAACAAAGCAAACAAATAGGATTTATGGTGCGTGCGTGTAATCAAAGGCTATGTGAGAAATTACAAAGTCAAAAAAAAAAAAAAAAAAAAAAAAGAGCTGAGCATGGTGCATGCCTTTAATCCCAGCACTCGGAAGGCAGAGGGAGGAGGATCTCTGTTTGTTTGAGACCAGCCTGAGAATACAGAGTGAATTCCAGGTCAGCCTGAGCTAGAGTGAGACCCTACCTTGAAAAAAAACAAAATCCACATATCTTTAGTCCCAGCACTAGGGAAGCAGAGGCTTGCGGAGAGTTCAAGGCCAGCCTGAGATTATGTAGTGAATTCCAGGTCAGCCTGAGCCAGAACAAGACCCTACCTCAAAAAGCCGGAAAAAAAAAAGCAATAAAATACAAAGTCATCAGGGGATTCTTTGTTCTGTGAGCCCTTTCATCCCAAAGAGGGCTTTTGTTCAGAATAAACCTGTTACCTTTATAAAATAAATAATAAGTAATGAAAAATCCTCAGAATCCTGCTTGCCAGAGGAGGAAATGACTTAGCTTGCTTTGGGCCTGCTTTGATAGACAATGTAAACACAATGGGAGAAACCCTCCTTACAGCCATCTTCCTTCTCTACTTCCTCCCCTCTTCTCAGCCTAACACACACACACACACACACACACACACACACACACACAGGTCCAGTGCAACTTGACTTTCAGAGAAAAAGATGAGAGACTGAGGGTGGTTGTGTCCAGCATGAGGACAAGAAGGGATTGCTTTGTTTTGTTTTTCGAGGTAGGGTCTCATCTAGCTCAAGCTGACCTGGAATTCACTATGTAGTCTCAGGGTGGCCTTGAACTCACAGACATCCTTCTACCTCTGCCTCCCAAGTACTGGGATTAAAGATGTGCACCACCACGGCCCAGTAGTTTGTTTGCTTTTTTTTTTTTCTCCTACCTTTTTTTACTCCAAAAACCCTCAACACTTACCCTAAGGCGGGCATCTGAGACAGAAGCACGTGCTCCAGGTTCCTCAAGCCCAAAGTTGAATTAGCCTCCTTGCTTCCACTCATCTCTGTTCATCGGTGTTTGATAGAGCAGCAAGTGTGGACAACCTTAGATTCCAGTGCTAGCAATATCCTAGGAATGTCCTGGATTTAGCCCAAGTGACTTGCATAGTAATAAGCACTGATGTACTGAACTCTTAGTGCTACATCATCCTCAGATACTGTAGACAAAAGCATTCTGCATCTTTTTGTCTTGTTTTGTGTTTTTCAAGGTAGAGTCTCACTCTAACTCAGGCGAACCTGGAATTCACTATGGAGTCTCAGGGTGGCCTCGAACTCACAGTGATCCTCCTACCTCTGCCACCGGAGTGCTAGGATTAAAGGCATAAATCCCTAAGAGAGGATCTTACTTCAGCCCAGGCTGACCTTCGACTCACTCAGTAGCTCCAGGCTAGCCTTGAACTCATTACAATCCTCCTATCTCAGTCTTGAGTACTGGGAATATAAAGCATGAACCACCAGGCCAGGCTAAAACATATGCTTTTTTGTTGTTGTTGTTGTTCATTTTTATTTATTTGTTTGAGTGTGACAGAGAGAGAAAGAGACACAGAGAGAGAGAGAGGGAGAGAGAGAGAATGGGCGTGCCAGGGCTTCCAGCCACTGCAAACGAACTCCAGACGCGTGCGCCCCCTTGTGCATCTGGCTAACGTGGGTCCTGGGGAATCAAGCCTCGAACCAGGGTCCTTAGGCTTCACAGGCAAGCACTTAACCGCTAAGCCATCTCTACAGCCCAGCATATGCTTTTTAAAAAAAAAAATGTTTTAGGCCGGGCGTGGTGACACACACCTTTAATCCCAGCACTCGAGAGGCAGAGGTAGGAGGATCGCCGTGAGTTCAAGGCCACCCTGAGACTACATAGTTAATTCCAGGTCAGCCTGGACCAGAGTGAAATCCTACCTCGAAAAAAAAAAAAAAAAAGGTTTATTTATTTATCGGAGAGAGAGAGTGGGCATACCAGGGCCTCTAACCTGTGCCACCTTGTGCATCTGTCTTACGTGGGTACTAGGAAATCGAACCTCAGTCCTTAGGCTTCGCAGGCAAGAACCTTAACTGCTAACCCATCTCTCCAGCCCAGCACATTTTTTTTCAATATAATTTTGCATGAGGACACAAAAATGCATCAACCAAGCTAACAGGTTTCTGTTTGGTTAAGCCAAAAGGAGAAAACACCACAACATTCTTTCTTATAAGCAGCGGGCAAAATGTTTTCCAACCAAATGCCTCTCTTTAATGTGCTCAAAAGATTTCTTTAGTAGGACGTGGTGGTGCACACCTTGAGTCCCAGCACTGGGGAGGCACAGGTAGGAGGATCACTGTGAGTTCACTGTGAGGCCTATCTGAAACTACATAGTGAATTCCAGATCAGCTTGAGCTAGAATGAGACTCTACCTCAAAAAAAAAAAAAAAAAAACTTCTAAGAGATTCATGATGGAGGGAGGAATGTTGAGAGGGGGAAAGGAGCGTGGTAGGAGGGGATTATGCTCATGGTTTACATGGTATATTGTTTATATTTATGGAGGTTGTCAATAAAAGTTTTCTTAATACTTTATTTATTTGCTAGCAGAAGAGCAGAGAGAGAAAGACAGAGAGATGGGTGTACCAGAACTCCAGATGCATGCACCACTTTGTGCATCCAGCGTTACATGGGTACTGGGGAATAGAACCGTGGTTAAGCTTTGCAGGAAAGCACCCTAACCACTGAGCCATCTCTTCAGTGCCCAAAAGTTGTGTTGTTGTTTTTTTCCAAGGTAGGGTCTCACTCTAGCCCAGGCTGGCCTGGAATTCCCTATGTAGTCTCAGGGTGGCCTTGAACTCACAGTGATCCTCCTACCTCTGCCTCCTGAGTGCTGGGATTAAAGGCGTGCACCACCCCACCTGGCCCCAAAAGGTTCTGTGTTGTTGTTGTTGTTGTTTGTTTTTTCGTTTTGTTTTGTTTTTCAAGGTAGGGTTTCGCTCTAGCCCAGGCCGACCTGGAATTCTCTATGTAGTCTCAAGGTGGCCTTGAACTCATGGCGATCCTCCGACCTCTGCCGCCCCCCCCCCCCCCCCGAGTCCTAGGATTAAAGGCATGTGCCACCACACCCAGCTCCCAAAAGCTTTTTAAAACAGATTTCTTCTACAGGATGTGGTGGCACATGCCTATAATCCTAGCACTCCAGAGATGGGGACTGGAGGATCAGGAGTTCAAGGTCATCCTCTGCTACTTAATAAATTCCAGGACAACCTGGGGTACAGAGTGAAGACGCTTTCAAAATAAAAAGTAAGGGGGTGTGTGTGGTGGCGCATGCCTTTAATCTCAGCACTTGGGAGGCAGAGGTAAGAGGATCACCATGAGTTCAAGGCTACCCTGAGACTACCAAGTGAATTCCAGGTTAGCCTGGGCTAGAGCGAAACCCTACCTTGATAAAACAAAATTAATTAATTAATTAATTAATTAAAGAATAGTTAGGAGTGTATCTCAGTGATAGAGTGATAGGTACTGGACTTAATCCATAGCACTGAATAAACCGGGCATGATGGTGCATGCCTATAATCCCAGAACTCTGGAGGTAGAGGCAAGAAGATCAGAAATTCAAGGTCATCCTCTGATGTAGATACACAGAAAAGTCAGGTGTGGTGGCACACACCTTTAATGCTAGCACTCAGGAGGCAGAGGTAGGTGGATCACCATGAGTTTGAGGCCACGCTGAGACTACATAGTGAATTCCAGGTCAGCCTGGGCTAGACCAAGACCCTACCTCAAAAAAATCAAAAACACTCTATTACTGCAGACTTCACACACTTGGCCTGTAAGGCCACTGAGGAATCTTGCTGGAGCTGAGCTTAAAACCTCCTCCATGTAGACCAGCTGACAGAAAGCTGGAAAAAGCTACACTGCATGCAGTTCCATGGGAGAGAGAAGTTATCAGTGGAGATAAACAACAGTAGACAAGAGTACAATAGTGGTGGTGACCTTGGGGTGACTCAGAAGGCACCATAGTGCTGAGAAGAAGTGACAGAGGAGTGCTCAGCACTGAAACATCTCTACCACACCTTCCAAGGCTCAGGGTCTGGCGGGGAGGGTGGGTAAAGTTAGGCTGACTGGACCCCTGAAGAGGGCAGGAAGGTTTGTACTTGCTAGAAATCCAATCTGACTTCTTATTTTCTTGCCTAGCTCCATAAAGACCTGTTTTTTCCACAGTCAGGACCCCTCCTAGAAGGGAGGTTTTTCATAGGATTTAAACATTGTGGTTGGTCAAGTTCAGCCCCCGGAACTTGGTGCCAGAGCTAATCTCTTCCTGAGCCCCTAACCCTAACAAGCTAGCTGGCCCTCTGGTTCACCGGGGCCAAAAGACAGCCCACGCCCTAAAGTTATAAATAGCTATGCAAGGGGAAGGCAGGCTTACTCCCCGATCACTTGGGAACTTCCAGCTGTGGGTGAGTTTTTCCCTTGGCTGGGTCTGGGCTGGCTTGGCCCAGGCCCCACAGGGAGAGCCCGAGCCCCGCTAGCCCTTACTCTCCACATGGGTTCTGTATCCCCTCCAGCTCCCAACAAGGCAGGAGCTCCTTGAACTTTCTTTTCTCTTTTCTTTCTGTGCCTTTTTCCCCAGACCCATATCTTGTCACATGGACTCCTGAGCTACACCTGGCCCACATGGGCCTTTGGGCTCCACATATTGTACCTCTCTTCTCCCACTTTATCTTCCTCCGAGTTTTCTCCTTTCCCCACTCCTTTATAAAATCTGAATAAAATGTGGTATTTGAAAAATCATTCTCTTTTATCTGGAATTGCCAATTCTTTGGTTAGTTTGCAGATATATGTGTGTAGATGAACAGATTACTGGGGGTGCAATATCCTAAGTGAGGTCAGAGGAAGAGATTGAGTAAAGGAAGAATAGGAGGAGGGTTAATCAAAAATTAAGATGTTCTTCTAGGCATGGTGGCACACACCTTTAATCCCAGGACTTGGGAGACCAAAGTAGAAGGATTGCTGTGAGTTTGAGGCCACACTGACTACATAGTGAATTCCAGGTCAGTGTGAGCTAGAGTGAGGACCTACCTCAAAAAAAATTTTTTTTAAGATGTCATGAATAAACTATATGGAAACCTACCTCTTTGGATAATGGTGCATTCAGAAGCCATAGATTGTTACTAGCAAAATTTCAGTGGCAGGAATGGAATACCTTCCAGTGAGTTGTTGGCCAGGGAGGACCCTGACACCTCCAAAACATTACAGGCCATTGCCAAGGCTCTTGGTTTCCCACCAGGAATAGATGGTAAGACCCTATTGCTGAAGACATGCTTGGGCTACAGGACACTAAGCAATCAAGCTGAAAGTGAGCTGAAAACCTCCTCCCTGTGGACCAGCTGACAGAAAGCTGGAAAAACCTATGCTGCATGCAGCATTAAGGGAGACAGAAGTCAACAGTGGAGATAAGCAATAGTAAACACTGCAAGCCTTAAGTACAGTCAACCAGGCCAAATGAACCAACAGGTGCAATAATGGCATATCTGTTATAGGGGAAACCAACCACTCTCTAGTGGAGTGGAGGTCTGCTCCATGGGAGGGAATATATGCCTGATACTGAAAATCTAGTCAAAAGCCTATGATGGGGAAGGTCATGAGCCCTAGGGAAGTAATGCCTGCTGTTGTCTGGCTAAATGCATATATTATGCCCACCAAACTGCCCTGTAAGCACTTTTCTTAGTGTTTATACCCATATGTTAATGCTACTCTCACTTTGTGTTAGAGGAACTTCTCTTTTTAGGTGGTGGTGACTACTGGGATGACTCAAAAGTCACCATAGTGCTGAGAAGAAATGACAGTGGAGTTCAACACCTTCCAAGGCTCAGGGTCCATTGCAAAAGAGGTGTGGAAAAGAATGTAAGAGCCAAAGGAAGGGTAGGACTGCTTACAATGCAATCTTCCAGATACAAAATGGCTTAGATATCCAATGACCTCTCAATGCCTGGTACTACCTATACAAGATCTTCATAATAGGAGGAAAAGATGATGACATCAGCCGGGCATGGTGGCATATGCCTTTAATCCCAGCACTCGGGAGGCAGTGGTAGGAGGATCACCATGAGTTCGAGGCCACCCTGAAACTACATAGAAAATTCCAGGTCAGCCTGAGCTACAGTGAGACCCTACCTCAAAAAAAAAAAAAAAAAAAAAAAAAGATGACATCAAAATAAGGGAGACTAATTGAGAGGGGGAGGGAATATGATAGAGGGTGAATTTGTGAGGGGGAAAGTAAGAGGGGAGAGAATTATGGTTTATTGTCTAGAATTATGGACACTGTCCATAAAAAAGTTTTAAAGAAATGACTTAGCAGTTAAGGTACTGCCTGTGAAGACTAAGGACCCAGGTTCAATTCTCCAGTATCCATGTAAGCCAGATACACAAGGTAGCACATGCATCTGGAGTTTGTTTGCAATAGCTGGAGACCCTGGCACACCCATTCTCTCTATCTGCCTCTCTCTCTCTCTCTCTCAAATAAATAAAATTTTTAAAATACAATGGTTGAGAATAGTTCAGTGATAGGATACTTGCCTAAAATGTACAAGGCCTGGGTTTGATTTTATCTCCAATACTGCAAAATAATATTAATAAATTAAATTAAATTTCCAGGGACAAGGGAAGTAAGGAGACCATTCATGAAGCAGCTATAATATTCCAAGCAAGATCAAGGGTGGCCTGGGTCAGGGTCTGGCAACAGAGGCAGTAATTCCAAATATATATATATATATATATATATATATATATATATATATATATATATATACATACATACATACATATACACACACAAACACACACACATATTTACAAGCAGAGAAAGAAAGAGAATGGGCATACCAGGGCCTTTTGCCACTGCAAACAAATTCCAGATGCATGCACCACTTTATGTATCTGGGGAATCTAACGGAGGCCATCAGGTTTGGCAAGAAAGTGCCTTAACCATTGAGAAATCTCTCCAGCCCATGATTCCAGATTTTTTTTTTTTAAGAGTATTTTTTGTTAGACCGGGCATGGTGGCGCATGCCTTTAATCTCAGCACTCAGAAGACAGAGATAGAAGGATTACCATGAGTTTGAGGCCACCCTGAGAATATATAGTGAAGTCAAGGTCAGTTTGGGCTAGAGTGAGACCCTACCTTGACAAACCAAAAAAATTAATTAATTTAGTTGATTTAAAAAAATTTTTTTTGAGGCAGGATCTCACTCTAGCCCAGGCTGACCCCAGGTGTATATTCAAGGTAAAACCAACAAGCTGTGCTAATTAATGGATTGGATGTGATGTGTGAGAGAAAGGGATAAAGTGTGACTCTAAGATGTTTCTTTCATCTGAACAACTGGAAGGGTAGAGTTGTCTTTAACGGGGCGAAGAAGACAGCAGATAGACGAAGAGGCGGGTTTGGACAGATCCCTAGACTCTAGAGGAAATGCCAGACCAGAAGCGTGCAGTGGGCTAACAGCCAGTGACACTGGATGGATAGAAAGAAGGCAAAAAATTACTAGGCATGGTAGTACATGCCTGGGAGGCCAAGGTCGCTGAGTTCAAAGCCACCCTGAGACTACACAGTGAATTCCAGGTCAGCCTGGGCTAGAGTAAGACTCTACCTCAAAAGAAAAAAAGAAGAAGAAGAAGAAAGAAAAAAAAAAATGCTGGGCATGGTGGCACACATCTTTAATCCTAGCACATGGGAGGCAGAGATAGGGGGATCACCATGAGTTTGACACCAGCCTGAGAATACATAGTGAATTCCAGGGCAGCCTGGGCTAGACAAGACTCTAATCTCAAAAAGAAAAGAAAAAAGAAAGAAAGGAAGGAAGATGGCAAAATTAAGGGAGCCCTCACCCTGCAATGTAGTTTGCGTTGCTATGGGTTGACATTGAAGAAACTTCAGTGCAACTGATAAAATCAAGTGTTTACAGATAGTGCTTGTCTTCCTAAAGACATCTTTATTTTTTTTTCTTGGTCAATACATTTATTGTCTTTGTTTTGTTGTTTTGGGTTTTTTGCTTTTATTGTTGTTGTTGTGTTTTTGTTTGCTGTTTTTTGGTTTTTTTTCAAGGTAGGGTCTTGCTCTAGCTCAGGCTGACCTGGAATTCACTATGTAGTCTCAGGGTGGCCTCGAACTCACAGAGATCCTCCTACCTCTGCCTCCTGAGTGCTGGGATTAAAGGAGTGTGCCACAATGTCAGCTCATTTATTGTTTTTATTTACTTTTTATTTTAGCTTTTTTTAGTTTTTCTTTTAATTTTTTATGTTTTATAATTAACAACTTCCATTATTGTAAACAATATCCCATGGTAATGCCCTCCCTCCCCTCACTTTCCCCTTTGAACCTCCACTCTTCATCATATCCCCTCCCCCTCCCAATCAGTCTCACTTTTATTTTGATGTCATCATCTTTTCCTCCTATTATCATGGTCTTGTGTAGGTAGTGTCAGGCACTGCGAGGTCATGGATATGCAGGCCATTTTGTGTCTGGAGGAGCATGTTGTAAGGAGTCCTACCTTTCCTTTGGCTCTTACATTCTGTCTGCCACCTCTTCTGCAATGGACCCTGAGCCTTAGAAGGTGTGGTAGAGATATTGCAGTGCTGAGCATTCCTCTGTCACTTCTTCCCAGCACTGTGATGCTTTCTGAGTCATCCTAAGGTCATTGCCATCTGAAAAGAGAAAGTTCTCTAATCAAAAAGTGAGAGTAGTATTAATATATGAGTATGAACATTAAGAGAAGTGCTTACTGGGCAGTTTGATAAGCATAGCATATACATTTAGCCAGATAGCAGCAGACTTTACCCCCCTAGGGCTTAAGACTACACCTGTTTTAAATTTTCAGTAGCATGGCTTTTTCCAGCTTTCTGTCAGCTGGTCTACATGGAGGAGGCTATCAGCTCAGTTCCAACAGTATTTCTCAGTGGCCTTGCACCCCAAGTATGTGGAGTCTTCAGTGATAGGGTCTTACCATCTATTCCTGGTGGGAAACCAAGGCCTCGGCAATGGCCTGTAATGTTTTGGTGGCACCAGTGACCTCCCTGGCCAACAACTCACTGGAAGGCATCCCATCCCTGGCACTTAAAATTTTCCAGTAACAATCTATGGCTCCTGAGTGTTCCATTGTCCAAAAAAGTAGATTTCCATATGACTTTATATCCTCTTAGATTTTGATTAGCTCTCCCTCCATCTTTCCTTTATTCAATCTCTTCCCCTGACCTCACTTAGGCCTTTTTACCCCCATTAATATGTTCTTCTACTTACATATATACATATATATAGTTTTTCAAGGTAGGGTTTCACTCTAGTCCAGGCTGACCTGGAATTCACTATGTAGTCTCAGGGTAGCCTCGAACTCATGTTGATCCTCCTGCCTCTGCCTCCCAAGTGCTGGGATTAAAGGCATGTGCCACCCCACCTAGCTTTCATTTATTGTCTTTATGAAAAAAAATCTTCATAGAATAATGCTTTAGCTCTCAACAGCCCATTCCCGAGCTCTGAGGAAGCTTGCCTTCTTTTGAGCAACTCCATCTTTCTTTCTTCTGTATAAGGGATGTTTTGGGACAATTCCTGGGGAATTGAACCTAGTTCCTTTGGCTTTACAGGCAAATGCCTTAGCCACTAAGCCATCCCTCCAGCCCTAAAACTATTTTTAAAAAAAGAAACTGAGCCAGGCGTGGTGGCACACACCTTTAATCCCAGCACTCGGGAGATGGAGGGAGGAGGATCACTGTGAGTTCAAGGCCAGCCTCAGACTATATAGTGAATTTCAGGTCAGCCTGGGCTAGAGTGAGACCCTACCTCAAAAAATAAATTAATTAATTAAAACTTGCAAAGTAACGGAAAACAAGATGAAATGTCTGGCACCTACAGTCACCTTGGAAACCAGGAACAACAGAATTGACTCATAAGCTTTTAGGGGAATGAAATTGCCCCAAAGCAACACCTGGTAGAGCACTCTCCACTAAATGAGGCAATTATCCCAGAGAGAGAAGCTGCACCTTATCTGGCGGGGGGGGGGGGGGGGTGTGCACACCTTTATTCCCAGCACTTGGGAGCCTGAGATGGGAGGATCACCAGGAGCTACAGAGTGACTTCCTGGTCAGCCTGAGCTAGAGTGAGACCCTACCTCAAAAAAAAATGAGCTGCACCAGAGCTGGAGTCTTCCTTCATTTTATCTGATTGCTCTTCATAAGTGACAAGGACTTTTTTCTGACCCTCTTGCAAAATGAGAACTGAGATAATGATCATCCAGACCACACCTTGACTAAGACTGTTTATCATACATACCTTTTGCCCCTGCCCCAATTTTTCCAGTACTCCAAAGATGGACTTGGAGGCTCACTACTAGACCCCTTTATCTGATCCTCTTCCCATCGTGCTACACAGATGACACCCTCTTTCTCTGCTTTTCGTCATCGCTGGTCTTGAAGTGGTGCATCGGAACAGATGGCTGAAGCTAGTCCTTTGAGACTTGAAAAGCTGGGGCTTTTGCCCCCAAGCCCCAGAAGCAACATAGGACCATTTATATTGGTTGGTGTTGGGGTTTAGTAGGCACCTCCCAAGGGGTTCTGGGTTCTTTTGTCCTGAAACAAGGAATAGACACAAGGGTGGAAGCAGAAGCAGGGACTCTTTGTTAAAAGACAGTACACTTCCCAGGAGGGGGAAGTGAGCCAGAGTTCAGAGACTGGGAAGGGGACTCAGTGGTCAAAGGCACGTGCTTGCAAAGCCTGATAGCCCAAGTTCAATTCCCAAGCACTCGTGTAAAGCCAGACACAAAAAGTGAGAGTTCAAGGCCACCCTGAGACTATATGATGAGTTCCAGGTCAGTCTGGACTAGCGCGAGACCCTACCTCAAAAAAAAATTACATATATATATATATATATATATATATATATATATATATAGTCATGTGCCAGGCATGGTGGCATACATCCTTAATCTCAGCACTTGGGGAAGCAGAGGTAGGAGGATCATTGTGAGTTCAAGGCCAGCCTGAAACTGCAGAGTGAGTTACTGGTGACCTCTGGGATGGCTAAAAGGGCAACATAGTGCTGAGAAGAAGTGACAGAGGAGTGCTCAGCACTGAAACATCTCTATCACACCTTCCAAGACCCAGGGTCTGTTGCAGAAGAGGTGGTGGAAAGAATGTAAGAGCCAAACCAGGCATGGTGGCGCACGCCTTTAATCCCAGCACTTGGGAGGCAGTGGTAGAAGGATTGCAGTGAGTTCAAGGCTACCCTGAGATAGTGAATTCCAGGTAAGCCTGAGCTAGAGTGAGACCCTACCTCAAATAAAATAAACAAAAAAAAAAAAAGAAGAAGAAGAAGAATGTAAGAGCCAAAGGACGAGTTGGACTCCTTACACTCTTCCAGACACAAAATGGCCTGGATATCCATGACCTCACAGTGTCTGGCAAGAAGTATCACAAGACCTACACAAGACCATCATAATAGGAGGAAAAGATGATGACATCAAAATAAAAGAGAGACTAATTGAGAGGGGGAAGGGGACATGATGGAAAGTGGATTTGTGAAGGGGAGATGGGGGGAATTATGATGGTTTTTTGTCTATAATTATGGAAGTTGTCAATTAAATTTTTTAAATAAAATAAAAAGCAATTTAAAAATAATAACCAAGAGTCTTTTTAAATATTTTATTTATTTATTTATTAGAGAGAGATAATGGGTACACTGCAAACCCACTCCAGATGCATGCTCCACCTTGTGCAACTGACTTATGTGGGTCCTGGGGAATCAAATGTCCTTATGCTTTGCAGACAAGCGCCTTAACCACTAAGCCATTTCTTCAACCCTAAATAGTCTTTTTTTTTTTTTTCGAGGTAGGGTCTCACTCTAGCCCAGGCTGACCTGGAATTCACTATGTAGTCTTAGGGTGGCCTCAAACTCACAGTGATCCTCCTACCTCTGCCTCCTGAGTGCTGGGATTAAGGGCGTGCGCCACCACACCCGGTGCTTGTTTTTATTTTTATTTCTTATTAATTTTTTTTTTTCGGTTTTCCGAGGTAGGGTCTCACTCTAGCTCAGACTGACCTGGAATTCACTATGGAGTCTCAGGGTGGCCTCAAACTCACGGTGATCCACCTACCTCTGCCTCCCAAGTGCTGGGATTAAAGGCGTGTGCCACCAAACCCGGCGATTTCTTATTAATTAATTTATGTATTTTTGAGGTAGGGTCTCATCTAGTCTAGGCTGACCTGGAATTTATCCCATATTCCCAGTCTGGTTTGGCACTTACAGTAATTCCCTTATCTCTGCCTCCCAAGTGCTGGGATTTTAAAGGTGTGTAACACCACTCCTGGCTCCCTTTTTTTTTTTTTTTTTTTTTTTTTTTGAGAGAGAGAGAGAGAGAGAGAATGAATGGGCATGCCAGGGCCTTCAGCTGCTGCAAACGAACTCAGATACATGAGCCACCTTGTGCAGCTGGCTTACGTGGGTCCTGGGGAATTGAACCTGGGTCCTTTGGCTTTGCAAGCAAGTACCTTAACCACTAAGCCATCTCTCTAGTCCTCACTTGTTTATTGAGACAGGGTCAGTCTCATTATGTAGCCCAGGATTGATCTTCCTGCCTCTGCCTCTGACTGTAAGGGCTGTAGGGGTGCGCCACCACACCCAGTACAGCGCCTCTGCCCTTACCCTGAAACCAGCCTTCTCTCAGGAACCCACAGAAACACAGTTAGGGTACTTTCCAAGCTTGTTTAATTAGACTCCTTGCTAAAAAGTCCAAAGACTTTTTCTTGGTCGTTAAGAGTAACTTGCCCTTGAGATACCATCCCCACCCCCAACGCAGGCATCTCCGTGTTCCAGCCCGGGGCAGGTGGGGTGTGCACACTTGAAACCCCAACACTTGGGAGGCTGAGGGAGGAGGAGCACCATAGGTTTGAGGCCAGCCTGCACTACATAGTGAGTTCCAGTCAGCCTAGGCTACAGATGGAAATCCTTTTTTTTTTTTTTTTTTTTTTTTGGTTTTTCAAGATAGAGTCTCATTCTAGGCCAGGCTGACCTGGAATTCACTATGTAGTTTCAGGGTAGCCTTGAACTCATGGTAATACTCCTACTTCTGCCTCCCCAGTGCTGGGGTTAAAAAGCATGCGCCACCATGCCCAGCCTGTAAATCTTATCTCAAAAAAAAAAAAAAAAAAAAAAAAACAAAAAAAAACCAAGGGGGCTGGAGAGATGGCTTAGCAGTTCAAGCGCTTGCCTGTAAAGCCTAAGGACCCAGGTTCGACTCCCCAGTACCCATATATGCCAGATGCGCAAGGTGGCGCATGCATCTGGAGTTTGTTTGCAGTGGCTGGAGGCCCTGGTGTGCTCATTCTCTCTCTAATAGATATATAAAAGCTAAAAATTAAAAAACAAAATTTTTTTTTAAAAAAAGTCCATTGCTGAAGTTTTCCTGCAGAACAAGGACCATCCCAGAGCTTTCCCGGTATCCGGGGAGGCCGCATGAAGCAGAGCGAGGCAGAAAGACTTGAGCTTCTAAACTCTGCTGAGTGCCTTCTGATTAAATTCCAGGGAAAGGGCTGTTGACAGCGCGCACGCAGCGTTTCATCTCGTTGGCCCGACAGGGAGCGATGACAAGGACCCTTGAGGGCTCACCTCCAGGCGGAGTTCCCTGGCCCGGTGGCCGGGAGGCCCCAGGTGCTGGGGAGGGAAAGCCGCTGGCATCTCCTCCGCCTGGAGCCCAGCTGGCAGCTCTAAGACGTGGACCTGGCAAGAGCCCCAGCCCCACGGAGGGACCCAGGAACTAAAAAGAGAACCAGACGCAGAATGGCAGCTTTGGCCCGCGGTCTCTGTGTGTGTGGTAATGTGATCCCTTCCACCTTCTGATTCTACGTGAAGTGTTGTCACCCCCCCCCCTTCCCAGCCCATTATACTGATGAGAAAATTGAGGCTTAACTCATCTGCTACCTTGCCTGAGAACATAGCTCCCAAGTGGCCAGGGCAGAGCGGGAGCCCAGGTCTCTCTACCAGAGCCCGTTCTCAGAAGTACCTACTTGGCCAGCCCTGGGCATTGGAAGTCAAGGCTTTGCACAGGCCTAGCAAATGCTGCACCACTGAGGTAGACCCCTGATGGAAGTACACGCTTTTGAGTCAGTAATGAATATTTCATTCTTAAGAGCTTCGGTCCTAATTGTATTGTGGTTTTGGTGTTGGGTTTTCATTGTGTGTCGGGGGGTGGGGGGGAGATGTATGTACATGGAGGTTGAAGCTGGATGCCTTACTGGGTGACTAATCATCTATCTCCCACTGAACCCAGAGCTCACTGAGGCAGCTAGATAAGCTCCCCAGCAGACTGGAGGAGCCTCCTAGCGTTAGGACTATCGGCCCTTGCTGCCACGCCAGGCTTTTGTGAGGGTTCTGCGGCTCCAGGTTTTGTACAGCAGATACTTCATCCACACAGCCATCTCCCGAGTCCTGATATTTGCTTTAATTACTTATTTAATTTTTAGGGAGGGCCTTGCTCCAGCCCAGGCTGACCAGGAATTCATTATGTAGTCTCACAGCGATCCTCCTGCCTCTGCCTCTTGAGTGCTGGGATTAAAAGTGTGTGCCGCCGTGCCTGACCCATTTTAATTTCCATTATATTTTTAAACTATTTTTTAAATTTTTGAATTTTTTTATTTGGGGGGACAGAGAGAGGGAGAGAGAGAATAGGTGCTCCAGGGCCTCCAGCCACTGCAAACGAACTCCAGATGCATGCACCACCTTGTGCATCTGGCTTACGTGGGTCCTGGGGAATCGAACCGAGGTCCTTTGGCTTTGCAGGTAAACACCTTAACCACTAAGCCATTTCTCCAGCCCTAAAATATTTTTTATTTATTTATTTACAAGCAGAGAAAGAGAGGGAATGGACCTCCCAGGGCCTCTTGCCGCTGCAAATGACCTCCAGCTGCATGCAGCATGTTGTGCATCTGGCTTTACATGGGTACTGCAGAACTGAACCCAGGCCTGGAAGCCTTGCAAGTCTTTAATCACTGAGCCATCTCCTCAGTTCTAGTCCATTTTCAATAAAGAAAAAAATGCTGGAGACTAGAGTCCAGGCGCACAGTCTGGAGACGCTGCAGGACCCGCGGCCCGGAGCATCAGACGCGGTGAACTCTTCCAGTCTGCAATTTTAAAAAAAATGGCCTCCAATAAAACTACTTTGCAAAAGGTGGGAAAGAAACAGAATGGAAAGAGTAAAAAAGTTGAAGAGGCAGAGCCTGAAGAATTTGTGGTAGAAAAAGTACTGGATCGACGTGTAGTGAATGGGAAGGTGGAATATTTCCTGAAGTGGAAGGGATTTACAGATGCTGACAATACTTGGGAACCTGAAGAAAATTTAGATTGTCCAGAGTTAATTGAAGCATTTCTTAATTCTCAAAAGGCTGGTAAAGAAAAAGATGGTACAAAAAGAAAATCTTTATCTGACAGTGAATCTGATGATAGCAAATCAAAGAAGAAAAGAGATGCTGCTGACAAACCCAGAGGCTTTGCCCGAGGTCTTGACCCTGAACGAATAATTGGTGCCACAGACAGCAGTGGGGAATTGATGTTCCTCATGAAATGGAAGGACTCCGATGAGGCCGACTTGGTGCTGGCGAAGGAGGCGAACATGAAATGTCCTCAGATCGTCATCGCTTTCTATGAAGAGAGGCTGACTTGGCACTCTTGTCCAGAAGATGAAGCTCAATAATTGTTTGCATTGTTTTTATATATATTTATACATATATATAAAATCTGGTCTTGGGTTTTGAATTACTGGTGTGAAAAATAACTGCATTCTAATACAGATCAAGTTTGATACATTGGTTTTGAAAATATCGACAGTTGTCAGAATTTTTATTTTACTTTTTGCATCGAGAGCACTGGTTACTTTGAGCTTTCTATAGATGCTTCTTAACAGAATATTTGATACCATGGTATATTTCCTCTGCATTGGAAAATAGTTTTTTCTAAATGTTAAGGGAAATTTTCCAGTCAGAACTTAATTCTAACTGGTGTGAAGAAGGACCATTCTGTATTTTTTTTGTTCTGTGTGTGTGTGTGTGTGTGTGTGTGTGTGTGTGTGCATAAAATACTTACTGTAAGTGGCTTTGGTTTTAATATCCCCTACCACACACCCCCTCCTCCCCCCCTCAAAAAAATGGGTGATGAGCTGTTATTCTAAGAATTCCTAAGAAATCACTTCAGATTAAGTTCAAATTTTTCCTGAAGCCATGACCTTTGAAATTAGATGATTCTGTAGTTAACTGGATAGTTTAGGTTGGATAATTTAAAAGGCAGCCACATCATAATTCTTACCTGTACCCTCACATAAATTCAATAGTATATTTGAAAAATTTTTTTACTAACCAACTAACTCCTCATTCAATCAGGAAAACTAGACAAATCCCAGTTTGTTAATGGAACAAGACTTATATAGTTCCTCTATGAAGTCATTCCTGTGCTGAAAGCTAAAATCTGTACTAAAAAATCACAGTTCATAGAATTTCTAAGACAATGCATGGAGATGTGATCATGGTTAGAAATGGCAGTTTAGGGCCTGCTGGCACAACACTTGATACTATGAGTTCCTGACCTGCATGCTTCTTTACCCCGACTCATTCCTCACATGTAGGCCCAGTGTTTTCAGTATTTGGGTCACTGATTCAGCAGAACCCAGGATAATAACTTTGTAGAATGTTATCCAGCTGTATATTGTTTACTTTATTGTAAATAATGGTGAACAGTGGTCAATAAATAGTTTTATATTCCTTAAAAAAAAAAAAAGAAAGAAAGAAAGAAATGCTTTAGATAAGACTTAAGTTTACCAACTACAAAGGTAAGCAAGAAGCATTAAGTCTTCCTTCCACCCAGATTCCTTTGTCTAGTCCCAGAACTAACGATGAGTGATGGACCTGGGCTCGCGGATCGGGCGAGTGCAGAAGGATGGCTTGCAGCGAGCTGGCTGGTAAGGGCCGCATCGCACGCCAGCTGAGAGGGTCAACGCTGACTTCTCGAGCCGATCGTCGTCTCCCGTGCCCTCCTGCAGGCACTGTGCCCTCTAGACCAAGTCTCCAAATAGCCCTATTATATTGATGCATACTCTTGCCTCTGCATCTGAAATGCCCTTCCTACATCTCCTAGTGCTGGGATTAAAGGCACGCACCACTGTTGCAGTCCGGTTCGCATTGCTGGAAGAAATCACCCAACCAAGAGCAGCTTGTGGGAAAAAAGGTTTATTTTGGCTTACAGGCTCAAGGGGAAGCTCCACGATGGCAGGGGAAAACGATGGCATGAGCAGAGGGTGGCCAACATAAGGTGGACAATAGCAACAGGAGAGTGTGCCAAACACTGGCATGGGGAAACTGGCTATAACACCCATAAGCCCACCTACAACAACACACCACCTCCAGGAGGCATTAATTCTCAAATCTCCATCAGCTGGGAATCTAGCATTCAGATTACCTAAGTTTATGGGGGACACCTGAATCAAACCACCACATTCCGCCCCTGGCCCCCATAAACTGATAACCATCCATGATGTAAAATGCAATGCATTCATCTAACTTTAAAAGTCCCCATAGTTTTTATCAATTTCAATGATGTTCATACATCCCCATAATCCAAGATCTTTTTTTGTTTGTTCGTTTGTTTGTTTTTTCGAGGTAGGGTTTCACTCTAGCTCAGGCTGACCTGGAATTCACTATGGAGTCTCAGGGTGGCCTCAAACTCACGGCAATCCTCCTATCTCGGCCTCCCGAGTGCTGGGATTAAAGGCATGTGCCACCACGCCTGGCTCCCAAGATCTTTTAACTGAGCCACAATACCAAAAATAATAATAATAATAACCTCAAAAAAACCATAATGGCACAGAATAAACATTCACACTGCAGAAGATGGCATTGGGCATAGCAAAGAAACATTCAACCAGTACAAGATTTAAAACAACCAGAGCAAACATCAAACTCTGTAGCTTCAAGTCCAACAACTCTAGCCAGTGACAAATCTCCAAGTCCAATAATTCTAACCAGCAACAAGTCTCTGGCATTCCAATTCTACCCCTCCAGCCAGGTTACTCACAGTCCTGGAAAACTTCATCGGGGCCAGCAGCTTTCCTTAGCAGCCACCTCATGGTCCCAGCATCTCCACTGGGTCTCCACTGCAATCCACTGTTCATCCTCATGGCCCCATGGGGTCTCCATGCAGGCATCCAGCAAACCTGCTTCACACTGCCCACGGCCATTTCCAAAACACAAGACCATGTTGCAAACTCAATGACCCTCTCTTTCCTGCATTTGTTATACTCCACAATACCAGGTGGGGTGCCAATTTGTTAATTCAGGGGGGAATAAAGCAGTCTTTGAACAGGACACTCCTTGAGTACTCAGGCCACTTCAAAAGAGTCTACATTCTTCCTGTTGCCCCAGTGCTGGCCCAGCCTCAAAGGTTGTAATCTCTCAAACAATTTGCAGGTGAATGGGCATCAATTTAGGCCCAAAGATTTCAGTTTTTTCTGCGCCACATCCCTCTGCTCACAGCAGTCCATTTCTATGCAAAGCAACCCTGCACAAGTTCTCAGGACATGGGCATAACAGCAAGCCTCTCACACAAACTGCTAGCCCAGTCCAAGCAAAGCTCTTTCTCACCCTTGTAAGCCAAACCTCACAGTCCATAGTTCTTATTGCATTCAGGTCTTTCAACTGTGACCAGAATAGTCCATCAAGCTGTACTTACAGCACTGCAAGGCTGCTTAGGCCAAGGTTTCAAATTCTTCCACATTCCTCTTGAAAATTACCCCCAAAAGGCCACAGCCACACAGTCAGGTGTCTAGCAGCAAGCCCACTCCTCGGTACCACTTTACTGTTGCAGTCTGGTTCCCATTGCTGGTAGAAATCACTCAAAAGAGCAACTTGTGGGAAAAAAGAGGTTTATTTTGGCTTACAGGTTTGAGGAGAAGCTCCACGATGTCAGGGAAGACGATGGCATGAGCAGAGGGTGGCCATCACCCCCTGGCCAACATAAGGTGGACCATAGCAACAGGAGAGTGTGCCAAACACTGGTATGGGGAAACTGGCTTTAACACCCATAAGCCTGCCCTCAACAATATACTCCCTCCAGGAGGCATTAATTCTCAAATCTCCATCAGCTGGGAACCTAGCATTCAGAACACCTAAGTTTATGGGGGAACACCTGAATCAAACCACCACAACCACTATGCCCAGCAAATCACTGTTTTTAAAGCAAAAAAATTAAGTAGAGGGCTGGAGGGATGGCTTAGCAGTTAAGGTGTTTGCCTACAAAGCCAAAGGACCTAGGTTCAATTCCCCAGGACCCATGTTAGCCAGATGCACAAGGGGGCACATGCGTCTGCAGTTGGTTTGCAGTGTCTCTCCCCCTCGTTCTCTGTTAAATAAATAAATAAATAAATAAATAAATATTTTTTTAAATTATTAGAAATTTTGTATGTACCCACCATGTGTTGGTAGCATCATTTCCCTCCTCCCTTGCCCCATTCCACTGAGGGTCCTTCTCAGTGGGACTGTGGGATTGCTGGTATTCTCCATGGGATTGTGGGTCATGAGTTGTGAGGGCGTCAGTCAGTCATTGTGTTGTGTGTGGTGGTGGTGGGGTGGGGGAGTGATGCTTGTGGATATTCCTTCTCTTACAGTCTTCCTGCCCCCTCTTTGCAAAACTCCCTGAGCCTTGGTGGGTGTGCTTTAAGTCTACTTTAGTGGTGAGCTCTCAGCAGATTCTGGATTTCTGCTTTGGTGCAGTTTGAATATCCTCAGTGTCTGTCTCCACAACCCTGGTGCTGGTTGTCAGGCTTGCCGTGGAAGCAGCATTCTTTTTTATTTTTTTATTTAATTTTATTGTGTATTTATTTGACAGAGAAAGGGGGAGACAAGAGACAGAGAGATTGAGAATGGGCTCACCAGGGCCTCTAGCCACTGCAAACAAAGTCCAAAAGCATGCGCCCCCTTGTGCATCTGGCTAACGTGGGTCCTGGGGAATCGAACCTGGGTCCTTTGGCTTTGCAGGCAAATGCCTTAACCACTAAGCCATCCCTCCAGCCTGGAAGCAGCATTCTTGTCAGTCTTGCTCAGCTCTCCAGTTCTGCTGTGGTTCCACCTGCGCCTGGCTGATGTGTGAGGGGTGGTTCACCTCCTGCCAGGGGCTCAGCTGTCTTTTCTTGTCCTGATAGATTTTGGTTGTCCTTGATTCTTGCTGCCTTCTGAAAAAGAAAAACAGATTCTCCAGTGGAGAGTGAGATCAGCATAGGTTAAAGGGGACAAGCATTGTTAATTTAGAGAGATTTTGATGGGTTTAGCCTCTCTTTTGGCCAAAAACTAGTGGAAGCTTCTTGTTGGGGTCCATAATCTGGATCTCCATAGGGTTCTGACTTGGTTCCTTTCCAGTGAGGTGGATCTCTTAGCCAACCAGAAAGCCATTGGTTACGCACCTAGGCTGGGTGCCGCCGTGGCATAGGTGTTTTAGTCTTTTCAGGATAGTTGCTTTCGTGTACTAGTCTCCCCTGTTTGCTCACAACATTATTATTATTATTATTATTATTATTATTATTTTGGTTTTTTCGAGGTAGGGTCTCACTCTAGCCCAGGCTGACCTGGAATTCGCTATGTAGTCTCCAGGTAGCCTTGAACTCATAGCAATCCTCCTACCCCTGCCTCCTGAGTGCTGGAATTAAAGACGTGCGCCACCATGCCCGGCTTCACAACATTATTTTTGTTGATGTTGTTTCGAGATAGGGTCTCACAGTAGCCCAGGCTGACCTGGAATTCACTATTGCAGTCCCAGGCTAGCCTTGAACTTCCAGCGATCTTCCTACCTCTGCCTCCTGAGTGCTAGAGTTAGAGGCATGTGCAATCACACCTGGTTTTTGAATATATTTTTAGTAAATAATATTAAGTAAAGGGAAAAAGAAATGTTTTTAGATGGAAAAAAAAAAAAAGGATTTTGTATGGTAAGAACTAGAAACCACAGCCATGTAATCTTCAAACATTCTGCAAGGTGGGCTGACTGAGGGGGCTTCTGCGGTTGTGGAGAGATGGAACGGCACAGCTCGGAGCCAACTTATCTTGAGCAGTCTTGAGCTCCCTTAGTAGTCAGGCACCCCTTTGTCTAACCTTGTGACTGTCAGGTGATCAGGTAAAACCTTTTTGGAATGTGCTAAGGGACCACCAGCTTCCGCCAACCCGAAGGCTAAGCATGTCATCCCACAGCCCCGAGGCCTATGGTGCAGCTAGCAACGCTTGCTGTAACCTACCTGGCCAGGTTTCCACCGCTGTGTTTGAAACCAGCCTCCGTTTATGACCTTCTGTAGTTTGGTGACTATAACAGCTTCCTGAAAACCGTTTAGAGGGTGGAACCTGGAAATCGGGGTAACCTAAATCTGCGCCCTCTGGCCGTGGCCACTCAGATTTGACTCCAGGATAACCTATCTCTTATCCTCTTTGAGGCTGAGAACTATGTGTTCTCCTCCGGCAAAGGCTGAAGTGTGTTGTAAGAAGGTTTGCGAGGGGCCCTGGGGAGACGGCCCGGTAGGTAAGAGCGTTTGTTGCACAAGTCTGAGGACTTGAGCTTGCTCCCCAGGGACCGTGTATAAAGCTGGACGTGGGTGCACGTGCCCGTACTCCAGTGCCGAGAGAGCTGCCTTCCACATGTGTGTGCCTGAGGCACATGCATCTGCACACACACACATGCATATACGTCACACTTCCTATACACAAACACACACACACTCAAAAAAGGTTGCAAAAGCTAAAACTTAAAGAAAGATGACATGGGTATAACTAAGTTGACTATAATTAGAAGCTATAAAATTGTCAACATTGTCAGGTGTGGTGGCACACGCCTTTAATCCCAGCACTCGGGAGGCAGATGTAGGAGGATCCCGTGAGTTTGAGGCCAGCCTGAGACTCCATAGTGAATCCAGGTCAGCCTGGGCTAGAGTGAGACCCTACCTCGAAACACCAAAAAAAAAAAAAGTAAATGTTGGGGACTGGGAAGATAGTTCTAGTTCAGTGTTAAAGGCACCTACTTGTAAAGCCTTCTGGCCTGGGTTCAATTCCCCAGGCACCATGTAAACTACATGCAAAAAGCGGCTCAGGTTTCTGGCACTCATTTGCCGTAGCAAGAGGCCATATGTCCAGTTTGGGGGATATAGCCATGGAATTACAGAAACTAACTCTTGAATTTATTTGCCCAAGAATGGTTAAAAAAAATATTTTTTTTTTCAAACACAGAAGGGTTGAAGTGATGGCTCGGTGGTTAAGGTGCTTGCCTGCAAAGCCAAAGGACCCAGCTTTGACTCTCCTGTACCCACATAAAAGCTGAATGCACAAGGTGGCACATACGTCTGGAGTTTGTTGTTTGCAGTGGCTAGAGGCTCTGGTGTGCCCCCCCCCACCCCTCTCTTTCTCTGTCTCACTCTTAAATAAATAAATAAAATATTTTTTTTTTAAAAAAAGGAGTGGGCTAGCCGCTTCCAGGAGCAGAGCCCGAGGGAAGGAACGTAAGCTGACCACTGGAGTCCTTCAACCAAGGGTGAACCTGCTGATCCTGGAGTTACAGCTCCTACTGACAGAGGCACCCCCCCCCCAAAAAAAAAAACCCAGGTCATCTGCGAATAAGTTAAATAGTGTATGGGCAAAGGGCAAGAAACTTTTCACTCTAAATAATCCTTGTACAGTTGTCAAAGGAAGGATTTAGCGGTAAGACCTGTTGGACTCTGATGGTCCAGATCACACAAAT
The DNA here is from genome assembly GCA_036346955.1 of Dipus sagitta. Classification (NCBI taxonomy): domain Eukaryota; kingdom Metazoa; phylum Chordata; class Mammalia; order Rodentia; family Dipodidae; genus Dipus; species Dipus sagitta. Next base: position 54,007,824 of record CM070778.1, read on the forward strand.
TCAGTCCCATTATGACCCCGCTGTCTTCGGTACGGTGGCCCGCCCCTCCCACGCATGCACGCTTGTGCTGGGACAAGAGTCTAGCCAGGCCACTGGGGAAGCAGGGCAAAGAGGGCAGCTTGACGTCAGCCAGCAGTTGACGTCAGTCAGTGTTGGTCACCTGTGCTGTTCAGGCCAAGGCACAGGAAGCCTAGTCACATTGCTTTAAGCAGGTGGACTACATGGTTATAAGATTAACTTTAGGGCAAATTACAAGTCAGGAATTTAGCTGAAAAAAGTATCTCACAGCAATATTCTCAGGAAAGTGATTTGTAAAGTCCATAAGAAATACTCCCACAGTTCTTTCCTATAGTTCACTCTTATGGTTCATTCCCACAGTTTTTTTTTTTTTTTTTTTTTTCAAGGTAGGGTCTCACTCTGGCTCAGGCTGACCTGGGATTCACTGGGTAGTCTCAGAGTGGCCTTGAACTCACAGCGATCCTCCTACCTCTGCCTCCTGAGTGCTGGGACTAAAGGCATGTACCACCATGCCCAATTTGTTCTTATGCTTCATTCCCACACATATGTGCAAATAAATAAGTGAAAGTAAACAAAATTCCTAAGGTGAAAATACAGTACACTGATAGAGAATTGGAGCCTGATTCTCTGTTTACAACACTACTGATTTTCTTTTCTTTTCTTCTTCTTCTTCTTCTTCTTTTTTTTTTTTTTTTTTGTTTGTTTGTTTGTTTGTTTCGCTCTAGCCCAGGCTGGCCTGGATATGTAGTCTCAGGGTGGTCTTGAATTCACAGGGGTCCTCTTACCTCTGCCTCCCAAGTACTGGTATTAAAGACACGTGTCACCATGCCCAGCCTCAATTTTCTTAAAATGCTTATCTACAGACTGGAGAGACAGTTCAGCAGTTAAAAGCACTCACTTGCAAAGCCTGATGGCCTGGGTTTGATTCCCCAGTGCCCACGTAAAACCAGATGCAAAAGGTGGTGCATGCGTCTGGAGTTTACAGTGGCTGGAGGCCCTGGTGTGCCTATTCTCTCTCTCTCAAATAAAATATTAAAAAAAGAGAAGAAGCCTGGTGTGGAGGCGCATGCCTTTAGTTCCAGCACTCAGGAGGCAGAGGTAGAAGGATCACTGTGAGTTCCAGGCTACCCTGAGACTCCATAGTGAATTCCAGGTCAGCCTGGGCTAGAATGAAACCCAACATCAAAAAAGGAGAGAGAGAGAGAAGATAATAAATTATTTCAAACACTACACTGCATACATCCAAGAAAACACAGAGGACAGTGACTATGGTCCCAGAGCTAACGCGTCCGTCTGGTTCCGGTTGAGGACACTACAAAGGGGCTTTGATTGGTTAGGACACCTGCTTCCCTCTGCGGCCTTTACTTCATTAGGCCACTTTGTGTTCCTGATTATTTTAATTTTGGGTGTAGCGCTCCTATTTATGTCACCTGTAAATGTTATGTCAGATGCAGAGGATAGAAAAAGACAAAAAAAGCAGGGCATGGTGGCACATGCCTTTAATCCTAGCACTCGGGAGGCAGAGGTAGGAGGATCGCCATGAGTAAGACACTACCTCGAAAAACAAACAAAAAAAAAAAAAAAGAAAGAAAGAAAGAAAAAAGGGGCTGGAGGAGTGGCTTTGCCTGTGAAGCCAAAGGACCCAGGTTCGATTTCTCGGGACCCACATACGCCAGGCGCACAAGGAGGTGCATGCATTTGGAGTTCATTTGCAGAGGCTGAAGGCCCTAGCATGCCCATTCTCTCTGCCTGCCTCTCTCTTTCCCTTTCTCCTGCCTCTCTCTCTCTCTCTCTCAAATAAATAAAATAATTTTTTAAAAAGGCAAAAAAAAAAAAAAATCAGACCCAGATCATGATAGCTGATAATACTGATGTGATCCAAGGACTTGCTCCTAAAGACTGCTCTCTTGCTTTCTCTACTTTATCACATCAGATCTTGGAGTCGGGCGTGGTGGCACACGCCTTTAATCCCAGCAGCAGGGAGGCAGAGATGGGAGGATCCATATGAGTTCAAGGCCAGCCTGGGACTACAGAGTGCGTTCCAGGTCAGCCTGGACTATGGTGACAATCTACCTCGGGGTGTGTGTGGAGCGGGGACAGCTCAGGAATGGACCTTCCCAGCATTGTGAGGCTTGGCAAACAGATGGGACTTCGAACTGAGGTTCCCAGAAAGAAGCCACAGCTGTGATAAAGACTGACGGGAACATCCATGATTGTGGAGAGTTGGAAGTTCACAGATCCAAGGTGATTATCTTGAGCTCTCTTCAATGCCATTCATTGCCCATTTCTCCGCTTAGCTAATATTCTCCTCACGTTTTTGTGAGGCAGGGTCTCACTCTTGCCCAGGCTGACCTGGAACTCACAGTGATCTTCCTACCTTAGCCTTGTAAGAGCTGTGATTGAAGACAAGAATCAGTATGCCTGGCAGCTAACACCCTTTTGGCCATCATGTAAAACCTTTGGAATGTATTCTTAATTTTTTTATTTATTATAAAGAGAGAGAGGGGGGAAGGGAGAGAATGGGTGTGCCAGGGCCTCTAGACACTGCAAATGAACACCAGATGCATGTGCTACCATGTACATCTGGCTTACGTGGGTTCTGGAAAATCAAACCTGGGTCCTTTGGCTTCATAGGCAAGTGCCTTAACCACTAAGCCTTCTCTCCGGCCCTTGGAATGTATTAACAGGCTGCTAGCTTCCATCAACCCCAAAGCTAGGGATGTCCTCAGCATCTGAAACTTACAACAGAAATGTCCCTACTGGGCTGGAGAGATGGCTTAGTGGTTAAGCGCTCGCCTGTGAAGCCTAAGGACCGCCGTTCAAGGTTTGATTCCCCAGGACCCATGTTAGCCAGATGCACAAGGGGGCGCACGCATCTAGAGTTTGTTTGCAGAGGCTGGAAGCCCTGGCACGCCCATTCTCTCCCTCTCTCTCTCTCTCTCTCTGTTGCTCTCAAATAAATACAAATAAAAAAAAAATTAAAAAAAAAAAAAGAAATGTCCCTACTTTGCTATATACCTGCCTACCTGATATTCCCGCTGACATACTTGGAGAATTCCTTGTTTTGTGACCTTTTTTGTTTGTTTGTTTGGTTGGTTGGTTGTGTTTTTGTTGTTGTTTTCGTTTTTCGAGGTAGGTTCTCACTCTAGCTCGGGCTGACCTGGAATTCACTATGTAGTCTCAGGGTGGCCTTGAACTCACAGCAATCCTCCTACCTCTGCCTCCCGAGTGCTGGGATTAAAGGCGTGTGCCAACACGCCTGGCTGTTTTGTGACTTTTGTTCTGTAACTGTAAGAACTTTATGAAACAACTTTTATATGGGAACATGTTATTTAAATCTGTGTCCCAAGTCATGACCAATTATAATTGGCTCAGGAATAAACTGTGTCTTGTTCTCTTCGAGGGAAGAGTTGTGTTTTGCGCTAAGTGGGTGAAATCAGGGAAATGATGTAAGTCTGGCAGTGCAGGGGTGGGGAGCGGGTATGAGTGGGTCTCTCTCCAGGGGGGCCTCCTCCGACCGTCAGCAGCTGCAGCTGCAGCTGAGGCCACCAGATGGCAGCAAGGAGGCAGTTTAGCTGGTTATGGCAAGGATGGCTCCAAAGCCTGTGTTCTTAAGATGTCAGAAAACGAAATTGGTGGGGTTTTTTTGTTGTTGTTGTTTGTTTGTTTGTTTGTTTTGCGGAGGGGAGGGGGTGGTGCTGGCTCTACAAGTATGTCCTTGAACATGGCCTGTGTTCACTTTTAGAAATACAACTCACTTCATTTTGTTGCTTTACAGGTATTATTGGCGCTGGTCCTTGAGAAACCATAGATGACAAAACTGAGGTGCAGAGAGATGAAATAATTTGTCCATGGGCTGAAGAGATGGATCAGTGGTTAAGGCACTTGTCTGCAAAGTCTAACAGCCCGGTTTGATTTCTCAGTACCCATGTAAAGCCAGATGCACAGTGGCACATGTATCTGGAGTTCATTTGCAGAAGCTGGAGGCCCTGGTGTGCCCATTTCCCTCTATCTCTCTGCTTGCAAATAAATAAATAAAATATTTAAATTATATTTTAAAGTAACTTGTCCACGCTGGGCATGGTGGTGCATGCCTTTAATCCCAGCACTTGGGAGGCAGAAGTAGGAGGATAACCATGAGTTTGAGGCTTGCCTGGGGCTACAGAGTGAATTCCAGGTCAGCCTGTGCTAGAGTGAGACTCTACCTTGAAAGAAACACACACACACACACACACACACACACACACACACATTATGTATGTATAATAGGGCTGGAGAGATAGCTTAGCTGTTGTTAAGGCACTTGCCTGTGAAGCCTAAGAATGCAAGTTGGAATCTCCAGGGCCCCCATAGCCAGACACACAGTGATGCAAGCAGGCAATGTTGCACATGTGCCACAAGGGGACGCACATGTCTGGAGTTTGTTCACAGTGGCTGAAAGAACCTGGTGTAGCCAGGCGTGGTGGCGCACGCCTTTAATCCCAGCACTCGGGAGGCAGAGGTAGGAGGATCGCCGTGAGTTCGAGGCCACCCTGAGACTCCATAGTGAATTCCAGGTCAGCCTGGGATAGAGTGAAACCCTACCTCGAAAAACCAAAAAAAAGAACCTGGTGTGCCCATTCTCTCTCTCTCTCTCTCTCTCTTTCTCTCTGCCTTTTTCTCTCTCCCTCAAAAAAATAACTTGTCCAAACCACACAAGCACGTATCAGAATGGGGTTTGAGGAAGATTTGAGCTTCCCGAGCCTGAAGCCCATGCCTATTGTGGAATACCACACGGCCCTCAGTGCCACAAAGGAACACAACAGGTGGCCTTGGATATAACCATGTGATCAGATGTCATAAGGAACTTTTTTGTTTCGTTTTATTCTTTTGTGTATGCAATTGTGTGGTTACACCTGTGTGCAAGTGTGCATGTGAAGGCCAGAAGACAACCTTGGATGTCAGTTTTCAGACTATCCGCCTTTTTTTGAGACAAGGTCCCTCACTGGTCTGGACCTTACCAAGTAGACTAGATTGGGGTCCACCTGTCTCCGCCTCCCCCACATTGGGATTTCAGGGGTGTGCCACCATGTCCAGCTTTTTATGTGGGTGCTGGGGACCAGAACTCGGGTTCTCATGCTTGTGCAGCAAGCCAAGCATCCTCCCAGTCGCTCCAAGTGACATCTCCTAAACTGGCCTCCACATTGGTCATCTGAGAGGTTGCCACCTTCACTGGCTTTTCAGAAGGTGCAAAGGTTTCTATCAGCTCAGGGAGTCTTTCGATGGCAGGATCTGCATTTATGTTACTTAAATTTTCATTATCTGATTTCTTTTTTTTTTATTTTTTTATTGACAACTTCCATAATTGTAAACAATATCCCATGGTAATTCCCTCCCTCCCCCCACTTTCCCCTTTGAAACTCCACTCTCCATCATATCCCCTCCCCCTCTCAGTGGAATTTCAAAGGGGAAAGTGGGGGGAGGGAGGGAATTACCATGGGATATTGTTTACAATTATGGAAGTTGTCAATAAAAAACTTAATTAAGAAAATGGCAGCTCCAGGGCTGGGAAGATGGCTCAGCAGTTAAAAGAGCTTGCTTGCAAAGACTCATGGCCCAGGTTCAAATCCCCAGTGCCCACATAAACACAGATGCACAAAGTGGTGCATGCATTTGGAGTTTTGTTTACCGTGGCAGGAGGCCCTTGCACGTGTATACTCTGTCTTTCTCCCTCTCTCATTCCTTGCAAGTAAATAATGAATAAAATATATATATTTTAAAAACCGGTTCAAGGCCACCCTGAGACTCCATTGTGAATTCCAGGTCAGCCTGGGCTAGAGTGAGACCCTACCTCGAAAAACCAAAAAAAAAAAAAAAAAACTGGGCGTGGTGGCGCACGCCTTTAATCCCAGCACTCGGGAGGCAGAAGTAGGAGGATCGCCATGAGTTCGAGGCCACCCTGAGACTACATAGTGAATTCCAGCTCAGCCTAGGCTAGAGTGAGACCCTACCTCGAAAAACAAACAAACAAACAAACAAAAACAGCCCGGTGTATGGTGGCGCACACCTTTACTCCCAGCACTTGGCAGGCAGTGGTAGGTGGATACCTATGAGTTCGAGACCAGCCTGAGACTCCATAGTGAATTCCAGGTCAGCTTGGGCTAGAGAGTGAGACCCTACCTCGAAAAAACAAAAGATTAAAAAAAAAAAAAAAAAAAAAAAAAAAGGCGGCTCCACATTTCATGAAGGATTTCATCTCAAAGAAAAAAAAAAAAAAAAGCAGAAGAGCTGTAGAGGACACTCGACATACTCCTTGGTCTCTACACGTGTGTGCACATCTGCATATACACCCCCCACCACCACCACCACACAAGGGCCGCCCCGGCGTGGGTGACGACTCAAAGCTGTATGCCCGGAATTCCCGGCTCAGCCTGCAGGCAGCTCCACCACAGCCTGTCCCCTCTCCAGGACAGAACTGGTCTGTTACTTGTATAACTTTGGGGAGGGGAGGGACCTTGTGAAACTTGTAACTCTAAGCTTTCTGAGCCTTGTATGTCTCCTTAGCTTTCTGAGCCTTACAAGTATCTCTCCTCCCTCCAGGAGGGAGGGTTTCAACAAGGAGGAAATGATTATGCAGCATCCACCTTTGACGTGAGCTGCAGGGAACACTGGAGGTGACCCCGGTGCTTCTCTTGGACAGACTGTGTCCGTAAAGGAAGACAAGCGCTAGTCCGAGAACTGGGCGTGCACCCGTATTTCTCTGTCATGGCCAAATGATGACTTCTAAAATTCTGTTTTTATTTCTTTGCGAACAAACAGAAAGAGAGAAAATGAGAGAGTGAGGGAATGGGCACGCCATGGCCTCTTGCCACTGCAAACAAACTCCAGATGCACGCACCACTTTGTGCATCTGTGTTTACATGTATACTGGGGAAATTAAACCCCATGTATTCAGCCCAAAGGATGATTTTTTTTTAAAATCTGAGGCTCTTATTAACTCATACGCAATTATTTGTCTTCTGGTTTGTTGAAGCAGTAAGTCAGACAACACTTGCCACAGTAACATCTGTCAAAGTGGCCGGCCATAAAAACCCCAGCCCCACACTCATCAGAAGGACACTGTCGACGAAGGTGACTAATTGTACCATTATATAATATTTTAGGTCAGCCAACTTAACCTCTTTTATCTTTTTTGTTGTTTATTTTTGTTTCTTATTGACAACTTCCATAACTGTAAACAATATCCCATGGTAATTCCCTCCCTTCCCCCACTATCCCTTTTGAAACTCCACTCTCCATCATCTCCCCTGCCCCTCTCAATCAGTCTCTCTTTTACTTTTATATCATCATCTTTTCCTCCTATTATGATGGTCTTGTGTAGGTAGTGTCAGGCACTGTGAGGTCATGGATATCCAGGCCATTTTGTGTCTAGAGGAGCACATTGTAAGGAGTCCTACCCTTCCTTTGGCTTTACATTCTTTCTGCCTCCTCTTCTGCAATGGACCCTGAGCCTTGGAAGGTGTGATAGAGATGTTTCAGTGCTGAGCACTCCTCTGTCACTTCTTCCCAGCTTCCCATGGTACCTTCTGAGTCATCCCAAGGTCATTGCCATCTGAAAAGAGAAACTTCTCTAACCAAAAGTAAGAGTACAATTAATATATGGGTATGAACATTAAAAGAAGTACTTACTGGGCAGTTTGGTAAGCATAGTATATACATTTAGCCAGACACCAGCAGATGTTACACCCCCTAGGGCACATGACTACCCCTGTTGTAGGTTTTTAGTATCAGGAATGTATTCCCTCCCATGGAGCAGGCCCCCAGTCAATTTACAGGGTGGTTGGTTTCCCCCATAACAGATGTGCCACTATTGCACCCATTGGCTCATTTGGCCTGGCTGGTCAAATCTAAGGCTTGCAGTGTCCACTGTTGAGTATCTTCACTGGTGATATCTCCCTCTCCCATTGAACTGCATGCAGCGTGGCTTTTTCCAACTTTCTGTCAGCTGGTCTACATGGAGGATTAACCTACTTTCTCTTGTGATTATCTTTCTTGGGAGTGGTATAAGAATTCTTCCTCCTTTTTTTTTTTTAGCACCACCATGAAGTTTCAGCACAGATGAAGGGTGGACTCCTTTTGAATGTTGTAGTCAGACAAAGGACGTCCATCTTCCAGTTGTTTACCAGCAAAAATCAACCTCTGCTGATCAGGAGGAATTCCTTCCTTATCCTGGATCTTGTCCTTGCCTACCTTTGCTATAATGTCTGAGGGTTCAACCTACAGCGTGATGGTCTTCCCCGTAAGAGTTCTCATGAAATTCTGCATCTTGGCGGTGGCCCCACCGCAGATGGCGGATCAAAAAGTGAACTTTTTTTTTTTGAGGTTGGGTCTCGCTCTAACCCAGGCTGACCTGGAATTCACTATGTAGTCTCAGACTGGCCTTGAACTCACAGTAATTCTACCTCTGTCTCCTGAGTACTGGGATTAAAGGTATGCACCACCATGGCTAGCTGAATTTTTGTTGTTGTTGTTGTTGTTTTACAAGGTAGGGTCTCACTCCAGGGCTGCCCTGGAGCTTATCTATAGTTCCAGGTGGCCTCAAATTCACAGTGATCCTCCTACTTCTGCCTCCCAAGTGCTGAGATTAAAGGCATGCACCACCACGCCAAGCCCAAGGATGAATTTTAACTAGAACTCTCCCTGACTTCTGATCACCTCTGAACGGACAGCATGGGTCAGTCATGTCCGCTCCGTCAACACCTCAGTGGCTGTTCGTTGGGGATAGGCTCAGAGAAAAGTGTTGTTCATACCTTAATTATCATTCACAGAAAGAGCCGTGGGCCATGGTCTGAAGAGGTTGGCCTCTTGGGCTAGTTTTGCTGCCTTCTATCCAAGTGAGCTGGAGGAAACCACCTGCCCGGCCCAAGCCTCATTTTTCTCATCTGTAAGATGGGCTTTGTGGAGTTAGGAGGCTGGCAAGAAATCTTACATGTAGCTACGTCTTCCAAATGGTGACATTACTGTGTCAGGCTGCTTCAGAGGCTGGCTGTGCACCAAGTCATGAAACTGGCATGAAAAGAAAAAAAACAAAAAACAGACTAGAGAAATGGCTTAGTAGTTAAGGCACTTGCCTGCAAAGCCAAAGGACCCAAGTTTGATTTCCCAGGACCCATGTAAGCCAGATGCACAAAATGGTACATGTGTCTGGAGTTTGTTTACAGTGGCTAAAGGCCCTGGTGCACCCATTCTCTCTCTATCTGTCTCTCTCTCTCTCTTTCTCTTTCTCTCTGTCAGGCAGAGGGAAGGAAGGGTGCTGTTTTTGTTTTTCAAAGTAGGGTGTCACTCTAGTTTAGGCTGACCTGGAATTCATAATGTAGTCTCAGGCTAGCCTCGAAGTCACAGAGATTTTCCTACCTCTGCTTCCCAAGTACTAGGATTAAAGGCATGCACAACCATACCTGGCAAAATAGTGCTTTTACACCAGGTATGGTGGCACATACCTTTAATCCCAGCACTGTAGAGGCAAAGGTAGGAGGATCGCCATGAGTTCAAGGCCACCCTAAGACTACATAGTGAATTCCAGATCAGCCTGGGCTAGAGTGAGACCCTACCTCGAAAACAAACAAACAAACAACAACAACAAAAAAGTGCTTTTAACTGCTGAGCTATCCAATTCTTGACTCTGTATAGGCATGGTAATCATTTAAGTGTATCTAACTTATCACATACCCATCCAAAGCTGAAAGCACAGAGTTGAGCTTTTTTCCTAAATATATTACAAAAGACAGAAGAATCTAAAACCATATTCATGGTGGATGAAATAGATTTTGATCTCCTGTCCATATGGCTAAACTGTAAGATGCCTTTAAGTGCCTAACAACAGCTTGGTTTTCAAAGGGTCAGACTTCTTTCTCCCCCTTTAATCCCAAGTGCCTGAATTCCAGCCAGGCCTGGCTAAGGTAAGGACCTTGAAATAACAGATATATAATTGACAACTTCTATACTTACAAACAACAAACCATGGTATTTCCCTCCCCTCCCCCACTTTTCCTCTTCACAACTCTGCTGTCCGTCATATCCTCACATCCCCTCCCTCTCTCCATTAGTCTCTCTTTTAATTTGATGTCATCATCTTTTTCTCCTATTATGAGGGTCTTGTGTGGGTATTGCTAGGCACTGTGAGGTCTTGGATTTCGAGGCCAAATTCTGTCCGGGAAGTTGTATGTAAGGAGTGGTACCCTTCCTTGGCTCTTACATTCTTTCCACAATCTCTTCTCCAATGGACCCTGAGCCTTGGAGGGTGTGAGATGTTTTTCAGTGCTGGACACTCCTCCATCCCTTCTTCTCAGCACTATGTTGCCTTTTGGGTCATCCCAGTGGTCATCGCCATCTGAAAAGAGAAGCTTCTCTAACCAAAAGTGAGAGTACCATTAATATATGAATATGAACATTAAGTGTAGTGATTTCAGGGCAACTTGCTTAGAATAATATATGCATTTATTCAGACAAGAGCAGGCTTTATACCCCTAATGCTCATGACCTCCCCTGCCATGGGCTTTTGATTAGGTTTTCAGTACCAGGCATGTATTCCCTCCCATAGAGCAGTCCTTCAGTCCAATTAGAGAGCAGTTGGTTTCCCCCAGAGCAGACATGCCACTATTGGTCACTTGGTCTGTCTGGCCAAACTTGAGGCTTTTAGTGTCCACTGTTTTCACTGCTGATTACTTCTGTCTCCTATAAGACTGCATACGGTGCAGCTTTTTCCAGCTTTCAATTGTCTGGGCTACAGGAGAAGGTTTTCTGCTCAGCACCAGCTTGATTTCTCAGTGACTCTGCCGCTCAGGCATGTGAAGTCTTCAGCAATAGGGTCTTACCATCTCTTTCTCATGGGAAACCAAGGGCCTTGGCAATAGCCTATAATGTTTTGGAGGTGACAGGGACCTCCCTGGCCAACAACTCACTGGAAGGTATCCCATCCCTGGCACTGAAAATTTTCTATTAACAATATATGACTTTTGGATGTACCATTATTCAAGTAAGGAGATTTTCATATGTCTCATTCAGAATATCTTGAATTTTGATTGACCCACCACCACCTTTTTTTTGGGGGGGGGGTCAGTTCAAGGTAGGGTCTCACTCTAGCTCAGGCTGACCTAGAATTCACTATGTAGTCTCAGGGTGGCCTCGAACTCACAGCAATCCTCCTACCTCTGCCTCCCAAGGCCTGGGATTAAAGGGGTGCACCACCATGCCCGGCTTCACCCTTCTTTTATACAGTCTCTTCCCCTGACCTCGCTTAGGCCATTCCCCTCCCTGTAATCTGTTCTTCTACCTACATATATACAATACCCTCCCCTTAAGACCTTCCCTCTCCTCCCTCCCTTATAGCCTTTTTCTAGCTTATGGGCCTCTGCTACTGATTTTTGGCTCCAGCTCACACACAAGTCTAAACATTTGTAGCTAGGATCCACATATCAGAGAGAACATTTGACATTTGGCTTTCTGTGCCTGGGTTACCTACCTCACTTGGTATAATCCTTTCCAGATCCATCCATTTCCCTGCAAATTTCATAATTTCATTTTTCTTTACCACTGAATAGAACTCCATTGTGTAAATGTACCACATCTTTATTATCCATTCATCTATGGATGGACATCTAGGCTGGTTCCATTTCCTAGCTATTGTGAATAGAGCAGCAATGAACATGGTTGTGCAAGTATCTCTAAGGTAGTGAGAAGAGTCCTTAGGATATATGCCTAGGAGTGTTATAGCTGGGTCATATGGTAGATCTATTTTTAGCTGTCTCAAGAACCTCCACACTGATTTCCACAGTGGCTATACCAGATTACATTCCCACCAACAGTGTAGAAGGGTTCCCATTTTATCACATCCTCACCAACATTTATTGTCAAAATAACAGGTTTTTGTTCTTTTTTTTTTTTTTTCCAAGATGCGGTAGCTGAAGTGAGAATGGTGGGTAGGCAGATGTGCAATGGCCTCTATATATAATTGCCATAATCGCAAGTTCAAAAATCACCCTGAGAACATTCACATTCATACACATATGCAAATCTGTCAAATTAGACATGGCAAGAATAGTAATTTTAGCATGCAACCATTACACAATGCAAAAATGAGCCCGGCATGATGGCGCACGTCTTTAACCCCAACACTTGGGAGGCAGAGGTAGGAGGATTCATGAGTTTGAGGCCACCCTGAGACTACATAGTGAATTCCAGGTCAGCCTGAGCTACAGTGAGACCCTACCTCGAAAAACCAAAATTAAAAACTAAAAAGAAAATGCAAAAATGAAACAGTCACAGGTTCGCTGTTGGGTTATTTTCCGGAATCCTAGGGCCATATTAGGTTTTGCCCCGTGCTGTTTGAGACACAAATGACACGTGAAAACCATTTCATGAGTTCAGCGTAGAGAACTGACTTCTTATGGATAGAGCTTCCTTAAATGAAAGCAAAAGGACAAACAGTGAAGTTTTATTATGCAGACATAAGATAATATCCTTCCCTATTTCTAAAAGCTAAGCAGCGCAGAGAGCCTTTACAAAGAAAATTTTCTAATAGAAGTCAGAAAAAAAAAATCTAGTTTTGAAGCCAGGTGTGGTAGCAAATGCCTTTAATCCCAGCCCTCGAGAAACTGAGGTAGGGGGATCACTGTGGAGGTTTGACTCAGGTGTCCCCCATAAACATGTTCTGAATGCAAGGTCCACAACGGGTGGCAGTTTGGGAACTGGAGCCTCCTGGAGGTGATGTGCTACTGGGGGCGGGCTTATGGGTGCTACAGCCAGCTTCCTCTTGCCGGTGTTTGGCATACCTTCCTGCTGCTGTTGTCCACCTGATGTTGGCCAGGAGTGATGCAATGATTTCCCCTGCCATTATGGAGTTTCCCCTCCAGTCTGCATGCCGAAGTAAACCCTTCTTCACACCCATAAACCACTTCTGGTTGGGCGCTTTGCCAGCAATGCGAAGCTAACTGCAAAGATCACCATGAGTTCAAGGCCAGCCTGGGCTACAGAGTGACTTCCAGGTCAGTCTAAGCTAAAGTGAGAACCCGCTTCAGAAAGAATAAAATAAAATATAAATATAAATATAAAATAAATCAATAAATCAATAAGGCTCTGAATCTGTAACATTCTAACTCTCTACAATCACAGTTTGAACCTGTCAATTAGCTCTGTAGAATCCTGAACACCGGTGTGACTCTCTTTTCTGGGAACTGTCAGTCCACAGTTTATTCACTCTTACGGGCCACATGACGCCTGGCTCTCAGCGAGAGGAAAGGCTGTCTCCTTCTCTGACCAGAGCTATGATTGCTTTGCCAGAGTCCCGGATATGGTGGCCTTACTCCTGCAGCACAGCAGGACTGCACCCCTGTTGCCCAGTCCTTTCTTTGCCCAGCGTGGTGGTGCCACCCATAATCCCAGCACTCAGAAGTCTGGGTCAGCCTGACGTCCTCTCTCTCATAAAAACAACCTTCTCTTTCATTTTCTTTCCATCCTTGACCGTGATATTACTGAGTAGTGAATAAAAAAATAAAAAAATAAAAAAGTACACTGAGAAGCCGGGCGTGGTGGCGCACGCCTTTAATCCCAGTGCTCTGGAGGCAGAGGTAGGAGGATCGCCGTGAGTTCGAGGCCACCCTGAGAATACAGAGTGAGATCCTACCTCGAAAACCCCAAAATAAGTAAATAAATAAATAACAAATACTTGTGAAGATGTGGACAGAAAAGAATCTTAAAACATTGCTGTGAGGATGTAAAGTAGTCCAGCCTGGTTCGTTCGCTCTCCTCACAAATAAACAAGTAGAAATATTAAAAAAGAATTTTTTTTTGGCAAGTAAAAAGGGAAGGAGGGGGAGAGAGAATGGGTCCACACCAGAGCCTCTTCCCACTGCACACAAACTCCAAGCGCATATGGCTTTGTGTTGGTACTGGGCAAGTGAACCCAGGCATCAGGCTTTGCAAGCAAGTGCCTTTAACCACTGAGCAATCTCTCTAGCCCAATACAAAAAAATGGGGGGTTCTGGGTTTGAGGTGGGGGTCTCACTGTAGCCAAGGCTGACCTGGGAATCACTCTGTAGTCTCAGGCTGGCCTCAAACTGCCTACCTCTGCCTTCCGAGTGCTGGGATTAAAGGTGTGTACCACCACGCCTGGCACAAAAATACTTTTTTAAAAATAAACTTACTCTTTCCAATTAGTGACAAATGGCCCAGGGAGCAGACCACGTTGACCTCAGCCGGTCACCAGTGTGGCCATGCACGATTCATGAGCATGGCAACTCCTTTACCCGAGCGCCGGCTGCTCCAGGCCCGGCTAAGCGCACTGCATGAAGCGCATCATCAGAGCCGCACGGTGACCCTGGCCGGCAGGGAGCTGTCGTCACTGTCCCTGCTGAACACGTGAGAAAACTGAGGCTTGGTCAGGTTGAGTAACTTTTCCAAAGTGTCTTAGTCATAGGCCCACTGCTCCTAGGTCTTTGGGCTTCCAGGTCTTTCTTCTCTCTCTCTCTCTCTCTCTCTCTCTCTCTCTGTGTGTGTGTGTGTGTGTGTGTGTGTTTTCCTGGGGATAGAACCAGATGCTCCATGACTGAGCTACAACTGATCTCCCTTCCCATGATGCCATAGTTCCTTTGCTAGATTGTGGGGCTTTGACGGCAAAAGACACAAATCATTCTACCTGTCTTCCTACCTTCCTTTCTTTCTTCTTCCTTCCTCTCTCCTTTCTTCTTTTCTTTTTTTTTTTTCCCACTTCCCCCTCTTCTTTGTCCCTTTCTCCATCTTCTTTCAAAAAAATTTTTTCTTCAGACAGGGTCCTGATCAGTTGATAGTCACAAGGATGATAGTTTAGGTAGGGGGTAGACAATAAATGGCTATGGGGGGGGGGGCTATAGGTAACCCAAGATCATTTGGCCCTGACTGCGCCATTCCGAAGTATATGCAGTTGCTTCTTAGGACTTTAGTTCGCAGCACCTTGGCAAAGGTGAAGAGGGGCCGTGGCAGGATAGGAAGAGGGCGGAAGTATGCCGCCATAGAAGAAGGGCATGGAGAAACCGGCTGTCACTGTCACGTGGCGAGGGGTGTGGGGCTTGTCCTCTGTGCTGATAGAGGCACCAAACTTCACATGCCACTGATAACGATAAACCAAATGGCCCAAAGTGTCTTTTCCCAAACATGTCTTGTGAATGACAAGAAATAAATTGTGCTTACTTAGGGATAAAATGACTTGTAACTTCAAGTCCCTAGAGTTTCCCTCTTCGTAAGTCTACCTTACAATTTATTATTATTATTATTTTGGTTTCTCAAAGTAGGGTCTCACTCTAGCCCAGGCTAACCTGGAACTCACTCTGTAGTCCCAGGCTGACCTCGAACTCACAGCAAGCCTCCTACTTCTGCCTCCCAAGTGCTGGGATTAAAGGCGTGCGCCGACATGGATAATCATTGAAAAGAAACTTCCTAGGCTGCTGGGAGAGGGAGGGAAGGAAGGGCTAAGGAGGAGAGTGACTGTGAGCAGCAGTGACATGTTCTGTCCTGCCTATCACCATGGGCAGGACTACTGCTCACACAGTATGACAGGAAGCTGACCCACGCTTCCAGTGCCACAGGGCTGCAGCTTCCACGTCTTCCCAACAACCTCAAACCATGTATTCCCCAAACCACGAACGGAAATAAATCCTCCGGTTGTGGAATGCTGCCCTCTGGGCATGAGCCAGTTATCATTCATTGCCATCTTTTTTTAAAATTTGTTTATTTTTATTTATTTGCGAGCAACAGACAGAGAAAGAGGCAGACAGACAGACAGAATGGGCGCACCAGGGCCTCCAGCCACTGCAAACGAACTCCAGATGCATGCGCCCCCTTGTGCATCTGGTTTACGTGAGTCCTGGAGAGTAGAGCCTTGAACCAGGGTCGTTAGGCTTCACAATTTGCCTATGGGAATCTAGAAATCTCTGTCCAAAAAAAGATTAATAAGCAAGCGCTTAACCACTAAGCCATCTCTTCAGCCTCCCCGCCTTTTCTTCAGTACCATCTGAATCAGAGCCACTATGATTACTAGCAAAAGACCCTCAACAAGATCAGGCTTGTTGGTGGTCACTCACAGAAGGCTGGGCCCTAAGGAGGGTCATTAGATTCCAGCCACTCACTTGTTTCTGTACCCTCTTTTATTTTATCTTATTTTTGGTTTTTCGAAGTAGGGTTTCACTCTAGTTCAGGCTGACCTGGAATTCACTCTGTATTCTCAGGGTGGCCTCGAACTCACGGTGATCCTCTCCGTCTGTCTCCCGAGTGCTGGGATTAAAGGCGTGCGCCACCACGCCCGGCTTCCTGCCCCTCTCTTTCAGGCTGTAGTTATTTCTGCCCCAGCTGCACTTGCTCTCCGGGAGCGCTACAGAATATAGGAAGTGCAGTGAAGGAAGGAGCCCCCATCTCTGCAGCTTTGAGAGGCCAGCATCTATGCCAGGATGATACTTTTCCGTGACACGGCACCTTGGTGTCACCTACACTCCCATAAATAACACCTCACCCACGCTCCTCTAAGTGAGCTTGGATGAGCTTTCGTGAACTCATCAGTTCACCAAACTGACCTTGGATAGAATCACCCCTTTGACCTGTCCTTGGTGCCCTTGTGGTATGAATAAATGTTTGTTCATATCTCCCCTGAAAAAGTTCACACAGAACTCCCTTAATTTGCTTCTATCAGGAATTTCATTGCAGTGATAAGACCAAGCCACTAATACAGTGGCTGTCTATAAACAGGATAATAGCTTTTAGGAATTTTTTTTTTTTTTAGACAGAGATTTCTAGATTCCCAGAGGCAAATTGTAGCTGCCTAAAATGCAGTCTTACCACACATTTTAGAAGCCATACAGATCAATAAGGAGAGCAAATTAAACCGTATAACCCCCAGGCTGGGTGAAAATAGAGATGAAATTCCCAATATATTAGGGGTGCTCAGTGTTCATTGAATTAACGAATGAATATATCAGCAAGTAGTCTAACAATATAGCAAACATATCTACTAAGAATTATTTACTTGCTAGGTGGCAGTCCCACATCCCCAATGATTCTACATGCTGGCCTTATGGGCCAACATTACCAGAACAAAATAAAACTGGGATTCAACCTACGGCCCTATATTTAGAGTCAAATCATTTTTACAACAGAAGGGACGAGACCTCACTAAGCCTCGTCATACAGCAAGTTTGCAAACTTTAGTCTCAGACTCCTTTATGTTCTGTTGGTTTGTTCATTTGTTTTTTCGAGGTGGGGTCTCTCTCTAGCCCAGGCTGACCTGGAATTCACTATGAAGACTCAGGCTGGCCTCGAACTCATGGTGATCCTTCTACCTCTGCCTCCCAAGTGCTGGAATTAAAGGTGTGTGCCACCGCGCCTGGTTCAAGAATCCAATAAAGATTTGTTTAATTGCTGGGCGTGGTGGCGCATGCCTTTAATCCCAGGATTTGGGAGGCAGAGGTAGGAGGATCGCCATGAGTGCAAGGCCACCCTGAGACTAAAAACAAGGAATTTAATTGCTTTGCTTATTTGTTTACTTTAAAATAAAAATAGAGGGCTGGAGAGATGACTTAGCAGTTAAGCACTTGCTTGTGAAGCCTAAGGACCCCTGTTTGAGGCTCGATTCCCCAGTACCCACGTAAACCAGATGCACAAGGTGGCGCATGCATCTGGAGTTCATTTGCAGTGGCTGGGGGCCCTGGTGTGCCCATTCTTTCTCTCTCTCTCTCCCTCTTTCTGTCTGTCTATCACTCTCAAATAAATAAAAATAAGCAAAAATTTTTAAAAAATAAAATAAAAATAGATCCAGGTATGGTGGTGCACACCTACAATCCCTGTACTCAGTAGATGAAGTCAGGAGGATCAAGAGTTCAAGGCCAGCTTCAGCTACATACCCAGTTCAAAGTCAGCCTGGGTTATATAAGACCTGCCTCAAAAACAAAACAAACCAAAAAAACTGTCTAACTAAATGAACAAATGACTGAATAAACCTATTACCCCTTAGCCTGTTCTATAAAAAGTAACTATGTAGCCCAGACTGGCCTTGAATTTGTGGCTCCCACCTCAAACTTAAGATAGTCTTCTTGATGTGATATTAATACCTTGTAAGAGATAAAATATAGTAACAGGATCCTTTGTGGGGGACAAGAGATAAGGCTCTCACACCCTTAATCCATAAAGCCTGTTACCCACCAAGTTTGTGTGGAACATAACTGTCTCTTATTTCCTTATATCTTATCACAAGGGAAAACCCCACCAGGTGAGGAAAACGTCATGACATCTACAGGGACAAACTGGCCATTGACCCGTATCTGCTATGGGAAAGTCCCCTTAAGCCATAAGGAAGAGATTTCACAAAGAACCATCCTCCCACCTAACAAATCCCAGACCATTAACCACTCACACCCCCCCTCAAAAAAATGGCTGTTCTTTTCTTTGTCAAGGCCAGTCTAACTTCCTGAGACCTATGCTGTTCCTGCTGCCTCAATCCTTTTCTTTTTAAAAGTATTTTTTTATTTATAAATGAGAGAGGGAAAGGAGATATATAGAGAGAATGGGTGCACCAGGACCTGTAGCCATCACAAATTCCAAACACATGCACCACCTTGTGCATTGGCTTTATGTATGTCCTGTAGAACCTGGAGACTTAGGCTTTGCAGGCAAGTGTCTCAATGGTTGAGCCATTTCTTTAGCCCTCAACCCCTTTTCTTTCCCATTAAGACCTTTGCCTGATGGGTTGGAGAGATGGCTTAGCGATTAAGGCGCTTTCCTGTGAAGGCTAAGGACTCATGTTGGACTCTCCAGGTCCCAGGTAAGCCAGACACAGTGATGCAAGAATGTAATGTTGCACATGCTCACAAGGGGCACACATGCCTTGAATTCGACTGCAGTGGCTAGCTAGAGGCCCTGGTGCATGAATTTTCTCTCTCTCTCTCCTCTCTCATATAAAAAAAAAAAATCCAGGTGTGGTAGCACATGCCTTTAATCCCAGCACTCCAGAGGCAGAGGCAGGAGGATCCCCATGAGTTCGAGGCCACCCTGAGACTTCATAGTGAATTCCAGGTCAGCCTGAGCTAGAGTAAGACCCTACCTCAAAAAAAAAAAAAAAAAAAAAAAAAAAAAAAAAAAAGACAAAAGAAGAAAGAAAAATAAAAAGACAAAAAAATTTTTTAAAAATTTGCCTGAGAGTTTATACTGTGGCCTCAGTTTTTTGTTTGTTTGGTTTTGGTTTTTCCAGGTAGGCTCTCACTCTAGCTCAGGCTTATCTGGAATTCACTATGGAGTCTCAGGGTGGCCTTGAACTCAAGGCGATCCTCCTACCTCTGCCTCCCGAGTGCTGGGATTAAAGGTGTGCGCCACCACTGGCACAAGTTCCATGGCATCCTGTGTCATCTGGAGACTCTAGTAGGATCCTGGAGATGGTCCCAGATCTAGCAAGATCCCCTGGACCCAGGACCTCCACCAGTGGCTTGGCAGCAGCCAGGGACTTCCCTTCCCTTGGAGTGGGGCTGCAACAGACATGGCAGGAGAAATATTCTAAACAGACATTGTGCGCCCCCTCCTGTCAGACTATTGAGCCATGGACCCTCCAAAGTATTAAAATTCCCCCAGGAACCCCATGCTGGGGGAAGGGAAAGGCTGAATCCCCCAGGAGGAACTTGTCTCTGAAAAAGAGGTTTGAGCCATGAAGAATGCCATTGGAATTTTGATGGGGGATTGCATTAAATGTGTAAATTGCTTTTGGTAAGATTGCCATTTTCACAATATTGATTCTTCCACTCCAAGAACAAAGGATGTCTTTCCATTTCCTAGTGTCTTCTGCAATTTATCTCTTGAGTGTATTAAAGTTTTCATTGTAGAAATCCTTCACTTCCTTGGTTTAGTTTATTCCAAGGTACTTTATGTATGTATGTATGTATGTATGTATGTATGTATGTATGTATGTATGTATGTATTTGACAGAGAGAGGTAGAGAAAGAGAGAGGGGCAGATAGAGAGAGTGGGTGCACCAGGACCTCCAGCCACTGCAAGCAAACTCCAGATTCATGTACCACCTTGTGCATCTGGCTTATGCAAAACCCTGGGAATCGAAACTGGGTCCTTTGGCTTTTCAGGCAAGCACCTTAACCTCTTAAGTCATCTCTTCAGCCCCTACTTTTTGTTTTTTGTTTTTTTTCATTTTGAGGCAATTGTGAATAGGAGTGATTCTCTGATTTAATCTTCAGCATGTTTGTTGTTAGTATATAGAAAGTCTACTGATTTCTATGTGTTTATTTTGTATCCTGCTACATGGCTATAGGTGTTTATCAGCTCTAACAGTTTGCTCGTAGAGTCTCTAGGGTCCTTTATGTATAACATCATATAATCTGCAAATAATGATAACTTGATCCCTTCCTTTCCAATTTGTGTCCCTTTTATGTGTGTCTCTTGTTTCATTGCTATGGCTAAAACTCTCAGTACTATATTAAATAAAAGTGGTTTGTCCCCATTTTTGTTGGGGTTTCAGATATCCTTGGTGAGGTCTTCTTATTTCCACCCTCATTCAAGTCAAGTAGCAGCAGATGGGTTGGAGAGATGGTTCAGCAGTTAAGGCACTTTTCTACTGAGTCTAACAATCAGAGTTCGATTCCCCAGTACCCACATAAAAGCCTGGTGCACAAGGTGGCACAAATATCTGGAATCTGTTTGCAGCTGCTGGAGACCCTGGCGCCCCCATTCTCTATGTCTGTCTGTCTTTATCTGTCTCTGCTTGCAAATCAATTTAAAAAAAAAATTAAGAGGCAGCAGGAGGATTTCCTCAGGATTGGCCCTCCTGGGTTAAAAATCACCTGAGGGCTGGAGAGATGGCTCAAAGGTTGAGGTGCTTGCCTGCAAAGCCTAAGGACTGGGGTTCAATTCCTCAGTACCCACATGCATCTAGAGTTTGTTTGCAGTGGCTAGAGGCCCTAGTGTGCCCATTTTCTCTCGTAAATAAATAAATAATTTTTTTGTTTGTTTGTTTTTGTTGTTGTTGTTGTTCTCAAGGTAGGGTCTCACTCTGGTCAGGTACCGGATACTATGTAGTACTGTACCTGGGAATATGGATCTCTATTGCTCCATGGGATTAACTATGGTAGTTTTGGGGTGGACCTCTAACAGAGAATTCATGACAGTCCTCCTACCTTTGCCTCCCAAGTGCTGGGATTAAAGGCATGCGCCACCCCAGCCGGCTATAATATTTTAAAACATCACCAACAGAGGTGATTAAAGTTCATGTGAAAGGGTTCAAGTCCCTTACTGTGGTTCATTTTTTCTTTCTTTTCTTTTCTCCTTCTTTTCTTCCTTTCCACACTGGCTCCTATCTGTTTCAAAACCCTTTTCAACAAACCTGACCACTTTCATAACCTCCATACTTTGCTTTGAGGAAAACAATTCCTGGGTTGCCCTCAACTATTTGATTCCTTCCAGAGTGAGCTCGTTCTCTTCTTGTACCTGGTGTTGGCATCTGGCCCATCTAGAACACAATCTCCACAGGTTTCAGCTCTCTGCCTTCTAGCTCTTCCTTCTGAAACCCTTACTGATCGTTTGGCTGTTGTTTGCTTGCCATGTGTGTATGTGTGCGTGTGTGTGTGTGTGTAGTGTTACACATATGTGTGTGTGTGCTTTTGTGTGTGTGAACATGTGTGGGAAGGTGTGTGTGCATATGTGCATGTACAATGTATGTGTCTGTAGTGGCCAGAAGGTGTCTTCCTCACTTGTTCATATTTTTTTTTATTTTTATATATTTATGAGAGAGAAAGAGGTACACCAGAGCCTCTACTCACTGTAAACAACTCCAGATTCAGGGGCCATCATGTGCCTCTGGCTTACGTGGGTTCTGGAGAGTTGGACCTGGGTCCTTGGGCTTTGCAGACAAGCAGCTTAACCACTATGCCGACTCTCCAGTCCTCATCTTTTTTATTTATTTATTTGCAAGCAGAGAGAGACAGAGAGGAGAGAGAGAGGGAAGGGGCATGCCAAGGCCTTTAGCCACTGCAAATGAACTCCAGACTCATGTGCCACTTTGTGCATCTGGTTTTACATGGATACTGGGGAATCAAACCCAGATCATTATGCTTTGCAGGCAAGCATCTTAACTGCTAAGCCTTCTCTCCAGCCCTTGTTCATTTTTTTAAAAAAATATATTTTGGGGGAGCTGGAGAGATGGCTTAGTGATTAAGGCATCTGCTTGTGAAGCCTAAGAACTCATGTTCAAATTTTCAGGTCCCAGTGGGTGTGGTGGCACATGCCTTTAATCCCAGCACTTGGAAGGCAGAGATAGGAGAATTGCTGGGAGTTCGAGGCCACACTGAGCCTACATAGTGATTTCCAGCTCAACCTGGGCTACAGCAAGACCCTACCTCTAAAAAACTAGAAAATAAATAAAAGTAAATAAATAAATACCACACAAACAAATTTCCAGGTCCCATGTAGTCAGATGTACAGTGATGTAAGTGTGGTTCCCCCATAACAGACGTGCCACTATTGCACTCGTTGGCTCATTTGGCCTGGCTGGCCAAATTTAAGGCTTGCAGTGTCCACTGTTGTTTATCTCCACTGGTGATTTCTCTCTCTCCCATGGAACTGCATGCAGCGTAGCTTTTTCCAGCTTTCTGTCAGGCTGGTCTACATGGAGGAGGTTTTTAGCTCAGCTCCAGCAGGATTTCTCAGTGACCTTGCAGCCCTTATATTAATGCTACTCTCACTTTTGGTAGAGAATCTTCTCTTTTCAGATGGCAGTGACCTTGGGACGACTCAGAAGGTATCATGGTGCTGGAAAGAAGTGACCACAGTGCTCAGTACTGCAATATCTCTATCACGCCTTCCAAGGCTCAGGGTCTAATGCAGAAGAAGTGGCAGAAAGAATGTAAGAGCCAAAGGAAGAGTAGAACTCCATACAACGTGCTCCCTCTAGACACAAAATGGCGTGGATATCCATGACCTCACAGTGCCTGACTGTGGGGAAGGCACCAGCAGCTACCTGTACAAGACCATCATAAGAGGAGGAAAAGATCATGACATCAAAATTAAAAGAGAGACTGATTGAGATGGGGAAGGGATATGATGGAGAATGGATTTTCAAAGGGGAAGGTGGGGGAGGGAGGGTATTACCATGGGGTATTTTTTATAATCATGGAAGTTGTTAATAAAAATTTGGAAAAAAATTCCTCATTGGGGGATGGGGAGATTCCTCAGCATTTAAAGGTGCTAGTTTGCATAGCCTACCACCCTGGGTCCAACTCTCCAGTATCCATGTAAAGCCAGATGCACAAAGTGGCATGTGCATCTGTAGTTTGCTTGCAAATAAGTAAATAAAAATATTTTTTAAATCTCTGATTTTTATTTATTTATTTGACAGAGAAAGAGGAGAGAAAGAGAGAGAGAGAATGGGCATGTTAGGGCTTCCAGGCAATGCAAACGCACTCCAGACATTTGCGCCCCCTTGTGCATCTGGCTAACGTGGGTCCTGGGGAATTGAACCTGGGTCCTTTGGCTTTGCAGACAAATGCCTTAACTGCTAAGCCAGCCCAAATAAAAATATTTTTAATATATTTATTTATTTATTTATTTATGAGACAGAGAAAGAGGCAGAGAGAAAGAGAGAGAATGGGCATGCCAGGGCTTCCAGCCACTGCAAATGAACTCCAGACGCATGTGCCCCCTTGTACATCTGGCTTATTCCTAGGGAATCAAACCAGGCTCCTTTGACTTTTCAGGCAAATGCTTTAACTGCTAAGCCATCTCTCCAGCCCATAAATAAAAATATTTTTGTTTAATTCCCTATTATCTGGACATTATGGTGCATGCCTTTAATCCCAGCATTCAGGAAGCAGAGGTAGACAGATTTCTGTGAGTTTGAGACCAGTCTGAAACTACATGGTGAATTCCAGGTCAGCCTGGGCTAGCACAAGACCTTATCTCAGGTGCATTGCTGTAGAGCAGATGAAAAGATGAGACTGATTGTTGAGGCTAGATAGGTGATAGACCAGGTGGCAGATAAGGTTATCTCCATTCATCTAGGTCACCATGCGTATAAAGAAGGAACCAAAGTTATCCCAAAGACCACGGTCATGAGATCTATAGGGAAGAAATGGACCATTTCCTTAATTCCATGTCTTACATAACTGAGTATACCAAGAGGTACATAATTAAACCAGTAAATGATGGCAAAGTCCAGTGATTACTCAGGAAAGGGATGAGAACCCAGCTGTAGACACTTTTAGAACATAGTCAAATATGGCACCGAACTCAGTAGAGGGGAGGGCATGGGCAGCTACGGACTTATCCCTGTTGACTAAAGGACCTGCTGACTGAATTAGAAGCGAGTATTTCATTAGCTGAAAGTCCAGTTCAGATAGAGGTGACCACAAGAGATCGTGCACTTGCTAGCCCTTCTGAACAGGAAGAGCTCCAACCCCTTCCATACCTCAGGGAGCTTCTAGACCGGATTTAGTAAGTCCCATGGTTTGGCACACGGCTATCTCAGAATATGACTTGAAATGCTTCACCTGTTCAGATCAAATTAAAACCTGGAGTAGGGCTGGAGGGATGGCTTAGTGGTTAGGGCATTTGCCTGTAAAGCCAAAGGACCCAGGTTCGATTCCCCAGGACCCACGTTAGCCAGATGCACAAGGGGGCACATGCATCTGGAGTTTGTCTGCAGTGGCTGGAGGCCCTGGCATGCCCATTCTCTCACTCTGCCCCCCTCTTTCTCTGTCAAATAAATAAAATAAATTTTAAAAATTAAAAAAAATAAAACCTGGAGTAGGGCTGGAGAGAAGGGTCAAGGTTAAGGCACTTGCCGGCAAAACCAAAGGACCCAGGTTTGATTCCCCAGTACCCACATAAAACCAGATACACAAAGTGGCATATGCATCTGGAGTTTGTTGGCAGTGGCTAGAGGCCCTGGCTCACATATTCATATTCTCACTCTCTCTTTCTCTGTCTATATCTCTCTGCTTATAAATAAATAATTTAAATTAAAAAAAAAACTCAACTCAAATGTTTGTTATTGTTTTGGTTTTGGTTTCTCGAGGTAGGGTCTTGCTCTAGCCCAGGCTGAGCTGGAATTCACTTTGTAGTGTCAGGCTGGCCTCAAACTCATAGCGATTCTCCCACCACTGCCTGCCTCCCAAGTACTGGGACCTTTAGGTGTGTGCTACCATATTTGGCTCAAGTGTCTTTTGAAAAGACAACTTCCTTGGAAGCCAAAAGCCCTCTAGAGAATACAGCCCTGTTCCAAAAGTTCTTGGTTATATATGTTGCTTTACTTTAATTTTTTTTGTTGTTTGTTTGCTTGTTTGTTTTGAGATACGGTCTCACTCTAGCCCAGGCTGACCTGGAATTCACTCTGTAGTCTCAGGGTGGCCTCGAACTAACAGTGATCCTCCTACCTCTGCCTCTCGAATGCTGGGATTAAAGGTGTGCCCCACCTTGCCTAGCTATTGCTTTATATTTGGTTATGACAGAATACCTGACAAGAAGCAACCTATGGGAGGAAGTATTGGCTTGGGCCCACAATTTGAGGGTTTAGTCCAGCACAGAGGGTGCAAGTAGCAGCAAGAGTATAAGGTTACATTCCCAGTCAGGGAAGACGAGTGATCGAGACGCTACTCAGCCTACTATCTCCGTGTTACCAGCCCACGGATGGTGTTGCCCACATTCAGGGTGGGTCTTCCTTTCTCTGTTAAATCTTTCTAGAAACCCCCTTCATAGATACACCCAGAAGGGTGTTTCCATGATGATTTTAAATCCAGTTGACAATGGAGATTGATGATCATATTGACCATGGGCCTACTCAAGCCATGCCAACCTTCACGTAACCCCCGATGCTCCCAGGCAAGAAACCCTCTGGAGAGCTTCACCTCGTGTAGCTCTCAGGACCTAAATAAAGCCAGTGTGCCCACCACCCTTACTCCCTGACCCCTATTCTTTACTCAAATCCCAGGAGCTGCTCAGTATTTTACTGCTTTAGACTTCAAGGATGTCTTCTTTATTTTACTTTATTTTTATTTATTTATTTGAGAGAGAGAGAAGAGAGAGAGAGAAGAGGCAAATAGAGAGAGAGAATGGACACACTAGGGTCTTTGACTGCTGCAAACGAACTCCAGACACATGCACCACCTTGTGCTTTATATGGGTCTTGGGGAATCGAGCCTGGGTTCTTTGGCTTTGAAAGCAAGCACCTTAACGACTAAGCTATCTCTCTAGCTCAAGGATGTCTTCTTTATTTACCATTCCATCTAGATTCACAATATCATTTTGCCTTTGAATGGAAGGACCCTAAAAGCAAAAAGGGTACCCAGTAAACCTGGACAGTATTGTCTCAGGGGACTTAGGGACAGTTCTCACCCACTTGGTAATGCTTTCTCCAGGAACCAGAGCGGTTATAGATTGGAAAAATAGCCTGTTTCAGTATGTCGAGAATGTACTGCTTGCCAGCACCACCAAGAAAGATTAGAATCACACCACCAAAGGCGCTCTTAATTTTCTTGCTGATCGTGTTACAGGAGTTGTCGAGGTCAAAGCCTGGGCCCTGGCTGTCCTAACGAGATAGGCTCAGAGCCAAGAGTGGGGGTACACACCTAAAACCCCAGCACTTAGGAGGTGGAGGCAGGAGGATCAGGAGTTCGAGGTCATTCTTGACTATGCAGTTAGTTTGAGGGCATCCTGAGTTGCCAGGTAGTTAGGAGCACTTGAACCCTGGACCTTCAGATTAAAAGTCTGATGCCCTACCGACTGAGCTTGCCAGGCTCAGTAAGAGTGCTTGCTGCTTAAGCACGAGGGCCTCTCAGGCTGAATTCAACTCTCCAGACCCATGTAAAAAGCTGGGCTTAAACTGGACGTGGTGGCACACACCTTTAATCCCAGCACTTGGTAGGCAGAAGTAGGAGGAGGAGTCATTCAAGGCCACCCTGAGACATATAGTCAATTCCAGGTCAGCCTGGACTAGAGTGAGACCCTACCTGGGTGGGGAGCAGGGAGGCTGGGCATAGCCATGCAAAGATGCAACTCAAGTCCCAGTAGGGGGCAGAATAGGACCCCAGTGAGCTGGACTCACTGGCTCACAGTTCTTGGACAACAGCTCTGGGTTGAAGGAGCAACCCCAATTTAAGGGATGTGTGGATGAGCACTAAGAGGATACTGATTCTCCTTTGGCCTCTGCATGCGCA
Organism: Dipus sagitta; assembly: GCA_036346955.1. Taxonomy (NCBI): domain Eukaryota; kingdom Metazoa; phylum Chordata; class Mammalia; order Rodentia; family Dipodidae; genus Dipus; species Dipus sagitta. The sequence goes on from CM070778.1 coordinate 54,035,039, forward strand.
CACACATGCATATCACATACCACACCACACCACACCACAGGCATACTCTACACACACACACACATGCATATCACACACCACACCACACCACACCACAGGCATACTCCACACACACACACACACACACACACACACTCACACACACAGTACAGAAACAAAAGCACGAGGTAGGCTCAGTCACCCATACTCAATAAGCTCCTTAAGCAGAGAAGTAATAGTGAAGAGCAGAGAAGGGAGAGCTATTCAATGTGGCCACATTGGGAGGAGAAACAGATAAAGAGTCCCAGGACCCCTCAGTCAATGTGGGGGGGTACACTTAAGGTTTAGGTTTAAATAGAAGGCAAGAGGGGCTGGAGAGATGGCTCAGCAGTTAAGGCGCTTGCCTGCAAAGCCTAATGACCCTGGTTCAATTCCCCAGTACCCACGTAAAGCCAGATGCACAAAGTGGTGCATGCATCTGGAGTTTGTTTGCAGTGGCTAGAGGCCCTGGCACACCCATTCTCTCTCTCTCTCTCTCACTCACTCTCTCTCTCTCTCCATCTATCTCTTTCTGCTTACAAATAAATAAAATATTTTAGGGGACTGGGAAAATGCCTTAGTGATTACGGCATTGGCCTGTGAAGGCTAAGGACCTGGGTTCGATTCCTCAGGACCCATGTAAGCCAGATGCACAAGGGGGCACGTGTGTCTGGAGTTCATATGTAGTGGCTAGAGGCCCTGGTGTGCCCACTCTCTCTTTCTCTCTATCTGTCTCTTTCTCTCTCATAAATAAATAAATACATAAAATATTTTAAAAATACATTTTAAAACAAATGGCAGGCAAGAGGCATCACAGCTAATCAGTCCGGGGCAAAGTGTGTTCTAACCCATCAACGGCCCATGACTGCCTCCACTCCAGTCTCTCTTGCAGGATGGGCTGGCAAGTTGTGAGAACTCTGTGAGATGTCTTCGCAGGAGACAAGCTCCTCCTCTGGCTGGCATGAGGCCCCCAGCTTTTCCCTTCCCCCAGTGAGACTCCGGGGGGAATTCCAATTCCTAATGTCTCTCAATAGTCTGACAAAGGGAGGGAGAGGCACAAGCGTCTCTCTGAAAGACCTTCACACCTTCACTCCTGCCAGGACAGCTGCACTCATGGCTCTAAGCCCTCCACCCCTCCCCCCACAGAGCCCCAAACCTCTCTTCAAAGAGTTCAGTACTTGGGGTTCATCCTCGCTCAAGGAATCCAAACATGGTCCCTTGATGGAAAGTAACAATAACCTCATTCTCTAATCCCAAATCTGAGAGGCAACTTTGAATACTTCTGGGCATGCTGGGTTTCTGTTCAATATGCTCCCAAACTATAGCCTGACGGCAAAACCTGTGCATGAGATCTTAAACAGGGGTTAAAGAGTCTTTCCCCTGGAGTAAAGAATGTCAACATGGGGTGTGAGGGCGCTGTGACTCTGACATCTGTCACCCCATTGACCGCCAGGGTTGATTCGGCTGATCTGGCTGGCTAGGTGGGTGTCCCCTTCCTCCCTCACCGCTCCATGTGCGTCCTGCCCTGAAGCTCCGCGCTTGGTCGAAGAGGACGACCTTCCCCAAATACAGGAGGTCTGGTCTTCGGTCAAGGGTACACGAGTAGCTTCAGCTCCCTGCTAGAACCTCCAAACAAGCTCTCAAGAATGTCAAAAAGCCGGCTATGGTGGTGTACACCTTTGATCCCAGAATTTGGGAGGCAGAGGTAGGAGGATTGCCATAAGTTGGAGGCCACCCTGTGACTACCTAGTGAATTCTAGGTCAGCCTGGGCTAGAGTGAAATCCTGGCTCGAAAAACCAAAAAACAAGAGACGAAATACATATACGTACAATGGAATATTTTTCAGTTAAAAAAAGAAAAGAAGAGAAGAGAAGAGAAGAGAAGAGAAGAGAAGAGAAGAGAAGAGAAGAGAAGAGAAAAGAAAAGAAAAGAAAAGAAAAGAAAAGAAAAGAAAAGAAAAGAAAAGAAAAGAAAAGAAAAGAAAAGAAAATTCTGAGCCAACCACCGTGGTGCATTGCCTTTAATCTCAGCACTGGGGAGGCAGAGGTAGGAGGATCACTGTGAATTCAAGGCCACCCTGAGACTACATAGTGAATTCCAGGTCAGCCTGGGCTAGAGTGAGATTCTACCTCGAAAAGCCAAACATAATAAATAAGTAAATAAATTAAAAAAGAATGTCAAAGTGAAGCAGACCCTTAGAAGTGGCTCTTGCTGGGGAGCACTGAGTCCTCACTTGGCCCCACAGGGTAAACAAGGGCTTTGTTTTCAGTTTGTCTCTACCTTGGCTGAAGGCACAGAGATAAGTGATTGTCCTAAACTTTCCTCCTGATTCACCTTGAAGTCCAGGAAGAGCAAACCATCCCATCAGATAAGGACAGTTATCCTAGAGGGTGAGGCTGCGCGCTCCGGGAGTAATGGCTGATGAACACATTAACGATTTAACAATTTACCTGAACCACCACCATCAATGATGGGCAGGACCACACCCCTTGACCAGGACTGCTCAGTGACACACGTCTCTTGTCTCCATTGAAGCTTCAGTCTCGTGTCAGTACTCTGAAGATGGACCTGGGGCCCGCGACCACTTCATCTGTCCCTCTTCCCGACATGGCCATACTGGCTAAATATCCTTTCTCGGCTTCTCACTGTGACTTGCCTCTGTGGTTGGCATGCTATAGGTCCTTGGATGAGCCTAACTCGTTGGGGCTGCTGGAGCTTTTAGTCTTTTATCCGAAAAACTAGTAAAAAAATAAAATTAAAATTAAAAAAGGGAGCCTGGCGTGGTGGCGCACGCCTTTAATCCCAGCACTCAGGAGGCAGAGGTAGGAAGATCACCATGAGTTTGAGGCCACCCTGAGACTACCTAGTGAAAGACCCTACCTCAAAAAAACAAAAATAAAAAGATAAAAAATAAATAAATTATTTATTTTTGGTTTTTTGAGGTAGAGTTTCGGTCTAGCACAGGCTGACCTGGAATTCACTGTGTAGTCTCAGGGTAGCCTCGAACTCACAGTGATTCTCCTACCTCTGCCTCCTGAGTGCTGGGATTAAAGGCCTGCACCACCACAGTTTCTAAATTTTGAATGAATTCTATGGCTATAGAAGGTTGTATTCACTAGTAGTTTCATTCAGATTTTACTTTGATAATACTATTTGCTTCATCTATTTTTTGTCTGCTTGTTTGGTTGGTTTTCGAGGTAGGGTCTCACTCTAGCCCAAACTGACCTGGAATTCACTATGTAGTCTCAGGGTGGCCTTGAGCTCACAATGATCCTCCTACCCCTGCCTCCTGAGTGCTGGGATTAAAGGCATGCACCACCATACCTAGCAAATATTTCTTTTTTCTTTGCATTCTATTAACACCTTTTATTCAATTAACCAAATATTTCTTTAATTAAAAGATCCTCACGAGATTGGACCTATTAGCATGTCCTCATGGAAGGCAGAGGAGGCTCACAAAAGTCATGACTTGCCAAGACTCCAAACACAACTTCTGGGAGTGGGACTCCTTAGCGGTATAGCTGCTTGTGACTTATCCGCACGTGCTCCCATAAGCAACCGGAATAAATTCACTGGCCCAGCACCTGGACTTGGACAGAATCCTAACTCTGGTCTGTGGGTACCCTCGTTATCTGGGGTGAATCGATTTTTCTTTGTTTCCCCAGAAAAAGTCATACAACAACTAGTTAATGAGGTTCCCAAATCTAACTTTGGATCAACACCTCACCCAATCCAGCTTTAGAAGCCAAGGGACACCATTACTGAGAAGACTGACACAGGGTCAAGCCCTCCTACTAGATACTGCTGACGTCACACTGCAGGCGTGTCCAACATGAAATCCAGTCACCCCACTCCCTGTTAGAACACCGCTGTGCAGAGATGATTGAACCAGCCTGCTCCAGCCAACCAGGCTTAAAAGATATGTCCCTTGAAACCCCTGAAGTCAAATGGGTTACTGATGGTAGCAGTTTTACTTGAAAAGGCATTGAAAAGTCCAGATATACACTAGTTATGTGTATGCTATAATATGACATGAAATGAAATGCTATTATAGCACATAGGCAAATACCTACCCTCCTCACACCTTTGAACTTTTTGAATTGGGAAGGACATTCAAGCGAGCAATGAGCCTCTCTCAGTCTGGCTTGAGGCTGTGGGCTCTGGGTGCAGATGCAATCAGCCCCAGTGCTGTGGAAGCACAGGGACAGAGCCAGTCATCCCTCCTGAGAGGAAGGCTCCATCACCCGAGGCATATGGTGCGGTGGGGGGGGGGGGTGTCAGTCCCTTCTGTATGGCTCCTAGGAGCCATTAGGGGCACTTGGTTTTCACCAGTGGAGGTCCCCATGAGTACCACAGACTGGAAGACAATAGTGGAGGGGCAGGCATTACTGAGCAAGCTGGACATGCAAGAGGTGGTGTGTAATGTCCACTTCATGGGGCCAGAGGACAGGCTTCACCAAAGGATCAAGAAAGAAATGGGGTAGCCGGGCATGGTGGCGCACACGTTTAATCCCAGCACTCGGGAGGCAGAGGTAGGAGGATCGCCGTGAGTTTGAGGCCACCCTGAGACTCCATAGTGAATTCCAGGTCAGCCTGGGCTAGAGTGAGACCCTACCTCCCAAAACCAAAAAAAAGAAAAAGAAAAGAAAGAAAGAAAGAAAGAAAGAAAGAAAGAAAGAAAGAAATGGGGTGGGTGGCTGGGGAGATGGCTTGGTGGTTAAGACGCTTGCCTGCAAAGCCTAGGGACCCACGTTGGATTCTCCAGGACCCACATAAAGCCAGATATGCATGGTGGCTCATGCATCTGGAGTTTTTTGCAATGGCTGGAGGCCCTGGTGCACCCATTCTCTCTCTATCTCCCTCTTAATCTCTTTCAAATAAATAAATTATATTCATGTATATATATATATATAATATATATATATATATATATATATATGTACACACACACATACATACAGGCCAGCACTCAGGAGGCAGAGATAGGAGGATTGCTGTGAGTTTGAGGCCAGTCTGGGACTAGAGTGAGTTCCAGGTCAGCCTGGGCTACAGCAAGAGCCTACCTAAAAAGAAAAAAAAATTTAATTTTAAAATGATTCTCTTTTTTTTTTCTGAGTTAGGGTTTCACTCTAGCCCAGGCTGACCTGGAATTCACTATGTAGTCTCAGGGTGGCCTCGAACTCACGGCGATCCTCCTACCTCTGCCTCACAAGTACCGGGATTAAAGGCGTGCGCCACCATGCCCGGCATGATTCTTTACATATGCTTGTCAATTCTTAAAGGCAACAGTGAAGTTGAATGCTAATGAGATGGATGTGCTTGCTTATTTTTACATAAAGAATTAAATCTTGGCTGAATATTTGATATTGGAGCATGTAGCAGAGCATCTTTAGCTTTTCTTAAAATCTTAAATCATTTTTTACTGTTAAGTAGAAATGCACGAGCACATTGTATGTTGGTACCATCTTTTCCCTCCTCCTTGGCCCCACTCCACTGAGGGCCCTCCAAGAAATGGATTCAGCAAGGGCCTCGGCCCTGGCGCTCTGGTGGTGTTGCTGAGCTCTTTGGTGGGGCTCAACAGTGGTGTACCCCAGTACCCCAGTGCTCTGTTGGGTTAGAAAGCATAAGAAGCCAAGGTGCTATGGCTGGTGGCCACGGCACGAGCAACCCGAGCAAACAGTCCCCGTATATAAAGAGTATTGCAAGCCTGGCCTGGTGGCGCACGCCTTTAATCCCAGCACTCGGGAGGCAGAGGTAGGAGGATCGCTATGAGTTCAAGGCCACCTTGAGACTACAGAGTGAATTCCAAGTCAGCCTGGGCCACACTGAGACCCTACTTCGACAAACCAAAGTATCACAACAGATGAACTCCATTACGGGGTCCGCCTCAGTGACAGTGCAGACAGCTTATCCATAGAGGTGTAGGTGGAAGGAGGCCTTTTGTCCAAGGCTCTTTCAGGGGTGGCACAAGGTCAAACTCGGCAGATCTGCAACAGCGTGAGGTGGTATTTGCAGGCCTGGTCTCCAGTGCTGTGTAGCTTGTTTTGGAACCGGTGTCTTTTCAAGCCACCAAGTCTCCTTGTATTTGAATCACTAGTTGAGCTATACAAAGTTCAGGAAGGAGCTCCATCCATCCCTGTCGTGGGCCTGTGGGCCGGGCACACAGAAGGCCCAACTAGTGGCCTGAATAAAATGAGAGTTCCACTGCCAGAAGTGGGTTTCCTGCCTTTGAGTTGTTGCCAAATGATACCCCAGAGGCCCCCAAAATGATAAAGACTATCGCCACTGCTGTTGCTTGCCTGCCAAAACTCAATGATAAAGCCAGGCGTGGTGGCACATGTCTTTAATTCCAGCACTTGGGAGGCAGAGGTAGGAGGATCACTAAGTTCAAGGCCAGTCTGAGAGTACCTAGTGAATTCCTGGTCTGCCTAGGCTAGAGCGAGATCCTACCTCGAAAAACTAGAAAAAAAAAAAAAAAAAACAAAAACCTGGATGATAAGACCCTGTTTATGAAAATGAACATTTTGATCATAAGGCAGAGAAATCAGACTGGGACTAAGCTGGAAGCTCCCTTCCTGCCAGTTGACCGTCACTGTGCCAAAAGGTGCCAGGCAGGCCACCAGGGAAGAATTGTCACCAGTGGTCCAACTCAGCAATGGACACGGTATGCTATACTATCAGGCTGCCAGGCAAGATGTGCCCACAAGTTCAATAGTGGCATAGCCACAACAGTTGGGGGGCAGCCAACAGCTTTTCAATTAGATTAAAAGCCCACTCAATGGGAGAACTCATGCCTGGTACTGTAAGCCAGGACAAAAATCTATGGCTAGGGAGGTCATAGGCCCTATGGGGAAGCGACTTCTGTTGTTTTAGTAATTGTGTTCCTTTTTTGTGTGTGTTTTTTCTTTTCAAAAAAATTTTTTTTTTCGGTTTTCCGAGGTAGGGTCTCATTCTAGCTCAGGCTGACCTGGAATTCACTATGGAGTCTCAGGGTGGCCTCGAACTCAGGGCGATCCTCCTACCTCTGCCTCCTGAGTGCTGGGATTAAAGGCGTGCACCACCACACCCGGCTCAAAATTTTTTTTATTAACAACTTCCATGATTATAAAAAATACACCATGGTAATGCCCTCCCTCCCCCTTTTTGCAGTTTTATTTATTTATTTATTTATTTTTGAAGTAGGGTCTTGCTCTAGCTCAGGTGACCTATAATTCACTATGGAGTCTCAGGTTGGCCTCGAACTCACAGCGATCCTTCTGCCTCTGCCTCCCGAGTGCTGGGATTAAAGGCGTGCGCCACCACGCCCAACCAGAAGACATTTTTTTGTGCTACAGAGACTTATGGCCAACCAAGCTCCTGAAGCAAAGTGACTGCTGCAGGGACATGGGCCCAACACCCAGCTATGACTGGAGGAAGATGAGCTAATGTCTGTATCACCTGCCCCGAGGCTCGGGGCACATTGCCGAGGACAGGATGGAAAGAACATAGGAGCTGGAGGAAGGAGTGGGGTGTTGTGTGAAGGGGTCCCCAGAGAAAAACAACTGTTGCCATCTTCATCAGAAGCAGCTGTGACTCCCCACAAGGAACTCCCCAGACTGTGACTATGTGACCTTTCCCCATAGAAGGAGAGGGTCGGGGAAGGCTCCTCAGACTTGCACTAAGCCTGGCGTGGTGGCGCACACCTTTAATTCCAGCACTCTGGAGGCAGTGGCTAGAAGCACTAGCACGCTATTCTCTCTCTCTCTCTCTCTCTCTCTCTCTCTCTCTCTCTCTCTATTATCTGTCATCTATCTCGATCTCTCTGCTTGCAAATAAATAAAATACAGTTCACATAACATGCTGTGTTAGGGAAACAGGAATCATGATGGCTAAAAATTTCCCAATAAAATGCAAAGATCTAATCTTACAACTCTCTAGATATGTGGCAATAATTCAGTGCAAGGGATATCCATGAAATGGATTCTTACTTAGTGAGCCGAGGCAAGTGCATGGCAGAGAAGATTACAAAGTGTGCAACTAAAACCCAAATTCCCTCAGAGGATCCCAGGCAACTACATAAATTTGACCCTAACTCTTGGTCCACTTGATTTGATCAAAATGCCTCAAGGCCCCACTTCAAATTTCTCTTTGACCAGGGCACATTCTTGTTTTTTGTTTTTTGTTTTTTTGTTTTTAATTTTCTGAGGGAGGGTCTCGCTCTAGCTCAGGTTAACCTGGAATTCACTATGTAGTCTCAGGGTGGCCTTGAACTCACAGGGATCCTCCTACCTCTGCCTCCCAAGTGCTGGGATTAGTGTGCGCCACCACACCCAGCCGAGGGCACATTCTAACAATGCTTTTCCTCAGCCTTTGGGCCGCCACCACTTGGTTCTATCATAAGGAGTTTTAACTCCATCAGCATCTCCCTCCCAGAACTACAGATGGATAGACACATCTCCTGCTGAATTCTCTTTGATAGGTAGCCAACATTTCTGACTGTTTCTCCCTCAAACTTTTTGGATGTATTAACAATTAATGTTTTATAGGAGACTGCCTTGGGGGATATGTTGTGTCTTGACAAATAATCTATACTAAGCCTAAAGGGCAGGGCATGATGGCACATTGCCTTTAATCTCAACACTCTAGAGGCTGAAGTAGGAGTTCTGGGATTAAAGGCATGCACCACCACGTTTGGCTAGAGCTAAGTCTTGTAGTAGCACTCGGGATGCTGAAGTAGGAGGATCGCTGTGAGTTTGAGGCCAGCCTGAGACTATATAGTGAATTCCAGGTCAGCCTGGGATAGAGCAAGACCCTACCTCCAAAAAACAAAACAAAACAAAACAAAAAACTCACAAAGCCAAAAAATGAAAAAAAAAATACATTAAAGAGGAATATGTGGCAGGAGAAATAGCTTAGCTGTTAAGGCACTTGCTTGTGAAGCCAAAGGACCCAGGTTCAACTCCCCATGACCCATGCAAGCCAGACGCATAAGGGGGCACATACATCTGTAGTTTGTTTACATTTGCTACAGGCCCTGGCGTGCCCATTCTCTCTCTGTCTCTCTTCTCTCTATCTCTGTGCTTGCAAATAAATAAATAAAATAAAAATAGAATAATAAAAAAGTGCTGGGATTAAAGGTGTGCACTACCACACCTGCCTTAAAAAAAAAAAGAGGAGTATGTCCTGGGGGGGGAGGGGGAATAAAACAGTAGCAGGAATAGTTGACTCAGATAGGGGCCACAGATGACAGCTGATCACACAGATATCCATAGTATCTGTCACCCACCGAGTTTCTCTCCCCTGCTAGCAATGTGGGAAATATGTGTGTCCCTTTTCCTCTTATCACAAAGGAAATTCCACGAGATACAGGATGATGCCACATGTCTCCAGGGACCAACTGTCCATCCACTGATCTGTATCTTACATGGGAAAGTCTTCTTAAACCATGAGGAAGAGATTTAACAACAAAACTGTCTTCTCCACTAGCAAACTCCACACCCCTGGGAGAATCTGATAAACTGTTTTTTGTTGTTTGTTTTTTTTTCTTATCACCAGGCAGTCCAAATTTCCAAAAACTCAGTCTATTCCCTTTTCCTGAACCCTTCTCTTTCTAATTAAAACTGTTGCCTGAAAGCCTGGTGCAGTGACCCATGGCTGTCATCCTAGCATTTAGGAGGCTGAGATAGGAAGACTGATAAAAGTTCAAGGTCAGGGGCTGGAGAGATGGCTTAGCAGTTAGGCGCTTGCCTGTGAAGCCTAAGGACCCCCGGTTCGAGGCTCGATTCCCCAGGACCCACGTTAGCCAGATACACAAGGGGGCGCACGCATCTGGAGTTCCGTTTGCAGTGGCTGGAAGCCCTGGCGCGCCCATTCCCTCTCTCTCTATCTGCCTCTTTCTCTCTGTCTGTCGCTCTCAAATAAATAAATAAATAATGAAGAAAAAAAATAAAAATAAAAAGTTCAAGGTCAGCCTGGGGCACATAGTGAGTTGGAGGCCATTCTGAGCCACAGAACAAGACCCTGTGTCAAAAAAGCAAAACAGGGCTGGAGAGATGGCTTAGCGGTTAAGGCGTTTGCCTGCAAAGCCAAAGGATCCGGATTCAATTCTCCAGGACCCATGTTAGCCAGATGCACAAGGGGACTCATGCATCTGGAGGCCCTTTGCAGTGGCTAGAGGCCCTAGCGCGCCCGTTCTCTCCCTCCATCCCCCCTGCCTCTTTCTCTCTCTCAAATAAATAGATAAATAAATAAAAGCAAAAAATAATAACAATAAATAAATAAAACACCTTTGCCTGAGAGTCTGTGCTCATTCTTTTTGTTGTTGTTGTTGTTATTTTATTTATTTGAGAGCAACAGACAGAGAGAAAGAAGCAAAGATAGAGAATGGGTGCGCCAGGGCCTCCAGCCACTGCAAACAAACTCCAGACGGGTGCGCCCCCCTTGTGCATCTGGCTAACGTGGGTCCTGGGGAATCGAGCCTCGAACCGGGGTCCTTAGGCTTTACAGGCAAGCGCTTAAACCGCTAAGCCATCCCTCCTTTGTAAGCAACAGAGAACGAGGCACATAGAGAGAATGGGTGCGCCAGGGCCTCCAGCCACTGCAAACAAACTTCAGACGCATGCGCCCCCTTGTGCATCTGGCTAACGTGGGTCCTGGGGAATTGAGCCTCGAACTGGGGTCCCTAGGCTTCACAGGCAAGCGCTTAACTGCTAAGCCATCTCTCCAGCCCAAGTCTGTACTCATTCTATTTTGATTACTATAACCACGGGGACAAGGTTCCTTGTATCTGATCCCATCAGTTTCTTAAAAATTACAATATGAAAATTCAAACCATATTGTGAACCTTCTGTAGTGTTATATGAAAATCCACTGGCCCATGGGGCTGGAGAGATGGCTGGGAGGTTAAGATGCTTGCCTACAAAGCCTAATGACCCAAATTTGATTCCCCAGTACCTACATAAAGCCAGCTGTGCAAAATGGTGCATGCATCTGGAGTTTGTTTGCAGTGGCAGGAAGCTCTGGCATACCCATTCTCTCTGTTTCTCTTTTCTAGCTCTTTTAGCCTGCAAATAAATAAATAAAAATTAGGAAAAAAAAAATCTAAAAACTACTGACCTGTGACACAAAGTTCAATTTTTGTCCTTGAAAACAGGTTCTGTCACTTGTTTTTCTTTATGTGACAGACTTACCTCTGCCAAACAACTAAGTTTGAATAATGAGTTAGTCATTGTCACAACAAAAAGTGGGGTTCCAGCCGGGCGTGATGGGTGCACACCTTCAATCCCAGCACCCGGGAGGCAGAGGCAGGAGGATCGCCAAGAGTTCGAGGCTACCCTGAGACTACATAGTGAATTCCAGGTCAGCCTGGGCTAGAGGGAGATTCTGCCTTGAAAAACAAAAGTGGGGTTCCACAAGTAAAGTTAGTTCAGCTCATCTTGAATAATCAAGGAAGCGCTTCACCTCCAGATGGCGCTCGCACTCACCACAGCGCCCGGCTGCGTTCACAAGGCTCCTCCCTCCCGGGGAGCCGGCCCGCTTCTCCCTGGCCTTGCAAAAGGAGCTGGAGTTGGAGCTCTAAATGAATGCCTGGGGCCTGGGTGGACAGATTTGGTACCTTTCAGGAGGCTAAGGTGGAAGGGAGGAGCGCCTGAGTTTCAGCTCTTTGTAAATTTAAAATTTTTTTAAAAGTTTTTTGATGGGTTGGAGAGATGGCTCATTGCCTGCAAAGCCTGACAACTCTGGTTTGATTCCCCAGCAAAGCCAAATGCACAACGTGGCTAATGCGTCTGGAGTTCATTTGCAGTTGCTGGAGTCCTGGAGTGCCCATTCTCTCTGCTTCTCTACTATCTCTCTCTCTGCTTGAAAATAAATGAATAAAAATATTTTTTAAGGGCTGGAGAGATGGCTTAGCGGTTGAGTGCTTGCCTGTGAAGCCTAAGGACCCTGGTTCAAGGCTCGATTCCCCAGGACCCACGTTAGCCAGATGCACAAGGGGGCGCACACATCTGGAGTTCATTTTCAGTGGCTGGAGGCCCTGGCGCGCCCATTCTCTCTCTCTCTCTCTTTCTCTCTCTCTCTCTCTCTCTGTTGCTCCCAAATAAATAAATGAAAATAAAATTTTTAAAAATGTTTTCTGAGCCGGGCGTGGTGGCGCACGCCTTTAATTCCAGCACTGGGGAGGCAGAGGTAGGAGGATCGCCATGAGTTCAAGGCCACCCTGAAACGACACAGTGAATTCCAGGTCAGCCTGGGCTACAGTGAGACCCTACCTTGGAAAAATAAAAAGGGGGGGGGGGCAGGAGGGATGCTTAGTAGTTAAGGCATCTGCCTGCAAAGCCAAAGGACCCAGGTTCGATTCCTCAGGACCCATGTAAGCCAGATGCACAAGGTGGTGCATGTGTCTGGAGTTCATTTGCAGTGGCTGAAGGCCCGGGCACAGTCATTCTTTCTCTTTCTACCTGCCTCGTTCTCTCTCTCTCAAATAAATAATATAAGCAAAATAAAAGTAAAGTGGTGTTGTGCCCATGTAGGAGTATAAAGATTTTTAAAAAGTTTTTTGAGGCAGAGTTTCATGTAGGGAAACTTACCTCCTGATATCCATGAGTGGCACCAGGATTGCAGGCACGATCAGTGAGGGTCAATGTTCCTGTCTGAATTAAGTGCCAAGCACAGGTGTTAAGATTTAGCCAAGAAGTTATCACTAATCCCAACCCCTCTCATTACTAGAAAGTAGTTAAAAACAGGAGTCGCGCCGGGCATGATGGTGCACACCTTTAATCCCAGCACAGGTAGGGGTTCAAGGCCACCCTGAGACTACCTAGTGAATTCTAGATCTCCCTGACATAGTGTGAGACCCTACCTCAGAAAATAAATAGTTAAAAAAAAAAAAAAAAGAAGTCAACACAAGGAAGGATTGCAATGGACCTGGAATTATCCTTCATTGGTTCCAGCACATGCACAGCTTGCCCAGAGGACTCTACTATGGCCAGGACACAGTTCCTGACCTCTGGGGTTCACTCTCTGGGGGAGGGGACCATTACACAAAGAGGTAATTATAGACTCATCCTTTTGGAGAATGTTCAAATTCTGAAGTAAGGCCTTTGAGGCTCTGTGTGACTTGGTACTTGAGGCCATCCCAGTCCCTCTTCCCCATCCCTGTTCTCTCCACCCACCATGGTGTCTCAGCCACACTGAACAGGCTCTTTGTGTCTTTGTTTAAACTGCCCCTCACCTGCAGTTCCCATCCTCACCCCCAGGCTGGCATAGATCCCCTGCTCCCTTTTTCTGACAGTGGGTGTCCACTGTAGCAAATTCCAGCTGGAAGGAGGAGGAGCCTGGCCCTTAATTCAACTCTGAAATTTGCTCTGTACCTGACTGGACATTTCACTTCATGAATGGTGACTGCTTTGTGACTTCAAACACACACACACATAAAGGAATACTGGGAGAGAAAATAGATCTCCATTATGATAATGAAGGAGGATAGGAGAAAGCTAGCTTTAAAAAAATTGTTTTTATTTATTTATTATTTGAGAGGGAGAAATAGGCAGAGAAAGACAGAGAGAGAGAGAGAATGGGCACGCCAGGACCTCCAGCCACTGCAAATGAACTCCAGATGCATGTGCCCCCTTGTGCATCTGGCTAACGTGGGCCCTGGGGAATTGAACTTGGGTCCTTTGGCTTTGCAGGCAAGTGCCTTAACCACTAAGCCATCTCTCCAGCCTGAAAGCTAGCTTTTTCTAGGCAGCTTCAGTGGGGGGGGGGGGTGAGAGAACCCGGAAATGCCACCCTACATGCCATCTCGTCCTAACACAAAAACAGAACTTGGCAGAAATGGAACTGGTGTCTTTTTGAGACTGGACTACAGAGCCTCCTTGACGCTCCGTCTAGCGCTACCTAGACAGACAGCCCTGTATGGGCTGGGCCCAGGGATCTGCCCTCAGTTGACTACCGACTGAACTTGCGGGCCCTACCATCAGCTGTCAGGGATGAATCGCGATCACAGGAGCAGGGCGTCACGTTGCGGGCAGCAGCAGGAGCAGTGTGAGTGAGGGCGACCCTTGCTCTTGACTGACCCCGGCTGGTTTCCCATACTTCACTTTGCTGGCAGGGGCTTAGGCCAGGTGTGCTGACTCACCCAGGTGTCAGTTCTTTTGAGACTGACCCTCGAGGGAACCAATCAACCCTGTGATGCCCATGAGGGCAGTGACCCTGGTCACATGGGGGCATATACCCAGGACGTGCAGACAGACGGAGGCTCCGAAGTAGGGATGGCAGGATACAGACGGCAGGACCTCTCGTCTGGAAACAGCTCTCCCGCTCGCAAATTCCGCCCTCAGATTCCCACCTACCTACCCTGTATCACTTGTGTGCAGCAGTAGGTTTCTTTTTTTTTCTTTTTAAATTTATTCATTTGCAAGGAGAGCGAGAAAATAAGAATAGGCATGCCAGCATCTTTTGCCACTGCAAATGAACTCCAGATGCATGTACCACTTTATGCATCAGGTACTGGGAAACCCTAGCTGTCAGGCTTTGCAAGCAAGCACCTTTAACCTCTGAGCCATCTCTCCAGCCCCAGCAGTAGGTTTTATTGTTTTTAATTAATTAATTTGTTTATTGGTTTTTCAGGGTAAGGTCTCACTCTTGCCCAGGCTGACCTGGAATTCACTATGCAGCCTCAGGGTGGCCTCCACCTCACAGTGATCCTCCTACCTCTGCTTCCCAAGTGCTGGGATTAAAGGTGTGCGCCACCTCACCTGGCTCACAAATAGGTTTTAAATCACCCATGGCCACAGCTCTGTAGTGCACATAGTTACCTCCAAGGCAATGGAAAGAGCTGAAGGCTGTTGACCCAAGAGTCAGACAGTGTGGTCTGCTAGAGTGGGTTCTAAAGCAGACAGACTTGAATTTAAGTGCCAGCATTTCAATTAGCAAGTGATTTGGGGGCAAGTTTCTTCTTTCTCTTCCTTTATTTTTTGTTTTATTCAAGGTAGGGTCTCACTCTCACCATGACCTGGCTAGCCTCGAACTCAGTGATCCCCTACCTCTGCCTCCTGAGTGCTGGGAATAAAGGCGTGGGCCACCACATCTGGCCTGGAAGCCAGTTTCTTACCCCATCCATCTCATTTTTCTCATTGGTCAAGTTGCCCCTGACATGGACTACTCAAGTTAAGCCAGCCACATAGGCCCCTTCTCTCCTCGTCTCTGCTTATCCTCATTTCAAACGCACCCATGCCATGTTCAGCGTCCAAGCACAGTAACCCAGCTTTGGTTAGCTTAGCACCTCTCCGCTTGTCTTCACCTGGTGGGGCAAATGTGGTCTTGTCACTGTAGTCTAGCACTGTTGGTCTCCTCTGAGGGAAGAACGCTCCTGGGAAGCATGTGTCTGACTCCCCCAGCACACAGCAGGGGGACAATCCATGCTTAGGAAATTATCAACCAAAAAGATATAACAGGGGGTTGAGGAGGTGGCTCAGCAGTTAAAGGCACTTGCATGCAAAGTCTGACAGCTCGGGTTCGATTTCCCAGTGCCCACGTAGAGCCAGAGACGCAAATGGGCTGCATGCATCTGAGTTCCTTCGCAGTGGTAAGGGGCCTGGTGTGCTCATTCCCCACTCTCCATTCTCTCTTTCTTTCTGCTTGAAAAAACAAAAAGGAGACAGAGTGGGCCAAGCACACGTGCTGCTGATACCAGCAGTCATGAGGCAGAAGGAGGAGGATCGCCACAAGTTCAAGACTAGTCTGGGTTACACACGGTGAGTTCTAGGCCAAAGACTATACTTTCAGGAATCATTTCTATAGTTCATGAGTTCTGGGCCAGCCAGAGCTGTGCAATGAGACAAAAATAAACGAGTAAATAATAAATGGAAAGAAGAGGAGACTTTTCACAAACTGACACATTTACTTCATTATGTGTTCATAGGTTTTGCAGACAGGTATCACTTTAACTCACAGAATTGCAAGGACACACACAGGCACTAGTTCACCCTGCTGGCTGAAAGCCTCTGGGACAAGCTCAGCTTCTAGCATGGCTTCCCTCCAGCTTCTGGCTGCTCAGCAGGCTTGGGTCACTTCTCCCTGGAGCTGCCCTCCTTCTCTCCCTCACTTCCACCTCCCTGTGATGGGGAAAGTCAGCGGAGGCCAGGAAGCACCGGCGGCAGGCTCAAGAAGCCCGGATGTGCCGTGCATTCCGCGGCTGCCTTGGGCTTCTTCGCAGGGGGACACTGAGCTCATTTCACCTGCTTCACCCACCAGGGCTTCTGCGTCCCTGGGCATGCAGGGATCGAGCCAGCACAGCAGTGGCACAGCAGACTGCTGGACATGGTGTGACCCAGCGGGCTCTGGAACCCTGAGCTCACAGGACAAGCTCACGACAAAGCAGTGTGAGCCAGGGCAGACACAGTGTGCTGGAGCGGAGCATAGAGCACGCGGCGGGAGGGCGGGGACGCGCGGCCTGGCTTTGTGGCACCCTTCCTACACAGCCTCCTGTGTTGGGCACTGTGACTTCACCTCACCTTTTCATCATCCAGGTGGAAACACCTCCCAGTGTACCCTTCATGGGAGTCAGATCCACATCTGCCTGCTCCTGAAGCCCACTCTCCTTTCTCTGTACAGGTGACTATCTGAGGGGACATCTGTTTTGGGGCTCAGAGTATGATAAAAAGACCTCCAGAACAAATGAATCGCCTTCAGAGCAAAGTAAAAGAACAGAAAAATGAAAATGAAAAACACACAGAAAAAACAAAAAAGCACCACATTCTCCTCAAATTTTACATTATTCCTGGCTGGGAGAGCAAACATAAAAGATGCTGGAAACATGATT
The DNA here is from genome assembly GCA_036346955.1 of Dipus sagitta. Classification (NCBI taxonomy): domain Eukaryota; kingdom Metazoa; phylum Chordata; class Mammalia; order Rodentia; family Dipodidae; genus Dipus; species Dipus sagitta. Next base: position 54,051,859 of record CM070778.1, read on the forward strand.
GCTGGTAAGAGCCAGCTAAGCAAATGTCAGCTTCTTCCTCCTCTGATTTCTTGCTTTCTCAGCCAACAAGGCCAAAGAATATTCTAGAGCTGCTGCTGCTGCTACTGACAATGGTGGTGATTAGTTCCAGAAGAGACTTCTCAACTTCAAATGTCTCCAGGACAGCTTTGCTGTGGGCTCTGGATTCTCAATTTTGTTTTTTATACTGCAAGACAGAGAAATAAGAAGTGGGTGAGAGACTCTAGTGGGGCGGGAAGACACAAGTTATGTCACATGGGCCTCCCCACCTCCTGCAGGGGACTGTCAGACATGGTGAGACTCCTCCACTGGGTGATAGTGACCATCATATCTCTAGTTCATGGCCAGACCCTTTCTTCTTTAGTGGAGAGGGAATCTGACGGGGCTGGAGGGAGGATGACAGAGAAACTGAGGAACTGAGCATGCTCACTAACATTTCTGTTCAAGTTGAGTCCTGTTCTGGTGGGGGAATCTCAGGCAGAGGACAGCCCTCAGGAGCCAGGATGGATCCTCACATAATTGCTGATGTTTATTGTTTTGTGGTGCTGGGGATGAGTTTTTGAAAGTGGATTTGGGGGCTGGGGAGAGGGCACAGCGAACAGTGGTAAAGTCAGCACTGGGGAGGTAAAGACTGGGGGATCCTGGTACTTACTGGCCTGCCAGACTATCCTAACTAGCGAACCCCAGGCCAATGAGAGACTCTCTCTCAGGGGTGTTCATGAGAGGATTAACACCTGAGGTTGTCGTCTGGCCTCCACATGCACAAACATGCACACATGAACACAGACACTAAAGAAAATACATTTCTGGGCTGGAGAGATGGCTTAGTGGTTAAGACATTTGCCTGCAAAGCCAAAGGTCCCAGGTTCGACTCCCTAGGACGCAAGTAAGCCAGATGCACCCGGGGGCCCATGCATCTGGAGTTCGTTTGCAGTGGCTGGAGGCCCTGGTGACCCATTCTCTCTCTCTCTCTCTACCTGCCTATTTCTGCATCTCTCTCTCAAATAAAAAATATTTTTTTTAAAAAAAGAAAATACATTCCTCTTCCACGCAGACAGTTAACTCTGCCTCAGTGTGAACGCCCCTGGAGACAAAGCAGCTTCCTTCCAAGCCAGCCATGCTGAAAGTTGCCAGCCTGTGGCCCTGTGCTTCCAAGAAGTCTCTTTTCTTCCCGCACTCATCCCAGCTCACTCAGCGCTGCTGGGCACAGGTAAGTCTTTCACGATAAAGGGTCACTCCTTGATTGAGAGTGGGGACGCAGCTGATGGTCTGGCCTCTGCAGAAGCTTGTCTCAACTGTGGTACGCCAGCGCCCCCTAGTGGCCTGGGAAGACTACAGCATCTCCGGCCCTGCTCACGGAGGCTGGAGTCGAGCACTTACTTTGTTCATGATCCAGTCAGCATCTTCAATAGCTCTTTTGATAATCTGCTGGATTCTCTCAGGGTTGTCTTCATCTGAGTGAACCCGGAAACTCTGGGAGTTTCAGCATAAAGAAATATGACCAAGCAAAATTCACAAGATTGGCAACTTCAGAGGACAGTCCCAGGCCAGGTAGGCTCCTGGGTGCTTCGTCGCGGGCACCTCTCATAACCCTCCAGTTATGATCACCCCAGCGGCTCAGAGATGGGAAGATGAGGCTTGGCAGGCGTAGGCTGCCGCTCCGTGACAGCATTTTCACCCTAGCCTATTTGTCAGGGCAGAGCCATGCAGCCTGCAGGGCAGAAGAGAACAAACGACCCCCCGACGCCCAGGCCGGCCATCTCTGGGCCAAGGGGAAACCTCAGTCTCTAGCTTTGCTTTACTTTACTCTAGCTCCTCACAGGACGCTGCTTTGTGGAGCGAGCTCTCTGGATGGGCTCTGCTACAGGGAGACGGGTGTTCCCTCTGCCCCTGGCTGAGACAGCTACAGGGGAAGCAAGGGGCAGGACTTCAGACTCACTGGTACAATGCTCGGGTACACTGGTACAATGCCCCTCCGGCAGAACCAGTCCCTTCCTCCCCTGCACACCCAACCCCACACAAGTCCAGGGGTCACATGGATGCCACCTCCAGGAAGCTCTTGCTAACTCCCCAAAAGCTAACCACTCCTTGTGTGTCCCCATGGCCTTCTATTGCTACCTCTCTCCTTTTCTACCTTCCATACTTTATTTCAGAAAGAGAGAGAGGGAGAGAATGGGCATGCCAGGGCCTCCAGCCACTACAAACTAACTCCAAACACATGTGCCACCTTTTACATATGGCTTACATGGGCACTAGGGAATTGAACCTGAGTCCTTAGGCTTCACAGCCAAGTGCCTTGACTGCTGAGCCATCTCTCCAGCCCAATTTTTAGTTTTTATAATAATTATTATTTTGTTTTTGTTTCTCAAGGTAGGGTCTCACTCTAGCCCAGGCTGACCTGGAATTCACTACGTAGTCTCAGGGTGGCCTCGAACTCATGGCGATCCTCCTACCTCTGTCTCCTGAGTGCCATAATTAAAGGCATGCGCTATCACACCCGGCTTTAGTTTTTATAATTCTATTTGGAAATGATTTCTTACAGAAAAGTTACCAAAAAAAGTACCAAGAGCTCCAAACAATATTCATCAACTGCTAATACTTTCAACATCTGTGTATGCATATATATATATATATATATATATACATACATATATACACACACACACACACACATTTTGTTTGTTTTTCGAGGTAGGGTCTCACTCTAGTCCAGGCTGACCTGGAATTCACTGTGTAGTCTCAGGGTGGCCTCGTCATGGTGATCCTCCTACCTCTGCCTTCCGAGTGCTGGGATGAAAGGCGTGCGCCACCACGCCAGGCAGTGGATGCATAGTTTTAAGTTTCGTTGCACACGGTGTGTATGCATGGTGCCACATGGCCCGTATGTGGAGGTCAGAGGACAGCCTCCAGTGTCAGTCCTCACCGTCCACTTCCTCTGAGGCAGGGTCTGTTGTTCACTGCTGTGTATTCCAGGCAAGCTGGCCTGGGAGCTGCTGGCGGATTCTCCTGTTTCCATGTCCCTTCTTGCAGCAGGTATGCTGGGATTACAGACATCTGCCTGCTATAGCATTGGGCTTTGTGTGTGTGTGTGTGTGTGTGTGTGAATTCTGGGGATCCAAACTTACACATGCTTAGCAACTGTTTTATCTGCTGAGCCGTCTCCTCAGCTCTGTGTAAAATTGTTCTAGAAGCATTTAAGGGTAAGTTACAGGCATCATGCACTTACCTAAAAATCTCAAGTTCATTTGCTAATAAGAGCGTCCCTCTGACATAACCACAGCATTCAAATTCAGGAAGGCGACCACTGATAGAACTATTTTCTTTTTTGTTGCTGCTGTTTTCAAGGTAGGATCTCACTCTAGTCCAGGCTGACCTGGAACTCACTCTGTAGTATCAGGCTGGTCTTGAATTCATGGTGATCCTTCTATCTCTCCCAAGTGCTGAGATTAAATGAGTGCACCACCATGGCTGGCTGATAGAACTATTATCTAATCTACAGCCCATATTCTAATTTCATACACTTTGTTTCTCTGTTCTAAGATCTGGGACCACGCTTTATATTTCCTTGCCACATAGCTTTAGTCTCCTTTAATCCAGAGCAGTGTTTCATGATTTCGTTTTCTATTTCCAGATTTCAGAGTCAGGATCATGCTGTAGAGCCCAAACTGACCTTGAAGTCATGATCCTCCTGCCTTTGCCTCCTGAGGGCTGGGGTTACAGGCTTGTGCCACCACGGCCAACAAAGGGGATCTTTCTGATGGCTCCAGGCTAGTGTGCTGTGTGGTAGAAGGTCCCACATTGGGTTCAACATGCTGAAATTCAGCTTGTGCATTGTGATAAAATGGCATGTGTCCTACAGGCCATTTTCTACCCCTGAGCTGCCTCCTCCAGGTCTGGCACAATGCTGGCATGATGGTTAACAAGGCCTTTGCCTCATGGACAGAAGCCAGAGAGAGGGCAGACTGCCTACTTTTCCAATGCCTCTAACCAAGCGTCTGGCCCCACTCCCAGCTGAAAGGCCCTGTACTGCAGCCCTTCCCCAGAAGGCCCCAGCCACCCCGTGCATCCCTCTCTCACCTGCCTGACAGCATGCTTGTAGTGCTCCCGGGCGCCCTCTGTCGGCAGCTGTCGGCAACAGCGCAGCAGGTAGCGGTAGAGCTGCAGAGGCCTTTGGACCAGCTCCGCCCCTGGCAACGGGGCCATCCGGGCGCCCTGTCCTGGAAAACACAGAGCGGCACTTCTCAGGCATCAGAGCACTTCTACACGGGTCCTGGCCCACGGACCCCTCCATGACACAGCAGCCCAGAGGCCAGGTTCCCTGCGGCTCACCTCGAGGAGCTCACACACACCCTGGCTGGGGCTGGGCACTCAGCCTGCAGAAGCCGGGCCCAGAGCAAGCCCGAGAGGACCAGGGTGAGAGGGGAGAGGGTGAGAGTGAAGAGGGGCGCATGGCCTCAGTCCTGGAGCCCAACTCAGGTGGGCGATGGGACAAACAGGGATGCCCCGAGTGGCGATGACAGAGCAACCAAGTCTGACGATGGTCAGGCACTGCCTAGTGGGAGCACCAGGCAAAACGGTTTGGGGTGTGGGGCAGAGGTCCAAGCCCCGCTGCTCAAAGTGTGGTCGGAGACCAGAAGCGTAGGAAAGGCCAAGAAGCTTGTCGGAAATGCAGCGCCTCAGGTCCCAGCCAGACTCCTACACCGAATCAACATGGTAGCAAGATGCTCAGCAGATCTGAACACACTGTACTGTAACGTTTGAGAAGCAAGCTCGTAGGGGCTCTGCAGGAGCAAACAGCTGTCTGTGCAGTCACTAGTGAAGCCAGAACCTAGCTTGGCTTCACTGTATAGTCACAACGAGCACTAATCAGTTGTACGCATCTGACATGTAACTGATGCAGACATAAGAAAACTAAGCACAGGGAGGTGTGGTGACTTGCCCAAGATCACTCAATTGGCAAGGGTAGAACTGAGGTTTGAACTTTGGCAGTCTGACTCAAAGACGGCTCAGCAGTTAGAGGCGCTTGCCTACAAAGCCTGCCAGCCCAAGTTCAATTCCCAAGCCACCCGTGTGAGCTGGATGCAGACAGTGGTATGAAGGTTTGGTGTTTGTCTGCTGTGGTAAGAGGCCCTGGCATGTGCGTGCACACACACACACACACACACACACACACACACAAATAAAAATATTTTAAAGGTGTTGACATATAATCAGTGCACAGATTTAAAGCTTACCATCTGATAAGTTGTGAGACGCCATCACCATAACTGAGAGTAAACGTGCCGGGCGTGGTAGAAAATGCAAGCAAACGGTAGTGGCAGAAAGCGCATCACTGGTTGCTGGGGAATGGGAAGCCAGGGGTGGGAGGAGGGTTTACAGAGAGCCATGAGGTGGTTTTGTGGGGGATGGATGTGTTTACTCTTTTTTTCTTTCTTCAAGGTAGGGTCTCACTCTAGTCCAGGATGACCTGGAATTCACTATGTAGTCTCAGGGTGGCCTCGAACTCTTGGAGATTCTCCTACTTGTGCCTCCCAAGTACTGGGATTAAAGGCGTGCGCCACCACGCCTTCATTTTTTTATTTTATTTTTCATTTTTTTAAATACTGTATTTATTTGAGAGAGACAGAAGGAGAGTGTGTGAGTATGGGCACACCAAGGCCTCTTGCCACTGCAAGTGAACTCCAGACATGCACCATTTTGTACATCAGGCTTTACATGAGTACTAGGGAATTGAACCTGGGCCGTCAAGTTTTGCTAGCAAGCACCTTTTCTAAATGACAGATTCTAGAGCATAAGAACTTGTTAGCCTCCTATGAAGTGCTTCCTAGCCCTAACTGCCCATCTCTGTCCGCTGTCCCACAGGTTCCTGCCTGAGCTCTGCTACAGCACCTGCCTGACACCCCAGAACCACTCCGTTCTCCTCCATGCTCACCACATGAGCTCAGGCACCAGTGTCCTGGGTACATCAAGCAGCCACAGGGATTTCTCCCAGACCCCCAAATCATCAGCGATGTCACCTCTCAGACACTTTGCACATGCAGGCCCTGAGCATGGAGTGCCCTTCCCCGACCCCTCAGTCTGTCTTCCAGATCCACTCAGTGTCTTTCCTCCCACAAGCCCTTCCTAAGTGTCCCTTCCTGGGCACAGAGGGAATCACTAGTGCCACACCAGAGGCTCCCCCTGGGCTGCGAGCTGGCCTAGACACCATAGCAGTGCAGGAGCCACGGCAGGCCTCACACGCTGGAGGAAGGGAAACGCAGGCTCTCCACTGCAGTGCATACAGACTTCCTCTCCCTGTGTGCCACATGAGGTAGCTAAAAGAGGTTAAGTGATGGGTATTAGCTTTAAGTATTTTATTTATTTATTTGCAAGGAGAGACAGACAAAAAGAATGGGCACACCAAGGCCTCCTGCCACTGCAAACTAAGCCCAGACACATGTGCCACATTGTGCATCCAGCTTTATGTGGGTGCTGGGGAATCGAACCCAGGCCGTTAGGCTTTGTAGGCAAGTGCCTTAACTGATGAGCCATCTCTTCAGACCTAAATATCTATTCGTTTATTTGAGGGGGTTGAGAAGAGAGAGAGGGAACATGGGTGTGGCTGGGCCTCCTGCCACTGCAAACAAACTCCAGATGTATGTGCCCCTTTTCACGTCTGGCTTTACATGGATACTGGGGAATTGAACCTGGGCAGTCAGGCTCTGCAAGCAAGGACCTTTAACTGCTGAACCATCTCTCCAGCCCCATATACTCGTGGCATTAGTTTTAAAGTGACAAGAACACAACTCCCTTGCCCATGTGCAGAGGGAATGAGGCACTGCATCTATCAGAGGCCCTACACCAACGGGGAGACTGCAGAAGCTCTGTTCAGACTCCACTTCCTTCCATTTCCAGCCACCATCCATACCAGTCTCCACAGGTAAACAAGCCAGTTCCTCCTGGTTCTCTGGCACTAACTCTGGAGAGGCAGGTGGCTGTCTACGGGCGCTAGCCTTCTCCCTTCTGGTAACGGTCCACACACCCTGCCCTCAGCTTCACTGATCACTGGAGTCCAGGATCTACAAGAACCGTGGGATTGGTTCAAAGATGTGCACCTGCTCCAGTCACAGAAACTCTAACCAAGAGCAGACAACTCCCTCATTCCCAATAGGCCTAAGAGTCTCTCAGGTATGCCATCTTGCCTCCCCTTGAACCCTGAGACTTCCAAGCAGAAAACAGAGTCCAAGGAACTCATCTGAACCCTACTGAAGTTGCTCCACATTGCTGGGACAAAATACCCAACCCAAAGCAGCATGTTGCAGTCCAGTTCGCATTGCTGGTGGAAATCATCCGACCAAGAGCAGCTTGTGGGAAAAAAGGGTTCATGTTGGCTTACAGGCTAGAGGGGAAGCTCCATGATGGCAGGGGAAACGATGGAATGAGCAGAGGGTGGACATCATCCCCTGGCCAACATCAGGTGGACAATAGCAACAGGAGAGTGTGCCAAACACTGGCAAGGGGAACCTGGCTGTAACACCCATAAACCCATCCCCAACAATACACTCTCTCCAGGAGGCTTTAATTTCCAATTACCATCAGCTGGGGAGACTAGCATTCAGAATACCTAAGTTTATGGGGGACACCTGAATCAAACCACAACATTCCGCCCCTGGCCCCCATAAACTGATAACCATACATAATTCAAAATGCAATGCATTCAGTCCAACTTTAAAAGTTCCCATAGTTTTTACAAATCCCAATGATGTTCATATATCCCCATAGTCCAAGATCTTTTAACTGAGCCATAAAACCAAAAAAATCCCCCCAAAACACATAATGGCACAGAATAAACATTCACATTGCAAAAGATGGCATTGGACATAACAAATATTCAAGCAATACAAGATTTAAACAGCAAATACCAAATTCGGTAGCTCCAAATCCAACAACTCTAGTTAGTGACAAATCTCCCAGGCCGATGGTTTGATTCAGGTGTCCCTTGTAAACATAGGTGTTCTGAATGTCAGGTTCCCAGCTGATGGAGATTTGGGAATTAATGCCTCCTGGAGGGAGTGTATTGTTGGGGGTAAGCTTATGGGTGTTATAGCCAATTTCCCCATACCAGTGTTTGGCACACTCCTGTCCCTGTTGTCCACCTTATGTTGGCCAGGGGGTGATGTCCACCCTCTCTGCTCATGCCATCATTTTCCCCTGCCATCATGGAGCTTCCCCTCGAGCCTGTAAGCCAAAATAAACCTCTTTTTCCCAGGAGCTTCTCTTGGTTGGGTGACTTCTACCAGCAACGCGAACCTGACTGCAACAGTAAAGTGGTACCGAGGAGTGGGATTGCTGCTAGACACCTGACTGTATGGCTTCGGCCTTTTGAAGCCGATTTTCAAGAGGAACGTGGAAAGATTTGAAACCTTGGCCTAAGAGATAACTTGCAGTGCTATAAGTACAGCTTGATGGACTATTCTGGTCAAAGTTGAAAGACCTGAATGCAATAAGAGCTATGGACTGTGAGGTTTGACTTATGAGGGTGAGAAAGAGCTTTCCTTGGACTGGGCTGGCAGTTTGTGTGAGAAGCTTGCTGATATGGCTGTGTCCTGAGAAGCTGTGCAGGGTTGTATTGCATAGGAATGGACTGGTGTGAGCAGAGAGATATGGCACAGAAAAAAATGAAATCTTTGGGCCTAAACTGCTGTCCATGCACCTACAAATTTTTTGAGATTACAACCTTTGAGCTTGGGCCAGCTGACCTGCACTGGGACAACATGAAGAATGTAGACTCTTTTGAAGGGGCCTGAGTGCTCAAGGAGTGTCCTGTTCTTCAAAGTCTGCTTTATTCCCCTCTGGATTAACAAATTGGCACCCTACCTGGTATTGTGGAGTATAAGAAATGCAAGAAAGGGAGGGTCATTGAGTTTGCAATGCAGTCTTGTGTTTTGGAAATGGCCGTGGGCAGTGTGAAGCAGGTTTGCTGGATGCCTGCATGGAGACCCCATGGGGCCATGAGGATGAACCGTGGATTGCAGTGGAGACCCAGTGGAGATGCTGGGACCACAAGATGGCTGCTAAGGAAAGCTGCCGGCCCTGATGAAGTTTTCCAGGACTGTGAGTAGCCTAGCTGGAGGGGCGGAATTGGAATGCCAGAGACTTGTTGCTGGTTAGAATTATTGGACTTGGAGATTTGTCACTGGCTAGAGTTGTTGGACTTGGGAGCTACAGAGTTTAGTGTTTGCTCTGCTTAAATCATGTATTGCTTGAATATTTCTTTGCTATGCCCAATGCCATCTTTTGCAGTGTGAATATTTATTCTATGCCATTATGGGTTTTGGGGGGATTTTTTTGGTATTATGGCTCAGTTAAAAGACCTTGGACTATGGGGATGTATGAACATCATTGGGATTGAAAAAAAATATGGGAACTTTTAAAGTTGGACTGAATGCATTGCATTTTACATCATGTATGGTTATTAGTTTATGGGGGCCAGGGGCGGAATGCGGTGGTTTGATTCAGATGTCCCCCATAAACTTAGGTGTTCTGAATGCTAGGTTCCCAGCTGATGGAGATTTGGGAATTAACGCCTCCTGGAGGGAGTGTATTGTTGGGGGCGGGCTTATGGGTGTTACTGGCAGTTTCCCCAAGCCAGTGTTTGGCACACTCTCCTGTCCCTGATGTTGGCCAGGGGGTGATGTCCACCCTCTGGTCATGCCATCATTTTCCCCTGCCATCATGGAGCTTCCCCTCAAGCCTGTAAGCCAAAATAAACCTCTTCTTCCCAGACGCTTCTCTTGGTTGGGTGATTTCTACCAGCAATGCGAACCGGACTGCAACACAGCAGAGGGGAGGAAAGGGTTTATTTGGGCTTACAGTCTAGAAGGGAAGCTCCATGACGGCAGGAGACAGCAAGGCATGGGCGCAGGCTGGACGTGACCTCTGCCACAGCAGACGGCGAACAGCAGCAGCAGGAGAGTGAGTCAAGCTCTGGCAAGGGCAGTTGGGCTTTAACACAGCCGCCCCCAGCAACACACCTCCTCCAACACGGCTCCACCTCCCAAACTGTCCCCAGCTAGGGACGAAGCATTCAAAACACAAGAGTTTATGGGGGACATCTGATTCAAACCACCACAAACCCTGAAACCCTTCACCCAGAGGCAGCCCCAGCCCAAGACCTCTCAATAACCTGAGCATTTAGTCCTCTGCTGCCAAATCAGCTTGGGTTGGTGGTTTTGTCACTTGTAACCCAGAATCCTAACTGATGGACAGATCCTGACTCCCAAATTCTACTTCCAGTGGGCTGAGGATGTTTCTCAGGTGGTCAAGTTCTTGCCTACGTGCACCAAGTCCTGAGTTCGATCCCTGGCACCATACAAATGGAGCATGGGGGTGCAGCATATAATCCCAGCACTCAGGAGGGGGACAGGAAGACTGGAAGTTCAAGGCCAGCCTAAGCTACATAGCTAATCCAAGGCCAACTCAGTCAACATGTCTCAAAAAGAAAACAAGGGCTAGAGAGATTGCTTAGTGGTTAAGGCCTTGCCTGCAAAGCCTAAGGACTCATGTTCAACTCTCCAGGTTCCTTGTAAGCCAAACACACGGCAGCACATAAGGTCACACATGTACACAAGGGGGTACACACATCTGGATTTCCACTGCAGTGGCTGGAGGCCCTGCTGTCCCAATTCTCTCACTCTCTCTCTCTCTCTCTCTCTCTCTCTCTCTCTCTCTCTCACACACACACACACACACACACACACAAAAAAAAAAGAGGCCAAGCTGGGTGTATTGGCACACGCCTTTAATCCCAGAGCTTGGGAGGCTGAGGTAGGTGGATCGCTGTGAGTTCAAGGCCACCCTGAGACTGCATGAATTCCAAGTCAGCCTGGGCTAGAGTGAGACCTTACTGCAAAAAAAAAAAAAAAAGAAAGAAAGAAAAAGAGAGAGACAGTATGTGTGTGTGTGAAGGGAAGGAGGGAGGGGAGGAAGGAAGAAGGGAAAAAGAGAACACAAAAATACAAAAATATTTTATCTCTATAATCTGCTCCAATGGTCTCAGATGCAGATGCCAGGATGTCTAAGCAGGACAAGCCATCAAGTTCCCATGGCTATGGGCTACTAACTCAGCAGCCTGACTAGCCTTGCCTTGCCCAACTCAGGGGAACACCATATGCATTGGGGGCCAAGACGTTGAAAGGCAACCGCACAGGACACGCCACAAAGTCCCAGCAAGACAGGCAGCTCCCCTGGCAGGTTTCCTCAAACTATATAAAGTGCTAATCAAATATTGTAAAATGCTAGTCCTGGAACAGATGGTTACCATCTGCAGTCCTCAGAATTAACATTTGGAAAGAGCACAAGTTTGTTTCATGGCTTTAAAACCCAAGCAATACTTAGTAACCAACCCAGCAAGTATGGGCGGCAGATTATTTTCAGCTCCATTATAATACTTAGTCATTCTCAGTAATAACTAGTAGAGAATACTCGTGTGGGTCCGCTTAGAAGAGCTAACCCCCCCAAAAAAGTTTTAATTTAATTTAAAATGTGGGTTTGCTATTATTTAAGGGGCAAGGAACCTCAGCATCATTTGTTAAAATGATAGTCAAACCCTGTGGCCCTAGAAATGTTTACTCCCCTCATCCTGCCTTTGGACTTGACCTTAACCTTCCTCCTTGGCTCTTTGCCTCAGTGATAGCTCCATCTCCCAAGGGACCAAACTAAGATCATCACAGTAGACCCAACTCTTCCTTTTCCTTCAATCCCCAAGTCACTGGTTTGGAAATCCTATCAAATTCTACCTCAGCATCCTCTTAAATTCACCCCTCCCCTGGTTCAGACTCAACTGTGACAGTTCTAAGTCTGCCTTGCAATCCATTTTCCTCCCATCTAGTCTCCACCCAACAGCCAGACTGACTCTGAACAGAGATCACAGGGTGCACTGTCCCCTCTAAAAACCCCTAATGGCCACTCCCATGAGTCAGCATTCTGGCAACTTCCCTCAAATGTAAAACAAATACCTGAAGTGACTTTAAACAGCCTGTGGATCGACATCTTTTCATTGTAATGATCTTTTATTTATTTACATAAGTATTATGGCACAAATCCCACAACATGGGTACTATGGTTAAAAACACATTTTAATAGGCTGGAGAGATGGCTTAGCAGTTAAGCGCCTGCCTGTGAAGCCTAAGGACCCGGGTTCAAGGCTCAATTTCCCAGGACCCAAGTTAGCCAGATGCACAAGGGGGCGCATGCGTCTGGAGTTCGTTTGCAGTGGCTGGAGGCCCTGGTGCACCCATTCTCTCTCTCTCTCTCTCTGCCTCTTTCTCTCTCTGTCTGTCGCTCTCAAATAAATAAAATAAACAAAAAAAAATTTAAAAAAAAAACACATTTTAAGCCAGATGTGGCGGTGCACACCTTTAATCTCAGCACTTGGGAGGCTGAGATAGGAGGATCGCTGTGAGTCTGAGGCCACCCTGAGACTATTCCAGGTCAGCCTAGGCTAGAGTGAGACCCTACCTCCGAAAACAAAAATATAAATAAATAAATAGGAGGTGGAGAGATGGCTTAGTGGTTAAGGTGCTTGCCCGCAAAGCCTAAGGACCCATATTCAATTCTGCAGGACCCATATAAGCCAGATGCACAGATGGCACACGCATCTGGAGTTTGTTTGCAGCGGCTGGAGGCCCTCTTTTATTTTATTATTTAATTTATTTGAGAAACGGGAGAAAGAATGGGCACACCAGGGCCTTCAGCCGCTGCAAACAAACTCCAGACGTATGCACCACCTTTTGCATCTGGCTTATGTGGGTCCTGGGGAATCGAACCTGGGTCCTTTGGCTTTGCATACAAGCTCTTTAACTGCTAAGCCATCTCGCCAGCCCCCATTTTCACTATCTGCCTCTTTCTCTCTCAAATAAATGAGAATAAAATATTTATAAACAGATAAATAAAACACATTTTTTAAAGAATGGGTAGTGTGTGGTGGCTCATGTGGGTGATCCAGGAGACTGAGATAAGAGGATTGACTGCCTCATGTTCAAGGCCAGCCTGGGCTACAGTGAGTTCCAGGACAGCTTAGATTACACAGTAGCAAGACGCTGTCTCAAAAGGCCAGTAACAACAATAGTGTGCAAAGCAAATCATGTGGATAAGGCAGAAATCGTGAACATGGCACTGAGCTTGGAAAGCCCTGTTCTACAAGATAAAGCCAGACTCCTTTCCAAGGCCTAGAGAGTCCTGAACACCCTGCATCCAAATCTCCTACCTCTCAAAGTACATCTAGTGAACTGAGCCTTCAGTGACACACTCCATGGCAGCACGTCCTGTTATGGCCTCCACATGGGGACAGAAGGCCTGACATGGAACAGACATATTAGACCCAGGGTTCTCATAAAAACCAGGTATCGTGGAGCATGCCTCCAGTCCTGACATTTGGGAGGTAGGGGCAAAGGATCAGGAACTCAAGGTCATCCTTGGCTACACAGTGAGTTTGAGACCAGCCTGGGCTAAATGAGACCCTGTATCAAAACCAAAAACATGATGGGGCTGGAGAAATGGCTCAGTGGTTAAGGCACTTGCCTGCAAAGCCAAAGGACCCAGGTTCAACTCCCAAGTACTCACGTAAGCCAGATGCGCAAGGGGATGCACACAGCTGGAGTTCATTAGCAGTGGCTGGAGGCTCTGGCACATTCATTCTCATTCTCTCTCTCTCCCCTGCAGATTTCTTTCTCTCTCAAATAAATAAATTTTTTTAAAAAGTCAAAAACATGCTGGGTATGGTGGCACACACCTTTAATCCTAGCACTCTGGAGGCAGAGGTAGGAGGATCACCGAGAGTTCAAGGTCACCCTGAGACTACATAGTGAATTCCAGGTCAGCTTGGGCAAGAGCAAGACTATACCTTGGGGGGAAAAAATTAAATAAATAAATAACAAATAAGCAGAACCAATAAAAGGTATGTGTATGTATGTGTTTTCTTTTTTTAAATAAGAAATTGGCTCCAGTAATTCTGGAGACTGGCAAGTCCACAATTTGCAAAGCCCCTGGTTCTAATACAAAGGCCAGAAGCTGCTAGACAGCCAGGAAGAGCCAGTGTCTCAGCTGGAAGGTCATCAGGCAGGAGAACTCTCTTGGGACAGGCTCGGATGTTTTCGCTTTAGTCACAGAACAGCCTAACCTGTAAAAGCTGAGAACATCTTCAGCAGCAGCGCTGGCAGAAAGCCAGCTAGCCTGCCTCTCCTGCCCAGTGGTAGGGAGCTCAAGTGTTCCGTTTTCCTTCCACTCAACCTGGTAGAAGAAGTCTCTTAACTCTACCTCGACTTGGCTGCTCGAGGTCTGAGCTCTGCTCTTGGGGATTTACAGCCCACCTAATCTACAAGCAAAGTCCACTTCCTTACTATCCAAAGCCAAGCACTGCAGCCCCTCAGAAGGTGATGCCAGACGGTGCCACCTCCCACAGCCTCCTTACTGCTGCCGCAGGACACACACTCTCCCCTTACCGCCAATAATGAGTGCAGAAAACAGCAAGCTGACTGTGTTCTTCCACCGTCCAGGACACTGTCGCGGCCTGTGACCTGGGAATTCAAGGAATGCAGTCCAGACTACATTTTCTGCTCTGGACCTCACATGACCCTGGCATCAATTTCAAAGGCACCTCATAAAATGCCATTATCTGTTTCCCCATCTTGCACTTTACTTGTTCAGTCCAGAGTCACAATCTGCCACACAATGTCTGGAGGCCCTGACACTAAATTCACCTCTCCCAAACAAAAGCAAAGAAATGATGTATCAGGCACAAAGAAAGAGAAGAGAAAGAGTGGTGGTGCACACCTTTAATCCCAGTAGGATTGCTTTGGGTGCAAGGCCACCCGAGACTACATAATGAATTCCAGGTCAGCCTAGGCTACAGGGAAACCCTACCTCGAAAAGCCAAAAAAATAAAAAATAAAAAATAAAGGAAGGAAGAGCCTTATCTGTCCTAAGTATTACTCATCCATGCAACAGCCTTCAGAACAGAGTATGTGTGGGCTCTGGACTTCTCCCCAGGACCACAAAGGGGATCAGTCCATAGTCCATAAACCTCACTTGCCTACCCTGAGCCTCCTATGACCCTGATGGTTAATGACATTTCCACCCTGGGGCTGATTAATAACTTCCAAGTATGAAATCTTTCACATGCTATCTCACTGGACAGTTACACAATATCATAGGGTAGGTACCACCAGCTTCGTTTGGCAGATAAACAAGCTGAGGTTCTGAGAAGCAATTTTTTGTTTGTTTGTTTTGTTTTTCGAGGTAGGGTCTCACTGTGGCTCACAGCTGACCTGGAATTCACTCACTGTGTAGTCTCAGGATGGCCTTGGACTCATGGTGATCCTCCTACCTCTGCCTCCCAAATGCTGGGATTAAAGGCGTGAGCTACCACGCCCGGCTGAGAAACAATTTGCTACTGACCACAATAGCCAGTTCAGAGTCAGGCAAGAAAATGACCCTAAGCTTCATGATACCATCTAAGTCTGTATGCCTAAGAATGCTGTCCAGCTGTAGAGGTGTAGTTCAGTGGTAGAGTACCAGCCTAGCATGTACTGGAAAACAAAACGCAGCCAGATCAGAGCTAAGGATCCCATCCACAAAGAACTCTCCCAGTGCCGTGTGCAAGGCCAGGTTGGGTGGTATTATTCACTACTGCTTTGCAAATCTTTGTTCCAGGTTTTTCAGAAACACTAGGATATTGTAGACTATGCCTGCCAAAGGCAGGGATCAGACTAATGTCAATTACACAGGGGGAAGAAAAAGGGGGGGACAACCAAGACAATATTTCAAGCCAGGCATGGTGGCGCACGCCTTTAGTCCTAGAACTCAGGAGGCAGAGGTAGGAGGATCACTGTGAGTTCGAGGCCAGACTGAGACTACATAGTGAATTCTAGGTCAGCCTGGACTAGAGTAAAACCCTGTCTCCAAAAAAACAAAACAAAACAAACAAAAAAATGGTGGAAGGAGCCAGGCAGAGTGGCACACGCATTTTTTTTTTTTGAGGTAGGGTTTCACTCTAGCTCAGGCTGACCTAGAATTCACTATGTAGTCTCAGGGTGGCCTCAAACTCACGGTGATCCTCCTACCTCTGCCTCCGGAGTGCTGGGATTAAAGGCGTGCACCACCGCGCCCGGCCCTTTTTTTTTTTTTTTTTTTTTTTGATTTACAAAACTCACTAGGCCTGGTGGCACTCATCTGCAATCCCAGCACCCAGGAGGTACAGGAAGGGGGATTTGGAGTTCAAGGCAGCCTGGGCTCTCTATGACCACAGCAGAAAATTCCTCGAAGCTAAATAGTATGCCCAGTGCAGATGATGAGAACCAAGGGTCCCAGCTCCACTTACCTCACTGTCCTTTTCCCTAGCATGTGTACTAAAAATAAGTGGGGACGCCTACCTCAAAAAAAAAAAGTGGGGAAAAAAGTCACATATAAAAAAAAGCATGGCCAGGCGTGGTGGCACACACCTTTAATCCCAGCACTCCAGAGGCAGAGGTAGGTGGATTGCCGTGAGTTCAAGGCCACCGAGACTGCATAATGAGTTCCATGTCAGCCTGGACTAGAGTGAGACCCTACCTCGAAAAAAAAAAAAAAAAAAAGAAAAGAAAGAAATAGCAAACAATAACCTGAAATTATACCCTATGGAGCACTTGATAGAAGCTAAATTAAGCCTGCACCAGCCATTTTTTAAATATGCAATTACTCTTCTTAAGGGGAAAGTTTAAACAATACTGATTTCCCCTCAGCCTTGGCCTACCTCAGGGCTCAATCCCAAATATATATGTTCTCCCAGGCTAGAGACAGAGCAGCAATTCTGCTTCCCTCAGTCCCAACGCCTGCACCACACCCTGCCCCACCCCAACACACACTCCCTTCATTCCCACTGGTACAACCCTTCAGTCCCAGCCCTGTACCCATCCCGTAATTGCAGTGTTGGGGTTGGAACCAAGCAAGTCCTTACACATGCTAAGCAAATGTTCTACCACTGATCTATATCTGTCCCCAGTTCCTGAGTATCAATTTCTTAATCAGTCCCTCCTTCTAGGCAAAAACAATAAAAATAAAAATAAACCAGCCCGGCATGGTGTCACACACACCTTTAATCCAAGCACTCAGGAGGCAGAGGTAAGGTAGGAGGATCCCATGAGTTCAAGGCCACCCTGAGACAACATGGTGAATTCTAGGTTATCCTGGGCTAGAGTGAGACCCTACCTTGAAAAACCAAAAAGAAAAGTCTATCCTCACTTTCTTTAAAACCTCTGCAGTTTTTTTCCCCTCCATGGCCTCATACCGAGGTCTAGTAGGTAGTACTTAAGGACTTCAAGTGAGGCCCCAGGGCCATCTCACAGTGAATGAAGAAATTAAAAAAAAAAAAAAAAAAAACTGCTATGGGCATGCCTTGGAATATTCTGCAATAAAGTGGGGCTGGAGAAATGGCTCAGCGATTAAGGCACTTACTTATAAGACCTAACGTCCTGGGTTCAATTCCCCAATACCCATGTAAAGCCCATTGCCCAAAGTGGTGCACGTATCTGGAGTTTGTTTGCAGTGGCTGGAGGCCCTGGCATGTCCAGTCTCATTCTCTCTCTCTCTCCTTGCAAATAAATAAATATTTTTAAAAATCAAGTGCTGACATGTTACACGTGTAGACCTTGAAGACATGCTAACTGCCTGAAGTCAGCTACAAGGGGCTACATAATGTAGTATTCCATTTATATGAAATGTTCAGAACAGGCAAATATACAGGAAGCAGAGCAGTGGGTGTTTGGAGCGGGTTGGGGGCTGGGAAGAGATGGGGTGGGAGTTGCTAGCTCATGAAGCGCTTCTTGAAGGCGACACTGACTCTACCTTGGCTGTGGAGATAGATGCGTAACTACACACATTCTAAATGTCATTAAATGGAAGCACTGAAAATGAGGGGAAGCAGCCGGGCGTCGTGACGCACGCCTTGAATCCCAGCACTTGGGAGGCAGAGGTAGGAGGATCGCTGTGAGTATGAGGGCACCTTGAGACCATAGTGAATCCCGGGTCAGCCTGGGCTACAGTGAGACCCTACCCTGAAAAATCAAAACCAAAAATCGTCATCATCATCATCATAAAATGGGTGAAGCATTGCCTGGCACAGTGGCACAGGCCTGTAATGCCAGCACATTCTGGAAGCTGAGGACGAAGGATTATGAGTTCAGGGCCAGTTTGGGTTACATATCTCAATACCGCCTCCAAAAGCAAACAAAATGTTATGGTTACTCCCGGTAACGGGGTGTTCCCACCGACGGTGGGGGGTGGGGAGGGGCAACATGACTCCTCGTTTTAAATCGAGCAAAGCCAGCCTGTCGCAGGCCGTGCCCATGCAACCAACCTCGGCAGCGGATCCAGAGACACCCTGCTCTCCGCGGCCCCGGAGCCCGTCTCTCGCAGGGCGGCCTTCCCCGCTCCTCCGGAGAGGCCTGCGACAGGTGCGCCCGGCTGTCGGGGGCCGCGGGGCCTGGAGGACAGGCAGGGAAAGGGGTGACGCAGGTTGGCCCTAGAGCTGCCGCGGATCCAGGGATGCCGGCAGCCTCCGCATCCCAGGCCGCCCCCGCCGCCCGGGGTGGCCCGAGCTGCCCGCTGTCCCCGCCACCCCCGCCCTCCACCCTCCACCCACGCGGCGCGGCCTGGCGCGGCGAGGCTCACCCGCCTCCGCTGGGGACGCCAACCCCGAATGCCGCGGCCGCGGCACGACGAACGCGCCTGCGCAGCCCGAGCCGGCGCGGCCCCGCCCCCGCCGAGCACTACGCGCCGAGCGCCCTCTGCCGGCCGCCTGGGGAATCGGAGTCCTACTGGGTGAGGGCTCCCTTCTCTGACCCCCCCCACCCAGGGGGCCTAGCCCGGATGTAAGGCTTAGAGGCAGGCTGAAAATGGAGTGCTTATTATCTGTGAAAAAGACTTACTGGGGGGCTTGTCCTAAAACCTCGCCTGTGGATGACAGGAATTCTGTTTGGATGGGAATCAGCGTTCTGAGTCATTTCATCAAACGACAGTCCTATACCACCTGTCAAGAGAATAAATATGACAGTAATAGACATGCTTCCTTTCAGAGCCATCTATAATTATAATTGAAGGAAAGAATGCAGAATTTAAACTCAGGGCTACTGTCACTATCATTCTTTGAGGATGAAATAATGCTGTTTCCTTAAATGGGCTCTCCCCACTCACGAATTGATTTAAATACAAGTTTTATATCCTGAAAGAAATAAAGATAACTCTTTATGCTGAGACAAACGCCCTGTTCAGTGATGCGGCTGAGCTTCTCTGGGCTGGGTGTCGGAAAGGGAGAGTGAGGCTGTGGGTGGATAATATTCCTTCTGTTCATGCCTCTCTTCTAATTTCTTTATACTGCCTCAATGTGTGTAGTTGCTTTAACTGGTTAATTTCTTTTTAAAAATTTTTTTGTTTATTATTTATTTATTTGAGAGCAACAGAGAGAGAAAGAGGCAGAGAGAGAGAGAGAATGGGTGCGCCAGGGCCTCTAGCTACTGCAAAAGAACTCCAGATGTGTGCATCCCTTTGTGCATCTGGCTAACATCTGGCTAACGAGGGTCCTGGGGAATCAAGCCTCCAACCGGGGTCCTTAGGGTTCACAGGCAAGCGCTTAACCGCTAGGCCATCTCTCCAGCCCATGGTTAATTTCTTATAATGTCTTTTTAAAATTTTTATTTATTTGCCAGGCATGGTGGCTGCACGCCTTTAATCCCAGCACTTGGGAGGCAGAGGTAGGAGGATCGCTGTGAATTCAAGGCCACCCTGAGACTACATAGTGAACTCCAGGTCAGCCTGAGCTAGAGTGAGACCCTGCCTCAAAAAACCAAAAAAAGGGGCTGGAGAGATGGCTTAGCAGTTAAGCGCTTGCCTGCGAAGCCTAAGGACCCCGGTTGGAGGCTTGATTCCCCAGGACCCACGTTAGCCAGATGCACAAGGGGGCATACGCATCTGGAGTTCATTTACAGAGGCTGGAAGCTCTGGCGCGCCCATTCTCTCTTTCTCTCTCTTTCCCTCCTTCTGTCTGTCGCTCTCAAATAAATAAACAAACAAAAAAATTTAAAAAAAAAAACAAAAAAAATTATGTGTGTATTTATTTATTTATTTGCTTGTTTGTTTGTTTGAAAGAGAGAAAGAGAAAAGAAATGGGCATGCCAGGGCATCCTGTTACCACAAATGAATTCCAGACTCATGTGCCAACCTGTACATCTGGCATCATGTGGACAGTGGGAAATTGAACCCTGGCCGCCAGGCCTTATAAGCAAGTGCACTTAACCACTGAGCCATCTCTTCAACCCATAATGTCTATTGTTTGTTTGTTGTTTTTGAGGAAGGGTCTCAACTCTAGCCCAGGCTAACCTGCAACTCTGTAGTTCCAGATTGGCCTTGAACTCACTGTGATCCTACCTCTGCCACCCCAGGGCTGAGATCAAAGGTGTGTGCCACCATGACAAACCCTTTTTTTCTTTGTCTTTCTTCTCTTGTTTTCTTTTCCTTTTCCTTTTTTCTTTTAAGAAAAGCTTTGCTCCCTGGTCACACCTGGAAATCTATTTTTCTCCTCTTGGATGAGAGAAGCAGCGTGTATTTCTTAATAGAACTGTTTCTTTTTAGACTTTTCCCTATTTCTTCCTTCACACTACATTTTATCTTCCTTTTTTGTTTTGTGGTTTTTGAGACAGAATTTTACTTTAGCCCAGGCACACCTGGAATTCACTCTGTAGCCCAAGGTGGTCTCAAATTCAAAGCAACCTCCCACCTCAGCCTCCTGAGGGCTGGGATTAAAAGCATGAGCTTCTACTCCTTTAATCCTGTTTTCCCCTCCTTTCTTTCCTCCCTTCCTCCCTCCCTATCTTCTCTCCTTCCTTCCTCTCTTTCTTTCCTCCTTTGTCTAATATGCTACAATGACTCCAAATCCATGTGGGAAGTCATCTCTGAAATATATTGATAATTGCCTCCATTTATCTTCAACATGTAGACTTGGACCAAATATTTCTGAAAGATCCAATCGCAGCCTCATAGCGCAGCCGTCTTATTTACCCATGCATAATCAGGGGCATGTCATTAGTGCAGATCCAGTAAATAAATCATCATGCTTTTAGAGTCTGGATGAGGACAAGTCTGTGTAACACCATCTACCCCTGTGAATCGCTTCATATTTGTAAGAAATTAAATCTGTCCCCCAGTCCCATCTTCCTTTTGTTCCTAGATCCTTGTGTCCCTGCTTCAAGAACATCTTTCTAATACCTAGATCTCATAAAATATTCAAGATGCAAGCTGTTCACTTTCCCTCCGAAAGACTCCACCTTCATAATACTTGTGTTTCTTCTGTCTTTAGAAATACAAGCTTTCCTAAAATATATATGTTTATTTATTTATTTATTTGCAAGCAGAGAGAGATAAAAGAGAGTAAGAGAGAGGAGTGGGGAAGGATAGGCATGCCAGGGCCTCCAGCTGCTACACACTCCACACACCACTTTGTGCATCTGGCTTCACGTTGGTACTGGGGAATTAAACCAGGGGTGTCAGGCCTTACAGGCAAGTGCCTTAACCACTGAGCCATCTCTCCAGCCCCCGAAAGAAACACACAAGCTTTGTCTTTCACAAAAACTTCATGTCAGGCTGGAAAGATGGCTTAGACATTAAGGTACTTGCCTATAAAGCTTAAAGACCCATATTCAATTCCCCAGTACCCACGTAAAGCCAGGTGCACAGAGTGGCACATGTCTCTGGAGTTCATTTGCAGTGGCTGGAAGCCCTGGCATACCCATTCTTTCTCCCTCTCTCTTTCTTTCTCCCTGCAAATAAATAAATATTTTAAAAAACTCCTTGTCAACATCCAAACATAAAGAAAAAATAAATAATCTAAAAGACAGATGCAGGGCTGGAGAGATGGCTTAGCAGTTAAGGCGCTTGCTGCAAAGCTTTAGGACCCTGGTTCAATTCTCCAGGTCCCACGTGAGCCAGATGCACATGGTGGCGCATGTGTCTGGAGTTCATTTGCAATGGCTAGAGGTCCTGGCACACCCATTCTCACTTTCTCTCTCTCCCTCTCTTTGTCTCTAATAAATAAGAATAAATAAAAATTAAAAGAGAGATATAGACAACTTCTTTTTTGTTTTCCAACTCACAATAGAAACTTGAATTTAAAAATAATTGCATTATGAGCCAGGCATGGTTGCACATGCCTTTAATCCCAGCACTGGGAAGGCAGAGCTAGGAGATCACTGTGAGTTCGAGACCACCCTGAGACTACGTAGTGAATTCCAGGTCAGCCTGGACTAGAGTGAAACCCTACCTTGAAAAACCAGCAAAAAATAATAATAATAATTGAATTGTGATACTTTTAATTTAACAGAAACCGTAGGTTCTTATCACTTCAGTAGTCAAATCAGAAAATTCTTGCCAGTCCAAACACTCACTAAAATGACACCAAGTCCATAATCTAATAAAAACCCAGCCATTCTGATCATGTAATTTTCCTTTACACTAAATTTGAGCAGATGAGCACCCTCATGTTAAACCACATGATATTTATAGGCAAACAAAATTCTAAAGACATTTTGCTTAAGAAATTTGTCACTGAAGAGTTGGCTGTCCAGGAGACGTGTTCTCAGAGAGGAGTTTATTGACTTTCCTAAGAAATACATCTCCACTTTCTCTTGGTTTCTGACATTTGTCATTTAGCCTGCCAACGGCAGGTTTGTAACCAGTTAGAGAAAGATGCAAGAAGTCCTGATGGTTCCAGTTTAAACCTGTTTCCAAATGACGCATTTTCATGCTCTATTTAAATCAGGTTACTGTCTCAAAGGTTGACCATGTAAATAATTCAAATTAATTCAACAGTACACAATAGATTTAATAAGCACAATAAACACTTTAAAGGAAATACTTAAGACCTTCGATCTGCCCTTGCTCTCACTGCCCATTATCTCAGATTTCCCCAGAACAGAATGAGTGGTACCACGTTGTTCCCTTCTATTCAAAATATGCAAAGGTGGTATTTACCACTTTGCAATTTGCATGTCTCAAATCCTGCCCAGAACATAGGGTGAGGGGCACAGGGTGACAGTCAATGTGCCAAAAGAGAACACCAGGGCAAAAAAAAAATGGAAGAAGTGATCAGCAGATCTTTGCCACCCCGGGGTGTTACCAAACATAACCCTCATTGACTACTCAAGATGTGTTAGTAAGACAATGAAAATATTGGGTGGAAAAGGTTATGTGAAATCTCAGATATCTAGTGCCTTTTCTTTCCTAATTGCCGGGTACAAGAAGGGGATGAGCAAGGGTTTCAAGATTTTTATAAAAAGAAATGCAAGAGGAAGAAGGGGTACGATTGTGATGACTTACGCCACACGCTTGCACTTGGGGAGTAATTTATCGGCTGGAGTTTTTGCCTTTCCTGGTCTTGGATCTTGCGTTACTTTCCGCGGTACCATAAATCTACCTTTGCTGACTGGCATATGTCATCCTGTGTTTCTGGTGTGTTCTGTAGCAATTTATTGGCACTGGCTACATGTGAATCCACATTGGGTATCAGGTGTATGTCACCTCTGGGTGTGAGTCTGCACTTTTTTGTTGCTTGTTTGCTTGTTTTTCGAGATAGAATCTCCTCTAGCCCAGACTGACTTGAAACTCATTCTGTAGTCCCAGGCTGGCCTCGAACTAACAACGATCCCTCTACCTCTGCTGGGATTAAAGGCATGCGCCACCACACCCAGCCTCTCTTCATGTTTTTTTGTCTGTTGAAACCATGTTCACTGTCTCATGATTTAAGATTGTAAACAACACACACACCCATACCCCACATTTTTTTTCTGTATTAATTATCTTTGAGATGCAGTTTTTTCCCATGAAAAGAATAAGTGCAAGAATAATGTAACACATGCCTGTAATCCCAAAACTTGGGAGGCAAAGACATGATCCTGAGTTCAAGATCCATCTGGTCTACAAAGCAAGATCTTGAAGTTGTCTCAAAAAATAACTCCGAGGGCTGTGGATGGAGACGGCTCAGTGGTTAAAGGCAGTTGCTTGCAAGCCTGCTTCCCTCAGCTCGGTCCTCTTCAACACCCACATAAAGTGAGACAAAATGGCACACAAATATGTAGTCTCAACACACCTACACAGTGGGAGGTGGGGCCAGAAGAATCTGGAAACTCACAAGCAGCAGCAGCAAGAAAGACCCTGTCTCACAGGAAGGTGGAAGGAGGGAGAAGCGCCCTGAGACCCCTGGCCTTCACAAGTGTGCTGTGGCATGTGTGTGTCCATATATACACACATCATACACATGCACACTTATATACACACACAAGTAAACAGTAAAAATAGCCAAAAAAAAAAAAAAATCTACCAGGACTGAGGAGATGGCTGTCAGTAAAGTGCTCGCTGCGCAAGCACAAGGACCTGAGTTCAGTCCTCCAGTACCCACACAAACTGCTAGGCCTGACAATATGCACCTGAAATCCCACTGCTGGGGAAGCAGAAACAGGAGAGTCCCAGGAGTTTGCTGGCTAGCTAGTCGAGCTGAATTGGTGAGCTCTGGGTTTAGTGAGAGACCCCGGCTTAAAAAATAAAAATAACAGGGCTGAAGAGATGCCTTAGTGGTTAAGGCATTTGCCTGCAAAGCCAAAGGACTCCGATTGGATTCCCCAGGACCCACGTTAGCCAGATACACAAGGGGGGCACATGTATCTGGAGTTCGTTTGCAGTGGCTGGAGGCCCTGGCGCATTCATTCTCTCTCTCTCCCTCTTTCCCTCTCAAGTAAATAAATAAATAAAAATTAACATAATAGTAATAAGAAGACAGAGTGAAGTAGAGAAAGACACTGGACATCAACCTATGACCTCTGCATGCACATGTGTATATGCATGTTCACCTACACACACAAGTGCACCACACACAAACACAGGCATACCACACAGATATACAAGAAAAAGAAAATTGCTTAAAAAGAAGAAAGAGGGGCTGGAGGAATGGTTTAGGGGTTAAGGTGCTTGCATGCAAAGCCAAAGGACCTCGGTTCTATTCCCCAGGACCCATGTAAGCCAGATGCACAAGGGGGTGCATGCATCTGGGGTTCGTCTACAGTGGCTGGATGCCCTGGCATGCCCATTCATATTCTCCCTCTCTCTCTCTCTCTCTCTCTCCCTCCCTCTCTCTCTCCCTCCATCCCTATTTCTCTCTTCCAAATAAATAAAATGAAATATTTTTTTAAGAACGAAGAAGAGGAAAGAGGAGGAGATGGCCTAGAGAGGTGGCTTAGCAGTTAAAAGTGCTTGCTTACAAAGCCGGATGGCCTGGGTTCAATTCCCCCAATACTCACATAAAGCCAGATGCACAAAGTGACATATGTATGTAAAGTTTGTTTACAGTGATAGGAAGCCCTGGCGTGCACATACTCTCTTTCTCTCTCCTTCTCAAATAAATAAATATTTAAAACAAGAGAAAGAGGAGGAGAAAAGAGAGAAAGGGAAAGGAGGAAAGGAAGGGGGAGAGATGTTTGCCAGAGATTGTGTGGCAATTAACCAAAGGAATAGATATGTTTGGGAACAATTTTCTTTTTCACATGTTAATAGTGTTTAGCTGAAGATCCACTTTAAAATTACCTTGTTCAGGAGCTGGAGAGATTACTCAGTGGTTAAGGCACTTGGCTGCAAAGCCTAAGAACCCGGGTTAGTTAGATTCCCCAGAACCCACATAAAACCAGATGTACAAGGTGGTGCATGAGTCTGGAGCTCATTTGCAGTGGCTAGATGCCCTAGCATGCCCATTCTCTCTCTCTCTCTCTCTCTCTCATAAATAAATAAATGAAAAATAAAATTGGGCTGGAGAGATGGCTTACTGGTTAAGGTGCTTGCCTACAAAGCCAAAGCACCCAGGTTTGAATCCCAAGAACCCACATAAGCCAGATGCACAAGGTAGTGCATGCATCTGGAGTTTGTTTACAGCGGCTGGAGCTAGTGTGCCTATTCTCTCTCTCTCTCCCTCTCTCTCTCAAATAAATATAATATTGTAGTTATAATATAATATAATATAATAATAATATAATATTATAATATAATATTACCTCATTCAAAGTGGAATTCTGTTTCCATTGGTGACATGTACAGAATCTTAAAGTGATCACAGATAAGAATTAAGTGCCATAGTTAATTGAAATGGAGACTGTAGGAAATCATCAATTTTAGTAAATGGAGTTAGTTGGAGGAAGAGCAGTGACAGAGGCTATAGATGGTACTGCAGTCAGGTTCAGCATTGCTGGTAGAAATCATCCAACCAAGAGAAGCTTGTGGGAAAAAGAGGTTTATTTTGACTTACAGTCTCGAGGAGAAGCTCCACAATGTCAGGGAAGACGATGGCATGAGCAGATGGGGGACATCACCCCCTGGCCAACATATGGTGGACAACAGGAACAGGAGAACATGCCAAACACTGGCAAGGGGACACTGGCTATAACACCCATAAGCCCGCCCCCAACAATACACTCCTCCAGGAGGTTTTAATTTTCAAATCACCATCAGCTGGGAAACCTAACCTCCAGAACACCTACGTTTATGAGGGACACCTGAATCAAACCGCTACAGATGGGAAGGATGAGGAAGAGAAGAAAAAGAAGGAGGGAAAGAAAGAACTTGGAAAAGGAGAAGGGAGTTACCCTGTTGATACTGTGGCAAGGAGAAGGTTAAGTGAAGTAGTCCAGGAAAGTGGGGAGGGGCAACATTAACAAGAAAACCATCTTCTGAAAACAGGGTGTGGAGGCAGAAACTTTTAATCCCAGCCCTGGAGAGGCAGAGGTAGGAGGATCATTATGAGTTGGCGGCCACCCTGAGACTACATAGTGAATGTCAGGTCAGTGTGGGCTAGAATGAGACCCCACCTGGAAAAAAAAAAACCATCAGCTTCTGCCTTCGTCAGGAAATAGAGTGTTCTGGTCAATCAACTGCTTGGTTAACAATTACCCTGCCACTTGGGAACAAGCATCTGTTGATATTCCCCCATGTACAGCACACCACATGAGGACCTGAGGTCATTACAGAGGCTAGATTGCATCTCTCCATTCCTGGCTCTCCCCAATCTTTCCCCTCTCGAGTCCTTCCCCATTTGTTGAAGGCATGTCTATTCTTAAAATATTTTATTGATTCATTTCCAAGGAGAGATTGAGAGGGAGAGAATGAGCGCACCATGGCTTCCAGCCACTGCGAACAAACTCCAGATGCATTTGCCACCTTGTGCATTTGGCCCAGGTTGTTAGGCTTTGCAGGTAAACACCTTAACCACTGAGCAATCTCTCCAGCCCAAGGCAGATCTATTCTTGCCATACCCTTTCTCAGTGTTCTCTGAGTAGACCTTACCACATCCTGCAAGGCCCTGCCGGGGTTTGGCCTCTTAAACTTCACTCCATGTCCACAGCCCTCTGCTGCAGCCCTCTGACCTTTTAGATCCTCAAAGATGCATGTTCTAGGCTGGAGAGATGGCTTAGTGGTTAAGGCATTTGCCTGCGAGGCTTAAGGACCCAGGTTTGATTCCCCAGACCCACATAAGCCAGATGCACAAGGTGGCACATGTGTCTGGAGTTCATTTGCAGTGGCTAGAGGCCCTGGCATGCCTATTCCCCCCCCCTAATAAATATTTTATTTATTATTATTTTTTGTTTTTTGAGGTAAGGTCTCACTCTGGCCCAGGCTGACCTGGATTTAACTATGTAGTCTCAGGGTGACCTTGAACTCACAGCAATCCTCCTACCTCTGCCTCCCTAGTGCTGGGATTAAAGGTGTGTGCCACCATGCACCCCTCTATATTTTTTTATTATTTATTTGACAGAGAAAGAGGGAGGGAGGGAGAGAGAGAGAGAGAATGGTGCACCAGGGCCTCCAGCCACTGCAAACGAACTCCAGACACGTGTGCCCCCTTGTGCATCTGGCTAACGTGCATCTGGGGAATCGAACCTGGATCCTTTGGCTTTGCAGGCCAAACACCTTAATTGCTAAACCATCCCTCCAACCCAATATTTTTTTTTGTTTATTTAATTAATTTATTTATTTGAGAGCAACAGAGAGAGAGAGAGAATGGGGCACCAGGGCTTCCAGCCACCGCAAATGAATTCCAGACACGTACGCCCCCTTGTGCATCTGGCTAACGTGGGTCCTGGGGAATTGAGGCTCGAACCGGGGTCCTTAGGCTTCACAGGCAAGTGCTTAACCACTAAGCCATCTCTCCAGCCCCCAATATTTTTTTTATAGACACATGTCCCTTCCACCCTGCTGTTCCTTTGATCCCGATTTACAGATCATTTCAACATCCCTGACGCTGCCGCTCCCACCCCACACTGGGGCAGAGACCTGCTTGCAAATACTAGGTAACCTGTACCTGTAGCTCCACGGCAGGCATCAGAGTCAGCAATTACAGTTAAGTCTGTTTGGGATCCCACTGGCGACTCTGAAGCGAGGAGTTGAGAGCAAGCCCTTTCTTCCTTGGAAGCAAACCTAGCCAACACCCAGTAAGGGACCGGAGATATAAGGCAAGAAAGGGAAGACAGCTCCTATGGAAACCTGCCAAGCAAGCTGGGCACCGTGGGTGATGGGAGCCAGAGTGGGACGCATCTCAGTTAGCACCCCGAGGTCTTCATAGAACCATTCCTATTCGTTACTGACTGGATGATGTTCTCGGGGCACTAACTCCCCAGATGTCTAGGCTGTCATGCTCTTAGGCACTGCACATCACCCAGGTAGAGTGCTGGGGTAGGGCTCAGGGAATCATGCAGGGTGGGCACTGATAGCTCTGTTAGCTATGGAGATGCATTGAAGGCATGCATGTGTACATGGGTGTGTGTCTCTGTGATCATATCAGTCACAGCTGTCTATCCACACAGAAGCCCCGTGAGAGCTGGGGCCAAGCAGCAGCGTCTCAGCCCGTGTGGGTGCCACACCAAAATCACTCCCTCAGCGGCACCTCCAGCCACTGGCTCCTCCTTGCCACTCAGAAGATGGTTCACAGACCAGTGACATGAGCCTGACCCGGGAGGATGTTAGAAATGGAGATTCTGGGCTAGGGAGATGACTCAGTGGCTAAGGTGCTTGCCTGCAAAGCCTAACAACCTGGGTTCAATTCCCCAGTACCCATGTAAAGCCAGACACACAAAGTGACATATGTATCTGGAGTTTGCAGTGGCTAGAGGTCCTGGTGTGCCCATTCTTTCCTCTCTCTCTCTCTCTCTGTACAAATAAATAAATAAAAATAAAAAAGAGAGACAGTTTGGGTAGAAGTGCCCCGTGGGAGTGAGTTATGCTGTGCCCAAAAGACATAGATTGTTACAAGAAAATTTCAGCGCAGGAGTGGGACACCTTCCAGTGAGTTGTTGGTCAGGGAAGCCCCTCCTGTCCCTAAAACATTCTAGGCTATTGCCAAGGTTCATGGTTGCCCACCGGAATTAGATAGTAAGATCCAATTGCTGGAGACACCACATGCCTGGGCTGCCAAGTCACTGAGAAATTAAGCTGGAACTGAGCAGGAAGCTTCCTCCCTATTGACTAGCTATCAAGATGCTGGAAAGAGCTATGCAGCCTGTTGGGGGAGAAATGTCATCAAGAGTCTTAACCAGCAGTGGACCCTGCAAGTGTTAGCTCTAGACAGCCAGGCTAAATATACCAGCTGGTGGTGCACTGGTGACATGTCTGTCATGGGGGAAACCAACTGCTCTCTGACTGGACTTGAGACCCACTCTACAGGAGGGAATTCATGCCTGGTACTGAAAAACTAACCAAAAGCCTATTCCTGGGGAGGTCATGAGCCCTA
Organism: Dipus sagitta; assembly: GCA_036346955.1. Taxonomy (NCBI): domain Eukaryota; kingdom Metazoa; phylum Chordata; class Mammalia; order Rodentia; family Dipodidae; genus Dipus; species Dipus sagitta. The sequence continues at coordinate 54,081,698 of CM070778.1, forward strand.
GTGAGGAAACTACTGCTGTTGTCTAGCTAAATGGGCATGTTATGCCCTCCTAATTGCTCTCTAAAAACTCTCATTTATGCCCATATATTAATGATGCTATCACTTTGGTTAGAGAAGCTTCTCTTTTCAGATGACAGTGACCACTGGGGAGATTGAAAGGTCAACAAAGCACTGTGAAGAAACGATGGTGGTGTGTTCAGCACTAAGTGAGACATCTCTGTCACACCCTCCAAGGCTCAGGGACCATCGTGGAAGAGGTGGTGGAAAAAATGTAAGAGTCGAAGGATAGGGAGGACTGTTACTGTCTTCTAAGCCGGGAAAATGCCTTTAATCCCAGCACGCTGGAGGCAGAGGTAGGAGGATCGCCATGAGTTCAGTGCCAGCCTGGGAATACAGAGTGAAGACCAGGTCAGCCTGGGCTACAATGAGACTCTGCCTTGAGAAAAACAAAATAAATTAAAAAAAAAAATTCTGTCTTCCAGACACAAAGCGGACATGGTATCCATGACCTCACTGTGGCTGATGCTACCTACACAAGACCTGTATAACAGGAGAGAATAAAAACAAGGACATCAAAATTGAAGAGAGACTCGTTGGAAAGAAGGGATTCAGTGGAGGGGGGATAAAGGAAGGTGGGTAAGAGGGGATCATGATCATGGTATAGTATATATATGTACAGAGTGTCAATAAAAAGTCTTTCCAAATAAAATAAATAAAATATTTTTTAAGAACGAAGAAGAGGAAAGAGGAGGAGATGGCCTAGAGAGGTGGCTTAGCAGTTAAAAGTGCTTGCTTACAAAGCCAGATGGCCTGGGTTCAATTCCCCCAATACTCACATAAAGCCAGATGCACAAAGTGACATATGTATGTAAAGTTTGTTTACAGTGATAGGAAGCCCTGGTGTGCACATACTCTCTTTCTCTCTCCTTCTCTGTCTCTCTCAAATAAATAAATAAATATTTAAAACAAGAGAAAGAGGAGGAGAAAAGAGAGAAAGGGAAAGGAGGAAAGGAAGGGGGAGAGATGTTTGCCAGAGATTGTGTGGCAATTAACCAAAGGAATAGATATGTTTGGGAACAATTTTCTTTTTCACATGTTAATAGTGTTTAGCTGAAGATCCACTTTAAAATTACCTTGTTCAGGAACTGGAGAGATTACTCAGTGGTTAAGGCACTTGGCTGCAAAGCCTAAGAACCTGGGTTAGTTAGATTCCCCAGAACCCACATAAAACCAGATGTACAAGGTGGTGCATGAGTCTGGAGCTCATTTGCAGTGGCTAGAAGCCCTAGCATGCCCATTCTCTCTCTCTCTCATAAATAAATGAAAAATAAAATTGGGCTGGAGAGATGACTTAATGGTTAAGGTGCTTGCCTACAAAGCAAAGCACCCAGGTTTGAATCCCCAGGACCCACATAAGCCAGATGCACAAGGTAGTGCATGCATCTGGAGTTTGTTTACAGCGGCTGGAGCTAGTGTGCCTATTCTCTCTCTCTTTCCCTCTCTCTCTCAAATAAATATAATATTGTAGTTATAATATAATATAATATAATAATAATATAATATTATAATATAATATTACCTCATTCAAAGTGGAATTCTGTTTCCATTGGTGACATATACAGAATCTTAAAGTGATCACAGATAAGAATTAAGTGCCATAGTTAATTGAAATGGAGACTGTAGGAAATCATCAATTTTAGTAAATGGAGTTAGTTGGAGGAAGAACAGTGACAGAGGCTATAGATGGTACTGCAGTCAGGTTCACATTGCTGGTAGAAATCATCCAACCAAGAGAAGCTTGTGGGAAAAAGAGGTTTATTTTGACTTACAGTCTCGAGGAGAAGCTCCATGATGTCAGGGAAAACGATGGCATGAGCAGATGGGGGACATCACCCCCTGGCCAACATATGGTGGACAACAGGAACAGGACAGTATGCTAAACACTGGCAAGGGGACACTGCTATAACACCCATAAGCCCGCCCCCAACAATACACTCCTCCAGGAGGTTTTAATTTTCAAATCACCATCAGCTGGGAAACCAGAACACCTACGTTTATGAGGGACACCTGAATCAAACCACTACAGATGGGAAGGATGAGGAAGAGAAGAAAAAGAAGGAGGGAAAGAAAGAACTTGGAAAAGGAGAAGGGAGTTACCCTGTTGATACTGCGGCAAAGAGAAAGTTAAGTGAAGTAGTCCAGGAAAGTGGGGAGGGGCAACATTAACAAGAAAACCATCTTCTGAAAACAGGGTGTGGAGGCACAAACTTTTAATCCCAGCCCTGGAGAGGCAGAGGTAGGAGGATCGTTATGAGTTGGCGGCCACCCTGAGACTACATAGTGAATGTCAGGTCAGTGTGGGCTAGAATGAGACCCTACCTGGAAAAAAAAAAAAAAAAACCAGCAGCTTCTGCCTTCGTCAGGAAATAGAGTGTTCTGGTCAATCAACTGCTTGGTTAACAATTACCCTGCCACTTGGGAACAAGCATCTGTTGATATTCCCCCATGTACAGCACACCACGTGAGGACCTGGGGTCATTACAGAGGCTAGATTGCATCTCTCCATTCCTGGCTCTCCCCAATCTTTCCCCTCTCGAGTCCTTCCCCACTTGTTGAAGGCATGTCTATTCTTAAAATATTTTATTGATTCATTTCCAAGGAGAGATTGAGAGGGAGAGAATGAGCGCACCATGGCTTCCAGCCACTGCAAACAAATTCCAGATGCATTTGCCACCTTGTGCATTTGGCCCAGGTTGTTAGGCTTTGCAGGTAAGCACCTTAACCACTGAGCAATCTCTCCAGCCCAAGGCAGGTCTATTCTTGCCATACTCTTTCTCAGTGTTCTCTGAGTAGACCTTACCACATCCTGCAAGGCTCTGCCGGGATTTGGCCTCTTAAACTTCACTCCATGTCCACAGCCCTCTGCTGCAGCCCTCTGCCCTTTTAGATCCTCAAAGATGCATGTTCTAGGCTGGAGAGATGGCTTAGTGGTTAAGGCATTTGCCTGCGAGGCTTAAGGACCCAGATTTGATTCCCCAGACCCACATAAGCCAGATGCACAAGGTGGCACATGTGTCTGGAGTTCATTTGCAGTGGCTAGAGGCCCTGGCATGCCTATTCCCCCCCCCTAATAAATATTTTATTTATTATTATTTTTGGTTTTTTGAGGTAAGGTCTCACTCTGGCCCAGGCTGACCTGGATTTAACTATGTAGTCTCAGGGTGACCTTGAACTCACAGCAATCCTCCTACCTCTGCCTCCCTAGTGCTGGGATTAAAGGTGTGTGCCACCATTCCCCCCTCTATATTTTTTTATTATTTATTTGACAGAGAAAGAGGGAGGGAGGGAGGGAGAGAGAGAGAGAATGGTGCACCAGGCCCTCCAGCCACTGCAAACGAACTCCAGACACGTGTGCCCCCTTGTGCATCTGGCTAACATGCATCCTGGGGAATTGAACCTGGATCCTTTGGCTTTGCAGGCCAAATGCCTTAATTGCTAAACCATCCCTCCAACCCAATTTTTTTTTTGTTTATTTAATTAATTTATTTATTTGAGAGTAACAGAGAGAGAGAGAGAGAGAGAGAATGGGTGCACCAGGGCTTCCAGCCACCGCAAATGAATTCCAGACTCGTGCGCCCCCTTGTGCATCTGGCTAACGTGGGTCCTGGGGAATTGAGGCTCGAACCGGGGTCCTTAGGCTTCACAGGCAAGTGCTTAACCATTAAGCCATCTCTCCAGCCCCCAATATTTTTTTTTATAGACACATGTCCCTTCCACCCTGCTCTTCCTTTGATCCCGATTTACAGATCATTTCAACATCCCTGACGCTGCCGCTCCCACCCCACACTGGGGCAGAGACCTGCTTGCAAAGACTAGGTAACCTGTACCTGTAGCTCCACGGCAGGCATCAGAGTCAGCAATTACAGTTAAGTCTGTTTGGGATCCCACTGGCGACTCTGAAGTGAGGAGTTGAGAGCAAGCCCTTTCTTCCTTGGAAGCAAACCTAGCCAACACCCAGTAAGGGACTGGAGATATAAGGCAAGAAAGGGAAGACAGCTCCTATGGAAACCTGCCAAGCAAGCTGGGCACCATGGGTGATAGGAGCCAGAGTGGGACGCATCTCAGTTAGCACCCCGAGGTCTTCATAGAACCATTCCTATTCGTTACTGACTGGATGATGTTCTCGGGGCACTAACTCCCCAGATGTCTAGGCTGTCATGCTCTTAGGCACTGCACATCACCCATGTAGAGTGCAGGGGTAGGGCTCAGGGAATCATGCAGGGTGGGCACTGATAGCTCTGTTAGCTATGGAGATGCATTAATTTTGCCCTCCTAATTGCTCTTTAAAAACTTTCATTTATGCCCATATATTAATGATGCTATCACTTTGGTTAGAGAAGCTTCTCTTTTCAGATGACAGTGACCACTGGGGAGATTGAAAGGTCAACAAAGCACTGTGAAGAAACGATGGTGGTGTGTTCAGCACTAAGTGAAACATCTCTGTCACACCCTCCAAGGCTCAGGGACCATCGTGGAAGAGGTGGTGGAAAAAATGTAAGAGTCAAAGGATAGGGAGGACTGTTACTATCTTCTAAGCCGGAAAAATGCCTTTAATCCCAGCACGCTGGAGGCAGAGGTAGGAGGATCGCCATGAGTTCAATGCCAGCCTGGGAATACAGAGTGAAGACCAGGTCAGCCTGGGCTACAATGAGACTCTGCCTTGAGAAAAACAAAATAAATTTAAAAAAAAAATTCTGTCTTCCAGACACAAAGCGGACATGGTATCCATGACCTCACTGTGGCTGATGCTACCTACACAAGACATGTATAACAGGAGAGAATAAAAACAAGGACATCAAAATTGAAGAGAGACTCATTGGAAAGAAGGGATTCAGTGGAGGGGGGATAAAGGAAGGTGGGTAAGAGGGGATCATGATCATGGTATAGTATATATATGTACAGAGAGTGTCAATAAAAAGTTTTAAAATGTCATTACAGGTGTTTTTGAAACTTTTGTAACTTATTTGACACTCAAGAAGTTAGTTCTCGGGGCTGGGGAGATGACTTAGCAGTTAAGGCACTTGCCTGCAAAGCCAAAGAACCTAGATTTGAGTCCCCAGGACCCACAGAAGCCAGATGCACAAGGTGGCACATGCATCTGGAGTTCATTTGCAGAGGCTGGAGTTCCTGGCATGTCCATTCTCTCTCTCTTTCTCTGCTTCTCTCACTCAAATAAATACAAAAATTTAAAAAAGGAAGTTAAGCTAGGTATGGTGGCACATGCCTTTAGTCTCAGCACTCGGGAGGCTGAGGTAGAAGGATCACCATGAGTTTGAGGCCAGCTGAGATTACGTAGTGAATTCCAGGTCAACTGGACTAGAGCAAGACTCTACCTCAAACAAACAAACAAACAAACAACAACAACAACAACAACAAATCTACAGACAATCTACGTGGATGAGAACTAACTTCTTTTATTTTATTTTATTGTTTTTTTGAGGTAGGGTCTCTCTCTAGTCCAGACTGACCTGGAATTCACTATGTACTCTCTGGCTGGCCTTGAACTCACGTCGATCCTCCTACTTCTGCCTCCCAAGTGCTGGGATTAAAGGCATGTGCCACCATGCCTGGCTACATTTTGTTAAAAAATATTTTTTTTAATTTATTTGATAGAGAGAAAGAGGCAGAAAGAGAGGGAGAGAATGGGCACACCAGGGCCTCCAGCCACTGCAAACGAACTCCAGATGTATGTGCCCCCTCGTGCATCTGGTTTACATGGGTTCTGGAGAATCAAACCGGGATCCTTTGGTTTTGCAGGCAAATGCCTTAACCGCTCAGCCATCTCTGCAGCCCATGTCTGTAGATTTTTGAATTTGGTAACAGGAACATAGGCACCGAAGTATAAAAGCTGGTCTGGTAATCTTCATCCTCATTCCGCTTCCTGGACAGTACACAGATATGGTACAGGACATTCCCTATTCCCTTGGCCCACACAGCTTTGCTGAGCCCGGCGTCAATGCCCACGTCTGGACGCCCCACCTTCATGGCAAGCTTCCGGATCTCTCTGAGTGGCCGAGGGACGCCCATCTTGAAGCCCACTGCATAGATACGCTTGTGAATGCTGATGGTGTCTTCTTTATTGAGGGCAGAATGTCCCTTCTTTTTCTCGCCGCCCTTTGTGGGAGCCGTTCTGCTGCGCTCAAGTTGGAAAAGAAAATATTTTACTTTTATTTATTTATTTATGAGAGAGAGAGAGAGAGAATGGGCGAGCCAGGGCCTCTAGCCACTGCTAATGAACTCCAGGCACATGTGCCACCACGTGCATTTGGCTTACGTGCGTTCTGGGGAATTGAACCTGGGTCCTTAGGCTTTGCAGGCAAGCTCCTTAACTACTAAACCCTCACTCCAGCCCTTGGTCCAATTTTCTGGTTGTTTTGTTGTTGTTGTTGTTGTTGTTGTTGTTGTTGTTGTTTTGTTTTGTTTTGTTTTTCAAGGTAGGGTCTCTAGCCCAGCCTGACCTGGAATTCCCTTTGTAGTTTCAGGGTGGCCTCTAACGCATGTCGATCCTCCTACATCTGCCTCCTGAGTGCTGGGATTAAAGGCGTGTGCCACCATGTCTGGCTTATTCCAGTTATTTATTTATTTATTTATTTATTTGCTTTTTGAGGTAGGGTTTCACTCTAATCTAGGCTGACCTGGAATTCACTCTGTATTCTCAGGGTGGCTTCGAACTCATGGCGATCCTCCTACCTCTGCCTCCCGAGTGCTGGGATTAAAAGCGTGCGCCACCACGCCTGGAAATCATTCCAGTTTTTTTTAAACAAATGTGTAGTATTTGAAGTCTTTTGAGTTTTTTTATTTTTTCAGATAGGGTCTCATATAATCAAAGCTGACTTCAAAATCACTATGTATCTGAGGCTAGCCTTGAACACGTCATTTTCCTGCCTCCACCTCCCATAGGCTGGGATTATAGAAATGTGCCACCATGCCCTAGTTTATGTTGTTTTTTTTTGGGGGGGGGGCTTCAAAGTAAGGTCTCACTCTAGCTCAGGCTGATCTGAAATTCACTATGTAGTCTCAGGGTGGCCTTGAACTCACGATGATCCTCCTACCTCTGCCTCCTGAGTGCTGGGATCAACGGCATGAGCCACCACGCCCAGCTGTTCGTTGTTGTTGTTTGTTTGTTTTTAAATACTTGCGTATGTCACGTCTGTCTGCAAGAGAGAGTTGAGCACTTGGATCCAGCTGACCCAGAGCAGAGCCGGCTCCGCTTTCTTCTGCAGGGCAGCTGGCCTTGTGTGGTGACAGCGTATCTGAGCAGAAGTGGAGCTGGAGGGGGCTAAGAAGGGCCCCAGGCGCAGCCCACTCCCCTTCCCCCTTCTCTCCCGGGGACTAGACGGGCGCAGGGAGGGCTGTGGGTCTGAGCAGGACACAAGTCGTTCCAGAAACTGCAGAAACTTGTTCAGGAGATGGATGGATGGAGGTTATTATTAGCCTGCTACTGTTCCGAAATTTCTAATTCAGCCCAAGAAAGGTGGCTTCAGGATGTCAGAGTATATCGTGCTACACAGTGGGCTTTATAAATATAGGAGACTGCGTACCTCCATTTATCCCATATGAACTATTAAAATCCTTTTTTTAAAAAAATATATTTTAGCCGGGCATGGTGGCGCACACCTTTAATCCCAGCATTCGGGAGGCAGAGGTAGGAGGATCATCATGAGTTCAAGGCCACCCTGAGACTACATAGTGAATTCCAGGTCAGCCTGAGTGAGACCCTATCTTGAAAAACAAAAGCAAAACTATAGATAGATAGATAGATAGATAGATAGATAGATAGATAGATAGATAGATAGATATAGATACATACATATATATATATATATATATATATATATATATATATATATATATAATTTATTTATTTGAGAGAGAGAAAGAGGTAGAAAGAGAGTGAGAGAGAGAGAAAGAATGGGTGCTCCAGGGCCTCTAGCCACTGCAAATGAACTCCAGATGCATGCACCTCCTTGTGCATCTGGCTTGCATGAGTCCTGGGGAATTGAACCTGGGTCCTTTGGCTTCACAGGCTATCTTCTCCAGCCCAAAACATTTCTTTCTTTCTTTCTTTTTTTCCTTTTTGGTTTTTCAAGGTAGGGTCTCACTCTAGCCCAGGCTGACCTGGCATCCACTATGTAGTCTCAGGGTGGCCTCGAACTCACAGCGATTCTCCTACCTCTGCCTCCCGAAAGCTAGCGTTAAAGGTGTGCACCACCACGCACAGCACTAAAATTCTTAACTAGGGTAGTTCTTTTTCCTCACCCAGTTCTGATAGATTCTATCAGAAGCACATGGCCTACCCTCTACCCACACACCTAGTTGCCCTAACACTGCATGCTGACTCTTGGTCCTGGGTATACAGCAAGGATGGGCACATGTACCAACACCCCCACTCACTGTCATAGCCACTTGACACAGGAACTCTGAGGTTCTTTGGCCCACTGGGTCCATGCCCAGCCAGCACTTGGCTATCTGTGGTTGTAAGAAAAGTAAAGAAGGGCCTGGAGAGATGGCTTAGCGGTTAAGTGCTTGCCTGTGAAGCCCAAGGACCCCGGTTCGAGGCTCGATTCCCCAGGACCCACATAAGCCAGATGCACAAGGGGGCACATGCGTCTGGAGTTCGTTTGCAGTGGCTGGAAGCCCTGGCGCGTCCATTCTCTCTCTCTCTCCCTCTTTCAGTCTCTGTTGCTCTCAAATAAATAAGAATAAACAAAAAAAGTTAAAAAAAAAGAAAAGTAAAGAAAAGCTCAGAGAACAGGAGATGGTTATGGCTTCGTGCCCCTGTCTATTCCAAAAACAAAAGACAGGAACAATAGCAGAAGATCTTGTTGCATGTCAGAATCATGAAATTCACATCTGTGTCCACAAATAAAGTTTTACTGGAACATAGCCATGCCCATGCACATCCATATTGTGTATGGCTGCCTTTTTGCTACAGTGGCAGAGTTGAATAGCTGTGACAGAAAGACAATACGGCCTGCAGAGCCGTTACTATCTGGCTCTTTATAAAAATATGTCGGGGCTGGAGAGATGGCCTAGCGGTTAAGCGCTTGCCTGTGAAGCCTAAGGACCCTGGTTCGAGGCTCGACTCCCCAGGACCCACGTTAGCCAGATGCACAAGGGGGCACATGCGTCTGGAGTTCGTTTGCAGTGGCTGGAGGCCCTGGCGCGCCCATTCTCTCTCCGTCTCTATATCTGCCTCTTTCTCTCTGTCGCTCTCAAATAAATAAATAAAAATAACAAAAAAAAATTTAAAAAAATATGTCAACCCTAATCCATAGAAATTGCCAAAATTTTATATATACATTTTATTTATTTATTTATTCATTTGAGAAAGAGAAAGAGGCAGAGAGAGAGAGAGAGAGAGAGAGAGAGAGAGAGAATGGGCCCGTCAGGGCATCCAGCCACTGCAAACAAACTCCAGATGCATGCGTCCGTCCCATTGTGCATGTGGCTTACGTGGGCCCTGCAGTATCGAACGGAGGTCCTTTGGCTTTGCAGGCAAACACTTTAACCATTAAGCCATCTCTTCAGCCCTGCTGAAATGTTTTAGCCTTGCTTTCAAGCTTTTGCTTGATCATGATGGAACCCTGTCCTGCTTCTCACTTCTATTTTACCTGCAGTACTTGGCTTCTCCCACTCCTCACCTAACGCCTCAGTAAGCGTCTTGTTCCTCATTTAAATTTCTCACTGTCCCACCTCCGTGTTTTCTTCCTGCCGTTCACTCCCATCATCTGTGAACCACACTTTTTAGTTTGCTTTTATACCAATTTCCCCCAGCCTTTAAGCAGGCTTTCCCGAATCTCTCAACTATGATTTATTTCTCCACCCTCTTTTTCTGGTCATAATTCTGTCTGTACTGTTTCAGACACACCAGTTTCCTACTTTGCATTATAATTATTTATGCACATGTTTTATTTCCCCTCCAGACTATAAACTCCTTGAAGACTGTATTGGCTCATTACAAAATTAGCATTCTGAGAACCCTTATTTGCATCACACATAAGATCTCTTGTCTTCAGAAAAAAAAAAAAAAGAGTATACTTATGACACATATAATTGTCACTTATCACACAAATCAATGATAATGGGGAATAAGGGCAGGATGGTTAATTAAAACCCACAGCAAATTCCTCAAAAATTCTTCTTTGTCTGCCTTATCATCTTACCAATATAATATGCAATGGTTTATATTAAATTCCCTTGCCTTTCTTTCTACTTTTCCCTCATGCTTTGCGAAAAGTGGATGATCCAAAAATGGATGATACAGCAATTGAAGATATCAGGATTCTTTCAGAAAAAAAAAAAAAAAAGTAGGTATTCTTTCCAAGGAAAATGAAATTTCCACCCCCAGGAAAGAGCCACGTCTATGCTTTAATGTTCCCCGCCCCGCGGTACTAGGGATTGAACCCAGGGCCTTGTGCATGCCAGGCAAGTGCCACTGAGCTACAGCCCAGCCCTGTGGATGCCATTTGGAACTTAGACATTGTACAATAATCTTTTAGTCTAGTCCTGAGAGTCTAAGTAATAGGTGAATTTAAAGTAAAAAATATATATAGAGAGAGATAAAACAACTCAGTTCCTTGTTCATATGTTTGACTAGGCAAGCCAAATATTCAATGACCAGAATTAATTTCACAAAAGAAAAAAAAAAACCACTGATACGGAAATAAAATAAACATGAAGAGCAACCCAATTTACCAAAGCAAAATATGCGTTTGGGATGATTCTTTGCACCCATGACTCATGTACACAAATATTGTGTCAAACCTCTCCTCTTAATAGCCTCATTTCTCTCATGCTTTTCAGAGGGAAAAATGTGATGCTAATTTAAGATGACTTATCCCACTAAGCACATAAATAAAAAATAGTTCCGAATCCAGAACATGACAGAACTCCCCTTTCACATCTAATTAAGTACTTTTAATTGGCAATGCAATTGACAGACTGTATACTGTGGGCCCGGGGAAGACAAGGGCAGAGTAGACCCCCAGTAAGATACAGATGAGGACATGTGGGGTATGCACAATTGCTTTCCGGCGTGCGGTGCAGAAACGCAGTGTTAGGCATGGAGAAAAGACGACTCTCTGTACATCTGGGAAAGAATCAGCAGTGAGCAGAGCCAGTGCTAGAGGGTCTGATCATGATTATAAAATGTCATTTAGAAAGATATTTACATTGTTAATTAGGCAATGAAGCTGATAACTGCTACTCTGAAGTGTGCTAATTACCTCAGCGCCTTGCAAGACTTTCTAATCAGCTAGATCAATAGGCTCCTGGTGTATCTGCCAACAACGCAGCGTCATCCTCCTTGAGAAGGGCTTTGCTTAAAGCCAACGGTCTTCCGGTCAGCTGTCCCGAGCTGGAGGCAGGCTGGCATTCATGTGTCTGTGAGGCTGCTGCCTGGGCACCACTCACCGCCCGGGGGCTCACAGTCAGGGATGTAGGGTCCCACCATTCACTGTGTTCCCGTCAACAATGGGGAAGGAGACTGAGCCATTGTGCACCATGAGATTTTTATGCAGCCTACCCCTGTTGCTTCTGACAATCAGAAAGTCCTGGGGGATAAGGGCGTGAGGAGGACCTAGCTGTTTGACTTTGGAGTAAGGCGAGCCGATTCGTGATTCGTGTTATTGTCGCTGTTGTTTGTTTTCAAGGGAAGGTCTCACCGTAGCCCACGCTGACCCAGAACTCACGCTATGGCCCCAAGCTGGCCTCGAACTCACTCAGTCTGCCAAGTGCAGGGATTAAAGGCATTTGCCACCGTGCCCCAACTCCACACCAACTTTTATTTTATTATTTTATTTTATTTTATTTTATTTTTATTTGTTTAGTTTTTCGATGTAGGGTCTCACTCTAGCCTAGGCTGACTTGGAGTTCACTATGTAGTCTCAGGGTGGTCTTGAACTCACAGCAATCCTCCTACCTCTGCCTCCCGAGTGCTGTGATTTAAGGTGTGTGCCACCACGCCCGGCTTTTTTTGTTTTGTTTTGTTTTTGTTTTTGTTTTGTTTTTATGAGTTAGGATTTCACTGTAGCTCAGGCTGACCTAGAATTCACTATGTCATCTCAGGGTGGCCTCAAATTCACAGCGATCCTCCTAACCTCTGCCCCTCGAGTGCTCGAATTAAAGGCATGCACCACTATGTCCGGCTCATACCAACTGTTTCTATGGCTGTGGGACTGAGAATATCAGTTTGGCTCACCAGTTAGACCTTCAGGTTTTCTGTTTGTTTGCATGTTTGGCTTTATTTTGTTTTATTGTGGTTTTTAATTTTTTTTAATTTTAATTTTTTATATTTTTTATATTGTATTGGAGAGATAGAGACAGACAGAGAGAGAGAATGGGCACACCAGGGCCTTCCACTGCTGCAATGAACTCCAGATGCATGCGGCACCATGTGCATCCGGCTTACATGGGTTCTGGGGGGCGGTTCCTGAGGCTTTGCAGACAAACGCCTTAACTGCTAAGCCCCTATTTTTTTTTTTTTTTTTAGGCAGAGTCTCACTCTAACACAGGCTGACCTGGAATTCACTCTCTAGTCCCAGGCTGGCCTTGAACTCACAGCAATCCTATTACCTCTGCCTCCCTTAGTGCAGGGATTAAAGGCATGTGCCACCATGCCTGGTCCAACTTTCAGTTTTTATTTTTAGTTAACTAACTGGTCATTAGTATAAACAAAGTAATGGTTCCAGCCAAAAGAACCAAATAGCTGTGTCCCCGCATCTGATCATCCTCTCTGATGCTGGACAGCACAAAAAGGTCCTGAAGAATTTAAGAAAAGGCAATTTTTTTTGTTTGTTTGTTTGTTTTTTGAGGTAGGGTCTCACTCTAGCTCAGGCTGACCTGGAATTCACTATGGAGTCTCAGGGTGGCCTTGAACTCATGGCAATCCTCCTACCTCTGCCTCCCGAGTGCTGGGATTAAAGGCGTGCGCCACCACGCCTGGCTCAAGAAAAGGCAATTTTAATTCAATGTAGAGTAGCTGCATGCGTTTAGCCGCCTCTTGGTCACCCAAGGGAATGTGGAAGAATATATAGCAAGGAGACCCAGAAATAATTTATTTACTTCATTGCACCTTTCTTTTCTGTCTGTCCATCCATTCACTTGACAGGGTCTCCTCACTATGTATGTAACCCAGGCTGCCCTTGAACTTACTATCCTGCTGCCTCAGCCTCCCAAGTGCACATGTGGCACAACCTATAATTTTATCTTCTTCCCCATAAAATGTCAAAGAAAACAAACTCATCCCTGGATAGCCACGTGGCCTGATTTGAAGAGTAATTTATTTGCCTTTCTCTCTGATTCCCTAACATGTGTCCTAATGGTCAAATTCCCATTTGGCAGGTAACAGGGTAAAAAAAAGAAACAATCAGGGCTGGAGAGATGACTTAATGGCTAAGGCACTTGCCTGCAAAGCCTAAGGACCCAAATTCAACTGCCCTATACCCACATAAGCCATATGTACACGGCAGTGCATGCATCTGGAGTTTGTGGTGGCTACAGGTCCTGGCGTACCCATTCTCTCTCTCATATGTAAATAAAAAATTTTTTTAAAAAGAAGCAATTATCAAAGGCCTTAAGTGACCCATGGAGTATATAATCAAGTCTGCAAATAACAGGGCATAGAGTACACACAAACTTTAAGCAATGGCCAAGGTGGAATTGGAGTGGGGCACAAATCGAGCTGGAAACAGCTGAGAACCAAGCACTTCTCTTGGGCAACAGAGCTCCTTCAGGAATACCACACAAGCCTCCCAGCTTTTAGCAGTGGCTACCCAGCCCCAGCAGGCAGAAGCTAAGTAGTTCAAGGCCAGCTCCTGCGCTGGGCCTTGGGATGGGGCCAATTTGTTGAGCTGTTTCAGTGCTTTGATGTGTAAACTGATCATCTGTCATTGTGCTCTAATTAAACCTAAGTGGTGCAATGGATTTGCTGTCGTAGGGGCCAGGGCCTCTCCCCGAATGAGAGAAGGAGGGGCACCATCTGATGAGAGCCCCAGGAGCAAGGAAATGCCAGGCATGAAGTATGAAATGGAAGGAACTGGAAACCCTTCCTGGCTCCAAGAAGAAGAAATGGGGCAGACCAGCAAGCAGGGCGCATCTGTGAGTCTGATTTCTAGGGCGCCGTCACCCTCAGCATGGATGTCTAGACACAACAAGCTTAGGTCAAGCTGATAACCACAAGGTGACCTTACTGTTTGCCATGGCAACGTGTCTCTCAGACCAGCTGGCCTGGCATCATCAAAATGTAACCCAGTTTTACATTTTCACCTCCGTACCCAAACCAAATGACCAAAATACGCAGGAGGGCGGCTACCAGAGTCCAAAACACGATCTTTACCACTGCTTTTTTTTTTTTCTCCCTTTGCCGGAGATTTGCTTTCTGCCTCGCTGGAAGTCTGTCCAGAACTCGGTAGGGAGAGTGTCTCTCCTCAGAAAGAAAGGCAGAAGACGTCATGTGTGGCCCAGGCAGAGTCCCTGGGCCCAGGTCCCATTCTTTGCTGGCTCTAGTGTGTCATCAGAGCGGAGGGTCAAGGGCGTCTATGTCCTGTACTGTATCATCTTATGAGACCTCAGCCTGCAGATCGCTCATTTATTGGCATGTGTCGTCAGTGTTCTTGCGCTCCACAGCACAAGGTAACGGCGTGATGAAAACGAAAAGGCTCTTTTGGGGGGTCCTGGGGAGCTGGTTCAGTTGGTAAAGTACTTGCCTTGAAAGCACGAGAACTTGAGTTCAGTCTCCAGAAGCCACATTAAAAATACCAGGGTTATGGGCTGGAGAGATGGCTTAGCGATTAAGCGCTTGCCTGTGAAGCCCAAGGACCCTGGTTCGAGGCTTCGATTCCCCAGGACCCTACGTTAGCCAGATGCACAAGGGGGCGCACGCGTCTGGAGTTCGGTTGCAGTGGCTGGAGGCCCTGGCGCGCCCATTCTCTCTCTCTGTCTCTCTCTCTGCCTCTTCCTCTCTCTGTCTGTCACTCTCAAATAAATAAATAAAAACAAAAAACTTTTAAAAAAAAACACCAGGGTTATGGGCTGGAGAGATTGCTTAGTGGTTAAGGCACTTGCCTGCAAAGCCAAAGGACCCAAGTTTGCTTCCTCAGGACCCACATAAGCCAGACGCACAAGGTAGTGCATGTATCTGGAATTAGTTTGCAGTGGCTGGAGACCTTGGCACACCCATTCTCTCTCTCTCTCTCTCTCTCTCTCTCTCTCTCTCAAATATATAAATAAAAACAAAATTAAAAAAAATACCATGGGAAGTGGCACACGTGTAATCTCAGTGATGGAGAGGTGGAAACACGTTAGAGGGGTGGAGACAGGTAGATCCCCGGCACTCACTGGGCAGCCACTGTGGGCAAGCTAATGGGTGAGCCCCAGGCCAATAAGAAAGTGTCTTAAAAAAGGTAGATGAGCCGGCATGATGGTGCATGCCTTTAATCCCAGCACTCGGGAGGCAGAGGTAGGAGGATCGACGTGAGTTCAAGGCCACCCTGAGACTACATAGTGAATTCCAGGTCAGCCTGGGCTAGAGTGAGACCCTACCTCGAAAAACCAAAAAAAAAAAAAAAAAAAAAGGTAGATGAGGGCTGGAGAGATGGCTTAGTGGTTAAGCGCTTGCCTGTGAAGCCTAAGGACCCTGGTTCAAAGTTTGATTCCCCAGGACCCACGTTAGCCAGATGCACAAGGGGGCGCACGTGTCTGGAGTTCGTTTGCACTGGCTGGAGGCCCTGGCGCGCCCATTCTCTCTCTCTCTCTCTCTCTGCCTCTTTCTCTCTCTGTCTGTCACTCTCAAATAAATAAATAAAATTGAATAAAAAATATTTTAAAAAAGAAGTTCAAGGTTATTCTAAAAAAAAAAGGTAGATGAGGGTGACACTGGAAGTTGTTCTCTAGTCTCCAAATACACATGCACACACATGAATAAACACACACACAATGAAAAAAAGAAGCTCTTCACCATGCAGCACTTGAACACAAGCAAGTACTGACCGGCCATCAGGGTACAAGATAGTTCTTACTTTTTTGTTCTGTTTTGTTTTGTTTTTTTGAGGTAGGGTCTCACTCTAGCTCAGGCTGACCTGGAATTCACTATGGAGTCTCAGGGTGACCTCGAACTCACGGCAGTCCTCCTACCTCTGCCTCCCAAGTGCTGGGATTAAAGGCATGTGCCACCATGCCCAGCTCTTCTTTGTTTTTTATCTCTCTCATACGCACACACATAAATAAATAAAATATTTTTTATAAAACTTGCGGAGTGAGTTCCAGATCAGCCTGGGCTAGAGTGAGACTTTGCCTCAAAAAAAAAAAAAAAAATGCCATGAGCCAGGCGTGGTGGCACACGCCTTTAATCCCAGCACTCGGGAGGCAGAGGTAGGAGGATCACTGTGAGTTCAAGGCCAACCTGAGACTACATAGTGAATACCAGGTCAGCCTGAGCTAGAGTGAGACCCTACTTGAAAAGCAAACATCTATCTATCTATCTATCTATCTATCTATCTATCTATCTATATGGCAGATAAAGGGAGAATGGACATGCCAGGGCCTCTAGCCACTGCAAACAAACTCCGGACACATGCATATGTGGAACCTTGTGCGTCTGGCTTATATGAGCACTGGGGAATCCAACCTGGGTACTTAGGTTTTGCAGGCAAGCTCCTTAAATGCTAGGCCATTTTTCAATATGCCCCCAGACATATTTTTTCTTTTTAATATATATTTTTTTTCATTAACAACTTCTATACTTACAGACAACAAACCATGGTATTTCCCTCCCCTCCCCTGCTTTCCCCTTCATAACTCTGCTCTCCATCATATCCCCCCCTCTCTCCCTCTCCATTAGTCTCTCTTTTAATTTGATGTCATCATCTTTTTCTCCTATTATGAGGGTCTTGTGTAGGTATTGCTTGGCACTGGGAGGTCTTGGATATCAAGGCCAATTTCTGTCTGGACAGTTGCATGTAAGGAGTGGTACCCTTCCTTTGGCCCTTACATTCTTTCCGCCAGCTCTTCCGCATTAGACCCTGAGCCTTGGAGGGTGTGAGTCCAGACATATTTTTAATCCATGGCTGGTTGAATCTGAGGATGGGGAACCTGTGGATATAGAGAGCAAATTGTAATTCAATAATACATGCACCTCAGAAAGAAAAAATAGGTCAAGCATATCATATGGAACTCTCTAGGCATCTGCTATGAGACATTATAGGAAAAGGACACTTACAATTATTAACAATGTTTTTTTAATTTATTTTAATTTTTAAGATTTTATTTTTATTTATTTGTTAGAGACAGAGAGAGGGAGAGAGAGACACAGAGAGAGAGTGAGAATGGCACAACAGGGCCTCCAGCCACTGCAAATGAACTCCAGATGCATGTGCCACCATGTGCATCTGGCTTACATGGGACCTGGAGAATCGAACCTGGGTCCTTTGGCTTTGCAGGCCTGTGCCTTAACCACTAAGCAATCTCTCCAGCCCAACAGTGTTTTTTTTTTAAATATTTGTTTTGATTTTTATTTATTAGAGAGAGATAAAGAGGCAGATAGAGAAAGAATGGGTGGGCCAGGGTCTCCAGCCGCTACAAACAAACTTCAGACACATGCACCACCTTGCGCATCTGGCCTACATGGGTGTTGGAGAATCAAACCTGGGTCTTTTGGCTTAACTGCTAAGCCATCTCTTCAGCCCAACAATATTTTTATTTTTTAAGATTTATTTTTATTTATTTATGTATTAGAGACAGAAAGGGAGAGAAGGAGGAGGAAAGAATGGCACTCCAGGGCCTCTAGCCACTGCAGACAAGCTCCAGACGTGTGCACCACCTTGTGCATCTGGCTTCCGTGGGACCTGGAGAATCAAATCTGGATCCTTATGATTCATAGGCAAGCGCCTTAACCACTAAGCCATCTCTCCAGCCCCCCAACAATATTTTAAATGTCAGACATAATACACAAAATGCTCACAACCATCCATAGAGTGAACATTATTATGCCTATTTTATAAATGAACAAGCATCCCTAATAAATGCCATATACAAGTATGGCAGAGACTCTCTGTGGTCATTGCCCTCCCCATGCCCCCACTGTCTCTCTCTTCTCAGACTGTTACCTAGACAAAAGCTACCTTTCCCAGGCTCCCTTGCAGCAACTTCATGCCACACGTGCAGGTCTCGATAATGGGACACCATCAGATATGATGGAGAAACTTCCATGTTATACCTTCATAAAAAGGAAGCAGCCTGTCTTTCCTTTCCTCTTCTCCCTTCCTCCTGGCTCCAGCCTAGTCGTGGGGGTGAGCCACTTCATCCACACAGATAAAGACTAAGAAGGCCAGCAGCTAGCTCGCAGGGGCCTGGGTAGTCCATGCCAGAAAGGCACCAGGTCAGCACCAGGTCAGCTTGGATTACTTACTTAAAAAATCATTTATTTGGGCTGGAGAGATGGCTTAGTGGTTAAGGTGCTTGCATGCAAAGCACAAGGAACCAGGTTCAATTCCCCAGGACCCACGTAAGTCAGATGCACAAGGTGGTGCATGTGTCTGGAGTTTGTTTGCAGTAGCTGGAAGCCGTGGTGCGCCCATTCTCTCCCTCCTATCTGCTTGTTTCTCTCTCTCTCTCTTTCTCTCTCTCTCTCTCTCATACACACACATACATAAATAAAATAAATTTTTTAAAAGTTCAAATAAAGTAAACTTGTGTCAAAAATTATTTGGGGAGCTGGAGAGATGGCTTAATGGTTAGGGGTCTTCCCAGCAAAGCCAAAGGACCCAGGTTCAATTCCCCAGGATCCATGTAAGCCAGCTGTATGAGGTGGCACATGCGTCTGGAGTTCATTTGCAGTGGCTAGAGGCCCTGGCATGCCTATTCTCTCCACCCTCTCTCTCTCTCTCAATAAATAAATAAAATATTTTTAAGATATATTTATTTATTTGAAAAAATATTTATTTATTTGAGAGAGGCCTTTTGTAGCTGCAAATGAACTCCAGATGCGTCATGCACCACTTTGCGCATCTGGCTTTATGTGGATATTGGCGAATCGAACCCCAGGCTGGCAGGCTTTGCAAGCAGGCATCTTCAACCAAAGAGCCATCTTTGGCTACTTGCTCTGCACACGGTGTCGGAGGCTGGACTTGGGAGCCCAGAGCAATGTGGAGAACTTGCACTTCAGACCAAGGCTGCAGGTGTTCACCTCTGAGTGCTTCTGTCCCCTTACTGCTCTGAACCTCACTTTCCTCATCCTGGGACCATGGGAACTAGAACCCGCCCGGAAGAACTGCAGCTCCAGACTAACGTGCCATCTGTAACAGTACCTAGCAGGGTTTTTGGTGCAAAGACAATTCCTTTTTCTTTTTAAATCATATATATATATAATATTATATATATTATATATACTATATATATAATATT
The DNA here is from genome assembly GCA_036346955.1 of Dipus sagitta. Taxonomy (NCBI): domain Eukaryota; kingdom Metazoa; phylum Chordata; class Mammalia; order Rodentia; family Dipodidae; genus Dipus; species Dipus sagitta. The sequence goes on from CM070778.1 coordinate 54,101,159, forward strand.
ATATATATTATATATATAATATTTTATATATATATATATATATATATATATATATATATATATATATATATGTTTGCAAGCAGAGAGAGATAGAAGAGAGACAGACAGTAAGAATGGGTGCACCAGGTCCCCAGCCACTGCAAACAAACTCCAGATGTATGTGCCCCTTTGTGCATCTGGTTTAACATGAACACTGGGGAATCAAACTCGGGCCATCAGACTTTGCAGGCAAGCACCTTAACCACTGAAACATCTCTCCGGCCCATTTTTTTTCTTTTTAAAATAAATATTTGTGGGCTGGAGGGATGGCTTAGTGGTTAAGGCATTTGCCTGCAAAGCCAAAGGAGCTAGGTTCGATTCCCCAGGACCTACGCAAGCCAGATGCACAAGGTGGCGCATGGGTCTGGAGTTCATTTGCAATGGCTGGAGGCCCTGGCGCTCCCATTATCTCCTCCCCCCACCCCCGTCAAATAAATAACTAAATAAAAATAAAAATGAGTACTAATAAAAAATAAATATTTGTTTTCCAAACTTCTCCATGACACAGTCGATTGTTTATTGGAAGCTGTGACGCATGGGCTCGTCCACAGCAAGCTGAGGAACCGGGAAGAGCCTGGCGGCTCTGGAGCTTGGATTCAGCTAATGCAAGTGTGATGATCATTGCCGGTGATAATCGGAGGACAGACAAGCTGAATGTGAGAGGCAAATGGAGAGAGTTTGCTGGTCAGTTCTGGACCTCATTTACAAAATTGGCTATTTATTAAGCCTTTAAGAGTTTCCAGAATAGGCCTTTGGTTGTCAGCAACCGAAGATGAGAAAATAGATCAGCTATTCCCTGAATGCCTCTGATAACAGTTTTTGCATAGCAGAGAGAGAGGGGAGTTGGCACTGGGTGTGAGCAGCCTGGCCATGGTTCTTGTTTTGTTTTGTGTTAATTCATTTCTTCCTCCTTTCTATCATCCTTCCTTCCTTCTTTCTTTCCCCCACTTCTTCCTCTTTCCCTCCTCCTTTCTTTTTTTTTTTTTTTTTTTTTGTTTGTTTGAAGCAAGGTCTCACTTCAGCCTAGGCTGACCTGAAACTCACTCGATAGTTCAGATTGGCCTCAAACTCATGGCGACCCTCCTAGCTCAGCCTTCTGAATGCTGAGATTACAGGTATGAGCCACCAAGCCCAGCTTAATATTTTGTGTGTGTGTGTGTGTGTGTGTACAAAATAATAGGTTTCATGGTAACATTTTCCTTTTTTCCACTTTTTAGATTTCTGAATCTCTCTCTCTTTTTTTTATTAAGTTGAAACATTGTGTGGATACCTCCTCACTGCCCCCACTACACTTGTCAGGGGAAAGCATGGTGTGATGGTTTGATTCACGTGTCCCCCATAAACTTAGGCGTTCTGAATGCTAGGTTCCCAGTTGATGGAGATTTGGGAATTAATGCTTCCTGGAGGGAGTATATTGTTGGGGGCAGGCTTGTGGGTGTTAAGCCAGTTTCCCCAAGCCAATGTTTGGCACATTCTCCTGTCCCTGTTGTCCACCTGATGTTGGCCAGGGGCTGATGTCCACCCTCTGCTCATGCCATCATTTTCCCCTGCCATCCCCCTTGAGGCTGTTAGCCAAAATAAACCTCTTTTTCCCACAAGCTGCTCTTGGTTGGGTGATTTCTACCAGCAGTGCGAACCTGACTGCAACACATGGCATGAGCAGAGACTGGGCATCGCTCCTGCCACTGCACAAGGCTAAGTGCTAAATACGTGCAGATAATCGTGCACGATAACATTTTCATATACATATAACATTGTACACTGCTCATATTTGCTCCCCTACTGCCTGCCCTTCCATATCCCACATTCCCTGTTCTTCTGCTGGCCCTTTTCTTCCTTCAATAGTCCCCCGTTTGTTCTCTCTCTCTCTCTCTCTCTGTCTCTCTCTCACACAGTCCCCCTTCCTAATAAAAGTGTGTTCCTTCCCTGATCTCTATGTTGATTAATGGCACCACAACGCCCATTTACCAAAATCAAAAACCCAAGAACCATCCTCCATGGTCCCTTTTCCTTACTCCATGTCTACCTTTCAGTAATTCCTATACATTCTCTCCCAGCCTGTCTTTTGAGCCCAAGCCACCCTCACTTTCCTCTGTCACTTAGACCTCTACTACTCAGAGTGGCCTGGGGCCCAGTGGCACTATTGCCTAGAACCACCTGGAAGTTTCCAAGAATGCAGTCTCAGGCCCTGCCTATACCCAAAAGTAAGGTGTCAGAATCTGTCTTTAAAAAAAAGAAATCACTTATTAGCCAGGTATGATGGCACACACCTTTACTCCCAGCACTTGGGAGGCAGAGGTAGGAGGATCGCCGTGAGTTCAAGGCCACCCTGAGACTGCATAGTGAATTCCAGGTCAGCCTGAGGTAGAGGGAGACCCTACCTCGAAAAAACGATAACAACAACAAGGAAAAGTCACTTGTTTATTTATTTATTTGCAAGCAGAGAGAGAGAGAGAGAGAGAGAGAGGGAGAGAGAGAGAAGTACACAGACAAAGAGAAAGACAGCAGAATACGTGTTCCAAGGGCCTAGTCACTGCAAAAGAACTCTAGCTAGGTGTGGTGGCGCACGCCTTTAATCCCAGCACTCAGGAGGCAGAGGTAGGGGGACCACCATGAGTTCGAGGCCACCCTGAGACTACATAGTGAATTCCAGGTCAGCCTGGACTTGAATGTGACCCTACCTTGAAAAAAAATTATTTTGGGCTGGAGATATGGCTTAGTGATTAAGGCCCTTGCCTGCAAAGCCAAAGAATCCAGGTTTGATTCCCTAGGACCCACATAAGCCAGATGCACAAGGTGGCACATATATCTGGAGTTCATTTGCAGTGGCTGGAAGCCCTGGCATACCTCTCTCTCTCTCTCTCTCCTTGAAAATAAATAAATAAGTAAGACTGTTTAAAAAAAGAACTCACCAGGGGTGGTGGTGCATGCGCCTTTAATCCCAGCAGAGGTAGGAGGATTGGCATGAGTTCGAGGCCACCCTGAGACTAACCTAGTGAATTCCAGGTCAGCCCTGGCAACAGCAAGACCCAGCAACAACAACAAAAAGAACTCCAGCTGCATGCACCACCTTGTGCATCTGGCTTTACATGTGTCCTGGGAAATCAAATCCAGGTTGTTAGGCTTTGCAAGCAAGGGCCTTAACCACTGAGCCAGCTCTCCAGCCTCAGAATCTGCCATTGAACAATATCTCCAAGTGGTTCATATGTATGTTAAAGTTCTAGAATATTGCAGGAGCCGGGCGTGGTGGCACACACCTTTAACCCCAGCACTTGGGAAGCAGAGGTAGGAGGATCGCCATGAATTTGAGGCCAGCCTGAGAATACATAGTGAATTCCAGGTCAGCCTGGGCCAGAGTGAGACCCTACCTCGAAAAACAAAAGATAAAAATAAAATAATAGAATATCGTGAGAGACCCCAAACTAACTAGTTTCCCTCTCCTCGTGCTGGCTCACTCAAACCCAGTGGTTCAACTTGGGAATTCCACACCCATAAAAGAGTATATTGTGCTTTTTACTCTACTCCTCCCCATGCCTCAAGACTGGGTCCTAAGTTCTTAGAGTCTTTTCCACACAAGACAGAAAGAAAGCTTCTTGTTTCCTCCCAGAGTTAGTTAGTGAATCAAAGTATCCTAGGCTATTTCATTAGAGAATGTGAACCCCTGCCCCCTTCAGGGCCCTACATTTGAAGAGGGACTTCAATTCCAAGGACCCTTCTCTTTTCTTTTCTTTTCTTTTCTTTTCTTTTCTTTTCTTTTCTTTTCTTTTCTCTTCTTCTCTTTTCCTTTTGTTTTGTTTTTGAGAGGTAGGGTTTCACTCTAGCCCAGGATGATCTGGAATTCACTATGTAGTCTCAGGGTGGCCTTGAGCTCACAACGATCCTCCAACCTCTGCCTTCTGAGTCCTGGGATATACCCCTTTTCTTTTTTAAAAAATATTTTATATGTATTTGTATTTGAGAGAGAGAGAGAATGGACTTGCCAGGGCATCCAGCCACTGTAAACAAACTACAGATGCATGTGCCACCTTGTGCATCTGGCTTACAGGGTCCTGGGGAATTGAACCTGGGTCCTTTGGTTTTGCAGGCTAAGCCATCTCTCCAGCTCCCCAAGGCCTCTTTTCAAGGCCTTGTTCCATCATAGTTGTGAAGATACCATCTCCTGGCCATGACTGCTTCTATTCTGTCCCATGTCTGAGCAGCCCCTAGTCCTTGAGATCTTCTTGCTTGTCCTTAATTTCTCTCTTAGTCTTTGACCCAAGATTATTTGCCCTTCTTTCTACCAAACTCAGACATATAGTTGAGTGAAATTTAGCTTTTTTTTTTAATCTAAAAGTCTGTTTATTTATTTGCTTGTGTATCTGTACTTGTGTGTGCCAGGATCTCTTGCTGCTACAAATGACTGCCTATCTGGTTTTACATGGGTGTTGGAGAACTAGACCCAGGCTGGCATGCTTTGCAAGTGTCTTGAATGACTGAGCCATCTCCCATTTAGTTTTGAGCTATACAGCGAGTTCTAGATCAGCCTAGGCTGAAGTGAGACCTTGCTTCAAAAAAAAAAAAAAGAAAGAAAGAAAGAAAGAAAGAAAGAAAGAAAGAAAGAAAGAAGGAAGGAAGCTGGGCGTGGTGGTACACCCCTTTAATCCCAGCACTCAGAGGCAGAGGTAGGAGGATCACCGTGAGTTCGAGGCCAACCTTGGACTACAGAGTGAATTCCAGGTCAGCCTGAGCTAGAGTGAGACACTACCTGGAAAAAAAAAAAAAAGAAAGAAAGAAAGAAAGAACTTAGTTTCTTTTTACTTTCTTTTTGTGTGCATTATGGAGTATGTGTGTGTTGTGTGCACATGCTTGTGCACATGCATGTGCCCCATGCACACATGTGCCCAGGCCAAAGGCGATAATTAGATGTCCTCCTGTATCACCACCACCCCCATCTCATTTCTTTCCTTTCCTTTTTTCTTTTTTTCAAGGTAAGGTCTCACTCTAGCCCAGGCTGACCTGGAACTCACTCTGTAATCCCAGGCTGGCCTCAAACTCACAGCAATCTTCCTACCTCTGCCTCCCAAGTGCTAGAATTAAACTATGCCTGGCCTCCATCTCATTTCTTGAAGACAGGGTCTCTCACTGAAACCAGGGCTCATTTCTCAGACTGGCTGACCAGAGAATGCCAACAATCCTCCTATCTCAATCCTCCTCAGCTCTAGGATCGCAGGCAAACATGACCCAGCTTCTCCTTCTCCTCTTTCTCATTCTCCTTCTTCTTCACCCTCCTCCTTCTCTTCCTTCTCCTCCTCCTCTTCCTCCTCCTTCTTGAACGTGGGTGCTAGGGATCAAACTCAGATTCTCCTTGCTTGCCCAGTGCAGTGGTTATCTGCTCCTTGCTGGGACAAAACACCTGACAAGAACCGGTTTGTGGGAGCTGGAGGGATGGCTCAGAGGTTAAAGCAGCTGCCTGCAAGACCTAATGACCTGGGTTCGATTCCCCAATACCCATGTGCAGCCAGCTTCACAAAGTGGTGCATGCGTCTGGAGTTCATTCACGGGGGCTGGAGGCCCTGGTGCACCCATTCTGCCTGTCTCTCTCATTTAAAAAAAGAAAGAAAAGCAGTTTGTGGGAGGAAAGGGTCTGTTTCAGCTTATAGTCTCAAGGGGAGGTTTCATCAAGGTAGGGAAAGCATGGCAAAACAAGCAGCCGAGTGTCACTCCTTGTCACATCAGCTGGGAGGGAGCAGTCAGCATACACTAGTTCTTAACAGCCCGTGGGACTGACATGACAAACGTCAAGACAGACCTTCTCCGGCTGGGGAGGTGGCTCAGTGGATAAAGCCCTTACCATGCAAATGAGAGAAGCAGAGTTCAGATCCCCAGCACCCATGTAAATGCCAAGTGGGTGTGGCAGCCTACCTGTCATCCCAGTGCTCTGGACTACTACCTGAATTGGAGAGCTCTGTGTTCAAGAGACCATGCTTCAGAGAATAAAGTGGAGGGGCTGGAGAGATGGCTTAGTGGTTAAGCGCTTGCCTGTGAAGCCTAAGGACCCCAGTTCGAGGCTTGATTCCCCAGGACCTCCGTTAGCCAGATGCACAAGGGGGCGCACATGTCTGGAGTTCGTCTGCAGTAGCTGAAAGCCCTGGTGCGCCCATTCTCTCTCTCTCTGTCTGTTGCTCTCAAATAAATAATAAATATAAATAAACAAAAAAAATTTTTTTAAAGAAAATTAAGTGGAGAACAATCCAGGAAGACACGTGGCATCAGCCTCTGGCATTCACACACACATATAGGAATATGCACACAGACGTGGATAAGGAAATAATAGAACCACCTTGTTCAATGATGCGTATATGTGTGCATCCTCTCTAGAAAACAAACACCATGATGTCATGTACCCTGTATGCATCTCATGTTTGGGGAATGACATCATTGAGAAAGTTCCAGTTCTACCGTCCTGCTGTCTGGTAGGTTGGCCACACAAAGCTCATGAACACAGGAAGTGTGACTAGTCTGTATCCAACTGTGAGCTCAGCGGAAAATGCACATTGGCTCCCCAGAGCTTAGGATGTAAAAAAACGTGAAATGCCTCATTAATATATGTTTATAATGTTTACATATTGAAATGATGGTGTTGTAATGTTACATCAAGCACATGTTTAAAATTAACTTTATCGCCGGACGTGGTGGCACATATCTTTAATCCAAGCATTTGGGAGGCAGAGGCAGGAGGATCTCTGTGAGTTCGAGGCCACCCTGAGACTACATAGTGAATTCCAGGTCAGCCTGAGCTAGAGTGAGACCCTACCTCAAAAAAACAAGAAAAGGGGCTGGAGAGATGGCTTAGCATTCAAGGAATTTGCCTGCAAAGCCAAAGGACCCAGGTTCGAGTCCCCAGGACCCACGTTAGCCAGATGTACAAGGTGACGCATGCATCTGGGGTTTGATTGCAGTGGCTGGAGGCCCTGGCACACCCATTCTCCCTCTCTCTCTCTCTCTCTCCCTCCCTCTGTCTTTCTGTCAAATAAATAAATAAATAAAACCAATAAAAATAAAATAAACAAATAAAATTAACTTTATCTGCTGAAAAAATATATGGTTGCCAGGGAATTTTTATTTTATTTTATTTTTCATTTTTAGTTTTTGTTTGTTTGTTTGTTTGTTTGTTTTTCGAGGTGGGGTCTCACTCTAGCCCAGGCTGACCTGGAATTCACTATGGAGTCTCAGGGTGGCCTCGAACTCAAGGCGATCCTCCTACCTCTGCCTCCCGAGTGCTGGGATTAAAGGTGTGTGCCACCACGCCCGGCCATTTTTAGTTTTTTGAGGTAGGGTCTCACTCTAGCCCAGGCTGACCTGAAATTCACTATGTAGTCTCAAGGTAGCCTCAAACTTGCCAGGGAATTTTATTTATTTGTTATTTATTATTATTATTATTGGTTTTGTTCTTTCCCTTTTTAATTAATTAATTTTTTATTAACAACTTCCATGATTGTAAACAATGTCCCATGGTAATGCCCTCCCTCCCCCCACTTTCCCCTTTGCATTTTTGGTTATTTGAGGTAGGGTTTCACTCTGGACCAGGCTGACCTGGAAATCATTATGTAGTCTCAGGGTGGCCTCAAACTCACAGGAATTCTCCTACCTCTGCCTCCCAAATGCTGGGATTAAAGGTGTGTGCCACCATGCCCAGCTTTTTTTTTTTTTTATGCTTTTTTTAAAAGATTTATTTATTTATTTTGGTTTTTTGAGGTAGGGTCTCACTCTAGTTCAGGCGGACCTGGAATTCATTATGTAGTCTCAGGGTGGCCTTGAACTCATGGCGATCCTCCTACCTCTGCCTCCTGAGTGCTGGGATTAAAGGCATGTGCCACCACGCCTGGCTTTAAGGTTTATTTTTATTTATTTATTAGAGAGAAGTGAGAATGGGCACTTCAGGGCCTCTAGCCACTGCAAACAAACACCAGACGCATGCGCCACCATGTGCTTCTGGCTTACGTGGGACCTGGAGAGTCGAACCTGGGTCCCTAGGCTTCACAGACATGTGCCTTAACCGCTAAACCATCTCTCCAGCTCCCCGTCCCCCCTTTTTTTTTTGGCCAGGGGATTTTAAATGACCTGGGTCATAGCTGGCCTGAAGAGTGAAGAATCTGGAAGGGAAGGTGATGGCAGGCATCCCTGGAACTCACTTCTCCTTTCTGTGTGCTCTGGGTAGCCCAGTGATTTGGGAAGCAATTGATTCCATGCTGAGCGACATCTGAGCTCATTCCAGACTGTGTTGAAGGCTGGGCGATCTCGCTGGGGAAAACAAACAGCCCAGACCGGGCTTTGTTCTTAATGCTATTCCTAAATGCTCAGGACTCCCCTGCTGGTCCAGCCTCAGGAGAAACAGTGGGGAGCTGATTGACAGCCATTAAGAAAATGGAGCTGAATGGCTCCTATCAGACACACAGAGCCTGGATCAAGAGTATGAGACCCTGGGAGCTTTCGGGCTAGAGGAAATCTTGCCTAGAGGATCTTGTGACAGGTCCCGTCCTATTGAGCACTGTGCCAGAATGCAACTGGAAAGGACATTACTGTGGATTACTTGCCACTTATTGGCCCATGTGGGCAAATTAGTTAGGTTTCCTCATAGTAAGGCAGTGATAATAACCATTTCTCCCTCCTGAGGTTGTTATAAAGATGAGATGTGTCCGGCATGGTGGTGCACATCTTTAATCCCAGCACTTGGGAGGCTGAGGTAGGAGGATTGCGGTGAGTTTGAGGCCAGCCTGTAACTACACAGTGAGTTCCAGGTCAGCCTGGGCTAGAATAAGAACTTGCCTTGGGAGAAAAAAAAAATGGTGGCACATACCTTTACTCCCAGCACTCGGGAGGCAGAGGTAGGAGGATCGCCATGAGTTCGAGGCCACCCTGAGACTACAGAGTGAATTCCAGGTCAGCTTGAGCTACAGTGAAACCCTACCTCGAAAATAAAAATAAGAAAAGAAAAAACAAAATGAAACAAACAAAAGAAGATGAGAAGTGCTGGAAACGATGTTCTTAGCGCACTGTCCAGCACACAGTCTGATGGAGAGTTGGGGTTATTATAATTGCTCTTTGTATTTCATAGGGGAACATTTGTATAAAAACAGCCTTTTCCCAAAGCCAAACATTTAAAGCTGAGAGATTTCCTTTGAAACGCCCACAAATTCTAAGGGCCATTTGTGAGGATTAGCGATGGGTACAGTCTGAATTACTTTGAAGAAAGAGATCCAGTCTAAGAACCTTTCTGGCTACCTATAGGGGTCATTTATTATTTTGGCTCTCAAGCATCTATTTTTCTCTTTAATACCCCATCTCCTTATGGGAAATGGAGCCGCCCTCACCTTGCACGGGCAGTAAATCCTAGTATCCCTCCTGTGTCAGCAAGCCCAGCTCTTCTCTCTGTATGGACAGTGCCCCACCCCCCCACACCCCACCCCCCACCGCCAAGCACTGCTTTTCCATGAACTTCCCCACCTCAGCAATATTCTTCAATTTCTTTCCTTAGTGTGTAACTTGGTGGACTCTCCACCAATAAAACCAAAACTCTGTTAATAAAAATCTTTATTTCCCTCCAATCTTCCTCCTGTGGGGCCCCACTCCAGGCTTTCCTCCAAATGCTATCAGAAAATAGAGCAGACTGCAGAGCCGAGGAATAAAACTTCTAAGATTCCTTTCTCCTCCTCCTCTTCCTCCTCTCCCTCCTCATCCCCTTCCTCCCTCTCTTCCTTCTCCTCCTCCTTTTCAAAGCAGTATCTTACAATCCACCAGGCTGACCCTGAACTCACAACAATTCTCCTACCTCAGCCTCCTTCACGCTAGGACTAAAGGTGTGAGCCACCGCGCCTGGCTTAGGATTCCTTCTTGAAGATACGAAGGCATGACATATACCAGACAGAAATCACGGTCCTTTCGGAAGCCACTGAAGAGTGACTGCACAGCAACATTCTATAGTAGAACATAAACTCTGTAGACAGAAATGGGTTCACTTCTTGTGAAATTCTGCCGAGTGACCGGCACAATTCTCTGGTTTCTCTAATAACCAGTTTCTTCATATGTGCATATACACGCATATAGATTTTTTTTTTTTTTTTTTGGTTTTACAAGGTAGGGTCTCACTCTAGCCCAGGCTGACCTGGAATTCACTATGTAGTCTCAGGGTGGCCTCGAACTCACGGTGATTCACCTACCTCTGCCTCCCAAGTGCTGGGATTAAAGGCGTGCACCACCATGCCCGGCGCATATAGATTTTTTTTGAGACAATGTCTCAGTTGGTAGCCCAGGCTGGCCTTGACCTCACAATCCTGCTTCAGCCTCCCAAGTAGCTGGGTTTCCAGGTGGGCACCACTACCCCCGGCTCATGTGCATATATTTGTGAGACATTTATTTTAAGGAATCAGTTTAAAGATGGTGGGACTGGTAAAAGTATAAAATCTTTTACTTAAAGCCAACTAATTGTACATTGTAAAACCACATCTACAAAATAAGTTCACAGCCACCTCTACATAAGTATTCAGTCACATAACTGGTTAATATTGCCTGGTTGACAAATAAAACTGACCATCACGGTAATTGGCAGGATTAAACAATTTAAGTGTAGGGCTGGAGAGATGGCATCACGGTTAAAGTGCTTGCCTGTGAAACCCAAGGACCCAGGTTCTATTCTCCAGTACCCACGTAAGCCAGATACACATTGTGGCACGTGTGTCTGGAGTTCTTTGCAGTGGCTAGAGGCCCTCGTGCACCCATACTCTCTCTATCTGCCTCTCTCTCTCAAATAAATAAAAACAAAATACTTTTTAAAAAGCAATATTAGCCGGGTGTGGTGGCACATGCCTTTAATCCCAGCACTGGGGAGGCAGAGGTAGGAGGATCACCATGAGTTCGAGGCCACCCTGAGACTACATAGTGAATTCCGGGTCAGCCTGAGCTAGAGTGAGACTCTACCTTGGAAAAAAATATATATATATTAGTGTGTCTAAACTTGGCGCATGACTGGCATTTAGTAGGAATGCGGTAAAAGGCAGACTCTATCCTAGGGGCAGAAGAAGGTAAAAACAGCTGCCACCATGCCCTGCACATCCGGCTCCATTCTAGACCCTTTATAAATACTAACTCATATCACTTCATCCCCCAACAGTCCTAAGAGTGAGCTAACATGATGTAGATGTAGAGGTCCAGAGAGATTACATAATTGCCCACTGTTATGATTTGAATACGAAACATCCCCTCAAGGCTCTGGGTCCCTAGCTGGTGGTGCTATTTTGGTAGTTGTAGGACTTTAGAAGGTGGGGCCAAGTTAGAGGAAGTTGATCCCAGGGGTGGGAGGAGGGGGTGCCTTTGAATGTTACACCTGATCCCCAGTCCCTTGCTTGATTTTCTTCCTGCCAGTCCACCGTGAGGTAAGCCACCTCGCTGCGCAGCTCTCCCCTCCGTCCTGGATGGAGACCAGTATGTTAACTGTTTTCCCCCTGCTTCCTCCAAGCTGATCTGTCAGGTGCTTGTCACTCGTTCATCCAGGGCCACCCAGCAAGCACGGAGGAAGCCAGGAGGCCCAGGCCTCCCCTTCTCAGTCACACCCGGGAGGCCTGCCGTACACGGAGACCCTTCCCCGTGCCAAGCGCCGTCAAAACCCTGAGGTAACATGTGCCCTGCTTTGTCACTTTAAGGAAAATTCCACCCAATCTCACAAACACAGCCAGATTTAGCTGTCGGCATATTTCAGAAAAAAAAAAAATATTTTCGGGTAGAATATCACACCCTCACCACAACCCACCTTCTACTAACACTGTCTCCCCACGAGGATAAAAAAGCCAACACCTCTCCATCTAAGAAAACTGGGCAGAAGTCCCCCGCCGCCCCCTCCCCCACGCACTGAGCCTCCTGCCCGCTGCATTGAGCCACCAGCGAACTTTTCAAACAAAGAAATAAAATCACTCATCATTAATTGTGCGTTTCCCAGAATGGATGACGGTGTAATATACTAATCAAGAAGTTGGAATTGCATTTGCATTTAGATAAAAGCTTGTTAGAAAAAGAGATGTGACTCAAAGGAGGCTCTGAGGCCCTGGGCACTTCTCCTAGGCCAATAGCTACTGACAAGGGCAGGCACCCAGCATCAAGGTCTGGTCAGGCCTGGACTCCAGAGATGCCCCCTGGTGCTCACGTGTGCTCTAGGAGGGGGGCACATTCTGTTTCTACCCTGAACATCAAGGCCATCCAAGCAGCCCCCAGAAAAATGTGCAGTTAGAGCTCCTTCTCTAGTGAATATTGTACTCTTTTTCAGAAGCGTGCTGGAAATCAGAGTCTTGGGGTCCAGCTTGGTGGCAGAGCTCTTGCCTGACATGCATGAGGCCCTGTGTTTGATTTCCCAGGACCAAAAACAATGTGCTGAAATGTAATGTTTGGTAAACTAGAGTACCGTAATAAGATGCTTCAAAGAAAAAAGCTAAGGACTGGTTTTGGATTTTTTTTTTTTTTGCACGTATATGTTTGTGTGGTGTACCTGCCTGTGTGTATGCATGTTCGTATGTTTGTGGGTACATGTGTGTTTGTGGATGTGCATGTATGTGTGTGAAAGCCAAAAACTGATGTCAGATATCTTCCTCTAGCACTCACCACCTTCCCCCCCCCCACGAGGTAGGGTCTCACTCTAGCCCAGGCTGACCTAGAATTCGCTACGTAGTCTGAGGGTGGCCTCAAATTCACAGTGATCCTCCTACTTCTGCCTCCCAAGTGCTGGAACTAAAGGCGTGTGCCACCACGCCCAGCTCACCTTATTTTTTGAGACAGGGTCTCTCACAGAATTCAGAGCTCACCAATTTAGCTAGACTGGCTAGCCAGCAAGCCCTGGAGACCCCTGCCAGCACTTCCTCAGTGCTGAGATCACAGAAGCATGCCGCTATGCCCCGCACCTACATGTGTGCTGAGAATCAGAACGCCCAGTCCTCGTGCTTGTACAAGTGCTTTAGCAACTGGGGCATCTGCCAGCACCACGGATAAGGACTTCAAGTTGGGGCTGCTTTTGCTGGGGAAGAAGACAATTCCAATGCACCTGGAGCAGGACAGTAAACACTTAGAAAGACATTCCTGGGTATAAGAACTCTGTCCTACAAGTCATCAGCCCCAGGTCCTGCTGGGGGAATTGTGAAGTGCAACACTCTTATCTTGATGTGCCTCTCTCTCTCTCTCTCTCTCGTGAATTTTCGAGGTAGGGTCTCGCTCTAGCCCAGGCTGACCTGGAATTCACTATGTAGTCTCAGGGTGGCCTTGAACTCATAGCATTTCTCCTACCCCTGCCTCCTGGGAGCTGGGATTAAAGATGTACACCATCATGCCTGGCCTATCTCTCTCTCTCTCTCCCCCTTTTATTTTTTTATTTTTTGTTTATTTTTATTTATTTATTTGAGAGCGATAGACAGAGAGACAAAGAGGCAGATAGATGGAGAACGGGCGCACCAGGGCCTCCAGCCACTGCAAATGACCTCCAGATGCATGCACCCCCTTGTGCAGCTGGCTTACATGGGTCCTGGGGAATCAGAGCCTCGAACCGAGGTCCTTAGGCTTCACAGGCAAGCGCTTAACTGCTGAGCCATCTCTCCAGCCCTCTCTCTCTCTCTCTCTTTTTAATTTCTATTAATTTATTGATGAACAAATAAGTACGCACTCATATATATATATATACATACATATATATATATGTATGTATGTATACATAGAGAGAGAGAGAATTGGCGCAGCAGGGCCTCTTGCCACTGCAAACAATCCCAGATGCGTGAAGCACCTTGTGCACCTGGCTTTGTGCCTTTAACACTGAGCCATTGCCTCGACCCACAGTTTCTATCTCTCTTGCTCCTCCTTCCTCCCCTCCCCAGACACTGGACACTGGGATTCCCCAGGCCTGACATTTGGGATCTCCTGGGTGGACAAATAGCTCCTGGACATGGACGTCATGAAAGCTGATCTCTACTTCCATATCAAGGGTTGAAGATTCAGGCAGGCATGATCCCAGACCCACAACACTAACTTGCTGGTGTTTGAATGGTACCTACCGAACCCGCCCTGGCATTTGGCTGCCTCCCTTGTCTTTATCTGTCAATGTCAGCATCAAATTAGGGAGAGAAACAAAATAGGACAAATCAAGGGCAGCCTTTCTGGGAGTCATGCCAGGCAGGCAGGCAGGATGAGGCAGACAGCACAACACGCTGGCTGGAGGTCACGACTGGGTCAGGTGATAGAAAGAGAATGTGGACAGGGACGAAAAGAGCATTTTGAGCTTAAGGTCAGAGGTTAGTCCAAGGCTGAGGTCAGAGGTTGGGGAGGTAAATTTGAGTTAGAATTGGGCAGGGTGGGCTGCAGAGATGGCTTAGCAGTTAAGGAGCTTGTCTGTGAAGCCAAAGGACCCAGGTTCAATTTCCCAGGACCCACGTAAGCACAAGGTGGCACATGGGTCTGGAGTTCATTTGCAGCAGCTAGAGGCCCAGACATATCCATCCTCTCTCTCTCTCTCTCTCTCTCTCTCTCTCTCTCAAATAAATAGGTTCAGGTGTGTCCTTCAGGAATCTCATTAAGGTCTCAACCTCTCATGCCTCAAGAGGAACATAAGTTTAACATTAAGTTAAAATGATATCCTTAGGGTGCGCTTCAGCCCAGTATTCCCGGTGTCCCTATAAAGAACTGTTTGCAACACATGCACATAGGGACCATGATAGCAGAGGTGAGGTGATGTACCTCTAAGCCAAAAATGCCAGGGATTGCCAGCACACTGCCAGAAGCTGGCTCAGCTCCTTGCTTTGGCCCTCAGAAGGAACCAGCCTGCTTACGTTTTATCTTTGATGTCTAGTCTTTATGAACTACAGGAGAGGTGGTATGATGGCACATGCCTATAATCTCAGCATGTGGGAGGCTGAGGCAGCCATGAATTTGAGGCCAGCCTGGGCTACATAGCAAGTTCCAGGCCAGCCTGGACTATAAAGTGAGACTCTTATCACCCCCCCCCCAAAAAAAGTAAAACTAAAAGCACAAACAACTAACCAGTGAAAACAACTTAAAGATAAGATATGTCTCGGGCTGGAGAGATTGCTCAGTGGTTAAGGTGCTTGCCTGCAAAGGCAAAGGACCCGGGTTCAATTCCCCAGGACCCACATAAAGCCAAATGCACAAGGTGGCACATGCTTCTAGTATTTATTGGTAGTGGCTAGAGGCCCTGGCACATCCATTGTCTTTCAATCTCTGCCTCTTTCCCTCTCTTTCAAATAAATAAATAATAAATAATATATTTATTTGTGAATAGAGAGAGGGATAAAGAGAGAGAGAAAGAAAGAGAGAGAATGAATATGGCCATGTCAGGGCCGCTTGCCACTGCAAATGAATCCCAAATGCATTAGCCACTTTGTGCATATGGCTTTACATGGGTACTGGGGCATCAAACCCAGGCTGGCAGGCTTCATATGCAAGCACTTTTAACCTCTTGGGCCATCCCCTCAGCCGCTGGACATTTCTGTGGTTTTGTTAAAACACTCAGTTTATGGCTGTTACAACAGCCTCATCAAACGAATGATGACAGTCCTATAGATTCTCATTCATAGTCAGTGAGAAGCAGAACCAGGTTTGAACCCTGATCTGGCCAGTTCCAACACACTAGATCTCTTCACTGTGATGCTATCACAATTCTGGGATCACGGGTGTGCACCACCATACCCAGTGTATGCGGTGCTGTGGACCAAATACAGGACTTTGTACATGCTAGGCAAGGACTCTACCAACTGAGATATATCCCTAGCCCCTAACTAAGCTTGCTTTTTTATTTTCATTTTAGTTTTGCTTTGTGTTTTGGTCCTAGGAAATGAACCAAGAACTTTTCACACGCTTGACAAACACCCTACCACTGGGCCACTCCCCCAGCCCGGGGTTTCATTCTAAACTGAACAGGGCACATGAACTTCTGAGCCTGGAAAGGATGCTCCTCCTCACCTTCCTGGAGTCTGTACAGCCAACGGTCTGTTTTCAGGCTGGATTTCACCAGGGAGTGATTTCTAGAGAGGACGGGATATAAATGGTACCTCCTTGGGTCCAGGTGTAGTGGCGCACACCTTTAATCCCAGCACTCGGGAGGCAGAGGTACGAGGATTGCCACTAGTTCAAGACCACCCTGAGACTACATACATAGTGAATTCCAAGTCATCCTAGGCTAGAGTGAGACCCTACTTGGAAAAAACAAAAACAAGGGCTGAAGAGATGGCTTAGCGGTTAAGCGCTTGCCTGTCAAGCCTAAGGACCCCAGTTCGAGGCTCGATTCCCCATGACCCACGTTAGCCAGATGCACAAGGGGCAAACACATCTGGAGTTCCTTTGCAGTGGCTAGAGGCCCTGGCGTGCCCATTCTCTATCTATCTGCCTCTTTCTCTCTCTGTCTGTCACTCTCAAATAAATAAATAAAAAACAAAAAATTTAAAAAAAAACACAAAAAAGTTACGTCCTACTATGGCTGCCACCCAGATGCACACCAATATTGAATCCTTCGTACACAAGCACTTTTAACCTCTGAGCCATCCCCTTAGCCATGGACATTTCTGTGGTTTTGCTAAAACACTCAGTTTATAATTGTTATAACAGCCTCATCAAACTAATGATGACAGTCCTCTAGATGGGGCAGCCACTGCGGAAACATGAAGAGGGAATGAACTCACAGGCAGACCCTGGTGGCTACCCACTTGGTGATTTTGTTTTGTTTTGTTTGAGATCGGTTTGCTATGTACCCCAGACTGTCTTAGAATTTGCTGTGTAGCCTGGGATGATCTCAAACCCACTGTCTCCCTGCCTCAGCCTCCTAAATGCTATGATTGCAGACACAAGCCACCACACAGTACTTGGCTCTGTTTTTTTTCTTTTTCTCACTTCCTCCCTCCTCCTGTCTCCTTTCCTCCCTCCTTCTCCTTTCCTTCCTTCCTTCTTCCTTACCTGTCTCCTCCTCTCCCTCCCGACCTTCCTTTGTTTTAATTTTTGTTATGCAGCCCTGGCTGACCTGTGCTTGCTATATAACCCTGGCTTACCTCCAACTCATAGCAGTTCTCCGGCCTCAGCCTCTCGAGTGCTGAGCTTACAGGTGGGCACCACCATACCGGGTGCTGCTCAGTTCTTAAAGGCTGAGCTAGTGAAAACCAAATGCGTGGCCTTGATAACAACAGTCTGGGACGGAGAGGCTGAATCCGAACTTGGAGGGTTCAGGCAAACCAGGGATGCTAGAAACGATCCTCACAGGTTCATGTGTTTGAACACTTGGTCCTCAGCTGGCAGAACCATCTTGGAAGACTGTGGAACCTTTCAGAGAGAACCCAGAAAGCAAATCCTAGCAGCCAGGAGCCACTGCCCCGGCTGTGCCTTGAGGACCACCGCTGCTGAGGTGCGAGGACCTGCCGCAGAGCCTGTGGGACGCGATAAGTCATAGCCTATAAATATGCATCACACCCTGCGTCTCACTCATTTCAGAGTGTGGGCTCGCTTACCCTTCACAAATCCTCTTGTCGCTTTCAAAAAGGCTCCGGCTTAGAGAACCTTTCTGCTATTATAAATAGACGCCGGCCAGAGACCCACGCCTGTGAGCAAGTCAAGATGCTGGTGCTGAAAGATGGCAGAGCTCACCTCCTGCCTGACCAAGGATCATTTTTTAAAAAAAAAAATATTTTTATGTATTTATCTTTGGAAGGAGAGAGAGTGAGAAAAAGAAAATGGGCGCACCAGGGCCTCTCGCCACTGTAAGCAAACTCCAGGTGCATACACCACCTTGTTTATCTGGCTTAATGTGGATACTGGGGAATCAAACGTGGGTCCTTAGGCTTTGCTAGTAAGCACCTTTAACCACTGAGCCATCTCTCCAACCCCTGACTCAGGATCATTTTAACAAAACTAGCCTTGTCAGAGTGCCCTCTCTCTGATGTGTGTGCATGTGTGTGTGTTTGTAAAGCACTTACAACAGTGGCCAATGGCTAGCAAGTATTCATAAGCACTTGCTAAATAAATATGTCCCGGGCTGGAGAGAGAGCTCAGTGGTTAAGGCACTTGCCTGCAAAGCCGAATGACCCAGGTTCAAGTCCCTAGTACCCACATAAAGCCGAGTGCACAAAGTGGTGCATGTATCTGGAGTTTGTTTGAAGTGGCTAGAGGCCCTACCACACTTACTCTCTCAATCTGCCTCTGTGTTTCCTGATAAATAAATAAAATATAAAATAAATATGTTCAGAGCTAGAGTTGCCTAGTGTACACAGAAGGGGGGGTCCAACTGCCGCTGACAGGGCAGGCGGTGTGACATAGCTTTCATCCCGGTCACTCCAGCTCTCTGGCCGGTCCTCCTTGAGACCATTGACCTGGAGCTGAGCAAAAATGGTGGCCTACTCCCCCATTTCTTCTGGGGTGATGACTGCGTGGCCTAGACGGTGTCATGGGAGCAACAACGCCTCGGCGGTGGCTCCTGGGCCCACGGATGCACTCCTGGGATAAGGGAGCTGCAGGTGCCACGGTCAACTGTGTGGCGATGATGATACCCCAGCCTGTGACTTTTCACGCTTCTCAAGCTGTGTAAAAATGAAGCGTAATCGGGCCGATCTATAGATAGACAGCTCCCGTTCCTGCGCTTGCCGAACGAGGGTGGGTGTGTTGAGACATTTGCATAAAGCTGATGGGTGGTGGCTGGCTTGCTTGTTTGTCACCTCCTCGAAGCAGAGCTGGGAAAGCAGTGAGACTAAGGGAAGGAAAACGGAAGAACTGAAGCTCTTCCAAATGAAAGGAAGAATATAGCGCGTCTAAAATCAGGTTTCTGAATCTCTGTCTCAAGTCACAAACGGACAGGGTTTGTTTTTTTTTTTTAAGCCCAGAAAAGCTGGCCCCTGGGTGGACTGTGAGGGATGGAAGGCGTTGGGATCTGTCTTTGCAGGCCTTCTCCCAGCCTTTTTCCTGCGAATCCATAAGGAGGAGATGTAATTGTCTGTTTGCTATGTACAGGGATATTTAGACATGCAAATGAGCACAGCTTGTTAATGAGCTGAGGGTGATTACCCTGCAGGGAGCTGCCAGCCCTAGCTGAACAATAGGTGAAGGGACACCAGGTGTCTATAAAGGGGGGAGAGGGGAGCCCCAGCCTTTTTTGCCTCCAGCCCCTACCTCCGCATCACCGACCTGAGTGCAAAACAAAACGGGGGGGGGGGCAGGCTCCTTCAGAATCTGAATCAACTGAGGGAAGATGGGGGGCTCCTGAGCTGGCATGACTTCTCAGGGGCCGTCATGAGTGGGTAGCCACTGCCACCCTCCCGATGGGGAAACCCTGTGGAGTCCACAGGTTTCCTTGTGCCTCTTTGGGCAGCGTTTGGCCCCTGGGCAATGGCTGGGAATCTGCGTGCTTTATATAGGTCGGGGCAAGTTCTTATAAGGGTAAACCAGAAGTAAGCCATCTGCTTTGGATGTATAGGGAGACTGGCTTTGTATTAGTGGGAAGGGTGAAGACTTTGGAATTTTATAAACCTGAATTTATTGGGCCAGGCCCTTCAGACATATAGTATCCATGAGCCTTAGCCAACAGGGTGCCGACCGCATATCTAATTTTCCTCTGCTGATAAGAGGCAGGACTTAGCTGGTCACATGATCCCATGTTACTTGGGTTACCTCGTGTGGGGGATCAGTACAGAAGAATCTTGAATAAAACTTCTTTTGCTCAGGCAGAGCCCAGCCTGCATATCCCAGGGCCCAAAGCCAGCAAGCTCCAAGCAGATTTGCAACGTACTTTCAGAACTGTTGTTCTGAGATACTTCAGAGCAAGGCAGGACACTGTCACCGACCCCCTCCCCCCAATCAGACTTCTGGGCTTTGTGACACCCAGACAAAAAAGAACACAAGCTTTGGCTCGGGGATATAGCTGCAGTTGGCAGAGTGCCTGCATCACATGCACGAAGCTCAGGGTTCAACTCTCAGCCCTGTATAAGCCAGGTGTGGTGATGCACACCTGAATCCCAGCACCGTGGAGGCACAGAGGCAGGAGGATCAGGAGTTCAAGTTGGAGACCAGCCTGGCCTACATGAGAATCTGTCTCATAAAGAAACAAAAAAGGCAGGGCGTGGTGGCACACGCCTTTAATCCCAGCACGCGGGAGGCAGAGGTAGGAGGATCGCTGTGAGTTCGTGGCCACCCTGAGACTCCATAGTGAGTTCCAGGTCAGCCTAGGCTACAGTGAAATCCTATCTCAAAAAACCAAAAATAAATATATAAATAAAAATAAAGAAAGAAAAGAAAAGTAAAGTAAATAAGTAAAAGTATAGCTGGGCTTGTAGCTCAGTTGGTAGAGTGCTTGTCTGACATGCATGAGGCCCTAGGTTCAATCCCTATCACCACATAAACCTGGAATCCCAGCACTCTGGAGGTGGAGGCAAAAGGATTATAAATTGAAGGTCATTCTCGAGTACATAACAATTTGGATGCTAGCTTGGGATACATGAGACCTTGTCAGAAAAATGTGGTGCATGCCTTCAATCCCAGCACTCAGGAGGCAGAGGTAGGAGGATCACCATGAGTTCAAGGACCACCCTGAGACTACATAGTGAATTCCTGGTCAGCCTGGGTTAGAGTGAGACCCTACCTCAAAAAACCAAAAAGAGGGCTAGAGAGATGGCTTAGCGGTTAAGGCGCATGCCTGTAAAGCCTAAGGACCCTGGTTCGATTCTCCAGGTCCCACGTAAGCCAGATGCACATGGTGGCGCATGCATCTGGAGTTCGTTTTCAGTGGCTGGAGGCCCTGGCACACCCATTCTCTCTCTCTCTCTCTCTCCTTCATTGTCTCTAATAAATAAATAAAAATAAATCTTAAAAAAAAAACAAAAAGAAAGAAAGAAGGAAAGATAGAAAAAAGAAAAAGAAAAATAGAAAGAATCCAGGTGTGGTGACACATGCCTTTAATTCCAGCACTTGGGAGGCAGAGATAGGAGGATCGCTGTGAATTTGAGGCCAGCCTGAGACTACATAGTGAATTCCAGGTCAGCCTAGGGCTAGATCAAGACTTTACCTCAAAAAAAAAAAAAAAAAAAAAAGAAAGAAAAGAAAAGAAAGGTCTGGAGCGATGGCTTAGTGGTTAAGGTGCTTGCCTGCAAAGCCAAAGGACCCAGGTTCAGTTCTCCAGGAGCCATATAAAGTCACATGCACAAGGTGGCACACGGGCATCTGGAGTTCATTTGCAGTGGCTGAAGACCCTGGTGTGCCGATTCTCTCCCTCCCTCTCTCTCTAATAAATAATAAATAAATAAATAAAAATAAAATAGAAGGAGGGAGGGGAGAAAGAGAAGAAGGAAGGAAAGAAGGGAGGGAGGGAAGGAAAAAGGGAGGGAGGGAGGGTGGAAGGAAAGAAGAAAGGAAGGGAGGGAGGGAGGGAGGAAGGGAGGGAGAGAGGAAGGATAGATGATTTAGGTGTAGTGGCGAATGCCTTTAATTCCAGCACTCAGGAGCTGAGGTAGTACTACAGTGAGTTCAAGGGCAGCCTGAGCTAGAGTGAGTTCCAGGTCAACCTGGGCTAGAGTGAGACCTTGCCTCAAAATCAGGAAAAAAAAAGGGGGGGGCGGGGGAGGCAGGAAAGAAGGAAGAGAAAAGAAATAAAAGCATTGGCTTTCCACCAAAGTGAACTGTCTTTTGTTTGAGCTTGCATGGACTCCCATGAAAGGCTTGAAACTGTCTCAAAATAGACCAAATCTTTATGAGGTCCCCTCAAATCCTGACATCTGCCACGTGGCTGGATGGCTCCAAAATCAAGACATGTCGTAACCTTCTATTAAGGACATTTGACTCTTCACCATGTCACTACAGCATCAGTCGACCCAGCCCATAAATATGGATGCTATGCTAACAAGACTTATTGCTAATTGAGTGGCAGTGGAGGGCAGGCGAGGGGTGGGGGGTGCATACAGAGAGTGGTGTTGAGAACAAGGAACAATCATTAGGGTTTAATAAATGGTAATTTGCTCCTCACTCCTGCATGTGTCAGAGGCTGGGGAGCGAAATCACGGGGTCCCTTCAGGAAAATGGAATGTGGTATGTATGCCACGACAGCTTTATTTTGATTCTCGTGTTGCTCAGGATTGAAATTAATTCTCATTTACCTACACATCCTCGTTCCTGAAAATAACCTCCTGTGGACCAGTGGAGGAGACAATTAGATAAAGATTTATTAGTGGGACCAAATTTCAAGTAGAGTTACAGAACAAAGAGGTCAGAACTCCAAAGGCAAAGCAAAGCAAACAATTCAAACAGTTTATCTGATCCTTGAATCATTTTTGTTCTAATGAGTGTTTGAATCGCTTTAATAATTGCTCCGAGCCAGGTGTGGTGGCACTTGCCTTTAATCCCAGCACTCGGGAGGCTGAGGTAGGAGGATCGCAGTGAGTTCGAGGCCAGCCTGGGATTACAGAGTGAGTTCCAGGTCAGCCTGGGCTAGAGTGAGACCCTACCTTGAAAAATAAAATTGCTGCCATCCTCTGTTTTGGTGTGAGTGAAGACCTAGCTAACAGCTTTGGCACTAAAGAACAGAAGTCATGCGTCTGTGGAGAGAGAGAGCAGGAAAGCTAGGTAAGCCTCCCTCTCCCTGGCTGTGGGGTAGCAGGTAGGGTCAGGGCAGAAATGAGCTGGGGTTGATGGGGATGATGGGGATGATGGATGGGGTTGATCTTGAAGCTAGACACAAGAAAACAAGCAAAGTTGAAAATACATAGAAGGCGCCAGAGAGATGGATCAGCAGTTAATGACACTTTCTTACAGAGCCTGATGGCCCTGGTTCGATGACCCAGTAGCCATGTAAAGCCAGATGCACAAAGTGGCACATACATCTGGACTTTGTTTGTAGTGGTAAAGAGGCCCTGGTGTGCTTACTGTGCCCCCTGCTCTGTTTGCTAGGAAATAATAAATAAAAAAGTATTTTAAAAGTTTGTTTAAAAGAAAAAAAGGGGGTGCTGAAGAGATGGCTTAGCAGTTAAAGTGCATGCCTGTGAAGCCTAAGGACCCAGGTTCAATTCTCCAGGTCCCACATAAGCCAGATGTACATGGTGCCACATACATCTAGAGTTCATTTGCAGTGGCTAGAGACCCTGGTGTGCCCATTCTCATTCACTCTCTTTCTCTCTCTCTCTCTCTCTTCCCTCCTCTGTCTGTCTCTAACAAATAAAAATCTTTTTAAAAAAAGAAAAAAGGGCTGGAGAGATGGTTTAGCAGTTAAGTCACTTGGCTTAGCAGTTAAGTCAGTTGCCTGAGAAGCCTAAGGACCCATGTTTCACTCTCTAGGTCCCACATAAGCCAGACACACAAGGTGATGCAAGCACACAAGGTTGCACATGTACACAAAGTGGTGCACATGTTTGGGGTTTGATTGCAGTGGCTGAGGCCCTAGCACACCAATTTCTTCTCTCTCTCTCATAAAGGCATCTGCCACCATGCCCAGAAAATAAAAAAAGTTTATTAAAAAGGCTGGGTGTGGGGCTGGAGAGATGGCTTAGTGGTTAAGCGCTTGCCTGTGAAGCCCAAGGACCCTGGTTCGAGGCTAGATTCCCCAGGACCCATGTTAGCCAGATGCACAAGGGGGCACACATGTCTGGAGTTCGTTTGCAGTGACTGGAAGCCCTGGTGCGTCCATTCTCTCTGTCTCTATCTGCCTCTTTCTCTCTCTGTTGCTCTCAAATAAATAAATTAATTAATTAAAATAAATAAACAAATAAAAAAGGCTGGTGTGGCAGTTTATGCCTTTAATCCTTGCACTCAGGAGGCAGAGGTAGGAAGATCTCTATGAGTTCAAGGTCAGCCTGAGACTAAATAATGAATTCCAGGTCAGCCTGGACTAGAATGAGACCCTATCTCTAAAAAACAATAATAAAGTAGATAAATAAGTAATGAGATAAATAAATAAATAAGATTGAACCTATCCGTACATATCCATAACCTATACATACGACTATGTATGCACACGTATACACACCCCACACAAACACCAGCAAAGAAGAGAAATTAATGACAGCTGATTGTGGTGGTTTTTAAATTCCACAAATTATCTGACATTCCTCCTTTCAGAGGGTTGGACATTTTTCTCTGCTTGACCTGGGTTGGACTTAGTGTCTGGCTTCTATGACTTGTGCTTTTCTTGCGGTGGGGGAAATTGAACCCAGAGCTTTGTGCATGCAAGGCGTGAGCTCTACTGCTGAGCTCCAAGGCCAAGCGTGCCTTGACTCTACTGGGGAAAACAGAGCAGCACTGATGACGTGTGACTTCCACGGTGACATCATAAAGGGCTTTGCAGGCTCTCTGTATTGGACAAGCGCGTACTTCCACGCACGAGGACACAGCGGCCTATGGAAATGTTCATTCAGGAAAGAACTGAGGTCTCGTGCCAACAGTTACGGGAGTGTGCCAGTCTTGGAAGCAGACCCTCCAGCCCTAGCCAAGCCTTCCCATGACTGTGACCCCCACGGACATTTGGCCGCAAACTCATGACAGACCGTGAGGGAAAGCCACCAGTCTTAACCACTCCTGATCCCAAACCCTCAGAGACTAAGCCATCTAATAAATGCATGTTATTTTCAGCTACCAAGTTTGGAAGTAACTTGTTACACAGTAACAAATAATATACTAATCATAGCTAAGGTTTTCTGCACTTGGATATGCGGCAAGGTCTACATATATATTAACTTATTTAAATCTCGTGCCACTCCTGAGAGAGAGCTACCATTACAAATGCCATTTTGTGGATGAGGGAACTAAAGGGTACAAAGTGTCGTACAGGCTGTTAAAGCCCTTTCCTGGATCGGTTCACACACACCCCAACTGCTGTGAGTATTGGTAGCATGTCAGGTTGACACAAGTGGGTCCCCCAAGTGTAGGTGTATTGAGTGACTTTTCCTGGGGAAATTGAGCAAGCCTCTCTGTTCGCTTCAAATAGGGCACTAATAACAGGCCAAAGAAATGATTCCACGTATCTGGAGTTCATTTGCTGGGCATGGTGGCATGGGCCTTTAATCCCAGCACTAGGAAGGCCAAGATAGGAGGATCCCTCAGACTACATAGTGAATTCCAGGTCAGCCTGGGCTAGAGCGAAACCCTACCTCAAACTCCTCCCCACCCCACCCCAAAAAAACCCAAAAAACTAATGGGGCTGGGGTCTGGGGAAATGGCTCAGAACTAAAATGATAAGACCTCTTGCTTTTTTATTTTTATTTTTTTGAGGTAGGGTCTCACTGTAGCCCAGGCTGACCTGGAATTCCTTATGTAGTCTCAGAGTGGACTTGGACTCATGGAGACCCTCCTACCTCTGCTTCCCAAATGCTGGGATTAAAGGCGTGCGGCACCACGCCCAGTTTAAGAGCTCTTGCTTTAAAAATGGCAAGGACATGAGGGCCTGAGTTTGATCCCCAGCACCCATGTAAAAAGCCAGGTCTGCGCACGCTTGCCTGTAACCCTAGTCGTGTGGGGTGTTGAGCCAGACAAACTGCTGGGGTTCACTGGTCAGCCAGCTCCAAGGACAGAGTTACACACGTGACAGAGGTGGACACCAGCAAATTTCTCTGGCTTCTGCGTGCATGGGGAGTGCACAAAAGCACACACGTGCCAGGCATGGTGGCTCATGCCTTTAATCCCAGCACTTGGGAGGCAGAGGTAGGAGGATTACCATGAGTTCGAGGCCACTCTGAGACTCCATAGTGAATTCTAGGTCAGCCTGGGCTAGAGTGAGACCCTACCTTGAAAACCCCCCCAAAAAAAGCACACACATGTGCACGCACTGTACATACACACAGCACACATACTGCGCATACATAACCGCTAAGCCATCTCTCCAGCCCCATGATTTTGTATTTATTTATTTGAATATGTTTATTTTTTTTAATTTTTATTTTTTTTAGTTTTTCAAGGTACGGTCTCACTCTGGCCCAGGCTGACCTGGAATTCACTACGTAATCTCAGGCTGGCCTCGAATTCACAGCGATCCTCCAACCTCTGCCTCCCGAGTGCTGGGACTAAAGGCGTGTGCCACCACACCCGGCTGAATATGTTTATTTTTATTCTTATTTATTTGAGAGAGAGAGAGAAAATGGATGCACCAGGGCCTCCAGCCACTGCAAATGAACTCCAGACGCATGTGCCACCTTGTGTCGGGAGTTCATTTGCAGTGACTAGAGGCCCAGACATACCCATTGTCTACCTCTCTCTCTCAAATAAATAAATAAATAAATAATATATTTTTAAAAACCCAAGTTGGGCTGGGTGTGGTGGCGCATGCCCTTAATCCCAGTACTCAGGAATCAGAAGTAGGAGGAATGCTGTGAGTTCGAGGCCGCCCTGAGACTACATAGTGAGTTCCAGGTCAGCCTGGGCTAGAGTGAGACTCTACCTCAAAACAAAGAAAAGAAAAGAAAAGCACGTAGCTTGCTGAGCACGCCCTATGTCACTTGAGTCTGGTCACACTTCACTGGTGATGCACACCAGGATTATCCTCTCTCTGTCATCCTCTCTCCTCTCTCAGCCTGGGCTATAGAGAGACTCTACCTCAAAAAACCAAAAAAAAAAAAAAGAAGAAGAAGGAGGAGAAAGAGAAAGAGAAAGAGAAGAAGAAAAAAGAAAGAAAGAAAAAAAAGAAAGATTAAGTCCTGGAAAGATGGCTCAGTGGTTAAAGGCTCTTGCTTGCAAAGCCCAATGGCCCAAGTTCAAATCCCCAGTATCCATGTAAAGTGGCACATACATCTGAAGTTCATTTGTAGTGACAAAGAGGCCCCGGCACTCCTATTCTCTCTCCCCCCTTAGAAATAAAATTTTAAAAAAGACATGGAGCAGGTCTGAGATGACACCCAGACACCATAGGGC
Source organism: Dipus sagitta (assembly GCA_036346955.1). Taxonomy (NCBI): domain Eukaryota; kingdom Metazoa; phylum Chordata; class Mammalia; order Rodentia; family Dipodidae; genus Dipus; species Dipus sagitta. The sequence goes on from CM070778.1 coordinate 54,128,066, forward strand.
ATGACAGAGGAGTTCCAAGACAGGGCTCCCGCCTGCTGCCTCCTTTAGCAGGACAGGTCAGCGCTTACATGTACAACAGGATACAGCTCAGTGGTGGTACACGTGCCTAGAATGCACAAGACCTTGGATTCAAAACCTAGTACTGGTTAAAAAAAACAAGCCGGGCATGGTGGTGCGCGCCTTTAATCCCAGCACTCAGGAAGCAGAGGAGGGCAGAACTTCTAAGAGCTCGAGGTCACCCTGAGATTACATAGTGAATTCCAGGTCAGCCTGGGCTAGAGTGAGACCCTACCTCAAAAATACCAAAAACAAAAAACAAAAAAGCAAAAAAACAAACAACAACAACAAAAAACCCAAGCAGTACTGGGGAGATGGCTCAGCAGTTAAAAGCACTTGCTTGTAAAACCTGCCAGCATGGATGGGTTCAATTCCCTACTACACACATTGTGGTACTTTGAATGTGGTAGTTTAAATCTATGGCCCCATAAACTCAGTCTTTTTTTTTTTTTTTTAATTTGACACAGAGAGAAAGGGATATAGGGAGAGAGGGAGGAAATGGGCATGCCAGGGCCTCCAGCCACTGCAAACGAACTCCAGGCACATGCGCTACCTTGTGCATCTGGCTTATGTGGGATCTGGAGACTGGAACCTGGGTCCTTAGGTTTTGCACGCAAGTGCCTTAACCATTAAGCTATCTCTCCAGCCCAGACTCCCCCATTTTTGATTAAATATCCCACTTGAGCCCCTAGCAGGCAGATCCCTACTACAAAGGGGTGTGTAACTGGGGGTGGGTCCTGGAGCCCAGCCCCAAGGTGTGTTTGGTAGCAAATCTCCATTGCGGCCCAAAGGAGTGGAGCGCAGTTCGAGTTCCGGCTGCTTCGTCCATGCTTGCTTGTGGTTCTGGCTGCTGGTGGTTTCCCTCTGCTTGGACCTATGAAAGGAAACCAGCTTCTTCCACCATTGAAGCACCACCTGAAACTTCCCCTGGATCTGTAAAGCCTGAAATAAACCTCTTTCCTCCCATAAGCTGGGTCTGTTTGGGTGGTTGTCCCAGCAACTTGTAGCTGCCTGTTACACACATAGAGTCAGACATACAAAGTGGTGCATGCATCTAGAATCCTTGTGCAAGGAGAAGAGGCCCCAGTGTGCCCATTCTCTCTCTCTCTCTCCCTCTCAAATAAATAATTAAAAATATTTAAAAATAAACAAACAGGGCTGGAGAGATGGCTTAGTGGTTAAGGGCTTGCCTGTGAAGCCTAAGGACCCCAATTCGAGGCTCGATTCCCCAGGACCCACGTTAGCCAGATGCACAAGGGGGCGCACGCGTCTGGAGTTCGTTGCAGTGGCTGGAGGCCCTGGCACAACCATTCTCTCTCTCTCTCTATCTATCTATCTATCTCTATCTCTCTCTCTCTATCTGCCTCTTTCTCCCTCTGTCTGTCGCTCTCAAATAAATAAATTAAAATAAATTAAAACAAGCAACAACAAACAATAACCACAACAATTTAAAACAATAGAAGCTGGGCATGGTGACACACACCTTTCATCCTAGCATTCAGGAGAAGAGGTAGGAGTATTGCTGTGCGTTCAAGGCCAGCCTGGAAGTACAGAGTGAGTTCCAGGTCAGGCTGGGCTAGGGTGAGATCCTACCTCAAAAACAAACAACAAACAAACAAACCAATAAAACTGGTGTAACACAACTGGGTGGGTGTACACATGTAATTCCATGCCATGAATTTTGGACCAGCCTGGGCTACATAGTAAATCCTGGGCTACATCACGAGACTATCTCAAACAATAATAACAAAAACGAAGCCTTGTAGCACAGATCAGGTGTTTGGATCGACAAGTGCTCACTGAAGAAGGAATGAATGAAGTCTGCCGCCTGCACGTGAACGGCCCTAGTGCTCAGGGGCCCTGAGTACGATGCATGAGGAGAAGGCCGCCGCTTGCTGCGGTTTGGCAGTGGAGCACTGCCTCCTTATGTATGTGCCAGGTTTTCATCATTTGCTATCCACACTTAGGGGATTAATTCCCTGGTAAGTGCAGCTAGTAACACACCGGCCAGCCAGACGACAGATATAGATAACAGCAGCCAGGCTTGCAATTCGCATCCCATTGACAGGCCTTCAGCGAACAGAGAAAGAGCAGCTGAAAGCTTCCATTCAAAGCTGGTGACAATAAGTTACAAGTGACTGTGTGTGTGAAGGGCAAGTGAGAGGTGGGTAGGAGGAGGGTGGGCAGCCAGCGCTGCTCTTTGTGCCAGCAGTGATCGGAGGGCCGGACAGATCGTGTGCATCAAGAGCCCACTTGGGTTTTAGGGAAATGATTAAAGTTTCCCAATTTAGAAAACAAAAGTATAACAGCTTATGTTTGTCTCGTTTGCACACAATGCTTTTAGAACCTTTAGGACTGTAAAGTGAATATGATCAAAGTATATTAAATGGCTGTATGGGCTGGAGAGATGGCTTAGCAGTTAAGCGCTTGCCTATGAAGCCTAAGGACCCGAGTTCGAGGCTCAATTCCCCAGGACCCACGTTAGCCAGATGCACAAGGGGGTGCATGCATCTGGAGTTCATTTACAGAGGCTGGAAGCTCTGGCGCGCCCATTCTCTCTCTCTCTCTCTCTCTCTCTCTCTCTCTCTCTCTCCCTCCTTCTCTCTGTCACTCTCAAATAAATAAACAAAAAAAAAATGGCTGTATGGAAATGTTATAATGAAGTCCATCACTCTCTATAATTAAAAAAGAATCCAGAGACCGGAGTGTGGTGGCGAGCACTCGGGAGGCAGAGGTAGGATCGTGAGACACTACCTCGAAAAAAAAAAAACAAAACAAAACAAACAAAAATCCAAGGATGGAGTGATGGCTCAGCAGTTAAGGCACTTAACCTTCAAAGCCTGGGTTCAACTCCCCAGTACCCATGTAAAGCCAGATGAACAAAGTGGCACTTGCATCTGGAGTTCATTTGCAGTAGCTAAAGGCCCTGGTATGCCTATTCTCTCTCTTCTCTCTCTTTCTGCTTGCAAATAAATAAAATATTTTTAAAAACTATAAAGTGAATATGATCAAAGTATATGTTTGTATGGACATGTCCATTACTCTATATAATTCGAAAAAGAATCCCATCATTATGGAAATGGCAGTTATTTATTTTTCTTTGAGACAGGGCCTCATGTAGCCCAGGCTTGCCTTAATCTTACTATATAGCCAAGAATGACCTTGAGCTTCTAGTCCTCCTGCCTCTGCCTCCTGAGTGTTGGGATTGCCGGAGTGGACTGCCATGCCTGCTTTAGGCAGTGCTGGGGATCCAACCTGGGGCTTCCTGCGTGCTCCACATCGCAGCCCCACGAGTTCGTGACAGGTAGAATTGTCCAGTGGCTCTGGAGCCTGGGATAATGGAAACAGTCAAGATGTGCCTTAGCCTGATTCGCTAATTTGCCCAGGCCTTCTCCTTCTGCATCTTTTTGTCTTTTTATACCTGTGAAAATATTTTCTGTGAACTTCCAATGATTAACTGTTTTAGATTTAAGGCTGGCGAAGTGGCACAGCGGAAACGCTCATTGTCCAAGCTGGAGTAACTGAGTTCAATCCCCAGATCCCACATGAAAACTTACTCGATGGCAGGTCCCCTCTCAGAAAGCTTTGTTCTTTCACTTTACTTATTTTATTTTCATTTATTTATTTGAGAGAGAGAGAGAGAGAATGGGTACACCAGGGCCTTCGACCACTGCAAATGAACTCCAGATGCATACGCCACCTTGTGCATCTGCCGTACATGGGTCCTAGGGAATCAAAACAGTCCTTTGGCCTTCCAGGAAAGCACCTTAACCACTGAGTCATCCCTCCAGCCCTATTTATTTATTTATTTTATTTTTACTTATTTATCTCCAAGCATAAAGAGATAGAGAGAAGAGAGTGAGCAAGCAAATGAACCCCAGACGCATGTGCCACTTTGTGCATCTAGCTTACGTGGACACCGGGCAAATCGACCCCAGGTTGTTAGGCTTTGCAAGCAAATGCCTTAACCACTGAACAAACTCCCCAGCCCTCTTTCACTTTTTTAAACATAAAATATTTTATTATTTATTTATTTATTTGAGAGAGGGAAAGAGGCAGAGTGAGAGAGAGAGAGAGACAGAGAGGGAGAAAATGGGCATACCAGGGCTTCCAGCCACTGCAAATGAACTCCAGATGCATGTGCCACCTTGTGCATCAGCCTTACCGTGGGTCCTGGGGAATCAAACCAAGGTCCTTTGGCTTTGTAGGCAAGCACCTTAACCGCTAAGCCACCTCTCCAGCCCACTCTTTCACTTTTTTATACAATAAAGTTATTTTCCTCTTTGCAATATGCTTTTTTCCCCCTGTAAATTTGCTTTCTCTCTGTAATAAAGTTTCTCTTTTAAAATTATTTATTTATTTATTTATTTGCAAGCAGAGAGAGAGAGAGAAAAGACAGACAGAGAGAGGGAGAATGGGGCCTATAGCCACTGCAAATGAACTCAAGATGTGCCCCCCCCCTTGTGCATCTGGTTTATGTGGGTCCTGGGGAATCGAACCTGGGTCCTGTGGCTTCGCAGGCAAATGCCTTAACCACTAAGCCATCTCTATAGCCCAAAGTTTCTCTTTTAAAATTCACCCTTCATTGTCAATGAGATTCAGTCTTCAATTTCCACGAGACAGACAACTCAGCAGAGCTTCGGTCCCTGTTGAGTCTGGCACCCTGCTTCCTGAGTTAAACTCCCCTGACAGCTGAGACGGGGCTCTGTGGCTTTCAAAGAGACCTGTTACACTATCTCTTCCAGAGAATCACAGTGATAAGAGAACGAGTTACTAAGCACCAAGCACTGAGAGGAGCATCTGTCACGTGGTACTCCAGCAGTGTTAACTCCTGCTGTTGACTTTAGTCTGGGGCTAGTAACAGTATCCACCTCCCAGGCTGTGAGCACGAAAGGAAGCCAAGTGCAATCCACTCAGCACATTGGCCACACTCTAGAGAGACCAGCTCAGCGCGCACACAGAGCATAAGGATCCCTGAAATAACCGTCGTCTTGAGGTTAAGAGGATTTGGTTCCCTTGAGTCCTTGCACTACCCAACCTTTCCTGGAGATGGCTCCCCTGCAGAAGGAGGGAGTCAGGTGGTGTACCCTGGCTTTGTGCGGCTTCAGTACGACACAGGACCATCTGGGCTGGGCTGGGGGGTGGGGGGTAGGGTCACCGGCCCTCATGTGACTCTCTGAGCCTGATTAGCACCCGAGGAGGTGGAAATCTGACCCAACGAGCTCTGGGAGCTCAGGCTCAGATACAATGTCCTTTTCATATCCACTCTGTGTCTGGGGCCAGGACCTGATCATATGCCTGTTTGGACTGAGGGCAAAGGGGACACAGGCCCTGGAGGGAGAGAAGATTAACAATCACCCAAGTCTCAGGAAAAATGACCAGAGACAACCCTCTGGCCTGGAATGTGATAGACGCTTAGGGCCTGGCTGGAGGGAGGATGGTGTAGTTACCTTCTCTACCTTCTTGTTGCTGGGACAAAACACCAAACCAGAAGCAGCTGATGGGAGGAACCAGTTCATTTTGGGCTTAAAGTCTCGAGGGAAGCTTCCTGATGGCAGGGGAAAGATGGCAGAGCACTGGCTGGATATCACCTCCTGGCAGGTAGAAAACAGCAACAGAAGGGTGAGGAAAACTAACAATGGCAAGTTAGGGGCTAATGAACCTCAAGATCCACCCCCCCAAAAACACGCCTCCTCCGGCAGGGCCCCACCTCCCAAATTGCCATCTGTACGAGGGCTTTTGTGAACTGAAGATGAGTCTGTCCTTGGCCCACGCGGAAGTTAGGCGTCAAGTTGGAATGGACTTCGTTGCTTAAATGTGTATAGAGGACCATGATTGGTTGATGGGTCAAGGAGACGGACACAGGCCCGGAGTTCACCGAAAGTCTCAAGGTGGGGCTTGCTGAGGCCAGCCAAAGCCTATAGAGACCAACTTTGTTCTTTTCCCAGAAATCTGTCCTTTCTCTTACCCGGTCAGCATGGTGATTTCATACCCTGCCGCAAGACCTCTTATGCTTCTCTAGTGTTCCCGACATCACTGTTTTAGCCCAACATTCACTTTAACCATTACATTTCTGCGACAAGGACAAAAGACAACACTGCTGCCAATGAATAGCTGAGCTGCAGCCAAGGACACAGGGCGAGACTGTTGACTCTCGAAGGCCCTTCTCCAACTACCTAGCAAGCCTCTTCCTCCTACTCCATCAATACGTTAGTCACCCACCATTGACTAAAACTCAAGACAGGTTCAGCAGACGGCTCAGATCACACAGCCAGCAAAGGATTCTGGCTTCTGAGGCCTCAGGCCATTCTTCCATACGGCTTCCCACTTGGGCCCCCCAAAAGCTCTCCCATGTCATGTTAACACCCACAGCTACCATTACAGATCAATAGGCTGTGAGCCAAGCGAGGCCGGGCTCAGCCACATAGGTGCCTGAAGCGCTGAGGGACGGACCACACTGATTGATTTCTCCGCTGTGTCTTTAAATGTCAGCATGTGCGTGACCAACTCAGACCCTGGGTATAGGAATAAAATGCAGTAGGAAAGGACGTTCTAGCGTGTGGGCCGAGAAGGCGACAGGCAGACGCGCAGCAGCCCGGGCATGTGCACGTGCACGTGTGGGATGGCGTCCTGGGTGGCGGGGAGAGGGGGGGGCCTCCGTGGGCAGCGGGGCATGGGCGTGCAGTGAGAGGGGCACCCTTGACCTTGGGTGGCTGTGAAGCCATTTATGGATGATACCAGCCTAGGAGAGATGGGTGTTAAATCTGATTTAGCTCCTCTGTCTGCCTTGATCGGTTCCTGTTCGAAGCAGTCCCCTTCCTCCAGTTCCCAGAGCCCCTTCATACTCCCTCCTCTGGAAGGGCTCTCTGGGCTTGCCCGAGGAGCCAGGGGACAGACACACACCCATGACGCAGAGAGTCTCTGCTCTCACATAGGACACTGGGAGGATAAGAGAGGAAACAGGAAAGGGACCTCAGAGGCTTGTGTGCAATAAACCAAGAAAGTGAGGCCCTGTGAGAAAGACTTGATGGGGAGGGGACAAGGGAAAAAAAGCAAGGAGACCCAGAAGGGCTTCTCGGAGGACTTGACATCTCAGAGGAGATCTTGGTGTCACTCTCAGATTGGCAGGAAGAGCTTTCCAGGCAGGGAACAGCAGAGACAAAAGCCCTGTAGCAGGGGCCTGCCTTAGCGTTTGGACCCCATGAGCAGGCTTGCGTGGTGACACAGAGGGCGGGTGTCAAAGAGACAGCCAGCTCTGCAGCTCTGTCCCTGAGGAGTGGCTCTCCTGGATGAGCAGTCCAGGATCACCAGCAGGACTGAGCACTGGTCCCCCCCCTCTTTTTTTTTTTTTTCCCCTCGCCCACCCACGTCTCTAGACTTGGCTTTGGGCTGGCCTTCGCTTGCCCCACAATCTGGATAAAGGATTCCACCCAGTGTAACTTTTACCCAGCATTGCCTGGGAAGGAGAGGCAGTGTGGGAGGATCCTGGGGACCTGCCAGAAGAGCAACTTCCCACCTTCTTCCTCCAGCCTCAGCCTACCTCACCTCCTGGCTAAGTGTGAGCTCACCCAAATCTGTCCCAGACTCGTCTCTGGGCCTCTTCTCCTGTTGCCCTCTCATTTGCCTGACACAAATGATTCCAACTTGGTAAAGACATTCCTGATACTCTTTTAAAAAAAAAAATATTTTATTTATTTATTTGCAAGCAGAGAGATACAGACGGAAAGAAAGGATAGAGAGAGAGAGAGAGAGAGAGAGAGAGAGAATGGGCACGCCAGGGTCTCTAGCCACTGCAAAGGATCTCCAGGTGCATGTGCTACTTTGTGCATCTGGCTTTACGTGGATATTGGGGAATTGAAACCAGGTCGTTAGCCTTTGCAGGTCAACACCTTTTTTTTTTTTTGATTGTTCTATGTAGTGTCTCAGTCTAGCCTAGGTTGACCTGGAATTCACTCAGTAGTCTCACGGTGGCCTTGAACTCACAGAGATACTCCTACCTCTGCCTCCCGAGTCCTGGGATTAAAGGCATGCGCTACCATGCCAGGCTTTTTTTTTTTTTTTTTAGGTAGGATCTCACTCTAGCCCAGGCTGACCTGGAATTCACTATGTAGTCTAAGGGTGGCCTTGAACTCATTGTGATCCTCCTACCTCTGCCTCCCAAGTGCTGGGATTAAAGGCATACGCCACCATGCCCAGATGGCTTGTTTATTTTTTGAGACAAGATTTCATGTATTGCAGGCTGACTTTGAACTCCTAATCCTCCTGCTTCTACCTCCCAAGTGCTGTGGTTACAGACACACTATACTACACCTACTAGCTTGGTTTGTTTTTGTGTTTGTTTGGGTTTTTTTGTTCTCTTTGTTTAGTGTTGAGGAACAGTCTTACATTGTAGTTCAGGCTGCACTGGAGCTCACTGTGTAGCCTCTGCTGGCCTCGAACTCACATCAATCCTGCCTCAGCCTCCCTAAGTGCTGGGATTGGAGGAACCAGTCACCATGTCTGGCTGTTGGCTTTTTATTTTAAAGATATATATATTTTTTTAATTAATTAATTTATTTATTTGAGAGTGACAGACAGAGAAAGAGGCAGATAGAGAGAGTGAGAGAATGGGCGCGCCAGGGCCTCCAGCCACTGCAATCGAACTCCAGACACGTACACCCCCTGGTGCATCTGGCTTACATGGGTCCTGGGGAGTTGAGCCTCGGACCGGGGTCCTTAGGCTTCACAGGCAAGTGCTTAACCACTAAGCCATCTCTCCAGCCCGGCTTTTTATTTTATTTATTTATTTTTTTAGAATGGGGGTGTCAGGGCCTCCAGCCACTGCAAATGAGCTCCAGATGCATGCACCACCTTGTGTATCTGGCTTATGTAGGTTCCTGGGGAATCGAACCTGGGTTCTTAGGCTTTGCAGGCAAGCGCCTTAACTGCTAAGCCATTTCTCCAGCTCTTATTGGCTTGTTTTAATGTCCCTCTCATGTTTGTGTGAAGATTTCTTTGATCTTTCATCTCCTTTCATCATAAACTGTAGCTTCCCAAATACCTACCTCTTCCCTGGTACTGCAAGGTCTATGGAAGGCTGTTCACATGTGGGCTTGGCCATATCCTGGCTGTGAGACATTTGGCAAAAAAAAAAAAAAAAAAAAAAAAAAAAAAGACTTCATTTTTCCAGATCTTAGCTATCTTTGATTCCTCCTCCAAGCCAGAGTTCCAAAGCTGAAATGCACCAGGAAGTCATCGCAGGAAGCACCAGTAAGCAAATGGGGAAGAGAACCCCACATGGGGTACAGCAGCAACAAGTTACTGCACTGAGCAACTTTGCAAAGCTGCATAGGAGGCTGCTCCGTAACTGTTTCTTTCCGAGGTAGGGTCTCACTCTAGCCCAGGCTAGAACCTGGAATTCACTGTGGAGTCTCAAGACGGCCTTGAACTCATGGTGATCCTCCTAGCTCTGCCTCCCAAGTGCTGGGATCAAAGTCATGCACCACCACGCCTGGCTACCTGGGAGCTTAAAAACCTATGGCTGCAGGCTCAGAAGATGGCTCAGCAGTTAAAGGTGTAAAGTCTGCTGACATGGGTTTGATTCTCCAGTAGCCATGTAAAGCCAGAAGCACAAACTGGTGCATGCATCTAGGGTTTGTTTGTATTGGCAAGGGGCTCTGGCATGCCCACACTCATCCACGCCCTCTGCTTGCAAATATATATATATATATATTTAAATACTTTATTTTAATTAATTTATTTATTTGATAGAGAAAGGGAGAGAGAGAGAGAGAGAGAGAATGGACGCACCAGGGCCTCCAGCCACTGCAAATGAACTCCAGATGTGTGCACCCCTTGTGCATCTGGCTAACGTGGGTCCTGGGGAATCGAACCTGGGTCCTTTGGCTTTGCAGGCAAATGCCTTGACCGCCAAGCCATCCCTCCAGCCCTATATATATATTTATATATTTAATTAAAAGAACAGGGCTGGAGAGATTGCTCAGTGGTGAAGGCACTTGTCTTCAAAGTCTAATGATCTGAGTTCAATTTCTCCAGGACCCACATAAAGCTAGATGCACAAGGTGGTGCATGTATCTGGAGTTCATTTGCAGTGGCTGGAGACCCTGACACACCCATTGTCTCTCTCTCTCTCCTTGCAAATAAATAAATTTTTAAAAATAAAATAAAGTTGGTGGATGTCTGAGTCCTAGCCACTGGTTGGGATATGATTAACGAGGGATGTCACCTGGCATCAGGATTTTCTTACACTTCCCAGGTGGCCTTATGTGCAGCCAGTGTGAAGAAGTCTCTGGTGAAGAGCACATCTCAGAGCTGCCCCAGGCAAGAGGTGAAGCCTAGGTTGATTCCATCTTCCATCTTCCTTAAGGATATTGCTAGCTTCTTCTGCCCAGAGAACAAATAAAAACCCTCCCAAACACAGATGTCTGCAGTAAGTAGCTTGGAGTATCTTGTGTTGGGGTGGAGGGGAGGGGGCAGGGATGATAAGAAGACTGCTACTGTCTGCTACATATTCATTTTTAAAGTGAGGGTAATGAGCCGGGCGTGGTGGCAAAGGTAGGAGGATTGCTGTGAGTTCAAGGCTAGCCTGAAACTACAGAGTCAGTTCCAGGTTAGCTTGGGCTAGAGTGAAACCTTACTTTAAAAAAAAAAAAAAATAAAAAAGAGCTGGAGAGATGGCTTAGCAGTTAAGCGCTTGCCTGTGAAGCCTAAGGACCCCAGTTCAAGGCTCGATTCCCCAGGACCCACATAAGCCAGATGCACAAGGGGGCTCACGCTTCTGGAGTTCGTTTGCAGTGGCTGGAGGCCCTGGCACGCCCATTCTCTCTCCTCTCTCTCTCTCTCTCTCTCTCTCTCTGCCTCTTTCCCTGTCTGTCTGTTACTCTCAAATAAATAAATAAAAATAAACCAAAATTTTTTTTTAAAAATCAGGCTATCTTTAAAAACAACAACAATAACAACAACAACAAAAAAAAATAAACTAGCCATGCGTGGTGATTCAGCGCCTTTAATCCCAGCACTTGGGAGGCAGAGGTAGGAGGATCACCATGAGTTCAAGGCCGCCCTGAGACTACAAAGTGAATCCCGGTCAGCCTGAGCTAAGAGCGATACCCTACCTCAAAAAACAAAACAAAACAAAATAAATAAATAAATAAATAAAAATTGGGGTAACCATTTTGTAGATTTGCCTAAAGCAAAGGTGTGCTCAGTGCCTGGCATACAGTAAGCACTTAATAAATGCAGGTTGCCTGGACTTTGCTGCGGGTTCTTGCTGTATCCCTTTGCACCCAGTCATGGGCTTTGTGCACAGGGAAGGCCCCACGAGACAGCAGCGCAGGAAACCTGACTCAGGGGCTGCCAGGGCACATCACTCAATCCTGTCGTTCCCGAGACTGGGAAACAGTGTGTCTCCCTAGATAATCTGGTATTTTTAACCTCAGCTGCACATCGGAATCATCTGGGAACTTCAAAAGAAAATACAAACGCCTGCGCCCCACATGTAGGGTTTCTGATTTAATTGGCTTGGGGTGAGGTCTGGGCATCCAGGGTTTGGAACAGCCCCCCCTGGGGATTTTCACACTGCAGACGAGATAATGATTAACCAAAGGGTGCCAGGCTGGGAGGTGAGTGGAGAGAGGGTGGTGGCGTACCCCGCCTCCTGTTCCACCTCAGTCCTTCCCTCTTGTGTGTCCCTCGGGGCTTCAGAGGTAGATTGCAGGTCTGTGAGGCAGGAGCCATCTAGGCACCTTGCACATTCTTTTTTTTTGGTTTTTCAAGGTAGGCTCTCACTCTAGCCCAGGCTAAGTACTCGGGATTAAAGGAGTGCGCCACCACGCCCAGAGAAACCTTGCACATTCTGCCAGGTTTCCCCTTCCATGTCCAGGTTGCACGGCCCTGAAGCACTCTGGCTCACTCCATACATCCTGGCAGAAGGTCGTGCCACCTGTACCTGGCACTACATGAGGCTCAGGGATGCTGCAGGCTTCACAGGCCCCTCAGAGTCCCGCTGGGGCCCCAGTGACAGTCTGTGTGCACGCAGTGGGCCCAGTAGAGTACTCACAAGAGATTTTACTAGATTGATAAGGGACCACGATTAAAAGTAGTGTTTTGAGTTTTTCCTTGTTTTGTTTTGAAACAGTGTTTTGCTGTGTTGACTGCAAATTCCTGGTCCAAGTGATCCTCCTACCCCTGTTTCCCAAGTAACTGGAAAGGCATACACCACTGGGCCTGGCTAATATTCATACTTTTTTAAAATAAGTATATCTGTAGTGTGTTCTTTCTTTAATTTTTTTAAAATTTATTTGAGAGAGAGAGAGAAATAGGCAGGTAGAGAGAGAATGGGTGTACCAGGGCCTTTGGCCGCTGCAAACAAACTCCAGATACATGTGCCACCTTGTGCATCTGGCTTATGTGGGTCCTGAAGAATCGAACCTGGGTCCTTTGGCTTTGTAGGCAAGTGCCTTAACCACTAAGTCATCTCTGCAGCCCCTACATGTTCTGTTTGTTTGTTTGTTTGTTTGTTTGAGGTAGGATCTCACTCTAGCCAGGCTGACCTAGAATTCACTACGTAGTCTCAGGGTGTCCTCGAACTCACAGTGATCCTCCCGAGTGCTGGGATTAAAGGTGAGCGCCACCATGCCTGGCCCCTACGTGTTCTTATGTGTGTTGGGGGGCGGGGTTCACATACACCTGGAGGAGGCTAGCCAGCTAGTCCTAGAGATCCTCCTAGCTCAGTGTTTCTGCCCAGTGCTAGGATTACAGGCATAAGCCACCATGCTCAGCTTTTATGTGGTTTCTGGGGATCCAAACTCAGGTCTTCACATAGCAAGCACTTTTCCCACTGAATTTAGCTGTGGCTATGGCTCAATGGTAGTGTGTTGGCCTAGCATTCATGAGGCCCTGAGTTCAACCCCTAGTATTGAAAAAAAAAAAAAAGAAAGAAAACAGTAAATCTTATTTTAAAATGGTGAAGCAGAGCTGGAGAGATGGCTTAGTGGTTAAGGCATTTGCCTGTGAACCCTAAGCACCCAGGTTTGATTCCCCAGTACCCATGTAAACCTGTAAGCCAGATGCACAGGGTGGCACATGCATCTGGAGTTCGTCTACAGTGACTGGAGGCTCCTGGAGTGCCCTCTCTCTCTCTCTCTCTGTCTCTCTCAAATAAATAAGTTAAGTATATTTTTTTAATTGGAATTTAAGTCATGAAGAAGAAAAGTATTTCAGTACAGATCCTCCACACCATTGACAATGGGACGCGAGTCCTATCTGCGCCCTGCAGCTGCCGCGGGCAAGGAGCTGCCTTCCACGTGTCCTATGAGGCACAGCTGGACAGGCCTGAAATCACTCTTTCACAAACTGAGGAAACAGAGGCTTGGCTTCCAAGACCTTCCCACCTTCACGAAGAGGTGGCGTCAGGAGCGCAGCCCGGGCTGGAGGCTGCGGAGACACCCACATCCTCCATCACTGGTTCTATCCCCATAGTCCAGAGAAGGGGGCATGATTACTGTCTTGCTCTTCATGATCAAGGACAGTTAGACAAGAGGAGCCATAGTCACGCCACGGGATGGCTCCCAGCTGAGTCCAGTCTCGGCCAGCTTGACTCCAGGAACTCACCCCGGTCCTTCGCTTTTCAAACTGCCACTCATGGGCCAGGGGGCCTCCATGACCCCACCTGGCTCCGGACGGCTCCTGGTTCAGTGGTGCATTCTCTCCCCCCACCGAAAGCCAGGCGCAAAGGGCAGACCCTGCCAGCTGTTTGCTGAGTTTCCTGGGGGCTCAGCCACAATAGGGGCCTCCTGTTCAAGGCATCAAATGGGGCCCACTCAACACAGAACAGGCCTCCCCAGCTCCACAAAGCTGGTGCCCCTTGGCAGGTCCCAAAAGTGGCCTGATATTCCCTCTGGAGAATCTCCCCATTTCCATCATATTTTTAAACCGGGGATGTGGGGGCGCCAGGAAGTCTGCATTTTGCCGGAGGTGCGCACAACCAGGCCTGTATCTGGGACCCAAACAGATAAATACACAGAACTCCGCCCGCTCTCCTCCTAGACTCAGAGCCCCTTTGAAAACGTCCAGGAAAGGCTGCTCTGCACTCTGGAAAACACTATTGCCAATCTAAGGGCACGTAATGAACCAAATTATGCTGAATTAATTGGATGTTGTTAGCAGTGTCAGGGAGGGGGCTGGGGAGTCCCAGCAGCCACCAAGCCTGGGAAGCAAAAGGCGGAGGCAGGCCAGCCCACAACACAGGATGTTCTGAACAGCTTGCGAGAGAGAATTCCTATTGTCAGCTCTCGCCAAGATAGCCAAGGCACCCACTCCCGCTGCAGCCAGCACCTCTATTCTGAAACGGGCTTCCCAGCCTGCAGGTTTGCACAGCGCACCTCCAGGTGCAGCTTGTTCCCAGGAGCCCAGCACAGAATGGGTGATAAGATTGAGCTGTGGGGGGCCCCCACCTCGCTGCTAAGCATCAGGGTCAAATTACAAAGGAATCAGGAGGCCCCATCTCTGGGTTGCACACCCTGCTTCCTGCCTTGTGAGTCCCCACACTGGCCATCCCATGTAGCCAAGTGTTCAGAGACGCTCCCAAGAGAATGGTCTATGCCAGTCGCCAGTGGATACGATGCAGACAAGAGCTACGGCTAGATGGATTCCCAGGCCGGAAGTTTTATTCTAACTCTGTTGCAAATGGACTATGCGGCCAGGTGTGCCGGAGCACACCTGTAATCGCAGCACTCTGACGCTGAGGCAGGAAGAGCCTGGAGTGAGGTCACAGAACAGTGTGACTTCCACCCAGATGTGGTGGAACGTGCCTTTAACTCCGGCACTCTGGAGGCTGAGGTCAGAGGATTGCCAAGAGTTCAGGGCCAGCCCAGGGCTGCAGAGTGGGGTCCAGGTCATCCTGGCTAGAGGGAGACTCTACCTTGAAAAAAAAAAGAAGATACCAAACAAACAACAACAACAAATCCATACAACAACAAAAACTGTCACACATGGGCTATGTGACCCTGGGTAAGTCACTCCCCTCTCTGAGCCACAGTGTCTCCAATGGAGGAGTGACAGCGATGGAACAAAATTCATTTCAGTCTGTGGGTCTCAGACACCGGAAGGAGGCTGGGGTGGAGAAATTTTGGTCCCACACTCACATATACTATTTTTTTCAAATATTTAATTTATTTATTTGCAAGCTGAGAGAGAGAGAGAGAGAGGGAATGGGCATACCAGGGCCTCCAGCCATGAACAAACTCCAGATGCATGCACCACCTTGCCACTTTGTGCATCTGGCTTATGTGGGTCCTGGGGAATTGAACCTGGGTCCTTAGGCTTTGCAGCAAGTGCCTTAACTGCTAAGACATCTCTCCAGCCCAATGTATGTTTATTTTAAAGTAATCTCTGAATTCATAGGATTTGGTCATTATCTTTTAATTATAATTTATCTTTTTATTTTCCTTATTGTGGTAAAGTACATGTAACATAGTATCTATTATCTTTGTTGGGGTGGGGGAGTTGTTGTTTGTAACAGAGTCTTGCCAGGTTGATGGCCTCGAACTTGAGGCCATCCCCCTAGCAACAGCCACTTGTAGGGATGGCTTAGCAGTTAAGGCATTTGCCTGCAAAGCCAAAGGACCCAGGTTCGATTCCCCAGGACCCATGTTAGCCAGATGCACAAGGGAGCACACGCGTCTGGACTTCATTTGCAGTGGCTGGAGGCCCTGGTGTGCCCATTTTCTCCCCCCTCCTCTCTCTCTCTCTCTCCCTCCGCCACCCCACTTGCTCTGTTAAACAAATTTTAAAAAAAAATAAATAAAAAGAGCCATTTGTATGTTCATGTGTTAGAGAAAAAATAAGTAGCATGCCCTCCATGAGCCATGTGAAACGTTCTGGGGAGAGAGAAGTCTTTGACCTCATGTAACGCTCACCCTCCCTTTGGCCCATCTACCTCATGCACAGTCAAGTTTCTTCACTAGTCGAAGTGGCTTCCAGCCCCACCCAACCTCATTTTCTGCGGCCTGTGCTGAGGGCATGGGAAAGACTCTCTGGGGGCACATCGTGAAGCTCCTGCCAGGTGATTATTACTAGGGAAGAATCCTTTCTGTCAAGCAAAACGACCTCGAGCCCTTCAGAACTTGTACACCTTCAGACCCTCCCACCTACTCGGTTTAGCGCTAACAAGGTGGTACGGCAGTTTGCTGTCTTTCTATGACGCAACCTCTTGGCGACAGGTGTTTGTCATTTTCTTCTTCACATTGGTATGTTTGTTGAGCACGGAATGTGTGCACAGCACACCACCTGTCTTGCAGTGAACTCACAGCGCACAGAAGGGAACCATTCTCTTTCTCTCTCTCACTCTTTCTTTCTTCTTTCTTTCTTTCTTTTTTTTTTCTTTTTTTTTTTTTTTGGAATTTTCGAGGTAAGATCTTGCTGTAGCCCGGGCTGACCTACAATTCACTATATGTAGTCTCAGAGTGGCCTCGAGCTCACGGCACTCCTCTGGGATGAAAGGCATGCACCACCATGCCCGCTGACACAGGATAAGAGCTGGGAATGGTGGGGTGCAGCTTTAATCCCAGCACTCAGGAAGTGAAGGTAGGAGGAGGATCTCTGTGAGTTCGAGGCCAACCTGAGACTACATAGTGAATTCCAGGTCAGCCTGAGCTAGAGTGAGACCCTACCTTGAAACCGCCCCCCCCCCCAAAAAAAGGACAAACTGAGAGTCACACAGCAATGGCTGCAGTGTAAATGACATTTGTCCCCAGACTTGGGCCCACCTTCTTACCTTGGCAAGCAATGGCCACACCATAAAATACCTCATCTGCCCTTAAAAGAGGTTGCCTTGGTTTATACCAGCCATCAGACAGCAAAAATACGAGTCCTCAAACCTTTATTGCCTTTTTATTATTCCCAGTGACACACAGAAATATCATCCCAAACATTAGCAATTACGTTGAAGGGGCATATTTTAAAGATTTGGGGACAGGGTATTTTTCTATTTGATAAATCAGGGGGTTTTCTGCCAGCAGGCCCAGGGCCTTTGGTGGGACTTGGAGCTGATTCAAAAGCAGAATTGATCTTTCAAGCCTCGTTTTCATTTCCATCAGCACCCTACCAGACACCTTATTCCCGAGCCAGTTCCCGTCCATGTATAATTTATACACTTGATTTCAACGGATTAATCTCTGCCTCATTCACTGGCGGTGGGAGGGGGGGTGGGAGGGGTGGCCGGGAGTTCTCCTTTTCTCGTTTTCCACTGGGAAAGTGATCATGGATATTTCCATAGATTTTATTCCATTTCCTGCCAGAAAATTACTCTTTAAAAGATTCATTTCAGAGTCACTCTTGTTTTTATTTGGTCTGTGCAATGGTGGGGAATCCTGTTTATACATGAGCTGGGCTTGACCCAGGCTAACCACAAAGTAGGCTAGCTCATCTGTTCCTGATGCTTAGGAGCAGCCGGTCGGCTTTGTGGGTGGGACAGGGATGCAGGGAGAAGGCCCATACCAGCATCTTCCCCACCAAATTTCCTACCAGCTGTAGTTTTCCATCCCCTGAGATCCCAAGGCCTCCTCATATAGCTTCAGTTGGTTCCTAGACGTGTACCAGGACACAGAGAAAGATGAGAGACTCAACACTCTCCATAATACTAAGCCCTACTGGCCCCACCCTACCTGTTTTCCTACCCTTTGCCCTCTGGGAGTATCTAAGCTAACTTTAAAATCCCAGAATTTCAAGAACAACTTGGGCATTGACTGAGTTCTCTCTGCTTATACGGAAAGCCTCTTCTTCAGAGACCCCTGCTTTTTTTTTTTTTTTTTTTACTTTATTTTTATTTATTTACTTGAGAGAGAGAGAGAAAGAGACAGAGAGAGGAAAAGACAGAATGGGCGTGCCAGGGCCTCCAGCCACTGCAAACGAACTCCAGACGCGTGCGCCCCCTTGTGCATCTGGCTAACGTGGGTCCTGGGGAATTGAATCGACGAGGTCCTTTGGCTTTGCAGGCAGAGCCTTAACCGCTAAGCCATCTCTCCAGCCGGATCCCTGCCTTTCTGTGCATGAGCAACTTGAACCCTGGGAGCCAAGCCCCGCCCCACCCTTCCTTCTGGAAGTTCCTTCTGGCTGGGCAGGGTGGCACAGACGGGGTTGTCCAAGACAGCTACAACAAACGCTGCCCCCCCCCCCCCATGCTCTTACACTGTGGCACTGCTGTCCTGTCCCCAGGTACGGTCTACCTGAAGTCAGCAGGCTTGTGATTATGAAGAAAGTAATGTTTCTGCGTTTTGGGGTTTTTTTTTTTTTTTTTTTGCAAGTGCGTAGTATGTGTGGCATGGTGTGGTGTGTGCGGTACATGCACACGTATTTGCCGACGCCGCTGTCCGTGTGCTCGCCTGCAGCTGCTGAAGGCGACCATTAGTGTCCCACTCTAGCACGCACTTGTCTGTGTTTCCTTGGGACACAGTCTCTTACTGATTCTGGAGCTTGCCACTCTCCAGCCTCTGCTCCTCACAGGATTGACTGGGGTTCCAGGACACTTGGCCACGCCTAGCTGTTTACATGAGTTCTTGAGATCTGAACTGAGTGAGTTTCAGGCCCTCATACGGAAGCAAACTTAACAGCTGAGCCCATCTCTCCAGCCGCTAAAGTTTCTACTTCGACCTGGTTCTCTTGGAACTCTTTTTTTAAAAAAAAAAAATAAATATTATTTATTTATTTGCAAGGAGAGAGAGAGAGAGAATGGGCATACTAGGGCCTCTTACCCCTGCAAATGAATTTCAGATGTACGTGCCACTTCGTGCATCTGGCTTTATGTGGGTACTGGGGAATTAAACTCAGACCATCGGGCTTTGCAAACAACAAGCACCTTTAACGCTGAGCCATCTCTCTGGCCTGAAACTCTTATTCTCGGAGTCATGCTTCCACAGAGAGGCCACATGTAGCCACAAAGGTCTGAGTGATAGGGTCCTAGCCCACAGCCAGCCATCGATGTCACTTGTGTAAGTGAGGATGCCTTTGAAATCCTCCAGTTCCAACAAACATCTGGATACAGCTGCCCAAGAGACGAGGAGCAAGAACCACTTTATGACCTGCGGATAAGCTGCAGAGCCGGGAGCCATAATAGGAAGACTGGTTGGTTTAAGCCACCAACTCCAAGGAATGACTCATTCTGCAGCAATAGACAACTGAGTCAGGCATGGTTAGCAAAACAGGAGACAAAAGTGAGCCTCCGGCAGCATTTCCACCTCCCCAGCTTAAAAGCTGTCCCTTATTCATATGCGATCACATGCAAATGAGTACTGGAAGCTCCAGGTCCTATCTCCCCCTCTCCGTGTCTCCCTCAGCAGACATTTGGGTGGGGGGGGGCCGGGGAGGAGAGGGGGAAGAGAGAAGCTGTGTATTCATTATGTTCCTGCTACATAGCAAGTAGGTGTCTTCCAACCCACGAGGTGACTACAGATACCGAGGTTGATCCGCAAAGGCCACATAGCTGGTAAGTGCCCTTTGTGAATGAGGCCCCAATAAGTTGCCCATGAGTGTGATGCATGTGGAAGCTAGAGATGCTCAATCAATGTCAGCTGAATGAGTGGAAGAATGGATCAAGGCATCCCACCCGATGTTCTTCCTTTTTGGTTTGTTTCTTAAGATAGAGTCTTAGAACCAGGGGTAGTGGCACACACCTTTAATCCCAGCACTCAGGAGGCAGAGGTAGGAGGATCACTGTGGATTCAAGGCCACCCTGAGACTACATAGTGAATTCCAGGTCAGCCTGGGCTAGAGTGAGACCCTACCTTGAAAAATAAAAATAATTTTTAAAAGATAGGGTCTCAGGCTAGAGAGATGGCTTAGCAATTAAGACATTTGACTGAAAAGCCAAAGGACCCCAGTTGGATTTTCCAGGACCCACGTAAGCCAGATGCACAAGGGGGCGCATGCATCTAGAGTTCGTTTGCACTGGTTGGAGGCCCTGGTGTGCCCATTCTTTCTCTCTCTCTCTCTCTCTCACCCTACCTCTTTCTCTCTCAAATAAATAAAATATATGTAAGCTGGGCATGGTGGCACACGTCTTTAACCCCAGCACTTGGGAGGCAGGGATAGGAGGATTGCCATGAGTTTGAGGCCACCCTGAGAATACAGAGTGAATTTCAGGTCAGCCTGGGCTAGAGTGAGACCCTACCTCAAAAAAAAAAAAAAAAAAGATAGGGTCTCATGGGCTAAAGAGATGGCTTAGCTGTTAAGCACTTGCCTGTGAAGCCTAAGGACCCTGGTTTGAGGCTCCATTCTCCAGGACCCATGTAAGCCAGATGCACAAGGTGGCCCATGCATCTGGAGTTCGTTTGCAGTGGCTAGAGGCCCTGGCATGCCCATTCTCTCTGTCAGCTTCTTTCTTTCTCTGTCTGTCTGTTGCTCTCAAATAAATAATGAGCAAAAATGTAAAAAAAAAAGATAGGGCCTCATGTCTCATGTAACCCAGGCTGGTCTCAAACTCAATATGTAGTCAAAGATGTCTTTGAACACCTTTAATCCTAGCACTCAGGAGGCAGAGGTAGAAGGATTGCCGTGAGTTCGAGGCCACCCTGAGACTACAGAGTGAATTCCAGGTCAGCCTGGGCTAGAGTGAGACCCTACCTCAAAAAAAAAAAAAAAAAAGATAGGGTCTCATGGGCTAAAGAGATGGCTTAGCTGTTAAGCACTTGCCTGTGAAGCCTAAGGACCCTGGTTTGAGGCTCCATTCTCCAGGACCCATGTAAGCCAGATGCACAAGGTGGCCCATGCATCTGGAGTTCGTTTGCAGTGGCTAGAGGCCCTGGCATGCCCATTCTCTCTGTCAGCTTCTTTCTTTCTCTGTCTGTCTGTTGCTCTCAAATAAATAATGAGCAAAAATGTAAAAAAAAAAGATAGGGCCTCATGTCTCATGTAACCCAGGCTGGTCTCAAACTCAATATGTAGTCAAAGATGTCTTTGAACACCTTTAATCCTAGCACTCAGGAGGCAGAGGTAGAGGATTGCCGTGAGTTCGAGGCCACCCTGAGACTACAGAGTGAATTCCAGGTCAGCCTGGGCTAAGTGAAACACTACCTCGAAAAAAAAAAAAGATATTTTATTTATTTGAGACAGAAGGAGGGTGAGAGAGAAATAGAGAGAATGAGAATGGGCACGCCAGAGCCTCTAGCCACTGCAGACGAACTCCAGATACATGTGCCACCATGTGCATCTGGCTTACGTGGGACCTAGAGAATCGAACCTGGGTCCTTTTGCTTTGGAAGCAAGCATCTTAGCCGCTAAGCCATCTCTCCAGCCCCACCAGGCTCCCGTTTTGTCCCTTCAGCCCTACCTTGCCTGTGTGCAACTTCTGGTGACAGTTCCTGGGCCTAATCAATGCCATGGTAATTGAAAGCACAGAGAAGCAGCCGAGCGTGGCTCTGCACCTGTGTCTTCCCCGGGCACAACTTGGGATCGATCGGGAACCTCCTCTTTTGCCATGAGGCTGACTGAAAACCCCCTGCTGGATCTCTTCTCTCTTTCTCACTGTAGTTAATTTGTATTTTCCCAGGGATGGGGAAGGAATAAGAAACGGTGAATGGGAAGGGGAGGAATTCCCGCTGGCGAACACCTCCCCTGCCCCAGGCACCGTTAAGATGCATTCTGTGGTTTCATTTAGCTTTCACAGTTGCAGTGGGTGCACATTACCCATACTTTATAGCTGAGGAAACAGATCAGAGAGGTTAATCGACCTTTCCAAAGTCACAGGACTAAATGGTATTTAGAACCAGATTTCGGGCTGGAGAGATGGCTTAGCAGTTAAGCGCTTGCCTGTGAAGTCTAAGGACCCCGGTCTGCTCGATTCTCCAGGACCCACGTTGGCCAGATGCACAAGGGGGCGCACGTGTCTGGAGTTCGTTTGCAGTGGCTGGAGCCCTGGGCGCACCATTCTCTCTCTTTCTCTCTATCTGCCTCTTCCTCTCTCTGTCACTCTCAAATAAATAAATAAAAATGAACAACAAGAAAAAAAATTTAGAACCAGATTTCATCAAGCCCGCCAGGCCTGTGTAGCACTAAAGAGAGTACACTCTTCCCTACAGGGTTTGTTTTCTTCCTTCCTGAGAACCAGAGTCCTTTTGCCCTGAAGTGTATGGGACCATGACAGGGCCAGCAACCAACCCCCCATCTCCACCACCCAACTACCTCCACCATCCATGACTGCTGAGGCCATCAGCACTGGCAAAGCCAACAAGCTACGTCCTCAGTATAACGCATCTGAATTGTCCCTGAACTTACTGCTCCTCCTCCTCTTCCTCCTCCCTCCTTTTGTTCTTTGAGACAGGATCTTGATATGCAGCCCAGGCCAGGCTAGCCTCAAACTCATGATCACCCTGCCTCAGCCTCCTAAATTAGGGTTACAGGTTGTGATCCTAATTTCTGTCTGCAAGTCACTGAGCCTCAGACACTGAGTCTTGGTCCAAACTCATTCCCAAGTCTGCTGCTCACCACAGCCCTGAGCCCAGACTAAGCAGATAAGGAAGGCCACACCCCTGGTGTGGGGATCTCACCGTGCTCACCACTGAACTCCACTTCTTCCATGTCAGGACCTCAAGGTCACACTTGGGTGGGAGGATGTCACTGGGTCATCTTATTTTTCTTCCTAATGTGGCCACACTGAAGAAATCTCCTTTCCTTCCTTTTCACCATTACTTGTCCAGTCTATTGAGTCTTGGGTCTATTGAGTACAGGTGGCAGAGCCTAACCTCGTGAGTATGGCCAAGGCCCAGACCTTGACCGTAACAACTTTATTCTCCAGACTGTGATGCTGCAAGCTCTAAGAAAAGGTTCTTCCAGCCAAGTGTGGTGCAGCATGTTAGGTCAGGACAAAATGGAGTCACCTAGGCCAGCAGGAGGGTGACAGAGACATAAGGAAGTGGGTCATCCACATTCCTCAAGGAACCACCCAGCCATCATCCCTTCTTTGCCTAGCAATGCCCCAGGTCTAGGTTTCCTGCCTCCTTATCTCCCACCTGGTCACTTCTGGTCTCACACCCTATGGCTAATGTAAAGAACAAAGGAGTTCCTTCCCTTCCTCACCTTCCCCCAGCTAAAGAGCTCTATATGGCCCACTATCTGTAATCCCAAATTGAATGTGCTCCGCTCTTGAGAGTCAGTCCTGGCAGCTTGTGCTTTTCCTGAATAAAAGCTTCCATCTTTGCCTCAGAGTGGTCTTCGTGGTCTTGGACACTCCTGAACCTTACAGAGCACACCTTTAATCCCAGTCAGCACTCAGGAGGCTGAGGTAGGAAGATCACTGTGAGTTCAAGGCCACCCTGAGACTACATAGTTAATTCCAGGTCAGTGTGGGCTAGAGCAAGGCCTTACCTCAAAAAAACAAAGACAAAAAAAAAAAAAAAAAGAGGTTGAGTACCTCACCCTCCTCATCCATCATGTGGGAGATCCTGACATGAATTTAGATTTAATATTTATTTATTTGCAAGCACAGGGAGAAAGAGGGAGAGAGAGAAAAAAAAATGGATATGGCAGGGCCTCTTTTTTTATTGTTTTCTATTTGCTTATCTTTGTCTTCTGAGTTTTTTTTTCTATTTTTTAAATATATTTTATGTATTTGAGAAAGAGATAGAGAGAGAATGGGAGCACCAGGGCCTCCAGCCACTGCAAACGAACTCCAGACGCATGCACCACCTTGTGCATCTGGCTAACGTGAGTCCTGAAGAACTGAACCACGATCCTTTGGCTTTGCAGGCAAACGCCTTAACAGCTAAGCCATCTCTCCAGCCCCTGAGTTTATTATTATTATTATTATTATCATTGATAACTTCCATGATTGTAAATAATATCCCATGGTAATTCCCTCCCTCCTCCCACTTTCCCCTTTGAAACTCCACTCTCCATCATATCCCCTCCCCCTCTCAATCAGTCTCTCTTTTATTTTGATGTCATCATCTTTTCCTCCTATTATGATGGTCTTGTGTAGGTAGTGTCAGGCACTGTGAGGTCATGGATATCCAGGCCATTTTGTGTCTGGAGGAGCACGTTGTAAGGAGTCCTACCCTTCCTTTGGCTCTTACATTCTTTCCGCCACCTTTTTGGCAATAGAACCTGAGCCTTGGAATGTGTGATAGAGATATTTCAGGGCTGAGCACTCCTTTGTCACTTCTCACCACCATGGTGCCTTCTGAGTCACCCCAAGGTCAGTGCCATCTGAAAAGAGAAGGTTCTCTAACCAAAAGTGAGAGTAAGCCGGGCGTGGTGGCGCACACCTTTAATCCCAGCACTCGGGAGGCAGAGGTAGGAGGATCACCATGAGTTTGAGGACACCCTGAGACTCCATAGTGAATTCCAGGTCAGTCTGAGCTAGAGTGAGACCCCACCTTGGAAAACTGAAAAAAAAAAAAAAAAAGTGAGAGTAGCATTAACATATGGGTATGAACATTAAGAGAAGTGCTTACTGGGAAGTTTGGTGAGCATAGTATATACATTTAGCCAGACAGCAGCAGATGTTATACCCCTAGGGCTCATGAGTACCCCTGTTGTAGGTTTTCAGTATCAGGGATGTATTCCCTCCCATGGAGTGGGCCTCCAGTCAAATTAGAGGGTGGTTGGTTTCCCCCATAACAGACATGCCACTATTGCACCTGTTGACTCATTTGGCCTGGCTGACCAACATAAGGTTTGCAGGTCCGCCAGGGCCTCTTGCCACTGGAAATGAACTTTGTGTATCTGGCTTTATGTGGGTACTGGGGAATAGAACCCAGGCCATCGGGCTTTGCAGCAAGTGCCTTGATCACTGAGCTATCTCTGCAGCCCAAGTTTAGGTTTAAATTGAGGTCCTGGTCAAGGCATGGTCTTGCCCATCATTGATCCATCGTTGTCTTAGCTCCAGTCTGCCTGCACAGTGGTCTGACAAGTCATCAGAGCGGTGTGAAATCTCACTTTAGAACACAAGTTCTTCCTCTGCTGGCGCCAGGCTTTATTCAACCTTTGCTTCTTCCAGTATGAGACTCCTAGGGAAATTTCAATTTCTTAGGCTCATTATTCCAATTGTCTGATTAAAAAAAAAAATAGGAGAGGGGCTGGAGAGATGGCTTAGTGGTTAAAAGTGCACATTTGAAAACCCTGACATCCTAGGTTCAATTTCCCTAGTATCTACATAAAGCCAGATGCACAAAGTAGATCATGCATCTAGAGTTCATATGCAGCCCTGGAGTGCCCATTCTCTCTCTCTCTTTCTCTCCCCCTGAAAATAAATAAAAGTAAAAATATTATGAAGGGCTGCCGGGCGTGGTGGCGCACGCCTTTAATTCCAGCACTCGGGAGGCAGAGGTAGGAGGATCGCCGTGAGTTCAAGGCCACCCTGAGACTACATAATGAATTCCAGGTCAGCCTGAGCTAGAGTGAGACCCTACCTCAAAAAACAAAAACAAAACCAAAAAAAAAAAAAAATTATGAAGGGCTAAAGAAATGGCTTAGCAGTTAAGGCACTTCCCTACAAAGCCAAAAGACCCAGGTTCAATTCCCTAGGACCTACATAAACTAGATGCACAAGGTGGTGCACGCGTCTGGAGTTCGTTTGCAGTGGCTGGAGGCCCTGGTGCGCCCATTCTCTCTCTCTCTCTCTCAAATAAATAAATAATTTTTTTAAAAAAAATTAAAAATTAGGAACTAGGAGGGGCACACATATCTCCTTAGAATAAGGTCTCCTTCCAGCACAGTTACAAGACCACACCACACAGCCCTCCCAGCCAGCCCCACAGCCTCCGCACCAAGAAGGGTGCTTTGGAACCAGTCAGGTGTGCGGCCTTAATAATTCATCAGCCAGCTGTCTTTTCTAGTTTCTTCAGGCGACGCAAACTGTCTCACCACCTTCAGGCCTCACCTTGAATCCGCAGACCATCTCCTCAACCTGCCCGTGCCTGGCCCGAGGCAGCAGAGGCAGCGTGAGCAGCTGCTCCCGCTCAGTACCTCGGTCCCCTCCCATTAGGATGTGATTCACCTCCTGAGAGGGGGCTTTACAGCCACAGGGTGAACTGGTGCTCTCATTGCTCAGTCAACTAGGTTCCTGGCACCCTAAAATGCCAGTGGCCTTGCCAGCCCTCTGAAGTATTCATTCCCTGCGGTGTGGTGGCTAGGTCCCTCCCCCAGCTCATAGTCTAGCTACAAAAACCACCATGGCATGTCAAAGGACTGGTGCCCTTTCAGTTGGTGCAAGTTTTCCAATTGGTGCAGGTTAGATTTTACTACGTGTGAGTGATTTTTCTCCTTGCCAGTACACTAACTCCTGAAAGCAAGGTTCGAGCCATCTTAGCTCAAGCTGCAGAAAAATGGCTTCTAGGGCTGGAGAGATGGCTTAGAGGTTAAGCCGTTTGCCTGCAAAGCCAAAGGACCCCAGTTTGGCTCTCCAGGACCCATGTAAGCCAGATGCACAAGGGGGCACATGCATCTGGAGTTCATTTACAGTGGCTGGAGGCCCTGGCGCACCCATTCTCTCTCTCTCTCTCTCTCTCTCTCTCTCTCTCTCTCATAAATAAATAAATAAAATATTTTTTAAAAAAAGAAAAAAATGGATTCTATCCAACGCCTCTCTCCTCCCTTCAACTCACCCACCTGTCCTGAATATACCAAGGTAGCTACATTGTCGGAGTATGCTATGGTTATATGGTTATAACAAATTGTCAGAGGCTGGGTAGCTTATATATTGTAGTTCTAGAGGCTGGGAGGTCCAAGATCAAGTCACTAACAAATTGTTATTTGTGTTGCAGTAAGCTTCCCATTGCTGGCAGAAAACCCCTGACCAAGAGACCAAGAGCAGCTTGTGGGAAGAAAGGGTTCATGTTGACTTACAGGCTCGAGGGGAAGCTCCACGATGACAGGGGAAAACATGGCATGAGCAGAGGCTGGGGAGTGGTGGTGTACGCACTGCCAGCACTTACGAGCCTAAAGGCAGGGGCTGGAGAGATGGCTTGTCGGTTAAGGCGCTTGCCTGCAAAGCCCAAGGACCTAAGTACCCCACGTACCCACGTACCCACGTAAGCCAGATGCACAAGATAACCACATTTGTCACTTGCAGTGGCTAGAGGCCCTGGTGAGCCCATTTCTCTCTCTCTCTCTCTCTCTCTCCATTTCTCAAATAAACAAAGTGGTGCACGCCTTTAATCCCAGCACTCAAGAGGCAGAGGTAGGAGGAGCGCCGTGAGTTCGTGGCCACCCTGAGACTACATAATGAAATCCGCCTGAGCTAGATAGAGTGAGACTCTACCTCAGAAAACCAAAAAAAAAAAAAAAGGGAGAATTGGTGGTATGAAGCCATCTTAGGCTGCTTAGACAGGCCCTGTCTCAAAAACAAACCACCACTCAAAACAAACATCAACATAAGTGAATGTGCGAATGAGTGAATGAGCAAGCAATGGCCAGTTGAACGGGGTCACGTTGTGTGTGTGCTTTGTTGAGACACACGTGTGCAGGAAGGGGGAGGGGAGTGAGGAAGACATTAAAAAAAAAAAACCAAGATGGAAGGATTTTTAGAGAACATTGCCTGAAAAACAGCTACTTATTTTCCATGACTGATAATCATTAGGGTCAGCGCACTGCTTGCATTTCTGGTCCTTACTCTACCCACAATAGGTTCCCCTGCCAAGAAATTGATAGCCCCTCTCTTGGAAAGCGACACTCTACCACAGCATAGGACCAACAATGGCTAGAGGGCAAAGCAATTAACCATCTCCCCAGGCTGGATTCTGACCTCATTGCCCTGATAATTTACTGTGTAAAACGGCAGGCTCCTTGGCTCAGAATTACTTTCAATGTCTATTCAGGAGTCCTTACAGGCCCGGAGAGAGGGCTCAGCAGTTAAATGCACTTCTTTGCAACCCCTGCCTTCCCAGATTCAATTCCCCAGGACCCATGTAAAGCAAGAGTTTGTTTGCAGTGGCATGCCCATGCCCCTCCCCCCACACACTATCCTTGCAAATAAATGAAAAAACAAACTTCTTCTTGAGTCCTTATCTTCTACTGAGTCTGATTTCACTGAATAGGACGATAAATGGTAATGCCATCCACACATCATTGTTTGTATCATCCCTTATACAAACAAAAAGAAGGAAACTCCCATGTTCCAGCTGAGGAGATGCTCCCGGCTCAAAGCTGGAGTCCCCATGTGAAAAAGCCAGAAGCTGTGACAGACTTCTGTAATCCCAGCCTGCTGATGTGCGACGGGAGGCAGAGAGAGGACATTCTGGAAGCAGAGAATCCAGAGCAAAAATACTTGTCTCAAATGAAGTGAACAGGTGAGAACCAACCTAAAAGTTGTCCTCAGACCTCCAAATGGGTGTGCCTGTACTCATGTACACACACACATGCACACACACACACACACACATTAATAAAAATAAACTTAAAAATAAACCCTGCGTAGAGCTGTATAAAAATCCTGTTATTTTTTAATTAAATTCGATGTTTTCTTTGAATATATTGTACTTATTTATTTATTTATTTATTTGAGAGAAAGAGACAGAGACAGAGACAGAGAGAATAGGCATGCAGGGCCTCCAGCCACTGCAAACGAACTCCAGACACATGCGCCCCCTTGTGCATCTGGCTAACGTGGGTACTGGGGAATCGAACCATGATCCTTTGGCTTTGCAGGCAAACACCTTAACGGCTAAGCCCCCTGTTATTATTTTATTTTTTTTGAGACAAAGTCCACATAGTCAGGTTGATCTCAAACTTGCCATATACCCAAGGATGAACTAGAATTCCTGATTTTCCTATCTCCACCTCCCCACCTGCTGTTATCACAGGCCCGTGCCACCACGCTAGGAATCAAACTCGGGTCTTGGTGCATGTCAGGCCAACGCTCCACCAACTGAGCTACATCCCCATCTCTCTTTTTTATTTTCTTTTTTTGTTTGTTTGTTTGTTTCTAATTTTTTGAGTCAGGGACTTGTTATATATCCCAGGCTGGCCTGGAACTCATAATCCACCTACCTCAGCTTCTGGAACACTGGGATTACAAGTATCTACCACCACTGCCCAACTTGACTTGGATAACAATCTAACCCCAACATTGGAACCTAAAGCGCTCCATGCTGATCCCCAGGCCACCTCTTTTCTTACCACTCCCTCTCTCTTGTCAATATGACACTCCTTGTTGTTCTTCTCTCTCTCTCGCTCTCTCTCTCTCTCTCAGAGGCAGGGTCTCGCTATGTTGCCAGGCTGGAGTGCAGTGGCTATTCACAGGTGTGATCGCATTACTGAGGCACCCAGGAGTTTTAACTTGCTCCGTTTCCTGGGTTCACCCCTCCTTGGGCAACCTGGTGGGCCCCCGCTCGGGAGAGGTCACCATCTTGATGCCAAACTTAATGCGGACACCCGATCGGCATAGCGCACTACAGCACAGAACTCCGGGACTCAAGCAATCCTCCTGCCTCAGCCTCCTGGGTAGCTGGGACTGCAGGCACGCGCCACCGCACCTGGCAACTCCTTGTAGTTCTAGAACGCACCCTGCTCTAGCATGTCTCTGGCCTTTGCACATAGCTATTTCCACATTCTGCAATAATCTCCCCGTTCTTTCTCCTGGCTAACAACATCCTCTCATTCTTCAAGACTCAGCTCGGAGAGGTAGCAAGCAACCCCCTGCCTCCCTAGAGTCCTCAAGAACGGATAAGAACAAGAAGCACGTTCTTTCTGTGTCAGTCTTCTCTTTCTGAGGCCCAGAAACCCCCTCCCTACCATCTCCCTCCTTTCTCCTTACAAGATCCCATTTCTTCTTGTGCTAGAAAAGAAGCTGAAAGTTGAATTGATGAGTTACCATAAGAGTTAATTGCTGAGGAGCTGAATTTATCTTTGTCAGCAAACGGAAAAATCCCAAAGAGAGAACTGTCCAGGAAGGGCCCAGAGGGCAATAAGAGGGAAGGACAGTTTAGACTAAAATGGAGTTCACGGTCACAGCCATCTGACTACAAGAATTACTGATACGCATGCTTTGAAAAATGCTTTGGAGCTATGTGGACCACACAGGCTAACTCAGCTAATTGCCATATCTTGCTTCTGTAAACCCCAGCTACTTGCCCGCTTACCATGCCCCATGGCTATGAAAACTATAAAATGAACTAAAATCTGAGCTCGGGGCCAAAGTTTCTTTGGGAGCAATCCCAGCTTCGGTCCCAAGGTGAATAAACTCCTCTCTTCCACTCTCATTGGTGTTGGAGTAATCATTTCCAGGGAAATTCCTGCAACATCTTCCCCCAAGTGTTCCAACTACCTCAGGGAAAACTGAGCCCCATGTGGGGAGGGAATATTTCATATCCCTTCACAATTCCATCTCCTTTCCTGATGATTGGATCATGAATGTCTCGTGATCTAATCTGGCCAATAAAATATGGAGGTTTTCATTTATTAATTTTTTTTATTTTTATTTGAGACAGAGAGAGAGGGAGAAGCCGGGCGTGGTGGTACATGCCTTTAATCCCAGCACTCGGGAGGCAGAGGTAGGAGGATCGCCGAGAGTTCGAGGCCACCCTGAGACTACAGAGTGAATTTCAGGTCAGCCTGAGCTAGAATGAGACCCTACCTCAAAATACCAAAAAAAAAAAAAAAAAAAAAAAAAGAGAGAGAGAGAGAGAGAGAGAGAAGGAGCAAGAGAGAGAATGTGCATGCCAGGGCCTCTGGCCACTGCAAATGAACTCCAGACACATGCACCACCTTGTTCATCTGGCTTACATGGGTCCTGGGGAATCGAACCTGAGTCCTTTGGCTTCGCAGGCAAGTGCCTTAACCACTAAGCCATCTCTCCAGCCCACAATATGGAGTTTAGGTCTCTTCTGAGAGGAGAGGAGACTCTTCTTCCACAGCAGAGATTTTTGACCTTTTGTTGTCATTGATGAGGGCGAAGCCATGATTCCTTCAGGGTTAAGCAAATTCTAGGGAGCTCTTCTTAGAATAATCTCTTTTTTTTCTTTTTCTTTTTCTTTTTTTCTTTTTTGACATAGCCCAGGCTGACCTGACACTAGTAATCTAGCCTCGCAAGTGCTGTGAACATAGGCATGTACCACCCACTTCATGGTCTAGAATGCTATCATTAAATAATAAAACAGGTCACATGGGGCTGGGGATCAGTGGGTAAAGTCCTCGCCTTGCAAACACAAGGCCCTGAGTTCTGTCCTCAGTGTCCGTGTAACAGTGTGGAGCACGGCTGCACACACCGTCGTCCCAGCACTGGGGACGTGAAGACAGGAAGGCCAGCAGTCCCGGTGAGTTCCAGGCCTGTGAGAACCTGTCTCAAAATCAGTTGGATGGCATTCCTGAGAGGGACACCCAAGGTTGTCCTCTGACCTCTACAGGTATTGTGGTGGTTTGAATCACACGTCCCTGTGAACTCATGTGCTGTGAATGCTTGGTCCCCAGCTGGTGGCAATTTGAGGTGCAGCCTTACAGCAGTGTTGGAGGTGTGTTGTTGGGGACAGGCTCTTGGGTATTATATCCACCTCCCCGCTTGCCAGTATTAGGCTCAGTCTCTTGATGCTGTTGCCCACTTGCTGTGGTAGAGGTGATGCCCAGCTTCTGCCCCACCACCCTTCCCCTGCCACCATGAAGGTCCTTCTGGAGATTGTAAGCCAAAAGAAATCTTTTCCTCCCATCAGCTACTTTAGGTCAGGTTTCTTGCCCAGCAACAGGAAGGTAAGTACACAGGCATATACATACATATGAATGCACACACACACACACACATATGCCCACACTTAAATACATGCATACCACACTCAGAAAAAACAATAACTGAATAAGTTACATGCAGACAATTATAATGTAACACAGTTATTAAAAACTAAAATATTGCAGAAAAGTGGATGGATCTGGAAAGGATTATACTAAGTGAGGTAACCCAGGCCCAGAAAGCCAAGCGCCACATGTTCTCCCTCATATGTGGATCTTAGCTACAGGTGATTGGGCTTCTGTGCGAGAAGGAAAAACTCAGTAGCAGAAGCCAGTAAGTTAAAAAGGAGATAGAAAAGGAAGAGAAAGAAAGGGAGGAGGGCTTTCATTAGGTTGGTATTGTATATATGTAAGTAGAAAGATTGAGATGGGGAGGGGATATGATGGAGAACGGAATTTCAAAGGGGAAAGTGGGGGGGGGTACTACCATGGGATATTTTTTATAATCATGGAAAATATTAATAAAAATTGAGAAAATAAAAAAAAAGAAAAAGAAAAAAACTAAAATATGTGCCAGGTGTGGTGGCACACACCTTTAATTCCAGCACTCATGAGGCTGAGGTAGAGAGATCGCTATGAGTTTGAGGCCAGCCTGAACTACATAGTGAACTCCAGGTCAGCCTGGGCTAGAGTGAGATGGATCAGCAGTTAAGGTGCTTGCCTGCAGAGTTTAATGATTTGAGTCCGATTCCCCAGTGCCCATGTAAAGCCAGATACACAAAGTAGTGCATGCATCTGGAGTTTGTTTGCAGTGGCTGGAAGGCCTTGATGTGCCCATTCTCTCTGTGTCTGTCCCTCTTTTATCTCCCTCTGTTTGCAAATAAATAAAAATATTTTTAAAGTAAAATATTGGGGCTAGAGAGATGGATTAACAGGTAAGGTGCTTGCCTGCAAAGCCTACAGACTCATGTTCTGCTCTCCAGGTCCCACATAAGCCACATGCACAAGGTGACGCAAGCGCACAAGATCGCACATGCACACAAAGGGGACACATGCGTCTGGAGTTCAGTTGCAGTGGCTGCAGGCCCTGGCACACCAATTCCCTCTCTTTCTCTCTCTTTCTCTGTCGCATTAAAAAAAAAAACCCAAAAAAAAAAAAAAAAAAAAAAAAAAACAGGGCTGGAGAGATGAGTTAGTAGTTAAGGCATTTGTCTGCGAAGCCAAAGTAGCCAGGTTCAATTCCTTAGGACCCATGTAAACCAGATGCACAAGGTGGTGCATGCGTCTGGAATTCATTTACAGTGGCCGAAGGCCCTGACACGCCCTCTCTCTCTCTCTCCCTCCCTTTCTCTCTCTCTCTCTCTCTGTCTGTCTGTCTCCTCTTTCTATCTTTGTCTCAAATAAATATAATAAAATATAAAAATAAAAAAAGCAGCCAGTCTGTTGGGCTTGCCTCAAAAAAATATTTTTTTTTTAAAAAGTAGGGCTGGAGAGATGGCTTAGTGGTTAAGGTACTTGCCTTCAAAGCCTAAGGACCCATGTTCAACTCTCCAGATCCCACGTTAGCCAGATGCACAAAGGTGAAGCAAGCGCAAAGTCACACATGCCCACTAGGTGGCACAAGCATCTGGAGTTGGATTGCAGTGGCTGAGGCCCTGGTGCACCAATTTTCTCTCTCTCTCCCTCTGTCTGTCTCTTTCTCTCATTTTCTCTAAAATTAAAAAAAAAATAAAAAGTAAAATACTGGCCTAGAGATATGGCTTAGCAATTAAGACATTTGCCTGCAAAGCCAAAGGACCGGTGCTCAATTCCCAGAATCCATGTAAGCCAGATGCACAAGATGCTGCATGTGTCTGGAATTCATTTGCAGTGGCTAGAGGTCCTGGTGTGTTCTCTCTCTCTCTCTCTCTCTCTCTCTCTCTCTCTCTCTGCCTCTCTCTCAAATAAATCAATCAACAAAAATAAAATATTTTAAAAGCAAAATATATTTACGACAAGAGCATATGTGAAAATATATTAATACATTAAATAGTAAGATCTAGTCATGTATCTAATAACTGCTATCATTTCAAAATAAAGTTAAACACAAGTGACACCTCATTATATATTTAGAGTTATAATGTTCTATGAAAATGCATGTGGATTTCTCTTGGTGGCAAACCCCAGTGTGTTGCTACCACAGTAGTGGTTGTCTGCATTCATGATAGAAGGAAATACCACCTTTCAGTCATAGGTAACTTAGGTGATGCCTGAGTGTCTGCAGCACCCAGATAAGAACCCTTGCTCTATTGGCCAGCCAGGCCAAATGAACCAATGGGTGCAATAGTGGCATGTCTGTCATGGTGGAAACCAACTGCCCTCTAATTGGACTGGAGGCCCACTCCATGGGAGGGAATACATCCCTGATACTGAAAACTTAAAACAGGGGTAGCCATGAGCCCTAGGGGTGTAACATCTGCTGCTATCTGGCTAAATGTATATACTATGCTTATCAAACTGCCCAGTAAGCACTTCTCTTAATGTTCATACCCTTATATTAATGCTACTCCCACTTTTGGTAGAGAATCTTCTCTTTTCAGATGGCAGTGACCTTGGGATGACTCAGAAGGCATCATGGTGCTGGAAAGAAGTGACAGGAGTGCTCAGTACTACAATATCTCTATCACACCTTCCAAGGCTCAGGGTCTATTGCAGAAGAGGTGACAGAAAGAATGTAAGAGCCAAAGGAAGGGTAGAACTCCTTACAACGTGCTCCCCCTAGATACAAAATGGCCTGGATATTCATGACCTCATAGTGTCTGACACTACCTACACAAGACCATCATAAGAGGAGGAAAAGATCATGACATCAAAATAAAAGAGAGACTGATTGAGATGGGGAGGGGATATGATGGAGAATGGAATTTCAAAGGGGAAATGGGAGGAGGGACGGTATTACCAGGGGATATTTTTTATAATCATGGAAGTTGTTAATAAAAAAAAAAAAATTGAAAAGAAAAAAAAAAAGAACCCTTGCTCTAGCTGGGCGGGGTGGCACATGCTTTTAAGAGGTAAGAAGATCACTATGAGTTCGAGGCCACCCTGAGACTACATAGTAAGTTCCAGGTTAGCCTAGGCTAGAAAGCAAAACCTTCCCTCAAAAAACAAAAACAAAAATAAAAAGAACCCTTGCTCTGGCTGTGATAGCTGAACCCCTATAGCCATCTCGTTAGCAACCCTGAGGATGGACCAGTTTGGAGGCTGGCACAGCAGAAAGTTAAAAGATGCTTGGGTCCTTGATGCCATTGCTAACCTCAAAGCCATGGACTTCAGTTATAAAAACTAATGAAGGCTGGAGGCAGCTCAGTGGTAGAATACTCGACTAGCATGTGCAAGGCCTTGGGTTTGATACTCAGTACTACAACTAAAAAGAGGGTGGAAAGATGGTCCACGAAAAATAGGGCTGGGGAGATGGCTCAGCAGTTAAAGGCACTTGCTTACAAAGCCTACCGACCTGGGTTCAATTCCCCAGTGCCCGCATAAAGCCAAATGCACAAAGTGGTACATGCATCTGCAATTCATCTACAGGCCTGTGGGGCACCCATTCTCTTTCTCTCCTCACAAATAAATGAAAATATTTTTTGTTGTTGTTGTTGTTGTTTTGTTTTCGAGGTAGGGTCTCACTGTAGCCCAGGCAGACCTAGAATTCACTCTGCATTCTCAGGGTGGCCTAAAAGCGTGCACCACCACACCTGGAGTGAAAATATTTCTAATGTATAATTTTTTATTGACAACTTCTATACTTATAGACAATAAACCATGATAATTCCCGCCCCTCTCCCACTTTCCCCTTCACAACTCCACTCTCCATCATATCCCCTCCTCTCTCCATTAGTCTCTTTTATTTTGATGTCATCATCTTTTCCTCCTATTATGAGGGTCTTGTGAAGGTATTGCTAGGCACTGTGAGGTTGTGGATATCGAGGTCAATTTCTGTCTGGAAAGTTGCATTGTAAGGAGTCATTCCCTTCCTTTGTCTCTTACATTCTCTCCGCCACCTCTTCCACAATGGACCCTGAGCCTTGGAGGGTGTGACAGAGAAGTTTCAGTGCTGAGCACTCCTCTGTCACTTCTCAGAACTATGTTGCCTTTTGGGTCAAAAAGAAAAATAAAGCTGGGCATGGTGGCACACACCTTTAATCCCAGCACTCAGGGGGCAGAGGTCGGAGGAGCATCATGAGTTCAAGGCCACCCTGAGACTACATAATGAATTTCAGGTCAGCTTGGGCTAGAGTGAAACCGTATAGATGGTGGCCTCCTAACCACACTTCAGCTCCTGGGAAGACAGCAAGACCCGAGGAGATAAACCACCCCTCACGCTTCAGGCAAGACCCAAGTAAAACCACCGAGGAATTGGGGAGATGAGCAAGAGTGCTGCTTCCGTGGTGAGCCTGATAATCAGCGCCAGGGTGAAGGAGACAGATGCTGAGGATACTCAACACATATCAAAGCAGAAATCTAGAAGCTCCTGAGAAGCTCAACACTAAAGTAGACTTAAAACACACCCACCATGGCTCAGGGAACTTTGAAAGAAAGGAGGGGGGGTTGAAAGATTGTAAGAGCCACAGGTTGGGATGCCATGTCCAGAGGCACTGCCTCCCCCCAATAACTGAGTGCTGCTCCCACAACACATAATCCACAACCCCATAGGGAACACCAGCACCCCACTGAGGAGGGGCCCCTGCAGAATGGGGGCAGGGAGGAGGGAAAAAATGGTACCAACACATCACATGTTTACACTGAGTATGTCCATAATAAAAAAAGAGAGAGAAAAAGAAAAATAATAACAGGATTTAGCCGGGCACGGTGGCACACGCCTTTAATCCCAGCACTAGGGAGGCAGAGGTAGGAGGATCGCCGTGAGTTCAAGGCCACCCTGAGACTCCATAGTGAATTCCAGGTCAGCCTGGGCTAGAGTGAGACCCTACCTCGAAAAACCAAAAAAAAAAAAAACAGGATTTGTTTAAGCCCATTTGACCCAAGATTTCTATGACTTCCACTCATTCATAGCCAAAAAAAAAAAACAAAAAAAAAAACAATGTTTTACTTTCTTTCAGCGTCTGGGTCACAGGACAGAATAAATAAAGCATCTACATTGAGCCCCAAATCCAAGCAGGAAGCCCCCGCACTACCGCAAGCAATTTAAAGGGCCCGTGCTGTGCTCACAGTGCGGGAGAATACAGATCCCACAGAGCTCAGGATCGCGCGAGCCCTGGGGTCAGAGCGACTGTGAGCAGCTCCTGAACTCCAGCACCGCTTTGCAAAGCGCGTTGGGTGGAGGAGAAGCCTCGCACTGGACTGATTGATACAAGAACTCTTTTCCTAACCACTGCCTTTGGAGCACATCCAGAGTAGTAACAAGGGTTCGGAATCTGAAAGCTGACACTCCATCACCCCACAGCAAGGGGCAAGAACAATGTGGGCTCCGCTAAAGAGCAGGACTATTCAAACTGCAGTCCTCAGAGGGCAACATCAAACTCCAGGATGCATCAGAAACACCTTGAACTTTGCGGGAATGGCAGAACAGATTGTGGAGGGGGGGGGGGGAGTCTACCTGGGCCCAGAGGTTTGATCTGTGGGTTGGCAGTGGGTTCTCATTGTATTTGTACAAAGTTGAAGGTGAGGCTGAGGCTATTAGCCCAGGCATCACACTTTAAGAAGCATTTGCCCGGGGGATCTGCCGTGGCCCAGAATTACTTCCTCAGCCACCGCTAATGATGTCACGTAGGGAGGAAGAGCTACCCTCCGGAGTTCATTTGGTATTAGCATAGTGGGCTGCTCAATTGATCTAGTTCTCTTGACCAAAGCTGAGGCAGGTGTAGCAACCCTTGACAAGTGTTTGTAACAGCTCCCATGAATTAATAGCTACATTTTCAGAAACTTTACAAGCTAGCTTTTTCTCTCTTTTTTGTTGTTGTATTTTTCTTTTTCTTTCTATCTTTCTTTCCTTCTTTTTGTTGTTTGTTTGTTTGTTTTTTGAGGTAGGGTCTCACTCTGGTCCAGGCAGACCTGGAATTAACTATGTAGTCTCAGGGTGACCTCAAACTCTTAGAAGTTCTCCCTCCTCTGCTTCCTGAGTGTTGGGATTAAAGGCCTGCGCCACCACGCCCAGGTCTTTTTCTTTTTTTTTTTTTAATAATATTTTTTAATTTTATTTATTTATTTGAGGAGAGAGAAAGAGAGAAAGGGTTTACCAGGGCCTCCAGCCACTGCAAATGAACTCCAGACACATGTACCACCTTGTGCATCTGGCTTACGTGGGTTCTGGGGAATTGAACCCACCCACCTCTGCCTCCTGAGTGCTGGGATTAAAGGTGTACATAACCTACCTCCAAAAACCACGCACACAGAACCATTTTGGCTGGGTGTGGTGGCACATGCCTTTAGTCCTATCATGCAGGAGGCAAAGGTAGGAGGATCACTGTGAGTTCGAGGCCACCCTGAGACTACATAGTGAATTCTAGGCCAGCCTGGGCTAGAGCGAGACCCTACCTTGAAAAGCTAAAATAAATAAACATACAAATAAAATATTTCTTTATTTGAGAGGGAGAATATGGGTACGCCAGGGTGTACTGCCACTGAAAACAGGAACTCCAGATGCATGCATCATTTTGTGCACCTGCCTTTATGTGGGTAATGAGGAGTCAAACCTTGTCTGGAAGGCTTTGCAAGCAAACGCCTTGAACTGCTACACCATCTCTCCAGCCCTAGAGAGCTCATTTTAAATATATATATATTAGATATTTATTTGATTTATTCACATAACTAGTAGAAATGAATTCTTTAAAAAAATATTTATTACATTTGGTTCTAGA
Source organism: Dipus sagitta (assembly GCA_036346955.1). Classification (NCBI taxonomy): domain Eukaryota; kingdom Metazoa; phylum Chordata; class Mammalia; order Rodentia; family Dipodidae; genus Dipus; species Dipus sagitta. The sequence goes on from CM070778.1 coordinate 54,166,621, forward strand.
AATGACCGAAAATAAAAGTTGGTACAATTGTGTTACACAACTTTGTAAAGGTATATCTAGCCCTTCACCCCAGAGAAACATTTCATGTATTACCAGAGAGGGAAATACTCAAACAGTTGGGGACAATGGGTAAACATGGCTGATAAGAGCCCCTTGTACATGTTTAAGGTTTTCTTCTCTGCCCTTATTTATTTTTGAGCAAATACAAGTCTGGTGGAAAGAGTTCTAAACATAAAAGATGCCTAGAGTAAAATTAGACCTTAACCAAGAAAAATAGCCACACGTGTTTACATTACAACAAAAAAGGCCCTTCCTTTCCAACTCTCCTGAGAAACACTGATACAAGTGCAAAGCCATTGCGAACTAACAAGCCTCTAAACGCTTCCCTGAATCTGGCCCAGAGCTGCACAGGACGAGCACTTCTGTGTCTGACAGCCTTTGCGTGTTCTGTTGTTATGTAAATCAGCATGAGTACACGACACACTCTTTTAAAAAAAATTATTTATGGGGCTGGAAGATGGCTTAGCGGTTAAGGCATTTGCCTACAAAGTCAAAGGACCCAGGTTCGATTCCCCAGGACCAACGTTAGCCAGATGCACAAGGGGGCGCACATGTCTGGAGTTTGTTTGCAGTGACTAGAGGCCCTGGTGGGTTCATTCTCTCTCTCTCTCTCTCTTTCTCTGTCAAATAAATAAATGAAAATAAAATGATTATTTATTTATTTGCAAACAGAGAGAAGAGAGACAGAGAGAATGGGCATGCCAGGGCCTCCAGCCACCACAAATGAACTCCAGATGCGTGTGCCACTTTGTGCATCTGGCCTTACATGTATACTGGGGGATCAAACCCAACTCACCAGGCTTTCAAGGCAAGTGCTTTTAACCACCTGAGATCTTTCCAGTCAGAGCACTACATACTCTTAAGTTGACTCTCAGATTGTTTTTATATTTTTATTTATTTATCTGCAGACAGAGAAAGAATGGATACACCAGGGCCTCTTGCCATCACAAACAAAGTCCAGATGCATGTGCCACTCTCTGCTTTGTAACCAGGCCACCTTCTTTCCATGGCTACTGGGGAATCGAACCCAGGTCTTTAGGCTTTGCAAGCAAGTGCTTTTAACTGCTGAGCCATTTCTCCAGCACGAGAGCCCGATTTTAAACATGGTCTCAATTACCTCTTTGTGTTCTGACCAGAGGCTCCAGGTGATGATCAGTGTTCCAAGTGTATTGTTCTGAGCGGCAGAGCTGAGGGAGGCTGACTCCTTTGTATCCTGGAATACTTGTTAGAGTTGTCCTCAAGTGGCTCCCTGGCTCAGTAGCTTTGTGCACTGCCCTTGGAAGAGAGACACCCTGAAAGCGACAAAACCTGCTGAGCCAGGGCCACACCAGCCTCCCAACAGCTCACCCTGCTTTTTTTTTTTTTTTTTTTTTTTTTTAATTTTATTTGCAAGCAGAGAGAGATAGAGCTAGAAGAGAGGCAGAGAGAGAATGGGCGCGCCAGGGCCTCCAGCCACTGCAAACGAACTCCAGACACATGCGCCCCTTGTGCATCTGGCTTACATGGGTCCTAGGGAATCGAACCGGTGTCCTTTGACTGTGCAGGCAGATGCCTTAACCACTAAGCCATCTCTGCAGCCCTCACCTTGCTCTTTTCTCACAAGTTTGCTATCGCACAGAAAGCAAGCACTGAGGGAGAAGCCTCACCTCTTCGTTAGAGGTCAGGTGGCGGGACAGCATGCTGACAGGAGGGGCAGAGGCGGGCAGTGGTGACAGTGTGCGCAACAGGAACCCTTGAGCAGGGGCCTTTTCAGAGCTACAGAGACTGGACTCCTTCACAACCACCCTGCAGAACGCCCTGACACGCCAGAGAGGAGAGATCTAGGCCTGAAGCCGCTCAGCTGAGGCCATCCTGCGCCTGCCAGTCTGATGATGTATGAGACTTCATCTGCACCTCTTCTATCAAACTTCACCTTCCTCTGACAATGACAAAACCTGTCTCAGGAGGGAGGATGACTCAGCCAAAAGGAATCACATGGCGAGTGTGTGAGACTTCCTGTTACTGCAGCGTTAACTAAGAGAAGCTTGATGGGGGAAGGATTTATTCCAGCTCACCGCTTCTGAGGTTTCACTTCACCATGGTGGGGAGGGCATGACGAATCCGGGCAGCTCGCGTCCTGGTAGCCAGGAAACAAAGAAGGAGAACGGGGCTGGAGAGATGGCTCTGGGGTTAAAGGTGTTTGCTTTCAATGCCTGAAGGCCCAGGTTTAATTTGATTCCCTGATAATGCACGCAAAGCCAGATGCACAAAGTGATGCGTGTACCTGGAGTTCATTTGCAGTGGCAGGAAGCCCTGGCGTGCCCATTCACTCTCTCTCTCTCTCTTTTCCTCTCTCATAAAAATAAAACAACACTTTAATCTCAGCACTCGGGAGGCAGAGGTAGGAGGATTGCCGTGAGTTTGAGGCCACCCTGAGACTCCATAGTGAATTTCAGGTCAGCCTGGGCTAGAGTGAGACCCTACCTCAAAAATAAATAAATAAATAAATAAATAAATAAATAAATAAAAATAAAACAACAAAGCAGAATGTCTGTGCTAGGTTTTCTTTTAAATTATTTTTGCTTATTTATTTGAGAGCGACAGACAGAGTGAGAAAGGGGCAGAGAGAGAGAGCGAGAGAGAGAATGAGTGCTCCAGGGTCTCCAGCCACTGCAGAGGAACTCCAGACGTGTGCGCCCCCTTGTGCATCTGGCTTACGTGGGTCCTGAGGAATCAAGCCTGGAACCAGGGTCCTTAGGCTTCACAGGCAAGCGCTTAACTGCTAAGCCATCTCTCCAGCCCTGTGCTAGCTTTTTATTCCGTCCAGGAGCTCAGCCTGGAGGAAGTGTAGTACTGCCCCCATTCAGTATGGATCCTTCCCCTTCGTGTCGCTGCAAACGCCCTCACAGACACACCCACAGGCGTGCTTGACTAACCTAGGAGCATCACAATCCAAGCAGGTTGTCAAGCAAGACTACATGTCACAAGTCTAACCCTTGTCATCTTAATACAAAAATACATTTTTTGTTGTTTTTCTTTGTTTGTTTGCTTGCAAGGTAGAATCTCACTCTAGCCCAAGCTGTCCTAGAACTCACTGTGTAGTTCCAGGCTGGCCTTTAACTCACAGCAATCCTTCTACCTCTGTCTCCCAAGTGCTGGGATTAAAGGCATATGCCACCATGCCTGGCTCCAGGTTTTTTTTTTTTAAAATTAAATACATTTTTACTAATTTGCAATTGTGTGTGATGCTTGCACCACAGTTTTTGCATCTGGCTTACGTGACTGGCTTGGGAGTTGAACCAGGACCTGCAGGCTGTGCAAACAAGTGCCTTTAACTGCTAAGCCATCCTCCCAGCGCCCCCCGTGGATCTTCTTGAGACACAGCATTCCTCCCTGGCCTCCAAAAGGTTGATGTTAACTTCATAACGTAAAATACATTCAGTCCACCACCAGGAATTCTCATGGTCTTAACAGTTCCAATATTGTTTAAGATTTCAACTTCAAGGTCTCCTCTGAAACCCAAGGCCAAATACTCATCTGTAAGGCACTGCATAAAATAAAATATAAGGGCTGGAGAGATGGCTTAGCAGTTAAGGCACTTGCCTGTGGAGCCAAAGGACCCAGGTTCTATTCCCCAGGACCCACACGTAAGCCAGATGCACAAGGGGGCGCATGCATCTGGAGTTTGTTTGCAGTGGCTGGAGGCCCTAGTGCTCCCATTCTCTCTCTCTCTCTCTCTCTCTCTCTCTCTCTCTCAAATAAATAAAAATAATAAAATAATAATAATAAATAAATTGCATGCTTTTAGGACACAGTGGTACAGAATACACATTCTCATTCTAAAAGGAAGGAATAGGGGTATAGAAAGGAGGATGGTACCAAAAGCCAATAGGGCAGTTCTGTAGTGGCATGCTTGGCATGCGGGGCCTATGATATCATGATGTGAGCTTCAGGGACTTGCCAGTCTTTCTGGTTGCAGCTCACAAGGCCCGTCTCCTAGGCTCGCTCTGCTCTTCCCCCGGAGCTCCGCTCTGCCTGTGTTGTTTCCTCTTCCTGCCGCCTCTCACTTGTGCCGGCCTGCAGCACAAGTCGAAACAGTCCTCGAAGGAGGGAGTGGGAATGAATCTGAGACAAGAACACAAGGAATGGAGCCAAGACAGGTTCTGATCAAGGCTCAGGTTTATTCAGTCAAACACAAGCTTAAATATACAGAAAATAAAACTTTCTCAAAACAATGCCTTCATGTCTGAAGTCTGCTCCACCAAGGCCGTTAATGCCTCTGTGTCTGAAGTCTGCTTTACCAAGGCCGTATGATAAGGCCTCTGTGCCTGGAGATCCAAGACCAGCTGCAGTTCCCAAGGTCTCAGAGAAGCTGCAGCTCCCAACATCTCCCCCTTCTTTATTTATTAAAAGAAGCGACTGTGCCTGTCTTAGGTTGTCAGAGGCAGAAGAACATCCTTACCCGTCATTGGACAAACGTATTATCCTTCAATACGTGCCCTGTCTTAGGTTGGATGCCTCCTCCCCCGATCTTACCCGTCTCTGGCTACCAGCCGGATAAAATTCAGGGAGAATTAGGATAAAGTCTGAGGGAGCCAAGGACGTGTTCTATAGTGCATAGCTCGGACCTCTGCACGAACATTTACAATAGACCTCATTAGACACTTGAAGAAAATAGGCAATAGGCATAAGAGAAGCAGAAGGCAAACTCCCACAGCTGCAAAGCTGCCTATCCAGGAACTCAGAGAGTCCCAGCCAGGCAACACAGACTTAATTGCAGCAATTTTCCACACGTAAGTTTGCTGATGTCCATTGTCTGACCACCAAAGTCCTGAGGACAGTCCATTAGACTTCACTGTAAGCAAGATGTAGATGACACCATATTATCAGGATCAACAGTGTCCTCTTGTTCAATCTCATGGCCTGCATACCGGACCAAGTGTTCTGGCAACCATCTGGCTCCATTTTCTTTCTGTGAAAAAATACAAACAGATCCTCGTCCCCATATTAATACAGGGTCGGGTCCACTCCATTTGTTAGTCAATGGATCTTTCCACATTACTTTAGCATAATTAGTTTTAGTTTGTGCATGCCAAAAACGGTCAGCAGCAGAAAACCCTTTTGCATCCAAAAGTAAAAAATTTAAAATAAATAAAGTATGATTTAGCCATCTTGTTACTGATCCCTGTGTCATTTCCCCCTTTTTTGTTTTTTGTAACCAGATTTTTAATATTCCATTTGCTCGTTCAATGATACCTTGTCCTTGGGGGTTATAAGGAATTCCAGTAACATGTTCAATATTAAAAGAAGAACAAAAGTGCTTAAATCCTGCACTTGTATATCCTGGACCATTATCTGTTTTTAGTTGTTTAGGTACTCCTAGAATATTAAAAGAATGAAGACAATGAGCAATAACATGTTTAGTAGCTTCTCCTGTTTGAGCAGAAGCACAAATGAAACCAGAATAAGTGTCAATAGAAACATGTACAAATTTCATTTTTCCAAACTCAGGAACATGAGTTATATCCATTTGCCATAAATGGCCAGGAGTCAAACCTCGAGGATTGACACCATGGTGTGGCACAGGTAAAAATGTGAGACATTGTTGACAGTTTTTAACAATCTGTCGTGCTTGTTCACGTGTAATTTTATATTTAAGACGTAGAGTATTAGCATTGAGATGATGAAGCTTATGAGCATTAATAGCTTCTTCCACAGAAAAAATTCTAGTAGCCTCATCTGTAATAGCATTTCCCTGAGCCAAGGGTCCGGGGAGGCCAGAATGAGCACGAAGGTGTCCTACATAGAAAGGGGCTGAGCGCTGGAGAATCAAAAGTTGAACCTGTACAAACAAATTGTAAACAGTAATAAAGCTTTAAAGGCTGCCAGTTCTACAAACTGTGCAGATTTATAAGGAGTATTAAAAGTATATGTTTGTCCATTTAAAGAATAAGCAGCTAGGCCAGAAGAAGATCCATCTGTAAAAGCCAACATAGCCTCCTTGATAGGAGAAAATTGTGTATTGCAAGGAAAAATGACTTGATGTTGCATGAAGAACTGAATCAATTTATGTTTAGGGTAATGATTATCAATGCTTCCTGCAAAACCTGCCATGGATAATGCCCAAGTATCTGAAAAAGCAAAAAGCCAAGAAACCTGTTTTGAATTATAAGGCTGACAGATAACCTGTGGTTCTATTCCAAAATATTTAATAGAATTAGCCCTTCCTTCCATCACTACTTTCATAATAAGGAGTGACAGTTCTTGGAGGGGAAGATGCAAGATGCACCCATAGTATAGGGGCTCCTTGCCACAACAATCCTGTTGGAGTATATGGGGTGGGAAATACAAGTAACCACAACTCTTTACTATAGTCAATATAAGTGATAAATTGTTCTTCTATAGCCTTTTGTACTGTAATTAATGCTTTAGAAGCTTCAGGTGTAAGAGAACGAGAAGAAGAAGGATTAGAGTCCCCCTGTAGTATATTAAATAAAGGTTTTAATTCATGAGTAGTAAGTTTTAAGTAAGGCCTAATCCAATTAATATCTCCTAACAATTTCTGAAAATCATTTAAGGTGGTAAGGTTCTGTGTTTTAAGAGTAACTTTCTGTGGTTTAATTTGTTTTGGATATAAATAAAACCCAAGATAAGAAAAAGGGGAATCTTCTTGTACCTTTTCAGGTGCAATTTTTAATCCCCACATAGTGAGCTGTTGTTCCATGTAAGAAAAACAAGTCAAAACATCTGTCTTAACCTTTCCAGCTAATAAAATATCATCCATATAATGAATAATATATATTTGAGGAAATTTGCTTCCTGTAGAAGCTAAAGCCTTAGCCACAAATTTCTGACATAAAGTTGGACTATTAGCCATACCCTGAGGGAGAACTTTCCATTGATATCTTTTCATAGGTTCCTTAGAGTTACTAGAAGGAACACTAAAAGCAAAATGGCAACAATCTCGTGGATGTAAAGGTATAGTAAAAAAGCAATCTTTTAAGTCAATAATCATTTTAAATCTTTTTGAAAGAAAAAACATTATTTGACAATCAATGATTTTGGCTTAAACTTGATAGCTATTGATTTCATGTATCACAGAAATTTTTATTAACATAAAACAATTTTATGTTTTACTCATGAATTAAATTTGATAAAGCTTAAGCAAGTTATCCCAACATATTTAGTTTAAAAACCTCTAACTTTAGGCATGGTGTTTAGGTTTAGCCTGAATATTTCTTTCTTTTTTCCTTTCTTTCTTTCTTTCTCTTTTTTTTTTTTAAACATCCGCACACCTTTATTTACATACTTTAACATTCTGATCTAAGTACCACTCAAAAGCATTTTTTAATGAGCATTCTATGTCCCAACATTGAAAAATTCCTTTCCAGTTCCTTCAATCAATTCATCTCACCACATTATTAACCATCTTTCTTATAAGGCTATTAAAAAATTACAGCAAATTGATTCTAGAAGAGAAAGGGGTGTCACCTGTGTTCATCTCATCTCTTTAGTCACAAACAGTCACAAACATGACACGACTAGCAAGCACAATGAGCACACATAAAGACATACACACACACACAAAAGTTAGTTCAGACATTTAATTCTTTCCCTACCTTATCCCAAGCATCTGAATCAACATGTCCCTGCTCTATAAACCAAGAGCTCCTTTTATTAACAAAATTAAAAAATTTGCTTAAAGAACTTGATGCAATCCCAATTCCTTGTGCCTTAAAATATCTCTTACTACAGCAATTAGCTCCTTTTTACTCTTTGCTTGTCCCATAATTGCGCCAACTTACCTGATTCCAGAAGACTGAGCGGGCAACTACAGTCTTCTTTTTAATCTTTACTTCTTCCGCGGATCCTGAGTTTTTGTTGGCGTTCCTCACTGAGTTCCCTCGTATTCAAAGTCCATGTTCCGGGCGCCACTATGTGCCGGCCTGCAGCACAAGTCGAAACAGTCCTCGAAGGAGGGAGTGGGAATGAATCTGAGACAAGAACACAAGGAATGGAGCCAAGACAGGTTCTGATCAAGGCTCAGGTTTATTCAGTCAAACACAAGCTTAAATATACAGAAAATAAAACTTTCTCAAAACAATGCCTTCATGTCTGAAGTCTGCTCCACCAAGGCCGTTAATGCCTCTGTGTCTGAAGTCTGCTTTACCAAGGCCGTATGATAAGGCCTCTGTGCCTGGAGATCCAAGACCAGCTGCAGTTCCCAAGGTCTCAGAGAAGCTGCAGCTCCCAACACTCACTGCCTGGGCTCTCCATTGCATCTGTGGCTTTCTTTACTCGCACAGCTTCAGGCATTGACTTCTCGGGAGCTGCCTGCTGGGACTCTGGTTCTGCCACACACTGCCCAGCTTCCAGGCTCTCCTTTGAAATCTGGGTAGAAGCCTCCGTGACCCTGGCATTCTTACATCCTGTATGCTTGGAAAACCAACATCGTCAAGATCTGCGGTCAGCTCACGCGGTAGCCACACCCTCTTGGACGATGGCTCCGGCCTTCTCTGAATGCCTGGATGGAGAGACATGGGGAAATTTGAACTCGGTTGTGGTGCCAGACAGAGACAAGTCCCTAAGTGGCTTATTAGTTATTTTTCTTTTCTTTTTTTTTTTGGTTTTTCGAGGTAGGGTCTCACTCTAGCCCAGGCTGACCTGGAATTCACTATGGAGTCTCAGGGTGGCCTCAAACTCACGGCGATCCTCCTACCTCTGCCTCCCGAGTGCTGGGATTAAAGGCGTGTGCCACCACGCCCGGCTTATTAGTTATTTTTCATTGCTGTGACAAAGTACCTAATAAAAACCACTTAAGGAAGGAAATTTATGTTGGCGTATGACTTAAGAAGGGATATGGCAGGGAAAGGGGCGTGCGATGGCTAGAAGTGAGGAAGCAGAGAATAGGTCGTAAGGCCCGGCTACAAAAATCTCAAGTTCCAGGCAGAGGTAGAAGGATCGCGGTGAGTTCCAGGCCACCCTGAGACTACATAGTGAATTCCAGGTCAGCCTGGGCTAGAGGGAGACCTTACATCGAAAAACAACAGAACCAAAAAAGAAACCTCAAGTTCCTCAAGGCCCACCCCCAGTGGCTGCTTCCTTCAGTGAGGCTCCAGTTCCCAAAGCTTCCAAAACAGCGCCTCCTGCTAGGGGCCAAATGTTCAGCCACATGAACCTAAGGAAGATGTTCCACATTCAAACCACAACAGTGGCCCTGTATGAGCGGGGAGTCCCAGAAGCTGTATCCCCTTCAATCTGTGCTGGTGGAATCTTGCTGATTCCTGAGGTGTCCTCAAGGCATCTTTCTCCTTTACTTATTTATTTTTATTTATTTATTTATTTATTTTTATTATTATTATTATTATTTTTTTTTTTTTTTTTTGGTTTTTCAAGGTAGGGTTTCACTCTAGCCCAGGCTTACCTGGTATTCACTATGGAGTCTCAGGGTGGCCTCAAACTCACGGCGATCCTCCTACCTCTGCCTCCCAAGTGCTGGGATTAAAGGTGTGCACCACCACGCCCGGCTTCATCTTTCTCCTTTAACTGAGCAGAGTCAGCCTAGAAACACAGAGAGCAGCTGGTGTGGCCGTGAAGCAGCACACGAGTCTCCCAGACTCACCCAGGTCCTGAGCAAGGTAGTTCTGAGCGACGACATCCCAAGAACACTGTATCTTAGCTGTTTTTTTTATTAGTTATGTACACAGTGTATACAGTCATGTTGGTACCATCGTTAGCCTCCTCCCTGTCCTCCCCCCTCCGCAGGGACCCTCCTCATTGGGGAATATGGGTCGGCATTGCGGGGCTAGCCATCAGTTATGGGCAAGAGGCCATGTCTCTGTGCATAATGACCCAACGTGTGACTCTAACATTCTTTCTGGCCCCCTCTTCCACAAATTTCCAGAAATAGGGAACACTTCACGAATTTGTGCAGGGGCCATGCTAATCTTCTCTGTATCATTCCAATTTTAGTCTATGTGCTGCCGAAGCGAGCACTGTCTTAGCTTTTTTAAAAATAAATATTTTATTTGTTTATTTATTTGAGAGTGAGAGAGAGAAAGAGGCAGTTTTGTGTGTGTGTGTGTGTGTGTGTGTGTAGAGAGAGAGATAGATTGATAGATAGGTAGGTAGGTAGATAGATAGATAGATAGATAGATGATAGATAGGTAGATAGATAGGTAGGTAGATAGATAGATAGATAGATAATAGAATGAGAATAGGCATGCCAGGGCCTCTAGAAACTGCAAACGAACTCCAGATGCATGTACCACCTTGTGCATCTCGCTTTACATAGGTACTGGGGAATCAAACCAAGGTCCTTAGGCTCAGCAAGCACCTTAACCACTGCTCCATCTCTTCAACCCCCGTCTTAGCTGGTATAATGGCCAGCTAGCCTTACCTTGACCCCTTGTCCACTTGTTTCATCTGTCTCCAACTGTGTGCAAGCTCCTATGAGCCCGGTGTGTGGACTCGGAAGCCAGAAATATCTTCAAGTATTGATGCTGCCACTGACTAGCTGTGATGTTAGGCAAGTCCATTCAATGCGGAAAAAAAACATATTGAGAGCTGTAATAGAAGCTGAGGTGTTTTGTTGTTATACGTGGCTGGAGACCAACTGGTTGAGTTTCTTTTCCTACTGCTGACAAAATACCCGAGAAGGACAAACTAAGCAGGGAAGGGTTTGTTTAGGCTTACAGTTTGAGCACATAGTCCGTGGAGGTGGGGAGAGTGTGGGGGCAGATGGCATGGTCCCATTGCAACCCCTGTCAGGAAGAAGAGGGAGATTCAGTCCTGAACTTCAGCCCAGGGAATAGCGTCACCCACACTTAGAGTGGGTCTCATCACCTCAGTTGAACCTCTCTGGAAACGCCCTCACAGACACACCCAGAGGTGTGTTTCCATGGTCATTCTAAATCCTGTCAAGTTGGCAAAGATTAGCCATGACACAAACTCAGAGAAAGATGGAGGAAGGAGGGAGGGAGGAAGTGAAGGAAGGGGAGAGAGAGATTGAGATTACTGTATCATCCATCCTGAGACATGCCTTGCTTCAAACAAGAACCTTTAAAAAAAATTTTTTTTTTTACTTATTTTATGTGCAAGCAGAGAGAGAATGGGTATGCTAGGGCCTCCAGCCACTGCACACAAATTCCAGATACATGAGCCATTGTGCATCTGGCTTTACGTGAGTACTGGGGAATTGAACTCTGGTTGTTAGGCTTTGCAGGCAAGCAATTGCTGAACCATCTCTCCAGCCCCCGGAGACAGATTTTGATGGCTTCTGGTGCGGCTTGTTCCAGGCAACTAAGTCCTTAGGACCAGAACCTGTTACAGCTCTGCTCTTTGCTTCTAGGCTCCACTTTCCCCTTGTTGGCCCCTCGTCAGATGAGCTTTCTACTCAGAGTGGGAGGATGGCTGCCCAGACCCCAGTCATGCTATGGTCTGACTCCCACTCAGCAGTAAGGAAAACTCCCCTCTCCCTAATAACAACCACACAAACCCTGGGCCCAGATGGGCAGTGTTCCATTCTCCAGTACCTACATAAAGCCAGATGCATGAAGTCCACATGGGTTTGGAGTTTGTTTCCAGTGGCAAGAGCCCCTGGCATACTCATATTCTCTCTCTCCTCACAAATAATAAATAAAACCACATACATAAAAACAATGTGGTCCGGGCATGGTGGCGCACGCTGTTAATCCCAGCACTCAGGAGGCAGAGGTAGGAGGATCACCAAGAGTTCAGGCCACCCTGAGACTACATAGTGAATTCCAGGTCAGCTTGAGTGAGACCCTACCTCAAAAAAGAAAACAAGGTGTTATCTAATAATAGCTACCACTTCTGTACCACCGCATGTATGATGGTACAGGCTTGTAATCCCAGCACTTGGGATGCTAAGGCAGGAATATCTTGAGTTCAAGGTCAACTGGGGCTATATAACAAGACCCTGCACCACCACCACCCAGTCCTCCAATAAAGAATAGCTAGCCCTGGGCTGGAGAGATGGCTTAGCTGGCTTAGCTGTTAAGGCGTATGCCTGTGAAGCCTAAGGACCCAGGTTCGATTCTCCGGGACCCACATAAACCAGATGCACAAGGGGCACATGTGTCTGGAGTTTGTTTGCAGTGGCTAAAGGATGTGGCGTGCCATTCTCTCTCTGTCTCTCTTCTCTCTTTTTCTCTCTCTCTCTCTGCTTGCAAATAAATAAATAAATTATTTTAAAAAAGGAATAGCTAGCCCTGTGATAAATGCTTTGTGTATTCTAGCTTATTTAATTGTTTATGTCATAAGATTAGATGAAGAGATAACAGGATAGATTACATAATACCTGGCATATGAAAAGCACTAACTGTTTAAATTTTATTTGTATCAGTCATTAATGACTTAATCAGTATTAAGCATGCAACGGGTACTGGAAAGTTGAGTGAATCTACGTATGAATTATTTCTGGATTTACTTATTTATACTCTACCTCATTGTACAAAAGATTTAATACAAAACATACAAGGTATACATTCAGCCATACAGCAAAATACAAGCAGAAAGATAAAATGAGGACCCAGGAGACATATAAATTAGAATAGAAAAACAAGATAGGTAGAAAAATAAAATGCAAAGCCGAGCATAGTGGGGCACAGTTTTATCGCTGTGAGTTCAAGGCCACCTTGAGACTGTAGAGTGAATTCCGAGTCAGCTTGCGCTAGAGAGAGACCCTAGCTCGAAAACACCCCCCCCCAAAAAGAAAATGCATTCATGGAGAGCTGGAAAGATGGCTCATCCATTAAAGGCGCTTGCTAGGTTGCCAAGCCTGAAAGCCCAGAGACCCGGGGTTCGATTCCCCCAGTACCCAAATGTACCAAGTGGCACATGTGCCTGGAGTTTGTTTGCAGCGGCAGGAGGCCCATGTTTACTTTCTGTCTGCTTCTTTCTTTCTCTTTCTCTCTCTCAAATAAATAAACATTTCAAAGATGCATACAGGGAGATTTTGGAATTCATTACATGACTTGGCTCTGAGTTTCCTGGCAACCAAAGAGAAAAAGAGAACCCGATTAGTTGCAATCTCGCAGTTCAAGAATGAAAAAAAAAAAAAAAAAAAGACACCTCATTCCTCAAGGAAAAGAATTCAGTGCGTTGGCTGTTGAGATAAATTCCTTGGCCGGGTGGGGGTGGGGAGTGGAGAACACAGGGTCAGCTGCTGAGAGGTCTTGATGGTGGAAGAACAGCAACATTTATTAGCACAGGAAGTAGTTGGCGGGGCAGTCTCCTGCCGTACCATTCTCTGAGAACCGGAGGATGCCCCATTTGAGGGCCTTGCTATAAAGACTGAACCCTTTGAGGTGAAATGAGTGGGGGAGGGACTCCCCTGTGACAGACTCCACCTTCAGAGGACAGGTGGGGTCGCGTCCCTGGGAAAAGGCTGACTCTGAGGTCCCAAAGTGGAAACCCCCAGATGTCTTCCCTAGGACCTCACCCCCTGGCAAGCCACCTTCTCTCGGTGCCAAGGCTCTTGCTCGCGGCCAGGAAAGAGTTAATTGGGGTGACCCAAATCTGCAGTCCCATTTTCAGCACGCTGAAAATCACTTTTTAATCCTGGCTTTCGAGGCTTGCCTGGGGAGCCATCTGCCGTCCCCTCCCCCACCTCAGGCCCTGGGGATTACTCCCGCTTCCCCACCGCACTGGCTTTCCTGGGGCCACAATAATGATTTGGATGACGACAGTTTCATTTGTGGGGTGGGAAGAGGGCATAGAAGTTTTCTTTTCTTCTTTAAACAGCAAAAAGCAAGGTCCTGCAGCCCAGACGGAATGAGAAACAATTTGAAAGATAATATACTACGCAGAGATGCAGTGTAGGGGAATCAGAACCTGCGGCCTCAGAGATACCTTGACATCTGCTGTGGGCATCTCCGGCCGGCTCCTGTGGTACTTGAGTCGTGTGGTACTTGGCTTTTTGCTGGGATCTAATGCTTATGACCCCAGTTTCATAAAGTGAGTGGTAACTGGGGGTGTGGCTCAGTTGGTAGAGTGCTTGCCTGGTATGCGGAAAGCATCAAATAAACTGGGTGTGGGGGTGCACACTTGTAATACCAGCAGTCCAGAGGTATTAGGATCAGAAGTTTAGGATCATTTTAGGTTATATAGCAAGTTTAAGGCTAGCTGGAGCTACAGACCCTGTGAAAGAAGAAAGAAAAGAGAGAGAAAGAAAGAGGGCTGGCGAGATGTCTCAGCGGTTAAGGCCTGCAAAGCCTAATGACACGGATTTGTTTCCCCAGGACCCACGTAAAGTCAGATACACAAAGTGGCGCATGCATCTGGAGTTCATTGGAGTGTCCATTCTCTCTCTGTCTCTCTCTGCTTGCAAATAAATAAATATTTAAAAAAGGAAGGAAGGAGGGAGAGAAGGAAGGAAGAGAGAAAGAAAGAGAGAGGGAGGGAGAGAGGGAAGGAAGGAAGGAAAGAAAGAAAGAAAACAGAACGAAAGAAAGGAAAAAGAAAGAAAGAGAGAGAAAGATGAGTGACAGAACCAATAACAGAAGTTCCTGAACTCCACTGGTTGGAGACCCAGAAATTAGGCACCTTGGTGGACCAATTACCTACCAGGTAGGGGCACCTACTGGTGGGCTACCTACTGGGTGCCTTGCTTTAGGACCTCACCAGAGGGCAGAGAGATGAGTCAGCAAAGAGGAGCCAGTGTAATAATGGGGGTCTTTGATCTGTGTCTTAAGAACAGAAGTGTTAGATTGGAGGCTAGTTGTCTCTCCCTCCTTTGCTCCACAGCTGTGCCAGGCTCCCTACTGTGACCCTGTGACTCCGTAATCCTCACTGTTACAGAAACTAATATCCTACTGCGACTCAGCAATTCTCACTTCTCCAAAGGAATTTAGCATGTTTCCCAGGGTAACTGAACCCTAACAGGTGACCCATCAGGATATACACTGACTAGAGACCATAAACCCCTACCCAGAGCATGACTGCATGCTCGAGCCACACGTGTGCCCAGCTTCCCCTCAAGTTCTACATGATCCACACACTCCTTCCCCCCCAAGTACCACATTAACCAGAGCCCTTCCTCGCAGCTCCCCACCTTCTCCAAGAAGCCTTAAAACCGTCACCCTTCCCTTTCTTGGTGGTCCACAGCTGTTTTCCTTTTGCTTGGGAGCCTGCCACTCTCTCACCTGGCATTAAGCAAATCTTGTGGCCTCAAGAAACAATTTGTCTCAGTGTCCTCTCGAATCCATCCTTACAAAGGGCACAGGCTGGACAGGTGAGACAGGATGCTCCAGGGGGCACGAATTACAAGGACAAAGGCCTGAGTTGGCATGATGCTTAGGAGGGCACAGAGGAAGACAGTCTCTCCTGCATGGCCGACGGAGTCTCGATCTCTGGGTGCAAGCCCAAGGACGGACAAACCAGCAATGCTACTTTAAATGCCGCATACGCGTATCCTTTCGCCCAGAAATCCCACACAAGAATTCATCAGCCCATATCGCCCACGTGTGTGTGCAAGATGACGCGCTGACAATGGGACTCAGTGCGGCAGTGTCTGCCGTGGCAAAAGGTCGGGAATGACCTAAATGTCCGCCAACAGGAGGCTGGCTCTGTGAATTACAGTACAGTCACACAAAGGACACTCAGCAGTGGGGAAAAGAACAAAGGAGGCTTTTATGTTCTGCTATGAAATATACTCCAAGAGTATTGTTGGGCGATAAAAGGCAAAGGAACCACCCAACGCAATGCGCAGCCCTTGCTGGAATTTTGATTTAAAGTGGAGAGAGAGAGAGAGAAGAAAGAGAAGAAGAGAGAGTATGAATGTCCTCCTGGGACCTTTCAAGCTATTTGTAATACATGTAGTTTAAAAATATATATATAGGAAGCTGGAGAGATGGCTCAGCAGTTAAGGTGCTTGCTTGCAAAGCCTAATGACCCAGGATCGATTCCCCAGTATCCATGTAAAGCCAGATACACAAGGAGGTGCGTGTATCTGGAGTTCGTTTGCAGGGGCTAGAGGCCCTGTTGTGCCCATTCTCTCTGTCTATCTGCCTCTCTCTCTTTCTCTCAAATAAATAAGCCAGATATGGGGGTGCATGCCTTTAATCCCAGCACTCTGGAGGCAGAGGTAGGAAGATCACCATGAGTTCAAGGCCAGCCTGAGACTACATAGTGAATTCCAGGTCAGCCTGGGCTAGAGTGAGACCCTACCTTGTAAAAAAAAAAGGGGGGGCTGGAGAGATGGCTTAGTGGTTAAGCGTTTGCCTGTGAAGCCTAAGGACCCTGGTTCGAGGCTCGATTCCCCAGGACCCACGTTAGCCAGATGCACAAGGGGGTGCACGCGTCCGCATCTGGAGTTTGTTTGCAGTGGCTGGAGGCTCTGGGGAACCCATACTCTTTCTCCCTATCTGCCTCTTTCTCTGTCACTCTTAAATAAATAAATAAAAATAAACAAAAGAAAAAGAAAAAGATTTTTTTAAAGGAGGGAGGAGGGCTGGAGAGATGGCTCAGCCGCTAAGTGCACTTCCTGTGGAAGCATGAAGGCCTGAGGGGGCCTGAAACCAGCCTAGTGTGACTCTCCAGATCACACTTCAGCAGCTGGGTGGGGCCACACATGCCTGTAATACCAGTCCCTCAATGGGCAGCAGGGACCAAGGAATTGCCTGGGCTTAAGAGAACCAGCAAGCCCTGGTATTGGTAAGAGACTGACTTAAAATGAGAATAGTCAGAAGATCGACAGAGCAGGACACTAGATGTTCTGCCTCAGCCACGGCAGGCTAGGGAATAGGGCACATACGTGCGTGCATACACCACTCACACCATGTTACACAAGTCCTAAGAAAGGAAGGAGAGGAGAGGGAAAGAAGGAAGGGAGGAAGGAAAGAAGGAAGGACCACAAGTTTTATCAATATTGAGTGTGGACAGAGGTCCTGGGTTTAATCCACGGCACTGGGCTGCGGAAATTGCTGGAAGTTTTGGCACACCTTAAGCCAGAAGCTGTTTTCCATGGTTCCCACCTAGTCCAAATCATTCTCAAGTGCCATGGGCACTGGCGGAACACCAGACCTGGAATGATTTCAACTTCTGACCAGCCCCCAGCACCATAGAACCTGAACTTGAAGTCTGAGAGAGGGTTACAGACATCACTCTGGCTGGGATTAAAATACTGATGATTAGGCTGCAGAGATGGCTTAGTGGTTAAGCGCTTGTCTGTGAAGCCTCAGGACCCCGGTTCCAGGCTCGATTCCCCAGGACCCAAGTAAGCCAGATGCACAAGGCGGCGCATGCGTCTGGAGTTCATTTGCAGGCCCTGGTGTGCCTATTCTCTCTCTATCTCTCAAATAAGTAAATAAAAATGAACAGAAAAAATTACTGATGATTAGGGCTGGAGAGACAGCTTAGTGGTTAAGGCACTTGCCTGCAAAGCCTAAGGACCCATGTTCAATTCTCCAGGCCCCACATAAGCCAGACACACCAAGTGATGCAAGCGTGCAAGGTCACACATGTGCACAAGGTGGCGCATGTGTCTGGAGTTCAGTTGCAGTGGCTGGAAGCCCTGGTGCACCAATTCTCTCTCTTTGCTCTCACTTTCTTGCATAAAAAGAAAAAGGCCAGTCTTCCCCCCCCCCCCAAAAAATACTGATGACCACAACAAGGTCCCTGGCTTGTCACACCTTGCCCAGGACTTTGCTAGCACTTCATATGCACTAGTTCACTCAGTGCTCAGAGTCCCTCGCCATTATGTGGAGGGCACTGAGGGCATTTTGTGCACTACTGGAACACACACTGACCTAGTCTGCTTTCTGTTGAACACACAGATTGAGTAAGTTACAAAGAATAAAGGTTGGCCAGGTGTAGTGGGGCACACCTGCCAAAAAAAAAAAATTAAAATAAAACAAGATTTCTTCACCACCGCCCACACAGAGAGTTGAAATGGCACATCTGTATATTTGCTTCGATACATAACAGATCTCTATAAGAGAATACATGCAGCTGGCAAAACAAGTTCAAGAAAATGTACTCAAGGGCTGGAGAGATGGCTTAGCGGTTAAGCGCTTGCCTGTGAAGCCTAAGGACCCCGGTTCGAGGCTCAATTCCCCAGGACCCACATTAGCCAGATGCACAAGGGGGCGCATGCATCTGGAGTTCATTTACAGAGGCTGGAAGCTCTGGCGCGCCCATTCTCTCTCTCTCTCTCTCTCTCTGCCTCCTTCTCTCTGTTGCTCTCAAATAAATAAATAAACAAACAAAAAAATTAAGAGAAAAAGTCTTTAAAAAAAAAAAAGAAAATGTACTCAAGACTGGAGGGGATGGAAGACAGGGCAGGGAAGGAGACTTTTCGTTACCTGTCCTCTCTCTCTCTCTCTTCCCCTTTATGTCTCCCTCTTTCACACATACATGAGACAAGGTCTTATTATGTGACTATATAGCCCTTGCTGGCATTTCTGAAACGATAACTTCTTCGGGCACAGTGGTGCACACCTGTAATGCTAGCACTGGGGAGGTTGGCACAGGAGGTTGGTGAGTTTGAAGCCAATCTAGACTACATAATGAGACCCTGTATCAAGAAGAAAAAGAAACAAGTTAACTTTAAATAAAAAGAAGTGGGGGCCTGGGAGATGGCTTAGCGGTTAAGGCACTTGCCTACAAAGCCAATGGACCATGGTTCGAGTCCCCAGGACCCACGAATGCCAGATGCATAAAGTGGTGTATGCATAAAGTGGTGTATGCATCTGGAGTTTGTATGTAGTGGCTGAGGCCCTGGTGCACCCATTCTCTCCCTCCCTCTCTCTCAAATAAACAAAAATAAAATATTTTTTTTTAAAAAAAGAAGTGGTGCTGGGGAGATAGCTCAGCAGTTAAAGGTGCTTGCTTGCAAAACCTACTGGTCTGGGTTCAGTTCTCTATTACCCACATAAAGCCAGATGCAAAGTGGTGCATGCATCTGGAGTTTGTTTGTAGAGGCCCTGGCACACAACTATTTATTCTCTGTCTCTCCATCCCTCTTCCTTTCCTTACAAATAAATATTTTAAAAAAAATGGGGCTAGGGGCTGGTGAGACGGCTTGGCATTTAAGGCATTTGCCTGTGAAGCCAAAGGACCCAGGTTCGATTCCCCAGGACCCACGTAAGACAGATGCACAAGGTGGCACACAGCATCTGGAGTTCGTTTACAGTGGCTAGAGGCCCTGGTGCACCCATTCTCTCTCTCTCTCTCTCTCTCTCTCCCCTTCTCTCTCAAATAAGTTTAAAAAAAAAAAAAAACTTATTTGAGAGAGAGGGTGGGGGAGGGAGAAAGAGGCAGATAGGATTAGACACACCAGGGCCTTCAGCCACTGCAAACAAACTCCAGATGCGTGTGCCACATTGCACATCTGGCTTACGTGGGTTCTGGGAATCGAACCTGGGTCCTTTGGCTTCACAGGCAAGTGCCTTAATGGCTAAGATATTTCTCCAGCCCTCAAAAAACCAAAAAAAAAAAATTATTTGCCAAGCCGGGCATGGTGGTAAACATCTTTAATCCCAACACTCGGGAGGCAGAGGTAGGAGGGTCGCCGTGAGTTTGAGGCCACCCTGAGACTCCATAGTGAATTCCAGGTCAGCCTGGGCTAGAGTGAGACCCTACCTCAAATAACCGAAAAAACAAAAAACAAAAAAAAGTTATTTGCCCTCTACCTCCATTGATCTATTTTTTTCTCCACGGAATGGAGATAACATTATTAACCATCTCTTGGGAGTGTTGTGAATTGAAGTGAAGTAATATATTTGGCAATGCATTACATAATGCATTATTTGTCTGTTTTTTTGTTTTTTTTGTGGTAGGGATTCTCTCTAGCCCAGGCTGATCTGGCACTCACTCTGTAGTCCCAAGTTGGTCTTAAACTCATGGAGGTCCTCTTACCTCTGCCTCCTGAATGCTGGGATTAAGGCTTGTGCCACCATGCCCAGCCATAATACATTATTTAAATGAGATAATAAGTTAAATTGTGCATAGAGAGCTCCCTATGAACTCTACCTGACATCACTGGCAAGGTCAAGACTAGACCCATGAAAATTGGATTCCACAGCCTGTGTCCTTTCTTTTTTAAAAAATATCTTTTTATTTATTAATTTATGAGAGAGAGAGAATGAGTATGCCAGGGCCTCTAGCCACTACAAATGAACTCCAGACACATGAGCCACCATGTGCGTCTGGCTTGCATGGGTTCTGGGGAATCAAACCTGGGTCCCTGGGCTTCGCAGGCAAGTGCTTTAACCACTAAGCCATGTCTCTAGCCCTGCCCTTTCTACTACAAAGGTGAGTCATGAAATCTCATTGAAGAGGGACTGGCCTTGGAGGACGATAGCCCGGGTGTGAGAGTAGAAAGGGTCAGTGGAGCCCCCGAAGCTCAGGAGCATGACCTCGAGGGTCTTTGCCATCCACGACCATCTCCACCAAGAAACACACACAGCTGCTCCTCAACGCACAGGCACACAAGATAAAAAAATTAGGGAAGAAGGGGTGGCTTAGCACTTAAGGCGTTTGCCTACAAAGCCAAAGGACCCTGGTTTGATTCCCCAGGACCCATATAAGCCAGATGCACAAGGTGGTGCATGCTTCTGGAATTCGTTTGCATTGGCAGGAGGCCCTGGATGGCAAACGTCTCTCTCTCTCTCTCTCTGTCTCTCAAATAAATAATTTCTTTCTTTTTTTTTTTTTTTTTAGTTTTTCGAGGTAGGGTCTCACTTTGGTTCAGGCTGACCTGGAATTCACTGTGTAGTCTCAGGGTGGCCTCGAACTCTCGGTGACCCTCCTACCTCTGCCTCCCGAGTGCTGGGATTAAAGGCGTGCGCCACCATGCCCGACCAAATAAATAATTTCTTTAAAAAAATTTAAAAGAGAACCTTGGTCTGGAAGTCAGGGCTAGGACCCAAGCCTGGGGGTCTTCAATACTACTGGTAAGAAATATAGCCCATAAGCTGGGTGTGGTGGCGCACACCTTTAATCCCAGCACTCAGAAGGCAGAGGCAGGAGGATCGCTGTGAGTTCAAGGCCACCCTGAGACTGCATAGTGAATTCCAGGTCAGCCTGGGCTATAGCGAGATCCTACCTTCAAAAACCAAAAAAAAAAAAAAAAAAAGAAAGAAAGAAATATAGCCCAAACCACGTACACTAACTTATCTATAAAATGAAAATGTCTGTACCAGCTCCCTCTCAAGACTGGTAAGAATAACTAATGAAGTGTGTGACAGAACGTTCTCTAACCCACACTGTCTACTCTTGGGATCTTCTCTAAGCCACTGTACATATATTTTGACCCCACCAGTGTATGATTTTTAAAATGTGATCAAGCCAGAGCTGTCATCTCGAGGTTTCCCTCTCTCCTCCGTATTGCAAGCTCCCCCGGCGGAGGGGAGGACATGAAACCACATAAATACACGCGGGCAACAGCCGTACATTTCAAATGTCTGTCCTTGGCGAGAGCTGCAGCTGTCTCTTGTAGCTAAATGAAGTAGAGGAATATCAGAAAAATGCAAATGGGGTTCTTATTTTAGGCAAATCAATCTCAGCCGTGCTCCTATCTGATCAAGCTTATCTTTAGGACGATCATTAGGATAATGGATTAATGCGAACATTTATTTTTACCCTGTCTGCTCTCACTCCTTAAAGTCCTTCAAACCTTATCTTGACTCTGCCTGACATCCTGAGGCTCAGGAAAGAGACCCCTTGCAAGTTATTTTGAGGACAATACCCCTAACGTTAGTTGGAGAGGACAATGGTGATCACACAGAGTCCCACTACCATAAGGTCACCACACTGTTCCCACATCTCATCACATGACCTAAACCAACTGCAGGCACCCTTTCACTTCACGGGTTTTCCTTAGGAAGCCCCAGAAAGGAATGAGAAAAACGCAGAGGAGTTTATAAAGAAGGGCTTTTAAATTTTTTTTTCAATATTTTTGTTTGTTTATTTATTTGGAAGAGAGACAGAGAGAATGGGCACACCAGGGCCTCTAGCCACTACAAATGAACTCCAGATGCATGTGCCACCTTGTGTAACTGACTTACATGGGACCTGGGTCCTTTGGCTTTGGAGGCTAACCCATCCCTCCAGCCCTTATTTTTTTATTTTTATTTTTTGAGGTAGGGTCTCACTCTAGCCTTGGCTGACTTGGAATTCACTATGTAGTCTCAGGGTGGCCTCAAACTCAAGGCGATCCTCTTACCTCTGTCTCCCAAGTGCTGGGATTAAAGGCATGTGCCACCACGCCCAGCCAGGTGTTTTATTTCGAGTTAACTCAGTAGCCCAAGTAGAGCTCACTATATAGCTCAGGCTGACCTCAAATTTGCAGTGATCCTCTTGCCTTCACCTCCCAAGGGCTGGGATTACAGGTGTGCCGCCACTAGTGTCTATGATACGGTCTCACTAATAGCCCAGGCTGACCTGGAACTCACTCTATAGCCCACACTGGCCTGAAACTCACAGTCATCCTCCTGCTCCATCCTCTGAGTGCTAGAATTAAAAGTGTGCACCACCACACCTGCGCTGAAGTGATTTAAAACATAAATTTAGAAGTTGGGCAGTCCTGGTTGAATGCCAGGTCTCCCTCCCACTTGCTGCGTGACCCTAACTTTCATGAGCTTTAGTTTCCTTGTCTGTAAAATGGTAATAATCTTGACATCTACTTTATAAGGAGGTTGTGTGCCATCTCCATGAGAACTGTGTGCCCAAAGCATGTTTTTTTTGTTTTGTTTTGTTTTTGTTTTTGTTTTTGTTTTTGTTTTTTGAGGTAGGGTCTCACTCTAGCTCAGGCTGATCTGGAATTCACTATGCAGTCTCAGGGTGGCCTCGAACTCACGGCGATCCTCCTACCTCTGCCTCCCAAGTGCTGGGATTAAAGGCGTGCGCCACCACACCCAGCCTCACTGAGCACTTAGTACGTGTGGTAGTCTGAATAGATGACCCCCAATATATTCAGTGTTTTATTTGTAGTTTGGATCTACAGTCACCTGGCTGGAGGAGGTGTCACTGAGCAGATCTGAAGGTGTGGTAATGGATTTGAAATTCCAATCTAAAGATATACCAAATGCCTAGTTCCACCTGCGGTTCCTGAAGTGTGCTGTGTGGCTTTTGGCTTGAGGCTTCTCTTTCTCTCTCAGCTTGGTCCTGTGAAGGCAGACCAGCTTCTTCTGCCATTATGGAACTTCCCCATGGATCTGTAAGCTTCAATAAATATCCCTTCCTCCATAACTGTGCGTGGTCTGGAAGTTCATCTCAGCAAACCTGAAGCTGTTATAGTATGTATCCAGCAAAGAGAGAGAGGGGCGGGGAATAGGAGGGAGGGTAAAAATGAGAGCTACTGAGCACATAGAGTGTATCCAGCAGTGTATGTGTGCGTGCATGCGTGTGTGCGTGCGTGCGTGCGTGCATGTATGGGAGGGAGGCTAAAATTGAGAAGCACTAATTTATACACAGCAGTGTGCGTGTGTTTGGAACAGGGTATCATGTAGCCCACACTGGACTCCAACTCATCCACCTGCCTCCATCTCCCAAGCGCTGGGATCGCAAGTGTGCGCCACCATGCCTGCTTATGCAGCGCCAGGGATCAAGCCTAGGGCTTCATACACGCTAGGCAAACACTATTGACTGAGCCACGTTCTCAGCCATCTGTTCTATCTTTTACAAACAATACTGAATCTAATACCACTAATAGCATTATAGGGTATTATTGGCCTCTGCTTGAGAATAAATAAGCCAGGTGTGGTAGCACACACCTTTAATCTCAGAACTGGGGGGAGGGAGGCAGAAGTAGGAGAATTGCTGTGAATTTGAGAACAACCTGAGACTACATAGTGAATTCTAGGTCAGCCTGGGCTAGAGTGAGACCCTACCATGAAAAACAAGATAAATAAATGAATGAATGGGAGCTGGACAGATGGCTCAGCATTAAAGATGCTTGCTTGCAAAGCTTGATGAGCAGGTTCAGTTCACCAGTACCCACATAAAGCCAGCTGCACAAAGTGGTGCAGGGGCAGGAGGCCCTGGCATGTCGATTCGTTTTCTCTCTCGTGAGCAAATAAATACTAAATTAATCTATTAATAAAAACACATAAGCGAGAAGTCTTCTGGTCAGGAGCCTCATGCCACACAAAGCCCTAGCAGCCTACCCCGAGCATGAAGCTCTGAGTAGAGCACTTTCTCCTGGGTATTGATGAGAAGGCTTGAGAGACACCGCAGGGCTCTGCCAAGATGAAAGTCATAGCTTACGCATCTCAAGCATTAGGTCACTTTGTGTCAAAGCCACAGTAAAACCTGGAGGCGAGGGTCAGCTGAGGGAATTAATATTTGTATGTGAGTCCAAAACTGTGTGTTTCTGAACGCAAAGAAAAACCCAGATTCCTAGAAAACAAACAAATAAATAAAATAAACAAAATAAAAGATGTAATATTAAAACAATTGTGTGTGTGTGTGTGCGCGCGCGCATTTGTATGTCCTACTGCTACAGATGAATGTCCCTCTGCTTTACAAGGATGGCTCTGGAACTGAACCTGGGCCCACAGGGTTAGCAAGCAAGGGCCTCTCACCACTGAGCCATCTCCCCAGCCCTGAGATCTAGTATCCAATAGACCTTGGCTGACCTCTTCACCCAGAATCTCGATTTTTTTTTTTTTAAATCTATAAGTGGGACTAACAATATCTACCTCATAGGGTTTCTGGGATTAAACAATAGAAAAGATATACAAGGCCTAAATAGGTTCTAGCACAGAGGAAGTGATTAGCAAGTAGTCACTCCTATTCCCAGAATCTCTGGTTCCATGCTTTCTGCTTTACAGGAATTGATGAAAGGAAATGGATTTGTTTACAGCTTGGGCCAGAGCTGGGGAGAGAAAATTTCTCAGCTTCTCTCAACCTTGCTTATAGTATTTTTACAATTTATAGAAAAGGTGAAACAAAGCCAGGAAGTATGTATATGTAGATATACGTAGATTTAGCTCCGAGATAAGTTTTATCAGAACTCTGAGATAAATCTTTCCATGAAGACAGCTCCTCCAGCCTATCACACTCCAGGTCTGGAATTTCCAGGAGAAATTCTAATTCTTTAGGGTCCTTGTTTAACTAATAGTAATTTTTTTAAATTAGTATCCAAAATAATGGGTTTAATTATGATATTTTCATATACTTCTTATCATTCTTTTATTTATTTACTTATTTGCAAGCAGAGACAGAGGGAGAATGGGTGCGCCAGGACCTCCAGCAGCTGCAACTGAACTCCAGATGCATGTGCCATTGTGCATCTGGCTCTATGTGGGTACTGAGGAACGGAACCCAGGTTGTTAGGCTTTTCAGGCAAATGCCTTTACCACTGAGCCATCTTTTCAGCCCCCTCCCCACTTATCATCTTTATGGTAGTTTTACTTCCTATTTAGTATGTGTGTGGAGTTGGAATGTACACACGACATTTAAACATGCCTTATCATGCTTCCCCAGAGAAGTTATTGAAAAACCAGCACTTACCTAGAAATTGTGGGAATTCCCAGAAATGAGACATAGTTTACCTCCTCAATCCAATGTGGTATCTCCATTTTAGACATGAGAAATGTAAGGGACCCAGCAGCAATAGTTAAGCAGCTTGCTGAAAGATTCAAGGAAATCACGAGTTAATGGTGCATGCTTGTAATCCCAGCACTTGAGAGACAAAGTCAGGAGGAACATGACTTTAAGTCCAATCTGGGCTACATAAGACCCTGTCCCCAGAAAAACAGGTGCTGGAGAGATGGCTTAGCAGTTAAGGCGCTTGCCTGAAAAGCCTAAGGACCCAGGTTCAATTCCCCAGTATCCAGGTAAACCATATGCACATGGTGGTGCATGTTCTGGAGTTCATTTGCAGTGGTCAGAGGCCCTGATGCACCGATTCTCTCTCTCTCAAATAAATAAAAATAAAATATTAAAAAAAAAAACAACAGAAGCCGGGCATGGTGGCTCACACCTTTAATCCCAGCACTTGGGAGGCAGAGGTAGGAGGATCGCCATGAGTTGCAGGTCACCCTGAGACTCCATAGTGAATTCCAGGTCAGCCTGGACTAGAGTGAGACCCTACCTCAAAAAAAAAAAAAAAAAAAAAAAAAAAAAAAAAAAGTGGAGGCTAATCTGATCTAACAGTGGGTCCACCTCATTCTCTGTGAAGGTACAGCATGATACTCCAAGCACAACTTGATAAAGGGAAATACCAGGGAAGGGAAGGGTGAGTATAAAAAGGGACAGAAAAATAAAATAAAATAATTTTTAAAAAAAGGACAGAAAAGAAGATGGAGATGGGTGAGATAAGGAAGGGGTGTTCTTTGTTGCAAGAGTGGGCTCCTCTTTAAGGCTACAAGCCTGCATCTCTCCCCAAGCACCCACAGATGTGTCCCCCAGAGATGGCTCTGGACTCTGGCTTCTGAGCTCCTGGTGCAACTATCCTGGCAGAGGTGAATATATTCTAAAGAGACCACCTTCCTTTTGCTATCAGACTACTGAGACAATGCATCCCAAGAACCTGGAACTTCTCCAGGAGTCTCATGCCTGGAGAAGGAAAAGACTGGGGCCCTCACAGGAGCCAGAGGAGGAGCCTGTCTTCTGGGAAGAGACTTCACACCATTCTGACAACTTGTCCGTGCACTTTGCAGGACAGACTGATGCTAAGAGACGCTAGGTCTATGACGGGCAGGACTACACATTGACGAAGACTGATCAGTTCCATATACTTCTTGCCCTCTATAAACCTCACATCAAGACCTCCAAGATAGACTTGCGGTGGGGGGGGGGGGCGGTCACCAGGCATCTTTGCTTGTCCCTCTTCCCAGTGTGGCCACACTGAATAAATCTCCTTTTTCGGCTTCTCACAACTACTTGTCTATTTAATCGGTCTACTGAGACTGGGTGGCTGAGTGTAGGCTGTTAGGCCCAGGCTCCGGCTTTAACAACTACAGTAACACCGAGGTCCTAAAATGCTTTGGTGCAGCTCAGGACTCTGAAGAAGAGTGTCCAAGAGCAAATCCCCGAGGGAAGGAGGAGGCCTGCGGAGCATAACCTTGGAGCGTTCCTGAGGATCCTTCTCCTGAGCACCACCCACAGAGCTTCTGGCAGGCAGGGCCTGGTGTTCCCTAGGGTGCCACTGATGGCTTGATTTTTCACCCGAGCAGATGGACAGACTATGCCCTCGGTCAAGGAAAGACAGGAGAAGGCACCGGGGAGGGAGGGGCAGAGTGTGTGGAGTGCAGAGCGCCCCCCGCCCCCCACTGCTCTAGCCCCTCCATAGGCCTCGGCATGCAGAGGCTTATCTTGTCTGTCCCCAAGGGGATCTGGGAGACCACCACCTGCCAACGCCACCACATTTCAATTCGTCTCATATACTGGGTCTCCACTCCATTACCCATGGAAATTTGGCTTCATTGATATGAAGGGGCTAATTACTACAGCAGACATAATTACAAGACAAGAAATGGATATAGAGACAGTGTCAGCAGGAGGGGAGGCTGCAGCAGACACAGGCTGCTCTGTGCTCCTGCCTACAGGGCTAAAGCAGCCCTCCCCCCCCCCCCCCCAGCAGCCTTGGGAACCTCATTTTACAAAACAATGAGCTCCTAAAGAGGTCCACAGTGCCAGGGCATTCTGGAAATCAGTCCAGTTTTGTTTTGGAATTTGCTCCACCATTGGTGACCTGTTCTAACAGGATCTGGATGTAATAAAAGTCATAGAGTCTTAGGCCAGGGAGATGGCCCAGTCAGTAACAGTGCTTGCTACAAGCGTGAGGACCTGAGTTTGGATGCCCAAGCCACATAAAAGTTAGGCGTAAGTCGGGCGTGGTGGCGCACGCCTTTAATCCCAGCACTGGGGAGGCAGAGGTAGGAGGATCACTGTGAGTTCGAGGCCACCCTGAGACTACATAGTGCATTCCAGGTCATCCTGGGCTAGAGCGAGACCCTACCTTGAAAAATAAAAAAAAATAATAAAAAAAAACAAGACATAAAAGTTAGGTGTAGCAGCATGTGCCAATAATCCCAGCACTGGGGATCCCTGGGGCTTGCTGGCTAGTCCAGCCCATGAACACCAGGTTCAGTGAGAGACTATGTCTCTAAGGTGTTGTCATTGAAGATACCTGGTGTCAACCTCTGGCCTACACCTGCACCTGCACACACATATACATATCCCCCCCAGAACATGTATATGCACATACCACACATACATACTGAAACGAATATAGTCTTTTTCGGTTTTGTTTTTGTTTTTCTCTCTTTTTTTTTTCTTTATTAGTTAGTTTTGTATTCAGCAAATACAGTCAGTTTGGTACCATTATTAGGCTCATCCGTGACCTACCCCCTCCCCTTGGCCCATCCTTGTTGAGGTATATGGGTCATGCATTGTGGAGTTAGCCCACAGTTATGTGTAAGATAAATGTCTCTGCATATCATGACCAAACATATGGCTCTGACATTCTTTCCGCCCCCTCTTCCGCAAAATTTCCATGAGCCATGTTGGGTTCATTTTTGGTCTGCTTCAGTGATGAGGTGTTGGGGCCTCTGAGACTCTGGCTCCCTGATTTGGTAGGAGTTGATTTTTCTCTGTGTTGATCTCCTTCCCCCTTCTGCTGGTATCTGGTTCATCAGGAAATCAGCACCCTTGCTTGTTTCACCAATTTTCCTTAGTTTCAGCCTGGGCCCTTTGGAGGTATGATGGGGTGGCTCTCTCCTTAGGATCTACGTGTATCTGAAAAAGAGAAGCAGATTCTCCAACAGAGAGTAAGTTAGCACCAGGACAAATGAGATAACCCTTACTTTTTTTATAGAGAATTTAATAGGTGTAGGCCCTCTTGTAGCCCATGATTGATGGTAGCTTGATACTGGCGAGTGGGCTTATGTTTGGATATGGTTCTGACTTGTTTCCCAGCTCCATCTATGGGTCCCGTACCACTGAGGAGATCAGTTAGCCAAATTAAGAGCAGTTGGTTCCCCACCATGGCTGTGTGCCACTATTGCACTTGTGTGGGCATCACAAGTTATTTGCTGCTAAGTAGGTTAGACCATGAGTTGCTTGGACAGATATTGGTCACTTTCCCCCAGTCGCCCATGTAGCACCTTCTGGCACTAGACGCGCTGACTGTCTGGGGACTGACTGTCTTCCAACTTCCAGCCATGCCTTTTTTTTTTTTTTTTTTTTTTTTTTGGTTTTTCGAGGTAGGGTTTCACTCTGGTCCAGGCTGACCTGGAATTAACTCTGTCATCTCAGGGTGGCCTTGAACTCATGCATGCCATTTTATTTTGCATGTCAACCACATAAGGTGTCTTCAGCAGTATGAATACAGTCTTATGGGAAACATTTTAAAGGTAAAAGAGGGCTGTAGAGATGACTTAGCAGTTAAGGCACTTGCCTGGCAAGCCTAAGAACCTGGGTTTGATTCCCCAGAACCCACATAAACCAGTTGCACATGGTGGTGCATGTGCCTGGCATTCGTTTGCAGTTGCTAGAGGCCCTAACACACGCATTCTCTCTCCCTCTCTCATCTTGCTAATAAATAAATAAATAAAAATAAAGTATTTTTTTAAAAAGGAAGGTAACAGAATGAAGATAGATCCTATGAGCAGCTCACTGGAGAGACATGTAGAAATTATATATTTATTATAATATTATAATATAATATAATATAATATTATATATTATAGGGCATTAGTATCTGCTTTTCTTGGTGGTTAGATGAATCCTACAAAGTTCATGTCTGGTAGGCTCCTTAAGACACAGGCAAAAGGACTCCTTTTTCGAGTCTTTATAGCTTATTTTTTTCATTAAAGTAATACACCTTAAGTCATGCACACAGACATAAAGAGACAATAAAGTGAAAAGGTCATCATTATTAACCAAAGATAAATTAACAAGACCTAAGTTTTATGAGCTGGGTGTGGAGTGCACTTATTTCCATTCCCAGCACTTGGGAGGTTGAGACAGGAATATCTCAAGTTCGAAGTCAGCCTGGTCTGTATGGGGAAATCCCATCCCCAAAGCAAAACAAACAAAACAACGGGGCTAGGAAAGATGGCCCGGTGGATAAAGTGCTTGCTTTGCAAGCGTGAGGACCTGACTTAGGATCCTGAGACCTCACTTACAAGCTGGAAGTTGTGGTGGGAACTGTGATGGGAGGCAAAGACTGGAGACATTCCCTGTGGCCAGCCTGCACACAGACACCGTGATGGAGAAACCCTGGGCAAGGAACAAAACCCAACATTGCTTTCTTTTCTTTTCTTTCTTCTCTTTTATTTGTTTTTTTAATTATGTTTTTGTTTGTTTGTTTTCCAAGGTAGGGTCATACTCCAGCCCAGGGGCTAACCTGGAATTCACTATGTAGTCTCACGCAGGGTGCCCTTGAACTCACAGCGATCCTACCACCTCTGCCTCCCCAGGGCTGGGATTAAAGGCGTGCACCACCACGCCTGGCCCCAAGGTAGCTTTCTGACTTTCATGTGCCACCAAGGCACCTACATGTATACACATACACATCATTCTCACACACGAAAACAAACAAACAAACAAACAAACAAAAAAAAACCCCACTCAGTGCCAAGCACTAAGATCTGCCTTCATCACTTGTTCGTTCACTGTCACAAGAGTCCTGTGAGGGGGGCGAGGTCCCCATATATATATTTTAGAAATGGTAACTCCTTTAAAAAGTCTTAAAAATGCCGGGCGTGGTAGCACACGCCTTTAATCCCAGCACTCGGGAGGCAGAGGTATAAGGATCACCGTGAGTTCGAGGCCACCCTGAGAAATACAGAGTGAATTCCAGGTCAGCCTGAGCTAGAGTGAGATCCTACCTCCGAAAACCAAAAAAAAAAAAAAAAAAAAAAGTCTTAAAAATATCACTTCCTGGGCTCCAGCACGCACGTCCCGATAGACCTATCTTTAGGAAGTAAAAACGTAGGAAAAGGGCACTTGGGGTGAGCATGCCTAGCCGGGACGGGGGCGGGGCGGGGCGGGGCGGGGCGCACGGAGGCCACGCCCCCCACCGCGAGTCCCGCCCCCGAGCCGGCCTCGGCGCGCCGGAGCGCTTCTCCTTCCGGTCGGGCTGCGGCGTGGGCCTCATGGAGGCGGTTCGCGCGGACGCCAGCGGCGGCGGCAGCGGCAGCGGCAGCGGAGGAGGCGCAGCGGCGCTGCAGGCCGAGGGGCGGCCGTGGCCCGAGGCGAGGGTGCACTTCCGAGTCACCCGCTTCATCATGGAGGCGGGCGTCAAGCTGGGGATGCAGTCGATCCCCATCGCCACCGCTTGCACCATCTACCACAAGTTCTTCTGCGAGATCAACCTGGAAGCTTACGACCTCTACCTGGTCGCCATGTCCTCCATTTACCTGGCTGGCAAAGTGGAGGAGCAACACCTGCGTACCCGTGACATCATCAACGTGTCGCACAGGTACTTTAACCCGAGCAGCGAGCCTCTGGAGCTGGACTCGCGCTTCTGGGAGCTCCGAGACAGCATCGTGCAGTGTGAGCTTCTCATGCTGAGAGTTCTGCGCTTTCAGGTCTCCTTCCAGCACCCCCACAAGTACCTGCTCCACTACCTCATTTCGCTCAAGAACTGGCTGAATCGATACAGCTGGCAGCGAACCCCCATTTCCGTCACCGCCTGGGCCCTGTTGCGCGACAGCTACCACGGGGGGCTGTGCCTCCGCTTCCAGGCTCAGCACCTGGCCGTAGCGGTGCTCTACCTGGCCCTGCAGGTCTATGGAGTCGAGGTGCCCGCCGAGGGCGAGGCCCAGAAGCCATGGTGGCAGGTGTTTAGTGACGACCTTACCAAGCCCATCATTGATAATATTGTGTCTGATCTCATTCAGATCTATGCCATGGACACTGAGATCCCCTAAGGCCTTGACCCAGGCCCGAACAGCGAGAAAGCCGGGGACGATCAAGCTACCTGGGTATGGTGGCACCCTATGACTCTGTGACGATATGTCTCCAGGGTACCGCCTTGAAGGATTCTTGTTCTACTGACGAAAGTAATGATATGCTGGTCCAAAAGCTCCGGCACTGGGGACAGGACAGGACAGGAGCTCACCAGCACAACTTCCTGAAAGGCTGAGGACTGCAGTAGACACGTGCGCTACTGCAGTGGGTGTGAGAAGTTACTGACAGGAAGGTTGAAGAACTGATAATTAGCATCACAAGGGTGTTTTGTTTAAAGCCAGATTTATAGAAGTATGAATGTGAAACGTATAGAATCTTATTTTGTATAATGAATTTTACAAATAAAAATATGGGAAAAGTTTAATGCACAAAAGCCTGCTTTGTAGTATTATTTAGTTATAATAGGCAGAATACTGGAAAATAAGTTATTAGCAGGGAGGGGAATAGTTACTTATGGTACATCTATAAGTACAGTATTATTTAACCACTAAAACATATCTGTAGAGCGTTTATGGATAAAGGATCATATTAGATGGGCTGAA
Organism: Dipus sagitta; assembly: GCA_036346955.1. Lineage (NCBI taxonomy): Eukaryota > Metazoa > Chordata > Mammalia > Rodentia > Dipodidae > Dipus > Dipus sagitta. Next base: position 54,199,092 of record CM070778.1, read on the forward strand.
AAAATAGGATTCATGGGGCTGGGGAGATGGTTGAGTGATTAAAAGCACTTGTTTGCGAAGCCAGCTGAGCTGCGGTTCAACTTCCCATCACCCTAATAAAGCCAGATGCAAAAAGTGTGCAAGAGTCTGGTATTCATTTGCAGCACACGAAGGTAAAATAAATAAACATTTTTTTAAAAAATGGATTCAGGGGGCTGGAGAGATGGCTTAGTGGTTAGTTAAGGCGTGTGCCTGTGAAGCCTAAGGACCCAAGTTTGATTCCCCAGTACCCACCTAAGCCAGATACACAAGGTGGCACATAACATTTGGAGTTTGTTTGCAGTGGCTGGAGGCCCTGGGTCGCCCATTCTCTCTCTCCCTCTTTCGCCCTGCCTCTCAAATAAATATATATATTTTTAGAAATTGATTCAGGGCTGGAGAGATGGCTTAGCAGTTAAGGCACTTGCCTGCAAGGCTAAAGGACCCAGGTTCGATTCCCCAGGACCCACATAAGCTAGATACACAAGGTGATACATTTGTCTGGAGTTTGTTTGCAGCAGCTGGAGGCCCTGGTGTGCCCATTCTCTCCCTCTCTCCCACCCTGTCTCTCTCTCTCTCTCTCTCTCTGCCTTTCTTTCAAATAAATTAATAAATAAAATTTTTAAAATGGATTCAAAGAGCCAGGTGTGGTGGCGCACGCCTTTAATCCCAGCACTCAGGAGGCAGATGTAGGAGGATTTCCATGAGTTCAAGGTCACCCTGAGACTACATAGTGAATTGCAGGTCAGCCTGGGCTAGAGTGAGACCCTGCCTCAAAAACCTAAAGAAAAAAAAAAAAAGATTCAAACAGATGTATTCAAATAGCCATTAAAAAAGGAATATACAAAGGAAAACACAAAAATCAAAATGTAATTTGGTTTTAATGCATAATTTTGTAACTAAGGTATAATTTTCTGTCTTGTTTGTTACAGCTCTTTATTGTTTGCATTCTCAGCAGTCTTCCTCAGGCCTAGCTCATGATCTTTTTTTTTTTTTCGAGGTAGAGTTTCACTAGTGTGAACTCACTATGTAGTCTCTCAGGGTGGCCTCAAACTCATGGCGATCCTCCTATCTCTGCCTCCTGAGTGCTGGGATTAAAGGCGTGCGCCACCACGCCCGGCCTCATGATCTTTTTTTTTTGGTTTTTTTTTTTTTTTTTTGTTTTTTCGGTTTTTTCGAGGTAGGGTTTCACTCTAGCCCAGGCTGACCTGGAATTCACTATGGAGTCTCAGGGTGGCCTCGAACTCACGGCGATCCTCCTACCTCTGCCTCCCAAGTGCTGGGATTAAAGGCGTGCGCCAACACGCCCGGCTCTCATGATCTTTTTTAAAATTTTTTTTATTTGTAGGTTTTCAAGGTATGGTCTCACTCTGGCCCAAGCTGACCTGGAATTCACTATGTAGTCTCAGGGTGGCCTGGAACTCACGGCAATCCTCCTACCTCTGCCTCCCAAGTGCTGGGATCAACCGGCCCATGATCTTTATATAGCCTATCTGTCCTCACAGATGTTTGTTTAAAAAGAATCACCATCATAATTTTTTATCCCCATAAGTTTTCACACAAGGAGTTTCCCTTAGACAGAATACACCTGTGCCAAAGTTCCTGCTGTGTCCTCACTGATGGCATCAGTGCAAGGCCAGGGCCCTTTTGAATACCCAGTAAAAGGCTGGGCATGGTGCGAAATGTCTGCTAACCTTGCACAGAGCAAATGGAGGCAGTAGGATTCTAAGCCAACCTAGACTAGAGTAAGATTGCCTCAAAAATAAAATTACAGCCATGTGTGGTGGTGCCCGCCTTGAATCCTAGCACTCTGGAGGCAGAGGTAGGAGGATCACTGTGAGTTCAAGTCCAGCCTGGGAATACAGAGTGTTCCACTTCAGCCTGGGCTAGACTGAGACCCTGCCTCAAAAAAAAAATTAAAAATAAAATTACATATATTTATATCTATCTATCTATCTATATCCATGTATCATTCATGTACATACACATGTGTATGGAAAACAGGCCAAAACAAGTAAGTGGGACAGCAGCAAGTCAGTCGTTGGCTAGAGAAAGAACTGAAAACCAAGTCATCCAAGACTCTGACTTGAAGGAGGAGAGCTTGGGAATGAATACGAATTGTCCTTGTTGGTTTGGGATGGCAGCCCCTGTAATACGCGGTAATGATAGTTCAGTAGTCTCTGGTGCTTATGGTGGAGTGAAGAGGACACGAGGGCTTGTCTTCAGCCTGCTAGGTGGTTGGCAGGCTGGCTCTGTGAAGCACGGACAGCTCCTATACTCAGGACTCCCTGTCCCACACTCCAGCAACTTCCATGGCAGAACAGAGTACGACTCAGGCAAATCTGTGGTCTGCCTGACTCCGCCACACCGTGCGCACCTATGCGGCCCTCGGCCAGTTACTTTCCTGAGCTACGGCGTCTTCAGGAGCTGGGTCGTGAGGAAGAAATGTAATAGTGATAGCAAAGCCTGAGGCCTCTGTTTCTTTTGAGAAAAGCTCAGCCTGACCTTGGAGCTCTAACAGTGTTTGTCCTTCTGACTCCAGGGACCTCTCCTCAAAGACAGACCCGAGTCAGGTAGCTAGGGAGCGTGGCCTTGTCAAGGAAGGCAGCTAGGAGACAAGCAAAAGCTCAATGACTCTATGATATATGTTGGGCCCAGTATAGGATTTCCCTTGGGGAACACTGCTGCATGTCACTACTAGGATCAGTGAGGAAGGAGTGAAGGGACCCAGAAGGCAAAGAGAGCAGATGTATGTGGACTTTGAGACAAGAAGAAAAAGAGAGTTTTGCTTGAGTGAACTCAGCCAAGTGTTAACAGTCTCTGAGATAGTTTGGCTGTAAGAGTGCTGGGTACGGCAGCGCACGCCTTTAATCCCAGCACTAGCGAGGCTGGGGGAGGAGGGTCTCTGTGCATTTGAGACCAGCCTGAAACTACATAGTGAATTCCAGGTCAGCCTGGGCTAGAGCGAGACCTTACCTCGAAAAACAAAAAAAAAAAAAAAAAAGCCAAGAATGGAAGGAGTGGTACACTATTATGAAAAAGGTATGCTCTGGGCCTGGAGATCCATTCCTGGGATAGTCCAGGTGACTCCTCTGAGAGATTTTTTTTTTTTCTCTTATCAATTCACCATAGTACCAAACAAATCTGCCCATGGACTGGGAACTTCTCAGACCTAGTTTATTGGTGATGCAGGATTTTAGGGTTCAGGAGAGGTCCCCCAGGCCTGTGAACCTCAACTTCTGGGTCCTTATCCTATTTAGCAAAGAATTGATAAAACATACTCAGAAGGGTAAAATACGAATTATAATGTCTATTTAGGGGAGAAAACATGAATTACGAGGTGGGGAATTAAGATCCAGGGAGGAGGCTAACTGAAAGACTGAAGCCAGAGGACAATACTCCTCCTTGCCCAGCTGGAAGGAGAGATGGCGAGAACGTACATCAGAGAGGCACGTACACTCACGCACGCAAGGCTAAGTATAAATATGAACCAAAAGGGGCTGGAGGGTGAAGCGGTTAAGGCGCTTGACTGCAAAGCCAAAGGACCCAGGTTCAAATCCCCAGGACCCACCTAAGCCAGATGTACAAAGTGGTGCGTGCGTCTGGAGTTCGTCTGCAGTGACAGAAGGCCCTGGTGCGCCCATTCTGTCTGTCAAATAAATAAATAAATAAAATAAGTACCAGAAGATCTCCTTAACAGAAAAAAGACCAGACAGGATTTAGAAATGGTGAAGGACTCAGCGATCAAAGAAAAATCAAACACGTAGTCAAAAGTGAGAAAGTAGACAGAAGGCAAGCAGAAAACTACTCAGGCCAAGAGAAGTGCTCTCCCCTTCCCAGCCTGGCTGAGAAGAGAGCTCTCCACAGCCTTACATGGGTGTTCAGCCAGGGAAGACCACAGGGAAGAAAACCCGAGGCCTGGCCCATGGGAGTACCCTCCAACCAGACACCCAATTAAAGTGAGCCTTACTAACAGACCCAGGTCTGTAAGAAGAGACCTGATGGGTTTGTGGATTCAAGAAGTGAGGTCAAGATCTGATTGGTTGGTGGACTCAGTGGGCTGACACAAAGGGACTAAATTGAAAAATAAGCAGGAAGTTCCTGCTAGGGAGTGTCACTGACAGCCTTCTTGGATAAGCCAGGCACAGAGGCAAATTCCAGTTTTGCCAGGGTGGATAGAATGGCATCTTCTTGTTAACTTCTTTGGGATTTCGTTCATAACTGCCTATACAAAACTATCTTAGGTTGCTATGATTGTTAAGGCACTTGTCTGCAAAGCCTAATGACCTGGGTTTGATTCCCCAGTACCCACATAAAGCCAGAAGCAGAGTGGCACATGCATCTGGAGTCCATTTGCAGTGGCTGGAGGCCCTGGCATGCCCAATCTCTCTCTTCTTCTTCTTTTTTTTTTTTTTTTTTTTGTTTGTTTTTTAAAAACATTTTATTTATCTATTTTATTTGAGACAGAGAGAGAGAGAGTGAGAGAGAATGGGCACACCAGGGCCTCCGGCCACTGCAAACGAACTCCAGACACATGCGCCACCATGTGCATCAGGTTTATGTGGGTCCTGGAGAATCGAACCTGAACCTGGGTCCTTAGGCTTTGCAGGCATATGCCTTAACCGCTAAACCATCTCACCAGCTCTGGGTTTTTGTTTTTGTTTTTGTTTTTGTTTTTGTTTTTGTTTGAGGTAGGGTTTCACTCTAGCCCAGGCGGACCTGGAACTCACTGTGTAGTCTCAGGGTGACTTCAAACTCACTGTGATCCTCCTACCTCTGCCTCCCAAGTGCTGGGATTAAAGACGTGTGCCACCACACCCAGCTCTCTCTCTCTCTCTCTGCTTACAAATATATGTATCTGTATACATATATACACATATATATATATAGGTTTTCTGAGGTAGGGTCCCACACTAGCTCAGGCTGACCTGGAATTCACTATGTAGTCTCAGGGTGGCCTTGAATTCTCCACAATCCTCCTACCTCTGCCTCCCGAGTGCTGGGATTAAAGGTGTGTGCCACCACATCCAGCACCAAATAAATATCTTAAAATTTATTTGTTTGTTTATTTATTTATTTGATGGGGGAAAGAGGAAGCGAATGGGCACACCAGGACCTCCATCCACTGTAAATGAACTCCAGATGCATGTGCCACATTGTGCATCTGGCTTTACATGGGTACTGGGGAATTGAACCTGAGTCCTTTGGCTTTGCTGCAAAGCCTAATGACCCATAAAGCCAGATGCACAAAGTAGTGCATGCCTTTGGAGTTCATTTGCAGCTGTCTTTCCCGAAAGAATAGAAATCAATTGCTTGGGGCCTGGTGTGGTGGTGCAGGTCCATAACCCCAGTATTTCAAGGCAGAGGCAGGAAGATGGAGAGTGAAGATTGTCTGAGCTATAACAGACCCTGTCTCACACACAAAAAAGGAATTGCTTGATTTTTACTTCTTTTTTTTTCTCCCTTATTAAAAAAAAAAAATTGTTGTTGTTGTTGTTGTTGTTTTGTTTTTGTTTTAGAGGTAGGGTTTCACTGTAGTCCAGGCTGACCTGGAATTCACTATGGAGTCTCAGGGTAGCCTCGAACTCATGGTGATTCTCCTACCTCTGCCTCCTGAGTGCTGGGATTAAAGGCGTGCGCCACCACACCCAGCTAAAAATATTTTTTTGTTTTGCAAGCAGAGATTGAGAAAGAGAGAGAGAGAGAGAACGGGCACACTAGGGTCACCAGTCATTGCAAACAAACTCCAGATGCATGCACCACTTTCCTTTTTTTTTTTCCTAGCTTGTGCTGGGATTACAGGCATGAGTTACCACGCCTTGCTCAGGTTTTGCTTTTCAGTTTAAAATCCCTCTGGTGATGGCTGCTTGGTCACTTTCAACAGCACTGCAGGTAGCGAGTGGGCTAGGAGGTCCCAAACTTTAGTCACGTCATGGATGGTTTTCATTTTATTGTAAGTGGTTCATCTAAACCATTGTGTAAGCATGTAGAGACTTTGGCTCTTGGGGCTAGAGAGATGGCTTAGCAGTTAAGGTGCATGCCTGCAAAGCCTAAGGACCCAGGTTCGATTCTCCAGGTCCCACATAAGCCAGATGCACATGGTGGTGCATGTGTCTGGAGTTCGTTTGCAGTGGCTTAGAGGTACCGATGTGCCCATTCTCATTCACTCTCTCTCTCTGTTTCTAATAAAAAAAAATAAAAATAAAATCTTTTTTAAAAATTAATAAATAAAATAAAAAGTTATATAAAAAAGACTTTGGCTCTTGAAACCCTTACTTAGCTTCATGGTCTGAATATGTGAGTCCTCATTATCGTATACAGGCAACATATTTGAGGACTAGATGAAATAGGTGTGTGTGTGAGAAAGAGTGTGAGTGTGTATGTGTGTGTGTATGTATGTGTGTGAATTCTCAAGCCAGTACCTCACAAATCCCTCAACCAACCATCATCCCATCTCTTTCACCTACTTCCTGAGCAATAAATGAGGAGAGAAGATCTAGGGATAGTAGCCCTTGTCAGAAATAAGGCTGGACTTTGGCCTAGGAAAGAAGTGAAAACTGAGGAATGGTGAATGGAAGGTGGGGCGGGGGACCTATGAAGCTGAGGATTCTCTGTTCATTACAAAAGATCTTTATTGGGTCTCTCCCACTGGGCGGAGCATTGTATTCACTACCTGCTTTTAGGGAACATAATGAGGTCTAGACACATTAAGAATCCAATTATGTTATCTAAGCGTCAGGTCTCAGCCAAGTCTCTGAATGGAACATGGGACCCCATTAACTTTTTTTTTGTTTGTTTTTTTGAGGTAGGGTCTCACTCTAGCCTAGGCTGACCTGGAATTCACTCTGTATTCTCAGGGCGGCCTTGAACTCACGGCGATCCTCCTACCTCTGCCTCCTAAGTGCTGGGATTAAAGGCATGCACCACTACGCCTAGCTTCCCATTAACTTTTACTGCCCACATGACCTCAATCTCCCTTATTTTTTATTTGCAAGGAGAGAAAGAGAGAGAGAATGGGTGCACCAAGGTCACCAGCCATTGCAAACAAACTCCAGATGCATGCACCACTTTGTGTATATGGTTTTATAGTATATGGATACTGGGGAATCAAATCCAGGTCGTTAGGCTTTGCAAGCAAGTGCCTTAACCGCTGAGCCATCTCCCAGCCCCCCTCAATCTCTTACTAAAGGCATCCCTCTATGAGTTAATGCCACACCTCGGGGAAGGTCTTAAATGCTCATGAAACAATCACATGATCACTCACGTTCTCTCCCATTCCAGGTGCCCCATTCCATGGCAACATCTGAAGGGGATCCTTAAGTGTCCCTTCAGAGATTCCCAGTAACTTGATGAGGGGCCTGGCTTCCAGGTCTCTCAATATCACCATTGTCCAAAGCTTAGAACACAAGCTCTGTGTCACATTTTGTTTCCTGGGACCCAAAGAAGCACTGTTTGAACCCAGAGTTCATAAAGTCACCCAAATGATTTTCTAACCTACCATTCTTCCCCTGTGTGACCCTCCTGTCCTTGTAGGCAACTGACTACCTCTCCCCCAGGAAAATGGCCAGTTAGCCAAGAAAAGTTACATCAGTGATAGGGGTGGGCCACCTTCCAGTGAGTTTTTGGTCAGGGAGGTCCCTGGTGCCCCCAAAACGTTACGGGCCATTGCCAAGGCTCTTGGTTTCTCACCAGAACTAGATGATAAGATCCTATTGCTGAAGATTCCACATGCTTGGGCTGCAAGGCCACTGAGAAATCCTGCTGGAGATGAGTTGAAAACCTCCTCCATGTAGACCAGCTGACAGAAAGCTGGAAAAAGCTACATTGCATGCAGTTCCAGGGAGAGGCATGCCAGTAATGGGGGAAACCCACCACTCTCTAATTGGACTGGAGGCCTACTCCACGGGAGGGAATATACACCTGATACTGAAAACCCAGTCAAAAGACTATGGCTGGGAAAGTCATGAGCCCTAGGGGAGTAACGCCTGTTGTTGTCTGGCTAAATGTATTTATTATGCTCACCAAACTGCCCTGGAAGCACGCCAGGCGGAGCCACCTTGTCCCATGGAAAGAGTAGCCCAGAGACAGGGAGATGTAGGAGGCCCGCAGGTGCAAGTTGACCAGGCGGTTGATGGCAGCCTCCACCTCAGTGGAATAATTTTGACCAATCTGGGAGGTCATGGCTGGTCCAGAAATAAGGAGTTAGAATGTTCTGGATGGTCCTGGAAGGTGCAGGAGGCGAGGAGATGGTCCGACTGGAGAAACTGGAGAGCAGTTGGAAATTTTGGGGGAAAAAAAAGGAAAAGGAGGAAGTCCCGGGGTCTGTTCCCTCCAAACACTGTTGAAGCAAGACATAGACACAGGGGTCCTTGGGCATGCCTTTAAGATTTATTTTTATTTATGTATTAGAGGCAGAGAGAAAGGGAGAGAGAGAGAGAGAGAGAGAAAGAGAGAGAGAGAGAATGGGCATGCCAGGGCTGCCAGCCACTGCAAATGAACTCCAGACGCATGTGCCACCATGTGCATCTGGCTTATGTGGGACCTGGAGAATCGAACCTGGGTCCTTAGGCTTCGTAGTCATGTGCCTTAACTGCTAAGTCAGCTCTACAGCCCTCCTTTCTTTTTTAAGACAAAGAGAAAGAGAAAGAGAGAGGGTGTGGGTGTGTGCAGGCTTATGTGTGGATACCAGAGGACAACCTCAAGTGTTGGTCCTTGCCTTCCACATTGATTGGAGGGAGGCTCTCTCTTGTTCACTGCTGAGTTCACCAGAGTAGCTGGGCTGGGAGCTTTGGGATTCTCCTGTCTCAGCCTCCCTTCTCACCATAGGCATGCTGGGATTGCAGATGAGAGTGCTTCCTGACCAGCTTTAGGAAGGTTCTGGAGATCCAAACTTGGACCTTCAGGCTTGCACAGCAAACGCTTTCCCCGTAAGCCATCCCCCCTGTCCACTAGCTGGTCTCCTCTCCTGAACAATGGAGGTGGTGAGGAAGCCTAGGCCCAGCAAATCAGACTTCTAGAGAAAGCTCAGAATCAGTATTTTGTTTGTTTGTTTGTTTTTTGGGGGGATGGGAAAATGGGTGCACCAGGACCTCTTGCCCCAGCAAATGCACTCCTGGTGCACAGAGCCACTTTGTGCATCTGGCTTTATGTGGGTACTGGGGAAATGAACCCTGGCTAAACTCAGGTTGTCAGGCTTTGCAAGCAAGCACCTTTAAACACTAAACCATCTCCCCAGCCCTGTTTGTTTGCTTTTTTTTTTTTTTTTTTTTTTTTTTTTTTTTTTTTTAAGGTAGAATCTGGTCTCACTCTAGCCCAGGCTTAGACTAGAAATTTACAACACTCCTCCTACCTTGGCCTCCTGAGTGCTGGGATCAAAGGCATATTTGCTTTTTAAGATAGGGTCTCACTACACGATCCATGCTGTCTTCAAGCTTGCAGAAATCTTCCTGCTGGGATTATAAGAGTGGGCCACTGCACCTAGATAAAATCTGTATATTTAATGAGCTGCTTATAACTGTTTGGTAAATGCTCAGTAAACGGTACTTCGCAGAGTCATAACCTGCATTATCAATATCCATAGTCAGTTTAACAATAATGTCACCATTCCTTCAAGAACAACGAATGAGTGCAATGTTTTACATCGGAGTAATTAAAGGGCCATTTTGAGAGTTTTTTTTTCTTTTTGAAACAGCAGTCACCCCAAAGGTGAACTAAATCTCTATATCTAGATGTCAAAAATGATCTGTAAGCTGTAAATGAGAGCTTTTCTTTTTTCTGTGTACTGATGTTTCAAAAACCCTAGGGGCTGACCATATATTGGTAACCTCACTATGATGGCTAACCCCATCTCTTAAGGGGACCTTTATAAGGCTGTGTGTACTTTATTTCATCTTAAAAATTATGTTAGGACCAGGCGTGGTAGCACACGCCTGTCATCCAAGCACTCGGGGGGCAGCGGTAGGAGGATCGCTGTAAGACTCCATAGTGAATCCCAGGTCAGCCTGGGCTAGAGTGAGACCCTATTTCAAAAAACAAAAAGTTATGTTAGGATTGTATTGAAAATTATGTACAGATTCTTTTCTTGGTTCATAAACGTGATGTTTGGGCGTCCACACATTTGCATGACACGTACCTCCCACAAACCTTGTTACCGCGTCTGCACATTACCCATATGACATGAAAAAAAAGAGAGAACATTATGTATCATCCTTGTGTGTGTGTGTGTGTGTGTGTGTGTGTGTGTGTGTGCTTTTGTTTTTGTTTTTCAATGTAGAGTTTCGCTCTAGCCCAGGCTTACCTGGAATTCACTATGGAGTCTCAGGGTGGCCTCAAACTCATAGTGATCCTCCTACCTCTGCCTCCCCAGTGCCGGGATGACAGGCGTGCGCCACCACGCCCGGCTTATGTATCATCCTTAAAGTTCATTTATTTGGTACGTGTGTGTGAGTGCAGGCATGCGTGTACCACACCAGGCGTTAGAGGACAGCTTTCAGGCTGGTCTTCATCTTCCATCTTTTTGTGAGGCAGGGTTTCTTCTTCACCATTCTGTTCACAAGCTTCCAGATAAATTCCCCTGTCTCTACTCCCCTTCTCACTGCAGGCACACTAGAATTACAGAAGCTTACCACAGCTTCCAGCTTTTACATGGAGTCTGGGCATCCAAACTCAGGTGCTCAGAGTAGCATGGCAAGGTCTTTATCCACTGAGCAATCAATCTCCCCAGCCCTTTTAGAGTATGGCAGTTTTAAAATGAAGGCATAACCCTTGAAAACCTTGGGAAGTGATCATGTATACTCTTATTAATTTATCCTTGAATCTTTATACCTAACCATGCCCAATTATATCTATCCTTTATAATCATAGATTTTCTGTGATGATTTCTACAAAAACTTTCATACCATTTCTAAAACGTCACTTCTCGTCTAATATTATCTGATTTTCCAACTCATTAGCCGGATACTTTTCTCCTCAGTGTGAAATTGCTGACATCAATGAGGTGTGAAGCCATCCTCCAGAGCTTTGCTCTTGTACAATTCGAATTCTCTGGAGAACCATGAGTCACGACTTTTAGATGAGAACCTTTGCCTATTTTTGTTCATTGACTTCTTGGAATAAGCTTTATGTCAAATGAGGGTTGCGCTGTGTCTCATGCTCACTTCAACAGCACATATACTAAAATAGGAATGAGCTCGATCTGAAGTTTTACTCCATGTTCTGTCGATGACAGGGCTTCAGACAAATTCTCTGAGGTTTCAATTCTCTTTTGAGGTGGTCTCTGGAATGTCCACCGGCCTTTGTATTCATGCATTTATTTTGGAGAGGGACTCATCAACTTGCCTTCCACTACCCCAACTCGGAGGGCCTTGCTGGACTCTCCTACACACCCAAATCCCTTGTACAAATGATCCAGGCAGAATCTCCAACTTGGCCTCCCTCCGTGAATGATGGCAAAAATCAATCATTCGCATGCATTCTGTAAAAAAAAAGCTTCACCTAAATTATCCTGCTTAATCTTCAAAATAACCATTCAAAGTGGAAATTATTACAAAATGGATGTTATTCCGAGAAGTGACACAATTTGTTCAAGGTCACACAAGTATCAAAGCCTGGTCCTTTAAACACTAATGACAGCCTCCTATCTCAGTAATGCTGCCTCCGATTCCCTCTCACTTCTCATCCTGTCCCTTGTAACCTACTGGAACCCCAGTCTTGGCAAAGGGAGGTCCTCAGTCTTTAACACTTTCGGCCTGTGCATGTCACTGAGACCTGGTTCAGGCCAGCTGGACGCGCATGACAAAGAGGCTTTGTCCTCCAGCCCTGGATCCTCAGCAGCCATTTTCTAAGGGATGATGTCATCGCACCATTACTTCCTGCTGTTCCAGGCACTCTCTAACTTTAGGGCCCTCAACATCCTCCAACCCACCCCCCTTCCCCGCCCCCAGCTCTAATTACCACCAGAGTGACTGGGCCCTTGGAGAAGTCCCAAAGCTGGAAGAGGGCTAAACTCAAGGCCCATGCAGCAAAAATGCTGTTAGTTATGATGGTAGTTTGAATAGGTGTCCCCCAATATATTCAGTGTTTTAGTAGTTTGTGGTTTGGATCTGCAGCTACCTGGCTGGAGGAGGGTGTCACTGGGCTGATCTTAAGGTGTGGTGATGAGTTTACAATTCCAATCTAAAGATATGCCTAGTTCTGCCTGGAGTTCCTGAAGTGTGCTTTGTGGTGTGGCTTTTTCTCCCTCTCTGTGCTTGGTCCTGTAAGAGGAGGGCCAACTTCTGCCCTTATGGAACTTCCCCTGGATCTGTAAGCTTCAATAAATCCCTTCCTCCATAACTGTGCTGGTCTGGAAGTTCATCTCAGCCACCTAAAGCTGTCTACTACAGTTAGAGAATAAGTTACCTTAAAATTTAGTGGCTTAGAACCAAAAAGTTATTGTCTCTTGGTTTCCAGGGGTCACGAATGTGGATATGACTTAGCTGGGTACCTCTGGCTCAAATTCGCTCTTGAGGCTGCAGCTGAGCTGCTGGCCGGGGATGTGGTGTCATCTGAAGACGCCCCTAGATTGTCAAAGCAGTCCAGTGCCAAGCTCAGTGACGCAGCTGGTATCAGTCGGTTCCTGGTGAACTGGTGCATCGACAACCTTAGTTCTCGCCACACCACATGGACCTCTCCATAGAGCAGCGTGCTCCCCTAGCATAAGGGGCAGAGGAGAGACAGAGAGAGAGAGAGAGAGAACTTGAAGTACATCACAGTTTTGCTTTTTGGATTTTTTCTTTTCCTTTTTTTTTTTTTTTGAGGCAGTCTTACCCCAGTCCAGGCTGACTTGGAACTTACTCTGTAGCCATGCTGGTTTTGAACTCATGGTGATCCTCCAACCTCCTGAGGGCTGGGATTAAAGTTGTGTGCTATCTCGTCCCACTTTTTTGTTGTTATTGTTGTTTTCTGATTAATTTTTTTAAAACATTTTTTAAAACTATATTTTATTTATTTATTTACTTGAGAGAGAGGAAAGAAAGAGAGAGAATGGGCACGCCAGGGCCTCCAGCCACTGCAAACGAACTCCACATGCATGTGCTCCCTTGTGTGTCTGGTTTACATGGGTCCTGGAGAGTCAAACCGGGATCCTGTGGCTTTGCAGGCAAATGCCTTAACCACTAAGCCATCTCTCCAGACCCAATTAATGGATTTTTTTGAGGTGGGGGCCCACTCTAGCCCAGGCTGACCTGGAGTCCATTTGTAGCTGCTGGAGGCCCTGGTGTGCCTATTCTCTCTCCTCTCTTCTATTTCTTGCTGCTTGCAAACAAATAAATAAAAATATCTTAAAAAATAAAATAGGTGTATAAATAATACATTCACCATTAGTAAATCATAACAATTTTTGGTATACATATAATTTTAGAATTTTTTTGAGGTAGGGTCTCCCTCTACCACAGGCTGACCTCCATCCCCCGTAAACAAACTCCAGATGTGTGCACCACCTTGTGCATCTGGCTTAATTGGGTATTGGGGAATCGAACCTGGGTCCTTAGGTTTCACAGGCAAGCAGCTGCACCATTAAGCCATCTGTCTAGCCCAAACAGCAATTTTAAAAATCAAACATTGTAACACAATGCAATCCAGAGACATTTGATATTTATATGTGGAAGAATGATAGGAAAACATTAGAAGTCATTGTTTCTTCATATTAAGCCATTGTGTTTCTGTAAGATCAGGAAACTGTCTATATATGGTAAAGCCACTACTTTAACATACACTAGTCTGAAACCTGAGCTGAGGCGTTTAAGTCACCATTTGTTGGCATATGGTGTGTTGCAGTCAGGTTCACATTGCCGGTAGAAATCACCCAACCAAGAGCAGCTTCTGGGAAGAAGAGGTTTATTTTGGCTTACAGGCTTGAGGGGAAGCTCCACGGTGGCAGGGGAAAATGATGGCATGAGCAGAGGGTGGACATCACCCCCTGGCCAACATAAGGTGGACAATAGCAACAGGAGAGTGTGCCAAACACTGGCACGGGGAACCTGGCTGTAACACCCACAAGCCCGCCCCCAACAATACACTCTCTCCAGGAGGCGTTAATTCCCAAATATCCATCAACTGGGAACCTAGCATCCAGAACACCTAAGTTTATGGGGGACACCTGAATCAAACCACCACATGGTGTGACTGTATGAAGTGAGCGTGTTGTGCACTCCAAATCAAGGCTACCGTGAAATTGCATAATACAACACAGGTAAGGGCTGCCAGAAACACCTCCGTTTCATTATGTGCTTGATTTTGAATTAACTGTTGGGGGTTGCATGCTTAAAAACTTTTTATTATTGCCAATTTTTCCATGACCCCTACATTCAGTTATGCAAGCCCACGTGGGGTGGAGACCCCCAGTTTAGGAGCCTGAGCACAGACTACCTGTGCCACCTGCAGCGGAGGGATCTCCTCGTGTGCTTGTTCAAATTCAGATGCTTGGACTTCGCTCACTCCAGTCTGACTCGTAGAACCAGATATTGAGGGAGTGCGGCATGAGGTAGGGAGAAGAGCAGGGAGGTTGACCATATACCTCAACAGGAAGGTGGGAGAGAGTCAGGAAAGACCTGTACCTCCGTGGTGACATTCCATCCAGGTGCGGGGTTATATCAAAGCAGACAGACTGCTTTGACCACTGAAGGTCAGAGCAGAGATGACGCAGTTTGTCTTTAACTTCCCAGTAGAAGGGCTGGAGAGATGGCTTAGTGGTTAGGACACTTGTCTGCAAAGCCAAAGGACCCCCCGTTCGATTCCCCAGGACCCATGTAAGCCAAATGCACAAGGGGGTGCATGTGTCTGGAGTTTGTTTGTGGCGGCTGGAGGCCCTGGTGTGCCCATTCTCTCTCCGCCCCTTCTCTCTCAAATAAATAAATAAAAATATAAATTCCCAATAGAACTGGGAGCAAGTGATGAATGATAGCATGGATCGGGAACAGGAAGGAATATTTCATCAGAGAGGGGCTGGGGAAGTGGAAAGCCTAAGCACTAGTGTTAGCAGGAAGAAGCTTTTTGCTGCTGCCGCTGGTGGTGGTGGTGGTGGTGGTGGTGGTGGAGGAGGAGGAGGCGCCGGTGCGTCCAAGGGTGATGTGCCTCGCCTACAGGTTTTCCTTCAGTTGTTGCCTGCATACCCAAGAGGAATGCTGTCCCAGCCCGCTGTTTCCCCTGCTGTCTCCTCTCATGACTTCAACTCAGATTTGCTGAGATTGACAGAGCTGCCAGAGGAGCCAGCCCGGCTGTCTGGTGTGTGTAGTTAAAAATAATCTTTAGAATTTGCTAAGCTGGCTTCTGAATATTTGTGGCTGTAATTGACGGGTAATCGTCATGCTGTTAGATGAATTTTAAAACTACCACGTTGTTACCCTGGCTACATGGCTCCCCATGCTAGCCTCATCACCTACTGACCCCAGTCCTTCCCACCTGTCACCTGAAGACCGCACTCTGTGTTTCGATCTACCGGGCTCTGAGTCTTCCATTTACCACAAGGGATCCCAAAAGCCACTTGAACATAGAGAATAACATGGTGGTGGGGGTATTCTTCACAGCTTACTTTCTTTTTCTCAGGGGTTTCTCTGCTTCAGTCACCTCATGGTGCAGGTACAACAAAGTGACAGAAATGAGAACACTGAGCCACACGAAGATGCTCTGCCAATGACAGCGAAATCCTGTGCTTTTGGAAATGGCTGACGGCAAGCGCAGCTGTCCCTTTGCTGGTGACAGGGATTGTAGGCTCAGATTGATGGCTTTGGGCTTACGCCCAGGAGTTTAATGATGATGATGGTGGTGATGATAATTATAATAATAGCCAAACCTTTATTGGAAGCTTTCTGTGTCCCACATACCACACAATGCATACATTGTGTTCACTTCATTTCTCTATGTAATATCTGTATGTACACAGCGAAACTCTCATTCATTCTCTGAGGTGGACCTTTCATAGAACATTCTTGCCCTCATTTTACAGAGGGGAAAGCTGAGGCACAGAGCTCCAAGAACTTGATGAACGCATTGTGGAGTTCACACACACACACACACACACACAATCTGTCCTTAATCATCACTCAACCTTCTGGAGAAGTATGAGGTGATATATTGCAGGAAAAAAAAAATCTAACAGACTTTTGCAAGCAAGCACCTTTCATCACTGAGCCATCTCTCCCCCAGCCCTGATTTCTACATTTTGAACCTATTCCCGGGGTTCACATGCTACTTCCAGTCTATAGTAATTGTGTGACTTCAATTTTCTTATGAAATAATACATGGAATTCCTCCCTTGTTCTTTCAATTGGGACCTTTGTATGTCAATTACTGACTCATTCAAGTTTCCTTTATGCAAAAGATGCATGTTATGTTTAAGTTTTGTGAGAATTATTTGGCTGCAGACGGCAAAATCCCAACTCAAACTACATTACTTGTCTTCTGTTGCTGTTTGTTTTGTGGTACTGGGAGTTGAACATAGGACCTCATGCATGCCATGGCTTACTGTTTGAGCTTTGTTTTGTTTTACTGTGTACATGTTTTTAAAATATTTTTATTTATTTATTTGACAGAGAAAGAGGGGAACGAGAGAGAGAGAGAATGGGCGCGCCAGGGCCTCCAGCCCATTCTCTCTCTCCTCTCCTTGCAAATAAATAAATTAAATATGTTTTCTTAAAAATGCAGTATGGGCTGGAGAGATGGCTTAGCAGCTAAGCGCTTGCCTGTGAAGCCTAAGGAAACTGGTTCGAGGCTCGATTCCCCAGGACCCACGTTAGCCAGATGCACAAAGGGGTGCACGCATCTGGAGTTCGTTTGTAGTGGCTGGAAGCCCTGGTGCGCCCATTCCTCTCTCTCTCTCTACCTCTTTTTCTCTCTGTCGCTCTCAAATAAATAAATAAAATAAAATAAAAATGCAGTATGGGGAGTGGAGAAATTGCTCAGTGGTTAAAGATGCTTGCAAAGCCTGATGACCTGAGTTCAATTCCCCAGTACCAACTTAAAGCCAGATGCACAAAATGGCGCATGCATCAGGAGTTTGTTAGCAGTAGCAAGAGGCCCTGACATGTGTTCTTTCTCTCTCATTGAAAATAAAAATATTTTTAAAAATATTAAAGAAGCTGGACATGGTGACATATGCCTTTAATCCCAGCACTGGGGAGGCAGAGGTAGCAGGATCGCCATGAGTTTGAGGCCACCCTG
Organism: Dipus sagitta; assembly: GCA_036346955.1. Lineage (NCBI taxonomy): Eukaryota > Metazoa > Chordata > Mammalia > Rodentia > Dipodidae > Dipus > Dipus sagitta. The sequence continues at coordinate 54,216,306 of CM070778.1, forward strand.
TGACTACATAGTGAATTCCAGATCAGCCTGGGCTAGAGTGAGACCCTGACTTGAAAAAAAAAAAAAACAAAAGAAAAAGAAAAAGAAAAGATGGAGTAGAGTGCAGGCATCTTTGAATCTGGGGACCAAAGGGTGTCTTAAGTGATTCTTACTGTTCCCATCTTTGAATCTGGGGGACCAAAGGGTGTCTTAAGTGATTCTTACTGTTCCCGTTTTTCAGCTGTTTCTTCCTGTCTGGGCCCCTCCCTGCCGCCACAGCTGGGCTTCCTCCCTTGCACTAGCAAAACTAATCAGATGATTCTAAACATCCCTGGCTGCCGTAAGTTGTGAGGAGAAAGGGAAGATTATACTCAGAGGCTTTCAGAGACCATATTTTATTTTTGGCTTTTGAGTCAAAGAATATAGGCCAGGCTGACCTCAAACTCATGACCCTCCTGCCTCCGTTTCCTGAGCACTGGGATTATAGGCATGTGCCACCACCACCCGCTCCCTGTTGACACTAATCTTGGACTTCTGGCCTCCCAAACGGTGAGAGAAGAAATTTTTGACGTTCTAAGCCCGCGCCTTTAGTCCAACCTCTTCTAGCAGCCAAAACCTGAAACACCACCCACTTCTCATCTCTAGCCCCTCATCATATGTAGGACAAGGCATCGTCTTGAGGTACCCCATGGCCTGATCCCTGTGCGTCTCTGACTTCCTGCCGCTCCCAGATACGCTGTGCTGTGCTCCTCTGCAGCCCTGACGCCTCCTGGAACGTCTCCAGTCTTCCAAATCTTTTCATCCCGCTGTATCCTTAACCCGTAGTACTCCTCCTGGAACCTTCTCATTCATCCTTAAGGATTCAAATCAAGCCTTCCCAACTCCATGAATCGTGTCCTGGAGCCCTGGATGTAAGTGACCGTGACCCTTTCCTTGATAGCATCCCATCTTTTTTTTTTTTTTTTGACTATATATATATGAAATCTCTTTTATCCCCTCGCCTCCTTTCCTGTTTCTCTGGGACCCTCCTTAGTGGGGTTATTGGTTCTAGCATTCACTGTGGGGTCATGAAGGCTTCAGTCAGTCCCTGTGGGGTAGGTTGGTGGGGGAGACTATGCCTCAGGGTATTCCTACCTACGCTGTGGCTCTTACAATTTTTCCACCCCTTTTCTATAATATTTCCTGAGCCATGGCAGGCCTGTCGTCAGTCTGATTTAGTGTTCAGTTCTCTGTAGCCTCTGGATTTCTGCTTTGATGGGTTTTGATTGATCACCGTGTCAGTCACCATCACCCTGGAGCTGGTTGTCAGCCTAGCAGTAAGAACAGTATTCATGTCACCACTTCCTCTGCAATTTTTCCTGGGCCCCTGCAGATGTGGTAGACATGGCACATATCGTGGTGGGCAGTCAGCTATGTTTGTGCCTTGTTGATGGATCTGCATTCTCCTTCATTTTCTCTGCCTTCACTGATCTTCCCTCAGTTTGTTCGCTCCCAGGCTCGCAGAATGATGTCTAACCCTGGTGCTCAACCCTGGCACTCAGCCTGGTCTCCCAATGGCACAGGCCCTGCTTACAGTTGAGTTTCCCCTGGTTGGTTCCCTCCAGGCAGCCCCTATAGAATGGCATCTAGCCCTGGCACTCAACCCTGGAGATCAGACCCATCTCACAATGGCCGCAACCCATCTTAAAAAATATATATACATATGTATATATACATATATATATTATTTATTTATTTGTGTGTGTGGTATGCACACACACACACAACTACAGTGCTCACACATGTGGAGGTCAGAGGACAACTTCAAGGTGTAGGTGTTCCATCTTCTTCGGGACAGGGCCTCTTGCTGCTGCGAACAAAGTGCCAGACTGTAAACAAACATCAAACTAGCTGGCTCTTGAGCTTCAGGTTCTCCTGGCTCCATCTCCTGGTGCTGTAGACACCTTGAGGTCTGAGATGCACGTGCCGCTTTGCACCCAGTTTTAAGCAGGTGCTGGGGAATTGAACCTGGGCCTATAGGCTTTTCAAGTAAGCACCTTTAACCGCTGAGCCATCACCCAGCCCCATCACCGTGCCTTTTTATATTTGCTCTTGTCTAATTACATTGAAATTCTTTTCCTGTCTATCTCCTGTATGAGTCTGTAGCCCCTTGCAGAAGAAACCTGTCTTACTTCTTTCTGGGACACTCAGACTTAGAATATAGCCGTAGAATGCTGTACGCATCTTTGTTGAGTTACTGTCCGGGTAGACGGATGCACTCTTGAGAAGCTCACACCTGCCCTATCTCTGAATCCTCAACTGTGCTTCATAAGCTGGCTCTTCCTGAGATTCTTTTCTGCATTGAGCTTTGAAGGCACAGTCAGGTTTTTAAAAACATTTTATGTATTTTATTTATTTATTTAAGAAGAGAAAGAGTCAGAGAGAGAGAGAGAGAGAGAATGGGCACCCCAGGGCCTCTAGCCACCACAAACAAACTCGAGATACATGCGCCACCTTGTGCATCTGGCTTACGTGGGTCCTGGGGAATCGAACCTGGGTCTTTAGGTGTAGCAAGCAAGCGCCTTAACTGCTTTAACCGCTTTAACCGCTAAGCCAACTCTCCAACCCAACAATCAGGTTTTTGCCTGGGTGAGTCTCTAAAAAGGAAACTCCTCAGTCTGCTCAGACAAGAATAGACTAGAACTGGGAGTGAACCTATGTCCCTGTCCCAATTACTGTTGACAAGCTCATGAGATCAGGAAGTAAAGAGTGAAAACAAGAAGCAGGTTGGGGACAAGACATCCCCCCCACCCCACACACACCCAAGCAAGCCTCCAGTGACTACCTCCTCCAAATAGGCTCCGCTTTTTTTCCCTTTTAAAAAAAATATTTTATTTATTTATTCATTTATTTGAGAGGTGTATGAGAGAGAAAGAGGCAGACAGAGAGAATGGGCATGTCAGGGCCTCTAGCCACTGCAAAGGAACTCAAGATGTGTGCGCCACCTTGTGCATCTGCCTTATGTGGGTATTGAGGATCGAGCCCAGGTCGTTAAGCTTTTCAGGCAAGCACCTTAACTGCTGAGCCATTTCTCCAGCCCAGGCTCCACTTTCTAAAGTTCCCACCTCCCAATAATGTCATTAGATTAGGACGCTATCAGTGAAGATCTCATTGAGTCACCCATGAAAGTCTCATGACCAAATTACCTCTCAGGATTGTATACACCAGCTGGGGAACTAACATTTGGGGGCAATTCATATTCAAGCTGTAACAAAGAGTAAGGGGTGTGGGGCAGTTCGTAGCTCTAAACTCCCACAGTAAAATCCTATGCTAGCTGAGCATGGTGGCACACACCTTTAGTCCCAGCACTCGGGAGGCAGAGGTAGGAGGATCACTATGAGTTTGAGGCCAGCCTGAGAGCACAGAGTGAGTTCCAGGTCAGCCCAGGCTAGAGTGAGATCCTAACTCAAAACAACAACAACGAAAAACTCCTATGCTCCTCTTAGCTTTCTCCCTCCTTCCTTCCTTCCTTCCTCCACTTCCCTTTCTTACCCCAGTCCTAGGTGAGCCCCTGAGGAGTTCACGGGCTCTCAACACTTTAGAGATGCCACCATTCCTGCTGAGGATCCTGCCTGAGGAGCCAAGGTCAGAGACTTAGTTCTAAGGGTAAGACCTGGCACCCCACCACTGACCTGATCAGTATTTTCAGAATCATAACAAATAATCCTTCGCATTTCCAATGTGCTTTTCTATCTATTGTTCCAAGAGATGGTAGGGTGTGCCTATTCCACAGAGGAGGAAGCTGGGTCTGGAGGGTCAGGCCCCGGCTGAGCTGCCTAATGGCACAAGATAAAGGGCTAGAAGCCAGTCTCTCTGCCTCTTGGACCTGAGCAGGTAAGCCACACCACGGTGAGTATTTTTTCTCAGTGGAAACAGTTCTATCTCCTGATGGAGATCGGGAGCATTTCCATTCACAATATACAGAATTTTCCACATGTCAACATTTTAGCTTTAACAAATTTATTTGAAAACACATTTCTTCAAAATAATTTATTCCTAAACAGCTAAAGCAGGAGGGAAAGGCAGTTGTCAGAGAATGAATTGAACAGACAGGATAACAGACAGGTTAAGGGGAATAATTAGAGGCTTTTTTTCTCTTTATTCAACAGCTTCTTTTTCAGGCCTGTCAGTCACTGTTTATCACACTAGAACCAAAACAATGATTTTTTTTTTTTTTCCCCTCCATGCTGAAGCCAGGAAGACCTGCTGGGGAGATGTGACTAACTGTGGAGTAGGAGCAGTGCGTGGTGCAGGCTGCAGCCAGGGCAATATGGAAAGCAGGGGGTCCTGAGGGCCAGCGAGAGAGACCACGGCAGTGACTCACCAGGCAGGATGGGAAAGAATAAGAAGCAAACATTTTCTGAGGGGGCTGGAGAGATGGCTTAGCGGTTAAGGTGGTTGCCTGCAAAGCCAAAGCACCCAGGTTCGACTCCCCAGAACCCACATGAGCCAGATGCACAAGGTGGTGCATGCATCTGAAGTTTGTTTGCAGAGGCTACAAGCCACCGTGCGCCCATTCTCTCTCTCTCTCTCCCCCTCTGTCTCTGTCTTTCTTTCTCTCCCAAATAAATAAATAAAAACATACTTTTAAAAAGTTTTCTGAGCTCTTTCTGTGGCTGAAAGACTTCCTTCCTTCTTTTCTATTTTCTGTCTTTTTAAAATTTTATTTATTTATTTGCAAGCAGAGAGAGATAGAGAGAAGAGAGACAGTTAGAGAATGGGCCCACCAGGGCCTCCAGCCACTGCAAATGAACTCCAGACACATGCGCCCCTTGTGCATCTGGCTTATGTGGGTCCTGGGGAATCAAACCTGGGTCCTTTGGCTTCGCAGGCAAATGCCTTAACCACTAAGGCATCTCTCCAGCCTTGTTTCTTTCTTTCCTCTTTTTCTTTCTTTCTTTCTTTCTTTCCTTCCTTCCTTCCTTCCTTCCTTCCTTCCTTCCTTCCTTCCTTCCTTCTCTCCCTCTCTCTCCCTCTCTCTCTCTCTCTCTCTCTCTCCCTCTTCCTTCCTTTCTTTCTTCTCACACTGAGTGCTGGGAATTGACTCTAGGTGAATTCAGGGTCTTGAGCATTCTAAGTATGTGCTCTTCATTCTACCACTGAGCTACGCCCTCAGGCTGGCATCATTGTGATTACTATTTAGTTGGGGGTCTCATTCTTTAGGCTATCTCACTATGTAGTCCAGGCTTGGCTCGGATGCACAGCCTTTCTCATACCTCAGCCTCCCGAGAGCTGGAATTACAGTTGTATGCCACTATGCCCAGCTCTTAGTATTGAAGGGGAGTAGAGTTAGGGTGACTGGACCCCTGAAGGTATAAAGGGCAGGAAAGTTTGCACTTGCTAAAAATCCAAGATCATCTGACTTCTTATCTTTTACCTAGCTCTGTAGAATTGTTTTTCCACAGTCAGGACCCCTCCTGGGAAGGAGGTCTTTCATAGGATTTAAACATTGTGGTTGGTCAAGTTCAGCCCCTGGAACTTGGTGCCAGAGCTAATCTCTTCCTGAGACAGCCCCTAGCCCTAACCAAGCAGCTGGCCCTCTGGTTGACCTGGGCCAAAAGACAGCCCATCACCCTAAGGTTACAAATACCTTTGCAAGGGGAGGGCAGGCTCTCTGATCATGTGGGAACTTCCAGCTGTGGGTGAGTTGGCCCAGGATCAGCCAGTGGGGCTCGGCCTAGGCCCTAGCCCCGGCCCAGCCAGGAGGGCCCCCTAGCCCTTACTCTCCACATGGGTTCTTCATCCCCTCCAGCTCCCCACATGGCAGGAGCTCCTTGAACTTTCTTTTCTATTTCCACACTGTTCCCCAGGCCCTCCACGGGGGACCTCTAGCCACAGGGATGCTTTCCTTGGCTCTACTTCCCTCAATAAATATAATAATTTAATAATTATCCTTCTTGGTTTCCGTTTTTATTCAATTCCTTGACTAAGGTTAGAAACGAACCTAGGGTTTGGGGTGCACAGACTCTCCTGGACCCTTAGCACCCTGTTACAGTATGTTGTTGTTTTATTTTGAGGCAGGGTCTCATTCTTGCCCAAGTTGATCTAGAACTCACTCTGTAGTCCAGGCTAGCTTCTAACTCACAGTGATCTTCCCAACCGCCGGGATTATCGGCATGAACCACCACACCTGGCTTGCCCCATTCTTTATTCAAACTTCTCAACAATCCTGCCAGTTGGACACTTAGGTCCCCATTTCACAGATGAAGACATTGAGGCTCAGAGGGGTTCAATGCATACACAAAAAGGAAACTTCAGCCAGGCGTGGAGGCGCATGCCTTTAATCCCAGCACTCGGGAGGCATAGGTAGGAGGATCACTAAGAGTTTGAGGCCACCATGAGGCTACAGAGTGGGTTCCACGCCAGACTGAGCTAGAGTGAGACCCTACCTCGAGGGGGAAAAAAAAAAAGGAAACTTCTTAAGGCTCCAGTACTGACAGAACACCATACGGTTATGGTTCCAGTCATCTATACAGCTAGGATGGGTATCTGGACCAAAGTAGGTAAGTCCTTGTCCTTCCGGAACACTTATGGCTAAGAGCAACCAACCCGGCTCCAGATAAAAGAGGCAGAGGAAGGGAGTGGGCTCAAACCACGAGCCACAGGGCTGGAGAGAGAGCTCGCCTTCGCCTACATAGGCACTTAGGTGGGTTGGAAGCACAGCCGTTTTCCAAAGCTCATTGAATAAAGCTCTGAGCAGTTGGATAAAGCCCAGCCACAGAGCCCCCTCCACCCCACCTTGGGAGACTGTGCCTGATGGAGGAAGCAGAGGAAGGGTGGGAATGAACGGAGGGAGAGATGTGACCCGTGAGGTGCCAGGGAGGAGCTCTCAGAGGAGCAAGTGGCCACGTTGAGTGACCACCTAGGTAAATATAGAAAAGAGGAAAAGAGAAGAGATTCCTCAGAAGAGAAGACAATGTGCAGACAGGTTTGTCAGAAGTCTCACAAAGTAGGGAGGAAAAACCATAGTAGGCTATCACCTGAATGTTAAACTTGAGGTAAGAAGTGGCCATTAATAAGACAATAGCTGATAATAGCTAATTTGTATTGAATGCTTACCACACGCCAGATTCTGCTAAGAGCTTTATATATATTATTCATTCACTCACTCCATGGATATTCATTGAACACTACAGGGCTGACTGCAGGATGTGTAGGTGAAGGTTTTCAATGCACTTGTGGAAATGCTGGGGCCTTGTTCAAAAGCAAAAGAAAGCTTTTTTACTTCCGTCCATAGTCTCCTCTACTCAGTGCATTTTGTGTTTGCTACTTAATGTGTGTTCCCGCAGCATAGGGATTCTAGCGAGCCGTGCACAGACCCTCACAGGAACCCAGAGCCCTACCTTGAGACTCGGATCACAGGCAGACATGTGGCTGGCTCTGACCCTTGCCCATGCCCAGGACCTCTCTGAGGCATAAGGTGACAGCAGTTTCTGAGAAGGGGCAGGACACCATTTAGATGGGAACCCATCTGGAAGAAGTGGGGGAGAGCAAAGTCAGAATCACATGTGCATCCGGCCACCAAGTTCCTAGTGCATAGTCCATTACCCCAGCATACAGATTCAAAGACAAATTTTTAAAAACATTTTATTTATATTTATTTATTTATTTATTTATTTATTTATTTATTTATTTATTTGAAAGAGAGAATGGGTGTGCCAGGGCCTCCAGCCACTGCAAATGGCTAACATGGGTCCTGGGGAATTGAACCTGTGTCCTTTGGCTTTGCAGGCAAAAGCCGTAACCGCTAAGCCATCTCTCCAGCCCCAAAGACAAAATTCTTAAGACTCTCAAGATGGTGACCACAGAGCAACTCAATTCCAAGTGCAAGGCTCCCCTTTGGAGACTGAGCCTGCGCAACTATACTGTTAGTGTGCCCTTGAAACCATCTCTAAAGTTCCCTGTACTATTACCTAATGTTAGGTTCTGGTCTTTTCTATTTGTGTGTGTGTGTGAGAGAGAGAGAGAGAGAGACAAGGTTTCATGTATTCTAAGTTGGCCTTGGGCTGTCTACATAGCTGAAGATGAGTTTGAACCTCCTGCCTCCTCCTCCCAAGTGCCAGGATTACAGGTATGTACCACATTTGGCCCACTTCTTTTCTTTTTTTTTTGTTTCTTTCTTTCTTTCTTTTTTTTTTTTTTTTAGAGTAGCGTCTCACTCTAGCCCACACTGACCTGGAACTCACTGTGTAGTTCCAGGCTGGCATGTTGTTTTTTTTTTTAACAAAAAACTTCTATTGACAGCTTCCATAATTATAGACAGTAAACCATGATAATTTCCTCCCCTCCTCTACTTTCCCCTTCACAAATCCACTCTCCATAATATCGCCTCCCACTCTCAATTAGTGTCCCTCTCGCTCTCTTTTATTTATTACTATTATACATATTTATTTGGGGGGGCTGTTCAAGGTAGGGTCTCACTCTAGCCCAGACTGACCTGGAATTCACTATGTCATCTCACGGTGGCCTTGAACTCATGGTGATCCTCCTACTTCTGCCTCCCAAGTGCTGGAATTAAAGGTGTTTTTTTTAGCTTTTTGAAACAGGCTCTCATATAGGACTAGGCTGACTTCAAATTCACTATGTAGCTAAGGATGACCTTAAGCTCCAGGAGATCCTCCTGCCTCCACCTCCTGGAGTGCTGGGATTACAGGCACTAGCCACCACATACAGTTTATAAGGTGCTGGGGATCAAACCCAGGGCTTCATATGGCACTAGGCAAGCACGCTACTAACTGAGTTAAATCCTCCACCCAGGTCCTGCATCTGATTCTAAGATACAGCAGTGAAGAAAGTGACAAAATGAACTACCCTACATCTTATATTCAGATGAATGGAGGAAACCAACAAAATGAATGGAAAACACACAGTAAATAATTATAGTGGAGGGAAATGATGCAAGAGGGCATAATGCCCTTTATTTATGGAGAGGTCAGTAATGGGCTCGTTGAGAAGATGACTTCTCGGTGAAGATTTGAAGTCAGTGAGAGTGTTCCAAGAGCAGAGAGAGAAGAAAATGGTTCCAAGCAGATAAAATAGTGATTGCAAAGGCCCTGGGTCAAAACTGAGCTTGTGGACTGAAGAGATGGCTCAGCTATTAAATACACTTGCTTTCAAAGCCTGATGGCCCAGGTTTGATTCCCCAGTATCCATGTAAAGCCAGATGAACAAAAGGACACATGAATCTGAACTTCGTTTGCAGTGGCAGGAAACCCTGGTGTGCCCATTCTCTCCCTCTCTCTCTTTTTATTTGTCTGCCTCTTTCTGTCTGTCTCTCTTAAGTGAATAATAAATAAATATAAAGAAATTGAGCATGTGTTGTTCAAGAGGCCAGGATGAGCCGGGCATGGTGGAGCACACCTTTAATCCCAGCACTCCAGAGGAAGAGGTAGGAGGATCACTGTGAGTGTGAGGCTAACTACATAGTGAATTTCAGGTCATTCTGGGCTAGAACAAGACCCTACCTCAAAAAATAAAAAAATAAAAATAAATAAAAAAGAGGCCAGTCTAGAACGAGGCAAGCACAGGGAGGCTTGTAAGAGATAAGGTAGAAAAGTACAGTTCAGCACAAATCTTTCCCTGTTCTTCTTGCAAACCAGTTCCAAAGGACTAAGCCATATGGTCAAGTTTATCACAGCAACAACCCAACTCCTGGTACCAATTTTAGGTATCAGTTACTTTCTCATTGCTGAGAAAAAAATACATTCAACCAGAAGCGGCTTAAGAAAGGAAGGGGTTTATGTTCAGCTTACAGTTTCAAGGGGAAGTCTATCATGGTGTGAACAGAATGGCAGGAGCAGACAGCCAGCATCACACCATCAGGGAAGAAGTAGAGAGAAATAGAGAGAGAAAGCTATAAGCACAGCTGGGCTGTAACACCTCAAAGTCCTTCCCCAGTGCCATACTTTCTCCAGCAAAGCTCCATGTCCTAAAGGTTTCACAACCTTCCTGAACAGTGCTGCCAAATGGGGATTAAGTATCAAAGCACATGAGTCTATGGGGGACATTTACATTCAAACCACCATAGCTCCTGGAGTCGTGTTTTCCTCAATCTAAAATGAGGATAATGAATACCTGCCTTTTAAGATTAAGGTGAGTTATTGAGGGACAGGGAGATGGCACGGTGGATGAAGTGTCATGTAGGCATGAGGACCTGAATTCCAATCCCAGCACCCATGTAAATGCTGGATGGGCATGGAGAACTGCCGGTAATCCCAGTGTTTTGGAGGCAGATACAGGAGATTCCTGGGGTCAAGATGGCTAGCTTGGCTAGCTGAACTGGTAATCCCTGGGCTCAAGTGAGAGTCTCTGCCTTAGTAATAAAGGTAAAAAGCAAACAAGAAAGACCCCTGACTTCAGCCTCTGGCTGCCACACACACACACACATACATGCATGCAATACACACACACACACGTGTGCATGCACTCACACGATGAGTAATTTGGGCAGGCTTGGTGGTGCACATCTGTAATTCCAGCAATCGAGAGGTGAGAGGCATGAGGATCAGAAGTTCAAGGTTCCAGAGCTTCATAGTGAGTTAGAGACTAGCCAGGGCTACATGAGATGCTGTCTCAAAAGTAAATAAATAAATAAACAAACTAATAATAAAATCAGTAATTAGAAGCAAAGAGCTTAAGATAAATAGCTAAATATCAATAAGTGTCAGTTTCATTCTTCTATACTGTTGTATGGTTCTTATTATATGATATTCCTACCCCTACAATGGTGTTTGTGAGTGAAATGTTGTCTGGGCTGAACAAGGACAGAAGACTTTCGTGGGCTAGCCCTGATTCAAGTGCATTCTATCCTCATCTTGAAATAAGTATCTTCACTCCCATTTAGGGCACATAAATTCACTACGTAAGGCTCTCCCACAACCACCAAGGTTGTCTGTTAGGTCATCTCTGCCTAAAGCCTCATGGCGTCAACCTGCTGGGTCCCCAGCACCATAGGTGTGGACAGCTCCTTCCCCAGCTTTTTCTAGAATGTTGATTCTGGAACCTGGCCCTGCCTGGGGAGCAGATAGACCCTTTGCTGCCTTTCTTACTCTTCTTGTAGCAGCATTTCACAAAGGGGCCACAGTCCGTTGGCTTGGTATCCCAGAACATACCTGCAGGTTCCTTACTCTAAAAGAAACCAGATTAGACATTTTTATAAACCTTCACAGGCCATAGTGGTGCACACCTTTAATTCCAGCACTTGGGAGGAAGAGGTAGGAGGATCACCGTGAGTTTGAGGCAGTCTGGGACTATAGAGTGAGTTCCAGGTCAGCCTGGGCTAGAGCAAGACCCTACCTCGAACCCCACCCTCCCCCCCCAAAAAAAAAAACCATCTCAGATAAAGTTTCTAAACCTGTCTCTGACTTCAGTTTCATAGGAAATGTTGCATTGTTACATGTGGATGCTTATTCTTTTTTTTTTTTTTTTTTTTTGGTGTTTTGAGGTAGGGTCTCATTCAAGCTCAGGCTGACCTGGAATTCACTATGGAGTCTCAGGGTGGCCTTGAACTCACGGCGATCCTCCTACCTCTGCCTCCCAAGTGCTTGGATTAAAGGCGTGCGCCACCACGCCCTGGCTTTGGATGCTTATTCTGATATAGGGTTTATGTTTTGCAAATAGCACAACTTTTTGAGGTTTTTAATTGAGCCCCTCCTGGGTTGGAATTAATATCTCTTATAATTTCATTCTCCTTGGCTTTGTTCTCCATCTCTTGAGAAAGTGCTTGTGTTGCTGTCTCAGCTTTTCACCAGTTATCAAGGGATTAAAGACACATTTGGGGAGAATATGGAGCTTAAATAATCTTGAGAATATGCAGCTTGAATAGCTCTCCTGTCTCTTCTGTCCCAGAAACAGGCACAAACTATGGAAATAGGAGAATGATAACTGTTACCATGTGGGTTAGTTTCTACTTTATTTAAAGGAACTGAATAGGAATATACATACATGAACAATTAGGTTTAAAATTATTATTATTATTATTATTTTGTTCTAGCACAGGCTGACCTGGAATTCACTATGTAGTCTCAGGGTGACCTCGAACTCACAAGGATCATCCTACCTTTGCTTCCCGAGTGCTGGGATTAAAGGTGTGCGCCACCACGCCCAGCAGATAGATAGATTTACTTATTTATTTATTTTGGTTTTTCGAGGCAGGGTCTCATTCTAACCCAGGCTGACCTGGAATTCATTATGTAGTGTCAGGGCGGCCTCGAACTCATGGCAATCCTCCTTCCTCTGCCTCCCGAGTGCTGGGATTAAAGGCGTGTGCCACCACGCCCAGCAGATTTAATTTTTTTTAATATATAAAGCTAAAATGTCAGAAACTGAAGTAGGACTGGGGAGATGGCTCCGTGAGTAAAGTGCTTGCTTTGCCCACTGAGTACCTGAATTCAGATCTCACAACTCACAGAAAAGGTGGACATATTAGCAAGCATCTATAATCCCAGCTGTGATGGTTTGATCCAGGTGTCCCCCATAAACTTAGGTGTTCTGAATGCTAGGGCCCCAGCTGATAGAAATTTGGGAATTAATGCCTCCTGGAGGCAGTGTATTGTTGGCAGTGGGCTCATGGGTGTTATAGCTAGTTTCCCCTCGCTAGTGTTGGGCACACTCTCCTGCAGCTGTTGTTCACCTGATGTTCATGAGGAGGTGGTGTCCACCCTCTGCTCATGCCATCATTTTCCTCTGCCATCATGGAGCTTCCCCTCGAGTCTGTAAGCTAAAATAAACCCTTTTTCCCCACAAGCTGCTCTTGGTCAGGTGTTTTCTGCCAGCAATGCGAACTTGACTGCAACACCAGCCCTCCCATGCAGAGACGGGAGGAGGAGATAGAAGAAACCCAGAGGTTCATTTTCCAGCTAGCCTGTCATTCACAGCAGTGAACAAGAAACCCACCTCTAACAGGTGGAAAGTGAGGACCAACACTCGGGCTTGTTCTTCACCTCCACACACACCACACTCACACACACATAAACACACGCGCACAAAGATAATGCTAATAATAGGGCTTAGCAGTTAAGGCACTTGCCTCCAAAGCTAAAGGACCCAGGTTCGATTCCCCAGGACCCACGTAAGCCAGATGCACAAGGGAGCGCACACATCTGGAGTACCTTTGCAGTGGCTGGAGGCCCTGGTGCGCCCGTTCTCTCTCTCCCTGCCTATTTCTCTCTCTCTCTCTCAAATAAATAAATAAACAAAAAGATAATACTAATAATAAATAACAATAATAACAAGCTGAAGTTGTCATCAGAACTCCTTGAGTTCAGAGCTCCTCTAAATTTGGGCCAGCATGACATCAGCCCTCTGGGATTAGTGAGTTTGGTCAAAGAGCTCCCACTGAAAGCCTCTAAGAGAAGCCAGCTGACTCCACTTCGGCAGGCTATGAAAATGAGCCAGTGTTACAGCGGAACGATCACGTACCCAAGTCTCAGTGAGATAATTTCTGCGTGCTCCCTCAGGATTCTTTCTGTATCCTCTCTCAAGGTATCCTCACAAACTGGGAGGCAGGAATTCTCGTCACATTTCACTGATAGGCCAGCGCAGCTTGAGAAGGGGTCATGACTTACCTAAGACCACTCATTTTGCAAATGGCAGAGCCAAGATGGAAACTCTGGTCAGTCTTTTTTTGTTTTTGTTTTTGTTTTTTTGAGGTAGGGTCTCACTCTAGCCCAGGCTGACCTAGAAGTCACTATGTAATCTCAGGGTGGCCTTGAACTCGCGGCGATCCTCCTACCTCTGCCTCCCAAGTGCTGGGATTGAAGGCATGCACCACCACACCCGGCTTCTTGTCAGTCTTTTAATAGCGGACTGTGGGTTAAGCCACTGTCTATGGCTTTGGGAACTCCAATAAGGGAAAAGGCTCTGGTGGCATACAAGAAGCTGAGTGTGACACATGGGGCTGCCCACTGTAGGTCGAATGTGGAAGGTTCAGGAGTATCTGCCATATCTGTAAGCCACTGCCTCTCCAAAGTTGTACCATGTACTGGTGTGGTGACAGACTGTAATCCTAGCACTTCAGAGGCAGAGGCAAGAGGATTGAGGCCAGTCTGGGCTACATAGTAAGACCCACTCTCACACCCCAAAAATGTTGGTAGAGGATAATAGGGGGAGTGAAGATAATTCATGTACATTATTAGCTTGTCTGTCACGATGGAAAGGGTTACAAGGGAACTCATTCTTTTGCACAGTTAGTCTGTACAATGAAGACTTGATTTAAAGGGCTAGAGCGATGAGATGGCTAAGTGGTTAAGGTCCTTGCCTACAAAGCCAAAGAACTGAGGTTTGATTCCCCAGTAGCCAAGTAAGCCAAATGCACAAGGTGGTACATGCGTCTGTAGTTCATTTGCAGTGGCTGGAGGCCCTAGTGCACCTATTCTCTCTCTCTCTCTCTCTGCTTCTTTCTCTCTCTCTTTCAAATAAATAAATAAATAAATAAATAAATAAAACAGGAAAAAAAAGATTTGAGGGCTGAAGAGATGTCTCAGTGGCTAAGGTGCTTGCCTGTAAAGCCTAATGACATGAGTTCAATTCCCAGTACCCATGTAAAGCCAGATGCACAGGGGCACATGCATTGGGAGTTTTCATTTTCAGTGGCTGGAGGCCCTGGTGCCCCCATTCTCTATCTCTCTGTCTCTCACCTCTCTATTTAAAGAAAATGGGAGCCAGTCATGGTGGCTTTAATCCCAGCATTTAAGAGGCAGAGGTAGGAGGATTTCCATGAGTTCGAGACCACCCTGAGACTACATAGTGAATTCCAGGTCAGCCTGGGCTAGAGTGGAACCCTACCTCACAAAACCAAAAAGGGGGCTGGAGAGATGGCTTAGCAGTTAAGGCACTTGCCTGTAAAGCCAAAGGACCCAAGTTCAGTTCCCTAGGACCCATGTAAGCCAGGTGCACAAGAGGGTGCAAGCATCTGGAGTTCGTTTGCAGTGGCTAGAGGCCCTGGCACGCCCATTCTCTGTCTCTGTCTCTGTCTCTGTCTCTGTCTCTGTCTCTGTCTCTATCTCTCCCCCCCCCCCCCCCCCCCGCTATTTCTCTTTCTCTCTCTCTCTCACAAAAAAAAAAAAAAAAAAAGGCCTGGTGTGATGGTACACACATTTAATCCCAGCACTTGGGAGGCAAAGGTAGGAAGATCACCATGAGTTTGAAGCCACCCTGAGACTACATAGTGAATTCCAGGTCAGCCTGAGCTAGAGTGGGACCCTACCTCGCAAAACCAAAAACCAAAACCAAACAAACAAACAAAAAAAAAAAAAAAACCAAAATCAAAAGAAAAAAGCAAACAGTTGTCTTAGAAACACAGGATGGCTGTGGCAGAATCGCCAGGTAGGCGGGTGCAGAATACAGACATGCGTCCCTGTCCCCACAGATTCTAGTTCAGTAGGCATGCAACAGAACCCAGGAACCAGATGTTTAAAAGATTTCTAGATGTTTCTGAGTCACAAACAGATTTGGAAACAACTGCTCTCAATAGCCCTTATAAGTCTTGGAGTTCCCCTTTCTGCCTGTCATGGTAGACAATCCTCAGAGCCAAGGCATGAGCCTGAAGGAGGACCCAGAGTCCCCCAGAAAGGGATCTCAGGGCACTTTGAAATTGCATAAGCTACTGGTTAGTAAAAGAAGGTGGTGTAGATCCCAAATACTTATCTCAGTGAGATTCTCAATACTCGGGCCATGAGAGGAGACTAGAGTTTGGACTAAGAGATAAGTATTTCCTAAGAGGTCAATGCTAGCCACTTAGGCATTGTTCCAGAGTAGCCTTGACATTCTCTACAATCTGGTATCTTCCAAGAGGACTTCTAGGAATTTCTCCTGTGTTTTTCCCATTATAAATAGAGAGTGAGTACATGCAGGAGTCCCTTTGGAATCTTCTGGAATGTTTTGGGGCTTGGAGTGTACATTGACAGTTACTTATAAAATGAAGGTGGATTGAGCTCAGATCACCATGAGTTCAAGAGTTCGAGGTCACCCTGAGACGACGTAGTGAGTTCCAGGTCAGCCTGGGCTAGAAACCCTACCTCCAAAAACCAAAAATAAATTAATTACTTAGAAAACAAAAAGCTGTCTGGCTCAGGTTCTATTCCCCAACACCCACTTAAAGCCAGATGCACAAAGTGTCATTCACTACAGTGACAGAAGACCCTGGCGCATCCATACTCTCTCTCTCTGTCTCTTTCTCTGTCTCTCAAATAAGTACATAAATAAAATATATTTTTTTAAAGTCAAGTGGTCCACATGTGGTGGCACATGCCTTTAATCCCAGCACTTGGAAGGTAGAAGTAGGAGGATCACTATGAGTTTGAGACCAGCCTGAGATTACATAGTGAATACCAGGTCAGCCTGGGCTACAGTGAGACCCTACCTGGGGTGGGGGGGGGAGTCAAGTGGCCAACTCAGCACTATTGGAACGCCAGCAGTAATCCCCATTCCTTTTCCTATTGTACTCAAGATCTCCCACAGGAAAGAACTGTGGCCCCTGGCGAGCACTGCCATCTGTGACGAATGACCTGACTGGCTTGCTCTCTTGCTTGCACCACCACACACATTCCAGGTGACTGCTAGAAAACGGTATTCACCCCACATCCTTACCCATCACCACCACAAAAGTGACTATGAACTCACCCCCTCACCTTCCCTTTCTAAAACCCTTGAGTGTCACACTGCCCTGTGCAAGCTAGTCAGAGGAAGAATGGAGGAAGTCAGCAGGTGACACATAGTCTTTTTGCTTTGTAACTCCTACTTCCACCATCCTGTTCTTTCTCCTCTGTGGTGGGTGAGAACTCTGGTGTTAAATGCCTTTCCCGAGAAGAAAGCCTCAACCAGGTGGGTGGTTCTGAAACAAAAATAGAGGCAAGACCTGTCTGATGGGTAATTCCTGTGGGGGTCTTCCTGTCTCTTCAAAGCAGCTGGGCTAAGGATACACAGATGAAAGACACAGTTCTTCTGGTAAGGACCTATGAGTGTCAAGTTTCCCTCCCAGAGTCAACGGCTCTTGGGGGAGTGGTAGGCTGTCGTACTCACAGGGGTGTGAGAGGAAGAGACAGAGTTCAGAATATCCCGCAGAGCTTATCCAAATACTCATGCTTACTTTACACACACCTCCAAAACCCTCTGGTCTGTCAGAATTGGCAGGGAGGGGGTTGGAGACCTGACTCAGCCATTAAGGCGCTTGCCTGCAAAGCCAAAGGACTCAGGTTCCATTTCCTAGGACCCATGTAAGCCAGATGCACAAGGTGGTGCATGTGTCTGGAGTTCACTTGCAGGGGCTAGAGGCCCTGGGGCGGCCATTCTCTCTCTCAAATAAATAAATAGGAAAAAAAAAAAAAAAGAAGAAGAATTGGCAGTGGGGTAAAATGCCAACCATACACATTTCAGAAAAGCTCCCTGGGTGATTTCTATTCACTGCTCTTTCCACCCCCACAATACCACTTCCTCTACTCCCAACTGAGAGCCGTTGAACTGAAAATTACCTGGCGATTTGAGTTACTTTGAGAATGCAGAGGCTACATGGAATACATAGATGACGTATACATGTAAACATATCCATAACTTGGATTTTAACTGGAGAGTGGACGGGAATAGACAGCTACATCATCAGCTGAAGGAGACAGAGGTGATGTTTCTGTGCAAGTGAAGGAATTACTAAAGCTAAGGAAAAATGTTGAGTTGATTTGATTTGAAATGTTATGGAAAGAGAAGGTTGGTTGATTAAGTGAGCATAGACAGGGACTGGGAGATGGCTTAGCAGTTAAAGTGCTTACCTGTGAAGCCTAAGGACCCAGGTTGGATTTCCTAGTAGCCACGTAAGCCAGACACAAGGTGGCACATGCGCCTAGAGTTCATAGAAAAATGAAGATGTTGAATCAAGGGCTGTCAGGGCTCATCCCTGAGGGAGCCTTGGCAAGCAGACCTTGAATATTAAGGACACTGGCCAAACCATCACTATCATGAGCATGCTGCATGTTTAGCCACTCCAGGACAATGTCCATCAACCTAGTATCCCTGATGTGAATTTCTCACTCCTGCACGCATCCTTTAGACCTCCTCTCTTGTATAGAAAATTCTGATCCAGAAACAATGAGCTTTCACAATAAATAGCTTTTCTTTATTTATTTTGTTTTTTCGAGGTAGGGTTTTGCTCTAGCCCAGGCTGACCTGGAATTCACTATGTCATCTCAGTGTGGCCTCGAACTCATGGCGACCCTCCTACCTCTGCCTTCCTAGTGCTGGGATTAAAGATGTGCACCACCACGCCTGGCTCTGACTGTTTATTTATTTGTGAGCAGAGAGAGAGAAAGAGAAAGAGAGAGAGAATGTATATATGTACACCAAAGCCACTTGCCACTGCAAATGAACTCCTGATATATGTACCACTTTGTGTATTTGGTTTTATGTGGCTACTAGGGAATCGAACTTGGGTCATTAGGCTTGCAGGTAAGTACCTCAACCACTAAGCCATCTCTCCAGCCCTCTATTTTTATTTTATTGCTCTGTTTCCTTTTTCAAGGTAGGGTCTCGCTCTAGTCCAGGCTGACATGGAATTCACTATGGAGTTTCAGGGTGACCTCGCACTCATGGCTATCCTCCTACCTCTGCCTCCTGAGTGCTGGAATTAAAGGTGTGCGCCACCACGCCTGGCTCATATTTTTTGTATCATATCTATGTAAGAACAATGTGATGGTCCATTTTCAAAAGATATATATCTCACATAAGATTTGAGTTTACAGGCTTAACAAACCAGGATTACTGAACACCTGCCATTTAAATTCCTTTGTCCAGAGTGGAAATTTACAGGCTGTACATGCCTGGGTCTGTAGATATCAAAACCCCAAGACAAAGATAAAAACCTCATGTCTTTAAGCAGCATCAGAACCTAGGTCAACAAAACAAAAAGCTATAGAAATTTAGGGTGGGAAAAAAAAAGAAATTTAGGGTAGGGGTTACATTAGAACATTGGGAAGATTATACCTCTCCAGTGGAAAAAAATATGGAAGACATGCTGTGTTTTCTACCAAAGTTTGAGATCCGATAGGGAAACTCATCTCTAGAGAATGGCATTTAGTGGAAAAGTCCCTCCTGAGTCAACAGTCCTTGAAACCAAAGTTTAGCCAATTGTGTAAGATTGTGAGGCCAAAACTCTGACTCAAATGTAGAGGACTGACTCAAAGCCCAGGACCCTGAATTAGGGAATAAAAACCCCAGCAGGGGCTGGAGAGATGGCTCAGCAGTTAAAGGAACTTGCTTACAAAGCCTGAAGGCCTGGGTTCAATTCCCCAGTACCCATGTAAGGCCAGACGCACAAAGTGGTGCATGCGTCTGGAGTTCATTTGCAGCAGCTAGAGGCCCTGGTGTGCCTATATTCACTCTCTTTTTCTGTCTCTCTCTGTCTCTCTCTCTCTCTCGTAAATAAATAAAATATATTTAAGGGCTGTAGAGATTGCTTAGTGGTTAAGGCGCTTGCCTGCAAAGCCTAACAACACAAGTTTGATTCCCCAGTACCCACGTAAAACCAGATGCGCAAAATCATACATGTGTCTGGAGTCATTTGTAGCAGCTAGAGGCCCTGGCACGCCCATTTCCTCTGTCTCTTTTCTCTGTATCTCCCTTTGCTTGCAAACAAATAAATAAATATATTTTTAAAATAAATAAATAGCAAGGTGTGGTGGCACATGCTTTTAATCCCAGCACTCGGGAGGCAGAGGTAGGAAGACTGCCGTGAGTTTGAGGCCACCCTGAGACTCCATAGTGAATTCCAGGTCAGCCTGGGCTAGAGTGAGACCCTACCTCGAAAAACCAAAAAAATAAAAATAAAAATAAAAATATTTTAAAAACCCAGCCAACTTCCTGCTGGTGTGTTTTACTTGTCTGAACTTTTTTTAAAATAATATTTATTTTTATTTATTTATTAGAGACAGACAGAGGAACAGAGAGATAGAGAGCGAGAATGGGCGCGCTAGGGCCTCTAGCCACTGCTAATGAACTCCAGACGCATGTGCCACCATTTTCATCTGGGTTACATGGGACCTGGAAAATCGAACCTGGGTCCTTAGGCTTCGCAGGCATGCGCCTTAACTGCTAAGCCATCTCTCCAACCTCTGTCTGAACTCTTTATGCCTTTGCAACCTTCTGTAGTAATAAACATCACCGGGGCTGGAGAGATGGCCTAGCAGTTAAGACATTTGTTAGCAAAGGATCCCAGTTCGATTCTCCAGGACCAACGTAAACCAGATGCACAAGGGGGCACATGCGTCTGGAGTTCGACTGCGATGACTGGATGCCCTGACATGCC
The DNA here is from genome assembly GCA_036346955.1 of Dipus sagitta. NCBI lineage: Eukaryota > Metazoa > Chordata > Mammalia > Rodentia > Dipodidae > Dipus > Dipus sagitta. Next base: position 54,236,611 of record CM070778.1, read on the forward strand.
CATTCTCTCTGTCTTTCTCACTCTGCCTCTTTCTCTCTCTCAAATAAATAAATAAATAATTTTTTAAAAAAAGAAAGACATAAACATCACCTTGTCAATATGCTTTGGTTTGTGTGGTCATTCTTGGACCCTAAGCTCATTTGTAACATCTAGAAGATTTTTCCATTTTTTTCTAAGGTTTTATGGTTTTAACTCTCATATTTAGAAAATTGATCCACTTAGAATTTTTAAAAATATTTTTATTTATGTATTTGAAAGAGAGAGAGAGAGATAAAGAGTCAGATAGACAAAATAGTCAGGGCCTGCAGCCACTGCAAATTAACTCCAGATGCATGCATCACCTTGTGCATCTGGCTTACGTCAGTACTGGGGTATTGAACGTGGGCCCTTTGGCTTTGCAGGCAAGTGCCTTAACCACTGAGCCATCTCTCCAGCCCTAGAGTTATTTTTTTATTTGTGGAATGAAGTAGAGGAAGGCTCACTTCATCTTTTGCATGTGATAATTCAGTTCCAATCAACATTTGTTGAAGAGACTATTCTGTTCCCATTGGATGGGCTGGTGAAATGGCTTAGCCGTTAAGGCATTTGCCTGCGAAGCCTAAGGACCCTGGTTCGAGTCCCCAGGACCCACATAAACCAGATGCACAAGGGGGAGCATACATCTGGAGTTTGTTTGCAGTGGCTAGAGGCCCTGGAGTGCCCGTTTGCTCTTTCTCTCTCTATCTGCCTTTCTCTCTCTCTCTCTCTCTCTCTTTCTCTCAAATAAATGAATAAATAAATAAAATATTCTTAAAAATCAACTGGCCATAAACACATGAGTTTATTTCGAGAACATCAAATTTTCACTCGCATATACGTCTACCCTTATGCCAGTACTACACTTTTCATTCATTTATTTATTTATATTGTGTGTGCACGTGCATGTGTGTGTTCACGTGCACTCATGCAGCAGAATCTCATGCCACTGCAAATGAATGCCTGTCCTACTTTACGTGCATGGCTGAGGAATTGAACTTGAGCCAACAGGCTTTACAAACAAGCATCTTTAACCACTGAGCCATCTCCCAGTCCCAGTATCACACTTTGCTGATCACTGTACCTTTGTAGTAAATGTTGCAATCAGGAAGAATGATTCTTTCAACTTTTTTTCTTTTCTTTTTTTTTTTTTAAATATCATTTGGCATTTCAGAGCTCCCTATAATTGCCTATGAATTTGAAGTTCAGTTTCCTATTTCTGTAAAAAGATAAATTGAGGGCAAGAGAGATGGTTTAGTGGTTAAAGTGCTTGCCTGCAAAGCCACAGGACCCAGGTTCGACTCCCCAGTACTCATGTAAAGCCAGACGCACAAGATGGCACATGCAGTGGCTAGAGGCCTGGCGTGCCCCTTCTCTCTCTCTCTCTCTCTCTCTCTCTCTCTCATAAATAAATGAGAAAATAAAATTTAAAAAAGCTTTTTAAAAATAGAGAAATTAGCCGGGCATGGTGGCACACGCCTCTAATCCCAGCTCTCGGGAGGCAGAGGTAGGAGGATTACCATGAGTTCGAGACCACCCTGAGACTCCACAGTGAATTCCAGGTCATCATGGGCTAGAGTGAGATCCTACCTCGAAAAACCAAAAACCGAAAAAAAAAAAAGAGAGAGAGAGAGAGAGAGAGAAATTGAACTCTGGCAGAGATGATATTCAGTACATGAATCACTTTTGGTAGTTGTGCCATCCGAAGTACACATTAAGTCTCCAGTCTATGAACATAAGATATTTTTCTTTTGTTGCTGATTTTCAAAGAAGGTCTTATGTATCCCAGGCTGGCCTTGAGCTCACTTTGTAGCTGAAGATGACCTTGAACTTTTTTTTTATGTTGACAACTAGAACCTTTATTGTTCTTGAGTTCCTACTTCTGCCCAACTCTCCTGAGCATTTTGTGACATTCTTTACGATGTTTTGGTGAGAAAATGAACCGCATGTCTAAAAACTTGCCGGACTATGACCTTTAATTTCTGATCCTCCTATTTTTCCTCCCAAGGGCAGGGTTTATAGGCATGCTCCATCATACCCAGTTTATTCAGGACTGAAGGCCAAACCCAAGGCTTCATGCAAATTAGGCTAGCACTAGACCAACTGAGCTACATGCCAAACCTTATTTTCCTATTTAGATGAACTTTTTTTTTTTTTTTTTTTTTGAGGTAGGGATCTCTCTCTAGCCCAGGCTTACCTGGAATTCACTATGTCACCTAAGGGTGGCCTCGAACTCACAATGATCCTCCTACCTCTGTTCCAAGTGCTGGGATTAAAGGCGTGAGCCACCATGCCTGGCCATATGACATTTCTTAATTTTTTTTAGTAATGTTTTATAGTTTTCAGTGTTTTATCTCTTTAAGTTAAATTTATTCCTGAGTATAATGTAGTGGGTCAGGGATGCTAAAAGGACAATTCTTACTGTTGTGTGGAGAGTAGACTTTACAGGAGAAATGACAGAAGCCGGGCGCTATATTCAATATTCTCGGTGAGAGATGATGGTGGCTCAGATGATAGAAATCTTGGGCTTGAAAATAAACAAAAAAAATTTAAATTAAAAAAAAGGGCTGGAGAGATGGCTTAGCGGTTAAGCGCTTGCCTGTGAAGCCTGAGGACCCCGGTTCAAGGCTCGATTCCCCAGGACCCACGTTAGCCAGATGCACAAGGGGGCACACGCATCTGGAGTTTGTTCACAGAGGCTGGAAGCTCTGGCACGCCCATTCTCTCTCTCTCTCTCTCGCTCTCTCTCTCTGTCGGTCCCTCTCAAACAAATAAATAAAAGTAAACAAAAAAATAAAAAAAGAAATAAAAAAGAAATCTTGGGCTTGGCAAGGCGGGGTTGGATTAAGGATGCCTTTTGAAAGCAGAGCCAAAATAAAGGATGGGCTAGGGTCTAAGAAATAGCTGAACTGAGGGTCACTCCAAAGTCTTCATGTAACTGGTGAATGACGGTGCCATTTGCTGAGATGGAGAACAATGGACAAGATACAAGAAGAAAACAAATCATTTAACTTGGGTAACTTGACTTTAGTTATTGAATTGTTTCAGTTTATAATTAAATATTTTGAAATAAATAAAACAACATGCACCTTTTGTGGTGGCGCATGCCTTTAATCCTAACACTTGGGCAGAGGTAGGAGGATCACTGTGAGTCTGAGGCCAGCCTGAGACTACATAGTGAATTCCAGGTCAGTCTGGACTAGAGCAAGAGACCTTACCTCAAAAAAGCAAAACAGGGCTGGAGAGATGGCTTAGCAGTTAAGTGCTTGCCTGTGAAGCCTTAGGACCCCAGTTCAAGGCTCGATTCCCCGGGACCCACGTTAGCCAGAAGCACAAGGGGGCACACGCGTCTGGAGTTCGTTTGCAGTGGCCGCCGGCCCTGGCACACCCATTCTCTCTCTCTCTCTCTCTCTCTCTCTCTGTCTCTTTCTCTCTCTGTGTCTGTCGCTCTCAAATAAGTAAATAAAAATTAAAAAAAAAATGTAAGGCTAAGTCCATTTGGTATTTCCTATATACTTGATTTTTTTTTTTAATGGAAATTCTGTAAGATAGTTTCTGTTGTTGCTGTTTTGCTTTGTTTTGTTTTTTTCGAGGTAGGGTCTCACTCTAGCCCAGGCTGACCTGGAATTCACTATGTTGTCTCAGGCTGGCCTCAAACTCAGAGAGATCCTCCTACCTCTGCCTCCTGAGTGTGAGTGCTGGGGTGAAAGGTGTGTGCCACCACACCCAGCGATTTTTTTTGTTTGTTTTTTGCTGCAGACATCAGTAGTTTATTGTTTAGTTCAACACATTCAAAATGGAAACTCTTTTTTTTTTTTTTTTAAATAAGGACTTGTTATGCAGCCCTGTCCTGAGACTTACTATGAGGTCAGGGGCAGGCCTTAAACTCAGTGATCCTCCTTCCTCTGCTTCCTGAAATCTGGGATTAGATGTGTATGCCATCACACCAGCTCTACCTGATTTTTCATGATCTTCAGATGCATATTCTTGTGTTCATCTTTCTACCACTTTTTTTGTTATTTTGTTTTGTTTTTGGTTTTGGTTTTTCGAGGTAGGGTCTCACTCTAGCCCAGGCTGACCTGGAATTCACTATGGAGTCTCAGGGTGGCCTCGAACTCACGGCGATCCTCCTACCTCTGCTTCCCGAGTGCTGGGATTAAAGGTGTGCGCCACCACGCCCGGCTCATCTACCACTTTTTGTCTTGCAGGAACTGAGATCCCAGACTGAGCATGATAGTCCACATCTGTGGTCCCACAGCTCAGGAAGTGGAGGCAAAACGGTATTAAGTTTGAAGCTACTGAGGCTGTCCTGGACTATATAGCAAAACCCTGTTTGTTTGTTTGTTTTGTTTTTTGTTTTTTCGAGGTAGGGTCTCACTCTAGTCCAGGTTGACCTGGAATTCACTCTGTAGTCTCAGGGTGCCCTCAAACTCACAGTGATCCTCCTACCTCTGCCTCCCGAGTGCTGGATTAAAGGCACGCACCACCACACCTGCCCCCCGCCACACTTTTTTTTTTTTTAAGAAAATTTAAAAGCCAAACATGGTGGCTTCTTGGCCCTGTAATCCTAGGATTCAGGAGGGTGAGGCAGGAGATTTCTGTAAGTCCCAGGTGAGCCTGGGCTACATGGTAAGCTCCTACCCTAGACTGTAGTGTGAGATTCTCAAAAAAATCAATCAAAAAAATCAGGTTTGGTGGCTAATGTCTTCTTTTATATTTTATTTATTTGTTTATGAAAGAGAGAGGGAGGGAGGGAGAGAATAGGTGCACCAACCACTGCAAACAAATTCCAGATACATGTGCCATCTTGTGCATCTGGTTTATGTGGGCACTGGAGAATTGAACCTGGGTCCTTAGGCTTAGCAGGCAAGTGCCTTAACCACTAAGTCATCTCTCCTGCCTGGCTCACATCTTTAATCCCAACACTTGGGAGGCTGAGGTTGGAGGATTGCCATGAATTTGAGGCCAGCTTGGGCAACAGAATGAGTTCTAGGTTAGCCTGGGTTAGAGACCCTGCCTCCAATAAATAAATAAATAAATAAATAAAAATCAGTGAATCAAACAACACATACACACACTCAAAAGAATAAGAATGAGGAGGAAGAAGAGGTAGGTTCAAATTTTGATGTCATAAAATTAACCCTATCTCTTTACTCTGAGTTTACATTTCTATCAATGCACCCTCTAGCACGGTGATATAACCGGAAAAAAAAAAAAGAAAAAAAGAAATATAAGGAGTTGATTTTTATTTGTTCATTAATTATTTTTGCAGTGCTTAAGAGTCACAAACCCAAGCAAGTGATTGACTACTGAGCTATATGTCTTGCCTAAGATCTGATATGTTTTTAAAATATTTTTATTTATTTATTTGAAAGAGAGAGAGGGAGGGAGAGAATGGGCACGTCAGGGCCTTTTGCCACTATAATTGAACTCCAGATGCATGCACCACTTTGTGAATCTTGCTTTATGTGGGCACTAGAGAACTGAACCCAGGCCAGCAGATTTTGTAAGCAAGCACCTTTAACCAGTGAGCCATATCCCCAGTCCCTGATATTTCATTTATTTATTTATTTTGGTTTTGTTTGTTTGTTTTTGCTTTTTGAGATAAGGTTTCACCATAGCTCAGGCTGACCTGGAGTTCACTACGTACTGTCAGGGTGGCCTCAAATTCATGGCCATCCTCCTACCTCTGCCACCCAAGTGCTGGGATTAAAGGCATGGGCTGCCACACTCGGCCCTATTTATTTTTGTTTTTCAAGGTAGGGTTTCACTCTAGCCCAGGCTGACCTGGAATTTGCTATACAGTCTCAGGGTGGCCTCAAACTCACAGCGGTCCTCCTACCTCTGCCTCCCAAGTGCTGGGATTAAAGGTGTGCACCACCACGCCCGGCTCCTGATATTTCTTAATAATAACAACTAATTAAGCACTGAGTGCTCACTAGGTGCCTGGTACCACATAAACTGCTCTGCCCCGCCTCATCCAATGCTCACAACAAATGCACCAAGCACAATGGCAGAAGAACCATCTTGTTTTTTTGGTATTAGGGTCACATGCTTTGGAATATGAGCTAATCCACGTAGCCAAAGGGAACATTTGAGATGGGTATATCAATTTATTTAAGTGACTATATATCAGTGTCATTAACAGAAGGTGCTAGCTGTGTCAGCAGAAATAAAGCCTGGGCAGTTTACAATGGACCAAATGAGTACTTTCAAGTTAAAAAAATCCACCAGGCAATAAATATTTACTGAGTATCACTATATTCATATCGGTGCAGGTGAAACAAAACAGAGGATGTGGGCTGAGCTGCTGAGAGGTTTTTTTTCAGCAGGGCTCTTTTGGGATCAGGCAGCCATAAGAGGAATAAAAGGTACTAAGAAGGAAGAAAGGAGAGAAGAAAAGGAAGCCGTGAGGGTACAAGGAAGAAAAGATAGAAGGATGAAAACCGCTTACTACATTTAAACTAAGAGAATATGATGTTTAGCATGCATAAGACCCTGGGTTTTATCTCCAGCACCACACACACACACACACACGAACACACACACACACATGCATGCACACACATGTGCAAACTGTATCTGGTTGGAAAATTCCCCGGCCTGAAGTTGCAGAAACCTACTCAGTTAAGATGAACTCACGGATCAAAGCCTATAGATCATTCTTGGATCCTACTCTTTTGAATTCTGCTGCACCAAGTTTAAACGGCCATGAAAAGGCAAGGACCAACTCCTAGGGCCAATTCTTTGGCAGGGGTCTGAGAAGGGCTGGATCCAGAATGGGGAAGGGGCTCACTGGAAAAGTGCAAGGAATCTGCCCTGGGCGCGCCAGGCCCCCCAGGCGCTGCAAACGAACTCCAGATGCGTGCACCGCCTTGTGCTTCTGGCTTACATGGGTCCTGAGGAATCAAACCTGGGTCCTTTGGCTTTGCAGGCAAGCACCTTAACCGCAAAGCCATCTCTCCAGTCCCAGTGTTGGTTTTTTAATTGTGACAAAAGTATAATAATATATTAACAGTAAGGAAAACTGAGTGAGGGTTGCGTGGGAACTCCATACTGTTTGCATCTCCGCACCCCCCACCCCGGGGCATTTTATTTGCATGTATGTTTTACATCTTTAGAAAAAGAAATCCAGGATTTTCCTTCCTGTGTGTCTTGCTTTGTTAAGGTCTGTGATGCCAGCTAAGGCTATCAAGTACAAGGAAGCCAAGCTAATGAGATGGGAGCAGGTGGATGGTGGAAGGGGGGATAGCCTTGTTGGGTGTAGTGTCTCACACTTATCATACCAGCACTTGGGAGGCTGAGGAAGGACTGTTCTGAGTTCAAGGTCAGCTTGGGCTAGGGTGAGACCCTGCCCTCAAAACAAACACACACACACACACAACAACAACGAGTATAGTGGTGCAATCTTGTAATTCCAGCACTTGGGAAGTAAAGGCGGAAGATTGGGAGTTCAAAGCCAGCCTCCAGCTACGTGGGTCAACATCAGTCCAGGCTACATGAGACACTGTCTCACAAAATCAAGGGAGGGTTGGAGAAATGTCTCAAAGGTTAAAGGTGAATGCTTGCAAAGCCTGATGGCCTGGGCTCAATTCCCCAGTGCCCACATAAAGCCAAATGCATAAAGTGGTATTTGCGTCTGGAGTTCGTTTGCAGTGGCAAGGAGACCCTGGTGCGCCCATGCTCACTCTCTTTCTGTCTGCCTCTTTCTCTTAAATAAATAAATAAAAATGTAAAAAAAAAAAAGTTGGGCGTGGTGGCGCACGCCTGTAAGACCAGCACTCGGGAGGCAGAGGTGGGAGGATCACCGTGAGTTTGAGGCCACCCTGAGACTACATAGTGAATTCCAGGTCAGCCTGGACTAGAGTGAAACCCTACCTCAAAAAAGTAAAAAAAAAAAAAAATCAAACTAAATAAATTAGAAAAACACACCCTACATCAAAAGGTGGAGGACAGGGGCTTGGTCTGCCTGGGCTAGAATGACACCCTATCTCAAAAAAAAAAAAAAAAAAAAAAAAAAAAAAAGAGGGGAGAGGGCTGGAGAGATGGTCTATGGATTAACAGGTAAAGGAACAATTTGTAAAGCTTGACAGTCTGGGTTCAATTCCCCAGTACCCACACAAAGCCAGATGTACAAAGAGGCATATGCATTTGGAGTTCATTTGCAGTGGCTAAAGGCCCTGGTATGCCCATACTCTCTCTGACTCCCTCTCTCTCTCTCTCTCTCTGTATGTCAAATTAATACATTTAAAAATATTTTAAAAGGAGGGGGGACCAAAACTGACTATGATCTGAATATTTCCTGACAACATAGATCTTCAGGCCATGTAAATCATTTATTATTGGTTGAAAATTTTGCTATTGCTGGTATAGGTCTGCAGATAAACTCTGTTCTGAATTTATGCCAGTATATCCTGCAGCCCAAATATGACCTGAGACAGTTACCCAGAAATGGAAGCATGTGCAGCTGACATAGCCCCTGGCTGTCCTTTTGTGAACCTTCCACCCCACTTTACATCTGGCCTCTTACCAGAACTGAGCCTCTCTGCCTAGTTACTAGGTTTGGGAACATGACATTAAAAATAGGATTGTCCAGATATATTTGGTGATAACATGTTCTGACAGTATTTAGCCTACAGGCTATGTACATTTCCATCATCACTTCTCAGTGAAGGGACAGCCTGGAGCAATGTCATGTCTCTAGAAATATTGCCTTCTCAATCGTCAACAAATAAGAGTCTCTTCTTAAATCTGCCTGGGAGGCTCTCTCTCTCTCTCTCTCTCTCTGTGTGTGTGTGTGTGTGTGTGTGTGTGTGTGTGTTAAAAATACTTTACTTGTTTGATATGAGAGAGATAGAGACAAAGAAAGGGCACACCAGGGCCTCTAGCCACTGCAAATGAACTTCAGATGTGTGTCTGTCACCTTATGCATATGGCTTTTCATGGCTACAGGAGAATTGAACCAGGGTCCTTAGGCTTTGCAGGTAAGCTTCTTAACCACTGAACAATCTCTCCAGTCATATATATATATATATATATATATATATATATCTTATTTATGTGCAAGCAAGGAGAGAGAGAGAAAGAGAATGGGTGTGCCAGGGCCTCCACCTGCTGCAAACAAATTTCAGACAGATGCACTACTTTGTGCAACTGGTTTTATGTGGGTACCGGAGAATTGAACCCTGGCTGTTAGGCCCTGCAGGCAAGCACCTTAACCACTGAGCAATCCCTCCAGCCCCAATGCCATGGTTTTCACAGCACTCTGTCACCCATTAGCATTCTATCTACAAGCAAATTCTGCAAAGGAGCAAGGCAGCACAGGTGCTCTTTCCTTCTTAGCTATGAAAAGGGAGACTCACACGTTAAAGCCTCAGCTGTGTTAGCTGAACTTCTCATTCAACTTCATCTCTCTGCCTCACAGCAGGCTTCCCACAAACACTAGCTCCCCTCAAACGGTATGTTAATGTGAGCTTTCTATATCGGTTCTGAAGGGACCAAACTGAAGCCATGACAGGCTTCAGTAAGGTGCCACCCTAACTAGGCCTAAGTTCCAGTTTCCCAGAGAGGAAGACAAGACTTCTGAGAAACGGCGGGCTGTTAATCAACAGTGATCCTGACATGTGGCCGGACAAGATAACCGCCCAGGGGCTGAGTCAGTTCCTGGAGACATGTCCCTTTCACGCCTTTCACAACCCTTCTGCCCCAACCCATCAGAGATGCACAAGTGTAATTGCTGCTTACCTAGCCAATCATTTTAAAAGTTACCTAACCCACCTAAAATTCCCCTAGACCTAGCCCGCCAAAACCTTAGGATCAATCAAAAGAATACAAGTACAGTTACCGTTCAAATTAGCCAATCATGTTGGAAAAGACTAAGCCTGCCAAAATTCCTCTAGCTGTGCTTAAAAGGAGCCTGCGAGCTCCTCTCAGGGTCATCATTTTGCATGAATGGTTGACCCCCCCCCGCCCCATGCTGGCTGATTCTGCAGAATCAACACTCTTTGCTTTTACATACTATTTGAGTCTGGAATCTTTTTTCAGCGATTCTCGGACCCTTACAAGTATGTATCTGTGGTAGTTTAATTGGATACCACCCCCCACCCCCAAGTAGATTCAGGAGTTTATTAAAGCTTGTAACTTGGATTTCCAGCTGCCTGGCTGGAGGAGGTGTCACTGTGGGTGGAACCTGGGGTCCAGCCCTAAGGTGTGCTTGGGGGAACGTCTGGAATTCCAGCCTCAGGTATGCAGAGAGCAGTCTTGAGTTCTGCCTGGTTCCCTGCTGTTTGGCTGCAGGTTTTTGCTCTTGCTTTTGGTGGTGGGTTTTCTCTTTTTTGACATTATGGAACTTCCCCCTGGACATGTAAGCTTCAATTAATCCGTTCCTCCTATAAATTGTGCCTAGTTTAGAAGTTCATCCCAGGACTGGAGAGATTGCTTAGCAGTTAAGGAACTTGCCTATGAAGCCTAAGGACCCAGGTTCAATTCCCCAGTATCCACGTAAGCCAGATGCACATGGTGGAGCATGTATCTGGAGCTTGTTTGAAGTGGCTCAAGGCCCTGGCCCGCCCATTCTCTTTCTCTCTCTCTCTCTTTTTTTTTTTTTTCTCTCTCTCTCTCTCCTTCCCTCCCTCTCTCAAAAATAAATAAATAAATAAAAAGTAATTTCATAAAAAAAAGAAGTTCAAGCCGGGCGTGGTGGCGCACACCTTTAATCCCAGCACTCCGGAGGCAGAGGTAGGAGGATTGCCGTGAGTTCAAGGCCACCCTGAAACTACATTGTGAATTCCAGGTCAGCCTGGGTTAGAGTAAAACCCTGCCTCGAAAAACAAACAAACAAACAAACAAAAAAAAAAAAAGTTCATCCCAGCAACTTTATGCTCACTACAACAATATCCTTCTCTATATTATTTCAACCTATACAAATAGTTCCCATGTTCACAACTACAAAATAAATAGTTACACTTTCTTTCAGGCCAGATGAGGCCTCACCTCGGTCCACTAGGACAGAATAGGTCCACTGCACCCAGTTCCTTATAGTCCTTCATCACGGGAGCCAAACCCCCTGGTTGTACAATGGAGGCGGAAGTGACTCCAAACACCCACAATTGCCCGAAACTGATCTGTTACCACGGTACAAAACTGAACACTTCTAATTTTTAGGCCAATAACATTTTTTTTTTAAGTGGTAGGAAGTTTTCATTGAGATAAGGTTGCTGATTTATTATATCAAATGAAGGCAATAAGTAAATAAACAACACATAAGAATATTTCACACCCCAAAGGTAGAAGATATAATCTCAGAATAAGAGATAGTACATTTAACTTTATGAAGAACTTACAAATCGTCCTTATATTTCTACAAAGATCTGAAAGAAACACTTCATCAGGCATTGGCTTGGGAGCTGGCTTTCGGCATCACTTCTCTGAGAGTTAGAACATCGTTTTACATGATCTCCTTGGCCTGGTATGTTTGACTCTTGCTGTGTTCAGAGCTGGAGAATTCCAGCCCAAGAAGACACGTGTATAGACTAACAATAAAGGTTTTTGTTTTTGTTTTTTAACATATCAGTTGGGGCCAAGACTTGTGAATCATTTTTTCTGAATATACTATTAAAAGTAGTGAATGTAATATAATTAGGTCTCCTTTGGAGCAGAGTGTTTGTTGTTGTAGTGGTTGAGACAACATGCTAATCCCAGGAAGTCCCAGGCTAGGGATAATTATGGAATCTGCAATGAGCAGAGGCAAGCTTCAGATTGGATGTTGTATGTTATTGCAGCCACCCAGAATTTGCCACTGACAGATGAGATGCTAATGTTCAGATGTGACCAATATCCACTTTTTTAAAAAATTTAATTTATTTATTTGAGAGAGAGAAAGAAGGAGAGAGAGAGAGAGAGAGAGAATGGGTGCCCCAAGGCCTTTAGCTACTGCAAACAAACTCCAGACACATGCGCCACTTTGTGTATCTGGCTTATGTGGGTCCTGGGGAATTGAGCCTGGGTCCTTTGGCTTTATAGGCAAGTGCCTTAACCACTAAGCCTTCTCTCCAGCCTTTTTTAATTTTAATTTTTTTTTTTCAGTTTTTCAAAGTCTGGTCTTGCTCTAGCCCAGGGTGACTTGGAATTCACTATGTAGTCTCATGGTGGCCTTGAACTCATGGCAATCTTCCTACCTCTGCCTCCCAAATGCTGGGATTAAAGGTGTACACCACCTTGCCCAGCCTCTTTTTTTATTTTTTATTTTAATTTTTCAAGGTAGGGTCTCACTCTAGCCAAGGCTGATTTGGAACTCACTCTAGTCTCAGATTGGTGGTGAATTCATAGTGATTCTCTTACGTCTGCCTCCTGAGTGCTGGGATTAAAGGTGTGTACCACCATGCCCTGCCAATATTCACTTTTAAAGTAGTACCCGCAGCTTTTATTTTATTTTATTTTATTTTTAATTTTTTTGTTTGTTTATTCTTATTTATTGGAGAGCGACAGACAGAGAGAGAAAGAGGCAGAGAGAGAGAGAGAGAGAATGGGCGCGCCAGGGCTTCCAGCCACTGCAAACGAACTCCAGATGCGTGTGCCCCCTTGTGCATCTGGCTAACGTGGGTCCTGGAGAACTGAGCCTCGAACCGGGGTCCTTAGCCTTCACAGGCAAGCGCTTAACCGCTAAGCCATCTCTCCAGCCCACCCGCAGCTTTTAGATAGGCATTATAAATGTCATTATAAAGTCAAAACTTATTACTAAGAGAAAACAAGGGATGGAGAGAGGTAGCAATATTTTTTGACTGTCTACCATGTGCCAGACACATGCAAGCAAACCTAATACAATTCACAATAACTCTGAAAAATAACATAGTGGCCCTCATTATACAAGTGAAGAATTTGATAAAAAGTTGAAAGATAAAGAACTTGAACAAGGTCATAAGATTGGAAATTGGTAGAATTCAAAACTATTGATTCTAAAATTAGAGTCTGTACATACTATCACTAAAAAACAAAAAAAAAAAAAAGAGAGAGAGAGAACTAAGACAGACCCAGTATCTTTCTGCATGGTGGAACACAGACAATTAGAACTAAAAATACTTGCATATTAAAACTAGAGAGAGCTGGGCGTGGTGGTGCACGCCTTTAATCCCAGTACTCGGGAGGCAGAGGTAGGAGAATCGCCATGAGTTCGAGGCCACCCTGAGAATACAGAGTGAATTCCAGGTCAACCTGGGCTAGAGTGAGACCCTACGGTGTGGTGGCAGAGGCCTTTAATCCCAGCATTTGGGAGACAGAGATAGGAAGATCTTCATGAGTTTGAGACCACCGTGAGACTACATAATGAATTCCAGGTCAGCCTGGGCTAGAATGAGACCCTACTACAAAGCAAACAAACAAAACTAGAGAGGAGCCAGGTGGGCATCAAAGGTTTATCATAAATTGAAGGCCAGCCTGGGACTACAAAGTGAGTTTCAGGTCAACCTGGGCTAAAGTAGACTTTACCTCAAAAATCAAAAAAAAAAAAAAAAAAAAAAAAGAAAAGAAAAGAAGAAGGAGGAGGAGGAGGAAAAGGAAGAGGAGAAAGAAAGAAGGAAGGAGGAAAAAAATCTAGAGGATAAAATTTGAATATGATAAAGAACATATTTGAGTTGGGTGTTGTGGCACACACCTATAATCCCAGCACTTAGAAGGTGGAAGCAGGAGAATTGGCAGTTCAAGACCAGCCTCAGCAACCTTGCTAATTTGAGTTTGAGGCCAACCTGAATAACATGAGACAAAAGGCAAAGCAAGACAAAATTATCAGTAACATACTGAATGAGGAATGAGGGAAATCTGACTAGCAGAAGATTCCTAAGATTAGGAACAAGGCAAGTAAGTTTTGCTCTCATCACTATTTCTTTCTTTTTTTTTTTTTTTTTTTTCCGAGGGAGGGTCTCCCTCTAGCCCAGGCTGACCTGGAATTCACTATGTAGTCTCACGGTGGTCTCAAACACACGGTGATCCTCCTACCTGTGCCTCTCGAGTGCTGGGATTAAAGGTGTGTGCCACCATGCCTGGCAAGTAGAACGTTTTTTTAAACTTTTTTTTTTTTTTAGGCGAGCCCAACAAACTGGACTTTTTGTTTGTTTGTTTGTTTGTTTGTTTGTTTCTTAAGGTAGGGTCTCACTCTAGCCCAGGCTGACCTGGAATTTGTTATGTAGTTAGGCTGGCCTTGAACTCACAGTAATTCTCCTACCTCTGCCTCCCAAGTGCTGGGATTAAAGGTATGCACTGCCATACCCAGCAGACTGGCCTTTATTCATGAGAGGGAGAGAGAGAGAGAGAATTGGTGTGCCAGGGCCTCTAGCCACTGAGATCGAACTCCAGATGCATGTGTCACCTTGTGCGCATGCGCGACCTTGCACGCTTACATCACCTTGTGTGTCTGGTTTATATGGGATCTGGAGAGTCAAACATGGGTCCTCAGGCTTCACAAGCAAGCACCTTAACCACTAAGCCATCTCTCCAGCCCTAAAACAGTTTTTATTCATGGATTAATAGGATTAGAAAAGCTTCAAGACTCTAGTAAAAAATTACTAAAAGTAGCCAATGAATTTAAAAAAAAAACAACACGATACAAAATCAATATTTTTTTAAAAAATAAAGTGTATTTCTATATACCAATATTAAAAAATGAAGTTGGGGGACATGAGTGGTGGCTCAGTGGGGAAAAGCGCTTGCTTACAAAGCATGACAGCCTGGGTTTGATTTCCCAGGACCCACGTAAAGCCAGATGCACAAAGTGGTGCTTGGGTCTGGAGTTTGTTTGCAATGGCACTAGGTCCTTGTGTGCCCATTCTCATTCTCTCTCTTTCTCTTTCTGTCTCTGCCCCTCTCTCTCTCTCTCTCTCTCTCTCTTTGCAAATGAATACAATATATTTTTTCATGAAGTTGGCCAGGCATGGTGATTCACAACTCTGACTCCAGTACTCGGGAGGTAGAAGGAGGATTGCTGTGAGTTTCAGGCCAGTCTGGAGCTACAGGATTAAAGATCCTACCTAAAAAAAAAAATAAAGTTGAATAGCCATTACATTTATAATAACATTTAAAATCTTGAAATAGGCCTACTGTGGTGGCACATGCCTTTATTCCCAGCACTCAGGAGGCAGACTTAGGAGGACTGACCCTGGAGCTACAGAGTGAGTTCCAGGCCAGCTTTGGGTAAAGTGAGATCCTACCTTGAAGAAATAAACAACAAATAAAAAAAAAAAAAAAGCCCAAACAAAAATAAACCCATAAAATAAATAAATAAAATCTTGAAATACTCTATAAATGTAATATAACAATTTAATACTTGTATAAGACAGTGCTCAATAAAAATAATAATAATAATAATAGTAATAAATCCAAATAAAGGGATGGGAATATAGTTCCATGGTAGAGCACTTGACAAGTATGTTCCAGTCCTTGGGTTCAATCCTCAGCACCACCAAAAAGAAAAAAGAAAAACACCTTTAAGGGCTGGAGAGATGGCTTAGCAGTTAAGGTGCTTGCCTACAAAGCCCAAGGACTCAGGTTCGATTCTCCAGGTCCCACGTTAGCCAGATGCACATCGTGGCGCATGCATCTGGAGTTCATTTGCAATGGCTAGAGGCCCTGACAGACCCATTCTCTCTCTCTCCCTCTGTCCCTCTGTATCTAATAAATAAACAAAACAAAACAGACAACAACAACAACAATAAAAAACCACCTTTAAGTTCAGCACTTGGGAGGCAGAGGTAGGAGGATCGCAGTGAGTTCCAGGCCACCTTGAGACTACATGGCTAATTCCAGGTCAGCCTGGGCCAGAGTGAGACCTGGCCTCAAACCACAACCCCCGCCCCCAAAAAAATGAAAAAGAAAGCCAGGAGCAATGGCACATACCTGTAATCCTAGAACTTGAACTTGAGAGGCTAAGGCAGGAATATTGTGAGTTTGAGGCCAACCTAGACTACATAGTAAGTAACAGGCCAGTCAGAGATATACAGCAAAGGGCTGGAGAGATGGCTTAGCAGTTAGCAAAGCCAAAGGACCTGGGTTCGATTCCCCAGGCTCACGTAAACCAGATGCACAAGGTGGCGCACGCATCTGGAGTTTGTTTGCAGTGGCTGGAGGCCACTGGTGTGCCCATTCTCTTTATGTCCATCTGGCTCTTTCTGTCACTCTCTCTCAAATAAATAAATAATAATGTTAAAAATATTTTTAAAAGAGAGAGATTTAGCAAGACCTTGTCTTTAAAAAAAAATAAGCTGGTTTATTTTTCTATTCACAAGAGCTAGAAACTGGAATTGGCCTAGATGCCTGTCAACTGATGAATGGATAATGAAGATATGGTACATCTATACAATTGATTTCTACTCTGTGGTAAAGAAAAATAAAATAATGAAAATTTCAGGAAAATTTGATGGAGTTGAAAAAAAAAATCATTCTAAGAGAGGCCACAAAGGCACAGAAAGACAAACACTGCATGTACTCTCTCATCTGTGGTTCCTGACTGGACTCAACTGGGGATGAGTGCAAAGGGTAGTCAGCACCAGGAATATAGGTATAAAACTAGAGTGAGACCAGGAGAGAGAAGAACTAGGGAGAGGAGAGGAGGCGTTATCTGACAGGTTAGGGGAGGGACAGAATAAGGGGTAGGGAGGGTGGGGAGGGAGATACACGAAAGTTAAGACAGCACGAATCAGTTCCATAGAAGCCATCATTCTGGCTAGCATTCTACAAGATAGAACCATCAATAAAGGGGGAGGGGAGACAGTGTGGACACAAGATGTGAAAAGCTTAACTTTAAAACCATGGACTCGGGGCTGGAGAGATGGCTTAGTGGTTAAGCGCTTGCCTGTGAAGCCTAAGGACCCCAGATCGAGGCTCGATTCCCCAGGACCCATGTTAGCCAGATGCACTAGTTGGCGCATGCATCTGGAGTTCACTTGCAGTGGCTAGAGGCCCTGGTCTCTCTCTCTCTCTGTCTCTCTCTCTCTCTCTCTCTCTCTCTCTCTGTCACTTTCAAATAAATAAAAATGAACAACAACAAAAAACAATAAAACCCATGGACTCTGGCTGGTACATCTCAGTCGGAGACCCATGAGGTCCACCAAAACAATATAGGCCATAGCCGAAACACTTGATTATCTGCCAAAGCTAAAAGGTAAGACCCCATTGCTGAAGACATCACAGGCTGTGGTCACAGGACGTCAGAATACCCTGCTGGAACCAAAAGGGAAACTGTCTCCCGTCTAGCTAGCCCTCATAGTGCTGAAGAGCCCTGTGGGAGTCACTGGAGGACAACAGTCACCTACAGCTTGAATAAGCAGGGGACTCTGCAGACTACAAAATCAACCAGCCAGACCGGAAGTACACACTTGCGCCATAGTGGCACACAGCCTCTTCAGGTAACCAGCTGTTCTCTAGTAGGACATGAGGCCTGCTCGGTGGGAGAGAACTCTAGTATCGGAAACCAAGTCAGAATCCTGTGGTCAGGAAACTCAGACTTCAGAAAGAAGCCCCCACTGGTCTCTGGAGAAGAAGAGTGGACTTGTACACTAAAAAAAAAAAAAAAAAAAAAAAATCTCTTGGGCTGGAGAGATGACTTAGCAGTTAAGGCACATGTCTATGAAGCCTAAGGACCCAGGTCTGATTCTCCATGTCCCACATAAGCCAGATGCATATGGTGGCGCATGCATCTGGAGTTCATTTGCAGGCTCGAGGCCCTGGTGTACCCATTCTCATACTCTCTCTGTCTCTCTCTCCTTTTTTCTCTGTCTCTTATAAATACATTTTAAAAATCTAAAAAAAAAAAATCTCTCAAATAACTTTGCATGCCCACTTTAACCCAAGTGACTCTCATTCTTGGCTGGAGAATCTGTTTTATTTTATAGATGACAGAGAAAATGGAGGAGAACCCTAGATCCATTGATAAGACAAGAAAACAGCCAATTGCCCACCACAAGACATGCCACCTCTACCACATCTGCCAAGGCCTAGGAGAAATTACAGAGCAAGTTGCAACATGAATACTGCTCTTACTGCTAGCCTGACAACCAGTTCCAAGGCACTGGTGACAGACATGGTGATCAATCAAAACCTATCAAAGCAGAACTACAGAGAACTGAACACTAAATCAGACTGCCAGCAGGCCTGCATGGCTCAGGGAACATTGTGGAAGAGGGGGCAGAAAGATTGTAAGAGCCACAGAGTGGGTAGGAATACCCTGAGGCATGGTCCTCCACTTCCCCACAGGGATTAACTGAGGCCTTCATGACCTCACAGTGAATACCATAACCCCACTGAAGAGGGTCCCCAGGGTAACGGGAGCTGGGGTGAGGGAATAAAAGAGTGTAACCTGTTATATATAAAATTTAAAAAAATAATAAGTTAGGTGTGGTGGTGCATGCCTTTAATCCTAGCACTTGGGAGGTGGAGGTAGGACTACAGAGTGAATTCCAGGTCAGCCTGGGCTAGAGTGAGACCCTACCTAGAAAACACCAAAATAATAATAATAATAATAATAATTTTTTGCTCATTTTTATTTATCTATTTGAGAGTGACAGAGAAAGAGAAGGAGGCAGATATAGAGAGAGAGAGAATGGGCACGCCAGGGCTTCCAGCCACTGCAAACAAACTCCAGACGCGTGCACCCACTTGTGCATCTGGCTAACGTGGGTCCTGGGAAATTGAGCCTTGAACTGGGGTTCTTAGGCTTCACAGGCAAGTGCTTAACTTCTAAGCCATCTCTCCAGCCCAATAACAATAATTTAAAAGAGCAAAGGAAGAGGAGGAGGAAGAAAAGAGAGCTAAGGTAGGTCCTGGGTGAAAGAAAATAAAAAGCAACAAAGGAAAAAATATATATGAGATCAAATATTTTAGCTGGGTGTGGTGGCACATGCATGCAATCCCAGCATTCAAGGGATAGAAGCATGAGGATCAGGAATTCAAGGTCATTTTCAGCTACAAGTTGAATTCAAGGTCACCCTTAGCTACACAAAAACCTATCTCAAAAAAAATAATAAGAAGAAGAAGAAGAGGCCTTGAGCGATGGCTTAGCAGTTAAGGTGCTTGCCTACAAAGCCCAAAGACCCAGGTTTAATTCTTCAGGACCCATGTAAACCAAATGCACAAGGTGGCGCATGCATCTGGAGTTCCTTTGTAGTCGCTGGAGGCCTTAGAGCGCCCCCTCTTCTCTCTCTCTCTCTCTCTGTCTCATAAATAAATAAATAAACAAACAAATAAATAAATAAAACAAGTAAATGAAGAGATATACTATGTCTTTGAGTTGTAAGGGTCAATGTTATAAAGATGTCAACTTTTCTCAAATCAATCTAGAAACTCAATAAAATATAAATCAAAATCTCAGAAGGCCTTTTGGAAGTGCAAGGAGTTATTATTAAGCTGATTCTAAAATTAATATGGAGTGTAAATGACCTAGAATCACCAAAATAAAGTTGGGGGGTTTAAATTACCAAACTTCACTATATTAATAAATGCTATATTAATAAAGATAAGGTAGTATTGGCATAAAGGCAGACATATAGTTCACTGTAACAAACAGACTGCCTAGAAATAGACCTACACATTTGATCAAATGATTTTTCTGCAAAGTTCAGCTTGGACTAGAGGGAAACCCTACCTTTAAAAAAAAAAAGGGCTGGCCGGGCATGGTGATGCATGCCTTTAATCCCATCACTCAGAAGGCAGAGGTAGGTGGATCGCCATGAGTTCGAGGCCACCCTGAGACTACATAGTGAGTTCCAGGTCAGTCTAGGCTAGAGTGAGACCCTACTTTAAAAAAATCAAAAAAAAAGGGGGGGGGGGCTGGAGAGATGGATTAGTGGTTGAGGCACTTATCAGTGAAACCTAAGGACCCAGGTTCAATCCCCCAGTACCCACATAAACTAGATACACAAGGTGGCTCATGCATCTGTAGTTCATTTGCAGTGGCTAGAGGCCCTGGCATGCCCATTCTCTCTCTCTCCTTCCCTTCCTCTTTTTCTCTCATAAATAAATAAATATTTAAAAACAAAATAAAATAACAGTAGAGCAACTGAATATTCAAATGTGGGTAGTCCTCTGACTCTTGCCTCACACCATACACAAAATAAAATGAATGAATCATGAATTTAGATGTAAAAGCTAAAGATATAAGAAATATCCATTTTGCTAGGTGTGGTGGCGCACGCCTTTAATCCCAGCACTCAGGAGGCAGAGGTTGGAGGATCGTCGTGAGTTTGAGGCCACCCTGAGACTACATAGTGAATTCCAGGTCAGCCTGGGCTAGAGTGAGACCCTACCTTGAAAAAAAAAAAAAAGAAAAAGAAAGAAAGAAATATTTGTTTAGCTTTAGAGTAGGCAGACTCCTTAGTATACAAAAGCATTAGCCATAAAACCAAATTTGGATAAATTGCATTTTTATCAAAAAATTAAACTGCTTTTGAAATAATGTAGCCCAGGCTGGACTCAAATTCTCTGTCTCAGCCTCCCAAGTGTCGGGATTACAAAAGTACACCACCACACCAGTCTCAAAACTGGTAGTCTTGGGAAACCCCCTTCAGGTCACCTCCTGGTTACAGGAGATTTCTCTTAATAAAACTCTTTTGCTTGGGGCTGGAAAGCTGGCTTAGTGGTTAAGTCGCTTGCCAGCGTAGCCTAAGGACCCAGGTTCAATTCTCCAGATTCCCACGTAAGCCAGATGCACATGGTGGTTCACGCATTTGGTGCTCATGTGCAGTGGCTAGAGGCCCTGGTGTGCCCATTCTTTCTCTCTCTCTCTCTCTTTTCCTCTCTCCCTAATAAATAAATAAAAAATAAAATATTAAAAAAAACTCTTTTGCTTTGCAAGAAAAATTCCTCATATTCTGTCTTTATTTTGTTCTCTTGAGACAGCCTCTCTCTATGAAGCCCACCTTGGCTGGGAATTCTCTGTGTGTCCTAGGCTGGCATGCAGTTTATGATCTTTCTGCCTCCACCTCCCAAGTGTTAGGATACAGGCAAGCACCACCACCCCCAGCTAAAACTACAACTCTTTTTTAAAAACTTCTTTTTTACAACCTCCATACATATAGACCAAATACCATGATCACAATCCCCTCCCTCCACTTTCTCTTTTCCCCCTCCCAAGCCAGGCCTCCAGCCCACCCTCCACTGAATCCCTTCGTTCCAACTAGTCTGTCTTCTATTCTGCTGTCATTTTTTCCCCTCCTATTATGCAGGCCTTGTGTAGGTGGCATAAGCCACTGTGAGGTCATGAATACCATGGCCACTTCGTATCTGAAAGACACTCTTGCTAAGCACTCCTTCCCTTCCTTTGACTCTTACATTCTTTCCTCCACCTTTTCCCCATTGGTCTCCGAGCCTTGGAGAGTGTGATAGAGGTGTCGCACTTAGTGCTGAATATACTGCTGTCATTTCTTCTCAGCACTCTGGTGAGGTTTGAGTCTCCCCTGTGAGCACCTCCATCTGAAAAGAGAAGCTTCTCTGACCAAAAGTGGGAGCAGCATTAATATACGGGCATAAACATAAGTATTTAAAGGGCAGCTTGGTGGCATAAAACACCTCAGTAACATCTTGAGTGCAAGATATTGCTCAGAACAATCAAAACTAAACTACAGTGATGGAAAGCAAGTGATTGTTACAGGGTCTATGATGGGAGGGATTGGCCGTAAGGGATAATGATAGGAATATACGCTATCTTGCTTTGAGAAGTGATGACATGGGCATATAGGTTTGTCAAAATTCATTAAACTAGGGATGGAGAGATGGCTCAATGGTTAAGGCACTTGCCTGCAAAGCCTAATGACCCAGTTCAATTCCCCAGTACCCACATAAAGCCAGGTGCATAAATTGACGCATGCACCTGGAATTTGTTTGCAGCAGCTGGAGGCCCTGGCATGCCCTGTTCTGTCTCTCTTTCATCTCTCTCTGCTTGCTCTTGAGAGAGAGAGAGAGACAGAGAGAGAGAGAGGAGGGCAGATAGAGAGAGAGAATGGGTGCACCAGGGCCTTTAGCTGTGGTAAATGAACTCCAGATGCATGTGCCACCTTGTACATTTGGCTTACATAGGTCCTGGGGAATTGACCCTGGGTCCTTTGTCTTCTCAGGCAAATGCCTTAGCTGCTAAGCCATCCCTCCAGCTCCGAATAAAATACTTTTAAAAAAATTCACTAAACTTAGGCTGGACATAGTGATAGATGCCATAATCCCAGCACTTGGGAAATGGAGGCAGATCAGAAGTTCAAAGCCATCTGAGCTACATATTCAGTTTGAGGATAGGCTGGGCTACATGAGACTATCTCAAAACAAAAAGTGAAAACAAAATTTTGAATTTTTTTTTTGTGGTAGGGTTTCACTCTAGTCCAGGCTGACCTGGAATTCACTATATAGTCTCAGGGTGGCCTCAAACTCACGGCGATTCTCCTACCTCTGCCACCACGCCCAGCAAATTTTTGAATTTTTGAAAAGTTTTATAAATTCCTAGTTGTGCCCTGGTACTAGCAACTGGGTAAAATGGACTTCATAGATCCACCCTCAGACTGTTAAATTGTACACTTTATTGGGAAATAATAGTGCAGACAGGTAGATAGAGGAGAAATATATGATCTAATAGAAGCATCCCATTGCTCCAAAACTAGACTTTTATTACCTGAGTTCAGTACTACTCATAATCTGAATGTACCCATGGCAACAGCTTCTTAAGGCAGGAACCAGGGTGAAATCACAGACAGAGCCATGGAGAGAATAGATGAGGCTGCAGGAATTCCACAGAGAGCAGTAGAAAGGCAGTAAGTGTTCTCATCTCTACTGTTGGGGAGAATTCCAGAAAGGGCAGGGTTGAAGGATGGAGGAAGAGAAGAGTGCACGCCCTGGGAGCTGGGAGTTCAGCTCATAGTCAGACAGTCCCCAGCCCAGGAGACTAAATTAGAAAGGGACACTGTAATGGATGGACCCACTTGAATATTTATTTATTTATTTATTTATTTTTGGGTTATCGAGGTGGGGCTTCACTTGAGCCCAGGCTGACCTGGAATTCACTATGTAGTCTCAGGGTGGCCTTGAACTCACGGCGATCCTCCTACTTCTGCCTTCCGAGTGCTGGGATTAAAAGTGTGAGCCACCACGGCTGACCATATATATATATATATATTTTAAAGCGCTGGGGCAATGGTTCATCAGATAAAGGTGTTTGCTTGCAAAGCCTGCCAGCCTGGGTTCAATTCCTCAGCACTCACATAAAGCCAGGTGCACAAAGTATAACATGTATCTGGAGTTCGTTTGCAGAGGAAAGAGGCTCTGACATGCCCATACGCCTCCTCTCTCTCCTTGCAAAAAATAAAAATATTTTTAAAAAAATGAAAAAGAAGAATACAGTCATGAATTAGTTGTTTGTTTATTCTTATTTTAGTGGTGCTGGTGATCAAACAGAGTGCCTTGTGCATTCTAGGAAAGCATGATCTATAAACCTCATTTGTGTTTTGTAAAGGAAGTTTAAAGCTCATGCCCAACATGAGTGGGCATTATGCCTTCATCCCCAACACTGTCTGCAAAAAATAAAAGAAGAAGCTGGGTGTGGTGGCATACGCCTTTAATCCCAGCACTCGGAAGGCAGAGGTAGGAGGATCATTATGAGTTCGAGGCCACCCTAAGACTACATAGTGAATTCCAGGTCAGCCTGAGCTAGAGTGAGACCCTACCTCGAAAAACCAAAAATAAAAATAAAAATAAAAGAAGAAAGAAAGGAGGGAGGAAGGAAGAAAGAAAGGAAGGAGAGGGAGAAGGAAGAAAGAAGTTTAAGAGACTTCATAATGCAATAGCAAAACTTGGTTTACTTCAGCTTAAGAACCAACACTGGGCACTGGGGACACAGAACATTTAAAATAGGAGCCCCGCCCCTGCCCCTGGGGAGTTCCCAGAGCATCAAAAACAGCAGATGAGTGTACACTTCTGTGAGACCAGGTGACAAGGAGCAGGACAGAAGCAAGCAGAGGGACTGTGGGAAGCCAGGTGCTGGCCAGCAGTGTGTAGAAGAAACATCATTGCCCACCCCACTCCTGTGGAGGCTTCCCCGGAATGAAGGCGCAATCAGCAGAATGAAGGTGTAAGAACCTAGCAGATCAACTCTTGCCACCTAGTCAACACAAAGACAGTTTGGATAGAAGGATAATACCATCCCTGGAGGAATGCCTGGGAGTAGGAATCCAGGGTTTCTAGTACCCTCAGGATTTCTGGTTGGACAATGACATTGGCACAATGACTCTGGCTTCTCCAGCTCCCCCCCAGCCTCGCCTCCACATCCCCACCTACATGCCTGGCTCCACGCTCTGAGGTCATGACCACCAAGCGGCCATTTGTGCATGACTGAGCTTCCAGTGGAGGCCTGTTAAGGGGAGGAAATGTACCCGTAGCTGGAGGAGGCAAGGATTTCACCGCGGCCGCCACTGCAAAGCCATCAAGTGGCCCGCTTCTTGCTTCTGGGACCCTACTGTGAGACCCCTTAGCCCAGTGGTTTCTAACTTTGAAGCACATAACATTCCGATACCTGTGTCACACCCACCCCTGTCACATGCGGGGGGGGGGGGGTTGGCAGGCCACTGTGTGCTGAAGCCATTCTGGAGAGCCTAGGACATGTACTGCTTCCCCCTCCAAAATCAAACCAGGGCAGTGCCTTCCATGAAAGCATGAAGACCGGAGTTTGGATCCCCAGCAGCCATGTGAAATGCAGAACTGGGGCTGGGGAGATGGCTCAGGGACTAGTCTTCCTTGTAAAGCCTGCCAGCCTGAGTTCGATTCCCCAGTACCCCAGACACACTGAGTTCATGCATCTGGAGTTCATTCGCAGTGGCAAGAAGCCATGGTTCCTTCCCTCCCATTTCTCTCTCACAGATAAATAATAATTTTCTTATCTGCTTGTTTTTTCAAAGTAGGGTCTCACTCTAGCCCAGGCTGACCTGAAATTCACTATGTAGTCTCAGAGTGGCCTCAAACTCTCAAACTCACAGCGATCCTCCTACGTCTGCCTCCCGAGTGCTGGGATTAAAGGCCTGCGCCACCACACCCAGCTATGTCTGTTTGTTCTTTCAAAGTAGGGTCTCACTCTAGCCAAGGCTGATCTGGACCTCACTCTGTAGTTCCAGGCTGGCCTCAAACTCTCAAACTCAACTCACAGTGATCCTCCTACCTCTGCCTCCTGAATGCTGGGATTAAAAGCATGCAGCTTTATTTAGCATGCCTTGCTAAATAAAGACAGGCAGATTGCCAGGGCTTGCTGCTTAGCTGGTCTGTCTGAACCAGTGAGTTCTAGCTTCAGTGAGAGACTGTCTCAAAAAATAAGGCGGGGAGTCACTAAGGAGGACACGAAATGTCGACCACTGGTCCTCACATGCACACACATGGACAAGCACCTGCACACACACACACCACACACAACATGCATATCCCCCACCTCAAAAAGAGAGAGAGAAAGAAACCAAGTCAAAATAAAATAAGACAAACAAAAGAAGTATCCCATTCACCCGGGAAGGAGGAAGGTTTGGGGCAACCTAATGCGCATGTGCAAAGATGTGGGTCAAGGCTAAGGTCAGGTCCTGGAGTTTGAAGCAGCGACTAAGAGATGGAGAGAGGTAAGATGAGGCCAAAGTTCTCGCATACACACACGGGGAATTGTTCCAGGACTTCGCGGCTATGGTGGAGATGGGTGGATGCCCACCTAGAGTTGGGTAGAAAGCAAAGGCAGCACATGAGCTTAGACTTGGTCTTTCTCAGTGCCCAGCACGTTGCTATGTCCCAGTATCGATCTCCGTTGTTTCTTGGTTGTCATTGCCTCCAAACTGTGCTCCAGTCTAGTCTCTTTCCCCCTGCTGCCCACCGCCCTGGATCTCTTCCAGGGACTTCCGTAGAAGATTCTAGACATGCCCTCTTGTCCTCCACTGCTACCACATGTCTCAGAGGTTTGCGGCCTGTATCAAGCCTCCAGTTTTGTTTTACTGACAGCTTTATGTCCTGTCATAAGACTGATATGAAACATAAAGATATTCAGGAAAATAGATAGGAAGAGGGAAAAGCATTTTACAATTTACTAAGAACTAAGAATCTCACCCCCTACCAACCAACTCCCCAAGTAAAGAGAGAAGAGCCTGGGAAATGGAGATGCCATGAAAAAAAAAAAAAGTCAAGAAAACAATGTATAAAAGTGAGGAATGGGGCTGGAGAGATGGCTTAGCGGTTAAGTGCTTGCCTGTGAAGCCTAAGGACCCCGGTTCGAGGCTCGATTCCCCAGGACCCACGTTAGCCAGATGCACAAGGGGGGTGCACGCGTCTGGAGTTCGTTTGCAGTGGCTGGAAGCCCTGGTGCACCCATTCTCTCTCTCTCTCTCTCTCTCTGGCTCCCAAATAAATAAATAAATAAATAATTAAAAAAAAAAGAAAAGTGAGATATTTCTTGAAAAAAAAAAAAAGTGAGGAATGAAGCCAGGTGTGGTGGCACACACCTTTAATTGCAGCAGTTGAGAAGCCGAGGTAGGAGGATCACCATGTGTTTGAAGCCAACCTGAGACGACATAGTGAATTTCAGGTCATCCTGGAGTGAGATCCTGCCTGGAAAGAACAAAAAGAAAAAGTGAGGAAGGAAACTACCTATACTCAGTGGCTACTGTTGGTTAAGCATTGACCTTATTTAATTAATTCAATATTATTTTCTTCTTGAAAACAAATGTAACTACCCCCCATCACAGACAGGAAATTGTCACAACTGTTAGGTGCCCAAGGTTACACAGCTAGAAAAAGTTCTACAGTACTACTTTTTAAACCAATGTTAGGGGCTGGAGAGATGGCTCAGCTGTTAAAGGCACTTGTTTGAAATGAATGTTGCAAATGGAATGTCTAAGTTCTTCAAGGGAAAGGAGAGATTTTTTTTTTTTTTTTTTTCAGGTAGGGTCTTGCTCTAGCCCAGGCTGACCTGGAATTCACTATGAAGTCTCAGGGTGAACTTTGAACTCAACAATCCTCCTACCTCTGCCTCCCGAGTGCTGGGATTAAAGGCGTGTGCCAACATGTCCGGCTGAAAGAAGAGACCTTGAGAGCCTAATATGAACGATTTAAGGATCCAAGAGAGCCTTGAAAAGTGAGTAGAACTTGGGAAGTAGAAAAATAGCCTGGGGTTGGAGAGATGTCTCAGCAGTTAAGACACTTGCCTGCAAAGCCTAATGACCCAGGTTTGATACCCCAGGACCCACATAAAGCCAGATGCACAAAGTGGTGCATACATCTGGAGTTCATTTGCAGCAACTGGAGGTCCTTGCGCACCCATTCTCCTCTCTCTCTCCCTCTCTCTCTCTCTCTTTGTGTGTGTGTGTGTCTGCTTATAAACAAATAATAAATAGAACTAAATTAAAAAAAATAACCTAGCCTGGGAGGAGGAGCCTGGGCATGAAGGAGGCATGATCAGGAAGGGGTGGGTGTAGGAAGATGACACCACTGAGGATTTTGGGCAAAAATTGTCAGCAAGGGGGCTGGAGAGATGGCTTAGCGGTTAAGGTGCTTGCCTGCGAAGCCTAAGGACCCAGGTTCAACTACCCAGAATCCACATAAGCCAGATGCACAAGTTGGCACACAAGGTGCTATAGGCATCTAGAGTTTGTTTGCAGTGGCTAGAGGCCCTGGTGTGCCATCCCTCCCATCTCTTTCTCTCTCTCTCCTTTTCTCTCGTAAAACACACACACACAAAGTATCAGCAAGGTATTACTCACTGAGGAAGGCCTTTGGCTGCTGGGTTTAAAAGTAGAAGCAGGGGCTGGCAAGATGGCTTACCTGTTAAGGCACTTGCCTGTAAAGCCAAAGGACCCAGGTTCAAATTCCCTAGTCCCACATAAGCCAGATGCACAAGGTAGTGCAGGCATCTGGAGTTCCTTTGCAGCAGCTGGAGACCCTGGCATGCCCATTCTTTCTCATGTTCGTTCTCTCTCTCTCTCTCTCTCTCTCTCTCTCTGCCTCTTCTCTCTCTCTCAAAAAAAAAAAAATGGCTGGAGAGATGGCTTAGTGGTCAAGGTGCTTGTCTGCAAAGCCTAAGGACCCATGTTTGACTCTTCAGATCCCATGTAAGCCAGACACACAAGGTGATGGAAGTGTGCAAGATTGCACATGCACACACGTCTGGAGTTCAATTACAGTGGCTATAGGCCCTGGTGTGCCAATTCTCTCTCTCTCTCTCATGAAAAAAAAGTTCAGTCTGTTGGTCTTGCCTCAAAATAAATAAATAAAAGTGGAAGCATTTTCTGGCTGTTCTTTCCTTCATCCCATTATATCATAGCATCACTTCCAGGCCAGTCCTCCATCTGTGGGGCACAGAAGAAAGGACCAGTAGGTACTGTGGACCCAGTCCCAGCTTCATCACTTATAAACTGTGTGAGGACCATAAGTTACTTTGGTCTCCTGAATCTGCTTCTTTATTTGCAGAATGGGAGATATTGGTGATTTATTATCAGGATAACTTGTGTTGAGCACCCAGCTCTGTGGAAGGTAAGGGATCTCTTTATCATCCTTTAATTCCCCTGGGCCTGACCTAAGTAACAAAGAGGCTGCAGGCAACTCATGAAGAGAGCCAGTTCTTAGAAGAAAAGGAAGATCATCTCCCACTTCCTACACATTATATTCCTGCTTATGCATTCTGATGTCCTGCTTGCTTTTTTAGGCTCTAAGTGCTATCCTGCTGACTCACTTCTGACTTCTCGTTCATCATGCTCAGCTCCTGAAAATGGAATGGGATGTGAAGGGCTGGAAATTGTACTGTCTGATGAGGTATTTAAGGGGACAGATACCCCATGTGGATGGAATGCTGAGGCTATGAGCTGAGCAAGCCCACAGTGTATTTCTTATCTGACTTGTGACATTTGGCCTTGGATTGTAATACTAATAATAAACACTCACTGCCACTGATGAGGAGCCAACAGGCCTCAGGCTGTGGGTTTCCCATAGATTGTTTCCTTGATCACCATAGCTGAAGTCAGGGATCCTTTCTATTCACACAAGGACATTCTCAGTGAGATAGGCTAAGTAACTTGCTCAAGGTCACACAGCTATTATGGAACAGAGCAAGGATTCAAACCCATGACCTAGATCTGTGCTGTCTAATCGAGTCACATGTGGCTAATGGGCACTTGAAATGTGTCTAGTGTGACTGAAGAAATGTAATTTTTTTTTGAGACAGTGCCTCCTTATGAACTCTGTGTTGACCTGGAATTTACTATGTAGCCCAGGTTGGCCTCAGTCTTGAAGTCCTCATGTCTCAGCCTCAGCCTACTGGGTAGGTAAAATACAGGCACATGCCACTTGAAACTGAAGTTTTAATTCAAGTAAGTGCTGCAGTATATAAATGCAAAATATACACCAGATTTTAAAGACTTGGTATAATGGGCTGGAGAACTGGTTCAGCAGTTAAGGCACTTAACTTGCCTTTAAAGACTTGGTGTTGTGTGTGTGTAATTTTTTGGGGGGGCGGGGTTCCAAGGTTGGGTCTCACTCTAGCTCAGGCTGACCTGGAATTCACTACATAGATTCAGGGTGGCCTCGAACTCATGGTGATCCTCCTACCTCTCTCTGCCTCCTGAGTGCTGGGATTAAAGGCATATGCCACCATGCCCAGCTAGCTTTTTAATATTTATTGTATATTAAAATTACAATTTTTTGGATATATTGGGCCAAGGAAAATATATCAGATTCATTCTACTTGTTCCTTCTTTTCTTTCTTTCTTTTTTAGATGGGGTCTCACTATGCCAGGATGGCCTTGAACTCACCATCCTTTGATGTCACTTGAGTGCCAGGATTACCAGAACATATCACCCCTCCCAGTCAGAAGTTGTACTAATTTCTTCTAGGAACCTAATGGATCACTTCGTGTAGTGCCTGGAGTATGCTTACTCCATTTGGAAATTCTTGGTCCAAATAGACTTAGCGCTTCTGGGAAGTAGAGACTTTAATACAACTGTCTCCTTTCTTCCTAGTGGAGTTCTTTTAAATGTCTTTATGCATGTGCTTAAGGTAAAATCTGGGAAGACCAAGTCGCTTTCCTCTAGGCCAGTGCCTCTAAAACTTCAGTGGATGCATCACCTGGAGGGCTTGTTTTACAAATTTCAGCTTCCCTTTACTCTAATTCAGTAGATTTAGAATAGTGCCAGGGAATTTGCATGTTGAAGAAGCTTCTAAGAAGCTATGCTTTAAAGGAGACTGATTGAAAGGCATCTCAAGTGCGCGAGAGTGAGGGTAGTACAGAATTAATGCATATTGAACTTTTGTTCCTTGCCAAGCACGTTTAAACACATCACCTCATTTAATTCTCCTATCAACTTAATGAAGCACATGTTATTGTTTCAGTTGAGACACGTGAGAGTGAGAAAGGTTAGTTCAATTGCCAGAGTCACAGAGCTACTAAATGACAGAGCATGGGTTTGTCCTCACACCTCCTGCACTCAGTCGCTCGTGCAAATCTCTAGTGTCGTCACTTTTTCCAGACAGTGCCCTAGGAGCTGAGCATACAATATTAAGTGAGACAGACAAGCTCTTTGTCCTGGTCAGACTCAATAAGCAATAAACATAAAATTCTCCGTGCTACGAGGGAGGCAGTACCATGATGATCTATAATAGAGAGGCATAGTCTAGACTGGGGGTAGTAAAAGCTTTCCAGAAAAAAAAAAAAATTGTGAAATTTATGTGAAGACTCAAAGGGAAGGAGAAAGTAGAGGAATGGAGCATGGGTGGGCAGTGTTTTGCTTTGAACATATGACATATGTGATGAAGCTTGGAGGCAACAAAGCACTTGAAGAGCTGAAAGAAGTTTAGAAGGTCTGAAGTAGAGATAGAGGAGGTGAGAGGTAAGGTCCTTGAATCCCCAGGAACAAGGTTAGGTTGGGCAATTTAGGATTACTAATTTGATTTAAGGGTAGAGGCATCATCAGACTTTTACATTATTTTCCTCTATCCCCAGGAGAAAGATTCCAGGAACCACAATGAGAGCCTAAAACCACGGGTACTATTAAACCCTATATATACTTTATATATATATATAGTTTAATTTATAAACTAGGTGCAATAAGAAATTAACAATAATAATTAATCATAAGCTAGAACAATTACAGCTTGAGTATCTTTTAAAAAATATATTTTATAAGCCGGGCGTGGTGGCGCATGCCTTTAATCTCAGCACTTGGGAGGCAGAGCCAGGAGGATCGCTGTGAGTTTGAGGCCACCCTGAGGCTACATAGTGAGTTCCAGGTCAGCCTGGGCCAGAGTGAGACCCTACCTCAAAAAACCAAAAACCAATATATATATATATATATATATATATATATATATATGTGTGTGTGTGTGTGTGTGTGTGTGTGTGTGTGTGTGTGTGTATGTGTATGTATATGTATATGTGTGTGTGTGTAAAAAAATAATTTTATTTATTTGAGAGAAAGAGAGAGAGAAAGCACCAGATAGAGAGAATGGGTATGCCAGGGCTTCTAGCCACTAAAAACAAACTCCAGATGTATGCACCACTTTGTGCATCTGGCTTATGTGGGTATTGGAGAACTCGAACCTGGATCCTTAGGCTTCACAGGCAAGTGCCTTAACCATTAAGCCATCTCTCCAGCCCCTTGAGTATCTTTTAACTGGAATGCCTGAGCTCAGAAGTGTTTCATATTTGGGATTATTTTGTTTTAGATTTTGAAACATTTATATATGCATAATGATATCTTTGGGCTGGGACCCAATTTTAAACTTGAAATTTATTTATGTTTTATGTAAATCTTATTTGCACAGCCTTAAGGTAATTTTAAGGCTTAAGGTAATATTTTCAGTGCACCTGCATTTTGACTGTGATCTGTTACATGAGGTCAAAGATGGAATTTTCCACTTGTGGCATCATGTTAGCCTTTGAAAGGTTTTGGATTTGGAACACATCCAATTTTGGATTTTCAGATTGTATTCTGTGTATGTAATAAAACTTATGTAAATGTGTCCTCTCAAAATATCTCATACTCAGGTTTTTTTTGTGTGTGTGTGTTTACTCAGTTTTTCTTGTAATGAAGTAAGATGCTATAATGCCTCTGTGCTGAGATGAAATGAGGAGAAATGACTTAGGATTTGTGACACAGTAATACACTACTATTTGGGGGCTAACGGTAAGCACTACAATACTGTGGAGACAGATCTAACAACAGGAAGGACTATGCAGTCACTAATAGGCAGAAGTGCATACACTGTGAATACACTTCACAAAAGCTGGGTCATTCATATCCACATCAGGATGGAATAGGCTGGTTCGAGATTTCATGCCATCGCTCAGAATGGTTCACAATTTAAAACTTATGAATTCTTTATTTCTGGAACTTTGCACTTAATATTTTTGGGCTGCAGTCAGTTGATTATGGTTAATTGATAGTGTGGAAATTAAAACTTCACATAAAGATGGACTACTGTACTCTTTTATTTGGTGTTTATTAATTGCTTATTTATCAAGATAGACTAGTCTTTATCCCATATATTCATGTTTAATAGTTCAGGAACACAGATCAATGACAAACTTCTCTGGAATTCAGTCCAAAGAAATTTCTTACATTTCAAAATCACTTTGAACTCTGAAAGATTCCATCCTCTTTTTGTCTTTCATTGATTCATACTTTTCTGTTAAAAATCTCTGCATGCCTTCTTTCTTAGTTTAAGTACAGTAAATTTACAGAGGGCACCAATGTCCTTCCCAGCTGATGGGCATTTCAAAGTTTACTGGGCCCTCAGCAGAGGATAGTTTAACGGAAAGCAGGAAGCAGGGAGATGCATTACATATGCAAGAGGTGTAAACTTGGGTAATGCTTTGGTGATTGGGGAGAAGTGGGTATGGGGGATGCTTAGAAGTGCTTTAAGAAGTGATTGATTGGGACAGGAGGAGCGAACAGGCCAAAGAGGAATCGAAGATGACCTCCAGATTACTGAGTGTACAGTTTTAGTAAAGACGAAGTTCGGTGAGCCTATTATTTCACCTTTTAAGAGTAAATTCAGGAAGTGAAATCATGTTGTTACTTTAGTAACATTTCAGTAACTGAAACTTATTTGATTAGAAAACTTTGGGAGAGAATTACTATTTGGG
The DNA here is from genome assembly GCA_036346955.1 of Dipus sagitta. Lineage (NCBI taxonomy): Eukaryota > Metazoa > Chordata > Mammalia > Rodentia > Dipodidae > Dipus > Dipus sagitta. Next base: position 54,269,733 of record CM070778.1, read on the forward strand.
ACTTAGGTTTATTTTTTTCCTCCGGGTTTTAATTTGTACAAAGGTTTGAGATCTGGTGAGCCAGAATAGTGGAGATAAAGCTTTTCCCCTACTCCTGCCCCAAGATCAAGGTTACCCTTGAAGACCAGTTATTATCTATGAACTGCCTACTGAGTCTCTTCTGTGACTGTCTTCTTATCGAGTAACCTTAGACTTTGAGTTTCTGAAACTCAACATCCTTTTTCTCCAGTTCTCCATGCCTTAGGCTTTAAAGGGGTAGTAAGTAGATGGTATGAATGGACCAGCAATGATTTGGGCTCCGCCTTCTTCTCTAAGTCCCGCCTTCTACCAGACCACACCCCTTTCGTTTGCCCCGCCCCTTAAAGTGGTCATCTCGGATATGACAGCAAATTCTCTATAATCCTGTCCTATAGGAGATGCGAAAGGCGGGACCTATGTCAATCTTTTCTTTTCCCATTTGCCCAATTATATGTCTATTTGTGTCCTGTTCCAGCCCCCTTCGTCTTCAACCCAAGGATTGGTTGCTCTGTTCTTTGTTCCTGGCTCATGATTGGTTTTTTTTTTTCATTCCGCCCCTCTCTTCCAGCTTTTGCAGGCGGGATTAGCACGCAGCTTCCTGCTCCTGCCAAAAAAAAAAAATGAAAATAAATAAATAAATAAAAGAAGAAAAAGAAAAGAGGAGAGAGGCGACAGAAAAAAAAAAAAATGTCACAGAGATCTTTGATTTTTAATTGGCCTCCAGCCTTGTCGGTCAGATCGAGATTTGCCTTTTGATTGGTCTTCCGGTCCGCCCATCTTGGGTCGGGGGCGGGATTTCCCCAGGAGACCCACACCTTGTTGTCACTGGTCGACCAGTGCGCCTGTCTGAAGCTTCCGGGCCAGGATTGGAGGCGGACACGGACAGGTGGGCGTGGATTGGCTAGGGCAGCCGGTCAGTGTGAGGCGGGGGCGGGGCCTCGGCGGCTGGTTGCGCGTGTCCGCCGCTGGCTCCGCTCTATCCGGCTTTGCTAGGGGAGGTGAGTCCGGCCGCGGCGGCACCGGCGGCTGAGGAGGAGGAGGAGGAGGAGGCGGAGGAGGCGGCGGCTGAAGAGAAAAGCGGCCACGGCGGCTGAGGAGCAAGCGGCCGCGGGGACGAAAGCCGGGTGGGGGGGAGGGGGGAGACGGAGCAGCCTTGAGCCCTGCAGGGGCCGTCGCGCGGGGGACCCACCCGCTCTCCCCCCCAACCCTCCTCGGCACCAGCAGCCGGCGGCGGCGGCGGCGGCGGGGGCAGGAGTCAGCCCGCTTCCGACCGTACCCCGCCCGCTTCCCGGGGTTCCTATTCTTTGGCCCCGGGACTCTCAACCTCCTCCCGGGGCGGTTCCCTGTGTCTGGGCGTCCCGGTGCTGCCCATCGCCTTTTCATTCCCTCCCTGCACCTCCTTGCCTTCACTTTTGCCCCGGTTCTCGCTCTCTGCTCTCTGCCCTGCCTGGAGTCTCCTCTGCTCACTCTATCCCTCAACCTCCTTCCTTGATTCATTCTGCCCAGGAAAGTTTGGTACCACCCTCCCTCCCCACGCCCCCCCCCCCTCACCCCAATCAGGTCAGCCAGACTACTAGGAGTAAGGGGAGATGTAGGAAGGCCTGAGAGTTCGAGTGGGGGGAAAGCTGGAAACTGGTTTCCCTGAAAATTCCCACCCAACACCCCCCCCCCATCTTTTTGATTTAGAGTGGTTGGAATATATATACATATATATATATATATATATATATATTTTTTTTTTTTTTTGAATTGTGTTTTTGAGGAGGTGGTAGGTGTTTAGAAAAGGATGTGGGAATGGAAGGGGTAGATGAGTCAACCCTCTTGCAAGATTCCAAGGGTGGTGTGCTACCTGATCCTTTTCGTGTGTGGAGTTCGGGGGGTCGGGAGGTTTGGCCTGTATTCCCACATTCAAAGTTGGAACCTCCCCCACATTAAGAATGGAGTTTTAGTATCCACTTGTGGCAGGAATCCTGGAGGGAAGGGGTCCTTTTCCCTTTTTCTTTTCCTTTTCCTTTTATTTTTTCTTTTTGGCAACTCACACCCTTCCACACACTCTCACCCAAGAATCAAACACCAAGACCCTCTAACTTGTTTGGATTGACTGATGAAGACATAAAGCCAACTAAGGCGCTCTATGTTTTTTTGAGGTGGAGTGAGTGGTTTTTCTTCATTTTTAAATGGCCAAATGACAGCTTGACCCAGTTTGCTTTCCAGTCAAAGGGCATTTTTTTTTTTTTTTTGAATGTCTCTTTGTGGCGCAAGAGCCAACGCAAAAATGATGGCGGCTTACAATGGCGGTACATCTGCAGCAGCAGCAGGTCACCACCACCACCATCACCACCACCTTCCACACCTTCCTCCTCCTCACCTTCACCACCACCACCACCCTCAGCACCATCTTCATCCAGGGTCTGCTGCCGCCGTACACCCCGTGCAGCAGCATACCTCTTCGGCAGCTGCGGCAGCCGCAGCCGCCGCTGCAGCCGCAGCCATGTTAAACCCTGGGCAGCAACAGCCATACTTCCCATCACCGGCACCTGGCCAGGCTCCTGGACCAGCTGCAGCAGCCCCAGCCCAGGTACAGGCTGCTGCAGCTGCCACAGTGAAGGCGCACCACCATCAGCACTCGCATCACCCGCAACAGCAGCTGGACATTGAGCCCGATAGACCTATTGGATACGGAGCCTTTGGTGTTGTCTGGTGAGTAGCCACAGAAAACCACAACTCCTTATGGTTCAGCCTGGGCGAGTCATGCCTGTTGACCAAAGTGGAGCCAGCTTCTCAACTCAAGGGCAGGAAAGCACCCTCCACTGGCTGAGGACGCCCCACGTGTTGACTGTCTAGGCCTGTGCTTGTGGAGTCATTGGCCAATGATGGTCGAGTATCTTCTCATGAGTGACACACCTGGGTTTGCTGACTACTAAACGTCCCTGTTGGGAACTTAGGAGAGCTCTACTGAGTGTGAGACCAATAGGTTGAACATGTGAAATACTTCTATGGAGACCTTGGTCTTCTCTCAAATGTTTGATTTACTTTGGGTCAGTTGGCAGTAAGTGTCAACAACTGGCCCTCCCCCCCCCCCGCCCCCAACTTGATTTCTTTATATACTTTCTTATCCTTCATGTCTTTTCATGCCTCATTGTGGGATCTTGATCATGGGAAGGAAGGCCGGTTTCCTAGTTGAACCAGTTCAGATCATTGCTTGAGTGGTTTATTTTAAACCATAAAGCTAAAGTTGGGAAGTATGTAGCTTAGCCTTCTGATAAGGCATTAAATATAGCATCACACATGAGTAGCACAAATGAGGTTAGTAGACTGGAGCTGTGCACTGGCCCACATTCATTGTAATGTCTTAGTGTCACAGACTCTTAAGTTGCTCCTAGCCCCTGGTCAGTTCCTGTTGTAGGAGGCATACTTTTTAAACAAATGAAACTTCTTTACTTTTGTTAATGGTAGGATAGATCTAAAAATCTCAAATTTTGTTATATGCAATGTCTTGATCTGTTTGCCCTTCTTAGGAAGACTAATACTTTGTATTATGTTCGAATCAAAAGAGGGAACTGAGGGTTTTTTTTTTTTTTAACACCCTCCCAAGGATTATGGATTCCTATGTGGATAGATGACTTGATATTTTCAGTGCATTCAAACATAGATTCTTAGTGTCTAGAAAAGCCTCCATCAAGAAAATGAACTCCTTGGAACTAGCCTGTAAATAACTCCTTTTGTCTTGTTTTTGATGCTAAAATGGATATGCGTATCATTTGCATTATAATTAGCCATCTTCGTATTTCAGAGTTTATAGTCTGGGCAACTAAGCAGTCTGATTCTTAATTTTCTGGTGTGAACTAGTAGAGTCCAGTTTTTCTCAGCTGGTCTCCAAGGAGGTTACTGATGCAGTCTCCCTCCTGAGGGTATATGGGATTCCTAGCGGGGAAGTACATAGTCCGTGGTGGGTCCTGTGTCGCTGCCCCGCTCAGGGACCTGCCTGTTCCTACTCTCTTTTCTCTTCCATCATCTATCCTCTGGGATTTCACTGTGAACTTCCAATCCTTGCCTAACCCTTGAGGATTTCCACACTGCCGGGGGTGGGGTTGGTGAGGGGGAAAGAATTGGGGATGAGAGGAGGAGGAGGATGGGGGGCAACAATGACTTGTTCCTTCCTTATAGTTTTGTCATTGTTTTCCTTTTGAGAATTTGAATTTTTTTTTTTTACATGCGGATTCTTTCTCAGTGGATTTTGTACAGTGTTAAACACTAGGGATATTGTAAGTGAAATAGTTTTCAGCATTCTTAAATATATTCCTGTTTCCTTATGTAAATAGAAGATGATGTGACTTGTAGAAAAGTTTTAGCTTCAAGTTTGTGGTAAGGGAAAAATCTTAAAGTGGGGGCGTGGTGAAAATATGAGTGTTATGGCATCTCATCTAGAAAACATTGTGGTAGAGGGTAATATGAATCACCCATATCTGAAAATTCAAATGTGCTTGGCTTGAATCCATTCTACAGTATCGTTGATTGCCCCTTCTGCCTCCTGTGGAGCTTGTACCATGGACTCGAAGTATGCCTTTGCATGCCATCCTCCATACCCGTTGTTTCATGCTTGCCTTGCCTCACTGACAACATCATAAGCCCCTTGCGGGTAAGGACTGTCTTCATCCTGGCCGGCCTGGACTGTCCCTGGAGACCAGCCTGGCTTCAGACTTGGCCCAGTCTCAATGTACCTCTTTTCCTCCTTAGCACCTAGGACAGTGCTGTGAGTGCCTTGACCACTGAGTTCATTCATCTGCTTGCATCCCTCTTTGTTGTGGTGTGAATAGCAGGCATTTGTTTCTTACAGTTATGGAGGTTAGAATCCGAGATCAAGGTTGATGGCAGGTTTGGTTTCTTCTGAGGCTTTCCTCCTTGGTTTGTAGATGGCCACCATGTTGCTGTGTCCTCAGATGATCTGGTCTGTGCAAGTTTTGCTTGTTCTTGTATCCAGTGCTTTTATTAGGTTCAGGTGAAATACAGTTTACTTTGAAAAAAAAAGGGAAGAGTACCAGGTGTGTATGTTTTAGTATGCAAATGCTTTTCTATTTTTTTTTATATTTACATATTGATGACTTGCTGTCTGAAATGCTGTATTATATTTGGAGTTTAACTGCTGTGTGGCCTAAGTAAGATTGCTAAAACCAAACCAGAGTGAATTCAGCCATGTTCCGAAGTTCAGGCTATTAGTGAGGTTTTAACTTTTTAACTAGCTGAAACAGTATTTTTATTTTTAATTTTAAAAGTTCTTTATAAGTTGAGTGCTGTGGCTCACACATGCAATCCAGGATCTGGGAAGCTGAGGTAGGAGGATCACCATAACTTTGAGGCGAGCCTCATAGTGAGTTCCAGGTCAGTCTGGGCTCGATTGAGACCTTGCTGCAGAACAAAACAAGTTCTTTATGAGTCTGAAACCATTTTTCTTTTTCCTTTAATTTTTTTCTTTATTTATTTGCAAGGAGAGCGAGGGGTGGGGGAGTGGACACACCAGGACCTTTTGCAAACAAACTCCAGATACATATGCTACTTTGTGCATCTGGTTTTATGTGGGTACTGGGAAATTGAACTCAGACCATCAGGCTTTGCAAACAGGTGCCTTTAACTGCTGAGCCATCTTTCCAGCCCCCTCTTCTTTTTTTGAGACAAGGTCTCATGTAGCCCAGACTGGCCTCAAACTCACTTTGTAGCTAACTAAGGCTGGTCTCTACTTCCCAAGTGCTGGGATTACAGGTGTGTACCGCCATGCGTGGTAAAATAATTATTTTCTTTTCTTTATTAAATAATTTCATATATTTGTGAGCACAGACTGAGAGAGAGAGCAAGAGAGAACCTGAGACTATGGGCATGCCAGGGTCCCCTGCCACTGCAAATGAACTGCAGATACATGCACCACTTTGTGCATCTGGCTTTATGTGGGTATTGGGGAATTAAACCAGGGCTGATAGGCTTTGCAAGAAAGTGCTTTTAACCACGGAGCAATCTCGCCAGGCTGAAATAATTATTTTCTAAAGTGATTAAAATAGCACATCAGAATATTCTTGCAGTGCTCCATCATCTAAGTAGTGTACCATATAACTCTCTGGTGTCTTGAGATTCACTTAGGGTCGGTCACACATGCTCATTTAGTCATTTTGCAAGTAGTCTTCTGGCATAGCTTGTGACAAGGAACTGCGTCTGTCCTCGTTTTCTTTTTCTGACATGCACCCTGGGGTACTAGCTAATGGCTCAAAAAGTGAGTACAATTTTGAGGGCTGTTGTTTTTCCATGTAGCCAGGGAGAGACATTTGTAGATACGATGCAGCCTTTAACTATTTAGTTTTGTTATAGAATGATTAGCCTGCCTGACTTTTGAGGTAGGGTCTTGCTCTCTAGCCCAGGCTGACCTGGAATTCACTATGTAGTCTCAGGGTGGCCTCAAACTCACAGCGATCCACCTACCTGTGCATCCCAAGTGCTAGGATTAAAGGCTTGTGCCACTATGCCTGGCTCTTGATTTATTTTTCTGCTGAATTTAACTAGCAGAATAACTTATCAGTATTGGACAGTTGTGTAAAAGTAGTGAATTACCCATTAGCTTGCTGGTTAAGATGGCACTTTGACAGTTCAATTAAGGTTTCATTAACAACTGTCTGCTGTGTTTTATCTCAAAGTAAGGGTTCCAGCTTACCTGGTAATGTGATCAGGGGCAGCTTGAGATACATCCATTGCCAGTGATAGAGTGTTGTTCATGGGTTATCAAAACATCATATATAATTCGACCTGTGTTATCAGATGTCTAGGCTTCCAGATGCCCACTTGGACATTTTCATAATGCAAAACAAAACACAAAGCAACCCAAAAATAGTCACCTCAGTCATTTGAGGAAGATAATGTAAATGTGCCATTTTGTCTGGAAGTGTGCTTATACCAGAGGAAAATACTTTAAATACTTTAAAGAGGTTGGGGCAAAGTGCTTCAGAGTCTTAGGAAAAGTTCAATCTTTTTTTTTTGGTTTTTCGAGGTAGGGTCTCACTGTAGTCCAGGCTGACCTGGAATTCACTACGGAGTCTCAGGGTGGCCTTGAACTCACGGTGATCCTCCTACTTCTGCCTCTGGAGTGCTGGCATTAAAGGCGTGCGCCACCATGCCCAGCAGGAAAAGTCCAATTTTAAGAATTGAAGTAAGCTGACCACATGAGAGCAGTTTGGGGCCTGCTAAACCCAGGCAGCTTTTGACATGGCAACATGAAATATAGATTGGATTAATGGCACATGCTGCCTTGATAAAGTGAGTCAGGGAAAAGCTTCTACTTCATAGAAATCATGTTTTTGTTTTGGCATGTCTGATTAAAAGATCAAAGATCCTTGGATTCATTTGGTCTGTTGTCTTTGTACTTCAAATAAAGTTGAAAAGCTTTCAATTTTATTTCTAATACCCTCAGCAACATACTTTTATCTGTTTTCAGAATTGAGGCATCACTGTGGTGATATTAGTTACTTACTGGCTTTGTGATCTTGATAAGTTATTTATCTTTCCTGTTCTGCAACTATAAAATGGGGATCATAGTGCTTATTTCAAAATTGGTATGAGGGTTAAGTGCATCAATTATATACCAATGAATATGCTAGCTAGTATGCAGTGAGCTCTCACTAAATGTTATTATAGTTATTGTAGAAAAATCAAACTGGGGCTCAGCAGTTAAAAATGCAAAGCCTGAAGACCTTGGGTTCAGTTCCTCAGTCAGTACCCCTGTAAAGCCAGATGTACAAACTGGCTCATGGGTCTGGACTTCGTTTATAGCGGCAAGAGGCCTGGCTTGCCCATTCATTCTTTCTCTCAAGTAAACAAATAAATTTTAAAATGAAAAATCAAATGGTTATGCTTATATGCATAGAAAAGCCTTCATAGATTGTCAGATTTATCATATAAAATAAAAATGCAGACTGTTTTTGGAGGCATGATCTTTGAACAGAGTGTCCCTGCAGCTGCGCTACATGCTAAGAAGGTAATGGTTGAATTCAGAGCCAAGGGGAACATATTTGGTCTTGTTCTCTCAATTATAAAACAAAATACAAAAAACAAAATGCAAAAAGCTCCTACTTGGTATGAAATTGGTAGGTGTTCTAGTCAGATCATTTACACTGTTCTAGAAACTATTGTGGATTTATATATGTGGAAGGAAGTTACTTTTTCTTTCTAGAATGTAACAAGTGAAGGGCATCATTTTTGTCAAAGTTCTGCTTTGGTGGAAATTCATTTTACTTCTGTTTATATAAAGTGTAAATTGCTAAAGAATATCCCTATGAGGTGGGGGAAGTATGTGTGATTTAATGAAATGTTATTCAGTGTAAAACCCTTTATGCATGATAGAGATTGTCTAGCAATTCGAAAATTAGAGACATTTACCCCCTGATGTTTTCTCTGGTCCTTCTACTCCATGATTAGCAAACTATACTTTGAAAAAAAATGAGGGATGCTTTTGGGATATGTAGCAGCACGGTGGGGAGGGGGGAATCCTGGAGTTAGTTACATGAAAAAGAGTAGTATACTAAAAGTATATTTTGTTATCAACTGTGTTTTACAGGTTAAGAGTCTGTAGTGTTGAGAAGTTTCTCTACCATCAGCCAAGATTAACAGCCACAGCTGGATTCTTTGGGGGGTCTGCTTTGTGAAAAGAGCTTTGAAGAAGCAGAGCTTGCACCGTAAAAAGGAAACGGTTGCTCTTCTAGACATAACAAAGCATCCGTGTGAAACTAGAAATGTGGAAATCTATATTGTTAATTTCAACTACAAGTGAGCGTACCTTTAGAAACTGCAGGCTCATGGTCATAAAAGAGGGGAAAAAAAGAGCTAGAGAATGAAAGTTACACAATCTAATAATACTGCACCTGTTTTTTGGTGATTGAAATTCCATAGCCTGTAACATTCCAAGTGACTTTGGATTTAGACTCCCATCAAGATTATGTTCAAAAAACAAAAATAAATCCATAGCACAACAAAATAAACTTGTTTTATTCTTGGTAATAATTTCATGTTATTGAATATCAGATTAGAAAAAGACAATATATTTTTATTTAAAAAAGTCATTTCAGAGACATTGCCTTTTCCAACAAGCTAAAACAGTATCTCTAAATTAAATGCCTTCTTTTTAGCTATCAGTTAGTACCACTGGGGATATGTCCAGAATGAGAAATAGGGGCTGATGTGGTTCATTTGACTCTAAATTCTGTGGTGGTGGTTTGTGCGTGTGTATGTTTTAACCCTCCAAGCAGGGCAGCTGTAGAAATGTTATCCTTTGATATAAAAAGTCTTCTACCACAGTACTGGAATGTTTTATTATCTTCACAACTTGGGCATGTCAAGATTTTTATTGACTTCTATAGTATCATTGAGTGGCTATTGTTATTTTTATTTTTAAAATAGATTTATTGATGTGCTAACAATTCAAGGACCAGCTCCATTTATTGTATGTTTCCTTTACGTGCTGATTTGATGATTTGGTGGACATTGTCAAGACCAAAGAAATTTCTCCCATTTGTCCTTTAACCAGTAAATAGAATAAAGCTGCTGGGTAGAAGCTGTTTTGTTAGAATTAATATTGGGGTTTTAGTTAGGATTCCCTGTGCATCCTTAATACTCCAGTGAATTATTTGTTAACTGGGTCATCTAATGCATATCAACAATGATTTCCTAACTAAAATAGCTTGACACTTTGATCCTGTTGTTGCTTGGGGGTGACAGAGAGAGTGCCTGAGGCACCAGGTACAGTGCTGTCAATGAGCATGTGACAAGCCATGATAGGTCTCATTGGTAGTTCTGAGATGCCTATCCAAGATACATTAGCAAAAATTCTGGCCCTGTAGAAAGATGACTACTGAGGAGAACTATGTTGAGATTGCACTTTAACATATGTGAGTGGAGGTAGTATGAACAGGGATGTATGCCATTGGTAGTGATTGGTGTTCATTACCTAGACCAATGTTTCCTATCTGTGTTTTGCATTAGCTTGGCTAATTGAGTCCTATCTCCTGTCAGTGAAAGCTTTGACACTTCTGGAACTCACCAGTTCATATATCTTTATTGTCAGCTTGCTACAAACCAGCACTCTTACAGGTTGTCCATGAGGATACGTGGTTCTGTGAATAATTTTGCAAGCCTCTCTCAAGCCTGTGCTGTTACTTCTAAGTGTGTGACCCATATTGTACTGAGGTACAGCCATGGTCTTGTCTTGAAGTAGTTTCCAGTGTGCAAAGAATTTGAGAATTAACATCCCTACTCTCAGGAATGTCATAGCCTTAGTGAAGAGTTGAAACTAAATTTGGAAGCCAGGTATAGTAGCTCATGCTTGTCTGTAACTCCCAGCATTTAGGAGGCTGCGGCAGGAGGTTTGCTAAAAGTTCAAGGCTAGCCTGGGCTCAAAGTAAGATCCTGTGTCAGGAAACACATGTCAACAATCAACTGTTGTCACTTTTTCTGATAATACCTGTTTATTGTGTGTTAACTATACCAGTCACGTGTGCTGGTGACAGGGATTAAAGATTAATCTTCTCCATGGGGGGAGATAGGTTTGGAATGGATAATCAAAAGTCAGCACCACAAATGCAGCAAGAGAGAGAGAGAGAGAGAGAGAGAGAGTCCTGCATGTTATAAGAGCATAGAGAAGTGATTTCTATGGAAGCAATGACACTTCCTAAAATGAGTAGTACTTCAGTGTGGAAGAAAGCCTGCTTTTTTGGAAATGGGTAGTTTCAGGCTGGAGAGATGGCTCAGCGGTTAAAGGCACTTGCTTGCAATGCCTGCCTGCCTAGTTTCGATTCCTCAGTACCCACATAAAACCAGATGCACAGAGTGGTGCATACCTCTGGAATTGGTTTGCAGCTGGCAAGAGGCCCTGTCATGCCCATACTCATTCACTCTCTCTCTCACACACACACTTTTTCTGTCTGCCTCTTTCTCTCTATTTCAAATAAAAATTTTTTATTTAAAAAAAATGGGCAGTTTTTTCATGGTACTGTGTTTTCATGATAGTGGGTGGATGGGTCTATCTGAAACCACACAGCTGGCGTTGAAGAAAGTGCTGTGCACAGGGTGGTGGAGATGTAAACGAGGGTGAGCAAGAAGAGGCTGGAGTGTCATGCAGGAGAATTGAGAGCACTTTGTGTGGCAGGGCGAGAATCACTTCTTTTTTGTTGTTGTTGCTGTTTGTTTTGTTTTTCAAGGCAGGGTCTCACTCTAGCCCAGGCTGACCTGGAATTCATGTAGTCGCACGGTGGCCTCGAACTCAGTGTTCCTCCTACCTCTGCCTCCCAAGTGCTGAGATTAAAGGCGTGTGCCACCACACCCGGCTCAAGAATCACTTCTTTTAATGAAGAAAGCACACTCTGCATGCAGCATCTCTGTAGTAGTGAAGTTTCACAGAGGGAGTGATTAGAGAAAGAAATTTTAAGGCCACTTGTGGAAGGTAAGAATGAAAAAGGCTATTGATGGCACCTGTTGAAAGTTTGAAATAGAGTGCCTAGATTTTGTTCTTGGAATGTGTGAATGGAAGGGTAGAGTAGCTAAGGACTGCCTGAGCGAGCCTTAGGGAGCAGTCTGTTGTAGGTGGGATGTGACTGGAGGCCACATGAAAGCTCGACCAGATAGGAAAATGTGTTCATAGTGAGTGACAACTCTGTATGATAGAATGTTAGGAGACTAGAAGTGATTTTTGGTTCAGATAAAAAGTGAAGGAAGCCGGGTGTGGTGGCACACACCTTTAATCCCAGCACTGGGAGGCAGAGGCAGGAGGATCGCTGTGAGTTCGAGGCCACCCTGAGACTCCATAGTGAATTCCTGGTCAGCCTGGGCTAGAGTGAGACCCTACCTCGAAAAACCAAAAAAAAAAAAAAAATTAAGGAAAATTAGGGTGGAGAAAAGGCCATTCATTGCATTTATCATGTAGATCATAGATGGCATTTGAGAGGATAATTACATTTGATTTTTCCCCTTCTGTTACATGTGTGTACGCACATGTGTGTGTGTCCTCACCCACGTTTTTCTTGATTCTAAATGTTTTAAATATTAATAGCACTTTATTAATAAGGTCTTTCCAAATTCTGAGGTGTTTGTTTTTAGTTTAATAAACCAGAGAACTTCATGTTTATTGCATACAACGTACCAATTTCTTTTTTTCCCCTAAGGTAGGATCTCACTCTAGCCTAGGCTGACCTGGAATTCACTAAGTAGTCTCAGGCTGGCCTCGAACTCACAGCAATACTCCTACCTCTGCCTCCTGAGTGCTGGAATTAAAGGAGTATACTACCACGCCCTGCAAGGTACCAGTTTCTTGAGAAAGGTTTGTTTGTTGTAATGACAGGATACCATAGCATGGAAGTAAACAAGGTTCTGCTTATAGCCTTGCTACTACCAATCTTGTGGCTATGGTAAAGTTATTACAACTTCTGAGCCTTGCTTTCCTCGTTTATAAAATCCTGTTTTTGAGCCAGGCGTGGTGGCTCACACCTTTAACCCCAGCACTCAGGAGGCAGAGGTAGGAGGACTGACGTGAGTCTGAAGCCACCCTGAAACTACATAGTGAATTCCAGGTCAGCCTGGGCTAGAGTGAGACTCTACCTTGAAAAACCAAACAACCAAAAAAAAAAAAAAAAAAAAAAAAACCTGTGTTTTTTAAGAGTATTATGAAATGGCATTGATATTTGAAAGGCCTAGTGGCATGATTTGTGGGCAAGTACTGTTTGTTAGCAATCAGAGAGCAGCTTTCTGTCTTCAGGTGTTCAGATGTAACATCAAGAGTAATATCACTTATTCATAAACTTAAAACAAACAAAAAAAGAAGAGTACCATCAAGGAAGAATGAGCACTGGGGATGTGGCTTGGTTGGTAGAGTGCTTGTCTAGCATGCTCAAAACCCTGGGTTCGAATGGGAGGTAGAGGCAGGAGGACAAGAAGTTCAAGGTTATTCTTGACTTCATAAGGAGTTCCAGGCTAGCATGGGATACATGAGGCTCAACAGCAACAAAGTGAAGAGGACAATGAAGTAAATGTCATCTTTGTTCTAGTGTCCTGCCTTTTCTAGTTTTCAGATTTGAGATCAGACTTTCAGTGTGCAGTTGTTGAAGAGACTTCTCTTACTGATGGGTGAGGATTATGCATGCTGTGGTTCAGTTGTGAAGAGCCTGCCTTGCAGTGCCCCATGCACTCGCCTGCAGCCGGGGGCACTCACCCACTGTGGCTTGAGCAGAACTTTGGCTGTGCCAGTCCCTGCCCCATCACTCTTCTGCCTGTTGTTATTTGAGCCAGGGTCTCTTACTGATATCAGAGCTTGCTAAATTCATTTGTTTATTTATTTTTGCTGGCCTAGGAGATTCCCTGGTCTCTGCTCCCCTTTTTGGGACTGGGGTTACAGGAGTGCCCGCTACACAACCTAATTGGGACATTCAAACTAGGGTGGTCTCAGGTCTCCTCAGGCCTTTGCACTTTCACAAGAAACACAACAAACTGTTGAGCCATCTCTCCAGCCCCTCAAAAAAATTTTTTTTGGGGTGCTGGAGAGATGGCTTAGCGGTTAAGCACTTGCCTATGAAGCCTAAGGACCCCGATTTGAGGCATATTTCCCCAGGACCCACATTAGCCAGATGCACAAGGGGGTGCATGCGTCTGGAATTCGTCTGCAGTGGCTGGAGGCCCTGGCGTGCCCATTCTCTCTCTCTCTCTCTATCTGCTTCTTTCTCTCTCTCTGTCACTCTCAAATAAATAAATTTAAAAAGATTAAAAAAAATTTTTTTTTATTAAAAAACAAAGTCAGCCTGGAGAGATGGCTCAGCAGTTAAAGGTGCTTGCTTGCAAAGCCTGATGGCCTGGGTTTGATTCCCTAGCATCCATCTAAAGCCCCACACACGAAGTTGCAGTTCATTTGCAGTAGTAAGAGGCCCTGGTGTACCCACTCTCTCTCTTCCCAAATAAGTAAATAAATACTTTTTAAAAGTTTATTAGTTTAATAACTACTTAAAAAAAAATATATATATATATTTCTTTTTTGCTGGGCGTGGAGGCGTATGCCTTTAATCCCAGCCTGGGCTAGAGCCAAGACAGTACCTCGAAAACCCAAATAATAATAATAATAATTTTTTTAAGTTATTTATGAGGGAAGAGAGAGCACGTGAGCGAGCACATGGATGCACCAGGGCCACTAGCAACTGCAAAGGAACTCCAGATGCATGTGCCACCCTGTGTATCTGACTCTACATGAGTACTGGAGGATTGAACCCTGGCCTGCAGGCTTTGCAAGCAAGCTCCTTTAAGTGCTGAGCCATCTTTCAAGCTTAAGTTTTTAAATAAAACTCAATACTAAGTATTTTGTCTTTTTAAGTGAGTAATCAGGTAAGATATTGGGGTGAGGGGCAGTGCTTCATGTTAATTTCAGTGTCAACTACATTTTTATTTTCAGCAGTCTGCTAAATTCTGAAGCTGGGCAAGGGACTTGCTAGTTTGCAGATGGACTTCCCAGAAAATGGCCCTTGAAATGGTTTTGGGGCTGTAGCAGTTTAAGGCAGAATGCCCTGAGAGAGACTGACTTCCTGAAGTTGTTCTGCGAGAAGGGAGGCTGTTGTGGAAGCTCCAGCCAACCAGCAGTGCTGTGGAGAGCATAGTGAAAGTCATGCGTGTTTATGTTTCCCAGAGACAGAAAGTAAAAGTAAAATGAAACAGGTAAAATCAGTTCTAGTTACTTATTTAACTCATAGTCCACATACTGTCATTTCTATGTGTAATCACTAAAAATAATGATATATTTTACATTTTTATACGGTTACAGAAATCTACTATGTTTATAATACATCTCAGTTTGAACTAGCTACATTTTAAGTCTTCAGTAGTCACATATACTGCCTGCCTTTACTGGATTTATACTCCTGATCCAGTCACTGTTAATGGAGATTGCTTTTGGAGCAATATGGTCCACCCATGGACTCTCCTGGGAAGTTAGTTGTAAATGGAAGGGGTAAATTCCAGCAGTGAATGTTGTAAGGCAGTCAGTCATTGGTGACCCAGGTAACATATCCATGTAACTTACGTCAGACTTGGAAGAACTTAGCAGGTGCATTGTTTTTTAAATGTTTTGGTTTTTCAAGGTAGGCTCTCCTCTAGCTCAGGCTGACCTGGAATTCACTATGTAGTATCAGGGTGGCCTCAAACTCACGGCATTCCTACCTCTGCCTCTCTCCCGAGTGCTGGGATTAAAGGCTTAAAGGCATGCGCCACCACGCCTGGCTTCATTCTTTAAAAAAATAAAATAAAATAAATACACACACACATTTATTTATAAAGGGTGGAGGAGAAGGAGAGAAGGTATGCCTGGGCTTTCTTGCTGCTGCAAACAAACTCCAGATGCATGTGCCACTTTGTGCATCTGGCTTTATGTAGGAATTGAACCCAGGTTATCAGGATTTGCAAACAAGTACCCTTTACTGCAGAACCATCTCCCCAGCCCCCACTTGCATTTATAAATAAAACTGGAATGATGTTCTTTGTAGAGAAATTGTCTTGCCTGCCCAGAGTTACTTGGAAGTTTTTTTTTTTTTTTCTTTTCTGAAGCCTTCTAAAGTAACAAAAGCTAAAATTGGGACCTGATCCTTGCCATGTTTGTTTTCTGTTCCAATTAGTGCAGATACCTCAATTAGTTCTTTTCTGCCTTCTCTTAGTTTTATGGTTTTATTATCAAGAGAAGGTTCTCAGTCTTGTTTTCAATTTAAGCAGTATAGAACTCAATGGTGTCATGCAGCAGACTCCTTACAGGAGAATGAACAACACAGAAACATTGTTTATCCATTCCTTGACCTAAAATTCTTGCTTTGAGCTACAGAGAAAAGGTGAAGTGAAACATTTGAACAAATAGATAAAATTAGTCATTTGACCCAGATTGCAGCATCTTCCCCCCTTTTCTGTCTGCATGGATAAAAATCATTCTCCAATTTACATAAGCAGGTGATTTTTCTTACATGCTAATTATCTTAATGTACCATAGCAGAGAGAGCTGCAGATTTGCAAATTGTGTAAGTAAATTGAAATAAGCCAGGTGACTTTATTTCACTGTATCATCTTCCCTGTACAGAAGTTCCCAAAGGGTGCAATTATCAGGTGATTGTCACAGTGGACATCTAAATTAACAGGCTGCTGGTGCAAAGGCTTATTTCCTCCACTAGCCTCTCTTTCTAATTTTTTTTTTTTTTTTTTTTTTTTTTTTTGGTTTTTCGAGATAGCTCAGCTGACCTGGAATTCACTATGTAGTCTCAGGGTGGCCTCAAACTCACAGCAATCCTCCTACCTCTGCTTCCCAAGTGCTAGGATTAAAGGCATGTGCCACTCACCCAGCTCTCTTTTCTAATTTTTTAAGCAGGGAAACTGTCAGTTTCTATTTTTACTTCAACAAGGCTGGAAGTGTAGTAATACAGATGTGGGGGAACCGTGAGCTGTGCTAAAAGTAATCCAGAAGTCAAAAAATTCATAAACATCATGACTACTGTGTAGAAAAAGGGATATGGGCACATTTGGTTGGGTTTGAATTGCCTCCAAAAATTATGTGAGAACCTTTAATTTTTTTTATTTTTAGTTTTTCGAGGTAGGAGTGCTAGGATTAAAGGCGTGTGCCACCACACTCAGCTTCCCAGGTTCCTAATATTAATTAGGATTACTGTAGAAGTTAGCTGGATGGGTACTATAACCACAGTTTGAAAGTTAACATTGATGTATATATATATATATATTTTTTGGTTTTCCAAGGTAGGGTCTCACTCTAGCTCAGGATGACCTGGAATTAGCCTAGGGTGGCCTTGAACTCATGGTGATCCTCCTACCTCTGCCTCCCAAGTGCTGGGATTAAAGGTGTGTGTCACCTTGCCCGGCGTGTTTTTTTTTTTTTTTTAAAGATTCATTTTTATTTATTTATTTATTAGAGAGACACAGAGAGAAAGAGAGAGAGAGAGAGAGAGAGAGAGAGAGAGAGAGAATGGGTACACCAGGGCCTCTAGTCATTGCAAACAAACTCCAGACGCATGTGCCACCATGTGCATCTGGCTTATATGGGACCTGGAGAATTGAACCTGGGTCCTTAGGCTTTACAGGCATGCGCCTTAACCGCTAAGCCATCTCTCCAGGCCTTGATGTGTATTTAAAAAACCCAGACTACTACTGCTATGGCTTAGCTGTAAAAGCATTTGCCTATGAACTCATGTTTGAGTCCCCAGGTCCCAGATGCAGTGATACAAGCACACAGTGTCACACATGCACCAAAAGGGGGTGCACAATCTGGGGTTTGTTTGCAGCAGCTGAAGGCCCTGGAGTGCCCATTCTCTCTCTCTCTCTCTCTCTCTCTCTCTCTCTCTCTCTCCCCCTTTCTCTCTCAAAATAAAAAATAAAATTAAAAGCCCAGATTAATGAATGATAGTATGATTGAAATATTTCAATACAATCAAAATTTCACAAAGGTATAACAGTTGGCTTTAAGGACTGTTTCTAGAAGTCATGAGGACAAATGTCCATCAATAAAGCACCCTTTATGAAAACCCTTCAGTATTAAAGTTGGTAATTCTTGCTGTTCAGTTTCTTAGGTAGGCATATGTAGGTTAGAGCTGGTGATTGAACCTGGGTTGGAAGATGCATGTGCTAGGCAGGTGCTCTACCATCCAGTCCCAGATGTTTTATTCACTTACTGACATGTATTGAGACTAAATTATATTCCCTGTAGCTTTCAAGTAAAGACTTGGAAATGTATCATATTTTTAAGTGAGTAAAAGTTTGGCTAAACTTTTTGTTTGTTTGTTTGTTTGTTTGAGGTAGGGTCTCAGTCTAGCCCAGGCAAACTTTTTTTTTGTTGTTTATTTTTATTTATTTATTTGAGAGTAACAGACAGAGAGAGAAAGAGGCAGAGAGAGAGAGAGAGAGAATAGGTGTGCCAGGGCCTCCAGCCACTGCACACAAACTCCAGATGCATGCACCCCCTTGTGCATCTGGCTTGCGTGGGTCCTGGGGAATGGAGCCTCAAACCCAGGTCCTTAGGCTTCACAGGCAAGCGCTTAACCGCTAAGCCATCTCTCCAGCCCCAGGCAAACTTTTTATCTCGGTACTTAAGATACTGTTTTCCTTGAGTTTAAGAAAAGTAGTTTAAGGCCAGGTGTGGTTGTGCATGGCAGCACTTGGGAGGCAGAGGTAGGAGGATCACCTTGAGTTCAAGACTACCCTGAGACTAGATAGTGAATTCCAGGTCAGCCTGGGCTAGAGCGAGACCCTACCTCAGGGGACAAAAGAAAACAAAAGTAGTTTAGAAGAACTTACAGAATAAAATTAAAGACAGAATGAAGGAGGGCATACACAATATCAGTTTTGGTAAAAGTGAAAAATTAATCTCTCTTAAAACTCAGTAATTTAGGAAAACAATAATTTAGCTAGCAGCTTTTTAATGATTGGCAGGCATCAGGTATGTATATGATTCCACTAGAGATTTTTCTTAACTCATTTACTCAGTTCTTAGAAAATTCAGACAAATTTTCAAATTTTAGAATGATTTCCAAATGCTAATTTTCTTTAACACATAAAGGAAGGATTTTGTTCATCACATTATCAGAGTAACAGTATGTTGATTTTAGGCTAGTTGAAAAATACAGAAAAACCAAAAGAAAAATGTTAGTACTCAAACTCAGAGATTGCCACCAATAGCATTGTGCTATATTATTTACAAAGCTTTTACTTGAACAGAGAGAGAGAGAAGAAATACTGTTAGAGTTAGTACCATGACCACACCATGTTAACAGTCTTGTATCTTGCCTGTTTCACTAAAGATAAATTTTAGCCCTTTGTATTATGGATCTTTTAATTCTCAGAAGTCTAGGTTCTACCTGAAAAGAATTACAGCACTGGAAGATGCTTGAGTGTATATAGTCCACTTTGTTTTATAACCAGTTGATTGGAACTCAGAGAAGCTGAGGGATTTGTGCTAAGACTGCTTTACTCATTATGTCCAACCAAATGTTCTCTAAAAATGGAGGAAGTGTTTTTATAAAAAGCATTAATGGGCTCGGGAGATGGTACAGTGGTTAAGAGAGCTTGCTTGCAAAGCCTGCTGGCCCAGGTTCAATTCCCCAGTACCCACCTAAAGCCAGATGTACAAAGTGGCACATGTTGTCTGGAGTTTGTTTGCAGCAGCAAAAGGTCTTGGTGTCATGCCCCTTCTCTCTCTCTCAAATAATTAAAAATAAATATTTCAAATAATATAACAGGACAAAAATAAAAACTATAAATATAGTATAACAAGAATATATGTGGGAAAAAACAAATCCAATATTTAAAATACACTGTTGGTTTTGTGTGTGCCAGTGACTAAGTTTTCTGGTTTAATGCCACAAGTGTTAAGATTTTTAGGTAAAGAACAAATTTAGTCTTTCATATTAAATGTAACTATGTTGTATATCTATTTTGGGTATAACATACCTCACCTTTTTATTTTTTGAAAAAAATTAAGCCTCAGGAAATTTAAAGGAAGCATTCATGATGTCTCTACGCTGCTCTTATAGATTAGTGTTTTGTGACTTGCTTTGTCTCTTTGAGGCTGTTTCTACAGAACTTGCTAGGATTGAGTTTTGATTAAATTTACAATTACAGTGTTAAGAAATTTCTGGTCACTGCATCAACTCACTGTTCCATGTAATAAGTTTTGTAAGCTCTCTAATAGAGGAGGAACTGCAGATATATTTTTTTAAATGTGAGAATGAGAGTAAGAGAGAGAGAGAGAGAATGAGAATTAGCATGCCAGGGCCTTCAGCCACTGCAATTGCACTCCAGATGTGTGTGCCCCCTTGTGAGCATGTGCAGCCTTGCACGCTTGCATCACTGTGCATCTGGCTTACGTGGGATCTGGACAGCGAAGGTGGGTCTTGAGGCTTTGCAGGCAAGCACTTTCACCGCTAAGCCAGCTCCAGCCGGAACTGCCGATTTTAAAGCTTGTGACTACTTTGGAATGTTACTTATTCTCATAATACTTAAAACAAAATTCAGTGTGAATCAAATGTGTAACTGAAACATGTACCAGTCAAAACTAAGCATGAGGCAGAATAGAAATAAATATCCTATCCTGCAAAGTTTTTCTTTTTTGTGGTATTTATCTCAGGTTGGAAATGAAGGAAACATCTAAGATGGGAATTTGCAGTTCCTTAACAGAGGACATGATTCAGTGCTATTACATCGTTGAAGCTAAATTTTAAGTTACTGTAGGTTTTTTTTTTTTTTTCCTGCTGTTTTAAGTAAATTACCCTAATATAGTCACATGGGCTGATAATGATGTGATTTGTGTCACCCAATTCACTGCTCTGTATTTTTCAGTACCAAATAATTCCTTTGTTAAAGTCATTTTCAGTAAATGAGCCATTGTTTCCCGAAGGGTAATGATTATTTCTATATACAGTGCAAAGCCCTAAGTAATAGATTTTGAAGTCTAGAATATTAGCCAATGATTGGAAATGATTGAAAGTGTCTCCCCCTGTATATTGAGCCACAGCTGGGTATATGACAACAGCAGCTGCTGTGTTTGTTCCCTAGGCTGAAAATGAGATACTGGGTTTACTAGAAATCAACTGATTCTAGCCTTTAATAGTGAAGTCTTTTGGTTTACGTGCCAAGGGTGGTTCTGTTGTTGACAGAGCCTATGTTATGTAGTTTCATAATGTAAGCATTAGAATGAGATAGTAGGAGTTTAAATCGAAATGGGCCACAATTACTGGTTTGTTTGATGCAGTTGGTATCATATCTGCAAATAACTTACTTCATATACCTCAGCAGGAAAGACATTTACATAGGGATACTATTCAGTTAGGTATTGAAGATGTGCTCATTGACAAATTAGCTTGTCTGTAGGTGGGCAAACTTTGAATAACTAACTAGTTTTTAAGTGCGGTGTGGTACATCATACATATAAGCCCATCACTTGGGAAGCTGGAGGTTTGTTTAAAGTTCAAGGCCAGGCTAGGCTAGAGTAAGAGACCCTGTCTCAAAAACAACAGAAACTCAAAAAAAAAAAAAAAAAAAAAACCTAGTTTTTATAACTTCATTTTCTTTTCCACCTAATTTGATGGTCATTCTTGAAGACAAAGTCAATCATTGCCTCTTTCTGTCAGTGCTAATGAAAACAAATGCTTACAACCACTGAGGCACATTTTCTACCCACTGGTCCTCTGAAAATCATGATTGACAAAGGCTCAGGTCATGTCTCATTTGCTTCCATCAATCCTTAACATGGTTCTAGGCTGGCTGTAAGTGCTTGTTAAGTTGAAAGTTTCTTTTATATATTTATTTATTTTTATTAACAACTTCCATGATTGTAAACAATATACCATGGTAATGCCCTCCCTCTCCCCACTTTCCCCTTTGAAACTCCATTCTCCATCATATCCCCTCCCCCTCTCAGTCAGTCTCTCTTTTATTTTGATGTCATGATCTTTTCCTCCTCTTATGATGGTCTTGTGTAGGTAGTGTCGGGCACTGTGAGATCATGGATATCCAGGCCATTTTGTGTCTGGAGGAGCACATTGTAAGGAGTCCGACCCTTCCTTTGGCTCTTACATTCTTTCCGCCACCTCTTCCGCAGTGGACCCTGAGTGAGTTGAGTTTCTTTGTTTGTTTTTGGTTTTCGAGGTAGGGTCTCACTCTAGCCCAGGCTGACCTGGAATTCACTATGGAGTCTCAGGGTGGCCTCGAACTCACAGCAATCCTCCTACCTCTGCCTCCCGAGTGCTGGGATTAAAGGCGTGTGCCACCACGCCAGGCGTGAGTTGAAAGTTTCTAATGCTAAGTCTGTAAGTACTGGTGCGTCTCTTGAGAGGAGCACAGTCACATGTTTCGGGAGCCCTGATTCTGCACGGATGTCGTGGAAGAGCTTTCATGAGGGACTACTTCACTACCTCATGGTAGTGTTTTGTTTGCTTGTGTTTTATTTTTTTTATTTTTTTATTTCATGAGAGCCCTAATCTAAAAATACTATTTGGGAGCTGGAGAGATGGCTTAGTGGTTAAGGCGTTTGCCTGCAAAGCCTAAGGACCCAGGTTCAGTTCCCCAGGACCCACGTAAGCCAGGTGCACAAGGGGTGCACGTGTCTGGAGTTCATTTTCAGTAGCTGGAGGCCCTGGTGTGCCCATTCTCTCTCTCAAATAAATAAATAATTTTTTAAAATACCATATGGTAAGCCAACTATATCTCCAGAAACAGCCATTTGTTTTGAAAAAACAAGTAGTTCTCAAGAGTAGTATGAACTTTTGTTGTATGGCATTTGCTGGTTGGCTTTGTACCTTTGCTTGAGACATTTTGCTAGCAGTTGGGAGGATGAAGTTCGATCCATATTCATGATGTACAAAAACTCAGTCCAAATGAATTAAAAATTTAAATATGTACTGGAGAGATGGTTAGTGGTTAAGGCACTTGCCTGCAAAGCCAAAGTACCCAGATTCAGTTCCTCAGGACCCACATAAGCCAGATCCACAAGGTGGCACATGCATCTGGAGTTCCTTTGCAGTGGCTGGAGGCCCTGTCATGCCCATTCTCTCCCTTTCTCTACCTTTCTCTCTCTCTCTCAAATAAATTAAAATAAAATAAAATAAATTTAAATTAAAAAAAATAAATGGGCCAGTGTGGTGGCGCACGCCTTTAATCTAAGCACTGGGGAGGCAGAGGTAGGAGGATCACTGTGAGTTTGAGGCCACCCTGAGACTACATAGTGAATTCCAGGTCAGCCTGGGGTAGAGTGAAACCCCATCTCAAAAAAAAAAAAAGAAAAGAAAAGAAAAGAAAAGAAAAAATTAAATGCAAAAAACAAAGAAAAAGGGAGCTGGAGAGATGGCTCATGCTTGCCTAAGGACCCTGATTTGATTTCCCAGTACCCACATTAAGCCAGATGTACAAAGTGGCACATGAGTTTGGAGTTTGTTCATTGCAGTGGCTAGAGGCTCTGGTGTACCCATTCTCTCTCTCTCCCTCTCTTGTTCTCTCTCAAATAAATATATTTAAAAAAAAAAACAAAGAAAAAAGAAAGTATTGGTAACTTGGAATAATCTTGGGAAGAATGTTAGATTTATCTTTGAAGAAATTTAAGCTGTGTGCACTGGAAAGATAGCTTGGTGGTAAGAGCACTTCTATGCTAGCTTGAAGACCTGAATTGAATCTCGTCTCCAGCACCTATGTCAAAAGCCAAGTGTGGCAACACACATGCCTGTAACCGTGTGTGAAGATGGCCAGAGACAGGAGAATCACTTGGGCTCACTCAATTGCCAGTCTAGCTGGGGTCAGAGGACAGGGTGAGAGGGCAAATGAGCTTCCAGTTTAGTGAGGGATTGGGAAATAAAGCAGAAGAACAATAGAGGTGCCCTCTGGCCTTTGCATGTGTGCACATGCACACAACATATACCTCATTGTACATGCTACACATACCAAAATAATAAAAATAATCTTAAATTATTTAAGATGTAGGGCTGAAGAAATGGTTCAGCAGTTGGGGGCACTTGGTTGCAAACCCTAACAGCCTGGGTTCAGTTCCCCAATACCCATGTAAAGCCCGATGTACAAAGTGGTGCATGCATCTGGAGTTTTTTTGTGGTGGCAGGGGGCCCTGCCACACCCATACTCACTCTACCCCTTCTTTCTAATAAATAAAACTATTAAAAGATTTAAGGTATATGTTAAATATATAAATACGTATATATAAAGATTGTATATATATATATTTTGATAAAATATGCCATTTTAAAAGCCTAGAAGAAGCCAGGAGTAGTGGTAAGTGCCTTTACTACTAGCACTCAGGGAGGCTGAGGTAAAAGGCTTGTCATGAGTTCAAAGCTAGCCTGGGCTAGATTAAGAACCTGTCTTAAGAAAACCAAAAACTTACCAAATGAGCTATCTCTTCAGTCCCCTATATTTTGAGACAAGGTCTCTTTATAGATCTAGTGCTTGCTGGTTAGGCTAGACTGACTAGCCAATGGATCTGCCTATCTCTACCTCCCCAGCACTAGGAATACAAACACGAACCATCATGTTTGGCATTTTCATATGGGTGCTAGGATCAAACCAGGTCTTTATGCTTGCATGGCAGGCACTTTACCAATGGACCTGATCCCCAGCCTATGTTTTTTTTTTTAAATTAATTTTTATTTATCTATTTGCAAAGAGAACGAATGGACACACCAGGGCCTCCTGCCTCTGCAAATGAACTCCAGATGCATGAGGCACTGTGCATCTGGCTTTACATGGGTACTGGGGAATTGAACTCTGGTCATTAGGCTTTACTTGCAAGCACCTTAATCACTGAGGCATCTCTCCAGTCCCCCCCCCCCTTTTGTTTGTTTTGTTTAATTAAACCTGAGGTTCTAGGTAATCAGCTACATCAAGATGAAGCTTAATATTGTCTTCCCAGCCACTGGTTGGTGGAAGCTTACTGAAGAGGCAAGCGCCTTAACCACTAAGCCATCTCTCCAGCCCTCTTTTTTTTTTATTATAACCATAATATTGTATGCGAAGTGGTACTTCATTGTGAATTTTTTATGTTTTGTTTTGTTTTGTTTTTTTGTTTTGTTTTGTTTATCACTCTAGTCCAAGCTGACCTGGAATTTGCTCTGTATTCTCAGGGTGGCCTCGAACTCACGGCGATTCTCCTACCTCTGACTTCTGAGTGATGGGATTAAAGGCATGTGCCACCACGTCCAGCTTTGAATGTTCTATTTTTAATATTCTATTATTTATTTGAGAGAGAAAGAGGCAGAAAGAGAGCGAATTTGTGCACCAGGGCTCTAGATGCTGCAGACGAACTCCAGACGTATGTGTCACCTTGTGCATCTGGCTTAATGTGGGTACTGGGGAATCGAACCTGGGTCCTTAGGCTTTGCAAGCAAGTGTCTTAACCTCTAAGCCATCTCTCCCGCCCTTCATTACGATTTTAATTTGCCTTTCTTTGATATATATACATACGTATATGTATATATATTATGCTTATTGGTCATTTATGTATCTTCTAATCAGACAGAGCCTTTGCTCGTTTTAAAATTGGGTTTATTATTTAATTGTAAGAGTTGCTTATGTATTTTAGAGACCAGTCCTTACCAGATATGATTTGCAGACACATCCAGTCTGTCTGTGGTACATCTTCATGTTCTTTTGATGCTTGATTTTAAATAATTTTACTGAGGTATAATGTATATGTTACATGGGCTTCCCTCTTAAGTATTGAGTTCATGTGTTTGTATACAGTTGTACATTTATTACCATTATCCAGTTTTAGAACATTTCTGTCACCCCTCTCCCAAATATTCTAATCTATATTTAATTTCCTTATTCTTGGACTTTATATAAATTATAAAGATTAGGTGGACTTAGAGTAATTTAGAGAAAGGTGTAAATAGCAAGTGCAGAACTTTAATAATTCTTTTCTTTTGAGTTACTGCAAATGAACTCTAGATGCATGCACCACTGTGCATCTGGCTTTACATGGGTACTGGGGAACTGAATTCTGGTCACTAAGTTTTACTGGCAAGCACCTTAATCACTGAGCCATTTCTCCAGCCCCCCCCCCACTTTTTGTTTGTTTGTTTTGTTTAATTAAACCTGAGCTTTTAGGCAGTCAGCTATAAAGGTTAATATTGTCTTCCCAGCCACTGGTTGGTGGAAGCTTTCTTGAAGAGGACCATGAACACAAACAGTACTTTCTTTTTTTTTTTAAATTTTTTGTTATTTTTATTTATTTGAGAGTGACATACAGAGAGAGAAAGAGGCAGATAGAGAGAGAGAGAGAGAACAGGTGCGCCAGGGCTTCCAGCCACTGCAAACGAACTCCAGATGCGTGCACCCCCTTGTGCATCTGGCTAATGTGGGTCCTGGGGAAATCGAGCCTCGAACCGGGGTCCTTAGGCTTCACAGGCAAGCGCTTAACCGCTAAGCCATCTCTCCAGCCCACAAACAGTACTTTCTATGAGAAGCATGTGACCATAGCAATTGCTGCTGGCACTCTGGGCGAAGAATGGAAAGGTTAGATAGATAGACTGAAGGAGTGATGGGAGTGACAAAAGGTTTTCCCACGAAGCAGGGTGTCTTGATGTATGGCTAACTGCAGCTGCTATTGAGTAAGTAAGGGCCTTTGCTAGTGTAAATCAGGGAGAACTGAGGAGCATAAGTGTTTGTGTTGCATCGTGGCTTTCAGTCTAAGTGTCTCAACTTGGCTATTATTAAAGGAGAGAAGGAAATTCCTGGATGACAGAACTACTCTGCCTCATCACCAAGTGGGGGTCCAAAAGAGTTTGTGGAATCTATAACCTTTCAGTCCACCAGTCTTTTGTCAGAAAGCCCTTAAGGAAGGTAAGAAACCCAAAGCCAAGCACCCACGCTTCAGTGTCTCATGACTGTATGTGTCCTACAACACAGATGTTGGCATATGCTCTGAAGAAACAACACACCAAGAAAAATCAAGAAGAGGCCAGGCGTGGTGGCGCACGCCTTTAATCTCAGCACTAGGGAGGCAGAGGTAGGAGGATTGCTGAGAGTTCGAGGAGGGAAGCCAGAGAGAAGCACTGGGAACAGATTGCTAACACACGTGGGCAGGCCTTGCTGAGAGCATGTCCTTCCTGAATCCAGACAAAAATAAGAATCCTTAACAGTAACAAATAATTAGGCCGAAAACAATATGTACCTGGAGACTGAAGCAAGAATATCACCAAAGAGTGTGAGGCCAGTCTGGGCTATCGTCTGTCTTAAAACCAAAGACAAGCCAGGCGTGCTGGCACACACCATTGACCCCAGCACTCTTGAGGTAGAGGTAGAAGGATCACCATGAGTTCAAGGCCAGCCTGGGAGTATAAAGTGAGTTCCAGTTCAGCCTATGCTAGAGTGAGACCCTATCTTGAAAAATCCAAAATAAATAAAAAACTTAAATATGAGTTTGGGGGGAATTTCACTTTACTGAAATTAAATAGCCCCTGGATTTCAATATACTAGTTACACTTAGAAGCTACAATAACCTAGTCTATAAGAGGTGTTAGTAAGAGGGTTTAGTTTTAAGTAGACTTCACTGAGATTTAAGTTGTTGAGAGTTGGAAGTTGAAATACTAGTTTTTCCAGTTTCAGTGTTTTTCCGGTCTGTAATTCTATTATCTTAAAGTCAGAAATAAATTTTAAAAGTGCATTAAACAGTAGTTTTGGAGGGTGAGGATGTAGGTCAGTTGGTAGTTGTTTTAATTCCCAGTCTTGTACAAATCTCAATGTGGTGGTGGCACATCCCTGTAAGGCCAGCATAGCTGTAAATGCCAGAAGTGCTGGAGGCAGGAGGATCTGACTCTAAGGTCGACCTCAGCTGCATAGCAAGTTTGAGGCCAGCCTGGGATACATAGTGCCTCAGTCAATATATAAAAATATTAAAAAGATGGTCTAGAGACCTGGTGATGAAGCTTTGCTGGCAGAAAGCTATCTAGCACAGAGCCCTGGGATCAATCCCCAGCATTCTGTGCCACTGGGACACGCCCGCAATCACAGCACCTGGGAGGCGGTGGCAGGAGGATCAAGACTTCAAGTGCATTCTCAACTGCATAGTGACTTTGAGGCCAGCCTGGGTTACACGAATGAACCCCATCTCAAAAAAAAAAAAAAAAAAGTCTTGAATTATTCCAGAGATGTTCTTTCTGCTGCCTTAAATTGTATTCCATGGTATAGTGACCAAATTAACACTTACTATCACTTAAGTTCCCTAAATACCATGAAGGTAGAAGTCTTGATAGCCTATTCTTTTTTAAAAGTGGAAGTACAAGCTTATTTCCTTAGAAGCTCAATTTTAAAAACTTATTATTATTATTTTTTATTGGCAACTTCCATGATTGTAAACAATATCCCATGGTCATTCCCTCCCTCCCCCCACTTTCCCCTTTGAAACTCCATTTTCCATCATCTCCCGGGCCCCTCTCAATCAGTCTCTCTTTTATTTTGATGTCATGATCTTTTCCTCCTATTATGATGATCTTGTGTAGGTAGTGTCAGGCACTGTGAGGTCATGGATATCCAGGCCATTTTGTGTCTGAAGGAGCATGTTGTAAGGAGTCCTACCCTTCCGTTGGCCCTAACGATCTTTCCGCCACCTCTTCCACAATGGACCCTGAGCCTTGGAAGGTGTGATAGAGATATTGCAGTGCTGAGCACCCCTGTCACTTCTTCTTAGCACCATGATGCCTTCTGAGTCATCCCAAGGTCACTGCCATCTGAAAAGAACAGGTTCTGTAACCAAAAGTGAGAGTAAGCGAGGCATGGTGGTGCATGCCTTTAATCCCAGCACCTGGGAGGCAGAGGTAGGAGGATCGCTGTGAGTTCGAGGCCACCCTGAGATTACATAGTGAATTTCAGGTCAGCCTGAGCTAGCGTGAGACCCTACCTTGAAAAAAAAAAGTGAGAGTAGCATTAATATATGGATATGGATATGAACATTAAGAGAAGTGCTAACTGGGCAGTTTTGATGAGCATAGTATATACATTTAGCCAGACAGTAGCAGACGTTACACCCCTAGGACTCATGACTACCCCTGTTTTAAGTTTTCAGTATCAGGGATGTATTCCCTCCCATGGAGCCCGCCTCCAGTCAAATTAGAGGGTGGTTGGTTTCCCCCATAACAGATGTGCCACTATTGCACCCATTGGCTCATTTGGCCTGGCTGGCCAAATCTAAGGCTTACAGTGTCCACTGTTGATTATCATCACTGGTGATTTCTCTCTCTCCCATTGAACTGCATGCAGCATGGCTTTTTCCAGCTTTCTGTCAGCTGGTCTACATGGAAGAGGTTATCAGCTCAGTTCCAGCAGTATTTCTCAGTGACCTTGCAGCCCATGTATGTGGAGTCTTCAGCAGTAGGGTCTTACCATCTATTCCTGGTGAGAAACTAAGGGCCTTGGCAATGGCCTATAATGTTTTGGGGTTATCAGGGACCTCCCTGGCCAACAGCTCACTGGAAGGTATCCCATCCCTGACACTGAAAATTTCTAGTAATAATCTATGGCTCCTGAGTGCTCTATTGTCCAACAAAGTAGGTTTCCATATTACTTATTTATATCCTCTTAGATTTTGGTTAGCCCTCCCTCCACCTTTCCTTTACTCAGTCTCTTCCCCTGACCTCACTTAGGCCTTCTCACCCCCATTAATGTGTTCTTCTACTTACATATATACAATACCATCCTATTAAGTCCCACCCCCCCCAACCTTTCTCTTCCCTTTATATCTCCTTTCTAGCTTACTGCCTCTGCTACTGAGTTTTATTCCTACTCACACAGATAGAAGCTCTATTTTGTAGTTGACAGTAAAAGGGGGTTATTTCATTTTAGTATACTAGATGATTAATTACTAATTAAAGATTCTTTCATTTTATAGCCAAGGCTGGCCTTGAATTTCTGATCTTCTTGCCTCTACCTCCTGAGTACTAAGTTTACAGACATAAGACCAAGTGTGGTGGCACACACCTTTAATCCCAGCAGTCAGGTGGCAGAGGTAGGAGGATTGCTATTAGTTCGAGACTAGCCTGGAGCTACAGAGTGAGTTCCAGGTCAGCTTGGGCTGAAGTGAGACCTTACCTTAAAAAAAAAAAATTCTCTGTTTATGTGGTGCTGGGGATTGAATGGAGAGCCCTCTGTATGGTGGTAAGTGTACTCTGTCACTGAACTACATCCCCAGCTCATTGTTCAGAGTATTACACACATTTATTTTGGAAAATGTTATATAATCTAGAGGGGGGATTTGGGAGGTGATGCTTATGAGTAACTGTTTAAGGGATGGAGAAATGACTCATCTGTTAAAGGTATTTGCACAGCCTGCTGGCCCAGTTCAACTCCACAGTACCCACGTAAAGCCAGATGCACAAAGTGGCACATGCATCTAGAGTTCTCTCTGGTTCTTGTACAAACAAATAAAAATATTTCATATATATATATATATATATATATATATATTTCATATACATATATTATTTTATTTTTATTTATTTAACAGAGAGAGAGAATGAGAATGGGTACACCAGGGCCTCCAGCCACTGCAAACAAACTCCAGACGCAGGTGCCCACTTGTGCATATGGTAACGTGGGTCCTGGGGAATCAAACCTGAGTCCTTTGGTTTTGCAGTCAAATGCCTTAACTGCTAAGCCATCCCTCCAGCCCTGTTTCTTATATTTTATTTATTTATTTGAGAGAGAGAGAGAGAGAATAGACATGTCAGGGCCTCCAGCCACTGCAAACAAACTCCAAATGCATTCAGTACCTTGTGTATGTGGCTTACGTACTGAGGAATTGAAACTGGGCCCTTAGGCTTCTCAGGCAAGTACCTTAACCACTGAACAATATTTCCAATGCATAAATAAAAATATTTTATAAAAATGTTTAAGGGGGCTGGAAGGATGACTTAGCAGTTAGAGGCACTTGCTTGCAAAGCCTGATGGCTTGGGTTTGATTCCCCATACCTACATAAAGCCAGATGCACAAAGTGGTGCATACATCTGGAGTTTGCAATGGCAAGAGCCCTGGCATGCCTATTCTCTCTCTCTCTCTCAAGTAAATAAATAAATATTTTGAAAATATTTAAGAATGAGGCATTAAGGGCTGGAGAGATGGCTTAGCATTTGCCTGCAAAGCCAAAGGATCTTGGTTCAACTCTCCAGGACCAATGTGAGACAGATATACAAGGGGCCACATGCATCTGGAGTTCGCTTGCAGTGGCTGGAGGCCCTGGTGTGCCCATTTTCTCTCTCTCCCTCTCTCTTTCTTTCTCTCCCCTCCTTTCTCTCTCTCTCTCTCTCCCTCTTCCCCTTTCTCTCTCTTCAGGTCTACCTGGGCTAGAGCAAAACTCTACCTTGAAAAAAATAAGAGTTCTGTATCTGACCCGTGTTCAATTCCCCAGTACCCATATAAAGCCGGATGCACAAAGTAGCGTGTGCATTTGGGATTCCTTTGCAGTGGCTGAAGGCCCTGGCATGCCCATTCTCTCTCTCTTCTATCTCTTTGCTTAGAAATAAATAAATAACATTTTCTTTCTTTCTTTCTTTCTTTCTTTCTTTCTTTTTTTGGTTTTTTGAGGTAGGGTCTCACTCTAGCTCAGGCTGACCTAGAATTCACTGTGTAGTCTCAGGGAGGCCTTGAACTCATGGTGATCCTCCCACCTCTGTCTCCCGAGTGCTGGGATTAAAGGCTGGTGCCACCTGTGCCCAGCTGATAACAATATTTTTAAAAAGTGCTTTGTGGGCTGGGGAAATGGCATAGCGGTTAAGGCGCTTGCCTGTGAAGCCTAAGGATCCTGATTCAATTCTCCAGGACCCATGTAAGCCAGATGCACAAGGTGGCGCATGCATCTGGATTTTGTTTGCAGTGGCTGGAGGCCCTGGCACACTCATTCTCTCTTTCTCTATCTGCCTCTTCCTCTCTCTCAAGTAAATAAATAAATAATGATACTCAGCCTTCCTTCTGGAAGCTTTTTTTAAAAAAGAGTTTTGTATCAAATACTAGCTTATGCCCGTTTTCATTTTCAGCTTTCTTTACGTGTACATGCTGCTTATCTTCCTATAACATTTATAAAATCTGAGAATGGCTACAGTGTATTAAAGTAAATTTATACTTTTTTAAAAAAATATTTGAGGGGGGAGGCAGAGAGAGAGAGAATGGGCACACCCAGGCCTTTAGCTACTGCAAATAAACTCCAGACACATGCAACACCTTGTGCATCTGGCTTTACATGGGTACTGGGGAATTGAACCCAGGTTGTTAGGCTTTGTAGGCAAGCACCTTAACTGCTGAGCCATATCTCCAACCCCTGTAATTTTTTTTAAAAATCCTCATTTTTTTTTTTTTTTCAGTTTTTCAAGGTAGGGTCTCACTCTAGCCCAGTCTGACGTAGAATTCACTATGTAGTCTCAGGGTGTCCTCAGACTCATAGTGGTCCTCCTACCTCTGCCTCCCAAGTGCTGGGATTAAAGGCATATGCCACCATGTCCAACATGTTTTTTGTTTTTAAGAAAGAAAAGTTGACTTAGTACCCTACAAGGAGAGTAGCAGGGATGGCAGTAATAGAAAAACTACCTGCCAACTTCCCTCACCAACTGCATTGAACCTAGGGTTTATGTATACTAGGCAAACAGTCTACCACTGAGCTACATCCCCAATCCCCCCAAATTTATTTTTAAAGCCAGGCTTGGTGGGTGCATGTCTGTAATACAGTAACTAACTAGAGAAGCTGTGATGGGAGAATCACTAGTTTGAGGTCAGTCTGGGCTACAAAAGCAAGTTCTAATTTTGTTTAATAGAGAGGCATAGCCCAGTGTGGTGGTACATGTCTTTAATCTCAGCACTTGGGAGGTCAAGCCCACCCTGAGATTGCATAGTGAATTCCAGGTCAGCCTGGGCTTGAGTGAAAACCCTACCTCAAAAAACAAAACGAAGAAAGAAAGAAAGAAAGAAAGAAAGAAAGAAAGAAAGAAAGAAAAATTATTAAAAGAAGATAGTTTTAAAGCTGTTTTTGTCCTCAAGAAGTTACATTTTAGACTGGAGAACTGGCTCAGCAGTAAAAAGCAGATGCTTGCAACGCTTGATGGCTTGGGTTCAGCTTCCCAGTACACACTAAAGCCAGATGCGCAAGGTGGCACAATGCATCTCGAGTTCTCTTGAAGTGGCAGGAGGCCCTGGTGTGTCTATTCACTCTCCTTGCAGATACATATTTTTTTAAGTTGCCTTTTTGTTATATTGTGAGTTTGATAGCAAGAACTATTTATTCCTCCCAAATGTGTGAGTGCTATTAAGGTCTGCTGGTAGTATAGTTTTAAATTTTTTATGTGGCATTTAAGAGGAAAAACAACTTAAAATTGAGAGATTTATATATACTTTTTCATATTAAACAAGTTTATTTAAACAAGACTCTTGACTTGGGAAAACTATATAGGATTCTTTTTTTTTCTCCTTCATTTATTTGAGAGAGACAGAGAATGGGTGCACCAGGGCCTCCAGCCACTGCAAACGAACTACAGACACATGCACCACCTTGTGCATCTGGCTTCCATGGTTACTGGGGAATTGAACCTGGGTCCTTAGGTTTTGCAGGCAAATACCTTAACTTACTAAGCCATCTCTCCAGCCCATAGGATTCATTTTTTAGAGTAATTTATTCCTACTTAAAGACAGATTGCCCTACATGTAATAGCTATGTACAAAATAGACATAAAATGTCCTTGGTTTTACAGTGATAACTGAAAAACATGGGCTGGAGGGATAGCTTGGTGGGTAAGGCATTTGCCTGCAAAGCCAAAGGACTGAGGTTCGATTCCCCAGGACCCACGTTAGCCAGATGCACAAGGTGGCACATGTGTCTGGAGTTTGCAGTGGCTGGAGGCCCTGGCGCACCCATTCTCTCTCCCTCTTTCTCTCTGTCAAATAAATGAATCATAATGTATTTTGAAAAAGAGAAACATTAAAATTCTCCAATCAAATAATGTATGTAAGGGTTTTTATGCTGTTGGATTTTTGTTAAAACAATGAGAGCAGGGCTGGAGAGATGGCTTAGTGGTTAAGGTACTTACCTGCAAAGCCTAACAACCCAAGTTCAATTCCCAGTGCCCATGTAAAGCCAGATGCACAAGGTGGCGCATGCACTTGGAGTTTGTTTGCAGCAGCTGGAGGTCCTGGTATGCCCATTCTGTCTTCCTTCTCTTTCTCTGCTTGCAAGTAAATAAAAAACAATGAGAGCAAAATAACTTACTGGAATATAAAGATAAGGGCTGAATGAGCATGCCACTAATGGAGAAAGAGAATATATATCTATATGTTGATTTTTTGACAACTTCCATAATTATAGACAATAAACCATGGTAATTCTCTCCCCCCTTTCCCACGCTACTCTCCATCATACCCCTTCCCGCTCTCAATCAGTCTCTTTTATTTTGATGTCATGATCTTTTCCTCCTCTTATAATGGTCTTGTGTAGGTAGTGTCAGGCGCTGTGAGGTCATGGATATCCAGGCCATTTTGTGTCTGGAGGAGCACGTTGTAAGGAGTCCTACCCTTCCTTTGGCTCTTACATTCTTTCCCTCCACCTCTTCCACAATGGACCCTGAGCCTTGGAAGGTGTGATAGAGATATTTCAGTGCTGAGCACTCCTCTGTCACTTCTTCTCAGCACCATGATGCCTTCTGAGTCATCCCAAGGTCACTGCCATCTGAAAAGAGAAGGTTCTCTAACCAAAAGTGAGAGTAGCATTGATATATGGGTATGAACATTAAGAGAAGTACTTACTGGGCAGTTTGGTGAGCATAGTATATACATTTAGCCAGACACCAGCAGACCTTAAACCTAGGGCTCATGACTTCCCCTGTCATAGGTTTTCCGTATCAGGCATATATTCCCTCCTGTGGAGCGGGCCTCCAATCCAATTAGCAGTTTGTGCCCCCCATAACAGACAAGCCACTGTTGCACCCATTGGCTCATTTGGCCTGGCTGGCCAAATTGAAGGCTTCCACTGTCCACTGTTGTTTATCTGCACTGGTGATTCCTCTGTCTCCCATGGAACTGCATGCAGCATAGCTTTTCCAGCTTTCTCTCAGCTGGTCTACACAGAGGAGGTTTTCAGCTCAGCTCCAGCAGGATTTCTCAGTGACCTTGCAGCCCAAGCATGTAGAGTCTTCGTCAATAGGGTCTTACCACATATTCCTGGTGGGAAACCAAGGGTTTTGGCAATGGCCTGTAATCTTTGGGGGGTATCAGGGACCTCCCTGGCCAACAATTCACTGGAAGATATAGAAAGGGAATATTCTCATAGAACCAGTACTTTCCCCTGTACCATCTCCATTTGATGTCAAGCAAACCGTTGGTCATTTAGTTAAAATAATAAAAATAAACAGAAGGGCTGGAGAGATGGCTTATTGGTTAAGGCACTTGCCTGAAAAGTCTAAAGACCCTGGTTCGATTCCCCAGTACTCATGGAAAGCCAGATGCACAAGGTGTCTGCAGTTTGTTTGCAGTAGCTAGAGGCCCTGGTATGCACATTCTCTCCCTATTGGCCTCTTTCTCTCTCATAAATAAATTAACTTTAAAAAAATAAAGAGAAGTGCAACATGCTTGTGTTTATACACCAATCACTTTATGTACAATAAAGGAAAGGGGAAGGGAATAATGAAAGAATAGAAAAAACAATATTGTAGTAATCAGGATGTAGTGGAACCAAATTACGGCTTTCCTTGTTTTAATATTTTTATTTATTATTATTTATGAGAGAGAGGTAGGAAGATAGACAGTGGGCATGTCAGGGCCTCTGGCCACTGCAAACAAACTCCAGAACATGTGCCACCTTGTGCATCTGGCTTTACATGGGTACTGGGAAATTGAACCTGGGTCATTTAGCTTTGCAGGCAACTGCCCTAACTAACTGCTAAGCCATCTCTCCAGCCCCCCAAGTTGTGACTTTCTAGTTGAGAATGTACTCTTGGTTTATAACAAAATCCTGGAGTAAAGTAGCAGGTTCCCTTTTTAGTAGACACCTCCTGTCTGTTGCTAGAACACATTAGTTGTATCTTCCTCTTCCATTTCCAGTTGGGCAGGTGTGTGTTTCATTGATTGGCTGCCTGTCAGATATGCCTCATGGACAAACCGTGTGGTTCACAATGGGCTTTCACTAGTTTATTAAGTGATGTGTGCCTCTTAACCTTCAGCTACACCACAGACCATCCTGCCCCTCCACCTTCAAATTGATATAATCGTTGTTGTCAATCTTGACTCCTTCTTTGGGCTTTTCCTCGGTCATGACAAGCGCCTCAGCTGCTGCTTCACTGAAGAGGCTACCAGGTCCACCATGAAGAAACACAGGCAGCTCCAGGAGCAGCAGCAGGAGGTGGCGGCTGCACTGCTGGACCCTGTGTTCCCTGCCCAACCCTGCGTGTGCCTAGACAATTATTCTATTCTGTTTATTACCTTTTTTTTTTTTTTTTTTGTGGCAGGGTCTCTGGCTCTAGCCCAGTCCGACCTGGAATTCACTCTGTAGTCTCAGGGTGGCCTGGAACTCACAGTGATCTCCCTGCCTCTGCCTCCCAAGTGTTGGGATTAAAGGCATGTGCCTACCACACCCAGCTGTACTTTTGTTTGTTTGTTTGTTTTGGTTTTTCAAGGTAGGGTCTCACTCTAGCTCAGGCTGACCTGGAATTTACTATGTAGTCTCATGGTGGCCTCGAACTCGTGCGACTCTCCTACCTCTGCTTCCCAAGTGCTAGGATTAAAGGCATGTGCCACCATGCCAGGCTACCAGTTACACTTTTTTTAATTTTTTTGTTTATTTTTATTTATTTATTTGAGAGTAACAGACAGAGAGAGAAAGAGGCAGAGAGAGAGAGAGAGAGAGAGAGAATGGGTGCGCCAGGGCTTTTAGCCACTGCAAACGAACTCCAGACACATGCGCCCCCTTGGGCATCTGGCTAACATGGGCCTGGGGAAGTGAGCCTTGAACAAGGGTCCTTAGGCTTCACAGGCAAGCGCTTAACCGCTAAGCCATCTCTCCAGCCCCCAGTTATACTTTTTAAAAGACATGTTGTTGCCATTTAGCCCAGTCTGGCTCAGAATTCTAGCTCTACCTCCCCCGCCCCCCCAGGTCAGCTACACATACTTTTTTTTTTTTTTTTTTTTTTTGGTCTATAGCCACTCATTTTCTCATTTCTCAAGATTTAGGGTTTTTTAAAAAAAACTTATTTATTTATTCGAGAGAGCAAGAGAAAGAGACTGACAGAAAGAGAATGGGCATGCCAGGGCCTCCAGCCACTGCAAATGAACTCCAGATGCAGTTACCACCTTGCGCATCTGGCTTACATGGGTCCTAGGGAATCGAACCAAGGTCCTTTGGCTTTGCAGGCAAACACCTTAACTGCTGAGCCATATCTCCAGCCATTATTATTTTTTTTTAAATTTTTTAGATTTAGGTTTTTTTTTTTTTTAATTCATTTCATTGTGCTTGCTTCTGTCTATGCTTTCTCTTGCTATCCAGCACAAGCTGCCTTTGAACTTTGTGTAGCCCAGGCTGGCTTTGAAGTCATGATCCTTCTGCCTCAGCCTCCTAATAAGTGTTAGCATTGCAGACGTGCCACCCTGCTTGACTTCATTGAACTTTCTGTTTCCTAGAAAGTATTTGCTGAAATGACCTCTGAAAGTGCTTTATGTTGGCTGTATTTGTCTATACTGTATAAAATTCTTAATTCTTGTCTCCAAAGATCATTTAGTAATAGAGAACATTTTATTTTTCCTTCTCAGGAGCTTTATGACAAATAAGAACTAGTAGAAAGGAATTAGGACAAAATGCAAACCCTGAGAGGTCTATTTAGAAGCTAAGAAATAGTGAATGAGATGGGGAAAGTGCTCTGACTTAACCTGTTGAAAACCTGCAAGCCTTGATAAAAGTTTGGGTAAAAAAATAAATAAATACAGGGAAATTTTGCGGAAGAGGGGGCGGAAAGAATGTCAGAGCCACATGTTGGGTCATGATATGCAGAGACATTTAGCTTACCCATAACTGTGGGCTAACTCCACAATGCATGACCCATATACCTCAACAAGGAGGGGCCAAGGGGAGGGGGTAGGTCATGGATGAGCCTAATAATGGTACCAAACTGACTGTAAAAAAAAAAAATAAAAAATAAAAATGAATAAATAAATTAATAAATAAGTAAGTAAGTAAATAAATAAATAAAAATAATTTTTTTTAAAGTTTGGGTAAAACAATATTTTATTGAAAGTTGTAGGTAACAGGTCTATTTTTAAAATCTTTTTTAAAACATTTTTTTAATTTTAATTTTTTGTATTTTCAAGGTAGGGTCTCATTGTAGCTCAGGCTGACCTGGAATTGACTATGTAGTCTCAGGGTGGCCTCGAATTCACAACAGTCCT
Source organism: Dipus sagitta (assembly GCA_036346955.1). NCBI lineage: Eukaryota > Metazoa > Chordata > Mammalia > Rodentia > Dipodidae > Dipus > Dipus sagitta. The sequence continues at coordinate 54,307,687 of CM070778.1, forward strand.
CCTACCTCTGCCTCCCGAGTTCTGGGATTAAGGCTTGCACTACCATGCCTGGCTTATTTTTTAACTTTTTAAATAGTCAGAATGGCTGTGATTACAGTTTAGTAGTTGCACGAGTGTCCAGATTCAAGATTGGAACCAACTTTCTGAACCTATATAGGAGTTAGTAACATTTTTGATAATTTGGATAATATCATAGAAGAGTTATTGGATTTGCAAATCAGTGGGAGTTAGGAAAAATGGCTATAGCACGGTAAAGGACAGATATGTACAGAGTAATACAAGAATGATAGAAGGCAACAGGAAAAAGTCAGTAGAGAGATATATAAAAGTCTGAAATTAGCAAACATTTAAAAATTTATTTTATTTTTAGAGAGAGACAGCAGAGAGAGAGAGAGAGAGAATTGGCGTGCCAGGGCCTCAGCCACTGCGATCGAACTCCAGACACTTGCTCCACCTAGTGGTCATGTGCGTCCTTGTGCTTGCCTCACCTTTGTGTGTCTGGCTTACATGGGATCTGGAGCGTTGAACATGGGTCCTTATGCTTCGCAGGCAAGCGCATTAACCACTAAGCCATCTCTCCAGGCCTAATTTGTTTTTAATTTTTATTTTTGGGGAGAGAGAGAATTGCTGCACCAGGGTCTCCAGTCACTGCAATCAAACTCCAGACATGTGTGCCACCCTGTGTGCATGTGCGACCTTGCACACTTGCATCACTTCGTGAGTCTGATTTACATGGGACCTGGAGAGTTGAACATGGGTCCTTAGGCTTTGTAGGCAAGTGCCTTAACTGATAAGCCATCTCTCCAGCCAGCAAACATATTTGTTGCCAATCTGCATACCAGGCTTTAATCACCAAGGGTAAATTGGAAATAAAGTTGGTTACATTGTGGGCTGGGGACATGGCTCAGTGGTTAAAAGCACTTGCTTACAAAGCCTGCCAGCACCCAGGTAAAGCCAGACATAAAGGTGGCTCATGTGTCTGTGATCCCAGTATGCCAGTATGGTAGGTAGAGCCAGGAGAACCCAAAGTCTGTTTGTGACACAGCACCAAGAGATCCTGTCTCAAAGAAGATGGGGCACAGACAACCCTGAACTCCACTTATGCACCGTGACACATGAGCTCACTCTCTCTCTTTCTCTCTCTCACACACACACCTCCCTCCCCCCATAACTTACTATAATGTTACACAGGGAAGGCAAGCATGAAACAAATTGTTTTAGCTAGGCATGGTGGTGCATGCCTTTAATCCCACCACTCGGGAGGCAGAGGTAGGAAAACCACCATGAGTTTGAGGCTAGCCTGAGACTACATAGTAGTGAATTCTAGCCTGAGCTGAAGTGAGACTCTATTTTGACAACACACACACACACACACACACACACACACAAAGTTTTAGGGGTGGTTCCTTGAGAGAGTTAAGTCGATTCACACTCTGCTACTTGACTGCATTGTGCCTCAGTTTGTTTCCCCTTGTATATATAATAGAAGTTGGTTTTTATTTGCTTGTTTGTTTCTTTGAGGTAGGGTTTCACTCTAGCCCAGGCTGGCCTGGAACTCACTCTGTAGTCCCAGGCTGGTGTCAAACTCACAGTGATCTTCCTACCTCTGCCTCCCAAGTGCTGGGATTAAAAGTGCGTGCCAGGGCTGGAGAGATGGTTTGGTGGTGAAGGCACTTGCCTGCAATGGCAAAGGACCTTAGTTTGATTCCCCAGGACCCACGTAGGCCAGGCGCACAAGGTGGCACATGCATCTGGAGTTCGTTTGCAGTGGCTGGAGGCCCTAGTGTGCCCATTCTCTCTCTCTCTCTCTCTTCTCTCTCTCTCTTTCTCTCTCTGTCTCTCTCTGCCTCTCCCTGTCTCAAATAAATAAAAAGATAAAAAATATTTTTTTTATTTGTGTGCCATCACACCCAGCTAAAGTTAAAATTGTGATGCTATTTAGCTCATGTTTTCATGAAAATTAAATGTAATAATGAGGGCTGGAGAGATGGCTCAGCAGTTAAGGTACTTGCCTGCAAAGCCAAAGGACCCAGGGTCATTTCCCCAGTACCCACATAAAGCCAGAGGCACAAGGTGACACATGCGTCTGGAGTTCATTGGCAGTGGCTAGAGGCCCTGGCATGTGCAGGGCCTTGAGTTTCATCCCTAACGAACACCATAAAAGAAATACAGACATGATATTCATAGGATGCTTACTGGGAGAATACATGTATGTCAACCCAGGGCCTTAGTTTGTACAATTCTTTTTTTAAAATATTTTATTTTTATTTATTTGAGAGAGACAGAGAGAGAATGGGTGCACCAGGGCCTCCAGCCACTGCCAACAAATTTTTTTTTAAATTTATTTGAGAGATGGAGAAAGAAGCAGAGAGAGAGAGAGAATGGGCACTCCAGCTGCTGCAAATGAACTCCAGACACATGCGCCACCTTGCGCATCTGGCTTACACGGGTCCTGGGGAATCAAGGACCTTTGGCTTTGCAGGCAAGTGCTTTTAGCTACTAAGCCCTCTCTTCAGGTCTAGTTTGTACAATTCTAAAGGACACCTTTTTTACAACGTTGTGTTGTGAACTGTAATATTTGTAATTGTACAGTGATATTTTCTTGTAGTCGACTTAAATTAGGGAATATCATGTGAGTGCAGTTTTTTTTTAAGTATTTTATTTATTTACTAGAGAGAGAATGAGTGCTGCAGGGCCTCTAGCTACTGCAAATGAACTTCAGATGCATGTGTCATCCTGTGCAGCTGGCTTACATGGGTCCTGGGGAATTGAACCCAGGGTCTTTGACTTTGCAGGCAAGCACCTTAACCACTAAGCCATCTCTCCAGCCCATGAGTGCAATTTTGATGATAAAGATGCAAGAGTTTGAAAAAGACTCTAAGCAGTGAGTACAAAGTACAAAGTACATGGGCACATGAGAGATCATGGTATATTTGGAGACATTCATTGTGGCTAGAGTGTAGGATGAGGAAGAGATTGAAAAGAAATGAGAGATGGCTTGGCGGTTAAGTGCTTGCCTGTGAAGCCTAAGGACCCCAGTTCAAGGCTTGATTCCCCAGGATCCACGTTAGCCAGATGCACAAGGGGGCACACGCATCTGGAGTTCGTTTGCAGTGGCTGGAAGCCCTGGCGTGCCCATTCTCTCTCTCTCTCTCTCTATATATATATATATATCTGCCTCTCTCTCTCTCTCTCTCTGTCACTCTCAAATAAATAAATAAATAAAATGAACAAAAAAAAAAAAAAGAAAAAAGAAAGAAATGAGACCAGGTAAGATGATGGATTGTTTTCTAATGCTGTCAGGTTCTGTCACAATCTAGGAAGCTATTGAGTGGATTTAAACACAATTAAAGTGATCAGATTTCTCTTAAAAGGTGACTGAGATAGTCCTAAGAATGGTTTGGAGTAGCAGGAGATGGAGAAGCTGGGGGAATGTTTAGCTAGCTCTGTCAGCATTACTCCAATTGTGGACCCATACTTTCAGACAGGCAGCGCTGCGGAGTAAATGCACGTGCCTGTATCCCAGAACGTGCATGAGGCTCATCTCCAGACGTTCAGAAATGTTTGTGGTACTTTAGCATGCTTCATAGTTTACGTTCATCACCTCTGCTGCAACCTCGAAGTCCTCCAGCAATCTTGCCCGTGTCTCAGCTCTTTTCCCTGTTGCCCACTCAGCTGTTTCAAGCCTCCCTCACTCTCCTGGGGTTCCTGCTCCACCTCTTCCTCATCATGTGCGGACGACTTCCGCTGTTTTATAGAGAAGGTAAAACCAAGGGCCACCGGAAGTGGCTGACTTCCTGTTCCGCTGAGACAAATTAATAGCGTTCCTCTACTTGCTATCTCTGGGTGCTGCTGTTTCTCCTATGGGCTTTGGCCCATCTATTATCGCTTACTCAGCTTTCAACCTTTGCCTTCTTTATAGAACTTCCCCCTGAGCCTGTAAATTTGCTTGAGGCTTACCTCTAAATCCAACCCTCATCCTCTTCTAGAAGACCAACCTAACTTCTTTGTGTTCCTTCATGGCCAAGTTTCTTAAAAGTTCTTTTGTCTCTGCTCCTTGGCTCTTGCTCTCAATTCACTATACAATCTTTGTTTTGTTTCACATGTGTGTGGGTGTGGTGTGGATGAAAATGTATGTGTATGTGCCCATGCGGTGCCCCATGTGCTTGCCTGTGGTGGTGGAGAGAGATGTTGGGTGTCATCCTCCATCACGCTTCTGCGCAGTAATACTGAAGCCAGAATCTCTTAGTGATCCTTGAGGTTTGTAAGCCTGGCAGGTCTCTGTTCTCTGCTCCCCACTGGACTGAGGTTACAGGCATGTATGGCCACCCCCAGTTGTTTATGTGGGCTTTTGGAATTAAACTCAAGCAGTCTCTCAGGCCTCCTCAGGCCTTCATCCTTGCACAGGAAGTGTTCTTAATCTCAGAGCCATCTCTCCAGCCCTTATACAATCATTCCTACACCTATGATACAGTCCAAACTGCTCTTGACCTGTATCTAGCAGTTAGGTACCCATCCAAAGGGCAATTTTCAGTCCTGACCTGTTTTGCAGCATATATCAGTAGTCTGCTACTATTTCATTTGCATTTTGTAACTCTTAAGTCCCTTCACCCCTTCATGGACTTTGCTGTTTCTAGTTTGGGCTTTTACAAATAAAGTTGGAATGAACTCCACTCATTTATTCTGTGTGGACGTTGACTTTCATTTCTCTTGGCTAAATGTATGTCTAAGAGTGTAATGGCTGGATCATGTTACGCTTATAGGAAGCTGGCAAGCTGTTTTCAAAAGTGGTTGTCATTTTATATTCCCCCAGCAAAGTGTGAGTTTCACTTGCTCCACATCCTTGCATCTGGTAAGGCCTGTTGTTCTCTTCAGTGACAGCTATTTAATAGGTATGTAGTGCTGTCTCACAGGTTTTCATTTCTCATGACTGAAGATGTTGAACATTTTTAATGGGTTTCTCAGCCATGTTTCTGTTGTTTAAGTATCTGTTAAAACCTTTGCCCACTTTTAATTGGTTTGTTTGTTTCGTTAATGTTAATGGAGTTTTATTTCTTTTTGGGGTGCTGGGGATTTAGGGCCTTTCATATGCTGGGCAAGCTCTCTACTACCCCTAGCTAAGATTCTATTCTTTTTTTTTTTTAATTTTTTTTTTATTTACTTATTTGAGAGCGACAGAGAGAAGGAGGCAGAGAGAGAGAGAGAGAGAGAGAGAATATGAACGGGCGCACCAGGGCCTCCAGCCACTGCAAATGAACTCCAGACGCGTGTGCCCCCTTGTGCATCTGGCTAACGTGGGTCCTGGGGAATCGAGCCTCGAACCGGGGTCCTTAGGCTTCACAGGCAAGCGCTTAACCGCTAAGCCATCTCTCCAGCCCGATTCTATTCTAATGCTGGGTTTTGAGCACTCTTTCAGATAGTCGGGATAAGCGTTCTCTTTCAGAAGTGCAGCGTGTAAATATTTTCATCTACTCTGCAGGTTTTTTGTTTAGTTTTAGTCTGTCAACGGTGTCTTGAAGTACAGACACTTTAATCTTAGTGAAGTGCAGCTGATCGGTGCTGTCTTCCTAGGTTATGCTGTTGTGTTATCTAGAAACTCTTGGCTGACCTAGAGTGTGGATATTTTTTTCTGTTTTCTACTAAAAGTTGTGCAGTTTAGCGCTTTATATTGCAGTCTGCATTTCATGTTTTTGAGTTAATTTTGTTATTAGGTGTGATGTTTAGTTAGAGCTGCTTTTGCGGTTTGGGGGGGACCCTGGCTTGCCCATTTTCTCTCTCTCATAAATAAATAAAATGTTTTTAAAAATAAAAAACATTGAGATATGTGAAGTTCTTGATTATGCTAGAAGCAGGGTAGAGTGTTGGGTTTTGTTCTCTTTACCATTAAATTCCATCTTTTTATTTTATTTTATTTGAGGCAGGGTCTCACTCTAGCTCAGGCTGACCTGGAATTCACTGTGTAGTCTCAGAGTGGCCTCAAACTCTTGGCAATTAAAGGCATGCACCAGCATGCTCAGAAAGCTGCTGCTTTTTAAACACTTTATTTATAATTTTTATTTTTGGTTTTTCAAGATAGGGCCTCACTGTAGCCAAGGCTGACCTGGAATTCACTATGTAGTCTCAGAGTGGCCTCGAACTCACAGCAGTCCTCCTATTTCTGCCTCCTGAGTGTTGGGATTAAAGACATGTGCCACCACACCCAGCTAAAATGCTAATTTTTCATAATGGTTTTATTGTTTTGTACTGTTGCTCCAAAGATGAAGTTCCAATTCACTGTATGTCCTTGCAGCATATGATAATCTTCAAATGTAGCCGTTTTAGTGTGTGTGAAATGCTATCTCATTTTAGTTTTAATTTGCATTTCCATGGTTACTAATGATGTTTGGCTCATTTTCATTTTCTGTTTGTTTGTTTGTTTGTTTTGGCCAATCTTTTTATTTGGTATTCTGTGGTTGTTTAACACACACTTAAATGGTTTCTCAGGGAGAGGGGAAAGAGTTCTTGCAGATGCCCATAGAAATGTCAGAAAGAGAGAGTATGGTCAGCATTATCCATATGCTTTTTCAGGTTTCTGGGTGAATATCACTTCCTTTAAAATTTTTTTTTTGTATTTATTTGCAAGGGAAGAAAAAAAAGAATGAGAATATTATGTGTGCACCAAAACAAACTCCAGGTGCAGGCACTGTTTTGAAATAGCACTTTCCTATGTATCTGATCTCAAGTATGCATCCTGAGAACATTGAGGTTTCAGTTGGAAAACACCGTGAAATGCTAAGAGTGGCATGCCCTGACCAACCTTTAATTGTGAGCTTGTCTGTGTAGACAGGATGATTTATCTCTTAATGGAGACCACAGGATGTCTAGATCCTTGTGGAAAATATTACAATTGCTTGCTTTATTTACTGGGAATAATCAGATAGAAAGTGGCTTTTAGGGACAGTTTTTCTTACAAAGTTACAACACCTAGTACAAGTCAAGTCTTAACACTTGGAAGCAATTCATAATAGTAAATAAAATTGGTATATCAAGATTTTGCCCAACTTAAAAAAATTATAAAATTCTGTAGCTTTCCTATATACCAGTAACAAGCTGAGGAAAAATGATGGAAACTACTCCATTCTCAATTGCCTAAAAGAACTAAAAACAAACAGAACAAAAAACAAAACAAACAAACAAAAAAACCAACCTAGGAATAAACCTAACCAAGGAAGTCAATGACAACTTTAAAAACACTCAAGAGATATTGAAGAGACATTAGGAGATGGAAAGATCTCCCATGTTTTACACACTGGAAGAATTAGTGTGGTAACAATGGCTATCTTACCAAAAGCAGTTCACAAATATAATTCCATCGTGCCATTTTTACAGAAATAGAAAAAAAAAAAAATCAATCATTCAGAGACAAGGACAAAAAAAAAAAAAAAAAAAAAAGCCCACAACCTCAGATAGTCATAACAACCTTGAACAAAAAAGTTAAGGGAGGAGATTGAATGTTTAACAGTCTACTGTAGAAGTCTTCCATGTTTTTTTCCGACTTAACAGTCTTTTTGTCCATATTCTCCTAGTCTATGCCTTTTTTTTTTTTTCTTTTGGTTTTTTAAGGTAGGGTCTCACTCTAGCCCAGGCTGACCTGGAGTTCACTATGTAATCTCAGGGTAGCCTCGAACTCACAGCAATCCTCCTACCTCTGCCTCCCAAGTGCTAGGATTAAAGGCATGTGCCACCACACCCAGCTTAGCTTGTCTTTTTAAAAATAAATTATTATTATTAGTATTTATTTGAGAGAGCGAGAGAAGGAAAGAGGCAGACACACAGAGAGAGAGAGAGAGAGAGAGAATGAATGGGCACGCCAGGGCCTCCAGCGACTGCAAACAAACTCCAGACGCATGCACCACCTTGTGCATCTGGCTTATGTGGGTCCTGGGGAATTGAACCAAGGTTCTTTGGCTTTGCAGGCAAACACCTTAACCACTAAGCCCTCTCTCCAGCCCCTGTAGCTTGGCTTTTTGTTAATGGTATCTTTAATTTTTTTTTTTTTTTTTGAGGTAGGATCAGGCTGACCTGCAACTTGCTCTGTAGCCCTAGGCTGGCTTTGAACTCACAGTCATCCTTTCAACCCAGCCTCCTAAGTGCTGGGAGTAAATCTGTGTACTACCAAGCCTGGCTTCTTTTGATTTTTTAAAAAATTTATTTCAAAGGAGAGAGAGAGAGAGAATATGAGTAAATGAGAATAGAAATGCAAGGGCCCTTTGCCATTGTAAGCAAACTCTTAGTTTTTAATATTTTTTTTTCAAGGTAGAGTCTTACTCTAGCCCAGGCTGACCTGGAATTCATTATATAGTCTCAGGCTAGCCTCAAACTCACAGTGATTCTCTTACCTCTGCCTCCCAAGTGCTGGGATTAAAGACATGCGCCACCATGCCCAGCTAAGCACTTTTAACTGCTGAGCCATCTTAAAAATTTTATTTATCTATTTATTTGCAAGCGTTGAGAGAGACAAAAAAGATGGAGATAGAGAGAGAATGGGCATGCCAGGGCCTCTAGCTACTGCAAACAAAGCTCAGATGCATGTGCTACTTCGTGCATCTGGCTTTATATGGGTACTGATGAGTCAAACCTGGGTCATTAGGCTTTGCAGGCACGTGCCTTAACTGCTGAGTCATCTCTCCAACCCCTTAATTGTACCTTTTGGTGATAAGAGTTTTTTATTTTAGAGAAGTTAAATTCATTAATTTTATTTTATTTTATTTAGTTATTTATTTGACAGGAAGAAAGAAGGAGGGAGAAGGGGAAAGAGGGAGAAGGGGAGAGAGAGAGAATGGGCACGCCAGGGCCTCTAGCCACTGCAAATGAACTCCAGATGCATGTTCCACCTTGTGCATCTGGCTAACATGGGTACTGGGGAATCAAACCTGGGTCCTTTGGCTTTGTAGGCAAGTGTCTTAATCACTAAGTCATCTCTCCAGCCCTTTTTGTGTTTTCTTAACTGTTTTCACAAGCTTTGTTTAAAAGACTTTTTTATTGACTAGCTTTGATCTGCTATGGAAAATTAGATGACCCTAAAATATTATCGTTGTGGACATTTAGTCTGTTTCACTTGATTGTTTGCTTGTTTTTCCCAATGTAGGGTCTCACTTTAGCCCAGGCTGACCTGGAATTTGCTATGTAGTTGCAGGCTGGCCTCAAACTCACAATGATTTTCCTACCTTGGCCTCCCCAGTGCTAGGATTAGAGGCATGTGCCACCACCCCTGGCTGGGTTTTTTTGTTTTGTTTTATGTTTTTATCTCTTCTTACTAATGCCATATTTTCCTGGTTATTATTGCTTTGGTTTCTCAATCTTAGCACTCTTAACATTTGGGGTTTGATGATTCTGTGGGAGGCTATTCTATATTATAAAGTGTGCAGCGTCTCTGGTCTCTACTCACTCAGTATGTGCTCCTCAGTTCTCCAGACAATGACAGATGTCCTCTAAGTAGCAAAAATCACCCATGGTGGAGAACCATGAAAGTCAGTACAATTGCTCCAATTTGTTCTTATGCAAGAGTGTTTTTATTATTCTAGCAACTTTTCCTTTTTCTGTCATTATAGAATTAGCTTGTCAGTTTCTACAACAAGAAATTCTTTGGAATATTTATCAGGAGAATGTTAAACTTGCAGATCAGGTCGAGGGATTTACCTGGGCTGGCAGGCTTTAGCTGCTGAGCCATGTACTTCAAGACTCCAAGACTCAGGCAACCTTTTCAAGGGGTCTTGGTATGTTTATAATGGTCTTCCTGACATTTTGGCAGTTCCCCCATTATAATATAGACTTCCATGTGCCAACAATTGGCTAGTGTAGTGTTATGTTTGCTTGTGGTATTTATGGTTTTTTCCTGCTCTGGCCACTAGGAATTCCTTTGTTTCCCCCTAAGGTTAGTCTGTATATTTTACTTAGCATCTTTAGGCACATTTGCAATCTGATTTCCTTGTACGTTATGTTCATTGCATATTTGTTAGTTACCTCTAAATCATCCTTTGAGGGCTGGGGAGATGGCTTAGTGGTTAAGCGCTTGCCTGTGAAGCCTAAGGACCCCGGTTCGAGGCTCAATTCCCCAGGACCCACATTAGCCAGATGCACAAGGGGGCGCACGCATCTGGAGTTCGTTTATAGAGGCTGGAAGCTCTGGCGCGCCCATTCTCTCTCTCTCTCTCTCTGCCTCCTTCTCTCTGTCTCTCTCAAATAAATAAATAAACCAAAAAAAATTAAAAATAAATAAATAAATCATCCTTTGACTGTGACAAGATATGAGGGGAAAAATAAAGTTCATGTTCAGTCCTATCTCTAAGCATGGAATGTCCTCCGTTAGCCCCATTTCAGTGGTGGTGGTTGCGTCTCCCCTTCATCTACTTCCTATGTGCTGCTAATATAGGTTTTCTCCATTTTGGCTGAACCTTACCTCCATCTATATCTCCAGACAGAATGAATTACTTTCTTTAATTTCTTCCCACACCATTTTATACATGTATATTTTGATCACATCATACTTTCTGTTGTTGTTTTGAGGCAGGATTCACTCTAGTTTAGGCTAATCTAGAGTTCACTCTGTAGCCCAGTTTGGCCTTAAATTCATAGCAATTTTCCTACCTAGCCTCCCAAGTGCTGAGAGTACAGGAGTGTGCCACCATGCCCATCCATATTTATTTATTTACTTATTTTTGCTTGTGTGTTTATGGTGTGTATGTGTATGGTGTGGTACATGTGGTATATAGCATGTGTATGTGCCCTGCAAGGGAGTTGGGATGGGGTGCTAGCCAGTGGTGGCCAAGCAGAACATTGGGTGTCCCGCTCTATCACTCTTCTGCCCATTCATATTTGAGCTGGAGTCTCTTACTGATACCTTCTTGCTGTTTTCCACAAGCCCAGGTGATTCCCTGGTCTCTGATCCCATTGTGGAGCTGGGATTACAGGCACATGTGGCCATGACCATTTGTCTACGTAGACCCCCTCAGTCCCTCATGCTTCCCTAGGAAGTCCACTTCAACTCTGGACCATCTCTCTAGCATAGGAAAGGTATGTCTGTAGACTCAAGATACAGGATTTTACTTATTTCTGTTTTCCTTTCGTGTTAAAATCATTTTTTTTATTATTGTATTTTTGAGAGACAGAAAGAGAGAGAAAGAGAGAACAGGTGCACCAGGACCTTTCAGCTATTGTGAATGAACTCCAGACGTGTGCACCCCCTGTGTGCATGTGTGACATTGCACGCTTGCATCACTTTTGCATCTGGCCACATGGGACCTGGAGAGTCACATGCATTCAGGTCACATGCATTCTTTTTTATTTTTATTTTTATTTATTTATTTATTTGCAAACAGAGAGAGAGAGATAGAGACAGACACAGAGAGAATGGGCACGCCAGGGCCTCCAGCCCTGCAAATGAACTCCAGACGCATGTACTCCTTGTGCATCTGGCTTACGTGTGTTCTGGGGAATTGAACCTGGGTCCTTTGGCTTCATAAGCAAATGCCTTAACTGTTAAGCTATCTCTCTAGCCCCAAACATGCATTCTTAGGCTTGCAGGCAAGCGCCTTAACCACTAAGCCATCTCTGCAGCCCCAAAATCATTTTTTAAAGTTTATTGAATTGAGATGCCATGCTCGTTCCTGGGGTTTAAGGAGAATAATTCACTTGTAGAAAACACTTTTCTAGGGCTGAAGAGATGGCTTAGCGGCTAAGGCACTTGCCTGCAAAGCCTCAAGACCTGAATTCAATTCCCTAGTGCTCATGTGAAGCCAGATGCACAAGGTAGCACATATGTCTGGAATCTATTTGTGGCTACTAGAGGCCCTGACATGCCCATTCTGTCTGTCTCTCTTCCCTCTGTCTTTCTCTGCTTGCAAATAATAAATAAATAAATAAATAAATAAATAAATAAATAATATTTTCTAAAAGCAAACATTTTTCTAGTAGATGCCTTTTGTTTTAACATCTTCAGAATCAGGATGTTTCTTAAAAGTCATTCACATCCCATAGCTGAATAAACACTTTTCCCTTTTTGGTAATACATAAAATAATGGCATATTTGCCATTGAGGGCATTATTAATGAAATACAGGATAACCTTATATTGCTCATGAGAAAAATTGGCTGTATTAGCCAGTTTAGTTTTCACTGTGTAATCTGGAAGGCAAATCAATTTTCAGAAACATTTGGAAATAGACTGTCAGCATTAAACTAATCCAGGCAACTGACTGTGATGTTATTCCAATAGAAACAGCTCTCAAAGATGATTTGTGTGAAACCAGCAACTACTTTTTATAAAAAGTCAGCTGAACAGGCTGAGTTTGCAATTGCCAGAAAATGTGAGTCAAATCTAGGCGGGAAGGAAAGTAACCTCCCCTTAGCCCAGTTCTTTGAAGGGCTATTTCCTGAAGCACCACAGATTACTTATTAGGCAAGCACAACCTATGGCAGTTGTTTCAGTCAGATCACATCTCTGTAGAGCTTGTGCCTCAGGTTCATCTGCCTCATATTCCTGAATTGCTTTGGAAATTTGACATAATTATTGAGCCCACAGACTTTGTCTTATTTTACAAAATTGGATATTTGAGTGAAAAATGTCTCAGTTGTGTCAAGTTTTCCTCTTGAGTTTTGTGAAGCTCCAAGCCAGTGTATCCACCATATTCTAGGGACCCTCACCTTTTCATAACTTTCTTACCCATTTTCTCCCTCCTCCCCATGTGTTTAACTCCTCTTGATTCTCTTTAAATCTTACTCTGTGTGCTTTCTTCTTAACCCTTCCAAATCTGTTTTGGAAGGGGTGGGATGTAAATTAATGCTAAAAATATCAACAAACAAAGCCTATATTTTAACAATATTTTTGCATATAGCAAAAACAGCAGTGAAAAGTCCAGTTTATTTTTCTTTTTTCATATTTGTCTTAAATGAGTTTTGAGTTTAGAAAGGAGAATTTTATTATCTGACCTTTGTTATTTCCTGGCATGGTTCTAATTTTGGGGGAGCTACGAAGTATTGTGAGCTCTTTCTAGTTATTTCTAACTTACAGGCACTGATTTTTATAGTCAGTGATAATTGTTTGGATGATTTTATTTTATTTTATATATTTATTTATTTATTTATTTTTTTGGTTTTTTGAGGTAGGGTCTCACTCTAGCCCAGGCTGACCTGGAATTCACTATGGAGTCTCAGGGTGGCCTCAAACTCACAGCAATCCTCCTACCTCTGCCTCCCGAGTGCTGGGATTAAAGGCGTGCGCCACCACGCCTGGCTACTTGTTTGGATGATTTTAAAAGTTACTGTCAGTTCATTTGGATTGTTGTTGCAAATGCGCACCATAGGCTGTATGCTTATCATAACAGATAACAGAACTTGGGCTGGAGAGATGGCTCAGCAGTTAAGGCACTTCCCTGCAAGGCCTCATGATCCCGGTTCTATTCCCCAGTACCCACATAAGGCCAGCTGCAGAGTGGCACGTGCACCCGGAGTACATTTGTAGGGCTGGAGACCCTGCCATGCCCATTCTTTGTCTTTCCTCTCTCTTATCTCTCTCTCTGCTTGCAAATAAATAAATAAATATTTTGTTTAAAACAGCTTTGTTTCTTACATTTCTAGAGGCGGGAAGTCTAAGATCAAGGCATGCCAGATTCAGTTTGGCGAGGGCCTGTTTCCTGGTTCATATATAGTACCTTTCTATATATATATGGAGCTAGGCAGCTCTCTGTGGACCCTCCTTTCTTGAGGGTATTTTCTTTTCTTCTCTCTCTCTCTTTTTTGAAGTAGGGTTTTATTCTAGCTCAGGCTGACCTGGAATTCACTATGTAGTCACAAGGTGGCCTCACATTCTTTCTTTCTTTCTTTGAGAAAGAAGCAGAAAGAGAGAGAGAATAGGTGCACCAGGGCCTCTAGCCACTGCAAACGAAGTCCAGACTCATGTGCCCCCTTGTGCAGCTGGCTTATGTGGGTCCTGGGTTATTGAACTGAGGTCCTTTGGCTTTGCAGGCAAACTCCTTAACCACTAAGCCATCTCTCCAGCCAGCCTGCCAGCCTGCCTGCCTTCCTTCCTTCCGTCCTTCCGTCCTTCCTTCCTTCCGTCCTTCCTTCCTTGAGGTAGAGTCTCACTCTAGCACAAGCTGACCTGGAACTCCCTCTGTAGTTCCAGGTTGGCCTCGAACTCACAGTGATCCTCCTACTTCAGCCTCCCAAGTGTTGGGATTACAGGTGTACATCACCATGCCCAGCTTGAGGGGCCAGGGTTTGGGACAGTCTCATTATGTGGTCCAGGGTAGCCTGAAGTTGTGATCCTCCCTGACACTGCTGAGATCTTGGATTGCAGGTCTACATGAGCCACCATGCCCTGCTATGTAGGTGGTGTTTGTTGTTTTAAGTATATTCCCTCCATACATGATTGGTTGGGTTCTTTTTGCTTGTTTTAGATAGGGTCTCACCTCACTATGTAATCCAAGATGGCTTGGAATGTGCTGTGTGACCCTGTATTTGAAATCCTCTTGCTTCAGCTTCCTGTAGGCTGGGATTACAGATGTGTGCCTGTATGTCTGGCTCTTCTGTAGTTACTAATCTGATTTATGAAAGCTTCACTCTCATGATCTAATCGCCTTTCCAAAACCCTACTCCCTAACACTGTCTTCCTGGTGATTAGGATTTCCACCCATGAATTTTAGTGCTTCACATTCAGTCTCTAGCACTCACTGTTGATGAAGTAAAATAATACGGGAGAGCTCTGTTCTCCAACGGAAAAGTACTTTCTCCTCTTAGTTTGCCTAGGAGTGGAAAGAGTAAAAGACTTGACTCCATTTCCACGCATCTGTGTGTGTGTTGTAAATTGAAAATTAATTATGATTAAAGACAGAGAACCTGTGATTGATTCTTTGTGGAAGGAAAGGAGAGGGATACTATCAGTGGTCATGGATTTCATTCAGATATTTGTTGTTGTGGCCTTCTCTTCCCCCTCCCTACCCCTCTTCTTTTCTCCTCCCCTTCCTACTCACCCTGCTGCAACAGTCTGAGACTGAGCACTGTATCCAGTCGGGGAATAAATGAAAGTGTGCTAATTGATTGTCGTACGTTGTTCATGCTGAATCTTTTTGCTTATTTTGCACTTTTCTTTCTTACACTGGGTACAAGCCTCATTCCCTAGTCTTTGCTTTCTTGTCAGCCCTCAGGTATAGTCATCCTGAAAATACTGCCTTAGAACAGTTAACTGATTCTGTTAGACATCTTAGTAATCTAAAACATTAGAGGTAAATTTAGGTATCTTGATCAGTTTGATACATTGGATGCTAAAAGTGTGCATTAATATGGAGAATGTAACAAAATGTTTGAGAATTTCATCTTTTCCTTTTTCCCAGTCATGTGTTATAATTTATTCATACTAGAGATGTGGGACTACTCCAGATGTTTTTTTTTTATGACATTAACTTTAATATTAAATTGCTATCATAGACCTCCAGCAACCTTTAGAAGAAATTTAATTCTTTTTAAGGAATATTCAAGGAAAGTTCCATTTCTGAAGTATGTTGTAATTAGATTTTATTAAAGAAGCTAGGTTCAGTGTTACACACCTGTTATCCCAGCACTTGAGAAGTGGAGGCAGGAGGATCAGGCATTCAAGAAAGGCTCTTAACTGCATAGTGAATCTGAGGCCAACCTGAGCTGTATGAGACCTTGTCTCAATAAACAAGCAATAAAACCAAAAAAGAATTTTTGAAAGAGTTCTTCCAAGGATATTCTACTTTAATGTATGCATTTATTATTTCAGCACTGGAAAGAATAACAAGAAAAAAAGGATGGCATTAACAGCACTGTTTGAGGGCTGGAGAGATGGCTTAGTGGTTAAGGCGCTTGCCTGCAAAACTAAAGGACCTCAGTTTGATTCCTCAGGACCTACGTAAGCCAGATCCACAAGGTGGTGCATGCGTCTGGGTTTGCTTGCAGTGGCTGGGGGCTGTGGTGTGCCCATTCTCTCTCTCTCTCTCAAACAAACAAAAATTAAAGTTTTTTGTTTGTTTGTTTTTAAGAGCACTGTTTGAGCCAGGTGTGGTGGTGCACACCTTGGAGGCAGAGAGGTAGAAGGATTGCTGTGAGTTCAAGGCCACCCAGAGACTACATAGTAAATTCCAGATCAGCCTAGACTAAAGTGAGAGCTTATCTCAAAAAAAAAAAAAAAAAAAGAGTGCTGTTTAGTTAACCTGGTTGTAGCCAATAGGTTCCATTTCAGTATGATAGCATTTCCAGTGACACATGACTAACTGACTGGTGGCTTTCTGTTTCAGGTTATGGAAACAAAAAGGTATATTAATATCTTTTATTCAGTCAGCTAAAATTATGCAGTAGTGTACTGTTTTAGCACAGGAAGTACAATACATTATCTTTTGCTTCCAGAAAGCACATATGATTATTTTTTTAGTGAAGGCAGCTGAATGGATGTTTAGATCTTTGTACCTATCCAATATAAGGAAATTAAAATTTCATTGTTAGCTGGGCGTGGTGGTATACGCCTTTAATCCCAGCACTTGGGAGGCAGAGGTAGGAGGATCGCTGTGAGTTCGAGACCACCCTGAGACTGCATAGTGAATTCCAGGTCAGCCTGAGCTAAAGTGAGACCCCTACCTTGAAAAACAAAACAAAAAAAAAAAAAAATTCTTGTTAGCCAGGCATGGTGGCACACATCTATATTTCCAGCACTCCAGGAAGTGGGGAGGACTGCAAGTTTGCAGCTAGCTGGGCTCCATATCAAGACCTATCTCAAAGAAGAAAAAAAGCCATTAGAAGGTTTCCTGAAATAACATGCCTGTTTTTAAAAATATTTTAGTTTTATTTATTTATTTATCTATTTGACAGAAGGGGGGGATGAATTGGCGCACCAGGGCCTCCAGCCACTGCAAAGGACCTCCAGACACGTGTGTCCCCTTCTGCATCTTTCTAACGTGGGTCCTGGGAAATTGAACCTGGGTCCTTGGGCTTTGCAGGCAAACGCCTTAGCCATTATGCCATTCCTTCAGCCCAACATGCCTGTTTTTCAAGTATTGAAATAAAAATAACTTTCAAATCTTCTTTGATTATAAAATACATAGCCAGCTACCACTTAAAAAAGAGTAGTTTCATTCTTTTCGATTAGGTTTTTAATCTCGCTACTAAATTAAAGTTGATGTCTTAGATTAGTTTTCGTTTCCCGGGTAAGTTGATGCGAAAGTGCAGTCCTCCCCTGCACCATCCACACACAGCCTTTATGACCACCAGCACCCTGGCCTACTGTGGTGCATTTGGTAGAACTGACGAACCAATATTGACACACCACTATCCCCACAGACCTCGGGCTTTTACTTTACACTTATGTCAGGGTTCACTGTGTTGTACATTCTGCAGGTTTTGACAAACATCCCGACTGGCATTTACCCTTTTAGAGTATCAAACAGAGTATTTCTTTGCTCTACCTGTTGTCTTTCTTTTGCCTTAAACCAGTGGAAACCACTGATGTTTTCTCTGCCTACATAATTGTGTCTCTTCCAGAATGTTGTATAGTCAGAATTACATGGTGTCTAGCCTTCAGATTGGCTTGTTTCACTTAGTAAGATGCATCTTAAGGTTCCACCAGGGATAGGGGTGAGGCTTAGTGATTGAGTGCTTGCAGAGCATGCACAGACTCTGGATTTACTCCTCAACACTGCAAAGGAAAAAAATTCTTCCATTTATTGTAGTAGTTTGGTAGAATCTTTTTTTTTCTTTTATTTGCTTTGCATAATATCTCATTATTTGGATGTGCAACAGTTTAACTGTTTTATTGAAAGTCATACTGGTTGCTTTCAAGTTTTGGTAATTATGAATGAAAAGTATTAGAAACATCCATGTGCAGGTTTTTGTGTAGACATATGTTTTCATTTCATTTTGGTGACCTTGAACTCACAGGAATCCTCCTACCTCTGCCTCCCCGAGTGCTGGGATTAAAGGCATGCACTGCCATGCCCAGCTTGTTTTTTTTTTTTTTTTTTTTTTTTTTTGAGGTATGGTTTTACTCTATCCCAGGCTGACCTGGAATTCCCTATGTAGTCTCAGGGTGGCCTTGAACTCATGGCAATCCTCCTACTACCTCTGCATCCCGAGTGCTGGGATTAAAGGCCTGCGCCACCACACCTGGCTTTATTTATTTATTTATTTATTTTTAAGAATTAAAGAGACTCTAATAGATTAAGAGAAAGAAAGGGAAAAGAAGGTATAGAGAGCTCCTGCCAAGTGGAAGGCAAGAGGGTGTAAAGAGCCCATGTGTGAGTAGCACTCCTCCTCCATTTCAGTCCAACTGGGCTTACCAGAGCAGAAGCCTGAGGTTCAGGAGAGATGAACAGCCAAAAGAGAGCCTTTATTTTTGCTTTTGAGGTAGGATTTTTCTCTAGCCCAGGCTGACCTAGAATTCACTACGTAGTCTTGGGGTGGCCTTGAAGTCATGGCGATACTGCTACCTCTGCCTCCTGAGGGCTAGAATCAAAGACGTGCACCACCATGCCTGGCTATATTTTATTTTTAAATTATTTATTTATTTATTTATTTATTTATTTGGGGGGGTGGGAGAACAGATGTACCAGGGTCTCTTGCCTCTGCACACAAACTCCAGATGCATGTGCCACTTTGTGCATCTGGCTTTACATGGGTACTGGGGAATTGAACCCAGGCCATCAGGCTTTGCAGGCAAGTGCCTTTAACTGCTGGCCATCTCTGCAGCCCACATCTATATATTTGCGTGTGTGTGTGTGCATGCGTGTGTGTGTGTGTGTAGGCATGCTAGCATCTCTTACTGCCAGATACTCGTGCCACTTTTTGCATCTGACCTTTATGCATGTGCTAGGGGAATTGAATCTGGTCCAGCAGGCTTTATAAGCATCTTCATCCACAAGTGCCTTTTAACCACTAAGCTATTATAATTAAAAAATAAATTATATAGAACAAATCAAAACCTGGAAAATTCCTTTTAGTATTAAAATTGGACCTGCTGTAGAAAAGACTGCTGTTGAAGACTTGCAGAGGTTATTTTAGCTATGGCGTCAGTAACTTGTATCCCTTGGCACCTCTTTGTGCTATATCACTTCAGTGTCTCAGCTGGTCTCCTGATTGCCAGCTTCACCCATTTTCCATTTAGTTCTGCATTTGTTTGTGGGCTCCCTGGAAAACTGAGTGAGATGATACATGGAATGTGCCTTGTACATCTGTGTTGTAGAGCCTCTTCCCGCTCCCCCTGACTTGTTTGCTACTAGGGTTTATTGCCCTGATACAGCATCAAAGGACCCCTAAAGAAAGACCTCAGCCTCTCTTCCAGCTTCATTGTACTGTGTTGGAGTCTACATATAAATTGAGCATCCCTAATCTGAAATTCAAATGCTCTAAAATTATATACTTTTTGAATGCTGACATGATGCTCAAAAGTTTCTAATGTTTAGATTACAGTTGTTAAATCTATACGTTTGTGTAGATATTCTGAGATCTGAAATACTTTTAGTCCTAAGCATTTTGCAAAGGGGATATTCAATCTATGTGTGTGTGGGTGTGTCCATCTACTGATAGATTCCACCTCTTAGCTATTATAAAAAAAAATGTTGCAATGAACATGAGTATGAATATAGTTCTTCAAGATCTCATTTTTTGCCAGGTGTGGTGGTACATTTGTATAATCCCAGCACTTGGGAAGTAGAGACAGGAGAAGTCAGGAGTTCAAGGCCAGCCTCAGCTACATAGTGAATTGGGGCGAGTCTAGACTACATATAATCCTGTCTCATAACAGTCTTGGGCTGGGAAGAGGCTTAGTGGTTAAAGGTGATTGCTTGCAAAGCCTGATGGCTTGGGTTTGAGGCCTTAGTACCAACGTAAAGCTAGAGCACAAACTGGTACGTGTGCCTGGAATTTGTTTGCAGTGGCAGGAGTCCCTGATATACCCATATTCCTTCTCTCTCTGCCTCTCTGTCTGTCTGTCTCTCTCTCTCAAATAAATAACAGTGGGTTTTTTAAAATCTTTTTGTTGTTGTTGTTTTGTTTTGTTTTTCAAGGTAGGGTCTCACTCTAGCTCAGGCTGACTGGGAATTCACTATGTAGTCTCAGGGTGGCCTGGAACTCATGGTGATCCTCCTACCTCTGCCTCCCGAGTGCTGGGATTAAAGACATGTGCCACCATGCCCAGCTTAATCTTATTTTCAGTTCTTTGTATATATACTGAGAATTGGGGTGGCTAGGTCATATGACTATCCTATTTTTAATAGAATTTTTAGAAGCTTCTGTACTGTTTTCCATAGTGACTAGGTCATTTTGTATTTTTACCAACTATATAGAGAGGGATTCTTATTTCTCCACATCCCTGCCAGCATTTTCTTTCTTTTTTTTTATTGACAACTTTAATAATTGTAATCAATATGCCATGCCTCCGTCTCCCCACTTTCCCCTTTGAAACTCCACTCTCTATCATATCCCCTCCCCTCTTAATCAGTCTCTCTTTTATTTTGATGTCATGATCTTTTCTTCCTATTAGGATGGTCTTGTGTAGGTAGTGTCAGTCACAGTGAGGTCATGGATATCCAAGCCATTTTGTGTCTGGAGGAGCACATTATAAGGAATCCTACCCTTCCTTTGGTTCTTACATTCTTGCCACTACCTCTTCTGCAATGGACCCTGAGCCATGGAAGGTGTGATTGAGATATTTCAGTACTGAGCACTCCTTGTCACTTCTTGCACCATGATGCCTTCTGAGTCATCCCAAAGTCACTGCCAGCTGAAAAGAGAAGGTTCTCTAACCAAAAGTGAGAGTGGCATTAATATATGGGTATGAACATTAAGAGAAGTGCTTACTGGGCAGTTTGGTGAGCATAGTATATACTTTTAGCCAGACAGCAGCAGACATTACACCAGTAGGGCTCGTGACTATCATGTTGTAGGTTTTCAGAATCAGGGATATATTCCCTCCCATGGAGCGGGCCTCTAGTCAAATTAAAGGACAGTTGGTTTCCCCCATAACAGACATGCCACTATTGCACCCATTGACTCATTTGGCCTGGCTGGCCAAATCTAAGGCTTGCAGTGACCACTGTTGAGTATCTTCACTGGTGATTTCTCTCTCTCCCATTGAACTGCATGCAGTGTGGCTTTTTCCAGCTGGTCTACATGGAAGAGGTTTTCAGCTCAGTTCCAGCAGGATTTCTCAGTGACCTTGCAGCCCAAGTATGTGGAGTCTTCAGCAGTAGGGTCTTACCATCTATTCCTAGAGAGAAACCAAGGGTCTCGGCAATGGACTGTAATGTTTTGGGGGCATCAAGGACCTCCCTGGCCAACAACTCACTGGAAGGTATCCCATCCCTGGTACTTAAAATTTTCTAGTAACAATCTATGGCTCTTGTGTGTTCCATTGTTCAAAGAAGTAGGTTTCCATATGACTTATTTATATCCTCTTAGATTTTGATTAGCCCTCCCTCCACCTTTCCTTTATTCAATCTCTTCCCCTGATCTCACTTAGACCTTTTTACCCCCATTAATCTATTCTTCTACTTACATATATATAATACCATCCTATTAGGTCCCCCCTCCCTCCCTTTCTATTCCCTTCATATCTCCTTTCTAGCTTACTGGACTCTGCTACTGAGTTTTATTCCTACTCACACAGAAGACCAGTCATTTGTAGCTAGGATCCACATATGAGAAAGAACATGCGACCTTTGGCTTTCTGGGCCCAGGTTACCTCACTTAGTATAATCCTTTCCAGTTCCATCCATTTTCCTGCAAATTTCATGACTTCATTTTTCTTTACCGCTGAATAGAACCCCATTGTATAAATGGCCACATCTTCATTATCTACTCATCGGTTGAGGGACATCTAGGCTGGTTCCATTTCCTAGCTACTGTGAATAGAGCAGCAATAAACATGGTTCAGCAAGTAACTCTAAGGTAGTGAGATGAGTCCTTAGGATATATGCCTAGGAGTGCTATTAGCTGGGTCATATGGTAGATCTATTTTTAGCTGTCTCAGGAACCTCCACACTGATTTCCACAATGACTGGACTAGATTGCATTCCCACCAACAGTGTAAAAGAGTTCCTCTTTTTCTGCATCCTCTCCAGCAGTTCATTTGTTTTCATGATGGTAGCCAATCTGACAGGAATGAGATGGAATCTCAACGTAGTGTAGTTTTAATCTGCATTTCCCTGATGACTAGGGATGTTGAACACTTTTTTAGATGTTTATATGCCATCTGTGTTTCTTCTTTTGAGAACTCTCTAATTAGTTCCATAGCCCATTTTTTTTAATTGGGTTGTTTGATTTCTTAGTATTTAATTTTTTGAGTTCTTTGTACATCCTAGATATTAATCCTCTATCAGATGTATAGCTGGCAAAGATTTTTTCCCATTCTGTAGGTTGCCTCTTTGCTCTATTCACAGTGTCCTTTGCTGTACAAAAGCTTTGTAATTTCATTAGGTTCCAGCGGTTAATCTGTGGTTTTATGTCCTGAGCAATTGGGGTTATATTCAGAAAGTCCTTGCCAAGACCAATATGTTAAAGGGTTTCCCCTACTTTTTCCTCTAGCACTTTCAGAGTTTCAGGTCTGATATTAAGTTCTTTAATCCATTTGGGCTTAATTCTTGTACATGGAGAGAGATAAGGGTCTATTTTCATCCTTCTACAGATACACTTCCAGTTTTCCCAGCACCATTTGCTGAAGAGGCTCTTTTCTCCAATGAGTATTTTTGGCATTTTTGTCAAATATCAGGTGGCTATAGCTACCCGGACTTACATCTGGGTCCTCTGTTCTGTTCCATTGATCTAGATGTCTGCTTTTGTGCCAGTACCATGCTGTTTTTGTTACTATGGCTCTGAAGTATAGGTTAAAATCAGGTATGGTGATACTACTGGCCTTATTTTTGTGGCTCAAAATTGTTTTAGATATTCAAGGTTTTTTTGTGCTTCCAAATGAATTTTTGGATTGTTTTTCCTATTTGCGTGAAGAATGCCATTGGAATTTTGATGGGGATTGCATTAAATGGGTAGATTGCTTTCAGTAAGATTGCCATTTTCACAATATTGATTCTCCCGATCCAAGAGCAAGGGTTGTCTTTCCATTTCTTAGTGTCTTCTGCAACTTCTGTCTTGAGTGTTTTAAAGTTTATTTTGTAGAGATCCTTCACTTCTTTGGTTAGGTTTATTCCAAGGTACTTTATTAGTTTTTTTTTTTTTTTTTTTGATGCAATTCTGAATGGGAGTGATTTTGTGATTTCATTCTCTCCGTGTTTGTTGTTAGCATATAGGAAGGCTACTGATTTCTGTGTGTTTATGTTGTATCCTGCTACATGGCTATAAGTGTTTATCAGCTCTAACAGTTTGCTGGTAGAGTCTTTAGGGTCCTTTATGTATAGAATCATGTCATCTGTAAATAATGATAACTTTATCTCTTCCTTTCCAATTTGTATCCCTTTGATGTGTGTCTCTTGCCTTATTGCTATGACTAAGACTTCCAGTACTATATTAATTAAAAGTGGGGACAGTGAACCATCCTTGTTTTATTCCTGATTTTAGTGGGAAAGCTTCAAGTTTTTCTCCATTTAGTATTATGCCTGCCAGCAGTTTTTATTTTATTTTCCTAGTGGTCTCTTTCTGATAGGTATGAAATAATATCTCATTGTAGTTTTAATTTGCCTTTCACTGGTAAATGATATTGAATATCTTTACCTGTGCTTCTCTCTGTGTGTCTTCTGTGTATGCGTACGTGCGTGTGTGCGTGCATGCGTGTGTGTGTGTGTGTGTGTGTGTGTGTGTGTATGAACATGGTAGGATTTCTGGCTGCTGCAAACGAACACCCAGGCTGGCCGACTTTGTAAGCAAGCACTTTTAACCACTGAGCCATCTCCCTCAGGCCATGTATCTCTCTTGAAAAATTGTCTAATCAAGGGCTGGGGAGGTGGCTCAGTGGCTCAGTGGCTAAAGACACTTGCTTATAAAGCCTGTTGGGTACCATTCCCCCAGTACCCACATAAAGCCAGATGTACAAAATGCATATGTAGTTTCCTTGCAGCAGCAAAAGGCTCTGCTTTGCCCATTCTCTCTCTAAATAAAATACTTTTAAAAACCCACTGTATTTGCAGTGGCTAAAGGCCCTGGCAGCTCATTCTCATTCTCATTCTCTCTCTCTCTCTCTAATAAAGAAAGAGGACTGGAGGGATGGCTTAGCAGCTAAGGATCTTGCTTGTGAAGCCTTAGAATCCAGGCTTGATTCCCCACTACCCATGTAAGCCAGATGCACAAAGTGGCACGTGCTTGTGAGTTTGCTTGCAGTGGCTAGAGGCCCTGGTGCATCCATTTACTTGTTTGGCAGAGAATGATGGGAGTGGGGGGAGAATGGGTGCACCAGGGCCTTCAGCCACTGCAAATGGATTCCAGACAGATGTACCCCTTGTGCATCTGGCTTACATGGGTCCTGGGGAATCAAACCTGGTTCCTTTGGCTTTGCAGGCAAACGCCTTAACCTCTATGCCATCCCTCCAGCCCTTAATTAGGTTATTTTGTTGTTGAGTTATAGGTATTCCTTACATATTCTAGAAGCCATTCCCTTATTTCTTAATATACTCTAAACTAAACCTCTCATGTTTACAGATATTTTCTCCCATTCTGCAGGTTGCCTTTTCTTTCTATTGGTTATATCGTTTGCTGCACAAAATTATTGACTGTTTTTGGTATCAGATCTAAGAAGTCACTGCCAAATTCAATATTGTGAACCTTTCTCTCTATGTTTTCATCTAGAAGCTATTATTTCAGGTCTTATATTTGGATCTTTAATGCATTTTGAATTGACTTTTGTGTGTCCAACTTCACTATTTTGCACGTGGATATCCAGGTTTCCCAGTATTAGGGATTTTTTTTGGTGGTGGTGGGGGGTTAGAGGTGGGGTCTCAGTCTAGATCAGGCTGATCTGGAATTCACTATATAGTCTCAGGGTGGCCTTGAACACACAGTGATCCTCCTACCTCTAGAGTGCTGGGATTAAAGGTATGCGCCACCATGCCCCGGCAAGTGTTAGGGATTTTTAACCTACAGTTCAGCACCTTCAGAAGACCTGCAAATTGCTTGGGGGCGGGGGCATGGGGTATGTGTGTGTTACATTTATCACTTTTAAGAAAAGGATCTATTTTTATCAGATTGTGAAAATGTTCCCTAACCACCTCATCATTGGCCAGAGGCTATGGTGACAGTCTGAACGGTGACAATCTGAAGGAGATAATTGTTTGGGTTATCATGGTGTTTGGCTAGGGAGAACTGTGGTTATTACTGGCACACAGCTAGAGTAGCTCGTGCTGCTAATGAAGTACACACTCCGTGTGCATCCGGATGGGCCCGATATGGAGTGTAGCATTTACAGCCACTTGAGGTCTTTGATTTGTGTATGATTTCTCATAGCCAAGTGCGGCAGCTCAGCAGTGGACATCCATAATCAAATATCTTGAAAGTTTGTTGAGAGCAAAACTAAATGCCCATAATGCTAGTTGCTTCCAAAGATTTCTTTGATGTAAGTTGTTTTTAATTGCCTTTTATTCAAGGAGCATGGTTCATTGAAGCAGTCTATTTTGCTTTTAGACTGAATTTGAACAATAAGTGATAATGGTTATATATTCTTGGGTGAGTAACTTTAGATAACTTTAAGTCAGTTTTACAAATTAGAATGCCTGCTACTTCTTACCATCCTACAAAATGTAACTGCAAATATAAACCAAAAAGAACTGGAGGGCAAAATTAAATGCAAGGATCTTTATTTAGGGTTCACCCTGAGGCCTCTGCTTAGCCTTTCACATGGGCATTGAGGTCGCTACTGGGTTAGGAAATTAGGTTTTATGCTGATTTGAAAGTTACCCATTATCAGGTTTGCATTTGATATTGACATCTCCAAGCGAATTTTGTGTCTGGAAGCAAATCAGTCTGCAAGAGCATGTGTGAGGGATGCATCTGTGTTGCGCATCACTGAACGCTTGTCAGATGTGCAGAGGACGCTTCCCCTCCTGAAATTCCTGCTGCTTATAAGTTAACTCCTTCAATAGCACTGTTGCTTCTGCAACAGACAAGACTGGCTTCTGACAAGCTTGGCTAAAGAAAATACTTTTTATGTAATCTTATGTTTTTAAACATTATTAGCTAGCTTTAAAAGTATGTGTATTTACCACAAATTCAATTGTTTTATGAATTCTAAGGAAACAATATTTTGACAAAATTCATCTTTATAAGGCTCCAGTGCCTAAAGTACAAGTTTCTGGTAATATACTCATCCCACTACAAGTTCCTTGTGTCTGAAATCAGGATGCCTCCCGCCCTTGTCAACAGGAAGCTGGGCAAGGGTAGATGGGGTTAAAAGGGAAGTGCCATCCCCTGGGTTCCCTGCTGCTCTTCTTATTGCAGGATCAGTGTGGATTGTGAGCTGAAATTGAAGCACAGAATTTAATATTGACCTCTAAAGTTGATGGTCCAAAGAGGTTTATTTGTCTTCACTAAAGCTTGTCAGATTTCGAATCGACTAGAGTGCTTTTGGCTGTGAAAGCTTTGAAGTGTAAACACTGAGGAAATCACATGTTTGTAATGACTAGATAATATAACATATGCAGGTGCACATCTTAGGATGTTCTCGTTTATCCTAAAAGTTAGGCGCAAATAGTCTTCTACGAGGGAGTTCTCAGCCATTAGGATTTGCTTTGTTGTCTCATTTAATGCCAAAGCTTCTGTTGTGTCCCTTGCTCTTGTATTTTAGTTGATCATAAAAACCTGTATGCAAAGGATTATGTGGAAAAATAGTCACATGGTTTAGAAATAAGCAGAGAAAAAGTCCACCATTAGATTACGTAGACTCTCTCTTTGTCTACACTACCATTACTGTACCATCCTGTCTGCTGCTCGACTGTAGAAAACCGGCTGTTAAATCTTCTATTTGTTTTCAGAATTACATGCACCAGTGAAGTGGTTTGATTTATAGAATTGAACTTTTGTTTGTTTGTTTATTGGGTGGAGAAGTTTTCATTTAATTTGAATTTTTGGGTGTGTGTGTATGTGTATGTGAGTACAGGAGGATGTGTTTTGTTTTATTTTACAGCACTGGGGGTCAAGCTGCAGAACCTTATACATGCTGGGCAAGTGCTCTACTGTTGAGGTACCTACCCAGCTTGTGGTTCTTTGGGACAGAGCTATAGCTCAGAGTAGCTTTGTTACTATGTTGCCCAGGCTGGCTGCAGAATCATGATCCTCCTGGAATGCAAGTGTGTGTCTCCAGGCACGCCTTTAATCCCAGCACTCTGGAGGCGGAGGTAGGAGTTTGAGGCCAGTCTGAGACTAAGCAGTGAATTCCAGGTTAGCCTGGGCTTGAGTGAAACCTTACCTCGAAAAACTAAAAAAAAAAAAAGGCTGGAGAGATGGCTTAGCAGTTTAGGCACTTGCTTGCAAAGCCAAAGGACCAGGTTCGATTCCCCAGGACTCATGTAAGCCAGATGCACAAGGGGGCACATGTGTTTGGAGTTTGTTTGCAATGCCTGGAGGCCCTGGCATGCCCATTCTTTCTCTCTTTACCTCTTTCTCTTTCTTTCTCTCTCTCAAATAAATTAATTAAAATTAAACTAAAAAAAGAAAATACTGTTTTATTTAGTGGATGACAGAGCCAGAACAGGAAAAAGCAAACACAAAAAAGCATATAGGTTCCTAAGCCTTCATTCAGAAAGAGGTGGTTGTGAATCAAGGATTAAGTACTCAGAGTGATGTGAGCTGTAGCTTGTTGTCGGTGAGGCTATACCTTTTTTTTTCTTTTTCCTTCGAGGAGGGGTCTCACTCTAGCTCAGGCAGACCTGGAATTCACTCTGTAGTCTCAGGGTGGCCTCGAACTCAAAGCAATCCTACCTCTGCCTCCCAAGCGCTGGGATTGAAGGCGTGTGCCACCGTGCCCAGTTTATACATTTTCTGTCATCACCTTTTGTACTTTTTGCAGTAGTTTCATGCTGTGTAAGTCAGTTCCAGTGCACTGAAGTTCAGTATATGACTAATCAAAACAAGTGTTGCTGGGATAATGACTTTATTTTTTATTTCAAGTGCTTAAGATCTTTAATTTATCATATCAGGTTAAAATTATCATACCTTATTCTTGCCCCCCACTGTGACTCTATTCTGTTAGCAAAATTTTCTGACTAATACACATGAGGTAATTTACCACAACCTGCAGAAAGGGCTTTTTTTTTTTTTTTTAAATAAGAGGGAAGAAATTCTTCTTCCCTCATCTTTTTTTTTAATTTTTCAAAAATTTTTTATTTTTTATTTATTTATTTGAGAGTGACAGAGAGAGAAAGAGGCAGATAGACAGAGAGAGAATGGGCGTGCCAGGGCCTCCAGCCACTGCAAATGAACTCCAGATGCGGGTGCCCCCTTGTCCATCTGGCTAATGCGGGTCCTGGGGAATTGAGCCTTGAACTGGGGCCCTTAGGCTTCACAGGCAAGTGCTTAACCACTAAGCCATCTCTCCAGCCCAGAAAGGGCATTTTTTAAACTATTTTTAAAAATTTATTTATTTGAGAGAGACAGAGGCAGATAGAGAAAGAGAAAATGGGCATGCCAGGGCCTTCAGCCACTGCAAACAAACTCCAGACACATGCACCACGTTGTGCATCTAGATTATGTCCTGGGGAATCGAACCTGGGTCCTTTGGCTTTGCAGGCAAGCGCCTTAACCACTAAGCCATCCCTCCAGCCCAGAAAGGGCATTTTTCAAAGTATCATTCCAAACATATAGTTAAATTTAAACCCAAATAAGAGGGGAATATCTGGGCTGGAGGGATGAATTAGTGGTTAAGGCATTTGCCTACAAAGCCAAAGGATCCAGGTTTGATTCCCTAGGACCCACGTTAGCCAGATGCGCAAGGAAGCGCGCATGTCTGGAGTTCCTTTGCAGTGGCTGGAAGCCCTTGTGCGCCCATTCTCTCTCTCTCTCTTTCCCTCTCTCTCTGCCTCCCTCTCTGTTAAATGAATAAATAAAGTAAATTTATATATAAAAAAAAAGAGGTATCTACTTCTACTTGTTAGGTTTATCCTAGAAAAATGATGAGAATTTATTTATTGTTTTTTTGAGGTAGGGTCTTATGCTAGTTCAGGCTGACCTGGAATTCACTATGTAGTCTCAGGGTAGCCTTGAACTCATGGCAATCCTCCTACCTCTGCCTCCTGAGTGCTGGAATTAAAGGGGTCACCACCATGCCCCGCAAGAATTTATTGTATATTATGTTCTGGATTCAAATACACTAATTTGAAATATGTCTTTTATACAAAGCAGAGGGTTAGAATGTTACCACATCTGTGGTATCAACTTGAAAATTTAGTAATCATAAAGGTTTACTGCTTAGTATGATGGATGAAGTCAAGGGAAAGCTTAAATGCAAAGGCTGAACTTTGAGAATGCCTACATTGAAGCTCTTTCATTTTTAGAAAACTTTTATTTTTATTTATTTGCAAGGACAGAGAGAGAGAGAAAAGAGAGACAGAGAGAGGGCATGCCAGGGCCTCTAGCCACTGCAAACAAACTCCAGATGCATGTGCCCCTTGTGCATTTGGCTTACATTGGTCCTGGGGAATCGAACCTGGATCCTTTGGCTTTGCAAATGCCTTAACTGCTAAGCCATTTTTCCAGCCCTCTTTCATTTTTTTTGCTGTTGAAATTTAATTTTGAGGTATCTAGGTGATTTTCTTTTTCTTCACGTTCCCACGGTCTGGACTTTACTGGTTTCTGGTTTGTTTTCCCTTTTGTTTGTTCTTTCTTCTTCTTTTTCTTTTCTTTTTTTTTTTTTAAGGTTTAGAGAGACTTTATTAGATAAAGAGGAGGAAGGAGAAGAGAGTGCAGTGAGCTCCTGCCATATGGAGGGCAGGACGGGGTAGAGAGCCCAGCTGGGGATCTCCCCTTGTCTCAGCCTGCCTGGGTTGAGAGGAGGGAATCTTACCAGAACCTGGAAGTTCAGGAAGAAGCCAGCCAGGTCTGTTTTCTTTGCCCTTTGTCTTTTTTGGTGGGTGGGTATCACTACTTCACCGGGTGGTGTTCTGCATTTAGCCGTGACGTTGTCGTGGCAGTGCTTCGTGGTGCACACCTTTAGTCCCAGCACTAGGGGAGTTGGCACTAGAGGCACTCACTGCTTAATCATTGGCTTTAGTTTTTTCAATGGATAGATGTTTTAAAAATAAAATTATAGGGCTGGAAAGATTGCTCAGTGGTTAAAACACTTGCCTGCAAGCTTAATGACCCAGATTTGATTCTCCAGTACCCACGTAAAGCCAGATGCACAAAGTATCTGGAGTTTCGTTGCAGTGGCTAGAGGCCCTCCCATGCCCATTCCCCCCTGCAAATAAATAAATAAAATACTAAACTTATACCCAGAATTCATCTTGAGCTGGGGAGATGGCTCAGTGGGTAAGAGCACTTGCTATGAAAGCACGAGGACCTGAATTGGAACCTAACAGCCTTGTAAAAAGCTAGACATGTCCATGTATGTCTGTAACCCCAGCCGAGGCGGACAGAAACAGAACTGCTTGGTCAGGCAGTCTAGCTCCAGGTTCAATGAGAGACTCAGCCTCAGGGAAATGAGGCAGAGCAGTGACTGAGGAGGAGTAATGTTTTCCTCTGGCCTTTGCAATGCCTGCATGGATACAGACATTGGTACACACGCATACTTATATGAACTAAAAAACTGTTTTAATTTAGAAGTTGGATCTGGTGGCCCATGCCTTTTATCCTAGCGATCAGATAAGGTGGCATACACGTCTGGAGTTGGTTTGCAGTGGCTGGAGGCCCTGGCGTGTCCATTCTCTCTTTCTCTCTCAAATAAGTAATAAATAAATAAATAAATTTTTTTTTCAAAAGCCAGCCATGGTGACCCACACCTTTACTCCCAGCACTTGGGAGGCAGGGGTAGGAGGATCGCTGTGAGTTCAAGGATACCCTTAGACTACATAATTAGTTCCAGATTAGCCTGGGCTAGAGCAAGACCCTACCTCAAAAATCCAAACAAAAAAATTTGGGGGGCTGCACTGATGGCTTAGCGGTTAAGGCACTTGCCTGCAAAGCATAAGGACCCAGCTTCAATTCCAGTACCCACATAAGCCAGATGCACAAGGTGGCACATGTGTTTGGAGTTCATTTGCAATGACTGGAGGCCGTGGAGCACCCATTTTCTCTCTAAACCTGCCTCTTTCAAATAAATAAGTAAAATATTTTGGCCAGGCTTAGTAGCCAACACCTTTGATCCCAGCACTCAGGAGGCAAAGGTAGGAGTATGACTGAGTTTGAGGCCAGCCTGAGATTATACAGTGAATGCCAGGTCAGCCTGGACTAGAGACCCTATCTTGAAAAAACAACCCCCCAAAAAATTGGTCTGGAGAAATGGCTCAGGTGGTTAAAGGCACTTGCTTGCAAAGCCTGCCAGCGTGGGTTCAGTTCTCCGGTACCCACCTAAAGCCAGACACATGAAGTGTGCGTTTCACATGCAGTGGCAAGAAGCCCTGGAGCACACATTCCTTCTCTTTCTCCCTCTGTATCTCCCTCTCTCAAATAAATTAATTTAAATATAAGATATACCTAAAATACATCAAATGTCAGCACCATGCAACAGTGCCTGGGAGGGCACAAACACACAACACACAAAATATTATTTAAAGGAGGCCAGGGGGATTTAGTGGAGTGAAGCCCCATCCTGGTCTTACATGCAGCTTTTATCCAGAGTTTCAGGAAGTCAAAGCTTATGTCTAGACATAAGACAGATCAGGAGTTCTCCCAGCTTAGATCAAGAGTTGTTGACTTATGTTTATCAGGAAATCTTTGGAGAAGCTGATGAATTCCTTGTGTCCCAGGAGCTCCACCCAAGGTGCAGTTTTCCGTGTCTCCAGGCTTAACCTGTGCAAAGATTAACCTGTTGCCAATTAGCTTGATACCCACAAGAAAGAAACATATTAAACTGTACAGCTTTGATAAGTTCGGTATATGTGTACATATGAAATCATCTCTTACTTGTGAAATTGAACATACTCATTATCACAGAAAAAATTCTTCTCCACCTATTTATTTATTTAGTGTCATGGCAGGATCTTACTCTAGCCCAGACCAACTTGGAATATAGTTCAGGCTGGCTTTTCTTTCTCCCCCAAGGCAAGGGTCTTAATCTAGCCCAGGCTGACCTGGAACTCACTATATAGCTCAGGCTGGTCTCAAACTTAGACCTCAGCCTTCTCACACCTGAGTGTTGGCATTAAATGCATGTGCCACCATGCCTGGCTTTAAGTGTGTGTGTGTGTGTGTGTGTGTGTACGTGTGTACATATATATATATGATTTTTGAGGCAGGGTCTCACTCTAGCCCAGGCTGACCTAGAATTCACTATGGAGTCTCAGGGTAGCCTCAAACTCACAGCAGTCCTCCTACCTCTGCCTCCCAAGTGCCAGGATTAAAAGCGTGCACCACCACGCCCGGCTTATATATATTTCCTATTTGTGGGCAGAAAGAGAGTGTGTGTGAGTATGGGCACTCCAGGGCCTCTTACTACTGCAAAGAAACTTCAGATGGATGTTCCACTTTGTGTGTCTGGCTTTTACATGAGTGCTGGGGAATTGAACCCTGGACTGACAGGTTTTGCAAGCAAGTGCCTTTAACTGCTGAGCCATCTCCCAGTCCCCCTCTGCACCTTTTAAATCTTTCCTTCCTATGCTTCCTCTGGTCTCACCCAGGGTTCTAAGCCTTTTCCCATATAGATGAGTTTGCATTTTTCAAGTCATCTAGAATGAACTCTTTCTCACCAGGATTCTTGCTCACAGTTTGAGATTTCTCTATGTTATTGCCTACATCAATAGTCTCTTTTATTGCTTAGTAGTAATATTGTAGGGCTATGCCATAGTTTTCCTTATTCACCTGTCAATAGGCATTTGGGTTATTTCTAGTTTGAGGCTACCATAAATAAAGCTGGGGTGGACACACACTTTCATTCCTCCTAGGAGAGAAATGACTGGAAAATGTAGTAGACATAAGTATAATTTTACCACTAGCACTGTAGCGCTGCTTCCTCCCTGTGATACTCAGTTTGGTCATTCTTGTTACTGTTAGGCAATTTAATGCCTTGGATTGGTATCTTACTGGCTTTTTTTTTTTTTCCCTCCCCAAAACTTTTATTTGTTTGCAAGCAGAGATAAACAGGAAATGGGCCTGCTAGGGCCTCTAGCCACTGCAAACAAACTCCAGATGCATGTATCACTTTGTGCATCTGGCTTTAAACTATACTGGGAAATTGAACCCCAGTTGTTAATCTTTGCAGGCAAGCGCCTTAATTGCTGAGCCATCTCTCCAGCCCCTCTTACTGAGTTTTGATTTGTATTTTTCTATTAGTGATTTGCCATCTTTGTATGTCTTTTTTTTAAATCTACTTCATCAAAAAATTATACTCGTTTTCGGGCTGAAGAGATGGCTTAGCAGTTAAGGCTTTTGCCTGCAAAGCCAAAGGACCCCAGGCTCGACTCCCCAGGACCCATGTAAGCCAGGTGCACAAGGGAACACATGCATCTGGAGCTTGTTTGCAGTGGCTGGAGGACCTGGCATACTCATTCTCTCTTTCTCTCTATACCTGCCTATTTCTGTCTGTCTGTCTGTCTCTCTTTCTCTCTTAAATAAACAAAAATAAAATATTTTTTAAGATTTATATTCGTTTTCCTTTACTGAGCTTTAAGCATTTTTAAAAATTTGCAGATCAAGGGCTGAAGAGATGACTTAGCATTTAAGCACTTGCCTGTGAAGCCTAAGACCCTGGTTCAAGGCTCAATTCCCCAGGACCCACGTTAGCCAGATGCACAAGGGGGCGCACGCGTCTGGAGTTCATTTGCAGTGGATGAAGGCCCTGGCGCGCCCATTCTTTCTCTCTATCTGCCTCTTTCTCTCTGTCTGTTGCTCTCAAATAAATTTTAAAAAAATAACCAAAAAAATTTTTTTTAATTTGCAAATCAAGGGCTGGAGATGGGTTAACAGTTAAGGTGCTTGTCTGCAAAGCCAAAGGACCCAGGTTAAATTCCCCAGGACCCACGTAAGCCAGATGCACAAGGTGACACATGCTGTCTGGAGTTCATTTACAGTGGCTGGAGGCCCTGGTACTTCCATTCTCTCTCTCTCTCTCTTTCTCTCTGCCTCTTTCCCTATGTCAAATAATTATTTTTTAAAATTTTTGTAAATCAACTGTAAGATTATCAAATACTTTCTCCTGATTTATCTCATAGGTTATCCGTGGTCTCAGTATGCAATTCAGGCTGACCTCTATCTCACTATCTTACCATTGCTTCCCAAGTTCTGGGATTACAGGTGTGTGCCATCATGCCTGCTGTGTCTTGTGTTATCTTAACCATGCCATCTGAGGAGCAAAGATTTTGAATTTTTATGACTGCCATTTTACCCACATTTTTATGAACAACGACTATTTTCAGCCGGGTGTGTTGGTGCACATCTTTAATCTCAGCACTTGGGCAGCAGAGGTAGAAGGATTGCCATTGAGTTCAAGGCCACCCTGAGACTACATAGTGAATTCCAGGTCAGCCTGGCCTAGAGTGAAATCGTACCTCAAAAAAACAACACAAAACAAAACAAAAAGACTGTTTTTCATGGCTCCACATTATCCTGCCTTTTTGTTGGCATTTTAGCTGTTATTGTTATTTTAGTGATTGCTTTGAGGTTTACAATGTGCGTCTTCAGCTCATCACAGTGGACCTTCAGCTGCTATTACCCTACTTTTGCATGGGCTACAGCCTTGCTGTAGTGCGTTTTGGGGCCTTTGTGCAGCTGTTCTCATACATTGTCTTCTTGTATTTTAAGCCCCATGTTACACTGTTTTAGTTTTCTTTTAGTCAGTTATTGTTAAGAGACATAGAACCAGTCTTCACATTCATCTACATTACTATTTTCCATTTTTATTCCTTTGTGAAGATCCAGCTTTCCATCTGATATCATTTCTTCTATTCACAGAACTTTCTTTACTACTTTAAAAAATATATGTCTAGTAGTGATGAATTCTGTCAACTGTCTGAAAAAATCATCTCCGTTTTTGAAAATTACTTCTGGATGTGCTAGGGGTGAAAGTTTTCTTAAAGATGGTCTATTTGGTCTTCTAGATTACATTGTTCTCCACAATAAATGAACTATTGGTCTTGTTTTTGTTCCCTTTTGTACAATAAATTCTTTCTTCCTTCTGGCTCCTTTAATATTTTCCCTCTTGGTAGATTGTTGTTTGTTTTGTTGGTGATATTGGGCAATGCGCTGAGGATCTCACTGTTAGACCAGTGATCTACCACCAGGCTACATCTCCATCTCTCACAGTGGTTTTATTTTATTTTATCATTTTTCTTTATTTATTTGAGACAGAGATGAAGAGAGAGAGAATGGGCACACCAGGACCTCTAGCCACCGCAAACGAACTCCAGATGCATGCGCCACGATGTACATCTGGCTAACGTGGGACCTGGAGAATTGAACCTGGGTCCTTAGGCTTCTTGGAGAAGTGTCTTAACCACTAAGCCATCTGTCCAGCCTTTTCACAGTGGTTTTGAACAATTTTTTTTTTTTTTTTGAGGTAGGGTCTCACTCTAGCTCAGGCTGACCTGAGTGGCCTCAAACTCACAGCGATCCTCCTGCCTCTGCCTCCCAAGTACTGGGATTAAAGACGTGTGCCACCACGCCTGCCTGGCTGGTTTTGAACATTTGATGATGATGTTTCTCAGTGTTAGTTGTCCTTGTTTCCTCTTGGGATTCAGTGAGCTTTTGGATCTATAGACATATATACTTCAATACCTTACATATAAGGAGTGAATGAACTGGATCTAGATGTACCAACATAGGTAAATTTTAAATGTTTTTATTTATTTGCATGCAGAAAGAGACAGAGAGGAGGGAGGGAGGGAGGAAAGGAGTGGGAACATCAGGGCCGCTAACCAAATGAACTCCAGTTGTATGTACTACTTTGTACAGCTGACACAGTAAATTTTGAAAACAAGGCTAATGTGAGAGAAAGTAGATTATACATAAGGAGGGGCCTGGGAGATGGCATATTCGATAAAGCGCTTGCCACACAACTCTGAGTACCTGAGTTTGGATCCCTAGACCCCACATAAAAGCCAGAAGCTATGATGGGCTTTTGTAATCCCAGTGTGCCCATGGTAAGAAGGGAGCTGGAGACAGGAGAAGCTCTTGTGAATGGAGATTGGATCAGTGAACAACAGACAACCAAGACACCCTGCCTCAAATGAGGTTGAAGGCTGGGGCCCATCTGCAAGTTGTCCTTTGACCTCCAGACACAGTGTGGCACATGTGTACCTGAACATACATATCAAATTTTTTAAAAATCAGGGGGTTAGCCGGGCGTGGTAGCACACGCCTTTAATCCCAGCACTCGGGAGGCAGAGGTAGGAGGATTGCCGTGAGTTCGAGGCCACCCTGAGACTACATAGTGAATTCCAGGTCAGCCTGGGCTAGAGTGAGACCCTACCTCGAAAAACCAAAAAAAAAAAAAAAAAAAAAAAAAAAATCAGGGGGTTAAAGGCACTTGATTGTAAACTTAATGGCCACAGTTCGATTCCCCAGTCTCCACATAAAGCCAGATATACAAAGTAGCAAATGCATCTGGAGTTTGTTTGCAGTGGGTAGAGGCCCTGGCATGTTCGCTCTCATTCTCTTTCTGTGCATGTGTCTGCTTCTTACTCTCCTCTCTTTCTCTCTCTTTCTCTTTCTCTCTCATAAATAAATGAAATTTTTTAATCTGTTTTTTATAGGCACTATTGTGTATACCAAAACAGCCATGATAATAGTTAATTCTGGGGATGGCAGTCTTTAAGATAAACTGATTGTACTTAATGTCTCATAAAGTACATCTGAAACAGACATGGCATATTTTATCTGGACAATGAGTACATGACTAATTTCTATCTTTACAAATGTGTGTAATATATATGAGAAGAGGATCATTATAGTTCTATGGCTTCTGTTGCTTCATCTTATTGGATATAAACTAACTCCTCCCATATAAATCTCCTCCAATTTGTTACATTTTAGTAATTTATCAAGTGTAAATTATTCACATAGATGTATGACCTATTTCCTTAAGAAATGCAACTTGAACTTTCATAGTACTGCAGTTTACCCCAAGGGGAAGTACATTACAAGGGGCCCAATGGACAGCTGAAGCCATGGAACCCTATTATGGGTTACTTGAACACAATCACTGTGATAACCTTGGAAGTTCAGATGGGTGGTAATTGACATAGGACCAGATAGTGTATATGTATACACTGTGGATAGGCTGACACGGTTAAGTCCTGTCCGAAGAGATAGAGGAAGGTGACAGTGGGCAGTGGAGGGGGGGGTGGAGTAGATAAGGCCTGAGATTTCATCAGCTGCTCAGAACAACACTCGGCTTAGAACTTAATGGTCTGTTTGTTTCCGGAGTTTTCACTTAATATTTTTAGACTAGGGTTCACTATGGTTAATCGAAACCTCAGAAAGCAAACCACAGAGAAGAGGACACTATTGTGCTCTGTAAAATGGGACTCTAGTGAGACTGTCTGATCTGTGGGGCCATTATCTTTCCTGTTAGGAGACCCTCATTAATTTCACTGTGAAGTATCTCAGAAGACACACTGCAGGTTTCATGACATTTAATCCAGGTAAAACACCGTAGTGGGTAATGTCCCCCTTTACCCTTTCTTTTAGTCATGCACTTGTTATGTGTCTCCCAAAATAAAAAGCCTTTGTCCTGCTGCCATCTGATTTTTTCTTTTCTTGTAACAACCAGCTTGGCTTCCATATCCTCAATTTCACTTTATCATCTTTTGAAATGTTGCCAGGTAGGTGCCCCTTGTTGAACCAGAAAGACCCAGAAATCATTAAAGCTCACAATATATGGGTTTTTCTTAAATATGCTGCCAAAGGGCATAACCTTTGTGGGTTGCTAGTGTGTAGCACTTGTACAGCAGCCTTTTCTTTGCGCTCCTAATGGGCAGAAGGAAAATCTCCCTGTCAGCATGAACTTTTCTTTAGTCTCAGCTCCCAGTCTTACTGCATTAAGATTGGTGCATAGCTCATAAGAAAAAGGGAAAAGGGAAGAAGGGAGGGCATGGAAATAGTAGTGGTAGTTTTTGTCCTCCAAAGGAATTTAGGTCATTGAAAGGTAACATTTACTATGCTAGCAGGTTCAGAACACTCATGGATGCACACACTTACTTTATAGTGCTAGCGTTGGAACCCCCATCCCTTGTGCATGCCAGGCAAGTGCTCTACCTCTGAGCTACACCTCCCAGACCGTAGTTCTTTTAAGACAGGATTTCTCATATGTCACCCAGGCTTACCTTGACTCATGATTCTCATACCTCCATCTCACAGTGAAATATTCTTATGGGCAGATGCTGCAAAAATAGTGGGAGCCAGGCATGGTGGTGCACACCTTTAATCCTAGCAGTTGGGAGGTAGAGCTAGGAGGATCACTGAGAGTTTTAGGCCACCCTGAGACTACATAGTGAATTCCAGGTCAGCCTGGGCTAGAGTGACACCCTACCTCAAAAAAATAAAATGAAAAAAATAAAGCCAGGCATAGTGGTGCATGCCTTTAATCCTAGCACTTGGGAGGCAGAGCTAGGAGGAACACTGTGAGTCTGAGGCCACTCTGAGAGTACATAGTGAATTCCAGGTTAGCCTGAGCTAGAGTGAGACCCTACCTTGAAAACAAAACAAAACAAACAAACAAACAAAAAAAAGATAGCAGGTCTCTTAAATATACTTCTGGCTTTGAAATCTTCCTTCCTTTCTTTTTTCTTTTTTTTTTTTTTTTTTTTTTTCGAGACAGGGTCTTGCTATGTAGCCTAGACTGCCCTGGAACTCACTATGTAACTTAGGCTGGTTTTGAACCGCATGTGCCAGAACACCTTGCTGGAAATACACATATTTAATGAAACAAAATTTAGTGCTTCTGAAATAGGGTGATCTATATATAAAATAGCATTTCAAAAGTAGAGCTTTTGTGGGCGATCTCTATTAACTGTCGCCCCATGTCCTCATTGCACATTTCCCTAACTTACTCGAGAGGCATACCAAGAGGAGCAAGTTATAATAAAGAATTTTGTGAAATGTAATTGTGGTCAAGAGGGTCCTTGGAAGGTGTGAAAGGAAGCTTTATAATTGCTGCATGTAGAATTTCACAGTTCAAAGGGAAGCCTGGCATGTAGTACAAAGAACACTTACTAGAGAGTCCAGCAGTCTTTAATTGAATCCCAATTCTGCCTCATTCTCTGTGACCCAGGGCAAGCTTGTTAACTTCTCTGTGCACCAGTTTTGTAGTTTGAAAAATGAAGGTAACAATCTTCCCCGTGAAAATTGCACATCAAAAGCCCTCACCACTTACTTCATTTGTTCAGCTAATTTATTAGTGTTGTACTGAACGCTTTAATGGTTTCTGCTAGTGTTAATAATTGATGAACATTATGTCAGGCCTTATTCTGCTGTCAGACTGCCTAAATCTGGATATGGTCTACATTATAACATGTTAGAATTCCAGCTCAATGTCTTTAAAAAGACAATAGAGGGGGAAAAAAGGCTGGAAAACATAAACTACTGCTTATGAGAATATGACTGATTAAAAGATTTTTCCAATGCCAATTATAGTCTCATCAGGTGATAATAACTTCCAAACACATAAAATAACTTGCTCTTATTTACATGAGGAGAAATTAAGCTTTCTGGAAAGCTGCAAATTTTCAGAATTTTGTGTGACTTACTACAGAGTCTTCAGTGCTCAGAAGAAAAACACCCTTAAATGAAACTGAAATACTCAAGTCATTTGTGCCTTGATGTCTGATTGTTTCTCTTCTAGGAAGCTAAAAGCAAGAGTGTACTTAATCATTTTTTATAATGTGAAGGCAGAGGAAAGAAGACAAAATTTTTGTGCAGATGAAAATGAGCATATAGTAAGGGTGGCTGCAAACTCTGGGATTCTTGTATCATAAAAGATCCTCAACTCAAACTTGCAGAAAAGAGGATATGTTGGTTCACATAATCACACTTCAAGATAGATAGAAGTAGAACTAGCCTTAGAGGTATTTGAAATGCACACCTTGAGTGTTGCCAAAACTTGTGTTCCCTTTCTATATAAATTGTATTGATTTTCCTGCTTTCTCCATGAACTATGTACTATTCACACCCGTACAGCAATGTAACCAAAGTGGAAAGGGGACCTTCCCCGGATCCTGTTTTCAAAATCGCAAAGCTTTTTGGGTGATGGAGGATGTGATCTGCTTACAAGCAAGGATCCTAGTGTTCAAGATTATAGTGTGTAGACTGGAGAGATGGCTCAGCAGTTAAAGGCACTTGCTTGCAAAGCCTGATAACCCACGTTCGATTCCTCAGTAGTTATGTAAAACCAGTTGCACAAAGTGGCACATGCATCTGGAGTTCATTTGTAGTGGCAGGAGTCACTGGTACACCTATATTCATCTCTATCTGTTTCTGCCTTTCTTCTGTTGCTCTCAAATAAATTAAAAAAATATTTTTTAAAAGATTGTATTGTGACTATATAATCTCCAGGGGCTTTATTATAAAGCAAGGAATGGGCTGGGGAGATGGTTCAGTGGCTAAAGGCTCTTGGTAGGAAGGTGCCAGTAAATTCACTTTCTTTTTAAAAATATTTTATTTTATTTATTTGACAGAGAAAGAGGGAGAGAGAGAGAGAGAGGGCGTACCAGGGCCTCCAGCCACTGCAAACGAACTCCAGATGCATGTGCCCCCTTGTGCATCTGGCTAACGTGGGTTCTGGGGAATCGAACCTGGGTCCTTTGGCTTTGCAGGCAAATGCCTTAACTGCTAAGCCATCTCTCCAGCCCAGTAAATTCACTTTTTGATCAGGATGTACGGTATCTTATGATTCCAAATTTCTGTAATTAAGAAATATATAATTGAAGTGGTTATTCCACTAGGCAACCTCACCTTTTGTTAGGATTGCTTCGGCTTAACTTTTAATGTGTCTGATTTTACATAGGAAAATCTACATAAATCTTTAAGGTTACAGCTAAAACTTACGTCAACAGTACTGCCAGATGGCATTCTGACACTCATTGTAAGTATTCTAGGATTTTTCTAAAATAGCTGGCTGAAATAGAAAAATCGTCTTTTTCCCCAAATATCTTCCTGTCCTTTTATCTTGGTTGTGTGTTTTAGCTATTGCACTTATGTTAAAATCATAAAGCCAGAGTGGAAAAATTTTTTTGAAGATTAAGTGAGAGTATTTTATTTTACTTTCAAATTATAATTATTCACTTATTTTAATTGTGAAAATTAATGTAACATTTCTATACATGCATATGTGTGTTTTGATTATATTCATCTTCTTTCCAACCCTAACAGTCCCAGAATGGAGAATTCATCTGCTCTAAACTGTCTCAGTTCTTACTAAATCATGACATTCAAGAAACTTTCAGTACAGGGACTCTTTTGTAGGTCAAGGATATATTTATTTTGGAAAAGTTGAAAAAGATTGGTAACTACTTAATTCACACAAATCTAGTTTAAGTAGCATTCTGGACTTAAGAAAGACAGGGAATGATTTTTAAGAGAGTTTTGAAAGCTTAAGTCCTTGATCCTTCTATGTAAATTTCAATTTT
Organism: Dipus sagitta; assembly: GCA_036346955.1. NCBI lineage: Eukaryota > Metazoa > Chordata > Mammalia > Rodentia > Dipodidae > Dipus > Dipus sagitta. Next base: position 54,349,373 of record CM070778.1, read on the forward strand.
CACATATGAAAAAGAAAAGTTAACTCTTAAATAGCTTACTATAATTAAGGTGAGAAAAGGGTGGCCAAAATCTTGCAGAACTGTTACTGTAATTTATTTGATATAGACACATTTTTGAAAAGGAAATTTGCTTGTATTTTATGACCCTCCTCTAGTATAGCCTCAAATCTCTTAGTCCTTGGGGTTATAATCAAGAGAGTATTGAAGGACAAAAAATGTCTGTTAAATATTTGTATTTGGATTGAGAAGGATATAAGAACCTTAATATTGGAATCCTGACACCTGGGCGTCAAAAGAGGAACTTTCCATGGCCACTGATACATCTCTCAAAAACTCGTGGAGGACATGAAGGCACTACTCTGACACCCACTTCGCAGCACAGAGAGCAAGGGAAAAGAGATTTGAAACATCTTAATTTTCCTCACTAAAAGAAATGAGGCCCTAATTAAAAAAAAAAAAAATCTACTTTTACAAATCAGTAGTGTCAGGGAAATGATTTAAAAAAACAACTCAAAATTGGCAGATAATCATTTTCTTTCTGTTAAAAAATAAGAGGTAAAAAACCAGGTGTGGTGGCACACGCCTTTAATCCCAGCACTCGGGAGGCTTGCCATGAGTTCGAGGCCACCCTGAGAATACAGTGTGAATTCCAGGTCAGCCTAGTCTAGAGTGAAACTCTTACCTCGCAACCCCCCCCCCAAAAAAAAAAGAGAGGTATATTCTTCTCCCAGCAGGTGCCTTGCAGAATCCATAAGTGAGGCACTTGGAGATCCAAACTATAGCAGAAGCCCGACCCTGCTCCATGCTTTGTGTTAGCTACCTGTGTCCTGAAGGTAGCAGCCCCATAGCTCATCCCTGCAATCTCCAGCCAGGCTTAATGCCAGGAAATTTGTTGTTGTTTCTACTGTTGTTTTTTCAAGGTAGGGTTTCACTCTAGCCCAGGCTGACCTGGAACTCACTCTGTAATCCCAGGCTGGCTTCGAACTCAACAGTTATTCTCTTTCCCTCTCTCTGCCTTCGAAGTGCTGGGATTAAAGGTGTGCACCACCATGCCTAGCCAATGCTGGGAATTTTTCTTTTAAGTATTTTATTTATTTATTTGAGAGAGAGAGAGATGCACATAGAGAATGGGCACTCTAGGGCCTGTAGACACTACAAACGAAATCCCAGACACATGCCACTTTGTGCATCAGGCTTATGTGAGTCCTGAGGAACTGAACCTGGATCCTTTGGCTTTGCAGGCAAGTTGCCTTAACCACTAAGCTATCTTTCCAGCCCTAGTTGATGAGTTTGACATCTCCATTCCTCAGTAAGAATACATAGAATACATATATATTATTAGATGGATATTTCATCTATTTTAGACATACAAGGTTTTGTTTTCATCAACTTTAAAAAAATTATTTATTTATTTATTTGAGACAGAGAGAGGGAGAGAGAAAGTGAGAATAGGCACACCAGGGCCTCTAGCCACTGCAAACAAACTCCAGACGCATGTGCCACCATGTGCATCTGGCTTACGTGGGACCTGAAGAACCGAACCAGGGTCCTTAGGCTTCGCAGGTATGCACCTTAACCGCTAAGCCATTTCTCCAGCCCTTCATGAACTTGTTTACAGTGATGAAATTTTCCAGTACCACTCTTGCACAGTTTTATTTAGTTTGATTGTTTTTGTAGTAAAATTCCCATAAATAGAACTGCTAGGTCAAAGGTATCTAGGTGTATAATGCCAAATTCTCTAGAAATACACTAATTAACTTTTCATCATTACAATAATTTTGGCCAAATTTATGAGAAAATAACAGCCCATGGTTTCAATTTCATCTTGTAAATTAATGCAGAAAAGAACTTTTGTGTTTCCTGATTTTATGTTGCTTTTGAAAAATGAACACTGCCAGGTGTGGTGATGCACACCTATAATTCCAGCACCTGGAAGGCAGAAGTAGTAGGATTGCCATGAGTTCAAGACCAGCCTGGGTCTAGAGTGAATTCCAGGTTAGCCTGGGCTAGAGTGAGACCCTACCTTGAAAAAAAAAAGAAAAAGAAAAAGAATGCTTTACTTATATACCATAAAATCCACCTGTTTTAGTCAGGCGTGGTGGTGCACGCCTTTAATCCCAGCACTAGAGAGGCAGAGGTAGGAGGATCGCCGTGAGTTCAAGGCTACCCTGCTACATAGTGAATTCCAGGTCAGCCTGAGCTACAGTGAGACTCTACCTCAAAAACAAAAAAAAAAAAGAAAGAAAGAAAGAAAGAAAGAAAAAAAAATCCACCTATTTTATGTGTATAGGCTGACTAATTTTGGTCATGACACAAAACTGCCATGCCATTGCCGTGTAGAATGAGGCTGGGGATGCATGTAGTGGTAGCATGTTTGACTAGCGTGCACCAGTCCTCAGCACTGCATAAACCTTAAAGCAGCCATGGTGGCACACATGTAATCTCAGACTTCAGGTGGTGGACACGGGTTCAGATATTTAAAGTCATTCTCGGCTTCTAGTGAGTTCCAGGCCAACCTGGGCTACATGAGACAGTATCTGGAGGGAATTAAAGCAAACAACAAAATAAAACCATAGAACAAGTCTTTTTGGTTTTTCAAGGTAGGGTCTCTCTCTCTAGCTCAGGCTGACCTGGAATTCACTACATAGTCTCAGGGTGGTCTCGAACTCATAGCTATTCCCCTTCCTTTGCCCCCCAAGGGCTGGGATTAAAGGCATGCGCCACCACACCCGGCTGAATGAGTCTTTTACCCCCCCAAAAAGGTCCTTTCTACTCCTTTGCATAGCCCTTCTCCTACCTGCAGCCGCAGACCACCAGCCATCTACTTTCTGTCCTTATGGTGGTGTCTTTGCTAGGCAAGAGTTATTTTGTAGACACTTGCTTCTCTTTTTAAGTAAATGGAATCCTTAAAGCAAATAGTCCTTTGTGTTTGGAGAGATTCACCCATGTTGGTTGGCTTTTTTGTTTTGTTTCGAGGTAGGGTCTGTCTCTAGCCAAGGCTGACCTGGAACTCACTCTGTAGTCCCAGGCTGGCCTCAAACTCATGGCAATCCTTCTACCTCCTGAGTGCTGGGATTAAAGGTGTGCACCTGGCTATGTTGTTATTAATGTGTGTTTGTATTACAGTAGAGATATATAGTGGTTCTTAGAGGTAGGGTCTCGCTCTAGCCCAGGCTGACCTGTAATTCACAATGTATTCTCAGGGTAGCCTGTTACAGCGATCCTCCTACCTCTGCCTCCTGAGTGCTGGGATTAAAGGCATGTGCCACCACACCCTGCCTACAGTACTCATATTTAAAAACTTATCTACTCATCACTTGGTGGATCTCTAGACTACTAAATTTACTAGTATGAATCATGTTGCTGTGAACATTTGTGTACCAGTTATCTATTTTCATTGCTGTTGGGTAAATAGGAATAAAGTTGCTAGATGACATGGAATTCTGTGTTTTTTGTTTTCATGTTCCACTCTGCCAGCCTCCCTCACTTTTGGATAGCTCAAACTGTATTTTATCCAAATTTTTTTTTTTTTAACTTACACAGCCAGGCATCATGGAACATGTCTTTAGTCCCAGCAGGTAGGAGGATCACTGTGAATTCAAGGCCAGCCTGGGGTTACAGAGTGAGTTCCAAGTTAACCTGGACTAGTGAGACACTGGCTTGAAACAAAACAAAACAAAAAAAGACAAAGAAAAATGCTTTTATTAAATTTTAATGGTCTCTTGAAGTTTGCTATTAATAAGTGCTTTTAACTGCTGAGCCATCTCTCTGGCCCTAGAATATTTTTTAATTTATTTGAGAGTAAGTATGGGCATTTCAGGGCCCCTTGTTACTGCAAATATAACTCCAGACTCATGCCCCACTTTTTGCATCTGGTTTATTGGGGGGGATTGAACCCCAGGCTAATCCAGCAGGTTTTGCAAGCAAGCACTTTCAAACACGGAGCCATCTCCCCAGTCTCCCCCCGCCCCCACCATTTAGAGCTAAGGTTTCACTGTAGCATAGGCTGGCCTTGAACTCATGGTAGTTCTCCTACCTCAGGCTATGTTTTAGTCATTTTGATTGGGTAGTTATTTGACTAGTGGTAGTTTTCAGATAAACCTTATTTTGGCAGGCGTGCTTGACCCTCTCCACACCCCCAATTGATATTTCGATACAAGAGTAAAAGAGACAGAGAACAGATGAAATCCTATTTCCAAACCCATTTTATGGCCCCTTCCCTCTCTCCCTTCTTTTCTGCTTTCCTTTGAGGCAGGGTCATCTCACTTTAGCCCAGCCTGACCTGGAACTCACCCTGTAGCCCAAGCTGGCCTTGAACTCAACATTGACCCTCCTGCTTCACAAGTGGAATTAAAGGTGTGAGTCACCACACCCAATTTAGGCTTTCTTCTACCTTGGGGTTTGCTCCTCCGCTGTTCACTGCCCTTCTCCCTCCACGTCTCTTGAGTTTGCCAAGTGCTCCAGTGTGAGTGGAAAGTCCCTCACCTGGCTTTTCCTGCGGCTCAAGCCGAGCCTTGCGGCTGTGGCCCTGCAGACCTGGAGTGTTGGAGCCGCTTCTGTCTGCCTGTGTGGGTTCTGCATGCTCTGGATCTCTCCTACTTCACTGCTGTCATTGGTAATGTCTTATACACCTCACTTTTTAGTAGAAGAGTGTATTTTGCTGGGGTTTTGGGTACTTTTTCTCCCCTAGGCTGCTTTGACGTGGCTCCTACACCGCCAACTTAACTGGAAGTCAATGTAGGCTTTCTTTTGGCCACCTTCTTCCAGCTGATAAAACTGTTGAGTCTTATTATTTTATGTTCGTTGTTTTGGAGGTAGGTTCTCATTGTAGCCCAGACTGGCCTCACAGTGATCCTCTCACCAATCTTACTCTATGTCTGCTTGACTTAGTAGCCTTCCTTTCTTCAGGTGGTTTTTCTATTAAGTATTCAGCTGCTCCTCAGTAAGATGCCAACCAGAGAGCATTTTCCTGTATTCAATCAGATTCTGTATGACTATCTCTGAGTTCTACCTTGCTGATAGCAGAAGGAAAACAGGTACCTCCTTTGACCTGTTGTCATTTAAACTCAAATCCCCAGAGAAGATTTTTAAAATTGTCCTGCCAAGTAATACATACCTGAAATTGTAGCTCTGGTGTCTTAACAGGTGGCTTGTTTAACATTGCTAATGAACTGTAACTGAAGCAAATGCATCCCTCTTTACCTTAAATCTTGTATTTGTAGTTACATTAATCTTTTGGTATTTTGAAGCAGGATCTCACTTGGGCCCAGGCTGCCCTTGAAATCAATGGCGAGCCTCCTTTCTCAGCTTCCCAAGCGCTACCACACCAGGCTTGATTCTGCATTTTAACTGGTAGTAACTTTTTGTTTGATACAAAGGCTGCTATGCTTTCAATCTAAACCTGGGATAGCTGTTCGTCTCCTTCATCCAGGTAACTGGCTTTTCAAGTGGGAAAAATAGTGATTCTATATAGAGTTGTAGATGTCATTTGCTAGTTTAAAGAAGGGATGGGAGGATGGAGAGATCGCTCAGCAATTAAAGGTGCTTGCTTTCAAAGCCTGACAGTAAAGGTTTGATAACCCCAGTACCCATATAAAGCCAGATGCACAAAGTGGCACATGTACCTCAAGTTCATTTGCAATGACAGGGGCCTCTGGAGTGCCCATACTCACTTTTTGCCTGTGTCTGTCCCCCCCCCTCTCTCTCTCTCTCTAATAAATGTTTTTTTTCCTAAAAGGGGAGAAGGCTGAAGAGATGGCTCAGTGGTTAAGGCACTTGCCTGCAGAGCCCAAGGACCAGAGTTCAGTTCCCCAGTGCCCACATAAAGCCAGATGCACAAAGTGGCGCATACATCTGGAATCTGTTTGCAGTGGCTGGAGGCCCTAGCATGCCCATTTTCTAAATAAAAATATATAAAAAATAAAGGGAGAATGGAGAGAGGTTGGAGAGATATGGCATAGCACTTAAAATTCAATTCCCCAGTACCCATGTTAAGCTAGGGGCACAAAGTCACACATGTATCTGGAGTTTGCAGTGGCAAGAAGTCTTGGCACTCCCATTTATGTTCTCTCTGTCTCTCCTCTCATAAATAAAAATATTGTAAAGGGGGATTTGGATAGGGAAAAGTATGGTTTCACTTATCATATAAGCCTCGGCCAAATGTTTGAGCAGTAAGATCCACTTAAGTGAGCTATAAAGATGACCTGATGATTCACCTGTAGGTTGCCCAGAAGAAAGCCTTTGTTATCTCTTGCTAGCCGCTTTTGAAGCCGCCCCATTTCCCCAGGTGGGTCTGGGGTAGATACTGTTAGCTAACTGTGATCACCCTACTCGTTTAGAGCCATTCTGTTCCCAGCTTAATGCCAGCAGACCTTGGTGCCCAGAACCAGGCTGTATCAACAACCAAAAAATTTTGCAGTATTTTTTTCTGTGATGTGCAGGATGTATCCAAGTTCCTTAATTGTTCTATTTGCCATATTAAAAATCAGTAGTTGAACCGGTCGTGGTGATGCACACCTTTAATCCCAGCACTCGGGAGGCAGAGGTAGGTGGATCGCCGTGAGTTCAAGGCCACCCTGAGACTCCATAGTGAATTCCAGGTCAGCCTGGGCTAGAGTGAAACCCTACCTCAAGAAGAAAAAAATCAGTAGTAAATTACAAATATCTGGTACTATATTTTTTCCAGAAATTTACCCCGCATCATTCTAAAGCATCCATATTATGATGGAACCCAGCGTGAAATAATAAAACAGTGACTTGGCATTCTCACTGCACCCATTTAATCAAAAACATAATTCAAATAACATTGATTTATTTTCCTTTTTAATAGTTTTTTAGAATATTTTGCAAATTCAGAGCCACATACCTGTAATCCCAATCATTGAGAGGTGTGGAGGTAGGATTATCAGGAGGTCAAGGCCAGCCCCAGCTTTCGAACAAAACCAAGACAGTCAGGGCTACGTTGGACCCTGCCTCAAAACAAACTATATATATGTATATTTTTTTTTTAAGAATTTTGTTTTTTTTGGTTTTTGAGGTAGGGTCTCGCTCTCGCCCAGGCTGACCTGGAATTCACTATGGAGTCTCAGGGTGGCCGTGAACTCACGGCAATCCTCCTACCTCTGCCTCCCAAGTGCTTGGATTAAAGGCGTGCACCACCATGCCCGGCTATTTTAAGAATTTTATTATCAACTAAATTTTGTTATATAAACAAATTTTTTCCTGTATATTATCATTTTAATTAATATGTAATGAAAATACAGGAAATGGGAAGATGGCTCAGTGGTTAAAGGCACTTGCTTACAAAGTCTGCCCTGGATTCAATTCCCAGCCCCACCCATGTAAGCTAGATGCAGAAAGTGGCACAAGCATCTGGTGTTTGTTTGCAGTGGCAAGAGGGTCCTACCACCTCCCAAACATACACATATTTGCAAATAAATAAAAAATTTTAAAAAGAAAGACTGAACATAAAATGGGGCTAAGTTGGTAAAGTGCTTGCTTGTCAAGTATGAGGACCTGTGTTTGATCCCTAGAACCTACACAAAAAATGTGGGAGTTGTGGGCTGGGGAGATAGCTCAGTGGTTAAAGGCTCTTGCTAGCAAAGCCTGCTGGCCTGGGTTCAGTTCCCCAGCTACCATGTGAAGATAGACAGGAATTTCATTTATTTACAACCGTAACGACAACAACAAAAAAATTTTCGGGGTAGAGGAGAGGTAATTTGTAAACCTAGCACCAGGAAGGTGGAGACATTCTTATCTCTGGGCCTAGCTGTACTGCCAGTCTAGTCTAGTTGGTGAGCTCTGGGCCAGAAACACTGTCTCAAAAAAGGTGGATGGTGTTCCTGAGGAATGACACCCAAGGTTGTCCTCTGCTTCCACATGCTTGCACATATATGTATGTGTACATATATACACGTTAAACAAAAGAAAATACAGATCTGGGGAGATGGTTGAGTACTTGCCACTTCAGTTGGGGGGCCTCTGGGCCAGAGACTGCCGAGTTCAACTCCTCAGAACCCGTGTAAAAGTTGAGCATAACCACACTCACCTGTAACCTCTGTCTGCTATGGGGTGGGGCAGAGACTGGAGAATCACCGAGGCAGTATAAGTTGAGAGAGAGATGCCATCTCAAGCAACATATGGATGATCCGTAAGGACACCCAATATTCTTCTCTGGCCCCTACAGCATGCTGGAAGAAAGCGTGTGCATCTGCATGGTGCACACACAGCACACCACATATATACTCTAGACACACACAAAGAAAATACATACCTTTTAGTAAAATTAGAAATGTTTCATATATCATCTATCAGCAGATGTGTTCCAGATAGCAGAAAAACAGAAACCGATAAAAGACAAGAACTATATACCAGGACACTCAAATAGTAGACAGTTTCCATTTCAATAAGGCCAAAATTACCCTTGGTAGTACTATAACAAAATAAAAGTTTGAGAAAATGCAATAGAAAATAGTAGGTGTATGCGCTTTGTTTTAAATGTGCAGATTTAAATACACACTTTACCTAGTCTTACTGTATTTAGGTTTTCTTCCTCCCTTCTTTCCTTCCTTCCTTTCCCTTTCCTCCCCTTTTTTCCCCTCCCCTCCCTTCTCTTCCCCTCTCCTCTCCTCCCCTCCCCTCCTTCATACCTACCTACCTGCCTCCCTGCCTACAGCGTCTCACTGTTGTAGCTCAGCTAGCCTTCATTGCGATTCTCCTGCTCCACCTCCTACATGCTGGGATTAGAGACGTGCAACTGAACACCTCACCAGAAGTTTTTTTTTTTTTAATTTTTTTTAATAATTTTTTTGTTTGTTTGTTTATTTATTTGAGAGTGACAGAGAGAAGGAGGCAGAGAGAGAGAGAGAGAATGGGCATGCCAGAGCTTCCAGCCTCTGTAAACGAACTCCAGACGCATGCGCCCCCTTGTGCATCTGGCTAACGTGGGTCCTGGGGAATTGAGCCTCGAACCGGGGTCCTTAGGCTTCACAGGCAAGTGTTTAACCGCTAAGCCATCTCTCCAGCCCTCACCAGAAGTTTTTAGTAATACATTCAACATCAGTTTGGCATACAGCATCCTCAGAATAGTGCAGTAAGATCAGAAGTGTACACCAAACCATAGTGGGTTTTCATTCACATGAAAAACAATACTGTTTAAAAGACATGAAGATCCCTATCACCAATTACCCAGTTTTAAAAGGCTGGAAGATAAACTTAGAATGTTGTTCAACTCATCCATGCCTGTTTCAACAACTAAAAAGACTAATCTCAAAATGACCTAAGAACAGAGTAATAAGGTGGTAGACGAAATGATGAGAACTACTGAAATGCTAATTTTCAACTAAAATTTAGGAAGGAAGGGGTAGGTAAAGAGGAGGAAGAGGAAAGGGGAGGACAGATAAAGACCCTACTGAGGCATAACATTGAAAGCAGTCTTGTTACGGAACATGAATGAAAGTTATAAATAGAATATGTATTAAAAGATCTAAGCTGGGCATGGTGGCACACTCCTTTAGTTTTGGTTTGGTTTTTTGGTTTTTCAAGGTAGGGTTTCACTCTAGCCCAGGCTGACCTGGAATTCACTCTGTATTCTCAGGGTGGCCTCGAACTCATGGCAATCCTCCTACCTCTGCCTCCCGAGTGCTGGGATTAAAGGCGTGTGCCACCACGCCCGGCTTTCAAAAGTAATGTGCACACTCCTTTAATCCCAGCACTTCCAGGTCAGTCTGAGTTAGAGTGAGACCCTACCTCAAAAAACAAAAACAAAACAGCCCCCCCCCAAAAAAAAATCTAGAAATTTAAAATTGGTTCATTGTGAGTCAAGCTATTAGATGATTAGTTCCTAGAAAAAAGTAACATTTTAATTTCTAAGTAATCAAATTAATATTGCCTTGATTCCAGTGAAATACAGCAGTTTTTCTCCAAGATAGTGCAATTCCTTCCTCTTCCTCAATTGTTGGCATATTTATTACACATATATGTTACAAACTCAATAACACATTCTTCTATTGACCCACAAATTTATTATTCCTACTACTTCAACATTTTTTTCGTATAGATTTAAGTTACTCTCTGGGGTTATTTTCTTTTAAAGCAAAGGAATGCTTTTATTATATGCTAGAAGGCAAGTCTGCAATAGATTTTTCTGTGTCAATATTTATCTTCTCATAATTTCACTTTGCCTTCATTTTTTGTTGTTGTGGTTTTTGGGTTTTTTTTTTTTTGATGCAGTGTCTCACTCTAGCCCATGCTGACCTGGAATTCACTATGTAGTCTCAGGCTGGCTTTGCTTTCATTTTGGAAAGCTAGAGTCTTGTTTTAGTTGCACAGAATTGTTAACCTCCCCCACTGGAATAGGGCACTCACTGCTGACTAACCTGTTACTCTGATGAGGTCAGTTTGTGGTAGTTTAAATCAGATGTCCCCAATAAACTCGGGTGTTCTGAATGCTTGGTTCCCCGCTGGACAGCAGCCTGGGGGGTAGTCTTGCTGGGGGAGGTGTTTCACTGCCGTGGACCTTGAGGTTGTCAGGGTTAATTCCACTCTCTCTCCTGCTGTTTTCTACCTGCAGTGGCAGGAGGTGTTGTCCACCCTCTGATCTGCCATCCTTTCCCGGCCATCATCGAGCTTCCCCTCGAGACTGGAAGCCAAAATAAATCCTTTCCTCCCATCACTTGCTTTTGGCTGGGTGTTTTGTCCCAGCTACACAAAATAACTACATCAGTCATTTATCGGTTCCTCTTGTAATTTCAGGACTTCCTCTTTGACTTTGATCTACGTGATAATGACATGTCTGTGTGTGAATCTCTGTGTTTACCTTAAATTCAGGTTTTGTTTAACTTTTGGAATTATTTTCCATCAAATTTTCAAAGATTTCAAGTATTTAGAAATACATGCATACATACATATATACGTGCATGGCCTCTTTGTCTTTATTACTGTAATAGGTCTCTGAAACTGTTCGTTTTTTAAACATTTTCCTTTGTGTTGTTGAAATTGCATAATTTCAGGGATGGGGAGATGACTCTGGGGACAATGCTTGCTGTGAAAACTTGGCGGCCTGAGTTCAGATCCCCATACCACATAAAAATGCTGAACATGTGCACTGCATGGTATCCGCACTCAGCAGTTTACTCCTGCTCATGTGTTCAAAGGACAGTGCGATAGAAATTCAATATCTGGCATCCGTGGTTTTCTTGGCTTTGTGCAATTAAACCTGGTATTTCTATTGATACAGTTTTATAATTTGTTACACTAGAGTTCAGGCTAATAAGCATGATTTACAATTTTTCTAGGGTGCCAGCAATTAAGAAGCAGACAGATCAGCTATCCTACATTGGATCCTAAAGTAAATCACTTCAAGGAATTATATGTCAGAGATCTCAGAAACTGTCATTCAACCAGAGAGAGGCTCAGAACATTGTGGTTTATGTCCAGTTGCTCAACTGGATCAGTTCTTGCAAGGACTGAGCTTCAGCAGAACTAAGGTGCCCATGATGGACAATGAAGGAAACACATGGGAAATCCCTTAAATAAAAGTGTATTGGTTTTTCACATTAAAAAAGTGCTGAACATGGTGGCACACTCCTGTAATCCCAGCACTGAGGAGGCAGAGACAGGTAATGTTCCACGCACTGGCTAGCTTGTCTAGCTGAACCAGTGACTTCCAAAGTCAGCAAGAGACCCTGTCTCAAAAGAACAGGGTGATTAAATAAAGTTACATAAATAAAGAACAAGGTGAAGAACAATTAAAGACGACAGCCGCCATCAGCCTCTCTCCTTAGACGGGCACACACATACGCACACACACGTACAAATTTTATTATTTTTAATATTTTACCTTCAAGTTCACACTGTCTCAAATCTGCTATTGAGTTATTCCATCTAATTTTTTCTTTCTAATATTACAACTCCAGAGTTCAGTTTGATTTTTTTTTTTTTTTTTTTTTTTGTCTCTGCTCCTTTACTGATCTTCCCTATTCATTTGGCCATCCTCATCTACTTTCCTTTAGTTCTTTTTTTTTTAAGCTTATATTAGCTGGTTTTCAGTACTTTTTCAATATGTTTTTTCAGAGTATAACATGAGAGCATGCCCAGAAACCATTCCTGTTAACTGCTTTTTTGAGTATGGGCCACATTTTCCTGTTTCTTCACATGTCTTACAATGTCTTTGTTAAAAGCTGGACATATTGCATAACAAAGCACCTCTGACCTGATTCCCTCCTCTCCCAAGACTTGTCATCATTGCTGTGTGTGTTTCATGAAGCAATTAGTATAAACTTAAAGGGCATAATCTCACCTCCTTGGAGTCAAACCACTTGAGTCTCTCCTCGAGGGTGTGTGAGTGTATGTGTGGATGTTTCATTTTAATTTCTAGCTTGGCCTTCTTGAGGTGTCCCTTGTGCCTGCATAGCTTAATAGTCAGCAAGTGATTGGTTAATGGTTGTGGACAAGCATCTTGAGCCAACCATATGTGTGTGTGTGTGTGTGTGTGTGTGTGTATACAAGTACATGTCTGTGTCTGTCTCTTTGATCCAGTTTTCTGGTATTCCCCAGCTTTTACTTTCTGCTTTGCTCTGTAGTTCTCTTCCTCACGGGCAGGAAGCCTCCCAGTCAACCAGGGAGATGTCGGGAATTTAGACTTTCTCTGGTCTCTTTGGGGCATGTCTTCAGCCTGCCTCCAGTTCTCCAGGGATGCGTAGAGAGAAAAGACCAGAATCTCCAGTTGAATTTCTGTAGTCTTCCCAGTTGGGACAGCAGCCTCGGGCTAGCAGAGCCACAGGCCTCCTCTGTATTTTTCCAGTGGAATTTTACTCTGTGCCACTCCGTGTAGATTCTTCACCTTTTACTCAAAATCATGTTAGATCCTCTGGACCGAGGAGCTGCGGGTTTCCACTGTTCAGGGAGGACTAGCACCTGCCCTGGACTGAGATAGAGCACAGCCTAGGGGCGGAGTGGAGCAGCAGTGCCACTGCCTCCCCCTGCTCTCATTCACACTTCAGTAGTTTTCATAAACAGTTAAGCCTGTCACTTGTCTTTGGTTGTTTTCTAGTTTTACATTTAGGGTAGAGGATTCTCTGACCTCTTCAGAGTACCATAGCTAGAATTCTGGCCTCTTGTTTTGCTTTTATATTTTTGGTTTGGGTTATTTTTAACTGGCTAACTAATTAAAAACCTGAAACACATCTATTGTAGCTGCTTCAGCATTTTGCTTCAGAGTGGAAGAAGTTGGGAGACTGTGATTAGATCAGGGTGGGACTGCAGTCCTAAATTCTGCTGACAGCACTCTCCTGTGAAATGCTTTTTAATAACAGATTCTTGTGTAATGATGAAGAAAATGTTTATTTTTTTTCAAGCAAGCAAATTCTTTGAAATTCTACCAAAACATAAAAAAAGCTACAGTATAACCGTCTCTACAGCATGAGCCCATGGCACAGGGAAGGATGATAAGATCTGTTGGGATAAATGGATGTGCATCCATGAGAAAAATCATGGGCCAATCATTGTCAGTAAAAGTAATTCATTATACAGATTTCAAGCAAAAATGCCTTTCTATGCTAGGAAGTTAAACTGGGCAGTTGCCTTGTTTTTATGTTTTTTTAACTTTTTTTTTTTTTTTTTTTTTTGGTAGGGTCTCACTTAAGCTTAGGTTGACCTAGAACTCTGTAACAGCCCAGGATGGCCTCTGACTCACAGTGATCAGTCTCCTTTAGTTTGCCTTTTAGAAAAGCCCTTTTGGTTATGTAATAACACACAAAGAAGTATAATGGTCATCTTAGTGGTTTATCGCAAAGTGCACACCTTTGTAACCACCATTCCCACTTAAACAAAAACAAAACTCATCAGCACTCAAAGGTTCCCTGTACCTTCTCCTACCATTATCTCCCAAGGATAAAAAGCCAGTACTCTTAACTAAATTTATTGTAACTACTTCCTTTCTGGAGTTTCTATTTCCTAAGTGTGTAACCCTAAACAGTAGAGTGCAGCTTTGCTTGTTTGGTTGTTTTGTTCCCTTTTGTTTTTCGAGGTAGGGTCTTGCCCTAGCCAGGCTGACCTGGAATTCACTATGTAGTCTCAGGCTGGCCTCAAACTCACAGTGATCCTCCTACCTCTGCCTCCCAGGTGCTGGGATTAAAGGTGTGCGCCAGCACATCCAGGTTTGCTTGTGTTTTTAGTATTATGGAAATGTAAATTTTTTTGTTTGTTTTTTGATTTTTGGTGTTTTCATGGTAGGGTCTCACTCTAGCCCAGGCTGACCTGAACTCACTTTGTAGTCACAGGCTGGCCCCAAACTCACAATGATCCTCCTACCTCTGCCTCCCAAGTGCTATGATTAAAGGCGTGGATCCAGCTATATTTTAATTATTAGCATATTGAGACTTTTTTCTTTTTTCTTTTTTTTTTTTGTTTTGTTTTGTTTTGTTTTTCGAGGTAGAGTCTCACTCTGGCCCAGGCTGACCTGGAATTCACTATGGAGTCTCAGGGTGGCCTTGAACTCACAGCATTCCTCCTACCTCTGCCTCCCAAATGCTGGGATTAAAGGTGTGCGCCACCACACCCGCCTCAAGACTTATATTTTGCATGAAGTAATTATTCAAATACTAGCTTGGCCATTAAGATATAAAATAATAAAGTACTATTTATAATGAAAGCAAAGCTTATTTCTTATGATGTGAACTTTGTAAATACATTAATTTTTTTTTCTTTTTTTGTGTGGTACTGAGGACTGGACCCATTGCCTCACACGTGCTAAACCATAACTCACCAATGAGCTATATCCTCAACCCACATTAAATTTTGTTTGTTTTTCGAGGTAGGTTTTTGCTCTAACCCAGGTTGACCTGGAATTCACTATGTAGTCTCAGGGTGGCCTTGAACTCAAATCAATCCTCCTACTTCTGCCTCCTGAGTGCTGGGATCAAATGCGTGCACCATCACACCTGGCTTTTCACATTAAAGTTTTTTGATGCCACCACACCTTTAATCCCAGTACTCTGGAGGCAGAGGTAGGAGGATCACCATGAATTCAAGGCCACCCTGAGATTACATAGTGAATTCCAGATCAACCTGAGCTAGAGTGAGACCCTACCTCGGAAAACCAAAAAAAAAAAAAAAAATATATATATATATATATATATATATATATATATATATATTTGAGAGAGAGTGGGAAGGGAAGAGGCAGATGGAGAGACAGAGAGAAGAGAGTGTGGCCTCTAGCCACACTGCAAACAAACTCCAGACACATGTACCACCTTGTGCATCTGGCTTTACGTGGGTATTGGGGAATTGAACCTGGATCCTTTGGCTTTGCCGGCAAGCACCTTAACCACTAATCCATTTCTCCAGCCCATGGTTTTTATTTTGTTTTTATTTTTTACATTCTTCAGTATTCCTGTTACTAAACACCTAACTTCAGGAAAGTCATCAGTGGGATTAAGAGCAAGTGTATTGGGGGTGGGGTTTCAAGGTAGGGCCTTGTTCTAGCTCAGGCTGACCTGGAATTCACTATATGACATAGTTTTAGTTACCCTTTGTGACCTCTTCTTACGCAAAATTGTTAAAATTCAAGGAGCTATGAATGATTTTCCACTCTGGCTTTGCTTAGAAACGTTTCCTTCATTGCAATATTCATAGGCCTGTTTCTAAGAGAGGACGGTGACTAGTGGGCCATGAAAACTCCCTAGATTTGGCAGACTGCCTTACTGTGGTCACTATCAAACATGGAAAAAAACAAGTCAGGGTGGGGCTGCTTTCTTGCCCTCAGAGTAACTGAGGAAGGAAGAGTCTCGATGGCTCCATGGCATGTACAGTGTGGATGGAACTAATTATAATTCACGGTCTAAGGAGCAATCAAATATTGTCATGACCATAGGACTTAACATCAAATAATTCTGGGTTATATTTTAACTTAACCAGCATGATTGGGAGGGGACTGAAGGGGTTTTAAAAGGTCTTACCAGTAATAAGTGTTTAAACATAAATATATCTCATACTGGGTGGCCTGCTTGTTCCTTATCAGTACTCTTGGATGTTTCACTAAATACCACTGTGGTTCAGTATCACTTATTTCAACACAGAGTTAGAGGGTATTTAAGATCATATTTAACGGTTTCCGTTAAATGTAGTTACTTGCTTCTTATGATCTCTGATGTTAGGAAGATAAGAAAAAAAGAATGAACTATCTCACTGCCTCATTTCAGCTGTTGTATAATAGCCTTTTCCCTTAACAATATAAATTAACAATTTAGGAGATCGTTTAATGTATATCGAGACAACAAAAAAGGGGAAAGGATCACCAACTACCAAATTTGGCACAAAGTGGCACATACACCTGGAGTTCGTTTGCAGTGGCTAGACACCCTGGTATGCCCATTCTCTCTTCTTTCTTTCTCTGCTTCCAAATAAATATTTTTAATTAAAAACGTTAATTATTTGCACATGTGTGTATGGGTGCACCAGGGCTTCTTGCCACTACAAATGCCAGACACTTGCACCACTTTTGGGTCCAATTTACATGGGTGGCTTGGTAATTGAACCTGGATCAACAGACATTATAAGCAAGTGCCTGTAACTGCTGAGCCATCTTCCCAGCCCCAAAATAAATTTTTATTTTTAAATTTCTTTCTTCCTTCCTTCCTTCCTTCCAATTTCTTATTGTTTTTCAAGGTAAGGTCTTGCTCTAGTCCAGGCTAACCTGGAATTCACTATATAGTCTCAGCGTAGCCTGGAACTTGTGGTGATCCTCCTACCTCTGCCTCCCTAATGCTGGAATTAAAGACATATACCACCATGCCCAACTTATTTCTTAATTACTAGTGTGTCCTTGAATATATAGCAAGGACTGAGGTACAGTGAGACTTGTCAAAATTTTTGCCTCATAGTTTGTTCTGTCTCAAGCAGATTTACTCTAAATACAGTAAAAATAGTTTCTAAGGAAATTAGTTTCAAAATGAATTTGAAAGCAATAATCTAAATATTTAGTCTGATTAGGGATTTTGTTACTGAGATGTATATTGTATTGGTACAGCTGACATCGTAATTGTAGTATGTGTAGCAAAAATAGAGGATTGATGATAACAATTTACCATGAATAGAATTATAAGAACTTGATTTTATTAATCCACATAGAAGTATTTTATAACTTGTTTGCTTTGAATAGCTAAAAACCTGCATCAGAAGCATGAATTTGAAAAATTTTTTTTAAAAACTTACTGAGAAGTTTCTCTATATAAAAATGGATGAGGGGGCTAGAGAGATGGCTCAGCAGTTAATGCACTTGCCTGCAAAGCCTAACAACCCAGGTTCAGTTCCCCAGTACCCATGTAAAGCCAGATGCACAGAGTGCCACGTGCATCTGGAGATTATTTGCAGCAGCTGGAGTCTCCCCTGTTCTCATTCTCATATTGTCTTCCTTTCTCTCTCTTTGTCTTTCTCTCTTTCGCAAGTAAATAATTTTTTAAAAAGTGGATGAGGCAGCTAAGGATGTAGCTCAGTCTTGTCTAGCATGCATGAAGCCCTGGATTTGACCCCCAGAATCACATAAACTGGGTGGTGGTGTAGACCTGTAATCTTACCACTGCTTGAGAGGTAAAGCAGAAGATCAGAAACAGTTCAAGGTATCCTTGGCTACATATTGAGGCCCTGTGGTGGTTTGAATGTAAATATCCCCCATACAATCATGTGTTGGAACACATGATCTCCAGTTGGTGAGGCTGTTGGGGAAGGTTGTGGAACCTTCAGGAAGCAGAGCCTTGCTGGAAGAAGCATGTCACTGAGGGTGGACCTTAAGGTGTTATAGCCCAGCCTTGCTTGCAGGTTTAGCTCCCTCTACTCTCTTCCTGTTGATGTGATACCAGCTGTCTGCTCCTGCCATGCTTACCCCACCATGACAGACGACCCCTCAAAAACTATATGCTGAAAATAAACCCTTTCCTTCCTTAAGCTGTTTCTGGTCAGGTATTTTGTTCCAGCAATTAGAAAGTAGTTAATATACCCTGTCTCAAAAATAAAACAAAAAAGCATGAATGAGAAACTTTCTTAGAGAATCTTTTTGTTAAACTTTTTTTGACAATTTCCATAATTATAGAAAATAAACCATAATTCCTTCCCCTCCCCCGCTTCTCCTTCACATATCTGCCCTCCATCATATCCCCTCCCCCTCTCAATTAGTCTCTTTTATTTTGATGTCATCATCTTTTCCTCCTATTATGAGGGTCTTGTGTAAGTAGTGCCAGGCATTTTTAAGGTCATGGATATCCAGGCCATTTTATGTCTGGAAGAGCATATTGTAAGGAGTGCCTACCCTTCTTTTAGCTCTTACATTCTTTCCACCACCTCTTCTGCAATGAACCCTGAGCCTTGGAGGGTGTGATAGAGATGTATCAGTGCTAAACACTCCACTGTCACTTCTTCTCAGCACGATGGTAACTTTTGAGTCATTCTAGTGGTCACCACCATCTGAAAAGAAAAGCTTGTCTAACCAAAAGTGAGAGTAGAGCTGGGCGTAGTGGCGCACACCTTTAATCCCAGCACTCAGGAGGCAGAGGTAGGAGGATCATCGTGAGTTCTAGGCCACCCTGACACTACATAGTGAATTCCAGGTCAGCCTGAGCTAGAGTGAAATCCTACCAAAAAAAAAAAGGTGAGAGTAGCATTAATATATGAGTATGGACATTAAGAAAAATGGTTACACCCTGACCTAGGTGCCAGGAGGAAACTTACCCCCTTAGTTCTAGAATATTTGGGGCAGAGTTAAATCTGCATATATCTATTTTCTAGCCTTTTGTTTCATTGTTTCTGTAAGTTCACAAATGTGTGTGTGTATAATCAGACTTCCATTTGATTAATAATAAAAATTTGAGTTAGATGCTCCCAGCAGTCTAACTAATGCAAAAAAAAAAAAAAGTGCTTACAGGGCAGTTTAGTGAACATAATATATGCATTTAGCTAGACACCAGTAGGCTTTACTTTCCTAGGACTCATGACCTCCCCCACCATAGGCTTTTGACTAGGTTTTCAATACCAGGAATGTATTCCCTCCCATGGAATGGCCCTGTAGTCTATTAGAAAGCAGTTGGTTTCTCCTATAACAGACATGCCACTATTGTACCCATTGGTTCATTTGGCCTGGCTGGGCAAACTTAAGGCTTGCAGTGTCCACTATTGCTTATCTCCACTGGTGACTTCTGTCTCCCATAATGCTGCATGCAGCACAGCTTTGTCCAGCTTTCTGTCAGCTGGTCCACAGGGAGGAGGTTTTCAGTGAAGCTCCAGCAGGGTTTCTCAGTGACCTTGCAGCCCAAGTATGTGGAGTCTTCAGCAATAGGATCTTACCATCTATTCCTGGTGGGAAACCAAGGGCCTCCGCAATGGCCTGTAATGTTCTGGGGGATCAGGAGCCTCCCTGACCAACCACTCACTGGAAGGTTCTTAGAGAATCTTGGAAACTGATGTAATGATGTCTTAAGCAACAAATTAAAAATGTCTTACTAACATAAGATATTTTGTGTATATGTATGTTCATGTGGATGCACATGGGGTGCGGATGTGTGCCTGTGTGCATATCTGTGTACAAGTAGAAGTGGATTCTGGGGATCTTCATCCTTTGCTTTCTACTTTATTTTTTGAGACAGGGTGTCTCACTAATTAGGTAGGGCCCGCTGATTCAGCTAGACTAGCTACCAGTGAGCCCTAGTCATTCCTGTCTCCATCTCTTCAGTCATGGAATTACAGGTATGTGCCACCATGCCCTGCATTTTAGGTGGATCCTGAGGATCCAAACTCAGGCACCATACTTATGCAGCAAGCACTTTATACCCTGAGCCATCTCCAACAGCCCATACAAAGATGTTCTAAGTGGCATTTTTAGTGCCAATGAAAGTATTTCCAACAATGAGTTTCAGTCTTGTTTCCTTTCAACCTTAATGTTTTTCGGTGATTTAAGCAAATGTGTGGCCATGTTCAGTTCCTGGGATTAAGAAAACTTTGTCAAAATGACCACGAAAAATCTAAAGAGTTTCTTGTGATTATACTATTTTGACAAACTGAGTCCTTTGAATAATGGATTGTGTGCTCTTCTGACACTTCTTGAAAAATACTTGCAAAGAAGAGTTATGCAATCCTGGCAGATTTAAAAAATGATTCTGAGGCTGGAGAAATGGCTCACTGGTTAAGGAACTTGCCTGCAAAAGCCTAACAACCTGGGTTAAATTCTCCAGTGCCCACATAAAGCCAGATGCACAAAGTGGTATGTACTTGGAGTTCTTTTGCAGCAGCTGGAAGGTCCTTGCATACCCGTTCTCTCTGTCTCTCTCCTCTCTTCTCTCTCTCCTCTCTCTCTCTCTCTCTCTCTCTCTCTGTCTGTCTCTCTCTCTCTCTGCTTTCAAATAAAAAGAAAGAGAGAAAGAATGGTTCTGGACTGGGAGATGTCTCAACGGTTCAAGAAATTTGCTTGCAAAGCCTCCTGGCCCAGGTTTGATTCCCCTGTACCCATGTAAAGCCAGATGCACAAAGTGGTGCATGTGTCTGGAGTTAGTTTGAAGCAGCAAGAGTCC
Source organism: Dipus sagitta (assembly GCA_036346955.1). Lineage (NCBI taxonomy): Eukaryota > Metazoa > Chordata > Mammalia > Rodentia > Dipodidae > Dipus > Dipus sagitta. Next base: position 54,369,928 of record CM070778.1, read on the forward strand.
CTATCACACCTTGATGTTCTCTACACCTGTACTTCCTCTCATAAATGAATGGATGAATGATTCTTTATCACAACCCTTAAAACTTTATCTTGAGCAGTGCCTGATGGCACATGCCTTTAATCCCAGCACTTGGGAGGCCAAGGTAGGAGGATTGCTCTGAGTGCTCAGAAGCAGTCTGAGTGGAACTACAGTGGCTTCCAGGTCAGCATGTACTAGAATGAGACCCTGCCTCAAAAAGCCAAGAAGAAAAAAAGCCTATATGTTTAGCATGGCATTTGAAAAAAAAATCAAGTATTAATTTAAAACTTTAGGAAGCAGCTATTTGTATAATTAGAATGCTTCTAAGGAGACAGTCACAGGAACTGACCAATACACCTAGAGTATCTGGTATTTAGCAGGGAAATGACTGACCAGCCAGTGAACTGTAGGTCTAAGGCTATCTCTGAAGTAAGGACAGTTGTCCTAAGTGTTGCTTATTATCTCCACAGCAGTAGATCTTCACTAACAAGGGCAGTTGGAGCAAGCCAGGTACTGCCACAGCAAAGAACTAAGCACAGCCAGCCTTGAAGTAGCAAAGAAAATAAAGAATTCTTATACATTGTGCTTCGGCACTTGTCTGTGCTGTCGAGCTGTTTGTACTGAACTAAAGCATCTGCTCTCTCAAGTTAAGAGAGAACAAACTCAACATGGCATGAAATTCCTGCACTGCCATTCACATTCATTAGAGTTATATTGTTACCAGCCACAGGCATGACTGACTTCTGCATGAATAATAGAATAAGATGCTGCTTTGTGAATTTTACCTTAAAACATTACAAGGTACAGTGGTAACTGTGAGCCTGTGGCAGGTATTTCCAGAGTAGGCTCATTTTAAGTAGCTTTATCGCCACAGGGTGACCAGCAAGAACAAGTCAGAGGTTAGAAAGTATTGTATGGGGCTTTTGCAAAGAGCTTGCATTAAAGAAATTTATCTATGTATTTATTTGTTTTTTTTGAAATAGGGTCTCGCTCTAACCCAAGCCGGTGATCCTACCTCTGCCTCCCAAATACTAGGATTAATGGTGTGCACCACTACACCCACCAATTTTTTTTTTTAAATATTTTACTTAGCCATGCATGGTGGCGCACACCTTTAATCCCAGCACTTGGGAGACAGAGGTACAAGGATCTCTGTGAGTTTGAGGCCACCCTGAGACTACATAGTGAGTGAAACCCTATCTCAAAAGAACAACAGAAAGCATTTATTTATTTGACCCATGGGGGGGGGGCCCTATGAATGAGAATGGGCACACCAGGGCCTCTAGCCACTGCCAAAAAACTCCGGACGCATGCACCACTTTGTGCATCTGGCTTTGTGTGAGTACTGGAGAATCAAACCTGGGTCTTTCGGCATTACAGGTAAGTACCTTAACTGCTGAGCCATCTCTCTAGCCCAGTTTATTCATTTTAAAACTGGCATTTCTTTTTGCTTGTTTGTTTGTTTTGAGGTAGGGTCTCACTCTAGCCCAGGCTGACCTGGAATTCACTATGTAGTCTCAGGGTGGCCTTGAATTCACCGTGGTCCTCCTACCTCTGCCTCCCGAGTGCTGGGATTAAAGGCGTACACCACCACACCCAGCTAAAACTGGCATTTCTTATACTAGACTACAAAAGATACTTAGATTATTAAAGTGTTATATGGTAACCATCATAATAATAGTTGACAGGCAAAAACCTTAGCGTTAAGGCACTTGCCAGCCAAGCCAAAGGATCCAGGTTCAATTCCTCGGTACCCACATAAAGCCAGATACACAAGGTGGCACATGCATCTGGAGTTTATTTGCAGTGGCTAAAGGCCCTGACACGCCCATTTCTCTCTCTCTTTCTCTCTCTCTGTCTTGCTCTCTCTCTCTCTCTCTTGAAATGCCTCACAAATAAACAAACAAATAAATAAATAAATAAGAGGGACTGGAGAGATAGCTTAACAGTTAAGGCACTTGCCTGCGAAGCCTAAGGACCCAGGTTTGATTCCCCATTATCCACATAAGCCAGATGCACAAGGTGGTGCATGTGTCTGGAGTTTATTTGCAATGGTTAGAGGCCCTGGCACACCCATTTTCTCTCTCACTTCCACTCTCTCTCTCTTTTTCTCGCTCTCAGTACCAAAAAAGAAAAAAGAAGAAGAAAGAAGGGCTGGAGAGATGGGTCAGAGGTTAAAGTGCCTGTAAAACCTAACAACCTGGGTTTAATTCCCCAGTGCCCACGTAAAGCCAGATGCAGAAAATGGCACATGCATCTGGAGTTTGTTTACAGCATCTAGAGGCCTTGGCACACCTACACTCTCTCTGTCTGTTAGAAAAAAAAAAAAATACTGGCCGGTTGTGGTGGCACACGCCTTTAATCCCAGCACTCAGGAAGCAGAGGTAGGAGGAGTTCAAGGCCACCCTGAGACTACATAGTGAATTCCAGGTCAGCCTGAGCTAGAGTGAGACCCTACCTCGAAAACCAAAAACAAACAAACAAACAAAAACCTGAAGAGTTAATGACATCTGAATACAAAATGTGATCCAGAATTTTCCTTCCTTTATATCTTATTGACATTTTTGTCTTATAGTACCTACGTATAGAAGTAATGTATTGAGGGCTGGAGAGATGGCTTAGCGGTTAAGGCATTTGCCTGCAAAGCCAAAGGATCCTAGTTCAATTCTCCAGAACCCACGTAAGCCAGAAGCACAAGGGTATGCATGTGTCTGGAGTTCCTTTGCAGTGGCCGGAGGCCCTGGCATGCCCATATTCTTTCTCTCTCTGCCTCTTTCTCTCTCTCTCAAATAAATAAAATTTTTAAAAAACATTAAAAAAGAAGTAATGTATTGAAAGAGGAAAAAAAGTCTTTCAACTAGTAGTCTAACTTATTCAGTTTCTTTTATTTTACTATTTATTTATTTTTGGTTTGTTAAGGTAGGGTTTTTCTCTAGCCCAGGCTGACCTGGAATTCACTCTGTAGTCTCAGGGTGGCCTTGAACTCATGGTGATCCTTCTACTTCAGCTTCCTGAGTGCTGGGATTAAAGGCATGTGCCACCACAATCAGCTTATTTTTTACTTTATATAGATTTTAAGTGGTGTCTCAGGTTTTGCTTGTTATTTCCTAATCAATAGCCTCTAATGTTACGAATGATTGAGTTACATTCAAGCTATTGAAAACTCAAGGCCAGGATGTACTTAGTGGTAGAGCTCTTGCCTGGTATACATAGTGCCCTGGATTTGATCTCCAACACTGGGTGGGGGAGAAGGTCCCATCTCTTGTGTGGTGCATGCCAATAATCCTAGCACTGCGTTTCAGGAGGCAGGTCTGAGGCAGGAGAGTGTCAAATTCTAGGCCAGCAAGGAAGGTTAGGGGGGGGGGAGAAAAACTGTATCAAAAAGGTAATCCTGGGCTGGAGAGAAGGCCTAGTGGTTAAGGCACTGGCCTGCAAAGCCAAAGAACCCAGGTTCAATTCCCCAGGACTCACATAAGCCAGATGCACAGGTGGCACATGTGCCTGGAGTTCGTTTGCAGTGACTGGAGGCCCTGGCATGCTCATCCTCTCTCTTTCTCCCTCCCTCCCTCCTTCTTCCTTTTTCTCTCAAATAAATAAATAAAAATAATAAAATTAAAAAGGTAATACTTGGGCTGGAGAGATGGCTTAGCGGTTAAGGCATGTGCCTGCAAAGCCAAAGGACCTTGGTTCAGTCAATTCCCCAGGATCCACGTAAGCCAGATGCACAGGGCGCCACATGCATCTGGAGTTGTTTGCAGTGGCTTGAGGCCCTGGTGCACTCATATTCTCTCTCTCTCTCTGTCTGTCTCTCTCTCTCTGTCTGTCTCTCTCTCTCTCTGTGTGTGTGTGTGTGTGTGTGTGTGTGTGGCTTTCTCTCTCAAATAATAATAAATAAATAAACATTTTTTTTAAAAAAGGTAATACTTTTTCAGATTTTCAGTGAGGAGAATCAGATTGTTTAAAAATATTACAATGTATTTAAGAGTTTCATGAACACTTAAGTAGTGATCACTAGGATGAATTCATAAAGAATTCTGGGTTTTGATTGATTGATAGATAGACAGACGGATGGATGGAATGCTTTATTTTCAGGAAGGCAATTTGATGATTGTCTGATTTTCATGTGAATAAAATGAAGAAATTGAGTGATTGCAGTAGAATCGTCAGGTAATCGCAGCCCAGATGAATGATTGGCTATCAGTCTTACAGATGGTTTCTGGTGCTGTCTCTTCCCAAAGCCTTTCTCAGCCCTGTTCTGAAATTTCATTAATAGCTTGGAGACAAGCACTGATGACCCGTGGATCACATTTTAAAATGACCCAAGTCTGCAAGGAACACCTAGAGCATTGGATGATGAGAATAAGAGCTGAAAGATAGTGCTAGCTGAGAATGATCAGCAAGAATCTAGCTAAATAAATCTGACAGGAATAAAGTCTTCCAGAACAGCCAGTGTTGGCAGGGGAAAGGTGGGGGAGCTCATGGTGTATCAGTTATCAAATGGCCAGTTGTTCAATGTGGCCAGTTTATTTGGTTTAATATGCACTGATTGTATCTAGTCAGGAAGATGTAAATCACACTGCTATTTCAAATGTGAGGAAATACCATACAGGAAACTGTTTAAGCAGATAGTTCTAAGGCTAAACAAAACAAAGGGAACATTGAACTGTTAAAGGGATAGTGACCATAAGGAGCAACTCCTGCAATACGAGCTAGGAAACAGGAATGGAGAGATGGCTCAGCAGATAAAGTGTTTGCCTGAAAAGCCTAGCAACCCAGGTTTGATTCCCCAGTGCGCAGTGTAGGGCCAGATACACAAAGTGGCATGTGCATCTGGAGCCCATTTGCAACATCTGGAGGCCCTGGAGCACCAATTCATATCCATTCTGTCTCTTCACAAATAAATAAAAATATTTTTTAAAAATACCAAAAAAAAAAAAAAAAGGCTGGAGAGATGGCTTAGTGGTTAAGGCACTTGACTGCGAAGCCTAAGAACTCATGTTCAAATCTCCAGGTCCCATGTAGCCAGACGTACAGTGACACAAGCGCACAATGCCACACTTGCACACAAGGGGGTCACATGTGTCTGAAGTTTGTTCACAGCAGGTTGGAGGTCCTGGCATGCCCATATTCTCTCTCTCTCTCTCTCTCAAAAGAAAAAAAAAAAAAAGATGCTAGGAAGCAAAAGGAAAGAGATTATCATCACTTAGTATTTTGTTTGGTTTGGTTTTTCGAGGTAGGGTCTTGTGCTAGCTGAGGCTGACCTGGAATTCACTATGTAGTCTCAGGATGGCCTCAAACTCACAGCGATCCTCATACATCTGCTTCCCAAGTGCTAGAATTAAAGGTGTGCACCACCACACCTGGCCATCACTTAGTATTTTTAACTATTTATTTATTTGCAAGGACAGAGAAAGAATGTGTGTCCCAGAGCTTCCAGCCTCTGCAAAGGAACTGCACATGCATGCACCGCTTCGTGCATCTGGCTTTACATGGGTACTAGGGAAGGAGGTTTCTGGGAAATCAAACTCAGCTATCCAACTTTGCAAGCAAATGCCTTTAACCATTGGGCCACCTGCCCATCCTATTACTAAACATTTGAGTAGAGTTAGACTTCTGAGGAGGATACATTGTTCAGCTCATGCTGCTACTGGAGTTTGTATTACTAAAAGATGTTCATCTATATTAGAAACCAAACTACGTATTGTGGGGCTGGAGAGATGGCTCAGCAGTTAAGGCACTTGCCTGCAAAGCTGAATGACCCTGGTTTGATTCCCCATTACCCACATAAATCCAGATGAGCGGAGTGGCAAATGCATCTGGAATTTGTTTGCAGTGTCTGAAAGCCCTGATGCGCCCATTTTCATTCATATTCTCTCCTCACCCCCCCCTTTCAGCTTGAAAATAAAAAAAATATTGTTTCAAAATATATATTGTGATTCAGTGTCTCTTCCATCTTAAAATGGCCTGGAATAAAAGCATGAAACGCATTTCATTGTATCATGTTAAGGTCCTATGCTGCTTCCCCCCCCCCACACACACACATATCTTCAGAATAGCTTTGCCACTGATACTGCTTTTACCACAAATGTATTGTGGTCTCCTTGAAAGTGTGTTTATAGAAATATAGACATGTGTGTGTCAGAGAGAGAGAGAATATGTGTATCTGTGTCACCCAGGCTGGCCTCAAACTCACAATCATCCTGCCTCAGTCTCCCAAGTGCTGGGATTACAGGTGTTGCCATAGCCATCTTTAGATAGTTTGTTTATTTGGCTGGTTGGTTGGTTGGTTGGTTGGTTTTTAACAAGGCAAATGAGTTGGGTTCTTGTATGTATTCTTTAATCTTTTAGCCTGCCTGATGCTTTAAGCATTATTACTATGTGCATTTAACATTGAGTATTTTAAGATAAAGATATTTGTCATGATCTAAAACATTGGAGAATAAGGTTTAGAATTGATTTCTCTTTTTCCCTCCCTTCTCCCCCAAATATTGCTCTTTTAGGTCAGTAACAGATCCAAGAGATGGAAAGAGAGTAGCACTCAAAAAGATGCCCAACGTCTTCCAGAATCTGGTCTCTTGCAAAAGAGTCTTCCGGGAATTGAAGATGTTGTGTTTTTTTAAACATGATAATGTAAGTGAAATTGGGCTTTGCGGGAAACTGTTTCCTAAACCTACTTCACTAAATTAGTAAAGAAGAGCAGGGGAGCTGGAACCTTCCGCTTTGGTTTTATGCCAGTCTCTGAAAAGCACCAAGTCCGTTGGTGAGCCATAGAATACCTAGTGATGGGCTTTCAGTTCACACATTCTAGTTGAAAGGGACGCATGCACACAGTTTGCTAAGCTACATTTCGTTACTTTTCTTTATAAGCAAGTGCCTTTAACCTTGGAGTCATCTTTCCCGCCTGTTTGCTTTCTTTTTATATGTACTCTTCATGTCTCCTATGACTGTCTTCAATTTTGACTGTTGAGATTTATAGACTTGGCAGCATATTAGAATCACTTGAGAGCCCATCTTATGAAACGTTTACTTGGAGGTTTGAAAATCACACTCCATAGTACATGACTTACACAAAGCCTAATCCCCAAATGGGCTGGGGAGACAGCTCACTGGATAAAAGTGCTATCTTTCAAAACCTGCAGGCCTGAGTTGATTAGGGTTAGATTCCCCAGTACCCATGTAAGTGGCACGTGCATCTGGAGTTCTTCTACAGTAGAAGGAGGCCCTGGCACGGCAATACACACACACACATGCTGTCTCACACACTCTCTCTCCTCTCTCTCTCTCTCTTTCAACTGAATAGATAAAAATATTTTAAAAAAAAAAAAAAAAAACCAGCCAGGCGTGGTAGTGCACGCCTTTAATCCCAGCATTCAGGAGGCTAGGTAGGAGGATTTCTGTGAGTTGAGGCCAGCCTGATACTAGAGTGAGTTCCAGGCCAGCCTAAACTAGAGTGAGACCCTGCCTTGAAACAAACAGAAATGAAACACCGCACCCATTAACTTCTAAATTAGCTTTAGAATTATGGTGTGCATTCTGCATTCGTCAGTTTAAATGTTTTTTTTTCCAATTCTAAACATTTTAAGCTATTAAATATGTGTAAAGCACAGTACAAGGAAGCAGATCTGTAGGCACACAGGGTAACCAAGGCTTTTCTTAAGCGCGTGGGAACCTGAAACAAACTAGACCCCATGTTTGAGTAAACAGTGAGGAAGTTTAAGTGAATTCTAAGATTTATAGACTGACAGATTAATATTAAGTTAAGCAAAGCAAATGCTGGTATTCAGTTAAGGAATAATTCCAATATTTAGCACAAAAATACAGTGCAATATATAATGAATGATTTAAGTGGGAATACTTGGCCCTTATTTGAAGTGCTTTATTTCTGTCCTTTATTATTTAGGTTAGTGATGTAGGAAACCAGTGCCTTCTATAAAGACAGTATAGCCCTTAAGGTAAGCTAGGGTTAGTTTATTTGTGGCTCTGTTTGGCAATAGACTTGTGGCTGAGTACACTCAGTGAGAGAGAGCTTCTTAGTTAAAGCGGAACTAGAAGTCTGACGCAGGTAAAATTTCTTTGAGGTTTGTTAGCTTTGTTCTCATTTTCATGTGAGAAGAAAAACTGCCTCAAACCCGTCATACAATACTCAACCTTTACAGTTTTTAAAATATATTTATTTATTTATTTATTTATTTGCAAGCAGAGAACAAGAGAGGGCATTGGCATGCCCTGCTCATGAACTCCAGACACATGTGCCACTTTGATATGTGGCGTTACGTAGGTACTGGGGAATCAGACCCCAGGCCTGCCGACTTTGCAAGCAAGCACTTTAACTGGTGAGCCCTCTCACGGCTAAACTTTACTATTTTTTAAAACTATTAACCAGCGCACGCCTTTAATCCCAGCACTCAGGAGGCAGAGGTAGGAGGATCACCATGAGTTCAAGGCTACTCTGAGACTACAGAGTGAATTCCAGGTCAGCTCTCAGCTAGAGCGAGACCCTACCTCAGAAAAACATATATATATATATACACATACATACACACACACACACATATTAGCCAGAGCCAGGTATGGTGGCTCACACCTTTAATCCCAGCACTTGGGAGCTAGACGTAGGAGGATCACCATGAGTTCAAGGTCACCCTGAGACTACAGAATGAATTCTAGGTCAGCCTGAGCTAGAGTGAGACCCTACCTCAAAAAACCAAGAAAAACTTTATGTATGTGTGTGTGTGTATATATATATATACACACACACACACATACATGTGTGTATACATACATATATATACATATATATATATGTATGTATACACACATATTTTATTTATTTATTTATTTATTTATTTACAAGGGGGAGAGAGAGAGAATGGGCATGCCAGGGCTTCTTGCCACTGCTGATGAGGTCCAGATGCATGCGCCACTTTGCACATCTGGCTTTATATGGGTACTAGGGAATCTAAGGCTATCAGGCTTTGCAAGCTTTAATTGCTAAGCCATCTCTCCAGCCCCAATCTTTACTATTTTAATTACTGTAGTACAAGCCTTATCCCAAAGTAATTTCTTGTGAATCTCTTTGCACTGGATTGCACAGGAACCTTTAAACTTTGGCTAAAGTTTGTTAATTTGAGAATAAAGTTTGGGCTATTTGGTAAAACTGGAACTATTAGACTTACCTTATGATGTAGTTGAAGCTGTTCCCGAGCTTGATATATCTCACTCTATTGGTTGTCCCTTGTTGCAGTCACCTTCGCATTGATGGCTTAAAATACTCAACCAAGAGCAGCTTGTGAGAGGAAAGGGTTTACTTTGGCTTACACACTCAGGGAGAAGCTCCATGATGGCCAACATCAGGTGAACAGCAGCAGGAGAGTGTGCCAAACACTGGCAAGCTAAAGGCTAATAAACCTCCAGGCCAACCCCCAGCAACACACCTCCCCCCAGCAAAGCTTCACCTCTCAGATTGCCACCAGCCGAGTTCCTAGCATTCAGAACCCATGAGGGACATCTCATTCGAACCACCACATCCCTCATGGAATCCCTTTTTTCTTTCCTTTCCTTTCCTTTTATTATTATTTTTTTCTTTCTTTCTTTCTTTCTTTGAAGAAACAGGGACTCGCTCTGCAGCCTAGGTTGGCCTTCATTTTTTTTTTTTTTTTTTTTTTTTGGTCTGGTTTTTCAGGGTAGGGTCTCACTCTAGCCCAGGCTGACTTGGAATTCACTATGTAGTCTCAGGGTGGCCTCAAACTCTCAGCGATCCTCCTACTCTGCCTCTTGAGTGCTGAGATTAAAGGCGTGTGCCACCACACCGGCTTCTTTATTTTATTTTATTTTTCTCCCAAGGTAGGGTTTTGCTAACCTGGAATACTCTATGTAGTCTCAGGGTGACCTCTAACTCTGCCTCCCAAATGCTTGGATTAAAGGCCCCGCCCCTGAACATTTTTTTTTGTGTGGTACTGCTAGGCTGGGTAGGGGTTCAGCTTAATGGTAGAGTGCTTGCCGAGCATGTACAAGATGGGTGAGTTCAATTCCCAGCACTGAAAGAAAAAAAAAAAGGTGTTGATTTCTTTAAGTCTACTCAAACTGCCTAGCACTGTGTATGTGTTTTGGTCAATTTGAAAATATCCCCAGATTTTTGAAATGTCATTTAGAGCGATGTCTAGTGCTTACTTATTTTTTGAATCTACCTTAGTGCCACCCTGACAACAAAAAATACACATTTCATGTACAATGGACTTCAGTAAAGGTATCCATGATAAAGAAATATTCAAAAGTGGCTTCAGGCTGGGTGTGGTGGTGCACATCTTTAATCTCAGCACTCAGGAGGCCAAGGGAGGGTCACTGTGAGTTTGAGGCCACCCTGAGACTACGTAGTGAATTGCAGGTTAGACTGGGCTAGAAGCAAGACCCTGCTTCGTAAAACAAAACAAACATACAAAAAAAAGTGGCTTCAGAAGTTCACCAATGTCAGTGGTAGTCGGGAGTGGTGGCTCATACCTATAATCCCAGTATTTGGAGCTGACTGTGTTTGAGGACAGCCTGGGCTACAGAGTAAATTCCAGCTCTGCCTGGGCTACCTAAGACTGGGACTTGCCTTTTTGCAGTGGTTTATTATATTTAGTCCAATCTTGACTTCTTTTGTTTTAATTTTTTTAACTTTATTTTTATTCATTTGTTTGAGAGAGAAAGAGGCAGAGAGAGAGAGAGAGAGAGAATGGGCGCACCAGGGCCTCCAGCCACTGCAAACAAACTCCAGACACGTGTCCCCTTGTGCATCTGGCTTATGTGGGTCCTGGGGAATCGAACCAAGGTCCTTTGACTTTGCAGGCAAATGCCTTAACCTCTAAGCCATCTCTCCAGCCCCTTGACTTCTTTTTAAAAAAATGTTTTTATTTATTGATTTGAGAGAAAGAGAGTATGGGTGTGCCAGGGCTTCTTGCTATCACAAATTCCAGACACATGTGCTACTTTGTGCATCTGGCTTTTGCTTGAGTACTGGGGTATCAAACCAGGGCTGGCAAGCAAGTCCCTTTAACTGCTGAGCCATCTTCCTGGCCTCAGTCTTGACTTCTTTTAAGAAGGCAGTTCTGTAACAAACTGTTACCTCTACGTCTTTGCTCATGACCCATTCCTACAGAGTAAGTTCAAAGACAGGTGCCAGAGTGAGTAGTGTAAGGAAGGAAATAGAACTGATGCTGGGTATGTGGCTCAGGCCTGTAATCCCAGCATTGGAGAGGCTGAGGCAGAGGATCTCTGTGAGTTCATGGCCAGCCTAAGAAACAGTGAGTTCAGGTCAACTTAAACTACAGTGAGATCTTGCCTCAAAAAGGGGTGGTGAGGGGGTTAATAAAAATTGACCTCCTGAAAATTACATGCCCAGTCATTCCAATATGGTCCTATAATTTCTAATACCTAGTCATTCCAGTGTGGTCCAGGTACTTTCTAGTGTCCAGTTATTCCAGTGTGGTCCTGTTCTTTCTAGTGTTCTATGTGGGCTTTAACTTAAGCCATGTGAAAGTTTTCCCATTTGCAAAGGGAGTATGATAAAAGTAGAAATAGGGCTGGAGAGATGGCTCAGAGATTAAGGAGCTTGCCTGTGAAGCCTAATGACACAGGTTCGATTCCCCAGTGCCCACGTAAAGCCAGATGCACAAAGTGGTGCATGCATCTGGAGTTTGTTTGCAGTGGCTAGAGACCCTGGCATGCCCATTCTGTCTCTCCTCTCCTCTCCTCTCCTCTCCTCTCCTCTTCTCTTCTCTCTGCTTGCAAATAAATAATTTTTTTAAGTAGAAATAATTGCATGTGATTGTTGTAGAAATTAAATTAGTTAAAAATACATACAACCAGGCTGGAGAGATGGCTTAGCAGTTAAAGCACATGCCTACGAAGCCTAAGGACCCAGGTCCAATTTCTATGTCCCACATAGGCCAGATGCACATGGTGGCTCATATGTCTCAAGTTCGTTTGCAGTGGCTAGAGGCCCTGGCATATCCATTCTCTCTCTCTCTCTTTTTCTTTCTGTCTCTAAAAAATATTTTTAAAATAATACATACAACCACTGTGGGAACTTCTGTCAGAAGATGAGTGCCTGTGACATCTGCAAGAGTGTCCAAAACTGAGGCAGGTAGTTGGATAAGATGGTCTGCTGCACTATTTACATATAACCAATTTCTGCTTTGCTTGAGATCTATCTTCATTGGCATCTCAAGGCCCTGATGCCTGGCATGTATGGAATGCCAGCCTTAAGAGGCACCTGGTGTTTGTAGTTTAAACCACAAATGTTTATATTAATGGTGTCCTGTGCAAAGAGTGTAGTACTAGGTCATATGGATGATGCAAAAAAAAAAAAAAAAAAAAAGCTTAATGGACTATAGAGATAGCTCAGCGGTTAAGGCGCTTGCCTTCAAAGCCTTAGGACCCAGGTTTGTTTCCACAGTACCCACGTAAGCCGAATGGCAATAGGTGACACATGCTTCTGGAGCTGGTTTGCCATGGCTAGAGGCCCTGGCATGCCTATTCTTTCTCTTTGCCCCCCCCCTTTTTCTGTCTCTTTCCAGTAAATAAATAAAATACTTTTTAAAAGCTTGAAACACTGTTCCTTTTGAAGAGGTAGATAGTTCATGTATATTGTGTTGCTATGTGTCAGGAAGTATGCTATATGTTCACAAACACTAATCCATTTACTCCATTAAAATCTTGCCAGGTAGGGCTTGTTAACCCTGCTTTATGGAGAAACCTAAGGCTTATAGTTAATATCTCCCAAGGACAAAATCAGAGTGAAAATCTATTTGGCTCCAGAGCCCATTTTCACTAATTCAGTAAACACTTATTGTACAGTTCGTATGTGCCTAAACTACACTAGCGTCTGGAGTGTCTGCCTTCAGGTAGTTGTACTAATTGTCAGAATTCAGTGTGAGTAGTATGATAAAGGTGCCGGGCAGGCCAGCCTGCATGCTCGTGCATCGTACTACAGGACAGTGGGTTAATCACATAGACGGTAGAAAGCTATGAGCCCTTCCTTGAGAAAAAATGCACATGAAGCCAATTTTTATGTTAGTTGAGACTTTTTCTTATCCTATAAAGACCATTTAGAGTCCCCATAGGGTCCAGTGTCCAGGGACTCCCATAATACAAGTCTCAAGCTTTTTCTTCTCATGAGGCAATAATACAAGCACACTAGGTGGCCAGTTTGTTTGAAGAGTGACTGAATGAAAGTCAAGGACAAAAAAGTCTCAGTGCCAATCCGTAATGATACTGATCTTGGGATTACTTTTTCCTCCTCTTAGCTTTGGAGTGCTCTAGGAGAGGGAGACTGAAGCCAGGAAGGACCACTAGTTGCACTTGGTATAGTTTGGCCTAAAACACAATTTGAATTCATAAAGACCACAGGGAACAATGCTGACATTAGTAATACTAGCTAAGAGCTGCTAATACTAAATGTCCTCCTGCTGAAGAGTGTGAAAGAGAATTGTAAACTGACATATATTTACCCGATTTACAAAGTGCCAGTAGGGGGATGGTGGTCATTTCAGTGAGTTCTGAGTCAGATAGATACTCATATATTAAAAAATGAGGTCTGAGGCTGGAGAGATGGCCTAGCGGTTAAGGCATTTGCCTGTGAAGCCAAAGGACCCAGGTTCGATTCCCCAGGACCCATGTAAGCCAGATGCACAAAGGGCACATGAGTCTGGAGTTCATTTGCAGTGGCTGGAGGCCCTGGTGTGCCCATTCTCTTTCTCTATATATCTGTCTCTCTTCTATCTCTCTCTCTGCTTGCAAATAAATAAATAAAATTTTTTAAAATGAGGGCTGGAGAGATGGCTTAACAGTTAAGGCATTTGCCTGCAAGCCTAAGGACGTGGGTTCGATTCCCCTGTGTCCATGTAAAACCAGATGCACAAAAAGGCACATGCACCTGGAGTTCATTTGCAACTGCTGGAGGCCCTGGCATACCCATTCTCTCTTCTCTATCTGCTTGCAAACAAATAAAATATTTTTTTTAAGTGAACTTTATCCCTTCCTTTACATCATCCCCATCCATTAATTGAAAAGGATCATAGACTTAAATGAGAAGGATAATAAAACTTCTGGCCAGGCATGGTGGCGCACACCTTTAGTCCCAGCACTCAGGAGGCTGAGGTAGGAGGATCACTGTAAGTTCAAGGCCAGCCTGAGACTACATAGTGAATTCCAGGTCAGCCTGGGCTAAAAGGAGAGACCCTACCTTGAAAAACCAAAAAACAAACAAGCAAAAACTTCTGGAATAAATAACAGGAAAAATATCTTTATGACTCTGAGATTAGCAGTTCCCACTATTCCTGTCTGATGACTCAGCACTACTATCCCTTGCTAAACACTCAAGAGAAATGAATACATGTGTCTACGAAAAGGAATGTACAAGAGTGTCCCTAGCATCTTGATTTATAATAGCTAGAAAGTAAACAGTTCAAATGTCTGTCACAGTACTTGGGATAAGTACATGCTGATATATTCCTTTCATACTATGGCATACTATCCAGCAGTTTAAAGGATGAGCCACTGATCCACACAACAACATGAATAAATCTCACAGGCATACACACCAGTATGAAAGAAGGCAGGCACAAAAGACTTGGCTCTTTTTGATTCAGTATGTATGAGGTTCAAGAACAAACCAGATGAATTATGGTGAAAGAAGTGAGAGTAGTACAAGGATGGGGTTAGAACTGAAAAAGGGGGAAGGGTACTTTGTGGGGTGTTGAAGTACCTAATTTCTTAATCTGCACAAAATGTCGTCAAATTATTCTTGGAGTTTGCATCCTTTGTTACAACCCTATAAAAACCATGAGTAATCATACAGTCTTTTTACCGTAATAAATTTAGAATCTACTTGGGGGCAAAGAATGAAGAGGATGATATTTTCTTGTTTTGTAAAGTTTTTTGAGGTAGGGTCTCACTCTAGCCCAGGCTGACTATGTAACACTATGTCGTGTTAGGGTGACCTTTAACTCTGGCAATCCTCCTACCTCTGCCTCCTGAGTGCTGGGATTAAAGGCATGTGCCACCAAGCCCAGCGATATTTCCTTTAAAAAAAAATGTGAAGCCGGGCGTGATGGCGCACACCTTTAATCCCAGCACTTGGGAGGCAGAGGTAAGAGGACCGTCATAAGTTCAAGGCCACCCTGAGACTACATAGTGAATTCCAGGTCAGCCTGGACAAGAGTGAGACCTTACCTCGAAAAACTGAAAAAAAAAAAAAAAAGTGTGTGTGTGTGTATTGTTTATTACAGAGAAAGAGGCAGATAGAATGGGGCAGGTAGAGAGAATGGGGCACACCAGGGCCTCTAGCCACTGCAAACAAACTCCATATACATGTGCTACCTTGTGTATCTGGCTTATATGGGTTTGGGGGAATTGAACCTGGATCCTTAAGCTTCGTAGGCAAATGCCTTAACCATTAAGCTATCTCTCCAGCCCAACATTTCCTTTTTTAAACAAAGAACTTAGCTGACTAAAACCTTGGCAGAGTAGAAACCACAAATGTTTGTTCAATAAAGGAACAGTTAAAACTTTGTCCTTATATTTGGGGATGAGATAATTCACAACAGTTAAAGAGCCAGTCATGGTAGTACATGCACTTGGGAGACTGAGGTAGGAGGATCATGAGTTCAAAGCCAACCTGGGGCTACAGAGTGAGTTCTAGGACAGTCAGGGCTAGAGTGAGACCCTACCTCGGGGGGTGGGGGGTCGGGGAAGAGAGAGAGAGAGAGAGTTGAAAAATGTGCCAAGACACAATATGGCCTTGGCCATCATTTAAGGATATAACTTTAAATCGTTTTTAATTGGATTAATCTAATTATTTTCTTCATCTTTCAGATCTTTTAAGGAAGATGGTGTTTTGGGCATTCAGTACCTCTTTACAAGCCCATCTTTAAAAGTATCTTTCTGTTTACACCAAAAGGCTAGTCATCTTTATTCCCTCAAATAATAGTAGGGCTACAGACAAATTCCAGCAATTAAATGGGAGAGTGGGGGGGGGGGCAAGCTGGGAAAATTGCTTAATAGAAAAAGCACTTGTTAGGCTGGAGCGATGTCTTAGCAGTTGTAGTGGATAACTTGCAGGTCGCTGAGATGAACTTGCAGACCAGACATAGTTAAGGAGGAAGGGATTTATTGAAGTTTAGATACAGGGGAAGTTCCATAATGGCAGAAGAAGCTGGCCTGCTTTCACAGGGCCAAACACAGAGAGAGAAGCACAAGCCAAGAAAACAAGTAAAAAAGCTACAGCACACTTCAGGAACTCCAGGTGGAACTCAGGCACTTTGCATATCTTTTTATTTTTAATTTTTTTATTTTATGTATTTGAGAGAGAGAGAGGGAAAGAGGCAGGTAGAGAATGGGCACACCAGGGCCTTCAGCCGCTGCAAACAAACTCCAGAAGCATGCGCTGTGTTGTGTATCTGACTTACGTGGGTCTTGGGGAATCAAATCTGGGTCCTTTGACTTTGCAGGCAAGTGCCTTAACCGCCAAGTAATCCCTTCATCCTATTTTGCATATCTTTAGATTGGAATTTCAAGTCCACCACCACACCTTAGGGCTAGACTCTAAGATGCCCAGTGACACCTCCTCCACCCAGGTGGCTGCAGATCTAAGTTACAAACTACAATAAAATCCTGAATGTATTGGGGTCCATTCATTTAAACTACCACAGTGGTTAAAGCACTTGCTTACAAAGCCTAAGGACTCATGTTCACTCTCCAGGTCCTACGTAAGTAAGCCAGACACACAAAGTGATGCAAGTGTGCAAAGTCACACACACATAAGGGTGCGCACGCATTTGGAGTTTGATTGCAGTGGCTGGAGGCCCTGGTATGCCAATTCATTCTCTCATTAAAAAAAGAAAAAGAGAAGCTGGGCGTGGTGGTGCATGCCTTTAATCCTAGCACTCGAGAGACAGAGGCAGGAGGATCACCCTGAGACTACATAGTGAATTCCAGGTCAGCCTGAGCTAGAGAAAGACCCTACCCAGAAAAAAAAAAAAGAGAGAGAGAGAGAGAGAGAAAGGAAGGAAGGAAGGGAGGAAAAGGAGCTAGAGAGATGGCTTAGTAGTTAAGGTGCTTGCTTGAGAAGCCTAAGGACCCATGTTTCATTCTCCAGATCTCACATTAGCCAGATGAACAAAAGTGAGGCAAGCTCAAGGTTGCATATGCCCACTAGGTGGCACAAGCATCTGGAGTTCGATTGCAGTGGCTGAGGCCCTGGTGTGCCAGTTCTTTCTCTCTCTCTGTCTCTCTCTCTAAAAATAAATAAGAAAAAGGAAAAGCACTTGTCATATAAGCCAAATACCCAGGATTTGATCCCCAGCCCCCATGTAAAATAAAATAAATGGGAGTGCTGGGGTATGAAGCTCTGCATTTGAAACTCTGCTGCTGTTCTATATAACTTGCTTATTTACATTACTTCTAAAATTCCTGGAATTGTTTTCCCCTACTGGTCTGAATACTGTTTTTGCCACCTAGAAACACTGTGTTATGCCCCTGTGATAAATATTTTAGAGTAAAAAGAGTAAGCATAAGACAACAGGCATAATACTCTAGGCAGAGTTTTAAATACCATACCTTTGCAGCTTACAGTCATGGCCAAGTGGTGCAGTGCAAAGTTCCAGAGCTGTTTTGTATGGCTCTGTCACAAAAAGCCTCATTCTTCTCTCTCAAGGCTTAAAAGATGTGGTTGTCACGTACCTCTAGATAACCTCTAATTATAATAGATATATTTGAAGTGTAAAACCGCTTTGCCTAATGGCTGCTGTCATTCACTGCATTCTGTTTTCCCCTAGACAGAATGTGTGTTGTTCGTATACATTGGTCAGAGTCCAGAACAGGTCAACTAAAATACTGATTTCCAACTGCCCTCCTCAAGATTCAGATATTTGTGTTACATTTTTTCCTGTCTCATGAGTAAGAAATGTGTGTGAATTTGCAACACGAAGGCTTTTTAGACTATAGAAATGAAATAATTACTTTCATATGATAGAAATTTTCTTTGAACAAACTAGAAAATCTGTTGTTTTCTGTTTATGTCAAAATTCTAAGTAGAGGTTGGAGATGGCTTAGCAGTTAAGGCATTTGCCTGCAAAGCCAAAGGATCCCAGTTCAATTCTCCATGACCCACGTAAGCCAGATGCACAAGGGGGGGCATGCATCTGGAGTTTGTCTGCAATGGTTAGGGGCCCTGGCGCGCCCATTCTCTCTCTCTCTCTCTCTCTCTCTCTCTCTCTCTCTTTCCTTTCCCTCTCTCAAATAAATAAAGAAAATATGTATTTTTTTAAGATTCTAAGTAGAAATATTTTAATTGAAAAAGGAGGGCCAGGCGTGGTGGTACACGCCTTTAATCCCGGCACTCGGGAGGCAGAGGTAGGAGGATCACTGTGAGTTTGAGGCCACCCTGAGACTACATAGTGAATTCCAGGTCAGCCTGGGCTAGAGTGAGACCCTACCTCGAAACAACAACAACAACAACAACAACAAAAAGAATAACCTTTAAAATGAACAAGGTTTTGTGTACAGGTAAATTATAAGAGGAAAAGAAAAAGATGACCTGGGCATAGTAGCTTGTGCCTTTAATCCCAGCACTTAGGAAGTAGAGGTCAGAGGGTCTCTGTGAGTTTGAGGTCAGCCTGTTAGAATGAGAACCTACCTCAAAATTTAAAAAATATATATATAGGCTGGAGAGTTGGCTTAGTGGTTAAGGCACATGCCTGCAAAGCCTAAGGACCCATGATCAAGTCCCTAGAGCCCAGGTAAGCCAGCTGTACAAGGTGATGCGTGTACAAGGTCACACAGGCACACAAGGTGGCTCATGTGTCTGGAGTTCAATTACAGTGGCTAGAGGCCCTGGCGTGCCAGTTCTCTCTCACTCTCTCATACAATAAAGCTAGTCTGTTGGGATTGCCTTAAAAAAATAATAAAAATAGGAAAGATGGCTTAGTGGTTATGGCCCTTGCCTGCAAAGCCAAAGGACCAAGGTTCAATTTTCCAGGACCCACATAAGCCACATGCACAAGGGGGTGCATGCATCTGGAGTTTGCAGTAGCTAGAGGACCTGGTGCACCCATTCTCTCCCTCTCTCTCTCCCTCTCTCCCTCCTTACCTCTTTCTCTCTCTCTCTCTTAAATAAATAAATATTTAAAAAATAAAAATAGCCGGACATGGTGGCCCATGCCTTTAATTCTAGCACTTGAGAGGCAGAAGTAGGAGGATTGCAAGAGGAAAAGAAAAAGATGTGCCAGGTATGGTGGTGCATGCCTTTAATCCTAATCCTTAGTAGGCTCCCCATCCCTGCACTTTTTTACTTAAATAAGAAAATTGACGGGAAAAAATGCAGTTTTTCTTATGAGAGAGAGAGAGTTGGCATACTAGAGCCTTCAGCTACTGCAATCGAACTCTAGACATAAGTGCCACCTTGTGTGCTTGCATCACCTTTTGCGTCTGGCTCATATGGGATCTGGAGAGTCAAATATGAGTCCTTAGTCTTCACAGGCAAGCATCTTGGTTGCTAAGCCATCTCTCCAGCCCTGAATTTTTTTGTTTTTTGTTTTTTAATATATTTTATTTAGTTAGTTGAGAGAAAGAGGTAGAGAGAGAGAGAGAATGGATGTGCCAGGGCCTCCTGCCACTGCAAACGAACTCCAGATGCATGTGCCCATGTGCATCTAGCTTACGTGGGTCTTAGAGAATCGAACCAGGATCCATTGGCTTTGCAGGCAAACACCTTAACCACTACGCCATCTCTCCAGCCCTTATTTTTGTTTTTTTGAGGCAGGGTCTCACTCTAGCCCAGACTCACCAGGAATTCACTATGTAGTCTTAGGGTGGTCTCAAACTCATGGTGATCCTCTTACCTCTGCCACCCCATTGCTGGGATAAAGGCATGTGCCACCATGGCCGGCTAGCAAATTTAAATTTTGATTACTGCATGTTTGATGATTTTAAAACACCTATGAAGCTCACAATAAATTAAACAGACTTGTATACTCAAAAATTAAAATAGTAGCTGGGTGTGGTGGTGCACGCCTTTAATCCCAGCACTCGGGAGGCAGAGGTAGGAGGATTGCCATGAGTTCGAGGCCACCCTGAGACTACAGAGTGATTTCTAGATTTCTAGGTCAGCCTGAGCTACAGTGAGACCCTACCTCAAAAAAGGCAAAAAGAAAAAAAAATAGTGCTAGAGAGATGGCTCAGTGGTTAAGCTGCTTGACTGAAAAGCCTAAAGACTGGAGTTCCATTCCCTATTACGCACATAAAGCCAGATACAAAAGGTAGCACAGGCATCTGGAGTTTGTTCATTGCAGTGGCTAGAGGACCTGGCATTCCCATCCCCTACCTCTCTCTTTCCCCCTCCCATTGTTTATCTAATAAATAAAATATTTGCCGGGCGTGGTGGCGCACGCCTTTAATCCCAGCACTCGGGAGGCAGAGGTAGGAGGATTGCTGTGAGTTCGAGGCCACCCTGATACTCCATAGTGAATTCCAGGTCAGCCTGGGCTAGAGTGAGACCCTACCTTGAAAAAACCAAAAAAAAAATAAAATAAAATAAAATAAAATAAAATAAAATATTTTTTAAAAATTAAAATACATGGGCTGGAGAGATGAGTCAGTGGTTAAAGGTGCATGTTTGCAATGTCTGATGGCCTGGAGTCAGTTTCACAGTACCCATACAAAGCCAAATACACAAATCTCACTCTAGCCTAGGGTGACCTGGAACTCACTCTGTTGTCCGATCTGGCCTCAAACTCGGCAGTCCTGTTACCACAGCCTCCCAATGCTGAGGTTAAAGATAGGTGCCACCAAGCCCAGCTTCTACCCACCATATTATGTTGCAAATTTTCTAAAAGAAACAAAATTCCTTAAAAACTAATGTGAAGCTGGGTGAGGTGACACACACCTCTAATCCCAGCACTCAGAAGACAGAGGTAGGAGGATCACTGTGAGTTTGAGGCCATCCTGGGACTACAGAGTAAGGTCCAGGTCAGCCTGGGCTAGAATGAAAACCTACCTCAAAAATACAAAAAAAGAAAAAGAACATTTCCACTTGTGCTACACTGTTTCTGTTAACTTCTTCCATGTCCTTGGAGACTAGTATTTCTCATTAATGCTTAGGTATAACATTGTAGATGGAATTTAAAGAGTAGGCAGACAGCTGTTGGGGAAGTAGGCCTATTATTTTACATTGGTTTTATACTGTCTTTATAAAGGACTTGTACTTAGAATAAAATCTACAATATCTAACATGATTTAAAGGAATTTCATGTGATAACCTACCCTCCATTTCTACTTTATTATGCCAGTCTATTTTCGTCTGACCCAGTATGTTCTGTAAGCACTGACTTTTCTCTCTAAAAGCTGCCTTTATATCTTCACATTGTCTGCTCATTGACTGACAAACTCTTACTTATTTTTCAAATCTTAGAATAGTGTTATTTCTGGAACCTTTCCCTCCACCCCTTTGACATTTTTCGTTCATAATAATAGGTATCACGGTCATATATTTGTGTAACTGTTTCATGCTTAGCTCTCCTCTGGTCATGAAAGCAGGAATAATGCACTTTGTCTGTGTTACACAAACACCAGGTATTTATCAGGTAGAATGTGTGTAATAAACATCTGTTGAACAGAGGAATAAAGGAAGGAAGATAGAGCTAGGGCTCCTCTGCTCTTAAAGCAATACCATTTTTTGCTTTTTTAAAAGTGGTGTTTCTGGGCTGAAGAGATGGCTCAGTGGTTAAAAGAACTTGCTTGCAGAGCCTGTTGGCCTGGGTTCAGTTCTCCAGTACCCACATAAAGCCAGATGCACAAAGTGGTGCATGCATCTAGAGTGTTTTGAAGTAGTAAGAGATGTGCCTATATTCATTCATTCATTCATTCATTCTCCCTCCCTCCCCGCTGCTTGTAAATAAATTAATTAAAATATGTTTCTTTCTGGGCAGAGAGATTTGGGTAGTATATGGTGCGGCCCAGTTGCCTTTCTCATTATGGTTTAGCTAGAATCATTTCTTAGTTTACAAGCAAATGTCTTTAACCACTGAGCCATCTCCCTAGCCTCGGGGATAAGTTTACAAACTCATGGTCATGACTAATAAATTTAGCTAATTTCAGTGGTCATTTGTAACTAAGCCTTAAATCATTATAGTTAATAACATTTACGTAAATTTGTGTTGTATTTTATTTCCTTTTTAGTTCTCTAAATTTGACTTTTTTTTTTTTTTTTTCCTTTTCTCAGGTACTCTCTGCCCTTGACATACTCCAACCTCCACACATTGACTATTTTGAAGAAATGTATCCTAACCAGGGAATGTGAAAGAATGGGGCTTTTTTTTTTTTTTTAATTTAATTTGCTCTTTTAGGACCTTTTGGGAGTTCATGTCTTAAATTATAGTAAATGTCATCCTTGTAGAAGTGGTTGCATGACTAACTCAGGTAACTTTGAAATCCTCCAAAAAAACTGGTAGAGCTTAGTGTTAACAAGATGTCCTATGTAGTGGTATAGGACAGGATGTCTGAACAGATATCTCATCTCCACATAGATTTATGAGATACGATTATTACTTTCCCATTTTGTGAATGAAACCAGTGAGGCAGCCATTAGTAGTAGAACCCAATAAAGTGGTTTTGCCTTAACAGCAGCTGCCTGTCAGTTAAGAAGGTATACTGCCTTTGCTCATAGCACTTACGGTATGGTGAGAATTAAAGCAGTTAAAGCACCGAGTGAATTAATTGCCCGTGTTCCATGAAAGATGGTGGTGGTGGTGGTGGTGGTGGCGAGGAGAGCCGTGACTCGTGTAGTCTTTAGCACACCTCTGAGTTCTTTGCATGTAGAAGCTTATTTCATATTTTCAACAAACCTCTGTGGAAGATATGTTTATTATCATTTTACAGAAGAGTAAACTGAGGCTCAAGAGGTAAGGTACTAGGCCAGGATCAGAGTTACAAAGTGTTGGGATTGAGGTTCAACTCTAGATAGTCTTGACCATAGTATACTTTCAACTCCTGCATATTATGAGTCTCTCCTGTTACTATTACTGTCTAAAAATAGTTTAATGATATAATTAATAATAATAATAACAACAAACTATAAAAGAATGTATGCCAATAGCTTTTGAGACTACATGGAAAAAAAAAAAACTGAGACGTAGATGAGGCCAACTGACATTCCTTGGCAAAATGTCACCAATTCCCATTCTGTACTTAGCTTGATAAAGGTCCCCCCCCCTCCCCCCGGCAGGGTCTCGCTCTAGTCCAGGCTGACCTGGAATTAACTATGTAGTCTCAGGGTGGCCTCTCAAATTCACAGTGATCCTCCTGCCTCTGCCTACCTAATCCTCTGCTGGGATTAAAGGCGTGCACCACCACACCCAGCTAGCTTGATAAAGTTTTAAGTGAAAGACTTAGGTTAGTCATTGAATTTGAAGTCATGGTTGTGCAGTTTATTCCAACTAAGCTTTTTATTAATACTTAGTTACTCAGAATGGAAACAAGTATGATAGATTCGTATTCTGATTCATCAGTGAAATAAATGAAAATCTTCATTCTTGAACAGGTAGGAGGTGATGTCATCCTAGACATTTGTTATACAGTTACTTTTGTGTTGCTGGGACAAAACACCCAACCAAGAGCAGCCGATGGAGGAAAGTTTTATTTTGGCTTATACTCTTAAGGGGATGCTTCATGATTACAGGGGATAGCATGGCATGCATGAGCAGAGGCTGCCCGTCACCTCTGCCACAGCAGGAGAGTGAGCCAAACTAACACTGGCAAGCTAGGGGTCCGCCCCCAGCAATACACTCCCTTCAGCAAGGCTCCACTTCCCAAACTGCCATCAGCTGGGAACCAAGCATTCAAAATACATGAGTTTATGGGGGACATCTAATTCAAAAACACCACATAGCTGGGCGTGGTGGTGCACACCTTTAATCCCAGCACTCAGGAGGCAGAAGTGGGAGGATTGCCATGAGTTTAAGGCCATCCTCAGACTATATAGTGAATTCCAGGTCAACCTAGGCTAGAATGAGACCCTACCTCAAAAAACCAAAATTACCACATAACTGTCTTTATAATTTCTTTAGAAACTGAGTATAGTTAAATACTTCCCCAAAAGGAAGAGAATAGTTAAGATGGATAAAATCAGGAAAGCTGAAGATGAGCAAATTGTCACTGACCCACACTGTTGGAGTAATCTGATAAGCCAAAACTTTTTACTGTCATCCTTGGTGACATTTTAATCCATGAATCCTTTGTAAGATTGATCATTTTGCATAACATAATTCAGTGGACTTGGGGTGCCCTAGACATGCACATTCCAAAGAAAGGACTATCCTTGAGCAGCTCCTAGATGATATCTTTGTATACCTTATACTTTGGGCCAGGCCAAATATTTCTTACATGCCCTTTTCCGCAAAAGTACAAAAGTGGGCCAAACATCAAGGCTCACACCTGTAATCACAGCATCTGGGAAACTAAGACAGGAGAATCTAGAGTTCAAGGCCAGCCTGAGCTACATACCATGTTTAGATAAATCGATACATATACACATATATGTTCATACATACATATAAAGAACAAATTTACCTAAGGTCTAAGCGTGAATGGATTGAGAAGGCTCTTTTCTCTTCAGCTCTAGGTCAGTAGTAGCTACTAAGGTGAGGCAATAACTATGTCATTCTGTAGGCTTCGTGAAGATTGCTGGAGGCCTCACTGGGGAAAACAAAGGTGCTGGTGAGAGTAGGCAGTGCTTGTTCCGTTCGGCAGCAATGTCGTCCTACCCGTAGCCAGGGGCTACCTTCCTTACCCTTCTAGTTGGTAAGAAGGAAATCCACATACTAGAAGGCATTTTGTTGGTGTGTAATACCATTCCTGCCTCTTTGGAAATGAAGTTACCTTCATTTCCTTTTAAATTAGAAGAAATTCCTTTTACTAAATATGAAACTGACTATAGTATATACTGTATCAGGGGTTTCCAACCAGCCTCAGGATTGAGGATTCATCAGATCTCAAGTGACCCAGCAAAACTGTTACTCTCCTGGTTATAGTTTATTATAGCAAAGGACTAGGCGTGGTGGCACACACCTTTAATCCCAGCACTCAGAAGGCAGGGGTAGGAGGATCACTGTGAGTTTGAGGTCACCCCGAGACTACATAGTGAATTCCAGGTCAGCCTGAACTAGAGTGAGACCGTACCTCGGAAAAAAAAAAAAAAGAAAAAAAAAAAAAAACAGCCAAGGAAGAAGGTTCATAGGGCCTGGTATGAGGCTCCAGAATTGTAAAGATGGCATTTAGTTCTGCTAGCCAAAATATGTGATCGCATGAGCAAGTACTACCAGCCGGGAAAGCTCACCCAAGCCTTGGTGTTCAGGGATTGAGTTGTGGGTCAGTTACATATGCACAGAGCCATCCATATAACTAACTATAGCTACTCAGCCTTCTTTCCCCTTTCCCTCTAGAGGTCAATTACAGCAATAACCCAGTGGCCCTGGCATACAGAAATAGGTATTCACTAGGAATTATATTGTAAGCTAAACTATCTGTCATGGCCAAACCTCCATGTATACTACAACACTGTAATCAGACAGATACTCCAGTGGTTTAAAGGTTAATTCCCAGAGGCCATTCCTGAAGACTCTGGAACATAGGAGGTTTGCATAACCCAGGTCTACTAAATTAATCTGTGCTGTACATAAGCCATCTGTGAGGGAAAGTATTTTCATGTAAAAATGAGTATATTAAAAAACACCAAGTATATTTAGGTTCACTTCATTTGAACACTTACCTAATTCATTATATCCATTTTGTCTTATGTTATAGTTCAAACACAAACTTTGTATCAAGGCTCAATTTTGTGTATTTGGGTTTATCATTCCTTTAGAAAAAAAAAAAGTATGAACATCTATAAGGTAGGAATTCTTTTTTTTTTTTTTTTTGGTTTTTGGTTTTTTTCGAGGTAGGGTCTCACTCTAGCCCAGGCTGACCTGGAATTCACTATGGAATCTCAGGGTGGCCTCGAACTCACGGCGATCCTCCTACCTCTGCCGCCCGAGTGCTGGGATTAAAGGCGTGCACCACCACGCCCGGCTCAGGTAGGAATTCTTAATCATTTATTACTGACTATAGTTTGTGTCTGAGAAAACCTTGGTTCATCATGATTTCAAATAGTTAAGGAAGAGAAAGTTAAGATGTGTGTGTGTGTGTGTGTGTGTGTGTGTGTGTGTGTGTGTTTCAAGGTATGGTCTCACTCTAGCCCAGGCTGATCTGGAACTCTGTAGTTCCAGGTTGGCCTCAAACTCAGTGATCTTCCTACCTCTGCCTCCAGAGTGTTGGGATTAAAGGTGTGCATCACCACACTCAGCTAGTAAGATTTTTCTTTTTCTTTTTTTTTTTTAATTTTTATTTATTTATTTATTTATTTATTTATTTATTTATTTATTTATTTGACAGAGAGGGAGAGAGAGAGAATGGGCACACCAGGGCCTCCAGCCACTGCAAACCAACTCCAGACGCATGCGCTACCCTGTGCATCTGGCCAACATGGGCCCCGGGGAATCAAACCTGGGTCCCTTGGCCTTGCAGACAACCACCCCAACTGCTAAGCCATCCCTCCAGCCCAGCTAGTAAGATTTTTTAAACCGTGAATGACATAGGTAGTTTAGTTGCTTTAGTAGCCCATTGTGGCCCTCTTTTTTGTGGGTAGGGGCTTCAAAGTAGGATCTCAGTCTAGCCCAGGCCAACCTGAAACTCACTGTGTAGTCCCAGGCTGGCCTTGAATTCACAGTGATCCTCATACTTCTGCCTCCCACGTGCTGGGATTAAAAGCATGTGCCACCACACCTGGCTTCAGCCCATTTTATTAGCACAATGTCTTTGTGAAATTCATTTCCCCAGAGAATTTCATGAATATTTAAGTGAAGGGCTTTTGGCATAAAATATTCATGGGACCTTCTAACTCTCCATTTGCTTAAATGTTTTACTCTTTTTATTTGGTCTATCATATCAATTTTTAGCTTTTGATTAAAAACTTGGCTTGCTGTTCTTACAGTAATTATTTGACTACAGATGAAAAATTTTTTCAAGCCTAAACTTCAGTATTCTTGTGTTTTCATCTTATAATTTTTTAGATATATGTAGAATTGTGCACAGAAAAAAAAAGGTAAGTATTTTCCTGTGATGTATCACTTGGAAAACCAGGATTCTTTTAACATAAAAATAAGTTATACTGATAGCTGCCATTGGATTATAAAGACTATTCATGAATATAAGATACTGAGGGTTTGTGTTATAGAGCAGCTGATAGATGAAAATAAAAATGTCTTAGCATTTTGTATGTGTGTATATATATGTGTGTGTATTCTGCTTCTTGATTCTTTCAGTATTCCCAAATGAAAAGTTTTCTGTGTTTTGTGCTTCTGTAATACAATTGAATTCATTTTCTATAAGGTGTGTATGTGGGAGGGGTCCCCCTCAGTTTCTCTGAGAAGTAAAAAAAACTTAACCTGAAATATCAGCAAGTTAAAGATTAATAGGACCTGAAGTTCCTGTATGAATGCAATGTAATATACCATTTGTCTCTGTCAGCCACTCCTACAGTATCTCAAAAACATGGCACATGGGGCTGAAGAGACGGCTATTTAAAAAACTTGGCTGGCATAAGTGCACTAACTAGGGCCTGACCAGCCCATCCAGGGCCTTGGATTTTGGACATACACAAGTGAACTCTTTACCCATTAGCTGATGTAAACTCACTTAATCTGGGTTCTTCACTGTTTGAAAAATTGTCTTCAACACAGACTTGCCATATATATACATACCTTTCCACAAAAGTGCATTCTGAGTGTTGAGAGCCCATGTGGTTAATTGTGTGGAGCACTACTAGCTCATGTCATTCACATCTTAACCTTTGTTGTCCATCTCACAGGTTATAAAACTTCATAACAAATGTATGTAAAAAAAATTTCACATTGAAATTATACAAACATTTGATAAAAATAAAACCTTGATGAAAGTCTGAAAAAAAAAAAAACTTGGCTGGGGACTGGAAAGATGGTTTAGCAGTTAAGCGCTTCCCTGTGAAGCCTACGGACCCCATGTTCAAGGCTCGATTCCCCAGGACCCACATTAGCCAGATGCACAAGGGGGTGCATGCGTCTGGAGTTCATTTGCAGTGGCTGGAGGCCCTGGCGTGCCCATTCTCTCTCTCTCCCTCTTTCTCTGTCACCTTCAAATAAATAAATAAAACAAAAAAAATTTTTTTTAACTTGGCCGGAAGCCAGTCATGGTGGTGCACGCCTTTAATCCTAGCACTTGGGAGGCAGAGGTAGGGATCACTGTGAGTTCAAGGCCACCCTGAGACTACATAGTGAATTCCAGGTCAGCCTGAGCTGGAGTAAGACCCTCCCTCGAAAAACTTTTTAAAAAAGTTAAAAATCTTGGCCGGGCATGGTCGCACATGCCTTTAATCCCAGCACTTAAGAAGCAGAGGTAAGAGGATTGCCGTGAGTTCAAGGCCACCCTGAGACTGCATAAGTGAATTCCAGATCAGCCTGGGCTACAGAACCCTACCTCAAAAAAAAAAAAAAAAAAAAAGTCACATCATTACCCATGGCTTTAGATAATGAGTTATTTTTCCTTTTGGAGGGTTGTGTCCATGGATTTTAGGGTGGATAATATTTTGACTTCTAAATACAGTTGCTCCTACTTGTGTAGTCCACAACCAAAATTCAACCATCTAGAGATGGAAGTCATGAAGAAGTTTTATCTGTGGTGAACATGCATAAACTCTATCATTTTCCCCAAACAATCTGTATAGCTACTTCTGTACTATGCATATTGTGTTAGGTATAAGGAATGCAGATTTTTTTGTTTTGTTTTGTTTTGTTTTTTGAGGTAGGGTCTCACTCTAGCCCAAGCTGACCTGGAATTCACTATGGAGTCTCAGTGTGGCCTCGAACTCACAGCAATCTTCCTACCTCTGCCTCCCAAGTCCTGGGATTAAAGGTGTGTGCCATCACACCTGGCTCTAATGCAGAAAAATTTTAAAGTATATTAGAGGGACTGGGAAATACAGCTCAGTGGTTAGAGTATTTGTTGGGCATGTATAAGGACCAGATTTTTTTTTAAAGCATATAGGACAATCTCTGAAGTTATATGCTTATATCATTCCACTTATGTAAAAACACTTGAGACTTTGTGGAGTTTGGTATCTGTTTGGGGGTCTGGAACCAATTCCTTGGAGATAATTGAGAGATGACTATATAACATGGAAAGATTTCTTTTTGCATGTGTGTGTGTTCATATGTATACATGTGGATGCCAAAGGACAACCTTAGGTGTTGTTTTTCAGGAGAACTGTCTACCTTTTTTTTGAGACAGGGCTTTTCATTGGCTTGGAATTTGCAATTAGGCTAGAATAGCTGGTCATCGAGCCCCTTCTATCTCCATTTCCCCAGTACTGGAATTATAATTGTATGTGTACTACCTTGTCCTGTATTTTTGTGTTGGTTCTGGGAATTAAATTCAGGTCCTTACGCTTGTGAGGCAAGCACTTTTCTGACTGAGCTCTCCTCCAGTCTTTAATGGTGTGTGGGGAGGCGGGGCGGGACATGATTGTGCCACAGCACACGTGTGGATGTCAGAAGACAACCTCAAGGGTCAGTCCTCACCTTCTTTCTACTTGTTTGAGGCAGGGCCTCTTGTGTCCCACTGCAAAAGTCAGGTCCTCATGCTTGTATAGCAAGCACTTTACCCACCGAGTCATCTCATCACCCTTGAATGATGTGGTTTTTTTTTTTTTTCTGTTTCTTTTTAAATATTTTATTTATTTATTTGAGAGAGAGAGGAAGAAGCAGAGAGAATGGGCACACCAGGGCCTCCAGCCACTGCAAACAAACTCCAGACGCATGTGCCATCTTGTGCATCTGCTTCATGTGGGTCCTGGGGAATCGAACCGGGGTACTTAGGCTTCGCAGGCAAATGCCTTAACCACTAAGCCATTTCCCCAGCCCTGAATGATGTTTTTTGGATTGTAGGGGTTTTGTTATTGTTGTTGTTGGTCATGTGACTTTCATTAACACATGCACATTATTTGTCTTCTGGTTTGTTGAAGCAGTAAGTCAAACCACACTTGCCACAATAAAGTCTGTCAAAGTGGTTGGACATAAAAACTTGAGTATCACATTCATCAGAAGGGCACTCGACAAAGGCAACTAATTTTGCCATTCTTGGATGCCTTGTAATATTTCAGGACAGCCAGCTTGAACCACCTTTCTTTTATGCTTATTTTTCTTTGGAGTGTTATATTTTGGCTTACAGTCTCAAAGGGAAGCTTTCTGATGGCAGGGAAAAGCATGTCATGAACAGAGGCTGGACAGAAGTCCAAAGCAGGTAGAAAATAGCAGCAGGAGAGTGAGCCAAGCTCTGGCAAGAGGGACCTGGCTGTGACACCTGATGTAGCCAACTTCATGTTGCTGGATGAACATCCTAACTAGGCACAGTTAAGAGGAGGAAGAGATTCATTTCAAACTTATAGATCCAGGGGAAAGTTCCATCAGTGGTGGAAAAAGCTGCTTCCATACAATGCAAGCAGAGAGAAACAACCAAATAGCCCAAAAGTAGCAAGCATTAACAAGCAGCAAACAGCAGGGTCCCAGCAGAGCTCAGACTGCTGCTCTGCATACCTTTTGGCTGGAAATCAGATACACCCCCAGTGACACCTCTTCCAGCCAGGTGGCTATAGATACAAGTTACAAGCTTTAACAATCACCTGAGTCTATGGGGAACCCACATTCAAACTACCACATTTTACCCCTGGCCCTCAACAGACTCATGACTATTTCATATTGTAAAGTGTCTCTTCACTGTGAGTCCTGTAAAAATCAAAACAAGTTACATACTTCCAACAATTAATGATGCAGAGTAAACATTTACATTGCTATAAGGTATCATGAGAGACTGGACCAATGCAAAACCAGTAGCCATTAGGTAAACATCAAACATCTGCAGTTAAAATTCAACGTCCATAGCCAGTGTCCAGTGACAATAGTCTTTGGATTGCCAATTCCACCCCACCAGCTGGGCTTAGTAGCTGGGGAAAACTTCTATCCCAAGCCAGCAGTGCTCCATGGTAGCCCTTGCACAGCCCTGGTATATCTAAAACATCTTTGTGTTTCCGTTGTAAACCATAGTCCATCTTCAATTCTATACACTGGCCTTTTCAGCCTTTATTCCTATGCCTCATCTCAGCAGAGGCTCCTAGAACCATGTGTACTTCATGGCCCACTCCATGCATTTTTCATGCTTCTGAAACCAATACCAGGTGTGCAGGACACAGCCATATTGTTAACCCACAGATGAAATAAATCATGACCTTGAAGAGCAGGTTTCTTCCTTTCAAAAGAGTTTCCATTTTTGCCATTCTTTTCTTGGTGGGAATTACCTCAGGTACCCTTTCCATTGTTTCAAGGTAAAGTAGTTGGGCCATCCTCCTTAAGGAAGCTAATGTGCTGGACAATAGCAGCTTCAGTAACCTAAAACCAATCTCCGTGCCTGTAATTTTAAACTTGTTTGAATTTTTCTAGCCTTAAATTATATATTTTTTTAGTTCTTTACCTTCCACCAAACATCCCAGCCCACACTTAAAATTCAGCCTTGCTTAAACTTTCCAAGCATGGGTAGAAGAACCTAGGCTTTATGCCAGTATCCCAATTTCAAGAAAGTTCTCTGCTTGCTATCTTTCCTTCTCCTTTGAAAGTTCATAAGCCTACACAATTCTCTCTGCAATAAGCATTTTCAAACTCTCACCAGAATATCCCTTAAAACTTGCCTTACCATTTGGTAGAGCTTCTGTAGCAAGACCATACACATTCCTCTTCCAGTATACAAGTTCCAAAAAAACAAAATCCACATGATCAGATTCATCTCACCCCACTCCTGGTACCAAATTTCTGTTGTAGTCAGCTTCACATTGCTTGGATGAACATCCAAACCAGACACAGTTTAGAGGAAGAAGGAATTTTTTTTTTCCCAAGCTTACAGTTCCAGGAAGAAATTCCATCAGTGGTGGGAAAAAACGGCTTGCACATATCCAAGCAGAGAGAAATGACCAAACAGCCGAAAAGCAAGAAACTTGAACAAGCAGTGAACAGTAGGGACCCAGAAGAGCTCAGGCTATTCTACATACCTTTTGGCTGAAAAGCAGATCCACCCCAGACACACATTAGGGTTGGATACCAGGATCCACCCCAAGCAGCTAGAAATCCAGGTTATAAGCTTTAATAAAACACCTGAGTCTATGGGTGTCATACATTCAAACTACCACAACACCCCTATGCCTGTCCCCAGAAACACATCTCTTCAAGCAAGGCTCCACCTTCCAAATTGCTACCAGTTGGGGACCAAACATTCAGAACACATGAGTTTACAGGTAACATCTACTTCAAACCACTATATTCCACCCCTGGCCCATAAACTGATGGCCTAACTGTGATGTAAAATTTTAAAAGTCCCCATAGTTTTTTTATCAATTTCAATATTGTGCAAACATCCCCTAGTCTAAGATCTTTTAATTGTGAGCCTGTAAAACCAAAAACACATACTGGCACAGAGTAAATATTCACACTGCAAAAGATGGCATTGCGATGAAAAGATTGAACCAATGCAAGATCCAAAACAGAGTAACGTCACATCTTGTAAGATCCAAGTCTGACATCTGTACCTAGTGACCAAGTCTGTGAAGTTCCAATTTCTTCTCTTTAGCTGGGCTGTATGGGAAAACTACATACCACACTGGCAGCTCTCCTTGGCAGCTATCCCACCGTCCTGGCATGTCAAAAAGTCCAAAGGTCTATGCCACAACCCACAATTCATCCTCATGGCTCCATTGGACCTTCACACAGAGACTCCAACAACCCTGTCACTCACATCACCCGGTGGCCATTTCCAAAAAAACCAAGCCACATTGCAAATCTAATGACCCTTTCTTTTCTGCATATGTTATACTCCCTTGGTGCCAGGTGGGCTGCCACATTTGTTAATCCATGAGCATAATAAAGCCAACTTTGAAGAACAGGACACTCCATCATCCTTTCTACTGTCCTAGTGCAAAACAGCTAGTCCAATCTCAGTGGTGGTAATCTTTCAAACAATTGCAGTTTTCATCTTCAGCCCAAAGTTTCATTTCTTTCTGTGCCACATCCTGCTCACACCATCCATGTCTTCTACATTCACCCCTGCTCAAGTTCTCAGGACATGGGAAGAACACAGCCAGACTCTTACAAACTGTTTATAGCCTCTAGAAAGGCAAAGTTCTTTCTTCCCCTCAGAAGCCAGGCCTGCGCAGTCCACAGTTCTTTCTGCATTCAGATTTTTCAACTCTAACCAGAATGGTCTACCAAACTCTACTTACAGCACTGCAAAGCATCTCTTAGGTTTCATATCCTTCCATAGTCCTCCCACAAATCAGTTCCGAAAGGCCAAAAGCCAGTCAGTCAGGTTTCTAGAAGCAGCAACTACTCCACTGGTACCAGTTTTCTGTTAGTTACCTGCTTATGGCTGGGATAAAGCACCCAGCTAAAAGCAGCTAATAGGAAGGAATTTTTGTGTGTGTATGTGTGTTTGTAATTTTTTTTTATATTTTTAAAATTTTTTTATTTTTCTTTTTTTAAGATTTCTTTTTATTTATTTATTAGAGATGGAGGGGTAGAGAGAGAGAGACTGAGAGAATGGGCACTCCAGGGCTTCTAGCCACTGCAAATGAACTCCAGACGCATGCACCACCATGTGCATCTGGCTTACGTGGGACCCGGAGATTCAAACCTGGGTCCTTAGGCTTCGCAGGCATGCGCCTTAACCGCTAAGCCCTCTCCAGCCCACTTTTTATTTTTTTTAATAGTTCTCTTTAAAAAAAAAAAAAAGCTTATTTTTATTTATTTATTTGTTAGAGACAGAGAAAGGGGGAGGGGGGTCACACCAGGGCCTCTAGCCACTGCAGACAAACTCCAGACACATGCGCCACCATGTGCATCTGGTTTATGTGGGACCTGGAGAATCAAACCAGGGTCCTTAGGCTTCACAGGCATGTGCCTTAACCGCTAAGCCATCTCTCCAGCCCATTATTAGTAATTTTTATTTTATATTATTGTGCAGTAATATCTATTTTTCAAAAGATACTGAAACGGTAATAAAAAATAATAATTATATCAATGCCTACCAAAAACTCAGCTTGAGGGGCCAGGCGTATTAGCGCACACCTTTAATCCCAGCACTCAGGAGGCAGAGGTTAGGAGGATTGAAGTAAGTTTGAGGCCACCCTGAGGTTACATAGTGAATTCCAGGTCAGCCTGGGCTAGAGTGAGACCCTACCTCAAAAAACCAAAAAAAAAAAAAAAAAAAAAAAAATTAAAAGACTAATGGAGGGAGGGAAGGGATATGACAGAGAGCAGTTATAAAGGAGAAAGTTGGGGAGGGGAGGGGAAGGAAATACCATGGTTTGTTGTCTGTAAGTATAGAAGTTGTCAATAAAATATGTATATAGATATAGATATTTTAAAAAGAAGAAGCCAAGCATGGTGGCGCACGCCTTTAATCCCAGCACTCAGGAGGCAGAGGTAGAAGGATCACTGTGAGTTCAAGGCCACCCTGAAACTACAGAATGAATTCCAGGTCAGCCTGGGCCAGAGTGAGACCCTACCTCGAAAAAAAAAAAATTCAGCTTGGGGTTGGAAATAGGACTGATTATAACTTTACATATCTGCCTACAGAAAGAAACTTACATCCCAAGTCAGATATGGAAGTGGTAATGAGTTCTGCCATGACCTCTGTATCTTCTGGCTTTTTGTTTTCATGATTTTCAGTCTTACCGTGTCAGCCTAGGAAGTGTATTATTTGATCATCATAAAGATTGTGTATTTTTCTGAGCTGATGTGTTAGCTTTAAATGGATTACATTTTTCATTTTGTTCTTTGTGTTTCTTTCTATTAGGAAATCTGTGTGAAAGCGGCTTGACACTTAATTACTTTTAGCCTACTGAAATTTAATCCCAGAGAACCCACCAGTTCTAATTGTTGGATTGGAAAACAGTGTTTATTTTCCTTCAGTCACTCTATGCAGTGCACATAAATAGGCTCCTCTTACAAACTACCAGATGCTTACTGGGTTGGAAATAAATACTAGTTTGTTTTTAGAAAAGCTTATTTTTAGCCAGAGACATAACCTTGCCATTTTATTGAAAAGAAAATGTGTGGTGTGGGTTTTCTGTGCTGGAAGCAGTCCCACCTGAACTTGTTGGGGATGTCTACCTGGGTGACATGGACATGCGTCATGTGTGTTGAGACTGTCCTGGGTTTTACCCATGTCCTAATAATAATAATATATCTTTCAGTCTCAGAAGCATTTCTATTTGGATGATAGGTTTGTTTGGGTTTTGTTGTGGTGGTGTGCTTGTTTGTTTTAAGACAGAATCTTACTATGTAGCTCAGGCTGACCTTGAACTCAGTCCTCTCCCTCAGACTCCCAAGTGCTGGACAGACAAGTACCATGAGCAGCTATGGGATGATAGGTTTGGGTAGGGCAAGCAAAGTTTAAAGATAGCAATTTCAGCCACTTAGAATCTCTGATGCTATGAAATAGCTAGTCCTCAGAGAATCCAGAAGTCAGTGAAGATATAAGAACAAACAAGCCAAGCGCATATAGGATGGACTTTCTTCTCCAGCAGCAATATGTGAAAGGGCCAAAAATATACATTCTGGGAGCTTTAAAGATTCTTATATTGTAAGAATTTTCATACTGATTTAGTCTATAAACATAAGTGTTGCTCTTCTTCCAAAACTAGTAATATTTGTTTGCTTTGTTTGGCATTGTTTTTTCCAGTATTTACAATAATAGTGCCTGGCTTACAGTAGGTACAAAATCAATATTTTTAAATGAGCAAATGAAAGGTTTTAATCTAGTGTAAAGTACAGTCACACAAATAATGGCTATACTACAGGTTGAGAAGTATGGTGATTAAGACAGAACCGGAGGCTGGGCATGGTGGTGGTGCATGGCTGTAATCCCAACACTTGGAAAGAAGAGGTAGGAGAATCAGAAGTTGAAAGCCAGCCTGGGCTACATGATAGTTTAAAAAAAAACAAACCCACAGCATCCTGAATTTCCTGAGAAGTCTAATTTTCTCTCTCCCATTTCAGTTTTTAAGGTGTATTGTTTTAAAGGCCTTTTGATTTGATGATTTACCATCCTGTCTCTTTACCTCTGAAGCTTAGGACAAAAATATAGACAAAACCAAGAAAAAGTTAGCAGATAAGATCCCTAATTTAGCTACTCTTTTGCCAGTATCTAATCAGCCTTATTCATTCATTTAGCCAAACATTTAATATGGCTAGGTGTATGACATTGTGCTAATTTTTGTGAAAACAAACTTGTAAAAAAATTAAATGTCCACCCTGAGACTACCTGAGTGAATTGCAGGTCAGCCTGGGCTAGAGACCTTATCTTGAAAAACTAAAAAAAAAAAAAAAAAAAAAAAATTCCGTAGTGTTTCTTTCATATATCCATACAATATAACCCTTTTTACATAGCTGTTCAAATTAAAATAACAATGTGAAATAATGTTAATAAATGCCACATCTATGTGCACAATAGAGTATCCATTCTATAATTGTGAACAAATGGATAAAGCATGAGGTCACATCATAGGTCTAGAAGAGACAGATCCTTTTACATAGATCACCATTTATTTCATCAGCTGTCCTAGAAAGTATGCTGGAACAAACTTCTTTTATATGTCTGTGCTGGACTCTTTATTTGCAAACAGCGAGAGAGAGGAAGAGAATAGGCACGCCAGAGTCTCTAGCCACCATAAATGAACTCCAGGTGCATGTGCCATTTTGTGCATCTGGCTCTACGTGAGTACTGGGGTATTGAACCCAGATTGTCAGGCTTTGCAATAAAGTATCTTTAACTGCTGAGCCATCTCTCTAGCCCTGGATTCATTCTTATACTTTTGTTCTCCATATATATGAATTCTCTCTGCCTTTCAGAACTGTTTCTGCCTCTCTCTCTCTCTTTTGTTTGTTTTCTCAGATAGGGTCTCACTCTAGCCCAGGCTGACCTGGAATTCACCTATGTAGTCTCAGGCTGGCCTTGCCTCACAGGAATCCTCCCTCGTCTGCCTCCCGAGTGCTAGCCTTAAAGGTGTGTGCCACTACACCCTGATTTTTATTTTTAATATTTTTAAAGAAATTATTTTTATTTGTTTATTAGAGACAGGAGGCAGGGAGAGAGAGAATGGGCGTGCCAGGGCCTCGCCACTGCAAATGAACTCCAGATGCATGTGTCACCGTGTGCATTTGGCTTACATGGGACCTGGAGAAGTGAACTTGGGTTCTTAGGCTTCACAGGCAAGCACCTTAGCCACTAAGCCATCTCTCCAGCCCTATTTTTAATATTTTTATTTATTTATTTGCAAGCAGAGAGGGATAGAAGAGAGACAGAGAATGGGCATGACAGGGCCTCCAGCTGCTGCAAATGAACTCCAAAGGCATGCACCTTTTTGTGCATCTGGCTTTTACGTGTGTACTGGGGAATCAAATCCAGATGAAGTCCCTAGCCTTCAGTGAATGGCAGCGGTGATGCGTAGCGCTAAGTGGGTAAGAAGCAACTGCAGACTAGTGCGTTGATAGGCCCACCCTGCCCTCTAAATACCTCTGTGTGTGTCTGCAGCACTAGTAACAATCTGGCTAAATGATGTCATTCGTGCAGTTTCCCAATGAATCAGACTGGTGTAAATGCTTTCAAGTTCTTTGGGACAGAATAACATTTAGAACTAAGTTGTCTGGACATAGAAGTAAATTTCTCAGGCCTTTTATTTAACTGGTTAGTCTAACTTGAGGTTTGTTGACTTTTGGAGAATATTGTTATATTGGGAGTAAGATGTATGTTGTAGTTTATATGACTGGTAATATGAGCCCTTTAAATGGACTAAGATAACTGGAAGAATTTGACTTTTCATGGGGGAACATTTTAGAATGAATATGTTCCTAATGTAAGTAGAGGCTCATTTTTCAATTTTTTTTATACTCAGAGAAAAAAATGTCTAATCTAGTCACTATGGTTCCTATTCTTTAGATTTTTATTGACAAATTCCATAATTGTAGACAATAACCCATGGTAATTCCCTCCCTCCCCTGACTTTCCCTTTTGAAATTCTACTCTCCATCAGTGTTCTTTGGGTTTTTTGGAGGCCCTGGAGCTCAGGTTGCCCTGGAACTCACTCTGCAGCCCAGGCTAGCCTCAAACTCATGACAGTCCTCCTACCTCGGCCTCCTGAGTGCTGGTCTTATAGCATGAGCCACCACATTTGGCTGTTCCTTGGCTCTCTGGAATTGCGTTAGCGGGTGACAGCAGTGATGACCAGGCTCTGCCATCCCCGGAGCAGACACAGAGCTTATTCTTGCTTCTCCAGTGCACTTTGTGAAGAAGGCTGAAGTTTGAAGAAACTGTCTTGTTTTTTGGTTTTTCAAGGTAGGGTCTTTTTTTTTTTTTTAACTTATGTACACAGTGTATACAGTTCAAGGTAGGGTCTTGTTCTATCCCAGGCTGACCTGGAATTCACTGTGTAGTCTCAGGCTGGCCTTGAACTCACAGCAATCCTCCTACCTGTGCCTCCTGAGTGGTGGGATTAAAGGCGTGCCATGCCACCACGCCCAGCAAAGGCTGAAGTTTAAAATAATATTTGCTCCAGGATACTCTTAGTGACAGAGGCCCATCCAACAAGCTCTGGGCTGTGACTCTGCAGAGTGACAGCTGTCCTGCTTGCTTGCTTTTCTTACTGGTGGTAGAATTGATTTTTTTTAAGTCACTTTTAAATTGCGATTGAGGTAGTTTTAATTTTTGACATTCTATACAACAAATTAGTTGCATTCAAAAGAAAAAGGATTTGCCTTTGCCTGGGAAAGAGATGTCATATTTAAGCACTAACAAAATGACCTTTTATTCCATTGATTTCTGCAGAGAAGCACAGGCATGCTTTGGAAAAGGTCAGTGCTTCTAATTGAAGCACACACTGATTTTTTTTTTTTTTTCCCAGCTGCAAAGGCACTGAGCTTTTTGTTACAAAGATGATGAGGAGGAGATTTAGGCTGACCAGTTGTTACAAGAGAACACAGGTCTCTGTCTGACATGGGGCTATTTTTCTTCATGTGGAAACCATTGTTTGAAATCAACATTACCCACAAACCAAATTCTCTTTCTCCACGTATTTAGTGCCTTCACTTTTATTTCAGTTCAGATAATTTTTTTATTTTTAAAAAATATTTAGGAGCTAGAGGCACAATCCTAGCACTTGGGAAGCAGAGGTAGGAGGATCATTGTGAGTTCAAGGCCACTCTGAGAGTACATAGTGAATTCTAGGTCATCCTGACCTAGACAGTGACCCTACCTCAAAAAAAAAAATATATTTTAGGCGACTGGAAAGATGGCTTAGTGGTTAAGGCACTTGCCTATGAAACCTAAGAACCCAGGTCCAATTCCCCAGAACTCATGTAAGCCAAATGTGCATGGTGGCGCATGTTTCTGCAGTTCATTTGCAGTGGCTGTAGGCCCTGCACATGATGCACCCATTCTTTCTATCTCATAAATGAAAAACTAAAATATTTTTTAGGGCTGACGAGGTGGCTTAGCAGTTAAGGCACTTGCCTGTGAAGCCTAAGAGATCCAGGTTCAATTCCCTAGGACCCACATAAGCCAGATGCACATGGTGATGCATATGTCTAGAGTTCATTTGCACTGGCTAGAGGCTCTGGCGCCCCCATTCTCTGTCTCTCAAATAAATAAATATATGTATATGTTTAGGGGCATGCATCACTTTTTGCATCTGGCTTTACGTGTGTGGCTGGGCAATCAAACCTGGCATGCAAACTTTGCAAGCAAGTGCCTTTAACCACTGAGCTAGCTCCTTAGCCCTCAGGATAAGATAATTTATGATCAGAGATCTAGGTTGAAATTTCCTTTTCTGTGGACTTGATTTTAGAAAGAGGCGTAGGAGGAGAGATTTTAATAACTCTCACATTTTTTGTGGATGCAGAATTTTCTTCTTTGAATCAGGAATGTCGGGATTTCAGAATTAGTATTTCAAGTGGGCTTAAGCATGTGGTAACTGTCATTCGTATACCTGCTGTTGAAGAGAATCCGTGGCTTGGGGTCTTACTATGCTGTAGTATGCATAAATTTGCTGTGTCATTTGGGAAAGTCACTGGCTATCCTGTTTATTTCAACATATATCACATCTATATTTGAGACAGGATTTCATTATGTAGCCCAAACAGATCTCAAACTCACAGCAGTACCCCTGCCTCAGCCTGGGCTAGAGTGAGACCCTACCTTGAAAATAATTTTTAAAAACATAAAAAAGAAAGAAATGTAAAAATGATAACCAAATCTACTTAGTAAATATTTGGTACTGTAATGTTTACTATTGTAAATATTAACTATTTAAAATTGTAAGATTTCTTTTTTTGCTTGTTTTTTCAAGGTAGAGTCTCACTTCTAGCCCAGGCTGACCTGGAATTCACTATGTAGTCTCAGGGTGGCCTTGAACTCATGGCAATCCTCCTACCTTAGCCTCCCAAGTGCTGGGATTAAAAGGATATGCCACAACACCAGGCATTTTCTAAAAATCTGGCTTAGTGTTGGTTTCTGTCCAATATAAGATGTAAATAGAATGATCAGTTTCCATTACGTGAACCCAGTAGAGTGTTTAAGGATTAAGATTAGGTTTTCAGAGCTTTCTGCTCATATTCATTGTATAGGAAGTAATTTGATACAATAGGTATTAATTTTCTCTGCCCAACTAAACCCAGTTAAGTAGAGTTATTTTCTTGTATGAAAACTTTCATCCGGGCTAGGAAGATGGCTTAGCAGTTAAGGCCCTTGCCTGTGAAGCCTAGGGACCCAAGTTTGATTCCCCAGAACCCACATAAGCCAGATGCACGTGGTGGTGCATAAATCTGGAGTTCTTTTGCAGTGGCTAGAGGCCCTGGTGCACCCATATTCTTCCTCTCTCTCTCTCTCTCTCTCTCTCTCTCTCACACACACACACACACACACACACACAAATAAATAAAAATTTTAAAATATTTTCTTTAAAAAGCCTTCAGTGGGCTGGAAAGAAGGCTTAGCAGTTAAGGCGCTTGCCTGCAAAGTCTAAGGACCCAGGTTCAATTCCCCAGTGCCCATGTAAGCCAGATGCACTGGTGGCACATGTGTCTGGATTTCATTTGCAGTGACTAGAGGCCCTGGGTCCTTAGGCTTGGCAAGCAAGCACCTTAACCACTAAGCCATCTCTCTAGCCCCTAAAATGGGTTTTAAAAACCTGTTAAAAGTTCCTTCCAACTCAGTTGGAATTTAATTTTTTTTAACTTTCTGCTTTCAAGAGAGTCCCTGTGGAGCCGGGCGTGGTGGCACACACCTTTAATCCCAGCACTCTGGAGGCAGAGGTAGGAGGATCACCATGAGTTCGAGGCCACCCTGAGACTATATAGTTGTCAGCCTGAGCCAGAGTGAGACCCTACCTCGAAAAACAAAACCAAAAAAAATAATAATGATAAAAGAGAGAGAGTCAGAGAGTTACTGTAGTTGAAACAACTTGCTCTTCACACCAGCTCTTTGAAGCACCTGTTTCAGGTAAAGCCTGAAAAAAAAAAAGGCCATGACCTTGCAGTGCCTGGCAGTACCTACCCAAGACCCTCATAACAGCAGGAAAGGATGATGATGTCAGGTAAAAGAGAGACTGATTGCTTATTGAGAGGGGGAGGGGTATAATGGAGAGTGGAGTTGCGAAGGGGAAAGTGAGGGGGGAGGGAATTATCATGGTTTATTGTCTATAATTATGAAAGTCAATAAAAATTTTTTAAAGAAAATCTTTTTAATCTTTCCTCCTCTGTTAGAGGATAATATCGAATAACTACAAAGCCACACCTAGTCTGAGTTTCTGAAATGCCTCTGAACTCCATTGTCATTGTCATCTCCTGAACAGCTTCACCTGACCATTAGCCACTTGACACACTCAGTCCAGGTGAGGGTTTAAGGAAACTCGTAGAACTGTATTTGATCTTTCTGTCCTATCTCACTGTTGTGACTTTATTTCCATTTCTCAAGGTTGCAGGACACCAGGATGCATGTGTCCCATGGAGAACTAGAGGTTTCAGAAGCCATTATAAGTATATCTTGCTTGCCTTAATTGGAGGATATGGGGAATCAGCGAGGCTGTTAGCCACTTCACAGAGCAGCTGGGTCTCCTGCTAGCCACTCAATTTCAGAGCAGTACCTCACAGAACTCAATAGACACGGTAGCACAAGTCTGCATTCTAGTATTTATCCCCTACTTATATTGCTTTGCTCTCTGTACATGTCATCATTAATTAGTAATATCACTAAATTACACAATTGGCTATGGATTTAATAATCACATGTTTAATTCCTCTTATTGATACATCAGTTAGAGGTATAAAGAAAGCCAAGTGATAGAGAACAGTTGCACCAGGCCTGCTTGCTGATGCAAACCTGGGACCCCTATATGTAATTGGGAGGCTGAGGCGGGAGGATCACAACCTCAAGGCCTCCCTGGGCAACTTTCCAAGACTCTACCTCAAAAAGTAAAAAGGGCTGAGGTACAGCTGAGTGACAGAACACTTGTCTAACATGTAAGGCATTAGGCAAAGTACTGCAAATAAATAAATAAATGGTGAAGTTGAAATAGTATTTTTCCAAAGGAAATGGCGTTTACATGAATAAGCAAAGTTTGAGAGTTTTTATTTCTTTAAAGATTTTGTTTTTTATTTATTTGAGACAGAGAGTAAGAATGTGCCACCATGTGCATCTGGCTTACGTGGGACCTGGAGAATCGAACCTGGGTCCTTAGGATGTGTAGGCAAGCACCTTAACTGCTAAGCCATGTCTCCAGCCCTATTTTTATTTATTTATTTAATTTATTTATTTTTTAATTTTCTGAGATAGGGTCCCACTGTAGCTCAGGCTGACCTGGAATTCACTATGAACTCTCATGGGTGGCCTAAACTCACAGAGATCCTCTACCTCTACCTCCCGAGTGCTGGGATTAAAGGCGTGTGCCTCCATGCCCGGCTGAGAGTTTTTAGTGCATAATTCTGTTTTGTTTTTACATATGTGGAAAAGTTTGGGGGTATTTGTTTATGTTTTATAAATTTTTTAATATTTTTATTTATTTATTTGAGAGAGAGAGAGAGAATGGGCACACCAGGGCCTCCTGCCACTGCAAATGAACTCCACATGCATGTGCCACCTTGTACATCTGGCTTACGTGGGCCCTGGGGTATCAAGCCTTGAACTGGGTCCTTAGGCTTCACAGGCAGGAGCTTGACCACTAAGCCATCTCTCTCCAGCCCTTGTTTATGTTTTATATGCATGTGTGGGTTTTGTTTTAATTTGGAACAAGTGGAGTAGTCAGTTACAAGATCCTAATCTGATAGCTGGTTCTTACTTACCGCTCTGAGCTTGACTGAGAAACCCCTTCTGGTTACAAATAGCTCTTGGCCAGAACCAGGAAGGTGCAGTATGGAAATTCTCTCAGGTCTCAGTGATTACTGTTCATGATTGTTCCTTGAGTTTATAGTCTGTATAAAACCAACCATGTAAATAGTTAATAAAAATTAGCTGGGCTTGGTGGCACACGCCTTTAATCTTAGCACTCAGGAGGCAGCGGTAGGAGGATCACCGTGAGTTAGAGGCCACCTTCAGACTAGTGAATTCCAGGTCAGCCTGAGCTAAAGTGAGACCCTACCTTGAAAAACAAAAACAAATAAATAGTTACTAAAAATTATACATCCTGTAGAGATTTTTTTTTTTTTTTTTTGGTTTCTTGGTCATTTTGCATGTGAACTCTGAAGAAGTGTGACTATCGTGGAGTTCCAGGAAAAAAAAAAAATGTATGAGGGGCTGGACAGATTGCTCAGCCAATAAAGGTACTTGCTTGCAAAGCCTGCAGGCCCTTGTTCAATTCCCCAGTACCCATATAAAGCCAGATGCACAAAGTTGTACATGGGCCTGGAGTTTGTTTGCAGAGGCAGGAGACCCTGCCATGCCTATTCATTCTCTCTCTCTCTCTCTCTGTGCATGTGTGTGTGTAAGTATAATAAGTATTTTTTTAAATATATGAAACTGCATTAATAAGGAATGCATAGTCAGGTGTGGGGACACTTAAAATCCTAGCACTTGGAAGGCTGTGTCCAAGGCCAGGTCTACAGAATGAGGACCTGCCTCAAAAAAATGTGAGGGAGGGAGGGAGGAACTGAGCATTCTTCTCCTTGGTAGTGATATTCTTTTTTTTCCTTTTCACATCACATTAGCTTAAAAGAGCTGTGTTGTGTGGTTCTTGAGTTCTTCTTTTACTTAAATTCTCCCACCGCTGACCCAGAGACTTGGAAGAATAGGAACATAGCCATAACATTCTTGACAAAGGTCATGGACTTGATTTCAGGGAGTTCTGACTTCAAATTCTGATTCCCCTCCCACACTTGCTAGTTTTTAATCTTGAGAGAGTTACTTGCTACTCCTCCCTGATGGTTTGATGGCTTTCTCAATGAGAATGGAGAC
This sequence comes from Dipus sagitta, assembly GCA_036346955.1. NCBI lineage: Eukaryota > Metazoa > Chordata > Mammalia > Rodentia > Dipodidae > Dipus > Dipus sagitta. The sequence goes on from CM070778.1 coordinate 54,414,589, forward strand.
AGTATTCTTCCTCATAAGGGAATGAGTGACTCGTACGTAAGACATTGGCATAGCACCTGACACTGATACTTAATAAACTCATTACTGTTCCTCCTCCTCCTTATGCCAGTGATGATAATAGCTACCACCTCATCCCACTGCCCTTTGTGCCTGGCATATGTGATTCTAAACCCCTGTGTCTAGATCTTATTTTATAAGTGCAGAAACAGAAATTATTTAACTTGTCTAATGTTATCAAGCTAGTAAGTGGCAGAGTCAAGATAGTAACCCTGGTCATTTTGATTCTACATTTCTCTGCCTCCCACTGCTAAATCCATTTAATGTCTCATTTTAAAAGATCAGTTACCAGGCCTTTTCCCTTCTGAAGTATAATTATTTTGCTCATAGCCTGTCTTGTGATTTTATGTTTCTGAGGTTTATCTTGTCTTTTCAGAGACAGTGTGGCTAAGAACCTACACTAGCACCACCTCTTGGCATACACTAGCAGTGATCTGTGACTAGTTCTTTACCTGTCTAAACTCCTTTGCTCTTCTCTGCAATGGGAACAGAGGACAATAGGACTTCCTTCTCAGAATACATGGGAGTAGATGAAGCAAAATAAAGTTGGACATCTGTCACAGAGAAAATGTCAAATATCACCTATCTTAGTGATCAAGCTTCTATGTCCATTAAAATAGTTTTACTTTTTGACTTTCTCACTATTGGATCTTTAAAAATATTTATTTGTTTGTTATCTATTTGAGAGAGAGAGAAAATGGGCACACCAGGGCCTCTAGCCACTGCAAACAAATTCCAGACACATGTGCCACCTTGTGCATCCAGCTTTTTGTAGATACTGGAGAATCAAACCTGCGTCCTTTGGCTTTGCTGGCAAGTGCCTTAACCACTAAACCATTTCTCCAGCCCAACTATGTGATTTTTCTACATCATTATCAATCTTTTTCTGTCCTCTTGACTGTGGCTATGCATTCATCCATCCTTCTTCTCTTGTCACTGAGTCAGCCTGCTTTCTACACCCACTTGGTACCCAGTCAGTATTTACTGATGCTAATAATGATGGTTAAACAAAGATGCTCTTGGCGTCAGTCCTGCAGTCTCTGAGACTGCTTGAGTAATCATGACTTCCTAAGAACAGGAAAGAACTCAGTCATCTTACTCGTAATTAAAGGTCAGAATTCCATGTCAGCATTTGTTTCTGCAGTGATTGTGTAGCTTCCCCCCCCCCGTAGATTATCTTTGACCATCAGGGCAGTCAGGATTTCTGGCATGAAACTTCTTGTTCCTGCATTCTTAAATTACTACCTAAAATAGATGCAGCATCATGGAGGTGTGTTTGGCAGACATTGATCATAGTTCACATTTGTTTTAATTGGAGCAAGAGGTCAGGGGAGGCTTAACATTGAGGTGGTGTTGACCACCGGGCCCTACATGGGTTTTCTAATCTTCTCACCATAATCTTTTTTATATCAGAGAAAATTATAGCGACCTGTTCTTAATTTCAAGCCCTCTTTTTTCTGCCTTTCTGTTACAACCTTATTTCCTTGATCCTCAGAAGGTTCCTTATTCCTCATTTTTTTTCCCCACTATAATTTTGTCCTCCACAAATGTTTTCTTTCTGAGGAATCTTTGTGGGATTCTAACAGGATTTGTTTATATTGGGACACTGCCCTCTCAGTTCAGCTGCTGCAGTGGCCATTATTCTGAAGTGTTGTGTCACCAAATTTGAGTTTATAACATTGATGATGTGCTCTACAATTTTCATATCCCGGTTTTTAAAATGTTTTCATTTATCTGTAAGCAGAGGGAGAAAGATAGAGAATGAGAATGGGCACCCCAGATTCATGCACCACTCTGTGCATCTGGCTGTACATGGGTATTGGGAATCAATCCTGGACCAGCAGGCTTTGCAAAAAAGCACCTTTAAGGACAGCTACCTCCACAGCCCCAAATATTTTAAATAAAAGGGGAAGAAAAGAGACTGGGTCTCACTCTAGCCAGGCTGACATGGAACTCACTCTGTAACCCAGGATGGTCTGGAATTCATGGCAATCCTCCTACCTCAGCTTCTCAGGTGCTGGAATTAAAGGTGTGAGCCTCCCCACTGGGTATTAGAAAACGTTTCTTGAATTTTCAGTGTTAACTTTATGATTTGAGTAAAGAAAGGTAAAAGGAACAAGACTTGAAGGAAGTGGATACTCATGAGGTAGAAAGAGGCAAAAAGATAATAAAAAAAAAAAAAAAAACTTGCTTAAGTTTTTTTGTTTGTTTGTTTGAGGTAGGGTCTCACTCTAGTCCAGGCTGACCTGGAATTCACTATGTATCTCACGGTGGCCTTGAACTCACAGTGATTCTCCTACCTCTGCCTCCCAAAAAGTGGGATTAAAGGCATGCGCCACCACGCCCAGCGTTTTTTTTCTTCCTTCCTTCCTTCCTTCCTTCCTTCCTTCCTTCCTTCCTTCCTTCCTTCCTTCCTTCCTTCCTTCCTTTCTTTCTTCCTTCCTTCCTTCCTTCCTTCCTTCCTTCCTTTCTTTCTTTCTTTTTGGTAAGTCTTTTAAAAGGTTTTTGTTGTTTATTTGCACGTGTTTGGGGGTAGAGGGTGCACACCATGGTCTCATACTGCTGCAAATGAATGCCTGTGTGGCTTTGCATGGATGGCTTGGAAATTGAACTCCAGCTGGGCAGACTGTGCAAGAAAGTGCCTTTAACCACAGATCCATCTCCCCAGCCCCATAAATTTTTTCTAACCTTTGTATTTTTCTGTTATTGGCAAAAGGAATATAATAGTTTGGCTTACCAACCTGATACTGCTTAACTGAAAAAGCTGAGGGTCAGTCTCCAGAGTCATTATAGTCTAGTGCTGTGTCAAGCATCTCACCCTCTCCAGACATCCTCAGTATATTTAGCTTGTAATTTAGGTACTGTGAAAATTAAATGAAATGACATAAAGAACCATGTTCTAAGCTGGGCCTGGTGGTGCATGGCTTTAATTCTAGCCTCGGGAGGCAGAGGTATAAGAGGATCACTGTGAGTTCCAGGTCAGCTTGGGCTAGAGTGAGATCCTACCTCGAAAAAAATAAAAATAAAAATAAAAAACAATATACTAGCTTTTTTGAGGATACTTTTTATTTATTTATTTTTATTGACAACTTCTATAACTGTAAGCAATATCCCATGGTAATTCCCTCCCTCCCTCCACTTTCCCTTTGAAACTCCATTCTCCATCATATCCCCTCCTCCTCTCAATCAGTCTCTCTTTTATTTTGATGTCATCACCTTTTCCTCCTATTATGATGATCTTGTGTAGGTAGTGTCAGGCACGGTGAGGTCATGGCCATTTTGTGTCTGGAGGAGCACGTTGTAAGGAGTTCTACCCTTCCTTTGGCTCTTACATTCTTTCTGCCACCTCTTCTGCAATGGACCCTGAGCCTTGGAAGGTATGATAGATGTTTGAGTGCTGAGCACTCCTCTGTCACTTCTCAGCACCATGATGCCTTCTGAGTCATCCCAAGGTCACTGCCAGCTGAAAAGAGAAGATTCTCTACCAAAAGTGAGAGTAATATTAATATATGGGTATGAACATTAAGAGAAGTGCTTACTGGGAAGTTTGGAGAGCATAGTACATACATTTAGCCAGACAGCAGCAGACATTACACCCCTAGGGCTCATCACTACCCCTGTTGTAGGTTTTCAGTATCAGGGATGTATTCCCTCCCATGGAGTGGGCCTCCAGTCAAATTAGAGGGCCATTGGTTTCCCCCATAACAGACATGCTACTATTGCACCCACTGGCTCATTTGGCCTAGCTGGCCAAATTTAAGGCTTGCAGTGTCCACTGTTGGGTATCTTCACTGGTGATTTCTCTCTCTCCCATTGAACTGCATGCAGTGTAGCTTTTTCCAACTGTCTGTCAGCTGGTCTACATGGAGGAGGTTATCAGCTCAGTTCCTGCAGGATTTCTCAGTGACCTTGCAGCCCAAGTATGTGGAGTCTTCAGCAATAGGGTCTTACCATCTATTCCTGGTGGGAAACCAAGGGTCTCGGCAATGGCCTATAATATTTTTGGGGCATCAGGGACCTCCCTGGCCAACAACTCACTGGAAGATATCCCATCCCTGGCACTGGAAATTTTCTAGTAACAATCCATGGCTTCTGAGTGTTCCATTGTCCAAAAAAGTACATTTCATATGACTTATTTATATCCTCTTAGATTTTGATTAGCCCTACCTCCACCCTTCCTTTACTCAATCTCTTCCCCTGACCTCACTTAGGCCTTTTCACCCCCATTAATCTCTTCTTCTACTTACATATATACAATACCATCCTATTAAATCCCCCCTCCCTCCCTTCTATTCCCTTTATATCTCCTTTCTAGCTTACTGGCCTCTGCTACTGAGATTTCTTCCTACTCATAGAAGTCCAATCATTTGTAGATAGGATCCACATATGAGAGATAACATGTGACGTTTGGCTTTCTGGGCCTGGATTACCTCACTAAGTATAATACTTTCCAGTTCCATCCATTTTCCTGCAAATTTCATAACAAAAAATAAAAAACACATACTAGCTTTAAAAAAAAAAAAAAAGGCTGAGGAGATGGCTGAGTGGATAAAGGGCTCAGCACTCAAGCTAAGAACCTGAGTTTGGTCCACTTTATCTCAAAGTTGTGTATGCTGTGGTGGTACCAGGTTAAGAAGTGGGACTTGGGCTGGAGAGATGGCTTAGCAGTTATGGCACTTGCCTGCAAAGCCAAAGGGCTAAAGTCTGATTCCTCGGGACCCACATAAAACAGATGCATAAGTTAGTGCATATGTCTGGAGTTCGTTTGCAGTGACTGAGGCCCTATGCACCCATTTTCTCTCTCTCTCTCTCTCTCTCTGTCTCTCAAATAAATAAAAATAAATGTTATTTTAAAATTTTAAAAAGAAAGCCAGGAATGGTGGCGCATGCCTTTAATTCCAGCACTCGGAAGGCAGAGATAGGAGGATTGCTGTGAGTTCGAGGCCAGAGTGAATTCCAGGTCAGTCTGGGCTTAGTGTGAGACCCTACCTCGGGGAAAAAAAATTAAAAAGAAAGAAAGAAATGGGAGTTACAGAACTGTAAAAGCAAGCTCCTGTGGAAATAGCTTGATGTGGTAGAGGGAGCACTGAACTAGGAGTCAAGAAATAATAGCTAGCTGGGCATGGTGGCATACACCTTTAATCCCAGCACTCGGGAAGCAGAGGTAGGAGGATCACCGTGAGTTCGAGGCTACCCTGAGACTACATAGTGAATTCCAGGTCAGCCTGGGCTAGTGCGAGACCCTACCTCAAAACAACAACAACAACAAAAAAAAAATTATAGCTAGTCCTGGCTTTGTAGGAATGTGATCTTGTATAAATTACATAAACTCTGGTCTGCATTTATATATACATATTGAGGTAGAGTGTTGCTCTAGCCCGGGCCAACCTGGAATTAGTCTCAGTCTGGCCTAGAACTCACAGTTATCCTTCTGCCGCAGCCTCCCGCGTGCTGGGATTAAAGGCGTGCGCCACCACGCCCGGCCTGAGTTTATGTTTCTATTAAGTGATATTCTTAGTAACTAAGATTCACTAGAGCAATACAGAAGTTTGCAGTTTTAACATTTTTCAAAGAAAAAATAAAAACTCTTTAAAGCAACACAGAGACACTTGGGCTCTCAACATGCAGGAGCTGCTGTGCCTCCTCCCCAATACATTTTGTAATTGTTCATTTGCATCATTCAGTTTTCTGAAGCAAATCAGTACATTTTGAAATTCATATTTCCTGACGCTCCTTAACTAATTGCTGCAATCAGCAGCAATTTATTTTATAACACGGCTGTTCAGATCACTCTGGGGTTGGCATACCATGCACAATGAGTTTTTAGTGATAAGTTTTAATAGGGGAAATAGTTAACCTGCTAATATTCTCCTAAAACCCTAAACTGATTCTATAGTTCCTTCATTTCATCCAGTAGCAACTTACAAGAGCATACAAAGTCATTGGCTCAGTAGGTACCACAGCTGTTAGAGAGGCTGTCTTATTCGCGACTAGGAGAGGGTAAGAGTACCTTGCTTTTCACTTACATGGAGGCTCTCATTACATTACTCAAACAATAATCAGAGAGATGCTGTCCAAGTTAATGGCACCTCTGAGTCCCTGTCAAGAGAGCTTTTATTTAATGCGCAACAGAACTGTAGGGATGCAGGTGCCTTTTCAGGCCCTCGTTTAATTTAAGCGGCTTTAGTTGGCATGGCAACTAGTTGAGACATCTGGGAGACATTATGTTAGGGATTGAGACTTCAGAGGATTTCTGCTAGAGGGGGGATAAAAAAAAAAAAAAAACCTTATCAAAAAGCAGTGTGTGTTACTTCTGAATTGTTGCAGGTACAGCACTAAAATTTCAAATTCAAGAATTTTATTTTCCAGAGAAAAATTTTTAAATGTTGACTGTTGGGTTGCTTTCTGTGAAGGAAAAAAAAAAAATTGTTCTATTCATGAAGTAAAAGTGATGCCTAAGCCAGGCATGGTGACACACACCTTTAATCTCAGCACTCAGGAGGCAGAGGTAGGAGGATAGCCAAGAGTTCGAGGCCATTCTGAGACTACATAGTTAATTCCAGGTCAGCCTGGACCAGAGTGAGACCCTACCTCAGAAAAAAAAAAAAAAGTAATGACTGGTGTGGTGGCTCATACCTTTAATCCCAGAATTTAGGAGGCAGAGGTAGGATCACAGTGAGTTTAAGACCAGCCTGAGACTACATGGTAAATTCCAGGTCAGCCTGGGCTAGAGCAAGACCCTGCCTCAAAAAACAAAACAAACAAACCAAAAGGAGGTAAAAATGTATTTCCTTTAAGAATTTACTTTAACTGGGTAAGGTGATGCTGCACACCTTTAATCCCAGCACTTGGGAGGCAGAGGTAGGAGGATCACCATGAGTTCAAGGCCACCCCGAGACTACATAGTGAGTTCCAGGTCAGCCTGGGCTAGAGTGAGGTCCTACGTCAAACCCCCCCCCCAAAAAAACAAATTACTTTAGCCAGGCGTGGTGGCACACGCCTTTAGCCCCAGCACTCAGGAGGAAGAGATAGGAGGATCACCCCAAGTTTGAGGCCAGCCTGAGTGAATTCCAGGTCACCCTGAACTAGAGTGAAACCCTACCTCGAAAAAAAAATAATAATTAATAAATTTGGAAGCCAGGTGTGGTCTCACACAGCTTTAATCTCAGCACTCAACTCAGGAAGCAGAAGTAGGAGGATCACTCACTGTGAGTTTGAGGTCCGCCTGGGCTACAGTGAGACACTGTCTCAAAAAAAAAAAAAAAAAAAAAAAAAGCCATGTATTAACTAAAGCATGAAAAATAAACTTACTCTTTGCAAAGTGGCTGGGCTTTTTTTTTTTTTTTTTTTTTTTTTTTTAAGAGAAAGAGAACAGGTATGTCCAGGCCTCTTGCCTCTGCAAATGAATTCCAGACACATGCACCACTTTGTGCATTTGGCTTTACACAGGTTCTGGGGAATTGACCAGAAGGTAGACAAGCAGCGCCTATAACCACCGAGCCAAAGTTGCTGTTTTAATTGCCCTGTTTTTTAAGATCTTGTATATTAAACTTCTCAGTGTTTCATGCTTAGAGCTATTACAGGAAAAGAAGGCATTTGTGTGCAAAGATAAACAGAAAATGATAAAGCTAGACAGGAGCACGGTGTGGTTCTGCCCTAGACTTTCTGGCTTCGAACGCACCAACCTGCCTGTTTGTTTTGAGCCTAACCTGCTGTCTTCTTAAGAACAGGAGGCATTAGAGAAGCATTCTTCTAAATTCTCCTTAAATATATTTTTCTATTTTGATTTTTCAAGGTAGGGCTTTACTGCAGCCCAGGCTAACCTAGAATTCACTATGTCATCTCAGGCCTCGAACTCAAGATCCTCCTACCTCTGCCTCCTAAGTGCTGGTACTAAAGGTGTGCACCACCATGCCTGGCCCTATAAAATTCTTATGGCCAAAAAGAAAAAAAAAATCCTATTTGTCCAAATCCATTAGATCAAACAAGTATGAACATCATATTGACCTGTCTTGTAATGCTGAGTGAAATACCCTTTTTTTTTTTTTCCCCAGAAATAAGTAATTAGTTACAAAATATCTGCTTGAAACAGGCAGCCAGTGTTTTACTTTCTTTGGAAATGTAGTCACTGTTAGAAGAAAACATATGACGTTACTTCATACTTACTCACTGTTTTTGACTTTTGTATCAATTTGTTCCTTTTATAAGTCAAAGCAAGATTTCCTAAGTGCCAGCACTGTGAATTCAGCCTGGTGACTTGGGAATGAAGATGTTTTCTCCCTGCTGTTGCATGCATACCAGCTGTCACACCAGCGCGCTAAAGATCCTGCCGTCACAGCGGCTGCCAGTTCTGCAGATAACGTGAGGCAGAATAGAATGTAACCCGCTCTTCACATCCACGCAAGGACTTTCCAGTGCTGGCAGGAACAAAAAACTGTCAGGAAACTCAGCAGACATGACAGACGTCCCATAAAGATAAGTGCTGCAGCGCTGCCTTCCTTTCGGATTTATTTCTCTGAATAAAACCTCAGGTTAACTACTGTCTTACTCCATTTTGGCTGCCGTAAGAAAATACCATTCTAAACAGCTGAAATTTATTTCTCTTAGTTCTAGAGGCTGGGAAATCCAAATTAAGGCACTTGACAGATTTGGTGTCTAATAAAGACTTTCTTCCTGGTTCATAGAGTCTTTCTGCTGTAACCTAAAATAGTGCAAGAAACTAACAAGCTCCCTTGGGCCTCTTTTTACAGGAACACTAGTCCCATTCATGAGGGCTCTGCCCTCATAACCTAATCACCTCAAAGGCCCCAGCTTCTAATACTTTCGGGTTAGCATTTCAACAGATGGACCCTGGGGGAGACACAAACATGCAGACCACTGGAACAACAATTAATGGCATTTACAGAGGTTTTGCTGTCTTTTTTTTTTTCCTCTCTATATAATGTTCCTTTGCTTTTGTCCCTTGAGAATTCTGGAATCAGTGTAACTCAAGAATATTGGAACCACATGTAATGGCATATACCTGTAATCCCAGAACTCAGAAGGCTGAGGCAAGAGGATTGAGAGTTTGAGGAGAGCCCAGGCTCTATAGTAAGATTGTATGTGTGTGTGTTTGGCTTGGTATAAAATAGATGTGATTTCCTGTCCTATGAATAAGATTTCTTAGTGAGGGGCCTGGACAGATGACTCAGCAGTTAAGGCGCTTATCTACAAAGCCTAATGACCTGAGCTTGATTCCCCAGTACCCATGTAAAGGTGCACATTCGCTGCTTGCAAATAAATTTTTTAAATATATTTTAATTTTTTTAATATTTATTCTTATTTATTTATTTGAGAGAGAGAGAAGTAGGCAGGTAGAGAGAAAGAGAGAAAATGGGTGTGCCAGGGCCTCTTGCCACTGCAAACGAACTCCAAATGCATGCGCCCCCTTGTGCATCTGGTTTATATGGGTCCTGGGAAGTCAAGCCTGGGTCCTTTGGCTTTGCAGGCAAGTGCCTTAACTGCCTTTTTTTTTTTTTTTTTTAATTTGAGAGGGAGGCAGAGAGAATGGGTACACCAGGGCCTCTAGCCACTGCAAGTTAACTCCAGACACCTGCATCACCTTGTGCATCTGGCTTATCTGGGTCTTGGAGAATCAAACCTGGGTCCTTAGGTTTCACAGGCAGGCACCTTAACTGCTAAGCCACTTCTCCAGCCCTAAATAAAAATATTATTTTAGCCGGGTGCGGGGCCACATGCCTTTTATCCCAGCACTCGGGATGCAGAGATAGGAGGATTGCTGTGAGTTCAAGGCCAGTTTGAGACTACATAGGAAATTCCAGGTCAGCCGGGGCTAGAGTGAGACTCTACCTCAAAAAACCAAATATATATATATAAGATTTTCTCGTGAGGAAAATTTTGTGTATATAAAAAGGGTTAATCTCTTTAATAAGGGAAGCATCCCTAAAGTAGACTGTGGCTCGAAGGGCAGGTTTTGCCCTCACCGTCACTTTTCCTCTTTCTTTCATGCTCACACCTGTGGCCGATAAAACATGTAAATCGTTGTCAGCCTGAAATAAGCAGGCCACAAATCTTTATCATTCCTTCCTGCAGCCATCCTAAAATGTCAGTAAAGGGTTAAAAATTCAGACTTAAAAGGTAGAAATCTAAGCCTCCAGGAGTGCGAACACAGAAACAGGTTGATTCTTGCTACATAACATCAAAAAGGCTCAGGAACCGGAGGTATCAAATATCTCAGGTGGCTCTACGAGGATTGATTACAAGCCTGTGTCAAGAAGGACTAGGCTGCTCATCCGTCCCTGGCCTGCAGAAGACTGAAGGGTTATTTCCTGCAGACAGCATGCTGAGCTGCGGCATCGCCCCTCTCACTCATGACTCTGGCAGCCTGGCCAGTGCCTCCAAAGACAGAATTTTAGAGGGCTCTTTTCTGGATCAATGGATTAGCCCATAAAGGACCTCTGCACGAGATTGAGATGCCCTCATAAAGCTCCAAACCCTCACCGAGAGTCACTTTATACTGAGGCAGTAACAGCCTGTTGCAGTCAGGTTTGCATTGCTGGCAGAAATCATCTAAGAAAGAGTAGCTTTTGGGGAAAAAGTTTATTTTGGCTTGAAGGGGAAGCTCCATGATGTCAGGGAAAACGATGGCATGAGCAGAGGGTGAACATCATCACCTCCTGGCCCACATAAGGTGGATAACAGCAACAGAAAACTGTGCCAAACACTGACAAGGGGAAACTGCTTATAACACCCATGAGCCCGCCCCCAACAATACCGGTACCACCAGGAGGTGTTAATTCCCAAATCTCCATCAGCTGAGAATCTAGCATTCAGAATGCCTAAGTTTATGGGGGACACCTGAATCAAACCACCACACAGCCTAACATCCAGTGTTATAGGGTTACTCAACTCATGACATCTTACCAAAAAAGCAGTTTTAAGTAAACACTTCCTGTAAAAGATGAGATGTTCAATGTATTTAATTTTTCTAAAGTGTGTGTGTATGTGAAGAAATGATAGCTAACTGGGCTTGGTGGTGTACACCTTTAATTGCAACTCTTCAGAGGCAGAGGTAAGAGGATTGTCATAAGTTTGAGGCCAGCCTGGGACTACAAAGTGAGTTCCAGGTTAGCCTGGACTAGAGTGAAACCCTACCTTGGGAAAAAAAAAAAAAAAAAAAAAAAGCCAAGGTGAGACCTTACCTTGAAAGATAAAAAATAAATAAAAAGAATATGGGAACTGGGGAGATGGCTCAGTGACTAAAGGCATTTGCTTGCAAAGCCTGACAGCCTGAGTTCCATTCCCTAGTACCCAAATAAAGCCAGGTTCACAAAGTAGTGCATGTGTCTGGAGTTTGTTTTCAGCAGCTAGAGGCCTTGGTGCACCCATTCTCTTTTCTTCCTCTCTCTCTCTCTCTTCTTGTCTCTCTGTAATTGCAAATAAATACTTTTTTTTGTTTTGATTTTTGGAGGTAGGATTTCACTCTAGCCCACGCTAACCTGGAATTCACCATGTAGTCTCAGGGTGGTCTCAGACTCACAGTGATCTTCCTACCTCTGCTTCCCAAGTGCTGGGATTAAAGGTGTACGCTGCCACACCCAGCTAATATTTTTTTAAGCTATATATAAAGGCTGGAGAGATGGCTTTAGTGATTAAGGCACTTACCTGTGAAACCTAAGGACCCAGGTTAGATTCTCCAGGTCCCACATAAGCCAGATGCACAAGGGAGCACATGCACCTGAGTTCGTTTGTAGTGGCTAGAGGCCCTGGTATGCCCATTCTGTGTGTGTGTGTGTGTCTCAAATTATTATTTTTTAAAAAAGCTATATATAGGCCTGGAGAGATGGCTTAGCAGTTAAGGTGCTTGCCTGCGAAGACTAAGAACTCCCATTTGAATCTCCAGGCCCCACATAGCCAGATGCACAAGTGACACAAGTGTGCAATGTTGTACATGTGCACAAGAGGATGCACACATCTGGAGATCGTTCACATCAGCTAAAAGGCCCTGGCATGCCCATTCTCTCTCTCTGCCTCTTTCTCTCTGTCTCTCTCTTTCAAAAAAAGCTATAGAGAGAATGTCTCAGGCTTATTTGAAATAACTTAGATCTTTCACTAGTGTTGAATTGGTTAAATGAATTACATCTTTACATTAAAACTATCCATAAAAATCTGCTTTATTAGACTGTTTAATGGCAGACTTTTTTTTTTTTTTTTTTTTTTGAGTTAAGCTCTCACTCTACCCGAGGATGACCTGGAGCTCTGTCTGTAGCCCCAGGCTGGTCTTGAACTCATGATAATCCTCCTACCTCAACTTCTCGAATGCTAGGATTAAAGACGTGTACCACCATTCCTGGATTGCTATTATTTACTTGTATTCTTATATTGTTACCAAGTTAAGGAACTAAGCATGTAGGAATACATATTATTTTCATCAGTGTTATAGCTGGGCTGGAAAGATGGCTTAACAGTTAAGGCACTTGCGTGCAAAGTGCTTATAAGGACCCAGGTTCGAGTCCCTAGGACCCACATAAACTAGATGCATAAGGAGGTGCATGCATCCTCTTACCTCTACCTCCCAAATGCTAGGATTAAAGGCGTGCACCACCACACCTAGCTTCAAAGTCTCTTTTTGAAAATAAACAGTCGAGCTGGACGTGGTGGTGCACGCCTTTAATCCCATTCAGGAGGCAGAGGTAGGAGGATCCTCGTGAGTAGAGGCCACCTTAACACTACATAGTGAATGCCAGTTCAACCTGGGCTAGAGTGAGACCCTACCTTGAAAAAAACAAAAAAAGAAAGAGAAAAAAGGAAATAAACAGTGCACATATTTGCACCTGGTTGCTATCTCTTGAGTATGTTTGTTTAGCAAGGTCTCACTCCCAGGCTGGAGTGCTAGCTGCCATTCCTGGCCTGCTTATTATCTCCTGCCTGCTTTCCCTTCCCCTGCACATACTTTATTCTGGGTTCAGAAAAGTCATTAATTTGTTGGATTAATTTGTTTTTTCTTTTTGAGTGAGGTAAGACCAACAGACTGGCTTTTTTTTTTTTTTTAATGCGAGGGGATGGGAGAGAGAGAAAACTGACACACCAGGTCCTCCAGCCACTGCTATCAAACTCCAAACGCATGCATCCCCTTGTGCGCATGTGTGACATCGCATGCTTGCATAACTGTGCATCTGGCTCACATGGGAACTGAAGAGTGGAACATGAGTCCTTCTTAGGCTTGGCAGGCATGCGTCTTAACTGCTGAGCCATCTCTCCAGCCCTCTTGGACTAATTTTTGCTGAAAAATAATTTATATAATATGTTACTTTTGCGCTTCTGAGCTGAAATTCTTTTTTTCTTTAAAAAAACATTTTATTGTTATTTATTTGAGAGAGGGAAAGAGGCAGAGTGAGAGAGGTAGAGAGAGAGAGAGAATGGCTGTGCAAGGGCTTCCAGCCACTGCAAATGAACTCCAGAAACATGTGCCACCTTGTGCATCTGGTTTATGTGGGTCCTGGGGAATCGAACCAAGGTCCTTTGGCTTTGCAGGCAAGCTCCTTAAATGCTAAGCCATCTCTCCAGCCTCTGAAATTCTTCTTTAAGCTACATGGTGAACAGTTAAGTATTTTACCACCACATCTTAAGATGTTCTGAAAAAGAATAGATAAATCAAGTTGAGAGACTTCAATACAACTTTAGACATAAAGATTAACCTTTACCGTTATATAACATTAAGGGAGTTTCTTCCTTTCTGGTAGCCTCAATTTCCTGATCTATAGTTTGAAGATACTATCATCTATGTCAACATATAGACAAAAATAAAACTAAAAAATTAGTGCTGTTTGCTGAGTTTTAGGGGGTGTTAGGCCAACGTTATCATAGTGGACATAATGAGAAGTGGCCTAATCATAGCTAAATTGTGAGGGTATAAACCAAAGAGATTTTCTCATGGGAAGAAGGAGATAAATACCAAAGATGGCCCCCAAGGCTTATGTTTGCTGGTGTGAGCATGTACACTAACTAGTTAGGTATGAATACTCAGAGGGTGAGGGTGAGGGTGAGTGGAGCAAAGGGCTGAGGACCAAACCCTAGGACATCTCAAATTTGGTTAAAAGAGTGAAAAAAGACAAAGGCGCCAGAAATATCACCCACTGAGGGAGAAGGAAAGCTAAGAAGTGTGGTGTCAAAAAGCCATTTGAAGCTGGGTATGGAGGCACACGCCTTTAATCCCAGCAGTCGCTCTCAGGAGGCAGAGGTAGGAGGATCTCCATGAGTTTGAGGCCACCCTGAGACTACATATTGAATTCCAGGTCAGCCTGGGCTGGAGTGAAATCCTACCTCAAAAAACAAAACAAAACAAAACAAAAAGCCATTTGGAGAGATGGCTCAGCAGTTAAGGCACTGGTCTGCAAAGCCTAATGACCTGGATTCAATTTCCCAGCACCCACATAAAGCTGGATGAACAAAGTGACACATGCAGCTGGAGTTCATTTGCTGTGGCCAGAGGCTCTGGTGGGGCCTATTCTATCTGCCTCTTTCTGTGTCTCTCTTCTCTGCATGCAATATTTTTTTTTTTTTTTGAGGTAGGGTCCCACTATCTAGTCTCAGGGTGGCCTCGAACTCATGGTGATCCTCCTACCTCTGCCTCCTGAGTGCTGGGATTAAAGGAGTGCACCACTACACCTGGCTTAAATAAATATTTAAAAAAAAAAAAAAAAAAAACATTTGACACTCAGGAGGCAGAGGTAGGAGGATCACCGTGAATTTGAGGCCACCCTGAGACTACATAGTGAATTCCAGGACAGCCTCAACTAGAGTGCAACCCTACCTGGGGAAAAAAAAATTGAAAATAACAGCTGAAGGAAGAGGAAGTTTTTTTTTTTTAAACTGTTGTCAGATGTTATAATGAATCTTCCAACTCCCAAGTTGTCTCCTTTCCTTGGAAATGTCTTATAGAAGGTTATATTTAATCATAAAATTCATCCAAACTTTTAATGAGTTTTGAACCACAGGCAGAGTAAAATATAAATCTATTATTCTAATCTCGATAAAGCAAAAGATGATTCCTTGATGTCTGTAACCTTTGTGTTTTGTAAGGGTTCTGAATTCTCCATCCCCACAGTCCCCCAGTCTCTAGCGTTTGATCATCTGTCATGTGTTGATGGGTCAAAAACACAAGAAAGCTTGAAATTTTGTAACAGAGCTTCATAAACTTATGCAGAGTGAAATGTTGAAAGAATTAAGTTGTTCGGATTGTAGAGAGGCCTGGGTTTTATGTGCTTGGGGGAGTGACATGCTTCTGAAAAGAAACATGCCAGAATTGGATGGATTGTGATCTTGCCCTGGTGGCCTATGATGGAGTCACCAAACCACCTTTCTTTGCACTTGGAGGATGTTCCGGTTACATGTCCAAGAAGAACTTGCAACGTTGGGGTCTCCATGTCTTTCCTGTCCTGGCTGTTATTTAACATGTTTCCCTTTGGTTTTCTCTTTCATAATGATATTTGTAAGGAAATTGCTTGGTCATTTACTTCTGCTTTTAAACATGTAAACTCTTCTTTTGGCAGCGCTTTATCTTGTGATGTTGGAAGTCTCACCTCTGTCACGATGTCTAGACGCTTGCTTTTCTTTATACCAGTCCTGACCATGGAAGTTACTCTTTACAGATCTGGTAGCTACTTTGAAGGGATTGGGGGCTGAGTTCTGTGAAATCTCCTTAACTTAAAACCTCAAGATATGTTGTCACAGAATTGATGCAGAGTGACCTACATAAAATTATCGTCTCTCCTCAGCCACTCAGCTCAGATCATGTCAAAGTTTTTCTTTATCAGATTTTGCGAGGTAAGATCTTTCTTTACAAAGAAAAAGGCAGTCTCGTGGCATACATGAACCATTTTACTTTTTCTTTGAACTTTATCCATCCTTCCAAGCTTCCCTTCTTGCCCTGAAGACCTTTTTGTTTGGGCTGTAGAATATTTCATTATTTTTATGTTTGCTGACACATAAGAGGTGCCTGTGCAGTGGTGCTAGACTCGTGGCCCTGCACATGCTAGGCGTGTGTTCTGTCTCCAGATACTTCTTATTTTCAGGCGGCCCTGTGAAGTTCATTAGACCAGGTAAGTGGCTGAAACCAGAAAGGTAAAGAAGCAAGGTGGCTTGTCACAGACGCACAGACAGCCTTCATTCAGTTCCTGTCTGCGTGTGACTACCTTCTCTGTGGATAACACGCGCCCTATAAGCCAACAGTAGGTGGGCTTGTCAGAATATCAGCTGGCCTAGCGGAGTCCAGCTCAAAAACAAAATGACCCTCAAAACAAGCAGGTGGAGAAGACCAATAGAAAAGCCAGCTAAATAATTCCAGACTGGCTCATTTAAGAGCACAGTCATTTGGCCCAACATGATTGATGCCCCTCTAGCCATTAAGTGTGTCCTTCAGAATTTTGCTGTTAGAAGTGGAGAATTAACTTAAAGCTGGAATAGCTTTCTTATATTGGAAAATGCATTCTTTTCCCCACAGAATTAAGAAATTCTCTTGAAAAAAATAAAAATAAAAAGCCAGGCATGGTAGCACATGCTTTATAATCCCAGCACTCAGGAGGGCCAAGGTAGGAGGATTGTTGTGAGTTTGAGGCCACTCTGAGACTACATAGTGAATTCTAAGTCAGCCTGGGCTAGAGTGAGACCCTACCATGAAAAAAAAGAAAAGAAAAAAAAGGCTGGAGAGATGGCTTAGCAGTTCAGGCATTTGCCTGCAAAGCCAAAGCACTCAAGTTCACTTCCCCAGGTCCCACGTAAGCCAGATGCACAAGGTGACACGTGCATCTGGAGTTCGTTTGCAGTGGCTGGAGGCCCTGGCACACCCATTCTCTCTGTTTCTTTCTCCCTCCCTCCCTTCTTCCCTTTCTCTCTCAAATAAATTTTTTTTAAAAAAATTAAGAAAACATTGGCCAAAAGGATTAACACATAAGCGATATTAAAACAAAAAAATCATCTCCAATAGATTTGCTGATTCTCTGTGATAAGGGATGTGAGGAAGATTCTTAGTTCCATTTACACTGTGAATATATGATTTGCTACATTTGATTCTAAAAGATTCAGCATGAGGCTGTGACTTCCAGTGGTGCTGAACTACCAGTCTTTTCAGATGTCAGAAATATTTAAGGTGTTAAATCGTCTCTTGGTTCTTACGGGTGGAAAATACCAAGGACAAAACCTGGACAGGTTCCTGGATCTTGTCACATCAGTGAAATATCTGCCCTGGATAAGACTCCCTGTTAGTTAGTGGAAACTTTTGTCAGAGCAGGTTCAGAATTGCAGGTTAGAGTATCAGTAGCAGAAGTCCACAGCCACAGTGAGGATCTTGGCATGGCCGGTCACTTCCAGGGCCCCAGTAGCTTATCTGTGTTTAAAGCTATGTAAAATTATAGACATTGTCTCTAAAGTGTAAAAACTGTTCATGACAATGTATTTTACTATAGAAAAATTTACAGAGCTTTTTTTTTAAGAGGAAATCAAGCTTTTAGTAATACTTATTATGTATTTATTTATGGAGAAATTTAACTTCTCTATTCTGTTTCCTTCTAAGGGTTTTTCCTGACCATTTGGTAAGTGAAAGGAATAAATATCTGAAATTCAATCTGTTTGTTATTTCAGGTTTGAAATATCTCCATTCAGCTGGCATTTTACATCGAGACATTAAGCCAGGGAATCTCCTTGTGAACAGCAACTGTGTTCTGAAGGTAGTTTCTCATTATTTAAAGATCTGAGAAAAATTAAATGTCAAGCTCAAGATAGGCATAAGAGCAATTCATTTTTGTTACTTGTTATCAACAATTAAAGAAACAAATTTACTGCAGCGGGATCACTAGTTGAGCCTTAACAACGTGACTAGTGTTTCTGGCTCATGCTTTTTATGTATTTTAGAAAACATAGAAATGAGCAGCTGGGTGTGGTGGCACACACCTTTGATCCCAGCACTTGGGAGGCAGAGGTAGGAGGATTGCTGTGAGTTCGAGGCCACCCTGAGATGACAGTGAATTCCAGGTCAGCCTGAACTAGAGTGAGACCCTACCTCACAAAAAAAAAAAAAAAAAAAAGACTACATAGTGAATTCCAGGTCAGCCTGAGCTAGAGTGAGACCCTACCTCAGAAAAACAAAAAACAACAACAAAAAACTTTATTTGAACTATGAGCCAGTTCTCTTTAAAAGATGATATATTGTCTATATGTATGGAGGTTGTCAATAAAAAGTTTTTTAAAACAAGTGGGGTGGTGAATGCCTTTAATCCCAGCATTGGTCAGGTAGAGGTAGGAGGATCATTGTGAGTTCAAGGCCACATTGAGACTACATAGTGAATTCTATCCAGGTCAGCCTGGGCTAGAGTGAAACCCTACCTTGAAAAATGAAAAAAATAAAATAAAATAATAATAATAATAATAACTATAAGAAAAGTTAATTGCCCCCCAAATCTACAAAAGCATTCTTTCTGTGTCTTAGAGTTCCTCCTTCCGTCATTTTTAACAAGAACTTGCTACCTACAACGCATTTTAATTAAAGATTTTTTTTAGGGCTGGAGGAATGTCTTAGCACTTAAGGCACTTGCCTGCAAAGCCAAAGGACCCACATTCGATTTCCCAGGACCCATGTAAGCTAGATCACAAGGTGGCACATGCATCTGGAGTTCATGTGCAGTGGCTGGAGGCCCTGGTGCACCCATTCTCTCTCTGGCTCTCTCCCAAATAAATAAATAAATAAATTTTAGGGGTTGGGGATTTAGCTCAGTGGATGAGACCCTGGGTTTGGTCCTCAGCACCAAAAAAAAAAAAAAAAAAAAAAAATTAAAGATTTTTTTAAATCTTATACTTAGAAATTCTTCATTCTATTGATACCTGATCAATGTCATAACAGTTTAAGCTGATTTCTTCTTACTTGAATTATTGGTTGAAGACTTGCCCTGGGATTGTCTATAGAACCTGTCATACTTGATACCATTAACTACTTAAGGTCCATTTTCTTTATTTATTTTTTTTTTTTTAAGAGGTTGAATCTCTAGTCCAAGCTGCTGACCTGAATTCACTATGAAGTCTCAGGCTGACCTTAAACTCAGAGCAGTCATAGTACTTCTGCCTCCTGAGTGCCAGGAGTAAAGGAGTGCGCTGCCACACCTGGCTATGAGGTCCATCTTCTAAATCACCTGTTATATTAATGTAACTATGGCTATATGATGGTAACTAAAAGAAACGTCTTTTTTTTTTTCCAGTTTTTCGAGGTAGGGTTTCACTCTGGTCCAGACTACCCTGGAATTCACTATGTAGTCTCAGGGTGGCCTCGAACTCACAGCGATCCTCCTACCTGTGCCTCCCAATTGCTGGGATTAAAGTCACGTGCCACCATGCCTGGCAGAAATGTCATTTATGAATAAGCAACATAGATCGGAACAGATGGAAATTTTCTCTGCTCCTTCGACTCATCCTAGAGGCCTTCTTTTAAAAGACCAAGGAACGCCAAGCATGCTGGCTCTTGCAAGTAATCCTACTGCTCTGGGAGGTTGAAGCAAGAGGTTGCCATGATTTTGAAGCCAGCCTGAGCAAGACTCTGTCCCCTTTATCCACCCCCCCCCCCAAAAAAAAACAGCCAGAGGTGGGGCTGGAGAGATATGGCTAAGCTATTAAAGTGCTTGCCTACAAAGCCTAAGGACCCAGGTTCGATTCCCCAGTGCCCACTTAAACCATATGCACAAGGTGGCACATGTGTCTGGAGTTCATTTGCAGTGGCTGGAGGCTGTGGCACACCCATGCTTGCGCGCTCTCTCTCTCTCTCTCTCTCTCTCTCTCTCTCTCAAATAAATAAATAATTTTTTTTCAAAAAGCCAGAGGAGGTTATGGAGATAGCTTAGTGGTTAAGGCACTTGCCTACGGAGCTTAAGGACCCAGGTGCAATTCTCCAGTACCCACATAAGCCAGATGCACATGATGGCACATGTGTCTGGAGTTCTTTTGCAGCAGCTGGTGGCCTTGGCATGCCCATTAATTCTTATTCTTTCTTCCTCCACCCCCCCTTGGAAAAAATTAAATAAAAATATTAAAAAGCCAAAGATGGACAAAAAATGCTTACCCAAAAGTTTTCTTCTGTTCTCCACAGGTGCGCCTTTAATCCCAGCTCTCAGGAGGCTGAAGTAGGTAGATCACTGTGAGTTTGAGGCCAGCCTGAGCTAGAGTGAGACCCTGACCCCCCCCCCAAAAAAAAAGAAAAACCTGCCAGAATCTTTTTTTTTTTTTTTTTTTTTTTTTTTGTTTTCGTGATAGGGTCTCACTCTGGTCCAGGCTGACCTGAAATTAACTCTGTAGTCTCAGGGTGGCCTTGAACTCATGGCGATCCTCCTACCTCTGCCTCCCTAGTGCTGGGATTAAAGGCGTGCACCACCACGCCCGGCTTTTCTGCCAGAATCTTTTTCCAAGTAAAATCTTACTATAGCATCTCAATCTAGAAAACAGGTTAAAGGGCTGGAGAGATGGCTCAGCAGTTAAGGAACTTAACTGCAAAGCCAAAGGATCCAGGTTTGATTATCCAATACCCATGTAAAGCCAGATCACTAGGTGGCACATGCATCTGGATTTTATTTGAAGCCACTAGAGGCCCAAGTAAAATAAATAAAGAAAACATTTTAAAATGTTATTAGCCAGGTGTTGTGACACACACCTTTAATCCCAGCAGTGGGGAGGCAGAGGTAAAAGGATCTCCATGAGTTCGAGGCCACCCTGAGACTACATAGTGAGTTCTAGGTCAGCCTGGGCTAAAGCAAGACCCTACATTGAAAAACAGAAAAAAAACTTTTTTTTTTTTCGAGGAAGTATGTAGTCTCAGGGTGGCCTCGAGCTCATGGAGATCCTCTTACCTCTGCCTCCCTAGTGCTGAGATTAAAGGCATGCGCCACCACGCCTGGCAAAAAAAAAAAAAAAAAAAAAAATTATTAGCCTGCATGGTGGCTTTATCCCAGCAGTGAGACAGTACCGCCAAAAAAGAGAAAGTCATTTCCCCATTTCTATTTTTTTTTTTAATTTATTTGCAGGCAGAGAAAGAATGAGCCTCTTACTACTGTAGATAAACTCTAGACACATGCACCGCTTTGTGCATTTGGCTTTATGTGGATGCTATAGAATTAAACCCAGGCCAGCAGGCTTTGCAAGCAAGTGCTTTTAACCACTGAGCCTTCTTCCCAGCCCCTATTTCACCATTTCTGATGTTGACTTACAAATGTTAATCAGACCTCACCTTGGTGCTTCCAGTGTTTGTATTTTTGTTGCCCGTTATCTAGAGAATCTTGGTACCTAGAGATAAGTAATTCTGCTGTTGTTGCTGTGCTCTGGTTTATTGCTACCTGAGGCTGCTTTAAGTTAAATAGAAATAGATTATTCCTAAATTAGCCTACAAACTAACCAGTCTGTCTTCCTTTTGGGGGAGGGGCGCTGAGTATTGAACCCATGGCCTGACATGTGCTTAGTGCACCACGCCCCTGTAGTCTTCCTTACTAATTATTGTGTCTCCAGACCCTGGATACTAACTGAAACACAACAGGTACTCAATTAAATATTATGTTCATGGCATTAAGAAATGAGTGAGCCACCTTCCAGACACAAAATGGCCTGGATATCCATGACCTTGCAGTGCCTGACACTACCTACACAAGACCATCATAATAGGAGGAAAAGATGATGACATCAAAATAAAAGAGAGACTGAATGAGCGGGGCAGGAGATATGATGGAGAGTGGAGCTGCAAAGGGAAAGTGGCGGGGGTGGGAGGAATTACCAGGGTTTATTGTCCATAATTATAGAAGCTGTCAGTAAAAATAAAAACTAAAAAAAAGAAAAGAGTGAGCCAGGCATGGTGGTACATACCTGTAATCCCAGCACTCAGGAGGCTGAGGCAGGAGGGGCACCATGAATTTGAGGATAGCCTGGACTACATAGTGAGTTCCAGGCCAGCTTGGACTACATGGTAAATCCTATCTCACAAAGGAATGAGTGAACCCTAGTACATTAGTGTTCTGCAATGTATTTAAATCAAAGATACGTGCCACCAAGCCCAGCTACTGGATCTTGATATGTGCACATGTTTGAGTGGGAATTAATATTTTAAACAGATATACATAAAATTTGGATGAAATGTTTATGGCACTCCTAAAGCACCTCATCAGAACCAGACTCAACAGGTCTCATATATCATAATTTTTGTATTACATATATAATAGAGATTCCCATATAATGTACATAGTCTTATCTCAGGAGGTTTTAGTATATACCTCTTTTATCATACCTTCGACTATAAGCCCATCCTAGAAATAGTTTGAATTATGTATTTAGCTGTGTTTCACATTTGTTGGCTTTGGTTTAATTATCAATTGAAAACAGATTGAAGATGAGAGGAACTTTTTTCAGTGCTGGGGATTGAACCCATGGTCTTGCACATAATAGTCAGGCATTCTATTTACTGATCCATGCTCATTTTCTTGTGACAAGTATTTCTAATATGTATAATTTATATAGAAACATTAAAGTTGGAGATTTTTTTCTTCCTTTTTGTTCACATAAAACGTGTATCATTCAACACTTTGAAGCTAGATGTACACCTTGAAACTCAGCACTCAGAAGGCTAAAGTAGGAGGATCACTGAGTTCGTAGCCACCCTGAATCTACATAGTGAATTCCATGTCAGCCTGGGCTACAGCTAGACTCTGCTTGGAAAAACCAGAAAAAAACAAAAACAATAAAAACCTTTTTGAAGATCACAAGTCTATCAAAGTGTGTGTGTGTGTGTGTGTGTGATCATGGGTCTACCAAGGTGCGTCGCTGTTGCTGCTACTGGGGTTTTTTTGTGTGTGTGTATACGTGTTTCTATCTGCTTGCTAATGTTCTGATTGTCCTTCTACTTAGATTTGTGATTTTGGATTGGCCAGAGTGGAAGAATTAGATGAATCCCGTCACATGACTCAGGAAGTTGTCACTCAGTATTACCGGGCTCCGGAGATCCTGATGGGCAGCCGTCATTACAGCAATGCTATTGACATCTGGTCTGTCGGATGTATCTTTGCAGAACTACTAGGACGAAGAATATTGTTTCAGGCACAAAGTCCCATTCAGCAGGTATGATACCACTTGAAGGCTTTATAGTCGCTTTCAGTTTTACTATAGATTTGAAGGAAAAAGTCACTATGCACACATGCCTTGGGCTTCCTCATTATATTATCGAATTTGCTTTTAGCAAATTCAGGTTCACTTAAAATCCGGAAAGTTATAAAATTGAAGATTATAGATTCATTTTGCAGGTTATGAGCCTGTTAGAGAAAGCGCTGACTTTGTCCCATGCGCTGGTGCATAGCTTTGCTGTAACAATCTAAAACAGGTACAATCAGTTGTTAGAAGGGTTCGGTTCTTTCTAACTGAGCGGCTCTAACTTGATAATGTATCTGGTGACTTAATATACTTACCCTTTGTGCTTAGAATATAAATTTACAGGGCTAATTTCTTGAAATTATTGAGCTAAAATATTTAAATATGACATAAATCACCTGAAGATGATTAAAATGTAGCTTGAAGAAAACCACTTGCTTTTCCATTTTCTGGAACACTCTCTTGCCTTCTCTTAGGGCAAGAGCTCTCTGTATTTTTCCTCTTTCCTTCTCTTAAGCACTTTAAGCTCTATACTCCCTATAATAAAATCTCTCTAGGGGCTGGAGAGATGGCTTAGTGGTTAAGGCGCTTGCCTGCAAAGCCAAAGGTCCCAGGTTCGATTCCCCAGGGTAAGCTAGATACATACAAGGGAGCACATGTGTCTAGAATATGTTTGCAGTGGCTGGAGGCCCTGGAGCACCCAGTTATTTTCTCTCTCTCTCTCTCTCTCTCATAAATAAAAATAAATAAATAAGTGAAAGAAAGGAAAGGAGGGAGGGAGGGAGAGAGAGAAGACATTCAGCCAGAAATGGTGGTACATGCTTGCAAACCCATCACTGGGGAGGCTGAGGCTGGAAGATCAAGTTCACCGCCAGCCTGGGCTGTATCATTAATGAGACCTTGTCCGAAAAGAAAAGAAAAAAAGGTACAGCTGGGTTTGGTGGCTCATGCCTTTAATCCCAACACTTGAGGTAGAGGTTGGAGGATTGCTGGAGGCCAGCTTGAGACTACATAGTGAATTCCAGGTCAGCCTGGGCTAGATTGAGAACCTACCTGAAAAACTTAAAAAAAAAAAAAAAAAAAAAAAAGAGTGAAAAAGAGAGAAACCTATTATTCTGTGGTAGATTACATACTTAACATTCATGAGGCCTTGTCTTTAATCCCCAGCATCATACACAAGAAAATAATGTTTTTCTATAAGCTGATTCATTAGTACCAGTTTTCTTGGAATGTATCCTTGACCCCAGCATGGTAGCTCATACCTATAATTCCAGCACTCAGGAGGCTAAGGTAAGAGGATCATTGAGAGTTCGATAGCTTGACATTTTTTGTTTTTTTGAGGTAGGGTTTCACACTAGCCCAGGCTGACCTGGAATTCACTATGTAGTCTCAGGGTAGCCTTGAACTCACAGCAGTCCTCCTACCTCTGCCTCCCAAGTGCTCGGATTAAAGGCATGCACTACCACACCCGGCTTGAAGTATTTTTTTTAATTTATTTTATTTTATTTATTTGAGAGAGCTAGAGGGAGATAGATGAGAGAGAGAGAATGGGCATGCCAGGCCCTTCAGCCATTGTAAACAAACTCCAATGCATGTGCCATCTTGTGCATCTGGCTTACATGGGTCCTGGGGAATTGAACCTGGGTCCTTTGGCTTCACAGGCAAATGCCTTAACCACTAAGCTATCTCTCCTTGAAGTATTTTTTAAAATTATTTTTTATTAGTTATTTGAGAGAGAGAATAGGCATGACAGAGCTTCTTGCCACTGCAAATGAACTCCAGGTGCATGCACCACATGGGTACCGGGGAATCAAACCCAGTCTGGCAGGCTTTGCAAGCAAGATCCTTTAGCCACTGAACTCTCTCTGCAGCCCTCTTGAGGTTTTGGGGTTGTTTCTTTGTTTGTTTGTTTGTTTGTTTTTCTGTTTTGCTTGATTTGGTTTGGTTTTTCAAAGTAGGGTCTCACTCTAGCCCAGGATGACCTGGAATTCACTCTGTAGTCTCAGGGTGGCCTTGAACTAATGGTGATCCTCCTACCTCTGTCTCCTGAGCGCTGAAATTAAAGGCGTGCACCAGCCATGTCCAGCTTGTTTGTTGTTGTTGTTGTTGTTGTTTGTTTGTTTGTTTGTTTTTGAGGTTGGGTCTTGCTCTAGTCCAAACTGACCTGGAATTCATATGTGGTCCCAGGCTGGCCTTGAATTCACAGCTATCCTCCTACCTCTGCCTCCCAAGTGCTGGGATTAAAGGCGTGAGCCACCATGCCCGGCCCTATCCATAATTTTTAATGAAAACTGTTTGAATGAAAATAATGTTAACAGCAGTGAATCTAAACTGTAGAATCAGGTTGGTGGGTTCAAAACGAAGTTCTGACCAGGTGTGGTGGCTTACATGTATAATTTTAACATTCAAAGAACTGAGGCAGGAGGATGAAGCCAGGTTGGGCTACACAGTGATATCCTTTAAAAACAAAATACAAAAACCTAGTTCTGCCTACCAGTTTAACTATCACTAGCATTTTCAAAAATTACTAATAATGGGCTGGAGAGATGGCTTAGCAGTTAAGGCACACGCCTGTGAAGCCTAAAGACCCAGGTTTGATTCTCCAGGTCCCACGTAAGCCAGATGCACATGGTGATGCATGCATCTGGAGTTCATTTGCAGTGGCTAGAGGCCCTGGCGCGCCCATTCTCATTCTCATTCTCTCTCTCTCCCCCTCCCTCCCTCCTCCTCTCTGTCTCTGCCTCTAATAAATAAATAAATAATAAATCTTTTGAAAATTACTAATAAAATAGAGTTGTTCAGATCCTGTATATCATACAAGGATATTGGATTGATGATGAATGAAAAGAATAGATAGGTGCTGAATGTCCCTGTGGTTAAGGCACTTGCCTGCAAAGCCTAACAACCTGGGTTTGATTCCCCAGGACCCATGTAAAGGCAGATGTACAGTAGCCCATGCATCTGGAGTTCATTTGCAGTGGCTAGAGGCCCTGGCACACATACATGGGCTCACTGGCTCACACTTTGTGCTTGCAAATGAATAAATAAAAATATTTTTTAGGCCTGGAGAGATGGCTTAGCAATTAAGGCACTTGTCTGCAAAGCCTAAGGACCCAGGTATAATTCCCCAGTACTCACATAAGCCAGATGCACAAGGTAGCACATGCATTTGGAGTTTGTTTCCAGTGGCTGGAGGCCCTGGCACACCCATTCTCTCTCTATTTGCCTCTTCCTCTCTTTCTCCTTCCCTCTCTCAAGTAAATAAATAAAATATTAAAAATATTTTGGGGGGCTGGAGAGATTGCTTAGCGATTAAGGCGCTTGCCTACAAAGCCTAAGAACTCATGTTCAAATTTCCAGGTCCCATGTAAGCCAGATGCACAGTGATGCAAGCATGCAATGTTACACATGTGCACAAGGGGATACACACATATGTGAAGGAGGGCTGGGGAGATGGCTTAGCAATTAAGGCCCTTGATTAGTCAGGGTTCTCTAGAGGAACAGAACCACTACAATGAATTATATTAAAAAGGGAGTTTATTGGATTAGTTTATGATAATCCAATAGCAGTTGCAGGCCCGAGAATCAAGGAACCAGGTAGCTGCTCAGTCCATGTGGCCAGATGCCAATCTGGCACTGAAGGCCTATAGGCTTCCTGAGGAGCTGCTGATCTTCAATCTACACGGGTCTAAAGTCCGCACTGGTCTTCAATCTACCCTGGAAGGCAGCAAGCAGCTCTAGCAGCCAAGTGGAAGGAAGGAAGGGGCTGTTTTCACCCAGAGCTTCCTTATATAGAGTTCCCCTCTGAGAAGGGCTGCCCACTCTTGGGGAAGGGCTCATCCTGGGGGAAGGACTTCCTCTTTCAGTTAATCCTTCCTGCAAGAAACTTCAGAGACCCACCTGAAAGGGATCTCTGTGGATTACTAAACAGATCAAATTGACAACACCTTAACGGTGACAGCCCTTGCCTGCAAAGCCAAAGAACCCAGGTTCAATTCCCCAGGATCCATGTAAGCCAGATACACAAGGTGGCACATACATCTGGAGTTCATTTGCAGTGGCTAGAGGCTGTGGCATGCCCATTCTCTCTCTATCTGCCTCTTTCTTTCTCTCTCTCTCAAATAAATAATAATAAAAATCTTAAATATATAAAGGAAACTGAAGCAACTGGACTGGGATTGGATGTCTTCAACTTGCAGGACTGATAGAGCCCCTGGAGGAAAACTCCTGTCTATTTGTTATCATTAATGAGTTCTGGAGTAAGAAATCAAGATGTAGGGAAATGGTTCAGTGGATAACGCATTTGCCACTTGAGCCTGAGTACTACCTGAGTACCTGATCTCCATACCTATATAAAAGCCTTGGAGCCGGGCTGGAGAGATGGCTTAGCAGTTAAGTGCTTGCCTGTGAAGCCAAAGGACCTCGGTTCAAGGCTCGGTTCCCCAGGACCCACGTTAGCCAGATGCACAAGGGGGCGCACACGTCTGGAGTTCATTTGCAGTGGCTGGAGGCCCTGGCGCACCCATTCTCTCTCTCTCTCTCTCTCTCTCCTGTCTCTCTCTCTCTCTGTCACTCTCAAATAAATAAATAAGAATGAACAAAAAAAATTTTTGTTATTTTTATTTATTTATTTGAGAGCGACAGACAGAGAAAGAGGCAGATAGAGATAGGGAGAGAGAATGGGCGCACCAGGGCCTCCAGCCACTGCAAACGAACTCCAGACACGTGCACCCCCTTGTGCATCTGGCTAACGTGGGTCCTGGGGAGTCGAGCCTCGAACCGGGGTCCTTAGGCTTCACAGGCAAGCGCTTAACCGCTAAGCCATCTCTCCAGCCCCCAAGAAAACTTTTTTTAAAAAGCCTTGGAGCCATGGTGGGTTTCTGTAAACCCAGGACACTGACAGGATGGGAAGCAGAGATAGAAGAATTTCCTGGAAGCCCATGGACCAGCTAGCCTGGAGAATGACAGTAAGAATGAGAGACTCCACCTCAAAATGAGGTGGAAAGCAAGGTCCAGTGCCTAAAAGTTGCCCTCTGTAACCTCCACAGGCATGCCATGTGTGCCCACAGTCACACACATACAAAAAGGCAGAAATCATGATCTAAAACAGGGGCAAGCTGGGCATGGTGACTCAGGCCTTTAATCCCAGTACTCCGAAGGCAGAGGTAGGAGGATTGCCAAGAGTTCAAGGCTACCCTGAGACTACATAGTGAATTCCACGTCAGCCTGGGCTAGAGCGAGATCCTACCTCAAAAAGCCAAAAATAAATAAATAAATACAAATAAAATAGGGGCTGTGGGCATGGTGGCACACACCTTTTGTCCCGGCACTCAGGAGGCTGAGGGAGGATCACCTTGAGTAGAAGGCCAGCCTGGGATACAGAGTGAATTCTAGGTTAGCCTGGGCTACAGTAAGACTATGCTTCATGAAATAAGCAACCAAAAAAGATGTAAAATAGAATCTAACTTGTACATGGAAGTAGCACTTTCCTGCTACATTATCTTTGAGAAGTAAATACCCCTAAGTGCTGAACTGCGAGCAGTCTTTTAAAAAGTGTTTCTCGGGGCTGGAGGGATGGTTTAGCGGTTAAGGCATTTGCCTGCGAAGCCAAAGAACCCAGGTTCGATTCCTCAGGGACCCACGTTAGCCAAATGTACAAGGGGCGCAAGTGTCTGGAGTTCGTTTTTAGTGGCTGGAGGCTCTGGCGCACCCATTCTTTCTCTCTCTCTCCCCTTTCTCTGTCAAATAAATAAATACTATTTAAAAATTTTTTTTAAAAAAAGTGTTTCTCATCCCTGCATCTGACCCATTTTGCACAACTTTCTTTGGGAGGGCTGGGTTTTTTCTTGTTGTTGTTTATTCTTTTTATTTATTTATTTGAGAGCAACAGACAGAGAGAAAAAGGAGATAGAAAGAGAGAATGGTCACGCCAGGGCCTGCAGCTACTGCAACGAACTCCAGGCTAACGTGGGTCCTGGGGAATCGAGCCTCGAACCAGGGTCCTTAGACTTCACAGGCAAGCGCTTAACTGCTAAGCCATCTCTCTCCAGCCCTTTGCACAACTTTCTGAATGTTTCTATTAGGCAGTCACCTCCTTTTGCCTTTAGTGTGGTTGGTACAGACCCAAAAAGTACTGCCACGCTTTTCTCAGAAAGCTGTATGTAGAAATCTTAAGTTCTGCAGAAAGCAAGCTTCTTGAGTACCTCCATTATCCGGGGTGGCAGTAGTGCTGATGGCTACCCCGTGGTGTAGATAAGTGCAGAAAATAGTGTTCTCTGAGTATGAATTTTCCATCCTGGAGGGAGCTGAGTGAAGTGTTATTGTTAATTAGGTTATGAAGTCAAAACAGTTGTAACACTCCAGAAAACTGGTAAGGTAGTTTGCTGCCTACAAAGACTTGTTTGCAGGAAGACCATTTCATTGATCTTTTTATCACACCAGCTAGCTGAATGTGACCTTATGTTGTACCATAGTTTTGTAAGAGCCACAAGTACTACCTGTGTGAGAAATGTGAAAGTGTCAAGGGTGTGTGCTGGCTATGACACTAAAGAGCTCAGCTTTCATTCCAGGTGTGAATGCTGTGAGTGTCTCAGATCACTCACTTCTGATTAGTGGAATAGTGCCTTGCTAAGCTTGAGTCCATTTGAAACATCAAAATCCTTAATTAGCTGTTAGAAAAGAATAGTCATTAACCACCCTCTGCAGAGATTCTCAGTGCTATAGTTGTAGGACAATAGGACATGCAGATGTAGATTCCTAAATTGTTCTGGTGTCAGGACATGCGTATCAAGACATTTTTTGATATTTTTATCCTATAGATTCCTAATAAATAACATTCTGAGTTGA
Organism: Dipus sagitta; assembly: GCA_036346955.1. Classification (NCBI taxonomy): domain Eukaryota; kingdom Metazoa; phylum Chordata; class Mammalia; order Rodentia; family Dipodidae; genus Dipus; species Dipus sagitta. The sequence goes on from CM070778.1 coordinate 54,444,646, forward strand.
TTTTTAGGTTTTTCTTGTTTGTTTCTTTCATTTTTAGGAGTTTTATTGTTATTTGCCTTTTTTTTTTTTTTTTTTTTTTTTGGTTTTTCATGGTAGGGTCTCACTCTGGTCCAGGCTGACCTGAAATTAACTCTGTAGTCTCAGGGTGGCCTTGAACTCACAGCAATCCTCCTACCTCTGCCTCCCGAGTGCTGGGATTAAAGGTGTGCGCCACCATGCCCGGCTTGTTAGTTTGCCTTTTTTTTTTTTTTTTTTTTTTCCCTTTACATAAAATATTTAATTCTTTACCCAAACCTAAAAAGCAAAATGACTTTCTCCCTCTGAGGGTCAGGGAACTGAGATAAGAAAGGAGGTTTCCGGGTCAGGTCTGAGGCAGGCGCTGAGAATGTGAGGCCAACTTGAGTTGTCCGGCTGCTCTATTTCATGAGACGACCCGGTCTCAGTAAACAAATCTAAGGTCATACAGCGGCGAGGCATGGACGTGATTCCAAGCCCGCGCTGGTGAAGGAGGCGAGGGGCTCTCAGGGGCTGCGATCAGGCCAGGGGCGTCACGGGGGTAGGGGGCTTGGCAGGGGCAGGACCCCGACACCCTGCTGGCTCCGCAGCGCAGGCCTCGCAGGTTCCGGCCTGGCGGCCTCCGTGCTCCTCGCCTCGCTTCATACCTCATCTGGTAGTGCATGGCAACGCGCTCCCGGTGCTGAAAGTCGCTGCCGTCCGTGCCAGCCGCTCGCGGGCCCGCCCGAGACGCCATGGTGCCCGGCCAGAACCATGGGCCCCTCGAGCCCACGAGCTGCTGCCACTCCCAGTTTGCCTTTTTAAAACATTTTATTTATTTATGAAAGTGAGAGAGAGAAAATGGCCATGCCAGGGCCTCTAGCCACTGCAAACGAACTCCAGATTTATGCGCCACCTTGATCGTCTGGCTTATGTGGGTTCTGGGGAATTGAACCTGGGTCCTTAGGCTTTGCAGGCAAGTGCCTTAACCACTAAGCAATCTCTCCAGTTTGTTGTTTGCTTTTGAGCAGAGTCTCACTATGTAGCCCAAGCTGTCCCGGAACTCATAATGTAGCCCAAATTCTCAAGCTGGCCTAAAATTCTCAAGCCTCCTACTTCAGCCTTCCAAGTGGTGGGATTATAGGCATGTGCCACCGCACTGAGGTAATTTTTTAAAAAAAAAAGAAAGAAATGTCAGAAAGTGAAGGCTCTTATTTAAAGGTTTTCCACCTGAAATTTGGTCTTGATTCTAATGCTATAATGTAAGATTAATGAAAGGTTGTTTCCACGGGCTTACTGCTTACCGTGTTTCCTTGCAGCTGGATTTGATCACAGATCTGTTGGGCACACCATCACTGGAAGCGATGAGGACGGCTTGTGAAGGCGCTAAGGCACACATACTCAGGGGTCCTCATAAACAGGTAAGGGGGGGTGGTCTGTGTCTGGCAGTTATCTGTTCACTCAGGATTTCTGTTCCAAAAGAATAATGTATTGAGAGTTTCAAAATAGAAATATTACTTATAAGATAGGGATACATGTGTGTGTATGTATGTATGTGTATATATAATACATATATATCCATAAATAAGAGAAATGTTCAGATTTGTTACACTCCAAAAAATGTGCTCGACCTGAGTAGGGAAAAGAAAAACTATATTCTTTTTTAAATTTTTATTTATTTATTTATTTGAGAGAGAGAGAGAGAGAGAGAGAGAGGCAGATACAGAGAGAGATGAAAGGACACACCAGGGCCTCCAGCCACTGCAAATGAACTCCAGACACATGCACTACCTTGTGCATCTGGCTTACGTGGGTCCTGGGGAATCAAACCTGGATCCTTTGGCTTTGCAAACAAGTGCCTTAACCGCTAAGGCATCTCTCCATCCAAAAAAAAAAAAAACACAAAACATAGATTCTCTTTCCTTGTAATTTTTTTTTATCATTTTACTTATTTATTTATTAGATACAGAAGGACAGAGGGTAAGAGGGAGAGAGAATGGGCATACCAGGGCCTCTAGCCACTGGAAACGAATTCCAGACACATGTGCCACGATGTGCATCTGGCTAATGTGGAACCTGAAGAATTGAACCTGGGTCCTTAGGCTTTGTAGGCAAGTGTCATAACCTCTAAGCCATCTCTCCAGCCCAAAAGTAGATTCTTGTTACACTTTTGCTAGTTAGTGACCCTGGCTTTATGTATCTTGTTTGTTTTATCTATAACCTGGGGAAAGTTATTGAAGGCAGAGCTTTGACATCAGCATGCGTGTATCAAGATATCCTCCATCAACTTGTTTGTTTCTTTTGTTTTGAGGCAGGGTGGCTTCACTCTAGCCCAGGTTGACCCAAGAACTCACTCTGTATCCCCAGACTGGCTTCAAACTCACAGCCTCAGGAGCTCTGGGGCTAAAGGCGTACATCACCTTTACATCATCCAACAACGTTTTTAGGTTTTTTCTTTTAATATCTTATTTTATTACTTATTTATTTATTTGCATGCAGAGAGAGAGAGCTTGAGAGAATCAGCTCAGCAGGGTCACCAGCCACTGCAAATGAATTCCTGATGCATGTGCTACTTTGAGCATCTAGCTTTATGTAGGTGCTGGAGAATCGAACCCAGGTCATTAGGCTTTGTAGGCAACTGCCTTAACTGCTGAGCCATCTCTCCAGCCCTCCATCAACATTTTGACATGGAGGAGGACGAAAAGAATGCGACAACAGGCCAGGTATGGTGACGCACACCTTTAATTCCAGCACTTGGGAGGCAGAGGTAGGAGAATTGCTGTGAGTTCAAGGCCTTCCTGAGACTACATAGTGAATTCCCGGTCAGCCTGGAATAGAGCGAGACCCTACCTTGAAAAACCAAAAGAATAAAATAAAATAAAGAAGGGCCTGGAGAGATAGCTTAGCAGTTAAAGGCACTTGCTTGCAAAGTCTAGCAGCCCAGGTTCGGTTCCCCAGTACCCACATAAAGTGCACAAAGTGGTGCAGGCAACTGGAATTTGTTTGCAGTGGCAGGAGTTCTCCCATACTCTCATACTCTCTCTGTCTGCTTCTTTCTCTCTCTCTCAAATAAATAAATAGAATGTTTTTAATAAATAAAAAGAAAAAGATCTAAAAAAGATATCCTTTTCAAATATTCAGCCAAAATACCTGGTCACTCGTTCTTCAGTAAGGAAAATTATTTGCTTTTGCATGCTTACCAGTGACATAAAATTAGATGTGAATGTTGTTAGAAATGGCTGAAGCAAGATTGCCAGGTTTTTACTGATCAATATTACTTGCAACCAGCCAAGCCACTGCTAAGAAAGACAAAATGGTTTTTATCTCCACTGTCTTGATTCGGCAGCATTTTTACAAGTACTTTCTTAATCCTCTTTACAGAGACAGCTTAATGATGTGAAGAGTGGATGGAGCATGCTTTTCCTAGGAACTAAAAACTGAAACAGAATAGATAAGGCTTGAGCAGGACAGGCTGGCCACTGGTTTTCCCAGGCTTCCCCTTTGTTTCTTTTGTTTTCTTTCGAGGTAGGGTCTCACTCCAGTCCAGGCTGACCTGGAATTCACTACATAGTCTCAGGCCGGCCTCAAACTCAGCAATCCTCCTACCTCTGCCTCCCAAGTGCTGGGATTAAAGGTGTGCACCACCACGGCCCCGGTCTTTTAAATTGGGCATTTAGATGAGCTGATTGATGGTGCCACTTTGACAAACCTTCCTCAAATTGCTAGCCAGCCATCTGGTCATGGTCTTATATTCCCATTGCTGTTCCCTCTCCAATGTGGCTCCAGGGCTTCTGTTTTCACACAACCTTATCTCACTGTGTCGTGTTTGGCCTCCCCACCACAGAACAGCTGAGAAGAAAAAAATGTTCAGCTTTCCTCCTCTAAATAATAAAGTCAGATAAAGGAAAAGAAAGTTTGGGATCTGTGTTGGACTTTGTCACCTCACTGTCTATCTCTTGTGGGTTTGATGCTTAGCAGATAATGTTATTTGGTTGGTAGCTTGGATAAGGTGCCCATCCCTTGAAACTGAAGGAAGAAATCAAACCCAGCCAAGCCGCTGGGTTTGAACATGGAAAGGAGAAGGTTCACTAAAGGTCAGGGAATTCTTGGCAGGCAAAACCACTGTATAGTGTTTTGGTTTTGGTTTTTTAAGGTAGGGCTTTAACTTACTGTCCTTTATACAACTCAGAATCTGGGATAAAAGGAAGCTTAGCTTCATAAAAATAGCCCTGTCTCCTGACAGGGACCATATCTTAGACTTCATAGACTGAAAGCGTACTCAAGAGTTTGTTCAGTCCAGACTTACAGTCTAGATGGAGGTTTCTTTCTGTGCTTACTGTCATACGTGGTGCCTGAGAACATTCGGCTAAGGCTGCTGACGGGTCATCACACATTCTTGGCTGCCAGCTGAAGTCCAAAACTTGAGTTCATTTGGATGAAAACTAAAGGAACATCTGCCAAGGACACTTGCAGTGTCACTTGGCAAGGCCTCTGCGGCAGTCAGTACATGGCATTTAGTGTATGGCAGCTGTGGCCTAGTACTTAGGATCTCTCACCCAAGTCTACAAGCTCATCTTTGCCTCACATACTCCACTGACAATTAGTCATAGGCATTGGAAGGCTCTTTATAACCCCTCCTGTCCTCATTCATGCTTAGCATGACGCCCACTCACTCCCAGTGCCGAGTCACATACAGTTCTGCAGAACAAACAGAAAATGGTGTGGTGCACTTTTAAAGGAGAAAATGGGTCAAGTGAAGTGATACACACCTTATAAACCAGCACTTGGGAGGCAGAGGTAAAAGGAGAGTTGTGAGTTCAAGGCCAACCTGAGACTACATCAAAAAGAAAGAAAGGGAAGGGAAGAGACTAGAAGACAGGGTTTATAAGATTTGGGGACAAATGGGTGTGGGACAGGGACATGAAAAAAATTCAATGAGTGGATGCTACCTGAGATTTTATTTTATTATTTTTTGTTTTGTTTTTCGAGGTAGGGTCTCACTCTAGCCCAGGCTGACCTGGAATTCACTATGTAGTCTCAGGGTGGCCTTGAACTCTCAGCAATCCTCCTACCTCTGCCTCCCCAGTGCTGGGATTAAAGAGGTGCACCACCACACCTGGATCTTTCTCCTTTCTTTCTTTCTTTTTTTGTTTGTTTGTTTTGTGGTCTCAGGCCACAGAGGCCCTCATTCTTACACCACAGGCACTCTTAGCTACTGAGCCATCTCCCCAACTCTTTTTTGTTTTGTTTTAGTCCAGGTTGGCCTAGAAATCACTCTGTAGAGAAGACTGACCTCAGCCGGGCATGGTGGCTCACACCTTTAATCCCAGCACTCGGGAGGCAGAGGTAGGAGGATCGCCATGAGTTTGAGGCCACCCTGAGACTATATAGTGAATTCCAGGTCAGCCTGGACTAGAGTGAGACCCTACCTCCAAAAACCAACAAAGAAAAAGACGTACCTTAAACTTCCAGTAATCCTCCCACCCCAGCCTCTTAAGTGCTGAGATAGGTGTGAGCCATCACGCCTGACTCTGAGACATGTTGATTTATCTGCGTAGTTACTGGTACATAAGACAGAGCCAGAATTCCCATCAATCTTACCACTATTACTAACCCCCATCCAGCAGCAGTAGTTGTCATAGGCTTCTGAGGCCACGGGGGAGGAATGAGGAGACCTGTAGTGTTCTGCGTCCTGTTGCTGGTGGTGTAGAGAGCTTGATCAACATGGAAACTGCCTACATCACTGCTCTTGCTCTTTCTGGCTTTCCAGCGTTCAGATGGCAGAAGCGTTCGGTAATATTTTTTGTTTCTTTGAGTCAGGGTCTTATTCTAGCCCATGCCAACCTAGAACTCACTCTATAGCCCAGGCTGTCCTCGAACTTAAAGCAATTACTCAACCTGAGCCTCCCTTAATCAGTGCTGGGATTAAAGACAGGAGCCACCACCCCTGACTTTTTAATATTTTGAATGGTTATCTACTGACAACCCAGAAAATACAAGATAGGATCCCACAGGAAGTGCCTAGAGTTTACAAGTTGAGTTTCTTCGGTTTGTCTTACGATCATCCATGCAACTCTTTTGGTGGTTGCATTCTCCCAAATACGAGCTAGAATATCTTTCTCCCCTGTTAGGCTCTTCTCCCATTAACAGTAACAATAAACTGTACCTGCTCTGACTTGAAGACAGAATGAATGATGAGCAGTGTGCACAGAGCATATCGGGCTAGACACACATGATACGACTGTATCCACATGTACACAATCATTCTGAGGCAGTCTGGAGAAACTGGGAAAGGCGGCTCTGGTCAGAGATTATTCCTAAAAGTTGAAAGTTTTATGAAGAATCCATAATGAAGCAGGGGATATAGGAAGTATTTTGAGCTGATAGGGAGAGATCCAATTCAGATAAAGCATAGGTTAGTAGTTCTGAAACTCTTCATTTTCGAGAGCATTACAAAGACCAGCACCCCTAAAGTTAGGTTCCCTTCATCAAGCTAGGCTTTGATTTGCCTACCCACAGTAGGGTTATGAATAGAAGGCAATTCTAGACACCATTTGGGGGCTGGAGAGATGGCTTAGAGGTTAAGGCGTTTGCCTGAGAAGCCAAAGGACCCAGGTTCTGTTCCCCCCAGGACCCACGTAAGCCAGATGCACAAGTGGCACATGCATCTGGAGTTCATTTGCAGTGGCTGAAGACCCTGGCGTGCACATTCTGTCTCTCTCTGTCTCAAATAAATAAGTTTAAAAAAATAGACACCATTTGGTAAAGCATTTACTCCACTAAGAAGTTGGTTTCCTATTATTATTATTATTATTGTTATTTAATGTTGTTTTGTGTTTTTTCATTTTTTGAGGCAGAGTCACTCTAGCTAAGGCTGACCTGGAACTCATTTTGTAGGCCCAGGCCCAAGGGATCCTCCTACCTCAGCCTCCAAGCGCTAGGATCAAAGGCATGCAACACCACACCTGGCAGAAGTTGGTTTCTTTAAAAAAATGAAGTAAAATAAAATCGGGCTGGAGTGATGGCTTAATGGTTAAGGCACTTCCCTGTGAACCCTGACGAACCAGGTTTGATTCTCCAGTGTACACATAAGCCAAATGTATAAGGTGGTTCTTGTGCCTGAAGTTCATTTGCAGTGGCTTGAGGCCCTGGGGTGCTCATTCTGTATCTGCCCCTCCTCTCAAATAAATAAATAAATTAAATCATTTGAAAATCATGGCAATAATAATTAGACCATCAGTGTAGAAACTTCTAGACTTGGGAGAGATACCCACTGCCAAGGTTCATATTGCCATTAGAAGAAAGAGAATGGCTAAACATTTTTTGTCACTTTCCTTAATTCATTCTTCTTTCTTGTTGAAAAATAAACTTGTGAGAGGCAGAGGATCACTGTGAAGCCAGCCTGAGACTACATAGTGAATTACAGGTCCACCTGGGCTTGAGTGAGATCCTACTTTGAAAAACCAACAACCTTGGGCTGGACATATTGCTTAGTGGTTAAGCCGCTTGTCTGAGAAGTCTAAAGACCCAGGTTCAATTCTCCAGGTCCCACGTAAGCTAGATGTGCATGTGTATGGAGGTTGTTTGCAGTGGCTAGAGGCCCTGTCATGCCAATTCTCTCTCTCTTTCTCTCTCTCTCTCTCTCTTTCTCTCTCATAAATAAATAAAAATAAATCTTAAAAATAAATAGTTTTCTTTAGGTGATCACAAACAAAAATATAAATATAATTTGCAGGCTGGAGTTATTGCTCCTGCCTATCATGTATGCTTCCATAGCATTGGAGGGGTAAAAAGGATTGTAAGAGAGAGAGCTATGATGCCATGTTCTTGTTTTGTCTCCTGACACTCCTACTGATGACAGAAACGCTTTATAAACTATGGCTCCCAAGCCATGAAAACCATCCCCTGCCAGCCTCAGGGCAGGAGGGCCACACATTGCCATGTGGCCATGCCTGCCTCTTGTGAGGCAGTGACGGAGAAGGCATGTGGAGGCGTGCAGGAGGAACCAGCAAAAGCAAGCATCCTTCCGTAGGAGAATCTTAAAATTCTCAAGTTCTGTAGCTCCTATAGAACTAGTATTTTAGCACCTTTAACTTTTACTTCTTAAGATACAGTTCACATGATTGCTTTGCACGTTGATGAGCTTAAGTCTACATGTGGTCAAAGTTGGTGATCTTTTTTTTTTTCCCCAGCCCTAAGCAAGTTTGGTCTTCCCTTCTTCTTGCCAAAGCATTTAAGATACAAAACTTGCCAGGCATGGTGGTGGCACACACCTTTAATCCCAGCACTCGGGAGGCAGAGGTAGGAGGATCACCGTGAGTTCAAGGCCACCCTGAGACTACATAGTGAATTCCAGGTCATCCTGGGCTAGAGTGAGACCCTGCCTTGAAAAAAAAAAAATTTACAGGATCAGCTTTCAGATTTCATAACCTTTTTGTATATTAATCCATATTGAGTAATTGTGTCATTACAAACTGTGCTGCTGGAAGTCGGTGATAATTGTTACTTTTGAAGGCTGATGGTGAGGGGAAAGTCATTCCCTTTGCATACGTGACTCGTGTCTTCTTTTCCAGCTGGCTACTTACCTTGTTATAAACCGACTGTATTCCATGTCTGACATAAAGGCTTACTTACATACTTGCATCTTTTTGTGTCTCACAGCCATCTCTCCCTGTACTCTACACCCTGTCTAGTCAAGCTACACACGAAGCTGTTCATCTACTTTGCAGGATGTTGGTCTTTGACCCAGTAAGTAGTGTTTGTTTTTATTTTTATTAAACTTTAAAATACAGTGTTCTAAGAGAAACATCCTGGCTTTAAATAGAGTGTTGGTGGAAATGGTGCCTGCTAAAATGCCAGGCTTCAGCCAGGCATGGTGGCGCGTGCCTTTAATCCCAGCACTCAGGAGGCAGAGGTAGGAGGATCACTGTGAGTTTGAGGCCACCCTGAGACTGCACAGTGAATTCCAGGTCAGCCTGGACTAGAATGAGACCCTACCTTGATAAACAAAACAAAAATATTTACATCTCTGCCCACTGCTGTTAACTTCTCCCAGGCAGCAGTCACTCCTGTACTCAGCTCCATTCAGAGCTTAGGTTACAGAGAAGCCGAACACTGGTCAACGGATTGTTCTGAAGAAGGAAGCCATTTGTTTATGAGACCCAGTCTTCAAATCCAGGGGTGTTTACATTTCTGAATAAAGTCAGTGTACTTATGGAAAATAAAGGCACGTTTCAAAAAAAATAGGAAGAAAAAGAAAAAAAAATGCCAAGCTTCAATCCCCATTTTGTGTTCACCATGTAGACCTGACACACAAATTATGAGAGTGACATGCTGCCTCCTGTGCGCAGGAGGCAGGTGAGAAAACTGAGTGTTATCACTGAGACTCTAGAAGAGAGAGAAAATATTACCATTCTCACCTTGATATTCATAAAAGGAGTTTGACACCGAGTTAAATCAAGAGAACAAAAACTATTTGAAAAATTTGCCAATTGTACCACCTAAGGAAATACTTATTCTTCAGGTTAAGACTGTAGCTTTCCTAAATGCCTTTTCTGGGACATACTACAAATTGCACTATAAGTTCAGTTCTTTGAGTATTCATCCAGAGGATACATTTTATTTACTTACAAGCAAAGAAAGAGAGAGACAAAGAGAAACACAGAGACAGTGGGCAAACTAGGCCCTCTAGCCACTGCAAATGAACTCCAGATGCATGCATACCATGTGCATCTGGTTTTACTTGGGTATTGGGGAATCAAACCTCAGTCTTTTTTCTTTTTATTTGGTTTTCCGAGGTAGGGTCTCACGCTAATTCAGGCTGACCCAGAATTCACTATATAGTCTCAATGTAGTCTCAGGGTGGCCTCAAACTCATGGCGATCCTCCTACCTCTGCCTCCTGAGTACTGGGATTAAAGGCATGTGCCACCCCACCCGGCTTCCACAAATTTTTTTTTTTTTTTAAGATAAAATTTACTGGTCTGTTGTGAGAAAAGAGCAGCTCACTCCATAAAGGTCCTGACTATCTTCAGACTTTACTGTAGTAAAGATGAAGGATGAGCCAGGCATGGTGGCAGGCACCTTTAATCCCAACACTCACTTGAGAGGCAGGGGTGGTAGGGCTAAAGCGAGACCCTACCTCAGAAAAACAAAACAAAAAAGTTCAGAGGTAAAAAATGGCCTGCTTATCCCTGCTTGTCCTGGAGAGATGGCTCAGCAGTTAAAGCACTTGTTGTGAAGTCTGACTGCTTGGTTCTATTCCCCAATACGCATGTAAAACCAGATGCACAAAGCAGCACATGTGTCTGGAGTACTCTCTCTTCTCAAATAAATAAATAAAAATATATTTTTTAAATGGCATGTGGGGGCTGGGTGGATGGCTTAGCAGTTAAGGTATTTGCCTGCAAAGCCAAAAGACCTAGATTCGATTCCCCAATATCCACGTTAGCCAGATGTACAAGGGAGCGCACGCACGTGTCTGGAGTTTATTTACAGTGGCTGAAGCCCCTGGCACGCTCATTCTCTCACTGTCTGCTGCTTTCTCTCTCTCAAATAAATTAATTTAAAAAAATATATATATATATATATTTTTTTTTTTTTTAAATGTCATGCTTAGCCTGGTGTGGTGGCACATGCCTTTAATCCCAGCACTCGGGAGGCAGAGGTAGAAGGATTTCTGTGAGTTCAAGGCCACCTAGAGAATAGAGACTTTATTAACAACTTCTATGATTATAAAAAATATCCCACAAGCCGGGCATGGTGGCTCATGCCTTTAATCCCAGCACTCGGGAAGCAGAGGTAGAAGGATCACTGTGAGTTCGAGACCACCCTGAGACTACATAGTGAATCAAGGTTAGCCTGAGCTCGAGTGAGACTCCACCACGAAAAACCAAAAAAAAAAAAAAAAAAAAAAAATCCTATGATAATATCCTCCCTTCCCCCACTTTTCCCTTGGAAACTCCATTCTCCATCATATCCCCTCCCATCTCAATCAGTCTCTCTTTTATTTTGATGTCATGATCTTTTCCTCCTATTATGATGGTCTTATGTAGGTAGTGTCAGGCACTGAAAAATATTTTATATTTATAACATGGAAAATGTTATCAACTCTTGCCCAAAAGTTGACAAGGCAATAAAATACAGGATATAAATGAGTTTACCTACCTATTACAAATGGTCAGTTAAAGAAACAACATATAGGGGGCTAGAGAGATGGCTCAGAAGTTAAGGCACTTGCCTGTGAAGCCTAATGACCCAAGTTCGATTTCCCAGTACCTACATAAAGCCAAATGCACAAAGTGGCACATGCATCTGGAGTTTGTTTGCAGTGGCTAGAGGCCCTGTTGCGCCCATTCTCTCTCTGTCTCTGTCTCTCTCTGTCTCTCTCTCTCTCTCTCTCTCTCTCTCTCCTCCTTTCTCTCTGTATCTGTCGCTCTCAAATAATAAAAAATGACCAAAAAATAAATGCTGGACATGGTGGTGCACACCTTTAATCCCAGCACTCAGGAGGGAAAGGTACAAGGATCACCTGAGTTCGAGGCCACCCAGAGACTACACAGTGAATTCCAGGTCAGCCTGGGCTAGAGTGAAACCCTACCTTGGAAAAAAAAAAAAAAAAAAAAAACAGGAAGTTTCTCCAAAACTAATGTGCCTGTGGTAAGCAGGGAGTGAGAGAGAGAAGAATTTCCCAGAAGCTCATGGACCAGCTAGCCTCATGAACGAGCAGTGAACAAGGAGAGACCCAGCTCAAAGACATGAGGTAGGCCGGGCGTAGTGGCGCACACCTTTAAACCCAGCACTGGGGAAGCACAGGTAGGAGGATCACTATAAGTTTGAGGCCACCCTGTTGGAGGGGGTGGAACCATGAGGTAAAAAAGTGAGAACTAACCCAAAAGTTGTCCTCTGTCCTCCACAAGTGCATTGTGGTACACACACGCACACACACACATCAAATAAATATATATGATAAATAGAGATTTTGTGATACAGCTCAGTGGTAGGTCACTTGCCTTAGCATACATAAGTCCCTAGATCAATTCCCAGCATGGTGCTCATGTGCGCATACACACACACACACACACACACACACACACACACACACACACACACAGAGTTGATCCTTATGTGCCAAGGATTCCGTTTATTTTTGTTTGCTGTATTCATTTATTTTGTTTGTTTGTTTTAAGACCAGGTCTCACTTAGCCAGGCTAGCCTTCCTATGTAGTCAAAGATGACCTTGAAATTCTGATCCTTCTGCCTCCACCTCCCAAGTGCTGGGATTACCAGTGTGTGCTACAATACCTGGTGGATACGGTGCTAGGGACTGGACTCAGGGCTTCACGTACACTAAGCAACCACTCTACCAACTTAGCTATATCCCCAGAACTTCAATTTAATTATTGTTGTTGCTTTTTTTGTTTGTGTATTTTATTTATTTATTTTTTATTTGAGAGCAACAGAGAGAGAGAGAAAGAGGCAAAGAGTGAGAGAGAGAATGGGTGCGCCAGGGCTTCCAGCCACTGCAAACGAACTCCAGATGCGTGTGCCCCCTTGTGCATCTGGCTAACATGGGTCCTGGGGAATCGAGCCTCGAACCGGGGTTCTTAGGCTTCACAGGCAAGCACTTAACCGCTAAGCCATCTCTCCAGCCCTGTTGTTGTTTTTGAGGTAGGATCTCACTCTATCTCATGCTGGCCGCAAACTCACAATTATCCTACCCCTTTCTCTCAAGTTCTGGGATTAAAGGCATGCTCCACCACACCCACTGTCAATTTAATTTTTTAATATTTTATTTTTATTTATTTATTTATTTGAGGGAGAGATGCAGAGAGAAAATAAGAATGGGGACACCGGGATCTCCAGCCACGCAGACAAACTCTAGATGCATGCACCACCTTGTGCATCTGGCTTATGTGGGTCCTGGGAAATTGAACCTTGGTCCTTGGGCTTTGCAGGCAAGCACCTTAACTGCTAAGCCATCTCTCCAGCCCCAATTTAATTTTTGTCCAAAATTTTCTCTTAGGTCAAGAAGAACCCTTACTGATGCATGGAAATTTTTTTTTTTTTTTTTTTTTGGTTTTTCGAGATAGGGTCTCACTCTGGTCCGGGCTGACCTGGAATTAACTCTGTCATCTCAGGGTGGCCTTGAACTCATGGCAATCCTCCTACCTCTGCCTCCCGAGTGCTGGGATTAAAGGCGTGCACCACCACGCCCGGCTATGGAAAATATTTCAAACATGCTCTCAGTATAGTTGGGGGAAACTTCAAAATCTTTTAAAACGTGCATTCACAAATTTCAGGAAATATCAACTGCAGACAAAAAGCACAGGAACCCGATTCCCGCTGTGGTGCCTGTTGACATCTGCCACCTGGCAGGAATAGCTTAATGGTTAAATGATAAAATTGAGACCCATATTCAGTCACTACAGCTGCCAATGTGAATAGCTGGCATACTCAGTCACAAGCAGAATTGCTGACAACCAACCTCCTGGAGTTCAGGCCCTCGGGCTAGACTGACCAGCAGCACCAAAGAAAAGGGAACTGGGGATCCTAGGAGCAGCCAGACCCAGGGCTGCCACAGGGCTCCGGGCAGCCTTGCTTCTTTCCATTCAAATGGCAGACTCTATCCTGATGGATCTCTAACTCCAGGAATAACTAGACTCATACTTTCTCAGAAAAAGAAGATAAGGCTTACATGCTAAGAATGCAAGGGAGACTTCAGAAGGGTTGCATTGCCAAATTCAAAGGGAAAATCAAGGTTATCAAGTTTGCTTTTGCATAAATTCATGTTAAATAAACAACAGCTTTCTTTTGTGTTAATCCTGTTTTTAAAGATCATGATATTCCTTTGTAGCACATCAACATAGCAAAAATCAGAGGTAAAGGGTTTGGAGGAATCTGAGTTTATGGCAAATGTTTATGGCATTTTCTTGTTTGGGGACCGTTACCAGTTAAAATGATCCATTTTTTTTTTTTAATTGAAATGGTTTTCTTGCTAAAACTATTACCAGTTGAGCAGGTGGTATATGACTATAGTCAGTCATTCCCAGTACTCAGGAGACTGGATCAAGTGGATAGTGAGTTTCAGGCCAGCCTGGGCCACATAGTGAGAGACACTGCCTCAGAAAAACACATAAACTAAAATTGAGGGCTGGAGAAATGGTTTAGTGATTAAGGTACTTGCCTGCAAAGCTGAAGGACCTAGATTCAATTCCCCAGGACCCATGTAAGCCAGATGCACAAGAGGTGGTGCATACGTCTAAAGTACATTTGCAGCAGCTGGAAGCCCTGACCTGGCATGCCCATATTTTCTCTCTCTCTCTCTGTCTCTCTCTCTCTCTCTCTCTCACACACACACACAAATAAATAAATAAAAATAAAATATTTTTTAAAATAAATAAAAATAAAATTGAGTTACGTGAAGTTCTTAATTATACTAGAAGCAGGGCAAAGTGTCAGGTTTTGTTCTCTTTACCATTAAATCCTTCTTTTTGTTTTGTTTTGTTTTGTTTTTGTTTTTGTTTTTTGTTTATCGAGGTAGGGTTTCACTCTAGCCCATGCTGACCTGGAATTCACTATGTAGTCTCAGGGTGGGATTGAACTCATGGCAATCCTCCTACCTCTGCCTCCCAATTGCTAGGATTAAAGGTGTGCACCACCATACCCAGCTTAAGTCCTGTAAAACATGTGTGTTTTTGTCTCCATGGGACTGAGCATTGAGAAGAAACAATTTTTCCTTTATTTTATTTAGTTATTTATTGGTTTTTCAAGGTAGGGTCTTGCTCTAGCCCAGGCTGACCTGGAACTCATTATGTAGTCTCAGGTAATCCTTGAACTCACAGTGATCCTCCTACCTTTGCTTCTCAAGTGCTGGGATTAAAGGTATGTGCCACCTGGCTTCCTTTAATTTAATTTTTTAGTTTTTTTTTTTTTTCAAAGCAGGATCTCACTGTAGCCCAGGCTGACCTGGCACTCACAGCAGTCCACCTACCTCTATCTCCCGAGTGCTGGGATTAAAGGCGTGTGCCACCACAACTGGCCCTTTCTTTTTTTCTTGTTTGTTTGTTTATTTATTGGTTTTTCAAGGTAGGGTCTTGCTGTAGCCCAGGCTGACCTGGAATTCACTATGTAGTCTCAGGGTGGCCTTGAACTTTAGATCAGAATGCTTCATACACTAAAGCATCAGGTTCACTGACTCTCACAACGTTCCTCCTCCTCCTTCTCCCAAATGCTGGGATTAAAGGCGTACATCACCATACCCAGCTTCCTTTTTTTTTTTTTTTAACTGCTCAGCCATCTCTTCAGCCCCCCCGAGAAAGAGTGTGCCAGGACCTTCAGCCACTGCAAATGAACTCCAAATGCATGCACCACCTTGTGCATCTGGCTTATGTGGGTCCTGGAGAATGGAACTTTAGTCCTTTGACTTTGCTGGCAAGCACTTTAACCACTAAACCATTCCTCCAGCCCTCCTTGAGTTTAATGGAGTAAAGCTACTTAAAAAATTAACGGAGGCCAGGTTTGGTGGCACATGCCTTTAATCCCAGCTCTCGGGAGGCAAAGATAGGAGGATTGCTGTGAGTTTGAGGCCACTTTGAGAGTACAAAGTGAATTCCAGGTCAACCTGGACTAGAGAGAGACACTACCTTGGAAAATAAAAACAAAAATAAATTAATGGGTCAGTGAGCCTGATGCTTTAGTGTATGAAGTAGTCTGATCTAATGGTCACTGCATAGCATTCAGACTGCTGCCCACTCCAACAGCTTTGGGGTGTGCTTTTGCCCTCATGTATTCAGTATTTAAAGAGGAAAGGCCCCAAGCAGCTTTCTAAAGTTGCCAGCATGATCCTATCTCCTCTAAATGTGGACACATATTTAGAAAATGTGTGTAGCCTGTTGTTTAAAATGTCAGCTGATCCCCTCCAAAGCCTTACATATTTAAATGTCATGGTATGTGTCACTTCTGACCCCGCGTGCCTCTATTTCAAGGTAGTAACTTTTCAGAATTTGGCAGAACACTTGTACATATCTTCTGGCGCTAGATAAGAACAGGAGCTTGTTCTAAGATCATTTGTCCTCTTTGCACAGAATGTTCTGTACGTGAAGTAAGCACTGTATACAGTGTACAGCAGTAACTATGTCTTGTGATTCGGTGTGAACAGTCAGGCTTACCTGTAGTGTTGATGTGCTGGTCTCTGAATCTGATTTCAGTCAAAAAGAATATCCGCTAAGGATGCCTTAGCCCACCCCTACCTGGATGAAGGGCGGCTAAGGTACCACACATGTATGTGCAAGTGCTGCTTTTCCACCTCGACTGGAAGAGTCTACACCAGTGACTTTGAGCCCGTCACCAATCCCAAATTTGATGACACTTTTGAGAAGAATCTCAGTTCTGTCCGACAGGTTAAAGGTGAGTCTACTGACATTTGATCGGGCCAGATGACTAGTCACATTTTTTCCCTTTTATAACTTTGTATATAGCTGTTCTATCAGGGCATGTGTGCCAAGAAAGCTGTGGGTATTAGAATAATGCTGATTTAATATTATATCCAGGGAATGTGAGCCAGAGGAATGATTTTGTTTCTGTTTCCAAGTTTTAACGAGGAAGTGTGACTAAAATAAATTTTAGTTTTATTCATTTCAATATCACTTCATTAAATAAGACATATTGGACATCTTTACACGATGCAAAGTTTTAAAAAAGATAAAAATCTACTCAGAGAATCATTCCTTGAATGGTGATTAGAGAAGGCAACCTCTATTGGGGTAGAGGTTTTAAATTAAGATTTCATCTCTAATGTCAACCATATGGAATCTGTCCAACTTCTAGACCATTTTACTTACTGACAAGGTTTTCCAGTGTATGTGATGCCACCATTGGAGTTTCTGCCTCTGTTTAACAACAGCTAGCATTTTGGCTTCAGGAAAGTTCAGCAAGATTCAGATTGATAACGTGAGAGAGGGAGGGGGAGAGAGAGAGAGAGAGAGATATCTAACTAAAGCAGTAGGAAATTCTATTCTGATTCTGGCTAGGGTTAGCTGAGAATTCACTGCTTCCAGCCTTCAAATTGGCAGTATATGTATGATATTTGTTTTCTCCACAGAGATTATTCACCAGTTCATTTTGGAACAGCAGAAAGGAAACAGAGTGCCTCTCTGCATCAACCCTCAGTCTGCTGCTTTTAAGAGCTTTATTAGGTAACTATTGGTGTCTTTAATTCTAACATTTTATGTGTGTGTTCTTGGTGGGGGGTGATTATACACTTATGTGCACGTTTGTGTGGACAACCCCAGACACATTTCCTCAGGCACCACCCACCCTTTTTGAGGCCTCTCAGTGACCTGGAGCTCACCAGTTAGGCTTGGTTGGCTGGCCCGTGAGTGAATCCAGGGATCCCCTGTCTTTACCTCCCAGCTCTGAGATTATAAGTGCTTATCATCGTGCCAGGCTTTTTTTTTATTTTTTATTTTCTTTTTTCTTTGTGTGTTCATTGGTTCAAACTCAAGACCTCATGCTTGCAGGCCAAGTACTTTACCAACTCATCTGTCTCCCCAGCCTCTCTAGCGTTATTACTAGAATTTTTGTGATTTTGTTATTTAGCTAGGAATAGTCTTTAAGAAATAACATGGTAAGCTGAAGAGATGGCTCAGCAGTTAAAATGCTCTTACTTGAGCCAGGTATGGTGGCCTTTAATCCCAGCATTCGGGAGGCAGAGATACGAGGATCACTGTGAGTTCGAGGCCACCGGAAGACTACATAGTGGATCCCAGGTCAGCCTGGGCTAGAGCAAGACCCTACCTTGAAAACAAACAACAACAACAAAAAACTTTTAAAAAGACCAATAGAAAGTTTCTGTTACAAATGGTGGCTCTAGTCAAAAATAGATTTGGGGAAGGGGTGGGAAAAATGGCTTAGTGGTTAAGGCGTTTGCCAGCAAAGCCTAAGGACCCAGGTTCAATTCCCTAGTATCTACATAAGCCAGATACACAAGGTGGTACAAGCATCTAGAGTTTGTTTGCAGTGGCTGGAGGCCCTGGCATGCCCATGCTCTTTCTATCTGCTTCTTCCTCTCTCTCTTTGTTCTTTCTTCTCTCTCTTTCTCTCTCTCTCCCTTCTTCTCTCTCTCCCTCTCTCAAATAAATAAATAAACAAATAAAATAATTTTTACAGTAGATTTAGGGGCTAGAGAGATGGTTTAGCAGTTAAGTCACTTGCCTGCAAAGCCTAAGGACCCAAGTTTGATTCCCCAGTACCCACGTAAGCCAGATGTACAAGGTGGCGCATATGTCTGGATTTCGTTTGCAGTGGCTGGAGGCCCTGGCACGCCCATTCTCTCTCTATCTGCCTCTCCCTCTCCTCAAATAAACATTTTTTTAAAAAATATCGATTTAAAAGAATGCCTCTTTTTCATTCTGGTGCCAATTCA
The DNA here is from genome assembly GCA_036346955.1 of Dipus sagitta. Taxonomy (NCBI): domain Eukaryota; kingdom Metazoa; phylum Chordata; class Mammalia; order Rodentia; family Dipodidae; genus Dipus; species Dipus sagitta. The sequence goes on from CM070778.1 coordinate 54,463,063, forward strand.
AAAACTGGTTCCTTTGCTTCCCAAATGGCTGCTATGCTGCCTGCTCATACTCATGGGGTTCTTGTCCAGCAAGTCAGAAGTGCTCCTCTTACTCCACTTCCACTGTCGTTCTCACCCTCCTAATAATGACACCACTAGAGTGTGCAATTTTTTGTTTTTAATCTTTTTTTCTTTTGGTTTTTTCGAAGTAGGGTCTCACTGTAGCCCAGGCTGAACTGGAATTCACTCTGTAGTCTCAGGGTGGCCTTGAACTCATGGTGATCCTCCTATCTGTGCCTCCAGAGTGCTGGGATTAAAGGTGTGTGCCACCATGCCCAGCACCAAGGCTTTATTTAGTTGCAAGCAGAGAGAGAGAGAGAGAGAGAGAGAGAAGAAAGACAGATAGAATGGGCATGCCAGAGCCTCCAGCTACTGCAAGTGAGAGAGAGAGAGAATTAGTGTGCCAGGGCCTTCAGCCACTGTAATTTAACCTAAGACATGTGCGCCACCTAGTGTGCATGTACAACCTTGCATGCTTGTATTACCTTGTGTGTCTGGCTTACATGGGACCTGGAGAGTCAAATATGAGTCCTTAGGCTTCACAGGCAAGTGCCTTATATATAGGGACTTCTAAATGTTGAAAATATTTGCTTGACTTATTAAATGATTGAATAACTGAAGAGATAAACTGCTTCATACATGACAAATTTTCTTCTAAAGTACCTCTAGCTCTTATTTGTTGTTGGCTTTTAGCTTTGGGGTTTTTTGTGTGTGTGTAGGTTTTGTGGAGGGGGTTGTTTTTTGTTTGTTTTTGTTATTTTCAAGGTAGGGTCTCACTCTAGTCCAGGCTGACCTGGAATTTGCTATGTGGTTTTGGGGTGGCCTCAAACTCAGCGATGGGCATATCAGGACCTCCAGCCACTGCAAACAAACTCCAGACACATGTCCCCCCCCTTGTGCATCTAGTTTACGTGGGTCCTAGGGAATCAAACCTGAGTCCTTAGGCTTTGCAAGGCAAATGCCTTAACTGCTAAGCCATCCCACCAGCCCCTGTTTTTTGTTTTTTGTTTTTGTTTTTGTTTTTTAGATAAGTTGGCTGGCTTCAAACTCACTATGTATCCCAAGCTGTCCTTGAACCCATGGCTACAATTTTTTTTCAATGGATTTGTTTGTATGACTTGTTTAGAGGAGAAGCCATGAGGTGTATGGGAGGACTATGAACCTACCTTGAATCCTAGAAAACTTCACTTTTTATCTCTCTTTGTCTCCTCCCCCCCCCCCCTCTCTGGTTTTGGTTTTTAGAGGTAGGGTCTCATGCTAGCGCAGGCTGACCTAGAATTCACTATGTAGTCTCAGGGTAGCCTTGAGCTCACAGTGGTCCTCCTACCCCTGCCTCCTGAGTGTCGGGATTAAAGGTATGCACCACCATGCCCAGCTCCTCTTACTTTAAATTATATATATATAACTTTAAATTATATATATATGAGAGAGAAAGAGGCAGATACAATGGTCACACCAGGGCCTGTAGCCACTGCAAACGAACTCCAGATGTATACGCCACTTTGTGCATCTGGCTTTACATGGATATTGGGGGATCAAACCTGGGTTGTTAGGCTTTGCAGGCAAGTGCTTTAACCATTGAGCCATGTCTTCAGCGCCCTTCCTTCCCTTGATCATCTCTGCTAACTCCTTATGTCACTCAGGGTCCAGTGAAGACATAGAAAACACTCTAACAGGCTGGGGATGTAGCTCAGTGATAAGAGCCTTGTTCGTATGAAGCAAGGTTCTAGAGTTAATCCCCAGCACTACATGAAGAAGAAAAAGAAAACACTATGAATGAGGAAAATTTAATAATAAGGATTGCTAAGTAGGAAAAGGTAACTCTCTTCTAAAGAGCACAGAAAGAGAGCTGCAGTAATGGTTTAGTAGTTAAGGTGCTTGCCTGCGAAGCCTAAGGACTCAGGTTTGATTCTCTAGGACCCACTAAAGCGAAGTGCACAAGGTGGCGCCTGAGTCCGGAGTTCGTTTGCAGTGGCTGAAGGCCCTGGCTCATCCATTCACTCTCTATTTGCCTCTCTCTCTCAAATAAAATAAAATAAAAAGTTTTTAAGGCAGGGATGGTGGTAGGAGGATCGCCGAGAGTTCCAAGCCACCCTGAGACTACATAGTGAATTCCAATTCCAAGCCTGGGCTAGAGTGAGAACCTACCTCGAAACCTCCCCCCCAAAAAAGATTAAAAAAGAGGTTTCTGAAGGGTCCAGAAATAACAGTGGACTGACTGAGAGAAGATAAGGAAGAAATTAAGAACTTGGAGATCCCTCCACCCATGGCCCTCATGCCACAGAAACAAGCAGCTTGAGTGGACTGAGGAACTATGCTGAGGCATGGCTAGAACCCGCCCACTTAAAGAGGCCCAGTGCATTGCAGAGAAACTTGCCAAAGAGTTTGCGTAGACCAAAACCCGGGCCCATGCATCTAATAACAACAATAACAACTAACAATAAAAAGCCCGCCAGAAGCAGGAAGGGAAGCTGTTTGCTGATGCTGCAGCCTTGCGGCGCCCTCTGCTGTCCAAGGTGAGTGATAGGCCAGGCAGCAAGACAAACCACTTAACCTGGCTCCAGTTTGAGAAGCAAGACAAAGGCAAGATTGGATTTCATAGGCAGGCACAGTCTTTTCTTCACCACCTGTCCTCCTTTTCCTCTCCCATGTTGGAGTAGGAGCTTCCTTATATTGAAGTTGTTTGAATTTGTTGGATCAAAATCAAAAATTTTATAAGAAATTGGTAAATCAGTTGTTTCTCATTTCTTCCATATTTTTTTCTGTAGAAAGACAACAGTGACTTACATTTTCATTTCTCTGGTTTTAAATTACTTGGTTTAGTATTTTCCCCTAACAATTGTGATCCAGTCAATTAGGTATTCTAGCACCTTGCAGGTGCAAGTCCTTGTTATCCTGGGCCCTGGGGAAGGAAAGTGGTTAAAACACCCCTCTAGTTAGCAACTCTAGCTGTGAGAAGTAACTAATGCCAGATCTCGGGATAACGAATACTAAACAGTTGTCCATACTACACCATTAATGCTTGCTAAAAGAATTTGTAGCCAGATGTGGTGGCACACACCTTTAATCCAGCTCTCAGGAGGCAGAGATAGAAGGATCACCATGAGTTCGTAGGCCACCCTGAGACTACATAGTGAATTCCAGGTCAGCCTGGGCTACAGCGAGACCCTACCTTGGAAAACGAAAAAAACAGCAACAACAAAAAGAGAGGAAGAGGCAGAGAGAATGGGTACACCAAGGCCTCTAGCCATTGCAAGTGAACTCCAGATGTATGTGCCACTTTCTGCATTTGGTTTACATGGGTACTGGGGAATTGAACCTGGGTCCTTAGGTTTTGCAGGCAAGTACCTGAACTGCTAAGCCACCTCTCCAGCCCAAGAGGAACTTTTTTAAAATGGATAATTTTGCATCCTTAAGCCATTTTCCTGAATGAGTATGGATAATATTACTTGGGATGCCTACCATTTGCTTCACATGATGAAGTAGGGACTGTGGAAAGCCCTGTACACTACCTCAGGTAGACAGCCCAGGTGCCACACAACTAGCAAGTAGCATGTTGTTTTCAACGCTGTGTGTTAATCACTGTCACCTTGTTGCCTCACTGTAGCTAACAGATCCGTAAGTGAACAGTTTGGATCAAACTCAACTTTAGAGACTTTAAAGACACAGAAATAAAAACGCAGAAATGGACTCCACAAGTTTCTCTAAAGGGCGAGGTAACGGAGGCAGCAGTGAGCTCCCCGCTGCCCACTGTCACCACTCACTTCACCGTCTTCCGTTTTCTTCCAGTTCCACTGTTGCTCAGCCGTCTGAGATGCCCCCGTCTCCTCTGGTGTGGGAGTGACAGTGGAAGACTGTACTACTGAAGATGTAATGTAGCTCTCCACTGGAGTCTGCGGTTTGCAGTTCTTGAGGTTAATCATGCTGGTACTGTAATTTTACTAATGAAGTTTTAAATTAACAACCACTACTTGTATGATATGAATAATATTTAGAAATGTTACTAGACTTTTAATCTTGTAAAGTGGTTGTGCTTTTAGAAGAAAAAAATTATTTTACCCGGAGTTGCACATGTTTTATGAATTTAGTGCAGCTGTTATGGCTCACCTCAGAACAAAAGAGAATTGAACCAAATTTGGGGGTTTGGGGTTTATGTTTTGATTTTTTTTTTCTTTTTCTTTTTTAATGAAGTGAGATTGTTCATGTACACACACACACACACACACACACACACACAGAGGACAGTCATACATTTTGATATTTGAGCCATTCCTAAAGATTTGGGGTTTTCTAAAACTAAAGAATCTAAAAAGCTTGCCTGTGACCAATCATGGAGCCACGTGAGCTGATCGTGGCTGCACGGGGAAGGGGTGGGAGGCGGGGCATGCCGCCTAATGATCAAGCCCTATAATTAGCTTCTCATTAGAGCCGTGACGGTGACGTGTGCTGTCTAAAATCCAATGTTGTGGGTAGAGAGAATGAGTTTGTGACTAGGAGAGACTAAACTTCTGTTTTCCTTACCCGGTATAAATATATATATATATATATATATTTAATCTATTTTTATTAGAAGTTTTTCTGCTCTTTCTTACATTAAAAAAAAAATCCAAGCATGCATCTTTCATGTGTGTAAATAATTCATTTCTGGGCTAATTTCAAAAGAATCCCAATATTGCTGTATAGAGAGAGAACTAGCTTGCACATTTTAGGTCTGTGAAATTTTGTGAGACTTTTCCTGCACTGGACAGTGAAACATAATAAATAAACGACAAAAACAAATTTTAAAAAATTAAAGCCACACAAAAAAGGCACATAGGGAATTATGTCAAATGTGTTTGTGTCCTTAGGCAAAGCTGTGGGAGTCTTGAAATGTCACAGTAGTGAATAACTTATTACTTTTTGACAAACTCTTCTTTCTGTTGGAACACTGACTTTCTGTGCATATGTACATATGAATACAAACTGAAGGCCTCTACCTCCTGGAGTTAGACAACTTGGCTTGTTTACCTCCACATGCTGATGATGACTATTTTTTTTTTTTTAAGTTCAATGTGGAGACTTGAAACTTGAATGTCCCTTACAACTTTTATATTAAAAATAAAAAGACAAGAAATTCAAAGATCGTTTTTCACCTGTACAAGGAGTACTAATGGAGCGTCTTGAAATTGGTCTAGGAAAAAAAATCCCTGGTGTGTGTTATGGACAGTTAACTGTTAAAGTGATTGTAAGTTATCTGTATGTAGCAGAGTATTTTCATCCTGAGTGATCTGAGCTGAATTTGAAGACTATTAATAAGTTATGTTTGGAAGTTTTAACTTCAATGAAGTAATTATTTGCTGTGAAAGAAACAAACATTGAATTACTAAACAAAGATCGTGCAATATCTTTGTTTTTGTTTTTGTTTTTTTGTTGTTGTTGTTGTTGTTTTTAATGAGGCTCCTGAGAATCTACCCAACTGAAGCATTTCAATTCACTTGAATGAGAAGCGTGTTTAGTATCAAAAGAGCCCAAGAAGACACTGGTGTGAAAGGTACAACCTCAGAGGTTGGTCATTTACCATGGCACACTTTGTACAATGTAGATTTGAAGTACAGTGGTGAAAACATTAAATGTGACATTTGAAATGACGTGTCATCTGTTTCATTTCCATTCCTTTCCTTTGTTTTCTCTTCAGTATGGTGTGACTTATGTCTCCACCCATATCTTTGAAGAAATTAATTGTTATTTTTAAAAAGTCCTTCCCAGAAACTTAAGTTTGCCACCCCCAAAAAAAGTTAACTGACATCAAAGACACTGTGTTTTAAATATGTCCAATGCAAAACTTTTTCAACATTAGAGTCTCCATCTTGTGGTTTTCTTTTTCTTTCTTTCTTTCTTTTTTTTTTTTTTTTTTTTTTTTTTTTTCCTTTTGAAGCAAAAAACCCTGTTTTCATGTGAAACCTTACCCCAGTACATTTTGGAATTCAGGATATGAAGTAAAAGTAGATTGCTGTGGGTAAAACAGACTGATGGAGGCACTTGACCCCCTCTCTCTCTCTCTGCCCTCTTGCTTCTGACTCTGGTCTCTAGCAGCCCAAAGACACTTTCAGCTGAGGAAGAAGCCACAGCTCAGGGTATTTTTCCAACCAGAAACCAGAGTGCCTAACTTCAGGGTACATTCCCTGAGACTGGACACAACAATATTACATTATTCTCTTCTTTCATTTATTTTTATATTTTGGTTTTATCAAGGTAGTGTCTCACTCTAGCCCAGGCTGACCTGAAACTCACTCTGTAGTCCCAAGGCTGGCTTTGAACTCACAGCGATCCTCTTACCTCTACCTCCCAAATGCTGGGATTAAAGGTGTGCGCCACCATGCCCAGCTCTCAGCCCATTTTTATATTATTCTTGAGTCTATAGATGCCTTTTTCCTTCTCCCTGTCTTTGTGGTACTAGGAATCTAACCCAAGTCCTCAAGCATGCTAGGCAAGCACTCTGCCACAGAGAACTATATCCCCAATTCTTTGTCCTCTACTTTAAGATAAAGTCTTGCTAAATTGCCCAGATTAGCCTTGAAATGTGCTGTTCTCTTTTTAGCCTCTGTAGTAGCTGGGATTACAGATTTATAAAACCAGGTCCAACTCAAACAAAATGGATTTTTTTCCCCAGACATGAGGAAAGTTGACTTCATTTTTTTTGTTGTTGTAATTTTGTGGTGTATGTGTATACGTTTTTTTAGAAACAAGGACTCACTCTGTAGCTCTACCCTGCTTGACCTCACTATTTAGACCAGGGTGGCCTGTCACATGTAGTGATCCTCTTGCCTCTCCCAAGTCTAAAATTACACGTATGCACCACCATGCCCAGCTTGTGGGTGTTTTTTTGTTTGTTTGTTTGTTTGTTTGGTTGGTTTGGTTTGGATTTTTTTGTTTTCTAGGTAGGGTCCAGGCTGACCTGGAATTCACTGTGTAGTCTTAAAAAAAAATATTTAAGCAGAGCGTGGTAGCACATACCTTTAATCCTAGCAGAGGTAGGAGGATTACCGTGAGTTCGAGGCCACCCTGAGACTACATAGTGAATTCCAGGTCAGCCTAAACTAGAGTGAAACCCTACCTTGAAAGACCAATAATAATAATACTAATTTTTTTTTAATTTGCAAGAGAGAAAGAGAATGCAGGCACACCAGGGCCTCCTGCCACTACAAATGAACTCCAGGTGCATGCGCTCCTTTGTGCATCTGGCTTTACTTGGGTACTGGGGAATTGAACCCAGGTTGTTAGACTTTGCAGGCAAGTGCCTTTACCACTGAGCCATCTCCTCAGCCCCCAAAATCAGTCTTTTGGTTTATTTTTGGTTGGTTTTAGGTGTTTACTTTATTTATTTGCAAGGGAGAGAGAGAGAAACAGAGACACACAGAGAAAGAATGGGCACGCCAGGGCCTCTAGACAATGAAATGAACTTCAGGTGCATGCACCACTTTGTGCCTCTGGCTTTACATGGGTACTGGGGAATCTAACCTAGGTTATTAGGCTTTATAAACAAGCAGTTTAACCACTGAGCTATCTCACCAGTCCTGGTTTTAGTTGTGTTTTTTTAAATATTTACTTATTTATTTATTTGAGAGAAAAAATGAGTGCTCCAGGGCCTCCAGCCACAGCAAACAAACTCCAAACGCACGTGCAACCTTGTACATCTGACTTACATGAGTACTGGGGAATCAAACCTGGATCCTTAGGCTTTGCAGGCAAGCACCTTAACTGCTAAGCCATCTCTCCAGCCCTGGTTTTAGGTTTTTTTGGAAATAGGATCTCACTCTAGCCAGGCTGACCTGGGAACTCACTCTGTAGTCCCAGATTGTCCTTGTACTCATAGTGATCCTTCTACCTCTGCCAAGTGCTGGGCTTAAAGGTGTGCGCCACCACGCCAGACTAACAACTTTTTTTTTTTAAGGTAGGATCTCACTCTAGTCCAGGCTGACCTGGAACTAACTGATGAGATCAGGCATGTTCAGGGTATAGGAGTAGACTAGAATTCACTCAGTAGCCCAGGCTGGCTTCCTTCCTTAGCCTCCTGGGTGCTAAGATAATAGGCATAAGCCACCATGCCTGGATTTGGTCCAATTTTTGAAACAGTCTCACTATGTAGCCCTGTCTGGCCTTGAACTCAAGATGATCCCTCTGCTTCTGCCTCCTAAATACAGTGGTCACTGCTGTGAGCCACCATGCCTGGCTACAAGAGTGCTTTTGTTTGTTTGTTTGTTTGTTTGTTTGTTTGTTGTTTTTCGAGGTAGGGTCTCACTCTAGCCCAGGCTGACCTGGAATTCACTATGCAGTCTCAGGGTGGCCTCGAGCTCACAGAGATCCTCCTACCTCTGTCTCCCAAGTGCTGGGATTAAAGGCATACACCACCACACCTGGTTTAAGGAAGCATTTTGAACTGCATACGAGTTCATATGGAACAGAGCTGGAGAAATGGCTTAGCAGTTAAAAGACAGTTTTTTGCAAATCCTGCTAGCCCAGGTTCAGCTCCCCACTACCCATGTAAAGCCAGACACATAGCATGGCATATATGTCTGGATTTCATATACAGTGGCAAGAAGCTCTGACATGCCCATTTTCATATTTTCATTCTCTCATACACGTGAAAATAAATATATTTTTAAAAATAGTTCTGGGGGGAGGGAGGGTATTACCATGGGATATTTTTTATAATCATGGAAAATGTTAATAAAAATTGAAAAAAAGCCGGGCGTGGTGGCGCACGCCTTTAATCCCAGCACTCGGGAGGCAGAGGTAGGAGGATCGCTGTGAGTTTGAGGCCACCCTGAGACTCCATAGTGAATTCCAGGTCAGCCTGGGCTCGAGTGAGACCCTACCTCGAAAAACAAAACAAAACAAGAAAAAAAAATAGTTCAGGGCTGGAGAGATGGCTTAACGGTTAAGGCACTTGCCCGAAAAGCTAAAGGACCCAGGCTCAATTCCCCAGCACCCGCGTAAGCCAGATGCACAAGGTGGCACATGCATCTGGAGTTCGTTTGCAGTGGCTGGAGGCCCTGGCACACCCATTCTCTTTCTATCTGCCTCTTTCTCTCTCCAATAAATAAATAAAATGTTTTTTTTTAAAAAAAAAAAGTTCATATGGCTCTTTTTGGCTTTCACCTTTCCTGAACCTCTAGGTCCCTGCTCTGGTAAGCCCCCCTCATCTCATGCTGGGCAGAGATGGGGGATACTCCCCCACTAGTATGTGTGCTCTCTATCCCCTCCTGCCTCCCACATGGCAGAGCTCTCTGCTTTTTTTCTCTCTCCCTCTCTGAATATAATAAAGTCTCTCTAAATCTTTAAAAATAGTACTTCATATGGACATACCAGTTAGGGTTACTGTAACAGTTACCTTTTGTTGCTGGGATAAAACAGCCAATGAGAAACAGCAGATGAGAGGACAGGCTTATTTCAGCTGACAGTCTTGAGGGGAAGTCTCCTCCTGGCAGGGAGAGCATATGGCAGGAGCAGACAATAGTGCGTCACATCTTGTCACATCATCGGGTAGAAGTAGTCTGAGCTAGCTCTGAACTCCCGGTGGGCTCTGCTAATGAATCCCAATGTCCGCCCCAGCAGCACACTTCCTCCAGCAAGGCTCCACCTCCCACGGGCCCTACAACTTTCCCAAATTGCCACCATCTGGGGTCCAAGTATCCAAAATGCATGAAGCTGTGGGGGGACATGTTAAACCACCACAGCAACAATCAGCTGCAATTTGTTCACTTTAAAATTCTAGAGATAGAGCCTGGAGAGATGGCTTAGCAGTTAAGGCACTTTCCTGCAAAGCCAAAGGACCCAGGTTCGATTCCCCAGTTTCCACATAAAGCCAGATGCACAAGGTGGTGTGTGTGTCTGGAGTTCATTTGCAGTGGCTAGAGGTCCCGGCATGCCCATTCTCTGTATCTGCAAAATGGGCTGGAGAGATGGCTCAGTGGTCAAAGGCACTCTCCTTCAAAGTCTGATAGCCTGGGTTCAATTCCCCAGTACCCACATAAAGCCAATGTACAAAGTGGCACGTGCATCTGGCATTGGTTTGCAGTGGCAGGAGGCCCTGGTGTGCCCACCCTCATTCTCTCTCTACTTGCAAATAAATAAAAACATTTTTAAAATCCCAGAGAAAGCTGGGCGTGGTGGCACACGCCTTTAATCCCAGCACTCGGGAGGCAGAGGTAGGAGGATCGCCATGAGTTCGAGGCCACCCTGAGACTCCATAGTGAATTCCAGGTCAGCCTGGCCTAGAGTGAGACCCTACCTCGAAAAAAACAAAAAACAAAAACAAAATCCCAGAGAGATCAAAAAAAGTTAAAGAAAAAGAGCTGGGTATGGTAGCACACACCTTTAATCCCAGTACTTTTGAAACAAAGATAGGAAGATCACCGTGAACTCAAGGCCATGCTGATACTACATAGTGAATTTCAGGTCAGCCTGGGCTTAAGTAAAAACCTACCTCAAAAAAAAACAAAAAACAAGCAAACAAAAAAAAAAAAAAAACAGAGGGCTAAAGAGATGGCTTAGCAGTTAAGGCACTTGCCTGCGAAGCCTAAGGACCCAGGTTCAGTTCCCCAGAACACACACACGTAAGCCAGGTGCAAAAAGTGGTGCATATGTATGGAGTTCATTTACAGTGGCTAGAGACCCTGATACACACATTGTCTCTCTCTTTTTTTTTGGGGGGGGGGGGGTTTCGAGGTAGGGTCTCAGTCTAACTCAGGCTGACCTGGAATTCATCTGTAGTCTCAGAGTGGCCTCGAACTCATGGTGATCCTCCTACCTCTACCTCCCAAGTGCTGGGATTAAAGGCGTGCGCCACCGCACCCAGCTTCCATTGTCTCTCTTTAACTGCCTCTATTTCTCTCTCAAATAAAATATTTATTTTAAATCCCAGAAATGATCCCTTGTTTCTTTCTTTTCTTTTCCTTCCAAATTTTTATTAACAACTTCCATGATTATAAAAAAATATCCCCATGGTAATACCCTCCCACCGCCCACCCCCCGCTTGTTTCTTTATTTTTCCTCCATAGTATGGCACTTGGAACCTTTTTGTTGTTTAAAAAAAAAAATTGTAGGGCTGGCATGGTAGTTCACACCTTTATCTCAGCACATGGGAGGCAGAGATAGGAAGATCACCATGAGTTCAAGACCACCCCGAAACAACATAGCAAATTCCAGGTCAGCCTGGGCTAGAGCAGGACTCTACCTCAAAAAACTAAAAAAAAAAAAAAAGTCCTCTGAGTTCCACACATACACTGGCACACATGGACCCACAATCGTGTGTGTGTACACACTTTTTTTTTTTTGAAGTAGGATTGCTGTGAGTTCAAGGCAAGCCTGGGCTAGAGACCCTGTCCCCAAAAAACAAAACCTGCCAGAATTTTTTGTTGTTCTTTCCAAGGTAGGGTTTCACTCTAGCCCAGGCTGACCTGGAATTCACTTTGTACTCTCAGGGTGCCCTCAAATTCAGTGATCTTCCTACCTCGGCCTCCCAAGTGTGTGCTGGAATTAAGGCATGTGCCACCATGCCCAGCAAAGAAAAGAAAGGGCTGGAGGAATGGCTTAGTGGTTGAGGTGTTTGTCTGTGAAGCCAAAGGACTAGGGTTCGATTCCCCAGGACCCACATTAGCTAGATGCACAAGGTGGCGCATGTGTCTGGAGTTCATTTCCAGTGGCTGGAGGTTCTGGCGCACCCATTCTCTCTCGTCAAATAAGTAAGTAAATAAATATTTTTAAAAATTATTTATTTGCGGGCTGGAGAGATGGCTTAGCAGTTAAGCGCTTGCCTGTGAAACCTAAGGACCCCGGTTCAAGGTTCGATTCCCCAGGGCCCACATTAGCCAGATGCACAAGGGGGCGCACGCATCTGGAGTTCGTTTGCAGTGGCTGGAAGCCCTGGTGCGCCCATTCTCTCTCTATCTGCCTTTCTCTCTCTCTGTCACTTTCAAATAAATAAATAAGCAAAAAATAAAAAAAAATTATTTATTTGCAAGCAGAGAGAGAAGAAGAGCAGAGAGAGAGAGTGGGTGCCCAGGGCCTCCAGCTGCTGCAAATAAACTTCATATGCATATGCTACTGTGCATCTGGCTTTATGTGGGTCCTGGGGAATTAAACCCAGGTTGTTAGACTTTGCAGGCAAGCGCCTCAAAGGAGCAAAACTAAAGGACTGAGGTTTGATTCCCTAGGACCCATGTAAGCCAGATGCATAAGGTGGTGCATCATGAGTCTGGAGTTCATTTGCAGCAGCTGGAGGCCCTGGCATGCCCATTCTCACTCTCTCCTCCTCTGTCTCTCAGATAAATAAAAATATTTATTTTTGTTTTTCAAGATAGGAGATAGGGTCTCACTGTAGCCCAGGCTGACCTGGAATTCACTATGTAGTCTCAGGCTGGCCTTGAACTCACAGTGATCCTCCTACCTCTGCCTCCTGAGTGCTGGGATTAAAGACATGTGCAACCACGCAGGGCAAAAATAAAGTGCTTTTTCCCCCCAATATTTTATTTATTTATTTGAGAGAGCACCTTAACCACTAAACCATCTCTCCAGCCCTAAAATACTTTTAAAAAGGAAAAATAATGTCTTCTCCCATTGCAGCCAAGAATGAATGAACTCTTAATCCTCCTCCTGCCTCGATGCCCCAAGTGCTGGGTTACAGGGTGGCTTCCATGCCCAGCTAGGGCAGCATTTAAACTAAGTCACAACCCTGAGGACAAATGTAAACGCGGGATATACATGGGGGCCTTAGGGGTGGTTTTAATGTTTTTTTTTTTTAGACAGGGTCCCGTGTAACTCTGGGTAGCCTCAAACTTGACGTGCAGCCAAGGGTGACCTAACACTCCTGTGTCCACCTCCCCAGTGCTGGGATTACCAAGCATGTGTTCCACCCCATTTATGTAGGACTTAGGACTCCAACACAGGCCTTTGTGTGTGCTAGGTAAGCCCTCTACCACTCGACACCACCCCAGCCTCAAGTTTTTTTTTCCCTCTTGCGCTGTGTATTGATCCTAGAAACTTGCAAATGTTGACCAAGTACCCTAGCATTGAGCCCAACACCCAGCCTATGGTCTTTAGAAACTGTCCGGCTGTGGTGGCACATGCCTTTAATCCAGCACTTGGGAGGCTGAGGTAAAAGGATCACTGTGAGTTCAAGGCCACCCTGGGCTAGAGCAGACCCTATCACGAAAATCCAAAAAGCAAATGAGGGCTGGGGAGATGGCTCAGCGGTTAAGGTGCTTGCCGGCAAGGCCTAATGACCCGGATTCAGTTCCCCTGGACCCACATAAAGCCAGATGCACAAAGTAGTACATGCACCTGGAGTTTGCATTCTATGGCAGGAGGCCCTGGCTGGCCCATACATATTCTCTGACTCAAATAAATAAATAAGCTTATTTATTCATTTATTTATTTATTGGTTTTTTGAGGTAGGGTCTCGCTCTAGCCCACACTGACCTGGAATTCACCATGTAGTCTCAGGGTCATCTGAACTCTTGGCAATCCTCCTACCTCTGCCTCCTGAGTGCTGGGATTAAAGGTATACACCACCATGCCCAGCAAAAATACTCTTTTGGGGGGGGGGCGGGGCTGGAGGGATGGCTTAGCGGTTAAGGTGTTTGCCTGAAAAGCCAAAGGACCTAGGTTCGATTCCCCAGGACCCACATTAGCCACATGCACAAGGGGCTATTATGATGGTCTGATGCAGGTAGTGTCAGGCGCTGGGAGGTCATGGATGTCCAGGCCATTTTGTGTGTGGAGGAGCACGTTGTAAGGAGTCCTACCCTTCCTTTGGCTCTTACATTCTTTCTGCCACCTCTTCTGCAATGGGCCCTGAGCCATGGAAGGCGTGATAGAGATATTTCAGTACTAAGCACTCCTCTGTCATTTCTCAGCACCATGGTGCCTTCTGAGTCATCCCAAGGTCACTGCTATCTGAAAAGAGAAGCTTCTCTGACCAAAAGTGAAAGTAGCATTAATATATGGGTATGAGCATTAACAGAAGTGCTTACTGGGCAGTTTAGTGAGTTCTATTGTGAATAGAGTGGCAATACACATGATTGAGAAGGTTTGTTGTTGTTGTTGTTGTTGTTGTTTTGAGGTAGGGTCTCACTCTAGCTGAGGCTCTCCTGGAATTCGCTATGTAGTCTCAGGGTGGCCTCGAACTCATGGCAATCCTCCTACCTCTGCCTCCCAAGTGCTGGGATTAAAGGTGTGCACTACCATGCCCAGCAAGATTTTTTTTTTCTTTTTTCTTTTTCTTTTTTTTGGTTTTTCAAGGTAGGGTCTCATTCTGGTCCAGGCTTACCTGGAATTAACTATGTAGTCTCAGGGTGGCCTCGAACTCTCAGCAATCTTCCAACCTCTGCCTCCTGAGTCCTGGGATTAAAGGCGTGCACCACCATGTCCAGCCTAGCAAAAAATATATTTTTTTTCTGATTTATTTTTATTTACTTATTTGAGACAGAGAGGGGAAGGGAGAGAGAGAGAGAGAGAATGTGTGAGAATGGGCACACCAGGGCCTCCAGCCACTGCAAGCAAACTGCAAATGCATGCGCCACCATGTGTATCTGGATTATGTGGGACCTGGAGAATCAAACCTGGCTCTTTAGGCTTCACAGGCAAGCGCCGTAACTGCTAAGCCATCTCTCCAGCCCAGCAAAAATATTTTTTTAATTGTTTAAAATTGTTTATCCAGGCATGGTAATTCCTGCCTTTAATCCCAGCATAGGTAGGAATTGAGGACTAGAGTGAGTTCCAGGTCAGCCTGGGCTAGAGTAAGACCCTACTTCAAAAATAAAAAGATTGCACTTAAATATTCTCTAAGACTTGCACGAAGCCCTGGGTTCCGCGTCAGCATGGCAGAAAGTAAAGCAAAGAGCGGCAGTAGGAAGTCAGTGAGACGGGCAGTATTCCATGATACTCAGGCAGCAAACTCACAGCCTGGCTCTGTTTACAATTCAGAACTGAGGGGTTTTGTAGCGCAAACTGAAGGCTCACTTTCTCCAGCAGAAGCGGAATCTGCTTGCTGAGCCAGCGAGGACTCTCCAGTTAGTTCATGTGGCAGACATTTCCCGTAAGTAGAATTCACAGCTACAGAGTTCTGGCAAGGTAAATTTAAAGCAGACGATTAAAACATATGAAAAAATGCTGTGCAAATGTTGGCGAGGATGTGGGGAAGTGGGAAGCCCTGGGCATCGCTGGTGGGAATGTAAAATGGTGCAGTTGCTAAGCAGAGTATGCCAGTTCTCCAGAAAAAGAGAAAGAAAGAAAAAGAAACACAGAATTACATTTCTGGAGGCTGGGAGGATGGCTCAGTCAGTGGATACAGTGCTCGCCGTGCTGAGTACCTGAGTCTGGCTCACCAATCCCATGCTGGGAGCTGGGGTTGGCTTTCTTTATTCCTGTGCACCAGTGGCCGAGGGAGGTGGAGGCAGGATTTCCCAGACGCCAGCCAAGCAATCAGCCCTGCCTACAAAACGGTGACGACTGACACAGATGTCCTCTGATCTCCACACACGTTGTTGTAGTCAGCTCCACATTGCCGGGACAAACTTCCAAACCCAGTTTATGGGAAGAAGGGATTTATTGAAGTTTACAGATCCAGGGGAAGTTCCATAATGGCAAAAGAGGCTGCCCCCTTTCACAGATCCAAGCAGAGAGAAAAACCACCAGCAGCCAGCCAGCACCACAAGTTAGCACAATGGCAACGACAGCAGGGACCCAGGCAGAGCTCAGACTGCTCTGCACACCCTTAGGCTGGAATCAGATGCACCCCCAAACACACATGAAGGCTGGACTCCAGGATCCACCCCCAGGACAACTCTTACAGCCAGGTGGCTAGAAATCCAAGTTTTAATAAAAGACCTGAGCCATGTGTTGTGGCGCATGCCTTTAATCCCAGGACTGAGGAGGCAGAGGTAGGAGGATCACCATGAGTTCAAGGCCACCCTGGGACTACATATAGTGAATTCCAGGTCAGCCTGGGCTACAGTGAGACCCTACCCACAAATAAATAAATAAAAACACCTGAGTCTGTTGGGGGACATACATTCAAACTACCACACATGTGTTTTGGCAGGTGTTTACTCACACACAAACAATAGATTTCTTATTTGTTTTGTTTTTGTTTTTGTTTTTTGAGGTAGGGTCTCACTCTGGTCCAGGCTGACCTGGAATTAACTATGTAGTCTCAGGGTGGCCTTGAACTCATGACGATCCTCCTACCTCTGCCTCCCAACTGCTGGGATTAAAGGCGAGCACCACCACACGTGGCTAAGATTTCTGATTATATACATATGAGAACTTAGAACAGTGGCAAAAAATTTAAAAAGAATTTAAGCCGTGCATGGTGGCACACACCTTTAATCCCAGCACTCAGGAGGCAGAGGTAGGAAGATTGCCATGAGTTCAGGGCCAGCCTGAGACTACATAGTGAATTTCAGGTCAGCCTGAGCTACAGCAAAACCTTACAGGGGTGGGGGGGCAGGGGAAGAATTTAAGACAGTGACTCTCATATGTGTATAGCAATGTTCATAGGATTATAGCCAAAAGGTAGACACAGCCCAGGTGTGTGTCAGGGCATACCCTGTGGGATATACACAATGCTATACTATTCAGTCTTCTAATGGAAAGAGATTTGGATACATGACACAGTGTGACTGAATTTTGTAGACTTTATGCTAACTGAAATAAACCAGACATCAAAAAAACAAATATTGAGACTACATAGTGAATTCCAGGTCAGCCTGAGCTAGAGTGAGTGAGAGCCTACCTCAAAAAAAAAGGGGGGGCTGGAAAGATGGCTTAGCAGTTAAGGCACTTGCCTATAAAGCCAAAGGACCTCGGTGTGATTCCCGAGGACCCACATAAGCCAGCTGCACAAGGGGGCACATGCGTCTGGAGTTTGTTTGCAGTGGCTGGAGGCCCCTGGTGCGCTCTCCCTCTCTCTCTCTCTTTCTCTCTCTCAAATAAATAAATAAAAATAAAAGTTTATATTAAAAAAAAAAAAGTACTGGCACATGGTGGCACATGCTTTTAATCCCAGCCCTCGGGAGGCAGAGGTAGGAGGATTGCCGTGAGTTCGAGGCCACCCTGAGAATGCAGAGTGAATTCCTGGTCAGCCTGGGCTAGAGTGAGACTCTACCTCAAAAAAACAAACAAAAACAAACAAACAAACAAAAAAAAACCACAAGTATTGACACCAGCCCCACAAAGCCAAGAAACCTGAAGGAGAAGACAACAGGGACCAGCTGAGCAGCACAGAAACTTCTGCCCTCTCCACAGCCACCACTGACAATCACTGGAGAACTCCAAGGGATCTCAGCATCCAGCACAGCCCACCAAAACAGCAGACCCACTGACTCAAGCAGCCTAGCCCCATCCACAGGGGAGGAAAGAGGGACCCAAGTGGCTGTCAGCATAGGTGAGACCAAAGTCATCCCAAAAGGTAACATGGCCTACTTTTTTTTTTTTTTATAATTTCAACCAATTTTTTTGTTTATTTATTTATTTGAGAGCGACAGACAGAAAGAGGCAGATAGATAGGGAGAGAATGGGCACGCCAGGGCCTCTAGCCACTGCAAACAAACTCCAGATGCATGTGCCATCTTGTGTATCTGGGGAACCAAGCCTCGAACAGGGGTCCTTAGGCTTCACAGGCAAGTGCTTAACCACTAAGCTATCTCTTCAGCCCTTTTTTTTTTTTTTTTTTGGTTTTTCGAGGTAGGGTCTCACTCTAGCTCAGGCTGACCTGGAATTCACTATGTAGTCTCAGGGTGGCCTCGAACTCATAGCAATCCTCCTACCTCTGCCTCCTGAGTGCTGGGATTAAAGGTGTGTGCCACCACGCCTGGCTTTAATATGGCCTGCTTACTCTGGGTCAATATCTGCCCCAAAGCCAGGTATATAGGCCTACTCTGGAAGTGCTAATCACACCTTTCATGTCAGGGCAGGTTCTTTATTAGATCTGATTAATGTACTAGTGTCAGCTTTACCATTTTTTTTAACTAAACCCCACTGAGTTTTAATTTTTATTTATGTATTAGAGACAGAGAGGCAAAGAGAGACGGAGAGAGGGAGAGAGAGAGAGAATGGGCACACCAAGGCCTCTGGCCACTACAAACAAACTCCAGACGCATGGGCCCCCTTGTGCATCTGGCTTACATGGGTCTTGGGGAATCAAACGTGGATCCTTAGGCTTCACAGGCAAGCGCCTTAACTACTGAGCCATCACTCCAGCCCAGCTTTACCATTCTTAAATAAGTTGTGTTTTGGCAAACACACAGAGAATGAAATCAGAGAATCACTCCCATTCACAATTGCATCAATCAATCAATCAATCAATAAAGTACCTTGGAATAAACCTAACCAAGGAAGTGAAGGATCTCTACAATGAAAACATAAAACCACTTAAGCATGAAATTGGCAGAAGACACTAGGAAATGGGAAGACATCGCTTGCTCTTAGATTGGAAGAATCAATATGATGAAAATGGCAATCTTACCAAAAGCAATCTGCACATTTAATGCAATCCCCATCAAAATTCCAATGGCATTCTTCATGGAAATAGAAAAACAATCCAAAAATTTATTTGGAAGCACAAAAAAGCTTTATATCTAAAACAATTTTGAGCAGCAAAAATAAGGCTGGTGGTATCACCATACCTGATTTTAACCTATACTACAGAGCTATAGTAACAAAAACAGCGTGGTACTGGCACAAAAGCAGACATGTAGATCAGTGGAACAGAACAGAGGACCCAGATGTAAGTCTGGGTAGCTATAGCCACCTGCTTTTTCCCCAATAACAGACATGCCACTATTGCTACCATTCAGTCATTTGGCCTGTCTGGCCAAACTTAAGGCTTGCAGTGCCCATTGTTTTCACTTCTGGCCTGCATGCAGCATAGCTTTTTCCAGCGTTCTGTCAGCTGGTCTACACAGAGGAGGTGTTCTTTTGTTTTTGTTTTGTTTTGTTTTTTTGTTTTTCCAGGTAGGGTTTCACTCTAGCCCCAAACTGACCTGGAATTCACTATGTAGTCTCAGGGTGGCCTTGAACTCATGGCGATCTTCCTACCTCTGCCTCCTGAGTGCTGGAATTAAAATTAAAGGCATATGCCACCACACCTGGGCAAGAGGCAGTTTTCAGTTCAGCTCCAGCTTGACCTTGCAGCCAAAGCATGTGGAGTCTTCAGCAATAGGGTCTTGCCATCTATTTCTGATGGGAAGCCAAGAGCCTTGACAATGGCCTGTAATGTTTTGGTGGCATCAGGCCTATATACCAGGCTTTGGGGCAGGTACTGACCTGGTGTAAGTAGGCCTTATTACCTTTTGGGATGGCTTCAGTCTCACCTGTGCTGCATGCCCACTTGGGCCCCTCTTTACTGTGTTGTGGGTTCAGCTAGTCTAGCTGGGTCGGTGGGTCCGCTGCTCTTACCACCTGTGCTATGTAGCTGACCTCCCTTCCCCAGGTCTCCAGTGATTGGCAGCACTGGCGGGTCAGGGAGGGGAGGGGAGGCTAGGCTGTGGAGGGTGCCTGAAGTTGTACCAGAGCTGTGTAGCTGGTCCCCATGATCCTCTTCCTCACAAGCCATTCAGCTTGTCCCTGCTGTCTTCCCCTTCAGGCTTCTTGAGGAGGCTGGTGTGAGTGGAAAATCCCCTCACCTGGCTTCTCTTGCGGCTCAGGTAGAGCTGGGTGGCCACGCAGACTGGCCGCATGATAGGAGCCGATTCTGACTGGTTGCCTGCTTTCTAGAAGCTCTGGGTCTCTCCTGCTTGTCTGCTGAGGTTGCTGTTTTTCTACTTATTTCCCCACCTAGGCTGCTTTGGCATGGCTACCACCATCTTACCGGGAAGTTCCTTTATTCTTTTCCAAGATGGGTTTGTCTAAGTCCTTTGCAGCTCTGTGAATTTTACTATCAGCGTGTCTACACAGTTGCCAGCTGCAGTTGTGGGTTGGTGTTTGGGTGCACCTGGACTCTGGCTGCTGCAAACGAACACCAGGCATTGCCCTGCTTTTTGCATTCACCTTTACGTGGGGGATTTGGGAGTTGAGCCGAGGCCTACAGGCTTTGCAAGGGAGCAAGAGCCTTTCACTGCTATGCAATCTCTGCCCCTAAAGGTGTAGCCCAAGCTGGCCTTGAACTCTTCGTCCTCCCACCCCTACCACTTCAGCAATTCCCTATCTGTGGGTACCAATACAACTTATTCTGGTTTTCTTTGTTTGTTTTTAGAGATAGGGTCTCCCTCTAGCCCAATGTGACCTGGAATTCACTATGTAGTCTCAGGGTGGTCTCAAACTCATGGTGATCCTCCTAACTCTGACTCCCCAGTGCTGGGATTAAAGGCATGTGCCACCACGCCCAGCTTATTCTTTTTATTTTATTTATTTATTTTTTGAGGTAGGGTCTCACTGTAACCCAGGCTGACCTGGAATTCACTATGTAGTCTCAGGCTGGCCTCCCAAGTGTTGGGATTAAAGGCATGCAACACGAGAACCTGGATCCTTAGGCGTCAGCAGGCAAGCACCTTAACCTCTAAGCCATCTCTCCAGCCCTGTTATTCTGTTTTTAATGTATTTTTTTTATTGCAAGCAGA
The DNA here is from genome assembly GCA_036346955.1 of Dipus sagitta. NCBI lineage: Eukaryota > Metazoa > Chordata > Mammalia > Rodentia > Dipodidae > Dipus > Dipus sagitta. The sequence continues at coordinate 54,483,699 of CM070778.1, forward strand.
GAGAGGAGAGCATGGGTGTACCAGAGCTTCTAGTCACTGCAAACAAACTCCAGATTTTTGCACCATAGTGCATCTGGTTTATATGGGTACTGGGGAATTAAACCTGGGCTGTCAGGCTTCACAAGCAAGTGCCTTTAACCATTAAGGTTTCCTGGTGTTTTTTTTTTTTTTTTCCTTTGGTTTTTTGAGGTAGGGTCTCGCTCTAGCTCAGGCCACATGCTGACTGGAACTACAGAAGCTTTTTAGGCCAAACCACTTTCCATAGCAACAGAACCTCGAAATTTGAACTACCCTATGCCCCTGTTCGGCTGATCTTACACCCAGTGTTCCTTCACAGTTACACTGGTGACGGATGCATGTGGTAAAGGCGTGATTTTCCTATTTAGTTCACTCAACAGTGTCTTCGGCTTTGTTAGAAAAATCAAGGTATGGGACTGGAGAGACAGTTTAGCGGTTAAAGCGCTTGCCTGCAAAGCCAAAGGACCCAGGTTCGATTCTCCAGTACCCACATTAAGCCAGATGTACAAGGTGGCACTTGTCTGGAGTTCGTTTGCAGCAGCTGGAGGTCTTGCCACATGTTCTCTTTCTCACACACACTCTCTTTCTCTGCTCCTTTCTCTCCCACTCAAATAAATAAATAAAATAAAAATCAAGATATGCCAGGCATGCTGGCACATGTCTTTAATCCCAGCACTCGGGAAGCAGAGGTAGGAGAATCGCCATGAGTCTGAGGCCACCCTGAGACTACAGAGTGAAGCCCTCCCTCGAAAAACCAAAAAAAAAAAAAGTCTTAAATATTTTCTTCCCATGGTGGAGACACATCTCTTACTGAGTATGTGCTTTGGGTGATGAGTGAAGATTCACCACATCTTTCTCATCCCCAGCTGACCTCCCCCAGGGCTATTTGCTTTCTAATACTGATGTGACCTCAAAGTAGAACTCCAGCACTACAGCTAAAGGAATTTTGAACAGCAAACAGCAGCTGGGGAGAGATTATTTGGACGGTGGAACCTTCTGGTTGGAAGGATTTGGCCTTGAAATCTTTATCTACAGATAACAAACTTGGCTGGGTGTGTTGCAGTCAGACCAGCTGCACCCCTTGCCATGTTCCCTTGGCAAATCCCAGTTTAGGGCCCCACACCTCTCACTGCAACAAACAGCTAGTCAGCCTGGCATACAGGGATCGTATTACTCATTAAAAGGTAACACCAGAGCCGGGCGTGGTGGTGCAGGCCTTTAATCCCAGCACTTGGGAGGCAGAGCTAGGAGGAGTGCCATGAGTTCAAGGCCCCCCTGAGAATACAGAGTGAATTCCAGGTCAGCCTGGGCTAGAGTGAGACCCTACCTCGAAAAGCCAGAAAAAGCCGGGCGTGGTGGCGCACACCTTTAATCCCAGCATTTGGGAGGCAGAGGTAGGAGGGTCGCCGTGAGTTCAAGGACACCCTGAGACTACATAGTTAATTCCAGGTCAGTCTGAGCCAGTGAGACCCTACCTCAAAAAACAAAAAACAAAAACAAAAAAAAGCCAGGGGAAAAAAAAAAAAAAAAAGGTGATGCCATTCTGAGTGTTGGGAAGGGAGCACACAGTTGCCAGGCTGGGTACAGACAGACCCTACCTGTTGACCCAGGCCTGTTTTGGAGGGTCTGTGAGGAAGGGCGCAGGCCTGACTCAGGAACAAGAGACCTGAACTAAACTCCATTTAGACTTGTAAGATCCTAGGGGGCTGCAGTGATGGCTTAGCGGTTAAGGCACTTGTCTTTGAGGCCTACGGACCCCAGTTTAATTTCCCAGTACCCACGTAAGCCAGATGCACAAGGTGGCACACAGTTGTTTGCAATGGCTGGAGGCCCTGCAGGGCCCATTATCTGTGTCAGTCTCTGCCCCTCCTTCTTTCTCTCTCTCTCTCCCACCCTCTCTCAAGAAAGAAAATGTTTTTGTTTTTTTTTTAAAAAAAAGAAAAAGAAAAAAGATCCTAGGGCTGGGTGCTGCTCTTGCCCTGTTACTTTGTGATTTTTGTGATCTAGCACAAAAAGGTGTTAGATCTTAGATTATCCAGAAGGACTCTCTCCATACTTCATATTCTTTTGCAAATGAAGGTTTGGAGCCAGGAGAAGAGGAGGAAGCCAGCCTCTTCATAAGCAGAGTGTCCTCACAGACCCTGCCTGAGCTCCTCCTCTAAGGGTAGCCGCAGTTCTTTCCCTTGGGGACTAAGCAAGACTCACAGAACTCTGTTCTCCAATGTCCCCCAGCCTAGATGGAACCTCCCATCCATCTGCTACTCACCTCCAGGCCCTCTGCCACCACCTCTGCAGAAACTAGCACCTGATTGTCCCCAGGGCTCGGCTTCCCCAGGGCCCTCTCCTACACAGGTGCTCATTTTCTCATGCTCCTAGAGGAGGTCAGGGTCACCTGCCTCCCAGCTCCCCAGGCTACACCCCCCCCGCCCCCCCCCCCCCCCCTTGCCTACATCAACCTTCCTCCTGATTACTCCCCTAGGCCTTTGGGTTTTGGGTCCCTTGACTTCATCTCCAAAGACCTTTAACTCTTCAGAAAGACCTTTTCACGGGCAGAAGCTTCCCGACACCAAGACAATGCACAGCCGTGTCCTCATCTCCCAAGCTCCTAGCCTACTGACACTCATCCCAGATGTGTGGCTTCCCAGGCAAGACCTAACGGTATACTTTTTCCCAGTCACCAGTTCCCTTGTCTCCCTGCCCATCATGGACCACCTCCACCGTCACGGCAACCACTCTCTGGCCCAGCTCCTCAAAACCACCTTTGTATTCCTGACCCCCCACTTCTCAATGAGTCCAACAGCCTTTTCCTGGGCAGACCGTACTCTGGAGGTGTTATAGGAAATAATTGAGTCAGTGTGTGAAATCAGGCAAAAATCCATTTGAGAGAGTGGGAAAGAGCCTTTATTCACGACGGACCTCCACTAGCTAATGCCTGTGAACTCGATTGTGCTGGACTTACATATCTTTTACAGTCCTTTGTCTGAATTCTCCCGTACTTGGAGAGGGGAGAGATTTACATTCATAAGTGTAGAGTTCTGTCAAATAAGATTAAGTACGGGCAGCTGTTTCCTGAGATAAGGTGGTTAGTTACATATTGTCCAAAGGGGTCAGACTCAGAGTCACAGAATTCTTTTTTTTTTTTTTTTTGGTCGAGGTAGGGTTTCACTCTAGCTCAGGCTGACGTGTAATTCACTGTGTAGTCTCAGGGTGGCCTCGAACTCGTGGTGCTCCTCCTACCCCTGCCTCCCGAGTGCTGGGATTAAAGGCGTGCGCCACCATGCCCGGCCTACAGAATTATCAGAGTAATCAAGAGGAAGTGCAACATCTATCACTTCATTGAAAGTCCTAGGTACATTTACATTTTTTTTTTTTTTTTTGAGGTAGGGTCTCACTGTAGCCCAGGCTGACCTGGAATTCACTATGTAGTCTCAAGGTGGCCTTGAACTCACGGGCAATCCTCCTATCTCTTACTCCCGAGTGCTGGGATTAAAGGTGTGCGCCACCATGCCCGGCTACATTTCTTATAGATTCATTGATTATAGTCCATCTAAACAAATATAAGCTAGACATATTAGATAGATGGCATTTCTTCTATAGAGGAACACACAACTGTAGGAGACTAGAGCCGCCAGGTCAAGGGCAACCCACCTCAATCCTTACAATCACTATCCCAGTTCCATGGTTCCCACTGTCCCTGCACAGACAACTCTCCTATACCCTGATCTTTTCCTTCCTGTCTTCCCCCCTCCCCAGTCAGAATCTTCAAACACATTTAAACACACTCAAGCCTCTCTCATGGAAAAATACAGACAGACTCATGCATATCTCTCCTCCCTTTCGGGATCAGCATTCACACTCCCGGCCTCAATTTCCCCACCTTCTTTCTCCCTGAACTACTAAGGCTCCTGCCCCACAAATGCGGGTCTGGTGGGCAATACCCCGTTCTGTCCCTGATATAGCTGGCCCTCCTGCCTCCCTTGTCCACCTATCTCAGTTCCCCTTTCTCATGACTCTTAAGGTTGGAGTTCCTCTAGGATCTGCTAATCTTCAACCCCCATCAAATGCATAAGTTTCACAAATCTTGTCACCAGGTCCATCCAACTTCCTGTTAGACATGGCCACTCAGGTGCTGCAGACTGTTTAAGGTCCTTATCTTGCGGTGGAGATGAAACTCCCCACCTAGTGCATACTAGTAAGGCAAGCGTCTGAGCTACAGCCGCAGCGCTTAGACTGCTCACTGTCAACAAGCCCAGGCTGAATCTATCCCTTGAACTCACCCTGTCCCAAACCCACGTGAACAAAGCAGAAAAGCTCAGTACTGCCGCATGAAAATGAATCCTTGATCTTCCTTCAGTCTCCCACAGCCAATCATTACCAACTCTTGTCAATTTCATTTCCTACAATATCTTAACGGCATTTTATTTACTTATTTGCAAGTAGACACAGAATGGGTGCGCCACCGCCTCTTCACACTGCAAACAAATTCCAGATGCACGACATAGGTATTAGGGAATCGAAACCAGGCCGTTAGGCTTTGCAATAAAGTACCTTTGAACCCTTGAACTATCTGACCCTTCTTTTTTTTTATTTTGATCCTTTTTAAAGGGTATTTTACTTATTTATTTATTTTCATGTATTTATTTGAGAGAGAGAAACAGAGTGAGAGGCAGATAGAGAATGGGCACGCCAGGGACTCCAGCTACTGCAAACAAGCCACCTTGTGCCTCTGACTTACGTGGGTATTGGGGAATTGAACCTACGTCCTTTGGCTTTGCCGGCAAGTGCCTTAACCGCTAAGGCATCTCTCCAGCTACCTGGGGAGTTGAGCCTCGAACCGGGGTCCTTAGGCTTCACAGGCAAGCGCTTAACCGCTAAACCATCTCTCCAGCCCAGCCTTTAACCCTTCTCATAATTTTGTTTATTTTTATTTATTTAAGAGCGACAGACAAAGGGGGGGAGGGAGAGGGAGAAAGAATGGGCGCGCCATTGCAAACGAACTCCAGATGCGTGGCCTCCTTGTGCATTTGGCTAATGTGGGTCCTGGGGAATCAAGCCTTGACCCGGGGTACTTAGGCTTCATAGGCAAGCGCTTAACCGCTAAGCCATCTCTCCAGCCCAACCTTTCTTTTTGGTTGACACTAGCCACCTCCTCACACGTCCTTCGCTAGGCTTCCCTCGCCCTCCATCCCGGCGGACAGCGCGCAACGCCGACGCCCAGCCGTCAGCACGGGAAGGCCCGGCTCCAACCCTCCACGGAAGGACGGTGCCCGGAGCCACCGAGAGCAGCTCTGCGCCGGGCCGCGCTTCTTACGCCCACACGCCTAGACCGCCCGGGCCGCCTGCGTGGCCGGCCCTGCCCCGCCCCCTCTCACGCGACGTCCCCAACAGCCAATGGGAACGGTGGGCGGGGCGCCTCCTCTCAAACTCTACTCCGAGGAGCCAATGGGCTTGCCCGGTGGGCAGCCCGCCCCTTCCCGCGCGGTCCTCGGCTCCTCCTTGACCAATGGGGGCGGCCGGCGTGGTCGTCGGCGGGGCGGCGCGGGAGGCCAGTTCGGTGCACGGGTGCCCCGCTTCTTCCCGCGTCGCTGAGCTGGGGGATCACCCGACGGAAGATGGGGGCCGTGGTCACCAGACGCTTCCTAGAGTGCTTTCTGGGCCTCTACTTCCTCTCCCACATCCCCATCACCCTGTTCGTGGACCTGCAGGCGGTGCTGTCGCCCGAGCTCTACCCGGTCGAGGTGAGGGCGCCCGCTCCGTCCCGGGCTCCCAGCTTCTGCTCCATGTCTGTCTCTTCTTCTGTCCCAGAGGTCGATGGCTTTGTTCTTTCATTAGTCGGGCTGAGGATCTAAGCACCTTGCCTAGCACGGGGGTAGGAGTAGGGAAATGGTCCTAAATCTTTTTTCTTTTTTTCGAGCTAGATTCTCTCTGTAGCCCAGGCTGACCTGGAATTCACTATGTAGTCCCAGGTTGGCCTTGAATTTACGGTGATCTTCCAACCTCTGCCTCTCGAGTGCTGGGATTAAAGGGGTGCGCCACCACGGCAGGCTTCAATCCTTTAAAAGCCCTTGATTGGGTGTGTTTCGAGCTCTCACAGTTCACCCCTAGTGAGAGAAGTTGAACCAGTGTTTGTCACCACGTGTTGGGGTTTGACTTTTAAGCTGTGTTCAGAAGGCCTTTACATCATCAGTCTAGCCACTAAGAAAAAGTCCGAGTAGAATTAGAAGTGTCTGAAAAGCTAGCACTTTGGTCAACTAGGCGTGTAAATCATCCCTCATTCAGGGTCAGGATCGAGCTTCGGAAGTGCAGGGGAACATTAATACCACTTTTTCAAATAGGCTGTTGTTACTGAGTTGGAGTAAGAATGATCACGAGTACAAAGGTGAAAATGCTTCATTTCCTGCCTGTTGGAGAGCAGTCTTCGCCCCAAACTTGAACGACAACCCCCTCAACTTAATCTGGATCTTGTAACTTTCCATGGAATTTCTATTCCACTTCAGTGTTTCTTGAACCTACTAGTGGAACTGTGGGCAAGACTGACTTGTCCATCTAAAGATTTGATTTGCTTCTGCTAAAATGAACCTTTTTCTCTATAGAGCAGGGTTTTGTTTTGTTTTCTTTTCTTTTTCTTTTTTTTCCTCTCGAGGTGGAGTCTCACTCTAGTCCAGGCTGACCTGGAACTCTGTAGTCTTAGGCTGGCCTTGGACTCACAGTGATCCACCTACCTCTGCCTCCCAAGTGCTGGGATTAAAGGCATGCACCACTATGCCCAACATCCCTAAAATATTTTTTAAAATAATAAAAGTACCTGGGTGGGTTTGAGGCTACCCTGTAGCCACTGCTCAGCAGTATAATCCTACTCCTGTGTCTTTTTGTTTGCAAGCATAACTGGGAAGACCTCTGACCTCCTTTTCCATGCGAAAAGCATAGGTAGTGTGTGGCAAGAGTACTGGACTGGGAACTTGGTTCTTCTAAAAATGGCTGAATCAGGGCTGTGTAGCCTCAACTTTCCAGTTAGATGTTAAATTATAAGCTAAGTATAAATTGTAGGATTTCGGGGGTGTGGCCCAGTCAGTGGTAGAGCGCTTGTCTAGACTTTGTGAGGCCCTGGTTTTGGACTCCTGTACCTCAAAACAGTATGTATATACAAATTGTAGTAATTTCATATTGCTACTCTTTTTTTATTTTTTATTTTTTTTCATATTGCTACTCTTAACGACTGTCACAGATGTAGTTGACAACCCAGGTTTCTTTAGGTGAGAAGTTTAAAATGACTCTTCCAGGGTATTGATAGACCTGGTTATGTCTCAGGGCTCTAAGGGAGAATCTGTTCCTTGCCCCTTCCAGTTTTTTTGGTGTCTGCCAGTGCTCCACGCTTTGTTTTGTGGTGTTGAGGACTGAATGAACCCAGGGCCTTGTGCATGCTAGGCAAGTACTCTACCACCTGGGCTACACCCCCAAACAAGTACCTTTAACCTTTGAACATCTCTTCAGCCCCTAATTTTTTTTGGTTGTTGTTGTTTTTTGTTTGTGTTTTTTTTTCGAGGTAGGGTCTCACTCTAGCCCAGGCTGACCTGGAATTCACTATGAAGTCTCAGGGTAGCCTCGAGCTCATGGCAATCCTCCTACCTCTGCCTCCCAAGTGCTGGGATTAAAGGCATGCACCACTATGCCCAACTTCCCTAAAATATTTTTTAAAATAATAAAAGTACCTGGGTGGGTTTGAGGCTACCCTGAGACTACATATGAATCCCAGGCAGCTTGGGCTACAGTGAGACCCTGCCTCAAAAACAAAAAGTAAAAATAAATAAATAGAAGTGGGTGTGGTAGCAAACATCTTTAATCCCAGTGCTCAGGAGGCAGAGGTAGGAGGATCAATGTGAATTCAAGGCCAGTCTGAGTACAGTACATAGTGAATTTCAAGTTGGCCTGGGCTAGCTAGAGTTCCTACCTTGAAAAAATAAATAAAAAGTAAAAGTAGGGCTGGAGAGATGTATTAGCGGTTAAGACATTTGCTTGTAAAGCCAAAGGATCCCAGTTGGACTTTCCAGGACCCACGTAAGCCAGATGCACAAGGGGGCGCATGCACCTGGAGTTTGTTTGCAGTGGTTGGAGGCATTGGTGCGCTCATTCTCTCTCTCAAATAAATAAATATATTTTAAAAAGTAAAATAAATGTGAAGATGGGTGTGGTGGTGCACACCTATAATCTCAACTTTGAGGACTTGGAGCATAGGACGTTCAAGACAGGTCTCAGCTACAAAGTGAATTCAAGGTCAGCTTGGGCTGCATAAGATGCTGTCTGAAAACCCCAAAAAGTAAATAAAAGGGAAAACAGGCAAAATAGATGGTATATGCTTCTAGTCCCAGCTCCCAGGAGATTCAGGCAGGATTTCCATGAGTTTGAGATAGCATGGGGCTACAGAGTTGAGCTTCTGGTCAGTCTGCCCTAGAGTGATTGATACCCTACCTCAAAACCTCAAAAAATCACTTAGGGGTGTGGTAGCGCACACCTTTAATCCCAGCACTTGGGAGGCAGAGGTAGGAGGATTGCCATGAGTTTGAGGCCACCCTAAGACTACATAGTTGATTCCAGGTCAGCCTGGGCCACAGTGAGACCCTACCTCGGGCAGGGGGTGGGGGGAGGGGGGAACTAGAGGACTGGAGAGATAGCTTAATGGTTAAGGTGCTTGCCTGCAAAACCAAAGGACCCAGGTTCCATTTCCCAGGACCCACATAAGCCAGATGCACAAGGTGGCACATGCATCTGGAGTCATTTGCAGTGGCTGGAGGCCCTGGTGTGTGCATTCTCTCTCTCCCCCCCTTCCTCTGCCTAGTTCTCTCTCTCTCAAATTAATAAAAATTAGAGATCATTTCTGAAAATAAGCTAACAAAATGTTTGTTTTCTGGGGCTGGAGAAAAGCTTCAGTGGTTAAGGCACTTGCCTACAAAGCCTAGCAACCTGGGTTCAATATTCCATAGGGGCCATGCACCTGAGTTTGCTTGCAGTGAGTGGAGGCCCTGGCATGCCCATTCTCTGCAAATAAATATAAAAGTTATCTGCCTGAAAGCTCTCTCATGACAAGGCCTCTGTTTCATAAGTCAGTCTTTAGCTTGTGTTTTGGGTTTTTTGAGATAGGGTAGCTTAGGCTAGCTTCAAATTCAAGATGGAGCTCCTGCCTCCACCTCCTAAGTGCTGGGGGTTGAAGGTATGTACCATGTCTACCAGCTTTATCTTTTAATATTTGTTTCAAGGTAAGTTCTTACTGTAGCCCAGGCTAACCTGGAACTCACTCTATAGCCCCAGGTTGGCCTCAAACTCACAACAATCCATCCTTCTACCTCTGCCTCCAAGGTGCTGGGATTAGAAACATGTACTACCATGCCCCCCCCCTTTTTTTTTTTTTTTTTGCTTTTTCAAGGTAGGGTCTCATTCTAGCCCAGGCTGACCCTGGAATTCACTATGCAGTCTCAGGGTGGCCTCGAATTTACAATCCTACCTCTTGCCTCCAGAGTGCTGGGATTAAAGGTGTGTGCCACCAAAAAATTTTAACACAGACTAGGCCAATGATACCTCTAGGCTTGTTTCTTTTTGAGACTAGGTCTCATGTATTCCAATCTGGTCTTAAACTCTTCTGTGTAGCTAAAGATGACCTTGAACTCCTGATCTCTTGCCTACCTCCTGAGTGTTGATTATAAGCCTTTACCACCATGCCAGCCTCCAGGAGGCTAATTTTTTGTTCATTTATTATTTATTTTTTGGTTCATTTTTATTTATTTATTTGAGAGTGACAGAGACAGAGAGAAAGAGAATGGGCACGCCAGGCCTTCCAGCCACTGCAAATGAACTCCAGACGCATGCGCCCCCTTGTGCATCTATCTAAAGTGGGTCCTGGAGAATCGAGCCTCGAACTGGGGTCCTCAGGCTTCACAGGCAAGCACTTAACCACTAAGCCATCTCTCCAGCCCCTAGGCTCTTAAGCATCAGGCTGGCGGCTGCATACTCCTGCTTCCTTCCACAGCCTGTGATGTGCATCCTTCTACTTGAAATGGTGACTACGAGGTAGGGCTTGATCCAGACAGCTAACTACGCCTTGCCAAAACCTAGAAGCTGTACAGTTTGAAGTTTTATTTTTTTTTCAAGGTAGGGTCTCACTGTAGCCCAGGTTGACCTGGAATTCACTAAGTAGTCTCAGGCTGGCCTCAAACTCACAGCGATCCTACCTCTGGAGTGCGCCACCAAGTCCAGCAGTTTGAGGTGATTTGTTCTCCCACAGGTATTTGTCATGATCCTATCGTTTTTTAGTTTACAGACCTGAAGAACTGGTATTCAAAGGAGTTCAAAGACCCTCTGATGCAGGATCCCCCAGTGTGGTTCAAGTCCTTCGTGTTTTGCGAGCTTGTGTTTCAGCTGCCTTTCTTTCCCATTGCAGCATATGCTTTCTTCAAAGGTTGGTACTGGGGAGGTCTTTTGTAAGAGCCCCTGAAGTTTGGAGGACCTAGTGGAAGAAGCCAGCACAAATGTGGCCAAGGGTACTTTAATGATGTGGCTTGGACACTAATGTCCTGTAACATTGGCTGCATGGCTGCCTCAGTTATCTGGGAACGTGTTTCATACACATGAATCCTGGGGCCACCTGTCTCCTCCCTCCCCTAGTTTTTATCATTGGCATTATTTTCCAGCTTTGGATAGTAAGATTCTGCCTTATAAGCAGTAGCACTAAGTAATCCTTAAAGGGTTTAACATCTCATTTAAATATAATTAGTGCTTTTATGAAAAATTGGCCATGCTGCTGTCCTTGGAAACTAAGGTCATATTCCTGAAAATATTTATTTTCCACTAGTCTTACCAGTCACTGGCTCTAACTGGAACCATCTCACCTATATGGATCTTTTCATAAATGCTGGAGCAGGGAGGTCCCTTCCCACTGCATTTGAGATCAAACTGGTCGTGCAGTTTTATTGCTGTACAATTTTTCAAGCTGTATGTAACCCTCACCCCTGGATCTTTGGTAGTCAGTGAGATGTTGAACACTCACACATCCAGTTTTCCATGTCCTGAGTTTCCACCATGTCTAAGCACAGTGCTTCAGCTGAAGGGACAAGGAAAGGTCAGGCAGGGTAGAGAGTGGGAGAGTGGCCCTGACAGCCTTGGAGTCACAAGCACACCACTTACCTGTACCTTTTTTCTTCTACTTCAGGAAGCTGCAGATGGATCCGCACACCTGCAATCATTTACTCCGTTCATACCATAACAACTTTAATCCCAATTCTCTACACGATTCTACTTGAAGATTTCTCCAGAGCCAGTGCTTTCAAAGGACAAAGACCTGAGACGCTCCGGGAACGACTGACCCTCATATGTATCTACGCCCCCTACTTCATCATCCCTCTCATACTTCTAGTTTTCATGTTGCGGAACCCCTACTACAAGTATGAGGAGAAAAGAAAGAAAAAATGAAGCAAACAGCCCCTAACCCAGTGGGGGAGATGCTCACAGTGCAGTTGCCTTGGACCCAATATAAGAAAAGCAGCTCTGAACCCATGTCTTCAGTGGCATATGAAACATCACCAGCAATATGCAAGAACAAGACTGAGACAAAAGCCATGTCACCCTCACCTTTCAAGGGCACTGCGATGAACTGACCAATCAGCAGGGACAGGCCAGGACAGGAGTGGACTAGATGATGGGAAAGTGGTGCCAAATACCTTGCTGTTATCCAAGCTCCATCACAGCAGCAGACCGGAAGCTGGGTGAGCTTCCACATAACACGGCCTGGTTGGCATGTTCCTGAGTCATGTGACCCAGAAGGTATACATTCTAAACCCTTCATGAAATGAACTTTGATGTTTCAGGCATTTAATGTCAGATGTTATGCCTCTTTAACGTTCATGAAAATTTGAATCATGTTTTCTTGCAAAAGGTTTTAGCTTAATTTTTTTTTTCTTAGCCTTCCTGCTTTAAGTCAGAAATGGGTTAAAGTGGAAGGTGTTTTTACATTGTGTGCACCTAGGGTCTCTGTAGTAATGTCCAGTGTTCCATTAAGTCTCTAAACCTGTCCTGGAAGCCAACCCTTAAACAAACAAAACCAGATGATATACATCCCAGCCAATTCCATTTTGTTCACAAGCTGTGTTGCATTAGTTGGTATTGTGTCTGACTAGTGTCTGATCCAAATAAAGGTAGCTGCTGACTGCTGACCACTGCCTGATTTGTTGTGTGGACTGGGGACTAGGACATCTTAAGGTCCTCAACCAGGGGTTAAGTATTCCTCAAGGTGATAGAAAAAGTAGATCGTGTCATTTGAAAATGTAAATTTATTGCTTTTCCTTCCAAAGCTTTGAATTTACAAAGCAGTGGTTCAAAATTTACAGTGTTTAGTTCATACCAAGATTGCACAGGTGAGGTGGAGGCCACCTTGCCAGCAGCAGCAGCCGCGCACTGATTTAGTACCAGCGCCCCAGGCTCGGGACTGCCGCCTCCGCTCCGTCACTGACAACATGCTTGAGTTAGTCAAGTCACTGGAATGATACAGAGGTTTGGTGGTGGTTTTCTGTGTGTGTGTGGGGGGGGTGCTTTTTTGCCTTTCTGCTATAAAAAATAAAATTTTCAGTTCATTTCTGAAAAATAAACTGGTCAATAAATTCATTTTGTTCTGCTTCTACTTTACACAAAGCTTCATATTCAACCCGATACCTGAAAAACAAAATTGGTAGAAGCCCTGAAAAGGACGAATTGAAGTAAAACAGACTTAATTCTTCCAGAGAGGTAGTATAGAGGTTTAAATGATCAAGAAATGGTCTGAGTTCAGAATGAAGTTGCAGCAAAAAAGTGAAATACCCAGGGCCATATGTAAGAAATCTCCAGCCCCAAGAAAGTAGCCTCTCAGGTAGGCAGCCAGCCTTGGCTCCCTGAACTCTTAGTGCTCAGACTACGAGGCCAGTTGACGTTAACCTATTTTCTGTTTATTCCTTCCCATCAAATGAAATTTTTTAAAACTTCACATCAGGATGGCATGGGATGCTATACCTGAGGGAAGGAAGAAAGACGGGCTCAAGAAGGAGAGGCGGGACTGCAGCGAGGTGAGGTAAGGCACTGCCTCCGCGGCTTACCTTTCTAGCTGCATTTTCTTTTCCGCTATCAGGGCTTGCAGTTGCTGCTGTTGGGCTTCTCTCTGCTTCGCTATGGATTTGAGCAAGTTCCGGGCACCAATGGCCTAAGAAACAGTGTTACCAAAGAAAGCATGGCTTCCTGAAGCCTTCTAGAGCACTAAAGCCTCCACGCAGGGAAGGGGCACTTGGGAGGGGAACAGGAGGAGCCCTATGGCTCTGAGAATGAGTCAGAGCCATTTACTAATCCTGCGTGCCTGGCGAGAACTGCACAAGGAATGGAGCCTGTGTGCAGGTTGCAGTGGCCCCTGAGATGGTGCCACTGAGACTTAGCTCTTCCCCAACTCATCTATCCCATGCAAGCCTTCATTTCTCCGTTTCTAAAAGGATCAAAGCTGTTGGAGCTGCAGTGAAACTCAAAGTATATTGGTGGATAAGCTGCAGAGTAACGGGACTGGCACTTGTTATTAGGGCGGCTGAAGAGATGGCTCAGTGGTTAAAGACACTTCCTTGCAAAGCTTGAAAGTCCAGGTTTGATTCCCCAGTACCCACATAAACCTAGATGCACAGGGCTGGAGAGATGGCTTAGCAGTTAAGGCACTTTCCTGCAAAGCCAAAGGACCCCAGTTTGATTCTCCAGGACCCACATAAGCCAGATTCACAAGGGGGCCCATGCATCTGGAGTTCATTTGCAGTGGCTGGAGGCCCTGGCACACCCATTCTCTCCCTCTCTGTCAAATAAATAAATAAAATATACTTTTTAAAAATTAAACAACAACAAAAAGGCAGATGCACAAAAGTGGCATCTGGAGTTCATTTGCAGAGGCAGAAGGCTCTGGTGTGCCCAAACTCACTCTGCTGCTTGCTTTCTCTCTCAAAATCAGAAAATGTTTTAGCCAGGGCGTGGTGGTGCATGCCTTTAATCCCAGCACTCGGGAGGCAGAAGTAGGGGATCACTGTGAGTTCGAGGCCACCCTGAAACTCCATAGTGAATTCCAGGTCAGCCTGGGCTAGAGCGAGACCCTACCTCAAAAAAACAAAACCAAAAATATTTTAATCTTGTTTAGAGCTTGAGAGATAGCTTAGTGGCTAAAACGCCTGCATGTGAAACCTAAGGACTCAGGTTCGATTCCCCAGTACCTATGTAGGCCAGATGCACATGGTAACACATGTGTCTGGAGTTCATATGCAATAGCTAGAGGCCTTTACATACCCATTCTCTCTGTCTGCCTCTTTTTCTCTTCAATCAATCAACCAAATATTTAGAAATCTTGTTTATCTGGGTGTGGTGGCATACAATCCCAGCAATTGGGAGATCAAGGTAGCAGGATTTCAAAGCCAGCCTGGAACTACAGAGTGAGTTCCAGATCAGCCTGGGCTAAACCCTCAAAAAAAAGGTCTTGTTTAAAATAAAAGAACCTACCCTGTACCCAAAATGAAGACCAAAAGTGAGAAGCTAGAGAACCAGTCCCCAGACAAGCCGCGCTGATCTTACCTTCATCTTCTCGTTTTCTGCTTCTTTTGCTAGTTGGTCAACAAGCTCAATTAGACCACCAACTATTTTCTGAAACTGGCCAATTTCTTTTAGGAGAAGGGAAAAAACAAACAAATTTTCTCAGTATTAGCATCTCCTTGAAGCAGTTAGAAGTCAGAGCTAACTGCCCAATCTAATTTCTGCCAAGGCAGTCTGGTATCTTCTGGCCAAGCTCCCAACTTTGGTCTAAACTAGAGGATGGCCAGGTGCGCAGAGCTGGCCCAGGTGGACTTGGGCCTTGAGTCAGTGCTGGCATGGGCTCCTGGTAGCCCCATCCTCCAGGTGGACCCCAATCCTATCCTCCTGGGATTGATAGGAAGCACAAAGTACAGTTTACAAAAAGGAGTGTCTCAGAATGTACGTGTAGCCCCTGGACCAGGCACAGATTCCACACTGGATTTCAGCAGTGGGGTGGGAGCTCCCCTAAAGCCACAGTAGTTAAAGTGCTTACAGCATGTAAACACCCATTTTATTTGAGGAAACTAAGGCTTAGAGAGGTGACAGCATACACACTGCAATCACAGAAGGCTGGGAATAAACCCAAGCAACCTACCACCCAGCCATGGCCCAGAAGACTCAGAAATGCCTCGCTTCAGGAGAGTGTGTGACGCAGGTATGGAACCCTAGCACTCAGGAGACCAAGGCAGGAGGACCCTGAGTTTGAGGTCAGCCTGCACTACAAGGTGAAACCTCCCTCTAAAATGAAAACTCTCTTGCTCCAGCTAAATCCAGCTGTGTCCACTGGCACTGGCTGGCTTGGCTACTGGGGCAGGAGACTTCATGGAGATCTCCAGCCCAAACATGACCCCATTAGTTTGCTGAACTGCTTCTATATACTTCAGTTAGCACCCCTAACTCTAAACAGTGGAAAGCCTGCCACAAGAAACCAAACCAGAATATATAATTGTATTTTCCACCATTGAGCCACAGTTCTGCCTGGTGAATTTTAAGTTTTTGTTTGTTTTCCAGGGTATTCTTTTAGTCCAAGCTGATCTAAAACTCACTCTGTAGCACCAGGATGGCCTCAAACTCACAGTGATCCTCTTAACTCAGCCTCCTGAGTGCTGGGATTAAAGGCATGCACCACCATGCCCAGCTGAATTTTAAGGTTTTTGAGGGCAGGAGTGGGGGGGGAATCAGAAGGCATATCTAGAAACATCCACTACTTCCCCAGACTACTGTATGGTTTGGTACTCTGTGGGACAACATGGCAGCCCCAGAAGAGGGTGGGAGAGAAGCTGAGAATCTGAGGGTAGGGAAAGGAACTGCTCACAGCTGAGTGGCGCTGCTCTCTCCAAATGATACTCACTGTCCACAAAGTCCTTGCACTCTTCCTTGAGCTCTATGGTCTGCTGGGTAACCTCTGGGTCCAACACCCGCAGCTTGTTCAGCTCATCAAAGTGCAGCCCTGCTTCCCCCAGGATGTCCTTGGCCATAGCTGCAAAGAAACCAGCCCCAATCCCAAGTCACACGCAGCCACCTAAGGGAATGACTGCTCCTAGCCCACCCACTCCTGTCCCCGGTCTCTCCTCTGCTTCCACCTCTCAGCCTCACCTGTTTCCCTTCCACGTTCCCTAGAGAAGTTCTGCTCTGAAGGGGTGACAGTGGCAGTCAGATGTGTCACAGGAGCAAGGGTCAGGAAAGAATAAAGTCCAGTTGCTTGTCATAGGCATCGTTCATTCAACATACATTCTTGAGTGCCTACCACATGCCAACACTGCTAGATGCTGAGGGTACAAAGCTGAGTGCAACACGGCGCCTGCCCTGGAGGAGCACATAGTTTAGCTGGAGGAAGACAGACAGGTAAGCTGAGAAATTACATTGCATTAAGGGCTTTTTCAGAAACACCTCTAAAGAACAGGAAGAGAACTGAGCAGTTAACTTGAGAGACCTCCAGTCTAAGCTGTGAATAAGTATATTTATATCTCTCCTTTTATGTACCCAACAGGACACAGAAAAGGCTTTTCAAATACATGCACTGGAATACCACAAAAAGCAAATAAAATCTGGATGAATTAAAATTAGGGTTGCGGGGGGGCTGGAGGGATGGCTTAGCAGTTAAGGTGCTTCCCTGTAAGGCCAAATGACCTCAGTTCGATTCCCCAGGACCCATGAAAGCCAGAAGCACAAGGTGGCACATGCATCTGGAGTTGTTTGCAGTGGCTGGAAGCCCTGGCATGCCTATTCTCTCTCTCTCAAATAAATAAAAATATTTTTAAAAATTAGGAAAGCCAGGCATGGTGGCACATGCCTTCAATCCTAGCACTTGGGAGGTAGAGGTAGGAGGATCACCATGAGTTAAAGGCCAACCTGAGACTACATAGTGAATTCCAGGTCAGCCTGGGGTAGAGCAAGACCCTACCTCAAAAAACCAGGAAAAAAAAAAAGGGTTAGGGCTGGAGAGATGATTCAGTGGTTAAGGTGCTTACCTGCAAAGCCTAACAACACAAGTTTGATTCCTCAGTACCGGTATAAAGCCAGATGCACAAAGTGATACATGCACCTAGAGTTTGTTTGCAGTGGCTACAGGGCCTGGAACACCCATTCTCTCTCTATCTTGTCTCTCTGCTTGCAAATAAATAAATAAGGTTAAAAGCCAGGCATGATAGCAAATTCCTCTACTCGTGAGGCTGAGGCAGGGTAAGTGACAGCAGTTTGAGGCCAGCCTGGGCTACAAATTGAGACCCCCGTCTCAGCAATAATAATAATGCTAAAAACAAAAAAACAAAAAAGCCACAGGAGTATTACCTAAAATGTTTTTATTTGTTTTTTGAGACAGAGTCTCATATAGCCCAGGCTGGCCTCAAAGTCACTATGTAGCTAAAGCTGCCTTGAACTCCTAATTTTCCTGCCATCCTCCCAAGTGCTGGAATTACCCACGGGAGCTACCACACCCAGTCAACCCAAAATGTATGCTACAAGACAGTACAGTTACCTTAACTACTAACAATGCTAACTGTCTTTCTAGCAGAAAACAAACAGGAGTTAGCAAGAATCTCTCAACTAGCCTGGCTTGGTGGCACACACCTTTAATCCCAGCACTCAGGAGGCAGAGGTAGGAGGATTGTCATGAGTTCAAGGTCACCCTGAGACTACATAGTGAATTCCAGTCAGCCTGGGCTAGAGTGAGAACCTACCTCAAAAAAACAGGGGGAAAAAAAATCTCTGAAGAAGCTAGTGAGAGACATTCCAAGCAGAGAAAACAGAACAGATACAGGCTTGACCTCACTGAAGGGGCCTGTACTGCCTACAGGGTAACAGGAAAGAGGGTAGGGCCGGGAAAGTGGGCTTAACCCAACTGGGGACCCTGACTGCAAAGCTAGGAAGGACTTTTGATGTTCTTCTGTAGGCAACAGAGAATCAACAAAGATATCTGCTTTAGATCCTGTATCAAAGGCTGCCTCAATTCTGAATGGGAGGAAGATCTGGCTGCAACATTTGTCACCTTTTGATCGCCAGGGTCGACTGGCTGATCTGGTTGGCTAGGCAGGCGATCCCTTCCTCCCTCACCGCTCCATAAGTGTCCCTCCTGAAGCTGTGAGATCAAAGAGGACAACTTTCCCTGAATAGAGTGGACTGGTCTTCCAGTAGCTGCTAGAATTTCCAAACAAGCTCTCAAGTCCAAGAAACACTGAAAACTCACCTCCATTCGCTTCCTGTCTCAAAAAATACAATTTTTGCCAGGTATCGTTGCTCATGCCTTTAATCCTAGCACTCAGAAGGTTGAAGTAGGAGGATCACCATGAGTTCATGAGTCTGAACTAAAGTGAGTAAAGGTGAGGGCTGGAGAGATGGCTTAGCAGTTAAGGCACTTGCCTACAAAGTCTAAACACCCAAGTTCAATTCCCCAGAACCCATGTAAGGCAGAAGCACATGGTGGCACATGCATATGGAGTTCATCTGCAGTGGCTGGGGCCTTGGATTGCCATTCTCTATCTGCTTCTCTCTCTCAAATAAATACATATCAAAAAAGAGAGAGAGAGTGCTGGGCGTGGTGGCACACGCCTTTAATCCCAGCACTCGGGAGGCAGAGGTAGGAGGATCACCTCCTACTTCAGCTTCCCAAGTCCTAGAATTAACGGGATGTGTGTATTTTTTTTTTTTTTTTTTTTTTTTTGGTTTTTCGAGGTAGGTTCTCATTTTAGCCCAGGCTGAGATTAAAGGTGTGCGCCACCACACCCAGTTTCAAAAATATTTTTTATAAAAGAAAAAGCCGGGCAGGTGCATGCCTTTAATCCCAGCACTCGGGAGGCAGAGGTAGGTGGATCACTGTGAGTTCGAGGCCACCCTGAGATTACAGTGAATTCCAGGTCATCCTGGGCTAGAGTGAGACCCTACCTTGGAAAACCACACACACACACACACACAAAAAAGTGTGCTGGTTTGAATAGAATAGATGGCCCCCAATATATTCAGTTGTTTGTTTGTAGTTTGCATCTGTAGCCACCTGGCTGGAGTCAGTGCCATTGAGTCATTAAGAGATCTTAAGGTGTGGTGGTGGGTTTCAGATTTCAATCTAAAGATATGCAAAGTGTGCCTAGCTGGAGTTACTGAAGTGTGCTGTGTGGCTTTTGGCTTTTTGACTTGTACTTCTCTCTCTCTGCTTGGGCCTGTGAAGGCAGGCCAGCTTCTTCTGCCATTATGGAACTTCCCCTGATCTGTAAACTTCAATAAATATCCCTTCCTCCATAACTGTGCCTGGTATGGAAGTTCATCTCAGCGAACCTGAAGCTGTCTGCCACAGAAAGAAAGGAAACCAGATGTCACTTCTGTGGGTTTCTTTCTGTTTTTCTTTTTTTTTGGGGGGGGGGTTTCGCGGTAGGGTCTCACTCTAGCCCAGGCTGGCCTGGAATTAACTGTGACTGTGTAGTCTCAGGGTGGCCTCGATCTCACAGCGATCCACCTACCTCTGCCTCCCGAGTGCTGGGATTAAAAGCATGTGCCACCACGCCTGGCTTTAGATGTCACTTTTGCCAGAACTTCTGATTTTCAAGAGGACAAGAAATCTGACATATCTAAGCTTCCATATTTTTATTCATTTGAGAGAAAGAATGGACACATCAGGACCTCTTACCACTGCAAAGGAACTCCAGATCCATGTGGCACTCTGTGAGTCTGCCTTTACATGGGTACTCAGGAATTGAACCCATCCCAGCAGGCTTTGCAAGCAAGTGCCTTTAACCACATAGCCATTTCCTCAGGCCTAATTCAAAAATTTGAAAGAAGCTTATCTACTGCTATGTGATCCAACTAATGCATGTCTATGGGCTGTCTATGTATGACTCTGGCCTTTGGCCTCACTAGACTCCTCTGAAGTGAGTTGGCATCTTTGATAACATTTTAATCATCCAAACTGTTCTTATAATTGGACATGCTGGACATAGTGGTGCATACCTGCAATCTCAATTTACAAGCCATAGGTGGGGAAATGAGTGTGGGGGCTATCACAAATTCAAGGACAGGGACAGCCTAATACAATCTACATAGCAAGTTTCTGACCAACCAGAGTTATATACCAAGACCTTGTCTAAAAAACCCAAGATTCCCCCCGCCCCTCCCCCCATGATAGGGTCTTGCTCTAGCTCAGGTTGACTTGGAATTCATTCACAATGTAGTTTCAGGGTGACCTCAAACTCACGGCAATCCTACTTCTGCCTGCCAAGTGCTGGGACTATTAAAGGCATGTACCACCATGCCTGGCAACCCAACAGAATGGGCTTTTTTTTTTTTTTTTTTTTTTTATGTGTGTGGGGGGCGAGGGTAATTGGCTTGCCAGGGCCTCCAGCCACTGCAATCGAACTTCAGACATGTATACCACCTAGTGCCCCTGTGTGACCTTGTGTCTGGCTTACGTGCGAGCTGGAGAGTTGAACATGGGTCCTTAGGCTTTGTAGACAAGTGCCTTAACTGCTAAGTGATCTCTCCAGCTCCAGATGATTTTTTGTTTGTTTTGTTTATTCAAGGTAGAGTCTCACTCTAGCTCGGGCTGACCTGAAATTCACTATGTAGCCTCAGGGTGGCCTGGAACTCACAGCCATTCTCCTACCTCTGCCTCCGGAGTGCTGGGATTAAAGGCATGCACCACCATGCCTGGCCCCAGACATTTTTTTAAATCTGTCTTCCTATACGTTGTCCTATTTACACAAACTGCCTGAGAACTTAATAACTGCCGGGTGATTAATAAGACCAGATATTCCTGAAAGGTTCCGATAACAAGGGAGCAAACACCCACTTCACCTTCCACTGTATTTGCTGAAAGCAAGAATTAATTGGATCACATAGTGCTAGATAATTTTCCTTTAAAATTTTGAGGGTTGAGGAAATGGCTATGTGGTTAAAGGCACTTGCCTGCAAAGCCTGCTGGCCTGGGTTCAATTCCCTAGTGCCTACATAAAGTCAGGTTCTGTTGAGTCCTTGCTCCAAAATGTCTCTGGGACTGGAGAAATGGCTCGGCCCTTGCCTGCAAAGCCTAAGGACTCATGTTCCACTCTCCAGGTCCCATGTAAGCCAGATATTCAAATGCAAGGTCGCACATGGGTACCAGGGGGCGCACATGTTTAGAGTTCGATTGTAGTGGCTGGAGTCTGGTGCACCAATTCTCTCTCACTCTCGCATTTAAAAAAAAAATGCAGTCTGTTGGGAACCAGGGGGCGCACATGTTTAGAGTTCGATTGTAGTGGCTGGAGCCTGGTGCACCAATTCTCTCTCACTCTCGCATTTAAAAAAAAAAAATGCAGTCTGTTGGGATTGCCTCAAAAAAAAAAAAATGTCTTTTATCAGACAGCAAACTGATAATAGTATGAGGACATAACTTGTGGGCCAAAGGGATGCATGTCAACAAAAATCTTCAGAAACAGTAATGCTGAGATATAAGATGACTCAAAATTTGCTAAGAGCAGGCAGAAAGGCATTCTGGGCAGAAGGAAAAGCATATGGGATGATCCCAAGGCTAAAATAAATGTGATACACAGTCTAGTGTGATCAAAACAGTGAAAACGAGCGACAGTAAGCCAGGCTGAGGCCAGATTGGTTACAGCTGGATGGGGGAAGACTAGGAAAGTCCCAGTAGTGAGCTCGGATCCAGCCAGTGGATTCTCAGTAGAGCGACACAGATTTAGAAAGATCACCAGCTAAGCCTAAAAACCAGATTAGAGAACCGCACAGAGCCACAACTACTGTGTTCCTCAGTGTGACCCTAGCATCTAAGCATGTTGCCCGCACTTAAATGGCACTCAGTGAAGAATGTTTGTGGAACGAATGTCTGCAGAAACAGATAGCAGGCGGTAGCAGTAGTCGAGGCTTGCAGCGGCGGACGAGTTCTGGGCTGAGCTGTTTTCTAAGTCCATAGGGCTTAGTGAGGAATTACTTAGTGTGCCTTTGGAGATGAGTGAAGAGCCAAGCACGAGTCCCAAGAATCTCGAACAGAGTCTCGAACAGAGTGAATGAAGGGAGTCGTGGAACAATACAGGTAAGGACTGTAGGAAGACGGTTCACAGCAGTCTATAAGACTCTTTCCCAATTCCGGTGGGATGTCGGAACACCTGGGGAACACTAGCCACGGGGACCAGGGACGGAGCTCCCACAGGGTGATGGTGGTGACGCTCTGCCCGCCCCGGCTCTTGCAGACGCACAGGCACGGGTTCCCTGCGTGGGGCGTACAAAGGGGCACCCGGCTGAAAGGTACAAAGGACTGGGCAAGCTCCTTACGTCATCCGAGCCGCCGTTTCCCCACGGAGATCGCGCCTCGCTCCACACCCAAGCTGGGTGTGAACCCGCTCTCTAAGCATCCATCTCAAGGGGGAAATTCCCGCTTTTCTTTCGGCGCGGGGCTGTCGGGTTCCCCTGGCCGCAGGTCTGCGTCCCCGGACCCGAAGTAACGGGCAACCTACCTGCCGACCCGTCCCGGCGGCGCCCCACGACCCAGGCTGCTGTCCGCAGGAGCTTCCCTTTCCTCCAGCTCCACGACCGGCCGCTGCCACGGCTACACGATCTGTTTAACCCCCGGACACAGGAAGCACTAACCCCCGCCCCTTCCGCACAGCCTGCTGGGAAACCGAGGCCCGACCAATCCCAGAGGCCTGTGCGCCCGGGAGGCCGCCGGATGTAGCTTGGCTCTCTCGCGGGAAGGAGGGGCGCTGTGCATGCCGGGTCTTGTAGTTTCAGCGTCCCGGGCAGGCTGTGGGCTGGGCTGGGCTGAGGTCCCGGGAGGAGACGGTAGGCGCAGGATGTGAGCTCACAGCCTGGATTGGAGAAGGGCAGGCGGCTGCAGGCCCGGGGCGGCACGGAGTCCGCTCGCTGAGAGGAGAGGCGCCCCGGTGGACGGTGAGAGCCCGCCTGGCCTGCTTGTGCCGTAGAGGAAGGGAGGAGGCACCCGCTTCGCTCGGTCCTGGGGGGAAAAGGCGTGGGGCGGCGCGGGAGAGATGGAGAGTGCAAATCCTCCACGGCAGATGGGTGTCACCACCCGTCGAGATTGCTTAGCTGACTGGAGGGCAGCCTACGCTGCCACCCGAGAGGCGGGAGGTGGCTGAATTTCTCCAAGACCCTTTGTAGGAAGCCCAAGCGTCATGCCCAGGATTTCTGCCCATTCTAGCCAGATCACCTCGACCCCCGCTGCCCCCGTAGAGGACGGGCTTCTGGGTCCTTCTTCCTTTAGGACTCCCAATTCTTTCCACTGCCCGCGATTGTGTGTCCTTTGTTCTTCTTCCTCGGCTTCGGTTCCTTTTAGCTTGGACCCTCGTCCTCCCACAGCCCCGGGCGTGTCCAGGTGTCCACTGGAGAGTCCGAAAGTAAGAACACTGAGGGCTGTAGGTGGAAACTTCATTCTCTCTGGAATTTCTTTCTGGTCACCTGCCACTGGATTCCTGGAATTCATTGGTTTGGGTGGAATCTGTCCTGACGTCATGTCATCTAGGAGTCAAAGCGATTGTTTTGTAGGAAAAGAATAGATTAGTTATGGTTTTTGTTTTCCTCTCTTGGCAAGCCTAGCCATTGAGTTTCTTTGATTTGGCAGAACACGTATGTGTGCCCTTTTCTTTGACTCTACGGAAATGGGGGTTGGAAAATAAATGCATGAGGAACTTGCTAAAACTTGTTTAGTGGTGGATTTCTTCCTTTGAGGTGGGCGTAGGGGAAGGCAAGGTGATCTCATACCATTCCAAAGTTACTCATTGCTCGGCTTCCTGGGGCTGATCTCTTCCATATCCTAACCCTTGAACAAATAAGAGTATCCAAAGTATTCACTACTTCACAGGGCACCCACTCTGGTCCTTCCTGAACATCCTCCCCCAAAATATTGTCAGGGACAGTTTTAATCTAACAAGCTGATATATGTTGAATACTTACAAGTGTGAATGGCCCTGTTTGGGGAGCAAAACAGTAAACGGAAAAACCAGTGCCATGCTTCAGAGTGTCACCTTTAAGAGGTGATGAGCAATGGGAAACCTCCTGTGTGTTCTGAGGATTAACTGAAGTTAGCTCCACTTTTGTTTTCTGTCTTCATCACATCTCTGGTCTAATGATCATCTCTTTCCTGGACCACTCACTGCTTCCTCTGATCTTTCCACTTCCTCACAGCAGCCGGAGTTGTCCTTGAAAAATGTCAATAAATCAAATCATGTCACTCCCCTGTTTAAAATCCTATAATCACCAGGCGTCTAGTGCACACCTTTAATTCCAGCACTCAGGAGACAGAGGTAGGAGGATCACTGTTGCAGGAGTTAGCAAATTATTTCAATGTTGAGGCTCTGAGGAATTCATCATACCTCTGACCCTAAGTCTGTCAGGGGACTGCCCCCCTGCTATTGTGATAACACCAGGGGATCTGGCAAAAGAAAGAAGTTCAAGGAACTTTGCTTCTTTCACACTTGCTAATGCTTTTCCCTTCCCCCCTCTCCTTGGACATGACCCCCTCCCCTCCATGCTAAGCCGGCACCTCGCGTTTCTAGGGTCTCCACTGTTGAGATGTGAAGTGTCCTTCTATGCCCAGACTCTCCTCCAATAGTCTAATTCCTCTGTTGTAGACATTCCTACTTGTCTCCATCTTTTCCTTTCTTTAGGTTTTTCGAGGTAGGGTCTCACTCTAGTCGAAGCTGACCTGGAATTCACTATGTAATTTCAGGGTGGCCTCAAACTCAACAACTATCCTACTACCTCTGCCTCCTGAGTGCTGGGGTTCAAGGTGTGTCCCACCACACCCAGTTTTTGGCTCCATCTTTTTCTAACAACTGTGAGTTTGAGACCATCCTGGGCTAGAGTCAGACTCTACCTTGAAAAACAAAAAACAAAACAAAACAATTCTCACTATCAGTTCCTGTACTGTACTGCGGTTCCTATAAAGCCCAAGCTGTGTACTGTCATCTAGTACCTGCCTTCTCGTGTACCAGCCAGCATGTCCTAAAACTTGTGTGCAACAGGGGCTTGCACTACTTACTCTTCACTCTCTATTTAGACCTTAGTTGAAATGTCACCTCCCTTTATCTCAAGCCTCTGTCTGGTCACTCTCTTGTCACCAATCTCTTCTCTTTATAGTATCTTTCACCTGGCATAGTTGTCTGTTTGCCTGTTTATAGTAGAGTGTCATTTGTGCTGTGTGCCCACTGTCTGACACACAGCGGTCAAGCACAGTAAATGATTTGTTGTTGTTGTTGTTGTTTGCTTTTTTTCGAGGTAGGGTCTCACTCTAGCTCAGGCTGACCTGGAATTCACTATGTAGTCTCAGGGTGGCCTCGAACTCATGGTGATCCTCCTACTTCTGCCTCCTGAGTGCTGGGATTAAAGGCGTGCGCCACCAGAGGTAGAACTCCAGTCTCATGGGCCACCTTGTGCATCTAGCTTATATGGGTACTGGGGAATCAAACCTGAGCCCTTAGGTTTCACAGACAAGCACCTTATTCACCAAGCCATCTCTCCAGCACCATTTTTTTTTTGTTTTTCTTCAAGGTAGGGTTTCACTCTTAACAGCCTATGCTGACCTGCATTTACTATGTAGTTTCAGGCTGGCCTCAAACTCACAGAAATCCTCCTGTTCTGGCCTCCTGAGTGCTGGGATTAAAGGTGTGTTTCACCACTCATGCCTTCCGCTCCCCCCCCCTTTTTTTTTTTTTTTTTTTTTTTTTGGTTTTCTGAGGTAGGGTCTCACTCTGGCACAGGCTGACCTGGAATCCACTATGGAGTCTCAGGGTGGCCTTGAACTCATGGCAATCCTCCTACCTCTGCCTCCCGAGTACTGGGATTAAAGGCATGCGCCACCACGCCCGGCTCCACTTCCCCCCTTTTTAAATGACAAGTTCTGGCTAAATATCCCAGGCAGCCTCAGCTTCCCAAGTGCTAGGATTATAGACTTGAGCCACCATGCCCCAGCCTGGCTAATGGTTCTAGATTGCCAAAACATGACACAAGTATCCTATATCTGTGACCATTAGCTGTAGATTCTCTCTACCAAAATCTGGGCATGCTTAAATCCCTTCTGTAAAATTGTATAATATACATATAGCCTGTGTTCATGTGTCTGTTTACTTTATCTCTGGATTACTTACAGTACCTAATGCATTATAAATGTTTAAAGTATAATGCCTAATGCCATATAAAAGTTATAAAAAAAAAAAAAAACTGCTATACTGTGAACGTTCTAGTGGTTTAAGGTATCAGCAGGAGCTGCTGGTTGGTGGGAGGAGCCATTACCTGAGACAGAGCTGCCGGGTTAGACTGATCAAGACGACAACGTCCCAAAAGCACCGAGACTTCATGGCAGAGCCCATGGGGGAAAACCAGTGGGGAGCTGGGATTGGTGAAGTCCTGGGCAAAAAGCTGGAGGAAAGGGGCTTTGACAAGGCTTTCATGGTCCTTGGCCAGTTTCCGGTGCTAAAGAAAAGTGAAGACCTCTTCCAAGAATGGCTGAAAGACACATGCGCCAATGCCGAGCAGTCCTGTGACTGCTTTGGGTGCCTTTGAGAATGGTGTGACGTGATGTTGTCTAGGGAGTCTTCAGCCCCAGCATCAGAGTTTGCAAGGAGTGGGGCTCCTCCCTGTCCCCTACAAAGGACAAGATTGCTTTCGCCACTCGCCTCTGATGTACTCCAGGTTTTGGGAGTTCTCTCTCCACATCATTTCAACTTTTTTGGGATTCTCACCCTTGCATGCATTGTCCTTTTTCCTTCCCCTACAGTTCCACGGTGTCAGTTACCAGTTTTCCTGAGTGGACTCCTGTCCCCTTCCCCCTCACTTCACCTCTGATCTGTTGGGTGCCATTTGGCTCCTTTTTTTGCAGAACAGTCACTGTCCTTGTAAAGTTTATTTATTTATTTATTTAAGCTTTTAAATTTTTATTTATTTTTTTAAATATTTTATATTTGTTTGTTTATTTGACGGAGAAAGAGGGAGAGAGAGAGAGAGAATGGGCATGCTAGGGCCTCCAGCCACTGCAAACGAACGCCTGAGGGGTGCACTCCTTGTGCATCTGGCTAACGTGGGTCCTGGGGAATGGAACCTAGGTCCTTTGGCTTTGCAGGCAAATGCCTTAACCACTAAGCCATCCTTCCAGCCCAAGATTTTTATGTTTTGTTTGTTTGTTTGTTTTTTTATTTTTTGAGGTAGGGTCTCACTCTAGCTCAGGCTGACCTAGAATTCACTTGAGAGGCTGAGGTAGGAGGATCACCATGAGTTTGAGGCCATTCTGGGCTACAGAGTGAGTTCCAGATCAGCCTCGTCCAGAGTGAGACTCCACTTCAACTGAGGGGAAAAAGGACAAAAATAGAATGCAAAGCTAGGAGTGGTGGCGCATGCCTTTAATCCTAGCTTGGGAGGTCAGAGGATTACTGTGGGTTCAAGGCCAGCCTGGAACTACAAAGTGAGTTCCAGGTCAGCCTGGGCTAGAGTGAGACCCTGCCTTGAAAATACAAAACAAAACAAAACAAAAAAAAGCAACACCATTCATCTTTCCTCAGTTCTGTGAACTGTTAATCACTTTTAGGTTTATCTTTAGTCTTTTCTTTCCCCATTCTTGGTGGGAGGGAAGAGAGGAGAGATAGGGCTCTAAGGAAAAAGGAGCAAAAATAGCCATCCTGTGTTGTTCTGCCCCCAAAAATGGTGACAATTACAGGAAGTTGGGGCAAGGCTGGTGTCAAGAAAGAGGAAGGCCAGGAACCCCGTGGTGGCCCAGGTAACCTACCAAGCACGCTAGCTAGCTGCCTCCAAGCTGGCCTGCTCCAAACTCTGCTCAAGCCACGATCATTTTCCTTCCTGAAGCAGGCTGCTTCTGAGTGTGGAATCCTGAGAGAGGAAGTGTATCCTGTCCCTCTGGCTCCCAGGGAACTCCTAGACTGGCAGGATTCCCAGTAGGTTGGCCTGGAAGTCTGGGATCATGGGAATCTTGGGTTATCTGGAGTCAGACTGGTAGATTCCAGGGGGATCTGTCCTTCATGGCCTCTGTTGCCAATTCCATGGGTCTGCTTGTCTTCCCTGCCACCCAGCCTAGAGAGCTGCCAAGGTGACCAGGGCATGGCCATGGGAAACTTTCCGGACCTGGCTCCTGGCGTCCTGAGCAACAGCACTGAAGCATTTATTTGGTTTTTCGAGGTAGGGTCTCACTCTAGCCCAGGCTGACTCTGTAGTCTCAGGATGGCCTTGAACTCACAGCGATCCTCCTACCACTGCCTCCCGAGTGCTGGGATTAAAGGTTATGTGCCGCCACCATGACTGGCTGCATTCTTTTTTTTTAAACTTTTTTTTTTTTTTAATTGGAGAGAGAAAGAGGCAGATAGAGAGAATGGGTGCACCAGGGCCTCCAGCTACTGCAAACAAACTCCAGATGCACACGCCACCGTGTGCATCTGGCTTACATGGGTGCTGGGCATCAGAACCTGGGTCCTTTGTCTTTGCAGGCAAGCACCATAACCCCTGAGTCATCTCTTTCCAGCCCAGTAAAGCATTCTTAATGTCTCCTAGGGACCTAGCCCCTGCCTAGGAGTATGTGGGCTTCTCAGGGAAGTAACTTCAGGATTCCTACTGACTTCTGTGTTTTCTCCCATCTCCTGCTCACAGCGCTGAGAGTATGAGGCCCTGGCCTCGACAGGCCACTCATTTGTGACCACTTCCACCACGGCAGAGCCTTCCAAGCCTACCTCCTGCCGTGTGGTGATCTACCTGCAGCGGGAGATGTCGGGTGACACCTGTCTGTGCCCAACGTCAGGGGCCAAGCCCAAGCTGAGCAGCTTCAAGGGAGGAGGACTGGGCAACAAGTACGTGCAGCTCAACGTGGGCGGCTCCCTGCACTACACCACCGTGCGAGCCCTCACCCGGCACGACACCATGCTCAAGGCCATGTTCAGTGGGCGCATGGAGGTGCTGACTGACAAAGAAGGTGAGGCGTCCCATCTGGGTCTGCTGGGCAAGGTAGAGGAGGAAGGGGGTGCCCTGAGGAGATGACCTCAGAGCAGACCTTAACCCCAATAGATCTAGAATCTGTATCTGTCTTTTCCTCTGGAATACAGGACTTCTCACCCGGAGTCTTACCAGAGCTTGAGAATTCTTTGAAATTGTACATAGGGTGTCATGTGTTTGTGCATCTTGCAGGGGGAAATGCCATGCTTTAAAATATTCAGGCTAGGTGTGGTGGCACATGCCTGCAATACCAGCTCTTGGAGGTAACAGTAGGAGAGTCAAGAATTTGAGGCCAGCCTTGGCTACATAGGGAATCCAAGACCAGCCTGGGCTGCACAAGGAGGCCCTGCCTTAAAAAAAATTTTTTTTAAATTTCAAATTGAATACCTGGTATGGAAGTCCATACTTATAATCTCCACATCTGGGGGCTGAGATGGGTAGATCTTGAATTCAAGGCTAGCCTGGACTACATGCAAAACCCAGACTCAAAAGTAGGACTAAGTTCTCACAAGCTCTGAAGCCTGGGAAGTGGGCAGGAGGAAAGCAGGGACTGGTGATTTCTGCGTTGCCCAAGTGTCCTGAGGACCCCCCAGAGGTTTCCCCAAGGCTCTGTATCTCCCCTGAAGCATGTCAGCTTCCAAATCCAGAATGGTAAAGACAGTGTAGACTAAGAGTTGGAGGTCCTTTCCCACCTGTGTTCCCCAGCCCTGGGCCCGTGGCTCCGGGCTCCACTCATGTAGGTGCTTTCCTCGCCACCTGGCGCCTGGCTCAGGTGGCCTTGGCCTGCTTCAGAGGCACCTGGAGACAAACAGTAATTCTGCCTGAATCCCTAGGCTGGATCCTCATAGACCGATGTGGAAAACACTTTGGCACCATTTTGAATTACCTCCGAGATGACACCATCACTCTCCCTCAAAACCGGCAAGAAATCCAGGAATTGATGGCTGAAGCAAAATATTACCTCATTCAGGGGCTGGTGAACATGTGCCAGACTGCCCTGCAGGTACTCGGGCCCCGTTGGGGTGGTTTGATGAGGTCAGAAGTTGATCCTCCTCTGGGGACACAAGGGTTGAGTCTTGTCAGGCGGTGTTAGAAATGAGGTTGGCGAGTCCAAACCCAGTTAGAACAGCGAGGCATTGCCCAGGCCCAGCAGACTGCTGTCAGGTTCATATTTGGCAGGGTGGGCAGGCGGGGCTTCTAATTCGTGTGCTCACATAGCTGGGATTCAGATTTCCCAGAAATAGGGGGATCTCTGCCAGCTGGCAGCGAGGACTTCATGATCTGTCTGATGCCTCCTTGCCAGACAAGGGCTCTGGGGGTATCTGGCTAAGCCTGGCTAGCACGAGATCCCAAACACGGCTCTGTTCTATGCATATCACCCAGGACAAGAAGGATTCCTACCAGCCCGTGTGCAACATCCCCATCATCACATCCCTGAGGGAGGAGGACAAGCTCATTGAATCCTCCACCAAGGTACTGGGAGCACAGGGGCCGTGGGGAAGGCTTGGGGGAAGCCAGGCCCCAGGCCTAGCTTTGCCTCTTTCTTCCCTCACAGCCTGTGGTAAAGCTGCTGTACAACAGGAGCAACAACAAGTATTCCTACACCAGGTAGGGTGGACGTCTCTCTTGGGACTGAGCAGCTAGAGCGGGCACTTGGGAGCAGACCCAAGGGACTGCGCAGGCTCCTGGTGCACATGGCATGGGTCTGGGCTTTGGAAGCAGCCAGGCTATGTGGAAAGAATTGGAAGCAGGGCTGGAGAGATGGCTCAGTGGTTAAGGCGCTTGCCTGCAAAACCTAATGACTCGAGGTGATTTCCCCAGGACGCATATAACACCAGATGCGCAAAGTGGCGAATGCATCTGGAGTTCCTTTGCAGTGGCTAGAGGACCTGGCACACCTATTCCCTCTCTGCCTCCTCTCTATCTGCTTGAAAACAAACAAATATAAATAAATGGGGGAAAAAAACTGGAAATACAAGGGGACTCAGGGCAGAGGCATTTGGAACTTGGCACATGGTCTGGTTGGGATATAGATGATAGAATATAAAATACTTGTCATGTCAGAAGGATGCCAGTTTTTCACTTGTATTGTCTAAGCAGGTGAGGAGAAATGATAGGAAGGCAGGAGTCCTGAGCCTCTTGCAGCCTTGTGCTTCTGGCTGTGCTGACTTCCCGTGCCCCCCCACCCCCACCCACTGTGTCCTCACAGCAGGCTGTGCTTATTTATGCACATGCAGATGGTTGTAAACTGAGTCCCAGACTCTCCAGGTGACTGCCTGCAGACAGGCACTGTGCATCACCCCTCAGCAAAGAAGAATGCTGTCTGCTGAAGTAGCAGTGAGGGACTCCTTCCTCCTGGACTTGGAGAGACCTCCTTTCCTTGGTTTCTCTACTGTAACTCAAAACCAACCTGATAGGCCCCAACCCTAGAGGATACCCCGTGACCCTCTGCCTTGACTAGTCTTCAGCATAATGGGAGCAGGGAGGAGAGGGCCCCCCACATGTCCTAGCAGCCCCTCTTGTGCCAGAACCTCATTCCCAAGCCTGATAGCCCTTGTGGGTTTTTTCAGCAACTCTGATGATCACCTCCTGAAAAACATTGAGCTGTTTGACAAGCTGTCCCTGCGCTTCAATGGCCGCGTGCTCTTCATCAAGGACGTTATCGGCGACGAGATTTGCTGCTGGTCCTTCTATGGCCAGGGTCGTAAGCTGGCAGAGGTGTGCTGCACCTCCATCGTGTATGCCACTGAGAAGAAGCAGACCAAGGTATGGATAGGTCACACCGCAGCTAGGGGACACCGGGCACAACCAGCATTGACCTAGCGGAGCCCTTCCCACAGGAGCACAAGGAGCATGTTTGACTCTCCTAAATATGCTGTGGTGGTACCAGCTAGGACAAAGGCACAACTGAAGGTCTGTTCCCAGGTGCCGAGACAGGGCCTCTGGCCAGCGGGGAACATTCTCGTGCCATGGAAGGACCAGGTCTTTCAAGTTTGTGCTTGTTCAGCTTCCAGCTCTGGTTCCACCACCTCCGGTAGTCACTGGAGAGCTGTTTGAACGGCACTGGCCGCTGCTTCCTTGTTTGCAAACACGGGAGCGGTGTGGCATAGTGGCAGGGCTTGGCTTTTGCAGCGAGAGAACTGCTCAGAGCTCCTCACTGGCCTGGCAGCGGGCATGTTTCTGGTCAGCTGGCTTACTCAGGCATACATAAGGAGCTTTTTTTAAAGAAATACATGTTTTAAAAAGTTTTTTTTTTTTTTTTTGAGGTAGGGTCTCACTCTAGCCCAGGCTGACCTGGAATTCACTATGGAGTCTCAGGGTGGCCTCAAACTCACGGCGATCCTCCTACCTCTGCCTCCCGAGTGCTGGGATTAAAGGCGTGCGCCACCACGCCCGGCTTTAAAAAGTTATTTGAGAGAGAGAGAATGGGCATGCCTGAGCCTTTTGCTGCTGGAAATGAACTCCAGATGTATGTGCTACCTTGTGTTTTGTTTACTTAAAAATATTTTATTGGAGCTGGGTGTGGTGGCGCACACCTTTAATCCCAGCACTCGGGAGGCAGAGGTAGGAGGATCGCCGTGAGTTCGAGGCCACCCTGAGAATACATAGTTCTCAGCCTGAGCCAGAGTGAGATCCTACCTCAAAAAACAAAAACAAAACAAACAAACATATATATATATATATATATATATATAATTGAACTGGGAGATGGCTTAGTGGTTTATGCGTTTGCCTGCAAAGCTAAAGGACCTTGGTTCAGTTCTCCAGGACCCACATAAGCCAGATGCACAAGGTGGCACATGTATCTGGAGTTCCTTTGCAGTGGCTGGAGGCCCTGGCACACCCATTCCCCTCCACCCTTTCTCTTTCAAATAAATATAAATAAATAAAATATTTTGTTTATATACTTATTGTGGGGGGGGGTCGCCCCATGGCCTCTGGCCACAGCAAACAAACTCCAGATCTATGCATCACCTTGTGCATCTGGCTTACGTGGGTCCTGGGGAATCAAACCTGGATTCTTAGGCTTTGCAAGAAAGTGCCTTAACCATCTCTAGCTCTGTTTTGTTTGTTTTTGAGACACGGTCTCAGTCTAGCTCATACTGGTGTGGAATTAACTATGTAACTCACATAGACCTCAAACTCACAGCAATCATCCTGCCTCAACATCCCAAGTGCTGGGTGGGATTACCGGCACGGGCCAGGCACCACACCCAGCTGTGTGAGGTACTTGGTAGGGGACAGTTCACATAAATTCAGCTCGTCTCTTTCTGCAGATGCCAGGTGTCCTCTCCTTGTGTACACACAGGGCTTCATGGGTGGAAACCAACACATCACTGGGGAAGTTGTGTGGGTGTGAAGGGCTCCAAGCAGCCAAACTCAAGAAGCACCTTCTTGGCCCCTGCTTGCCACAGTGTCTCCAGCTGTGTGGACTGCTGAGGGTCGTTGGAAGGATAACCTTTTTGTTGTTGTTGTTGGTTTTTGGAGGTAGGGCCTCACTGTAGTCCAGGTTGACCTGGAATTCATTACGTAGACTCAGGGTGGCCTTGAACTCACAGTGATCCTCTTACCTCTGCCTCCTGAGTGCTGGGATTAAAGGCATGTGCCACACGCCTGGCTTAAGGGTAACTTTTATGAAGTGGCTTTTGTTCTTCCCATAGGTTTCTGCACTGTGTGCAGAGGCAGGAGGGAAGGGGACAGAGAGAGTTAGTTAGAGGCCTGTCAGTAGAATTGGGTTCCGGGGTGGCTAAGCAGCTGCTCTGGCCGCAAAACCTATCAGCCTCCTAACTGGTCTCTTTTCTGGGAGCTCCCATGATCCCTCACACCCCAGCAGTGAGACAGGATGGGCTGGAGTCATTCTCCACGCTCTTGTGCAGGGGACAGCAGCTCAAAGTGACAGGCAAGTTTGCTAAACTCTGCAGCCCTAAATGCCATTCCTGTTTCCGCCATACTGATTCTAGGGGTGGCCATTCTGGATCAAGCACGCAATAAAGAGTAGCGGTAAAGCTACTTAACAGAGCGGCTGTTTTCTTTTTTTTATATATTTTTATTTATTTATTTCACAGAGAAAGTGGGAGGGAGAGAGAATGGGCATGCCAGGGCCTCCAGCCATTGCAACGAAACTCCATACACATGTGCTACCTTGTACATCTGGCTAATGTAGGTCCTGGGGAATCAAACTTGCATCCTTTGGCTTTACAGGCAACGCCTTAACCTCCAAGCCATCCCTCCAGCCCTGTTTTCATTTTTATTTATTTTCTAGCCCAGGCTGACTTGGAATTCACTATGTAGTCTCCAGCTGGCCTCAAACTCATGGTCATCCTCCTACCTCTGCCTCCTGAGTGCTTGGGATTAAAGGCATGTACCACCATATCAGGCTTTTTTTTTTTTTTTTTTTTTTTTTTAATTTGAGAGAGAGAGAGAGAGAATGAGCACACCAGGGCCTCCAGCCATTGCAGATGAACTCCAGATGCATGTGCCACCTTGTGCATCTGGCTTACGTGGGTCCTGGGAAATCAAGCCTGGGTCTTTTGGCTTTGCAGGCAAAAGTCTTAACCACTAAGCCATTTCTCCAACCCCTGCCTTATTCTTTGAGGTAGGGTCTCTAGCCCAAGCTGACTTAGAACTTATTCTGTAGTCTAAGGTTGGCCTTGAACTCACAGTGATCCTCCTACCTCTGCCACCCATGTGCTGATTAAGGGTGTGTACCACCACACCCTACTTGATTTTTATTTTTTTTAAGATGGGGTATTGTGGTTACCTTCATATTGCTAGGACAAAGCACATTACCAAAAGCAGCTGATGGGAGGAAAGGATTTATTTTGGCTTACAGTCCTGAGGGGAAGCGAGATGATGGCAGGGAAAGCATGGCATGAGCAGAGGCTGCACATCACCTCTGCCATAGCAGGAACTGGAGAGATAGCTCATCAGTTAAAAGGTGCTTACTCGCAAAGCCTGACGGCCCAGGTCAATCCCCAGTACTCACATAAAGCCAGATACACAAAATGGTGCATGCATAATGGGGTTCCTTGCAGTAGCAGGCAACCCTAGTGTGCACCCATACTCACTCTTTTTCTCTTTCTCAAATAAATTTAAACAACAAAAAAAATTTGTATAAGCCAGGCATGGTGGCACATACCTTTAATCCCAACACTTAGGTGGCAGAAGTAGGAAGATCACCATGAGTTCGAGGCCACCCTGAGACTACATAATGAATTCCATATCAGCCTGGGCTAGAGTGAGACCCTACCTTGAAACACCAAAATAAATAAATAAATAAAGATAAAAAAATATTTTATTTGAGAGAGAGAGAGAATGGGTGCGCCAGGGCTTCCAGCTATTGGAAACAAACTCCTGATGCATGTACCACCTTGTACATCTGGCTTATGTGGGTACTGGGGAATTGAACCTGGGTCCTTGGGCTTTGCAGGCAAACACCTTAACTTCTAAGCCATCTCTTCAGCCCTAAAAAATATTTCTTAAAAAGATAACATGGGCTAGAGAGATGGCTTAAGTGGTTAAGCGCTTTCCTGTGAAGCCTAAGGACCCCGGTTCGAGGCTCGATTCCCCAGGATCCATGTTAGCCAGATGCACAAGGGGGTGCACATGTCTGGAGTTCGTTTGCAGTGGCTGGAAGCCCTGATGCACCCATTTTTCTCTCTCTCTCTGTCTGTTGCTCTCAAATAAATAAAAATAACAAAATTAAAAAAAAAAAAGATAACAGCAGAAGCAGGGCTGAACTCTTAACAAGGGGGAGCTGGCTATAACACCCCTAAGCCTGCTCCCAACAATACACCTCCTCCAGCAAGGCTCTGCCTCCCAAACTGCCATCAGCCGGAGACCAACTGGTTTGCTTTACATCAGGCTCTTTGCTGAGCTTGGCAGTGTGCATTTTTCCTTGCCATGCTGACAACTCTCAAGAGGGAGGGAGGTATTAACCCAGATTGGAGGCACATACTTGTATGCCTAACACCCAGGACACTTAGGTCAGATTGTATGTTCAAAGCCAGCCTGGGACATATGGAGACACCCTGCCTCAAAAAAGCCCAGAAAGGGCTGGAGAGATGACTTGGCGATTAAGGCATTTGCCTGCAAAGCCAAAAGATCCCAGTTCAACTCTCTAGGGCCCACGTAAGCCAGGTGCACAAGGGGGCACATGCGTCTGGAGTTCTTTGGCAGTGGCTGGAGGCCCTGGTGTGCCCATTCTCTGTCTCTCTCTCTCCCCCTCTGCCTCTTTCTCTCTCCCAAATAAATAAAATATATTTTAAAAAATGAAAAATAAAGGCATGTGCCACCATGCCTGACTCAAAAAAAAAAAAAAAAAAAACAACCAGAAAGCGTAGGCCCAAGGCCTCACAGCAAGTAGAGCTGCTGTGAATCTTTTTGGGGTGGGATGTGGTGTGTCTAACCAGTCTGCATCCTTATGTCTGCAAAGTATGTCCCCCATGTCTTCCTTGTTAGATAACCAGTCACCTATCTCATGTTCAGGGGCTTCATGGAACATCACAAGAGCCCTGTTATGCTACTCCCTCACTGAAATGAAATCTCAAGTCATGTCCCTTCTCCCCAGGTGGAATTCCCAGAGGCCCGTATCTATGAGGAGACACTCAACGTCCTACTCTACGAGACCCCTCGAGTCCCTGACAACTCCTTGTTGGAGGCCACAAGCCGGAGCCGCAGCCAGGCTTCTCCCAGCGAAGACGAGGAGACCTTTGAACTGAGGGACCGTGTGCGTCGCATCCACGTCAAGCGCTATAGCACCTATGATGACCGGCAGCTTGGCCACCAGTCTGCCCATCGCGAGTGACAAGACCCTTTAGGGAGTCAGGGCACTGGAAGCCCTGTCTGCCATCCTGTGGAACCACACCCCATCAGCCAACATATGCTACTGCTAGCTGGACACCTGCTCTGGCATGTAGGTGACAGGCCTTACCTGGGAGGTCAGAGTGCTTCACAGGAGAAGGGCCATGTTCCCCTCCTCCAGCACTTCCAGATGCATCTCCCTTCCCGGAGGGCAGGAAACTGCTTCTGTTCTGGATCTAGTGGACGGACTTCCTGCCTCCTCAGAACATTCCCCTGGGCCCCTTGCTTTGGTCCCCTTTCCTCTGCTGAGAGGCTCCTTCAGCAACTCCTCAGCCGAGGCCCATAAGGAATGGCTTCCTTCTGGGGGAAAGGTGGCTCTGGTGCTGTGTAGGCCCCATCTTTAACAAAAGGTAGGGCTTCTTTTTTCTTAAGGTGTTTAAGCACAAATTAGATTTTTATTTTTATTTTTAATCTAGATGTTGACATGGTGGCACATGCCAGTAATCCCACCTACTTGGGAGGCTGAGGCAGGATTACAAATGGAAGGCCAGCCTGGGCAACTTACCAAGACCCTGTCTCAAAATAAAATTAAAAAAGAGGGGCTGGTAAGCTGGGCATGGTGGCCCATGCCACTATCAAATCCCAGTACTCAGAAAGCTGTGGTAGGAGGATCACTGAGTTTTAGGTCAGCCTAGAACTCCCCCCACTCCCAAAGGCCTGGTGATGTAGCCTGACGGTATAGTGCCTAGTATGGGTGAGGCTCTGGGTTCAACCACAAGTACTGGGAAACAAAATCTAGGAATTGAATAGTTGTGAGTATAATGGGGATTCTAAGCATTTGTTATCCATGCAGGGTTCCAAAACCCTGCATAAAGCAGACCCCGCTGGCCCTTCTCAGTGCCTTTAAGGGTCTGTTAATGCACTTTGTACTCTTACTCGGTTCAGGAGATTTGTATTCTGCCTGGACCCACCATTTTTTTCTGATCCTAACCCTTACTTTTCTGTAGAATCTGAGGTGGGAAGGAGGGTTAAAGGAAGTAATAGCCAGGTGTGGTGGCACATTCTGTAATGTCAGCATTTGGGACACTGAGGCAAAAGGATCGTAAGTTCAAGGCCACCCTGTGATATGTAACGAGTTCTTAAAAAAAAATTTTTTTAGCCTGGCTTGATGATGCCCACCTTTAATCCCAGCACTCAAGAGGCCAAGGGAAGATAGCTGTGGGTTCAAGGCCAGCCTGACACTACATAGTGAATTCCAGGTCAGCCTGGGCTACAGCAAGTGAGGCCCTACCTGGAAAAACAAACGAACAACAACAACAACAAAAAATTTAAGTACCCTAAACTAGCTCTGCTTTACCGTTCTGGCTGGCCAGCCCAAAAAGCAGCAGAAAAGGGCCCTGTGATTTTAATAGAACCCTGTAACCAAGACCCCCCCCCCCCCATATCACAGGGTCTTATCACTGACTGGGTCTAACAGGACTGTTCTGGATTTTGTTCTGTGATGCTCTTAGCTATAAGATATGCTATCCTCACATACTGTAAAAGCAAGAAGTCATCGTGGGGGTAGGCAGTGGGCAGAAACACTAACCACAGCACAAAGGCCGTGGAACCCACGGACGCTGTACAGTGCTGACCTGCATGGTCATCAGCTGAGGACAGCAAGCGGAGAGAGCCCTTTGCTGCCAGCAGCCCCTGCAAAGAGGCCACCGGGGCCTGGCCACATACATCCACTAGCCCTGACACCATGTCTTGGTTTCCTGACTATGGGTGGTGGTTCTGCTCAACAATGAGCCTCTAAATATGGAGGAAAAGCCTTTGTTTCTTTTTTTGGGTCACTTGGCCATAGAGATGCCAAACACTATTCCTCAGGACTTTGGTTTTCCTCCCCTATGTTTGGCTTGGCCCTTTTACCTGAATTGCTTCCAGAGGAATGCGGTCAGGGAGGAAGGAGGAAGCTGTTCTGCCAACCTAACAAAACAGCATGGCCATTGGCAGTCCCTCAGGGAGAATGCAGGCTGTCGGACTCACCCCTCTTGACTACTCTTACAATGGCCAAGTGGCTGCACACAGCTCACCCCTCTGAGCCTGTGGGCAAATGCCAGACCCAGGGTTTGGTGCTCCAAAGGACCTGACCTGACATAATAGGGCAGGGAAAAGTGTCTTAGGAATGGACATGTTGTTTGTCAGTCTTGAATGTATAAATAGCTCTCAGAGAGGACAGACCCTCAGGTCAGGCACCCTGGTGATCAGCTACTAGTTCTTCCAGCTTTCACTGGAGTCAAGATGACAATCCATTCCTTTAGCCAAATCTAGGCTTTGAGGCTTTCCCACAGACACTGGAATGTTGCTGCCTGAGGCCACCAACCTATTTTCTCAGCTGCCCTCAAGAAACCCTTTAATACTCAAATTCCCAACTCCCTGCTGAGGTCCTTTGACCCCCACATCTCCTTTAGCCTCTCCTTGATGCTTTGACATTCAGATCCTCAGTTGTCAGGAGTAGTCTGGGGCTGAGCATTCTCCGTTGTGGACTAAACATACCTCCTTGGTCTTAAGGAAAACACTAACTGAATTCACTGAAGTGATCTTAGCTTCTTTACTTACTTTGTGGCTTACTAGTTTGAGGGATTTCTTGGTTCCAATCAGAAAGTAGATCTTAGGGTTGGTGAAATGGCTTAGCAGTTAAGGCATTCGCCTGGGAAGCCTAAGGACCCCAGTTCAATTCCCTAGGACCCACTTAAGCCAGATGCACAAGGGGGCGCACGTGTCTGGAGTTTGTTTACAGTGGCCAAAGGCCCTGGCGTACCCATTCTCTCGCATCTGCCTCTCTCTCTCAAATAAATATTTTTTTAAAAAAAGAAAGTAGGTCTTAGCAGGATGAATTTTTCAACTAAAAGCAGGGGAAGGGGAGATAAACCAATATATGGAAGAAAGTCAAACTGGAAGCTGTTAACCACAGAGAAAGTGGAGCAGCAGGTTTTGTTGAACTTGGTCTGTGACTGGTCTGCCTGGAGGGTATGCAGGGCCTGGCGGCAAGTGTTCCCTGTATCACAACTGCAGTTCTTCCTTTGCTCAGCCTAAGTGATGAAATAAACACTCGTTTCTAATAACCTGGTGCCGTGCTTCAATGGTGAGGAGCCATGTTTACGGTGACTAGTCTGGCTAGCTCGCCACCAGTTGTTCTGTTCACCTCATGACCTTGTGTTCTAGCTAGATCACAAGACTCACTCTGTACTGTCCTACAACCCAAGCTCCCCCTGGTGGCGAATTA
Source organism: Dipus sagitta (assembly GCA_036346955.1). Classification (NCBI taxonomy): domain Eukaryota; kingdom Metazoa; phylum Chordata; class Mammalia; order Rodentia; family Dipodidae; genus Dipus; species Dipus sagitta. The sequence goes on from CM070778.1 coordinate 54,523,804, forward strand.
AGAACAGCACTAACAAGGACTAGAACTGAGGTTTACTATTAACTTAAAATGAACCATCTCTAAGGGTCACGGCAGTCGGGTGGTGAAGAAGGAATCTTAAGAATTGGGGCAAAATGTAGCCCCATTTGTCTCCGGCTCTTGGAGAACTGAGAGAAACTCCCCAAGTAACTTGGCTTGCTCAGTGTCCACGTCTTAAGCCGCTGCTTGGATGAATTCCTCAACTTGTCTGCACACCAGACACACCCGCGCTCATGGCCGACAAGCCCACTGCTGCAGGAAACCTGCCTCACTCCTCTCCCAGGCCTGGTGAGGCCAGGGCTGCTGGTGGCTGATCAGTGTTATGAGCCAGGCCACTCCAATTCTGATGCTGACCTTCTTCCCTGCAGGTGGCAGAGGTTAAGGGTCTAGTTCAGTGCCCACGCACTGGCTGAGAAGCCCATGTCCCTGAGTATGTCCAGCCTCTGAGGGAGACATCCTAGCAGAGGCAGCAGCTCCTTGGATGGAAAGCAATCAGTGGTCCCCAGTGGAGAGAAAGGAAACCTGAAGCCCTGGGGGCAAGAATGGCATTGGCCAAGCGAGCACTGGTTTATTGACCAAATCTCACATTCCTGACAATTTGTATGACAAGCCAAGAAACTTCAAGGCCTGTGACGACTGAACACAGTTCCTTAGCAGAAAGCTTTACTGGAACATGGTGTAGGCAGGGCTTTAGAGGAGGTCAGCCTTGGAGGAGTCCTATGTATATCTTCCAAGAAAAGTTATATTCCCCCTCAAGAAAAGAACCCCCACAATTAAATGGAACAAAAGATCTTAGACTCGTCATAGCCCATGATGGGGAGAAGTAGAGTTCTGTAGCAATTGTGGGTCGAGAGCTTTTCTGAGGGGTCCACTCTGGTCTAGGAGCCTCAGCTGGCCTACCAGTGAAGGCCTGAGGGTGGTGTCTTCTCGTCTTTATTGCTTTCCAGGGAGAAGGGTGGGATCCGGACATCAAAATGGGAGCCATCAGGTCTCTCAAAGCGGAACGTACCCCTGAAAATCAGAGAAAAGCTCGTTTAGAGGGAGTCAGGCTAAAACCTCCCTGAGGATTTATGGGTTCACATCCTCAGCTCCAAGGCCACAGCAAGAGGTGGGCTACACTTGACAAGATAACTAGGTAGAGACCCAGGAGCCCTTCTTGACCATACCTGAAGATACCCAGCTATCCAGATTCTGGCCCTTAGATGCATACTGCCCAAGTTACCCATCTGCACTTTGAGGATTAAGGCAGGACAGACCATGGGGGAAAAACCCAATTACATAGGCAATTCAGTGCAGTCCTATGTCTTTGGATCTAACTTAGCACACAGATCACAAGGAACTGGGGAACAGTCCCATACAATGAGCTGTATCTAACCCCATCTCAGAATCTTACCTGGCTCAGAGCTCACCATAGGCTGAGTTTGCTTCAAGTTCTCACTTTTTTTTTTTTTTTTTTTGGCATGGGGTTAAAGGAGAGTCTCACTCTGTAGCCCAGGCTGGGGTGGAAGTCCATGATCTTCCTGCCTCAGCCCCCTAAGGGCTGGGACTATAAGTGTGTGCCACCTCTCCCAGCCCTCACTCTTCTACACTGCAGTTATCAGTGGGCTCAGCAGTCCCTGCTCCAGCACATGCTTACCACATGTGTCCACTGGAAGCTTGCAGGGAGACATGGCTGCTGTACTGGAAAGCAGGCTGCTCCTTCGATAACACTGGTTCCTGTAAGGATTCAAGCAAAAACAGGTCAGGCCAAGCCCCAGAGATGCATTTTCTGCACACGAGGGCCACATGTTTACTGCCACTTCATCAAGACTAGATGTCCCCACCAGAGCCAACATTGCAACAGACACATCTACACTGGCTGCCTGCCAGCACCTCCTCTCCCATCATGGCCAGTGGCCTGAGTCTTTTAGTCTCACTCTGGGTCAGGTAATCTGACTGACTGAGGGCACTAAGGAAAGATGCATAAGCCCTGCTCTGAAAACACCGCCTCAAGCATTCACTCAGAACAGATCCTCTGCAAACATCTGCTGATTTTAGTCTCTTGGGATCAGAAGTACTATGTGTGATCAGGATTTTAAAAGAAACTGAAATTTTAATCAATTGCCCAAACTTCTGTAGTGGGTATAAAGCTGGAATATGAAGCCATTCTAAGCCCTGTTCTTTTGTTGGGGGGGGGGGCATGTGCGTACAGTATGTATGAAGTGTGGTATATGCACGTGTATACAGGTGTGCACTTCATGCCTGGGTGTGTGGAGACCAGAGAAACCAGACAACCTCTCATCACTCATCCGTGTATATGCTTGAGACCCAGTCTCTCACACAACCCAAGGCCTTAGCCGTTCTCCAGTTTCCACAACTTAGCCCCCATCCTCCACAGACTGGGGTGCATGGCCATGCCTAGCTTTTTAAAATTTGTCTGTATTCAGTTTTACTTATTAAAAGAGAGATCGAGAGAAACAGAGTGGGCACACGAGGACATCTGGCCACTACAAACAACTTCTAGATGCATGCACCACCTTGTGGTTCCTGGGGAATCGCTAAACCTGGGTCCTTAGGCTTAGCAGGCAAGTGCCTTAACCACTAAACCATCTCTCCAACCCCATGTCCAGCTTTTGATGTGGGTTCTGGGAAGCTGAACTTGGCCGTCTCCAGATGAGAGGCCTCATGGTTACTCTCTTATTAAGAGCAAACTCTTACTGACCCATTCCCCAGTCTTTTTTGGGGGGGAGGGGGTTTCAAGGTAGGATCTTGCTCTTCTTGCCCAGGCTGACCTAGAACTCACTATGTATTCTCAAGGCAGCTGTGAACTTTGGTGATCCTCCTACCTCTGCCTCCAAGTGCTGGGATTAAAGGCATGCACTACCATGCCCAGCCCTTTTAAAATTTATTTTTCATGCTGGAGAGATGGCTTAGTGGTTAAGGCACTTGCCTGTGAAGCCTAAGGATCCAGGTTCGATTCCCCAGTTCCCACATAAGCCAGATGCACATGATGGCACATACATCTGGAGGTCATTTGCAGGGGCTAGAGGCCCTGGCGCACCCATTCTCTCTCTCTCAAATAAAAAATTGTATAAAAAAATAAAATTTATCTTTAGTGTTGCCATGTGGCCTAAGCTGGCCTTGAACTCACAATGATCTTCCTGCTTCAGCTTCTGGGACTAAAGGTATGTGCCACCACACCTGGCTCAAGCACTATTTTGTGGCATGTGTATGTATAGTGTATGTGTGTACAAGTGTGCATGTAGGCCAGAGGTCAACAATGGGGTGTCTTCCTCAATTACTCTCTATCTTACTGTTTTTGTTTTGTTTTTTAGTTTATCAAGGTAGGGACTTGCTGTAGCCCACGCTGACCTGGAATTCACTATGTAGTCTCACAGTGGCCTTGAACTCACAGCGATCTTCCTAGCTCTGCCTCCCAAGTGCTGGAATTAAAAACGTATGCCACCATACCTTACTATTTTTTTTTCCTTTGTTTTGTTTTGTTTTTGAGGCAGGGTCTTATGTAGCCCAGGCTGGTCTTGAACTTGCAATGTAGCTGAAGATAACCTTAAACTTCTGATCCTCCCCCAAATTCATGTTTTTAAGACATACTGGCTGGGGATGTAGTTGTGTAGTAGAATGCTTCCCTACTGAGCACAGACCCTGGGGCTCAGTTTCCAATGCTGGTGGGGAAAACGGCGATGCTGCTCAACAGACTGTGCCTAAGTTTTCACTTCACATTCAACTTGGATTTAAATCCCAGCCCTGGGGAGACGGCTCAGCAGTTAAAAACAATAGATCCCAGCCCTGACACTACCAGTGATGGGACCATGGGCTCATTAACTAACTTCCATGCATCCACACAGGAAGCCTCTGTGTCTAACTACAGAGGAGGAGCAAGCCAGCCCCCAGCTCCCAGGCTAGCTGGCAGGACCAAGAACTGGGCCTCTGTGGCCCAGCGGTGCTCACCCTGCCAACTACTCCTCGGCCTCGCACTGTCTCCAAGGTGCCCGAGAGACTGAAGATCCTCCAGTGCCGTTCCCGGAGCTGTACCACATCACTGTCCAGGTTCTCCAAGCGGATACAGTAGCGCCACTGTGGGGAGGTGGGGGAGTTTATTTTTGAGAAAAAAAACAGACCTTGGGCTAGCACATCCAGAATTCTGTGGAGAGTGAAAAGCAACAAAGGCTGGCATCTGCATTACACAGGCTCCACCTTAGCCTGGTGGTAAATGCCACACCTCCACACCTGACACCCAGGGACACCTCCAGAGCACCCACTCCACTGAGGGGTACACTTACCCAGTAGACGTGGGAATTCTGGGCTTCCTGTGGGAGAAGGGAAAACAAAGGGTTTGACAGCAAGACCAAGTCTATTCCAACCTAACCCCTCTCCGGTGAAGCAGAAGTACTCCAGAAAGATTGCAGAGACTGACCAAGCCGTGCATGTCTGTGGACTAACGACAGTGATAGAACTGTAGCCACCAAGCACACACACACAAGCAGCCTCCTGGCATCCTTCCCGACCCTCACATCACCCCTACTGTGTTAAAACTCCAACAGAAGTCAACCACAGGGCTCTTACCTTTCTCACTAGTCCCCTTGCCAGCCCTGATCCCATCGCTGCCACTTGAGCCCATCCTCCCCACAGCCATCCCTTACTGCCATTCTGTGTTGGGTGCTGACTAGCCCTATGACTCTTGAGTTCTGAAAAGCAGGAAGTGTTCACTTAAATTTGTATTCACAGGCCTAGCTTAGAATAAAGCAAGATGCAGATGAATAAAATACTTGGCTACTGTAACTGTATACCCAGTATGCAGATCAAAGCACAATGACTTGGGGAAGCATGTGGACATTCTTCATAAGCAAGGCTTCCAGTGCCCGAGGGAAGAAGAGTCAGCACGGAGTCTTCCCAGGTCCTACGGATAGCCGGCTCTAGGTCACAGTGAAGGCCATTGCCAGGAGACCACTCATCTCCACACAACACACGAGCACTTGGCAGCAGAACCACAAAGGAAGAGCTTAGGTTTAGACGCCCTCCATGCTAGTCATCACCTCAGAGACAGCACACAGAATCTGTGGCCTGGTCCTGCTGCAAGGCAGACACATACCCTCATGCCCATGTAGAAAGGGATGACGGTGACACGTATGTTCTCAGTTGTTTCCCGGTGGACATCAGAGAGCTCTAGCCAGGGGTGATTCTTTTCTTGCCAGGCCCGTAGCGTTTCCCGAGCCACAAAAGGGGGTGCTGGGACAAGAGACAACAGGTCACCAGACACAGTATCTACTCTCCAGCTGCCCCTCCTAGAAGTTTCTTCCTAATGACATGTAGGTGAAGAGACCCACACATGAAGCTAAAGCAAGGCCAGAAGAAGGCAGAGAGCTGCTATGAGGAGTGGTGTGACATCATGGAAAAGGAACTAGACTGGGATTTCTCAGACTTCTAGCTGCTACTACCTAGCAATCTTGAGCAGCTTCTCATTAGTTCTGAGTTTCAGTGTCTATCTCTGCAAGGAAACGGTAGCCACTGACTTGACAGGATAAGGGGAAGTTGAGAAGGGCTGCTGATCTACAGCTAGGGGTCCTCCCATTCCCGTGTCCCTTTTAAAAATGTTTTTATTTATTTACTTAGAGAGAGAGAGAGAGAGAGAGAGAGAGAGAGCACATGAGCACCGGGGCCTCTTGCTGCCGTGACTGAACTTTAGATGCATGTGCTACTACATGCATCTGGCTTTATATAGGTACTGGAGAATCAAACCTGGGCCAGCAGGCTTTGCAAGCAAATGCCTTTAACCATTAAGCCATCTCCCTAGCCCCTGTCTCCTTTTCTGAGAAAGAATACCTTTTGTCTGGTCATACAGAAGAAATCTTTCAAAGAGCTCGTGTTGGATAGGAACCTGATCCGTGGAGGTGTAGGGGAGGATGTCTTCATGGCTGACATAGTCCAGGCCTGGCATGCAGAGGTAGAGATGGTGAGATTCGCAGAGCAGAGAAGAAAGGCTGAGAGGCAGCATGTCCCAGCCTTGTCCAGCTTAGGTAGCCTTGGCACTATTCCTCTCAGCAGCATAATCTCATCCAGCCAATGACAGGACTTCAGAATCCACTGCCTAGAACACACTAGACACCTTGCCCTCAGGCACCATTTGGATGCTAACTCCTTACCTGGGATGGCATAGAGAGCTCGGCTGTCATCATGGTTAGCCAAGAAGGTCACAGCTTCTGTCTGAGATCTCTGAGACTAAAACAAAAGGTGAATCAAGGGTTTCTTGGCCACTATCCAGTCCTGAGGGCTTTCAGCCCATAACTGATATGAACCGTCTGACCACCACCCCTCCATTTCCTCCTCCCGACGGAATAAGGTCCTTTCCCATCGAGGGCATCCCAGTCTGGCAGTCTTGCTTACTTACTATATGGGGACAGTCACGGGCATCAATCAGCACCTGATAGTAAGTGTGAGTTTTGCCTTTCACCTCCTTAGAGCCATGGCCGGCAGGGTTCTCTGCTCTGTAAGGTGAGAGGAATAGCCCAGATCAACCCAGGAGCAGCAGGAGCTGTGCCTGACTCAGGAAACTGCCACCTCCTCACCTAAGTGGGCTCAAAAATCAATGATCTGAGCTGGGTGTGGTGGTGCAGGCCTTTAATCCCAGCACTCAGGAGGCAGAAGGTAGGAGGATCGCTGTGAGTTCAAGGCCACCCTGAGACTACATAGTGAAATCCAGGTCAGCATGAGCTAGAGTGAGACCCTACCTCAAAAACCAAAATAAATAAATAAATAAATAAGTCACTGATCTGAAGGGGCTTTGGCAGCAGTTGGACACCTGCTCAGCAACACCCCCAGCCAGCCCTTCCCAGTCAGGGCAAACAATGGAGGCTGGAGGGTGCATGCAGTTAGCACTGTCTTACTCTCTGGGTGCCTCCTGGAAGGGAGGCCATGTTGAAAGAACCCAATTGCCACCTCAGTCCCCAGGGCCACAAGAACTTCTCTATCTTCGGGCTGTCTGTGATTATTTAATGGAACTGTTCCTTTTCTATTTTTTTTAAGTTAAAAAAATTTGGGAGGGGTGTTCAAAGTAGTGTCTCACTCTAGCCCAGACTGACCTGGAATTCCTTCTGTAGTCCCAGGCTGGCTTCAAACTCACAGCAATCCTCCTACCTCTGCCCCTCAAGTGCTGAGGTTAAAGGCATGCACCTGCATGCCTGGCTCCTTTTTTAAATTTTTTTATTTTTCGAGGTGGGGTTACACTGGAGCCAAGGCTGGCCTGGAATTCCCTAAGTAGTCTCAGGGTAGCATCAAACTCACAGTGATCCACCTACCTCTGCCTCCCAAGTGCTGGGATTAAAGGCGTGCTGGCTCCTTTTTAAAAAAAATATTTATTTATTTATTTATTTATTTATTTATTTGCAAGCCGAGAGATAGAGAGAGAATGGGCACAAGAGAGCCTCTAGCCACTACAAATGAACTCCAGAGATGCCTATGTCACTTTGTGCATCTGGCTTTACATGGTATTAGGGACTTGGATCATTGATGTTTTGTAAGCAAGTGCCCTAACAGCTGGGCCATCTCTCCAGCCCTCCTCCTCTCTCTCTCTTAAAATTTTTTTTTGTTTATTTTTATTTATTTGAGAGTGACAAACAGAGAGAAAGAGGCAGATAGACACAGAGAATGGGCGTGCCAGGGCCTCCAGCCGCTGCAAACGAACTCCAGACATGTGCGCCCCCTTCTGCATCTAGCTAACACGGATCCTGGGGAATCAAACCTGGGTCCTATGGCTTTGCTGGAAAACACCTTAACCATTAAGCCATCCCTCCAGGCCCCTCCTTTTTTCTCTCTCTTTTTAAACTTTATTTTTATTTTATTTATTTGAGAGTGAGAGAGAGAGAGAGGCAGAGAGAGGGAGAGAGAAATGGGCACGCTAGGGCCTTCAGCCACTGCAAATGAACTCCAGATACATGTGCTCCCTTATGCATCTGGCTTATGTGGGTCCTGGAGAGTCGAACCAGGATCCTTTGGCTTTGCAGGCAAACGTCTTAATTACTAAGCCATCTCTCCAGCCCTCATTTTTCTCTTTTAATGTACTTCAGTAATGGTTTGAGATTCAGGGTCAAAGGGGACATCAAGAAACCAAGAATGTCCTGACCCGAAAATGTCCTCTGGGGTACTGATTATGAAAAGTGAGAGCAGTGTAGGAGTCCATTCTGGGGATTTGTCAGCACTTTCGTTTCCATGGATATCAGTATCAGAGAAGGACTCTGGGGCTATTTTTAAAGCCCATTAGGATGCTGTCTTTACCCTTGAGGCCCCAATTATACAGGTCTGCCATGAGTCAGGCCTCCTCTTGAGGAAAACAAGCTGAATGAATGGAAAACTTACTTTTCTGGAGCTGCAGAAGCTACATCCCGGTCATACAGCCTGGCCTGCCAGGGAAACAGGACGACACCTCGATAGCCAAAAACACTATGAAGGAAAAGCTGGGAGATAAGAGAAACCTCAGTAAGTCTGCAGTCCAGCAAATTTATCCAAGTGGAGCCCACCCAGGTGTGGCAGCGAATGTGCAGGAAACTACAGCACATGGTCTCACCACCTTTCCCCTTGAACCTTGTGATCAACAGACAACCATAGAATATTTTTATACTCTTCACTGGGCCGAGTCCAGTCTTTCTTCAGGTCACATAGAGCCTTTAGGAAGCCTTCCTTGACCTCCCTGCTACTCAGTGTAGTGTAAAGCCACTGGCCATATTTCCATGACATTAATTCTGTTCTAGGCTATAAACCCCAGGAAGGAAAGAACCCTGGTAAACTTTAGACATACAGAAAATGAAAGTCTTCCTTACCTATGAGGGACCTAAGTCTACTCCAGGAGCCCTGGAACGAAGCTGATACAGAAAGAATACCACACTCACAGCTCTTACACACTATCATCACTGTTATGAGACAAAAGGTTTGCTTTTCTGAACGCTCCTTCTCACTTCCATGCCTGCTGTGTTAGAAAACTCTCCAGCAAAGTGGATCTCTCCTACCTATGGTCTAAGCAATCCCTGCCCATATCAATTAATATGCAAAGCATACTCAAATCCAAGAACACAGAAACGTTATCATTTTGTTTTATAAAGTTTTTGTTCCTTTTTCTTTTTTTTTTCTTTTCTTTTTTTTTGGTTTTTTGAGACAGGGTCTTACTCTAGCCCAGGCTGACCTGGAATTCACTATGTAGTCTTAGAGTAGTCTCAAACTCATGGCAATCCTCCTACCTCTGTTTATCAAGTGTTGGGAGTTAGGGCATGTATATCACCATACCCAGCAGAAATAATTTTTTTTTTTTTTTTGGTTTTTCAAGGTAGGGTCTCGCTCTAGCCCAGGCTGACCTGGAATTCACTATGGAGTCTCAGGGTGGCCTCGAACTCATGGCAATCCTCCTACCTCTGCCTCCCGAGTGCTGGGATTAAAGGCGTGCGCCACCACGCCCGGCAGAAATAATTTTTTAAGAAGTATTAATTTAAGGATAGCTGTGAGTTCAAGGCCACCCTGAGACTACATAGTGAATTCCAGGTCAGCCTGGGCTAGAGCAAAACCTTACCTCAAAAAATAAAATAAAGCCAGGCATGAACTAGAGTGAGATCCTACCTCAAAAAAAAAAAGTATTAATTTAATTTATTCAAGAGAGAGGCCGGGACCCAAAGTAGGACTGCTGTGAGTGCGAGGCCAGACTAAGTCTACATAGTGAATTATCTCAGGTCAGCCTGGGCTAGAGCAAGACCCTACCTTGAAAATCCAAAAAAATTAATTAAATAAATAAACAAAGAGAATGGACATGTCAGTGCTGCTGCTAACAAACTCCAGATGCATGCACCACCCTGTGCATCTGTACTTATGTGGGTATTGGGGAACTAAATCCAGGGCACCAGGCTTTGCAAGCAAGTGCCTTTAACCACCAAGCCATCTCTCCAGTCCCTTTTTTCTTTTCTTAATTTTATTCATTTATTTGAGAGAGAAAGAGGCATAAAGAGATTATGTGGATACTGGGTAATCAAGCCTGGGTCCTTAGGCTTCACAGGCAAATACCTTAACTGCTAAGCCATTGCTCCAGCCCCCTCACCTTGTTTTTGTTTTGTTTTTGTTTTTGTTTTGAGGCAGGGTCTCACTGTAGCCCAAGCTAACCTGGAACTTACTCTGTAGACCTATGATGGCCTCAAACTCATGGCAATCCTCCTACCTCAGTGTACTGAGTGCTGGGACTGAAGGCATGCACCATCACAGTCTCTGACTCAAAAAAAAAAAAAAAATTGTGGTCCCCATGGCATACCTATTCTCTCTCTCTCTCTCTCTGATTACAAATAAATAATAAATTATTCTTGATTTTGTGGTTCTGGTCTGGTGCCAAACATGAAAGTGGAATGAAGCATGGGATGTAGGTCAGTAGTACAATGCTTGCCTAGCATGTAAAAGTCTTGGATTTGATCTCCAACCTTTAAAAAAAAAAATGTTATGGGGGTTGGAGAGATAGCTAATTAGATAAAATAATGAATACCTGAGTTCAGATCCCCTGACCCCACATGAAAGCCAGAAGCTGGCACAGGCTCCTGTGATCCCAGCAAGCCAACAGCAAGATAAAAGGTAAAGAAAACAGAATTTTCCAGAAGCTTACAGATTACTAGCATGGTGAGTGGAGTGGAGTGATGAATAACAATGAGCAACCCAGGCTCAAAGAGGCCAAAGGCAAAGACCAACCCAAAAGTTGTCTCTGACCTCCAATTGCATCCAGTAGCACATGCACATCTGTGTTCAGATACATGCATACACTCATACACAGACACCAAAAAACCTAACACATAGAAGGAACGGAAAACCATATTATTCATATTTAGGCCTACAATCAGATCAAATCTGACTCCATTCAGAAATTAGATATTCCGTGAAAATGAAAATTGACCCAGCCCAATACTTGCCTGCCCAGTCTCGTATTTTCCATTCTGTTTTGGCACCTCAAACACACCAACTGTCTCCAACACTTTGCCCTCTGCTCGGTTTCTGATTAAGAAGGAAAAGAACAAGCAAATGAAAAACTGAGATGAGCCAGGCGTGGTGGCGCACGTCTTTAATCCCAGCACTCAGGAGGAAGAGGTAGGAGGATCGCTGTAAGTTTGAGGCCAGCCTGAGACTACATAGTTAATTCCAGGTCAGCCTGGACCAGAGTGAGACCCTACCTCAAAAAAAAAAAAAAAAAAAAATAGTGAAAAGCTGAGAAAGTAACAGGACTGCAACATGATACTGAGGCTGTAGAGCAATGACAGCAGCGAGGGTCCTGTCAAAGCCACCCTTGCAAGAAGCATACTGCCTTTCCTCCTCTAAGATCCAGCCACAGGCCTCTGCTTGAAGACCTCCAATCTGTGTGTTAGGTCTGACTGCTCCCAGCTCACTCTCTTCTCTCTGAACAGCCATGTCATGCCTGCATACCCTATTTAAAAGGACTCCCTCAGCCCACTTCTTTCCTGACCTCCCTACAGCATGTTCACTGTCCTTCCCACTTCAGTTACTTGTGTACCTTATCTCTATTAGAGACTGTAAGTCCCCTTGGAACAATGCCTGTGTTTAATCTGTCACAGCCTTGTGTATAAAAAGTGCAAAGTGCTCAAAGAAACAATCATTCTGAGGCAGGAGGATCTTCTGTTGTTGTCCTTGCCACTGTTCCTTTGCAGTGTATTCAAGAAACTTTTCTTCTTTTTTTTTTTTTTTTTTTTTTTACTCTGGACCAGGCATGGTAGTACATACTTGTAATCTCAGAAATATCACACCCTGGCTACAGTGTGACCCTGCCTCAAAAGGGGGTCAGAGTTCTCAAGCACCCATCTCTCTTCTAAACTGTAGTACTTTATGTGGGTTTAAACACTTCTCTCTTTTGTATTTTTTAAAAATATTTTATATTTATTTATTTATATGAGAGAGAGATAATGGGAGCACCAGGACCTCTAGCTGCTGCACACAAACTCCAGATGCATGCGCCACCTTCTGCATCTGTCTTACATGGGTCCTGGGAAATTGAACCTGGGTCCTCTTGGTTTTGTAGGCAAATGCCTTAACCACTAAGCCATCTCTCCAGCCCCACTTCTCTCCTTTTTTTAAAAAAAAAATATATATTTTATTTATTTATTTGAGAGAGAGCAAATACGCACACAAGGGCCTCCAGCCACTGCAAATGAACTCCAGATGCATGTGCCACCTTGTGCATCTGGCTTTTGTGGAATAGAACCTGAGTCCCTAGGCTTCGACAGCAAGCACCTTAACGGCTAAGCCATCTCTCCAGCCCCTTAACCATTTCTTGATTACCTATTGTACTCCATGCATCACACCTAGTACTGGAGTTTCTCAATACAGTTTTTGTTCAGACTTATAATTTTCACAGGGCTTTGAACTTGAAAATAGCTCTATCTTTCCCCATGATGTGTCCATCTTCGGCCACTATCAGGTCAGCTTTGTCACAGTTATCCAACAGGGTTAATCTTTCTAGGGACCCTTCTATTTTAGAGATGTGAACTTCTTACCCAACTTGATCTTTGTGTGTGTGTGTGTGTGTGAGAGAGAGAGAGAGAGAGAGAGACATCCCTTAGAGAGAGAGAGAGAGAGAGACATCCCTTAGAGGCCCTGTCCACACCATCCTCAGGGTTGGAATTCCCTTTCACGAGTCACAGCACACTAGCTTCCCCAAGGTCACACAGAAAGCTAGGACCCACGAAGGCCCATGCTCAGGTCGATTCCCACTTTCAGCATTTTTTTTTTTTTCTTTCCTTAGAGGAACCATGATCCAGTAGGGACGGGGGCCCGGAGCTGACATCCCAGTGGCTGGATTAAAAAGGGCAGCCTACTAAGAGGGTGTGGAGACCCCCACCACGGAGGCAGGACTCGCTGGGGCAGCGTGACTGGACAGATGTCCCTCGGAGCTGGCCCTGCACGCAGGCTAGGGCTCTGGGGGTGGCGCTCCCTTCTCTGCCCGCGACACATGTTCAAGCGGGGCTCTTCGGCTCCCCGCTGCGGACTCCAGTCACCCTCCAGCCCGGCCTCCTGGTCTCCTTAGTGGACGGGGACATGCTCCCCTGGATTCTGGGGCCGGGTCAGCCCCCATCCCACCCCAGGGCGCCCCCGGACTCCAGCACCGTCGCGGCGTCCCTCACCGGGACGACAGATGCCTTCGCGTCGTCGTAGTCACCACCACCGGCGGGAAGGTCCCCGCTCCACCCGCCGCACACAGCGGCCTCGACCCTCGGGCTGCGCTCAGAGACCTGGACCACCAGCGGCTACCCACGGCCAGAGCCCGCCGGGCCGCACAGCCTGCCATGACCCGGCCCGAGCGCCTCGCTCGGCTGCTGACACACAGGGCCCGAGCCGCGGCCCCGGGCGGCGTCCCGCCCCCGCCCCACACTGCCCCGCGCCGCGGCCCGGCTCCGCCCCCTGCCCCCCCCCCGCGCGCAGGCTGCAGCTACTTCCGGTGCGCGCGGGCGGAAGTCCGAGTGCGCCGTCACCTGACCACGGAGCGAGCGCAGACATGGCGTCTTCCTTGATTGTCGGACACCGGCTGGTGCGCGCTTTAGGCCCGGGAGGAGAGCTGGAGGGTGAGCAGCTGCCCCGGAAGCTGCGGGCCGAGCTTGAGGCCGCCCTGGGGAAGAAGCACACGGGCAGTGGTCGTCCCGGAGGACCCCGACGCCTGCTTTCCTTCCGTCTGATCCGGGAGCTGCATCAGCACCTGAGAGAAAGAGGTGAGCCCGTCTCCCGTCCCAAGCCGCCTCCCGGTTTCCATCGTCGCCCTCAGCTGACCGGCTTCTCCTGGAGAGCCTGTGCAGAAGCCTGCTGACAAAGCCCCGAGCCATCTCACTTGCGTCCCGCTTCTGTGGGCATTCTTGCAGGCACACCGGGGCCCGCCCGTCGTTGCAGGAATCCGAAGTTGTAGCGCAGGAGCGGCTCCCGGGTTGAGTTTTCTAACCCTTTCGCCACATTGGGAACTCACAGCGTAGTGGCCTTGCTCTGTTTGGAAATATGAATTGTCTTTCCATTTTTATTTTTTTTAACTTTTTTTTTTTTTTACTTGAGAGAGGGAAAGAGACACAGAGAGAGAGAGAGAGAGAGAGAATGGGCATGCCAGGGCCTCCAGCCACTGCAAACGGGCATGCACCACCTTGTGCATCTGGCTTACGTGGGTCCTTGTAAATCGAACCGAAGTCCTTTGGCTTTGCAGGCAAATGCCTTAACCGTTAAGCCATCTCTCCAGTCCCTATCTCTCCATGTTAAAAGCAATAGTAGTTAAGGCTAGCTGTTCTTTTCATCTTTTTTTTTTTTTTTTTTTTGGACGGGAGTAGCATCTGAGATAGATCTGGGATCGACATCTGAGTTCAAGTCCTACTTCTGTCACTAACTCCTTTGTAAAAAATATTTCCATTTATTTGAGAGAGACAGAAAGGCAGATAGAATGAGTATGGGCACGTCAAGGCCTCTAGCCACTGTAAACAAACTCCAGACATATGTGTCACTTTGTGCATCTGGCTTTACATGGGCATTGGGGAGTCGAACACAGTCCATTAGGCTTTGCAAGCAAGCACCTTAAACCACTGAGCCAGCCCCCACTAACTCCTTTTGAAGAAATCATTTCTTCCTCTTTCCACCCCACCCCACCCCCGGGCCTCAATTCCTTTACCTTAAGGGGAGGAATAGAACAAAATGGTACTGTAACTTTTTTTTTTTTTTTTTTTGCCAGAATTAACAGCCTAGCTAGAAGTGCAAAGGGTAGACAGCATAACTGTTAGAACTGAAAAGATTAATACCATGACCTTTGAGGTACATCACAACAACTTATTCTTACTCAGGGCAGATGCATTGTGGTGACAGAAATAACCTAATGTTTGCAAGGTAGTTGAGAGATGACATTAGAAAAGACTTAGGTAGAGTTGCCCTAGAGTTTTCCTAGTTGAAAGTGAAAGGAAAAATAAATGAAGGAAGCAAGAAGGAAGGAAAAGAGAAAGAGGGCTGGAGAGATGGTTTAGTGGTTAAGGTGTTTGTCTGGGAAGCCTAAGTACCCAGCTTCAATTCCCCAGAACCCACGCAAGCCAGATGCACATGGTGATGCATGCATCTGGAGTTTGGTTGCAGTAGCTGGAGGCCCTGGCGCTCCCATTCTCATTTTCTCTTTCTCTAATAAATAAATAAATAAATAAAATTTTAAAATATTCTTTAAAATTTTGAGAAAGAAAATGGAGGAATGAATGATCCTGGAGCTGAGCATGGTGGCACACAACCTGAAATCCTAGCACTTGAGGGGCTGAGGTGTGATAGTGAAACTCTGTGACAAAAAAAAAAAAAAAAAAAAAAATTCTCATGGGCATGGGTTGATTGGGGTGACCATGTTCAATTTGAGCTTTTCTTCCTAGGTTCCACACTATACCTTCATGAACTCCTAGAAGGCAGTGAGATCTATCTTCCAGAATTTGTGAAGCCTCCTCGGGTATGTGAGGGTATATTTGTGAGAGTGGGCTATTGGTTGAGTTAAGTATTGATTTTAGTAATCAATCTTTGTTTTTTGGTTTTGTTAATTTATTATTATTTGTTTTGTTTTCTGAGGTAGGGTCTTGCTCTAACCCAGGCTGACCTGGAATTCACTACATAGTCTGAGGGTAGCCTTGAGCTCACTGTGATCCTCCTTTCTTGGCCTCCCAAGTGCTGGAATTAAAGGTGTTTTTATTATTATTGTTGCTGTTGTCATTATTAATCTTTGGACTTATAATTTTGTCGTGTAAGGCTTTGGTGAGTAGAGGCAAGTTGTTTTTTCTGACAACTTTGGAAAACTGAGATCAGTAAATCAGTTTTCAAAGCAGTGGAAATATAACTGGTATATGGGTCTTCTGGTTCCCTAAGTGTGGTGCACCTTGGAACCAATCATTATGACATACTTTATAACAAGAAATATGTAGGAGAATATTATTCTCATGTGATCTTTCTGCTTTAGAATCCAGAGCTAGTTGCCCGGCTGGAGAAGATTAAAATACAGCTGGCCAATGAGGAATATGAGCGGATCACTCGCAATGTCACCTGTCAGGTAGGGAGAGTTCTTCAGTGGGCCTAGAAAGAGGTCCCTGAACTAGAAACAGGAACAGAGGAAATAACAACAATGTGCAAACTTGTTTTTTTATACTGGTATGTTGCCATAAGCACTCTGTTCCATGCAAACTAAATATAGTCCCAGTTCATTACTGGGACTCTGGGCTTGATTGTGACTGACCTTAAGTAACCTTAAATGTCATTAAATAACTAGAGATGAGCCTTGGAGCTTCCCCCCCCCCCTTTTTTTTTTGTGGAGACAAAATCTCACTATGCAGCCCAGGCAGGCCTTGAAGTCTGGATCCTTCTGCCTCTGATTTTTTCCTAGTTGAAAATGAAATGATTATGTTAATTCTTTTTGGGAGCTTGTTTGAAGGTTCTAGCAGGGGAACACAGCTTCTCGTACACCCTTGACCAAACACTGGTCCTTCTCCATTTGGGTAAGGTCATTCTCTTCGACTGAGCATGCAGCTTCGGGAAGGACACACGTGGAGCAGTGAGGGAGGAAGGGGACACCACCTAGCCAGACACATCAGCTGAATCAATCCTGGCAATCAGTGGGGTGACAGATGTTGCAGCCAGATCGACCTCACATCCGTTAATTCTTTTTTGTTTTTGTTTCTCAAGGCAGGGTCTCACTCTAGCTGACCCAGAACTTACTCTGTAGGTCCAAACTGGCCTCAAACTCAGGGCCATTCTCCTACCTCAGCTTCCCAAGTCCTGGGATTAAAGTCATACACCACCAGGCCTGGCTAGAGACTGTGTTAATTGTGGTGAAGTATATACTTGTCAGTTTGTTCTCAGCCTCCCTACTGCTGGGATTACATGCATGCCCCACCACACCCAGCCACCCAGCCCAGCAACCTTTTTTTTTTTTTTCCAAAGTAGGGTTTCACTCTAGTCCAGGCTGACCTGGAATTCACTGTGAGTCTCAGGGTGGCCTTGAACTCATGGTGATCCTCCTGCCTCTGCCTCTGCCTCTGCCTCCCAAGTGCTGGGATTAAAGGTGTGCGCCACCATGCCTGGCAGGAATCATATTTCTGACAGGACTCCTGTTACTCTTTGGCATGCTTCTGCAGTAATATAGGCGAGGAAGATGGGTCCTGGGAGCCTGTGTCTTTCTCTTTCAAATGCACCGTGAGGTGTAAAAAATGTAGTCAGCTCTAGAAAATGAACCTATGGGGAATGCAGAGTTAAAGTATTAAGAAATAGAAAAGGCTGCAACCAGACAGTGCTCTTTGGGCTGCCACTGAACCGTTCCATTTTGAAATCATCTGCTGTTTCTCCCTCAGAATTCACGGCATGGCGGTACTCTCAGTGACCTGGGAAAGCAAGGTGAGGTGCTAGCAAGCCAGGCTGCTTAAGCCTGTCCCTGGGATTCAGTGTGGCATCCTTCTCACCCCAGCGTTCTGGGTTCAGACTTACTCTTTTTAAAAATATCTTTATTTATTTGTGTGGAGAGGGGCTGCAATTGCATGCCAAATGCAGGTGCCACCTTTTGCATCTGGCTTTAGGACCTGTGTGCTAGGGGATCGAACCTGGGCTGGAAGGCTTTGTAAGCAATTGCTTTTATCTGCTGAGCCATGCCCCTAGCCCCCCAGACTTGCTGTTTCCTATTTTTATTTATTTGCAAGCTGAGAGAGGGAATGGGCATGCCAGGGCCTCTTGCCACTGAAAACAAACTCTAGATGCATGCACCACTTTCTGCATCTGGCTTTACTTAGGTACTGGGGAATCGAAGCCAGTAGGCTTTGCAAAACAATGCCTTTAACTGCTGAGCTATCACTCCAGCCCCTGACTTGCTTTTTAAAGAGAACCCAGTTGATAGGGGAGGCACCAAGAAGTAAGAGGGCCCTGGGGAATGTTGACCTAAAGATTTCTTCTCTGGACTCTTCCCCAAAGTAAGATCAGTGAAGGCTCTGATCATCACCATCTTCAACTTCATTGTCACAGTGGCAGCTGCCTTTGTTTGCACTTACCTAGGAAGCCAGTATATCTTCACAGAAATGGCCTCGGTAAGTAGGCACTAGGCAGGACTAGTGCATCAGGTGGGAGGGCGTGTGTGTAAGTGCCTTTCACGGTTTAGAAATTGCATGTGTTTATGCAGTAAGGGGCACATTTTGCTTTCTAGCAATCATGGCGATGGGAAGTAATCCCAAAAGTAACCCTTCCTCACAACTGGGGCTGGGTTGCGGATTCTCTCCTCATGAGAGGGGTGCCAAGAGCTGCAGAGCTGGGTGTTGGCTTGCACCCCCTAAGCCTCGTTTTTCTCCATCCCCAGCGAGTGCTGGCTGCAGTGATTGTTGCCTCCGTGGTGGGTCTGGCTGAGCTGTATGTTATGGTGCGGGCCATGGAGGGCGAGCTGGGGGAGCTGTAACTGGAGCTTCATCATCAAAGTTGGGAAAGGTTCGGAGGACCAGGCTCCACTGCCCATCAGTGACTCAGTCAAACCCACGAGGTTCTTTGTACTCAGCTCCAGTCAAGGGTCTAGGCCAGGCCCCTATGGGAGCCCTGTCTGCCGTGAATTTCCAGGAGCAGTGGGAGAGTCAGAGAGGAACGCTTCTTTAAAATGGAAAGAACTGGTCTCAGTACCTTCTCCTGAATCCAGTGCCCATCTGCCTTCTCCAGCTCATGCTGGACACTGCCAGGACTGGGATTTTCCATCAGAAGTACGTGGAATCCAGGCCTTCGCAGAGGTAGACTGTACTGCCTTGAACTGGCCCAAATGCACAAATCAGTCAGCATCTTCATCCGCAAATCTTGGTGCAAGCCTGTAATACACAAATCGTGAATTGGAGAGGAAGTAATAGGACAGGCATCACGTGAGAAAAGACCAGTTGGTACAGGATGGTGCAACTAAAAGCCAGGCAACTATAATTTTTGGAAAAGGAAATGGTGTCAGGTCCCTTTTCTAGGAGATAGTGACCAAATGACCAGCTCTGGTCCTTCCTCTGTTAAGTAGAGCCAAAGTTGTTTATACTGTCTTGATGTTTCTGTAATGTTAAACTTCCAAGAACTTAGGTAAGTGGTGTGATGATAGAATTTGTATAACACACTCAAAAGGTTTCACCCTCAGTTATTTATCCAATAAATATTTATTGTGTCCAGTATTATTTCAAGTGCCTTTAACAGCAAAGCCATTTTCTCAACCCTCCAGTATTATTTCAAGTCCTGGTACAACACAAAGCACAAAGACTTCCATAATTCTGAGAATTATTCAAACTCTGTTTTTTTGTTGTTTGTGAGTGAGTGAGTGAGTGCAAAGTCTTAACTCTATAGCTCTGGCTAACCTTGAATTCATGACAGTCCTGCTTCTGCCCTCAAGTGCTGGGACTACAGGCATATGCCACCACACCTGGCATTTAAAATGTGATTTTTTTTTTTTTTGAGGCAGTCCGAACAGACTGCCTTTCTTTTTTTTTTTTTTTTTTTCTTTTTTTCTTTTCTTTTTTTAAATATAATACTGAGAGATTGAGAGAATTCACTACAGTCAAACTCCAGACTTGTGTGCCCCATTGTGTGCATATGCAACTTTGCGTGCTTGCATCACTGTGTATCTGGTTGACATGGGACCTGGAGAGTCAAACATGAGTCCTTAGGCTTTGCAGGCAAGTGCCTTAACCACTAAGCCATCTCTCCAGCCCTAAGATGTGGTATTTTTGGGCAGTGGGGCCTGGGGGAGGGTTCAAGATAGGGTCTCGCTCTAGCCCAAGCTGACTTGGAATTCACTCTGTAGTCTCAGGTTGACCTGGCAAAGTCTGATTTTTTTATTTTATTTTTGGGGGGGTGTGGGGGCCAGGTAGGGTTTTACTCTAGCCTAGGATGACCTGGAATTAACTGTGTAGTCTCAGAGTGGCCTTGAACTCACAGTGATCCTCCTACCTCTACTTTTCAAGGGCTGGGATTAAAGGCGTGTGCCACCATGAACTCCAGACGCACGCGCCACCTTGTGCATATGGTAACGTGGGTCCTGGGGAATCAGACCTGGGTCCTTTGGTTTTGCAGGCAAATGCCTTAGCAGCTAAGCCATCCCTCCAGCCCAATATTTAATTTTTTAATTTTTTGTTTATTTACTTGAGAGCAACAGAGAGAGAGAGAGAATGGACACATCAGGGCCTCCGGCCACTGCAAAAGAACTCCAGATGCATATGCCACCTTGTGCATCTGGCTTACATGGGTACTAAGGAATCAAGCCTCAAACCAAGGTCCTTAGGCTTCACAGGCAAGCGCTTAACTGCTAAGCCATCTCTCCAGCCCCAAATACTTTATTTACTTATGAGAGAGAGGGAGAGAATTGGCATGCCAGGGCGTCTAGCCACTGCAAATGAACTCCAGATAGATGTGCCACCATGTACATCTGGCTTACATGGGTTCTGGGAATTGAACCTAGGTCCTTAGGCTTCATAGGCTAGTGCCTTAACTGCTAAGCCATCTCTCCAGCCCCAAACTCTTAAAAAAAAAAAAAAAAAAAAAGCATTTTATATATATACATATATCTGGGAGAGAGAATGGGTACATGAGGGTTTCTGCCACTGCAAAAAAAAAATGATGCTAAGCTCTGATCTTAATAATAGACTTACTTTATTTTATTTATTTATTGGAGAGAAAGAAAATGGGAGCACCAGGACCTCCAGCCACTGCACATGAACTCCAGATGTTTGTGCCACCTTGTGTGTCTCGCTTATGTGGGTCCTAGGGAATCGACCCTGAGTCCTTAGGCTTCACAGGCAAGCTTCTTAACCACTAAGCCATCTCTCCATCACTTGTTTTTTGTTTTTTTGTTTTTTTTTTTTTCTTTTGTGAAAGAATAGGCACACAAAGGCCTCTAGCTTCTGCTGGAGTTAGGATCTCCCAGAGTCCAAGGTTACTGGGGCTTCAAAGTGAGTTCCAGGTCAGCCTGGGCTAGAGTGAGACCCTACCTCAATAAATAAATAAATAAATAAATAAAGCACTGAAACCTTGGTAGGGGGTCATGGCTTGCTTCTGTGTCTGCAGTCTGCCAGACTGCCCATATAACCGTAAGTACTTGAATTTAGGTTGGAAGGTTTCCAAATGGTAAAAGATCTCCACTTTCTTCATTGAAATCTACAACAGGTTTTCCCATCCTGGGGCATCTTATAGTTAAACTGGAGCTATTCATTGTTGTGTGGTCTCCACTTGCTCCCAGTCCCCTTCATACAAGCAGCTCTGTGGCATTATTGTCTCTTCCTCTCTCCCCCTCCCCACCTTCTCTCTCCATCATTCTCACTAAGAGTTGCTTTTCTGTCCACACACTGCTAGCAGCAGGATAGAGAAGCAACAGCCCTTCTGCAAGGAGAGTTCATCTGAAAGCAGATGTTAGGAGGCAGGTGGCCAATTCTCAGCACACAAGAAGGCTTGAGTTTTGTGCTTTGTTTTTTTTTTTTTTTTTTGTTTTCTTTAACCTTGTGAAGTCCTTTATCTATGTCTTTGCTTTAGACACACAGAATTTCAGAATTGCAGTCACATAAGAGAAACAGGATCTAAATGTAGCCAGACTGCTGTCAAAACCCCCATGCTTTTCTCTCCAAAGTAAGGCAGCCTCAGAGGTAGAGGTAACTGGAATGTCCTGGGGTCAGTTGGACAGAGGAGTGAGCAGTCTTTGCTCCACAGGGTCTGTCAGATCCCTGAGTCCTTCAGTGAACCATCTCTAATCCCAGCAGAAGCTTGGGTACTCCTCCCACTCTGCATCTGTAGGACCTGGCTCTATTTAGGGATTAGGTGATGGAGATAAACTTCCCAGGCAGACAGCCCTCATCCCCATTCTTTGGCAGCACACAACAATCCAGATTAAGGTACAGAGTTGGGTTTTATTTGGAGATTAGTTGGCATTACAGATGACAGTGATACCCAAACCCGATTTTTCACCCTCCTCCACCCCAGATCTATGAGGTTGTCCCCACAGCCCCAGGTCAGAGAGCAGCCAATCTGGTCTTTGAGAAAATTAATCAACCTAAGCCCTGGGCTTTTATTTCTATGGCCTTAATATTGCTCCCTCTTCAGTTCCACAGTTGTCATTAATTTGTCCAGTTTGTAAGTCAGCCCTGAACCATGAAAGGGTGGGTCCCCAGAAATCCAGCTTAGGGAAAGCACTCCTCTGGCTCACTTAGGGTCTGAAGGGCCCTGGCTGCCCCTTTACAGCTTCAGTGAGAAAAATCAGGAACCTGGCAGGGAAGGGGAAAAACATGGCCCATTACCTCATCTTTCTCATAGTACCTCCCTTCAAGACAATGAGCTTAACCGCAAGGAAGGCCCAGGTGCCAGTCCTTGCAGGGCACTCGCATCTGCTGGTGAGAGTGAGGAAAGCGGTCCCTGAGCTAAATTGTCCTCATTAGAAAACACTCCCATTACCTCATAGAAGAAAATAGAAAAAAGAAAAAAAAGGAAAAGAAAACAGTCCTTTTTGTAAAAGGAGTCGGGGCACCCACTTCTGATGTGCTCAGTCCTAGGTGAGTGGCATACAAGAGCCAGAGCTGAAGTCTTACAAACAACCTAGATTAGGGATGGTCCAGGTCAGTGACAATGGCTGAGGCATAAATAAGGTCAGACAGGCTGCCCAGTGAGGTCTGAGGAACAGCTCGCTCTAGGGAAGGGTGGACCCCTGAGGTCCCAGCTGGACCCCATGGGGTGGTAGGTCTAGCCCACCCCTGCCCTGGACCCAAGCTGGGATCTGCGCAGGAGGCCTGTGGACATGCGGAGGCACGCTGAGCAGTACTGGCAAGACATGGAGACTGGCCTGGTGTTCGGGGCTCCTGCAGCTGAGGGGTGTCTGGAATAGAACAGGAGCTTGGGGGAGGCTTAGGCCTTGGGCTTAGACCTCCTGGCTTTCTGTTCTTGATTCTCTTGGCCCGGCGGTTCTGGAACCACACCTGGTAGGGAAGATGAAGAGGTCTGCTCTGGCACCAGCATCTTTCCCTGGGACAGGGAAATAGATCCTGAAGGCAGGATTCCTGCAGTGAAGGGGCTCATTGCTCACCTGGATCTTGGCCTCAGGCAGGTGGGTGACCCGGGCCAGGTGCTCACGGGTGCTGATGTCAGGGTAGGGCCTTGCTGCAAACACCCGTTCCAACTCCAGCAGCTGCCCAACGCTGAAGGTGGTCCTCTTTCTCCGATGGGGACCTAACCCACTGGCACGGTCTGTGGGCCAGGGTAGGAGTAAAGCCAGGAGTCTTTGCAGGAAGCTTCCACCCCGTCTCAAAGCTTGGAACAGACCCTGCAGCCCTTACTGCCCACCCTCTTCAATCTTCCCTCATCGTGCCCTGCTCCACCCCCTCACCCTACCCACCCTTCCCCCAGATCACCTGGAGCTGTCTCCACAGGGCTGGCCATGGAGCTGGCAGGGGGCGAGGAGCTAGAGGGTCATGCCAGGGCTGTGCCCACACCAGTCCCAACCCTTTGGAGTTTTATGCTGCTCAGATTGCGAGGCCCTGCCCCCAGGGAGGAGAGGCTTAGCATTCACTCCAGCCAAAGAAGGGAGGGGAAGGCAGGATTGAGGTTGATAGGGGTGAGTGGGGCCAGTTTGCTCAACCCTGCTCTCTTCACAAAAGATACTGGCCTTTGTCCTTAAACCTCAGCCTTTGGCAGTCTCCGTCTTTGGTCCTATACAGAATGAATACCCCTCACCCCAACCTGCCACCCCGGGTCCTCCATGAAAGCCACAGAAATACATTCCCCCAATGTTTTCAGGGCCTGGCTGCACCTTAAGAGCTCTGGGTGCTCTAGGCCTAGCTGCCTTCAGGAGAGAGTGTGAGCCCTGTCCCACAACCAAGGACCTGGCACTGATGCCAAATGGGCTAAGGATGCTGTAGGGCTGCGGATGAGCTGGAGCCACCTGCGCTCAGCTGGGCTGGGGAACTGAGGTCACCACCAGACTGCCCTGAGGCGGATCTAGGCTTCCCCTGAGTCTAACCTTTGTCAAGAGCCCAGATGAGCTTCCTGGGGTCCAGAAACATGGAGGCAGGGGAAGCCGCACACCTGCAGTTGGATTTAAGTGTTTTTTGTTTTTTGAGGTAGAGTCTCTAGCCCAGGCTGACCTGGAATTCACTATGTAGGCTCAGGCCCTCCTACCTCTGCCTCCTGAGTGCCGGGATTAAAGGCGTGCGCCACCATGCCTGGTTTAAGTTGTATTACTTTTTTTTTTTTTTTTTTTTTTTTTTTTTTTTGAGAGAGAGAGAAAAAATGGGCGCGCCAGGGCCTTTCAGCTGCAGTGAACCTCTAAGCACATGTGTCCCCTTGTGCACATGTGCGACATTGCATGCTTGTGTCACTTTTATGTCTGGATATACGTGGGACCTGAAGATTCGAACAAGCATTCTTAGGCTTCGCAGGCAAGCTCCTTAACCATTAGGCAATTTCTCCAGCCCTAAGTTTTTGCTTATTCTCTGGAGGAGGTGCATGTGCATTTCCTCCCAGTTCCTGTATTTCCTGAATTCACTGCTCTTCACTGCTGACTCAGGACAGAGACCTCAGAAACAAAATACTCTGTCCTAGTGCTCAGGAGCTAGCTGGATCTTAGCTTCAAAATGGGCAGCAAAACAGAACAGCCTCTTGGTTCCTCTCCTCCAAGGCTATAGTCAACTCCACAGACAGAGCAAGTCTCACCTGGGGAGGATGGCTTGGTAAATGCTGTGTCATCACCACAGAGGTTCAGAGAAAGCTAATGGGTTGGTGGGGACCCCGAAGGAAAGACAGTCTTCATGGGGCCCTCCCAGCCGCCAACTGGCTCAAGAAGCGCACCTGAGCCCAGCTTTGGCTAGATCCAGTGAGGTTACTCTCTGCCCCTCTATCCAAGCGGAGGTCCTGCCTCCTAAATCAATCAGCACAGTGGTCTTAAACTCGAAGTCAAGGAACTTTATTGGGCTGGGAAAGAGGCTGGAGGAAGAAGCTTCCAAGGCCCAGCTGACAGGCTCTGACTCCTACTTGCCAGGTGGACAGCCCAGCCAGTACTGGTCGATGGAGCGTGGGTAGGGAGGACTCACGGTGTCCACTTGCCTGGTGCGAAGGTTGACTCGGTAATACTTATCTGTATGAGAGAATGGGAGAGGGTGTGTGAGGTCCAGCCTGGCCCTGAGAAAGAAATCTGGGCCCAAATGTGGGGGTGCACGCTTTTAATCCCAGCACTTGGGAAGCAGGGAAAAGATCCACAGGACCCCTGGCCCACATTTCTGGGGTCGCTGTCTGCAAGCTGTATTCAGCATGATAGGGACCAGGGAAAGACCAGGTTCAGGAGAGGCGGGGCCTCCCACCTCCTGAGAAGAAGTAGACGCTCTGGATGGGCTCGCAGGTGGCAGGCACGAGCCAGCTCATGTCGTAATCGTAATAGTTGTAGGTTTCCAGCCCACTCTCCTCACTGGAGAACCAAGGCAGCCAGATGGAACGCGATGGCCTCCGAGAGCTCAGTTTCCGACTGCGCCCTCGGCTACGGGTGCGGCGTGAACTGTTACGCCTGCGGTTGCGACGCCTGGACTTTCGCTTCTTGGTCGGGGAAGAGCGAAGGGCTGAGCCTGAGATGTAGATGCGGCCAGCCATGGCTGCATCCACTTTCCCGGGCACACCATGCCAGTCCCGGCTGATAAGCTGGGGCTCTCTGACCCCACCTGTAGCAGGGAAGGGGTTGTCAGGCTCCGAGGACACAGGCCCTGCTCTCTCCAGAAGGGCCTTTATAATGTATCTGCCTCATCTTGCACAAGAAACAGCAAGCTCGTGGTACCCGGGCCTCGGACTCCCTAGCCAGTGCTCTGTCCTGTGCCCTCTCTCAGCCCTATCCCTGGTGTATCTGCCCACTCACCAAGCCCCTCAGCCACAGCCCCTCCCTCCCTCCTGGTTGAGTTAGGCAAAGTTCAAGGTGTGGGGCCAGGCCTCCCACTTTGGTCAATAGAAGCAAAGTCTGCCTGAACAAACAGCCCTTGATCGATGGCTCCCAGCAGCCAAGCCCCAGACCAGGTTCTGGCCCTCCCTCCATACCAGAGGGTCTGCCCCAGAAAAGCTGCTCAAAGATGGCCTCCCAGCTGTCCCGCTGTAACAAGGCAAAGTGCTCAAACACCGCCGACAAGGAGCTGCCTTCACACTCCTCCTGGCTGGGCTGCTGCTGGAACTCATACTCCCAGTACCGCTTCCCTGAGGAGCAGGACAGCTGGCGTCAGGAGGGTGGCCTGAGCAAGGCTGAGGAGCTCCTGGCACCCCCTCCCCCGGGGAGTTATGGGAGAAAACCATGACTGCTCCTCTGCCTGACCCTCTCCTCCCACCCAGAGTACCCTTGAAGAAGTAGACCCTCTCCTGGCCACTATAACTGTGGGCAGGGAGGGCCAAAGCTGCGTCCACATTGTCTGGGATGCCAGTGAAGCCTTCAGAAATGTTCCGGGGGTAATCAGGGTCCAGAACACCGTCTTCGAAGCGCCAGTACTGACTCCCCTGAGAGGCAGAAAGGTGAAGCAGGGTGAGGGTGCAGTTGCTGGACACTTGAAGCAAAGTCCCATGTCCCTGAAGTGGCCATCCTCAGCTCCAGGCTTGCTTCTCAGGACCTGGAACTGGACTGCTTTGTCTTCGTGGCTCCTAACCCCTCCCTCCATACCCTCCACCCTGACCCACAACTCCAGGCCTGGCACCTTGAAGAGATAGGTCTTCCCTTGACAGTTGATGCGGGTGAAGGCAGCATCAATGGGACCCTCGATGCCCCAAACGTCTCGGATGAGCTTGGGGTACCCTGGCCTCACTGCCGTTTCGTCTAGCTCATAGCAGTACTGCCCTAGAGTGGGGGAGATTGTGTGAGAAGAGGGTGCTCCTGGGACAGAGGCCCCTCCCCCCCATCTATCCATGGAGTCACCTCGGAAAGCAAAAAGAGAACCATTCTTGAGGTCGGTGAAGGCATCAAAAGGCTTCCCACTGCACAGCTCCTCCTTTGCTGGGGACTCGGAGGTTCCTTGATCAGTGGTCCCAGGCCTTTGGCTCATGTCCTCAGGTCCTAAGGTCCCCACGTCAGGCCCCTGAGAGCTTGCATGCACTGTGGAAGTCGCTTCAGTGTGGGGTTGCGGGTCAGGGCTCAGCGAGGAGCCCTCTGGCTGTGTAGAGATGCTGGTGTTCTCCTTGGGCTCCTCCAGGTAGTCATAGGCCCCATACTCATCTTCCGCCATAATGAACACATCCCCGCGAGTCACTGCGGGCAGAGTGGGAGGTGGTGAGTTTCCAGCTCCAGAGGGGACCCCAGGCCCACCCACCAGGGCTCCAAACGTACCTTGGGGCTTGCATTCTGCCATATAATCAACACAGCAGCTCTGGTAGTAAGAACAGAGTTCATCACATTGACATTTCTTGTTGGCATTGAAACCCTCAGTGCATCTGCCCTTGCAGGACTCTAGGAGGAAGAGGTATCAGCTGTCATAGCCAAGTCCAGGCCACCCTCTCCCACCCTACACTGCTGCACATGGCCATCAACACCACTACCCCCAACACCTTGATCGGCCAAAACAACCCATGCCAGCAGGCCCAGCATGAAAAGGGGCCTCAGGGGTGCCATGGTAGGCCTCTAGCTGAGGGCCTGGAGAGTTGGCCTCCGAGCTTCCAGTCTCTGCTCTACTGCCCGAGAGAGGGAGGGAACTGAAGAGGCCACTGTTTGCTCGCTCAGCCCAGCCCTCAGTCCCACCTCCAGAGGCAGCTGTAGCAAAGGGTCACATTCCCAGAACCCTGGGCCTGAGAGAGCTGGGAAGTAGAACTCTTGCCAAGGCCAGGGTCAATGGGGACAACAGCATGGGGCCCGGGAGGACAGAAAGAAGATTCATGCTGTTCCTCCCTGAGCAAACTGCTTTAATCTCCCCGAGCCTTTTCGGTAAAATGGGTAAAAATGCGACAATGGGTGTTGAGAGATCGCATGAGCTAAAACAGTGTAAACACACAGTACCTGGAGTAGCTTCCAATCATTCCCACAAGTGGTTATTGATTGCAGGTTTGTTTGTTCAGGCATCTCCCTAGCTAGGTGCTTTTCCACCCACTGGATATTTAGGACAGTAAAAAGTGGGTGGGAGGAGAGCTTTTTTATTTTTTGTTTTTGGATTAGAAATTACGAGTTTTATCTTAGGGAGAATTAAGATCCAGGGTGAAGGTTAGCTGAAAAACCTAAGCCAAAAAGAGTTCACTCTCTTGTCTGGCTGACAAGGGGGAGGGGAGATAGAGAAAATCATCATATCTCTAGGGAAGGTGAGGGTGCGTGCGCGCGCACGCACACACACACACACGAGAGAGAGAGAGAGAGAGAGAGAGAAACAAAACATGAGAGCCCAAGTCAAAAGAGCCCTTTCATCTTCACATAGGGTTCAGAAAAGATTAAGAAAAAGTAAAGGCTTATGACTTAAAGAGAGATCGCCCATGTAGTAAAACAAGACATCATCTGAAACAAAATACATGTAGAAAGCAAGCAGGAAAATGCCCACATAGGAAATCCTCCCTCTCCCAGCTGGGAAGTGGGAGAGAGACTTACTTGTATTCAGGTGGGACCTTGGGACAGAGGGGACCAAGAAGCTTACACACGTGGTTAGGCCTTTTTTTTTTTTTTTCTGGCATATTATTTATTTATTTGATAGAAAGATGGGGGAGAGAGAGTGCATACCAGGGGTTCTTGCCACTACAAACTCCAGATACCTGTGCCACTTTGTGAGTCTGGATGTAGGTGGGTGCTGGGGAATCAAACCTGGGCTGTCAAGCTTTGTAAGCAAGAGCCTTTAACCATCGAGCCATCTCTCCAGCTTCTGGTATTTTCTTTCTTCTTCTTTCACCCCCTCCTCCCCCAAGGTAAAGTCTTGCTCTAACCCAGGCTGACCTGGAATTCCCTGTGTAGTCCCAGGGTGGCCTCAAACTCACGGCAATCCTCCTACCTCTGCCTCTGAGAGATTAAAGTAAGTGCTGAGTTTAAAGGCATGCACCACCACGCCCGGCTTATTTTATTTTTATTTATTTATTTATTTATTTAAGAGAGAGAATGGACATGCCAGGGCCTCCAGCCACTGCAAACAAACTCCAGATGTATGTGCCACCTTGTGCATCTGGCTTATGTAGGTACTGGAGACTTGAATATGGGTCCTTTGGCTTTGCAGACAAGCACCTCAACCATTAAGCCATCTCTCTAGCCCTATTTTATTTTATTTTTATCATAAAAGAACAAAGTTTCACTTGTAGCCTTTCCTTGTGGGCACACACACTAATTCCACAAAGCTGGTCTTCACTGCACAGGAAGGAAACGATTGCCAACTCATTGGACCATACTCCATTCCTGAGGCTTCCACTAATCCACTGACCTGTGGCAGGCCACTCCCTGTCCCTTCCTTCAGTTGCCCCATTGAAAAAGAATGGGCTTACTGAACACACTTTTAGACTCTCATAAAAAATGTGATCCTTCTATGCAGAAAACACCAACTGTTTTGTGTCCAATTTCAGACACCCATAGGCTTCTGTAGTCTTCCCACTCCCCGGAGGACATGATTCTGAGTTTTTTGTTTGATAATCAGAGGGTAGTGTGCCTTTGGCTAACCTCTTGTCTATGGGCCTCAGTAACCTCAGCTATAAAATGGTACTCTAATCTCTCCATACACATATTGTGAGTCCTAATTGAAAAATAGGCATTAGTTAGGGCTGGAGAGATTGCTTAGTGGTTAAGGCACTTGCCTACAAAGCCTAAGGACACAGGTTCTATTCCCCAGAACCCACGTAAGCGAGCTGCATAAGGTGGCACATGAGTCTGGAGTTCATTTCCAGAGGCTGGAGGCCCAGGAGTGCACATTTTCTCTTTACCTGTATTTTCTTCTCTCTCTCTTTCTTCCCCTCCCTCCCTCTCTCCATATATATCTGGAGTTTGTTTGCAGCAACTGAAGTCCTAGCGCACTCATTCTCTCTCTCTCTCTCTCTCAGATTGCAAATAAATAAATAAATTAGGTATTTGAAAAACACAGGCATTAGGAATTGGAGAAATGGCTCAGAGGTTAAGGCACTTGCCTGCAAAGCCTAACGACTCTGGTTAGATTCCCCAGTACCCATGTAAAACCATATGCACAAAGTGGCATATATATCTGGAGTTTGTTTGCAGCAACTGGAAGTCCTAGCGCACTCATTCTCTCTCTCTCTCTCTCTCTCTCAGATTGCAAATAAATAAATAAATTAGGTATTTGAAAAACACAGGCATTAGGAATTGGAGAAATGGCTCAGAGGTTAAGGCACTTGCCTGCAAAGCCTAACGACTCTGGTTAGATTCCCCAGTACCCATGTAAAACCATATGCACAAAGTGGCATATATATCTGGAGTTTGTTTGCAGCAACTGAAGTCCTAGCGCACTCATTCTCTCTCTCTCTCTCAGATTGCAAATAAATAAATAAATTAGGTATTTGAAAAACACAGGCATTAGGAATTGGAGAAATGGCTCAGAGGTTAAGGCACTTGCCTGCAAAGCCTAACGACTCTGGTTAGATTCCCCAGTACCCATGTAAAACCATATGCACAAAGTGGCATATATATCTGGAGTTTGTTTGCAGCAACTGAAGTCCTAGCGCACTCATTCTCTCTCTCTCTCTCCTCTCTCTCTCTCTCCTCTCTCTCTCTCTCCTCTCTCTCTCTCTCCTCTCTCTCTCTCTCTCTCCTCTCTCTCTCTCTCTCTCCTCTCTCTCTCTCTCTCTCCTCTCTCTCTCTCTCTCTCTCTCTCTCCTCTCTCTCTCTCTCTCCTCTCTCTCTCTCTCTCTCCTCTCTCTCTCTCTCTCTCCTCTCTCTCTCTCTCTCCTCTCTCTCTCTCTCTCCTCTCTCTCTCTCTCCTCTCTCTCTCTCTCCTCTCTCTCTCTCTCTCTCTCTCCTCTCTCTCTCTCTCCTCTCTCTCTCTCTCAGATTGCAAATAAATAAATAAATTAGGTATTTGAAAAACACAGGCATTAGGAATTGGAGAAATGGCTCAGAGGTTAAGGCACTTGCCTACAAAGCCTAAGGACACGAGGTTCTATTCCCCAGAACCCACGTAAGCGACTGCATAAGGTGGCACATGAGTCTGGAGTTGTCATTTCCAGAGGCTGGAGGCCCAGGAGTGCACATTTTCTCTTTACCTGTATTTTCTTCTCTCTCTCTCTCTCTCTCTCAGATTGCAAATAAATAAATAAATTAGGTATTTGAAAAACACAGGCATTAGGAATTGGAGAAATGGCTCAGAGGTTAAGGCACTTGCCTGCAAAGCCTAACGACTCTGGTTAGATTCCCCAGTACCCATGTAAAACCATATGCACAAAGTGGCATATATATCTGGAGTTTGTTTGCAGCAACTGAAGTCCTAGCGCACTCATTCTCTCTCTCTCTCTCCTCTCTCTCTCTCTCTCTCCTCTCTCTCTCTCTCCTCTCTCTCTCTCTCCTCTCTCTCTCTCTCCTCTCTCTCTCTCTCAGATTGCAAATAAATAAATAAATTAGGTATTTGAAAAACACAGGCATTAGGAATTGGAGAAATGGCTCAGAGGTTAAGGCACTTGCCTGCAAAGCCTAACGACTCTGGTTAGATTCCCCAGTACCCATGTAAAACCATATGCACAAAGTGGCATATATATCTGGAGTTTGTTTGCAGCAACTGAAGTCCTAGCGCACTCATTCTCTCTCTCTCTCTCTCTCAGATTGCAAATAAATAAATAAATTAGGTATTTGAAAAACACAGGCATTAGGAATTGGAGAAATGGCTCAGAGGTTAAGGCACTTGCCTGCAAAGCCTAACGACTCTGGTTAGATTCCCCAGTACCCATGTAAAACCATATGCACAAAGTGGCATATATATCTGGAGTTTGTTTGCAGCAACTGAAGTCCTAGCGCACTCATTCTCTCTCTCTCTCTCAGATTGCAAATAAATAAATAAATTAGGTATTTGAAAAACACAGGCATTAGGAATTGGAGAAATGGCTCAGAGGTTAAGGCACTTGCCTGCAAAGCCTAACGACTCTGGTTAGATTCCCCAGTACCCATGTAAAACCATATGCACAAAGTGGCATATATATCTGGAGTTTGTTTGCAGCAACTGAAGTCCTAGCGCACTCATTCTCTCTCTCTCTCTCTCTCTCCTCTCTCTCTCTCTCAGATTGCAAATAAATAAATAAATTAGGTATTTGAAAAACACAGGCATTAGGAATTGGAGAAATGGCTCAGAGGTTAAGGCACTTGCCTGCAAAGCCTAACGACTCTGGTTAGATTCCCCAGTACCCATGTAAAACCATATGCACAAAGTGGTG
Organism: Dipus sagitta; assembly: GCA_036346955.1. NCBI lineage: Eukaryota > Metazoa > Chordata > Mammalia > Rodentia > Dipodidae > Dipus > Dipus sagitta. The sequence continues at coordinate 54,556,114 of CM070778.1, forward strand.
CATGTATGTGGAATTTGTTTGCAGTGGCTGGAGACCCTGCTGTACCTAATCCTCTCCTGTCTGTCTCTCCTCTCTCTCTCTCTCTCTCTCTCCTCTCTCTCTCTCTCAGATTGCAAATAAATAAATAATTTTTAAAGGATCGTTTAGATTCCCCCACAAACTTATTTTTTTTTTTTTTTCCCCCTGAGGTAGGGTCTCACTCTAGCCCAGTCTGACCTGGAATTCACTATATGGTCTCAGGGTGGCCTCGAACTCACGGCAATCCTCCTACCTCTGACTCCGAGTGCTGGGATTAAAGGCATATGCCATCACACTCGCCTTCACTGTCATATTTTTTTAAATGTGTTCTTATTTATTTACTGGGGAGAGAGAATGAGCATGCTTGGATCTCTTGCTGCTGCAAACAACCTCCAGATGCATGCACCACCTTGTGCATCTGGCTTATGTGGGAGTCTACCTGGGTCCTTTGGCTTTGCAGGCAAGCACCTTAACTGCTAAGCCATCTCTCCATCCCTTGTTTTATTTTTTTTTTTTTTGAGGTAGGGTCTTACTAGAGCCCAGGCTGACCTACAACTCACTTTATAGTCTTAGGCTGACCTCGAACTCACAGAGATCCTTCTACCTCTGCCTCCTGAGTGTTGGGATTAAAGGTGTGCACCCCCATGCCCAGCTTGCTGCCATTTTATTTATTTATTTGGTTTTCCGAGGTAGAGTCTCACTCTAGCTCAGGCTGACCTGGAATTCACTATATGGTCTCAGGGTGGCCTCGAACTCACGGCAATCCTCCTACCTCTGACTCCGAGTGCTGGGATTAAAGGCATATGCCATCACACTCGCCTTCACTGTCATATTTTTTTAAATGTGTTCTTATTTATTTACTGGGGAGAGAGAATGAGCATGCTTGGATCTCTTGCTGCTGCAAACAACCTCCAGATGCATGCACCACCTTGTGCATCTGGCTTATGTGGGTCCTGGGGAATCGAACTAAAGTCCTTTGGCTGTATAGGCAAGTGCCTTAACCTCTAAGCCATCTCTCCAGCCTTCTCTGCCCCCTTTTCTCTCTCAAATAAATAAAAATGAACTTCAAGCCATGTGTGGTACTGCACACCTTTAATCCCAGCACTTGGGAGGCAGATTAGGAGGATGGCCAGTGAGTTGAAGGCCACCCTGAGACTACATAGTGAATTCCAGGTCAGAGTGAGACCTACCCTTGAAAATTCAAAATAATAATAAATAATAATAATAGTTAAAAGAACTCCAGATGCATATGCCATTTGTACACCTAGCTTTATATGGGTACTGGGGAATTAAACCCTGGGCTGGTAGGCTTGGCAAGCAAACACCTGATAACAACCCGTGAGCCCTCTCCTCTCCCAAGACCTTGTCTTTTTGTGGGTGTGGTTACTTTGACTCTACCTGTCCTTTGCCTACTCCTTGGGATCTCCCCGGAACTATGAAAAGCCCTGAGGATTCAGTTTCCCTCTCCTCTGTCACAGGCTGTCCCACTTCAACACACACAGAAGTCTTAGGCTTCTCAGCTTAAGAGAGTTTGGGAACGTAATTCTCAGCATGTAACCCTCACGGGTGTTATGGGAATGGGCTATGGGTATTTTCCTTGCTGTTTTCAAAAAGAAGAAAGAAACCACCTTGTGATCAGTAAAAAATAATACAACTGCATGAATGGAACCTTTTTAAACTGGGAGACCAGCTTAAAGATAGGGTTCTGCGTGATCAACCTCCCATTTTACATCAGATGCCTGGCGGGGGAAAGAGCCGTGGGCTTGGAGGTCTGGCAAACAGTCAAGTGGAGTGTGTGCTCATTGGGTGTGGTGGGGCACAGGGTGGCTGGTGTTGGCTTGGTGTGTGCGTTGGACAATTAGAACTAGAACCTGCGGAAAGTGGATGCAGCCAGAACCCTAGGAAGGGGGGGGTGCATGATCCAAACACACTGATATTTCTCAAGGCTGAAACTGACAATCACTGTCTAGTTCTGTTACTGAGAGGAGTCACTAAGGTGACCTGTCCCATGAAACAGCGGACTGCACTGGGCTTGCTTCAGGACCAAGGACAGAGCACAAACCTCCTGGTGTCCAGGTTCTTCTAGAAACACAGGGGCTCTCCTCTGCACCCCTGCACACCACTCGGGGCAACATTAGAAGGGAGAGAAATGTAGTGACGCGATGAGATTTAGATTTACAAAGTTGGTCAGGAGAGATTTCTCAGTGGTTAAGACGCTTGCCTGCAAAACCTAAAGACCTGGGTTTAATTTCCCAGTACTCACCTAAAGCCAGATATGCACAAAGTGGTGCATGTATGTGGAATTTGTTTGCAGTGGCTGGAGACCCTGCTGTACCTATTCTCTCTGTCTGTCTCTCCTCTCTCTCTCTCTCTCTCTCTCTCTCTCTCTCTCTCAGATTGCAAATAAATAAATAATTTTTAAAGGATCGTTTAGATTCACAAACTCTTTTTCTTTCACCAAGCCTTCCCACAGCCTCCTCTAAAAGAAGGTTCTTTATCTGTGCACGCACCTCTTTTTGCCACACCCTTTCTGGGAGCTACGGTCTTCCCCAGGGGACTGTTGTACCCACTGTCCAGGATCCTAGATCACTTTACCTCACCTACAGCTTCCAACAGGACACACCTCTCCAAACCTGAGCCCATAACACCCAGTGAGGGACCCATCTGACTGCCAGTCCTTTACATTCACAGTTCATCGGGGGACCACAATGAAGGTCTCTTCAGGGAGACTAAATAACCTCTCCCAGAATATGTGATGAATAACAGAGGCAATTTTTATTTAAAAACAAAACCACTGCACACAAATTTAGAAGATTTAATGGTATGTAAAAGGTACACAGCTAAACATTCTCCCCATCCAGGCCTCCTTTTTGGAGACAAACAACTGAACAAGATTCTTGTATATCCTTCCAGAGGTCTATGCATACACAAGCATTTCCATGTATATGTAGATGGTATATACATGATCATTAATGTATAGTCACAAGTGAATAATTTTCCTCTACTTTGTACCAGAGGTTTGAATATTCCAAAGGTTATTCCAATCATTAGGCCATAGAATTGACCAATTAATAGTTTTCATATTCAGCAGTTTTTACTATTATTTATTTATTTATTTATTAAAGAGAGAGAGAATGGCACACCAGGCCCTCTAGCTGCTACAACTGAACTCCAGGTGCATGCACCACTTGTGCATCTGGCTTACGTGGGCCCTGGTGAATCAAACCTGCGTCCTTTGGTTTTGCAAGCAAGCACCTCAACCACTAAGCCATCCCTCCAGCCCACATCCAGCAGTTTTAATTTTAGGAAGGTTCCACAGGTCCATAGGGACAAGTGAAGGTTAGAAGTGAAGAAACTATGAATAACCTTCTAGCTGTGGGTCAGATGTTCCTGAGCAAGCCCTTCCCTTTTCTGGGCCTTCGGTTAGCCCTCTGAAAAGGAGAGCGTTGCTCGGTCAGTTGTTACTGCTTACAGTTGGGCAGAATGGGCGCCTGGCCACATTACCTCAGCTTTCCTGGGCTTGACAGTCAGGGGCTTCAGCTTCCCCACACCAGATAACACTGTCAAGCTCCTTGCTTGTGTGCTCCCATTGATCTGTGCTACCCTCTCTTGGAGAGACTGCCTGCTGTCCAGGTTAACTGTCCCAGCCTGTAATGTCATCCATAGTGTTCCAGGACATTCAAAGACCTATAGTCTTCAGCCCTCTTTATTGTAAGCCATCTGATTTTGTCCACCTGCTAGGCGGGAAGTGATCCCTGTGGTGGAAATGTTGGTTCTTCTGGTTACTATTGGTTAGAACTTCCTTTTATGTTTGCTAGCCTTTTGGACTTCCTCTTTTTTTTTTTTTTTTTCCCCCTGAGGTAGGGTCTCACTCTAGCTCAGGCTGACCTGAAACTCACTATGTAGTCTCAGGGTAACCTTGAACTCACAGTGATCCTCCTACCTCAGCCTCCCAGGTGCTGGGATTAAAGGCGTGTGCCACCACGGCCAGTGCTGGACTTCATCTTTTCTATATTGTCTACATCCTTGGCCCATTTTCTATTGAATTTGATGCCATTTTTTAAATTTTTTTTAGTTTTAGTTTTTTTTTTTTTTGAGGTAGGGTTTCATTTTAGCCCAGGCTGACCTGGAATTCACTATGTAGTCTCAGGATGGCCTCAAACTCATGGGGATCCTCCTACCGCTGCCTCCCAAGTGCTGGGATTAGAGGTGTGCACCACCACGCCCACCCCCCCTTTTGATGTAGGGTCTCACTCTAGCCCAGTCTGACCTGGAATTCACTATGTAGTCTCAGGTGGCTTTGAACTCACGATGCTCCTTCTATCTCTGCCTCCCAAGTGCTAGAATTAAAAGTGTGCACCACCATGCCTGGCTTTTTTTGAATTTAAAAAAATACTTTGAGCCGGGTGTGTGGTGCAGCCTTTAATCCCAGCACTTGGGAGGCAGAGGTAGGAGGATCACCGTGAGTTCCAGGCAACCCTGAGACTACATAGTGAAATCCAGGTTAGCCTGAGCTAGAGTGAAACCTTACCAAAACAAAACAAGACAAAACAAACAAACACAAAAAAACCCAAAACAAAAAAAAACCCAAAACAAAAAACAAATATATACATATATATATATGTGTGTGTGTGTGTGTGTGTGTATGTGTATATATATATATATATACATATATATATATATATATATATATATATATATATATATATATATATTTAAGAGAAAGAGGAAGAAAGAGAGAGAATGGGTGTGCCAGGCCCTCTAACCACTACAAATTAATTTCAGACACATGTACCACCTTATGCATCTGGCTTATGTGGGAGTCTAACCTGGGTCCTTTGGCTTTGCAGGCAAGCACCTTAACTGCTAAGCCATCTCTCCATCCCTTGTTTTATTTTTTTTTTTTTTTGAGGTAGGGTCTTACTAGAGCCCAGGCTGACCTACAACTCACTTTATAGTCTTAGGCTGACCTCGAACTCACAGAGATCCTTCTACCTCTGCCTCCTGAGTGTTGGGATTAAAGGTGTGCACCCCCATGCCCAGCTTGCTGCCATTTTATTTATTTATTTGGTTTTCCGAGGTAGAGTCTCACTCTAGCTCAGGCTGACCTGGAATTCACTATATGGTCTCAGGGTGGCCTCGAACTCACGGCAATCCTCCTACCTCTGACTCCGAGTGCTGGGATTAAAGGCATATGCCATCACACTCGCCTTCACTGTCATATTTTTTTAAATGTGTTCTTATTTATTTACTGGGGAGAGAGAATGAGCATGCTTGGATCTCTTGCTGCTGCAAACAACCTCCAGATGCATGCACCACCTTGTGCATCTGGCTTATGTGGGTCCTGGGGAATCGAACTAAAGTCCTTTGGCTGTATAGGCAAGTGCCTTAACCTCTAAGCCATCTCTCCAGCCTTCTCTGCCCCCTTTTCTCTCTCAAATAAATAAAAATGAACTTCAAGCCATGTGTGGTACTGCACACCTTTAATCCCAGCACTTGGGAGGCAGATTAGGAGGATGGCTGTGAGTTGAAGGCCACCCTGAGACTACATAGTGAATTCCAGGTCAGAGTGAGACCCTACCTTGAAAATTCAAAATAATAATAAATAATAATAATAGTTAAAAGAACTCCAGATGCATATGCCATTTGTACACCTAGCTTTATATGGGTACTGGGGAATTAAACCCTGGGCTGGTAGGCTTGGCAAGCAAACACCTTTAACCCTGAGCCATCTCCCAAGACCTTGTCTTTTTGTGGGTGTGGTTACTTTGACTGTTATGTATTCATTGTCTATTTACGTAAACCCATGTTGGGGAAATAGTCCAGTTGGTCAAGTGCTTGACTTACAAGTATGAGAACCTGGGTTTGATCCTCAGAACCTACTTTTTTTTTTTTTTAAATTAAGCATGGTGGCATGCACCTGTAATCTCAATGCTGTAAAGGCAGAGACAGGCTGGTCCCTGAGGTTTTCTATCTGGCCTACCTAGCCTATTTGGCAAGTTTCAGGCCACTGAGAGACCCTGTCTCAAAAAAAAAAAAAAAAAAAAAAAAAGAACAACAACAACAATGAAAAAAAGCCGGTGTGGTGGCGCACGCCTTTAATCCCAGCACTCGGGAGGCAGAGGTAGGAGGATCACTGTGAGTTTGAGGGCATCCTGAGACTACATGGTGAATTCCAGGTCAGCCTGGGCTAAAGTGAGACCCTTCCTCAAAAAACCAACAACAGGGGCTGGAAAGATGGCTTAGCGGTTAAGCGCTTGCCTGTGAAGCCCAAGGACCCTGGTTCAACGCTTGATTCCCCAGGACCCACATAAGCCAGTTGCACAAGGTGGCACATGCATCTGGAGTTCGTTTGCAGTGGCTGGAGGCCCTGGTGTACCCATTCTCTCTCTCTCTCTCTCTCTCTCTCTGTCTGTCACTCTTAAATAAATAAATAAATAAATAAAAAGAGAACCATGAGGCCAGGCGTGGTGGCACACGCCTTTAAAAAAAAAAAAAAAAAAAAAAAAACAACCCCAAGAACAGAAGAGGCAGATAACACTTGAGGAACAATGCCTGAAGTGTCCTCTGGCCTCAACAGGTACCCACACACTCACAAATATATAAATTCCCCTTTTTTTCTGGCTTATTTCTGGCCTTTCCATTTTAAATGTATTTTTATTAAATATTTTATTTTATTTATTTATGAGAGAGAGGGACAGAAGGACAGACAGACAGAATGGGCACACCAGGGCCTGTAGCCACTGCAAACGAACTCCAGACACATGTGCCATCATGTGTATGTGGCTTACGTGGGTCGTGGGGAATTGAACCTGGGTCCTTAGGCTTCACAGGAAAACGCCTTAAGTGCTAAACCATCTCTCCAGCCCTATTTCTAGCCTTTCTCTTCCTCAAACATGTCAATTCATCAGCCTTAGGTCCTTTGTCCTGATTCTTCTCTCTCCCTGTTATGCTATTCATTCAGATGTATATAGACAGGGTCTCACTGCTCATTCTAGCTAGCTACAATCACTGTGTAGCCCAGGTTGGCCTCAAACTCATGATGATCCTCCTACCTCAGCCTCCAAAGTCCTGGGATTATAGGAATGAGCCACTGCACCCATCTTCTTTCAAATACTGGAAGGCAGGTTTCTCGACATTATTTCTCAACTGTCACCTTATACATACATCTTCATCAAGCATGCTCTGTGACCATTATCCCATTGTGAGAGCAGCGTACTATACTGTCATCTTGTTCATTCATTGGTTACTCGCTTATCATTAGCCTTCTTATTAGCCGAGGATAAGCTCCGGTCAGACTTATTTAGTACTTAAAATCGGTCTCCCTCGTACAGAGCATGGCACACAATAGGGCCTCAACAAGTGTCAGTTGAATGAATAGGAATGGCCTGGTTAAGGATTATATAGTGAGGAAAAGTTTGAAGGCGAGGCTGAGTGGTGCACTCCTATTGACACGTCAATGAAAAGTTCCCATTTGTTGCATTTTTACTATGTGCCAGGCGCTGTGCCGCACACTTACATGAATTATTTTATTAGTCCCGCGAATAATCCTATGAGGTAGGTATTATTTTCCTATTTAAGAGATTAGGAAACTGAAATGGAGTTATGAATGAAGGTGGCCAACGTCTTCAGTTACAAAGTACCATAGACCTATTCACACCCCAACATGCCTGGTGCCATCTGACCTCCAAAGCTAAGCAGGATTAGGCCTGGTGCCTGGAAGACGGAGGGGCTCAGTTGTAGAGTTGGAGGTTTGCTGCTTCTCTAGGAGAGGAAGTGGCTGTGGGCAGCTCAGAGGGCCAGAGGTGAGGGTGGGAGGCATAGAGGGTAATGGCGTCCCCCATGTCTCCTGTGACTTTATTGAGGCTCAGAAAGGTTAAATGGGGCCTGGAGAGACGGATCAGCGATTAAGGTGCTTGCCTGCAAAGCCTAACGACCCTAGTTTGATTCCCCAGTACCCACGTAAAGCCAGATGCACAAAGTGGTGCATGCATCTGGAGTTCGTTTGCAGTGGCCAAAGGCCCTGGAGCGCCTATTCCCTCTGTCCCTTTCTAGCTCTCTCTACTTGCAAATAAACAAGTAAATAGAAAGTTTAAATGACCAGGCCTCCAACGAACAAACCAAGCTCCTGGGGCTGCTGCAGCTCCACGGTCCCCTTTCCTGTTTCTCCGAGCAGGGACCGCGTGGCACGCATCGGACTCGGCGTGATCCTGAACCTGGCGAAGGAGCGCGAACCAGTGGAACTGGAGCGGAGCGTGGCGGGCATCTTGGAGCACATGTTCAAGCACTCAGAGGAGACGTGCCAGCGGCTGGTGGCGGCGGGCGGCCTGGACGCAGTACTCTTCTGGTGTCGCCGCACGGACCCGTCGCTGCTGCGCCACTGCGCGCTGGCGCTGGCCAACTGCGCGCTGCACGGGGGCCAGGCGGCGCAGCGGCGCATGGTGGAGAAGCGTGCCGCCGAGTGGCTCTTCCCGCTCGCCTTCTCCAAGGAGGACCAGCTGCTGCGGCTGCACGCCTGCCTCGCCGTGGCCGTGCTGGCCACCAACAAGGAGGTGGAGCGCGAGGTGGAGCGCTCGGGCACGCTGGCGCTCGTGGAGCCGCTCGTGGCTTCGCTGGACCCCGGCAGCTTCGCGCGCTGCCTGGTGGACGCCAGTGACACGAGCCAGGGCCGTGGGCCCGACGACCTGCAGAGCCTTGTGCTGCTGCTCGACTCGTCGCGCTTGGAGGCCCAGTGCATCGGGGCTTTCTACCTGTGCGCGGAGGCTGCCATCAAGAGCCTGCAGGGCAAGACCAAGGTGCAGGTGCAGGGTGGCTCAGGGGCTTAGGGAGCGTCTGGGAAGGTTTCTCAGAGGACGCGACCTTCAACGGGGACTTGAAGTACACGAAAGAATTAGGCGAAGCAGGAGGAAGGTTGAGGGCCTCGTCCCTCGTGTAGTGAAGATTCAAAATTGTGCTACTTGACCTTTAGTGGCAAGAGAAAGATACTGTTTTACAAAGATCTGTCTGGCTGCAGCGTAGAACTGGGGCTGGCAAGGCTGAGATTGGAGGCAGGTGGAGGTGGGTTGAGAAAGTGGAGGCAGGCAGAGAGAAGCAGACAGATGCTAGAAATGTTTAAGGCATGGGTTTGGGGCTTGGTGCTTGGCAGAGAGGGAGGAGCTGAGGGTGACTCCTGGTCATGAACAATAGGAGAAACTGGATGAGAGACAGACAGATCGGAGTAGGGGAGGGAAAGAAATTGAGTTCCATGGGCCGTGTTGAGCTTGGGGTACCTGAGAGATACCCATTTTACCCACCTGGATCTGGGCTGTGGAAATAAGATGGCTGTGGAAATAAGATGGCAGTGGAAATAGAGGCTTGTGGTAGGACATTAGTGTCACCTGAGTTTCAAAGGGTTCCCATGGCCAAGATCTAAACCCAGCCTGTGCCTGCTGCCTTGTTACATGACCTTGGGCATCTAGCGTCTCCTTTTTGGCCTGTGGAAAGATGAAGGAATTGGGCCACAGAAGCAGCTCTTTCCCTCCATGTGGATTCATGGTAGTTTCATTAGCAAAAGTGTGTGTGTGTGTGTGTGTGTTTTAGTTACAGATTTCAGATTATCTCTATAATGCCAGTCTTTTTAAATTTTTTATTTATTTGACAGAGAGAGGGAGAGAGAGAGCGAGCGCCAGGGCCTCCAGCCACTGTGAACCAACTCCATATGCATGTGTCCCCTTGTGCATCTGGCTATCGTGGGTCCTGGGGAATTGAACCTGCATCCTTTGGCTTTGCAGGCAAACGCCTTAACCACTAAGCCATCCCTCCAGCCCTAATGCCAGTCTTTTCTTTCGCATTATTTTGGAGGCCTTTGGGGATTGGTGACAGTTGATGAACAGGGATGGGGCATAAACCCCCTGACCTACCCTATCTGCATTGTAAGTATTATATAAGGGTGTCAGAAGGCTGTATCTCACAAGTGGTTGCCATCCCTCATGCATGACCCTGCAGATCAAAAAGAGACCGCTAGGGGTGTCTGGGCATCTTCCAATGCCCAGGATTCCCGGAGTTTCTGATTCTTCCTTGTGTACCCGAGTTGAGCCTAGGATAGTACTTAGCCAAAAGCATATCACTCATTGTGCCTTGGGAGAAAGGCGGGGGCGGTTGTAGGGAGTAAAGACACCAAGGCTTGTGTCTGCGCGACAGCCCCAACCACTAGCTCTCTCTTTCCCATCAAGGTCAAGTGAGTGCAGTTCAGCAAAGGCATACTGAACCCCTACTCATGTCCTTCATTGTGCCAGGTGTGGGGCTCCATTACAGGTTAGGACATGTTCTCAACTGATGGTCCAGTGGACCTTGCATCATCAACTGTGTGGTTCAAGTCTTAACTTGAGATGTGGGCATGTCTACGGAGGAACCAAAGCGGGCTGCATTAGAAGAGGTGCTGATCAATTTGGATAGCCAAGGATAAGTGGAATTCCCACCAGGCCAGAAGAGCTAAGAGTCTGGGAATAGTGTGGGTGAGACTCAAAGATTTGAGAGCTTGGTGAGGAGAGCTGGCAGTATCTGGATTGGGGCTACCCTGTGCCATCTTGCGGTCATACTGAGAACGCTGACTTTATCCCAGTGGGGATGTGCTAGCAGGGACAGGTGCTGTCAAGGGTGAGTGAGCTGTGTGGCGCGTGCCGTTAGTCCCAGCACTCAGGAGAGAGCGGTAGGAGGATTGCTGTGAGTTCGAGGCCACTCTGTACACAGTGAAATTGGTCTGCTTGGGCTAGAGTGAAACCCTACCCTGAAAGGGGGGGGGGGGAAGAGTGTGTGAGCTTCCGGAGGGAGAAAGCACAAGACAGAATGACTTAGTGATAAGGGCCGGGCTAGGCAGATGTTGGGATTCTGCAGAGAGAAGAGGGAAGGGATGGGCCGAGACTGGGCTGGGGAGCTGGTGATCCTTAGACCTCGTTGCCACAACCCCTTCCTAGGTGTTCAGCGACATCGGTGCCATCCAGAGCCTGAAACGCCTGGTTTCCTACTCCACCAACGGCACCACGTCGGCGCTGGCGAAGCGCGCGCTGCGCCTGCTGGGCGAGGAGGTGCCGCGGCGCATCCTCCCCTGCGTGGCCAGCTGGAAGGAGGCCGAGGTCCAGACGTGGCTCCAGCAGATCGGCTTCTCCCAGTACTGCGAGAACTTCCGGGTAGAGCCTCTGGACGATCATCTCCCCCTAGACTGAGCGGGGGCGCATCCCGGAGGCCTCGTCCCTATCGCTGCTCGCACGCCCGCGGCGCGCCACGGGTGCCTTTCTGGGGTGGGAAACTGCGCTCAGCCACCCTTGGGGTCCCGTCGGCCTCCTCCATTGCCACCCCCAGTTTCCTCCCTTGCATGTTGCGCCGAGGGCGGAGAGCAGAGTTCCTCACACCTTGGTCCCTCCCCCAGGAGCAGCAGGTGGACGGTGACCTGCTTCTACGGCTCACCGAGGAAGAGCTTCAGATCGACCTGGGCATGAAATCGGGCATCACCCGCAAGAGGTACGGCGCCCCCCCCCCCCCCGGCCAGCCCCAGCCAAGTCTCATTGACATCTTTCCGTGGCCACCAGCCCATCTGAGTCAGAACCACAACTTCTCCTCTTTGGGGTGGGGGGGACAGGTTCTTTAGGGAGCTTACTGAGCTCAAGACCTTCGCCAACTATGCTACATGCGACCGCAGCAACCTGGCTGACTGGCTGGGCGGCCTGGACCCGCGCTTCCGCCAGTACACCTACGGCCTGGTCAGCTGTGGTCTGGACCGCTCCCTGCTGCACCGTGTGTCCGAGCAGCAACTGCTGGAGGACTGTGGCATCCGCCTGGGCGTGCACCGCACACGCATCATCTCTGCCGCCAGAGGTCAGCCCGATCACCTGCGACCCTCCCCTGCCCCCTCTCACCTCAGTCCCAGCCCAGGAAGGGTGAGGGGAGGCTGGAGTGGAGGCCCAGAGTCTCCCTAGTGTGTGACTTAGCAACCTCTGTGGGTCTGACTGGTCTCTGAGGATGTACAGGTGAGTCCCCTGTTTGACGTGGGTACCAAGGTGGGAGTAAAACAGGTATACAACCGAGCAGGAAGAATGCCGGGGACTCCTGTGGGAGCTCAGAGGAAGCGCTGCCTACCCTTTACCCAGCTCCAGACTTGGAGAGGAGGGGATCCCTGAGCAGGTAGTGAGGGCAGTATGGGCATGGGGGACAACAGGAAGGACAGCCCAGACAGAGGGCAGCTCCAGTAAGAGTAAAGAGAGGTAGGGCAGTACCTGGGTGCATACGTGGGACAGGCGTGGCTCACAGGGGGCTTATCGTGAGAGATAAGATAAGCCCCCACCCTTCTCAGTGGTGCCTAGGCCTCTAGCAATCCTGTCTATTGACTTGCTTCCATGTCAATAACTATATACAACAGACATTGTAACAAGTTAAAAAAAAATTTTTTTTGAGGTAGGGTTTCGCTGTAGCCCAGGCTGACCTGGAATTCACTATGTAGTCTCAGGGTGGCCTCGAACTCACAGTGATCCTCCTACCTCTGCCCCCCCACAAGTGCTGGCATCAAAGGCTTTTAAATATTTTATTTTTATTTCTTTGAGTGAGAGTGAGAGAGAGAGAGAGAGAATGGGCACACCGGGGCCTCTAGTCATTGCAAACGAACTCCTGATGCATGTGCCACCTTGTGCATCTATCTAGCTTACGTGGGTACTGGGGAATCGAACCTGGGTCCTTTGGTTTTGTAGGCAAGCGCCTTAAATGCTAAACCATCTCTCCAGCCCTATAATAAGTTTTTAAGATTTAATCTCATAGCTGACCATGGTGGCATATACCTGTAATCCTAGCACTGGAGAGAGAGGCAAAAGGATTGCCAAAATCTCAAAGCCAGCTTGGAGTATCCAGGCCATAAGGAATATGGGGCCAGCCTAAGTTACATAGTGAGACCCTGTCTCAAACAAAACATACACACACACACACACACACACACACACTAAATAAATAAATAAATAAACAGCTGGGCATGGTACTGCACACCTTTAATCCCAGCACTTGGAAGGTAGTGGTAGGAGGATCGCTGTGTTAGGGGTCAGCCTGAGACTAATTCCAGGTCAGCCTGGCTAGAGTGAGATCCTATCTCTATCTAAAAAAAAAAAAAAAAAAAAAGGAACTTGAAAAACATAAACATAGAAATGTCCAATTTAAGGTTTTTTTTTTAATTTTTTTTGTTGTTTATTTATTGATTTGAGAGCGACAGGCAGAGAGGAGGCAGAGAGAGAGAATGGGCATGCCAGGGCTTCCAGCCACTGCAAACAAACTCCAGACGCGTGCGCCCCCTTGTGCATCTGGCTAACGTGGGTCCTGGGGAATTGAGCCTCAAACCAGGGTCCTTAGGCTTCACAGGCAAGCGCTTAACCGCTCAGCCATCTCTCCAGCCCCAATTTAAGGTGTTTTGAAAAGCCTAATTTCCTTTTCAAGGGAGGTTCTCACCTAGGTTGACCTGGAATTCACTATGTAGTCTCAGGGTAGCCTCGAACTCACTGTGACCCACCTACCTCTGCCTCCCCTAACTGCTAGGATTAAAGGCATGTGCCACCACGCCCAGTGTAAGTTTTGATTTTAAAGATCATGAAACTGACATTTAAAGAATTGAATATCTTTTCCAAGGTTATTAAAGCCATTAGTTGACAACTGGGATTTGAGTCCATTTTTCTGCGCTATAAACAGACAAATGTTGTCTGTGGGTGTTAAGTATGAATATTATAAGAGGAACTCATCTATTTGTACTCCTTCATTCAGCAAGTACATACTAGGCACCTACATAGCACATAGCTTTGCCACCATCCTTTTGCTTCAAGCAAAGCAGGTCAACTTTTTATTCTTTTTACCTTAAGTTCCCAATAACAGCACAAGATTTCCTTGTTGTACTTTTAATTTTTTCCTATTTTTTAAGTATATTTTACGTATTTGAGAAAGAAAGAGATAGACAGAGAGAGAATGGGTGCACCAAGGCCTCCAGCCACCGAAAACAAACTCCAGACGCATGTGCCACCTTGTGCATCTGGCTTACGTGGGTACTGGGGAATCAAACTGGGATCCTTTGGTTTTGCAGGCAAATGCCTTAACCACTAAGCCATCTCTCCAGCCCTATAGTCTTTAGACTATTTTATTTATTTATTTGAGAGACAGACAGAAAAACAGTGAGTATGGGCATGCTAGGGTTTCCTGCCACTGCGAGATTTCATTTTTGTTTATTTGTTTTTGTTTTTCAAGGTAGGGTATTACTTTAGCCCAGGCTGACCTGGAATTCACTATGTAGTCTCAGGCTGGCCTTGAACTCACAGTGATCCTCCAACCAACCTTGGCCTCCCAAGTGCTGGAATTAAAGGCATACACCAGCACACCAGGCCCAATATTTCATTAAAAAAAAAAAAAAAAAACTGGAAAGGGGGCTGGAGAGATGGCTTAGCGGTTAAGGCACTTTCTGCAAAGCCAAAGGACTTCTGCTTGATTCCCCAGGACCCATGTAAGCCAGACGCACAAGGGGGCACATGCATCTGGAGTTCATTTGCAGTGGCTAGAAGCCCTGGCGTACCCATTCTCTCTCTCTCTCTGCCTCTTTCTCTCTCTCAAATAAATAAATAAAAATAAAATATTTTTTAAAAAAAACTGGAAAGAAGCCGGGCGTGGTGGCCCATGCCTTTAATCCCAGCGCTTGGGAGGCGGAAGTAGGAGTATCATTGTGAGTTCAAGGCCACCCTGAGACTACATAGTGAATTCCAGGACAGTGAGAGTGAGACCCTACCTTGAAAAACAAAACAAAACAAACAAACCAAAAAAAGTCCCAGGGGAAAAAAGCAATAGCTCCTCTGGAGAGTAAGCGTCATGAACAGTTTTGATTTTGTTGTTGCTGTTGTTTTTAAAATATTTAAGGGCTGGAGAGATTGCTTAGTGGTTAACGCACTTGCTTGCAGAGCCTAAGAACCCAGGTTTGATTCCCCAGTACATGTGTAAAGCCAGATGCACAAAGTGGCACATGTATCTGGCGTTCATTTGCAGCATCTTAGAGGCCCTGGTGCACCCATTCTCCCTTCTTCTCTCTCCCCTTGAAAATAAATTGTAAAAATTAATTAAATATTTATTTAACAGAGAGAGAGAGAGAGAGAATGGGCATGCCAGGGCCTCCTGCCACTGCAAACAAATTCTAGATGCATGAGCCACTTTGTGCATCTGGCTCTATGTGGGGAATTGGACCCGAGTTGGCAGGTGTTGTAGTCAGGTTCGCATTGCTGGCAGAAATCACCAACCAAGAGCAGCTTGTGGGGGAAAAAAACAAGGTTTATTTTGGCTTACAGGCTTGAGGGAAAGCTCCATGATGGCAGGAGGAAACAATGGCATGAGGAGAGAGTGGACATCACCTCCTTGTCAACATCAGGTGGACAACATCAGCAAGAGAGCAGTGCCAAACACTGGCAAGGGGAAGCTGGCTATAACACCCATAAGCCCACCCCCAACAATACACTGCCTCCAGGAGGTATTGATTCCCAAACCTCCATCAGCTGGGAACCTAGCATTCAGAACACCTAAGTTTATGGGGGACACCTGGATCAAACCACCACAGCAGGCTTTGCAAGCAAGAGCCGTAACTGCTGAGCCATGTCTCCAGTCCTGCTATTGTTTTAAAGTCTGTGGGTGTGTATATGTCTGTGCATGTATGATGTTGTGTGTTTGTGTATGTGAATACAGGCACACGTGTGCCATGGCATGCAGTGGAGGTTAGAGGACAACCTTGGGTGCTGGTTCTTGCATTTCAGCTTGTTTGAGGCAGAATCTCTCTCTCTCGCTCTGTTTTTTTTTTTTTTTTTTGGTTTTTCGAGGTAGAGTCTCACTTTGGTCCTGGTCCAGGCTGACCTGGAATTCACTATGTAGTCTCAGGGTGGCCTCGAACTCACGACGATCCTCCTACCTTGCCTCTGGAGTGCTGGGATCAAAGGCATGCTGAGGCAGGATCTCTTGTTGTCTAGTGCTGTGCACATGAGCATAGCTGGTCTTAGAGCTTCTGGGATTCTCCTATCTCTGCTTCTCCTCTTGCTTTAAGTACAGCGGCATTACAGACACTCATGTACTGTATCTGGCTTGATGTAGGTCCTAGGAATCTGAATTCAGGCTGTCACATCAAGCAGCAAGTGCTTTTACCCATTCAGCCATGTTCCCTCCTGTTTTTTTTTTTTTCACATTATTTATTATTTGTAAGCAGAGAGAGAAGAGAGACAGAGAGAATGGGTGTGCCAGGGCCTCCAGTCACTGCAAATGAACTCCAGACTCATGCACCACCGTAGTGCATCTGGCTTACATGAGTACTGGGGAATTGAACTCAGGTCATTAGGCTCTGCAGGCATATATATATATATATATAATTGGGGGGGGAGAGAGAGAATGTATGGGCACACCAGAGATTAAAGACGTGCACCACCATGCCCAGCGCAGGTACCACTTTGTGCCTCTGGCTTTACATGGGTACTGGAGAATCAAACCGGGGCTGGCAGGCATTGAAAGCACATGCCTTTAACCACTGAGCAATCTCCCTAGGCCTCCTGTCTCCACCTCCTCAGTGCTTCCCTATGAGTGCTGGGGATCTAAACTCAGGTCCTTATGTTTGTGAGGCAAGCACTTGACTGGCTGAGCCATCTCCTCAGCCCTTTTGTTTTGTTTTAGAGGGATGGTTACAAGGTTAGGGCTTCACTCTAGTCTAGGCTGATCTGGAGCTCACTCTGTAGCCCCAGGCTGGCCTCCAACTCATGGTGAGCCTCCCGTCTTAGCTTCCTGAGTGCTGGGATTTAACGCTTGCACCACTACGCCCTGCCTTCCTCAGCTCTTTTATTAATCTTTTTCTATTTATTTGTGCACACGAGAGAGAGAGAGAGAGAGAGAGAGAGAAAGAAAGCATTGGTGCACGAGGGCCTCTTGCCACTGCAAATGACTCCAAATGCATGAACGACTTTGTGCATCTGACTCTATGTGGGTACTGAGGAATCAAACCCAGGCAGGCAGGCTTTGCAAGCAAGCGCCTTTACTGCTGAGACATCTCTCAGCCCCTAATTTTTTTTTCATTTATTTGCATGTGTGTGTGTGTGTGTGTGTGTGCACGTGAACTGTGTATGTATGGGTTCACCAGAGTTTCTTGCCACTACAAATGAATGTCAGGATGCATGCACCACTTTTTTGGTCTGGCTTTACATGGGTGTAAGGGAATCAAACTCAGGCTGTTAGGCTTTGCAAGCAAATGCCTTTAACAATGGAGCCATCTCCCTAGCCCCTGTTTTGTTTTTTTGAGACAGGGTCTCTGTATAGCCCAAATTGGTCTCAAACTTGTGACCTTACTGCCTCGGCCCCCTGGGCACTGGGATTGTTTATAAGTATGCACTGCTACCCCAGCTTACCATTTTCCTCTATGTAATGCTGTGAAACAACCCCATATTACTATTTTCAGGACAATACTCAGTAAATTACATTACCTATCCAGTGGTTTATTGTAAGATAGGCTTTATGTAAGGTGATTAGGCCCAACTGTGGCCTAACATAAATGTTCTGAGCATATTTAAGGTAGGCTGGGCTAAACTAGAATGATCAGCAAATTAGATATACTAAATGCCTTTTTTTGTCTCATATACATAATATTTTGTTTATTTATTTGCAAGCAGAGATACAGACACACACACACATACACACACACACAGAGAGAGAGAGAGAGAGAGAATGATGTGCCAGGGCCTCTAGCCACTGCAAATGAATTCCAGACACATATGCCACCATGTGCATCTGGTTTACGTGGGTTCAGGGGAATCAAACCTGGGTCCTTAGATTTCTCAGACAAATACCTTAACTGCTAAGCCATCTCTCCAGCCCTAAAATATTTATTTATTTGCTAATAGAGAGAGATAGAAAGAAGAGAGACAGAGAGAATGGGTACACCAGGACTTCCAGTCGCTACAGATGAACTCCAGATGCATGTGCCGCTTTGTGCATCTGGCTTTACATGGGTACTGGGGAATTGAACTTGGGTCATTAGGCTTTGTAAGCAAGCGCCTTAACCACTGAGCCATCTCTCCAGTGCTCCCAAATGCATTTTAAAAACTTATTTGTTAAGCTGGGCATGGTGGTGCACACCTTTAATCCCAGCACTCCGGAGGCAGAAGTAGGAGGATTGCTGTGAGTTCAAAGCCACCCTGAGACTACATAGTGAATTCTAGGTCAGCCTGGACTAGAGCAAGACTGTACCTCGAAAAAAAAAAAAAAAGTATTTATTTATAAACAGAGAGAGGGAGAGAGAATGGGTGCATCGGGGCCTCTAGCTGCTGCAAACAAACTGCAGATATATGCACCACTTTGTGCATCTGGCTTTATGTGGGTACTGGGGAATTAAATCCAGGTCATTAGACTTTGCAGGCAAGAGCGTTAACCACTGAGCAATCTTTCATGGCAACCCCTCAATGCATTTTAAAATCTTGTTTATTTATTTAGTTAGTTTTGGCTTTTCAAGGTAGGGTCTCATTCTAGCTCAGGCTGACCTGGAATTCACTATGTAGTCTCAGGGTGGCCTTGAACTCACGGCAATCCTCCTACCTTTGCCTCCCGAATGCTAGAATTAAAGGCGTGCACCACCACGCCTGGCACTTAAATTTATTTATTTTAATCATCATTATTATTAACAACTTTTCTTTTCTTTTTTTTGTTTTTTCGAGGTAGGGTCTCACTGTGGCTCCGGCTGACCTGGAATTAACTATGTAGTCTCAGGGTGGCCTCAAATTCACAGCAATCCTCCTACCTCTGCCTCCCGAGTGCTGCGATTAAAGGTGTGCGCCACCACGCCTGGCTTTGTATTTTCAATTTATAATGGATTTATGAGGATGAGGATGTGGATGTTACACCATGCACAAGGACTTAGGTTCAATCCTCAACATAGCAAAAATAGAATATGAATGCAAGGTAGGCATTGAGGTGGAAATGAAGAAGGGGCGAGGGGAGGAGCTGGCTGGGCTGTTCGAAATGTCCGCTGTTCTGGAGAGAAAGCAAGGCTAGAGTTCATGTCAGTGTCCTTGAAACACAGTGCCTGTCTTCTGAAAGACTCACCAAATGATAGCTCCCTTCCCGTAGGCCCTCTCTGTCCCATCTCACTGATCCTTTCTGGAACAAGTCACCTTTCCCGGACTGGACTGAAAAGCCTGGGAGGACAGGGGGCTAAGTCCCCAAGAACGATGGGCAGGAGCTTCTCTCTCTCTCTCTCCCTCAGAAATGCTGCACTCCCCACTGCCCTGCGCTGGTGGCAAGCCCAGCGGGGACACCCCTGATGTGTTTATCAGCTACCGCAGGAACTCAGGCTCTCAGCTGGCCAGGTAAGGAGGGGTGAGTCGGTGGCCTGGGGCTCTGGGCAAGGCCGTGGCAGTAACATGGGAGCCCTGTGCAGCCTCCTGAAGGTACACCTGCAGCTGCACGGCTTCAGCGTCTTCATCGATGTGGAGAAGCTGGAAGCAGGCAAGTTTGAGGACAAGCTCATCCAGAGTGTCATAGGGGCCCGCAACTTCGTGCTCGTGCTCTCCGCAGGGGCCCTGGACAAGTGCATGCAGGACTATGACTGCAAGGACTGGGTGCACAAGGTAGGTGTGGCCTTGGCGTCTGCCGTGCTGCATGGGTCCTCCTCCCATCCCTTCTTTTCTTTTTCTTTTTTTTTGTTTTTTTTTCCGAAGCAGGGTCTCACTGTAGCCCAGGCTAACCTGGAATTCACTATGGAGTCTCAGGATGGCCTCGAACTCACAGTGATCCTCCTACCTCTGCCTCCCAAGTGCTGGGATTAAAGGTGTGCGCTTCGTTTTCTAAACACCCCAGCTACACTCTACTCCAGACCACCTCCTGGCCTAGCTGGAAGTCAGTAGACAGTGCTTTAGCAAGCCACTTGGACTCTCTGGCCCTGTTTTCCCATCTACAAAGTGAAGACAGCTTATCTGTCTTATTCACCATGTAGGACTGTTACGAGGAGTCAGAGAGAGAGACATAAACACGCTTGGAAAATAAGCTCTGGGAGCTGCGTGTGGTGGTACTCACCTGTACCCCAGCACTTGAAAGGCAGAGGCAGGAAGATCGCCACAAATCTAAGAACAGCCAAAGTGAATTTTCAGCGAACCAAGGCTACTGATCCAGACTGGGGTTGTTGGTTCAGGGGGAGTGGGAGAGACACCCACCTCTGTGCAAGACAGGAGCGTATAGTGACAGGCACAATAGAATCATGAGTAAGACCACAAAGCTGTAAACTTGAATTCTGGCCCTGGCCTTGGGCAAGTTGCTTAACCCCAAGGAACTTCACGTTTATTATTAGAAAGTAGGGCCAATCATAGGTGCTAACACCCTAGGATATTGTTGAGAGAATTAAGAGATAAATGGGCAAGTGTTTGGCACAATACTTGGCATACATAGTAACTTTTCAATAATGACAAATGTTATTTTACTTTTTAAATTTTGTTTTATTTTTATTTTATTTATGTTTTAAAATATCTTTTGTTGTTTATTTTTATTTATTTATTTGAGAGCGACACAGAGAGAAAGAGGCAGAGAGAGAGAGAGAGAGAGAGAGAGAGAGAGAGGAGAGAGAATGGGCGCGCCAGGGCCTCCAGCCACTACAAACGAACTCCAGACACATGCGCCCCCTTGTGCATCTGGCTAACGTGAGTCCTGGGGAATCTGAGCCTTGAACCGGGGTCCTTAGGCTTCACAGGCAAGCGTTTAACCACTAAGCCATCTCTCCAGCCCTAATTTTGTGTTATTTTGAGGTAGAGTCTCACTGTAGCCCAGGCTGACCTAGAACTTACTCTGTAGCCCAGGCTGGCTTGGAACTCGCAGCAATCCTCCTGTGTCAGTCTCCTACTAAGGTCTGCACCACCATGTGTTATTTTAACGTCATTATTATGACAACATCTATTCATTCGCCATTTTGTCTTCAGCTCGGCTCATGGCACATGCTTCTAGAAGGGATGGATGAATGATCCGTGACACCTCTTCAGATTATCATCCACACATGAGCCAACAGTTTAGTCTTAGTCATTTGAGATGAGGTTTTCTGGGCCAACAGGCTTTGCAAGCAAGCGCCTTTAACCTCTGAGTCATTTGCTCAACCCGAGATGAAGTTTTTATCTTCAGGTAGCCGAGGAGACAAGAGTTTTCCCACAATGAGCCAGAAGAGTGGTACATATCTATAGTCCCAGCTACTTAGGAGGCAAGAGGATCACTTGGGCCTCAAGAGTTGCCTGGAAACATAGCAAGAGGCCTTCTCTCTCTCTCTCTCTCTCTCTTTTTTTTTTGGTTTTTCAAGGTAGGGTCTCAATCTAGCTCAGGCTGACCTGGAATTCACCACTATGTAGTCTCAGGGTGGCCTTAAACTCATGGTGATCCTCCTACCTCTGCCTCCCAAGTGCTAGGATTAAAGGCATGCACCACCACACCCGGCCCTTCTTTTTTTATTTTGTAGTTATTTTATAGTTAGCCCAGACTGACCTAGAATTCATTATGTAGTCTCAGGGTAGCCTTGAACTCACTTCTGTTCTCCTACCTCTGCCTCCCAAATGCTACCACCATACCCAGCCCTTTTTATTCTTTTTAGCCAACTGGATGATCTTCAGTAGCCATCATCTCTTTTTCCTTTATATCTTCTTTTTCTTTTTTATATATATTTTTATTTATATTTATATTTAGAGGGAGAGACAGAGAGAAACAGAGAGAGACAGACAGAAACAGAGAGAGAATGGGTACGCCAGGAGAGAGAGACAGATAGTGAGAGAATGGGTGTGCCAGGGCCCCCAGCCATTGCAAACGAACTCCAGGTGCATGTGCCACCTTGTGCATCTGGCTTACGTGGGTCCTTTGGTTTGGCAGGCAAGTGCCTTGACAGCTAAACCATCTCCTCAGCCCTCGTCTTTTTCTTTTTGTGTCATGGTGCCAGGGGTTGAACCCAGGGCCTTGTGTATACTAGCCAAGCACTCCATCACTGAGCTATACCCCAGGCCTCTCCTATCTTTATTGGCCAGGCTGTGGATCTGTGTAATGAGCAGTTGTCTTGTCTGATCCTGGGTAATTCTGGATGAGGTGAGTATCTAAAAGTTCCTAAATCAGCGGCAGGTTCAGGATTCACACCCATGCACAGCAGGCCTGAGCCAAGAGGCAGCAGGGCTTGCATGACAGAGTCCTGGCTGCAAAGAGGGCCTTGTGGAGAAGCCCCTTCTCTTTCTGGCTTTCCTTCTCTTTTTTGTGTAAGACAGAGAGGCTCCAGAAGGCCAGTCTGGGTGGAAGCGTGAAGGTTCTCTCTCCAGGAAGGTGCCCTGCGACAGGGCGATGAGGAAGGAGCAGGCAGGTGGGCGGTGCAGCCCGCGCCTTGGATCCATCCCAAACACTCAGCCGTCCTCTGGTTGTTTTCAATGCCTAATTGCCTCTGGTTTTCATACTCCCTTCCCTGAAGCCACATTTGGTGGCTAATCAATATGGGAAACCACAAATGAACTGCACTTAAGAAAGCTCCATCCCTGTGGTTCCCTTTGAAAGGAAAAAAGAATTAAGATAAGCACTTACCAGAATACCATTAATAGCAAATAATACTCCCAGAACAGTCAGGTGATGTAGATTCTATCCTCTTCACTTTACAGAGAAAGTAAGAACCTATTTTTTTTTCTTTTATTTTATCGACACAGGGTCTTACTATGTATATAGTCCAGGCTGGCCCCAAACTTGCAATCCTCTGGCCTCAACGTCCCAAGCTGGGATTATAAACATGTACCACCATGCCCTATTGAACCTTTTATTATTATTATTATTATTATTATTATTATTATTTAGTTTTTCAAGGTAGGGTCTTGCTCTAGCCCAGGCTGACCTGGATTTCACTATGTAGTCTCAGGGTGGCCTCAAATTCATGACGATCCTCCTACCTCTGCCTCCCGAGTGCTGGGATTAAAGGTGTGTGCCATCATGCATGGCTGAACCTATTATTTCTTTAAGCATACACTATGTGCTAAGCGTCACTCTAATCATTTGCCATGGAATATTGTCATCATTCCATGCAATAATATTGTAAGGTCAGGACTGTCATTAACCCACAGAAATTTTGGGTCCATTATTTTTGCTTCAGGTCATAGAGCCTGTCAGAAATTCCATGTATTTACTTAGTTTAAATTTTTAAAAAATATTTTCTTCATTTATTTGCAAGCAAAGATAGAAGATGATAGCCAGCTAGCTAGATGGATAGACAGACTGTTCAATCGATCAAGCATGCCAGGGCCTCAAGCCGCTGCAAATGGGCTCCAGATGCATGCACCACTGTGCATCTTTCTTTACATAGGAACTGAGGAATCAAACCCAGGTCGTTAGGCTTTGCCGTCACGCGCCTTAACCACTGAGCCATCTCTTCAGTCCTGCTTACTTTTTTCATTGCTGTGATCAAATACCTGACAAGAAACTCCTGGTCAGGAGAAGGAGGAAGGCTACCTTTGGCTCCAGTTAAAGGGTTACAGCCCATCATAGCAAGGAAGGCCTAAAGGTGGAACCAGCACCTGTCAGTGGCATCAGGAGGCTGCTTGTTCACATTTCCATGGGCCAAAGAAAGTGGAATACTGCCACTCAGCTGGCTTCTTTCTCCCCGCCCCCTTTAAAAATATATTTAAAAATTTTTTTGTTTATTTTTATTTATTTATTTGAGAGTGACAGAGAGAGAGAGAGAGAGAGAAAGAGGAGAGAGAGAGAGAATGGGCATGCCAGGGCCTCCAGCCACTGCAAACGAACTCCAGACGCGTGCGCCCCCTTGTGCATCTGGCTAACATGGGTCCTGGGGAATTGAGCCTCGAACCGGGGTCCTTAGGCCTTCACAGGCAAGCACTTAACCACTAAGCCATCTCTCCAGCCCATAAAAAAGTATTTTATTATTTATCTGAGAGGGAGAGAGAAAGAGGGAGAGAAAGACAGAGTGAGAGAGAGAGAGAGAGAATGGGTACACTAGGGCCTCCAGCCACCACAAACAAACTCCAGACACATGCACTACATTTTGCATTTGGCTTACGTGGGTCCTGGGGAATTGAACCTGGGTCCTCAGGCTTCGCAGGCAAGCATCTTAACTGCTAAGCCATCTCTCCAGCCCTCTTTTTCCCTTTGGATTCAATCTAGGACCCCAGCCTATGGGATGACACTGTCTACATTCAGGGTGTGTCTTCCCTTACCCCATCAGTTAACCCTCCCTTGGAAACATTGTCACAGACATACCTGATGGTGTGCCTCCTCAATGCCCTAGGCATTTATTCATGCAATAAAAATCAAATTAAGCCCAGTGTGGTGGGTGCATGCCTTTAATCCCAGCACTCAGGAGGCAGAGGTAGGACGATCTCTGTGAGTTTGAAGTCAGTTTAAGATTACATAGTGAATTCCAAGTCAGCCTGGGCTAGAATGAGACCCTACCTCAAAAAATAAAATAAAATAAAATTAACCATCACACTTGATATAAGCCCAGTTCTGATCCTTTCAGAGTCAGCCCCTCGCTGCTTTGCTGTACTGCTTCATTTATTCATTCATTCATTCATCTGTGCACTCAGTGTTTGGCACAGGCTCAGAATGGGCAGAGCTTTGGAAAAGAGCCTAGAAATAAGGCGAATGAGAACCAGACATGATCCCTGTCCTTAGGTCACCTATGGCACTACAGAGAAGACAGACACGAAGCAAATAACCCATTAATTAGTTTGCAACTGTAGCACAGGCTACAGAGCCTGAGACAGTCTGTCATAGGAGCATGTGACTTGGACAGGGATGTGAAGGCAGTTTCCCTGGGAAAGGGCTGATTGAGCTGAGATTTTAAAATGTGAGTGGGGGTAGACGAAGGGGCACGGAAGCACGCTGTAGGCAGAAGAAACAGTGGTGCAAAAGCCCTGTGTAGGGAGACAAGATGGCCAATGGATGGGGCAGCAATGTCTCTGTTTGGGAGGACAGTGCAGGGGTGGAGTTTGAACAGTGATCTGGGCCAAGTACAGAGTTTTGCTGTCTACACTGAGAAACTTGGACTTTTTTTTTTTTTTTTGGTTTTTCGAGGTAGGGTCTCACTCTAGCCCAGGCTGACCTGGAATTCACTATGTAGTCTCAGGGTGGCCTTGAACTCACGGCAGTCCTCCTACCTCTGCCTCCCAAGTACTGGGATTAAAGGCGTGCGCCACCACGCCCGGCGAGAAACTTGGACTTTTTAAAGAGCCATATGGGACCTGAGAAATGGCTTAATGGTTAAAGCACTTGCCTATAAAGCCAAAGGATCCAGGTTTGATTCCCCAGGACACACGTAAGCCAGACGTACAAGGTGGTGCATGCATCTAGAGTTCGTTTACAATGGCTGGAAGCCCTGGCACGCCCATTCTCTCTCTCTCTCTGTCCCCTCAAATGAATAAATAAAATAAATAATGGGGTTAAAGAACCGTGTGAAGTCTTGGAGGGTTTTTAGTAGGAAGTGGCAGATTTTTGTTTTGCCAGAGGTTAGCTAGGTTGCAGCGTAACAGAGAACAAACCAACTAGAGGGGACAAGATGACAGACCCGTGTGTGTGTGTGTGGGTGGGTGGGTGGGGGGGGCAGTGTCAAGATAATGGGGGCTGGAGCAGGGCTGGTTGGGATGGTAGAGTTGAGAACTCAGGAAAGAGTCCCATGGGCAGGGCCACAGGGGCTCAGCCTGGATGCAGGGGTATCACGTTTCTTCCAACCCCAAATCATGTAAGGTTTTCCCTATCCACACCAACAACCACTTAGTTCTCTAGTGTCCATGACCAACAGGGTATCCCACAATTCAACTCAGTACTGTCAAGGCAGACATCACAAATCGAAGCACTCAGACCCCATAAGACTTCCCTCACTTGGGGCTCCAGTTCCCAGCCCTGGTCCCCAAGCTAACTTCTAACTTGGCCACGTATTCTACAGGTGCCATAGCCAAACCCCCCCCCCACTCCCAGGCTCATCAGAATGACTAGCAGAACTCAGAAGACCCCTCTACCATGGGAGGAGGGGCTATGATACAAAGCACAACAGGGGAATGGCCTAATGAAGCAGAAAAGTGGCAGGGGGCGGGCCGTCCATCTCTTTTCCCAGGCTCCACCTGTGGCTTCTTCACCAACCTAGAAGCTCTTCAGATGCCACTGTCGAGGGGGTTTTATGGAGGCTTTAGGACACAGGCATGACGGATGGAATCACTGGCCATTGGTGACTGAACTCTGTCTATAGTCTCTCCTCAGAAGCAGAGTGGGCCTGAAAGTCCAAAGCTTCATATCATGCTTAGACCTCTAGTGACAAGACCATATCCGGAAGCTCTCTAGACCGCTGCTCCACCATCCCACCTCTGGCTAGCAGTCATCTCAGTATTGTCAGACAGTCATCAATCAGGAGAACCCAGTGGGTTTAGGAGCTGTGTGCCTCCCCGTCCCAGGACAAAGACAAGAGCCTTTGATACTGTGAGGGGTGAGGGAGAAGTCAGGGAAACACCAGAACCAGTGGTTTGTCTCATGCTCAGCCTCAGGCTAGGGGTCCTCTACTCATCTAACCACAGGCTGCCTGTATGGGACAGGGTCTTCTGTTACTCAGATTCCTATCACTGAGACAAAATACCCAAGAAAGAGGGCCTGGCATGGTGGCACATGCTTTAATCCCATCCTTTAGGAGGAAGAGGTAGGAGGATTGCCTTGAATTTGAGGCCACCCTGAGACTACAGAGTGAGTTCCAGGTCAGCCTGGGCTACAGCAGGACCCTACCTCAACAAACAAACAAAAAAACACCCAAGAAATTCAAGTTAAAAGGAGGGAAGATGCTGGGGATGGTGGTTTATGTCTGTAATGCCAGCACTTGAGAGGGTGAGGCAGGAAGATCACCCATACATTTGAGGCCAACTGGGGATACATACTGAGTTCCAGCCTGGGCTACAGAGACCCTGCATCTAACAAACAGAAAGACAGAAAAGCAACAACAAAAAGGAGGTAAGAGCCAGGTAAGGTGGTGCCTGCCTTTAATTCCAGCACTTGGGAGGCAGAAGTAGGAAGATCACTGAGTTTGAGGCCAGCCTGGGACTATAGAGTGAAATCCAGATCAGCCTGAGATAGATTGAGACCCTACCTCGAACAAACTAAGAATAAAAAGGAAAGGAGGGCTGGAGATATGGCTTAGCGGTTAAGGCTCTTGCCTGTGAAGCCTAAGGACCCATGTTTGACTCCACAGCCCACATAAACCAGATGCACAAAGGTGAGGCAAGCACAAGGTTGTACATGCACACTAGGTGGGACAACCGTTTGGAGTTCTGCAGTGGCTGAGGCCCTGGCACACCAATTCACACACACACACACTCTCTCTCTCTAAAATAAATTTTTTTTAAAAATTAGCCAGGCATGGTGGCGCACACCTTTAATTCCAGCATTTGGGAGGCAGATGTGGGAATGTCACTGTGAGTTCAAGCCACCCTGTGACTACATAGTCAATTCCAGGTCAGCCTGGGCTAGAGCAAGACCCTACCTCAAAAAAAAAAAAAAAAAAAAAAAAAAAGAATGAGGGGCTGGATAGATGGCTCAGTGGTTAAGTTAATTGCCTGCAAAGTCAAAGGACCCAGATTCTATTCCTCAGAATCCATGTAAAGCCAGATGCACAAAGTGAAGCATGCATCTGGAGTTCACTTGCAGGGGCTAGATGCCCCAGTGCACCCATTCATTCTCTCTTTGTGCCAGGTGTGGTGGCACATACCTTTAATCCCAGCACTCGGGAAACAGTGAGTTCCAGGCCAGCCTGAGACTACATAGTGAATTCCAGGCCAGCCTGGGTTAGAGTAAGACCCTACCTCAAAGAAGCAAGAAGAGAATAAAACCAGGTCAGGCATGTCTTAAATCCCAGAGCTCAGGAGGCAAAGGTAGGAGGATCATTGTGAGTTCCAGGCCGGCCTAGGACTACAGAGTGAGTTCCAGGTCAGCCTGGGCTAGAGTGAGACCCTAGCTCAAGAAAAAGCAAGAATAAACTCATAACAGAATAAACTTCCACTTTCTTCATTCTCCAGGAGATTGTGACTGCTTTAAGCTGTGGCAAGAACATCGTGCCCATCATTGATGGCTTTGAGTGGCCTGATCCCCAGGCTCTACCTGAAGACATGCAGGCTGTGCTCACCTTCAATGGCATCAAGTGAGCACCAGGCCCCAGGGACAGAGCCAAGGGGGTGGGGAGTAGAGTGTATGTGTGTGTGTGCATATGCACACCACCCCTACAAGGAGCATGTGGACAGAACCAGCGAGCCATGGTTGGCAGGAGCCTGTGTTTCTCTGCTCAGCATGACCTAGTCTCTGTGCCCACAGGTGGTCCCATGAGTACCAGGAGGCCACCATCGAGAAGATCATCCGCTTCCTGCAGGGCCGCTCCTCTCAGGACTCATCTGCGGGTTCGGATACCAGTTTGGAGGGTGCTGCACCAATGGGCCTGCCTTAAACTGTGCCCAGTTCCCAAGTCCTGCTGTGACTCCCGATTTCCATCACTCACCGAGGGAACAGCTCCTCAAATTGACTTCCCAGGGTTGAGACAGGCTGGGCTCTTCTGAGGAAGCGGCTGTCTGTCCCCACCCTCAGCCTACTTCAGACACCCAGGAGGTGGAGAGGGCTCGCCTCCCTCAGATCCACCATCAAATTCGGTCTCCCACACCAAAGCCGAGAGAGCCGCACTTCTCCAGCCTCCTACCCCAGCAGCAGTCAGCTGGCAACCACTGGCAGGAATCAGGGCAATGTCCAGCTCCCTCTGCCTGGGCCCTGACATCTGAGCCAGGGCCCAGGAGGCAGCCAAGGATGAGAATCTCCCAGTGGCTGTCCTGATGCTTGGCTCACCCCTTCCTGCTGCCTTGTGGCCTTGCTCTGTAACCACTCAGTGCCCATCCCAGCCTCTCCTTGGGGCAGCCGTATTTGCCACATTGGGGATCAGGGTGGTGCGGTCTGCAGCTGTGGCCAGCTCTGCTGTACTTCTTGGTGCAGTGGGCAGGGCAGGTCATGTCTCAAAGCCCACTCTACCCTATACCATGGTGGACTCCTGCCCAGCCGGGCCCGGCTGATTTCCTCAGCTCCTCATCCACTTGGGGCTTGTCACCCATTTGCTCAGGGAAGAGGGGACCAGATAAACCCCCCCCCACCACCACCAGATAGCACCGAATAGCCTGCTCTGCAGGATGAAGCAAGATCCCTGGGGCCAAGGGTTATTTCCTCTGGCAGTTTCTCCCACGGCAGTGTACAATCGAATATGCTGGGGGCTGTGTCAGAATTCAGTGAGGGCGATCCTGAGAGGGCCTGAGAGTATGTACTTTCATAGATCTCCAGGCAAACTTAGGCCAAGTGATCAAGGGACACAAGTCACTCTTCAGTCTTTGCCATTTCCTAAACACTCCCCTCTCAGCCATCCAGTACCCAGTTCACAGAGAAGCCGAGGTCCCCATGTCATCGGTGGCAGCCCCAGAACCTACCGTCAGCCCTGCTGGCTCTCCCGAGAATCATCCTAGACAGGGCAGCTGCTTCTCCCTGGCCCCAAAGAAGCAAGCAGTGGGGGGATAGATCCTGGCCAAAACGCTAAGCCGGGGGCATACAGAAAACACAGGGTAGGACTGCCCCCCCCCTCCCGCCTCTCACTCCCTAGAAGAGAAAGGCAATTAAGTCTGCTCCCTCCAACAAGCCAGGCTCCAGCACAGGGTCAGCGGATGCCTTCTAGGGCCAGTGGGGTCATACCTTGAAGCTGGCTCAAATCTAGAAGGCCTCCCTGGAGCGGCCAAGTTACCTTAGTCTTGGTCCACATCATAAAAAAGGCCAAAAGGCTCTGCAGGATTCAGGTGCCTTCCTTCCACTGCCCTCCCCACCCAAGATGTCGTGGGTCCTGGCTGGACTCTGGCTGTGACTGCCCATGATCCTCCCTGTCCAGTGCTGGCCTCATGTTCCACCCTGGCTGTCAAAGCTGAGGTAGTCCGGTCCATGTCTTCAGTGACAACACAGAGTGTAACAAGTTCTCCCAGGGGAAGCTTTCTGGCTTTTTGTCCACCTCTCCCTGGCCCTGACTTCACCATGGACAGTACTCAAGAAGTTCTTGGTTTCTGTTTGGGACAAGCACCATTGCTGTCCACCTCCACTATTGACCTCTGCCTGCTCCCATCTTCCTGGGACATCAGAGCCCCCTGCAGACAGGGCAGCTGAAGTAACAAGCCCCCCGCCCCAGCCAGGCACTGTCCTGCATGGTGACAGACACTGCTCAGAATTTAGGAGTAACTAGCTCCCGGGCCTCGACTTCCACCAGACACAGCCCATGGGGGGGATCGTGCAGCAGGGCTCTCAAGTAGCCCTTCTGCTAGAGCCCGCTCTGACATGGGGCTGAGGAGTCAGGGTTTTCTGCCTGGCTGGGCTTTAGCTGTTGTACCCAGTCTGGGGCCGAGCCGGTGACCCCACCCCAGCCACCTGCTCTAGGGGCCACCAACTGTTCAAAGCCATTCAGAGGCCAACATCCAGCCACCATTTATTCATTATTTGGCCAGGCATCTCATTCTAGGGTATATGAGGCTGGAGGGACCTCAGAGCATCCTACCATAGGCAATCATGCTCCGTTTGTGCCTAACTAGGTGCTGTCCTCAGATTCGGACAGAATGAGGCGCTATCAGTCCAGCCCTCCTTAGCGGGGAATTGGCCAAAGTCACACAGCTATCCCGAGTAGAGCCTTTCTCTCAGCCTCACAGTAGTGGGGTCAGGGGAAGACTCTCCTTGCTGAGGCCTCCCAGCTATGGCAGTGAGGTGGGAGTCTGGAAACAACCACGCTACACTAC
Organism: Dipus sagitta; assembly: GCA_036346955.1. Classification (NCBI taxonomy): domain Eukaryota; kingdom Metazoa; phylum Chordata; class Mammalia; order Rodentia; family Dipodidae; genus Dipus; species Dipus sagitta. The sequence goes on from CM070778.1 coordinate 54,586,956, forward strand.
TTTAGCTCAGGCTATCTCACATTTTTCTGCATGGGCAGCCTGGGAGCTTCAACCCATGGCAGGCAGACAGGCAGGCCAAGCACAGGAAAACAGGTCTGCACAGCCCAATGCCTTTTCAGTCTGATTCAACTGCTTTATTGCGTCCATGGGCACTGCTGAGGTCATGGGTGGTCAGGCTGTGGTCAGGGGCTCATCCCAAACCACAAACAGCAGCTTCTCCCCCTAGAGGGAGCCACACCCCTCCCCACAAGGCTGGATGTAGTCAGATATTATAGTCATTAAGGGTGATTAGGGGCCATTGCATACAGCAGGGACCTAGTACCATGGTCTGTGCAATCTAGGCAGGAGGGAGAGATGCCAGTCCCATGCTTCTCCTGGTTCCTGGAGTGTCTTGAGTGATGGGTGGCGTTAAGCGTGAAGAGACCCCCTGCCTCAAATGGCTTCCTGTGGTCTGCATCACACTCTCCTAGGCAGAGAATAGCCCAGCTGGGACCAGGCGATGCCTAGCACTAGGTGGACCTCCTTGTGGGAGGTGAGTGGTGCTTGTGGAGGGGTGGCCGTGCTGCTGTGTGCCGGGCTCCAGGTGCAGCCAAGCAGTTGGTATGGGCCCATGGTTCCTCTTGCCCTCTAGCCTCCGATCCAGGCAGATCAGGGGCTCTGAGGAAAGTGCTGGAATTCAGGGTGAGGATTAACTCTTTCCAGTACCCTGTGAGGGATGAGAGAGAGTTCAGAGTTGATATGGAGAGCCCTCAGCCCTATTTGTAGAAGTGACCCAGGCCTAACGGGAGGGTGGTCCCAGGCATATCTCCCCACAAGCAGACAGGTGGAGGACAGCGCTTCAGTGGGTCAGACGAGCCCGTGACTCAGCCACAGGCAGCTGCAGAAGCCCCCTGCCCTTCCGGTTAACACAGGCCTGCCGCCACAGTCCCATCTGTAACATGGGAACAGAGGGGACTGAGGGAACCTGGGGGAGAGGACACAATCTTATCAAGTGGCAGCGCTAGCTTGATCTCTCCACCTTGCTCTGGAAGATCAGGCAGCCATCTGCAAAGGTGTGTGTGTGTGTGTGTGTGGGGGGTGGGGGGTCCCATGGGTCAGCTTTGGATGAGGCACCCAAAGAAGGGTTCTGGGAATGAACCCTCTAGGCAAACAAGGTCAGGACCCTCCATTACCCAATCAGAATGGCTGGGATGAAGAGGAGGCCAGCACCCAGGAGGAAGGGGAAACCCTTCATGAAGTTCAGAGTGGCTGGGTAGAGCGAGTTGAAGATGCCAGAGGCCAGCAGCATGGCCAGGGTATTCACACAGGCCACGGCAGAAAAGAGAGCACCTGCGAGGGAAGAAGAGAAACGCCAGGCTTCAGAGCTTGTTTTTCATGGCACTGGGGATTGAACCAAGGGCCTTATGCACGCTAGGCAGGCATCCTACCACTGAACTACATTCTCAAACCATTTATAACTTTTTCCTTTTTTTGGTGGTGGGGGGCAGGGGAGGGGGAGGCTTCAGTATTTGAAAGGCCCAGGGTCAAATTCAGACAGTACCACCTCACAGCTGTATGACCTTGGACAAGGGTTTTGACCTTTCTTAAGTTTCACCTCCTTCATCTGTGACCCTTACTATGTCAATTGTTGTGAGAAAGACTCAATGAAGTCATGCACAGAAAACAGCTGGCATAGAAGGGCTACTAAATTACTAAATAAATAGCTATTATTAAATTCACAAAGTTCATGTGGGAAAAAAAGTACATGTGATGTGTATTTTTTGTGTGTGTGCGGGGGGGGGGGGCTAAGATAGGATCTCCTGGGCTGGAGAGATGGTTTTTGCCTGCAAAGCCAAAAGCCTTTGGTTCGATTCTCCAGTACCCATGTAAGCCAGATGCACAAGTTGGCACATGCATCTGGAGTTCAATTGCAGTGGCTGGAGGCCCTGGTGCCCATTCTCTCTCTCTCTCTCTACTCTGCCTGTTTCCCTCTCTCAAATAAATAAATAAAAATAAAATATTTTTTTAAAAAAGATAGGATCTCCCTATATATCTCAGGCTGGCCTTGAACTTGTAATCCTCCTGTCTCTGCCTCCTGAATGCCAGGATTACAGATATGTGTCACAAGTCTGGCTATACATACCTTCTTTTCTAAAAATTTATTTATTTATTTATTTGAGGGGAGCAGATAGAAAGAGAATAGAAGCACCAGAGCCTCTAGCTGCTATAAATGAACTCCAGATGCATGTGCTACCTTGTGCATCTGGCTTTACGTGGGTACTGGGAAATTGAGCCTGGGTCCTTTGGCTTTGCAGGCAAGTGCCTTAACTGCTGAGCCATCTCTCCAGCTCCACACATCTTCTAGTGAAAGCTTTCTGGAAGTGGCTTCTTTAGGCTTCTCCTCTTTGGAAGCACTCGTAGTGCTCACTAAAGAAGGGCTTATCCTTGGTTGCTGCTGCTTCTGTGAAATAAGGATATTGGCTACTGCAGGGATTGTTGGCAACTTTAAACTCCCATGGACAGCACCTGTCGCAGGAGGGAGCTAGTGACACTGTTCTTTTCCCCGTTCCCTTTGACAGCTCTGTACACCATGAAAAGTACTGGAGAAAAAAAAAAGTCTGTTGAGCCAGGCATTTTGGCACAAGACTATGATCCCTGTACTCAGGAAGTTGAGGTTGGGGGATCATGAGTTCAAGACCAGCCTGGGCTCAATACTTAGCAAGACTCTGTCTCAAAACAAACAAGAGCATATGGACAAAATGAGTGAGTGATGCACCTGGGTTCAGGGACACCAGAGCTCAGGATGGGTGTATGGCACCAGGATCTGTCATCGTCAGATCCTCTTTCGGGGACAGATGTTTCCAGACTGGAGTTTAAGGCCCCAAAGTCCTGAGCAGCTGTTTGTTATAGTGTTCCTACAGGACGCAGCTTACGAAATGAACAGCAACCCAACGGACACTGAGATTCAACTGTCAGACTGCTAGAGTTGGAAAGGCCTGCAGGTATCAAGAGCAACCTTCTCATGACAGAAAAGGAAACTGAGGCCTGGGACAGAAGCAGGACTAGAACCCAGCTCCCAGGACTCAGTACTCTTACAAACAGACCTGGCTGTGCACTCCCAATCCACTATTTACTGAGTGACCTTGGGAAGAGTCCATTTAACCCTCTGGGCCCTTTCTTCATCTGTCAATAGGGGACACTGAAACCTATGACACAGATGTGTATTTCCTCTGAGCTTGAATACTCTGACCCTAGAAACCCTAGTATCATCACACCCACTTTACAGATGGGAAAACTGAGGTATGGAGAGACTGAATTTTTACTGTGGTTATCCAGAAAGGACTCCAATCATGCTGCTGACTGCAACCCCAACTCCATTCTGTGGTATGAAAATCCACAGCAGCATTCTCTGCCGGCCCCAGGCATGTGACAAGAACATCTGTCTTGGCCACTTACTCTAACGGGTGGCAGACAGGAGGGCAGCTGTCCTCACCTGAGCTGCCCGTCTGCTCACTCAAGCAATGCTGGACATAAGGAATAGATTTAGGCTGACCTTGACACTCACCTTGCTCCGACTTGCTCACCAGCTTGGAGAGCTTGGCCCGGATGACAGGTGTGGTGACTAATGACAGGAAAAGCAAGCCATACCCTGCGAAGAAAGAAACATCAGTCAGGAAAGTGGGGCCAGGGAGAGGGGTGTCCTTGAGAAGCAGTAGAGCTCTTAAACATGCCCCAGATGGGACTTCCATTAGACCCGGGAAGATCTCCCATGATGGTGAAGGGGAGAGACAGGAGGCAGCCTCCCCGCGGCTTGCTCCTTCATGAAATGGCCCAGAATTCCCCTGACTGCTCTGTCAGAATGCCTATAGTGGCTGCTGCAGGATTAGCCCCAGCTGACCTGTAATTCATTATATCGTCTCAGGGTAGCCTCGAACTCATGACGATCCTCCTACCTCCTGAGTGCTGGGATTAAAGGCGTGCACCACCTTTTATGTAGGTGCTGAGAACTGAACCTGGTTCATCAGGCTTTGCAAGCAAGTTCCTTTAAGTACTGAACCATCTCCTCAGTCCTAGGTATGGATTTTGAGAGGAGGGAAGCTCTACCTGGGTTATCAGGTTGAGCCCTAGATGCAATCACACATCATCTTGGAAGAGAGAGGTAGAGGAGAGAGGGAGCTCTGGTATAGGCAGAACAAAGGGGAAGAGAAGGCAACATGACCACAGAGCCAGGCGAGGCAGCCAGGAGCCAAGGAGGGCCACTAGAGTGGACGCTGTCAGAAGAAGGAAACAACTTCTCTCCTACAGCGTACACAGGAGCACAGCCCTGTGACACTCTGATTTCAGTCCAGTGATACTGATCTTGGACTTCTGGCCTCCAGAACTATGAGGAACATTTTCTAGAAATGGTAAAGTAACGAGTCTATGATCTTTGTTTACAGTCAAGATATCCTAACTTCCTGCATCCCAGCATGCTCTAGAGTTTTACCATATTAATTGGAATCTCCTCTGGTGTCACTCAGGAACCACCCTGTGATCTCATTTAGGGTTCTTAGCAACCCTTTAAAGATAATAGCTTCAAAATCCAGCCAAAAAGTATCTATGTCTACTGTAAACACAATGAAACATGACTCTTTTGAGAAGCTCACACCCATGCTCTATGGTATCTTACCATCTTCCAAGTGCCTTTTTTTCTTAACCTCTGTGCTTAAAATCTATATCCAAAAACCTCTGGGGGCTGGAAAGATGGCTTGGTGGTTAATGTGCTTGCCTGCAAACCCGAATGACCTGAGTTCAATTCCCCAGTACTCACATAAAGCCACACATGCGTATGGAGTTTGTTTGTAGTGACTAGAGGTCCTGACATGTCCATTCTATCTCTGTCTCTTTTCTGTTTCTCTCTCTGCTTGCAAATAAAGTAAAATTAAAAAGCTGAGGCAGTAGGATCACTGTGAGTTTGAAGCCAGACTGGGCTACACAGTGAATTCCGGGTCAGCCAGGGCTAGAGTGAGACCCTGCCTTAAGAAAAATAAAAACCAGGGCTGGAGAAGATGGCTTAGTGGTTAAGGCACTTGCTGTGAAGCCTGAGGACCCAGGTTCAAACCCCCAGTACCCATGTAAGCCAGATGCACAAGGTGGTACATGCGTCTGGAGTTTGAGTGCAGTGGCTGGAGGCCCTGGTGCACCTATTCTTTCTTTCTGCCTCTCTCTCAAATAAAATATGTTTAGAGCCGGGCGTGGTGGCGCACGCCTTTAATCCCAGCACTCGAGAGGCAGAGGTAGGAGGATCGCCGTGAGTTCGAGCGCACCTTGAGACTACACAGTGAATTCCAAGTCAGCCTTGGCCAGAGTGAGACTCTACCTCGAAAAAAAAAAAATAATAAGGGAACTCTTCAGGCTGTTGTGAAGCTATACCTCTGCCCTGCTACTGCTGACGCGTCCCTTTCAGAAAGCTGATTTCTTCATTCTGTAGCCAGCTGCCCTTCGGTGGGGGTGGGGGTGGGGGAGGTGTAGGGACATCAGCAGCAGTAGCAGCTGGAAAAAGACCAGAGAGGTAGGAGGATCGCCATGAATTTGAGGACACCCTGAGACTATACAGTTAATTCCGGGTCAGCCTGGGCCAGAGCGAGACCCTACCTCAAAAACCAAAAAAAAAAAAAAAAAAAAAAAGGAAAGTAACTGGAAGAGAGGAATTGAGCAAAAAGGACTTTCATGTCTGTGCTCAGAGAAGACTGGCTTTTAAAAAAATATTCAAAGAAGGCAAGGTGTGGTTTCTAATTTCTGTCATTGTAGCAGTTGGGAGGCAAAGGCAGGAAGATCAAGAGTTAGTCATCCCTGGCTACACAGTGAATTCCCACCCAACATCAGCTGACCTAAAAAAAAAAAAAAAAAAAAAAGGGCTGGAGAGATGGCTTAAGGTTAAGCGCTTGTGGTTCCAGGCGCAATTCCCCAGGACCCATGTTAGCCAGATGATGCACAAGGGGACGCACACATCTGGAGTTCATTTACAGAGGCTGGAAGCTCTGGCGCACCCATTCTCTCTCTCTCTGCCTCCTCCTCTCTGTTGCTCTCAAATAAATAAATGGACAAAACAAAAACAAAAACAAAAACAAAACAAAAAACACCAGCAGGGCGTTTTGGTGCATGCCTTTAATCCCAGCACTGGGGAGGCAGAAGTAGGAGGATCACTGTGAGTTTTTCCAGACCACTCTGAGACCACATTGTGAATTCCAGGTCAGCCTGAGCTACAGTGAGACCCTGCCTCCAAAAACAAAAAAACAAACAAAAAACTAATAATAATAACTCAAAGAAGCTAACCGAGATCTTTGAGTGAGGTCCTACGATTCTTATCGGAGAACTGAGGATCAAGTCACTAATGGTGTGGACTTTGTTTAAGAACACCACAAGTAAGCTATGGGAGGCCAAGGGGTGAAGCAATTAGCGCATGAACCATGGCTTTTTGTCTTTTGCTCTACATTACTAACAGTATTTATGGTTGATAACAATCATTAAGTACTTTGCCTATTGAAGCTCTGTTTTCCATATACCAAGCATGGCATTTTTCTGGGGTTTCTTAGCTGTCATTTGTGTGGGCTAGAGGCATAACTTTGTCAAGTTGGTACAGGCTTGGCCATTTGGAGGCAATCAGTGGTGCCCCCCCCCCCTAGTTTTCACCCAGCTATCCCTAGGGACTAGCTGTCCCTCAGCGCATACACACTTTACCTGTGAACATGAGGGGTGTAATGGTAGCAAACGCAAAGACCACCATGGCCAGGATGTTGAAGGCCAGGCCAATCTCAGCTACCCAGGCGTCAGCCAGACAGAACTGCAAAAGCCGCAGGCCCAGCAGGCTGGTGAGGTAGGAGAGGTGTTGAGCCGCGGAGCCATAGCCGATCAGCCTGGAGTCCCAACAGAGAGGCTCGCTCAGTTCATAGAGTGTAAAGATGTCTTGAGCCCCAAAGTGCACAGTGACCACCACGAAGATGGCCAGTGAGTACAGGGCTAAATGCTTCCTGGACTTTTCTGGGGCCGGGGCCACATATAGCTGGACAATGGATCGGTGGTGACTGAGCGTGAAGAGCCGGGTGGACTTTGGCTCCTTGACTGTCTCACCAAAACAGAATGCTGCATAGAGAGTCACGACGATCAGCAAGGCCAAGGCCAGCCAGAAAGGGTTGGCATAACCTTGGATTCGGAGCCAGTGACCTCCAAGGAGGCTCGCCAGCATCCCCGCCACACCAATGCAAGCTTCCAGCAGGGCCATTCTGAAAGCGCGGCGTCTCTTAGAGCTGACATCGGCCACAGAGGCAAAGCTGGCAGCCAGGAGGCCATTGAAGTCTCCCAGAAGGGCACAAAGCACGCGGCCCAGGACGAAGAAGCCGACGTGGAGCTGCAGCTGCACCACAAAGATGGACACTACGGCCTGGAGCAGCAGACCAAGCGAGGCTAGCACCAGCAGCGGGCGGCGGCCCACACGGTCACTCCAGGCTCCCAGCAGGGTGGACCAAAAGAGCCCCACCAGGAAGCCGCCTAAGTTCATGTAGAGGGTCCAATGGGAGGTCAGGGTCTCCACTTTCTGTTGGGACACAATCACCGGGGTTCAGATCCTCAGGCTGCTCCCCATCACCACGCTGGCAGATACAGGGTTGAGGCCTTCTTTGGAGACCTAAGCCTCAGACTTTACATACACCTCTCAACAATAGGCAGTAGAGGGGAAGGTAGGAAACGCACCGAGGCCTAGTTCTCCCTGTCGTCCCTTCCGCAGTGCTTCCCGCCGGCGCCGCCCCAGCAGCATTCTACAGCAGCCTCTCTTTACTCCGGCCATTTGGGGTCTCCCTCCCACCGCCCCTACTCTTGCAGGCCCCGCCCCACGGCGGCTCCACTCTCTCAAGCCCCGCCTACCATTCCATATGCATCCTGGGCTGCCCCCACCTTCCCCATGCCCCGCCCATCATTCCCTATTCGCCCCCCTCGGCTGCCCCCACCTTTCCCAAGCCCCGCCCATCACTCCCTATTCGCCCCCCTCGGCTGCCCCCACCTTCCCCCAAGCCACGCCCATCACTCCCTATTCGCCCCCCTCAGCTGCCCCCACCTTCCCCAAGCCACGCCCATCATTCCCTATTCGTCCCCCCCTCGGCTGCCCCCACCTTTCCCAAGCCCCGCCCATCATTCCCTGTTCGTCCCCCCCCTCGGCTGCCCCCACCTTTCCCAAGCTACGCCCATCATCCCCTATTCGCCCCCCTCGGCTGCCCCCACCTTTCCCAAGCCCCGACCATCATTCCCTATTCGCCCCCCTCGGCTGCCCCCACCTTTCCCAAGCCCCGCCCATCATTCACTATTCGCCCCCCTCGGCTGCCCCCACCTTTCCAAAGCTCCGCCCATCACCATCATTCCCTACTCGCCCCTCTCGGCTGCCCCCACCTTTCCCAAGCTCCGCCCATCATTCCCTATTCGTTCCCCTCGGCTGCCCCCACCTTTCCCAAGCCCCGCCCATCACTCCCTATTCGTCTCCCCTCGGCTGCCCCCACCTTTCCCAAGCCCCGCCCATCATTCCCTATTCGTGTCCCCTCCCCCCCCCCCCCCCCCCGCTGACCCCGTCTTTCTCAAGCCCCGCTCACCATTCCATATGCATCCCCCCTCTGCTGCCCCCCCTTGCGCAGGCCCCGCCCCCTAACGCGCTCCACGCTCCCGGCGCACAGCCCGCGGCATCCCAGCTACCATCTTGGTGGGGTCCGTGCTGTGGTTGCCGCAGTTTCCCCGGTCGCGGGTGCCATTGTACCCGAGCTCCGTGCTGAATCGGTGCCACAGGTACTGCGTGGTGAGCGGTCCCTGCAGGACCAGGGCAAAGTTAGCCAGGAAGACGACCGGCTCGACGGGGCCGCGGAACAGCACGGCCGCCGCGGGCCGGCTGCGGGGCTCGCCCGGGGGGCTCGCGGGGGCCTCCATGCGCGTGTGCGCGCGGCGGGGCTGGAGCGCGGCTGGCCGGCTCGCTCGCTGGCGGAACGGCGGGAGGCCCGGGCCTGCGCGCTCTGGGCCTGCGTCCTCCCCTGGCGTCCCTTCTTAAAGGCTGCAGGGGCGGGGCGGGGCGGGAGGCCTCAGTGTCCAAACTCTGGGCTCGCGTGCTCCCGGCTGGGTGTAGCCGGGTTGGGGTCCTCGCAGTCCAGGCACGCAGAGTGACCTCACCTGACAGAGATCCCGCCCTGCAGCCCATCCTCCTGGGCCCAGAAACACTCAAAACAGCAAGATTGATGTCAATAATTAACATTGATTGAACATTTACTGTGTGCTGGACCCAACATTAAACTCTGAGCGTATTAATGTCCCGATGGATCTGTTAGGTCGCCGTTAACGATCCGTGCCTACAGGCACTCAGGGCTAGAACACATGACCCAGTGCCTGCGGCTGATATCCCGCAGCACTTGCACAGGGCCGGTTCAGAGCCCAGGCATGTAGTCTGAGCGTGACCGACAGGGCTGGAGGACCACGGCTTTTTCACCTCGCCTGAGGAAAACCTGCCTCTAAGATGTGTTGGGAGAGATTCTGGTCTGGTACATTGAAAGTGCTGCTACTCTTGGTTGGTTTTGGTTTTTTTTGAGGTAGGAGTTCACTCTGACCTAGAATTCACTCTGTAGTCCCAGGCTGGTCTTGAACTCATGATGATCCTCCTACGTCTGCTTTCTGAGTGCTGGGATTAAAGATGTGGGCCACCATGCCCGGTTCAAAGTGCCATTATTCATTCATTCATTCATTCATTCATTCATTTGAAAGCAGAGAGAACAAGAGAGAGAAAGAAAATGGGTGCACAAGGGCCTTTAGCCACTGCAAACAAACTACGGATGCATGCACCATTTTGTTTATCTGGCTTTACGTGGGTACTGGGGAATCAGACTCAGGTCGTTAGGCACTGAAGGCAAGTCCTTAACCACTGAGTCATCTCTCTAGCCCCAGGGCTGCTGTTCTTAATAGATAACAGCTATTGTTGGGCTGGAGAGATGGCTTACGGGTTAAGGCATTTGCCTGCAAAACCAAAGGATCCCCGTTCCACTCTCCAGGACCCATGTAAGCCAGATGCAGAAGGTGGCACATGCATCTGGAATTCGTTTGCAGTGGCTGGAGGCCTCTCTCTCTCTCTCTCTCTCAAAAAAAAAAAAAAAAAAAAAAAAAAAGGCCTGGTAAATCCCAGCACTCGGGAGGCAGAGGTAGGAGGATCACTGTGAGTTCAAAGCCACCCTGAGACTACATGGTGAATTTCAGGTCAGCCTGAGCTAGAGTGAGACCCTACCTTGAAAAACCAAATAATAATAATAATAATAATAATAATAATGAAAATAGAAAAAAATAGATAACAGTTATAGTTAATCACTAATAGGTTGTCCCTTTCTCCACTCCTGCCCTAGGAATCTGTCCTGCTAACTAGTGCTTTCGCGGGCTGGGGTATGACTGCAGTTATCCTAGAAAAGCAGAGTGGGAGAAGGTGAGGGGAAGACCGTTGAGGCCACTGGGTGTGTTCTTGGGTGATGCCTCTATAGGAGCTGGACCGAAAGGCACTCATCTAATCTTTTGTTGTTGTTGTTGTTGTTGTTGTTGTTTTTCGAGGTAGGGTCTCATTTTGGTCCAGACTGATCTGGAATTAACTATGTAGTCTCAGGGTGGCCTCAAACTCATGGCGATCCTCCTACCTCGCCTCCTGCATGCTGGGATTAAAGGTGTGTGCCACCATGCCTAGCTTTCTCTTCTTTTTTTAATTTTATTTTATTTTTAAATATATTTTATTTATTTATTAGAGAGAGAGAGAGAGAGAGAGAGAGAGAGAGAGAGAATGGGTGCACCAGGGCCTCCAGCCACTGCAAACCAAAACTCCAGATGCATGTGCCCCCTTGTGCATCTGGCTTACATGGGTCCTGGATAGTTGAACCAGGTTCCTTTGTCTTTGCAGGCAAATGCCTTAACCGGTAAGCCATCTCTCCAGCCCTCTCTTCTTTAAAAAACAAATTTTTTTTGTTATTTTTATTTATTTATTTGAGAGTGACAGACACAGAGAGAGAAAGAGGCAGATAGAGAGAGAGAGAGAATGGGCGCACCAGGACCTCCAGCCACTGCAAACGAACTCCAGACGCATGTGCCCCCTTGTGCATCTGGCTAACTTGGGTCCTGGGGAATTGAGCGTCAAACCGGGGTCCTTAGGCTTCACAGCAAGCGCTTAACCGCTAAGCCACCTCTCCAGCCCCCATTTTTTTTTTTTTTTTAATAGTGTCTCGCTATAGCCCAGGCTGACCTGGAATTCACTATGTAGTCTCAGCCTGGCCTCAAACTCACATCAGTCCTCCTATCTATGCCTTCCAAGTGCTGGGATTAAAGGTGTGTGCCACCATGCCTGGCTCCACTTCCTCTTCTGAATGGCACCTACCTTCTGTCTGTCTGGGCCTCTGTTAAAGTACCTGCCTTACTCCTGGATCACTTTTTGTGTGTGGGGGGGTGGGGCGGGGGGGGGGGCGATGGATGCACCAGGGCCTCTTGCTGCTGCAAACAAACTCCAGATGAATGCACCATGTTGTAGCCCTAGCTTTACGTTGTTACTGGGGAATGGAACCCAGATGGCACGCTTTGCAAGCAAGCACCTTTAGCCGCTGAGCCACCTCCCAGCCCCGGATGACATGTTCATTCCTTCACTGTATCTGTATTGATTGAGTGCTTTTATGCAGGCTCTCTAATGGGAACACAACAGTACAGGAAGTAGACAAAGTCCTCAGCAGGCTTAGTAGTTTCTAGAATGTGGGGAGAGACCATCAGACTCCAACTAATGGATGTAGAATTCTGACCGTGGCACAAATTTTAAAGGAGAGGAATCGGGTGCTCATACTCTGGGACTCTGGGAGCAGAATCAGCACAGGCAATCCTGAGAGCTAACAGACCCACAAGCCTGATTCTCAGGATGGAAGGTGATTCCATTTCTTCATGGGCATGTTGGGGCTTAGTGACTATCCTCCTCTCTTCCAAGCCAGAAAGAGTCCTGGAAGCTCTGAAGAAGTGGGTGCCGGGCTAGAGAGATGGCTTAGTGGTTAAGCGCTTGTCTGTGAAGCCTAAGGACCCCGGTTCAAGGCTCGATTCCCTAGGACCCACGTTAGCCAGATGCACAAGAGGGCTCATGCGTCTGGAGTTCGTTTGCAGTGGCTGGAGGCTCTGGCGTGTGCGCACTTGTTCTCTCTTTCTCTCTCTCTCTCTCTGTTGCTCTCAAATAAGTAAATAAGTAAAACAAAAAATAAAAAAGAAGTGGGGATGCCAACTGGGCACTCCTGCCCATTCCTCCTTGGACTTCTGGTTATAGACAATTTTATTTTACCATTCAGGTCTCTGGGTACACACACACACACACACACACACACACCCTGCACAGAGCCTGGCCCAGTTAGGTCAGGGCACTGAGGGTGCCGGTTAAAACCTTAGAATTATATTCTAGATAAAGAACTAAGACCTGGAGAGGCCAAGGTCCCTCAGCTAAGAGTGGCGCAGGGCGTGGCTCAGTCTCCCATGTCTACTTCTGGTTCGTTAACACAGCTAGGCTGGGGTCACTGCTCTGGTCAGCCCATCCAGTGGTTTCCATTTCATTTATGAAAAGCAAGTCACTCACAGGCCACTTCCACCCTCTCCCCTGCCCCACCCACCTCACTCCCTGCACTCCGGTTCTCTCACGACCCGTCCAATTTGCCTAGCCACCTCCTGCCTTGGAGTGTTTACACCTGTCATTTTCTCCAACGGGAACGCTCTTCTCCCAGATAACCCACAGGACTGACTGTCCCACCTTTCTCAGGCCTCTGCTAAAAATGTCACCTGACCCTCCAATTTATAGTAGCAACTCCTTTCCATGTCCCGTCACTCCCTAACTTCTTTTTCCATCGCCTTCAGGATTTGTAGGCCTGTCTGGTTTCTAAGTTTGTTGTCTGCCTCTTTTTCCTGGAAGTTAGGGTAGTAGTTATAGTAGTATCTTCAAGACTATATCTCCAGCAGCCAGAATAGTGTCTCCCATATGGCAGACAATTCAAGACAGTTGAATGAATCAATGAACTCCTCTCAGTGTCAACTCTTCCCAGCTAGAGCCCCAGAGCCGGAGCGGAGGCCTGTCAGTGTGGAACTGCACATGGGAGAGCAGAGTCACAGGGTCTGTATGTAGAAGGAAGCTGAAAAATCAGATCCTTGCCTAGTGACACTTGAGTGACAGCGAAACTGAGGACCAAAGGAGGAGGGAGAACCAAAAGATCCTGCCACCAGGCGTGATGGCGCACACCTTTAATCCCAACACTTGGGAGGCAGAGGTAGGTGGATTGCCGTGAGTTCAAGGCCACCCTGAGACCACATAGTTAATTTCAGGTCAGCCTGGCCAGAATGAGACCCTACTTCGAAAAACCAAAATAAATAAATAAATAAGATTAAAAAATGAAAAAAGATCCTGCCTTTCAAATCCTTATGATGATGAAGATGCAGTCACACAGAGAGAAAAATGTTCCTTTGAAAATGACAAAGGTTAGTGTTTTAACTTTCTGTGATAGCAGCCTTAAGATTTCTCTCCATCCAACGACTGAATAAATACTAAGCCCTGAGAAGTCATTGCACAGAACCACATGTATGCGTGTGCACACGCAGGAGCTCTCCTTTAATATCTGTACCAGAAAGGAAGCCACAGCTTTTGCTTTTATTTATTTATTTGTTAATATATTTTATTTTATTGACAAAGGCAGACACAGAGAGAGAGAGAATGGGTGTGCTAGGCATTCAGCCGCTGCAAACGAACTCCAGATGCATATGTCACCTTGTGCATCTGGCTTATGTGGGTCCTGGGGAATTGAACCTGGGTCCTTTGGCTTTCCAGGAAAGCACCTTAACTACTAAGCCATCCCTTCAGTCTCTTATTTATTTAATTAATTAATTTATTTTGGTTTTTTGAGGTAAGGTTTCACTCTAGTCCTGGAGTTCACTATGTAGTCTCAGGGTAGCCTTGAACTCATGGCGATCCTCCTACCTCTGCCTCCCAAGTGCTGGGATTCAATGCATGCACCCCCACACCCAGGTCTATTTATTTTATTTATTCATTTATTTCTTGATTTTTTTAATGTTTTTTTTTCTGATTTTTTATTTATTAGAGACAGAGAGAAGGACAGAGAGAGAGAGAATGGGCATGCCAGGGCCTCTAGCCACTGCAAATGAACTCTAGATGCATGTGCACCATGTGCATCTGGCTTACGTGGACCTGGAGAATCAAACCTGGGTCCTTAGGCTTCACAGGTAAGTGCCTTAACCACTAAGCTATCTCTCCTGCCCTATTTCTTGGTTTTTGGAGGTATGTTCTCATTCTAGCCCAAGCTGACCTGGAATTCACTATGTAGTCCCAGGGTGGCCTCAAACTCATAGTGATCCCCCTACCTCAGCCTCCCTAGTGCTGGGATCAAAGGTGTGTGCCACCGTGCCTGGCCTTTTTATTTTATTTTATTTTTAAAATTTTTTAGGTAGGATCTCATTTTGGCCTAGGCTGACCTGGAATTTACTATATAGTCTCAGGGTGGCCTTGAACTGATGGTGATCCTCCCACCTCTGCCTCTGAATGCTGAGATCAAAGGCATATGCCACCATCACAAGGCTGAGGTAGGATTACTGTGAATTCAAGGAAAGCCTGAGACTACACAGTGAATTCCAGGTCAGCCTGAGCTAGAGCTGAGAGACCTTACCTTGAAACACCCCCTCCCTCAGAAGATTGTATTTAGCGCTAGGGAGATGGATCAGTGGTTACAGGTGTTTGCTTGCAAGCCTGATGGCCTGGGTTCAATTTCTTCCATAACTGTGCCTGGTCTGGAAGTTCATCTCAGTGAATCTGAAGCTGTCTGCTAAAATGGGTATTGAGTTCATATTCAGTGGCAGTAGACCCTGGTATGCCTATACTTGCTCTCTTTCTGTCTGCCTCTCTCAACTAAATGAAAAAAAAAATTGCACCTATTTGAAGGTATGTGTGTGTGGGGGGGGTGGCGTTTATTGCCACTGCAAATGGAACACCAGACACTTGCACCACTCTCTCAGGCTTTATGTGGGTGGCTAGGAAATCAAACCCGGGCCTCCAGGCTTTGCAAGCAAGCACCTTTAATTGCTGAGCCATCTCCCCAGCCCCAGTCTTTTTTTTTCTATTTTTTAAAAAAATTATTTATTTATTTTTATTTTAAACAACTAGCATGATTATAAAAAATATCCCATGGTATTGCTCTCCCTCTCCCCACTTTCCCCTTTGAAACTCCATTCTCCATCTTATCCCCTCCCCTTCTTAATCAGTCTCTTTTTTATTTTGGTGTCATGATCTTTTCCTCCTATTATGATGGTCTTGTGTAGGTAGTGTCAGGCACTGTGAGGTCATGGATATCCAGGCCATTTTGTGTCTGGAGGAGCACGTTGTAAGGAGTCCTACCCTTCCTTTGGCCCTAACAATCTTTCTGCCACCTCTTCCACAATAGACCCTGAGCCTTGGAAGGTGTGATAGAGATATTGTAGTACTGAGCACTCCTGTCACTTCTTTCCAGCACCATGATGCCTTCTGAGTCATCCCAAGGTCACTGCCATCTGAAAAGAGAAGATTCTCTACCAAAAGTGAGAGTAGCATATAAGGGTATGAACATTAAGAGAAATGCTTATTGGGCAATTTCATAAGCATAGCCAGACAGCAGCAGATGTTAGTTACACCCCTAGGGTTCGTGACTAGCCCTGTTTTAAGTTTTCAGTATCAGGGACGTATTCCCTCCCATGAAGCAGGCCTCCAGTCCAATTAGATGGCAATTGGTTTCCACCATGACAGACATGCCACTATTGCACCCGTTGGCTCATTTGGCCTGGCTGGCCAAACCGAAGGCTTGCAGTATCCACTGTTGAGTATCTTCACTGGTGATTTCTCTCTCTCCCATTCAACTGCATGCAGAATGGCTTCTTCCAGCTTTCTGTCAGCTGGTCTATGTGGAGGAGGTTATCAGCTCAGTTCCAGCAGGTCTTCTCAGTGGCCTTGTAGCCCAAGTATGTGGAGTCTTCAGCAATAGGATCTTGTCATCTATTCCTGGTGGGAAACCAAGGGCCTCAGCAATGGCCTTTAACATTTTGGGGGCATCAGGGACCTCCCTGGCCAACAACTCACTGGAAGATATCCCATCCCTGGCACTGAAAATTTTCTAGCAACAATCTATGGCCCCTGAGTACTCCATTGTCCAAAAAAGTAGGTTTCCATATGATTTATTTATATCCTCTTAGATTTTGATTAGCCCTCCCTCCACCTATCCTTTACTCAATTTTTTTTTTTTTTTTTTTTGGTTTTTGTTTTGGAGTAGTACTGAAGATTGAACCTGGAGCCTCATACATTCTAGCAAAGGCTCTACTATTGAGTTCCATCTCTAGCTCTAATATGTATGATTTGTTTTTTTGAGGTAGAGTCTCACTCTAGCTCAGGCTGACCTGGAATTCACTATGTACTCTCAGGGTGGCCTCAGAACTCATGGCAATCCTCCTACCTCTGCCTCCTGAGTGCTGGGATTAAAGGCATGTGCCACCACGTCCAGCTTCCTAGACCTAATTTTATTTTATTGTGTGTGTGTGTGTGTCTGTGTGTTTGAGACAGGGTCTCATGTAGCCCAAGCTGGCCTCAAACTAGCTATGTAGCCAAGGATGACTTTGAAGTCCTGATCCTCCTGCCTCTATTTCCAGAACACTGGGATTACAGTTGTGTGCCACCAGGCCCAGTTTATGTAGTGCAACTGAACTACATCCCAATGTTAGGAGGAAGTCTCCAGTTTCCTTGAGTCTAAACCCCAGCAGCAGTCTTGGCACTTGTGCTCCCAAAAGAGAAGAATTCAGGTGGGACACAGTAGTAAAGCAGTTACCTTAACATTACTGGGACAAAACACCTCAGAAGCAGCTTATGGAAGGAAAGGGTTCATTTCCTCTTACAGTTTTGAGAGGAAGTTTTGTCTTTGCAGGGAAAGCACGGCAGACCTGAGCAGGAAGCCTGGATCACATCTTCCTATCAGCAGGAAGGGAGCAGTCTAAGTACTGGGCTTGGAGTTGGCCTCTATCACCCCAAAGCCAAGTGACACATCTCCTCCTGCAAGGCACTCACCCCACAAAGGCCTCACAACCTTCCCAAATTACCACTAGATGGGGACAAAGTATGAGGCTTAATCATAAACATATATATGGGGGACATTTTACATCCAAACCACCACAGAGAGCAAGCAGTCAAGAGTTCAGTTAGGGCAAAGAAGCAAGAAGAATCTAGAAGAACAGCAGGCTGAGCAGAGCAGCAACAACACTGATCCTGGCAGGCATGGGGCTAATATTTCTTTTCTTCCTGTTAATTCCTCCTTTATGCCTTCCTCAGTAGTGGGCACATCCAGGAAAGAGGCATGTTTTGTTTTGTTTTGTTTTGTTTTGAGGTAGGGTCTCACTTTAGCCCAGGCTGACCTGGAATTCACTATGTAGTCTCAGGGTGGCTTCGAACTCACAGCAGTCCTCCTACCTCTGCTGTCCTGAGTGCTGGGATTAAAGGCGTGCGCCACCACGCCCAGCGGAGGCATGCTTTTTTTATGGAGCCTATTTGACCTAGAATTCTGTCTGTTGCAAGTAGATACAAGAATGTGCATGGCATTTAAATACCCCTAAAGTTGAAAGTTTCTTTAGGGGGAAGTTAAGGGCACTCCACACATTTCCCTGGTGAGGAAGTTCCTGAAGTTGCCTTGAGAAAACCCAGCTAGCTGGCCCCTGCTGCCTGCGGCACTTTACGTCCTGTTCCGTCACCCCTCACCATCCTTGCGTCCTCTTACCAGGGTCGGAAGCTGATGGGTCTGGAGGGACCTGTTGCCCTGCTCTTTGGTCAGTCTTGGTCAGTACTTCCCAAAGCTTAACCTTCTGCCCAGCACTCAGCCTTCTTTCTACTTTTTGTTATTGTTTTGTTTTTTGAGGTAGGGTCTCTTTCTGTTTAGCCCAGGCTGACCTGGAATTCGCTATGTAGTCTCAGGCTGGCCTCGAACTCATGATAATCCTCCTACCTCTGCTTCTCAAGTGCTGGGATTAAAGACACACACCACCGTGCTTGGCTTCTTTTTACTTTTTTAAAAAAATGTTTTTATTGATTTATTTTAAAACTATTTTTATTTATTTGAGAGAGAGAGAAAGAGAGAGAGAGAAGAGAAGAGATACAGAAATAGGCAGGGAGAGAGAGAGAGAGAGAATGGGCATGCCAGGGCCTCCAGCCACTGCAGATGAACTCCAGATGCATGCACCCCTTTGTGCATCTGGCTTATGTGGGGCTTATCTGGGGAGTTGAACCTGGGTCCTTTGGCTTTGCAGGCAAATGCCTTAACCTCTAAGCCATCTCTCCAGCCCCTATTGATTTATTTGTAAGTAGAACGAGAGACAGACAGACAGGACAGAATGAGTGTGCCAGAGTCTCCAGCCACTGCAGATGAACTCCAGACACATATGCCACTTTGTGCATCTGGCTATACATGAATACTGGGGTATCAAACCCTGGTTGTTAGGCACCTTAACCACTGAACCATCCCTTCAGTCCATACTTTGTGTGCGTGTGTGTGTGAAGTTTCCCACTGAGCCATCTCCACAGCCCTCTTTTTACTTTTTTTTTCTTTTTGTATTTTCAAGGTAGGGTCTCACTCTAGCTCAGGCTGACCTGCAACTCACACTGTAGTTCCAGGCTGGCCTCGAACTCACAGCAATCCTCCTACCTCTGCCTCCCAAGCGCTGGGATTAAAGGTGTGTGCCAGCACGCCTGCCTTGTTTTTTATTTTATTTTATTTGGTTTTTCAAGGTAGGGTTTCACTCTAGCTCAGGCTGTCCTGGAATTAACCATGTAGTCTCAGGGTAGCCTCAAATTCATGGCAATTCTCCTACCTCTGCCTCCAGAGTGCTGGGATTAAAGGCGTGCGCCACCACGCCCGGCTTTTGTTTTTTATTTTTTGAGGTAGGGTCTCACTCTAGCCCAGGCTGACCTGGAATTCACTATGTAGTCTCAGACTGGCCTCAAACTCAAGGCAATCCTCCCACTTCTGCCTCCCTAGAGCTGAGGTTAAAGGTGTGCCCAGCTCTTTTTACTTTTTATTTTGAGGCAGGGTCTTAATAAGTTGCCCAAGCTGCTCTTGAAGTCACTCTGTAGCCCAGGCAGATCTTGAATTTGTAATTCTCCTACCTTAGCTGCCCACGTAGCTGGTATTATAGGCTTATATTACCAGGCCCCAAAATTTATTTTAAATGTTTTATTTATTTGAGAGAGAGAAGAGAGAGAGAGAGAGAGAGAGAGAGAGAGAGAGAGAGAGAAAGGCAAAATGACAGAATAGGCGTGTCAAGGCCTATAGCCACTGCAAATGAACTCCAGACATATGTGCCACCTAGTGCATCTGGATTTATGTGGGTACTGGGGAATGGAACCTGGGTCCTTTGGCTTTGTGGACAAGCATGGTGGCACAGGCCTTTAATCCCAGCACTGGGGAGGCAAAGGTAGGAGGATCACCGTGAGTTCGAGGCCACCCTGAGACTCTGAGACTACATAGTAAATTCCAGGTCAGCCTGGACCAGAGTGAGACCCTACCTCGAAAAACAAAACAAAACAAAAATGTCCACAGCCACCCAAGGCTACTAAAAAACAAACACTAGCAAAGGCATGTGAATGCATCTTTCAGGAAACAGTGTGCTAGGTGTATATCATAACCCTTGGAGAAATGGTTCATGAATTAAAGGCACTTGCTTATAAAGCCTGCTGGCCTGGGTTTGACTCCCCAGTACTCATGTAATGAACAAAGTGCCACATGCATCTGAAGTTCAATTGCAGTGACAAGAAGTCCTGGTGTGTCCATTCTTCCTTTCTCCCTCCCTCTCTCTCTCCCTTTCTCTCTCTAGATACATACCCCTTTAGTTGTGAAATGGATGCTGTTTTGATGTTCATGGCTGATATAAGTATAGGCTTATTCTTACAACTGTTCTAGTACTTTCTGTATCTTTGTTTTTTTTTTGTTTTGTTTTGTTTTGTTTGTTTGTTTGTTTTTTTTTTGGTTTTTTGAGATAGGGTCTCACTCTAGCTCAGGCTGACCTGGAATTCGCTATGTAGTCTCAGGGTGGCCTCGAACTCATGGCGATCCTCCTACCTCTGCCTCCCAGGTGCTGGGATTAAAGGCGTACGCCACCACGCATGGCCAAGTTGTGAGGGTTTCTTTGCTCCCAGTTGGGTAATGTCTGTGAAAGACTATATTAGTTACTTTCCTTGTTGCCGTGACAAGAAGCAGTTTAAGGAAGGAAAGGTTATTTTTGGTTCACGGTTTGAGAGCACAGACCATCAAGCCAGGTAAGTCATGAGAGCAGAAGTGTGAAGTGGCTGGTCACGTGGTGTCTGTAGTCAGGCAGCACAGAGCATGGATGCTGCTGCTTAGCTCGCTAGTTTTTCTTTTCCCCTTTTTATTCAGTCTTTATTCCCTAGCCCATGGGAGGGGGCTGTCCACACTCAGCATGGATCTTCCCGGGTGCTCAGCTCACTGGTTCTCTTTTCACCTTTTTTTTTTAAATTATTGAATTGGGCTGGAAAGATGGTTTATTGGTTAAGACACTTGCCTTTGAAGCCTAGGGACCCAGGTTCAATTCCCCAGTACCCATGTAAGCTAGATGCACAAGGGGGTGCAGGTGTCTGGACTTCATTTGCAGTGGCTAGTGGCCCTGGAATGCCCATTCTCTCACTATCTGCCTCTCTTTCTCTCAAATAAATAAATAAATAAAATATTTTTTAAAAATCTATATTTATTTTCAAGGAGAGAGAGAGAGAGAGAGAGAGACAGAGAGAGAGAGAGAATGGGTGCCACTGTAAACCAACTCCAGATGCATACTCCACTTTGTGCATCTGGTTTTACATGGGTACCAGAGACTCAAACCTGGCTTATTCAGCCCCCTTTCCCCCGTTTTATTCAGTCTTTATTCCGTAGCCCATGGGATGGTGCTGTCCACGCTCAGCATTGATCTTCCTTCCCTCCTTCATAAACCTCCCTGGAGACATCCTCACACGCACATTAACTGATTTCTAATCCAGTCTAGGTGACAATGAAGAGTAGCCATCCCCAACACTCTAAGATGCAGAGTGCCTTCCTCTCCCAAATGACAGTCTTGTCATTCTACGCCCTAAGCCTGCACTTCATTCCTACAAGTGGCCAAAGAGCCTGTCCATTTGGTTGGGTTTTTGTTTTTTGTATTTGTTGTTGTTCTGGGTTTTTTTTTTTTTTAACATTTTATTTATTTGAGAGAGAGAATGGGCTCACCAGGGTCTCCAGCTGCTACAAACGAACTCCAGATGTGTGCACCTCCTTGTGCATCTGGCTTATGTGGGTCCTGGGGAATCGAACTTGGGCCCTGTGGCTTTGCAGGCATGCGCCTTAACTGCTAAGCCATCTCTCCAGCCCTCGTTCTGTTTTTATTTTCCTGTTTTCTTTTTCTTTTTCTTTTTGTTTATTTTTATTTATTTATTTGAGTGTGACAGAGAGAGAAAGAGACAGAGAGAGAGAGAGAGAGAGAGAGAGAGAGAATGGGCGCGCCAGGGCTTCCAGCCACTGCTAACAAACTCCAGACGTGTGCGCCCCCTTGTGCATCTGGCTAACATGGGTCCTGGGGAATCGAGTCTCGAACCGGGGTCCTTAGGCTTCACAGGCAAGAGCTTAACCGCTAAGCCATCTCTCCAGCCCTTTCTTTCTTTTTTTTTTTTAAGATTTGTTTTTAAAATTTATTTATGAGAGAGAGAGAGAGAATGATCATTCCAGGGCCTCCAACCACTGCAAACAAACTCCAGATGCATGTGCCACCATGTGCATCTGGCTTACATGGGACCTGGAGAGTCAAACCTGGGTCCTCAGGCTCCACAGGCATGGGTCTTAACCGCTAAGCCATCTTTCCAGCCCAGAGAATGATTTTTCAAGCTATGGTTTCACTCTAGCCCAGGCTGACCTGGAATTCACTATGTAATCTCAGGATGACCTCCAACTCACAGCGATCCTCCTGCCTTAGCCTCCTAAATGCTGGGATTAAAGGTGTGTGCCACCACGCCCGTGTTGTTGCTTTGAGACAAGCTTCCGTGCTCCTGATTGGCCCGGAACTTGCTGTGTAACTGAGGATTATCTTGAACTCCTGAGCCTACTGCCTTTACCTGGAGTGCTGAGATTTTTTTTTGGTTTTATTTATTTATTTTTAATTTAATTTTTTTTTTTTTTTGAGGCAGAGCTCACACTGTAGCCTAGTCTGGCATAGAATTCAAGGCTGGACTCAAATTCAAGGCGATTCTCCTGCCTCAAATCCCTGAGTATTAGGATTGCTAGCATGAGCTATGATACCTAGCCCAAAAAAGCCCAAAAAGTGTTTTTGAACATGAAGAGGAAGTGGGGAGAGCAGGGGAGGGGAAGCCTTTCTCTGGAGTTGTTGCCCCTCACTGCCAACCCTAACCATCAAAGCAGCGTCCCTTTCACAGCTAAAGGTGTGTTCTCAGAAGAACTGGTAACGATGATCTCGTCCTTGAGAGACTTTGGCCACGTCTCTACCTGACCTCAGTGCTTTCCTTTATGAAATATTTACTGGGCCTCTATTTCCTTGTCTGTGAAAACCAGTGTCCTAATTCCTACCCATGAGGTGGCTGTTAAGATCAAATGAGAAAATGTGTGCGGCTGGGTTCTTCCCGTGGCCGTGGCCATGTGCGGGACATGGTAACTGGTACAGCCCTGAACATGAAGGGGGCGGGGCTCCCACAAGGAAATGAGACTGTCCAGGTGAGGGGATAGCTGGGCCTCATGGGGGAACGCTGTCAGAATCCACAGATGGCCAGGTGTCTCCCTCAGACCTCTTCCCTGTCTTGGGGCTGTCTGCTCTGGGGCTCATTTTGAATATATTTCTCTCCATTTATCCCTCCATCCAAATATTTACCATCTTTATTGTCCACAAGGCCCACTGCTAGGTGTTGAGGTTACTGATAAGAGGTAAGGTTCAGATAAGGATAAGAGCTACCCCTTCCCTCAGAGGGCTCCCAGGCCAACAGAAGCAGCGCCACAAACCCCAGTGACAGTGAGAAAGGTGTCAGCAGCACGAGGCAGTTCAGAAAATGTCTGCCATCAGCAGGAGAACGTATTCACAGAGCAGCTGAATTTTGAAGCGTGAGATGATGGAAAGGACTCATGCAGGCGGCAGGGAGCAGCAGTGAGGCAGGGCTTTCTGCGCAGTGGTCACTGGAGAAGGCTAGCCCATGAGAGAGCACAGATGCACCTGCCGTGTTGGCAGAACTGAGGTCATCGCGCCGCCTGAGGGCAACTGAGCCCAGGCCTCGTGATCACAAAGGGTTTCAGTGGACATTTAGCCCTGTGGCTCACTTCCAGGATCAACCTTTGTCTTCTATTCAGAATATTCTTTTTTTTTTTTTTTTTTTCCGAGGTAGGGTCTCACTCAAGCCCAGGCTGACCTGGAACTCACTATGTAGTCTCAGGGTGGCCTCGAACTCACGGCGATCCTCCTACCTCTGCCTCCCAAGTGCTGGGATTAAAGGCGTGCGCCACCACGCCCGGCACAGAATATTCTTTTTTAAAATTAATTAATTAATTAATTTTGGTTTTTCAAGGTAGGGTCGCACTCTAGCTCAGGCTGACCTGGAATTAATTCACTATGTAGTCTCAGGGTGGCCTCAAACTCATGGTGATAGTCCTACCTCTGCCTCCCAGTGCTGGGATAAAAGGCATGCGTCACCACACCTGGCTCAGAATATTCTCTTTTTTAACTTTTTATTTATTTATTTATAAGCAGAGAGAGAGATAGAAGAGAGACACACAGAAAGAGAGAGAGAGAATGGGCACACCAAGGCCTGTAGCCACTGCAAACGAACTCCAGATGCATGTACCACCGTGTGCATCTGGCTTATGTGGGTCCTGGGGAATCGAATCTGGGTCCTTTGGCTTTGCAGGCAAATGCCTTAACCGCTAAGCCATCTCTCCAGCCCTATTCAGAATATTCTAATCACTGATCTCATTAGGCTCACAGCTTGCCAAATATTTCCTACTAATTTCTTCATTTCTCTTATGTATTTCTTTACTTCTATTTTTGGGCTTTTGTTTGTTTGATTGGTTGGATGGCTGGTTTTTCTAGGTAGGTTCTTCCTCTAGCCCAGGCTGACCTGGAATTCACTATGTAGTTTCAGGGTGGCCTCAAACTCATGGCTATCCTCCTACCACTGCCTCCTGAGTGTGGGGATTAAAGGTGTGTGCCACCGCGCCTGATCTCACTTTTTGTTTATTTTTGTTGTTGTTTTGGGGTTATTTATTTATTTTATTATTTTTTAAAATTTTTGTTTATTTTTATTTATTTATTTGAGAGTGACAGACAGAGAGAGAAAGAGGCAGAGAGAAAGAGAGAGAATGGGCGTGCCAGGGCCTCCAGCCACTGCAAACGAACTCCAGATGCGTGTGCCCCCTTGTGCATCTGGCTAACGTGGGTCCTGGGGAATCAAGCCTCAAACCCAGGTCCTTTGGCTTCACAGGCAAGCGCTTAACTGCTAAGCCATCTCTCCAGCCCTATTTATTTTATTTTTGTGAGAGAGAGAGAGAGAGAGAGAATATGGGCACGCCAGGGCCTTTAGTCACTGCAAAGTAACTCCAGACGCATGCACCACCTTTTGCATCTGTCTTATGTGGATCCTCGGGAATCCAACCTGCATTCTTTGGCTTCACAGGCAAATGCCCTAACTGCTAAGCCATCTCTTGAGCCCATGGATTTTTTTTTTTTTTCTTGAGGAAGGGTCTTCCTGTAGCACAGGCTGACCTGGAATTCACTATATAGGCTCAGGGTGACCTCAAACTCAAGGGATCTTCCTACCTCTGCCTCTTGAGTGCTGAGATTAAAGATATGAGCCGCTATGCCCAGCTACATTTTCAAAATTCTTTTCTTTCTTTCTTTTTTTTAACTGGCCTAAATTGTTTATTAGGTGTGGATTTTACAAACATCCCTTCTATTAGCGGTAACGGTGGAGCTGGAGGGTATTGCGCCTTCTCCAAGCTGCAGGGCGAGAACCACCAATAGTGCGGTGGAACTTGTGGCCCTTTCCAAGGACACGACTCTTGCGGCCTGCAGAAGTCAGCCCTGTGCTTGTGGACTGGCTTGGTGATCCACTGGGTGTCAGGATTTCTTCTGATAGCTTTACGGAATGGATCAATGAGGGTAACCTCAAAGAATCTGTATGTGGAATCTTCGCCAACCCAGTAAGAATTCAGGACTCTCAGAGCCCCACAGTGACGTCCAGCTCTCTCCTCAGCGACAGACTGAAGACTTCGGGCAAACTTCAGCTGGTTAGCACCATGGTGTACAGGCTTGCCGTAAGTTGCACCCTTAGGGACTGGGCGTTTGCGACCAGCACGGCGCACACGAATCCTGCATACGACAGAACCTTGCTTGGCCTTGCAGCCCAGCCTGCGCGCCTCGTCGGGTCGCGTGGGGCGCGGCGCCCAGTGCAGCGCCGAGAGCTGGCGGTACGGCCAGCAGAGGACCCGCAGCAGGAAGCGCATCACGTCCGACTGCTTCTTCCTCCGCAGCTCCTGGATGTACTTGTACGCGCCCATGCCGGCTCACGTCTGATGGCTGCCGCCAGACGGAAAGGAAGAAGCCTTTCTCTCAAAATTCTTTTCAATAGTTATGCTAGATAAATGATATGATATGCTTTCTTAATTCTTTTCAATAGTTATGCTAGATAAATGATACGATATGTTTCCTTGTTGCTTTGAAGTCAACCTCACAGTATGTTTTGTTGCATCTTGAACAATGCTGAACCTTAAGTTTGTTTATTCAATGAAATAAAAATAACAATTTAATCACTTTTATTTGAAAAACACATATTATGTTGGAGAGTTTTTTGTTATTGTTGTTGGTTTGGTTTTTTTTTGAGGCAGGGTCTCACTCAGCCCAGGCTGACATGGAACTTACTCTGTAGCCCCAGTCTGGTCTCGAACTCACAGCCGTCTTCCCACCTCAGCCTCCAGAGTGCTGGAATTAATCCATCATGCCTGGCTCATGTTGGAAGTTTTATCACTTACTATGTTAACACGTGTATGTTGGATAAATACTAAATACTTTTTTTCCAAGAAATCCCAATTCAAACAACTTAGTGTAAAGTTTTGTAATACCCTTGATAATTAACTTTATATCTGCACACATAGGCTTGGCTTCTATGTAAGAAACAATCAACACAATGTGACCAAGATAAGTATTCAGGAGAGACAATATTTAATATACTTTAGGAAAGATAACAGTGTTCTGCACCCCGCCACTCTGTGAATTTGTAAGTTCAGAAGGGCTTAACTACAAATAGAAATACAATATGAAAAAAACACCAAGTAGTCAAAAATGCAAATCTGAATATTGATGCTGAGAGTAGTATTAGAATTTTATTTATTTTTCAATTTTTATTTATTCATTTACAAGCAAAGAGAGATAGAGAAGAGAAAAAGAGATAATGGGCATTCTAGGACCTCTAACTGCGGCAAACAAACTCCAGACACATGTACCACTTTGTGCATCTGGCTTTTTTTTTTTTTTTTTTTTCAGTTTTTTGAGGTAGGGCCTCACTCTAGTCCGGGCTGACCTGGAATTCACTATGTAGTCTCAGGATGGCCTCGAACTCACGGCGATCCTCCTACCTCTGCCTCCCGAGTGCTGGGATTAAAGGCGTGAACAACA
The DNA here is from genome assembly GCA_036346955.1 of Dipus sagitta. Classification (NCBI taxonomy): domain Eukaryota; kingdom Metazoa; phylum Chordata; class Mammalia; order Rodentia; family Dipodidae; genus Dipus; species Dipus sagitta. The sequence continues at coordinate 54,613,686 of CM070778.1, forward strand.
ATGACCAGCTTGCATCTGGCTTTTTATGTGGGTACTGGGGACTCGAACTCAGGTTGTCAAGTTTTGCAGGCAAGCAACTTAACTACTAAGCCATCTCTCCAGCCCTATTTTTATTTTATTTTATTTTATTTTATTTTTAGGAGAGAGAGAGAGAGCACGAGTGAGCAAGCAAGAAAGAATTGGCATGCCAGGGCCTCCATCCACTGCAATCCAATTCCAGATGCGTGTGCCAAGTGCTGGGGTTACAGGCACATAGTGCGCACGTGCAACCTTGCACTTGTGTCACCTTGTGTGTCTGGCTTATGTCTGGAGAATTGAACAAGGGTCCTTAGGCTTTACAGGCAAGCACCTTAACCGCTAGGCCTTCTCTCCAACTCAGTATTAAAATTTTGAATTATGAAGTTTGAATCATGGGAGAAGGTAGGACTAAGACCCATTTAGTGCAAATGACGCAGACACACACACACACACACACACACACACACACGTTACATTCTCTTTAGATAATTCTATAGCTGCTCCAGCTCCAAAAGGAAGGACAATTCTAACAAGAGGCCACGGGCATTATGAAGGTCAGAGGACAATTTTTCTGCTTGGCCCTTGCCTTCCACCTTATTTTGAGGTGGAGTCTCTCATTCTTGCTGTTCACTGCTCTGCTTGTTGGGCTGGGGAGATGGCTCAGTGGATAAAACACTGGCTCCATAGCCCTGTATACCTGGGTTCAGATCCCCAGACCGCAGTTCACCTATAGCGAGAAGGAGGTAAAGACAGCAGGTCTTCCCAGAAGCTTGCCAGTGGAGCGGTGAACAACAATGACAGGCCCTGCTTAGAACACGCACACATACCACACTATAAATAAATAATTAAAAACCACTGGTCCTACCGGACTTTGTGGCTCATGCCTGTAACCCCAGCACTTGGGAAGTGGAGGCAGGAGGATCAGGAGTTCAAGCCCAGTCGTGAATTCCAGGTCAGCCTGGACTGCATGAGACCCTGTCTCAAAAAAAAAAAACAAACAAACAGGGCTGGGGAAATGGCTTAGAGGTTAAGGCGTTTGCCTGCGAAGCCTAAGGACCCTGGTTTGATTTGCCAGGACCCACGTTAGCCAGATGCACAAGGGGACGCATGCGTCTGGAGTTTGTTTGCAGTGGCTGGAGGCCCTGGTGCACCCGTTCTCTCTTTTTCTCTGCCTCTTCCTCTGTCTCTTTCTCTCAAATAAATAAATGAAATATTTAAAAAGAACAAAAAAGTTAATTTCAATATTAAGTTGATTTCATTAGCTACAAAGAATGCCTTAGTGTCCAGCCAACAACAGTCGGATGCTACTGCACTTCCTGGCACTGGGGAGAGAGTGAGGCTAGAGAAGTCAGGAGGTCAGCAGGGCTCCAAAGATGCCTCTGAGAAAGCCAATTTGGGTTTTATTGCTTGGAGGGGCCTGTGTACTGCCCTGGTGGAAGGGCTCCTGGTTAGCCATGACCAGATCTTCCAGGGCAGGGCAGGGCAGGGCAGGGCGGAAGCTGCGTGCACGTGTGAGGTGGCCCTCTGGAAGTAGACAGAGCCCTGGGTGAATGTGACAAGTGACTAGGAACCTGGGAAGGGACTGTTTCAGGATGGACAGAGAAGGAAGGAGCAGGCAGAGGAAAGAGAAGGAAGAAAGAAGAGCATGCTATTGAAGCAATGAGGAGAGAATTTGCCAGTAAGAGTAGTTGGAATGTTGACAATTAGAGGTCAATCGTAGACCTTCCAAAAACCTCAGCAGATGAGCTAAGGAAAGAGAAGAGCAGAAATCATATCCCAATGGGACTTCAGTAAGGACTAGCTGTGTTTAATACTAAACAACAAACATGGGTGCCTCCAGGTAAGGTCACCCTTAGAGTCAGCCAACAAGCGCCCATCCCTACCATGTGGAGATCAGCAGCTCTGTCAGAGGCAAGACTGAGCTGTGTGAGGGACAGTGTACAAGCCTAACCCTGGTGGTCAGTACCATTTCAGGGGCACATATCTGAGGCTGGAACCCAGTCAGGGACAGCCAGAAGTCAAAAGGCACAAACCGTCCCAAGCCTGGCTAAGGAGGTAGATAGCTGCAAAGACACTCTTCCTGCCCCAGTAGTCCAGTCAGCCAGCTGCCTGCTTAGTCCCAGAACTGCTGCTGCTGCTGCTTCCTCTCCTCCTCCTCTTCCTCCTCCTCCTCCTTCTTTTACTGTTACACAATTATGCTAATAATATTTAAAATATTTTATTTTTATTTATTTATTTGACAGAGAGAGAGAGAGAGAATGGGCACGCCAGGGCCTTCAGCCACTGCAAAGGAACTCCAGACGCGTGCACCACCTTGTGCATCTGGCTGACGTGGGTCCTGGGGAGTCCAACCTAGGTCCTTTGGCTTTATAGGCAAGTGCCTTAACTGCTAAACCATTTCCCCAGCCCTGGTCTTACTTTCCATGAGTGACCAAGACCAAAGGAAAAGGAAAAGGGAGCCAGCTGGTGTAGGGAAGGGTCATTTCCACAATATTCCATTTACACACAGAACTAAACAGACAAGCACAGAATCAGTATTGTGGTTAGAAATTGGCAGCATGGGATTGGGGACAGGTAGGTAGGGAGTAGGGCTGTTGTTTAAAAAAAATGCAAACCTCTCACCCCCATCAAACTGGGTGCCCGGAGGGAAGATGGTCTGTGTTAACCCAAGAGGAATAAGATCAAAAGCTGTTTGGGGGCTGGAGAAATGGCTTAAAGGTTAAGGTGCTTGCCTGCAAAGCCAAAGGACCCAGGTTCAATTCCCTAGGACCCACATAAACCAGATGCACATGTGTCTGGACTTTACAGTGACTGAAGGCCCTCCCTCTTTCTCTCTGCTTCTTTCTCTCTCTCAAATAAATAAATAAAAATTAAATATATATAAATATATTGTTATTTTTATTTATTTTATTTGAGAGCAACAGACAGAGAGAGAGAAAGAGGCAGATAGAGAGAGGGAGAGAGAATGGGCGTGCCAGGGCCTCCAGCCACTGCAAATGAACTCCAGACGCGTGCGCCCCCTTGTGCATCTGGCTAACGTGAGTCCTGGGGAGTCGAGCCTCAAACCGGGGTCCTTAGGCTTCACAGGCAAGCGCTTAACCGCTAAGCCATCTCTCCAGCCCCCCAAAAAATATATTTTTAAAGAAAGCTGTTGAAAAGGGATGAAGAGAGGAGGAAGGTCCAGGGGGTAGAAGGACTGTTTGGCAACTGGGGCAAAGCAGTTGCCCTCCTCCTGCTGGCATCCCTCAGCCCCTCTGATCTGGTAGGAAGAGGGCAGCCTGCAGCCCTCTAGGGCAGGTCTGGAGGCTGCTAGACGCTCCAGGCAGGGGGCTGGAGGCGGCTCACAAAGGCTGGCCTTCCAGGGAGATGACCGGGCTGCTCATTCATGCTTGATCCCCGTCGGCGTCGGCTGCTTCTTGATGGTGTCCTCGGAGCTGGCAGAGGTCATTTTGCTCTTAAGGGTGCACAGTCAGGGGCCCAGAAGATGAACACCAGGTCCTCCTCGCTGTCCTTGGTCTTGTAGGTAGCATCACAGGGGGCGCAGCAGCGGTCCCTGTCTAGCAGCATCTCGACCAAGGTGGCATAGGGGTCGTCCACAGTTTGTCCTGCATCACCAACCGGGATCTCCTTGCCCTCCTCCCGGATGTTGCTCCTCTTGTCCTCCCTCAGCCCTTCTCGCACTCCTTCACTTCCTTTGGTGTTGAAGATTTGCACACCTTCATGTCATCGAACACCTTGATGACTCTGTCAGAGACAGCCACACCAGAGGAGGCCATGTTTCCAGAAGCTAAAGGGAGAAGACCAGGAGGACCACCAAGGAACTGAGCGGCCACAGCTGCTGCCGCCTGCACCTTACTTTCTTCCTACTTACATTAACAGTACCCCTCAGATATGCTCAGAGGTTAATCTTTCATTGTTGTTGTTGTTGTTGTTTTTTGTTTTTCGAGGTAGGCTCTCACTCTAGCCCAGGCTGACATGGAACTCACTATGGAGTCTCAGGGTGGCCTCGAACTCACGACGATCCTATCTCTACCTCCCGAGTGCTGGGATTAAAGGCGTGCACCACCATGCCCAAGTCAGAGGCTAATCTGACTCCTGTCAAGTTGACAGTAGGCACCATCACAGCCCTCCTACACGTGTTGGCTTTGTTTTGACATTTGGCTGATGCATGCTCTATTAAGCACACCTGAGTAGAAAGCGAGGTCACTGAGGCCGACCGGTGCTGACACACTTCTGATAAAGATGGAAGGTTACAGACATGAAAGGAAAGTGTCCTTATGAAACCCAGTACTGTGTGCAATGACTATGCTCCCCACCAAAAAAAAAAAGAAAGAAAGAAAGAAAGAAAGAAAGAAAGAAAGAAAAGGGCTGGAGGGATGGCTGTAGTGGTTAAGGCATTTGCCTGCAAAGCTAAAGGATCCCAGGACCCATGTAAGCCAGATGCACAAGGGGGCGCATGTGTCTGGAGTTCCTTTGCAGTGGCTGGAGGCCCTGACACGCCCATTCTCTCCCTCCCTCCCTCCTCTCTCTTCCTTTTTCTCTCTCAAATAAATAAATAAATAAAATATGTTTAAAAAAAGAAAAGAGAAAAAAGAAAGAAAGAGAAAAAGACAATCACAGAGTGCCTGGAAGCTATGGGCTAGGCCCAGGTGCGTGGTCACGGTGCAGCAGGCTGACAGGGTTCTGCAGGGAAGGCAAGGGCAAATTTAAGGAACACTGAGGAATGATGGGACTGTGTTAATGAGTGGGTGTAAACTAGGGAGAGGTGGGAGGTGTCTGAGGTGATGGACAGCCATGACACACACCTGGAGCAGAGGACAGTCGCCTCCGGCCTGCTGGCACACATTGGAACAGGGGTGAGCACTAGGACTCTCGGCTGTGGTTAGTGGCTCCCGGTATCCAGCTCTCTCCCCACTGTCCCTTACAGGGTCTCTATGGACCAGTGAAGTATACACTTCAACTGTGCACCCTTCCTCAGAAGAATTGAGTCTCATAATGAGAGCACATTATGTCACATGCTCTGAAGTTCACTGATGAACTGGTGCTGTGACCTGCCCCCCTTGAACGTGTCTTCGAGTTTCTTTTCAGACATACAGATATGTAGATGTAGAGATAAATATGTGTATTTTTTCCCATCCTAGTTTTAGATTGTGTCGTTAATGGGTGTGATGGTGCATTCCTATAATCCCAACACTCAGGAGGCTGAAGCAGGCACATGAGGCTATCCTGAGCTTCATAATAAGATCCTGTCTTAAAAAAAAAAAAAAAAAAGAGGCCGGGCGTGGTGGCGCACGCCTTTAATCCCAGCACTCAGGAGGCAGAGGTAGGAGGATCACCGTGAGTTCGAGGCCACCCTGAGACTACATAGTTAGTTCCAGGTCAACCTGGGCTAGAGTGAGACCCTACCTTGAAAAACCAAAATAAATAAATAAATAAATAATGAAATTGTATAGCTGGATCTCTTTTTAAACATGTATTTTCTTCGTTTCTTTTGTTCTTGGAGGATAAATTTGACTCATTTTCCAACATACATTCTGAGTGCCACACGCCCCCAGTGTGGAGGGGCAGTGGCGGGGGAAGCGCGGCTCTGCTTTCCCTGAGCTGTGCTGGAACAAGTCCTGCCTCAGAGGGCAGTAAAGCATTACCGTTCCAGGCCACAAGACAATCACAGGCCAGCAGAGAAATGGTAATACGGTTTATTAAACAGGAATCGGACAAACAGTACAGACAGAAACATTAGACAAGCAAGAAAGCATCCATTGACATGACGGGAGCCCCTGAAAGTGGGAAACTCGGGCTGGAGAGATGGCTTAGCAGTTAAGGCACTTGCCTGAGAAGTCTAAGGACTCTCTCTGGTTCAGTTCTCCAGGACCCACGTAAGCCAGGTGCACAAGGGGACACATGTGTCTGGAGTTCGTTTGCAGTGGCTGGAGGCCCTGGCGTGCCCATTCTCTCTCTCTGCCCCCCTCCCTCAAAATAAATGAATGAATAAATAAATAAAGTGGGAAACTCAAATGAGGGCTGGATTTGGGGGTTTATTCTGGGGGCTGCCTCTATCCATAATGGAGAGTTTCCTGGGCTGACTGATTGTCTAGTAAAAATTTAGTAGTAACCAGGAGATCTTTTGGGTTGAAGAGGGAACAGGGAGCAAGGAAGGCTGATAGAAGCAGACGCACGCGCCACTTTGTGCCTCTGGCTTTACGTGGGTCCTGGGGAATCAAACCTGGGTCGTTAGGCTTTGCAGGCAAGCACCTTAACTGCTGAGCCATCTCTCCAGCCCATGTATTCATGTTGTTTTTAGCAAACTGCAAAATCAATGCTAAGAAGATTCATGAGAAAACGATGTCACTGACCCAAATGCAGTAAGAGCAGCAGCTAGTGGTTAGTGAGCACTTACCAAACCCCAAGCACAGAAATAGCTCGACATCTCACGGAACCATGTTTACCAGCTGGTTACGATCACTCCCCTTTACAGAGGAGGCGACAGGGCTTGGGGATGGGGAGGGACTTATCAAAGGCCTTGGGGCTGATTGAGGATTCAAAGGCAGAACTGTCTGCTTCTGAGGCCAGACTTCCCCATGTCACACTCCTGCCCTCTGCTGCCTAGTGGCTATGGAGAGACATTGGTATTTAGCCAGCTTGTTACTGAATTTTTGTTGTTGTTGTTGTTGTTTTGTTTTAGAGACAGGGTCTTACTATGTTGCTGAGAATGATCTGGAACTCTCTATGTAGGCCATTCTAGCCTGGAACTCATGATCCTCCTGCTTCTGCCTCCCATGTACAGAGATTACAGATGTGTATCACCACAGCCCTCTCCATTACTGAAGCCTTTCTTCTCAAGAAACTAGTATCTGTTTTCCTCCTGAATGAAAATTGTCAAGATAAGTCACTAAAACCCCATCAGCCCCCATATCAATGTCATTAAACTCTCTTTTTTTTTTAACCTTTTTAGCCAGGTGTGGTGGCACATGCCTTTAATAACAGTATTCGGGAGGCAGAGGTAGGAGGATTGCTGTGAGTTCAAGGCCACCCTGAGACTCCATAGTGAATTCCAGGTCAGCCTGGGCTACAGTGAGAACCTACCTCAAAAAAAAAAAACAAAAAAAAATTATTATTATTTATTTATTTATTTTTAAAATTTATTTGAGAGAGAAAGAGGCAGATAGAGAAAGACAGAGTGTGCCAAGGCCTTCAGCAGCTGCAAACAAATTCCAGATGTATGCGCCACCTTGTGCATCTGGCTTACATGGGTCCTGGGGAATTGAACCTGGGTCCTTTGGCTTTGCAGGCAAGTGCCTTAACTGCTAAGCCATCTCTCCAGCCCAATATCCTTAACCTTTCACTTAATCCCTGTTGGAAAATCAGCATCATCAACCAAAAATTAATTTCTCTGTCTCCTAAAAAAGGTGGAAGGATTGGAGAGTCAGGAACTTAATTTTTATTACTATTTAATCTACCTTTAACTTTTCTATAATTATGAAAATTTTCAGGGCTGGAGAGATGGCTTAGTGGTTAAAGCACTTGTCTGCAAAGCCCAAGGACCCAAGTTTGATTCCCCAGACCCACTTAAGCCAGATGCACAAGGTGGCGCATGAGTATGGAGTTTGTTTGCAGTGACTAGAGGCCCTGGTGCACCCATTTTCTCTCTGTCTGCCTCTTTCTCTCAAATAAATAAATAAAAATATAAGTATTTAGGGCTGGAGGGATGGCTTAGCAGTTAAGGCATTTGCCTGCAAAGACAAAGGACCCAGGTTTGATTCCCCAGGACCCATGTTAGCCAGATGCACAAGGGGGCGCAAGCATCTGGAGTTCATTTGCAATGGCTGGAACCCAGGGCGTGCCCATTCTCAATCTCTCTTTCTCTCTCTCTCTCTCTGTGTCTCTCTCTCCCTCTTTCTCTCTGTTAAATATATATATACAAGTTAAAACATATATATACAAAATAAAGTGCACTAGAGAGCTAAGTGGTAGAGCACGGGCCTATGCTGTGAAAGTTTCCATCTCTGGGATGGATAGAAGGGGTAGAAAGAGAGGAAGGAAGGGCGGGGGGAGAGAATAGAGAAGAAAAGAACTATAGTCCCATCTACTTGGAAGGCTGAGGTAGGATCACCAGAGCCCAGAAGTTTGAGTCTAGTCTGTGCAACATAGCAGCACATTAAGACTTTGTTTTAGCCAGATGTGGTAGTGCACACCTTTAATCCCAGCACTTGGGAGGCAGAGGTAGGAGGATCGCCTTAGTTCGAGGTCACCCTGAGATTACATAGTTGATTGCAGGTCAGCCTGGGCCAGAGTGAGACTCTACCTCAAAAACAAAAACAAAAACAAAAACAACAACAACAAAAAAAAGAAGCCAGGCATGGTGGCACACTCCTTTAATCCCAGCACTCGGGAGGCAGAGATAGGAGGATCACTGTGAGTTCAAGGCCACCCTGAGACTGCATAGTGAGTTCCAGGTCAGCCTGGACTAGAGTGAGACCCTACTTCGAAAAAATAAAAATAAAAATAAAATAAAATAAAATAAAAAGACTTTGACTTTAAAAATGATTACATATATGCAAAACAAAGCAAGATAATGAACCCCCATATGCTTATCACTTAGATGCAATGATTATAAAGGTTTTACCACAGATTTTTTTCTTTATTGAAGTATTTTAAAGTATTATTTATTGATTTGAGAGAGAGAGAGGAAGGAAGAGGCAGATATATATAGAGAATGGATGTACCAGGGCCTTCAGCCATTGCAAACAAACCCCAAACTCATGTGCCACCTTGTATATCTGGCTTACATAGGTACTAGGGAATCAAACCTGGGTCCTTAAGCTTTGCAAGCAAGCGCCTTAACTGCCAAGCCATCTTTCCAGCCCTATTGAAGTTTTTTTGGTTTTTTTTTAATTTTTAAATTTTCATTTGTTTATTTGAGAGAAAGAGGCAGAGAGAGAGAGAGAGAGAGAGAGAGGGGAGAGAAAATGGGTGCACCAGGACCTCTAGCCATTGCAAATGAACTCCAGATGCATGCACCACCTTGTGCATCTGGCTTAGGTAGGTCCTGGGGAATAGAACTTACGTCCTTTGGCTTTGCAGGCAAGTGCCTTAACCACCAAGCCATCTCTCCAGTCTCCTATTGAAGTATCTTTAAGACCAATTCCAATTGTTTGTATCATGTAATTTCACCCCCACATACATTTCCCCCTAGTTTTTCTTTTTTAAAATTTTATTTATTTATTTGCAAGCAGAGAGCGACAGAGATAGAGAGAAGAGAGACGGACAGAGAGAGAATGGGCATTCCAGGGCCTGAAGCACTGCAAACAAACTCCAGACACATGTGCCCCTTGTGCATCTGGCTTATGTGGATCCTGGGGAATCTAACCTGGGTGCTTTGGCTTTGTAGGCAAATGTCTTAACCACTAAGCCATCTCTCCAGCCCTTTTCCTGGCTTTTCAAGGTAGGGTCTTGCTCTAGCCCAGGCTGACCTGGAATTCACTATGTAGTCTCAGGCTGGCCTTCAATTCATGGCGATCCTCCTACCTCTGCCTCTTGAGTGTTACGTTTCTCTAAAATATAAACATTTTGTCACAGAAACACAAGGCTATTATCACACCTTAAAATTCTTTGACCTGATATTGGGTACTCAATAACTCTTTCAAAAAGCATCTTTTGTTTAGAAAAAGCTCTGGGGACACTCAAAACTCCTCAAAGTTCTGAGAAGAGACAGTTGAGTATTCAGCCCTGAGACATCTCTGTCACACCCTCCAAGGCTTAGGAACCATTGTGGAAGAGGTGGCGGAAAGAATGTAAGAGCGGCGCTGGAGAGATGGCTCGGCACTTAAGGTGCTTGCCTGTAAAGCCTAACGACCCAGTTCTGATTCCTCAGTACTCATATAAAGTCAGATGCACAAAGTGGCACATACATTTGGAGTTCATTTGCAGTGGCAGGAGGCATTAGGTGTCCATTCTCTCTCTCTCTCTGCTTGCAAATAAATAAATAATTTCTTTTAAAATGTAAGAGGTAAAGGAAAGGGAGAAGTGCTTTGGAATACTGTCTTCCAGACAGTTGTATTTATGATTTCACAGTGGCTGTTGCTACCTACATAAAAATGATGACATCAGCCAGGTATGGTGGTGCACACCTTTAATCCCAGCACTTGGGAGGCAGAGTTAGGAGGATCGCCGTGAGTTGGAGGCCATCTTGAGACTACAGTAGTGAATTCCAGGTCAGCCTGAAGTAGAGTGAGACCGTACCTTGAAAACAAACAACAACAACAAAAAGACATCAAAATAGTTGAGAAGGGTTCAGTGGAGGGGGATAAAAGAGGGTGGTGGGAGGATTATGATCAGGATACATTGTGTATGTGAATATAAATTGTTAATAAAAAGTTTTAAAACAGCATCTTTTTTTAAAAAGGCAGGAATGGTGGCTCATGCCTTTATTTTACTTGTTGATTTGTTTATTTGAGAGAAGGGTGTGGGGGAGAGGAAGAGACAGAGAGAGAAAATGGGCATGCCAGGGCCTATAGCCACTGTAAACGAACTCCAGATGCATGCACTCCCTTGTGCATCTGGCTTACGTGGGTCCTAGGGAATCAAACTGGGGTCTTTAGGCTCTGCAGACAAATGCCTTAACCACTATGCCATTTCCCATCCCTAAAACAGCATCTTTTTATGACTGGTTGTTTGAATTAGACTTCAAAGCTTACACATTATATATATATTTTTAGAGATTTATTTATTTTTTTTTTCAAATTTTAATTAACAACTTCCATGATTATAAAAAATATCCCATGGTAATACCCTCCCTCCCCCCATTTTACCCCTCCATTGAAACTCCATTCTTCATCATATCCCCTCTCCATCTCAATCAGTCTCTCTTTTATTTTGATGTCATGATCTTTTCCTCCTATTATGATGGTCTTGTATAGGTAATGTCAGGCACTGTGAGGTCATGGATATCCAGGCCATTTTGTGCCTGGGGGGAGCACGTTGTAAGGAGTCCTACCCTTCCTTTGGCTCTTACATTCTTTCCACCACCTCTTCCGCAGTAGACCTTGAGCCTTGGAAGGTGTGATAGAGATATTACAGTACTGAGCACTCTGGTCACTTCTTTTCAGCACCATGATGCCTTCTGAGTCATCCCAAGGTCACTGCCACCTGAAAAGAGAAGATTCTCTACCCAAAGTGAGAGTAGCATTAATATAAGGGTATGAACATTAAGACAAGTGCTTACTGGGCAGTTTGATGAGCATAGTATATACATTTAGCCAGACAGCAGCAGACGTTACACCCCTAGGGCTCATGACTACCCCTATTTTAAGTTTTCAGTACCAGGGATGTATTCCCTCCCATGGAGCGGGCCTCCAGTCCAATTAGATGGCAGTTGGTTTCTACCATGACAGACGTGCCACTATTGCATCCATTGGCTAGTTTGGCATGGCTGGCCAAATATAAGGCTTGCAGTGTCCACTGTTGAGTATCTTCACTGGTGATTTTACACATTATATTTAAAAGTCATTATTTTATTTATTAGAAGGAGAGAGAGAGAACCACTGCAAAGGAACTCCAGACACATATGCATGCACCACTTTGTACATCTAGCTTTATGTGGTGAGGTAGTTTGAATTTATGTCCCCCAGTAGACTCAAATGTTTCTTTAAAATTTTTTATTTATTTATCTGAGAGAGGCATTGAGAGAGAGAAGAGAGAGAGAGAGAGAGAGAGAGAGAGAGAGAGAGAGAGAACGAGCATGCCAGGACCTCTAGCCACTGCAAATGAACTCCAGATGCATCTGGCTTACATGGGTTCTGGGGAGTAGATCCTAGGTTTGTAGGCTTTGCAGGAAAGTGCCTTAACCACTAAGCCATCTCTCCAGCCCTCAATTTTTTTTAAATTAATTTTTTGTTGTTGTTGCTGTTTCTTGAGGTAGGGTTTCACTCTAGCTCAGGCTGACCTGGAATTCACTATGTAGTCTTAGGGTGGCCTTGAACTCATGACAATCCTCCTACCTCTGCCTCCCAAGTGCTGGGATTAAAGGTGTGTGCCACCATGCCTGGCTCCTTTTTTATTTTTATTTTTTGGCTCATTTTTAATTATTATTATTTTATTTATTTCAGAGAGAAAGAGGCAGAGAGAGAATGGGTGTGCCAGGGCCCTCAGCTGCTGCAAATGAACTCCAGATGCATGCCCCACCTTGTACATCTGGCTTAGGTGGGTTCTGGGGAAATGAACCTGGGTCCTTTGGCTTTGCAGGCAAGTGTCTTAACTGCTAACCCATCTCTTTAGCCTTCAAATGTTTTATTAAAGCTTGTAACTTGAATTTCCAGCCATCTGGCTGGAAGAGGTAGACTGTGGGCGGATCCTTGGGTCCAGGCCCTAAGGTGTGTTTGGGGACAGATCTAAATTCTAGCCTGAAGTATGCAGAATGCCTGGATTTCCTGTTTGGCTGCCAGTTTTTTTTTTTTTTTTTTTTGTCTTGTTTTTGGTGGTGCTGGTGGTAGTTTTTCTCTTTGTGGATCTGTGAAAGGGGGCCATTTTCTTCTGCCATTATAGAACTTCCCATGGATCTGTAAGCCTGAAATAAACCCCTATCATAAACTGTTTGGTTTAGAGGTTCATCCCAGCAGCAGTGGAGCTGACTATAACATAAATTAGTACCAGGAGTGGGGTGTTGCTGCATGATGAATCTGGCCATGTGGATTTTTGGAACTTTTGTACTGTAGTAATTGGACATAACTTTAAACTTGAAACTGAAGACATCTTCCAGAGTGGTAAGTCAAGTTTTATAGACTATTTGGTGAGAGTTTGAAAATTCTAAGTGCAGAGATTGTGTTGGCTTTGGAGCTTTCAAAGGGCAAAGAAAGACTGTCAAGAACTTTATTTGTACTGGGCTACTGACATAAGGGTTGGTTGCATAGTGCTGCTCATGCCAAGAGAGTTTGATCAAAGTTAAATTTGTAGTGTACTTATGTGCTTGGCCAAAGATATGGAACTGAGAGATATAAGATTTATAACTGGAGAGATTCAAACAAGTTTAAAATTTATAGGCACAGAAACTGGATTTAGGTTACTGAAGCTACTATTGTCAAACACATTAGCAATCTTTTTTTTAATTTTATATTTTTGGATTTAACAGATATTTATTTATAGAAAATTCCACTCAAACATGACAGTATACACATTCATCCCAGCAATTTTTTCTAAAATTGATCACATTTTAGGACACAAAGCAAATATCAACAAATATAGTAAATCTGAATAACTTCTTGTTCTATCTGATCTTTTTTTTCCTCTTTTTATCCACATTAGCAATCTTAAGGAAGATGATCCAACTACTTTATATTGAAATAATTTAATGGTTGCCCGAGAAAAGCAAAAACTCTTTTGAAAGAAGATGACTGAAAGGAAGGAACCTGCTCTTTAACATCACAATTAATTTTGTCTTTGAATTAACAATATGGCTGTGTCCTGCAACCCAGTATTGGTTTTGGGACTCATGGAAAATATGTGGAATGGGTCATGAAGTGCACATGGCTTCAGGAGCTGCAGCTGAGACACGGCATGTGGGAAACGTGTGATGACCCTGATAAAGAAGCCAGTGAAGCCGTTGGAAGATGGACCATGGTTTGCATGGAGACCCAAAGATGTTTTGGATATACCAGGACTGTGCAAGGGCTGCCATGGAGTGCTATTGGCTTGGGATGGAAGTTTTCCTTGGCTACTCAGCCCAGCTGGAGGGGTGGAATTGGAAAATCCAGAGACTGTTGGGTATTGGATTTGAACTGAAGGTGTTTGATGTTTGCCTAATGGGTATTGGTTTTACACTGGTCCAGTCTCCTTATTATGCCTTATAGTAATGGTAATGTTTACTTTGTACCATTATATGTTGGAAGCATGTAACTTGTTTGACTTTACAGGACTCACAATTAAGAGACAGTAATATCTGGGTGTGGCTTTGCACACCTTTAATCCCAGCACTTAGGAGGCAGAGGTAGGAGGATCACCATGACTTCAAGACCACCCTGAGATTACATAGTGAATTCCAGGTCAGCCAGCCTTGGCTATATGAGGCCCTACCTCAAAAAAAAAAAAAAAAAAAAAAAAGACAATCTTAAGGTTAACAAAGACTATGGACCTTTGGACTACATACAATTTGCAATGTTAGATGCTCATGAGTCTGTCAGGGGCCAGGGGTGGAATGTTATAGCTTGAATTTTTGTCCCCCAGTAGACTCAACTGTTTTATTATAGTTTGTACTTTGGATTCCCAGCTGCCTGGATGGAAGAGGTGTCACTGTGGGCAGATCCTGGGGTCCAGCCCAAAAGTGTGCTTGAGGGCAGATCTGAATTCCAGCCTAAGGTCTGCAGAGTGAGGGCTGCCTGGGTTCCCTGCTGTTTGGCTGCCAGTGTTTTTGCTCTTGCTTTTGGTGGTGTTGGTAGTGGTTTTTCTCTGTGTGGATCTGTGAAAGGGGGCCACCTTCTTCCACCATTATGGAACTTTCCCTTGATCTGTGAGCCTGAAATAAATCTCATTCCTCTCATAAACTGTGCCTGGTTTAGAGGTTCATCCAAGCAGTATGGAGTACTGGGGATTCAGATTATGAAATTGACATGCTGTCTACTGTTCTAAGAGGGCAATGACAGTACCTTTAATTGCTGAGCCATCTCTCCAGCCTGCTTATTACATTTTAAGAGCATGTTGGGTCTGGGCAGATACTTCAGTCAGTAAAGTGATTGCCTTGCATGAGGACCCTAATTCAATCTTCAGAACCCACATTAAAATAGAAAAAAGAGGCTGGAGAGATGGCTTAGCGGTTAAGGGCACTTGCTTGCAAGGACAAAAGACTCATGTTTGACTCTCCAGATCCCACGTAAGCTAGATGCACAAGGTGACATATGCACAAAGTTGTGCATGCGCACAAGGTAGTGAATGCATCTGGAGTTTGATTGCAGTGGTTGGAGGCCCTAGCATGCCAATCATCTCTCTCTCTCTCTCTCTCTCTCTCACACACACACACACTCTCTCTCTCTCTCTTATTAAAAAAAAAAGGGGGAGGCTGGAGGGATGGTTTAGTGGCTAAGGCATTTGTCTGCAAAGCCAAAGGACCCAGGTTCTATTCCCCAGGACCCACGTTACCCAGATGCACAAGGTGGCACATGTGTTTGTAGTTCGTTTGCAGTAGCTGGAGGCCCTGGTGTGCCCATTCTCTCTCTCTCTGTCAAGTAAATAATAAAAATAATAATTTTAAAAAGCTGGGCGTGGTGGCACACGCCTTTAATCCTAGCACTTGGGAGGGAGGCAGAGGTAGGAGAATCACCGTGAGTTCAAGGCCACCCTGAAACTACTGAGTGAATTCCAGGTCAGCCTGGGCTAGAGTGAGACCCTACCTCAAAAAACCAAAAACAAAAAAGAAGAAGAAGAAGAAGGAAGCCTGCTGGGCTGGGCATGGTGATACATGAGTTTCAGGCTAGTCAGAGACCCTGTCTCAAAGAAAAAGATAGACAGCACTTGAGGAACAGTATATGAAGTTGTCTTCTCACCTCACAAGCAAATGCAAACATAAACACACATGCACATGTGTGTGCCCACACATACAAAAGTGTGTTAAATCCAATCAGAGAGCAGTTACCTCTGTAACTGTCATACCACTATCGCACCAGAGAGCATTCTTGAGAGCTTGTTTGGAGGTTCTAGCAGGGGAGCGCAGCTACTCGTATACCCTTGACCGAAGACCGGTCCTCCTCTATTCGGGGAAGGTCGTCCTCTTCGACCGAGCGCGCAGCTTCGGGAGGGACGCACATGGAGCGGTGAGGGAGGAAGGGGACACCCGCCTAGCCAGCCAGATCAGCCGAATCAACCCTGGCGATCAATGGGGTGACAGATGTCGCAGCCAGATCGCCCTCACATCCCAGAGAGCATTCTTGCCAGGAGGGTTAGCATTGTAGAATGCAGGATTCGCTGGCAGGTGGTAATGTTGATGGCTTCTCTCTGTCATGCCTACCACCTTCTGGCCCTGTGAAAGCTAACCAGCAGGGATGAAGCTTCTGCCTCAGCAACAACTTGACTTCTTTGTGTCCTGTAGCCAGTAGGTATGTCATTCTTCCCTCTTTTTTTTCTTTTTTTTTTTTTTTGAGGTAGGGTCTTGCTCTAACCCAGGCTGACCTGGAATTAACTATGTAGGCTCAGGCTGGACTTGAATTCACAGAGATCCTCCTACCTTAGTCTCCCAAATGCTGGGATTAAAGGCATAAAGGCATGCACCACCACCCCCGGCTGCTGCTGCTGCTGCTGCTGCTCCTCTTCCTCCTCCTCCTTCTTCTTCTTTTTGTTGAGTCAGGATCTTATATAGCTCAAGCTGGCATTGAATTCACTAGTTAACTAAAGATGGAACTCATGATCCTCCTACCTCCTAAGTGCTGGGATGTTACTATCCCCAATTCATGTTAAGGTTCTTTTTTTTTTCAAGGTAGAATCTTGCTGTAGCCCAGGCCGACCTGGAATTCACTATGTAGTCTCAGGCTAGCATTGAACTCACCATGATCCTCCTACCTGCACCACCCCACCCGCACCACAAGTGCTGGGATTAAAGGCATGCGCCACCATGCCTGGCATGGTTCTTTTTTTTTTTTTCCTTTTTAATTTTATTTGCAAGGAGGGGGGGGGAGGAGACAGAGGGATAATGGATGTGCCAGGGCCTCTAGCCACTGAAAACAAACTCCAGATGCATGCACCACCTTATGCATCTGGCTTAAGTGGGTATTGGGGAATTGCACCTGGGTCCTTTGGCTCCACAGGCAAGCGCCTTAAATGCTAAGCCATCTCTCCAGCATGGTTTTTAAATGTCTTTTGTTCTGGAATAGTCTCTCTGTTATCCATTATCCCATCTTTCCCAGTCCTCTTTGCTCTTTTTCATGCCATTGATTTCTTGTAGAAATAATATGTTTGAATATTTCCCCTAAGCAGATGTATACACTGACTGATACCTAGGTATAAAAAATACTTATAAGCCAGGTGTGGTGGCACATGCCTTTAATCCCAGCACTTGGGAGGCAATGGTAGGAGGATTTCTGTGAGTTCAAGGCCACCCTGAGACTACACAGTGAATTCCAGATCAGCCTGGGCTAGAGTGAGACCCTGTCTTGGAAAACCAAAACAATAAAACAAAATAAAAAATACCCTCTTTCTAGCTCTCTCTCAAATAAATAAAATAAATTTTAAAAACTTTTTTTAAAGGGCTGGAAAGATGGCTTGGCAGTTAAGGTGTTTGTCTGTGAAGCCAAAGGACTCAGGTTCAATTCTCCAGGACCCATGTAAGCCAGATGCACAGGTGCCGCTTGTGTCTGGAGTTCGTTTACAATGCCTGAAGGCCCTGGCACATCCATTCTCTCTATCTCACTCTCTGCCTCTATCTCTCTCTCAAATAAAATAAAATAAAAAATTTAAAACAATAAAGAATACTAGTAAACATTTATATCCTATGCAGGAATGTTGTGGTATTTCTGAGCGGATTTTACCATATGACATGTGAATCTGGTCAGCTTTTATATTCCTGACTTCTACAATATGAAGAAATAAAAGCACAGTAGGAAGGCCAAAATGTGTCAACTGAAGCGGCCCACAACAGGTATCTACCCAGGAAATGAAGGTGAAAGGAAGGAATTCCATCATTATCCATTGCAGAGGAAGAGACGTGGAGTCAGGCAAACAGCATTCACTTCACACAGGCAAGACGGGCCTCGGCCGAGCGGCCCACTGTCTTTATAACCACCCCACACCCACACCAGCATTCTCCTTGTCCCTCGGTGACTGGGATGACCTTCGAGTTTTGGGGACCTTGATGAGTGGGGTGGAGGGGCCTGTCGACTGGCACCTGCAAAGCTTGATTCCTTAATGGGACCCATCAAACTGTCCCTTTTGACTTTGGGAACTGTGTGTTAGCCTCTGAAAACCAGATGCAGTTCTGACAA
Source organism: Dipus sagitta (assembly GCA_036346955.1). Classification (NCBI taxonomy): domain Eukaryota; kingdom Metazoa; phylum Chordata; class Mammalia; order Rodentia; family Dipodidae; genus Dipus; species Dipus sagitta. The sequence goes on from CM070778.1 coordinate 54,631,658, forward strand.
AGTGGCGTATCAAGTACTGGGCAGCTGCCCAACGTGGCTTTTTTTGGAAGATCAGCTGCCTCCTTCTGATTGTCTGCTGGGTGAGGACACATCCTCATTTCTCTCCTCAACTCTCCCTACCACCCCAGTGGCTCTCCCCTATCTTTTCCCTGGTCCCATTGTTACTACACTAGCCCAGACCACTCCCTCGGACCCTCTAGGACTCCCCGGCTGCCAGCTAACACGCCTGCCATGTCTCCCACGTTTTCATCCTGCTCTGCTTCTGAATCTTCCTCTGTAGCAATGTCTAAAGATGTAAAGGTCTTTCTCATTTTTTCTCTCACCCTTGTTTTTAAGTTTTGTTTTTGTTTTTGCAAGGTAAGGGTCTCAGTCTAGCCCAGGCTGACCTGGAACTCACTCTGCAGTCCCAGGCTAGCCTTGAACACACAGCCTCCCGAGTGCTGGGTTTAAAGGTGTACACCACCATGCCCAGTTCTTATTTATTTTTTTTTTTTTTTGCAAGGAGAGTGTGTGTGCCTGAGAGAGAATGGGCACACCAGGGCCTCCTGCCACTGCATATGAACTCCAGATGCATGCATCACTTTGTGCATCTGGCTTTATGTGGGTCCTGGGGAATCAAATCCAGGTTGTTAGGTTTTACAAGCAAGCACTTCAACCCTTGAGCCAACTCTCCAGGCCCCCTCTCTCCTTTCTTCAGATAAGTCAGGGTGTGTAGCCCAGGATGGCCTCAAACTCCCTATCTTCCTGCCTTAGCCTTCCAAGTGCTAAGATCACAGGAATGTGCTATCGTCCCACATGTGAAGTATCATTTTGTCACTCCCTTCTTCCAGTAATACCCTTGGCATGACGCCAGCGGCTCTTCCCAATCTGGTGGCTGCTCCCTCACACTCTGTGAAACATTGCCCACTCCCCATAGCGTTCAAGTGGTGCATGCTAGCCCTGCCTGTAAAGCCTGATCCAGGCCTTTCCCACCTACCATTGCTGAAGTGACTCCTTCCTGCCCAACCCACCTGACTGGACTTTGCCACCATCCCCAGAAAGCCCATTCAACTTTTGTTGTCGTTGTTTTTGGTTTTTCGAGGTAGGATCTCGCTCTAGCTCAGGCTGACCTAGAACTCACTATGTAGTTTCAGGGTGGCCTCGAACTCATGGCAACCCTCCTACCTCTGCCTCCTGAGTGCTGGGATTAAAGGCCTGAGCCACCAGGCCCGGCTAATAACTTTTCTTTTCTTTCTTTCTTTCTTTCTTTCTTTCTTTCTTTCTTTCTTTCTTTCTTTCTTTTTTTTTTTTTTTTTTTGTCAAGGTAAGGTCTTGCTCTATCCCAGGCTGACCTGGAATTTACTGTGTAGTCTCAGGGTAACCTCGAACTCACAGTGATCTTTCTACCTCTGCCTCCTGAGTGCTGGGATGAAAGGCATGTGCCACTATGCCAGGCTATGTTAATAACTTTTTCTGGAGAGACCTAAACAAATGATTACTCACCACAGACACATACCAATGGTAGACCAAAGGTAGGATTCCACCCAAGTCTAGCTTGGGACAAGTCTATTGGCTGGCTTATAGAAACATGGGTAAGGGATTGCTCCAGTGCTCCCCCCCGCAAGCCCACCACCAAAACGTCCTACCTCAGCCTGGATGATGGCTTCCCCACAGCTGCAAAGCTAGAGGGTCTCCCTTCAGTTAACCCTCTATCCTCTGTACATTCTAGTACTCCCCCCCCATGAGGGGCTGTCAACAGGCTGCATGTGGAGGGTCTTGTGGGAAGTCAGAGCTGCTCTGATCAACGTGGCTGTGATGCTTAGAGGGTAGCATTCAGAAACACACGAGCAGAGCAGGCAAGGCCCCAGAGCCCCCTCCTCCCCCTGGGAAAACCATCCCGTCAGCTCTCTGGAGGACAAAGGGTCTAGCCTCATCTAGCATTTCCAGCATGCCATGAACAACTGCTGGGATGACTGAAAACGTGATACTTTAAGACCGCATGCTGTTGGGCATGGCGGCTCACCCCTGTAATCTCAGCCCTGGGAAGGCTGAGGCAGGAGGAGTGCTGTGAGTGCAAGGCCAGCCTTGGCTACCGAGTGAGATGAGATCCTGTCACAGAAAAGCCAGAACTGAAGCAAGCCAACCAAACAAGAAAGGCAGCATGTCTTCTGTGCTCCAGGCTGGGAGGTTGAGGCCTCAGTTTCCCCTCCTTGCCCAGGGTTTCCACATCCCTCCCTGTGTGGGTCTTTTGTAGGATGTGGTATACATGTGACTTGGCTTGTCCAGGTTCTGGAGAAGGCATAAATGAAGGCTGTCGACGCAAAAAGACACAGTGTCACCTCAAAGGGGCTAAGAGAGTTGATTGTGGAACCAAATATGAGTGGCCATCACCCGGAAAAATAGATTAGGGTTACTCCAACTCCATGTTCCAACGTGTTAACAACCTCATGAAGGTCCTATAGTTACAGAACAGAAGAGTTATAAAGCAAGGCACTTTTCAGATATATTGGCTGACCATCAGGTGGGCAGGTTACAGCAAAGTAGGAGGAAATCCCCACCATAGGCTGCAGAGGCTATCTGATGACATCCTTAGTCCTTGGGTTGGTGGAAGCTGGGAGTCTGCTAGTACATTCCAGAAAGGTCACACCTGATCGATGGATATAGTCATGCGGAAGTTAGGTCAGACACGGAGGTGGGCAATAAATGGCTATTAAGGGGCTAAAGGCAGCTGAAGGTAATTTGGCTGACTTGCAACATTCCATCTCTCTGTGGTCACTGGAGTTTTATCAGCCTCCCCCCCCCCCCGCCCCCCAGCCTTGCTGGAAGCAGGCACAGCAGACGCAGCGCGCTTTTCTCCGAACTTAGATCACAAGGTATATAACTGTGCCCCAGTTCCTGCAGTGTGGTTCCTGGGGAATCCACCGGCCCCCCCACCGACTTTGGCCAACGTGCAAGTGGGTGCAGCCCCTTCTGCAGGCCGAGGCAGGCAGTCCTTGCATGTGACAGCTCCCGAGACAGCCCACCTGGGTCCCTGAGCATTCTCTAGTTGCAAAGAACTGAAATGACTTCCGGCTGTATTTTTTTTTATTTCCTTCACAGACTTTATAGTGTATTCTTTTTTTTTTTGTTTGTTTCATTCATTTTAAAGAATATTTATTTACTTATGTATTTGAGAGAGAAAGAGAAGTGGAAAAGAAAGGCGTAAAGAGAGAAAGAGAGAGAGAGTGAGAGAAAGGGCGCGCCAAGGCCTCCTGCCACTGCAAATGAATTCCATATGTATGTGCCACTTTGTGTACCTGGCTTTACGTGGGTACTGGGGAATAGAACCTGGGTTGTCAGGCTTTGCAAGCAAGTGCTTTAACCACTGTGCCATCTCTCCAGCTCCTCAATTCACTTTTTTTTTTTTGTTGTTGTTTGTTGTTGTTCAAGGCAGGGTCTCACTCTAGCCCAGTCTGACCTAGAATTCACTATGTACTCTTAGGCTGGCCTCAAACGCACAGCGATCCTCCTACCTCAGCCTCCAGAATGCTGGGGTTAAAGGTATGTGCATGGCTTTAAATCTGCTTTTTTTTTTTTTTTTTTTTTTTTTTCTGTTGTTTGTTTGTTTTTGTTTTTCAAGGTAGTGTTTCATTCTAGCCCAGGCTGACCTGGAGTTCACTGTGTAGTCTCAGGGTGGCCTTGAACTCACAGTGACCCTCCTACCTCTGCCTCCCAAATGCTGGAATTAAAGGCATTTGCCACCATACCCAGCAAAATCTGCTTTCTTTTCTTTCTCTTTCTCTTTTTCTTTTCTTTTCTTTTTTCTTTTTTTTTTGGGGGGGGGGCAGGGTTTCTGTCTAGCCCAGGCTGACCTGGAGTTCACTATGTAGTCTCAGGGTGGCCTTGAACTCACAGCAATCCTCCTACCTCTGCCTCCCAAGTGCTGGGATTAAAGGTATGTGCTACCATATCCAGAAAAATCTGCTTTCTTTTTTTTTTTTTTTTTTTTTGGTTTTTCGAGGTAGGGTGTCACTCTAGCCCAGGCTGACCTGGAATTCACTATGGAGTCTCAGGGTGGCCTCGAACTCACGGCAATCCTCTTATTTCTGCCTCCTGAGTGCTGGGATTAAAGGCGTGCGCCACCATGCCCGGCAAAATCTGCTTTCTTTATAAGGCCAACTGATAGCACCTTGTGTGTATATACCACATTTTAAAAGTTATTTTTCTCAATTTTTTTTTTGTTTTGTTTTTCGAGGTAGGATTTCACTCTAGTCCAGGCTGACCTTTAATTCACTATGTGGACTCAGGGTGGCCTCGAACTCATGGTGATCCCCCTACCTCTGCCTCCCTAGTGCTGGGATTAAAGGCATGCACCACCACGTCTGGCTCAAATTTTTATTTTTTTATGAGAGAGAGAGAGAGAGAGAGAGAGAGGGAGGATGGGCAATGGGAACACCAGGGTCTCTAGCTACTGCAGATGAACTCCAGATGCGTACACTACCATGTGCATCTGGTTTATGTGGGTTCTGGGGAATGGAATCTTAGTCCTTAGGCTTCATAGGCAAGCATCTTAACCGCGAAGCCATCTCCCCAACCCAATATAACCGTGTTTTGATTAGTCACTTGGGTTGTTTTCACCTTTTGGCTGCTACAAATAAAGTGCCTAGGAAATTGGTATACATTTATATCTGTTTGAGTCCTTGTTCTTTATTCTTTTGGAATTGCTGTATTAAATTCAATGTCAAATTCTGCTGGACTATGCTTTGATGGAACTGCTGCCAAGGAGCTTCTCAGAATCCATTTCTGAGACTTTCCCAACTCTTTTATTTATTTATTTGTTTGTTTTGTCTTGTTTTTTTTTTTTCGAGGTAGGGTCTCACTCTAGCTCAGGCTGACCTGGCATTCACTCTGTAGTCTCAGGGTGGCCTCAAACTCACTGTGATCCTCCCACCTCTGCCTCCCGAGGGCTGGACAGCACATTATTTTTAATTTTTTTGTTAATTTTTTTCTTTTTATTTATTTGAGAGAGAGACAGAGAGAGGAGAGAGAGAATGGGTGTGCCAGGGCTTTCAGCCGTTGCAAATGAATTCCAGATGTGTGCGCCCCTTTGTGCACATGTGCAACATTACATGCTTGTGTCACTGTGGAGTCCTTAGGCTTCACAGGCAAGTGCCTTAACTGCCAACCCATCTCTCCAGCCCTATATATATTTTTTTTTTTACTTTTTTAAAAAAAGCTATGGCCAGCCATTCCTTTGAATATGGAATTGGTTTTTAGAAAATTCCAGTGGATTTGTTGGTGGTGGTGGTGGGAGGGAGAGGCAGGATGGAGTGGTCTCCTTTACCAAGCGTTTCCTACTTTCTTTTAGAACAAAGTAAAATTAAGGCGGCAGGTCACAGACTTGAGTGGCCAGTACCAGTTTCCTCTCTACTCAAGACTGGGGTCGCCAGGAAACAGAGAGGTTGGCCCTTGCTGAGTTCCACACCCACCCCTTGGCATCCTGCCAGACACTCTCTCAGGGGCTGCTCCAAAGCAAGCAAAGTGCTGTTAGCAGAAGGTGAGAGGACTGATAGCTAAGGAAACACTGCTATTTCTTCTGCTACCCTCCTTCTTCCCTTCTTTTCTCCTTCCCTCCCTCCCTTCCCTCCTTTGTTTTTTTAAAAAACATTTTATTAACAACTTCCATGATTGTAAACAATGTCCCATGGTAATGCCCTCCCTCCCCCCACTTTCCCCTTTGAGACTTCATTCTCCATTATATCCCCTCCCCCTCTCAATCAGTCTCTCTTTTATTTTGATGTCATGATCTTTTCCTCCTCTTATGATGGTCTTGTGTAGGTAGTCTCAGGCACTGTGAGGTCATGGATATCCAGGCCATTTTATGTCTGGAGGGAGCACGTTGTAAGGAGTCCCACCCTTCCTTTGGCTCTTACATTGTTTCCGCCACCTCTTCCACATTAGACCTTGTTCTTCCTTCATTTTTTTCAAGGTAGGGTCTCACTCTGTAGTCCCAGGCTGACCTGGAATTCACTGTGTAGTCTCAGGGTGGCCTTGAACTCATGGTGATCTTCCTACCTCTGCCTCCTGAGTGCTGGAATTAAAGGTGTGTGCCACCATACTTGGTTATTTTTTTTTTAATTTAGTTTTTTTTACTTTTATTGTTTATTTTTATTTATTTATTTGAGAGTGATAGACAGAGAGAAGGAGAGAGAGAGAGAGAGAATGGGCACGCCAGGACCTCAAGCCACTGCAAATGAACTCCAGACGTGTGTGTCCCCTTGTGCATCTGGCTAACGTGGGTCCTGGGGAATAGAACCTGGGTCCTCTAGCTTTGCAGGCAAATGCCTTAACTGCTAAGCCATCCCTCCAGCCCTAAATTTTTTTTTAAAGAATTGAGGGGCTGGAGAGATGGCTTAGTGGTTAAGGCACTTGCCTGCAATGCCTAAGGACTCACGTTCGACTCTCCAGGTCCCACATAAGCCAGATGCACACTGATGCAAGTGCACAAGGTCATACATATGCACAAAGGGGTGCACATGCCTGGAGTTCAATTGTGGTGGCTGGAGGCCTTGGCCTGCCAATTCTCTCTCACTCTCGCAGTGTTGGGCTTGCCTCCACAACAAAACAAACAAAACAAGGGCTGGAGAGATGGCTTAGTGGTTAAGGTGCATGCTTGCGAAGCCTAAGGACCCAGGTTCGATTCTCCAGGTCTCACCTAAGCCAGATGCATATGGTGGCACATGCATCTGCAGTTCATTTGCAGTGGCTAGAGGTCCTGGCGCGCCCATTCCCACTTTCTCTTTCTCCCTCTCTCTCTGTATCTAATAAGTAAATAAAAATAAATCTTAAAAAAAAAAAAAAAAAAAAACCCTGAGTACATATCCCAGCACTGCCTTCCTCTGAGCTGATTCCATTCATGTCCGCGGGCGGCCTCTCGCGGGCTCCGGCGCTGCCCTTCCAGCCCTATTCCAGCAGATGGAGCTCTTCTGGCCAAATGGTTCCAACGTCAGCACAGTCGCAGCGCAGGCAGATTTTGTATCTGTGACTTCCCCAACTGGCTACATATTGCTTTATAAGCCCCTAAATCAGTACTCTTGACACTTTCTCAGCATTTTTGGTTAATTTGAGGACAGTGAAAAATTTTAGTCACGCAATCTACGTGTTCCTGGCTAGCGCCAAAGAAGTCACCAGTCAGCCTTTTGGTGACAGCTCCTAACATAGGTATGCGTCTTCTTACTGGTTCATGGAGTGCCACGTTAATATTTTTTTTTCTTTGAGGTAGGGTCGCACTCTAGCCCAGGCTGACCTGGAATTCACTATGTAGTCTCAGGGTGGCCCTGAACTCTCAGCCATCCCCCTACCTCTGCCTCCGAAGTGCTGGGATTAAAGTGTGTGCCAACACGCCCCGCTGTGCTCTTTTTTTTTTTTTTTTTTTTTTTAATGGTGATTTGTTACTTAGAATGGCTCCCCCATGAGGCATGTGTTCCCCCATGAATGTGTGGGGCTCAATGGTAGAGCATTTGCCTGGCATGTGCAAGGCCCTGGGTTTGATCCCCAGCGCTGCTAAATAAATAAGCAACAAAATAAAACATGTACTGATTCAGCTGATGAAAGTATTTTAAGCAGAGGCTCAAAGGACCACGGAGCCTTGCATCTCCCTAGCATTTACCAATGAGCTGGCTCGCTCCGGTCCTTTTGCTCTACACAGATGGAAATTGCCAGTAGCAATTTCTCAGCGTTGATAGCCTTGGACCCTTGAGTGCCAAAGAGATGTGTGGGCTGGGATGGCTGACTCAGAGGCTCGAAGGCCCAAGCCCTGAGAACCAGAGCTCTATGGTTAGAAGAGCCAGAGACTAGCGGCTCTCTGCGCCCAGGTTGGAGGTTCATTGCTCTGGGCTTTGACTGCTTGTGGCCTGACACGCGGCAGCCAGTGACATCCTCAGCTCTCAGGAGTTGTCAGCAACGGCAGCAGTTGGCAGCGATCAGCACCAGCTCCTGTTCCGTGTAGTTCTTGGCCTTTAAGGCTTGGTGGCTCCCTGGAACTTTCCCGGCCGCCAGGCCCTGCCATCTCTGGTCTTCTTCTTTTCCTAGTCTGCTGCCGTCCGGTCACTGCTGCTACACTTGCTATTGCTGCTGCTTCGCTGTCTCTAAAACTATTTATTTATTTATTTATTTGAGAGGGAGAGATAGAAAGAGAAAGAGGCACATTTGGAGAGAAAATGGGTGCACCAGGGCCTCCAGCCACTGCAGATGAACTCCAGACGCGTGTGCCACCATGTGCGTCTGGCTTATGTGGGACCTGGAGAATTGAACCTGGGTCCTTAGGCTTTACAAGCATGGCCCTTAACCGCTAAGCCATCTCTCCAGCCCCTCATTTAAAAAAATAGTATTTTTATTTATTTATTTATTGGAGATAGAGAAAGGCAGAGAGAGAGAGAATGAAGTTATAAGTTTTTTGTTTTTGTTTTTTGGTTTTTGATTTTTTTTTTTTTTTTGATTTTTTGAAGTAGGGTCACACTCTAGCTCACGCTGACCTGGAATTCACTATGTAGTCTCAGGGTAGCCTTGAATTCACAGTGATCCTCCTACCTCTTCCTCCTGAGTGCTGGATTAAAGGTGGGTTCCACATCTGGCTAATTTTTTAAAAATATTTTCTTTTCCTTTATTTATTTGAGAGAGAGAGAAATAGGCAGAGAGAGAGAGCAAGAGAGAGAATGGACGTTCCAGGGTCTCCAGCCACTGCAAACCAACTCCAGGTGCGTACGCCCCCTTGTGCATCTGGCTTACATGGATCCTGGGGAGTGGAACGTGGGTCCTTTGACTTTGCAGGCAAGTGCTTTAAACACTAAGCCATTTCTCCAGCCCCTAAAAAAATTTTTTTAAAAAAATCATTTGCAAGTGGGAGGGAGGAGAGAATGAGTGTACCAGGGTCTCTTGCCACTGCAAACAAACTACTGATGCATGCACCACTTTGTGCTCTGGCTTTACGTGAGCATTGGAGAATCAAACCTGGGCTGATAGGATTTGGAAGCAAATATTTTTTACTGCTGAACCATCTCTCCAGCCTTTGATTTTTTTTTTTTTTTTAAGACAGGGTCACACTACATAGCTCAAGCTAGCCTCAAACTCACTATGTAGCACAAACTGGCCTCAAACTTATGATCCTCCTGCCTCACCCTCTCAGGAATGTGCCACCACATGTTGACTTACAGTGTCCAGTTTTACCGAAATCAGTCACCAAAAGCATAGATACAACCCTCTTATCTGCCAATCACAAGCTCTGCTTTGAATCCTGGGGATGTGTTCTTCCTACTTCAGAACTGACTGAAGACAAAGTCTGCAATAGCCAGAGGCTGGTATCCCTGGAGCTGCTGCAGGTGAAGTCATCTAAAGTTGTTCAGGGCTTGCCTTGCCTGGAGGGATGGATTCCTGTACTGGTGCAGTTTATTCCAGGCCAGTAACTGGAACCAAGACTCTTGAGGCCTGAAGCCATGTCTTCAACAGCCTCACCAATGTCTCTTGCATTTGGAGTGTAGTTCTCCTCTGTACGATTCTGATTAAGGCTGCAAAGCACAAGGAAATGCCCCTCTCCCCCTCAACTCTCTTCATTCACAGAAAAATATCAAAATAGGACTGGAGGGATGGCCTAGTGGTTAAGGTGCTTGCCTGCAAAGCCAAAGGACCCCAGATTCAATTCCCCAGGACCCACGTAAGCCAGATGCACATGGTGGCACATGTGTCTGGAGTTTGTTTGCAGTGGCTGGAGGCCCTGGCGTGCCCATGCTCTCTCTATTTGCCTCCTTCTCTCTCCCACTCAAACAAATAAATATAAATAATATATATGAAAAATATCAAAATGTACTTGTAGGGCTGGAGAGATGTCTCAGTGGTGAAGTGTGCTTCCTGCATACACATGATGGCCTGAGTTCAAATCTCCAGATCCCACATAAAGCAGCTGGGTGTGGCCACATGCACGTGTAACCTCAGTGCAGACTCACGTATTGGAATACTTCACCCATAGTTGGTGGCTCTGTCTGGAAGGCTGTGGAACCTTTAGGAAGTGGAGCCTTGCTGGGGGAAGTGCGTTACTGAGATGTTGCAGCCAGCCTTGCTTACTCTCTGTACCTCCTCCCTATTCATGTGACAATGGGATGCCCACTGTGCTGCTGCCATATCTCCCCCGCCATTTTGCACACTTCCCCTTGAAGTGCAAGCTGAAATAAACCCTTTCCAGATTGAGAGAGAGACCCCGTCTGAAGTACATAGTCGAGTAATAGAAAGAAAAGGCACCGACATGCTCCTCTGGCCACTGTGCACATAAGCACAGTGCGTGTGCGTGTGTGTGCACACACATGTGCACATACCACACCACATAACTCTACACATATAGGTCAGGTTGACAAGCCTGTCACTCTTTGCTGAAGCCCAGGAACCAGATGCCACCACAACACAGCTGTAACTGGACAGAGTCAGGCTTTGTAACCTGCTGCCACATAGGACCATATGCACCACGTGTCCTGCCAGGGACACATTGCATGAAGGTAACATGGAAGTAAAAGAAATTACCAAATGAGAACAGACATAAAAAGATTTAATAAAGAAAATAGGAAGCCAGGGTAGTGGCTCATGCCTGTAATCTCAGCACTCCAGAGGCTTGAGGTACGATTATCTCTGAATTTGAGGCCAGCCTGGGATTACAGAGTGAGTTCCAGGTGAACCTAGGCTAGAGATCCTGTCTCTGTAACGGGGCGTTAGGGGTTCAGGAAAGCTTTTGAACCCCAAATCCTGGGTTCACATTTGCATTTAGCCAAAGAATTGGGCAAACCAAGCTGAGAAGGATAATTATTGAATTATTATGTTTATTGAGGGAAGTACAGAACCAAGGGAAGGAAAATGAATACATCCACATGGTCTGAGAGTCCACGTGATGATGGGCTGGGGAAAACCATGGAGAGGTCAGAAAAGAAAGTACAAAGAGCCCGTGCCATGTGGAGGGGAGGAGGGGGTAAAGAGCCCATGTGCCCACTTGGAAAGCAGGACTCAGAGGGTTCTCCCCTTGCCTAGCTGGGCTGAGACAAGGAGAAACTCACCAGACGCTGGAGGTTCACGAGTGGTCAGGCAGTCCAGAGAGCTTGCCTTCCCCCCACAAACGTATTTCTCAAATAAATAAATAAATAAACATTTATTTAACAAAAAGAGTTCAAATACATGAGCCTCTGGGGACATTTTACATTCAAACCACCACAGTGGACGTTTCAGTATCTTGTTAAGCACCAGTTGTCTTGTGATGACTATTTGGGGTAAGAGCCCATGGGTTGTTAGGCTACGTTTGCGTAAGACATCATAAGTCACTGGGGTCAGGAGCCAAGTAGTCAAGGTCTGATTGTTTAAGGTGGGGAATTTTTGCATTCATTTTTGGCCTTTATGTCTCTATATGTCCCCACTGTTGCAGTTAGGCTTCACATTGCTGGTAGAAATCACCCAACCAAGAGCAGCTTGTGGGGAAAAGAGGTTTATTTTGGCTTACAGGCTTGAGGGGGAAGCTCCATGATAGCAGGGAAAATGATGGCATGAGCAGGGGGTGGACATCACCCCCTGGCCAACATAAGGTAGATCATAACCACAGGAGAGTGTGCCAAACACTGGCAAGGGGAAACTGGCTATAACACCCATAAGCCCGCCCCCAACAATACACCCCCTCCAGAAGGCGTTAATTCTCAAATCTCCACCAGCTGGAAACCTAGCATTCAGAACACCTAAGTTTACAGGGGACACCTGAATCAAACCACCACACCCACCTTTCCTAGATCAGCAAGGTCAAGGGATGAAGGTCTTTAATTTTTTTTTAATTTATGTGCATGGAGAGAGAGAGAGAGAGAGAGAGAGAGAGAGAATGAGCACACTTTGAACTCCAGGTTCATGCGCCCTTTGTGCATCTGGCTTTATGTGGGTACTAGGGAATCAAACCCAGGCCATTAGACTTTGCAGGCAAGTGCCTTAACCACTGAGCCATCTCTCCAGCCTCATAAAGGTCTTTTTCAGAGCTGTTTTACAACTGAGAAGGGTCACGGGGTTCGTGCTGCCATCTATCACACAGTTGTAGGGCCATATGGCATAAAATAGTTAAGCGGCACTTTGAAGAGGGGAGAGTGGTTATGGTCAAAGGTTGAAGGCCAGACTGTGGCAAGCACTTGGAGGTCAAGAGCTCCTCGGTGGTAGGAGACAGGCGCCAGTGTTGATGACAATAGTTGACATACCTGACGCAATACCAAATGGAGCTCAGTGGTGTGCAATCTGAAATCACACCAGAGGGTTAAGTAATCAAAGCTGAAAAGAAGAAGAACTACACCAGTGAATGGACCCAGGAGAGGTGGTAACCTGGCAAACAACCCCATGTGCCCTTTTATAGGACCTAGCCCTCAGAGGCACTCTTTGGTCTTTTAGCTACATTTCACACTGTCTTTGATGGACTGCCATAGATATAACAGTCTCCTCCTAGGGCCACCCAGAAGCATGGGGCCAAGGGCGTGGTGGTTTGGGAATACTACGGAGGCAAGCGAATCAACCTGGTCCTGAAGGACCTCAATGGCTACTGAACCCCGGTCTAGTCCCGTAGTTAACTCGGCTGACAATTAGACAATAAGAAGCCTACTACTCAGGCCAGCAACGATCCCAGCAGAGGAGAATCGGGTGGATAGCTCTCCTAACTCCGGAGAGCTTGAAAAGGGGCTCGAGGAGGGGTCAGTTGTTAGGGACAACTTGAATGCCAGGAGCAATGAAGACGGTGCGGGTACTAATGCAATCAGCCCAAAGACAGTGGCAGGTATTCGTTCCATGTAAGCTTTCTGAGGAGCTATGATAGTGATGTCTAAGTAGAAAGGTAAGTGGTTAGTGATTTTTAAAAAAGGGGAAGTTCAGTCCCCATTCAGAATCTATAAATGTCCCCAATTCTGGTCCCCTCCTGCCTTCTCGTTGGCAGGAGCTCTTCACAACCTTTCCTTTTTCCCTCTCTTAATCTAATAAAGTCTCTCTAAACTTTAGAAAGGTGGGTAGGTGGGAGTTGAGGAACAAAAGAAATAGCCAGACACCAAGAAGCATTCCAAGGAGGGGTTGAAGCCAAGGGTTTGGTGTTTAGGTGTTGAGACCATTCTATTTTCCCAATACAAGTAGAACTTTCTGGAGTTGTTTGAGGAGATCACCAGCCTTCTGGAGAAGGTGATGCAGGGAGGTAGCTGTAGGGGCTGGAAAAGAGCAGGAAGATAATGGACGGTAAGAAGTGTGACAGTAGTGATTGTGAGGACGAGAAGAAGCCCCGGGCCCGGGACGGGACTGGCTGGGAGAAGGGGGTAAAGACAGGGAGTATGGCTCAAGGTGAGTGACAACAGGAACAGTCTATGGAGTCTTTCTGAAGTAATAGGTCTAGGATGAATCCCTGAAACTGGGTTGGATATTGGATAACATTGAAGGAATAAGAGGAGAGATGGCTTAGCAGTTAAGGCATTTGCCTGCAAAGTCAAAGGACCGCAGTTAGATTCTCCAGGACCCATGTAAGGTGGTACATGCATCTGGAGTTCGTTTTCAGTGGCTGGAGGCCCTAGGCCCCCCATTCTCTCTCTCCGTCTGCCTCTTTCTCTCTTACTCTCTCAAATAAATAAATATATTAAAAAATTTTCAAAGGAGAGAGTTTGTAAAATTGTATCCTAGAACTTGAAAAGGTAAGACAGACTCTTGTCTACTCATTAGAGGTTGGGGGTGTTTGAGAGGTGGGTTTCATCTGGGTCTTGTCTTAAAAGGAGATGGAGAACTCCAAGGGGCTCATAGGAGTAGGCCATTTGAATTTCTGGGAGTAAAACAGCCTTAATTCTGGACAGAGGGACCCCTGATCTTGTAGCTTCACTGCAGTAGGGGACATGAGTCCAAATAGCTTTGAGTAGTTAATCTTATGGGAGGGTTTTAAGGTAGATTCAGTCCTCGGGGTTAATATGAGGGAGTGATCTTGAAAAGGTGAGGTCAAGCCCTGGGGCTCCACTTATCCTGATAAAAGGTGATGGCCTTGATAATCCGTCTCTGTGGCCACAACATACTAAGACTGGCAAGGAGCCTTGGGTTTTAACAAGGGTTCAGCCTGGGGCTGGAGAGATTGCTCAGTGGTTAAGGTGCTTGCCTGTGAAACCTAACAACTCAAGTTTGATTCCCCAATACCCACATAAAGCCAGATGCACAAAGGGGCTGGAGTTTGATTTCCCCCGTACCCATGTAAAGCCAGATGCACAATGGCACAAGCGTCTAGAATTCATTTTCAGTGGCTGGAGAGCCTGGTGCACCCATTTTTTTCTCTCTGCCAGGTGTGGCGACACACACCTTTAATCCCAGAACTTGGGAGGCAGAGGTAGGAGGATTGCTGTGAGTTCAAGGCCAATCTGAGACTAATTCCAGGTCAGTCTGGGCTAAAGCAAGATCCTACCTAGAAAAAAAAAAAAAAAAAAAAAAAGGAGATGGGCTGGGGAGACGGCTCAGCAGTTAAAGGTGCTTACTTGCAAAGCCTGAAGGCCTAGCTTCAATTCCCCAGCATCCTCATAAATCCAGACACAAAGTGGTACATGCATCTGGTGTTCATTTGCAGTAGCAAGAGATCCTGACATGCCACACATGCAAATAAATAAATACATTTTAAAATGTTTTATTTATTTTTATTTATTTGAGAAAGAGGGAGAGAGAATGAGGCAGATATAGAAAAAAGATAATCAGTGCTCTAGGACCTCTAGCCACTGCAGATGAACTCTAGATGCATGTGGCACCTTGTGCATCTGGCTTTTACTTGGGTCCTGGGGAATTGAACCTGGGTCCTTTGGCTTTGCGGACAAACCCCTTAACTGCTGGGCCATCTCTCCAGCCCTAATGATGTCTCTTTGAGCATCTGGATCAAGGAATCCAACTCACACATAAGGTACTCAAAAGACAATTGATACCAAAGTCTTTATTTATTTATTTGTTTTTGTTTTTTGAAGTGGGGTCTTGCTCTATCCCAGGCTGACCTGGAATTCACTATGTAATCTCAGGGTGGCCTTGAACTCACAGCAATCCTTGTACCTCTGCTTTCTGAGTGCTGGGACTAAAGGCGTGCACCACCACGCCCAGCTTTTTACTTTTATTTTTGTTTCTAGGAGCTTTATTGACAACGGTGACCTTTGAGACACTCTCCACTTTAGTGGGGAAATGCTTCTCTCCATCCAGTGAAGGTAGGTACTAGATATTTGAGTCCCTTGCATAGGGACATAATCTAATTGCCAGTCTTCTCCCAGCCTAGTTCCTAGGCTGGGTGGGCTATAGAAGAAGAGAGGGACTGAGGACCCCCTCAGGATTGCCCTGACAACAGGTTGGACCACAAGGTCTGAGGGGTTTTTGTGCCTGTGAGGAAAAGCTCAGTTAGAGTTTAGAGGGCTTTGACCCCAATGTGAGGCTTGATGATTTTTCAGGATCTTCCACTGGTAGGATTCAGGAATCGAGGTACTGCCGACAACAAGGGGGCGCCTTTCTCTCCATGTGGTTGCATGGCTGTGGGCCACATAGAAAAGCACAGGCCAAATCTGTCTAGTGTTATGTCTCATTACTGCCCCCAGCTGGAGAGCCCTAGTAAGGGCAAATAATTAATTCTGCTTTGGGGACTGATGTGTAATTTAACTGGAAGGGGTCCAAATTCTACACTCTCTGTGAGACTTAATATTGTACACCCCAAAGACTATGTCCTGCCCCCATTAAATTACTACCACCCCTGTACCAGATAGCTTCAGCTTGGGAAAAAGTGGGCACCTTATGGCTCTGGTCTAGGACTTTAAGTGAGGTCTCTTGTCTCTACACATCAATGTTTTGGAAACAATAGACTGTAGGGTTAGGATCTGAGTGTCAGGTAGCAGGATTTAAAATCTGGTCAGGTTTTCTAGTAAGCGTTGGAATTAGGAAGAGTCTGGTACTCATAGATTCTGCTATCTGAGATAGAGTAAAAGGTCTTCAACTTTAGAGTTCCAATTCTGGTGGGTTGTGTAAGCTGTCAGTCTGTCCTAGAGGTTGAGGTGCCTTTGTTTGTTTGTTCTGTTCTGTTTTGTTTTGGTTTGGTTTTTTTTTCTTTTTCGAGGTAGGGTCTCACTCTAGCCCAGGCTAACCTGGAATTCACTACGTAGACTCAGGGTGGCCTTGAACTCATGGCAATCCTCCTACCTCTGCCTCCCAAGCTCTGGGATTAAAGGTGTGCACCAGGATGGAGAGATGATTCAGTGGTTAAGGCACTTGCCTGAAAAACCTAAGGACCCTTGCCAGGTGTGGTGGCACACTCGGGAGGCAGAGGTGGGAGGATTGCTGTGAGTTCAAGGCCACCCTGAGATTACGTAGTGAATTCCAGGTCAGCCTGGGCTAGAGTGAGACACTACCTCAAAAAAAAAAAAAAACCCTAAGGACCCACGTTCGATTCCCCAGTACTCATGTAAAGCCAGATGCACAAAGTGGCACATGTGTCTGGGGTTCATTTATAGTGGCTAGAGGCCCTGGCATGCCTAGTCTCTCTCTCTCTCTCTCTCTCCATATATATATATATATATATATATATATATATATATATATATATATATATGGCTTTTCTCTCTATATCCAATAAATAATAAATAAATAAAAGAGTATGGGCTGGAGAGATGGCTTAGCAGTTAAGGTGCTTGCTCACAAAGCAAATCATGTTCAAATTTCCAGGTCACATGTAAGCCAGATGCACAGTGACACAAGTGTGTAATGTTGTACATATGCACAAGGAGGTACACCTGCCTGGAATTCATTTGCAGTGGCTGAAGGCCCTGGCATGCCCATTCTCTCTCTCTCTCAAAATAAATAAATAATAAGTAAATAAATAGTGTGTGTCACCACACCCAGCAATTGAGGTTTTTAAAAAAAATTTGGTTTTTTGAGGTAGGGTCTTTCTGTAGCCCAGACTGATCTGGAATTCACTATGTAGTCTCAGGGTAGCCTCAAACTCATGGAGATCCTCCTACCTTTGCCTCCTGTTGCTGGGATTAAAGGCGTGTGCCACCATGCCTGGTTTTGAGATGCTTTTTGACAAAGAGAGCCACAGCTGCTACTGTCCTGGGGCAAAGGGGTTATCCCCATGCCACCAAGTCTAATAACTTGAAAAGATAAGCAACTGGGCCCTGGGAGGGCCCCGCAGCTTGGGTTTAAACTCCCAGTGCTCCTTGCTTTTGCTCACATACATGTAACAATCAGGGAGCACTCATGCTGGGGGTGGAACTAAGAGCCAGTTTAGGTGGTCCAGGGCCCGTGTCATCTCAGGAATCCAGTCTAATGGCTCTTTCACCTTTTAGGGAGGTTAGCTATCAGGCTGAACTGGAACCCCAGTTTTGCAAAATCCTGCTTCTTGCAGCCAGCTTCACGTTTCTGGGATGAACATTCAAACCAGACACAGTTTATAGGAGGAAGGGTTTATTTGAACTTACAGATCCAAGGGGAAGTTCCATCAATGGTGGAAGAAGCTGGCTCCCATTCCTAAAGCCAAGCAGAGAGATGCCACCAAACAGCCAGCACCACAAGCAAGCACAGCTCAAAACCTGTCTGCACACCTTCAGGCTGGAAATCAGGTCCACTCCCAAATACACCTTTGGGCTGGACCTCAGGATCTGTCCACAGTGACATCTCTTCCAGCCAGGAAGCTGGAAATCCAAGTTACAAGCTTTAATAAAACACCTGAGTCTATTGGCGGACATCCATTCAAACTACCACATCTCAATTTTGCAAAATCCCACTGTACCAAAAGTTATTGTTTTCTGTCTAGGTCAACAAAGTTGAAATGAGATCCTTATGGAAGAGTTGAACTCTGTATCAGTTACTTTCTCATTGCTGGGACAAAATACCCCATCAGAAGCAGCTTAGGGAAGGAAAGAATTTATTTCAGTTTATACTCCAGAGGGTAGAGTCTATTGGGAAAGCGTGGCAGGTATGGAAGCCAGTGTCATATTGTCACATGAGCAGAGAGGAAGAGAGAGAGAGAACAGCAAGTGAGGTTGTACTAGAAAACCCAAAGGCTTGCCCACCAGTGACACACTTTGTCCAGCAAGGCTCTACCTTTTTTTTCTTTCTTTTTTTTCTCAATTTTTATTAACATTTTCCATGATTATAAAAAATATCCCATTGTAATGCCCTCCCTCCCCCCTCCACTTTCCTGTTTGAAATTCCATTCTCCATCATATCCCCTCCCCATCTCAATCATTCTACTTACATATATACAATGCCAATCTAATAAGTACCCTTCTCCCTTCCTTTCTCTTCCCTTTATATCTCCTTTTTAACTTACTGGCCTCTGCTAAGGGCTCCACCTCTTAAAGGTTCCATGACCTTCCCAGTCAGTGCCACCAGCTGTAGATCAAGAATTCAATCACATGAGTCTATGGGGCTCATATTTTTTTTCGAGGTGGGGTCTCACTCCAGGCCAGGCTGACCTGGAATTCACTATGTAGTCTCAGGGTGGCCTCAAACTCACAACAATCCTCCTACCTCTGCCTCCAAGTTCTGGGATTAAAAGCATGTGCCACCATGCCCAGCTACTATGGGGGTCACTTTTTAAATCTTTTATTTATTTATTTTTTAAACTTTTTTATTGACAACTTCCATAATTATAGAAAATAAGCCATGATAATTCCCTCCACTTGCCCACTTTCCCCTTCACAAATCCATTCTCCATCATATCACCACCCCCCCTCAATTAGTGTCTCTTTTATTTTGATGTTATCATCTTTTCCTGATATTATGATGGTCTTGTGTAGGTAATATCAGGCAATGAGAGGTAATGGATATCCCGGCCATTTTTGTGTCTGGAAGACAGCATTGTAAGTAGTCCTACTCTTCCTTTGGCTCTTACATTCTTTCTGCCACCTATTCCTCAATGTACCCTGAGCCTTGGAAGATGTGATAGAGATGTTTCAAAGGCTGAACATTCCTCTGTCACTTCTCAGCATTATGGTGCCTTTTGAGTCATCACAGAGGTCTCCACCATCTGAAAAAGAGAAGCTTCTGTAACACAAAAGTGAGAGTAGCATTAATACATGAGTATGAATGTTAAGAGAAGTGCTTACTGGGCAGTTTGGTGAGCATAATATATGCATTTAGCCAGAGACCAGCAGGCATTACACCCCTAGGGCTCATGACTACTCTTTCATAGGATTTCAGTATCAAGTATGTATTCTCTCCTGTGGAGTGAGCCTCCAGTCCAATTGGTGAGTGGTTGGTTTCCCCCAAAATAGACATGCCACTATTGTACCTATTGGCTCATTTGGCCTGGCTGGCCAAACTTAAGGGTTGCAGTGTCCACTGTTGTATATATCCAGTGATGACTTCCCTTTCCCATAGCACTGCATGCAGTGTAGCTTTTTCCAGCTTTCTGTCAGCTTATTGACAGGAAGGAGGTTTTCAGCTCAGCACTGGTAAGATTTCTCAGTGGCCTTGCAGCCTGAGCCTGTGGTGTCTTCAGCAGTGGGGTCTTGTCACCTATTTCTGGTGGGAAACCAAGAGCCTTGGCAATGGCCTGTAATGTTTTGGGGGCACCAAGGACCTCTCTGGCCAAAAACTCTCTGGAAGGTATCTCATCTCTGGCACTGAAATTTTTCTAGTAACAATCTAATGGCTTCTGGGTACACCATTGTCCAAAAAAGTAGGTTCTCATATGGCTTATTCATACCCTCTAAGATCTTGATTAACCCTCCCCCACCCTTCCTTTACTATGGAGGTCATTTTACATTCCAAACATAACATTCCACCCTGACTCCATAGGCCCCATGCCAACTCATGAGTCAAAACGTGTTCGGTTCAACTTAAACACCCTCAAATCTTTACCAGTTTCAACACTGTTAAAAAGTCCAAAGTCTCATCTGAGACCTGAGATATTCTATTCTGGCCTCTGCACACACATGCATGGGGTGTGGACATCTGCACACATACACGTGCATAGGCCACACATCACACACCACGCCATATACATACCACACACACACACACACACACACACACACACACACGGAAATCCTTATTGCATGAGGAGACAAGCTGTTCTCCATGTGCAGCCTTACCCTTAGGGACAGTTGTCCTCATATGAGGGATGGTATGTCCTGGGAGATTTGCTGTTCTTGAAATCCACGTGATCACAGATTTAAATCAATGACTTATCTCTATGCTTTAACATGTTTATTACAAAGGCAATCAGACAATACAAAGTAAAAGATAAAAAGAGGATGGAGACAAAAACATGCCAAAATTACATTGTGCTTTTTTCCTGCCTTACAGGTCCAAGTAAAAAGTTGACCATTTTTACCACCAGGCATGGTGGTGTAGCCGTTAATCCCAGCACTCATGAGGCAGAGGTAGAAGGATCGCCATGAGTTTGAGGCCACCCTGACACTACATAGTGAATTGGCCCTGGCTAAAGTGAGACCTTACCTTGAAAAAAAAAAAAAGTCGATTTTTTTTTTTAACAAGGACAGCTTCTAAGTGTCTGTTATATCTTAGAAAAACTGGTTAAGAGAACATTGTATTAAACAACAAAAAAGGAAGTAATAAAAAAAGAAGCCAGGCATGGTGGTACATGTCTTTAATCCCAGCCCTTGGGAGGCAGAGGTAGGAAGATTGCTGTGAGCTGAAGGCCAGCCTGAAACTCAAAAATGTATTAATAAGTTACATTACTCATTACTCTGACCAAATAACTGACAGGAAGAAAAGGGCCTCGGTAGCTTACAGTTTCGAGAGGATGCACTCTGTCACCATGTGGAGGGCCCATGTGGAGGGCATGGCATCAGGAGCAGGAGGCTCATCACACTGCAGCCAGAGAGTTAGGAAGAGAGGACAGGAAGTAGGGTCAGGCTATTGTAACTGAAGCTCTCCCCAGGTGGCCCACTTCCTCTAACAAGGCTCCACTTCCTAAAGGTTCCACAACATTCCCAATAGTGTCCCCAGCTGAGCCTCTTGTTTAGAGACATGAGCCTATGGGGGACATTTTACATTCAAGCACCACACAAATGGAAATTGACATATTTTGTGTATATTTATAACTGTTAAATATTTAAGATACAATGTTTGTGTTTCCAGTGTTTTATATACAGCTTCCTGGATTTTCATTAAAATACAGTTTGTGTGTGTGTGTGTGTGTGTGCGCGCGCACGTGCTTTTTGAGGTAGGGTTTCACTCCAGCTCAGGCTGATCTGGAATTCACTATGTAGTCTCAGGCTGGCCTTGAACTCACAGCAATCCTCCTACCTCTGCCTCCCAAGTGCTGGGTTTAAAGGAGTGTGCCGCCACACCCAGTTAAGGCAGAAAGGAACCATCAAGTACCAAGGTAGTAGAAAGCGATAGCTAGGACTAAAGTGATGGCTTAGTGGTTAAGAACACTTCTTGTGCCAGCACAAGGGCCTGAGAAGACCTGAGAGACTGCTCAAGTTCAATCCCCAGGACCCACATAAACAGCTAGATATGGCCATATATGTCTGTAACCCCAGTCCTGCGGGGAGCCGAGACTGCAGAATTGCCAGAGCTTGTCAAAAAGAAAAAGGCAAGTTCCAGAATCTATAAGAGACTATGGTTCAAGTATGAATGGGCAGAAGAGAGATGGAGGGGGACATTCCCCTCTGGCCACCATATAGGAGAGTGCATACATCATACATTGAATGCATGTGAGCATGCAACACACACATATACACTACAAGCACAATCACATTACACAGGCATGCACAAGAAAAGGAGAAAGTTAGAGCTATAAAATACATTTTTGGTAGGCCATTGCCAAAGCACTCAGATCTAAGTGGTAAAACCCTACTGCTGAACACAACGCAGGCTGTGGTCTCAGAATACTGAGAAATCATTCCAGAACTGAGATGGAAGCCAGCTCCCTGCTGGCTAGCTCTCCTAGCGTTGTAAAGTGCTATGTGAGCTGCTGGGGGATCATGGCAACAAACAGTGAGAGCAAGTATTGGATCCTACAAGCTACCAAGTCCACAACCAAGCAAGATGTACACATGGATGAAGCAGAGGTATAGAGGCTATGGGAGTAATCAACTGCTCTCTGATTGAATACGAGGCCTGCTCCGTGGGAGGGAATTTATACCTGGTACTCAGAACCAAGTCAGAAGCTTAAGGTTTGGGAGGTTATAGACTCTAAAAGGAAGCTTCCACTGTTCTCTCACTCAAAGAAGAGGTTATACTCATCAAAAGTCTTCTACATGTCTATGTTTATCCCTTTTGATACATGGTGCTCTTACTCTTTAAAAAATCTGCTTAAAAAAAATAGAGGGCTGGAGAGATGGCTTAGCAGTTAAGGCGCTTGCCTGTGAAGCCTGAGGACCCATGTTCTACTCTCCAGATCCCACTTTAACTAGACGCACAAACATGAGGCCAGCACATGGTCACACATGCCCACCAGGTGGCACAAGTGTCTGGAGTTCAATTGCAGTGGCTGAGGCCCTGGCACACCAATTCTTTCTCTCGCTCACTTGCTCTCTAAAAAAAAAAAAAAAAAATCTGCTTTTTACAGATGGCAGTGAATACCAGGGAGATCCAAGACCCATCAATAGGACAAGAAAACAAAGCCGATTGTCTAGTACGAGCTGAGTCATCTATATCAGATCTGCTAGGGCCCAGGAGACATTATAGAGGAAGCAGGATTAAATATGAGTGCTGCTCTCACTGCTAGCCAGAGAACCTCTCCAGGAAGGTGGTGGTAGACACTGAGGAGACTCAAACTCCTCAAAGCAGAATATCAGAGGCTGTTGAGAACTCAGCACTAAAGGAGACTTTTAACAAACCCATCTAGGCTCAAGGAACATTGCGGGAGAGGGGGCAGGAAGAATGTAAGAGCCATAGGGTGAGGATGAATATTCTGAAGCATTGTCCCCTCCCAGTGACTGACTGGTACATTCATGACTCCACAGTGAATACCAGTAACCCCACTGAGGAGGGCCCTCAATGGAACAGGGTGTAGCCCGATGGGAATATGACCATTAGAAAATATGTTTATATAACAAAGTTCTCAAGTTAAAATAGATAAGATAAAAAATTTATTTATTTATTTGAGAGAGAGAAGGAGGCAGAGAGAGAGAGAGAATGGGCACGCCAGGGCCTCCAGCTACTGCAAACAAACTCCAGACGCATGCATCCCCTTACGTGGGTCCTGGGGAATTGAACCGGGGACCTTTGGCTTTGTAGGTAAACACCTTAACTGCTAAGCCATCTCTCAAAAATATATTTTTGGTAAAAGAAGAGTAAAGACACAAATGTTTTTAGATGAGAAAAAAATTTAGGTGACAGTTTTGTTCTAGAGCCAAGATTCTTCCAAGATAAAAATATAGAGTGAGCCGGGCACGGTGGTGCACGCCTTTAATCTCAGCTTTCCTGAGGCAGAGGTAGGAGGATCGCCATGACTTCAAGGCCACCCTGAGACTACGTAGTGAGTTTCAGGTCATCCTGGACTAGAGTGAAACCCTACCTCGAAGAAACAAACAAACAAACAAACAAAAACAAAACAAAACAAAACAACAACAACAAAAAAAAACAGAGTGAGAATCCTGGGCATGGTAGCACACACCTTTAATCCCAGCATTCGGGAGGCAGAGGTAGGAGGACTGCTGAGAGTTCAAGGTCACCCTGAGACGACATAGTGGCCAATAGGCTTTACAAGCAAGTGCATTTAACCACTGAACAATTGTGCCAGCCCTCGTTTTTTTCAAGGCAGGGTCTCACAATAGCCCAGGATGACCTGGAACTCACTCTGTAGCCCCTGGCTAGTTAAGAACACACAAAGATCCTCCTACCTCAGCCTCCCAAGTGCTGGAACCCAAGGTGTGCACCACCACCCACCTCTCATAGTTAATTTTTAAATTTGGCTTTTGGGGTTTTCAATAAACGTTATAAGATAGAGATAGTCCAAAAGGACCAGGGAGGAAAAGATTACGGGAAAGAGAACATGCTCAGTTGATAACATTGGCCCTGGAGAACATTGTATTCCTACAAGGAGATAAGCACCTGCTGCCTCAGAGACAGCCCAGTGAGAAGGGAGATTATACTGGACGTTGCTCCTCTCGGGTGTGAGAATCCAGGAGAGTGGGAAAGAACTGCCGTGGGCGATGCTGCAGAACGGAGCATTTGAGGGCTGGAGCTGCCTGAGGACCCTAGCAAAGCTTCACTGCAGCAACCAGAAACCACTTACCCACTAAGGACCCTTGGGTAACTCCTCCTCCTTCTCTTCTTCTTTTTAAATAATTATTTATTTATTTGCAAGCAAAGAGACAGACAGAGAGAGGATGGGCATGCCAGGGCCTATATCCATTGCAAACGAACTCCAGACACATGTGCACCTTGTGCATTTGGCTTACGTGGGTTTTGGGGAATCGAACCTGGGTCCTTTGGCTTCTCAGGCAAACACCTTAACTACTAAGCCATCTCTCCAGCCCCGTTTTTCTTTTTTTTGGGGGGGGGGTATTGAAGTTACCTTTGAGTTGCTGGCACAAAGCACCTGATCAAAAGCAACTTGTGAGAGGAAAGGGTTTATTTTAGCTTACAGTCGAGCTCAAGGGAAAGCTCCATGATGGCAGGGGAAACTTTAGCACAAGCAGAGGTTGAACATATCTCTGCCACAGCAGATGATAAACAGCGTCAGGAGGGTGTGCCAAATACTGGCAAGAGGAAGCTGATTAAAACACCCATAAGCTCACCCCCAGAAACACACCGTGTCCAGGAGTCTCCAATTCCCAAATTAGCATCATCTGGGGACCCAGCATTCAGAACACATGAGTTTATTGGGGACACCTAATTCATACCTCCACATTCTACCCCTCGCCCTCATAAACTCACAACCATCCATGATATAAAAAGCAATGCATTTAACCCAACTTTAAAATCCCCATAGTTTTTCTGGGCGTGGTGGTGCACACCTTTAATCCCAGCACTTGGAAGGCAGAGGTAGAAGGATCACTGTAACTTCAAGGCCACCCTGAGACTACATAGTGAATTCCAGGTCAGCCTGGGCTAGAGCAAGACCCTACCTCGAAAAACAAAACAAAATAAAAAAATCCCCATAGTTTTCATCAATCCTAATGTTGTTCAAACATCCCCATAGTCTAAGATCTCTTAACTGTTAGCCTGTAAAAAAAAAAAAAAAAAAGTCCATAATGGCATAGAATAAACATTCACACTGCAAAAGATAGCATTGGGCATAGCAAAAAAAAAAAAAAAAAAAAAAAAAAAAATACTGAACCTATGCAAGGAAAATAAGTTCCATAGCTCCACGTCTGACACCTTTAACCAGTGACCAAGTCTGGAGTTCCAGTTCTGCCCTCCAGCAAGGCTGTTCACAGCCAGAAGAACAATTCATCCTGGGCTGGCCGCTCTCATTGGCAGCCACACCATAGTCCTAACATCTGTACTGGGTCTCCACTGCAATGGTGGTTCATCCTCATGGCTCCACAGGCCTCTGTGCAGGAAATCCAATAAGTCTGCTTCACACTACCCATGGCCATTTCCAAAAATCAAAACTGCTTGCAAATCCAATGGCCCTTGCTTTCCTGCATTTGTTATACTCCATAGGTAGGCTACCAACTTGTTAATCAGGGGGTAATAAATCTGACTTTGAAGAGCAGAACACTCCTTCAGCATTCAGACCCCTTACTTTCTTTCTTTCTTTCTTTTTTTTTTTTTTTTTGAGATAGGGTCTCACTCTAGCCCAGGCTGACCTGGAATTCACTATGTAGTCTCAGGCTGGCCTCGAACTCATGGTGATCCTCCTACCTCTGCCTCCCTAGTGCTGGGATTTAAAGGCATATGCCACCATGCCCGGCAGACCCCTTACTTTCAAAATCATCCACATTCTTTCACTGTCCCAATGCAGAACAGCTGGCCCAACCTCAATGGTTGTAATTTCTTAAAAAGTTGCATGCATCTGGAGTTCCTTTGTAGTGGCAAGAAGCCCTGGTATACCAATTCTTTCTCTCCTGTGTGTCTGTTTCCCCCCCCCCCTCTCTGCTTGCAAATAGATAAATAAATAAAGATTTTTTTTTTTAAGATTTAAAAGTTCTCTTCAACTGTGTCTTTTCAAACAAAAGAAATGATGTCTTCCCAGCTGAGGCAAATGGCTCAGTCAGTAAAGCCCTTGCTGTGCAAGTGTGAGGGCCTGAGTTTAAATCCCAGCATCCACCTAAATGCAGATGTGATGGTGCATGCTGTAATTCCAGCACTAGGAAGGTAGAGCCAGACAGGGCCTTAGGGCAAGCAAGCTGGGTAGCTAGATTAGCCAAATCTGTAAGACGTGGCTTCAATGAGAGACTCTGTCTCAATAAATAAGGCGGAGAGCAACTGAGGAAGACACCCAACATTGACCACTGGTGTCCACATGCACACACATGCACCTACAAACACACATGCACCCACATGTGTGCAAACATGCACAAACATGCATGCACACCACACACACACTAAATGCAAAGGTAAGTGAGTAGTAGTTGCAACCTTATTTCATGTTTTGACCTTCCAGGTGCTGGGATTAAAGGCATGTACCACACACTGCTTTTCTTTTTCTCCAAGGTAGGGTCTCGCACTAACCCATGCTGACCTGGAATGCAGTCTCAGGATGCCCTCAAACTCACTGGGATCCTCCTATCTCTGCCTCCTGACTGCTGGAGTTAAAGGCATGAGCCACCACACCTGGCTGTTTTTGTTTTAGTTCTTGTTTTTTGAGGTGGTGTCTCACTGTAACCCAGGCTGATCTGGGACTCACTATGTAGACTCACAGTGATCCTCCTACCTCTGCCTCCTGAGTGCTGGGATCAAAGGTGTGCACCACCATGCCCAGCTCCTTGTGTGTGTGCTTGCGTGTTTTGCATATAGCATCAGTATGTAACATTCAACAAATTTTTTTTTTCAACCATTGGGATCTCACTTCTAAATTCAAAAGTTTAGATGGAACTGGAGAGATGGCTTAGCAGCTAAGGTGCTGGGATTAAAGCCATGTGCCATGACACCCAGCTAGGGAGGAGAGTTTTCATTTTGGCTTATAGTCTCAAGGGAAAGCTCCATGATGGCAGGGGACAGTTCGGCATTAGCAGAGGCTGGATGTCACTTCTGCCACAGCAGGTGGAAAACGGTGGCAAGAGAGTGCACCAACTAGCACTGGCAAACTGGGGGATAATGAACCTCAACGTCTGCCCCCAGTGACATACCTCCTCCAGAAAGGCTCCACCTACCAAACTTCTACCAGTTGGGGACCAAGCATTCAAAACACATGAGTTCATTGGGGACATTGGATTCAAACCAACACATTATGCCACTAGTCCCCATAAATTCATGACCATATTAATGTAAAATGCATCCAGTCCAATTCTAAAAGTCATATAGTTTTTAAATTTTTTTATTTATTTGAGAGTGATGGAGAGAGAGAGAGAGAGAGACAATGGGTATACCAGGGCCTCCAGCTACTGCAAACAAACTCTAGATGCATGTGTCATCTTGTTTATCTGGACACGGGTCCTGGGGAACCAAGCCTTGAACCAGGGTCCTTAGGCTTTGAGGCAAGTGCTTAACCACTAAGCCATCTCTCCAGCCTGCACCATAGTTTTTTTTTTTTTTTTTATCAATCCTAACACTGTTCAAACATTCTCATTTCCAAGGTCTCTTGATTATGAGCCTGTAAAACCAAAAACACATAATGACACAGAGTAAACATTCACCCTGCAAATGACGACATTACAAGAGAAAACTGAACTAATGCAAGATCTAAAGCAAACAGGGCAAACATCAAATCCTGCAGCTCCAAGTCAGACATCTGTAACCAGTGATGAAGTCTCTAGGATTTCAATTTTGCTTCTCCAACTGGAATGCCCACAGCCTGGGAAAAGCTCCACCCCAAGCCCGTAGCTCTCCTTGGCAGCCATGCTATTGTCCTGGAAACTCCAAAAATCCTGGGTTCCCCACAGCAACCCATAGTTCATCCATGCCATGGCCCCCATGCCCTCTATTCAGGGCCTATGACCCTGTTCTGCATCACCTCGGGGGCATCTCTAAATAACCATGTTGCAAATTCACTGATACGCTCGTTCCTTCATACGTCATACTCCCATAGTACCAGGTAGTCTAGCAAATTTGTTAACCCAGGGGGAATGAAGCCAACTTTGAAGAGCAGGATGCTCCTTTAGCATTTTCACGCCCTACTTTCAAGAGTCACCATTCTCCCTTACTGTTCCAGTGCACAACAGCTGGCCCAATCTCAATGTTGGTAAATCTCTCAAACAACTGCAGCTGAAGCAAGCTGCTGTCTCTTGCCCAAAACTTTCATTTCTTTCTGTGCCACATCCATCTGCTCACACCAGTTCACTTCCTCTAAATCCAACCCTGCTCTAATTCTCAGGACATAGGCAGAGCACAGTAAGCCTCTACTATAGCTGCTTCTAATCTAGTCTGGACAAAGCTCCTTTTTTCCCCTCACCAGCCAAGCTTCTACAGTTATTTCTCTATTTAGGTTTTTCAACTCTCATAAGAATGGTCCCTCAAGCTCTGCTGAGAGCACTATTAGTCAAATGTTTCAAAATGTCCATATTCCTCCCAGAAATCAGTGCCAAAAGACCAAAGCCACACAGTCAAGTAGCAACAACAACTCCACTCTTCTGGTACCTTTTTTTTTTTTTTCAGTTACGGTCTCACTGCTGTGATAAAGCAATTCACCAAAAGCAGCTGATGGGAGGAAAGTTTTTATTTTGGTTTAAAGTTTTGGTTTAATGTTTGATTCCCCAGTACCCACATAAGCCAGAGGCACAAGGTGGCCCATGTGTCTGGAGTTCATTTATAGTGGCTAGAGGTCCTGGTGCACCCATTCTCTATCTACCTCTTTCTACCTCTCCCTCTCAAATAAATAAACAAGATATAAGAGTGAGCCAGGGCTAGAGAGATGGCTTAGTAGTTAAGGCAGTTGCCTGCAAAGCCAAAGGACCCAGGTTTGATTCCTTAGGACCCACATAAGCCAGATACACAAATTGGCGCATGCATCTGGAGTTTGTTTGCAATGTCTGGAATCCCTGGTATGCCCATTCTATCTGCCTTCCTTTTCTCTCTTACTCTCAAATAAATAAATAAATATTTTTTTCCTAAAAAAAAAAAAAAAAAAGAGTCAGAGTAAGCCAATTAACACTGGCAAACTGGCAGCTAATAAACCTCAAGGTCTCCCCCAAGTGACACACCTCTCAAATTGCCACCAGCTGGTGACCAAGCATTCAGAACACATGACTTCATGAGGGACATCAGATTCAAACCACCACACCCATAAAGTCAGATGAAAGAGAAAAGTGACACTTCCAAAGGGAGGAGAGCAGAGATCTAGAATGCTGTCTCTCAGACATTAAGTGGCCATTGCACTCATGACCTAACAGTGGCTGATGCTATTGACACAAGACTAGCACAAGATGAGGGTAAAAAAAAATGCTATCAAAATAGAAGAGGAGGATTAGAGAGATGGCTTAGCGGTTAAGAGCTTGCCTGTGAAGCCTAAGGACCCCAGTTCGAGGCTCAATTCCCCAGGACCCACATTGGCCAGATGCACGAGGGGGCGCACACATCTGGAGTTCGTTTGCAGTGGCTGGAGGCCCTGGCGCACCCATTCTCTCTCTCTCTCTCTCTCTCTGCCTCTTTCTCTCTCTGTCTGTTGCTCTCAAATAAATAAAAATAAACAAAATAAACAAATAAACTTAAAAAAATAGAGGAGGAGCCAGGTGTAGTGGTGCACACCTTTAATCCCAGCACTGAGGAGGCAGAGGTAGAAGGATTGCTGTGAGTTCAAGGCCACCCTGAGACTACACAGTGAATTCCAGGTCACCCTGGGCTAAAGTGAGACCCTACCTCAAAAAGAAAGAAAAAAGAAAAAAAAAATAGAAGAGGGACCACTTGGAAAGAAGAAGGGGCCAGGGAAAGGTAGGGGAGGGGAGGGGGACAACCAAGGGTGATGGAGGCTGCAAAGACGGCTCAGCGGTTAGATGCACTTTGTTGAAAAGCCTGATGGCCTTGGTTCAGTTGCCCAGTGCCCATGTAAAGCCAAATGCCCAAAGTGATGCATGCATCTGCAGTTCATTTGTGATGGCAGGAGGCCCTGGCATTTCCATACTCACTCTCTCTGTCTGCCTCTTTGTCTCTGTCTCTCTATCTTATAAATAAATAAATAAATAAGTTAATTAATTAATTAAAGAGGGTAATGGGAGGGTATTATAATCATGGTAGATTGTGTATATGAATTAAGGTTGCCAATAAAATGTTAAACAACCCCTCCAAAAAGTGACACCATCATCTGGCATTTGTTTGCAACAGGAAGAGACCGTGGCACACCCGTATACACGTGTAAATCAATCAATAAATACTTTTAAAAAGAGAAAATGGATCTTTAGCCTTCATCAACCCCTAAAATTAAGGATTAAAGTCTCAGAGGGGGGAAACTGAGGTAGAACAGAAAGACAAGGAAAACTTTGGGGACGTGGGAAAGGAAGGAGCCCTTCCCCCAGAGTCCAGAGAAAGTCAGCTGAGAAGCAAGAATTCCAGCACATCATTGCCTGTGAGGTTGCCAGTGCAGAGATTTCATTTGTTTTTGTATTCAAGGTAGGCTCTCACTCTAGCCCAAGCTGACCTGGAATTCACTATGTAGCCTCAGGGTGACCTCGAACTCAAGGTGACCCTCCTATCTCTGCCTCCCAAGTGCTGGGATTAAAGGCATGCGCCACCGTGCCCAACTTCAAGATCATTTTTTTGAGGCAAGCTCAACAGACTGCCTTTTTTTTTTTTTTTTAAATGCGAGAGTGAGGAAGAGACAGAGAGAGAGAGAGAGAGAATTGGCACGCCAGGGCAATGGAACTCCAGATGAACCCCTTATGCACATGTGTGACCTTGTGTGCTTACCTCACCGTGTGTCTGGCTTACGTGGGACCTGGAAAGTTAAACATAAGTGCTTAGGCTTCACAAGAAAGCACCTTGACTGCTAAGCCATCTCTCCAGCCCAAGATTTTTTTTTATATCTAGATAATTTATGTTAAAATATCAATGAATCAGGCCCAAGGCCTGAATGAACATGATCTTGGGTGAGGTCTCATACCTCTCCCAGACACTTTCTGGTAACCTCAGACAAGACTATTAACTGTTTTTTTTGTGTGTGTGGCTTTTTTTTTGAGAGGGGGGCAGGTATGTGTGTATGGCGTGTGTAAGTGTGTGTTTGCTATGGCACATATGTGGAGACAATTTTCAGGGATCCATCCTCGCCTTCCACTTCCTTTGAGAAAGGGTGTCTCGTTCATTACTCTGTTTGCCCAGCTACTTGATCAGTGAGCTTCTGGGGCATTCTCTTGGCTCCATCTCCCTTCCTGCTGTAAGCAGCCATGCTGGGATTATGGAAGCTCACCGTAGCTTCTGGCTTTTTAAAAATGTGGGTCCTGGGATCCAAACTCAGGTACTCCGGCATGGACCTTGACTTTAGCCACGGAGTCATCTCTCCAGCCCCTAACGTGGCCTGCAGTAAAGATGTCCTAAAGCCCCGCATCCCTGGGACCTAGAGTCTGACCTGATCAGCTGAAGTCCTCTCTCTCAGGTATCGCTCAGGAGCCAGCCTGGGATCTCATTTACGTTCCTTAGCAGCTCTTTGAAGATAACTGCTTCAATCCCACCACACGGGTGTGTATGACTATTGTGAACACAATGAAGCACGACTCTCTTTGAGAAGCTCACACCCGTGCTCTGTGGTGTGTCTTATTTTCTTCCAAGTATCTCTTTTGCTCTTAACCCTCTTTTCATTTCATTTTTATTTACTTATTTATTAGAGAGAGGGAGAGAAAAATAAGAATGAATGGGTGCTCCAGGGCCTCTAGTCACTGCAAACAAACTCCAGATGCATGTGCCACCTTGTGCATCTGGCTTACGTGGGTCCTGGAAAATCCAACCTGGGTCCTGAGGCTTCACAGACAAGTGCCTTAACCACTAAGCCATCTCCCTAGCCCACTGACCTTCTTTTTAAAATCTATATTAAAGTTTTTCTTGAGGTAAGATCTCGGTCTATCCCAGGCTGACCTGAAATTCACTACTGTAGCCTCAAATTCAAGTGATCCTCCTACCTCTGCCTCCCAAGCGCTGGGATTAAAAACCTATGCCACCATGCCCAGATGTTTCTGGGATTTTTTTTGGGGGGGGGTTGTTGTTTGTTTTCTTTTGTTGAAGTAGGATCTCAACCTAGCCCAGGCTAATCTGGAACTCACTCTGTAGCCTCAGCCTAGCCTCAAACTAATAGTGATCATTCTATCTCAGCTTCCCCAGTGGGACTAAAGGCATGTGCCACCACACCTACCTTTATATTGAGGGTTTTTTTTTCATAAATTCCAACACTGTAAACAGTGTCCAAAATTCTTTATTTTTATTTTTATTTATTTATTTGAGGGAGAGAAGGAAACAGAAAGAATGGGTACACCACAGCTTCCTGCCACTGCAAACAAACTCCAGATGTATGGGCCACTTTGTGCATATGGCTTCATGTGGGTACTGGGGAATTGAACCCAGGCTGTCAGGCTTTGCAACCAAGTACCTTTAATTCCTGAGCCATCTCTCCAGCCCATGTCCAGAATTCTTTTGTGTCAAAGCCAGAATCTGTTTTTCGTTTTTTGTTTTTTTTTTTTGGTTTTTTTTTTTTTGTTGTTGTTGTTGTTTTGTTTTTTGAGATAGAGTCTCACTATAGCCAAGGCTAACCTGAAATTCACTATGTAGTCTCAGGGTGGCCTTGAACTCATGGCGATCCTCCTACCTCTGCCTCCCAAGTGCTAGGATTAAAGGCGTGTGCCACCATGCCCTGCTTTTTTTTTATTTTTTAATTTATTATTTTTTTATTAACAACTTCCATGATTATAAACAATATCCCATGGTAATGCCCTACCTCTTTTCCCTTTGAAACTCCATTCTCCATCATATCCCCTCCCCCTCTCAACTCTTATTTGGATGTCATGACCTTTTCCTCCTGTTATGATGGTCTTGTATAGGCAGTGTCAGGGACTGTGAGGTCATGGATATCCAGGCCATTTTGTGTCTGGGGGGAGCACGTTATAAGGAGTCCTACCCTTCCTATGGCTCTTACATTCTTTCCGCCACCTCTTCCACAGTAGACCCTGAGCCTTGGAAGGTATGATAGAGAGATATTACAGTACTGAGCACTCCAGTCATTTCTTTCCAGCACCATGAGGCCTTCTGAGTTATCCCAAGGTCACTACCATCTGAAAAGAGAAGGTTCTCTACCAAAAGTGAGAGTAGCATTAATATATAGATATGAACATTAAGAGAAGTGCTTACTGGGCAGTTTGTTGAGCATAGTATATACATTTAGCCAGACAGCAGCAGACGTTACACCCCCAAAACTCATGACTACCCCTGTTTTAGGTTTTCAGTATCAGGGATGTATTCTCTCCCATGAAGCGGATCTCCAGTCCAATTAGAGGGCAGTTGGTTTCCACCATGACAGATGTGCCACTATTGCACCTATTGGCTATTTGGCCTGGCTGGCCAAATATAAGGCTTGCAGTGTCCACTGTGGAGTATCTTCACTGGTGATTTCTCTCTCTCCCATTGAACTGCATGCAGAATGACTTCTTCCAGCTTTCCATCAGCTAGTCTACATGGAGGAGGTTATCAGCTCAGTTCCAGCAGGATTTCTCAGTGGCCTTGCAGCCCAAGTATGAGGAGTCTTCAGCAATAGGGTCTTACAGTCTATTCCTGGTGGGAAACCAAGGGCCTCAGCAATGGCCTGTAATGTTTTGGGGGCATGAGGGACCTCCCTGGCAAACAACTTACTGGAAGGCATCCCATCCCTGCCACTGAAAATTTCCTAATAACAATCTGCAGCCCTTGAGTGTTCCATTGTCCAAAAAGTAGGTTTCCATATGATTTATTTATATCCTCTTAGATTTTGATTAGCCCTCTCTCCACCTTTGCTTTACTCAATCTCTTCCCCTGACCTCACTTGGGCCTTTTCACCCCCATTAATATATTCTTCTACTTACATATATACAATACCATCCTATTAAGTAGCCCCCTCCCTTCCTTCCTCTTCCCTTTATATCTCTTTTCTAGCTTACTGGCCTTTGCTACTGAGTTTTCTTCCTACTCACACAGAAGTCCAATGATCTGTAGCTAGGATCCACATATGAGAGAGAACATGTGACGCTTGGCTTTCTGTGCCTGGGTTACCTCACTTAGTATAATCCTTTCCAGATCCATCCATTTTCCTGCAAATTTCATAACTTCATTTTTCTTTACCGCTGAGTAGAACTCCATTGTATAAATGTTCTATATCTTCATTATCCACTTATCAGTTGAGGGACATCTAGGCTGGTTCCATTTCCCAGTTATTGTGAATTGAGTGGAAATAAACATGGTGGAGCAAGTATCTCTAAGGTAATGAGATGAGTCCTTAGGATATATGCCTAGGAGTGCTATAGCTAGGTCATATGGTAGATCTAATTTTAGCTGTCTCAGGAACCTCCACACTGATTTCCACAATGGCGGGACCAGATTGCATTCCCACCAACAGTGTAGAAGAGTTCCCCTTTTTCTGCATCCTTGCCGGCATTTATGGTCATTTGTTTTCATGATGGTAGCCAATCTGACAGGAATGAGATGGAATCTCAACATAGTTTTAATTGGCATTTCCCTGATGACTAGGGATGTAGAACATTTTTTAGATGCTTATATGCTATCCGTATTTCTTCTTTTGAGAACTATTTAGTTCCATAGCCCATTTTTTTTAGTTTTGAAATTAAATTTATTATAAAATGATGTCATATATATATATATATATATATATATATATATATATATATATATATAATTTGTTTTCTTAATACATTCTGAAAATCCTTTAAAAGTAAATGGATTTTAAAAATACTTATTTTGTTATATTCTATGTTTTCATTCTTTTTCTTGTTTTTCAAGGTAGGGTCTCACTGTAGCCCAGGCTGACCTGGAACTCACTCTGTATTCTCAGGGTGGCCTCGAACTCATGGCGATCCTCCTACCTCTGCCTCCCGAGTGCTGGGATTAAAGGCATGTGCCACCATGCCCAACATTGCCCAATTTTTAATTGGGTTGTTTGATTTCTTATTATCTAATTTTTTGAGTTCTTTATATATCCTAGATATTAATCCT
Organism: Dipus sagitta; assembly: GCA_036346955.1. Taxonomy (NCBI): domain Eukaryota; kingdom Metazoa; phylum Chordata; class Mammalia; order Rodentia; family Dipodidae; genus Dipus; species Dipus sagitta. The sequence goes on from CM070778.1 coordinate 54,666,836, forward strand.
CTATCAGATGTATAGCTGGCAAAGATATTCTCCCATTCTGTAGGTTGTCTCTTTGCTTTATTCACAGTGTCCTTTGCCGTACAAAATCTTTGTAATTTCCTGAGGTCCCAGTGGTGCCGGGCATGGTGGTGCATGCCTTTAATCCCAGCACTCGGGAGGCAGAGGTAGGAGGATCGCCATGAGTTTGAGGCCACCCTGAGACTACATAGTGAGTTCCAGGTCAGCCTGGGCTAAAGTGAGACCCTACCTCGAAAAAACAAACAAACAAAAAAGTCCCAGTGGTTAATCTGTGGTTTTATTGCCTGAGCAATTGGGTTATATTCAGAAAGTCTTTGCCAAGACCAATATATTGAAGGGTTTCCCCTACTTTTTCCTCAAGCAGTTTCAGAGTTTCAGGTCTGATATTAAGTTCTTTAATCCATTTTGATTTAATTCTTGTGCATGGAGAGAGAGAAGGATCTACTTTAATCCTTCTACAGGTACATAGCCAGTTTTCCCAGCACCATTTGCTGAAGAGGCTGTCTTTTCTCCAGTAAGATTTTTTTGGCATTTTTGCTGAATATCAGGTGGCTATAGCTACCCGAACTTACATCTGGGTCCTCTATTCTGTTCCATTGGTCTACATGTCTGCTTTTGTGCCAGTACCATGCTGTTTTTGTTACTATGGTTCTATAGTATAGGTTAAAATCAGGTATGGTGATACCACCAGCCTTATTTTTGTTGCTCAAAATTGTTTTAGATATTCGAGATTTTTTTGTGCTTCCAACTGAATTTTTGGATTGTTTTTCTATTTCCATGAAGAATGCCTTTGGAATTTTGATGGGGATTGCATTAAATGTGTAGATTGCTTTTGGTAAGATTGTCATTTTCACAATATTGATTCTTCTGATCCAAGAACAAGGGACATTTTTCCATTTCTAAGTGTCTTCTGCAATTTCTTCCTTGAGTGTTTTAAAGTTTGCGTTGTAGGGATCATTCACTTCCTTGATTAGGTTTATTCCAAGGTCCTTTATTTATTTTTTGATGCAATTGTGAATGGGAGTGATTCTCTGATTTCATCCTCTTTGTGTTTGTTGTTAGCATATAGGAAGGCTACTGATTACTGTGTGTTTATTTTGTATCCTGCTACATGGCTATAGGTGTTTATCAGCTCTAACAGTTTGCTGGTAGAGTCTTTAGGGTCCCTAATGTATAGAATCATGTCATCTGCAAATAATGATAACTTGATCTCTTCCTTTCCAATTTGTATCACTTTGATGTGTGTCTCTTGCCTTATTGCTATGGCTAAGACTTCCAGTACTATATCAAATAAAAGTGAGGACAGTGGACACCCTTGTCTTGTTCCTGATTTTAGTGGAAATGCTTCCAGATTTTCCCCATTTAGTAATATGTTGGCTGTAGGCTTGTCATAAATAGCCTTTATTATGTTGAGATATGTTCCTTCTATTCCCAGCTTCATTGAGGGATGTTGGATTTTGTCAAATGCTTTCTCTGCATCTAATGAGATGATCCTGTGATTTTTGTCCTTCAGCCTATTTATATAATGTATTACATTTATCAATTTGCATATGTTGAACCATCCCTGCATCTCTGAGATAAAGCCTACTTGGTCAGGGTGAATGGTCTTTCTGATATATTCTTGTATTCTGTTTGCCAATATTTTGTTGAGAATTTTTGCATATATGTTCATGAAGGAGATTAGTCTGTAATTTTCTTTTTTTGTTCTATCTTTGCATGGTTTTGGTATCAAGGTGATGCTGGCTTCATAGAAGGAGTTTGATAGGATTCCTTCTTTTACTATTTTATGGAAAAGTTTAAGAATTAATGGTGTTAGTTCTTCCCTGAAGGTCTGGTAAAATTCCCCAGTGAATCCATCTGGGCCTGGACTTTTTTTAGTTGGGAGATTTTTGTTTTATAACTGCTTGGATCTCCATACTTGTTATAGATCTACTTAAGTGATTAATCTCATCTTGATTTAATTTAGGTAGGTCATATAAATCAAGGAAATCATCCATTTCTTTCAGATTTTCTTTTTTTTTTTTTTTTTTCCTTCTTGATCACACTTTTATTGGAGAGCTCTTGGTTAACAGGAGGGTTGATGGCGAGGGGCCCAGATTTTCATACTTAGTAGAGTATATGTTTTTATAGTATGTCCCTATGATTTTTTTAATTTCTCTGGCATCTGTTGTGATGATACCTTTTTCATCTCTAATTTTATTAATTTTTGTCTCTTCTCTCTTTGTTTTGGTCACATTTGCTAAGGGTTTATCAATCTTGTTTATCCTTTCAAAGAACCAACTCTTTGTTTCATTGATTCTTTGGATTGTTTATTTTATTTTATTTTATTTTGGTTTCTATTTCATTAATTTTTGCCCTAGTCCTTATTATTTCTTCCCATCTACTGATTTTCAGTTTGCCTTGTTCTTCTTTTTCCAAGGCTTTAAGGTGAAGCATTATGTCGTTTACTTGAGACCTTTCTAATTTCTTTTTTTTTTTGGGGGGGGGGGTTCGAGGTAGGGTCTCACACTAGTCCAGGCTGACCTGGAATTCACTATGTAGTCTCAGAGTGGCCTTGAACTCACGGCAATCCTCCTACCTCTGCCTCCTGAGTGCTGGGATTAAAGGCATGTGCCACCACACCCAGCTTTCTAATTTCTTAACATAGGCACTTAACACTATAAATTTCCCTCTTAGGACTGCCTTCATTGTGTCCCAAAGGTTTTGGTATGTTGTGTTCTCATTATCATTTGACTCTGAATTTTTTTATTTCCTTCTTGATTTCTTCATTGACCCATTCATCATTTATTAGTGCATTGTTTAGTTTCCATGATTTTGTGTATGCTCTATAGCTTTTCTTGCTATTGATTTGTAGTTTGATTCCACTGTGGTCAGATAGAATGCAAGGAATTATTTCAATTTCCCTGTATTTGTTAAGAATTGCTTTGTGTCCTAATATATGGTCTATTTTAGAGAACATTCCATGTGCTGCTGAAAAGAATGTGTATTCTGCAGCATTTGGAGGAAATGTCCTGTATATATCTGTTAGGTCCATTTCTTCTATGACCTCATTTAATCCAGATGACTCTCTATTTTTTGCTGGGATGAACTGTGAATTGATGAGAATGGGGTGTTGAAGTCACCCACTACCACTGTGTTTGGTGTAATCTGTGACCTTAGTTCTAATAGCGTTTGTTTGATGAAGTTGGGAGCCCCTGTGTTAGGTGCATATGTTTAGGATTGTAATGTCTTCCTGTTGAAGTGTGCCTTTAATTGATATAAAGTGACCTTTCTTATCTTTCCTAACTAATGTTGGACTGAAGTTTACCTTGTCAGATGTTAGGATAGCAACCCCTGCTTGTTTTCTAGGCCCATTTGCTTGAAACATTGTTTTCCAATCTTTCACCCTGAGATAGTATCCATCCTTTGTAGAAAGTTGAGTTTCTTGGAGTCAACAAATTGAAGGATCCTGCTATTTAACACAGTCTGCAAACCTATGCCTTTTGGTTGGGGCATTGAGGCAGTTGATATTAAGAGATATTATTGAAAGGTGTGTATTTATATTTGCCATATTTTTGTAGTTCTTCCAGTTTTACCTTTGCTCTCTTGTATTGACTAGTATTTGAGTATGGTTTGTTTTTTCCAGGTTCCTTGTATGTGTGCTTTTCTTCCTCCTTAATATGGAAGATTCTTTCAAGTATTTTCTGTAGAGCTGGTTTTGTCTTCAAATATTCCTTTAGCCTGCTTTTGTTGTGGAATGTCCTTATTTCTTTGTCTATTTGAAAGGATAGCTTTGTAGAATAAAGTTACCTTGGTTGACAGTTGTATCTTTCAGAACTTGGGATGCATCACTCCAAGCCCTTCTGGCTTTTAAAGTTTGTGTTGAGTAATCTACTGTAATCCTGATGGGCTTGCATTTGTAGGTAACTTGATTTTTCTCTCTGACTGCTTTCAACATATTTTCCTTGGTTTGTATGTTTGGTAGTTTAATCATAATTTGGTGAGGCGAGGTTCTTTCCAGGTTTTGTCCGGTGTTCTAAAGGATTTCTGTATTTGCATTGGCATCTCTTTCCAAATTTGGGGGAAGTTTTCTTCTATGATGTTGTTGAAAATTCTTACTATGTCTTTGGAGTGAAATTCTTCTACTTCCACTATACCCTGAATTCTTATGTTTGATCTTTTCATAGTGTCCCAAGTATCTTGAAATTCCCATTCATACATTCCTATTAGTTTGTTTTCCTCTTTGTTGGACTGTATTAGATCTTCCACCTAGTCTTTTAGTTTAGATATTCTGTCTTCTCCTTCATCTATTCTACTGGTGAGATTTTCTACAGAGTTTTTTATTTGATTGATTGTATTCTTCATTGCTAGTAATTCTGAATGGTTTTTCTTTATTATTTCTATTTCCTTATTTATGACTTGTATTGACCTCTTTATTTCATTAAATTGGTTTCCTATATCTTCCTTGATTCCTTTGATTTCCTCTTTCATTCCTTTGATTTCTGCTTTGACTTCTTTGAGCATGTTTATAATCATTCTTTTGAAATCTTTCTCAGGTATTTTCTCTAACTCATTCTCACTGGAGGTCATTTCTGATGCATTAATACTTTTTGATGGATTTATAATCTTGATTTTTGGTGTTTCTTGTGTTATAATGTACATATTTCTACATCTTGGATTAATTTAATGCTTGGATTTTCTAGTTAGATGCAGTATTATTAGATGTATCAATCAACCTGATGTTATATATCTTCAGGGTAGGAGCTTAATGTGCTAGGTGTGGCTCTTAAGACTCTCAGAGTATCTACAAAAGTGACCCTAGATGTTGGGTTTGCCTGCTATGAGAGTATTCAAGTAGGCTGAGTGGAACAAAATACAGGCAGATTATAAAATTTAACTAAACAATGTACACATTCAATGAAAAACAGCACAGAGTATTTATGCAAGAGTAGGTATTATGACAGCCAGATCCTCTAACAAAGTCTCAATCCCTTAGAGTGAGTGTTGCCCCACACACTTAATCCTGTCAACTAGGAGGTTAAGATTTCTGGTCTGTTGAGGGTTCTGAGTCAGTTTGTGACCAAGTGAGACCATTCCCTAATGAACAACAGAAGAGGAAACAAAGCCACTATAAATTAGGAAGCAACAAATAACATGCCCAAAATATAGCTTATTTAAGAATGGCAAATCTGACCATCCATCAGATTTAACATATAATTTTCCTGATATGGAAGGTGCAATTAGCAGTTCCAATTCAAGCCTATATACCAGGCTTACTTGGTGGGTACTGACCTGGTGTAATCCCAGTTACCTTTTGGGAAGACTTTGGTCTCAGTTATGCAGTGCTCCTGCTTGGGTCCCTCTTTGGTGTGCTATGGGTCCAAGTAGGCTGGCTGGGTTACTGGATCATTGCTCTGGTTGCTGGTGCTGGGTGCTGTGAGCTCCCTTCCCCAGGTCTGTGGTGCTTGCTGGCACTTGTGCTGGCAGTGGAGGAAGGGAGGATGTAGATGGTGGTTCTAGTTCTCCCGCTGGTCCACGTGACCCTCTACCTCGTGATTTGGTCCTCCGTTGGTTGCTGCGGTCCTCCCTTCACATTTCTTGAATTTGCAAGGAGCTCCGGTGTGAGTGGAAAATCCCCTCACCTGGCTTTTCCTGCAGCTCAAGCCGAGCTTGCAGCTGTGGCCCTGCTGCCATCACAGACCTGGAGCCGCTGCTGCTGGAGCTGCTTCTGCCTGCCTATGTGGGCTCTGGACGCTCTGGATCTCTCCTACTTCTCTGCTACAGTTGGTAATTTCTTATACCCCTACTTTTTAGTAGAAGAGTGTATTTTGCTGGGTTTCTTTGTTTGTTTGTTTTGTTTTTGTTTTTGGCTTTTTCTCCCCTAGGCTGCTTTGGCGTGGTTCCTACACTGCCATCTTAAATGGAAGTCCTAATTTTTTTTTTTAATGTTAGAATGAGAATTGGCATACCAGGTCCTCCAGCCACTGCAATTGAACTCCAGACCTGCGCACCACCTAGTGCGCATGTGCAACCTTGTGTACTTGAGTTACATTGTGTGTCTGGCTTAGGTGGGATCTGGAGAGTCAAACATGGGTCCTTAGGCTTTGCAGGCAAGTGCCAAAACTACTAAGCCATCTCTCCAGTCCCAGAATTTGGTCTTACCTGCATGGAGGTCCCTAAAAGATGAAGGCAGCTCCTCAGGTTGCTATGGCTAACAGTGTGGAGCTGTGTCTCCATCGTTGCCCCTGTGGCATCTTGTCTCACCAAGCAATGCACTGTGCAGCCTCAGGACTACAAAGTCACTGCCAGCAAGGAGCACCTCACTGAATGTTCCTGCCCGACCTTAAACTTCCCAGTCTTCAGAACCATGAGTGAAGTAAACTGTATGAAGTATTCAGTCTGTGGAATCTGGTTTTAGCAACAAAAACAGACTCAGACAGAGGCACTGAGGAGCCATGCATGGTGGCACATGCCTATAAATCCCAGCACCCAGGAGGATAAAGCAGAAAGATTGCAAGTTCAAGGCTGGCTTTGGCTGCATAGCCAGACTATCTTATAAAAAAAAAAAAATACGGGAGCTTTGGAGAGATGGCTTGGTGGTTAAGGCATTTACCTGCAAAACCAAAGGACTCTGGTTCAATTCTCCAGGACCCACATAAGCCAGATGCACAAGGGGGCACATGCATCTGGAGTTCATTTGCAGTGGCTGGAAGCCCTGGCACATCCATTCTCATTCTCTCTCTCTCTCTCCTCCCTTCTCATAAATATATATATATATATATATATATATATATATATATTTAAACCAAAATACAAAAGCAAGACAAAAAAGCAAAAAGGGGGTGGGTGGGGAGATGGCTCAGCAGTTAAAGGCACTTGCATGCAAAGCCTGCCAGCTCAGGTGTGATTTCCCCAGTGCCCACATAAGGCCAGATGCACAAAGTGGTGCATGTGTCTGGAATTTGTGGTGCAAGGAGACCCTTGTATCCATTCTCTCTCTCAAATAACTAAATAAATTTAATTTTAAAATGCAAAAAAACTGGGCTGGAAAGATTGTTCAATGGTTAAGACACTTGCTTGCAAAGCCAGATGACCCAGTTTCAATTCTCCAGTACCCACATAAAACCAGATGCACAAAGGGGCATTTGCAGTGGCTGAAGGCCCTGATGTACCCATTCTCTCTGTCTGTTTCTCTTCTCTCTATCTCTTTCTGCTTGCAAATAAATAAATACATTTTTTAAAAAGACAAAATACAGATGCACAAGGTGGCACATGCATCTGGAGTTCATTTGCAGTGGCTAGAGGTTCTGGTGTTCCCATTCTCTTGCTCTATCTGCCTCTTCCTCTCACTCCCCCTCCTCTCTCTCTCTCTCTCTCTCTCTCAAAATAGATTTTAAAAATTAAAGGCAAAAAAAAAAAAAATGGAGGGGAAGGCTGGGGATGTATCTCAAGGCTGAAGCATTTGCTTAGCACACACCAGCCCCTAAATTCAATCCCCAGCACTCAGAAAACAAGCAAGCAAAGAACACTCCAGTATGTTGTGGCAGGTTATAGGGGAAAGACTACTTTGAACAGCAAGTGACAAAGGCATTCTGATGTCATGCAAAGAGCTCAGTATTTGGAATTGAGTGATCCTGACACAAAATCACAACTCTGTTATCTACTAGCTATGAAACCTAAGACAGTTAAATAGGGCTTTGGTTTTCCTGTCTGTAAATTGGAATGGGTGAGGATCTAACTAAATTCCAAAATGTTGAAGAGATATGTCTAATAAGAAGCAGCAACTTATTATAAAGTGTATGTGGGGACTAAAGACATTGTCATGGAGAATTGCTACTCATTAATTAGTGCATGGATATATTTTTTAAAACTCTTTCTATATCACCATCTTTCTATATACCACCATCATCTCGTTTGAGGTAGGAAGGTCCAGAGATGGTCAAAAATACTATCCTGGAGCAATGGCTTAGCAGTTGAGGTGCTTGCCTGCGAAGCCTAAGGACCCAGGTTCCATTCCCAGTACCCTTGTAAGCCAGTGCACATGTATGCGTCTGGAGTTCATTTGCAGTGGCTGGACACCCTGGCATGCCCATTCACTCATTCTCTCTCTCCCCCCCCCCCGCCCCCAATAATTTTTTTTTAAATACTGTCCCTAGAGCTTGATGTCCCTTGGGTGATGCATATGCTGCCCGAGGTTTTCCAGTAGGAGGCGTGAGCTGGTCTGGGGTGTGTGGAACCCAGTGCCACAGGGAAGCCTTGCTTGTGCCAGACCAGCCCTGAATGTCACCAGTAGTTCCAAGCCTGAGCCCAGAGCTGTCCTGCGGCATTCCTGAGGAAAATCAGGTCTCATTGGCTTGTGTAAAGCAAGGCCATATTTTGCCAGAAGGGCACTGTTCTGGCCCTTGCCATCACGGGTGCCAGCCACCCTTTCCAGCAGGCCTTGGATTTGCCCCCACCTCTCGGCTGCAAGTGGCTGCCAGGGTTCTGGCCCCCAACCTCCCGGTGGAACTGAAGGAAATGGTGGAAACAAGGCTGAGTTGTAGTTGAAGGATCAAGTCCCCACTAACTAGGGGTGAGACCTGGAACCACTCATCTTCCTTCTGTCATTATGGCCACAAACTCCAGCTATGTGGAGACAGTTGAGGGAAAGATGGAGAAGGAAGTGGAGGAGGAGGGGGAGGAGGGGGGGGGAGGGGGAGGAGGCAGCCGCGGCCACGGGCAGGGACACACCCTTGCAGGCTGAACACATAAAGTGAATTCTAGTCCAGAAACTGCAGCCTTCAGAGAGTCCTTCACTTCTCTGAGCCTTAGTTTCCACAGCATGAAATGAGAAAAGTGGCCTGACTGGGTTCTAGACTCTTCTACAGCTGCACTATTCCAGAACTAGAACTCTCAGGACATCCCCTGCTTCCTTAAGGGCACCAGAGAGTGTTAACTGTGTGGAGATTGGGGCTAAACTCACAGAGGGAAGATGCGCCTCGGTAAGGGGATCACTTTGACATCTTTTTCAAAAAACATTTTTGGGCTGGAGGGATGGCTTAGTAGTTAAGGCATTTGCCTGCAAAACCAAAGGACCCAGGTTCGAGTCCCCAGGACCCACATTAGCCAGTTACACAAGGTGGCCATGCATCTGGAGTTCGTTTGCAGTGGCTGGAGGCCTGGTGTGCCCATTCTCTCTCTCTCTCCCCCTCTTTCTCTCTGTCAAATAAGTAAATAAAAATAAACATTTTTATTTATTTGCAAGGGAGGAGAGAAAGAGAGAGAGACAGAAGAACTCTAGCCACTGCAAATGAACTCCAGACACAGGTGCTACCTTGTGCGTCTGGCTTATGTGGGTACTGGGGAATCAAACCTGGGTTCTTTGGCTTTGTAGACAAGTGTGTAAACCACTAAGCCCTCCCTCCAGCCCCTAGTTTAATTTAAAAAAAAAAAAAAACAGGGGCTGGAGAGATGGCTTAGTGCTTAAGGTGCATGCCTGCGAAGCCTAAGGACTCAGGTTTGATTCTCCAGATCCCACATAAGCCAGATGCACATGGTAGTACATGCGTCTGGAGTTAGTTTGCCATGGATAGAGGCCCTGGTGGGCTCATTCTCACTCTCTCTCCCTCTAATAAATAAATAAACAAAAACAGAGAGTCTGTGAAGATCACTCAGTGGTTAAAGGCACTTGCTTGCAAGTCCTGCCGGTATGAGGGTCAATCCCAAACCACCCATGTAAGCTGGATGGGGAAAAAAAAGTGACACAAGTGTCTGGCATTTGCTTGCGGTGATACATGTTGTGGTGGTTTGATTCAGGTGTCCCCCATAAACTTACGTGTTCTGAATGCTAGGTTCCCAGCTGATGGCAATTTGGGAATTAACACCTCCAGGAGGGAGTGTATTGTTGGGGGAGGGCTTATGGGTATTATAGCCAGTTTCCCCATGCCAGTATTTGGCAAACTCTCCTGTTGCTATTGTCCACCTTATGTTGGCCAGGGGGTGATGTCCACCCTCTGCTCATGCCATCATTTTCCCCTGCCATTGTGGAGCTTCCCCTCGAGCCTGTAAGCCAAAATAAATCTCTTTTTCCCAGAAGCTGCTCTTGGTTGGGTGATTTCTACCAGCAATGAGAACCGAACTGCAACACATGTACAGAATAAATAAAGCATACTTTTAAAAAAATATTTTATATTTATTTATTTATTTATTTATTTGAGAGAAAGAAAATGGGCATGCCAGGGCCTCCAGCCACTGCAAACGAACTCCAGACACATGTGCCACCTTGTGCATCTGGCTAACATGGGTTCTGGGGAATTGAACCTGGGTCCTTTGGCTTTGCAGGCAAACACCTTAACTGCTAAGCCATCCCTCCAGCCCCAGGCATACTTAAAAAAAATTTCTGGTGGTGGTAAGAATGGAAACCAGACAATGGAACACTCAGAAGCCATAGATTGTTACTAGAAAATTTTCAGTGCCAGAGATGGGATGCCTTCCAGTGAGTTGTGGCCAGGGAGGTCACTGATACCCCCAAAACATCACAGGCCATTGCTGAGGCACTTGGTTTCCCACCAGGAATAGATTGTAAGACCCTATTGCTGAAGACTCCACATACTTGGGCTGTAAGGTCACTGAGAAATCCTGCTGCAGCTGAGCTGAAAACCTCCTCCATGTAGACCAGCTGACAGAAAGCTGGAAAAAGCTATGCTGCATGCAGTTCAATGGGAGAGAGAGAAATCACCAGTGGAGATACTCAGCAGTGGACACTGCAACCCTTAAATTTGGCCAGCCAGGCCAAATGAGCCAACAGGGTGCAATAGTGACGCGTCTGTTATGGGGGAAACCAACCACCCTCTAATTGTATTGGAGGCCCACTCCATGGGAAGGAATACATCCCTGATACTAAAAACCTAAAACAGGGGTAGTCATGAGCCCTAGGGCTGTAATGTTTGCTGCTGTGTGGCTAAATGTATATACTATGGACATCAAACTGCCCAGTAAGCACTTCTATTAATGTTCATACCCATATATTAATGCTACTATCACTTTTGGTAGATAACTTTCTCTTTTCAGATGGCAGTGACCTTGGCATTACTCAGAAGGCACCATGGTGCTGGGAAGAAGTGACCGGAGTGCTCAGCACTGCAATATCTCTATCACATCTTCCAAGGCTCAGGGTCCATTGCGGAAGAGGTGGCAGAAAGAATGTAAGAGCCAAAGGAAGGGTAGGACTCCTTACAACGTGCTCCTCCAGACACCAAATGGCCTGGATATCCATGACATCACAGTGCCTGACACTACCTACACAAGACATCATAAGAGGAGGAAAAGATCATGACATCAAAATAAAAGTGAGACTGATTGAGAGGGGGAGGGGATATGATGAAGAGTGGAGTTCCAAAGGGGAAAATGGGGGGGGGGAAATTACCATGGGTTATTGTCTACAGTTATGGAAATTGTCAATTAAATAAAAATTTTAAAAGAGTATTAAGGAGAAATTTATTAAAAAAAAAAAAGAATGGAAACCAGGACTTCATTCATGCTAGGCAAGCACTCTACTACTGAGCTGCCTCTCTGGACCTGCCTTGACATCTTGTTGAAGGAAGTAGGTAGCGTGTGCACATGGGCAGGGTGTGGAGTACTGGATGCTAGGTGAGGGGGCCCCAGTGGGTCACTGAGCAGAGCTTGGGGCTATAGCACACACTGGGCCACCAGGGAGGGGACTTACATCCCTGTTTTGCTCTCCAGGCTCTCCAAGTCTGATTGGGGACATGCCAGAGACAAATCTAGCGACCAAAAGTACAGTTTGTGCCAGGAGCCAGGGCAGACTATGTGTACTAAAAGTGGGTGTGGGGACAGGGTAGCCCAGATGGGCTGGGACATCAGACAAGAGTGGCAGATGTGGTATGTTGTGTGTGTGGGGGGGAGAGTTTTCATGTAGTTAAAAGCAGGTGGCCTGACACATTGCAGAAGTTGAGGCTTGGTTCAGCCCAGCAGGAAGCTGCATGAGGAGCCAGAGGGAGCTGGACCAAAGAGGGGGGGTGCACCTGCCAGGAGCTGAGAGGGAAGGGAGGAGGAGGTGGAGGAACCCACCTTTGCCTCAAGACTGACTGTGTGCCAGGTGTACTTCATGCTTCAGGACCTACTGTGTGCCAGGTGCGCTTCATGCTTCAGGACCTACTGTGTGCTAGGTGCGCTTCATGCTTCAGGACCTACTGTGTGCCAGGTGCGCTTCATGCATCCTCCCATACACAGCACGCCTTCTGTGTATCTTTCTCATGTTCACATTACAAATGAAGCATCTGAGATTCAGGCCTAGAGCAGGTTGTGTAAGGAGTTGATCCAGGATCAGAAGTGGGATCTCCCAGATTAAATAAATCCCCCATCTCGGATTTATTTGCTTGGAAGCTGCTCCAGGGCCATGAAGACAAGAAGGTTCCTTGGCAGAAGAACCGGGTTCTCCCGAGCAGGTTGCTCCTCCTCTGGGCGGCGTTCCACAGTGCACACAACACCATGCCCAGCTCTCTCGGCCTTATCACCGCCCCCACCCAGGACAATCTGATTAAGCCCTGCTGTCATTAGGGGAAAGTCCCTTACCAAAGGCTCTGTTCTTCATAAGCACCTGTCTTCAAGGTCAGAACCAATAACAGGAGGGGAGCTTTGTCATTATTACCATGAGGAAAACCTTGGTCAGACGGAATTCTGCTTACATCATCAGCTGCCTTTCCTTGGTGTTGGCCCAGGAAATAACTGTTGCTGTCATTTACTGAGTGTCCCACCCAGGCAGGGTCTTTCTATTGTGTAGCTAATTCTTCCAACAATGCTGCAGGACAATTTCAAGGTTTTTTTTTAACATATTTTTAAATTTTTATTTATTTATTTGAGAGCGACAGACAGAGAGGGAAAGAGGCAGAGAGAGAGAGAGAGAGAATGGGCGCACCAGGGCCTCCAGCCACTGCAAATGAACTCCAGACGTGTGTGCCCCCTTGTGCATCTGGCTAACGTGGGTCCTGGGGAATCGAGCCTTGAACTGGGGGGGTCCATGGGCTTCACCAGCAAGCTACTTAACCGCTAAGCCATCTCTCTAGCCCTTAAATTATTTTTATTTAGCTATTTATTTATTTTTGCTTTTTCAAGGGAGGGTCTTGCTCTAGCCCAGTCCAACCCGGAATTCACCATGCAGTCTCAGGATGGCCTCAAACTCACAACAATCCTCCTACCTTTGCTTCCCGGGTGCTGGGATTAAAGGCGTGCGCCATCGCTCCTGGCTCTGGTTTCTAGCTTTGAGGGGCAGTTTCACCATGGCATGGAAAGTATGGCAGTAGCAGATAGCTGGGCATCAGGTCTTAACAGCAGCAGGGAGAAAGTAGAAAGAATGGGCTGAGTGCAGCAAAACAAGCTGGGCTTATAGCACCTGAAGGCCTAGTCCCAGTGACACACTCATTCCACCTCCCAAAGGCTCTACGGCCTTCTCAAGCTGTACCACCGACTGGGAAAGTAAGCATTCAAACACGTGAGGCCACGGGGGATAATTCACACTCAAACCACCACACGCATCTAAGGAAACAACCAACAGAGTGAGACTAAGGCAAGGGTGGTGGTCTACACCTATTTTCCCTAACACTCAAAAGACTGAGGCAGAAGGATTGTAAGTTTGAGTTTTAGCGTGGGCCACATAGTAAGACTCCGCGGAAAGGAAGAAAAGAAGCAAGGAGGGGGAAAAAAAGAAAGTATTTGTTTGTATATCTGAGAAAATGTAAATATCCAGACTATACAAATTATAACCCAACATCAACAACAAAAATACCTAACTTTTAAAATGGACAATTTGGGCTGGAGAGATGGCTTAGTGGTTAAGGCACTCGCCCGCAAAGCCAAAGGACCCCAGGTTCTATTCCCCCGGACCCTCGTAAACCAGATGTACAAAGTGGTACATGCATTCTGGAGTTCGTTCTCAGTGGCTGAATGCCCTGGCACACCCATTCTCTCTCCCTCTCTCTGCCTCTTTCTCTCTCTCAAATAAATAAATAAAAATAAATTTATAAAGAAATGGGCAATTTGCAAAGTCTGCTGGCCCTGATTCATTTCCTCAGCTGCCCACATACAGCCAGTCAGGCATTCATTTGCAGTGGCAAGAGGCCCAGGTGTGTCCATATATACACACACATACATATGCACAAATACATAAATTTAAAAAAATTTAGGGCTGAGGAGATTGCTCATTGGTTAAAGGCGCTTGTTTGCAAAGCGTGCTGGCCTGGGTTTGATTTTCCCAGTACCTACATAAAGTCAGATGCACAAAGTGACACGTGTGTCTAGAGTTTGTTTACAGTGGCAGGAGGCCCTGGTGTGCCCATATTCTCATGCACAAATAAATAAATAATATTTTTATATATACTATATATTATATTTTTAAATTTTTAAAAAGGTAATGGACTAAAATAATTATTTTTCCAAGGAAGATATACAAATGCCCAACAAGTATATGAAAAGTTGCTCACAAGCCAGGCATGGTGGCGCATGCCTTTCATCCCAGCACTCAAGAGGTAGAGGTAGGAGGATTGCTGTAAGTTCAAGGCCACCTTGAGACTACATAGTGAGTTCCAGGTCAGCCTGAGCTAGAGTGAGACCTTACCTCAAAAAAACAAAACAAAGAAAGAAAAAGAAAAGTTGCTCAGTACCACTAATCACTAGAGAAATGCAAATCAACAGCACAATGCAGTAGTTCTCTACACACATTAGAATGGCTGCTACTTAAAGATATCAAATAGCAAAGGTACTGTATTGGTGAGAATGTGGAAAAACTGGAACCTCTGTAAAATGGTATAGCCACTGTGGAAAACAGTATCGAAAGTTCCTCAAACTATATACACACACACACATACACACAAACATACATACCTGTACACACATACATACATACATGAACTGGGCATAGTGGTATACACTTGTAATGCCAGCATTTAAGAAGCTGAGACAGGAGGATTGACATGAGTTCAAGGTCAGTTTGGCCTGCATAAAAAGTACAATTTCAGCCAGGGTTACATAGCAAGATCCTGTCTGAAAAATAAATAAATAAGCCAGATGTGGTGGCACACACCTTTAATCCCAGCACTTGGGAGGCAGAGGTAGGAGGATCACCATGATTTTAAGACCACCCTGAGACTACTTAGTGAATTCCAGGTCAGCCTGGGCTAGAGTGAAACCCTACCTCGAAAAACAAACCAAAAAATAATAATAATAATAATAATAATAAATAAATATAGGGCTGGATAGATGGCTCACGATTAAAGGTGCTTGCTTGCAAAGCCTGACAGCCCAGGTTTGATTCCCCTGTACCCACATAAAACCAGATGCACAGAGTGGTGCATGCATTTGGAGCTCATTTGCAGGGGCAAGAGGCCCTGGTACACTCATTCTCATTTTCTCTCTCTTTCTCTGCTTGCAAATAAATAATAAATTAAAATATTTAAAAAACAAATATAGGGCTGGAGAAATGGCTTAGTGGTTAAGGCATTTGCCTGCAAAGCCAAAGGACCTTGATTCACAAGGTGGCACTTGCGTCTGGAGTTCGTTTGCAGTGCAGTGGCTGAAGGCTCTGGTGCACCCATTCTCTCTCTCTCTCTCTCTCTCTCTCCCTCTTTCTCTCTTGGTCTTTCAAATAAATAAATATTTAAAAAAATAAAATATGCCGGGTGTGGTGGCGCACACCTTTAATCCCAGCACTCGGGAGGCAGAGGTAGGAGGATTGCTGTGAGTTCGAGGCTTCCCTGAGAATGCAGAGTGAATTTCAGGTCAGCCTGAGCTAGAGTGAGACCCTACCTCGAAAAACCCAAAAAAGAAAAATAAAAATAAATAAATAGTAAAATAAATAAATAAAATAAAATATATAAAATATTAATAATGGTTCTAAGAGTATACAAAATATGATTTTGCTCCTAAACAAAGCCATAGACTTTATACCCCCCAATAAGATATCATACATGACAGAATGGTTTAGTATACCTTCCTTTATGCTCACATTGAGTATTTAAATTTTTTTAAAAACATTTTATTTATTCATTTATTTATTTATTATTTGAGAGAGAGAGAGAGAGAGAGAGGTAATGGGTGCATCAGGGCCTCCTGCTACTACAAACACACTCCAGATGCATCTGTCACTTAGTGCATCTGGTTTTATGCGGGTACTGGGGACTAAACCCAGACTATCAGGCTTTACAAGCAAGTGCTCTCAACTGCTGAGCTACCTCTCCAGCCCCCCAAAATTTAGTTTCTATCTTAGTTTGTATTATAAAACATTTACAATTGATCACAAAAGCTAAATAAATAGAAATAGAATTACCAAAATATAAACATTAGCAGTACTGGAGGATGGATGGATGGATAGGTTTTTTTGGCTCATGGCTTGAAGGCATGGCAGTGGGTGTGGCTTATGGCTCTGGTGGCAGGAATGTGGGCTACTTGCTCACATCTCAGTGAAACAGGAAGCCTAGATCTCAGAGCCCAGCGATAACTCTCTTAGGCCCATAGCTACAGTTCTACATCTACCAGATAGGCTCCATGTCCAAAAGGTTCCACAATTTCCCAAAACAGCAGTGCCAGCTGGAGACTTAAGTGTGCAAACATGAGTTTGTGGGAGACATCTCACATTCAAACCACAGCATTCTGCTCCTGGCCCCCATAAGTTCATGGTCATTTCATAATGCTAAATGTATTCAGTCCAACTCCAAAGGCCCCGTAGACCTATAATTCCAGCACTGTTAAAGAGTTGCCTCTGAGAAGGAAAAAACTCAGTAGCAGAGCCAGTAAGTTAAAAAGGAGATAGAAAGGGAAGAGAAAGGAAGGGAGGAGAGCATTTATTAGGTTGGTATTGTATATATGTAAGTAGAAAGATTGAGATGGGGAGGGGATATGATGAAGAATGGAATTTCAAAGGGGAAAGTGGGGGTGGGAGGGTACTACCATGGGATATTTTTATAATCATGGAAAATATTAATAAAAATTGAGAAAATAAAAAAGCATGCAAAAAAAGGTTTACCTTCTTTAAATAAGATGAATATTGTCAATATTGTGGTAATAATTGTTTTTAGATACTATCTTTGTCATTTGCTATTTTGAATTAGAACAATCCTTATTAAAGCTGTGTACAAAAAAAAAAAAAAAAAAAAGAGTTGCCTCTGAGACACAAGACAATCTCTTAACTGTGAGCCCCTGCAAAATCAAAAGACAAGTCACACACTTCCGACATACAATGCCACAGAGTAAATGTTCCCCTTTCAAAAGGCAGGAATGCAAGGATGGCAAGAGAAGACCAGATCAAGCAGAGCAGCCACAAAACCATGCAGCTCCGTGTCCAACATCTGTGGCTCATGGTGGCATCACGTGGGCTCCAAAGGCTCAAGTAGCCTTGCTCCCGCAGTTCTGCTGCCTTTACCCACATATCCACTCTCTTGGGCTGCCTCCACTTGATGGCTGAAGCTTTCCTTAGCAGACAGCTTTCCTTGGCAGCACTAATGTCCTGGCTTGCCGCACCCTCTGTTACACTTTAGGCTTCATTTCCACATGTATCCCCATCACAGTGCAGGCTTCACATCTCACTCAGTAGCTCCATGCAAGGAATCTAGCACATTGCCTGGTTCAGTTGCTTTCTGGAACCTTGGTACAAGCAACCATGATCCCACAACTTTTGCATTCTACATTCCTACAAAATTAACATCATGTGCATAACTCCAAGTTCTGCTGCCAGTTTGAAATACAGCTTTGGGCTACTGTTACCATGGCTGCAGCAGCTTCCAAGTAGCTGAGGGGCTGAACCTGGGCAGTCATGTTCAAGCAGGGGCTCTTTGTTACAGCACCTTTGGTTTAATCACTTTAAAAAATATTTTATGGGAACTGGAAGAATGGCTTAGTGGTGAAGCGCTTGCCTGTAAAGCCTAAAGACCCCAGTTCAAGGCTCGATTCCCCAGGACCCACGTTAGCCAGATGCACAAGGGGGCACATGCATCTGGAGTTCGTTTTCAGTGGCTGGAGGCCCTGGCGTGACCATTCTCTCTCTCTCTCTCTCTCTCTGCTTCTTTCTCTCTGTCTGTCACTCTCAAATAAATAAATAAACAAACAAACAACAACAAAAAAACATTTTATGAAGATGCTCAACAGTGGACATTGCAAGTCTTAAATTTTGCCAGCCAGGCCAAATGAGCCAATGAGTTCAATTGTGGCACATCTGTCATGGTGGAAACCAACTGCCCTCTAATTGGACTGGAGGCCTGCTCCATGGGAGGGAATATGTCCCTGATACTGAAAACCTAAAACAGAGGTAGTTATGAGCCCTAGGGGTATAATGTCTGCTGCTGTCTGGCTAAATGTATATACTATGCTCATCAAACTGCCCAGTAAGCACTTCTATTAATGTTCATACCTATATATTAATGCTACTCTCACTTTTGGTAGAGAACCTTCTCTTTTCAGATGGCAGCGACCTTGGGATGACTCAGAAGGCATCATGGTGCTGGAAAGAAGTGACCGGAGTGCTCAATACTGCACTATCTCTATCAGACCTTCCAAGGCTCAGGGTCTGTTGCGGAAGAGGTGGCAGAAAGAATGTAAGAGCCAAAGGAAGGGTAGGACTCCTTACAACGTGCTCCCCCCAGACACAAAATGGCCTGGATATCCATGACCTCACAGTGCCTGACACTACCTACACAAGACCATCATAATAGGAGGAAAAGATCGTGACATAAAAATAAAAGAGAAAGCCGGGCGTGATGGCACACACCTTTAATCCCAGCCCTCGGGAGGCAGAGGTAGGAGGATTGCTGTGAGTTCGAGGCCACCCTGAGACTCCTTAGTGAATTCCAGGTCAGCCTGGGCTACAGTGAGACCCTACCTCAAAAAACCAAAAAATTAAAATAAATAAATAAATAAATAAATAAAAGAGACTGATTGAGAGAGGGAGGGGATATGATGGAGAATGGAGTTTCAAAGGGGAAAGTGGGGGGAGGGAGGGCATTACCATGGGATGTTTACAATCATGGAAGTTGTTAATAAAAAATAAAATAAAATAAAAATGTTAAAAAAAATTATGAAAGAGTGAGGGAGAGAGAGAGAGAGAACGGGTGCACTAGGTCTTCTAACTACTGCAAATATATTTCAGATGCATGTGCCACCATGTGCATCTGGCTTACATGGATATTGGGGAATCGAACTCAGATCCTTAGGCTTTCCAGTCAAATGCCTTAACCACTGAGCCATCACTCCAGCCCCTAATTACTTTGTTTTAAACATTCTCCATTTATTTATTTACTTATTTGTTTTAAGTTTAAAAATATTTATTTTTATTTATTTGAGAGAGAGAGAGAGAAAGGGAGGGAGAAAGAAAGAGGCAGATAGAGAGAATGGGTGCACCAGGGCCTCCAGCCACTGAAAATGAACTCCAGATGAATGCAGCACCATGTGCATCTAGCTTACGTGGAACCTGGAGAATCGAACTGGGGTCCTTAGGCTTCACAAGCAAGTGCCTTAAGTACTAAGTCATCTCTGCAGACCTCATTTTCCTTTTAAATGAAAGTGATTCAAATGAGTTTGCATTGTTACATGCTGGAGTTTTCAATTGGTGGGTTCTGCCCTCAAGGTACCTTTCCAGTGCAGACAGAGCTCTGTCTCTCTTTGTCTGTCTTTCTGTTTTGACTTTTCAAGTCAGGGTCTTACTCTAGCTCAGGCCAACCTGGAACTCACTTTGTAGCCCCAGGCTGGCCTCAAACTCATGGTGATCCTCCTACCTGTGCCTCCTGAGAGCTGAGATTAAAGGTGTGTGCCACCATGCCCAGCTGAGGTTTCCCTTTAATGGCACTAATCTCTAACAATTAAAGCCCCTTCTTTGTCCACACACACCCCATCTAGAACTTTCACCAGAACTCATACCCCTTTCCTCTCCAAATTGCACATTTCTCACATCTTTCTGCTTCACATCCAGATCTCTCTAACTGCAAATCTTGTTAAATACACTGAGCAATAACCATGCCCCAATCCTTGATACCAATTTTCTGTATTAGTTATCTTTCAAGTCACTGTGACTAAATACCCAACAAGAAGAAACTTAAAAGAGGATCTAGCCGGGCGAGGTGGTTCATGCCTTTAATCCAACACTTGGGAGGCAGAGGTAGGAAGATGTTCAAGGCCAGCCTGAGACTACATAGTGACTTCCAGGTCAGCCTGGGCTAGAGCAAGACCCTATCTCAAAAAAAAAAAAAAAAAAAAAAAAAAGAGGATCTGGGCTGGAGAGATGGCTTAGCGGTTAAGGCACATGCCTGTGAAAGCCTAAGGACTCCAGTTCGATTCTCAAGGTCCCAAGTAAGCCAGATGCATATGGTGGCGTTGCACATGGATGCATCTGGAGTTCATTTGCAGTGGCAAGAGGCCCTGGTGCACCCATTCTCTCTCACTCTCTCTCTCTCTCTCTCTCTCTCCTTCTTTCTGTCTCTAATAAATAAATAAAAATAAAAATCTTAAAAAAAAAAAAGAGAGAGGATCTGTTTGGGCTCGTGTGTTGAGGGGACACAGTTGGCCATGTTGGGGAAGGCATGATGGCACATGGTTTTATGGTGGCAGGATCATGAGTCAGCTTCCTCACACTTCAGTCAGTGAACAAGAAGCAGAGAGTTCAGACAGAAAGTAGGGCCTGCTGGAGCTTCCCAGTGAGTTCAAGACTAGGCTGGGAAACTTAGTGATATACTATCTCAAGTAAAATAAGCTGGGCGTAGTGGCACACACCTTTAATTCCAGCACCTTGGGAGGCCAAAATGTCGGCTAGCCTGGGTTCAACTCCCTAGTACCTGCTTAAAGCCAGATGCACAAAGTGACGCATGGGCCTGGAGTTCATTTGCAGCAGTAAGAAGCCCTGGCCCATTCTCATTCTCTCTGTCACTCTCTGCTCACAAATAAATAAATAAAAATAAAAACAATCTAAGATTGACTTAAAAAAAAAAGAGAGAGGGCTTGGGATATGCTCGGTTGTAGAGTGCTTGTCTAGCTCACACGAGGCCCTAGGCTTGGTCCTGAGCATCGCAAACCTTCTAGCCTTGTCCCCACACCTACACATCTGCCAGCTACACATCTGCCAGCTAGGCCCTGTATCTAAAGGTTCTACAATGCTCCCCCCATCCACCTGCTAGGGAACAAGTGTTCAAACATGTGAGTCTGTAGAGGACATTTCACATTCAAATCACAATGCTTTATATCCTAAAGTATTGAAAGCAAACTCTCAAAGATATGTCTGGGGCTGGAGAGGTGGCTTAGCAGTTAAGGCATTTGCCTGTGAAGCCAAAGGACTCATGTTCAACTCTCCAGATCCCACGTAAGCCAGAAGCACAAAGGTGAGGCACACGCAAAGTCACACACACCCATTAGGTGAAGCAAGCATCTGGAGTTCGAATGCAGCAGCTGAGGCCCTGGTGCATCAATTCTCTCTCTCCTCTGTCTCTCTAATTAAAAAATAAAAAAATAGGGCTGGAGAGATGGCTTAGCGGTTAAGCGCCTGCCTGTGAAGGCTAAGGACCCCGGTTCGAGGCTCGATTCCCCAGGACCCACGTTAGCCAGATGCACAAGGGGGCGCACGCGTCTGGAGTTCGTTTGCAGTGGCTGGAAGCCCTGGTGCGCCCATTCTCTCTCTGTCTATCTGCCTCTTTCTCTCTCTCTCTCTCTCTCTGTCACTCTCAAATAAATAAATAAAAAATGAACCAAAAAATATTATAAATAAATAAATAAATAGTGCTTTAAAGATAGGCGTGGACCCTCGCAGTCATAGCAGCATTATTCACGGCACCAGACGTGAAAGCAGCCCATGTCTGCAGTGACAGACTTGGTGAACAGACTGTGGTACATGCCTACAGCAGGGCCTTCCGTGGCCTTCAAAAGGAAGAAAGTCTGACACACACAACACGGTGAACCTCGAGGGCCCAATGCTGAGTGCAATGAGACAGCCGCCAAAAGACAGCCCCTGTATGACTTCATTCCTGTGGAGTATCGAGAGTAAACAAACTCTTAGAAACCAAAAGCAAAACGCAGCTGCCAGGGACTATGGGGAGGAACAAATGGGGAATTGGCTGGTGAGTGTAGAGTTTCAGTTTTGCAAGATAAGGTTCTGGAATTGTTTCATAACAATCATGAATATACTTTTAATTCTGAACCAGAAAAATCGTTGAGATGGTAAAGTTTATGTCATGTGTATTTAATCACAATAAAAAATTAGTTATTTATTCCTCTCTGTGTGTGTGTGTGTGTGTGTGTGTGTATGCACCAGAGCCTCTTGCAGCTGCAAATGAACCAAACACTTGTACCACTTTTTGCATCTGGTTTACGTGGGTGGCTTGGCAATTGAACCAAGGCCAGCAGGCTTTGAAAGCAAGCACCTTTGATGGCTGAGCATTCTTCCTAGCCCCTCCACCACAGTTTTGTTGTTGTTGTTTTGAGGTAGGGTCTCACTCTTGCCCAGGCTGATCTGGTATTCCCTCTGCAGTCTCAGATTGGCCTCAAACTCACAGCAATCCTCCCACCTCTGCCTCCTGAGGGCTGGGATTAAAGGTGTGCGTCACCACGCCCGGCCCCATCACAATTTTTAAAGAGCTGGCCATAGCTGAGCCTAGTGGTGCAAATCTGTAATTCCAACTACTCAGGAAGTTGAGGCAGGAGTCATAGTATAGCACAAGTTCAAGGCTGCCTAGGCAACTTAGTGAGACCTTGAATCAAATTTTTTAAGACAAGGAAAATGAAGGCTAGAGTGTAACTCAGTAGTGAAGCACTTGCCTAGCATGTGTGAGGCCCTGGACTGGATCCCTAGTATTAAGGGGGATGATGTGAACCACACTTGGGAGGTAGAAGAAAAAGGAGCTGGAGGGCTGGAAAGATGTCTCAGTGGTTAAGGCGTTTGCCTGCAGAGCCTAACGACCTAGGTTTGATTCCCCAGTATCCACGTAAGGCCAAATGCACAATGTAGTGCATGCATCTGGAGTACTTTTGTTGTGGCTGGAGGCCATCCGGCACCCATTCTCTCTCTCTCTCTCTCTCTGCTTGCAAATAAATTAATTAATTAATCAATTAATTAATTAATTTTTTTTTAAAGAAAGGATCTGGGCATGGAGGTTTAAACAAGGCATGAGGCTTGCTGCCTGGTGATGCAGGGAGATGGTTCTCTGGCCAACTCTATATAAATGAGCCTCAGGTTCATTTTAGGGTTAAGGTTTTCTCAGCATCACTGCCTGGCTTTCAGCAGCCAGAGTGATGGGTACATCCCATGGGAATCTTGATAGAGGTTAAAAAATGCATTCACTTTTTTGCCTTGTTATATTACCAATAGCCCTCATCTATCCTAGCGGAAGCTCAGGAAGATACTGGAAGGACTATGTTTCCACCTTAAACCTTAGGAATCGTCTTAGGTATCCTATCTACCCATCTCTCCACCCACCCATTCATTCAACACATTTTGCTGCGTATCAGCTGCACATACAGTCCCTGCCTGATGGAACAAACCATCTGGTGGGGGCTTCTCATGAGGTATAGGAGAACACGGTTCAGTGTGAGAGGTTCTGGGATAGGACTGTCTAGGGCACCAAGCAGGGGACCTGATCCAGTCTGTGATGACAGTTCACAAAGCCAGTTCAGTCTTTCCCTGATATTTGAAAGATCAACAAGACTGAGCCAGTAAAGCAGGGAGGAGGAGGTAGGGACAATGTGCCTAAGAGACGCGAGAGCATGGGAACTCCCCAGCTGACCCCAGGGGATGCAGAGCCCAACCGGGAATCTGGAAACAGAATGGAGCTTATTGCTGAGCAAGAGGCAGCAGTGGTGAGAACTGAGGCAAAGGAGGAGAGCAAGGACCAGCTCTCGCAGGGCCAGGAAAGGGCTTTCTGAGCTCCTTGTCAGGTGGGGGGCAGGGAGAATATGAACAATAAGCAAGTGTGGGCCAGGGCTGGAGTGATTGCTCAATGGTTAAGGCTGCTTGCTTGCAAAGCCTGATGATCTAGGTTCAATTCCTCAGTATCCACATAAAGTCAGACACACAAAGTGATGTGTGTGTCTGGAGTTCATTTGCAGTGGCACGAGGTCCTAGTGGGCCCATTCACTCTCTCTCCCTCTGACCATAAATAAATATTTTAAAAATATTTTTATTTATTTGCAAGCAGAGATGATAGATGACAGATAGATAGATAGACAGACAGACAGACAAACAGACAGACAGATAGATAGATAGGGAGAATGGGTGTGCCAGGGCCTCTAGCCACTGCAAATGAACTCCAGATGCATGTGCCATCTTGTGCATCTGGTTTTATGTGGGTACTGGGGAATTGAATCTAGGTCATTAAGATTTCTGACAATCTCCTTTAACTGCTGGGCCATTTCTCAAGCCCAAATAATTTTTTTAATAGTGTGGGCCCAGTTGGAGGGGCAGCAAAAATGGGACAGCAATCAAGGCACCTGGAGTCAATTCTTTTTTTTTTTTTTTCCCAAGGTAGGGTCTCACTCCAGTCCAGGCTGACCTGGAATTCACTATATAGTCTCAGGGTGGCCTTGAACTCACGGCAATCCATCTACCTCTGCCTCCCGAGTGTTGGGATTAAAGGTGTGCGCCACCACACCTGGCTTGGAGTCAATTCTTAAGCAAGAGGCCTAACTCCCTGCTTGCCTCTCCCTACATCTCAAGGCAAGCTGGTCGCCAGGAGAGCACTTCTGATGGAAGGAATGTCATTTTCTTGGAAACGGCCCAGAGCGCCTTTCCAGCCCTAGACACGTTCAGCGGTCTCCGACGGCCGCTCCAGGAAGGTCAATGGGCAAAGGGCGAGCGAGGTGCTGCTCCGTTCTGATTTCCCCGCGAGACAGGAAGCAAAGATGTCCCAGGCAGGGCCCCAGCAAATCCAGAAGAAGGCTAGCCATGCACCTGCACGAGCTTCTCACAGTCCTGTCAGGAGCCTTGGAGAAGAACAGTTATTTTCAGCATTTATTGAAAGAGGGGGTTTGGGGAATTGAAAAATTGAACAAAGTCTGGCAGAATGGAGCTCTGGCTGTGGTTGCTAGGCAAGGGATGAGTTCCTACAATGTATGTGACAGCTGGAGGCTTCCCAGTGGCCTTGACCTTGAGAATGAATTAATTAATCATGAGATTAATTAATCATGAGGAGGTTGGCTACTGATGATTCAATACTGTTCTGACATTGAACTTCAAAAGAATATCAGCAAAGACACCCCCACTCCCCGCCAAACACACCAAGCCCATGACTTTGAAGAGGACTTTGAAGAAGTCAGAAGCGTCAGGAAAACAGTAGCCAACTCACTCAAACATGCTGTTTTGTCCTGGCTTGATCACAGGAGCCCAGAGCACTGGAGATTAAGCCAAACGGCATCATGAATAGACCTGGAAAGGAGCCTGGGCTCTCTCTCACTTACCCACATGCTCTGTGGTCCTGGACAAGTAACTTCACTGCCCTGAGCCTACATCACAGGCTGGTTTGGAGAGGTGAGTGAGTTGGGATATAGATATTTACAAGTCATGAATGTTGTTCCTGAGGGATGGGGCCCAGCTTGGTGGCTCCCTGGGAGCCTTGGGCCATAGGAGAGGCCTCCTCCTAAAGAAAATGAGGTATTGTCCTGTGCGTCTGAATCCCTTTGTCTCTTCCTACGCTCCTGGGCTTTTGCTCGCTTTGCCTGAGCAGGTAGCAGGCCGGCTCCGTGGGAGTGGACAGGGCTGGAAAGCGGCTGCTCTGTCTGCTACCGTAATGTCCCACCCAGTCTGGCCCAGCCCGAGGAACCCTGCGACCCGGCTCCATCCACACCTGTCTGGTCATCCTGCAAGGCATTGGAGGTGTCTTTGACACAGACCCCAAACAGTCTGGAAATGTTATCAGATCTCAGGCCTCCCCGCCTCCCCCAGATACACATTCCAACCACAGAGCCCTTCGAACTCTGCAGGCTGCTGCATCTTGGTCGGACTGTGTTGGCCCGCCTCGAACATCCTCCCTGACACCTTGCCTTCCCACCCTGGCGTCCACAGATCACCACACAGCAGCGATCCTGAGAGACGTGACACAAACACCTGTTGTGTGTAGTATAGGTCAGGGAGGGTACCAAGAGCCGGAGGTTCTAGCCCGACGCTCCACACCACAACCTGCTCC
Source organism: Dipus sagitta (assembly GCA_036346955.1). NCBI lineage: Eukaryota > Metazoa > Chordata > Mammalia > Rodentia > Dipodidae > Dipus > Dipus sagitta. The sequence continues at coordinate 54,692,968 of CM070778.1, forward strand.
TCCAACACTCACACTGGCCACCCTCCAGGCCTTGCTTCACCTGTCCTCGGCTGTGACCTGTGCCCCGTCTCGTTGTGCCTCAGTGACCCCACTCTGGAGCCCACACCTGGTTATCCCCCAGTACCTGTCTTCCCCCCTAGAGCCCCCTCACTGGGTTAGGACTCCTTCTGGGCATTCATAAAGCATGTCTGAGTCCTGTCTGGCACCGGATCTTTGGGCCTCGGTTTCCCGTCTGTATAATGGAACGGTACCACCTCGGCTTTTGTGCAGTGGTTGCAAAAGCGCGTTAACTAACCTGGACTACACGCTGAAAGTGTGTTAGCTGTCACCCCCACACCACGTGCAGCGCTTGAATCTCTGGAGCCTTAGCCCTGAACACAGGCCCGAGTGCACGGGGGGTGCCAAATACCTGTGGGCTGGATGAATGGGAAGGACAAACAGCGTATGAAGCAATCTTTGCTGGGTTCCCATAGCAGGGGAGTATGGGGGAGGATCGGGAAGATCCTGAAAGAAACTAATCTTTATTGTCCACACAATATACATAAATTGGCTAATTTGAGCCTCACAGGAGGAACAGATGACTGCAGAATGAGGAAGTGGCTAGTCCGAAAGGCCAAGTCAGTGAACCAGCATACACGGTGGGTGTGAGGTTGTCAGAGCAGGTGACTTGGACAGTTTCCTTCATACCTAGAAGGAGGGGTGCTCACCCCAGGCCTCACTGTCCTAATCTTAGATTGGGAAACTCCTGGAGGGCAGGATGCCTTGGTAGGTAGGGCAGGGGTACCGCCCCCCTCCCTGGGTGAGGTGTCAAGTGTTCAGCCAAGAACCTGGCCTTGGGGGAAATCAAAGACAAGAGATGGGCCGAGCTGGGAGGAAGGTGTAGCTTCTGCCCCTTAGAACCTGGCTGGAGGCTGTCCAAGAACAGCCCTCAAGTACCCTCCAAGTACAGAAGGAGTTAACTGTGGGCTGATTTCTCGGAGCAACCTGAAGCTTTCATTCCTTGGTCTTTCCCCTCCCTTTCTGCAAAGTCTTCCTGATCTTTACTCCTCCTGAAGTCCCTCCTCCTCACTCCCACCTCCTGACTCCAAAAACAGTCTGATTGCCAGGGTGGGTCAATGGTTAACACTCTGCTGGCTTTATATAAGCTGCTCAGGCCACCAGCCCCGCACTGCCTCTTCAGCTCTTTACTTCCGTGGCGCGGAGACAGGTGGCTCTGGCAGCCCCGGTTGGCTGGTCCACACCATGGCCACCTGTTGGCAGGGCCTATGGGCCTATCGCTCCTACCTGATTGTGCTATGTCTGCCCATTTTGCTGTTGCCTCTGCCCATCCTTGTCCACAGAAAGGTAAGGACTTGTGTTTCTGAGCACAGGTGACTCTAGGGATGGTGGCGGGCGGAGGACCATCTGGGTCAGGGTGGGGCATTCTTAGTACCCTCTCCTTACCTCCCATTCCTTGGTCTCCTGGGGAGAGGGGCACAGAGGGTTTCTGCTGACACTCAGCCGTAGCAGCCATGTGAACTGCTTGGAGACTGAAAACCAACTCCATAAAGGAGCTACAGGAGGGCACAGATGAGTTGCCCTGCCTATCATGAGTGCGCCCAGCCCTGGTCTGGGCTCAGCGCCAGGGAGAGACAGGTTGGTGGCCAGGTTTGGGGAGAGAGGAAAGTTGGCCTCGGGCTGTTGTGCCTTCCTGGGTATAAACACAAAAAAAGGAGCTCACTTGTGATGTCAAAGGCAGGTCTGCTGAGGGGGACCCTTGGCAATGTACCTAACTAGAATCCAGCCCCTGCCTCCTCTGCCATGCTAGGAAGTTACAACGCCAGCGCTGGTTCATCTGAACCCTCTACTGCCTGCCCTGCACTGTGCGTCTACGAAACAGGTCCCACTGTCCCATTTTGTAGATTTTATAGATGGGGAAAGTAAAGATAAGTTATTCAAAATCCCAGGAGCGACCCTGCTTTCATAGAGCTTGGTTCATATATCTCTTTAGGTGCCTCGGTAAGAAAATGGACATTAAAAATAATGAATCTAAAATTAGCCTGGGGCCTGAAGATGTAGCCCAATGGTAGAGCACTTGTTTGGCATAGTAAGGCCTTGGGTTCAATCCTCTATACTGCAAACACACACACACACACACACACACGCACACACACGCACACACACACACACACATCCTGGGGCTTTGGAAAGGTCGGCCCACGGAGGGACTGCTACTCAAGGGGGCAGAGCTGGGGTGTGGTCTGGCTCCAAAGCTGAAATCAAATCATAGCCCTGGCCTACCACACACCTCTAGAACTGCCCAATGAGCCACTGCTCTTTGCTGCAGATAGGGAAATCAGGGAAGACTCTTGTTTATGGAGTCCTCAAGGGAAGAGGGTAAGTGATAACACCCAACTGACCTTTGAGATGACTTTCTTCTTAAGCCAAAGCCCAAGTAGTCTCTGTACAGGAGATCTACCAGATAGGTTGCTGGAACAAGCGTAATAACACCATTTCCACCATCACCCTGGGAGAAGCACACATAGCCCAGAAAGATTCCGTAACTTGCCCAGACTCCCACCAGAAAACCTGAGGCATGGGGCTGGAGAGATTGCTTAGTGGTTAAAGCATTTGTCTGCGAAGACTAAGGACCCAGGTCCAATTCCTCAGAACCCAAGTAAGCCAGATGCACAAGGGGACATGTGTATCTGGAGTTCGTTTGCAGTGGCTAGAGTCCCTGGCATGACCGTTCTTTCTATCTGCCTCTCTCTCTCTCTCTCTCTCTCTCTTAATTAGTTAATTAATTAATTAAATTTAGAAAAAAGAGCTGGGCGTGGTGGCACACACCTTTAATCCCAGCACTCAGGAGGCAGAGGTAGGAGGATCACAGTGAGTTTGAGGCCACCCTGAGACTACATAGTGAATTCCAGGTCAGCCTGGGCTAGAGCGAGACCCTACCTAAAAAAGAAAGAAAGAAAGAAAGAAAGAAAGAAAGAAAGAAAGAAAGAAAGAAAGAAAGGAGAAAAACCTGAGGGGCAGCACCTTGCCACTTGGTGAGAGTTTGATGCATTAAGAGACCCAGACTTTGGTCTGCTGTAGCTGGCCATGCCACCTTCTCTCGCCCATAGTCACTGCCCGTCCTGTCCTGATTCCATGAACTGTTCCGGGAAACAAGCCTCTCCTCTGGGCTCCTTGCAAGAACTCTGCTTCTACACAATCAATTTCTCCTTCTCTGCCTGATGCAGCCCACTAACGTGTAAAGGCGCCGTTCTACTTCTCATGTTAAAGAAGGCTTCTTTCAGCCCATAGTCCCTCCACACGTGCCTTCTCTGCGTTCTCTTCCAACAGCAAGACTCCAAGGTTTTGCACTAATATGTGCTCTCTCCTCCATCAGCCCTGTCTCTGTGACTCAAATTCCTGTGAGCTTCTATGATGTCAACCTGGTGGCCCATTCTCACTTTCCTTAATCCTGCAATAGCATTTGTCCCAGCTGGTCTTTGCCACAGTCTTCTCTTGACTTTAGTAACATCTGGTTTTCCTCCTACCTTTCCCAGCTCCCCCTCCATCTGACTCTATTGGTTTCCCAAGGTCCCTCCTGGCCCTTCCTCCTGATAATCTTATGTTATCTCATGCTTTATAAAGCATCTCTGTGGCCAGGCATGGTGGCACACATCTCTAATCCTAGCACTAAGGAGACAATCTGGGCTACATAGCAAGTTCTAGGCCAGCCTGAGTTAAATAGTGAGACTTTGAACAAAAAAATAATAATAATAAGCAGGGCTGGAGAGATGGCTCGGAGGTTAAAGTTGCTTTGTGTATAAAGCCTTGAATCAATTCCCTAGAACCCATATAAAACCAGACACATAAAGTGGCAATGTATCTGGAGTTGTTTTGCAGCCCCTGTCATGCCCATACTCTGTCTCTCTCTCTCCCCCTCTTAAATAAATAATTAAAAAAAAAAAAAAAACCTGCTGGGCATGGTGGCACATGCCTTTAATCCCAGCACTTGGGAGGCAGAGGTAGGAGGAGCACCATGAGTTCGAGGACACCCTGAGGCTACATAGTGAATTCCAGGTCAGCTTGAGCTAGAGTGAAAGCCTACCTTGAAAAATCTAACCAAAACAAAACAAACCAAAAAACAATTGTTGGACATGGTGGTGCACACCTTTAATCCCAGCACTTGGGGAGGCAGAGGTAGGAAGATCACTGTGAGTTCGTGGCCAACCTGAGACTATATAGCAAATTCCAGCACAGCCTGGGCTAGAGCGAGACCCTACCTCAAAAAAAAAAAAAAAGAAAAAAAAAGCACAGAAAGTCCAAACCTATGGGCTGGAGAGATGGCTCAGCTGTTCACATGTATCTGGAGTTTGTTTGCAGTGGTTAAAGGCCCTCGTGCACCCATTCTCTCTCTCTCTCCCTCCTGTTCTCTCTCTCTCTCTCTCTCTCTCTCTGCAGAGGTAGAAGAATTGCTGTGAGTTTGAGGCCAGCCTGAGGCTACATAGTGAATTCCAGGTCAGCCTGGGCTAGAGCAAGATCCTACCTTGAAAAACAAAAACAAAAACAAACACAAAACACAACACCCCCTTAAAAGGTCTCTATGCCCACCAGTCCAGAGTCCATAGCACCGACCTTAACTTTATGTTTGTAATAGCCAGCTAACCCTGGACATCTTGTCCACTTGAATATTGACTTGTCCACACTTCTTCCCATCCAAGTCAAAGCCCTGAAAACCCCGAAAGTCAGGATTCGGGATTGCTGGCTTTCCTTCACCTACATACGTGCCAGCCAGTCTTGGCACTGCTGTCTGAAAACACAGACGCGCCCGACTGGCGGTGGGGCCACATCCCAATCGACTCGCCCTTAATTGAGACTGTAGTAAGTAGAAAATGCATCGAATGCACCTACAACTGCTGGCCCACCAACAGGGCTCGTGTACCTTCCTTTTCCCAGCCTGTGCCTTAAGGCTGACCAAGGAGCCATGCTAGCACTGCCCAGTGTCACCAGGGAGGATCGTACCACCAGTCACCAAACTGAGGAAAGATCAAAATGCACAATCTGCAGCCTGTAACTTTTGCACCATCTTAAATTCAAAAAAAAAAAAAATTCTTCAATTGGAGACGTGTGTGCTCTCTAAATGGAATCAGTCTCACTTGGGGACTGTCCTACCCTGTTCTCATCTATCCTCCACTTCCCAGACCACTCTCTACCCAACAGTCAAGGATGATGGTTTCAAAACCTAAGATCAGAGCTGGGTGTGGTGGCGCACTCCTTAATCCCAGCAGAGGTAGGAGGATCGCTGTGAGTTCAAGGCCATCCTGAGAATACAGAGTGAATTCCAGGTCAGCCTGGGCTAGCGTGAGACCCTACCTCAAAAAAGGGGGGGGGGGCTGGAGAGATGGCTTAGGAGTTAAGTGCTTGCCTGTGAAGCCTAAGGACCCCAGTTCGAGGCTCTATTCCCCAGGACCCACGTTAGCCAGATGCACGAGGGGGCGCACGTGTCTGGAGTTCCCTTGCAGTGGCTGGAGACCCCTGGCTTGCCCATTCTCTCTCTCTCTCTGTCTCTCTGCCTCTTTCCCCCCCCCCTCTCTCTCTGTCACTCTCAAATAAATAAATAAAGCAAAAAAAAATTTTTTTAAACCCCTAAGATCACATCGCTACCCTGCTTACAACCGCACACTGGCCGCTTAGAGGAGTTACTAAGGGGCCATCACTTCAGACTCCACCCTCAGCAGCCCGCAGCCTTCTCTCTGCTCTTCCAAGGGCTCAGCCCCTGCTCAGCCTCCCCTCTTCTCAGAGGCTTCCTCCTCGTTCTTTAAACCATCCCAGAAAGCCCTCTGCCACAGAACCACCACAGAGCCCTGTCATTTTATTTTACTATGTAGAAGTATATATCTGTTTGCTTTCTTCTTATTCCGACTCCCTGCCCAAGAAGCTAGGTGCCATGACTTTGGTGACTTTGTCTTGCTTTATGCATAATCCACGGCCTGCCCCAGTACAAATGAAGGAATGTTGGCAAACGAGACCTTTCCCTGAATTCCTATTGAGTCTTCTTTCTGTAATCAGCACCCCCTCCACAGGCTTAGCCCCCTGACCCTGGTCCCCAACATGGGAAGGGGAGCCCCAGCCAAGGCTCAGCCCTGCGCAATAAAATTGTTGACATTTATTGAATGTTATTTTATGTGCTCAGCACTAAGCCAAACACCTCAAGGCATTAGCTCACTTGTTTCTCACAAAAGCCTCTGTGTTGCCATGAAGTTATCTCCATTTCACAGACATGTAAACTAAGGCCCAGAGTGATGATGTAATTTGCTTATAGTTCCATCTAGGAAAAAAAAAAACAGCTGAGGCTGGAACTTGGTCTTCCCTGAGGCTTCCAGGGAAGAAAGGTGACCTTATAGTGGCTCCTCTCAAGACTTCCTCCTTCCTTCCATCCTGGATATCTGTAGAATTCTTGCTATTTCCCAGCAGGGTCACTGGACAGAATACAGATGTTCTGTCCTTAAGCTGGTCATGGGCCAGCAGGTGAGACAGGTATTTATGCCACACAGATGCAGCAAGAAGGCTGCGGCACTAAGAGGAGTGAGTCTTATCTTCCAAGGAGTCAAGAGAGACTTGGAAGCAGGTGGACTGAGTAGCTTTGGAGGCCAGGTGAGATGGCACCAGGCAGAGGCACCCACAGAGGACAGAGGACAGGCCCCGGGGGAACGGCGCAGCGCCAGCAAGAGCAGCGTCGGTGTGGGGCACGGCAATGGGCACCTTGAAGTGCTGGGCACCTGCGGCTCTCGACACACAGAGTGCTCGCTCTCCAGTCCTGCAGCCAGAGGCGCCTTATATGCCAGAAACCTTATATCTGCCCGTTCATGCTCTCATCCCTTCATGTGTACAAGAACCCCAGACTTAAAACTATGTGGCAGGAAGCATTTAGATGAAGAGAGGACGGAGGATCAGATGGGGCGACACACAAAACTGATGCTGTGCAAGCCGTAGGAAGCAACACGACAAGTGTGGCCACGGCCCGGCCCCGGCAGGAGCTGCCCTCGGTGCCAGGCTCAGGACAGGCCTCCTGGGGAGTGGACAGTTACCCTAAGACCCGAGTGGCAGGTAAGAGCCAGTCAGGCCCAGCTCGGGATGAAGAGCTGTCCAGGCAGAACATGCAGCAGGTGCAAAGGGCCGAGCACGGGGCTGAGGTTGGCAAGCTGACGGGACAAACAACCGTGTTGCTTTAGGCGCCCCAGATGAAAACAACTTTACTCAAGTTCAGAGGGAAGGGGAGAGGGCAGTCAGTTCCAAGCCAGTGAGGCCAGGGGCAGGAGTGAGGATTTTATGCTGTGAGCGATGAAGGGTAACTAACACATTCAAATGACTAATAAGTTACAGTCAAATGGCTAGTAAGTTACAGTCATAAAATACAAAATACCTCGGGAGAGAGATGGCTCAGCAATTAAGGCGCTTGCCAGCAAACCTAACAACACAGGTTCGATGCCCCAGTAGCCACATAAAAATCAGAGGCATAAATTCCTCCCGGGGACACAAAAGGATCATCCGTAAAAACAATCTTTCAGTGGCTCCACGTTGGCCAGCACAGAGATCCACTGCGAGAAATTGATGTGTTTATAGTAAGAACAGGAGGTGGCAGAATTTTGTGCCCAGCATTGCCTGCACTCCCAGAAGGCACAGTCAGTTCATATGTACTTTAGAATCTGTGATAAACATACGCTGTACAAGCTATTCCCACAGCCCGATGGCAGAGGATGGCCCTGTGAATAACTGTGGACAGGAAGACTGTATGAGGAGTTTGTACCCTCCTCTAGCTTCTGAGACTTCCTGGTTTCCAGTTGCGAAAGCAGAGTCCGGCGCACACAACGTGGCTTTCGGAGCAGTACAGATGTGGGTTCTCATCCATTCTGGATCATGAGACCTTTTCCAAACCTTCTGATCGCATCGCCAGGGGCTGTTGTGAGGATGAAATGAAACAGCCCCGCATCCTCATGTTCTCCCCACCCCTGGAGGATCCAGATGGCCTTGGGCCCTGTGTAAATGCCTCACTTCTCGACAGCTTTTTTTCACATTGGCTTTTGGCGCTGAGGGCCTCAGATGTTCCTGAATGAAACAGGAAGGTGTGTCTTGTCACCCCCCCCACCCACCAAGGAGACAGCTTGGTGCTGTGTGAGCCAATGGCTGTGCCTGGGATGTGTGAGATAAATGTCCCAGCCTCAGGGCGCCTGGGAGGAGGATGTGAAGGAGGACGCAGCCTCCAAGGCCAGGGGATCCCCGGAATAGAAAGAAGGACATGGACTTGAACATGACATGGACTTCACCCCCTCTGGGTTATATCACGTCCCTGCTTATCAGCTCCTCCTGGGTAAAGACCAGGAATGGGAAAGGCAGTCTTCCGCAGCAAAATCTCCCAGATATATAATCCATAGCAAGGCTCTGTGCCACCGTGAAGTTAAATTCAAAGAGGATTGTGGGAAGGCCACGTTCATGTCACTCAGCCTTGAATGGCATTTGCTCTCTGGTGCACACAGGCTTGGTTCGGGTGCAAACTGTGAGGTAAGGACTCTTCCCTTAACCTCAGTTTTCTCTAACACTGAGAATCCATTGTGTCAGCCAGGTGCACCTGTTGTCCCAACTACTTGGGAGAGACTGAAGCAGGAGAATTATTTGCAGCCAGGAGTTCAAGGCCAGCTTGAGCAAACACAGTGAAACCTGGAGATACAGAGGGAGAAAGGGAGAGAGATCTGTCGAAAGCGCAATCTGTGGGGAAGACCTTGCAGCGATTTACTAGAATTCTGTTATTGTTGAGAATTGGAATGTTGCAGATCAAGAGCCAAGTGACTACCAACCTCTGTATCTAACCTAACATCTTTGTGATCTCTACGTCAGATTGATGGAATGTACTAAAACATACTAAACATAGCCGCCCGCTAGCCTCCACCAAGCCCAAAGCTGAGCGCAGCACCAGATAGCATCTGAGATCTGTCGAACAGATTTCCCAGCTCAGCTGTAACCCGCCTGCCTGCTGTCCCCACCAATGTATGTGGAAAATTGCATTGAGTTTGATTTATGACCTTCTATTGTTTGGTAACTATAGAAGTTCATGAAGCCATGGGACCTCTTCCCTGGTAGATCATGTCACTTGGAGTAACCTGAATCTGTGTTCCCAGTCACTCATGTTTGGTTTAATAAATTCAGTCAGGCATGGTGGATAAATTATCTCTTATTCCCTTTGGAGCAAGAGCTTTAGTTTTTTTTAAGTTTGTTTTTTTATTAATATTTTACTTTATTTATTTGAGAGAAAAGAGGCAGAAAGGGAGAGAGAGATAATGGGTGCAGGGCTTCCAGCCACTGCAAACGAACTCCAGATGCATGTGCCACCTTGTGCATCTGGCTTATGTGGGTACTGGGGAATTGAACCTGGGTTCTTAGGCTTTGCAGGCAAGAGCCTTAACCACTAAGCTATCTCTCTAGTCCAAGAGCTTTGTTTTTGCATTGACAGAGAAGTGGGGAGAGGGAGAGAGGAAAGAACAAAGGAAGAAAGGGAGGGAGGGAAGGCAGGGAAAAAGGAAGGAAGGAAGGTTGATTCTTCCTTAGGTCTTAGAGCTGAAGCAATGAAGCCATTGACATTAAGAATGGAAATAAGGGGCTGGAGGGATGGCTTAGTGGTTAAGGAGTTTACCTGCAAAGCCAAAGGACCCACGTTCAATTCCCCAGGACCCATGTTAGCCAGATGTACAAAGGGTGCACGCTTCTGAAGTTCGTTTTCAGTGGCTGGAGGCCCTGGAGCATCCATTCTCTCTTTCTCTGTCAAATAAATAAATAAATAATATTTTTTTAAAAAAAAGAAGAATGGAAATAAGCCAGGTGTGGTGGCACACGCCTTTAATCCCAGCACTTGAGGCAGAAGTAGGAGGATCCCTTGAGTTTGACGCCACCCTGAGACTACATAGTGAATTCCAGGTCAGCCTGGGCTAGAGTGAGACCCTCCCTCAAAAAAACAAAACAAAACAAAAGAATGGAAATAAATAAAGTTCACCCAAGTGAAAACAAAAAAGGACAAGAGCTCTGCGTTTGGCAGGGGTGGGAAGGCCTTGGAGTGGGTGTCCCTGACTGGCATGGAGAGGCTGTAGACAGGCACTGGAGGTAGGGCACACCGTGTCATTGCTTGGGGGACAGGTGTATTTGGCTTCCTCTAGTTAGTTCTGAGTTGGAAGTGGGAGAAGAAAGTGGGGGCAAAAGCAAGGGAGATTTCAGTCAAAACAGATCGCACCTGCTCAGCGGCAGTGGCTACAGGAGCTATGGGATGGCCTCTGAGCTGATGCAGCGGACGCTGGGATATATTTTCTTAGAGGAACCAGCAAGGTCCCCTTTGTGCATTCAGTCCTCAAAGGCATAAACATTTCACATGTGTCTCTTATTCTCTCTCTCTCTCTCTCTCTCTCACACACACACACACACAGAGATAATTTTTCTCTTTTCTTTTGTAGTCTTAAGGACTGAACTAAAAGCCTCATACATGCTACTGCTGACATTTTAATAACTTAATTTTAACATAACTGTTTTTCTTTGCAGTCATGTTTTCTCTTCACTTGCTGCATCCTAAAAGCTTATTCTAAGGAAATAGAAGTCTTCATGGGATACCTAGGGGTTCCTGGTACCAAAACTAGCGTATGAACCCTCAATCAAAGTATATACAAATGTTCTCACACATATTTTTTAAAACTTGGGGGGGGGCTGGAGAGATGGCTTAGCAGTTAAGATGCTTGCCTGCAAAGCCAAAGGACCCAGGTTCAATTCCCCAGGACCCATGTAACTCAGATGCACAAGGTGGCACATGCATCTGGAGTTCGTTTGCAGTGGCTGGAGGCCCTGAAATGCCCATTCTCTCTCATTCTCTCTCATTCTCTCTCTCTCTCACTCTCTTCCTCTTTCTCCCTCTCAAATAAATAAATAAAATATATTGAGAAAAAAAAAAACTATTGAGGGCTGGAAAGATGGCTTAGTGGTTAAGGCACCAGCCTGCAAAGCCTAAGGACCCAGGTTCAATTCCCCAGTACCCAGTATTCCAGATGCACAAGGTGGCCCATGCATCTGGAGTTCATTTGCAGTGGCTGAAGGGCCTGGCATGCCATCCTCTCTTTCTATCTACCTCTTTTTCTCTCTCTCTCAAATGAATAAAAATATTTAAAAACATTTTTATTGGGCTAGAGGGATGGCCTACAGGTTAAGGCACTTGCTTGCAAAGCCAAAGGACCCAGGTTTGATTCCCCAGTACACACGTAAGCTAGATGAACAAGGTGCCACATGTTTCTGGGCTTCAGTTACAGTGGCTGAAGGCCCTGGAGCGCCCATTCTTTCTATCTGCTTCTTTCTCTCTCAAATAACTAAAATAAATAGACTTTTTTAAAAAAGAAAAACAAACACTTTTTATTGACAACTTCCATAAATATAGACAATATACCATGATCATGATGACCTTCCAACGCTCTCCTTTTCCTCCTCCCAAACCTCTCCTCCACTGAATCCCTTCTTTTCAACTAATCTCTCTTCTACTTTCTTGTTTTTTCATTTTTCTTTTTTTTTTTAATTTTTATCTGCAGCTATTTGAGAGAGAGAGAGAAAGACAGGCAAAGGGAGAGAGACAGAATGGGGATGCCAGGACCCCCAGCTGCTACAAACGAACTCCAGGTGCATGCACCACAATGTGCATCTGGCTTATGTGGGTCCTGAGGAATCGAACCTGGGTCCTTCAGCTTTGCAGGGAAGCACCTTAACCACTAAGCCATCTCTCTATCCTTGTTTTCACATTTTTCAAGGTAGGGTCTCACTCTAGCCCAGGCTGATCTGGCACTTATTCTGTAGTCTCAGGCTGTCCTTGAACTCACAATGATATGCCTACCTCTGCCTCCTGAGTGCTGGGAATAAAGGTGTGTGTGATTACAACTGGCTCTCTTCTTTTTTTTAATTATTTTATTTTATTTATTTGAGAGAGAGAGAGATAGGAAGGGGGAGGGAGAGAGAGAGAGAGAGAGAGAGAGAGAGAAATGGGCACATCAGGGCTTTAGCCACTGTAAACGAACTCCAGATGCATATGTCACCTTGTGCATCTGGCTTATGTGCGTCCTGGGGAATCGAACCTGGGTCCTTTGGCCTTGCAGGCAAGTGACTTAACTAGTAATCCATCTCTCTAGCCCCTCTCTTCTATTTTTATGCCATCATTTTTTTCCTCTTATTATGCAGGTCTTGTGTAGGTAGCATCACCCACTATAAAGTCATGAATATCAAGGCTGTTTTGTGTCTGGATGATACCACTGTAATATTCTTTCTGCCACATCTTATGCAATGGTCCCTGAGCCTTAGAGGGTCACACATAATTTTTAAGTCACATATGATAGCATCAGTGTAGCCTTCCTCATTCTGCTCCTACTCCTCATCTTCTTCCTGCTCCTCTTCATCTCTGTCATCTTCTATTTCTTTTCTCTTCTCTTCTTTCTTTCTTTTATTTTTTTCAAGGCAGGGTCTTACTCTAGCTCAGGCTGACCTGTAATTCCCTATGTAGTCTCAGTGTGACCTCGAATTCACGGTGATCCTCCTACCTCTGCCTCCTGAGTGCTAGGATTAAAGGTGTGTGCCACCATGCCCGGCTTCTTCCTTTTCTTTTCTTTTCTTTCTTTCTTTCTTTCTTTCTTTTTTTTTTTTTTTTTTTTTTGAGAAATTATTTGCAAACAGAGAGAGACGGAGAGAGGGAGAAAGAAAATGACCATACCAGAGACTCTTGCCACTGCAAATGGATTCGAGATGCCTGTGCCACTCTGTGCATCTGGCTTTACACGGGTACTGGGGAATCGAACCCAGGCTGTCAGGCTTTGCAAGCAAGTACCTTTAACCACTGAGCCATTTCTCCAGCCCAGTCTTCTGTTCACTATTTTGCTGAGGACAAAACCCAGGGCCTCTAACACACTCAACTACTGAGCTGCACCGTGGCACAATGTAATCATTTAGTAAAACACCAGCCTGACCACTTCACTCTCTCTCTGCTTAAAACCCTTCAAAGCCTCCCACTTCTGTCTTCTGGATAAAGTCCTACATCCCACAGAGCAGACAAGAACACACCTTTTCTGCCTCATCTTCTTCCCTCTGTACCCACTCCCTCAGCCCATCCCTTTTTTTGCTCCAACTGAATTCCTACTCATCCCTCAGCACAAACTGGGCAGCTCTTCTCTGGAAGTCCTCCTCCAGGGTCTTTCACCTCTTCTCTTCTCCTCAAGGCTCTTGCTCTTCTGATCTCTCCCTGAGAAGGCTCCTTGCCAGCTGCGTTGCTTGCTGGGGAGGGGGGAGAGAGGCCTGTTGTGTGCCAACCCATCTCCACCCTGGGTTAACCTTCAGTCACCGGGAGGAATAAGCTGGGACACCTTTGGGATTCCTGCCTAACACGGCTATGGGCTGTGCTGTGTCCGTAACGGGTAAAGGCCATGACGTCCACAGCCCTAGATTTCCCCCACCTCTACCACTGACCAGGGTCCAGAGTCTGTCCTGAATTCTCTAGCACCTTCATTTCCATCAGAGCCTCTCTGTCTGCCTGGTTCCCTAGAAGTCCAAGGGTACTTTGCTCTCCCTGTAATAGCCCTGGCTCCTGCTCCCAGGCTGCAATTAGCCTGACCCCTTTTTATCCTAGCCTAGCCAGGGGAAGGGTTCTCTTTTCCCTGTTTTTATATAAGCAAACCACATAAAGGAAATACATATGTGGACAGCTGGAAATGCTATGTGCTTTTTGTTTGGTTTTGTTTTGTTTTGTTTTGTTTTGTTTTGTTTTGTTTTTCGAGGTAAGGTTTCACTCTAGCTCAGGCTGGCCTGGAATTCACTAGGTAGTCATGCAGTCTCAGGGTTGCCTTGAACTCACAGTGATCCTCCTACCTCTGCCTCCCGAGTGCTGGGATTAAAGGTGTGCACCACCATGCCCAGATTTTTTTTCTTTCTTTTAAAAATTTATTTATTTGTTATTTATCTATTTGCAGGTGGGGAAAGGAGAAAGAGAGAGTAAGGGTGTGCCAGGGCCTCTTGCCAGTGCAAATAAATTCCAGATGCATGCACCACTGTGTGATCTGGTTTACATGGGCACTGAGGAATCGAACTCAGGCTAGCAGTCTTTGCAAGCAAGTGTCTTTAACCACTGAGCCATCTCTCCAGCCCACTACATGTTTCTTAGGAGAGGAAAACTAAAATCAAGGGAGGTTAAATGACTTGTCCAAGTACACACGGCAGTAAAGCTGGCCTTACTCTCAGATGTGTGCTTTTTAAAAATTTTATTTGTGTGTGTGGCGTTGGTGGGGAGTCTCTTGCTGCAAATGAACTCCAGCCACTTTGTGTCTGGCTTTATGTGGATGTTGGGGACTTGAACCTGGACTATCAGGCTTTACAAGCAATCGCCTTTAACCACTGAGCCATCTCCCAGTCCATATGTGTGTTTTCCATTGCAAAAGAAGCTGAGCTGCCAACTTTAGGCATGGGAAAGCCCTCTGAGGGTTTCTCTCTTTTGTCCACTGCTGATTTTCCAGAAGAACCCACACAATAAGCCTGCACAGACATTGGCGCTCCCTGAGGACAGAGCTGGACCCCACTCATGTCCTTCAAGGCCATGCATTTGTTCGTTCATTCATTCATTCATTGGGGGTGTCAGCTTGATTGTAATGACGCCAGGCTCCCTGCTGAGATGAGCGGAGACTGACCTGGACACAGCTGCCCAGAGAGTGTCTTCTGACAGCAGAGACTGATCTCATTACCAGATTTACAAAACTAACTGCTGCCAGGTATGGTGGTGCACACCTGAAATCCCAGGACTCAGGAGGGAGAGACAGAAGGATCATGTGTCCTATACCATTGTGAGGTACGTAGTGAGACTGTCTCAAAAAGGAAAAGAAAAGAAAGGAAAGAAAGAGGGGATGTAGAGATGGCTCAATGGTTAAAGCACTTGCCTGCAAAGTCTAAGGACCCAGGTTTGATTCTCCACTACCCACATAAAATCATATGCACAAAGTGGTGCATATATCTGGAGTTCGTTTGCAGTGGCTGGAGACCCTGCTGCGCCCATCCTCTCTCTATCTGCCTCTCTTTCTTTTTCTCAAATAAATAAATAAAATAAAATATTTAAAAAGATAGAGCAGAGGGGCTGGAGAGATGGTTTAGCAGTTAAGGCGTTTGCCTGCAAAGCCAAAGGATCCCAGTTCTACCCTCCAGGACCCACGTAAGTCAGATGCACAAGGGGGCGCATGTGTCTGGAGTTCATTTGCAGTGGCTGGAGGCCCTGGCATGCCCATTCTCTCTCTCTCTCTCTCTCTCTCTCTCTCTCTCTCTCTCCCTCTCTCTCTCTCTCTGCCTTTTTCTCTCTCTCAAATAAATAAATTATATATATTATATATATATATATATATATATATGTAGAGACCCAGGCGTGGTGGTGCACGCCTTTAATCCCAGCACTCAGGAGGCAGAGCTAGGAGGATCACTATGAGTTCGAGGCCACCCTGAGACTACACAGTTAATTCCAGGTCAGCCTGGACCAGAGTGAGACCCTACCTCGGAAAAAAAAAAAAAAAAGGTAGAGCAGAGACAGCAAGGGGGACAGTGTGAAGGCACAACGTGACTCAGTAATAGAATGTGTGCACATAGCGTGCACCAGGACCTGGGTTCAGTCCCCAGCACCAAACCCCAAAACAACAGCAAACAAATCAAAGGAAGCATAAATGTGTCCATGCCACAGCAAAAGTCAGAGGTGGGCAAAGCTCTCCCAGCCTAGGGAAGGAGGAGCAGCAAGAAGAGTTTGAACCACAGGCTAGAAGAGAGCTCTAACCCCTGCTGAGGTCTGAAGGCTCTGCCCTCGCTCCCAATGGGACCTGTACCACTGGACCTGTGCCACATAGCTGCTCCGGGGAACTGTCAGAGGCCAGCGTGGGAGCCGTTAGGGTCTTATGCCCCATGGGCTGCCAGCTCACCCAAGTCCAGGGAGCTGAGCTGCAAGGCATGCAGTCCTTAGGTGGCCTCAAAGGACAAGCCCAATTCCTGAGTCTCCACTTCTGGAGCTGCGGGTGCTGATCTGTCACCAGACCTCCCTGAGATGTCGAGGAGAAAGGGTCCGCAGCACCCTGCTTTCTGGCAGGCACCTGACCCAGAAGCTTCTCAGAACGCTGGCATCTCCCCAACTCAAAGCCAGCCCCCTGCCTGGCTTCAACAAATGCCAACAAACTGCTGCCAGGCTTCCTTGAATCTCAGTTTCCAGCCCTCTCAGAATATTGCTTTGAAATGCACAAAATAAACAGCAAAGAATTACAAGTAGCTGGGCGTGGTGGCGCACGCCTTTAATCCCAGCACTTGGGAGGCAGCGATAGTAGGATCGCCGTGAGTTCGAGGCCACCCTGAGACTCCATAGTGAATTCCAGGTCAGCCTGGGCTAGAGTGAGACCCTACCTCGAAAAAAAAAAAAAAAAGGATACAAGCTAATCCAGTTATCATAAGGTACAGTTGCCAAAATATAGAAAACACATTGCAATTCAGAAATGTATGTGCTTCCTCGTTAGCGCACTAGGAAGACTTGACATTGGCACAGTAGCCACTGTAATCTCCACACCGTGATCAGTGTAAACTGGGAGTTGAGATATATCCCGAGATAGCTGCAATAACTGAGGTGGGCAGGTGTCCAGTACCTGATAGCCACAATCAAATATTTGTAATGGAGCCAGGCCTGCTGGCTCACAACTGTGGTCCCAGCTACTCAGGAGGCTGAAGTGAGAGGGTCACTTGAGCAGAGGAGCTTGGAACCAACATGGGCAACATAGTGACACCCTCTCAGAAACAAGCAAAATCTGTAACAAAGACATCAATAGTATTGACAGTAGAGGTGGACTCAATTTATGATGGGATTGTACTCCAATAAACCCAGCAGATGGAGAGATATCATGTCAAAACCACACATTGTAGTTCAGCCTCATTCCCTTAAACATCCGCAGAGGACTTAGTTGGCTGACATTGGGGCAAAAATCATCCAACATAAAACCTACTTTTGTTTGCGCTCGGTGTGTGTGTGCACACATGTGCACGTGTGCAGAGGCCGAAGGTCAACATCACAAGTCCCCTTCAAGCTCTCTCCACCTCATTTTTTGTCTGTTTGTTTGTTTTGTTTTTTGAGGTAGGGTCTCACTCTAGCCCAGGCTGACCTGGAATTCACTATGGAGTCTCAGGGTGGCCTCAAACTCATGGCAGTCCTCCTACTTCTGCATCCCGAGTGCTGGGATTAAAGGCGTTCACCACCACGTCTGCTCCACCTCATTTTTGTGAGACAAGGCCTCTCACTGAACCTGGCCCTTACCTATTTGGCTAGACTAGCTAGTTGGCAGGCCGGCAGTCCCCAGGGATCCTCCTGTCTCTGTCTTCCTAGCGTTGGGATTACAGGACACACTTGTGGCTGGCTTTTTAATATATATTTATTTTTTTTTATCTTGGGCTGGAGAGAGATGGCTTAGCAGTTAAGGTGCTTGCCTGCAAAGCTTAAGGACCTTGTTTCAATTCCCCAGGACCCACGTAAGCCAGATGCACAAGGTGGTGCATGCGTCTGAAGTTCCTCTGCAGTGTCTGGAAGCCCTGAAGCACCCATTCCCTCTCTCTCTCTCTCTCTCTCTCTCTCTCTCTGCCTCTTTCCCTCTCTCAAATAAATAAATAAATAATATGTTATTTTATTTGAAAGCAGAGAGAGAGAGAAGAGAGACAGAGAAAGAGAGAAACGAATGAGCACACTAGGGCCTCTAGCCACTGCAAACAAAATGTAGACACAAATGCCACTTTGTGTGTCTGGCTTTACGTGGATACTGGGGAACTGAACCCAGGTCGTTAGGCTTTGCAGGCAAGCACCTTCACCACTGAGCCATTTCTCCAGTCCATATCTGGCTTTTATATAGGTTCCGGGAATCCAAACTCGGATCCCTATGCTTGCACACAGCAGTCACATTATGAACCGAGACATCTTCCCAGTCCCAGTGTTTTTGGAGACAAGGTCTCGTGTAGCTCAGGCTGGCCTGGAACACCCTATGTAGCCAAACTCCTAATCGTTCTGCCAAGTGCTAGGGACCTGGCACTCCCTAATCCTCCTGCCACGTGCTGGGGTTTATGGGCATGTGCCGCCACATCGGGCACAAAGTCTACCTTATAATAAACAGTTGAATATCTCTTTGTCATTTATTGAATACTGTGCTGAAAGTGACAAGCACAATGACTAAACATGGGTGATAAAAGCGATGTCAACACGGCCTTTCTACTGAATGCTTATCCCTTTGCATATCCTGTAGTCGAACAGTCACAGCTGGGACCATGTGTGAGCTGGGGAAGTCTGGACTCTGGTGTTCCTACACTCATAGCCTTCGTTAGATGCTAGTGAGGAGATGGCTTGGTTTTCCCAGCTCATTTCATAGGTCCTCAGCAGTACTCCATGTCCCAGCTGAAAATTCATGATCCAGGAAAAACAAGTTAGCAGGTTATGCTATAGCCTGACAGACTGCTTGGGTGGGCAGGTGGGGGGAATAGAATGAAGACACAGAGCCAAAGCCATCAGGGTCAAAGAAGGCCTTTCTTTTTTCATCTGTGAACAAGGAACCATATTTAGCACCTCGCAAAGCAACAGAATGTGAGTTTAAAAAACATTCAAGGGATGGAGAAATGGCTTAGTGGTTAAGGTACTTGCCTGCATAGCCTAAGGACCTATGTTTGATTCTCCAGGTCCCACATAAGCCAGACACACAAAGGAGTGCATGCACCTGGAGATAGTTTACAGTGGCTGGGAGCCCTGACACACCCATTCTTTCATATCTGCCTCTCTGTGTCTATCTATCTCTCAAATAAATAAATGAATAAAAATATATTTAAAAAGCACTCAAGGGCTAGAGAGATGCCTTAGCGGTTAAGGTGCTTGCATGGGAAGCCTAAGGACTCAGGTTCGATTCCCCAGTACCCACATAAGGCAGATGCACAAGGTGGTGCTAGAGATTTAGCATACCCATTCTCATTCTCTCTCTCCCTCCCTCCCTTTCTCCCTCCATTTTTCTCTCCCTTAAATAAATGATAAATAAAAACATATGAAGCACTCACAGCTGGCATGGAGTAGTCTTAGCAAAGCTGTCTTTCCCCCGCCCCCCCCCCACGAGGTAAGGTCTCACTCTAGTCCAGGCTGACCTGAAATTCACTACGTAGTCTCAGGGTGGCCTTGAACTCATGGTGATCCTCCTACCTCTACCTCCCGAGTGCTGGGATTAAAGGCACATGCCACCATGCCCGGCGTTAAAGCTGTCTTTTTGAATCAGCATAGGGACTATTCACCCAAGCCTCCCTCCTGGCTCTGGCCAGAGAATCCTAGGGTGAGGGGGACGCCAGGGCCCAGAGGGGATGATCTGCCCTTAGTCCAAGCAGTGGTTAAGGCAGCTGACCATCTATTCCAGCAGGTAAGGAAGGGAGGAAAGAAACAGCAGCATCAGCAGAACGGTGCTGGGGGAGGAGGAGGGTGGATCTCTGGCCGAGGGTCACGGGTCCCCACCCTGGAGCTGACGAGTTCATGTCCACGGTGAAAAGGGGCAGAGGTTAAGCAGACGGAGAGCTTGCCCCAAGACAGTCAGTGGTTCAAGTTGCATACTGCGCAACTCTAGGGACACTCTCCGTCAAATACAAGGGAGTGTTCCTGGGAGACCTTGACATTGGGCAATCCCACAGGCCTTGCCGAGTGCCCGTCCTGGCTCTGCCACTCCCTAGTTCTACGGAGACCTTGAGCGGGCCACTTACTTGTTCTTGGGGCATATCCATAAAGTGGGACCACCACACCCACCTTAATGACTCTGATGTTTTCAATACAGAGCTTCTAAAAGTTGCTCAATAAAAAACAGTTCCTTCCTCTTCCCGCAGGCCTCCCATCCTCCCGCCCCAAGGGACTCTCCCCCAGCTTCAGGGCACTAAGGGTGTGGGGGTACTAAGGTGAGCCCATGCCACGCCCAATGGCAGGAGAAGGGCAGGTAATTGAACAGGTAAAAGAGAAAAGTCTCAGCCCATATCTACCCAATTCTTGCCTGCCACCCCTTCTTCTGGCAAACAGGCTGGGCAGATGCCCCTGCCCTGGGGCCCCCTTCTGGCTAATCATTCCTCAGCCCTGGGAGAGGCCCTGTCAAGGTTGGACCCCTGAAGTCTGGGTCCTATTATCTGACCTCCATCCCTTCCCTAGTCTAGGCTTAAGGTCAAGCTTGTCTGAACTTGGGGACCCTGTGAGGGGCAAAGCGGGGACTCCAGGTACCTAAGGTCTGCGCCTGAGGTTGCCCCATGATTCCCTGCACAACGTAAGGACGACAAACCTCTCGTGTAGTCCATAAAGACAAACGGTGCACTGAGTGTTGACGTAGCAGCCATCTCTAGGAACGAGACCTCCGCCTCCCACACAGCTCCCAGGAGCATCTACTTTCTGACAAGGCTTCCTCCCAAGCCACTGGGTCCTGGGCTCCAAGGATCCAGATGCCACAAAATGACTTTGCTGTCATTGAGCGGACTTCTGAGTGAGAAAACAGATCTTAAGCAGTCATACAAATAAACACATTCTGGGCTGGGAATGTAGTTTGGTGGTAGAAGGCTTGCCTGACATCTACAAGTCCCTGTGTTCGAGCCCCGGCACCACTAAGTAGACAATCATATTTCTCACAGGTTGTAGGAAGAGCCAGGGAAGGCCAGGATGCTAGGCAGGGGGTGTCGCTCTCTGGCGGCCTCCGTCTCATCTTGGTACGCTCGCATGGGCCCCCTACATTCCCCTGCAACCTCCACTGGACCTGATAGCCAACTTCAGGCTGTCCAGTGTGGCTGGACTATGTCCGAACCCCCAAGATCAAAGACAGGTGATGCCTTGCTTTGATTTGTTCTGGTTTTGAGACAGGGTCTTGCGTATTACAAGCTGGCTTCAAACACTCCATGTAGCCAAGGACGACCTTGAACTTCTGATCCTACTGCCTCCAGCCCCCAAGTGCTACTGCGTGCAGTGCTGGGGTTGGAACCCAGGGCTCTGTGCATGCTAGACAAGCACTCTACCAACGGAGCTACATCCATAGCCCTGCTTTGCTTTCTACTTCCATTTTTTTAAATATGTATTTATTTGAGAGAGAGAGAGAAAATGGTAATGTCAGGATCTCTAGCCACTGCACACAAAGTCCAGACACATGCACCACCCTGCGCATCTGGCTTTACGTGGTCAGTGGGGAATCGAACCTGGGTCGTTAGGCTTTGCAGGCAAGCGCCTTCACTGCTGAGCCAGCTCTCCAGCCCTCTATTTCCATTTTGAGATGGGACGTTAGACTTAGGAATCAACGACTGGGTTTACAGACTCTCCCATGCTCTGTCACCAATGGCTTGGTTTCTCTTGGAAGCAGGAGGGGACAAGACTCTGGGATGCACCTGCCCCTTCCCACAGCTCTGTCGTCCCCCTCCCATCCACAGGAAGCCTACTGCGCCTACGCCATCATCCTCATGGCTCTCTACTGGTGCACGGAGGCCCTGCCCCTGGCTGTCACTGCCCTCCTCCCCATCATCCTCTTTCCCCTGATGGGCATCATGGATGCTTCTGAGGTGAGCACCCCCATCCTTAGAAGGACGGACTGCGGGGAGGGGATCTTCCTTAGTGCCCTGTTGACCAGGGAAGCCTCTTTATAGGCGGGGTGCACGGAAGAGGTCAGAATGACATGACACAGGATGAGCCGGGTGGCAGGGAAAGGATGTTCTAGAAACCTGTGTGGCTGCTGTCGAGAATTCATCCATAGTGGCAACAGTTAGCCTTACCAGGGAAGTCCAAGGGCCTTGAACGCCAGCTCATTTAATAACTGACCCCGGTGGCACATGCCTGTATGCCTGGGCCTTGGGAGGCTGAGACAGAAGAATCCAAAGTTCAAGGCCAGCCTGAGCTATATAGCAAGAACCTGTCTTTAAAAAGGGCATGGGGGGGGTGTGGGCAGCAAAGACAAGCAGCTCAGCCTGGTTTACATAGTGAGTGAGCTCAAGACAACTAGGGTCTATCTCAAAAAAAAAGTGGGGTGGCCAGGTGACTTAGCGACGAAGGCACTTGCCTGCGAAGCCTAAGCACCCATGTTCGGCTCTCCAGGTCCCACATAAGCCAGACGCACAAGTTGACACAAGTGTGCAAGGTCACACATGCGCACAAGGTAGCTCAAGTGTCTAGAGTTTGGTTACAGTGGCTGGAGGCCCTGGCACACCAATTCCCTCTCTCACTCTAGCTCTCACTCTCACATTAAAAAAAAAAAAAAAAGGCCTCAAAAAAAAAAAAAAAGGCGAGAGTTTCTATACGCAGTCATCTCTTTGTAGCCACAGATCTACAGAGGTTGATTCTAAGATAACATTTTGGAGGCCAAAATCCCAGGATGTTCAAGTCTCCTGTATAAAATGAAATAGTATTTGCCTCCAGCCTTTCACAGTCTCCTCAAGCTTTCCGTCACCTCTAGATTCCTCACAATACCTAATACGATATAAGCAATTGCTCTACTGTACTGTTTATGAAACAATGATGAGGGAAGCCTGTGTGTGTCTGGTATAGATGCAGCTTTTTGTCTGAATATTTTCCACCCAACGTTGGTCGTAGTATCTCATAGATCTCAACCAGACACAAGCCCCGCAGAAGCCTGCCTGTGTGCTTCTATCTAACTCAGCGGCTCCCAAACTTTGAGCACTAGAATCACCTGGAGGGCAGGATAAACATAGACAGCTGGGCCCACCCCTGGTTTCTGATGATTCAGTCCGTCTAAAATGGGGTTTTCATCTCTTGCTCCTTTGTTTTAAGATGGAGGGGGTCTGGCTGTATAGCTCAAGCTGGCCCCGTGATCTTTCCTGCCTCAGCCTCCCCAGTACTGGAATCTCAGTAGCATACCACCACGCCTGCCTAAGCGTTTCATTTGTAACACATTTCAGGTGATGGTAATGATACTGGACCAGGGACCACGTTAACTTTCCAGAGCGATCAGAAAATGATCCGTGTCTGGGTTCGTGGCTTGAAGCGTGAATGAAATCAGGCTAGTGTCTCCCAAGTTATCCTGAGGGGGGGGGGAAAGCATTTGACAAGAACCTGCTTCTGCCGGGCGTGGTGGCGCATGCCTTTAATCCCAGCACTCGGGAGGCAGAGGTAGGAGGATCGCCGTGAGTTCGAGGCCACCCTGAGACTCCATAGTGAATTCCAGGTCAGCCTGGGCTAGAGTGAGACCCTACCTCGAAAAACCAAAAAAAAAAAAAAAAAAAAAAAAAAAAAAAGAACCTGCTTCTATCAAGCGGGCCATTTCCATTCAGTTCTGAGGAGCCAGACGAATGCCTGTTTGTGGGAAATATCACTGACTGAACCTTGTAAGCCCAGGTGTACTGGGGGAAGACCTCCCCCGGCCCCAGGGTCTCAGTAACAGCCCTGCCCACCAGGTCTGCATTGAGTACTTCAAGGACACCAACATCCTGTTTGTCGGGGGGCTGCTGGTGGCCATCACCGTGGAGCACTGGAACCTGCACAAGCGCATCGCCCTCCGGGTGCTCCTCCTCATCGGCGTGAGGCCTGCCCTGTGAGTCCCGCTGAGCCAGGCCGGGGGGACCGGGGCACGCGACGCTCAGGGCATCCCGTGCACACAAGGAAGCAGAGCGTCAGTGTGTCTGTCCGTCTGCCTGTCCCTAGGCTGATCCTGGGCTTCATGTTGGTCACAGCCTTCCTCTCCATGTGGATCAGCAACACAGCCACGACGGCCATGATGGTGCCCATCGCGCACGCTGTCTTGGAGCAGCTGCACGGTACTCAGAAGGATGTGGAGGAAGGCACTGACAACCCCTCGTTTGAGCTTCAGGAAACAAGTCCCCAGAAGGAGGTGACTAAGCTTGGTAAGAGAAATGACCTGACCCGGCCCCGTGGTTCTCAGGAAAGATGTGATGTGTCTTCCATCACCATGGGCTGGTACCTTGGAGCCCATGGGAGAGGAGGGGACGGCAAGTGACCAACTTGTCCTGGGTTGCCTGAGACTTTGCTGATTTTAAAATGCCAAGACCCAGGCTGGAGAGATGGCTTAGCAGTTAAGGCGCTTGCCTGAGAAGACTAAGGACCCAGGCTCCATTCCCCAGGACCCACGTAAGCCAGATGCACAAGGTGGCTCATGCATCTGGAGTTTGTTTGCAGTGGCTACAGGCTCTGGCCTTCCCATTCTCTCTCCCTCTATCTACCTCTTTCTTTCTCTCTCTCTCGCTCATAAATAAATAAATAAATAAAAATAAAATGCCAAGACCCATGGGCTAGGAACATAGCTCAGTGTACTTGCCTTGCTTGATTGAGGCCCTGGGTTCCATCCTCAGCACCACATAATGGTAATAACTAATAACAATAATAGGGAAGGGGGGTTGCTCAGTGGGTAGACTACTTGCCTAGCATACCCAAAGCCCTAGTTGGATCCCCAGCACTACATGAACCAGGCATGGTGGCACACACCTGTAATCCCTGCACTCAGGAGGTGGAGGCAGAAGGATCAGGTATTCAAGGTCATCCTTAGTCAAAGAGAATTCAAGGCCAGCCTAGGAAACATGAGACCATGTCTCTGGTGATAATGATCACGACAATATTAATAATGCCAAGATTCCTATGTTAGGAAATCCTTCAGTCCTGGCATCCCAAGAGGCTGGGCAGAAGTAAAGTGGAGTCTAGGTGGACTATTGGGGCTCTGGGTTCTATTCTTCTTCCTGCTCTGTCTCCTTCTCTTTCTCCCTGTCGTGTGTGTGCATAGGAACACAGTGCGTGGATGTGTGAGCCTTGTGCACACGCATGCAGGTGCTGGGGTCGGGGAGGCATGTTGGGTACCTCCTCTGTTGCTCTTCTGCTTTATCTCCCTAACTCTGAGCTCACTGATTTTTCGGTTAGACTGGCAGACCAGAGAATCTCAGCAATCCTCCTGGCTCTGTCTCCCTCAGCACTTGGGTTGCAGGCATACCTAGCTTTTTATTGTTTATTTTTTTTTTAATTTTTTTTTTTTTTTGTTATTTGAGGTAGGGTCTTGTTCTATAGCTCAGGTTGACCTGGAATTCTCTATGTAGTCTCAGGATGGTCTCGAACTCAGTGATTCTTCTACCTCTGCCTCCCAAGTGCTGGGATTAAAGGTGTGCACCACCACACCTGGCCCTAGTTTTGTGTGTGTGTGCGTTTTTTTGTTTTTTTGTTTGTTTTTTTTATGTGGGTGAGGGGGATTAAACTCAGGTCGTCATGCTCACACAGCAAGCACTCTTACCTGCTGAGCCATACCCCCAGGTCCCCACCTCTTCTCCTCTATCCCTCAGTTTCCCTCTCTCAAGAGACCGGACTAGACTGTGTCTGAGGATACTCCCAGCTAAGGCTGCAAGGAATTCTCGGTCCATTCAGACCTGGGGACAGCTTCTATCTTCCCACAGCCCAGGTTTGGGTTGTTTGTTCCCTGAACGAGGGCCCTAGAATCCATGAAGCCCTGGCCATGTCCCCCAGTTCTAGTCTTGCGCCTGTGCCTACATGAGCTCCCCCTTGTTTCCAGATAACGGACAGGTGGCACCTGCTTCTCCAGAACTGCTGGCACAGAGGAACAAGGAGCAGCTCCGCTTCAGACAGGGCATGAGCCTGTGTGTCTGCTACTCAGCCAGCATAGGGGGCATCGCCACACTGACCGGCACAACGCCCAACCTGGTGCTGCAAGGCCAGGTGGACTCGTGAGTGGCAGGGCACAGGGGACGTGACGGGGTGGGGGGAGGGGCGTATGAACTCTTGCTGGGAGACAAACGGGGCCGGTCCCACCGCAGCCCCTGCTTGTCTGCTCCACCAGGCTCTTCCCCGAAAACGGCAACGTGGTGAATTTTGCCACCTGGTTCGGCTTTGCCTTCCCCACCATGATCATCTTGTTGCTGCTGGCATGGGTGTGGCTGCAAGTCTTCTTCCTGGGTTTCAAGTAAGTGGTGCAATAGGTAATAGAAGCCAGCTCCCCACCTGCACCCTCGGGAGCTTCCTCTCAAAGCCCCTCTGGGTGCCTGACCTCCCATGTGAGGGAAATACTGGATGGAGAAGGGAGAAGTGGTCATAGCCAGGTTTGTGAATGCTGGAACTGATGCCTAGATCAGGCCCCTTCCCGTAACGCTCCACAGTCCTTGAATACGCACTTGGGGACCCCACACAGAGAAACATCTGCCCCGCGTTCCTTCTGCACATCTGGTCATCTGCTAGACACTGAGACTCCTGGAAGAACTTAGGCCAAGTCTCTGTCCTTAGCGCTCTCCATCTGATGGGTGAAGGATGGTATGGTGGGGGCCGTGGGAGAGAGAGACGAGCACAAGTAGGGATCATTCCAGAAGGCCCCCGGAGGAGGTGACGTCTGAGCTGACTCTTGGAGGGTTGGAGGTGAGGCAGGTTGAGAAGTGGGTAAAGACGTCCAGGCGGCAGAGCTTGCACAAAGCTCAGGGGTGAGGAAAAAAAACAAACAAACAGATGTGTTGGGATTCCGGAGGTTGAAACACAAAGAGAAGAAGGGAGAGGAGAGGCAGCCAGAGGACATTCAAAATGCCTTCTTGTGTCACATGACATCAGGACCTTATCTTTGAGGCCAAGACGGTAGGTAGATGTCATTCTTACTTGTATCCCTGAATTACCTATCACTGTTTGGAACTCGGTATTGGAAAAAAAAAAATCAATGGAGAGCCCAGGCACGGTGGTGCATACCTTTAACCCCAACATTCCAGAGGCAGAGGTAGGAGGATTGCTGTGAGTTCAAAGCCAGCCTGGGACTACAGAGTGAGTTACAGGTCAACCTGGGCTATAGTAATACCCTACTTCAAAAACAGAAAAAGAAAGAAAGAAAGAAAATGATTTTTCAAATAAATAAATAAAAATATAAAAAGAAAGAAAATCAGGGGCTGGAAAGATGGCTTAGCGGTTAAGGCACTTGCCTGCAAAGCCTAAGAATCTCCAGGTCCTATGTAGCCAGGTCCTATGTCACACATGCACACAAGGGGGAGCACACATCTGGAGTTCATTCACAGTGGCTAAAAGGCCTGGTGCACCCATTCATATTCTCTTTCTCTCTCTCTCTCTCTCTCTCTCTTTCTCTCTCTCGTCTTCTTCTTTCTCTCTGTCTCTCACTCAAAAATAAAATTTTTAAAAATTTATAAAAGAAGCTGGGCGCGGTGGCACACACCTTTAATCCCAGCACTCAGAAGGCACAGGTAGGAGGATCACTGTGAGTTCGAGCCACCCTGAGACTACATAGTGAATTCAGGTCAGCCTGAGCTACAGCAAGAACCTACCTTGAAAAACCAAAAAATAAAAAATAATAATAAGAGCTGGGCATGGTAGCGCATGCCTTTAATCCCAGCCCTTGGGAGGCAGAGGTAGGTGAATCGCCGTGAGTTTGAGGCCACCCTGAGACTAAATAGTGAATTCCAGGTCAGCCTGGACTAGAGCGAGACCCTACCTTGAAAAAAACAAAACAAATAAATAAATAATGAAATGAAAATCAGGCTGGAGAGATGTCTCAACAGTTAAAGCACTTGCCCATGAAGCCTAAGGACCTGGGTTTGATTCCCCAGTACCCATGTAAACCAGATGCACAAGGTGGCACATGCATCTGGAGTTCGTTTGCAGTGGCTGAAGGCTCTGGTGTGCCCATTCTCCCTCTCTCTCTCTCCCTCCCTCTCTCTCTCTCTCTCTCTCTCTGAAATAAATAAAAATAAAATAAAATAACTACTTTTTAAAAAAGAAAATCAGGGCTGGGTATGGTGGCACACGCCTTTAATCCAAGCACTCAGGAGGCAGAGGTAGGAGGATCGCCGTGAGTTCAAGGCTACCCTGAGACTACATAGTGAATTCCAGGTCAGCCTGGGCTAGAGCAAGACCCTGCCTCGAAAAAAAAAAAAGAAAGAAAGAAAGAAAGAAAGAAAGAAAGAAAGAAAGAAAGAAAGAAAGGAAGGAAGGAAGGAAGGAAGGAAGGAAGGAAGAAAGGAAACCAATGAAGAACCAAATGTGGTGGTGCACACCTATAATCTTACTCCTTGGAAAATTGAGGCAGGAGGATATGAGTTCAAGGTCAGCTTTGGTTATGTAGTGAGTACTTGTCTCATAAAAAATAAATAAATAAGGGCCAGGTATGGTAGCACATGCCTTTAATGCCAGCACTCGGGGGGCAGAGGTAGGAGGATCACCGTGAGTTCAAGGCCACCCTGAGACTACCATAGTTAATTCCAGGTCAGCCTTGGCCAGAGTGAGACCCTTCCTCAAAAAACCAAAAATAAAATAAATAAATAAGGGCTGGAGAGATGGTTAGTGGTTAAGGTGCTTGCTTGTGAAGCCTAAGGACCCGTGTTCAACTCTCCAGATCCCATGTAAGTCAAACACACAAAGGTGAGGCAAGCACATGGTTGCACATGCCCACTAGGTGGTGCAAGCATCCAGAGTTCGATTGCTGCTGCTGAGGCCCTGGTGTGCAAATTCTTTCGTTCTCTCTTTCTCTGTCTCACTGTGTCTAAAAATAAAAATTAAGAAAAAAAAAAACAATGTATGGCTGGAGAGATGGTTTAGCAGTCAAAGGCGCTTGCCGTAAAAGCCTAAGGACACAGGTTCGATTCCTCAGTATCTACGTAAAGCCAGATGCACAAGGTGGTGCATGCATCTGGAGTTTGTTTACAGTGGGTGGAGGCCCTGGCATGCCCATTCTCTCTCTTCCCTCTCTCCCTCCCTCTCTCTCTCTCAAATAAATAAAATAAAAACCCCAAAGTGGCCCGGTGTGGTGGCATACATCTTGAATCCCAGCACTCAGGAGGCAGAGCTAGGAGGATCGCTGTGAGTTCAAGGCCACTCTGAGACTACATGGTGAATTCCAGGTCAGCTTGGGCTAGAGTGAGACCCTACCTTGTGAAAAAAAAAAAAAAAAAAAGCCCAAAGTGGGCAAAAAGAAGAAGAATCACAGTGTCCCTCTGAGACTTGGACTCTTCACGGGTGGGTGCAGCAGGGCTTTGAGAGCCGGCTGCCGCGGTGACCTCTGCAGGTCACAGTCCTCCCGTCAGGTGCGCACAGCTCCTCAGCCCCTGCCTGGTACAGTCCCCTCACCTGCTGCCCCTGCTCTCCACCCGCAGCTTCCGGAAGAACTTTGGCCTCGAGAAAGAGCAGCATGATCAAAAGCAGGCGGCCCTGCAGGTCATCAAGACCCAGCACAAGCAGCTGGGTCCCATGAGCTTCGCGGAGAAAGCTGTCACTACCCTCTTCGTGGCCCTGGTAGTACTCTGGTTCACCCGGGAGCCAGGTTTCTTCCAAGGCTGGGGTAACCTGGCTTTTGCCAATGAAAAGGGACAAAGGTGAGAGCTGCTAGGCCAGAGAAGGGGGGGGGGCAGACCTGGGGTTCCGTGCTGGGTTGGATTAGGGAGCCAGTGTGGAGCAGGAGATCCCTCCTGGGGGAACCCACCAGGCATGTCTGTGGGAGGGACTCCTCTGCAGCCACCGACTACCCTGTGGCCCTGAGCATCCTGTCCTCCCTGCCCCTTCTACAGCATGGCATCGGACGGGACAGTAGCCATCTTCATCAGCATGATTATGTTCATGATGCCCTCCAAGATCCCGGGGCTGACCCAGGACCCAGGTAAGCACCTGGCCTGGGGTGAGGAAGGGTCTCTGAGCAGCCTCTGCCTTCAGGCATGAAGCTACCACTTTTCTTATATATGAACTTATATTTATTTATTTGAGAAAGAAAGAAAGAAAGAGGCAGAGAGAGAGAGAGAGAGAGAGAGAATGGGTGTGCCAGGGCCTCCAGCCACTGCAAATGAACTCCAGCTGCATGCACTCCCTTGTACATCTGACTTTACGTACCGTACGTACATGGGTACCAGGGAATTGAACCTGGATCCTTTGGCTTTGCAGACAAGCGCCTTAACAGCTAAGCCATCTCTCCAGCCCAAGCCTACCACTTTTGACCACATTGGCAGGATTCAACAAAGCCCAAAGATTGGGGTGTCCTGCTAAGAGCACAGAGACAAAGCTGGGGTGTCACACAACCAATGTACCCCCTCCTGCCTGTGTCACACCCTGATAAGGACCCACTCAGGGAGGCCCAAAGTGGAGGAGCTTTTGATGACCTGTCCCTCTGTGCTTGGGGGGGAGGATAGAAAATCCAGAGAAACTGAAGGCCCCGCCCGCCCTGCTCACCTGGAAGACAGTGAATGAGAAGATGCCCTGGAATATCGTGTTCTTGCTGGGTGGTGGCTTTGCCCTGGCCAAAGGCAGTGAGGTGAGACCATTTGAGGAAACCCTGGGCTTGGCCCCACACCAGCCCCAGGACCTTCTCCCCAGTGGCTTTCTCAAAGTCAAAAGGAGGGCAAGCCTTTCTATGGGAGGAGCCGCCTCTCAGCAAGGAACCCCACCCCACATCAGGTCCCTTACCCCGATTGCAGAATGAAGCAAGCTTGTGCACCCACATGGCTCTGATGGGACTGACTGATGCAGTGCCTGCGGTAGCCTCCAGGAGGCGCCATGACCACAGCCTGCCAGGCTCTGGCAACCAGAACATCTTTTCTCCAGAGCCTCCATCTAAAAAAGCAAAATCCCTCACTCAGCAGTCCTGGGCCTCGTGTCCTGACTGAACTCAAGTCACTGATACAGACAGGAGGTAACTGCTCCGGGTCAGGGGTCAGCACGGGAGACTCCTGCGTCTGACCAGGGCAAGCAAGCCCCTTGCTTGATGCTGACAGCATGAAAGGAGGTGGGAACCCAGCTTGCCAGGGACCACATAGCATTAATAGCCAGTTGGGGGCAATTGCTGACATGCAGACCACCTACAGGACCAGATGTTGGAGTCCCACCTGTGACTGCCCATCCTCCTGAAGCATCTTCCCAGCCCCTTTAAGGCTCTGCCCCATACCCCCTCCCTGCTAGGAGCAAGGCCCCCTCAGCCCCAACTCTGGGCAAAGAGAGGACTCAACAGATCTGGAAACTTTTTTCTTTCTTTTCTATTTTTTTTTAAATCTTTTAATGGGTGCACAGGACCTCTAACCACTGGAAACAAACTCCAGATGCATGTGCCACTTTGTGCATCTGGCTTTCGTGGGTACTGGGGAAATGAACCTGGGCCCTTAGGCTTTACAAGCAAATGCCTTAACTGGTTGCTAGGCCATATCTCCAGCCCCCAGAAACTTTTGTTGTTGTTGTTTCAAGGTAGGGTCTCACTCTAGCTCAGGCTGACCTGGAATTCACTATATAGTCTCAGGGTGGCCTCAAACTCATGGCAATCCTCCTACCTCTGCCTCCCGAGTGCTCCCCGGAAAGTTTTTGAGAGGAGTCAGGAAGGCAGGAGTAAATGGAGTCAAAAGTTATCACTCTCACCAGGCCCCAGATTTCCCCTCAGAGCCTTCTCTCCTCACTGGCCCCCAAGAGTAGTAGGAGGCCCTCCTGGGTCCTAGCTAGGTGCTGTCTTGCTTCAGAGCTGTGTTTGACTTGAAAGCTGCCAAGATACTAGCAGAAGCAGGGACTCCCAGAACCCCAACAGAGGATTTGGGGACCTCAATCAGCTCTCATATGCACCATCTTCTTCTGCCCTCAGAAGTCGGGCCTGTCTATATGGCTGGGGGACAAACTGACCCCTCTTCAGAACGTGCCACCTCCGGCCACAGCCATCATCCTCTGCCTGCTGGTGGCCACCTTCACTGAGTG
Source organism: Dipus sagitta (assembly GCA_036346955.1). Classification (NCBI taxonomy): domain Eukaryota; kingdom Metazoa; phylum Chordata; class Mammalia; order Rodentia; family Dipodidae; genus Dipus; species Dipus sagitta. The sequence continues at coordinate 54,724,673 of CM070778.1, forward strand.
CACCAGCAACGTGGCCACCACCACGCTCTTCCTGCCCATCTTGGCCTCCATGGTGAGCTGGCCCAGGCCAGGCAGTCCTCTTGACCAACCCCCACCCCACCACACACGCACCAGGCAGAGCGGCCAGTCTGCACTGCCTCTCCTGGCCAGAGAGAGCCCTCTGAGAATTCCCCTTTGTCCAGGTCCCTGAGCTCTTGGGCCCCAAGGTCTTCTGGCCCCTGAGTCACCCATGCCTGGTGACATCACCCCTTGAGTATCCCAATGGGGCTGGCTGGAAGCCTCACCCACCTCCCTGCCCCAGCACCTGTTCTGGTCATTGCAGAGGTGATGGGGTAAAATTGCTCCCTGGAGCGTCCCCAGCCCCTTGCTCCTCGGGTGTGTTCCCGCAGCCTTTGATGACACCACCAGAGCCCCTTTGAGATCCGTTTTATGGGTCCCTCCCCTCACTACACCCCACAGGGCAGGGCTGCACACTCATCCCTTGCAGAGGTCAAGGGGCCCTTCCCAGGTCACCCAAGGCACTCTGACAGGGGGGGTAGGTTCAGGACTGGAGGGCAAGGGGGCAGCAGGGGCCTGTCTCTCAAAGAGTGGAGGCAGGAGAATTGGGGTCTGGACCATGCCCAGCTCTACCCACCCCCCCCCCTCTCCAGGCTCAGGCCATCTGCCTCCACCCCCTCTACGTCATGCTCCCCTGCACCCTGGCTGCCTCTCTGGCCTTTATGCTGCCCGTGGCCACCCCGCCCAATGCCATCGTCTTCTCTTTTGGGGGCCTCAAGGTGTCTGATATGGTGAGTGGGGCGGAGGCACAAATGCCTCAGCCCTTTGCCTCTCTAAATCCTGGGACTACAAAGTAGCTGAAAGACGCAGTTTTCAGAGCAGAGGGGGCTCCGTGTAAGTGAGGGAACGTGGGGAGGGGGTGGGAGATGAGGACTTCTTTATATTCTGCAGCCAGGGGTCCCACAAGTGGGAGAGACACGAGTAAGGCCTAGGGAGCTTAGAAACCTCACTCAGGGAGATGGTCTCAGAGAAAACAAGCCCCAGGGCTCTCAGAAGCTCAAGAAGAGCTTTCACCTTCCCTGGTATCACCGACAAGAGTGTGTATTGCTTAGCACTGCAGGTTAGATTGATGGCAGGACTTCCAAGGGAGGGTGTTTGGGTGCTCTACCCCCCCCCTCACCCACACACACACACACCCCAGCACCCCTGATAGCTAGCTCCTCAGTCACACTGGCTCTCCTCACCCCAGGCCCGAACGGGATTTCTGCTCAACATCATCGGGGTGTTGGTCATCACACTGGCCATCAACAGCTGGAGTATTCCTATCTTCAACCTTCACACGTTCCCCACCTGGGCCCAAACCAACACCACCCAGTGCCTTCCGGGCCTGTCCAACTCCTCGACGCTGGACCCCTAGACCCAGATGCATCGCCCGGCCACGCAGAGGACAACCCACCCGTCATCCCACTCCTCGGAGCCAGGAGGGGGCGCCCCCGAGCGCCCTGGACCAAAGAGGGAGAGGCGGGCCCGCGCACGCGCAGTCGTGCGCCCGAGCGTCTGCACAGACCGTGTGCGCGGCTCGCTCCGCAGTGTGCGCAGGGAAATGCGCACGTCCCCTTGTGCGTGTTTTGGTCTGAGGGTGTCGGAGCTGTTATGTGCATGGTGACGGTGCACGCGTTTGCGTCCACGAAATGCAACCCGCCCTTTGTCTCCCAGCTGAGCTTCCAGACCCCTTTGCACTGTATTTATTGACACTCAACCTGTGAGTGTGCCCACGTGGACACAGCCTCAGGACCTGCCCGGCGCCCTGGTCCCCCAGCCCCGGGACTTGGGGAAGGCTCGAATGTTCATTAAAGCCTTTTTCAGTAGCATCTGGATGTCCTTCCCGGAGCTCTGAGCCAGTTGGCAGCCGGTAGGAGCGACCAGACCTCGGCCCTGCGCGGCGGGGCCCCGGGCACCCCTCTGCGCCCAGGGCACCCATGCCAGGCCGTTCGGAGTGGGCGCAGCCACCCAGGAAAGCAGCCAGTGACATCACCAGCGGCTAATTGGGATCTGCCAGTCTCTGCGTGCCTTTGGGAAAACCGGCCTCCCGGTTCCCAGAGCACTCCCTGGACATTTACATAAAACCCTCTGCCCCTGCCAATTCCTCACCGACCCTTCCTCCAGCTGGAAAAACCGGTCCCACCAGACCAGAGGAGGCAGGCTGACCCATGCCAGGCGCCAGAGAGATGGACGGACCCTCGTCCAAAAATGGCAGCCCGGCAGCAAGAATGATGGAGGTTGGTTAGCCTCATGGGAACAGGTTCCAGCCTGTCACGGCCCAGAGTTCACAACCAGACAAACTTTCGGAGGGTTCTGCCTCCTTACCCCACCTTTGGCTCTCACCTGTAACCCCCACCTGACATCCTGCTAGGTGGAAGTGGAGGTGGGGAAGGATTGTATTCGATCACTATTCCAGGATCAACACCTCTTCCTGGATAGAAGTCCATCTTTGTGTCTATCCTAAAGCATGTATTTCATTTAGATGGAAGTTTCCTAGAGCCTCAGCCAGTTCCCTTCTGCTGCAGTAGGTACTTACCTTGTGTTCAGGTGAAAAGGGGTATTGAGCTGTGAAGACAGGAGAGACTTCATTCTGACGCTCCTGGCTGGGCTCAGCTCAGTGCTTGCGGGGGGGGGGGGGGGGGGCTTCAGGGAGTGCAGCCAGGAGGGGAGTACATGGCTGTCCCCAGGGGACAGGGAATCTTGACAAGACATGCCAGACATGGGGGGGGGGGGGCATGAGGCATGTCAGGCTGGTGGCTCTGCTCCCACCCCTGCCCCCCAGGCTGGCATTCCTCACATATGAAGCACAGCTGTAAATCACCAATCCCACCCAGACCCACATGAGGATCCCCTCAAGGCACCAAGGGACAGTCCCCCCACACTGGGAGTGGGTCAGCATCAGCTGGTGGGGTTCCCCTCAATGGCTTTCCCACAATGCAGTAGGTTTGGGAGACAGAAAGGAGGGGCCCCCTTCCCTCTGGATCCCAAGGGCACCTACAGCTGGGTGCTGGCCTCCTTTGCAGAGCACACACACGTGTCCGTTCTCACTTGCTTATTCAAGAGACAGGGTCTCACCGTGTTACTCAGGCTGTCTTTGAACTCACTCAGTAGCCCAAACTGGCCTCAAACTCATGGCAATCCTCCTGTCTCAGCCCCCCTGAGTGCCAGGATTACAGGCGTGAGCCACCACATTGGGCTCATATTTACTCTGCTCAAGTCCATCGTCTACCCATGGGACAGGTGTAGACCGAGGCCACGCTTATGCCAGGCTTGAGGACAGACAAGCCATACCTTTCTGGGACAGGTGAATACCAGCCAGCTCAGGCCCAGAAGCTGGCCTTGCAGGTGCATGTGCAGGGCTGGGAGGCTGAGCCTCCCCCGCAAGCTCAGAAAGCACCCTCCCCAGCAGGCCCAGGATGGCAGGGCAGGCGGCCGGCCCGGCCCGGAAGCAGGTGGCACCTGTTGGCCTAATCACCGTCATTAGCTGGGCAATAAAGCGGCACGGACCTGGCCTGGCCAGCCTTTGAAGGAAGGGCCCGTCAGCCTGGGTCAGGCCCAAACAGGCAACCTGGCCACTTGGTCCTTTCTGCACACTCTGGACCACAGCTGGACTAGCTCCCCAACCTCCATGCCAGGTGCCCACAACCCATCTCTGCTGGCTTCCAGGAAGTAGCAAGGGGCTTTGGGTGTCTCTGCTGCCTAATATGTGCAGCACTGGAGGAAAACAAAACAAAAAAAAAAATAAACTTCTGAAGTAGAGAGCTCCTCATTTCTCGAGAAAATCAAGAAGGCTGGAAATGCAAAGAACTCAGAAACAGCCTGCCTGACGGAGCCATGTCCTTACTTCCTTCACTCACAGAGCCTGGCACGGGAATATCATATGAAAGCTGTTTGTGCCCGAAGCAAGAGGAGCTTTGACCCCCTGGAAGGCAGCGTTTCTTTGCTGGCTGGGCCAAGGTCCCTTTAGGCCTAGCAGATAGGCTCAGATTTCAGAGACAACTCTTGCTGTTTCCCCTGCCTCTGTGCCCTAAGGCGTAGAATCTTGGGTCCACACAGAACCCCCCACCACACACACACACACACAGACACGTGTGCCCACACAGTCACACACACACTCCTATACACGGGCTCTCACAATGTTTCAGACACCCAGAATCACTCAAGGGGCCTCAAGCAGTCACAGATATCAGTACGTGGTGTACTTGGGCCCCTCTACACAGGACGTTAGACTAGGGTGTTCTCACAAGTTCCAGAGGCTCACACACACACACACACACACACACACACTTGCACACAGCTCCACCCAGACACTATAGCTTCACACACCGCCACAGAGATGGGTGAGCATGAGAACAGAACACTTGCACGTTCAGGGGTACACACACGGTACTTATACCGACACTGACACATCGCCCCACCTCCTTCAAGCCTCCCCTGGAGGGAGGGATCAGGGCAGGAGAGTAGCAGGACTCTGCCTGGGAGTTCCTCCCACCAAGCCTGGAAACTCCCTGGACTTCCCAGGGGGTCAGCCAACCAGAACAAGCTCAGACCCACCTGCCCAGCTCCCCACACCTCTGGCCCCAGCTGCTCTACCACTCAGCCAAGGAGCCACCCCACCCCTCCACACACACACACCATGGTGATCAGATCCCTCCAGTTCATCTCTGACATGGGTCCTGGACATCAGCGTCTCATGCTGGTTGTGGGTGGACGTGGTCCTCTGCAAATGCTATATCTGTGTGTGTGTGTGTGTGTGTGTGTGTGTGTGTGTATTGCTGTTTGTTTTTGTTTGTGTTTTGTTTTGTTTTGTTTTTCGAGGTAGGGTCTCACTCTAGCCCCAGGCTGACCTGGAATTCACTATGTAGTCTCAGGGTGGCCTCGAACTCATGGTTATCCTCTTACCTCTGCCTCCTGAGTGCTGGGATCAAAGGTGTGCGCCACCATGCCCAGTTCTTTTAAAAAACATATTTTTAAAGTTTATTTATTTGAGAGAAAGAGATAGAGAGAGAATGGGTGCAACAGGGCCTCCTGTCACTACAAACGAACTCCAGACACATGCACCGCTTTGTGCATCTCGCTTTACGTGGGTACTGGGGAATCAAACCCAGGCCATCAGGTTTTGAAAGCAAGCACCTTTAACCACTGAACCGTCTCTCCATGCCCCAAATGCTCTTTTGTTGGGGTGGGTATGGAGGATGCTGGGGCTTGAACGCAGGGCCTTGGGCATGTTAAGCACACATTTTGCCCTGAGCTGCCCCCTCTGCAGACCCTAGTAAGTGTCTTCCACACCAATGGAGTGCATCTCACAGGACCAGGGGAAGCGCTGACTCAGCCTTGTACCCATATCTGTGATCTGGAAACTGAGGCAGGACGATCCCTGCCAGCAGTACAAGGCCAGCTTGGTCTATGTAGGGAGTTTCAGGCCAGCCTGAGCTACAGAGTAAGACTGTCTCAACATCGACAACAACAAAAGCAGAAGTGGGTGGATGATGGTGTATTCAGATATAAGGTACAGGGAAGGCCACGCCCCCTCCATCACACTGGTCCTCCAAACGTCCCCAGTGTGGAGCATGACAGGCGCACTGGCCCCGAGGATTTCTACAGTACCACCTGCCCATCACCTCACACACACACCTGCCCTGGGCAGAGTTCAGCAGCCAACAAACCACGGTTCTGACCTCCAGTCAGTCCCCAAAGCTCTGTTCAAATACCTACTGCAGCCCATCCAGGCTGGCCCAGCTCAGCTCCCACAGTGGTCCTGATATGAGGGTACTGGAGGGTGGGGTGCTCTCTGGAGAACAGAAGCAAACAGGAGCTGGATTTGAGACAAGATGGTGGGGCAGAGCTTCTGTGAGGAGCAGATGTTGGTATCTGGAGAGAAGAGAAGGACTCTCCACAGGAGGCAGCCCAGGCTCCACTGGGACTCCCAAGGCTCCTCCGCTTCAACCCCCAGACTTTGGGCCAGGAGGAAGTGGCACTTCCCAAAGGACAGAAGGAGCCCAGCCCACACCCATGCCTGGGCAAGGGCAGAGTCTGCTGTCTCCCTTCTCAGGAGAGGAAGAGGCTGAGGAGCTCATCAGGAGTATCTTGCCAGGCGTGTCGGCGCACACCGGCTCCTGAGAGGCTGAGACAGGAAGATTCCAAGTTTCAGGTCATCCTGGGCTACATACTGAGACACCGTCGGAATAAATAATAAGCAAAAGTAGACTCTCACTGTAGAGGGGACAGTCACAGCATCTCCTGTGCTTTCCATTAGGGACCTTTCGCTGCTGAATTACTTCCATTTCGTTGACTTAATGAAGCTGAATCTTTCCATTTGTTTTTTGATCATTTGCAGTTTGCTTGTGAATTGCTTATATGAGTCCTTTGCTCATTTTTCTGATTGTCTTTTTATTTATTTCAGGGAAATTTCTCTACATACATATATATTATATGTATATATATATATATATATATATATGTATTATACATATAATACATATATTATATATGTACACACACACACATATATATTCTGGATTGGACATCATGCTTTAAAATTGAATTAAAATATTTCTTTTTTCTCTTTATTTTTGTGATTTTTCATTTTTCTTGTTTTTTTAATATTTTATTTTTATTTATTTATTTGACAGAGAAAGAGGGAGAGAGAGAATGGGTGCCCCAGGGCCTCCATCCACTGCAAATGAACTCCAGACACATGTGCCCCCTTGTGCATCTGGCTAACATGGGTCCTGGGGCATCAATCCTGGGTCCTTTGGCCTTGCAGGCAAACACCTTAACCACTAAGCAATCCCTCCAGCCCATGTGAGGTTTTTTTGTTGTTGTTTGGTTGGTTGGTTGGTTGGTGTTTTGAGGTAGGTGTCTCACTCTAGCTCAGGCTCACCTGGGAATCCGCTATGTAGTCTCAGGGTGGCCTCAAACTCATGATAATCCTCCTACCTCTGCCTCCAGAGTGCTGGGATTAAAAACTTGCGCCACCACACCCAGCCTTTTTTTTTTTTTTTATGAGAAACGGGAGAGAGAGAAAATTAGTATGTCAGGACCACCAGTCACTGCAGTCAAACTCCAAATGCATGTGCCACCTTGTATGTATGCATGACCTTATGCATGCATCACCTTGTGTGTCTGGCTTACATGGGATCTGGGGAGTCGAACATGGGTCCTTAGGCTTCTCAGGCAAGCACCTTAACCACTAAGCCATCTCTCCAGCCCTGACTTTTCATTCTTATGCATCTTTAGTCCATCCTGAGCTTGGGGGTCACGGGGGGGTGTTTAATGGTTTTTGTTCCTTTGAGATAAAATCTCACTCAGTAGTTCAGGCTGACCTTGAACTTGTGGCAATCCTTCCTCAGGCTTCCATGTGCTGGCCTCACACACCCAGCTTCCATCACTATTTTGTTTTGGTTTTTGTATATTTGGTTGTTTTTTGGGGGGGTGGAGAGGGAGGTTAGGGCTTGAGGCAGGGTCTTACTGTAGCCCAGGATGAGCTAGAACTCATTCAGTAGCCTATGCTGGCCTTGAATTTATGGTGATCCTCCTGTCTCAGTCTCTGGAATACAGAGATTAAAGGTGTGAGGGCATCCCCAGAGCTCTGTTCAAATACCAACTGGCCCCCAACTTTTTTTTCTGGTTTTTCAAGGTAGGGTCTCACTCTAGCCCAGGCTGACCTGGAATTCACTCTGTATTCTCGGGGTGTCCTCGAACTCACAGCAATCCTCCTACCTCTGCCTCCCAAGTGCTGGGATTAAAAGTGTGCATCACCATGCCCAGCTCTCAATCTCTCTCTCTCCTCTCTCTCTCTCTCTCTCTCTCTTTGAGAGTTTCCTGTAGCCCAGGCTGGCCTCAAACACAGGGGCTGGAGTGTCATTCCATGGTAGAACACTTGCCTATCATGTTCATAGCTCTGGGTTTGATCTGATCCCCAGCACCATAATAAATAGATTATTAATAAAATAAAAGTTACAGGGATAAGAGACCAAGAAGCTGCCACAATACCCCAGGCAAGAGCAAGGATGGCTTGGGTCAAGGTGCTGGACAGCAGATATGATAAGAGTGGTTCGTTTCAGAATTTGTCCGTTGGAGATAGGGTCTCATGTATCCCAAATGGGCCTTGAACTTGCTATCCTCCTGCTTCCACCTCTAGAAGGCTGCAGTTCCAGGTGGGCAGCACCGACCCTGGTTTTATGTGGTGGTGGGGCACTAACCTGGGGCTCTGTGCATGCTAAGCAAGCATCCTACCCACTGAGCAATACTTCCAGCTTCCTTCCTGCTTCTTTGCTCTTTTATTTTCACATGCTGGAAGAAATATCAAAGGTCAGGGCTGGGGAGATGGTGCAATGGTTAAAGGGGCTTTCTTGCAAAGCCTGAAGGCCTGGGTGTGATTCCCCAGTACCCACATAAAGCCAGATACAGAAAGTTGTGCATGCATCTGGAGTTCATTTGCAGTGGCAGGAGCCCCTGCATGCCCATACTCACTTTTTCTGTCTCTCTCTATCTCTCTCTCAAATAAACAAATGAAAATTACTTTTTTGTGGGGGAGAAATATTGAAGGCTATCCTGGACTCTGTTATCTTCAATGAGTTTATTTCTGCCCCCAAAGTCACACTTGTTTTTTTTTTTTGTTTTGTTTTGTTTTGTTGTTAATTTTGTTTTGGGTTTTGGTACTTATTATTCTTATTTAGTTTTTTAAATTTTTTAAAAAATATTATTCATTTATTTGAGAGAGAGAGGCAGATAGATAGAGAATGAATGTACCAGGGCCTCTAGCCTCTGCAAACAAACTCCAGACCCATGCTTCACCTTGTGCATCTGGCCTTCATGGGCACTGAGGAAATGAATCTGAGTCCTTAGGCTTCACAGGCAAGTGCCTTAACCACTAAACAAACTCTCCAGCCCTGTAGATTAGTCTTGAATATACTGAATATACTTTAATATACTGAAGGGATATAAAATGTAGGGGGACCAGCCTTCTCTAGGTTCTGTGAGCCAGCTTATAGCATGTGACTGGGGAGGGGTTGTCTAGAATAGATGCTCTGTGGAGTGTGGGAGGCTGCTGGCCATAGGAATAGATGGCAGGGTCTCTACTTTCAGGCTTCAGAGATCAGGCAAGTGATGGCACTGTTTGGCCTGAAGTTAGGTCTTTCTCAGATATCAAAGATGCCAGCCTCTTAGACCTCCATGATATATTTCCCCAAAGAGCTTATATAAACCATTCTGATTTACAGCTATTTATCCAAACCTGTGTGTGTGTGTGCGTGCATGCACGTGCACACCCATGTGCCCACATGTTGTTAGGAATGGAACTCAGGGTCTTGCACATGTAGGCAAACACTCTACCACTGAATTCTAACCTGAGCCCTTCAGTTTTCCCTGATGAGAAGAGTCATCTTGCATGATTCCCAGAGAAAGAGAGGCAGAGAGAAATGGTGTGCCTTGTGCAAGCACGTGTCTCTGTGAAGAGGAGCCTGTCTCCTTTACGTTGAAAGTGCCCTACATCAGAGTGATCAAACTTGTCCTGTAGAGCATCACATTCCAGCTATTTCAACACCACAGGCCTAAAGTTTTTCTATGGCAGCTACGCAGTTCACCATGGTAGCTGTTTCGGAACAACCAAAACCATCAGTCTGGTCCTAGGCACTTGAAGATGCCCTGTTAGGACACATGTAGATTCCGCCCTGGGGACTTGGAATGATTTCCATTTTCATGAGGCCCTGAGTCAGGGTGAAGTGAGCGGGCTAAGCTTGCAAGTCTATCTCAGCATTCTGGGTTTGAGACCTGGCGTTTGATTTCTTACCACAGCGACTGCACTGGACTCCAGCAGCTCCTGAGGGGACATTGCCGTGACATACGCGATACTGGCAAAGACATAGACAAATGTGACCGGTGGGATAGAGATGAAGATGGCTCTGGGAAGGTTCTTGTAGGGATCCACAAGTTCCTCAGTTACATAATTAAGAAAGTTCCAGCCTCCCTAGGCAAAGGAGCCCTGGAGGAAAGCCAGGGCGATGAGGCCAATGTCAGGTTCTTGGAAATTCTCAAATGCGTTCTTTGGTTCCAGCCAAAAGAATTTTTCCTTGCATATCTGCACAACACCCATGATGATGATCAGGGCCAGGGCCAGGAGCTTCCCAGCTGTGAAGATGTCTTGAACTCGCGTGGCCCACCTCACACTGGAGCAGTTGAACCATGTAAGGAGCAATTGGGGCTGAGGCGCTGGCTCAATGGCTAAGGATTCTTGCTTGTAAAGCCTGCTAGTCCAGGTTAATTCCCCCAGCCACCCATGTAAAGCCAGACAGGCATTTGTTTCCAGGGACAAGAGACTTTGTGCACCCCCACCACATGCAAATAAATAAATAAATTTCTTTTTAAAAATCTGCATGGCTTAGCAGTTAAGGTGCTTGCCTGCAAAGCCTAAGAATGCATGTTCAAATCTTCAGGTCCCAAGTAGCCAGACACAGTGATGAAATTTATTTAGGTTTTTTTTTTCCGAGGTAGGGTCTCACTCTAGCTCAGGCTGACCTGGAATTCACCATGTAGTCTCAGGGTGGCCTCGAACTCATGGTAATCCTTCTACCTCTGCCTCCTGAGTGCTGGGATTAAAGGCATGTGCCACCACGCCCGACAGTTTATTTAGTTTTAAAACATACTTGAGATCTCCTTTTCTCAGCCTTCTGCATGCTAGGATCTCAGGGTTCAACATCTCTCTCTCTCTCTTTAAATTTTGTGCGTGTGTGTGTGTGTGTGTGTGTGTGTGTGTGTGTAGGGGGACGGTGATCCAGGATCTCTGGCCACTACAAATAGAATGCCAAACACTTGCACCCCTTTTTGCATCAGGCTTTGCTTGAATGGCTGAGGAACTGAACCCCGGGCCAGCAGGCTTTACAAGCAAGGCCCTCAGTTGTAGTCAGTTTCACGTTGTTGGCAGAAAACACCTGACCAAGAACAGCTTGTGGGAAAGAGGAGATGGTTTATTTTGGTTTACAGACTTGAGGGAAAGCTCCATGATGGCAGGGGAAAATGATGGTATAAGCAGAGGGTGGACATCACCTCCTGGGCAACAGCAGGTGGACGGTAGCAGCAGGAGAATGTGCCAAACACTGGCAAGGGGAAATTGGTTATAACACCTGTAAGCCCACCCCCAACAATTCACTGCCCCCAGGAAGATCCAATTCTCAAATTGCCACCATTCAAAACATGTAAGTTTATGGGGGACACCTGAATCAAACCACCACAACCTCTAATTTTGGAAGACTGGCAAGGCAGTCTTCTTCAAAAATTCTTGGGACTGGAGAGATGGCTCAGCAGTTAAGGTGCTTGCCTGCAATGCCTAATGATCTAGGTTTGATTCCTCAGTACCCATGTAAAGCCTGATGAACAAAGTGGCATATGCATCTGATGTTCATTTGTAGTGGCTAGAGGCCCTGGTGTGCCCATTCTCTCTGTCCGTCTCTCTTCTCTCTGTCTTTCTTTGCTTGCATATAAATAGAAATATTTTTTAAGAAATAAAAAAAATTAAGTTCTTAGCTGTCTACGTATTTACTCTTCCCCAGACTTGTCAAGTTCTAAATCAACTTATCAAGTTCTTTAAAAATAAAAACACTAGGTTTTTATTCTTGTTTGAATTATTTTATTTATACATTATTTGGAAGAGTTTTTGTTTTGTTTTTGTTTTTGAGGTAGGGTCTCACTCTAGCCTAAGCTGGCCTGGAATTCATTATGTAGTCCCAGGCTGGTCTTGAACTCACAGCAGTCCTCCTACCTGTGCTTCCCTAGTGCTGGGATTAAAAGCAAGTGCCACCACACCCTGCCTGGAAGAGAACTTTTTTAGGAATGTTATGTTGGGCTGGAGAGATGCCTTCGTGGTTAAGTCACTTGCCTGTCTACGGATCCCATGTAAGCCAAACACACAAGGTGATGCATGCACAAGGTTGCACATGTGCACAAGGTGGCACACGCATCTGGAGTTTGACTGCATTGGCTGGAGGCCTGGAATGCCACTGCTAATTCCCTCTCTCTCTCTCTTTAAAAAAAAAAAAGAAAAGAAAAAAGAATATTATGTTCAGGAGCTGGGGAGATGGTTTAGCCACTAAAGGTACTTGCCTGATGAACTGGGTTTGATTCCCTAGTACCTACATAAAGCCAGTTGCACAAAGTGGCTCATGCAATCTGGAGTTCATTTGCAGTGTTAGGAGGCCCTGGCACACCCATTCTCCTCTCTCTGTCTCTCCCCAAATAAATAATTTGTTTGTTTTTTTCGAAGTAGGGCTTCACTCTAGCCCAGACTGACCTGAAATTCGCTATGTAGTCTCAGGGTGGTGATGATCCTTCTACCTCTGCCTCCTGAGTGCTGGGATTAAAGGCGTGTGACACCACATCCAGCTATAAATAAGTATTTTAAAACATAAAATAAAAAAGAATATTATGTTCAGATGTCCAGTTCAGTAACATGATATGCCTCTATATTTATTTAGGTCTTATTTTATGTCTATCAGCAAAATTCTATTTTTTCTTCACATGAATTTTGTGTTTCTTATTAAGCCTATTTTTTTGTTGTTGTTGTTGTTGTTTGTTTTTCAAGGTAGGGTTTCACTCTAGGTGAGGCTGACCTGGAATTCACTATGGAGTCTCAGGGTGGCCTCGAACTCACGGCGATCCTCCTACCTCTGCCTCCCGAGTGCTGGGATTAAAGGCGTGCGCCACCACGCCCGGCCTTAAGCCTATTTTTTGGGTATCTTGTAATGTTGTTACTATTATGAGTTGGAACTTCTGTGTGAAGTCCAGGCTGGTGATTAACTCTTGTTTCCTCCTGCCTCACTCTCCCTAATACTGGAATTACAAGTGTGTACCACCACACCTGGCCTCTAATTTAGCCTCTAGTTCATTGCTTCAGTTGAACAAAAACAGTTTCTATTTTTACCTATCTACCTTATATTCTCCTACCTTATGAAATTCTCTCATTAGTTGTAATACTGTTTCACTTGGTTCTCTTAAATTTATTAAGTCAACAATCAAAGCATTAGTTTTTGAAGATTTTGCCTCTTTCCTTCTCATGCTTATATCTCCTTTCTACCTTTATTTTTTTTCCTTTCTTCCTCTTTTTTCCTGTCCCCCCCTTTTTTTGTTATTGCACTGGTCAGGACCTTATGAATAATATGGATTAATAGCCATGATGGTGGAATTCAACTTATAACATTTCTGGTTCTCTGTGCCCAGCGTATCCATACAGAAATGCCTGTGTGGTGGTTTGACTCAGATGTCCCCCATAAACTCGTGTGTTCTGAATGCTTGGTCCCCAGTGATAGCAATTTGGGAGGTGGAGCCTTGATGGAGCAGGCGTGTCACTAGAGGCAAACCTGGAGGTTTATTAGCCCCCAGTTTGCCAGTGCTAGTTGAGTCACTCTCCTGCTATTGTTTTCCACCTTCTGTGGCAGAGGTGATGTCCACCCTCTGCTCATGCCACACTGTCCCTGCCATCATGGAACTCCCCATCAAGACTGTAAGCCAAAATAAAAAATGTTCCTCCCATCAGCTGCTTTGGGTTGGGTGTTTTGTTCTAGCAATGAGAAGGTAACTAAAACAGAAAAATGTTTTCTCTCTTTTTTTAAATTTAATTTTTTATTGACAATTTTCAAAATTGTAGACAGTAACCCATGGTAATTCCCTCCCTCCCTCCCTCCCCACTTGCCCCTTTGAAACTCCATTCTCCATCATATCTCCTTCCCCTCTCAATCAGTCTCTCTTATTTTGATGTTAGCGTTTTTTCCTTCTATTATGATGGTCTTGTATAGGTAGTGTCAGGCACTGTAAGGTCATGGATATCCAGGCCATTTTGTGTCCAGAGGAACACATTGTAAGGAGGCTGAGGGGGAAGGATCACCGTGTGTTCGAGGCCACCCTGAGACTACACAGTGAATTCCAGATCAGCCTGGGCTAGAGTGAGACCCTACCTTGAAAGACCAAAAAAAGAATAAAAGTTACATCTACACATGGTATCCTATGCGTGTAAGCCCAGCTCTGGCGCGGTGGAGGCCGAAGGATCAGGAGTTGAAGGGCAGGTGTGATGTCAATTATTTATATGTTAATATCTGTATGTTAAATGGACCAATGCGCCCCCCACCCCAAGTCCAAGCCTTCAAAAGTGCAAAGCTTCTGAGAACATTCTGCCAAGCTGGTGTCCTCATAACTACTGCGGTTAGTCGTGCTAGCTTTTACAGCTTAGTTTTTTTTTTTTTTCAAATTTTTATTAACAACCTCCATGATTATAAAAAATATCCCATGGTAATACCATCCCTCCCCCCACTTTCCCCTTTGAAACTCCATTCTCCATCATATCCCCTACACATCTGTCTTTGATTTTGATGTCATGATCTTTCCCTCCTCTTATCATGGACATCCATGACCTCACAGTGCCTGACACTACCTCCTACAGCTTAGCTTTGTGTGCTCTTGACTGTGTGACTGCTTTTTGTTTTGTAAAACAGAAAATTTATACTAGAGGAGTTGTGGTGGTTTGATTCAGGTGCCCCCCCCCACGCCATAAACATAGGTGTTCTGAGTGCTCGGTTTCCAGCTGATGGAGATTTGGGAATTAATGCCTCTTGGAGGAAGTGTGTTGTTAGGGGTGGGTTTATGGGTATTATAGCCAGTGTCCCCTTGCCTTTTAAAGAAACAGTTACAGCCGGGTGTGGTGGCGCACACCTTTAATCCCAGCACTAAGGAGGCAGAGGTAGGAGGATCACCGTGAGTTCAAGGCCACCCTGAGACTACAGAGTGAATTCCAGGTCAGCCTGGGCCAGAGTGAGACCCTACCTCAAAAAAAAGAAAGAAAGAGAGAGAGAAGAAACAGCTACAGCGCCAACTAGGTGGCAATAGCTTGGAGGGCTGGAGGCGTGTCCTCCAGCAGACTGTACATGCTCTGAATCAGCGTCCTGTATATGCTGCTGTTTCTCCTATAGCCCGGATTCACGGGTCCAGGAATCAAGGGGTGGAAATGGGCCCGCTTACCATCACCCCAAGTGACCCATTAGCCAAATTTTTGTTTCCTGTTTCCTGCAACCTTACACTCTGCTGGCCTACAAGTCTTGGTTCCAGAGGGGGGAGTGCTTTTGCCAGGAGGTACAAAGAACATTCCATTGAACTGGAAGCTAAGACTTCGCCCTGGCCACTTTGGGCTCCTGATGGCCTCCAGTCAACAGGCTGAGAAAGGAGTTACAGTGATAGCAGGGGTGATTGATCCAGATTACCAGGGGGAAACTGGGACTGCTCCTCCACAATGGAGGTAAGGAAGAGTATGTCTGGAGTGCAGGAGATCCTTTAGGGTGTCTCTTAGTGTTACCATGCTGTTATCAAAGTCAATGGACAACTGCAACAACCCAATAGAGGTAGTGTGATAAATGGCCCAGATCCTTCAGGAATGAAGATATGGGTCACCCCTCCAGGTAAAGAACCAGGAACTGCTGAGGTACTTGCTGAAGGTGGAGGAAATGCAGAATGGATAGTAGAAGAAGGTAGTTACAAATACCAGCTAAGGCCACATGACCAGTTACAAAAACAAGGACTGTAATTGCCATGTTTCTGTCCTACCTTGATATGAAGTGTTTGTACATATCTATACCAATATTAAGATTATATCACTAGCTAACTGTTGTTGAATTTATAATAGACCTATTAGTCTAAGCATTCCTCAATGAACCTTGCTTTGTGTTGGGGGCAAGATTTTGTGTTTCCAGTTGAATGTGGCATAGTTATACCATGCAAGGTGGAATTATGAGCTTGTTACTGTTCTCATTTGGAAATTAAGTGTGATGTAAGGAGATATGGTTTGGTGTCATGTTGACTTGTGATGGTTATGGTGTTGTCAACTTGATCTGTTTAATAATCCACAGAAATCCCTTTCAGGTGGGTCCCTGAGGTTGCTTCTAGGAAGGATTAACTGAAGGAGGAAGTTCTTCCCCCAGAGTGAGTCCTTCCCCCAGAGCTGGTGACCCCTCTCAGAGGGGGACTTTATATAAGGAAGCTCTGAGTGAAAAGAGCCCCTTCCTTCCTTCCACTTGGCTGCCAGAGCTGCTTGCTGCCTTCCAGTGTGGATTGAAGACCAGTGCGGACTGAAGATGAGCATCAACTGAAGACCCGCATGGATTGAAACCCAGCAACTCCTCAGGAAGCCTCCAGACCTTCGGTGCCGGATCGGGACTGCTGAGACATCTGGCCACATGGACTGAGCAGCTACCCGGTCCCTTGATTCTTGCCTACAACTGCTATTGGACTACCATAAAATAATCCAATAAATTTCCCCTTTTTTGGTACTTTTATTAAAATATGGAATGCATCATGAATTTCTGTCATCCTTGAGCAGGGGCCATGCTAATCTCTGTATCATTCAAATTTTAGTATATGTGCTGCTGAAGCGAGCACAAATTCCCTTTTTAATACAATTCATTCTAGCAGTTCTGTTCCTCTAGAGAACCCTGACTAATACAGAAGTAGAGTCATTGATGCTAGACACCCAATTATGGCTTTTGGCTTTTTGGAACTGATTTGCAGGAAGAATACGGAAGAATTTAAAACCTTGGTCTAAGAGACACCTTTCAGTGCTGTTAAGCAGAGTTTGATGGACCATTCTGGTCAGAGTTGAAAGATCTGAATGCAGTAAGAACTGTGGGCTGGGCATGGTGGTGCACGCCTTTAATCCCAGCACTCGGGAGGCACAGAAGGGGGAATGCCGTGAGTTCGAGGCCACCCTGAGACTCCATAGTGAATTCCAGGTCAGCCTGGGCTAGAGTGAGACCCAACCTCGGAAAAAAAAAAAAAAAAAAAAAAAAGAACTGTGGACTGTGAGGTTTGGCTTATGAGGAGAAGGAAGAGCTTTGTCTGGACTGGGCTAGAGGCAGTTTCTGTGAGAGCCTTGCTGTGTTCTGTTTGTGTCAGAACTTGAGCAGGCCTGAGTTTAGAAGAAATGGACTGGTGTGAGCAGAGGGATATGGTATAGAATTAAATGAAAGCTTTGGGCCTAAACTGATGCTCATTCAGCTACAATTGCTTGAGAAATTACCACCATTGAGATTGGGACAGCAGAAAGAACACTGACTCTTTGGAAAGCAGGGGACCTGAGTGTTGAAGGATTGTCCTACTCTTCAAAGTTAGCTTTATTTCCCACTGGATTAACAAATTTGGTGGCCAGCTTGTACTATGGGAATATAACAACTGCAAGAAAGAAAGAGTCATTAGAGGGCTGAAGAGATGGCTTAGCGGTTAAGACGTTTGCCAGGGAAGCCTAAGGACTCAGGTTCAATTCTCCAGGTCCCACATAAGCCAGATGCACATGGTGGCGCATGTGTCTGGAGTTCATTTGCAGTGGCTAGAGGCCCTGGTGTGCCCATTTTCACTCTCTATCTCTCTCTTCCTCTCTCTGTCTCTAATAAATAAATAAATAAAAAGTCTTTAAAATAAAAAAAAGAGTCATTAGATTTGCAATGCAGTTTGTTTTTTGGAAATGGCCACTGGGAAATGTAAGGCTGGATTGTTGGAGTCCCTGCAAGGAGACCATGTGGAGCCAAGAAGATGAACCATGTGTTGTAATGGAGACCCTGGGACTTTTTTTTGTTGTTGTTGTTATTTTTATTTATTTATTTGAGAGCAACAGACAGAGAGAGAAAGAGGCAGATAGAGAGAAGGAGAGAGAATGGGCGTGCCAGGGCCTCCAGCCACTGCAAATGAACTCCAGACGCATGCGCCCCCTTGTGCATCTGGCTAACGTGGGTCCTGGGGAATCAAGCCTCAAACTGGAGTCCTTAGGCTTCACAAGCAAGCGCTTAACCGCTAAGCCATCTCTCCAGCCCATCCTGGGACTTCTTGAGATGCAGGACTGTGGGATGGCTGTCAAGGAGAGCTACTGGCTTAGTTTTTCCGAGGGCTGGATGGAGTCTTCCCTAGGGCTATGAGCAGCCCAGCTTGAGGGACAGAATTGGAACCTCAGAGACATTATCACTGGTCACAGAACTTGAACTTGAAGCTACAGAATTTGAGGTTTGCCCTATTTGTTTTAGACCTGGCATTTGTTCAGTCTTTTCTTGCAATGCCATCTTCTGCAGAGTGAATATTTATTCTGTGCCATTATGTGCTTTGGGTTCTGACAGGTTCATGATTAAGAGACCTTGAACTATGGGATGTTAGAACAGTGTTGGGATTGATAAAAATCTATGGGGATTTTTAAAGTTGAACTAAATGCATTGCATTTACATCATGGATGGTCTTATGTTTATGGGTGCCAGGGGAGGAACGTGGTGGTTTAAATCAGATGTTCTCCATAAACTCATGTGTTCTGAATGCTTGGTCCCCAGCTGGTAGCAATTTGGGAGGTGGAGCCTTGCTGGAGGTGTGTTGCTGGCGTGGACTTAGTTTTATTAGCCCCACCTTGCCAGTGCTAGTTGGCTCACTTTCCTGCTGCCATTTTCCACTGCTGTGGCAGAAGTGATGTCCAGCCTCTGCTCATGCCATGCTGTTCTCTGCCATCATGAAGCTTTCCCTGAAGACTGTGAGCCAAAATAAAAAAATAAAAAAACTTTCCTCCCATCTGCTGTTTTGGGTTGGGTGCTTTATCCCAGCGATGAGAAGGTAACTACAACCACCTCTAAGTCTAGAAATGGACATCAGCCCCAGATACACAAGACAGAGCAATTAGCAACCACAGAAGATGGTCTTGACAGTTGCCCTTTCTCTGTGACAACATTCCATTCATACTTTAAGGAAACAGGGCTATGACTGACAGTTGGTAACCCCAGAGAAAGATATGGCAATAACTCCAGAAAGCAATTCCTCTACCCAAGCGAGCATGCTAGCAAGTGCACATTTCTACCCAGAGTACCACAGGGCTTGGTGAAGAGGAAGAGGCACACGTTCATTCGTGTATAAGGACTTGGGCTGGGAACTTTTAAATTTTTTATTTTTCATTTATTTAATTTTGGTTCTTCGAGATAGGGTCTCACTCTAGCCCAGACTGACCTGGAATTCACTCTGTAGCCTCAAACTCATGGCATTCCTCCTATCTCAGTCTCCCAACTGCTGGGATTAGAGACATGCGCCACCACACCCGGCCCTTATACATTGATTTGCAAGCAGAGAGACAGAGAGAATATGGGCAGGCCAGGGCCTCTAGCTGCCTCAAACAAACTCCAGATGCATGTGCAACTTTGTGTGTCTGGTTGTACATGGGTACTGGTAAATTGAACCTAAGTGTTTAGGCTTTGCAGGCAAGTGCCTTAGCCACTGAACCATCTCTCCAGTGCTGGAAACTTTATAAATTTGTTTAATCATTGTAATAATCTGTTGGATAAACGACATTCCCTAATTACAGATAAGGAAACTAGGAAACTATGACTCTGAGGAGGAAATGTGGGATATCACACAGCTAACTCGCTTATAAATGAATGCACTGAGCCAGAGGTGGTGGCTATGCCTATAATCCCATCACTTAGGGAAATTGCCATGAGTTTGAAGCTAGCCTGGGCTACAGTGTCTCAAAGCAAAAATAAACAAAACCTAAGGGCCTGAGGAGATTGCTCAGTGATTAAAGGCACTTGCATGCAAAGTCAGTCTGCAGCCTGGGTTCAATTCCCCAGTCATCCACATAAAGCAAGATAGGCATTATTGCGACAGCTAGAGACCCTTGAACATGTGCGTGCCACAAAGTAATTAATAAATTAATTAGAAAAACTAAGAGAACCAGGCCAGCCTGGACTACAGCATGAAATCTTGTCCCAAAAAAATAGCTCCGGGGAATGAGAAATGGTTTAGCAGTTAAGGCATTTGCCTGCAAAGCCAAAGGACCTAGGTTCGATTTCCTAGGATCCACATAAACCAGATGCACAAGGTGGTGCATACATCTGGAGTTCGTTTGCAATGGCTGAAGGCCCTGGTATACCCATTCTCTCTCTCTCTCTCTCTCTCTCTCTCTCTCTCTCTCTCATAAATAAAACAAATAAATAAAAATATTTTAAAACTCCAGGGGCTACAGAAATGACCTAGCAGTTAAGGCACTTGCCTGTGAAGCCCAAGGACTCATGTTCAACTCTCCAGGTCCCACGTAAGCCAGATACACACTGATACAAGCATGCAATGTTTGCTCATGGGCACAAGGAGGTGTGTGCATCTAGAGTTCGATTGCAATGGCCGGAGGCCCTAGCATAGCAATTCTCTCCCACCGTCTCTCTCTCCTCTCTCTCACACACATGAAAAAAGGCCGTTTTGGGGGGGCTTGCCACAAAAAAATATTTAAAACCAAAATAACTATGGGGCTGGGGAGATTACTTAGTGGTTAAGGCACTTGCCTGAAAAGCCTAGGGACCCAGGTTTGATTCCCCAGTACTCACATAAGCCAGATGCACAAGGTGGTGCATGCATCTGGAGTTTGTTTGTAGTGGCTAGAAGCCCTGGCGTGCCCATTGTCTCTCTTTCTCTCTCTCTCTCTCTCTTTCTCTCTGAGTTCAAGGCCAGCCTGAGACTACACAGTAAATTCCAAGTCAACCTGGGCTAGAGCGAGACCCTACCTTAAAAAAAAATTATTTACTTGCACACACACACCTGTGCACATGCACAAACGTGTGTGTGTGTGTGTGTGTGTGTGTGTGTGCATGCCAGGGCCTCTTGAACACCAGACACTTGTACCATTTTTTTGCATTTGCTTTACATGGATGGCTTAGTAATTGAACCTGGGCTGATAGGCTTTGCAAGTAAGCACCTTTAACTGCTGAGCCATCTTCCCAGCCCCTGGCACCTTCTTTTCTTTTGAGCAGTGAACATTCTCCAATAGACTAAGACATCTCGTGTCCACTCCACATTTGTGCGACATGACTGCCACCATCCCCCAGCCATGGCTGACATTGCCTTTGTCCTTAGAGAGAGATGTGGTGAATGGATGGAGAGGACTCTCAACACCTCTAGGCCGGAGGCCACACTCCAGCCCCCACTATGCAGCCGCTCTACCATCACATCCCCATCCGCTATCTCCAGGAAGAGGAATCATCATGACACTGTCAAGGCTTGGCAGAAAAAATACACACACACACACACACACACACACACACACTGGGTGTGGTGGCGCACGCCTTTAGTCCCAGTACTCGGGAGGCAGAGGTAGGAGGATTACCATGAGTTTGAGGCCACCCTGAGACAACACAGCGAATTCCAGGTCAGCCTGGGCTAGAGTAAGAGCCTACCTCAAAAACCAAAAAAAATAAGGAAAGGGAAAAGGAGAGCCTGGAAAGATGGCTTAGCAATTAAGGCACTTGTCTACAAAGCCTAAGGACACAAGTTCAAATCCCCAGACCCCACACAAGCCAGATGTACAAAGTGGCGCATGCATATGGAGTTCATTTGCAGTGGCTAGAGGCCCTGGTGTGTCCATTCTCTCTCCCTCTCTCATAAATCAAAAAAGATTTAAAAAAAAAAAAGGGAAAAAAGAAGAATAGCTCAGGACAGGCAACAGGCCTGAGGCAAGGAGGGCTGTCAAGGAGCAGGGACAGACCCCAGGCTTAATCCACATGAGACCCATAGTGGCCACTTCCTAGACTCCCCAAGCATAGTCCCCTCACTGTGGACTCTGAGGACGCTGGACCAGGGCCACCTTCACTCGGGTTTTTATTTTATCCTATAGACCATAAAGAATGGTTGTGGAGTCATGACATAAACTGGGAACCCCCCCCACACACACACCTCCACCTACACAGACACCCAGATATACGCACAGGGAGAGATTCCTGACCCAGAGCAGGCACATGTGGCTGTCACCCAAAGGTGACACACAAGAGACACAGATGTAAGCGGGGTACAGAGACACAGAGCAAGTAACACGCACAGACACACACCAACGCAGGGACAAAAACGGACAGACAGCCCAGTGCCTGGAGAGACCCATGGAGAGACCGGGTCGTCCACACACGTATGGAAGGAGTCACGCATGGACACGTGGGTGTACACCTCCATACACAAGCAGTCAGAGGTGACAAGACAGGCAGATGGTCAGCCCCTGTGGACAGTTCCCAGTAAGCCTGTGTTAGTGCTGGGCCCTTGAGGGGTCACTGTCACCACACCATTCCACACGCTGCCACCATGTGCTGCTCCCCAGAACCCCCCATTGGCTCCGTGAATATACATGTTACATGTGGCGGCTGGGCACTCCTGACACACAGGTGCATGTCCCAACAGGCTTGGGCCCCACCTGTGGGGGCCGACCTCCCCATGGTGGGATGCAGGTAGGGGGCCTCAGAACATCCCCCCTCCTCTATAAGCCACAGGCTGTGCCCACTGGCAAGGACAGGGGGCCGGGCTGGCACAGGAGGAGGGGAAAGCTGGGGGGGGGGCTGGGGCGCGGCTGGGGCGGGCACAGGAGCCGGTACCTGTCAAACAAGAGCAGAGGAGCAAACTAGCTTCTTAGTCACCTTTCTCTTCTCCCCGTTTTGGCAGCAGCCCCTCGGGGCAAGGGGAAGCTGATATCATAATTATTGGCTCACCCAGCAGCTGCCTCCCCTCACCTGATGTCAGCGCAGTCCCAGGACAGCCTGGCTGACAGACTGACAGACACCCGGAGTTCCTGGCCCCCTAGACCCGGGCCCCCACGCCGACCTGCTTCACTGAGCAGGTAAGAGGAGACCCGACCCAAGTCAGCCGTGGAGGCCAGCAGGGCTGAGCCAGGGTCTGGGGAGGGGGCTCGGCTTTTTAATGAGTCACAGAAGGCAAGAGGACAACCTGGGTGCTGCCTGGCCTCTCACAGCACCTCAAGGGAGGCTCAGAATCTGGGTGAGTGCCTGGAGGCCAAGGGGACCCCTCCTCCACATCCCTCCCTCTCCTTCCTGTCTGAGATCCTCCAACTTCATTCAGTCCTTTCCTCTAGTGAGAAAAGGGCTGTGTTCCCGTGCGCCTGGCTGGGTTTTCGTGTGCTGGCTTCATGTGTTGGTATGGGTGTGTTTAACCCACCCTGGGCTGCGAGGCAATGACTACTCAGAAGTGCCTGAATGGGAAAGCCAGAGCCAAAAGACAAGCAGGCAGATTCCCAGCCCAGCAGGGCACTCGTCTCTGGGGGCCAGGTGGCACGCAGGGAAGTGTGGCTCAGAGAACTACTCTAACTCTCTAGGTAGCCTAGGTTGGGGGTCTGCATGCCCCGAACCCTCAGGGAGGCCTAGCTTCCAGGAGGGAGATGGCCAAGACGTAGACAGGTGGCAACAGGTGCTGTGGCCTGGAGCTGAGGTGGAGGCAGAGTCCGTCCGAGGGCTGGGGGTGGCCTCTCCTCTTCAAGGCCCCTGCAGCAGAAACGACTGGCAAGCAGACCTGGGGCAGGCAGGGAGCCCCTAACCCTCAGAGCCTAGAACTTGGGGGGTCTGGAGAGTGAACCCCTCTAGCTCCAGAACCTCTTCCCTAGCCCCTACCTGACAAGGTAAGGTCCCAGCATTCCTGCAGAGTCCCAGCCCTCCTTCAGTGTACAGGGAAACATGCCGGATTAAGGAGAGACAAATAAGGGGGCGTGTTTGCCTCCCCTGTGCACCTACAGGCAAAGGGGACCCACCTGGGTGTATGTAGTGTCAGGACACGGCTGACCAGCGGGAAAGAACCGGATGGAAAAGATTCCTCCTGCGAGAAGTCATCTCATCGCATCTGTCCCCTGCTTCCGCGTCTCTGTCATTTCCCACACCAAACAGCATTGCTCCCTCCCCGTTCTCTAATCCCTGCAAGGCGAGGTTGGTCAGCGCTCTGCTCTCACGGTTTCTCTGAAGTCTCCATGGCTGCAGGGTTCCCATTGCTTTCTCTTTGCCCTACTGATACAAACCCCAGTTCTTCTGGGCTGATGAGCCTGGAGGTAGAAAGGGGGGCCCTTTGATCCTATCCACATTGGACTTGGTGAGATCCCTTTTACCATCCTGACCCACTGAACAAGTCAGGATGCAGGTAGAATACAGCATTCCCACCGATGGGAGCGGGTAGCACCTGTGTCCTGACCCCTCTTGTGGTTCTGTGAGTAGCCTGAGGTGGATCAGGCAGGGACCAAGCGGGGCTGCGTCCTGAGGAGGAGCAGAGGAGCCAGGAGCTGCCTCAGGTTGGGATCCTCAGGGGCGAAGATAGTACGGGGAGGGATGCATGTCCTCCCAGCTCCCGGCCCGGCCCCCCGCCCGAGCAGCCTCTGCCGAGCTCAGCTCCAGGCTCCGGGGCCTGCTGAGGCACGCTGCACCCCCAGGCCCGGCGCCTCACTCGGGGGCCAGGAACCTGTTCTCCCGGGAATGCCAGGGAGTTCTCGGAGGACTTTAGTTCCCAGGGGCTCAAGGAGCCCCAAAATCCTCTGGACTAGGGGGTGGGTCCTAAAAAAGCTAGGGAAAGATTAAGGGGCTCAGGGCTCATCCCTCCTCCCCACCTTGGTCTACCCACACACTGACCCTACACTTCCTCCGACCAGCAGCGGTCATGGCTCTTCATGAGAACCAAGGTTTGGGAAAGTTAAAGACAGGGGGGGGGGAACACCCTGGTGGCACATGCTTTCTGTCACGTGCCATCCTTTGTCCCGAGGAAAGCCTTTCTTTAGCCCCTACGGAAAGTCCCCTTCTGCCCTCTACGAAAGCCGCTGGGCACCATTACCCTTGGACCATCCATCCTTTCCAGCTAGGGAGTCCTGCCAACTCCCCAACCTCCTGCCTTTATGGACTGGCAGAACTACCTGGTTCACACATGCAGCCAGAGCTTACTCCTAAATCCCATCAGAATGTTCCGGGAACTTGAATGCCTGCACCTGTTGCCCTGTGTCGCTCTCTCTGGCACCGTATTCTAATAAGTTCGGGGCCATTGTTTGCTTGTTGTCTGTGGAGATAGGGGCTCACTGTGTAGCCCAGGCCTCCCTGAGACTCACAGTGATCCTGCTGCCTCAGCTTCCCAAGTGCTGGGATTACAGGTGTGAGCCACCACACCTGGCACGGAGGCTACTCCTCCACACAGCTTCCTATCCCCCATACCGGAGGGACAGAAAGGATAGAAGCCCTGGAGGTCTGCTACTGTCCCCGCTGCAGCCCGATCAGCTTCAATGGCAGGAGAGATAATAATGATAAACTCCAGGGAGATTGTTGAGCTTTTTTTTTTTTTTTTTTTTTTTTTTTTTGGTTTTTCGAGTTAGGGTCTCACTCTGGCCCAGGCTGACCTGGAATTAACTATGGAGTCTCAGGGTGGCCTCGAACTCACAGCGATCCTCCTACCTCTGCCTCCCGAGTGCCGGGATTAAAGGCATGCGCCACCATGTTGAGCATTTTAAATGGGATTTGCCTGGCCTATGTGACCCCCATGAGTGGTTTCCTGGGTGGATAATCCACCACTGATCTGGGATGGATGGGGTGGGGTTGGGTGGGCAACATGCCCAGAGCAGAGGAGGGGACAAGGTGACCTCTGGGGGAGAGTACATCCTAGAAACACCTGTCAAATAGTCCCTGGTCTTTCCAATGAGTCTCTCTGTTCCTGGTCCCTTCCTGCAGCTCAGTGCTCATCGTCAGCCTCTCTCTCATCCCTTCCGTCCTTGCCCTTGCCTCCCTTCCCATCCCAGCTCTAAACCCATTCCCTTTTACCAGCTTAACTCTCCTGTCTTCTGCCTTCTCAGTGCTGAGATTACCAGGCGTGAGCCGCATGCCTGGCTACCTCTCCTCACCCCTGCTTTCAATCCCAGCTCAGTCTTGGGTTGAGGATTTAGTTCAGTGGATGAGCACTTGCCTAGCAAGCGCAAGGCCCTGGGTTCAGTCCTCACTGCTGGGAAGGAGGGAGGGAGGGACCAAAACCACAAAAAGACCAACCCCCCAAAACAATACAAAACAAGACAAGGGAACCACTCAGTCTCCTTTCTTTCTACCTCTTTGCTCCCCATTCTCCTCTTCCTCTCACTTCACCTTCTCTGCCTCCTCCACCCTCCTTCCTAGACCAGTCTTCCCATTAGCTCTTCCACAGGATAGATGCCTCTCTATGTCACAGGTGCCCTGGAAATCTAGCATGACCACCATGTCCCCCACCATTACTGTCTAAGCTCAGACCCACGTGGAGCCATGTACCCGGGAGAAGCCCCCAGCTTCCTGATCCCATTTGGGCCTTAAAGGCCAGATATAGCAAACAGTAAAAATGACTACATCTGGGAGTGCAGCTAGCAGCATGATGAGGCCTGGGTTCCAGCCCCACCTCTCCCTCTCAAAAAAAAAAAAAAAAAAAAAAAAAAAAAAGTTCAATGCAACAAGCCTATCTGAAGTCTGATGTCCAGTCACTTCAAGTGTGTGGAAGCAGGGATGGGGCGGGGTGGGGGGGCTGGAAGCATGACTAGTCTGACCAGACACGGTCAGGCCCAGTCAGAAAGAAGGAGGGAAACTGAAGCAGGGCTTGCTGGGTTGTTGAGGGATGACTGCCGCTGTCATGAGCATCCCCCAGTCTCTACCCCGCCTGTGGCTCTTGCTTAGTCAGCTCAGATTAATGGGACTGGGGAAAGAATTAGCTGAATCGCGATCTCTCGGGGAGCTAGAGCCTGCTGTGAGTCACAGACAGGGAGCCTGAGCTCTCAGGGACACTCTGGAAACTCCAGGGTGGGTGTCCCTCAAGACACTCCCTCGAGATGCAACTGAAAGCCCACCAGGGGGTGCAGCCCTGACTCTTCACCCCCACGATGGTGGGAGGAATGCGCTCAGTCTGTTTCCAGCCCTGCCTCCACACACCTTCCCAGGCCTTCAGAGCTCCCCCCCCACACACACACACACACCTCAGCCTGAAACCTCTGCTTCTGACAAACCGCAGCCAGCCTTGGGGACCAACACTCCACACACACACACACACACACACACACACACCCTTCCTTGCATCTACACACACAGACACCCAGAACAGACATGTCCTTGGAACCCGATTGCCTGAAGAAAGATGATGGAAGTCCCACCTACTTGTAAATTCCACAGCCATGTCCCAGATTGCACCAGCCCATCATCAGGCTCTGAGGCATAGGATGTGTGCAAGGGGACACACACACACACACACACACACACACTACTGCAATGTTAAAACTCAATTATCGCCGGGCGTGGTGGCTCACGCCTTTAATCCCAGCACTCGGGAGGCAGAGGTAGGAGGATCACCATGAGTTCGAGGCCAGCCTGAGACTCCATAGTGAATTCCAGGTCAGCCTGGGTAGAGCGATGTGTTACCTCGAAAAAAAGAAAAAACCCTCAATTATCAAATTTGCTGCCCCTCCCACCTACACATCCCAAATGACCACAGCAGTGTTCATAGTCAGTGGTGGGCAGTGCCCCCGTCCTGTCCTCTCTGGAAGAGGTGCTAAGAGCCCATGTTGAACCCTCAGGGAGCAGGTAAGTTAGGTGTCTCTTGTAACCCCAACACTCAGGAGGCTGCAGCAGGAGGATTGCTGTAGTTTCAGGTTAGCCTGAGATGTCTTAAATTTTAGAGAGAGAGGCTGAGTGTGGTGGTGCACGCCTTTAATCCCAGCACTTGGGAGGCAGAGGTAGGAGGATCGCAGTGAGTTCACAGCCACTCTGAGACCACAGAGTGAATTCCAGGTCAGCCTGGGCTACAGCAAGACCCTACCTTGAAAAACAAAAAAGAAAAAGAAAAAGTAAAAAAAAAATTAGAGAGAGAGAGAAGTGTTTGCTTCCCTATGCCTTCCCATGAGGCTGTGCAAGGTGTTCAAGGTGGAAGGGGTTGGAAGAGGAAATTCTTAGGGAAAAGAATGCCAGGAGGATGGGCAAGGTCAGGGGAGAAAGGTATGGGCTGGAGCTAAGGAGCCATCGTGATGGGCTCAGAGAAACACCTTCAGAATCCATCATTTCACCAAGGACATGACAGGGAGCTCAGAGCCAATTCCACACAGCCGGTGTACCCAGGAAAAGAAACAACCCCTAGCCCGGCATGGTGGTACAGCCTATAATTTCAGCTACTCAAGAGGATGGCAACTTTGAGGCCTGCCTGGGCTACAGAGTAAGCTCAGGGCCATTTTAAGTAACTTAGTAAATAAGACCTAGTCCCAGATCAAATAATAATAATAATAATTAATTAATTAAACTTATTTGAGAGAGAGAGCGAAAGAAGGAAAAGAGTCCGTGGCCATACCACCCTGAATGTGCCCAGTCTCATCTGGTCTCAGAAGCTAAGCAAGGTTGGGCCTGGTTAGTACTGGGATGGGAGAGAGAGAGAGAATATGGGCATGCCAGGACCTCCTGCGCGACAAACAACTTCCCGGCTTATGTGCCACTTTGTGCATCTGGCTTTATGTGGGTACTGGGACACTGAATCCATGTCCTCAGGCTTTGCAAGCGAGCACCTTTAACCGCTGAGCCCTCTCTCCAGCCTGCGCTCTCAAATTTTTGAAGAGAGCGCCTGGGATGCGGCTCAGTTGGTAGAGCGTCTACACAGCACGCACACAGAAGCAGTCCTGGGTTTGACCGCTAGTGCCACATAAACTGGGCATAGTAGTACATACCTATAATCCCAGAACTTGGGAGGTGGAGGCAGGAGGATCAAAAGTTCAAAGTCATCTTTGGCTACACAGCAAGCTTAAGGCCAGCCTGGGTTACATGAAACCCTGTTTCAAAAAAAAAAAAAAAAATTTTTTTTTTTTTTTAAAGAAAGGGGCTGGGCCCTAGCATGAGCAAGATCCTGGCTTTGATTCTCAGCACCACAAAACAAACAAAAAGCAATCCTTCTCCCCAGGTGGGACCCTAGTTTCCCCACATGTCAAACTGAGAGAAGCTTGGGTGGGAAAAGCTCCAATTGTACTTGCACATGGCCACCTGGCTGCCCTCCGTAGGACTGGTGGGGAGGAAGAGCACGAGCATTCGTCTTGGGCTGAACCAGTGTTATTCACTACGGTGGCAGAATTCACATCCCTAATAGTAGGTTGGTAGAGGCTCCTGGCCCAACAGATGGTGGGATCCAGAGCCATCTAACGCTCCCTACTGACGTGGGCAGGCAAAAGGGGGCTTGCCAGCTAGGTGTGAGCCTCTTGAGTACCCCCACAAGGAGTCCCTGGGAAATACAAACATTTCAGTAGGCACCATCACCTTCTGGGATCCCAGGGGAGGAGGCACCAGCATTTGACATCGTAGGCCCTGGGACAGCAGATGAGATGCAGGGCCAGGATGAGGAGCCTGCTTGACAAGGGGGGACCTCAGGGTCTTTCCAGTCACTAGCCTGTGCTGGGCAGTCTGGAGAAGATCCTCCCAGGATCCCTGATCAGGAGGATTTCCTGTAAAGGAAAAGGGGACTTGGTCTGGAGACTCATGGACACGATGCCAAGTTAGGAGAGGAGATGACTGAAGGTCCCATCATCCCAGCTGGTCTCACAGATCAAATCCTTGGCTGTCAATTATAGCCAGAGCCAATAGAATCAGCATCCCATGTGGGGAGGATAGGCTTAGCTTGGAATGACGTCATTCTGGGGGCAGGGCTTCTGGGCCTCAAGGACCCAGAGCTAATGGGTTCGCAGAGGCCGGAAATGTGGCTTCAACTTCCAGCCAATCCTCTGCTCTCTTCAGCCATGTGACTTGTCATAGGAAGGATGCAGGTGAGGTTTCAGAATCTTAAAAAACAAAACAAAGGAAGCAAAACAAATAAAACCCTCTTGGTCCTTCAGTCACTCCATTCTTTGTTCTCCAAACTTTAGCTCCTAATGAAGAGTTGAGGGAAATTTCTGGAAAACTGTGTTCAATGCCTCACATTCCCCCTTTTTGTAAGGTGCCCCAGGAGGATAAAACACAGCCCCCTCTCCCCAGCTTTCCATTCAGACCCTAATATTTCTTTTTGGTTTTGTGTTTTGGTGATGGGTTTTTGTTGTTGTTGTTGTTTTTTGAGACAGGGTCTTGTAATATTATCACAGGCTAATATTGAACTCATGATCCCCCTGCCTCAGCCTCCTGAGTGTTGAGATTACAGGTGTGTGCCACCAACCTAGCTAGGCTCATAGTTTTATCTCCAAATCTCTTATCGGGCCTGTCCCCACCATTCATGACTTCAAAGGTCCCATGGAAAGGTAGGGCCAGGGGCTCCTCCCTACGCTGCCCATCCAGGAATATCATGTTATTGGAAATGAGAATGTCCTCATTCTGACAACCTTGAAGGGTTAGCTTCTGGGAGCAAGGGATGCTCTGCCCCAGCACAAGCACGGGCTCTGTAGAAGGCAGAGAGGCAGAAGAGATGGACCATAATGGGCCTCCAAGAGAAAGAGCAAAAATCTCTGGAAGTCTCTGGAAAGGGTATCTATGGAGGAGGGAGAGTCCAGCAGAGCTCTCAGACTAAGTGGCCATAGCAGCGGAGCTAGAATGTATGTCTAGCACAGATGGATGGCAGATTTAAGAGGTAGCCTTTCTTTTCTCTTTAAAATCTCATCATTATCATTTATAAAATAAGAATCTGCCATAGGCCAAAGGCATCCATTCATCTATCCCCATTGAACATCTGTCCGTCTATATGCCTATCCATCCATCCACTCAGAGAGATCAAGGCTTTTCTGGGAAGGGCCTGTGGTCCTGTGGCATTTATGGGGCATGTGACCTGCCTACCTAGCCTGGGGAGTCAGCCCCGCCCGAGCCCTGGGGCTGGGGGCTGGACCAGGCGTGTGAGAGTATTTATACCTCCATGGAGGCTCCCCAGGAGCTGCAGGCTGGATGACTCCCCGAAGCCAGGATGGTGGCCATGGCCCAGAGCCCACTGTGAGTGCTCAGATTCCGCTCCTACCGGGACAGGGATGGGGGGCAGGAGCTGGAGAGGGGATGGAGAGCCAGGAAGCTACTCAGAGGTGGACCAGGGATGACAGAAAAGACAGCATGCTGGGCAAAGGACCGTGAGAAGACAGGAAGCTGCGTGCATCAGGCACCTGAGGCGAAGCTGGGGCCCTCGGGAAGGAGGAATGTGTCAACTGTCTTTAACTAGTGTCTGGGGCTGAGGGTCCCTGGTGAGAAGCGTAGAGCAAGTGCACCACAATTCTAAGAGGAATGACGATGGTTCGTTATCTATAATTTTCAGCTGGTCATGGTGGCGCACGCCTTTAATCTTAGCACTCAGGAGGCAGAGGTAGGAGGATTGTCATGAGTTCAAAGCCAGCCTGAGACTACAATAGTGAATTCCAGGTCAGCCTGAGCTAGAGTGAGATCCTACCTCAGGGAAAAAAAAAAAAAAAAAGAATTTCTAAATCAGCCCAGGACAAGATTCTAAGAAGAATGACGGTTAGAAATCTAGAAGAATTTCCAAGTCAGCCCAAGACAGAGAAGGTGGCTCAAGTGCTTTGTCTGGATGAGCATCCTGTGGGATACTCTTTTGAGCAGCCTACTTCCAGAGGCAGGGGCATGACCGAGATGGCTTTAGACCTGATTCCAGATACTGGAATGACTGCAGATTATCAGTGGCTCATGTTTGAGAAGAGCATGGGGGCGGGTGGGGACGACTTGGTACCAGGCTCTTCATCTGTCATTCTCACCAACCCAGGCAGTAATCCAAAACCAGAGGGCCAGAATGTCTGTCCTGGGGACCCCAACTTGATGGGAGGCACCCCCCAGACTCCCAGTATCCAGGGATGCTCAAGCCCCAGGCACGGGTCCCCAGGCCCTTCCCTGCCAACCTCCCACGGGGTAATTAGGGAGCTGCTCCAGGGGACCCCTCCCAGCTGCCGGTCGGGTGGAGCCCCGGGTGGGGCTGCAGGCGAGCACTGGGCACGGCCCCACCCCTCGTAAAACATGCAGCCGCAGCCAGCAACAGAAACCATTAAGGCGGAACCGAGCCGGCTCCACCTGGCCCGTAAAGGGCGGGCAGGAGGGCGCCGCCAGGTGGGAGGGGGCCCGCAGAGCCCGGTGAGGGCCCTGCCTGCCTGGATCTCCGCTGACTCAACTGCCAACGGCGGGGGGGTAGGGGGTGGGCTACAGGGACAGACCCTCCCAGGGAACCTCCAGCTTCTCAAGGCAGACAGGAGTGTGTTCCTGAGGCGGGGCTGTGTGGCGTAGTGGTTAAGGAGATTGGCTTTGAAGCCTGGCTCTGAATCTTGACTAGCATAATTTACTAGCTGGGGTACTTGGGCGAGTCAGGTTAACCTCTCTGTGCCTCAGTTTCCTGACCTATAAAAGGGGGTGACAATACAGCACCTCCTTCCTGGGGTATAATCATTCACCCAGCACTCCTGGTCCCTGAAGGATCTTCTGGGGAGGCCCCTGAAGACAGAGGATGGGTGGAGAGAACCAACCGACTGCTCCATGGACACCCACAGGTGTCCCCCCCAAAAAAAGAGTATCTCTGTGCTTATAAGCCAGTTGAAGTATAAGGGAAGGAATCTGTGCAAGGTTACAAAGCGAACAAACAAGATGGTCCCCGCTCCTAAATGACCTCTTCTAGAAGCCTGAGTCCTGAGGAGCTGAGAGGTGGTGTGATGGCTAGAGGCCGTGTAGGTCCGGCTGTCTGAGAGAAGGGGGGATGCAGGCGAGGGGTACAGAGCAGGGATGCTGGGCAGAGATGCAGGACAGGGATGCAGTAATGATTATTATTGATTTGTTGTCCCTGCAGCTGTTGGCCTTCTGGGGGTGGGGGAGGGAGGGCTTCCTCCTTCTCATCTTCCCTACTCAGGTCAGAAGGCTGTTTCTTCCCTTGACTCCAGGACCCAACAAATCTACTTTTATCCCCCAAACTTCCCTTCCCCTCCCCAAGGACCATGAGGGCAGGAGGTAAAGGGGTGCCCAGATTTTGAGAAGGTCTTTGGCATGTTTTTGACAACATTGTGTCCATAGAATGTGTCTGGGGCGCTCAGTGCATGAGATTTAGGAGATGTGATGTCCGTTTTCTCTATGCGGCCTTGATCTTGTTTCCTTTCTCTGGACCTCGGTTTTTGAACTGGAAATGGGGAGATGACCTTGTCCCCCTCTCTGTCTGTGGTATGCTCTCAGTATCCGCTCTCAGGAAAGGTGAGGTGTGAGGAAGGATTCTGATTTGTAATACTTCCATGATCAGATCACCAGGGACAATTTGACCTGATTCCACTGAAATGTGCAGTTGGGAAGAGGTGGGTACAATTGGTTTCCCAAAGCCTGTGCCAGCAAGCTCCAGGGTGGCATGCTTGCTGTCCTCTAGGATGAAATGAAGTGATGAGACAAACCTTCTAGTGCCCTGCAGATTTGTAGTGACCGTGGTCCTCATAGTAGAAGACCTTGAGGCCTATCTTAACCCCTGGCCAGGAAGGGGGCAGGGGGTGGCTGTAGAAGCCGGTACCAAGGGCTAGCGCTCTGGACCAGGGCTGGGGATTCAGGAAGGGAGAATGTTGGTTCGTTGATTACTGGTACAGACATCCAGTTGTACTCCCTGAAACCAGAACAAGAAGGGTCAAGGTTCGACAGCAAAGAAAGATTGCTTCTGAATTCACATGCCCCTGGCATCAGGACACTTGGACAACCACAGACACCTCCTGAGGGAAGCGGAGCAGTAGGGTCACACACGCCCCCTTTCCACTGCAGCCTCCAGGAGTCTCTGTAACCACTGGCTCTACTTCAGGGAAATGACTGAAACGTCCTCAGATGCCAGAGTCAAGAGGAGGGAAGTCCAGCCTATGCCAGGGGAGGAAGGTGATGTCGGAGATGGTGGTGGGAGGCAGGAAAGAGGAGTGCCCTCCCCCACCTCAGAGTTCATGCCTTAAATTAACTCCGTCCCACTGCTAATTACTAATAATAGCTATCATTTATTGAGCACGGACTGTATGTTAAGCTATTTACAAGCAATATTTCGTCTAATCCTCTGGAGAGGTATGTATTATTAGCCCTAGTTTACAGATGAGGAAACTGAGGCTCAGGGAAGGAAGTTAAGCAACTTGTCCAACCAAATCTGTACCATGATTAGGATTCAGACCCAGGCCAGACTCCAGGTCACTGGTTTTAAAAGCTCTACCCACAACTCCAGAGAGGGTCTGGGCCCAGGTTGCCTCTCTCTCTCTCCCCCCACAGTGAATGAAGCCCCCCCAATGCTAGATATGCACACCCCCGGGTATACTACTCAGGGGCCCTTTGTTCAGTCCCTGAGGTAGTAGAACCCTTTGAATCAATCGGTTGATTGAGGGCCCATTTTCCTGGGTTACGTGTCTTTGGGAGAGTCAGTCAGTCTCTTTCTGAGACTCATAGAACGGGACTTCAGAGGACTGAGTGGGTACCACAGGTCACTGAGTCAGGACTCAGCACTTTCCTGCCCAGAGGAAAACCTGGATGGAGACCACTCTGGGTGGGGTCTTATGCATCCTCAATGCAAATTAAGGGACAGAGCTCTGTGGAGGCTGGCTCTAATCTTGTTTCTAAGGACTAGGAAGAGATGGAGCGGTGGTTTGACCACGCCAGGGTATAAGTCACCACTGAGAACAGAATGTCTCTGACACACAGAAACTCTGACAGAACTTACAGGGATAACTCCACCTGGGGGGGAGGGGGCGGGGCAAGCATGGGCTGATGCCAGGTGCTTCCGGACCAGGCAGACCTTCCGGAAGAGGGGCAGGCAGAGCTGGAGCTCAGGG
The DNA here is from genome assembly GCA_036346955.1 of Dipus sagitta. NCBI lineage: Eukaryota > Metazoa > Chordata > Mammalia > Rodentia > Dipodidae > Dipus > Dipus sagitta. The sequence continues at coordinate 54,759,237 of CM070778.1, forward strand.
TGGCCCCTTGAGGTTCAAGTCTGCGAAGGAGCGGGGCTGGCATCCGAGTCTCCTGAGGCCAGGCTGAGCGAAGATGAGGCCGGCAGGGACAGTAGTCAAGGCAGCTGACATGTGAAGCAGTGAGGCAAGCAGCAAACCCCTCCAAAGCCTGGGGTCAGGGCCCCCTTGAATCCAGCCACACTTGGCTGATGTGTGACACGCGTCCTTGAGCCAGCACCTCATCCTGCATCTCACTTAATCTTCATGAGTTTCCAGAGATGAGTCCACAGGCCCCATTTATCAGATAAAGAAAGTGAAAGAGAGTTATACGGTGTGTTCAGTCACAGCCAGAAAGTGACAAGGCTGGGACTTGAAAGCCTATCTATCCAAATCCAAAGGCTTGCTTTTAACCACCTGTGTCCTCCCTTACCAGGTAGCAGCACCTGGAGGGGCTGGGAATACTTTAAGTAAATGCCAAGTCCAGAGTACCACCTCCTGAGAAGGCAATTCTGAGCCAGGGCGAGGTGTCACAGGCAAGCCCAAGCTGTCCAAGAGGAGCCATCCAGGGAACAAGAGCCAGGCCAGGCGGTCATGCAGAGCCAGCAATGAGCTGTCCTGCAGTGGGGCCCCCTGACTGCTCCCTTGAGGTCTCCAGTTACGGCCAGCTCTGCGCTTCCCTGGTCACGCCACATTTAGCATTGCCTTTGGGATGGAGGGCCAGGACATGGAGAAGGGGTGGTGGGGACTCTTGAAGGGGCGGGAGAGCGTCCCTCCCCCACCAACCCCACCTGGGTTCCAGTACCAGCCGCCTCCTGTGGGACGTGGGGCAGGTTCCCTCCCCTTTCTGATCGTCGTTACCCTCTCTCACTCAACAAAGATGTGTCAGCCCCTGGCAGGACACTGCTCAGGACCAATGAAGCCCTCTCTGAGCTCCCAGAACAGTGTACCTTGGGAACAGCTCTGGACTGGGGGGTGGGGGACCCCTGTCTCATGTATGAAGAGTAAATGTAGACCTCTGGCAAGGTGTGGTGGTCACACGTTTAATCCCAGCACTCAGAAGGCCGAGGTAGGAGGATGTTGTAAGTTCAAGGCCAGCCTGGGCTACAGAGTGAGACCTTGCCCCCCACACACACACACACACAAATAGTGTAAATTTCAGGCTTTTCTTGCTGCCTGTCCCAACTGCCACCCCAAACCCTACTTCTAGTACATTCCACCTATCTCTGACCTCCATTAAGTGATGAAGCCTGGAGGGGAGAGCAGGTCTGGAGCCAGTCAAAGCTGGGCTCGGGAACTTCTGCATCCTTGCGGTCTGAGGAGGAAGTGGAGTGACGAGACAAGTTCTAACTCTGTCGAGGTCTAGCTGTGTGACTTAAGAAAGTCACAAAACCCTTCTGGGCCTCAGTTCCTTCATCTGAATGTAGGGTTAATGATGTGCTTTCCTTACAAGCTCGTTCTGATAAACCGATGAGCACACCAGGCGTGGTGGTGCATGCCTGCAATCCCAGCACTGGGAGGCTAAGGATCTGAGTAGGAAGTGTGGGATATCACCCAGCTAACCACCACTTATAAATGGGCGCACTGAGCCAGGCATGGTGGCCACTTCTTTAATCAGGAAGTCAGCTCAAAGTACAAAGCTTGCCTGGGTTACATAGTGAGTCCTAGGCCAGCCTGGGCTAAGAGCAAGACACTGTCATGGAAGAAGAAAGAAAGAGAAAGAGAAAAAAAGAGAGAGAGAAAGGAAAAAAAGAATGAAAGAACCAGGCATGATGGCTCACACCTTTAATCTTAGCACTTAGGAAGCAGAGGTGGGAGTATCACTGAGTTCAAGGACAGCCTGAGACTACAAAGTGAATTCCAGGTCAGCCTGAGTTAAAGTGAGACCCTACCTCAAAAAAACAAAAAGAAAAAGAAAACAGAAAGATAGAGAGAAAGGAGAAAGAAGAGAAAAGAAAGGACTAGGAAGTACTTGCCTAACATACACTCTCCCAGCACTAAATAAAAGCAAAGTGTTGTGGTTCAGAAGTTGGAGACTGTTAGACCAAAAGCCCAAAGGTTTTCAAGGTTACATAGTGAGTTCAAGGCCAGCCTGGGATAGAAGATCCTGCCTCAAAAAATTAAAACAGTGCAAAACGGCCAGTTTAAGAAAGAGAGAGAGAGAGAGAGAGATGACTAGAACAACAGGGAGTGAACTCAAGGGTTACTATACTTTGCAATGGTGAAGAGCAGAGATTAATGATAAGAGAAACCACACTGATAGTGACATTAATAACAAGAGCTGACATGGATCAAACCCTTGGCCGGCGCGAGGTCCTGCGCTCCGTGCTTCCTATGCATGATTTCATTTCACTCTTACAGAGGCCTGTGCAAGGTCCTGTCACTCGCTGTTTTACAGATGCTGTTGTGGAGTGCAGAGAGCTTTGCTGACACAGCTAGGAACAAAGGGCCGAGCCTGGCATTGAGCCCTAGTCCTCCCTCCGAGCCACTGTGATGGGGTCAAGGTGCTATAGTTCCAAAGGTCTAAGCCCTCAGATCTAGCTCAAGCCTCCAATTTTTTATAGGCAAACTGAAAGTTCGAAAGGGGACAGTGGCCTGGACTGAGGGGTAGTTGGGAGGGTGGGGTATGAGGCCCTAGGTTCAATCCCCAGCACAGAATAAGAGGGGAGGAAAGGAGAGGAGAGAAGAGAAAAGAAAGAAAAAAAAGAAAAGAGAAAAGAAAAAGGCCTGGTATGGTGGTATACGCTAATCCCAGCACTCAGGAGGCAGAGGTAGGATGATTGCTGTTGAGTCTGAGGCCAGCCTGGGACTACAGAGTGAGTTCCAGGTCAGCCTGGGCTAGAGTGAGACCCTACCTCAATAAATAAATAAATAAATAAAAGTCAAGGACTGGAGAGATTGCTCAGTGATTAAAGGCACTTGTTTGCAAAGCCTCAGCCTGAAAGCCTGACAGCCTGAGTTCGATTCCCCAATGCCCACACAAAGCCAGATGCACAAACTGGCACATGCATCTGGAGTTCATTTGCAGTGTCAGGAGGTCCCAGCCTGCTCATACTCTCTTTCTATCTAATCTCTCTCTCTCTCTCTCTCTCTCTCTCTCTCTCTCTCTGTCTGTCTCTCTCTCTCAAATAAATAAACAAAATAAAGAAAAGAAAAGAAAAATAAAGAGCCAGTGACCATTATAGTCATAGACAAAAGAGACTGGAGGATGTTGGTGAAAATAGCACTTGTCGAATGTTCAATGGGCCCTACCAGAAGTTCCCTAGGGTCACCCCACAGGCCCAGCCTCTGTGTCATTGAAATTGCTTCCACGTAAAGACTGGGCCTGTCGGCCGGGCATGGTAGCGCACGCCTTTAATCCCAGCACTTGGGAGGCAGAAATAGGAGGATCGACATAAGTTTGAGGCCACCCTGAGACTACATAGTGAATTCCAAGTCAGCTGTGAGCTAGAGTGAGACCCTACCTCAAAAAAAAAAAAAAAGAAAAAAGAAAAACAACGACCGGGCCTGACCACCTCCTAAGCTCCCCCCTCCTCTCAAGGCATGCCCAGCTACTGAACAGGATCACCTAGTGTGTAGACACAAGAGACCAAGCACCCAGGGCTCCCAGGAAACAAGAGCCTTGGGAAATCAGTACATGAACGGGAAAGACTACAGACTAGCCTAGGGTCCTACCTGGATCACTTTTCTCATGTGACTCTCCTGCCTCTTCATTCACCTCACCTATCAGCGTGCACCTTCTCTCTCTTCCTGTCTCTCTCTCTCTCTCCCTCCCTCCCCACTTCTCTTTCTCCCTTTTACCCTTCTCCTTATCAGATAGGTAGCTGCACCTAGGCCCCAGCCCAGGGAAGGGTAGGAGTGGATGGGGCGGGGGTGGACCTGGGGCTGGTCACCCCTAGACCCCTAGACGTTGGTCCTCATTCTCATCGCAGCCGGCTTTCTTCGAGGCCAGGACTGGGTGATGGTGTCGCTACTCCAGCCACAGTCTGACGTCACACTGCCAGGCCCCACCCGACTGGAGGGCGAGCCCCAAGGGGACCTCATGCAGGCTCCGGGCCTCCCAGGCTCCCCTGCCCCACAGAACGTAAGTACCTGACACCTAGGCCTGGCCTTAAGACAAGCATGATGGCTGTATGGGCAGTAGGCAGATCGGTCCCTCCCACCCTTCCAAGGACTTCCCAGGGTCTACTTTGAGTCCCGGAAGGTTCCGATGTGGGATTTTGTTCATCAATTTAGTTTGGGGTTCTCCCAGGGTACGTTATGGGGCCCCATCAGCCTCGGGGGTCCCCCACATTTAGAAGCAGTATGTCATTATCATATTGGGGTTCCCATGGGTAGCCTATGACGTCTCCATCATTTAGGAGCTTGTGAGCTTGGCCACAGAGTTACCACAGCACAGAGCAGGATCCTGAAAGGTCCCCTGGTCTAACCTCTACTCACAGGCTCTCTGTCCTCTGTTTACCCAGAAGCATGCCAACTTCAGCTGCTCCTCATTTGTGCCTGATGTCCCTCCAGAAAGGGCACCCTCCCTGCCGCCCCACAGTCCCAACATCGCATCGCCAGGCCCCGAGCAAGTCAAGGGCCACTGCACAGCCGGGCCCGGCCCTGGGGCCTTCCACCTCTCGCCTTCAGACAAGTACCCAGGCTTCGGCTTCGAGGAGTGCCCAGCGGGCAGCCCGGGCGGCTTCCTCAAGGGCAACCATGTGCCTTTCCACCCATACAAGAGGCACTTCCACGAGGGCATGTTCCCTGAGCCCCAGACAGCCATGGCCGTGGACGGACATTCCTTTAAGACTCCGGGGGTGCTGGAGGCCTTTGAGGAGATCCCTGTGGACGTCGGGGAGACCGAGGCCTTTCTGCCTGGCTTCTCAGCAGAGACCTGGTGCAATGGGATCCCGTACTCCAGCCAGGAGCACAGCCAAGTCCTGGTGAGTAGTGATGTACCAGGCAGGCGTGGAGGTCCATGCCTATAAACCCGGCATTCAGGAGGCTGAAGTAGGAAGATCACTCTGAGACCAGCCTGCCTTGTACACCAGGACCCCGTCTTAAGACCAGAGTGCCCAGGGAAGCAGAGTGGGGACCTTCTGGCTCTGTGCTTGGCCTACAGGTCACCTGGGCAGGGGATGGATGCTGGTCTGGTCGGGCACGGAGGGGGCAGTCGGGAAAGCATGTCAGGAAATGGAAGCTGGCAGCTTCCCAGAGGATTCTGAGTCAAGATTCCAGAGGGTGACTTCTCTGTTTGTTTAAGTGTCAAGAATGCCCAACCAGAACAGCACGCCCATATGCAAATGTGAGAAGGAAAATACATTCCAGAGGACCAGAGAAAAGGGTTAGGGAGGGCCTTCAGAGCGCAATCCACTCCCGCACATCAGCGGAGTTGACAGACTTTATAAAACCAAGAGCGTCTGCAGGCCCCTTTCCAGCCCTGTTCTGTTGTTGTTGTTATTGTTTGGTTTTGTTTTGGGGGGGGGGAGAGGAAGACACAAATTAGCTATTTTACCCAAGGCTGGCCTTGAACTATCTTCCTGTCTCAGTGTCTCTAGCACTGGGATTACACACGTGTTCCTAGCCCTGTTCTTTGTTCATGTAACTGCCTTGGAAACACCTTAGAAGGTCAGTATGTCCTTGCACAGCCAGACCTGCAAGTCTAGTGACCTCAGGCAAGTCCCTTCACCTCTCTGAGCCTCATGGGAAAAGGAAGATTAAGGGTACCAGCCTCATAGGATTGTCACTGTAGAAAGCAAAAGGAGGCTTGCCTCTGACTCCCCAGCTCTGGCCTGAAGTTCCCGACGCAATGACAAGGGGGCTCAGCGGGTGCTGTGCCTCCTCCAGATGCCCACCAGCCCTCTTCACCTCATGCTTTCAAACAGGCCCGTTCTAGTCCCAGGCCATTTCCAACAGAGGGAGGAAGATGGAGAGGTAGGTGGACAGCCATCAGGTGTGGCCCGAACTGGACGTTATTCCGGTTCTGGAACGCTGGCGATTTCTTCTGACAGCTTTCTCTCAGGCCCTTGAAGCTGGCTGTAGTCATAAGAAAGCACCAGCAACTGTCCCTCAGGGCCCGCTCGGCACAGCTGCTGCTCATTCTGCCACGGGCTGTGTTCAGTGTCCTCAACAACCCCCGCTGTCTCCAGCTTGCAAATGAGGACCTGAAGTTGATGGGTTGAGGCCACAGGACTTGCCAGGATATCCCAGCCTGGAAGTGGACAAGCTAAGTCCACCCTTCACGGTGAAGAACAGTTCCACCCACAGATAACTCTCTGGGTGATCGGGCCACAAAATTTTTCTTCTCTGGGCTCAGCCCATCATCTGTCAAATGAAGGGGTTGGACATCCGTGCTTGCGGCCCTTCCAGGCCCGAGATTCTGTGATTATGGAAATCTCTGCATCAGCAGCCCTGGGGCACATCCAGAAAGCGGTCACAGCTAATTCGCCCCTCTGGACCCAGGTGCTGGTTTTCTAAGGCCCCTGCAAGGACCTAGCTACACACCCCTGCTGTCCCTATTCAGGGCACAGCCCTGTGCTAGGCCCCGAGAGACTCAATGTGGGCCTTGCCAGAGAGGTCACTGGTCCTGCTTCAGCTTATGTGACCATTGGCAAGTTTCCCCCGCTTTCTGGACAGCATAGCCTGGACCTCTCACTTGTGGTGACAAGAGTGTGGGGAGCACTAGCCATTCCAGCCTAGCCCTACCACTTGCTGAGTTCCCTTAGGAAAACCTCTGTCCTTCTCTGTTCTCTGCTCCTTTTCCAAGAATCTGCTGTAAGGGAGGGCAGGAGAGGGGTTGCTTTTGTATAAGATTCAGGACAAAGGAAAGAAGTAGGGAAGCTGGGCGTGGTGGTCCATGCCTTTAATCCCAGCCAGAGGTAGGAGGATCGCTGTGAGTTCAAGGCCACCTTGAGACTACATAGTGAATTCCAGGTCAGCCTGGGCTAGAGTAAAACCCTACCTCAAAAAAGAAGGAGGAGGAGAAGTAGGGAAATAAAATAAGACCACCTGCTTTCTTTCTCTTCCAGCAGGGGTCAGAGGTGAAAGTGAAGCCCCCAGCTCTGGAGAGCGGCCCTGGGATGTTCTGCTACCAGCCTCCCCTGCAACACATGTACTGCCCCTCCCAGCCCCCCTTTCATCAGGTGGGTCTGGAGCTCTCGGGAGGTTATGTGGGTATTGCTGTGTGTGGCGTGTTGTGCATAGGGATGGGAGTACATGGGTGAACCTGGACGGGCAGGTAAGGGCAACAGGGCCCTGAACCCGCACCCTGGACCGTGGAGTTGGGGACACAGTGGTTAGGAAAGAAACTGTTGCACTTCTCTAATGGTGAGCAGGGCTCCTCTGCCTGGGGAGTCTCAGAGTGGAGCTGAGATAGGAATCAAAACGGAGCGGAAGGACAGGAGCCACCCCAGACACAAGGACAGAGAAGAAAGGGGTGTGTGGTGTGACACACAGGCTGAGCAGGGAAGGAAACAAAAGACTCCCGTCTAGGTCACACCTTGCTGCGTGTCCTTGACCTCGGACTTCCCCTTGGCTTTCAGCAGGTGGGCACCAAGTGTAGCCTCCCCACCTGGAGCGCTCTAAGTCTTCAGCACGTTTGGCCTTTCTCCACCTCACTGCCCAGTTCAGCCCCTCCCAGATGGACATGATGCCAAGGAATTACCCCACACTGGCAAGGGATGCAGGGTTGTTGGTTTTTTTTTTTTTTTTTAAGAGAAAGAAAAGAACCCCAGAGCAGCCAGGCATCTTCCCTAGAGTCACCGGGCAAGACAGAGCAAGTGGCTGCCCAGTGCTCAGCTCCATCCACCTGCAGCCTGCCACTCAGACAGGCCGTGCCTGTGGAGCAGGTTCTGCTCCTGGCTCTGGCATTTGGCCCTGATCCTGGCCAAGCCAGGAGGCAGGCAGGGGAGGAGAAGGGTCAGGTGGCCTACTCTGGGTGGGTGGGGGGATGGGGGGAGACAGGGTGAAGCAAAGGGACACATGACATGAGGAGACATCCTCCCTTCTGCCTGGCTGCAGCCGCTGAAGCTTTCCTGGGGCTCCTGGTCTGACCAGCCCCCCCCCCATGTAGGGGGGTGTCCCTGAGGTAGCCTGTCACACCAGGAATTCCACCACAGGATGGGTTGCCAGACCTTAAATGGCCTCGCCATGCCTGGCCCTGCTTTTAATGCCCTCCGCAGTCTGTGTCTTTCTCGAACAAGATGGCCGCACCCAGGGCTTTATGGAGCCCTGAGAGAGGGTGACTCAGGCACTAAGTGTCTCTCGGTGACCTGGAAAGAGCCCTTCAGCCTGGAGCAGCTGGGGGAGCCCGAGCCTCCTACCTCCCTGCCCCCATAAAACGCCATCCGGCACCACGGCCACTCCCTTTGCCGTAAAACCTCCTCCTCCCCCCACCTGCCCACCACCAGGACCGGCTCTTTCAAAGAGCCACTGAAACTCATAAAAGGTGGCCGTGCCCAGCAAACGCCCAGGCTGGACATCCCGCTTCCAGCCCTGCACTCCAGGAAAGGCACAGAAGGCCGGGAGCACCTGCCTGGAGGTGCGCGGCTGAGGGTCGCGCTCCAGTCATCCTCCCGTCACCGTGGCAACCAGGCCTGACAGGAAGGAGGCTCTGAGAGCCCGAATTCCTGAGTGTGGCCTCTCCCGGGCCCAAGATGTCCACCCACCCCATTGTGCATCTGTCAGATGGCTGTGTGTGTGGGGGGGTCTTATGTGGTGTGTGTATGTTATGTGTTATGTGGTGTGTGTGTGCATTATGTGGTGTGTGTGTGTTATGTGGTGTGTGTGTTATGTGTGTGTTATGTGGTGTGTGTGTTATGTGTTATGTGTTATGTGGTGTGTGTTATGTGTTATGTGTGTTATGTGGTGTATGTGTTATGTGGTGTGTGTGTGTGTTATGTGGTATGTATGTGTGTTATGTGGTGTGTGTGTGTTATGTGATGTGTATGTGTGTTATGTAGTGTGTGTGTTATGAGGTGTGTGTGCGTGTTATGTGATGTGTATGTGTGTTATGTAGTGTGTGTGTTATGTGATATGTGTGTTATGAGGTGTGTGTGTTATGTGGTGTGTGTGTGTTATGTAGTGTGTGTGTTATGTGATGTGTGTGTTATGAGGTGTGTGTGTGTTATGTGATGTGTGTGTTATGAGGTGAGTGTGTGTTATGTGATGTGTGTGTTATGAGGTGTGTGTGTGTTATGTGTTATGTGGTGTGTGCGTGTGTGTGTGCAGGAGAGGAGGACATGACAGTGAGGGACAACGTGGCCCAGTATGCAGATAGATGAGGGAGCCCCCTTGGAGAGGCTGGGTATGTGGTGATCACTGTCCCCTTTGACCTCTACAGTACTCACCAACTGGCAGCAGCTACCCCGTGCCCTACCTCGGCCCCGCTCACTACCCATACCAGAGGATCTCATCCCAGGCCAGCGCCGACGGGCACCAGCCGCTCTTCCCCAAGCCCATCTACTCCTACAGGTACAGGTCCCGGCACCCTTGCGGGTAGGAGGAGGAGCAGTGAGGTCCCCTTGGAGAAACTGAGGCTTGGATCCTCAATGTATAAGGGTCATGTCAGGAGGTAGAAGACATACCCAGTGACTTGCAAGGATGCTGGAGAGATTTCTTCAGGAGGGCAAGGAGAGGACCCATTATCAGTGACCTTTGGTCTGACTCTGAGGGAATCATGTCTCTGTTTGGACCCTGCAGATGCTGGTCTCTTGGGTAGACCTGTAAGTCCTGCTCCTGGGCCCCAGCATCTGGGTTGGAGTTTAGCAGGGCTGAGGGATGCTCGCTGCCTTTCTCCCCTGCCTTCTCCCTCTCTCTAGATTAAAAAAAAAAAAAGGTCCCGCTTTATAATTTGCCGACTGTGACAGTCTGCTTATTCATCCGGATGAAAGAAAAGTCAAGGATCAGCAATTCGGGTTGTTGGAAGGTTTAAGTAGGAGAATGTGGGCAGGGCAGTGGCTGGCACCTTCGGGGATTCAAGAAGTGTTGGTCCCTTCCCACTGTTCAGCCTCTGCACAAAAGGCTGAGGACCTCTCAGCATGGCCACCTCCGTGTAATGACGGGATGTGTGTGCGAACCTCATCTTTCCCACAACTGTGAAGCCGCTATTGCATTTCTTCATTTCAAAGCTGAAGAAAGCGGGGAGTGGGGGGTAGCTCAGTTGGTGGAGTTCTCTCCTAGCATGCACAAAACCCTGAGTTGAATCCCCAGGACTGCAAGTGTGGTGATACACACCGGTAATCCCAGGACTCAGGAAGTAGAGGCAGGAAGATCAGAAGTTCAAGGTCATCCTCAGCTACATAGAGAGTTTGAGGGTAGCCTGGGTGGCATGAGACCCTGTCTCAAAAAAAAAAAAAACAAAAACTTTAATCCCAGTGCTGAGGAGGCAGAGGTAGGAGGATCACCATGAGTTCAAGGCCACTCTGAGACTACATAGTGAATTCCAGGTCAGCCTGGGCTAGAGCGAGACCCTACCTCGAAAAACCAAAAAAAAGGAACTAACAGGCTGGACGTGATGGTGTACGTCTTTAATCCTAGCACTTGGGAGGTAGAGGTAGAGGTAGAAGGATCCCTGTGAGTGTGTGAGTGTGAGGCCAGCCTGGAGCTACCAAGTGAGTTCCAGGTAAGCCTGGGCTAAAGTGAGACCCTACCTCAAAAAAAACAACAACAAAAAACAAAATAAGCCGGGCGTGGTGGCTCGCGCCTTTAATCCCAGCACCTGGGAGGCAGAGATAGGAGGATCGCCAGGTCAGCCTGAGCTACAGTGAGACCCTACCTCGAAAAACCAAAATAAATAAATAAATAAATAAATAAAATAAAAAGGAACGAAGGAAACGAAGGCTCAGAAAGGTTCATGCACTCACCTAACCCTACACAGCTAGCGAGTGGCTAAGTCAGATAGCAATCTGGATTCTCAGATCCTGAAAGACCCTAGAATATTTCAATTTCAACCTCACAGAGCCTCTTAGTTAGTGGAGGGTGGTTCGGGAAAGAGGAAGCCTGGTCAGAGCTTCATTCAGACTCTCAGAAACTCTCTGTGTCCTCAGCATCCTCATCTTCATGGCCCTTAAGAACAGTAAAACCGGAAGTCTTCCAGTCAGTGAAATCTACAATTTCATGACAGAGCACTTCCCTTACTTCAAGGTGAGTCGGAGAGCCATCCCCACAAAGGTGGGAGAGGAGCTGGCTTGGGAGCCAGCTGGGATTTGGCCCCAACATGCTTTCCCTTGTGTCTACTGTGGAGGACAGAGCTCCCAAAGAAGGGTTCCAGAGCTGGGGGGAGCCCGGACAGAGCACATGCCTTACCTGCAGCGGGCCCTGGGCTCCATCCTCAGTAGCAAAAAGAGAGAGAGAGAGAGAGAGCTCATTCCAGGTTGCACAGTGGCTAAAGGCAGATCTGCTGGGGAGCGGGGGAGACGTCAGTCCTGACATACTTCGGGGAGCAGCCACCTATCCCATGGTCTTCCAGAGCGAGATTAGCATCGGCCTCTGTGGGCGGCAGGCCACGGCAGTTGTGCTTGGAAGTGGGTGTGGGGCTCACACAGTCTTTGGATGTCCCAGGGACCCAACTGGCTCTCCCACAACCCCCGTGCAGTATTCGTTCCTCTCCTGCACGGGAAGGAACTCAGGGAGCTCAATCCAACTCCCTCCCAGAACCACTACAGCAAAAGGAGGAATGCTGGGAGGGCCTTTGGGCAAACTGAGGCATGGGGTCCTGAGTGTGCAAGGCTCATGGCAGAGGGTGGAGGGCTCACCCAGTGGGTTTCCAAAGGATGCTGGAGAGAATGTCCTTGCATCAGGGGAGTGGGTAGAATGGATCACCCCTGGCCTTTCATCTAACCGGGGCGATTCATGTCTCTCAGATGCTGGTTGACTCTCAGATGCTGGTGCTGTTAGTGGGCCTGCTGAGGTCCAAACTCCTGGGACAGGACAACTGTTCTTCTTTCCAGATGGGCAAACCCATCCCTGTAAGGTCACATAGCAGGTGGATAAGCTGCTGGGCCAAGCTTTTTGGCTTCACGTCCCACTAGGCCTCTCACAGATTACTTCTTCTGGGGGGGCTGGGTGCAGGAGAAACCCCAGCTTGTGTTTGAGGAGTGTCCCCCCCCCCACACACACACACACACTTCCACCCTGGTAGATGTGGTTTCATCAGCTTCAGCAGAGTGGGAACTGAGGCCCAGGCAACGCAGGGAGCAGGGAAGGGTGGAGGAGAGGTTCCTGCCCCACTATTTGCCCAACTGACCTGCCTGGGGACAGTTTGCAGCTGGTGGTCATCAGACAAGTCTGGACCTGCTGTGTTGCCATCAGACAGGGCGTGGACAAAGGGGGTCTTCTTAGAGTGGCCTGGACAGGTTGGAAAAGTGTGCAGGTCCACCCGACATCCAACATTCTGGAAGGCAGAGAGAAGCATAAAGCCCACATGGGCGGCTCCTCAACCTCCCAGACTGGGCCTGAGATTCCCTAACTCTAAAGCTTGGTGCGGGGTCTTCCCAGGCTTCCCTATGCCAGGGAAGTAGGGCCCTGCCCCCCTCCCCCTCCCCTGGGCTTCCTTCCCTGCCCACTCCTGGCCCAGCCCCTCCCTGCATCTCATCTTCCTGGCTTAATTATTTTTTCTGGGAGCCGTGTAATCCCTGTTTTATGGGGCTGAAGAGTGAAGAGGTCTGACAGCATTTTTTTTTTTTTTTTTTTTGGTTTGGTTGTTGTTTTTAGCCAGTTGCGTCACTCCCTCACGCCTGAGTTTACATCTGACTTCAGAGAGAACCTCTGTGAAGATGGAACAGGCCCCATTGGGGCGGGGTGGGGGGGAACAGGCCCTATTGGGTGACCTGGGCAGAGCCCTTTATTAAGGGACAGAGCTAGAATCTGGGCCCTGTCACTGACTCCTTGTAGGATATGGCAGGCCCTTTCATCCCTGGACCTCAGTTTCCCCCTCTGTAGCATGATTTGCTTGGACCAGTTGGTGCATAGATTACCTCTGAATCATCAGCTCCCCTGTGTTCCTTTCCAAGGAATGAGTTCAAAGATTCCCCCACCTCTCCATCTCTCATTCCCCGTTTTAGGGACAATAACAGTGTGGTATCTAGGGTGGGTAGCACTCATGCCCACTCAACAGAAGTGGGCATCCAGTAGCCTCATGAGTCAAAGATGTGGGACTTGAGGAAGTGTCCAGCCACTGGACATAATTGTTAGTGCCGACCATCCCTCTTCCAAACAGGAAGTGGCTGGGGTGAGGGCTTTCCTGGCATCCAGAAGTCACAGGTTTATGGGGCCATAAAAGTCCCCAGTGCCCATTATCTCTGCCCATGGGGCGACAGGGTCTTAATTCCTCGTGGAGACTGTTGTGGGAGTCAAAGACTGGTATGGTGGCTCAAGAATCCTTCCTAGTGACCCTGGGAAAGTCGGGGGTCATTCCAGCTATTCCCCCCCACATGTGGCTAGCTGTACCCAAGAAGGGCTCCAGCAGCTTCTGCCAGCATCCTGCAGTGACGCTGGCATCAGAGCCCTGTTCTGCTGGGTGTGATTCAGCTTGGCTGCACCCTGGGGCAAGCGAGCTGAGGAGGGAGTGGCCATCCCTCATTAACCAGAGAGGACGGGCTGAAAGGGAGAGGAGTCAGGGGACAGGGCCAAGGAGTTGCACCAGTCAGAATGGTAGCTCTACCCACAGTCAGCCTCTGCCGGGCTCGGGCGGTCACAGAGCCTGGAACTGAGCCGCAGGTGAGGGGCGGGAGGTCCACAGCACCCCCGCCACCGCCTCTCACCCAACTGAGTCAGCTTAATGGTTTTTACAACCCTCCCTGGGCACAATTACTGCACTGGTGGCATGACCGGGCCTCCTAATGGGTGTTTATTCTTTTGGCACGAGCACCCCCTGCCTGAGGGTTGGCCTCCCCACCAGGACACGCCCCTAGGGCACACTCATTCAAAAATCACACCTACACATTCAATCACGCACACACACACACATCCAGAGAGACTTTCTCACACACAGTCATCCTTAGGGACCCACACATCCTCACACTCAGAAGTCAGTTCACAGACCCGCTAAGAGATGCCACTGATACTCGAGAGACATATCTGGAGACTGGGACATGCTCACACTCACTGCCTGTCTATTCAACAGCACCGGATCTACAACTGAATTTATGGACAGCAGGTGCCCACACCCAAACTCTCACCATCTCATTCTCCTTCTTCTGTCCAGTTTGCACCAGAAGGAGGAGTGAGGCCAACCCAGGGGAGGGGCATTCTGCAGTTTCACCTCAGTGCCCCCTTAAAGCTGGTCCCTGAGACCTTGAAATAGTGATCTCTCCCTTACTACAAAGTGGATATATAGGCCGGAAAGTCCACTAGGCATGTCTTGTTTCAGAGGCCTCTAAGGTGCTTGACAACCATCCCTTTAAGATAGATCAGAGAGCTGAGAAGATGGCTCAGCAGTTAAAGGAGCTTGCTTGCAATGCTTACCAGCATGGCTTTGATTCCCCAGTACCCATGTGTAAAGCCAGATGTACAAAGTGGAATTTGTTTGTAGTGGCAAGAGGCCCTGGCACATCCATTCCCTGACTCTGTCTTTGTCTCTCTCTGCTCACAAATGAATAAATAAATAAATAATGGGGTCAGGCATGGTAGCGCACGCCTTTAATCTCAGCACTCGGGAGGCAGAGGTAGGAGGACCACAATGAGTTCGAGACCACCCTGAGACTACATAAGTGAATTCCAGGTCAGTCTGGGCTAGAGCGAGACCCTACCTCAGAAAAACCAAAAAAATAAATAAATAACAAATATAATAAACAATGGATCACAAATCAGCCACAGTGGTTCATGCCTTTAGTCCCAGTACTCCAAAGCTTGAAGCAGGAGAATTGTCATGTGTTTGAGGCCAGCCTGGGTTACATAGTGAGTTCCAGACCAGCCTGAGCTTCAGAGTGAGAACGCATCCGTAAGAAAAAGGGATTCAGGGGCTGGAGAGATGGCTCAGAGGTTAAAGTGCTTGCCTGCAAAACCTAACAACCTAAGTTCAATTCCCCAATACCCACATTAAGCCAGATGCACAATGTAGTGCATGCATCTGGAGTTCATTTGCAGTGGCTAGAGGCCCTGGCACACCCATTCTCTATTTCTCTCTCTCTCTCTCTCTCCCTCCCTCCCTCCCTCTCCCCCCCCTCTCTTTCTCTGCTTACAAATGAATAAAGATATCTTAAAAATAATAAAGGGATTCAGCTGAATGTCTCAGCACTAAGGAGGCTGAGGTAGGAGCATCACCATGAGTTCAAGGTCAGCCTGAGGCTACAGAGTAAGTTCCTGATCAGCCTGGGCTACAGTGAGACCTTCCTTTGGAAAAATTAAAAAAAAAAAAAAAAAAGGATGAACCAGACTTCGCTGTAAGGTCCAGGCCAAGGGTAAGATAGGATGAAAACAGGTTTAAGACTTTAGATCAAAATCATGTTAGCAAGATGGTTCAGTGGTTAAAGACACTTGCTTCCCTGATAGGGTTTGATTCCCCAGTATCCATTTAAAGCCAGATGCACAAAGTGACATGTGTCTGGAGTTCGTTTACAGGAATGGAAGGCCCTGGCCTGCCCATTATTTTATTTCTCTCACTGTCTTTCTCAAATATATACATATATACATATATATATATATATATATATATATATATATATATATATATATGAGGCTTGGAGTGGTGGTGCATGTCTTTAATCCCAGAACTTGGGAGGCAGAAGTAAGGAGGGTCACGGTGAGTTCAAGGCCACCCTGAACTACATAGTGAATTCCAGATCAGTCTGGGCTAGAGAGTGAGAACCTGCCTCAAAAAATAGATATAGGGCTGGAGAGATGGCTTAGCGGTTAAGTGCTTGCCTGTGAAGCCTAAGGACTCCGGTTCAAGGCTTGATTCTCCGGGACCCACGTTAGCCAGATGCACAAGGGGGCACACGCGTCTGGAGTTCGTTTGCAGTGGCTGGAAGCCCTGGCGCGCCCATTCTCTCTCTTTCTCTCTATCTGCCTCTTCCTCTCTCTGTCACTCTCAAATAAATAAATAAAAATGAGCAAAAAAAATTAAAAAAATAGATATATAGATAGGGAGAGAGACAGACTTTAGAGGCTGTGAGTGGTGGTGCACATCTTTAATCCCAGCACTGGAGAGGCAGAGGTAGGAGGACTGCCCTGAGTTTGAGGCCACCCTGAGACTACATAGTAGATTCCAGGTCAGCCTGGGCTAGAGCAAGACCCTGCCTCGAAAAACCACACACAAAAAAAAAAAAAAAAGACTAGATAAAAATAACTTGTACTCAGGTTTACTGCCCACCCTTACCCACTACTGAAGAGTATTGGGCATGATCTGGGTGCCGAGATGGATGTTGAACATCAGAGTGCACAGCAGTCTGTGCCAAGTTGGTGAAGGAACGTTCTAGAATCCAGACCTGGAGCCAGCTCTTGTTGCCCGAGCCCAGCCTGAATTCTTGCTTTGCCCTGCTCTGGCAGACAGCACCTGATGGCTGGAAGAATTCTGTCCGTCACAACCTGTCCCTCAACAAGTGCTTCGAGAAGGTCGAGAACAAATCGGGGAGCTCCTCTAGAAAAGGCTGCCTGTGGGCCCTCAATCCTGCCAAGATCGACAAGATGCAGGAGGAGCTGCAGAAGTGGAAGAGGAAGGACCCCATTGCTGTGCGCAAGAGCATGGCCAAACCAGGTGAGGCTGGCAGAGCCCGCGAGGGGGCGCTGCGGGATCCACCAGCCAGCAAGAAGACGGACGGAGCTGAAGGAGGGTCCCAAGGCTGGGCAGGTTGCGGAGGAGGGGGTCCTCATGGTGTCTTTCTCTTTTGGGCTTTTGCAGAAGAGCTGGACAGCCTCATTGGTGACAAGAGGGATAAGCTGGGCTCTCCGCTGCTGGGCTGTCCGCCCCCCGGGCTGGCAGGTCCGGGTCCCATCCGGCCCCTGGCCCCCCCAGCTGGGCTCCCCCAGCCATTGCATTCAGTACACCCAGCTCCAGGCCCCATTCCTGGCAAGAACCCCCTGCAGGACCTACTGGGGGGTCACGTGCCCTCCTGCTACGGGCAGACATACCCACACCTCTCACCCGGCCTGGCCCCTCCTGGACCCCCACAGCCATTGTTCCCGCAGCCAGATGGGCACCTTGAGCTGCGGGCCCAACCAGGCACTCCCCAGGACTCGCCTCTGCCTGCCCACACCCCACCCAGCCACAGTGCCAAGCTGCTGGCTGAGCCTTCCCCGGCTAGGACCGTGCACGACACCCTACTGCCAGATGGAGACCTTGGTACAGACTTGGATGCCATCAACCCTTCTCTCACCGACTTTGACTTCCAGGGTGAGCTGGCGGGGGTTGTTGGGGTGGGGGTGGGGGTAGGAAAGGAAGGGTGGGACAGGCATGGAGAAGTGCTCCTGGCCATATGGAGGCCCAACCTCTCCAATTCTCCAGGCTGCCACCTGCTGGCTACTGGGCTTCTGGCCATCTGAAGTAGAGGGCCAGCAGAGAAGATCAAGCTACCTGATGGCTCACTGCCATCCAGGGCATAGGGTGGAGTGTCCTTGCCCCCTTCTCCCTCCTCCCGGAACTCTGAACATGACCCCGTCATCAAACCACTCAGTTCTGACAGATCTGAGAAGAACCTGATTGTGAGGGACTGGCAGGCTCAACATTCCCCAGAAGTGACATTGTATCAAAGTTCATCCTTCACTGCAGGAGACAGACACTCCTTGAAGAGCTGGGCTGGTTCTGGAGAGATTTCGGGATAGAGAGCCAGGGGGAGGGTCTATCCATTCCTCTCCACCTTCTTTAGGCTCTGCAGGCAGCCAAACCTCGTTCCTTTCCATCCTTCTTCTTCCCATCTAGGCCCTGCCCCTTCCCGTCTAAACTGCAGTTCACCCCTAGGCCCTGCTACTGGTCATGGGAGGTTTGCAGGAGGTGATGAGCCAGGCCTCGTCCTATTAGAAAAAGCTTCACACAGATGCTCATCCCAGGCCAGCTGTGGAAGCAGCAGGAGGTGGCTGCAGAGGAAGCCGTGGACATGTGGGGTTCTCTAAGCCTCTGCTCACAGGACTGGGCATGTGGCTCATGAGTAGAGTGCTTCTCTTACAGGTTCTAGAGCCTGGCTTCAACCCTCAGCACCAGGAAGCAAAACAAAACCCCTCAGTGAACACACTCAAGCTCCTATGGAGTAGCATCTTACATGTGTTCTTTCATCTGGGCCTATGGAATAGGAAGGAAAATTAAAACGTATTCAACAGAAGCACACAGAGAGAGTACTAACCACTCAGGGTCACTTGGCCAGAAAGAGAAGGTTAGCTCTGGAACCCAGGCCGCCAAGGCCAACCCAGATTGGTCAGGTTTTGTTCCTGTGGAGTCTGCAGCTCTGAAGCCCAGGGCAGCCTCCCTAGGCCTGCCATGAGGCAGGTCACGCAACAGAGGGGGAATCAGGTGGCCTCACCATTTTCTCTCAGAGTCGAATGTGCGTCCTGGCTCTGTCCCCATCCCCTGGTCCTACAACAGAGAAGATCCAGAGAGCCGGGCCCATCCACTTCATCAGGTCTAGAGTTGCATTGTGGGAAGATCCTTGATCTGGTCAGCCGAACTGCCTTCCTTGAGAAACTAGGCAGAAGCCTGAGTGAAGAGTTCCTGGGGGGCCCCCAAGTGTACAATATTTGCATCAATCTTTCAGATTGGTGGTTCTCAAATTCTTCTTTTTTTCAACTTTTATTTATTTATTTATTTGAGAGAGAGAGAGAGACTGGGTGCCCAGGGCCTCCAGCCACTGCAAACAAACTACAGATGCATGCACCCTCTTGAGCATCTGGCTTACGTGGGTCCTGGAGAATCAAACTGGGGTCCTTTGGCTTTGCAGGCAAACACCTTAATCACTAACTTAACCACCAAGCCATCTCTCCAGCCCTATTCTTCTTTTTTTTTTTTAGGAGACAGGGTCTCACTCTAGCTCAGGCTGACCTGGAATTCACTATGTAGTCTCAGGGTAGCCTAGAACTCATGGCAATCCTCCTACCTCTGCCTCCCAAGTGCTGGGATTAAAGGCGTGCACCACCACACTCTTCTTTTTTATTTGAGAGAGAGAGGCAGGTAGAGAGAGAGAATAAGAACATGGACATGCCAGGGCCTCTAGCCACTGCAAATGAACTCCAGATGCATGCACTACTTTATGCATCTGGCTTTACGTGGGTCCTGGGGAATCAAACATGTGTCCTTTGGCTTTGCAGGCAAGCGCCTTAACCACCAAGCCATCTCTCTCCAGCCCCCGTTCTCAAATTCTTGATCCTCCCCCGGTGTCCCCTACAAACAGCCACAGGGGTCACCTTCACCTTTGTCTTTCTCCCTGTGCTGCCAGGGAATTGGCATCTTGATCAACATCTACCCTCAAGGTTCCTCTGTGCTCCCAGTAATGCTTTTTCTCTCCTCTGCTCCCTCCAATAGGAAATCTGTGGGAACAGCTAAAGGATGACAGCTTGGCTCTCGACCCCCTGGTACTGGTGACCTCGTCCCCCACGTCATCATCCATGCCGCCTCCCCCACCGCCTGCCCACTGCTTCCCCTCTGGGCCCTGTCTGTCAGAGACTGGCAATGTGGCAGGTGAATTGGCACCGCCAGGCAACGTGGGCTCCGGGGCGCTGGGAGACCTGCACCTCAGCACTCTCTACTCAGCCTTCGTGGAGCTGGAACCCTCGGCCCCCGCGGGCCCCACCGTGTACCTCAGCCCTGGCTCCAAGCCCATGGCCCTGGCTTGAGCTGTGCCCGGTATCGATCAGCTCCAGCCTTTGCCTGGTCTGCAAGTCCCGGCTGGCTGCCCACATCGGGCTCGCCTTAAAGGTCAAGGAAGGAAGACCCTACCCATCCCACTACACCACTCATCCAACTTGTGTGTTAGCTGGTAGCTGGAAGGTAGAGGTTACTGCCCAGGACACTGCCCCTCACACATTTCTGCCGCCCAGTAGGCCAGCTCCTCAGGGCCCCCAGAGAGCAAATGTTGGGGCAAGAAGCCAAACGCACTCTTCCCATGCTGGTTCATCCACACCTCATCTCTCATGCACACACTCGCACATATGTTCTACACACACACACACACGTGCACACACACTGGCATGCCTTATATCCAGAGGAATCCGTACCACACCACAGAGCCTGACTTCATTTCTGGGACAGTTGAGAACTAAGGGCTTTGTTTACCAAAGCTCAGGGCCCCCATCACAGGTCAAATAGTTCACCAAATCTCACTCTGACTCCCGTATGCTCTGTAGACCTGGCCCCTCCAGCCATGTTCGTTCCCAGAAGCCCCCTGTATTTATTCTCCCATCTTTACCCCAACAGCCAGGAAAGACTCCTCCCATGTGGTCTGTGGACCACCACCCCCCAAGGGGGACCGCTATTTAATAGTACCAGCTCAGCCAGGCTCTACCCATCTTCAGCATACACTCCGACCGGCCACGCCCAGGGTGACACACAGGAGAGGTGGCATCTGCCCCCGGACCAAACTGAGCCCAATTCCAACACAAAGTGTTTGGAAAAGCCCTTGCCCTCGGAAACTTGAATGCATTGTCCTCTTCTCCTAACCCCGGGTGTGGGAAAGGTCCCCTCCATGTCACCAGCGTCGCTCTTTCTCAAAGAGAGGTTCACGTAGTTCAAGCTCCAGCTTGCTAGTTACTGCTATTGTCTCAGTCAGCCTGGACAAACAGGGAATTGAAGCCTGGTACAGTTGAGTTGGGGAGCCCTAGTGCCCGCCCCCCTTCTGCTTGGCAGACTCAGAAACTCCAGGAAGCACAGAAGGTGTGTCTGGAACAGGGCTGTGACTGAGGTGCCCACTATGGCCCAGCAAGTGGGATCTTCAGTCTGCCCTGGGCCTGGGAGGGACAAGAACCTCCAAAGGGTCATATGAGGCACAAGCAGATCTCTCAATGGCCTACCTGTCCCCTGCCCTGGAACAATAAAGCAAGTGCCTTGTGGTCTCAGCTGCCGACCTTCGTTTTTGCATCTCCTCTCTGCGGGCAGAAGGGTTAGGTCACAGTGGCCACAGATCGCTTGGACCAGTTGATGCCATTCCCTCCCTTAGCCAGAGATGGAACATTTCCAAATCCGGAGTGAGACACAGCTAGGACTTCTGAACCACACTGGGAGGCAGAGTCAATAGGCAAGCAGGGCCTCTTCCCAGGGCAACCCACAAAGATGCATGTTCGAGGCTGCCTCCTTCGGGAAACGGGTAGGATGCCCTCCCCCAGGTCCTACTGACACTCATCCTCTGCCCTCCTGAGTGCCCTGAATCTCCTCACACTGCCCTGTCAAGCCTGTGGCTTCTGGCCACCATCTGGGAGACATATGCTAAGTCTGTTAAGAGCTCTGGGTTCCACAGGTGACAGGAATGAAGCACAGACTGTCACTATATTCACTGCCGGCCCTGGAGGGTCAAGGGCTCATTCGGTCCCACTTCAGACCACCCTGCATGTGGGTCAGTACAGTCTTACAGTTCTGCCTCCAGAGGAATGTGCCAGATGAGGGAAGAGCTAAGGGCATGGACTTGCACGTCAAGACTCAGAGCAGCTGCAGGTGGATCATGACTCAGAAAGTTCTGGGGGCCAAGCCTGGAGGCCAGCCAACACCCACTGGGTTCTACAAAGGATCCCCTAAGACCCCATCCCTCATCAGTGCCTTCCTTCCTGAAGCTCTAGGCAGGGGTTAGGGCTGGAGCCAGGTCCAGGGTAGGGTAGGGCATGAGGGAAGTTATGTCCATCTGACACACCCAAGAAAAATGGCCTGCCTTTCCCACCTGGCCTTGCCTGTCTAGGAAGAGGGAGACGGCTCTCTGCCAAACTCTCTGGTAATGTAGCACTGAGCTCTGGTCAACTCTTGCCTGTGTCTTGATACTCAGGTCCCCAAGCACAGGAACAAGTGTTTCCTAGGAGAGCGCTCTTGGGACCTACTTCCTTTACCTCCAGTTGTCAGAGCCTGTGAGCTCAGACAAAGCTACACCATACCCTGATGTAGGGACCAAGCAGAGGACATCTAAGGGGGGGCCTCAATCAGATCTCTGCCCCATGGACCCATTCAGCACAACTGCACCTGAGCTGACCTCAAGATCAGAGTCATCAGGTGGCAAGCAGAGAGGGCTTTGGGTGTCATTGTCAAGGTGCTTGTAACCAGACTGGTCCTCAGACTTTAAAACCTGGGCCTGGAGCTGGGGAAGTGGCTCAGTGAATAAAGCGTAGGTGCCTGAGTTCGAATCCCCGGAGCCCATGTAAAAGGCAGACACTGTACGTAACACCTATGGTGAGAAGGGAGGTGGAGATAGGAGAGTCACCCAGAGACTCACTGGCCAGCTCACCTGGAAAACAAAAGTAAGCCATGAAACAAAAGAACCTGCCTCGCCGGGTGTGGTGGCGCACACCTTTAACCCCAGCACTCAGGAGACAGAGGTAGGAGGATCGCCGTGGGTTCATGGCCAACCTGAGACTCCATAATAAATTCTAGGCCAGCCTGAGCTAGAACAAAACCCTGCCCTGAGAAACCAAAAAAGAGAGAGAAAGAATCTGCCTCAAACAAGGTGGAAGGTGAGGACCAGCACCTGAGGTTGTTCTCTGACCTCCACAGCATCTCTCTCTCTCTCTCTCTCTCTCTCTCTCTCTCTCACACACACACACACACACACACACACACACACCACAAACTGTTCACCACACTCCTGTTCATCTGCTGCCCTCTGCTGCTCACAGGCGCACATCAGGTGTTTACCAAGGTTTAGGGCAGGAATGGATGGATGCAGGGTCACAGGCCTGGTATGGGGGTACAATCCTGTAATCCCAGTACTTAGGAGGTGGAAGCAGGAAAATCAGGAGTTTAAGTCATCCTCAGGTACATACCGAGTTTGAGGCCAGCCTAGGCTATGTGTAACTTTCAAAAAAACTTCTAAAACTGGCTAGAAGTCACCGGGATTGTGTGTATGGGACTTTACACATATGTAGTCTCAACTTTCAAGAGACTGAGGAAAAGGATCATGTGTTTGAGGCCAGACCTGACTACGTAAGTGAGACCCTGACTCAAACAAATAAGCAACCGGGTGTGGTGGTGCACACCATTAATCCTAGCACTCGGGAGACAAAGGTAGGAGGATCACTGTGAATTCAAGGCTAACCTGGGAATACAGAGTGAGTTCCAGGTTAGCTTGGGCTAGAGTAAGACTCTACCTCAAAAAAATAAATAAATAGCCGGGCGTGGTGGCTCACGGCTTTAATCCCAGCACTTGGGAGGCAGAGGTAGGAGGATCACCATGAGTTCAAGGCCACCCTGAGACTACATAGTGAATTCCAGGTCAGCCTGGGCTAGAGTGAGACCCTACCTCAAAAAAACAAAAATTGAATAAATAAATAGGGGCTGGAGAGATGGCTTAGTGGTTAAGGCATTTGCCTGCAAAGCCAAAGGACCTCAGTTCGACTCCCCAGGACCCACATAAGCCAGATGCACAAGGGGACGCATGATCTGGAGTTCGTTTGCAGTGGCTGGAGGCCCTGGCGCACCCATTCTCTCTCTCTGTCTCTCTCTCTCAAATAAATAAATAAAAATACAGTTGAAATTTTTTAATAAATAAATAAACAAACAAACAAAAACTTAAAAGAATTCAAGAGCCCATAAACTTGAGGGAAAAGTTACATAGCATCATTTTTACCTGAAATTTAGCATGCCTTTCCACTATGGATATCAACAACAAATCACAATACCTTTAGCTCTTTCGTGATTTTGTTATTAGAAATAATGGCAGAGAGGCAGCAGACCCTTTCCTTTCTGCCTCCCCACTGAAAAATAGGCCTCTGTGTGCCCACAGCCTGGAATCTGATGGCCACATGCACATCAGTGCCCATGCGGACTTTCCTCATCAGACATCAAAATGCAGAGCTAGAGTCAGGTGTAATGGCGCACGCCTTTAATCCCAGCACATGGGAGGCAGAGGTAGGAGGATCACCGTAAGTTCAAGGCCAGCCTGAGACTGCATAGTGAATTCCTGGTCAGCCTGGACTAAAGTGAGATCCTACCTTGAAAAAAAAGAAAAAGAAAAAGAAAAAGAAAAGAAGAGCAGGGCTGGCACATCTTGGTGTCCTTATCCAGTATGTACAAGATACTGGCACCACTATCAGCATGCAATGGCTTGGGTGAGGAGCCACCAGAATGCCTACAGAAAGGCTGTGAAATCCAATTTCCTTTCCCATGATACCTCCCTCAGGCAGGCCTTCCCTGGAGCTTTTATGATTATGAGGCTGGGCCTTCTATGGCCATCACTTGAACTGACAGGACTCCCCTTACAGCACTTTTTTTTTTTTTTTTTTTTTGAGGCAAGCCCAACAGACCGGCTTTTATTTTTTTATGTGAGAGGGTGAGCATGTGAGAGCGAGGGAAAATTGTTGCGCCAGGGCCTCCAGCCACTGTAACCAAACTCCAGATGCCGGCGCCACCTCGTGCGTATGTGCGACCTTGTGCACTTGTGTCACCTTGTGCATCTGGCTTACGTGGGACCTGGAGCGTCAAGCACGGGTCCCCAGGCTTTGCAGACAAGCACCTTAACCACTAAGCCACCTCTCCAGCCCAGCTTTTCATATTTCAAAAGGTTTGGGCAACTTCTGTGTGGCAGCAGTAGGACCCAGCTGTGCCTGAAGAGGAAGAGATGGGGCAGGGGTTACCCGAGGTAGGATGTGACCTGAGCAATACGGAAGTCACAGGTGAGCTCCGCCAGTTCTTTGCTGAGATGGAGAGGCACAGAGAAGAGTGACAGCCCCGGCGGCAGCTGGATGTGAAATGTCTAAATGACTATGTGAAACGCCACCCACGGCCCATGCTACCACAGCCACCAGTCAGTGCAGTCCCCAGCCAGGCTGACATGAAGCACTTGTATGGGGACAGTGGCCACGGAGGCTGCTGTGCAATGAGCTTCAACAACTGCTGTGACAGAAAGCAGCCCGGATACTGGTCTGTCATTCTGTCATTCCCTGAGGCTCTGAGCCCCGAGCATAGGAAGCCCAGGGAGCGCTTTCTAACACATTCCCCGGCCTCCCCCCCCCTCCCTTTTGGATACACTGCCTTCATCTCTCCTTCTAAGCATTTCTGGGGAAAGAGGCCTGTATGGTGATGTAAACAGATTCACCGTGTGCCCTAGTAGGCCCCTGACATGTTAGGTATAATCTCTCACAATCATTTAGAATTCTTTCAGCTGGATATATACTGTTGCCAACATGAGAAATGTCCCCTTGACATACAGCAATCATTTTGTGTACGTTCCATTTGTTTTTAGGTGGTTTTGTTTTGCTTTGCTTTGCTTTGCTTTGCTTTGTGTGAGGTAGGGTCTCACTCTAGCCTGGGCTAACCTGAAACAGTCTATAGTCCCAGGCTGGCCTCAAACTCACCGTAATCCTCCTACCTCAGCCTCTTGAGTGCTCGGATTAAAGGCGTGCGCCACCATGCCTGGCATTCCACTTGCTTTTTTAAAAAATATTTATTTGGGAGAGAAAGAAATGAGAGAGAGACAGACAGACAGGCAGAGTGAGTGAGTATGAGTGTGCCAGGGTCTCCTACCACTGTAAACAAACTGCAGACACATGGGCCACTTTGTGCATCTGGCTTTACCTGAGTACTGGGAAATCAAACCCGGGCCATTAGGTTCTGCAAGCAAGCCTCTTTAAGTGCTGAGCCATCTCTCCAGCCCTCCACGTGCTTTTGATGTTATCAATAACAGTGTTCAGTTCATTAAAGTCCTTGCCTAGAGATTAGTGGGGGAGGAAATAATTCCAGAGTTCACTCTTTGACAGCGCAGCTGGTGGAGCAGAGGAGGCCGACTGGATAGAAATAACGCCACGTGTGATGGTGCAGGCTTGTATCCTCAACACTCAGGAGGCTGAAGTACAGAGATAGCTTGAGTTCAAGGATTCAAGGCCAGCCTGGCCACCACAGTGAGACTTATCTCTTAAACCAAATCAAACAAAACAGAAAAAAGAAATCACACATACTGGTTCAGCATGTGGCTCAGTAGTTAACAGTACTTGCCAATCATGTGTGAGGACTTGGATTCTAAGCCCCAGCACCACAAAAAAAAAAAAAAGATATAAATAAAATTAAAAGATCAGGCATGGTGGCTCATGCCTATAATCCCAGCACTTGGGAGACTGAAGTAGAAGGATGACTGTGAGTTCAAGGCCAGCCTGGGATACAATATACTTCAGGTCAGCCTGAGCAAGAGAGAGACTCTGCTTTAAAAAAAAAAAAAAAAAAGTTGGCGGGGAGCAGGCATGGTGGCATACGACTTTAATCCCAGCATTCGGGAGGCAGAGGTAGGAAGGATTGCCGGGAGTTCAAGGCCACCCTGAGACTACATGGTGGATTCCAGGTCAGCCAGGGCTAGAGCAACAGCCTATCTTGAAAAAAAAAAAAAAAAAAAAACAGGGCCAGGGAGATGGCTTAGCAATTAAGGTGCTTGCCTGCAAAACCTAAGGACCCATGTTCGACTCCCCAGGTGCCATGTAAGCCAGACGCACAAGGTAGCGCATGTGCCCAAGGTGGCACACATCTGGAGTTTGATTTAAGTTGCTGGAGGCCCTGGCATGCCAATTTTCTCTCTCTCTCTCATTAAAAAAAAAAAAAAAAAACAGGACTGAGGAGATGACTGAGAGGTTAAAGGCACTTGCTTGCAAAGGCCTGGGTTAAATTCTCCAATACCCCACAAAAAGCCAGATGCACAAAGTGGAGCATTCTCTGGAGTTTGTTTGCAGTGGCTAAGAGGCCCTGCACCATCCATTCTCACACACACTCTCTCCCCGTAAATAAATGAAAGTAAAAGTGTTTAAAAAAAAAGAGGGAAATTTATTTTTAAAAATCAATCATACATTTTAAAACATGTTTTCATGATGTGCTCTAGGCACTGCAAAATATATATACACATAAATGTGTAGTTTTAATACATAAAAAACTGCAGAATTAAGGTATATTGTATGCACTCTAGGACTTCCTGCTGCTACAAACAAACTCTAGGTGCATGAACCACTTTGTGCTTCTGGCTTTAGATGGATACTGGGGAATCAAACCCAGGCTGTCAGATTTTGCCAGTAAGTGCCTTTTACTGCTGAGCAATCTCTTAAGCCCATATTGTATGTTTTTAATAACCTCATATTTTCCATAGGCTTTAACAGACAATCAAGGGATCTGTGGCACATAAATAATGATAAATAAATAAATAAAAAGTACACTTAGCCAGGTGTGGTGGCTCATGCCTTTAATCCCAGCATTCGGGAGGCACAGGTAGGAGGATTGTTTGAAGCCACCCTGAAACTACATAGTGAATTCCAGGTCAGCCTGGGCTAGAGTGAGACCCTACCTGAAAAACCAAAAACAAGGGCTGGAGAGATGGTTTAGCAATTAAGGCGTTTGCCTGCAAAGCCAAAGGATGCCGGTTTGATTCCCCAGGACCTGCGTAAGCCAGATGCACAAGGGGGCACAAGCGTCTGGAGTTCATTTGCAGTGGCTGGAGGCCCTGGCATGCCCATTCTCTCTCTCTCTCTCTCTCTCTCTCCCTCTTTCCCCCTTTCCCACTCTCACTCTCTCAAATAAATTAATTAATTAAAATTAAAAAACCAAAAATAAAAAATAAAGCACACTTTACTGCCAAGGGACATGGAGGGCAACCATTAGGGGAGAGGCCAGGCTAAGGGGAAGGCGATCCTCCAGGACACACACACACACACACACACACACACACGACAGAATCCTCAGGACTTCCTTAAAAAGTGAAAATAAAGAAAGAAGACTTGGACCACTTCAGATAGAGAATTTGAGGTTTGGCTCTACTAAGAATTGTCCCTTTAACATAAAAGCTCAGGGCTGGAGAGATGGTTTAGCGGTTAAGGCGTTTGCCTGCAAAGCCAAAGTACCTCGGTTCGATTCCCCAGGACCCACATAAGCCAGACGCACAAGGGGGGGGCACACGTCTGGAGTTTGTTTGCAGTGGGTGGAGGCCCTGGCGCGCTCATTCTCTCTCTCAAATAAATAAATAAATATTTAAAAAATTAAAAGATGGGCTGGAGAGATGGCTTAGTGGTTAAGCACTTGCCTGTGAAGCCTAAGGACCCCGGTTCGAGGCTTGATTCCCCAGGACCCACGTTAACCAGATGCACAAGGGAGCGCATGCGTCTGGAGTTCATTTGCAGTGGCTGGAAGCCCTGGCACGCCCATTCTCTCTCTCTCTCTCTCTCTCTCTCTCTCTCTCTCTCTCTCTCTCTGTCGCTCTCAAATAAATAAACAAAAATGAACAAAATAAATAAATAAATAAAAAGATAAAAGCTCAGGGGCTGGATGGATGGCTTCATGGTTAAGGCGGTTGCCTGCAAAGCCTAAGGATCCAGGTTGGATTCTCCCGGTCCCACGTAAGCCACATGTACAAGGTGGCGCATGCGTCTGGAGTCCATTTGCAGAGGCTAGAGGCCCTGCGTGTCCATTCTCACTCTCTTTCTCTCCCTCTCTCTTTCTCTGTCTCAAATAAATGAATAAATATCTTTAAGATAACAGCTCAGCAGTGTCAGTGCCAGTATTTGCGCCGACCACCTCCACCTCTTCCTCCTTCCACTGCCCAGTGGTCCCCTGAGGTTCCTAGGAGAGCCAGGGACTAAATGCAACATGTCACACCATTGGCAGCAGTGCCAGAGACAGAGACGTGAAGATTGGAAAGGAGGAGAGCCCCAGGCTTTGCGCCCAATCTCCTCCAGGCCCGAATGAGGGTGAGTTCCAATCTCGTGCTGGCTGCTGGGATGAGAAACATAGAGTGGAGAGCCCTCTTGTGGTGGAAACTAGGAAGTGCAACAAACCAGACCTGCGTCTGACCCGGGTTGGAGGCTTCTCTGAAGACTGGTAACCTCACAAAGTACAACGACGACAACCACAGGCTCCTACACTTGTACAGCAATGTAGCCTCGTCGGCAAAAATCTTGTCTACATGCCCTTCCTCACCTTGTGGCAACCGACAGTTCCTGAGCATCGGCTTCTTGGCGCAACTCTTCCTTCTTGCCGGGGATGTAGCTCAGTGCGGAGCGCTTACCTAACCAACCTCAGATGCAACCCAAACCAGGCCCTTCGCCGCCCATGGTCCAACCCAGCTCTCAAGTGCTGACCGTCCCTGGGGTCCCACTCTCTTTTGGGAACTTCCGGTGAGGGTGGGGTGGAGACTATCAGGAAACACTCTCGTGCCCGCTGAGGACTCCCAGGTATCCCAGGTATCATCACAGTCAGTCTCCTAGTGACCCATGACATCCACCAACAGTCTCTGGTTTCAGCATTTATTTCCTTCCTGGTCTCACGACCTGAACTTCCTGACTCTCGGTCGTTTCCCGAACCCCCCCCCCCACACACACACACACACAAAATCTGTACCCTCCCACAGCATGTCCTTGAACGCTTGACATTCTGACAGCCTCTACCCTGATCCAACCTGGATCCAACAGCCAAGATGGCACCCCTAAAACCCAGGCCACAGCCAGGCATTAGCCTCCATTCTTCTCCTTCTCCCACTTTATCATTCAATCAGACACCAGTCCTGCGGATTTCATGTTTTAAAAACATCTCAAACTCGGGGCTGGAGATAGACCCTAGTACCTGGCCCGCATGCATGAAGCTTGGGTTTGATTCCAAGCACCTCACAACCAGAGTATAATCCCAGCATTTGGGAAGATGAGACAAGAGGGTCAAGAATTCAAAGTCAGAATTCCTTCAATGTAGTTGAGCATTTTTGTTTTGTTTTGTTTTGTTTTAAAATATTTTTATTTATTTATTTGAGATAGGGGACAGAGAGAGATAAAGAGGCAGAGAGAGTGGGTGTGCCAGGGCCCCCAGCCACTGCAAACCAACTCCAGATGCATGCACCACCTTGTGCATCTAGCTTTAGGTGGGTACTGGGGAATTGAACCTGGGTCCTTAGGCTTCGCAAGCAAGTGCCTTAACCACTAAGCCATCTCCCCAGCCCTTTTTTAGGGGGTGGGGGACAGGAACTCATGTGTCCCAAGATGGCCTTAAACTTGCTGTGTAGCTGAGGGTGAGCCTGAGCTTTTGGTCCTCCTGAAGCTTTTCCCAGAATGCCAGGACAATAGACATGCTTCACTAATCCCACCTTATGCAGTGCTGGGGATCGGACCCAGGGCTTTGTGCAAGCACTCTACCAACTGAGCCACATCTACCTCCCTTCTTTCAATACAGTTTTTTTTTAATGTTTAACTGGGGCTGGAGGGATAGCTTAGTGGTTAAGGTGCTTGCCTGCAAAGCCTAAGGATCCACGTTCGATTCTCCAGATCCCACATAAGCTAGATGCACATGATGGCTCATGTGTCTGGAGTTCGTTTGCAGTGGCTAAAGGCCCTGGTGCACCCATTCTCTCTCTCCTTCTTTCTTTTTCTCTCTAATAGATAAATAAATAATAAAATATTTTTTAAAATGTTTAACTGGTTTGGGGAGATGGCTCACTGTAGTGTTTGCCATGCAGCTCTGAGAAACGAAGCCTGGATCCTCAGATTCCCCATTAAAAAGCTGGATTTTTTTTTAAATTTAGCCAAGCATGGTGGTGCATGCCTTTAATCCCAGCACTTAGGAGGCAGAGGTAGGAGGATTGCTGTGAGTTTGAAGCCAGCCTGGGACTATAGAGTGAATTCCAGGCCATCTTGGGCTAGAGTGAGACCCTACCTCAGAAATAAAATTTTAAAAGCTGGAAGCAGTGTCATGCTTCTGTAATCCCAATGCAGAGGCAGGAAGAATTTCTCAGTGGGTTACAAATACATAAGAACAGAGAACAATGAGGAATACTGCCTCAAAGTAAGTGGACAAGTCAAGGACTGACCTTAAAAGTTGTCCTCTGCCAGGCCAAATGAGCCAACGGGTGCAATAGTGGCACGTCTGTCATGGGGGAAACCAACTGCCCTCTAATTGGACTGGAGGCCCGCTCCATGGGAGGGAATACATCCCTGATACTGAAAACCTAAAACAGGGGTAGTCATGAGTTCTGGGGGTGTAACGCCTGCTGCTGTCTGGCTAAATGTATATACTATGCTCATCAAACTGCCCAGTAAGCACTTCTCTTAATGTTCATTCCCTTATATTAATGCTACTCCCACTTTTGGTAGAGAATCTTCTCTTTTCAGGTGGCAGTGACCTTGGGATGACTCAGAAGGCATCATGGTGCTGGAAAGAAATGACAGGAGTGCCCAGCACTGCCATATCTCTATCATACCTTCCAAGGCTCAGGGTCTATTGCGGAAGAGGTGGGGGAAGGAATGTAAGAGCCAAAGGAAGGGTAGGACTCCTTTCAACGTGCTCCCTCCAGACACAAAATGGCCTGGATATCCATGACCTCACAGTGCCTGACAAAAGTTGTCCTCTGACATCCACATGGGCTGTGACACATGCACATATACATGCACTTACGCTAAATAATAATTAAAAAAATGGGACTGGAGAAATGGCTTTGTGGTTAAGGCACTTGTTCAACTCTCCAGACCCCACGTAAGCCAGACGCACAACGTGACACAAGTGCACAAGGTCACACATGCACACAAGGTAGCACATGTGTCTGGAATTCGATTGCAGTGGCTGGAGGCGCCACTCTCTCTTTCTCTCTCTCTCTCTCTCTCTCAAAAAAAAATTTTTTTTTAATTCAAGGCCATCTTGGGCTATATAACATATTCAAGGTCAGCTTGGGCTACATAAGACCTTACCTTAAAAAAAAAAAAAAAAAAAAGCTGGGCATGGTGGTGCACACCTTTAATCCTGGCACTCAGGAGGCAGAGGTAGGAGGAGGATCACTGTGAGCATGAGCCACCCTGAGACTACATGGTAAATTCCATGTCAGCCTGGGCTAGAGTGAGACCCTACCTCGAAAAAGCAAACATAATAATAATAATAATAATAATAATTCAACTTCACATCAGCAAGTGTGAAGCCAGCTTGGTCTACATTACAAAAGTGTCTCAAAACTCAAAAGCATCAAACAAACAAACAAAACTCCCAACTTCATCTATTTCTACCTCTGTGGAAACTGACCTAATTTCAGGCTTCCTTTGCCACTCACCTTAATTCCTTAACACCCTCCTTACTGTCCCCGTACCTCTAGACTAGTAGTACATGGAGCCAGACGGTCTGGGTTCAAATCTTGGCAGCTATGCAATGTTGGTTGGGTAAACTCAGTTTCTGCAAAATAAGCGTAATAATCATGCCCACTGCAGTAATGAGTAAGACGTGTAAAGTGCCCGGCCCCTGGCCAGGCACTTAAGAACTCTTGGTTATTTTCATTAGTCTTTTTTTAAATCCATCTTTCTCTCAACCACCACTGATAACCTGACCAGGCCATTTCTGTTCAGTCCTCCTGGGGGTCTCTCACCTTACTGAGAAGCAGCCCCGCCACTCCTGAGGTCAACCAGTTGTCATCCCAGGTAGACTGTGACTATTTACACTAAACCTATGTTAAGGAGCCCAAAATTCCTCTCCTCTCCTTCCCTCCTCTTCCCTCCCCTCCCCTTCCCTCAGTGGGTCTGCTGTTCACACCATATCTACTCTTTTAAAAATATTTTCATGTATTTCTTATTTGAGAGAGACAGAGAAAGAGTGAATATGGGCACACCAGGGCCTCTTGCTACAAATCAACTCCAGCCATTTTGTGTGTCCAGCTTTACATGAGTACTGGGGAATTGAACCCAGGTCCACAGGTTTTGCAAGTAAGTGCCATTACTGCTGATTCATGCCCCCCCACAGGCTATCCACTTAAAAAAAAATTCTTTCTTTTTTTTTAGTTTTTATTGACAGCTTCTCTAAGCATAGACAATAAGCCATGATAATTCTCTCCCTCCACTCCCATTCTCTTCCTCTCAAATCGATCCTCCACCAAATCTCCTCCCCCTTCTAATTAGTCTCTCTCTTTATTTTGATGTCATCATCTTTTCCTTCTATTATGAAGGTCTTGTGTAGGCAGTGTCAGGCACTTTGAGGTGATGAATACCAAGGCCATTTTGTGTCTAGAAAATCGCATTGTAAGCAGGCCTACATTTCCTTTGGTTCTTACATTCTTTCTGCCACGTCTTCTACAATGGACCCTGAGCCTTGGAAGGTGTCATAAAGGTATCTCAGACTGGCCATGTGTGGTGGTGCACGCCTTTAATCCCAGCACTTGGGAGGCAGAGGTAGGAGGATTGCCATGAGTTCATGGTCACCCTGAGACTACATATGAAAGTCAGGTCAGCCTGGGCTGGAGGGAGACTCCACCTGAAAAAAAAAAAAAAGAAATTATTTTAAAATACCCTGGTGAGCCAGGCGTGGTGAATTCCAGGTCAGCCTGGACTAGAGACCCTACCTTGAAAAACCAGAAAAAAGGAAAATAGCCAAATGTGGGATGGAGAGATTTCTTAGCAGTTAAGGCACCTTGCCTGTGAGGCCTAAGGCCCCAGGCTCAGTTCCCCAGTACCCACACAGGGCAGGTGTACAAGGTAGCACATGCATCTGGAGTTCATTTGCAGTGGCAAAAAACCCTGGTATGCCCATTATCTATTGTCTTCTTTCTCCCTCTCAAAAAAATAAATAAAGCCAGGCATGGTGGCGCATGCCTTTAGTCCCAGCACTTAAGAGACAGAGGTAGGAGGATCACCATGAGTTCAAGTCCACCCTGAGACTACATAGTGAATTCCAGGTTAGCCTGGGCTAGAGCAAAATCCTACCTTGAAAAACCAAAAAATAAATAAATAAAACCGGGCATGGTGGCATGTGCCTTTAATCCCGGCATTTGGTAGGCAGAGAGGTAGAAGGATCGTTGTGGGTTCGAGGCCACCCTGAGACTACATAGTGAATTCCAGGTCAGCCTGGACCAGAGTGAGACCCTATCTCAAAAAAACAATAGTAATAATAATAATAAATAAATAAATAAATAAAATGTTTTGCTGGGCATGGTGGTGCACACCTTTAATCCCAGCACTCAGAAGGCAGAGGTAGTAGGATCACCATGAGTTTGAGGCCACCCTGAGACTACAGAGTGAATTCCAGGTCAGTCTGGGCTAGAGTGAGACCCTACTTTGAAAACCAAAACCAAAACAAAGCCAAAAAAAGTAGCCAGGCATGGTGGTACACTCCTTTAATCCCAGCACTCAGGAGATAGAGGTTGGAGGATTGCCATGAGTTCAAGGCCACTCTGAGACTACATAGTGAATTCCAGGTCAGCTTGGGTTAGAGTGAGACCCTACCTTGAAAAACAAAAAAACAGAAAAGAGGGGGCTGGAGAGATGGCTTAGTGGTTAAGCACTTGCCTGTGAAGCCTAAGGACCCCAGTTCAAGGCTCAATTCCCCAGGACCCACGTAAGCACAAGGTGTCACATGTGTCTGGAGTTCGTTTGCAGTTGCTGGAGGCCTTGATATGCCCATTCTCTCTCTCTCTGCCTTTTTCTCTATCTGTCACTCACAAAATAAATAAATACAAACAAACAAAAACGTTTAAAAAAAAAACAGAAAAGAAAACAGAGAAAAAAGAAAAAGAGACAACTCAATGCTGAGCAACTCCACTGTCACTTCTTCTCAGCACTATGGTGACTTTTGAGTCACCCTAGTGGTCACTGTGATCTGAAAAAAGAAGGTTTTCTAGTCAAAAGTGAGAGTGGCATTAATGTATGGACATAAACTTTTTTTTTTGAGGAAGGGTCTCACTCTAGCCCAGGCTGACCTGGAATTCACTATGGAGTCTCAGGGTGGCCTTGAACTCATGGTGATCCTCCTACCTCTGCCCCCGAGTGCTGGGATTAAAGGTGTGTGCCACCACACCTGGCTAAATATTTTTTTAAGGTACTTACAGGGCATTTTTGTGAGCATACTAAATCCATTTACCAAGACAACAGCAAATATTACTCCCCTAGGGCTCATGACCTCCCATGCCATGATCTTCTGATTAGGTTTTCAGAACTAGGCATGTATTTCCTCCTGTGGAGCAGGTCTCCAGCCCAATCAGAGAGCGGTTGGTTTCCCCCATAACAGACATGCCACTATTGCACCAGTTGGCACATTTGGCCTGGCTGGCCAGTCTTAAGGCTTGCAGGGTTCATTGCTGTTTAACATTTTTGATGAGTTCTCTCTCCCATAGGGCTGCATGCAGCATAGTTTTTTCCAGCTCCCTCACAGCTAGTTAACAGGGAAGAGGTTTTTAGCTCAGTTCCAGCAGGATTTCTCAGGGATCTTGCAGCCCAAGCATGTGGAGTCTTCAGCAACAGGGTCTTACCATCTATTCCTGGTGGGAAACCAAGAGCCTCGGCAATGGCCTATAATGTTTGGGGGGGTATCAGGGGCCTTCCTGACCAACAACTTCATGGATAGTATCCCCACTGCTGGCACTGAAATTTTTCTAGTAACAATCTATTGCTTCTGGGTACACCATTATCCAAAGAAGTTGGTTTCCATATGGCTTAGTCATAACATCTCAAATTTTGATTAACCCTCCTCCCACCCTTCCTTTACTCAATCCCTTCCCCTGACCTCATTTAGGCCATTCCATCCCCAATAATCTGTTCTTCTACTTACATATATACAATACCCTCCCCTTAAATTCTCCCTTCTCCTCCCTCTCTTATAACCCTTTTCTAGCTTACTGGCCTCTGCTCCTGACTCTTTCTTTAATTTTTATTTGTTTATTTATTTATTTATTTATTTATTTAAGAGAGAGATAATGGACATGCCAGGGCTTCTAGCCACTGCAAAGGAACTCCAGATGCATGCACCACCATGCGCCTAAGAACCTGGGTCCTTAAGACTTTGCAGGCAAGTGCCTTAACTGCTAAGTCATCTCTCCAGCTCTGCTACTGACTTTTTTTTTTTTAATTTTAGAGAGAGGGAGAGAGGGAGAGACAGAAAGATGAGAAATAGAGAATTGGCATGCCAGGGCCTCATCCACTGCAATTGAACTCCAGATGCTTGAGCTATCTAATGGGCACGTGTGACCTTGTGCTTGCCTCACCTTTGTTTGTCTGGCTAATCTGGGATCTGGAGAATAGAACATTGGTCCTTAGGCTTCGCATGCAAGTGACTTAACAGCTAAGCCATCTCTCCAGCCCTCTGGTACTGACTTTTAAAGTTCTATATTTTATTT
Source organism: Dipus sagitta (assembly GCA_036346955.1). NCBI lineage: Eukaryota > Metazoa > Chordata > Mammalia > Rodentia > Dipodidae > Dipus > Dipus sagitta. The sequence goes on from CM070778.1 coordinate 54,795,329, forward strand.
TTATTTATTAATTTGAGTGAGAGAGAGAAATACAGAAATAGGCAGAGAGAGAGAGAGAATGAGTGCGCCAGGGCCTCTAGCCACTGCAAACAAAGTCTAGATGCATGCATCCCCTTGTGCATCTGGCTTATGTGGGTCCTGGGGAGTCTAACCTGGGTCCTTTAGCTTTGCAGGCAAACGCCTTAACCGCTAAGCCATCTCTCCAGCCCCTGGCTTTTATTCCAACTCACATACAAGTCTAAACATTTGTAGCTAGGATCCACATATGAGAGAGAACATGCGGTGTTTGGGTTTCCGAGCCTGGGTTACCTCACTTAATATAATCCTTTCCAGATCCATCCATTTTGCTGCAAATTTCATAATTTCATTTTTCTTTACTACTCACTAGAACTCAATTGTATAAATGTACCACATCTTCATTATCCACTCATCAGTTGAGGGATATCTAGGCTGGTTCCATTTCCCAGCTATTGTGAATAGAGCGGCAATAAACATGGATGAGCAAGTATCTCTAAAGTAGTGCAATGAGTCCTTAGGATATATGCATAGGAGTGCTATAGCTGGGTCATACGGTAAATCTATTTTTATCTGTCTCAGGAACCTCCACACTGATTTCCACAATGGCTGTACAAGATTACATTACTACCAACAGTGTAGAAGGGTTCCTCTTTTTCCACATCCTCACCAGCATTTATTGTCATTTGATTTCTTGATAATAGCCATTCTGACAAGAGTGAGATGGAATTTCAAAGTAGTTTTAATTTGCATTTCCCTGATGGCTAAGGATGTAGAATATGTTTTTAAATGTTTATAGACCATTTGTATTTCTTCTTTTGAGAACTCTCTATTCAGTTCCATAGACCATTTTTTGATTGGATTGTTTGATTTCTTATTATTTAGTTTTTTGAGTTCTTTGTATATCCTGGTTGTTAGTCCTCTGTCAGTTGTATAGCTCCCATTCTGTAGGTTGTCTCTTTGCTCTATTCACAGTGCCCTTTGCTGTACAAAAGCTTTGTAATTTCATGAGGTCCCAATGATTAGTGGTTTTACTTCCTGAGCAACTGGGATTATTTCAGAAAGTCATTGCCTATGCCAACATGTTGAAGTGTTTCTCCTATCTTTCCCTCTAGCAACTTCAGAGTTTCAGGTCTTATGCTAAGGTCTTTGATCCATTTGGACTTGATTCTTGTGTGTGGAGAGAGATAAGGATCTATCTTCATCTTTCTACATATAGATAACCAGTTTTCCAAGCACCATTTGTTAAAGAGGCTGTCTTTTCTCCAGTGAATATTTTTGACACTTTTGTAGAAAATCAGATGGGTATAGCTGCCTAGGTTTACATCTGGGTCTATTCTATTCCATTAATCTATGTGTCTGTTTCTGTACCCAGTACCCTGCTGTTTTTGTTACTATGGGTCTGTAATATAGCTTAGAATTAGGTATGGTGATACCACCAGCCTTATTTTTGTTTCTCAGAATTGTTTTGGCTAGTAAAGGTTTTTTTGTGCTCCCAAATGAATTTTAAGATTTTTTTTTTCAAATTTCAGTGAAGAATACTGTTGGAATTTTGATGGGGACTGCATTAAATGTGTAGATTGCTTTTGGTAAAATTGACATTTTCACAATCTTGATTTTTCCAATCCAAGAACATGGGATGTCTTTCCATCTCCTAGTGTCTTCTGCAATTTCTTGAGTGTTTTAAAGTTTTCATTGTAGAGATCCTTCACTTCCTTAGTTAGGTTTATTCCAAAGTACTTATATTTTTGGAGGCAATTGTGAATGGGAGTGATTCCCTAATTTCATCTTCTGTGTGTTTGTTGTTAGCATATAGGAAGGCTGCTGGTTTCTGTGTGTTTATTTTGTATCCTGCTACATGGCTATAGGTGTTTGTCAGCTCTAACAGTTTTCTGGTAGAGTCTTTAGGGTCCTTAACTTTTGTTTTTTTAGTATTTTTATTTGTTTTTAAGATTTATTTATTTGAGACAGAGAGAGGGGGACAGAGAGAGAGAGAGAAAGAAAGAAAGGGCATGCTAGGGTCTCCAGCCATTGCAAATGAACTCCAGACGCATGTGCCACCATGTGCATCTGGCTTATGTGGGACCTGGAGAATCAAACCTGAGTCCTTAGGCTTTGAAGGTATGTGTCTTAACCGCTAAGCCATCTCTCTCCAGCCATTATTTTATTTATTTATTGGAGAGAGAGAGAGACAGAGAGAGAGAGAGAATGGGCATGTCAGGGCCTTCAGCCACTGCAAACGAACTCCAGACACATGTGCGACCTTGTGCATCTGGCTTACATGGGTCCTGGGGAATCAGACCTGGGTCCTTTGGCTTTGCAGGATACAACCTTAAACACTAAGCCATCCCTCCAGCCCTAGGGTCCTTTCTGTATAGAATCATATCATCTGTAAATAATGATAATTTGATCTCTTCCTTTCCAACTTTCATCCCTTTTATTTGTGTCTCTTGTCTTATTGCTGTGGCCAAGACCTCCAGCACTGTATTAAATAAAAGTGAGGAGAAAGAAGCCAGGCATGGTGGCGCACACCTTTAATCCCAGCACTGAGGAGGCAGAGGTAGGAGGATCACTGTGAATTAGAGGCTACCCCAAGACTACATAGTGAAGTCCAGGTCAGCCTGGGCTAGAGTGAGACCCTACCTTGAAAAAACAAAACCAAAACGAACAAAAAAAAAAAAAAAGTGAGGACAATGGACAACATTGTCTTGTTCCTGATTTTACTGGCAATGCTTCAAGTTTTTTTCTCCACTTAGTATCGTGTTGGCTGTAGGTTTGTTATAAATAGCCTTTATTATGTTGAGATATGTTTCTTCTACTCCCAGTTTCTTCAGGACTTTTATCATGAAGGGATGTTGGATTTTGTCAAATGCCTTTTCTACATCTATTGAGATGATCATGTGATTTTTGTCCTTCAGTCCATTTATATAGTATATTATATTTACTTACCTGGTCAGGGTGAATGATCTTTTTGATGTATTCTTGTGTTCTGTTTGCTAGTATTTTGTTGACAATTTTTTGCATCTATGTTCATGAAGGAAGTTGGCCTGTAATTTTGTTCTGTGTTTGTCTGGTTTTGGTATCAGGGTGATGCTGGCTTCATAAAAGGAGTTTGATAGTATTCCTTCCTTTTCTATTTTATGGAAAAGTTTGAGAAGTATTGGTGTTAGTTCCTTTGTTTAGGTGTGGTAGAATTTACTCGTGAATACATCTGGGCCTGTATGTTTTTTAGCTTGGAGATATATATATATATAACTGCTTTGATCTCAGTGCTTGTTATAGGTCTGTTTACATGGTTTAGCTCATCTTGCTTTAATTTTGATAGATCATATATATCTAGAAAATCATCCATTTCTTTCAGATTTTCAAACTTAGTGGAATATATGTTCCTAAGGTATGGCCTTATGATTTTCTGAATTTAATTGGTATCTGTTGTTATGGTGCCTTTTTCATCTCTAATTTTATTATCTTACTTTCTTTTGATCAGTTTTTTTAATTTAAAAAATTTTTATTTATTTATTCGAGACACAGAGAGAGAGAGAGAGAGAATGGGCACACCCACTGCAAACGAAATCCAGACACCTGTGCCACCTTGTGCACTGGCTTATATGGGACCTGGAGAATTGAACCTGGGTCCTTAGGTTTCACAGGCAGGTGCCTTAACTGTTAATCCATCTCCCTAGCCCCACTTATTGCATCTTTGCCTGGCATTTCCTTTCTCCCCTAGACCACCAATAGCTGTAACTGATGACAACGACTTCATCATTCTCTATGAAGTCACTCTGTCCCCGAGACAGCATGCATCACAGGTGCTCTTGCTCTTCATATTCCCACTATTGTACAGATACATATTAGTACCAGCACTGTGGTGGTCATTCTTGGGCATACATTAGTTGTCTAATAACATCCAACTGTATTTTCTACTGGGGAATAACCTTATAATGTGAAGGACTGGCAAGATATAGGGTCTTATCTCCATAGATACTGAAGTAGGGGGAATTTTCCCAATCCCTGTTGATCAGTTTTGCTAAGGGTTTATCAATCTTATTTATCCTTTCAAAGAACCAACTCTTCACTTCACTGATTCTTTTTTTAAAACTTTTTATTGACAACTTCCATAATAACGACAATAAACCACAATAATTATCTCCCCTCCCCCATTTTTCCCTTCACATATCCACTCTCCATCATATGCCCTCTCCCTCTCAATTAGTCTCTCTTTATTTTAATACATCTTTTTGAGACCAGCCCAAAAGACTGGCCTTTTTTTATGCAAGAGAGCAGGAGTGTGAGAGAGAACTGGTGTGCCAGGGCCTCAGCCACTGCAATCAAACTCCAGATGCATGCACCACCTTGTGTGCACGTGTGACCTTGTGAGCCTGCATCACCTTGTGTGTCTGCCTTATGTGAGACCTAGAGAGTCAAGCATGAATCTTTAGGCTTCACAGGCAAGCACCTTAACTGCTAAAGTCATCTCTCCAGCCCTTTCTTTTATTTTTTTTAATAAATAAATAAAATATATTCTTTAAGCTTTTTTTTCACATTAGGATCTCGCTCTAGCCCAGGCTGACCTGGAATTCACCATGTATTCTCAGAGTGGTCTTGAACACACAGCGATTCTCTTACGTCTGCCTCTCAAGTGCTGGGTTTAAAGGTGTGCACCACCATGCCCAGCGTAAATTTTTTTCATTGACAACTTCCATTATTATAGACAATAAACATGATAATTCCCTCCCCTCCCCACTTTCCCCTCCACAAATCCACTCTCCATTATATCCCCTCCCTCTCTCAATTAGTCTGTCTTTTATTTTGATGCCATCATCTTTTCCTCCTATTATGAGGGTCTTGTGAAGTTAATACTAGGCACTGCGAGGTCGTGGATATTGAGGTCAATTTGTGTCTGGAAGAGTGCATTGTAAGCAGTCCTAACCTTCCTTTGGCTCTTACATTCTTTCTGCCACCTCTTCTGTAATGGATCCTGAGTCTTGGAAGGTGTGATAGAGATGTTTCAGTGCTGAATATTCCTCTTTCACTTTTTCTCAGCACTATGGTGCCTTTTGGGTCACCATCTGAAAAGAGAAGCTTCTCTAACCAAAAGTGAGAGTAGCCTTACTATATGGGTATGAACATTAAGAAAAGTGCTTACAGGGCAGTTGGGTGGGCATAATATACACATTTAGCCAGACACCACCAGGCATTCCATCCCTAAGGCCCATGATCTCCCCCATCATAGGCTTTTGACTAGGTTTTCAGTGCCAGGCATGTATTCCTTCCCATGGTGCAGGCCCCCAGTTCAGTTAGAAAGTGGTTGGTTTCCCCCATAACAGACATGCCGCTATTGCATCTGTTGGCTCATTTGGCCTGGCTGGCCAAACTTAAGGCTTACAGTGTCTGCTGTTATTTATCTCCACTGATGACTTGTCTCTTTCCCATAGGGCTACATGCAGCAAAGCTTTCCAGCTTTCTGTCAGCTGGTCTATAGTTATTGATTCTTTGTATTGTTTTTATGGTTTCTATATCATTCATTTATGCCTTAATCTTTTAAAAAATATTTTTATTTATTTATTTCAGAGAGAGAGCAAGAGGCAGATAGAGAGAATGGGCATGCCAGGGCCTCTAGCTGCTGCAAGAAAACTCCAGACGCATGTGCCACCTTGCGCATCTGGCTCACGTGGGTGCTGGGGAATCAAAGTCCAGTTCTTAGGCTTTGCCAGCAAGTACCACTAAGCTATCTCTCCACCCCTTTTAAAAAATATTTCTTTTTATTTATTTGAGAGAGAGAAAGAGACAAGAGAGAATGAAGCGGATAGACTATAATCTTTAGTATTTCTTTCTGTACTCATTTTTGGTTTTCCTTGTTCTTTTTTCAAGGCCTTAATGTGGTAGTTCAAATGTATGCTCCCCCATAGACTCAGGTGTTTCATTAAAGCTTGTAACTTGGATTTCCAGTTGCATGGCTGGAGGAGGTATCACTGGGGGTGGATCCTGGGGTCCGGCCCTGGGGTGTGTTTGGAGGCGGATCGATTTCCAGCCTAAAGGTGTGCAGAGAGGTTTGAGCTCTGCCTGGGTTTCTGCTGCGTGCTGTCAGTTTGTGCTTGTTGCTTTTGGTGGTTATTGGCTGCTGATGGTTCTTCTGTGCTTAGATGTAGGAAAGCAGCTTCTTCTGCCATGGATGGAACTTCCCCCTGGATCTGTAAGCGTGAAATAGACCCTTCTCCCCTAAACTGCGCCTGGTTTGGATGTTCATCCCAGCAACGCTGACTACAGCACTTACCGTGTAGCATTAAGTTGTTTACTTGTGACCGCTCTAATTTCTTTTTGTTGTTGTTGTTGTTTTTGTGATTCTTATTTCTTAATATAGGAAATCTATAAATTTCCTTCATAGAACTGCCTTCACTGTATCCCATGGTTTTTGGAATGTTGTGTTTGCATTATCATTTGATTCTATGAATTCTTTTGATTTCCTCAATGACCCATTCATCATTCAGTAGTGTACTGCTTACTTTCCATGAGCTTGTGTATGTTCTATAGTCTTTCTTGCTATTGATTTGTACTTTAATCCTATTGGGATCAGATAGAGCCCACCCTTTCTTATTTTTTGAATATACCTGATGAAGCTTTCCTACAAGCCTTTGCTTATGTAAGCTGTCCCTGTGGCTTTTTTTGTTTGTTTATTTTTATTTATTTGAAAGTGACAGACAGAGAAAGAGGCAGAGAGAGAGAGGGAGAGAGAGAGAGAAAGAGAGAGAGAGAGAGAATGGGCATGCCAGGGCCTCCAGCCACTATAAACGAACTCCAGATGCATGCACCTCCTTGTGCATCTGGCTAACGTGGGTCCTGGGGAATCGAGCCTCGAACCAGGGTCCTTAGGCTTCACAGGCAAGCACTTAACTGCTAAGCCATCTCTGCAGCCCCCCTGTGGCTTTTTTAAAGGGATTTATTTTATTTATTAGAGAGAGAAAGAGGCAGATAGAGAGAGAATGAGAATGGGCACACAAGGGCCTCCAGCCAGTGTAAACAAACTCCAGACACATGTGCCACCTTGTGCATTTGGCTTATATGGGTCCTAGGGACTCAAACCTGGGGCCTTATGCTTTGCAGGCAAGCAACTTAACTGCTAAGCCATCCCTCCAGCCCGTGTGCCTGTGTTTTAATGCTTTCTCACAATCTCTTCCTATCCAAGGTGTTCTGACTTTACATGCACCTGCTCCAAAGCTACCTCCTCCAAAAACCCTTCCAGATTCAGGCTAAAGATGTAGCTCAGTGATAAAAGATACATGCTTATGGGTTGGAGAGATGACTCAGTGGTTAAAGATGCTTGCTTGCAAATCTTGATGGCCTAAGTTCAATTCCCCAGTATGTGGCACATGCATCTGGAGTCCATTGGCAGTGGCAGGAGGCCCCAGCACATGCATATGTATTTTTTCTCTCAAGTAATATATTTTTGAAACATACATACCATTCATAAGACCCTGTGTTCAATCCCCAGGATCACCAGCAACACAACAAAAGAATTATCTCAGGCTGGAGATGTGGCTTAGCAGTTAAGGCGCTTGCCTGCAAAGCCAAAAGATCCAGGTTCAATTCCCCAGGACCCAGGTAAACCAGATGCACAAAGTGGTGCATGCATCTGGAGTTTGTTTGCAGTGGCTGGAGGCTCTGGCACGCCCAATCTCTCTCTCTCTCTCTCTCTCTCCCCTCTTTTTCAAATAAACAAATAAAAATTTTTAAAAAAATAAAAAGAATGATTGGGTTGGAGAGATTGCTTAGTGGTTAAGGCACTTGCCTGCAAAGCCTAAGGACCCATGTTCGATCTCTCTCCAGATACCATGTAAACCAGATGCACAAAGGTGAGGCAAGCATAAGGTCGCACATGCCTACTAGGTGGCACAAGCACCTGGAGTTCAATTGCAGTGGCTGAGGTCCTGGCATGCCAATTCTGTGTGTTTGTGTGTGTCTCTCTCTAAAAAAAAGAATGATCTTGCTCCCTGTGTATCAAGCAGCCCACCTTCTAAAGACAGTATCCCACTCATTTCAAAACTCAGAATCCAGTAAAACTCCTAAGTAGAGCTTCATTGAAGCAGCATAATCCCAGCATTCTGGCCACCCCGGGTCAGAGCTCCTCAGGCTGTAGAGGTACGAGTAATGGGGAGGAGGGCCTGCAATAACGGTGTGAACCCTGAGTGGAGCACCTTCCTCCCTCAGTTCCTGAATCCCCTCCATTAGGCAGAGGGGCCTGGGGCAACAACTGGGAAATGAAGATGATGTGTATACACAGGCCAGGGGCACCCCAGGGCAAGTAAGGGAAAGGAGATGGCTCCAAGTCTCAGCCAAAGCCCTGCTGAGGGCTGAAAACAGCCTGGTGCTTGTGGCCTCTGGAGGCCAGAGAAGTGAGGTAGAGGACAAAACCAGCCCCTACACTGAATCCCTACCCCAAGTAGATGGCCTTTGGCCCAGCTTCTGCTCTGCTGGGTTGGGTACAACTTCCATACCAAAGCTTTCCCACCAAGGCCTGCAGTCTCCTTTGCCATAGGAGAAACCTTTCCCACCTGCGCCATGTCCTGAATATTGACTTAGATATTCAATATGGTGTCAATGCTTAAGACTCAGGGGACGAGAAAACCTGGCCCAGAGGACACTGAGAAGTGTGGAGAATTTACTATCTTGAACACAGTATGGTTTAGACATGAGCTATCCCCAGAAAGGGTCACATATTGAGCAGTCCCCAGCTGGTGGAGACATTGAGGTGATGGATCGTGAGGGCCTGGTTGAAGAAGGTCACGTCTTTGAAGGGAGAATTTGAGCAAAAGGCTCCTTCCTTTCGCTTTCTGCTTCATGGCCACCATGAGGTGAGCAGGTCTGTCACAGTGCATACAGCCTGTCCTTTCCTGATGTTCTGCCTCACCACAAGCAACCGGGGAATGAAACCTCAGAAAATAGCCAAGCCAGGTGTGGTGGCGCACGCCTTTCATCCCAGCACTTTGGAGGCAGAGGTAGAAGGATTGCTGTGAGTTCAAGGCCACCTTGAGTGAATTCCAGGTCCGCCTGGGCTAGAGCAAGACCCTACCTTGAAAAACCATAAAGAAAATATGAGCCAAAGTAAATCTTCCTCTCTTGACTTGCTCATGCTTTTTTTCAGTGGTGCGAAGTGCCTCACCCATACACATCACTGGCTCCAAGCACCCCACCCCATCCCAGCTCTGCCTTTCCCCACACAGGCTAGCCACGCCTGAGAAGAGAAATGGAGAAAGTTTATTGAAAACTATATACAGCTGGTCCAGGTCCTTCCACAGGCTGCAATCTGGACCCATCCTTCCCACACCTCGGGCAGTGACTTGGCCCCAGTGGGGGAAGCCAGGGCTGGGGCCAGGGGCAGGCCCAGCCCCACTGTGGATCCTTCTCTGTGGGTTGACAACCCTAAATGGCCTGGAGGTGGTGGGCAGGGGACAGGGACTGGATCCCTGACCTGACCTAGTCATAGCCTAGACAGGGAAACACTATTCTGAAAGTCAGGCCTGAGCGAGGCATCGGAAGTCCTGGCTGCATCTTTTGCAGGAAGCCTTCTGGATACAAGGCTCAACAGCCCCCTTGGCTGCTCCTCCCCATGGGCTGGGCCCCATGGGGTTCAGGGGCTTGGCCTAGGGACACCAGGCACCCTTCCTCCCAACCCTGACTCAGGGTTCAGGGCCACGGGAGCATCCCCAAGTTGAGGGGATGTTGGAGAGGTCACAGTGCAGGGCCCAGGCCAAAGCCTCGTGGGTAGGGGAGCTCGAGGGGTCAGGGTGTCCCGCTGTAGGAATAGTCCGCTTTATTGTGCATCACCAGCCGGTCGTCCACGAAGTAGAAGCTGTCAGACTGTGTCTCATATGGGTGACGGATCATCTCGCTGACTGCAAGAGAGGCCCAGCCAAAGCCAAGGTCAGGACCCCACGCCATGCCACCACAGGGACTTGGGGGCTGGGGACAGGGATAGCTGATCACCTGAGAGTTCCACAGCCTCTCTGAGCCTGTTTCCCTCCTGGTGGAATGGGAATGGTGCCAGATAGGAAGGCCCCTCGTTCCCCTAGCTTGGCTTCTGCACATCCCCCCCCGACTCGTCCCGCTCCCCCAGGACCCAGGGCACGCACTCAGCTCCTCAGAGAGAGGCGGGAAGTCATAGATGTGCTCGCAGGTGTTCTTGCTGCTGGGAATGCAGAAACCAAAGTGGAAGTCAAAGCTCTTGAGTAGCTGGTTGCGGAAGTAGTGCCTCTCTATCATGCGGAAGTTGTTGACAGGCTTGTCCCCTACGGTGAACTCCACCCTGAGGAAGAGAAGGGGGCAGGGGCTGGGCTGAGAGTGAGCTTGATGCCAGCCAAGGGATCAGGCTTCAGGCAGGACCCCTTGAGAGGCTCAGGAAGGGCTGCTCCCACCCTGGTGCTCGCCCCCAGCCCCGAGACTCACGTGGCTCCCACCTGCCTCAGGCGGAGGAAGGCAGGTGTGAACTGGTAGCGGACAAAGCGCCCTGCGTTGGGGTCCAGGTCCCGCCGGTTGATGGGCAACCGCTCTGCAATGGACCCCAGCTGAGTTCAGTGGGCTTCAGGCTGGAGCCCTTGCCCACCCCACAGCCTCTGTTTGAATTCTTCAAAACTCTCTAAATGATTCTGGCACACTTTGGCTTAACGGTGGCAGCTGAGGGGGGGGGGGTTCTAGGTCATCAAGTCACCAACTGTCAGTGGTCCCCAGAGCCACAGGGTGTACTCAAGATATGTGGTGTTGCCTGGGGCCACCAGTTCCCAGGGAATCCAGCAGAGGGCAGGCTGGCAAAGACTAAAGGGACAGGACTGTTCTCCCAAGATGTTCACCCCCAGGAATAGTGGAAGAGAAAAGACCTGGCTGCCTGCACACTGCTAAGTATTCTGGGGTCCAAGGTGTGATTCTGCTCTGACCCTCCTGTGTGTGACTCAGGGAACCTTGCAGCCCAATCCACAACACTCTCTCACCTCCTCCTGACAAGGGTCCACCCAGCCCACTCACCTGAAGCAGGAGGCTTCTTAATTTCAAAGAGGACAGTGCCTGAGTCCATGTCCCGGATCTTGAACCTGACAAAGTCGATCTTGTAGATATTTTCCTCGGGGGAGCACAGGTAGTCTAAGGGAGATAGGCAGCTGAGCAAGGGAGAGATCCCAAAGCCCCCGCTGCCAGCTCAGTTTCTGTGGGACCAAACTGCTTCCTGTGGTCCCCAGAGCCCCTACCCTCAAGAAAAAAAAAAATGAGCTGAGACCCCCACCTGGGGAAGCCCCTACAATATGGAGGGCATAATTCTGCCATGGGGACCTAGTGGATGATGAACAGCCCCATCTGAGTACCCTATGAGGGTCAGGCAAGGGTTAGGGCAGAGAAGGCAGAAGGATAAGGCCACCTCCCCCATTCTTTCTCTCCCATCCCTGAGTTGGGGACCCTTATTCCAGCCTTGGCTTTGTGAGGCTGCCTGGGTTCCTTTGGCCAAATAAACTTCCAGTCAGGTGGGAGCCTTCAGCATGAGAGGGAAACCTCACTCCAAAGGGGGTGACACAGGTCCCTAGAAATAGCTCCCTCCCCCACTTCCGCACCATGGCTGCTTTAGGCCTGACTTCTAGATACGTCAGGCAAGGCTGCTCTCCGGGGGACTTTCCCTGATAAGGGGTGGACAACCCCTTCTCTGTTCCTCTTCCCTCCAGCCCCTCCTGTCCCTGTAAGCAGCTTATGCAAGCCCAGCTCCCTTAAGCAGCTTAGCTGGAGCTCTGCTGACTCAAGCCCAGAACATAGGTTATTGGGGGAACAGAGGCCCGACTTTACTCAACAGATCTCCCAATGGGAGGAAGTCTTGACAACACAGCGGGAACCCTTAGAGGTCATTTTTCCAGTCTTGGCCCTGAGCCATGCTCAGAGAGAAAATGCTCTGTGACTCCCAGAGAGAAGAGCACAGGCCAAGCCAAGGGAAGGAGTGGCGGGTGCAGCAGGTGAATCAGGGATGTGGATGGGGTAAGGAGAGTCCTTAGGCCAGAGGGAGAACCAGGAAGTGGCAGGTGCTGCCTGGAGTCGTACAAGGGTCTCCATGAAGCCTAGGCTGGCCTCAAACTCGTTATGGACATGTGATCCTCCTGCCTCCACCTTCCCAAATGCTGGGATGGAGAAGTGTAGGCCACCATGTCCCTCACTGCTTTTTGTTGTTGTTGGTTTCTGAGGCAGGGTCTCGCTCTAGCCCAGGCTGACCTGGAACTCACTCTGTAGTCTCAGGCTGGCCTCGAAATTACAGTGGTCCTCCTCCCTCAGCCTCTCCGAGTGCTGGGATTAAAGACGTGCGCCACCAAGCCTGGCTGCCCCTCGCTGCTTTTGTAGCAGCAACTGCTCAGGGAGACCCTGGCAAGAAATAGGAAGGAGCAGGGTGGCACCATAGAGGCTACCGTGCTGTCAGCCCACAGAGCCCCGGAAACCACTCTTCAGGCCCCTGGGCCACCTCCTATTCCTCTGTGGTTTGAACAGGAAGTGAATATAAAGCCATTCTCTCTTCCCCAAGGGTGGAACAGACAGCTCCCTCCAGAAAGGCCTCCTGACAGCCTTCTAGCTCCCTAGAGACTGGCATAAACTACATAAAGCTTGGAGGTCCTGGGCTCTGGCTTGTCCCACAGCCCAAGGTAGGAAGTGTGGAAGCAGACAGCTCCCACCTCACCCTGAATACACCTTATTTTCACAGAAGTTAGCACTTGACCAAAGCTATAGAAAGAAGGTGCAGGGCACAGGGAAAAGAGATAGAGCTGGAAACAGAATCCTGGTTGCCTACCTTCCAGGAAGAGCATCTCTTCTTCCCCCATTCCCAACTTTGGGGACCCATCCCCTCACTGGAAACAACTTCTTACCCTCAGCTGAGCAAACCCAGCTGTCCATCTCTTATACTGCAAACTCAATCTGTCAGCCCCTCTGTCCTTAAAGGAAGTAAAGGCCAGGGGCTGTGTGGCAGAGCACCACAGCCACACCCTCCCTTCTGCCAGGGGAAAATGAGGCCCTAAGCCCAAGGTCAGGCTAGAGTGAGGGTTCAGAACACAACTGCTCCCTTCCTCTTAGCCACAAATAGCCTCCTAAGCTGGATTCAGGGCCCAGTAATCCAGGAACAGCAAACCCCAGAGCTACGTGATTAGGGTCAGGAGATACCCAATGTGGGCTGCCATGGTAGAGAGGGTAGGAACCTTGTTTTCATATTATGCACAGGAAAGTGCTCTCACAAAGCCCCTTCCCTCACTCATCCTCTACAGATGTGTCCCTCCTAAGGACTAGGAAGTCCTCTCAACTAGGAGACACATGTTGTGACTTCACCTGCAAGTCTCTTTAGTTGCAAAATAAGCCCTCAAAAATTCCCCGGGACCCACACAGGTGAGCTTGCCCTCCAGCCCTACAGCAAAGCTGAACCCCGAATACTTGCAAAGCGCAGCCCACTGGCTTCAACATCAGCCTGGCCCAGGTCCCTCCCTCCACTGATGCCTGCTTGGGCAAGAGAGCAAAGCGCTCTGCGGGTTCCAGCCAAGAACGTTGCTGCCTAGCTCTGAGAGGAGGGAGGAAGACCCCAGGGACTCACAGGGATGGACAGGCCTGGGCCTGTCATAACGGTCCCCCTCCACCGCTGCATGCAAGCCCCCGGGCTCTGTTGTCCTGCAGCCCCAGGGCTCAGGCCACTCCAGAATTTGCCCATCCCCAGAGTGAAGGTCCCTTCACAAGCAGGGTTACTGTAACAATGGGAGCCTGAGCAGGTTGCTGGTGAGCCATTCCAAGGCGAAGGGCCACCGTCTCTCCAAATCTCTCTCATTTCTCCAGGCTTGGTCAAGCTTCTGCTGTGAGGCTTCCGGGTCCCTGGTCACTGTCTATATGGTGACCCTTCTTCTGTCCTGAAAGCCTAGTTGTCTGTCTCCAGGCAGTCTCCCTGGCAGTCTCCACGCCCCCCTCAACCCAGCACTGCTGATAAAAGAACCCTGTTCACACAGCATGCATAGCATGCCAGGCACTGTACAAAAGCGGGACTTTATTTTCACAATAACCTTATGAGGGGACTATCATTAATCACCGTTTTACATACAGACTAAGAAACATGCTCACAGAGATGAAATTACATGCCCAAGGTCACACGACCAATTATGGGCAAAGCTTGGACTAACCCAGGCAGTCTGGCTCAAAAACTCAACTAGACTTCCCTTAATGCAAGAGCCTTGGAAGAGGACAGGTGCCAGTCCAGACTTGGGTGGGGCACGAACTCATTTCCACGACAGGGCTCACAGTCAACACATTGAAACCGTCCTGCTCAGGAACGGTCCTGGGGAGGTGACGGCCTGATAAGTTCTCAGGGCCAGGGTGATGCCACTACTAAGGAGACCTGAAGGCCGCCTTCTAATCAATTCAGGTTTCTGTTAGCCTCAGGATGGGCACTGAGAACAGACAGACTGACTGCACTCAAGAAGACTCCATGGGGGAAAGGGTTACAGATGCAGCTGCTGCCCGACCCCTACCATGGGGAAAGGGGTGGGCTCCTCCAAAAGGAAGGAGTGGGGTGGGAATTAGCCACTACAAGGAGAGATCACGGGAAAGGACGACATAGCGGTCTCGGAGGCAGAGGGAGAATGGAGGAGGGACACAGACGAGGGGCACTGGGTGGGGGAGGGGAGGGGGCGGGGGCCCCTCCCGCCCGCGTGGCGCTCCCTCGCCGGTGCTCACCGCCCGTGATCCGCTGCAGCCCCAGCACATCCTCTGGCCCGATGGGCTGCTTCCCCTGCAGCGGCCCGGGTCTGGGCCCCGGGCCTGCCTCCGGCTCCGACTCGGACCCAGATTCGGATTCAGCCCCAGGCTCTCGCGTGGGCTCCACGCTCGAGCTCGAGACTCCGGGAGCGGGCTCCGCCCGCGTGCCGGCCCCGCCGCCGCCCTTCTTCACCTTCATGGCTTCGCGGGGCCACGGCTCGCCTGCTGCCGCCGCCGCCGCCGCCGCGCTGCCGCCTGAGCCGGCTGGAGTCGGGGGAAGGGGGAGCGTCCGCAGCCCCGCCCCCGGCCGGCCGGCGGCCCAGGTGTCGTCCCGCCCAGGCCCCGCCCCGAGGCGGGCGTCCCAGCGGCCCCGCCCCCGCAGGGCCTGGGGGAGGTACCCAGGGCTGGGGTCCTGCCGCCTCTAGCGCGTCATCGTTCTTTTCCGCAATACGAGGGTCCCGACTTCGCCTCCCCTTTCTTTCCCGCTGGGTTCCAACTCAAGCCTCATTCTCCCTCACACCCACCCAGTTTTCAAGTATTCCCTTCAGTCTCTTCAGCTGACCAACCTGATTTTTCTAATGTATTAAGTTCTGACTCTCCCCCTTAAAGGTCAGCTCCATGAGTACTGGGTTTGTCTCCGGTGTTCTCCCCGTAATACCCTAGCTACACTAACACGGCACTCCTTGCAGCCAGTACTCAGTATTTCCCCTTACTAAATGGATAACTGGGTAAGTAACCCAGGGTTCTCCCTGGTTCAAGCTATTTTCTCCCAGAATCCCTGCTAAAAAGAAAAAGATGTTCACAGCCTCAGGCCACCCAGGACATGGAGAGACCACAGCCCGAGTGACTAGCCATCCCTGAGCCCTACAGAAAGTGAGGCAAGAATGGTCATATGGAACACAATGACTTGGGAGCTCAGGACAATTTCCAAATTGTATTTATTTATTTATTTATTTATTTATTTTTGAGGTAGGGTCTCACTCTAGCCCAGGCTGGCCTCCAACTCAGTGATTCCCTCCTATCACTGCCTACTGAGTGCTGGGATGAAAGGTGTGCATCACCAGGCTTGGCTCCTAATATTTGGGAGAGAGAGAATATAGGCAAGCCAGAGCTTCTAGCCCCTGCAAATGAACTCCAGATGCATGTGCCACTTTGTGCATCTGGCTTTATATGGGTACTGGGGAACTGAACTGGGGTCATTAGGTTTTGCTGGCAAGTACCTTAACCACTGAGCCATCTCTCCAGCCCCTAACATACTTTTTAAAAGAGGTTAAAATATTACACACTTTCACATGCTTATCACATTTACTCCTCACAACCATCCTTATCAGTGGATTGAGACAGGCTCAGTGAGAAGAGTGGCTTACCCAAAGCTCCCCAGTCAATTAAGTGCAGAAGCAAGGGTCTAGAATCAGCCCTGCTGGATTGCAAGTCAGAAACTTTCTCCCACACTGCTTCTCTGAAAGGGTAAAGGGAAACTCAGCCACACACACAGCACCAAGTCCTAAGCTGCTACCTCCTATAACAGGCTATATCCAACAGGTGAAGTCAGCTAGGAGGGGGGAAGGACAGAGGGGGACTCCAGGGGTTGTCAGGAGAGAAGAGAGGAAGAGAGGTGGCTACAATTAGTCTAGCCCAGGGCTTTCCCCTAAAGGCCCCTCCCAGTACGAGTGTACCAGGCTGACATCAAAAGTACAGGATGCCCCTGCCCTGGAGGGAGATACCATAGGACCCTCAAGTTCAGCCAGATACAGAGATCCAGATGATGTGCCTTTTGAGGCTCCTAGGAGTGGTAGAGGACCAGAGCCAAACAGGAAGGGCAGGGAAGATGAGCCCTCCTTGAGTGTGGTCCTTTGGAAGGTGGAGAGCCAACAGAGGAGACTGAAGACGAAACACCACAGGTAGGTTTCACAGTGCCTCTCAATGTACAGGTGCCCTCTTTGGACAAAAGCGAAGGGTCCCACTAATATGCTTCCCAGCTCAGTCTGTCTTTTCCGGCTTTGCCCAGGACTTGCGAGTCTCCATGAAGATCTTGACCAGTGACAGGAGGATGGGCACAGCCATAGGCAAGAACAGTGGGATATAGATGGCAAATTTCTGGTCATCAGGAAAATACAGTAGATGGAGGAGTGAGGGATCAAAAAAGGCACGCTCAGAGCATGTCACAGCTTCCTGGCTGGCAACAAAGGCAGATGACAGGTGCCCAGAGGCCAACTCCTCCGCTGCCTTCTGGACTGCAGCTACAGCCCTGTACACCTAGAAAAGGAGGGCATGGGGGTCACAGGCATGGGTAGGGAAGGTCTTACTGTACCTTCCATCTCACATTGCCTAGAGTCCACCCAGGTTAATACAGCAGTCTACTGGCTTGAAATCTTCCTTTACCACCACCGAGACTCCCACTGGGGAGCAGGCATGGCAATACATATCCAGGCCCATCCCTCCCTTGTCCATTTACCTCAGATGCCACATCATCCTTGATGACAATGTTGCTGATCTTGCCCAGAAGCTGGGCCAGGGAGGTGAGAGTAGTGGTGGCTGTGGCCAGGTTCTCCACTGACCGAGCCCAGAGTAGCCGGTCTAGCTCCCAGGTCATTAGCCCTTCACTCTTGGGCCCTGAAAGCAGGCATTTTGGAGGTACCTGGGGCTGAGCAATCCCGAAGAGCAGCCTGTGGCAACAACAGGAAGACAGATCACAACTCCTGCAGTGGCAGACAATCCTACAATGCCTACAGCATTGGCCCAAGCCTGGGATTCTCAATCTTACTGAGAACCACAGGATGGCGAGAGGTGAGCAGCACCACCAAGCAACCCTGACCCCCAAACCCTGCCTCAACCTATGTCTATATTGGGCTTCCAAGATCTTGTTTGAAAAAGGTTCCAGCCGGGTGTGGTGGCACACGCCTTTAATCCTAGCACTGGGAGGTAGAGGTAGGAGGAACATCATGAGTTCAAGGCTACCCTGAGACTACATAGTGAATTCCAGGTCAGCCTGGCTAGAGTGAGACCCTATCTCCAAAAAACCAAAAATTAAAAAAAAAAAAATTAAACAAAAAAGGTTCCAGGGGCTGGAGAGATGGGTTAGCAGTTAAGGCACTTGCCTACAAAGCCTAAGGACCCATGTTTGACTCTCCAAGATCCCACATAAGCCAGACACACAAAAGTGAGGCAAGCACAAGGTTGGACATGCCCACTAGGTGGCACAAGTATCTGGAGTTTGATTGCAGTGTCTGCGGCCCTGGTGCACCAAAAGTCATTCTCTCTCTCTCAAAAAATAAATAAATAAAAATAAAAGGTTCCGGGCTGGAGAGATGGCTTAGCAGGTAAGGAGCTTGCCTGCAAAAGCTAAGGACCCAGGTTGGATTCCCCCAGTACCCATGTAAGCCAGGTACACAAGGTGGCACATGTGTATGGAGTTCATTTGCAGTGGCTGGAGGCCCTGGCATGCTCATTTCCTCAATCTGCCTCTTTCTCTCTGTGTCCCCACAATAAATAAATATAAAAAAAGGTTCCATGACTAAAATATTTCTGTTTAATCCCAACTCTCCACCCTTTCTTTGAACAAATGGACCCAATGGGACTGAGTGGCGGATGACAAGACAAGTGTGCTGTGCTTATCTAAGGCTGCACCCAAGACACACACTGCTAGATGTCAGAATACTCTGTCATAAGCCCAGAACAGTCAACATCTTCAATACAAGCAACAGACAGCTACTCTCCATAAATCACTTAGCACAAGAATCAACATTGTTTTCCTAAGCACCCCAATCATACCCTTGGAACCTGACTTCCTTAAGTCTATTTCTCTCGGTATTTATTTGAGAGACAGAGAAAGAGAATGGGTATTTCAGGGCCACTGCAAACTTGTTCCAGATACATGCACCACTTTGTGCATCTGGCTTTACATGGGTACTGGGGAATCAAACCCAGGTTGTGAGACTTTGCAAGCAAATGCCTTTAACCACTGAGCCACATCTTTAGCCCCATGCCTGTATATCTAAAAATATGTTTTGCCAGTTACTTGTCCTTCTCAGAAGGATGATAGGGTTCTTGGAAACCTTTCTTGTTTTCCCTGGAGCTCATGGTATCCCCACCAGGTGAGATTTCATTCTGCTCTACAACCCTTCTCAAAGACTACGGCCACACTCTCCGTGGCCATGACCCTAAGTAGAGAAGCCAGGGCCTCACCTTAACTGAGCCAGGAACACCTCCATCACTCGCACCATGTCCACCTCGACTCTCACTGGTAGCTCTGAGGCATTATAGGCTTTGGGGTCAACATTGTATACCTGAAAGGGGGAATGAGGTTGTCTTAACACCACACAAGACCAAGCACATAGCTCTGCTAAACATTCCTGAGGACATGAGAGAAAAAGAAAGCATGCCCTCTGGTTTCTAAAAGCTACAAACTCAATGGCATAGTTAACATTATTCTGAGTATCTATTATGAGGAGCTTTAAGTAAATTATCCCTTAAAACTCCTATAAAACAAAAGGGGGTATTTTAAAATAAATCTTGTTTTATCACTCCCACCCAGGAGAAGCTCCCAGTATAACAGAGGAGACAAGGTTCTCACCCTTACAAGACTTGCACAGACAGAGCCAAGAGCTAAGATGGACACAGACTAGTTCCAAGTACAAGCCATTAAGTGTAAAAGGGTCACAGAAAAGAAAACACTAACAGAAATAAAAATAGGACAGGTGGCAGAGGATGACCACAAGCACCTGTCACCTCCTTGTTGCCTGCCCATCCCCACAAGCAGGGCTATGAAGAATCCTCCCCTTGCCTCAGGGAAAGTTGAATCAAGCTGGGCGTGGTGGCGCACGCCTTTAATCCCAGCAC
Source organism: Dipus sagitta (assembly GCA_036346955.1). NCBI lineage: Eukaryota > Metazoa > Chordata > Mammalia > Rodentia > Dipodidae > Dipus > Dipus sagitta. The sequence goes on from CM070778.1 coordinate 54,814,919, forward strand.
CAGTGAGGCAGAGGTAGGAGGATCGCCGTGTGTTCAAGGCCACCCTGAGACTACATAGTGAATTCCAGGTCAGCCTGGGCTAGAGTGAGACTCTACCTTGAAAAATGAAAGAAAGAAAGAAAGAAAGAAGAGAGAGAGAGAGAGAGAGAGAGAGAGAGAGAGAGAGAGAGAAGGAAGGAAGGAAGGAAGGAAGGAAGGAAGGAAGGAAGGAAGGAAGGAAAGAAAGAAAGAAACAAAGAAACAAAGAAACAAAGAAACAAAGAAAGGAGCAAGCAGGCAAGCTGAATCAAATTTCAGGGAAATAACTATCTGTCCCTGAAGCATAGGCCCTAGGACCTGCTTAGGGTGACTATTACCATAATGCCACCCCAGCGGGGACTGTGGAAAGCATTAGTGGCTACTGGAGCCCCATCCTTGTCCTGGATGTACAGTGGGGAGTGGGCAAGCTCAGGCACATAGAGTAGAAAGTTGAGCACAGGGTACAGGGAGGCAGCACTGGACCCTGTAGGATAAACAGAGGGGAATTAGGTACCAAAACACGTTACACCTCATTCTCAGTTCCAGGGTAGGCCTCTACCTTGGTCACTCACTCTGGGACTCTGTTTCCCAAATGATAATGACTAGGATATCCTCTCTCTAGTCCTCCAAATTTCTCCAGAAATGTGTCATATGGATAAAGCACAGATCTTAATGCCCAAATTCCCAAGAGTCTCCTCTCCTCAAAGAGCTCTGACCATCCAAGACAGCTAGCTAGTTCTTTGGCACCTCCTCTCTCTAACTAGTATGATGTACAAGTATAAATCTGACTTCATGTCAGACTGACCATGCTATCCTTCAGTGACCTTCATATCAGGTTCAAGTTCAAACTCCTTAACATGGTTCCTATGACATGACTTGCCAGCCTCATGGTCACCTACTCTGAGCTCCCTGGATTGCTATGCTCTTACTCAACTATACTAAGCTCATGGTTCCTTGAACTTGAACTGCCCTTCTGACTCTGTTCATACTGTCACAAAGCAGTCCCTCAGCTAGTGTCTGCTGAATGAATGAAACAGTGAAGGAAGGGAGAGGACATTTGCTGAGACCATAAATGCCTCTCCTCCTAACTCTTGGTTCACACTCAGCAATATATTCAACTTTGGTCTGCCTTTATTACAGTTCTTGGCCATGCCTACTCTGCCTAGGCTCCATCCCAAAAATGAAAGATTATAATCTTCAAGGTTTCTCTACCTCAACCAGCACAGCAATTTATTCAAATTCTGCTCTTGGGCTAGAGAGATGGCTTAGTGGTTAAGGTGCCTGCGAAGCCTAAGGACCCAGGTTCGATTCTCCATGCTCAGATAAAACCAGATGCACAAGGTGGCTCATGTGTCTAGAGTTCATTTGCAGCAGCTAGAGGTCCTGGCGTGCCCATTCTCTCTCTCTACCTGCCTCTGCCTCTGCCCTCCCCCCCCCCCCGAAAAAATATTTAAAAAAAAAATAGACTAGTTGGAATGAGGAAGGGATTCAGTGCAGGAGGAATAGGGCAGGGAGAAAAGGGAAAGTAGTGGGAGAGGATTATGATCATGGTATACTGTTTATATATATGGAGGTTGTCAATAAAGGTAACAAATAACTAAGTATAAAATAAGATATAGGGCTGGGGAAATGGCTTAACAGTTAAGGCATTTGCTTGGAAAGCCTAAGGACCCTGGTTCAATTCCCCAGGACCCAAGTAAGCCAGATGCACAGGGGGCACATGTGTCTAGAGTTTGTTTGCAGTGGCTGAAGGCCCTGGCATGCCCATTCTCTCTCTCTCTCTGCCTCTTCCTCTCTGTCTCAAATAAAGAAAGAAATAAAATATTAAAATCCAGATGTGGTGGCGCACACCTTTAATCCCAGCACTTGGGAGGCAGAGGCAGGAGGATCGCCATGAGTCCGAGACCACCCTGAGACTACAGAGTGAATTCCAGGGCAGCCTGAACTAGAGTGAGACCTTACCTCGAAAAACCAAAAAATAAAAATAAAAAAATAAGACACAGCTGGGTGTGGTGCACGCCTTTAATCCCAGCACTTGGGAGGCAGAGGTAGGAGGATTGCCGTGAGCTCAAGGCCACACTGAGACTACATAGTGAATTCCAGATCAGACTGGGCTAGAGTGAAATGCTACCTTGGAAAAAAAAAGTAAGATATGGTTGTGTAGCTCTAAAGAGAGAGAGAGAGAGAGACAGAGAGAGAGCACGAGCGTAATCGAGCCCTGGGATGCCCCTTCTCTGTCTAATAAATAAAATATTAAAGAGAGACAGACCCTGGTGCACACATGTATTCACACACACAGCAAATAAACATTCAGCCTTTATAAACTTTTGCTGGCTTTCTTAAGCTACGGACCATCTCCAAAAAAAGGGTGGGGGGGCTGGAGAGCTAGCTTAGCAGTTAAGGCACTTGCCTACAAATCCAAAGGACCTCAGTTCTATTCCCCAGGACCCATGTAAGCCAGATGCACACAAGGTGGCACGTGCATCTGGAGTTCATTTGCAGTGGCTAGAGGCCCTGGCTTGCACATATTCTTTTTCGCTCTCTCTCTCCCTCTCCCTCACTCTTTCTCTCTCTCAAATAAATAAAAATAAAATATTAAAAAAAAAAGAGCCAGGCATGGTGGCATACCCCTTTAATCTCAGCACTTGGAAGGTAGAGGTAGGAGGATCGCTGTGAGTTCAAGGCCACCCTGAGACTCCATAGTGAATTCCACGTCAGCCTGGGTTAGAGTGAGACCCTACCTCAAAAAAAAAAAAAAAAAAGGAGTCATTGTGCATGTCTATAACCTCAATGCTGAGAGGGGCAAAGACAGGAGGATCACTGGGGCTCACTGGCCAGCCAGTCTGACCAAAAAATGACTCCAGGCTCAGTGAGAGACTGTCTCAAAGAAATAAGGTGAAAGCACCTTCCAAGGCTCAGGGCCCATTGCAGAAGAGGTGGCGGAAAAAATGTAAGAGCCAAAGGAAGGGTAGGACTCCTTACAACGTGCTCCTCCAGACACAAAATGGCCTGGATATCCATGACCTCACAGTGCCTGATATTACCTACACAAGACCGTCATAATAGGAGGAAAAGATGATGACATCAAAATAAAAGAGAGACTGATTGAGAGAGGGAGGGGATATGATGGAGAGTGGAGTTTCAAAGGGAAAAGTCGGGGGAGGGAGGGTATTACCATGGGATATTGTTTACAATTATGGAAGTTGTCAATAATAGAAAAAAAGAAATAAGGTGAAAAAGATGATAGGACTGTCTGTCATCTCTGGCTTCCACACATGTCCATATAGGGCACACACACATGTGCATACAATATACCACACATACACCCACACACACCATACTACAAATACCAAAATGATAGAAAGGAAGGAAAGAAAGAAGGGAGGGAAGAAGGGAAGGAGACATGGACAGACCTAAATCTCCACAGTCCACACAGATCAACCCATGCCAGAAACATTCAAAATACACAACCCACCTCCAACCCCAAATTATACCTTCAGAGTCCTCCCCTGGCCTAGCAGGAGGACTCTGGTCCTCAGAATCTCACCTAGCCGGGACTCCACAGGGTTGATAACATGGGGGAGGCTATGCATGGCCAAGTAGTAGCTGGATGAGGCTTGGTCAAAGCGGGGGTTTACTCCCAACATTGCATAGTAAAGGATCTGTAAAGCAAAGAGAACGGTACAATGATTTACAGTCTACTTTTTCCAAAACAGATTTGAGATGCCTTGAAAAGATAACAACAGGATAAGGCAAAATATATGAGACAAAATCAGGCCTCAGATAAAAAAGGTATAGAAAAGAAAATAATGAAATCAAGGTAAAAGTCGAAACACTAAATACATGTGTTGAACACCATGTACTTTACTAGATTTCCTAACAGCCCAAACAACCGGGGAAACAAAGAACAGCACAACTCTGTCTACAAGATCAAACCAAGCCAGCTCTTCAGAAACAGCCACTCCCACCAGCAAGACCTGATAAACATTCCCTCACATTCTCCCTATAAGGACATGAAATGATACAGAAAGCTAGCTACATTCCTCACATCTCTACTGTTACTACGTTCACATATTTCAGGAAGCTCTTTAGAAAAATAGATAAATTCCTTAAGGATGGCTGATGGCCTTAATATCTCTGTGCAACTGCTGAATAAACTCTAGAAGCAGCCATAGGAAGCTTTGTTAATCTGAACCAATGGAACTCCGAGATGGACACCACAGAGAGAAAGACACCAGAGCCTGCCCCCAAGGAATGAGTAAACACACACATGTGCCCCCCAACTACCTCCCTATAGCTGTTCTTATGACAACTGCCATGCACACACCTCTGCTACAAAAATCAACCAGCTCTCTGATGTGGAAGAACAGATAGACATGCAACTCCTCAGCTCACACCTGTCTTACCTGGGAGTCCACGGAGAAGTTGCCAGCGACACTGAGGGCATTCAGAAAGGGCTGTACGTAGCGCCGGACAGCGCCCTCGATATCCCAGTGGACGTCATGGGACTTGGGGTCTGGGTTGAGTAAACTGAAGGTGATCTCATAGCCTATAGCAACAGAAGTCAGGGAAGTCAGAAGCCACGGCAGATGAGGGTAGAAGGGTAGCCTGCACCCCTGTGAAACTAAACTTGGTTCTCTTCAGGAATGCAACTGGGTTGCCATCACAGAATCAAAGGAGGGACACGGTGGGATGAGGGCTTTTTAGTGCTTAAAATAAAATAGTCCAGCCGGGTGTGGTGGCACACACCTTTAGTCCCAGCACTCGGGAAGCAGAGGAAGGAGGATCCCTGGGGGTTCAAGGCTAGCCTGGGACTACAGAGTGAGTTCCAGATCAGCCTGGGCTAGAGTGAGACCCTACCTTGAAAAAAACAAAAAGAAAAAAAATAGACCAGAGAAAAAAGGAGTGGAGTTGATGTGCAGCTCCTCCCTCTTCCCAGGCCAAAGCCATGTCCTACCCAAGCTGGACTTGAGAGGCCTCCTCTTATCAGAGCTCCATTTGTCCTCCGGGAGGTGGTCGGCCAGAGCAGCAGCAAGCACATCCTCAGTCAGAGACATGGCCTGGGCTACTTGGATGATGCGGCGACCAATGATGTTAAAGGCCTCCCGGTGCGTTATCCCCCGCACAACTGCTGTCCTCTCAGGCCCAATGTAGCTCATCATGTCCTGTGCGAGTAAAGAAAGGATAGAATGCCCATGGCATAGTGAAGGAAGCAGAAAGGAAATTATGGCTCTGGACTTTTTTTCTTTCTTTAAAAGATTATTAGCTGGGCATAGTGGTGCATGCCTTTAATCCCAGCACTCAGGGGGAGGAGGGAGGAGGATCACTGTGAGTTCGAGGCTAGCCTGAGACTACATAGTGAATTCCAGGTCAGTCTGGGCTAGAGTGAGACCCTGTTTCGAAAAAACCATGGGTGGGGGGAGGGGGGGAAGCTATTCCATAAGAAAATGGGGCTGGGAAGATGGTTCAGCAGTTAGGTGGTTGCTTGCAAAGCTTGCTGGTCCAGATGCAGTTCCCCAGTACCGAAAAGCCAGATGCACAGTGGCACATGCATCTGGAGTTCCTTTACAACAGAAAGAGGCCCTGGTATGCCTATACCCTTTCTCAAGTAAATAAATAAATGAAATTTGTTTTTGTTTTTCAAGGTAGGGTTTTGCTCTAGCCTAGGCTGACCTGGAATTCACTATGTAGTCTCAGGGTGGCCTTGAACTCCCCGCGATCCTCCTACCTCTGTCTCCCAAGTGCTGGAATTAAAGGTGTGCGCCACCACACCTGGCAAAAATATTTTTAAAAAGAAAAAAAGAAGGCTGGAAAAATGGCTTAGCAGTTAAGGCACTTGCCTGTGAAGCCTAAGGATCCAGGTTCAATTCCCCAGTACCTACTACACCCAGTACAAGGTGATGCATGTGCCTGGAGTTAGTTTGCAGTGGCTGAAGGCCCTGGCTTGCCCATTCTCTCTTTCTGCCTCTGCCCCACCCCTCTCTCTAAAATAAATAAATAAAATGAAAAGCCAGGCATGGTGGCACACACCTTTAATCCCAGCTCTTGGGAGGCTGAGGTAGGAGGATCACTGTGAGTTCAAGGCCACCCTAAGACTACATAGTGAATTCCAGGTCAGCCTGGGCTAGAGTGAGACCCTACCTCGAACAAACCAAAAAATAAAATAAAAAAGAGTCAGGCGTGGTGGCACATGCTTTTAATCCAAGCACTTGGGAAACAGAGATAGGAGGATTACTGTAAGTTCAAGGCCACTCTGAGACTACAGAGTGAGTTCCAGGTCAGCCTGGGCTACAGCGAGACCCTACCTCGGAAAAAAAAAGAAAATGGCCTACTGCCTGATGTGGTGGTGCACGCCTTTAATCCCAGCACTTGGGGGTCAGAGGTAGGAGGATCACCATGAGTTCAAGGCCAACTTGAGACTAAATAGTGAATTCCAGGTCAGCCTGGGCTACAGCGAGACCCTCCCAGACTTCTGCTCCTCACATGAAAACGTCAATGTGCCACCTGTATTACCATCACAATCCACTCAAGCCAGCTGCTTCACAAACCTGCTGATATTTTCCATTTTAATGGTCACTGACACTTCAACCACACACAAGTCTTAGATTTGGAAAAACCCAATGTCAGTATAAGTGAATAAATCCTGCTGGCATGCTTTTTATTCCTTTTTCTTTGTTTCTGTTTTTTTTTTTTTTTTTCAGGGGGAGAAGGGGGTGTTCTGAGGTAGGGTCTCCCTGTAGCCAAGGCTGACCTGGAACTCACTCTGTAGTTCCAGGCTGGCCTCAAACTCACAGTGACCCTCCCACCTCTGCCTCCTGAGTGCTGGGAGTAAAGGTGTACCCCACCACACCTGACCTTTTTCTTTTTTTTAATGTGGGAACTTTCAGTAGTAAATGGGTGATAGAGGCAGCACTGCCCCCTGGAGGCCTGAGAGAGGACGAGCTACACAGAAAGGGCAAGTCCCCAACCGCTCTGCTTGCCCTACCTGGGGAAGAAGTGATGAGTGTTCAGAGATCACATACACAGTCAGAGAGCCCTCTGCTTGCTCCTCCGCCTCAGCTAAGATGGCTTCTGCCTCTGGGGACAAAAGTGGTGATACACCAAAAGCAACATGGTTCCATCTCCCCCAGGTTCCCATGGGGTGCTTGGGCCATACCTCCATTCACACTCAGCAAACTCTGCAGCCAATCAAGCTCTCTGAGCCTCCAGGGCCCACACTCAACTCCAAGGTACCTCATTCCCAGCTTTGGAGGTTAAGCACAACATGGAAATCATACACTAGAGATCAAAAGGAAAAATAGGACATCTCATCAGAATACCTTGCACACTGCTTAATGACAGGGCCTCTTCCTCATGGTCCAAAGCTCTCCGATAGGCTTTCTGGAAGCGACATTTGATTTTCATTTTGTCTGGAGGGAAAGAGCAGATGGGAAGGACATTAGACCTTGCCTAGCTTCCCAGGCCAAGCACTCACCAGCGCTACACGCAGCAGATGGCTGTCCACAGAGAAAGAGCAAGTACCAAGCAACAGCCAACTCTAATCACTTCTGCATGGATGACAGCAGACACACAACACCCACCTCTCCTTCTCCCTCAGTTCCTGCCTCTGCCTTGTGCACACGGGTCCTCTAGCCTGAAATCTCTCCCCTGGGAAGTCTAGTTCAACATGCATTATGAGTAAGTGAAAGGAGAAAAACAGTATGGTCATTCCAACTGCTATCCCCAAATAATTAAATCCAATGGACAATCCCAATAAAAACCAAAGCACAGAGCCATGCTTAATCCCAGCACTTGGGAGGCAAAGGTAGGAGGATTGCCGAGAGTTTGAGGTTTGAAACCACATAGTGAATTCCAGTCAGCCTGGGCTAGAGCAAGTGACCCTACCTCAAAAAAAAAAAAAAAAAAAAAAAAAGCACAATAACAAAATCTAACTGCAATGCAATTCCATAAGTCAGTAATAAGACAAGGATGCCTGTCATCTCCTGTATATTCTCACTGTTGCTCAGCATTCTTCTTTTTGAAGTTTCTGACCAATGTAACAAGTGAAGAAAGAAAAAATATTGTTAAATGCTTAAAAAGACAAAATGGCTACTTTTGAATAGACAAGAATCAATAGCTGAGGACTGGGAAGATGGCTCAGCAGTTAAAAGACACTTGCTTGCAGCCGGGCGTGGTGGCGCACGCCTTTAATCCCAGCACTCGGGAGGCAGAGGTAGGAGGATCGCCGTGAGTTCGAGGCCACCCTGAGACTCCATAGTGAATTCCAGGTCAGCATGGGCTGGAGTGAGACCCTACCTCGAAAAACCAAAAAAAAAAAAAAAAAAAAAAAAAAAAGACACTTGCTTGCAAAGCTTGCCAGCCAGGATTCAATTTCCCAGCCATCCACAAAAGCTGGATGCAAAAAGTGTCACAACTACCTCAGTTTGTTTGTAGAAGCAAGAAACACACACACACACACACACAATCAGTAGCAGCACCAAGTAATGTTGTCTACCACTACTAACTGTGAGACCTAAATTAGAGTTGGGTATGGTAGCACACAGTTGTAATTCCTGCACTCAGAAAACTAAGTCAGAAGGATGGCTACAAGTTTGAAGTCTGGCCTGGGCTACACAGTGAGATATTGTCTCAATAAGCAAGTGAACTAGAAAGAAGAAATAAAATTATGATTTTTGTGAAAAGATCTAGGCTGGAAATATAGATAGGGCCATATGAGTGAAGCATGGCAATTTAAGGAATTCTAAGATAATTTTAGAAAGAAATAGACAATACTAACCATCAGAGGCTGCTGCTTAGAAATGAGGGGTGGCTGGAGGAACTAGGGGGAAGTCTGTTAGCAGTGGCCATTGAGAAGGAAAGCAGGAAAAGGACTTATAAAAGGTCCTTGATGACTCAAATTTTTATTGCAAAACTAGGATTGAAAATCCTATTTTAGGGCTAGGAAGATGGCTCAGTGGTTAATAGCACTTGCTTTGAAAGCAAGAGGGCTTGAGAGAGCCTGATTTGCCCTGAGTTCTACTCTCCTGCACCTATATAAACAGCTGGGAGTGGCCAACACACCTATAACCCCAATCCTGTGGGGAGAACAGACAGGAAAATGGCTGAGGCTCACTAGTCAGCTAGTCTGACCATAAACAGCAGCTCTGGATTAAGTGACATAATCTATCCCAAGGAAACATTCAGATAGCAACAGAGGAAGACACATCTGACATTCTCCTCTGGCCTCCACATATACTCACATGGGGTGCACCTATCTATGCACACACACATGCATACACCACACATGCAAAAAAAAAAAAAAAAAAAAAACTATTTTAGTATATAAAAGATACTAAGTAATGAAAAGAACCCATTTGAAGATGAGACCATGTGGTAAAGCCTGGAATCCAACAGGAAGAAACTGGATGACAGGAAAGCCACAAGTTAGACCAAGTTATGCTTTTGTGTACTATACAAGACTTAAACCCAGCCAGGTGTGGTGGGGCAAACCTTTAAGGCCAGCACTCAGGAGGCAGAGGTAGGAGGGATCGCACAGAATTCAAGGCCACTCTGAGACTACATAGTGATTTCCAGGTCAGCTTGGGCTACAGCAAGACCCTACCTCAAAAAACCAAAAGGGCTGGAGAAATGGCTTAGCGGTTAAGATGCATGCCTGCAAAGCCTAAGGACCTGGTTCAATTCTCCAGGTCCCCATGGTGGCGCATGCAGTTCGTTTGCAGTGGCTAGAGGCCCTGGTGTGCCCATTCTCACTCTCTCTTTCTCTCTCTGTCTATAATAAATAAATTAAAAAAAAACCAGCCAGGTGTAGTGGCGCACACCTTTAATCCCAGCACTCAGGAGGCAGAGGTAGGAGGATCACCATGAGTTCACGGCCACTCTGATACTACACAGTGAATTCCAGGTCAGCCTGAGCTTGAGTGAGACCCTACCTTGAAAAAAAAAAAAAAAGCAAACAAACAGGGGCTGGAGAGATGGCTTAGTGGCTAAAACATTGGCCTGCAAAGCCAAAGGATTATGGTTCGACTCTCCAGAACCCCCGTAAACCAGATGCACAAGGTGGCGCAAGCATGTGGAGTTCATTTGCAATGGCTGGAGGCCCTGGCACGCCCATTCTCTTCCTTTCTCTCTCTCAAAAAAAAAAAAAAAAAAAAAGGGCTGGAAAGATGGCTTAGTGGTTAAGGCGGTTGCCTGCAAAGCCAAAGGATCCCAGTTCGACTCTCCAGAACCCACATGAGCCAGATGCACACGAGGGCGCATGCATCTAGAGTTCGGTTTGCAGTGGCTGGAACCCTCCCCCCTCCACATGCCTCTTTCTCTCACTCAAATAAATAAATAAAACATACATATTTTTAAAAAAAAAAGACTTAAACTTTACAGAATAAAGGGCTAATAAGGAAAAACAAAAGAAAAGGGGAGAATGCTTACAGAAAATATATTGTTCTCAATTTTCTTTTTTTTAGAGAGACAGAGAAAGAGAGGACAGAGAATTGGCGCCAGGGCTCAGCCACTGCAAACAAACTCCAGACGCTTGCACCACCTAGTGGGCATGTGCAACCTTGGGCTTGCCTCACCTCTGTACATCTGGCTTATGTGGGATCTGGAGAGTCCAACATGGGTACTTAGGCTTCGCTGGCAAATGCCTTAACCACTAAGCCATCTCTCCAGCCCTCAATTTTAATTTTAATTTTTTTTAATGATGTGAGAAGGAGAGAGAGAATGGGTGTGGCAGGGGCCTGCAGCCACTGAAATCTAACTCCAGATGCATGTGCTACTTTGTACACATGTGCAACCTTGTGCACTTGTGTCACCTTGTGCTTCTGGCCCAAGTGGGATCTGGAGAGTCAAACACGGATCCGTAGGCTTCGCAGGTAAGCACTTTAACCATTAAGCCATCTCTCCAGCCCTCAGTTTTAATTTTGGAGAGATGGCTTAGTGGTTAAAGCACTTGCCTACGAAGCCTAAGGACTCGTGTTCAACTCTCCAGGTCCTATGAACGCCAGACGCACAAAATGATGCAAGTGCAAGGTCACACATGAGCACAAGGGGGCACACATGTCTGGAGTTCAACTGCAGTGGCTGGAGGCCCTGGTGTGTCCATTCTCTCACTCACATAAAAAAAAAAAAAAGGCCAGTCTGTTGCACTTGCCTCCAGAAAACATTTATTTGCGAGGGGAGGAGGGAGAGAGGGGGAAAGAGAATGGGCATGCCAGGGCCTCCTGCCACTGCAAGTGAACTCCAGATGAATGTGCTACCTCATGCATCTGGCTTTACATGGGTATCAGGGTATCAAACCTGTAGGCTTTGCAACAAGCACCTTTAATCACTGTGCCATCTCTCCAGCCCATTTTTCTCATTTCAAAGCCAAGTCAGTCTCAAAAATGTGATGGCAATCATAATAGTTTCCCAAAAACGGCTCACTAAAAAAATAAATAAATAAATAAAATAAAATAAAATAAATTAAGAAGCCGGAAGTGGTGGTGCACACCTTTAATCCTAGCACTCGGGAGACAAGGTAGGAGGATGGCCGTGAGTACCAGGCCAGCCTGAGACTACATACTGAATTCCATGACAGCCTAGAGCGAGACCTTACCTCAAAAAAACGCTCCTCCTATGCAACTCAACTCTGGGCTGTCTGGTCTGGCTTAGCCTGGAAAGGCATCCCTGTTACCATCTCCCCCAGGAACTCACACTTCAGGGGGATCTCTCGCTCATGTACGACGGTGAAGGGTAGTTTCTCCTGGTCGTCCAGGGGCACTGAGTCCCGAGTAAACACGACAGTGACTGGCACCATGAGCCGGAGCTGCGGGAGGGGGCAGCAGGGTCCTTAGCTGAGTCTCCACCTTACCGGTGGACAGTCCCCCGGGCTCTCCCCACACCGAAGTCTCACCTGCAGGGCATTCAGCGCGCTGATCTGGGAGTAAGGCAACGGGGCCCGGTACGTCTCCGTGGTCTTCCACCAGAGCGGCAGTCCCAGCAGGATGGCCACCGCGGCGAAAAAGAGAGCGGAGCGCTTGCCCCGGACCACCTCTGCGGGCACAGGGGGACCGACTGAAGCGCGCGAATGGCATCGCGACGCCGGCCCGATCGCGAACGCCGACCAGTCCCGGCAACAGGTGCTCTGAGGGGCCCCAGCCCGCGTTTGGGGGGGATCCCCGGGTGCTCGAGGGGACCCGGCCCAGGTCTGAAGCAATCCATGCGAAGCGACCCTCGACCCCTGGCAAGCGGGACCTCTCACACGCATCGACCCCACCCTTGCACTCCTCCCTCGCCAACCCGGAGCCGCTGCCTCCACCCCAAGCCCAGCGCACCTAGGTCCGTAGCGGCGGCCCCGGCGGCCGCCATGTTGGCTTCCGGCTGCTCATGCCAGGGGGCGTGGCTACAGGAGCCTCCGCCAATCGGAAACCTCGCGATGAAGGAGCGGGACCACGGCAGTCTATCGTGGCCAATCGCGAGCGGCGCTCAGGCGCACGCTGAAGAGCAATCGGGTTTACACTGGTGCGTTGAAAGTCTGGCAAAAGACGCCTGATTGACGTTCCGCTTTCCCGTAGACTACAGCCCACTCTCCAGGTCCAACCCAGAGGTGGGATAGAGGGGGGAGGGGACTTGTTAATTGTCCCAAGCTGGTGTCGAACTCCTGGCAATCCTTCCTGCCTCAGCCCCCGCCCTCTCGTCCCGATTGCTGGAATTACAGGCTTGAGCCATCACTCCCTGTAAAAGCTGGGTATTTACTTTAATGAAGCCATCATTATGTCAAGAGCCTGAAAAGCCTTCAAATATCAACCATCACGATCATTATCCCGATCATAAAGTGCTTCTTCGGGGCGGGGCTCCCTCTCAAGCAACGACAGATGCACTGGGTAATATTTCAGCATAATTGACTACTCTAGTATTTGTTATTATTATTATTTGCTTTTGTTTTTCAAGGCAGGGTCTCACTGTAGCCAGACTGACTTGGAACTCACTCTGTAGTTCCAGGCTGGCCTCGAACTCATAGCGATCCTCCTACTCCTTGGGTCTCCCGAGTGCTGGGATTAAAGGCATACACCAGGATGGAGGGATGGATCACTGGTTAAGGCGCCTGCTTGCAAGACCTAACATCTAGGGTTCAGTTCCTCAGTACCCACATAATAGCCAGATGCATAAAGTGGTGCATGCATCTGGAGTTTGTTTGCAGCGGCTGGAGGCCCTGGCGCACCCTTTCTCTCTCTCTCTCTCTCTCCTGCTCTCTCTGCTTGCAAATATATTTTTAAAAAAAAATTTTTTTAAGGCATGTGCCACCACACCCGGCCTATTTTCACTTTTGTTTTGTTTTGTTTTGTTTTTGAGGTAGGGTTTCACTCTAGCTCAGGCTGGCCTGGAATTAACTATGTAGTCTCAGGGTGGCAACCAAACTCCAGACAGTAGGTATGTGCAACCTTGTGCTTGCCTCACCTTTGTGAGTGTGGCTAACATGGGATCTGGAGAGTCAAACATGGGTTCTTAGGCTTCACAGGCATGCACCTTAACACTAAGCCATCTCTCCAGCCCTGCATATTCTTTTTTTAAATTTTTTTAAAGATTTTATTTTTATTTATTTATTTATTAAGACAGAGAGGGAGAGAGAATGGGCGTGCCAGGGCCTCTAGCCACAGCAAACTAATTCCAGATGCATGCACCACCATGTGCATCTAGCTTACGTGGGACCTAGAGAATCAAACCAGGGTCCTTAGCCGTCACAGGCAAGCACCTTAACTGCTAAGCTATCTCTCCAGCCCTATTCTTTTTTTTTTTTAAGTATTTATTTATTTATTGGAAAGAGAGACAGAGAAAAGGAGCATCAGGGCCTCTAACCATTGCAAAAGAACTCCAGATGCATGCACCATCTAGTATATCTGGCTTTATGTGGGTACTGGGGAATTGAACCTAGGTCCTTTGGCTTTGCAGGCAAGAACCTTAACTGCTAAGCCATCTCTTCAGCCTGCATCTTTTCTTTTCTAAATGGTGGATAACATTAAAAATATATATTTACTTGAGTTGGGCGTGGTGGTGCACACCTTTAATTCTAGCACTTGAGAGGCAGAGGTAGGAGGATTGCCTTGAGTTTGAGGCCACCCTGAGACTACATAGTAAATTCCAGGTCAGCCTGAGCTGGAGACACCCTACCTCAAAAAACCTATATGTATATATATATATATTTTTTTTTAATTTGATAGTTTATGGCTGCACCAGGGCCTCTTGCCACTGCAAAGGAACTCCATATGCATAGGCATCTGCCTTTATGTGGTACTGGGGAATTAAACCTCAGGCTGGCCTGCTTTGCAAGCAAGCACCTTTTAACTGTTGAGCCATCTCCCCAGGCCCCAGATGCTTCTGTGGCTCCACCTAGTGGCTCAATAATGCTTAGTCTCACCGAGACTTCTGTCCCCTCTGCTCTCTGCCTGTCCGGTGGACTCCCTCCCGGCTTTGAACCTTGCTCATCATGCTTCATTCCATTCTCTTGTAGCTGCAGCCCAGTGCCTCTGATGTGGCAGTCTGTGGAAGACTTGCCACTCTCGTCACAACTCCTCTTTAGCCTCAAACATCAACAGACAGGAGGGGGGGAGGGGTGTGTGTGACTGAGTGAGCCTCTCCTCCATGAACTTAAGCCTAATAAAATTCAAATCTCACCTTTCCACCACCACAGTCAAAAGGCTGGGGAGAGCTGGGCACAGTGGTGTATGCCTTTAACCTAGCACACTGGGTATTTTTGTTGTTGTTTGGTTGGTTGGGGTTTTTTTTTTTTATTTTTCTTCATTTATTTATTTATTTATTTGAGAGCGACAGACACAGAGAAAGAGGCAGATAGAGAGAGGAAATGGGCGCGCCAGGGCTTCCACCCACTGCAAACGGAACTCCAGATGCATGCACCCCCTTGTGCATCTGGCTAACGTGGGTCCTGGGGAATCGAGCCTCGAACCAGGGTCCTTAGGCTTCACAGGCAAGCGCTTAACCGCTTAACAGCCCTGGTTGGTTTTTTTGTTTGTTTGTTTGTTTTTTCCAGGGTAGGGTCTCACTGTAGCCCAAGCTGACCTGGAATTCACTATGTAGTCTCAGGGTGGCCTTGAACTCATGGTGATCCTCCTACCTCTGCCTCCCAAATGCTGGGATTAAAGGCGTGTGCCTCCATGCTTGGCCCCAGCACAGTTTTAACCCAGGGAGGCAGAGGTGAATTCAAGGCTAAGACTACATAGCCTGAGACTACATAGTGAATTCCAGGTCAGCCTAGGCTAGACCCTACTTCAAACAAATGAACAAAAAGGCTGGGGAGAGTCAGCAGAGATAAGACACAGATGTGTACAACAGACACAGTGGCATGTTTTGCTACCATTTATTTGCTATGTTCTCAAGGAAATGAGTCTGGGCTGCTGTGCCTCCCTGCTGATCCCAGGAGAAAAGCTAGCAAGGAGAGCCCAAGGAGAAGCTACACCATCAGGGGGAAACTGTGAGGGCTGGCAGAGGCACTGGAGAGACCCACACACCCTGTTCTAACCTCTTGCAAGTTCTTCCGCCTTCAGACAGAGGGTTCCCCTATTCTCCCATCCTGTGGTCTCAGGTGCAGCAGTGGGAGAGGGGAGAGAAGGAAAGAAAAAGAAGATAACATGGTGTGAGGTGAAGGCATCTCTTTTCTGCTATTGGCTATTTGACCCTGGCCATGACTACAGACTGCTGGGCCGAGGGCTGTGGTATAAAGAAGCACATCTCAGTAAGCATGGTTGGCAATGTAGAGGGACTGGGCTGCTGCTCCACCGTCTTCTCCACTACCTTCATACTGGCCCTGGGCTGCAAGCCCATTCACCTGCAGAAGAAAACAGGGCACTAATCAGGCTGAGTCAACCCACTCTCATCCCAAGTGTCAAATCCTGCCCACGCTGAGACCTCTAGAGCTTCCCTGCCTGGCTAAACACACAATCCCTCCCCCAGTCGCCACTTCTGGCTCCCAACCTCAGCCCGCTTGACGAACTCCTCAGTAGCGGCCCCAGCATTGTCCCTTTGCCCTCGCCACGTATTGAGTGCAGATGCCTGCAGGGCACGTCCATAGGAGAAGGTGAGGGCCCAGGGCCGGGGAAGTGGGCAGCGATTTACGGCGTTGAGGTTAAGTGATGCCTCTTCTTCGCTCTGACCCCCAGACAGGAAAGTCACTCCTAGAGTGGGAGAGGGGGTGGAAAACAAACTGTTTACTCTTCATTCTTCCAAGCTTAGGGACCCATGAAGGCCACTGAAGAACCTGAGGTTGAGCTTTAAGGGACAGGAGCAAGTTAGTACCTGGGACAGCGGGGGGCACAGTGCGACGCAGGGCAGTAACAGTTGCCATGGCAATCTCCTCTGGACTATACTTGATGGGACAAGCATGACCAGGGGTCACCATATTAGGCTTGAGCAGCGTACCCTCCAGGTATACATGATGATCACTCAGGGCCTTGTACACAGCAGCTAGGACCTGGGGATTAGAGGTTTATTAAGTGGTTTATAGCCCCCCTCCACACACACACACACACACACAGTGCTTATTGCTGTATACAATAATATCCAGGGGCAAGTGGTCAGGGACTGAGGGTTCAGTATCGGCTCATTCTCTCAAGCCTGTTCTGGAATCAGCAAAAGAGTTCTAGAGGCCAGGTGTGGTGGTGGCACACACCTTTAATCCCAGCACTCAAGAGGCAGAGGTAGAAGGATCACTGTGAACTCAAGGCCACCCTGAGACGACATAGTGAATTTCAGGTCAGCCTGGACTAGAGTGAGACCTTACCTTGAAAAACCAAAAAAAAAAAAAAAAAAAAAAAAAAGGAGAGAGTGCCTGGATCTAAGCTAGGGGAATAGGGTACAGGTAACCCTGCTGGGCTATCCCTGATGTGCATCTGGGCTCAGCTGTGGCCTCACCTTCTCTGTAACATACTGGCAACGTTTAAGATCATGGTCCCCATCAGGCAGGATCTCAGGTTCCACAATAGGCACAATGCCATTCTGTAGAATGAGGAGAGTTACTCGGGAGGGGGAAAAGTTGGGATGAGAGAAAGCCCCAAAACCCCCTCCCTACCAGACACAGGGTACCCATCAAACCACACAAACCCCAACACACACCTGCTGGCAGATGCTGGCATAGCGGGCCAGCACATTGGCATTCTCCAGAATGGCCAGTGCTGAGGGTGTGCGCTCACTGATTTTCAGAACACACCGCCATTTGGCAAAATCGGCACCATCCTTCTTGTACTGGGCACAGCGTTCTGAGAGCCCATCAAGCCCTGCAAGTATAATGCCAGCCTTATCACCCTGTCCTTCTGCCAACAATAACCGCCTAACACCATGATCGTCCTAAAGGCCACCCACCATGTACCTTGAGTGGTGGTTTCCCCATCAGTCCCAGCTAGAGGCACCACACCCTTGTCAACCTGTGAGGGGAAAAACAGGCCAAGGGCTGACTCCAGGCAGGATGCTCCTTTGCCACCCCTCCTACACACACTGATTGTCACTCAGTCCCCAGTCAGGACCAGGAGCTGTACCTTGATGCCCACAACAATGCCTTTATCCTGGATGGTCCGGACAAAGGGGACACCATTGTCATCTTTCTGGTACAGAGTCTCGTGGAAGAAGATGACACCTCCAATGCATTTCTTCACACGGTCATCAGCACTGAAGAGGACCTGGCGGTACAGCCGGCGATTCTCCTCTGTGTTCTCCACTCCAATTTGGCTCAGGCGCTTGGCCATGCTGCCTAGAGGCAAATAAAGTGGGGACAGACAGCCTAGTTCCCTGGCCACCTCTCCCTATCCCTGACCACAGGCTCCCCCCACTTACCTACAGACTCATCTGCAGCCAGAATGCCTTTGCCTGGGGCCACGATCCGCAGGGCGATATCAGACAATTCCTTCTTCTGCTCAGCAGAAAGGGCTGGGTACGAGTGGGGCATGGTGACAGTTCCCTGGAACAGAGAAAAGATATAAAAGGGCTAGAGAGATGGCTGGGTGGTTAAGGCACTTGCCTGCAAAACCAAAGGACCCAGGTTCAATTCCCCAGGACCCATGTAAGCCAGATGCACAAAGTGGCACATGCATCTGGAGTTTGTCTGCAGTGGCTGAAGGCCCTGGCATGCCCATTCGCTATTCCCCACCCCCCCAATAAATAAATAAAAGGGCTGGAGAGATGGCTTAGTAGTTAAGGTGCTTGCCAGTGAAGCCTAAGGACCCAGGCTCGATTCCCCAGGACCTACATAAACCAGATGCACAAGGTGGTGCATGCTTTTGGAGTTAGTTTGCAGTGGTTGGAGGCCCTGGCATAACCATTCTCTCTTTCTCTTTCTCAAATAAAGAAAACACATTTTTAAAAAGATATAAAATCTGGACCCCACCCAATAACTCCTCTACTTCTCCTAGCTAAAGAGGCCAAATGCTTGTCTCCCCCACCCCAACACAGGGCTGGCAGCAGAATAGCTGTTCTTGGCATAGGTCCTGGGCATCAAAGTGGCACCAATCTCTCTGACAGCTAGCAGGCTTAGGGCCCTGGTTCCCACATCTCCTTTTGTCCCTGGTGGGCACCCTTCCCAGCCCAAAGAGAGATGCAGGATAGGGGGTGGGGAGATGGTAGCCCAGAATCTACAGGTCTTATGAAACTGCTGCCCAGTTAAGGACATTAACTCTTTCACTGAAATTTGGCCTCTTCTTGAAATAGACACAGGCCTGACTTCCAGCTTCCCTTTCCTCCTCTTCTTCCGGGAGGGCCCATGAGCAAAGTGCACTTGTTTCCAAGGCTTCTAAATGAATCCTGTCATCCCACCGAGAGAATCCTCCCTACTTCTAGGGGGAAAGCTGGAAGTCAGAGGGTCAGATTAAGGAAGAGTAGTAGCACAAGTAACAGTCCCAGGCTTCTATCACCTCTTCATTCCCATACTGCAAACCTGACTGCTTATGCCTACTCCCCATCTCTGTGTTGGATGGAGAGTATCCCCACTAGGGTTGCAAAGCGTGGTAGGAAAGAAGGCCCGCCAACAGGCCAGCTAAGTTAGCCGTGAAGATGGATGAGGGTGAGAGGCACCACCAGGCCATCTCCAGGGCCCAGAAACACTCCCCCTGGAGACAAGGAGTCATGGGAAATACAACTCAGACAGACACCCACTACGGAGACACAGGGAGGGGATTAAGGAAGAATAAAAGGAATGAGTAGAGCAACTAAGAAAGGGAGGGAGAGGGCTTGACATGTGTGGTGGCACTCAAGAGGCTGAGGTAGGAGGCACGCCATGAATGCAAGGGCCAGCCTGGGTTAGAGTGCGTTCCAAGTCAGCCTAGGGTACAGTGAGACCCTGCCTCAAACACACACACACACACACACACACACACACACACACACACACACACACACGGAAGAGACCGGAAGAGCAAGAGGAAAAACCTGGGCGAGATAAATGTGATAGTGATGCAGGCTAAGCAGTCAGGGGGGGGGGACCTAGACCTGAAGACTGGTAAGAGAGATAGAGCGGGAACTAGGCTAGGAGGAGCACAAGCAGAGATTAAAAGGGCTTGATGAAAGAGGCTGACTCCAAAGAAAACTCCTGGAGGCACAGTAAGATTTGGAATTGGAGAAGCTGAATTCCCATGGAGAGTGCTAGGGAAGGAGCGGCTGGAGAGGCTGAGCGCTGAGATTTTGAGCGCACAGAAAACGGTCCACCTAGGGAGACTGACAAGGATGTAGGGAAAGAGCACAATAGCCAAGATGCTGGGCAGCTCCTGCCTCCCGGGGACCTTACCTGCACGCGTAGCCAGTTAGGAGCAGCTGCCACAGGCTCAACTCTGGAACTGGTCGCCAACAGCCAGCGGCTCGGTCTGGGCTGGAGTAAATGAGGCTGCGGATGCCGCAGAGCTACGTGACTCCTTAGGGGGTGGGGCCAACACCCCCCGGGCCCGCCCCCTTCCCAGGAATGGTCTGGGGTAAGGCCACGCCCCGAGAGGTGGGACGGTTAGGTGGAGTGACTCCCTGCCAGTGATCCCCAGGGATATTAGGGATTGTCCTCCTCCCACACGGAGTCCTGCCACCAGAGCTCTGGGGACATGAGATGGCCTTGCATTTGTTTCTACCACAATCATCTTTGCCCGCGCAGGGCACTGTGCCTTGGTGAACTCATCTGAAGAATCAGCAGGTGGGGTAGGTAGGACAGACGGATCTACAGAGTGCCCAAGACCTAGGCATCAAGTAATGATGAACTGAGCTCCTCTGTCCTCAGCCCCGTATTTACCAGGGTCTACCCCCTAGGGGGATGGGGAAAGGGAGAGAATGGAGCCTTTTCTGTCCCCCCAGGCAGTGAGCCAGGGAACAAGCAGTCCAGTACCCAGTATGTAAGGAAGCAAGAGAAGGGAGGGAAGAAGGGCAGACTGTCCTGGCTCTGCCAGCAGCAGAAGGTGGAGAGGGATGTGTGAAGGCCGCCCAGGCAGGACAGCCAAGCTGCCTCTTCCCTGACTTCAAACCCATTCCCACCACACAGAAACAAAGATTCAGCTGGGTTGTGGTGGAGCACGCCTTTAATCCCAGCACTGGTAAGAGGATCGTCGTGAGTTCGAGGCCACCCTGAGACTACATAATGAATTCCAGGTCAGCCTGGGCTAGAGCAAGACCCTACCTTGGGAAAAAAAAAAAGATTTAGTAAACTTGAAAGACTATATTAAATATACTTTATTTAAATAGCATAAAATATAGTTGGCTCTATGCCAGTTGGTCCTAGTTGGGGCAAGGGACTACTCAGGGATGAAGCAGAATCCAGCTTTAGGCTTCTTTCTTTGGGATGTTGCCCATGCTGGTCTTGAACTCGGGCTCAAGCAGACCCTCCTGCCTCAGCCTCTGTCGTAACTGGAACCACAGGTGCGCTCTGCTGCTTTCAGGTTCTTAGCTCAGAAATTCTAGCAGTCCCTGTAGCTCCTTGCAGCTCCTCACTACCTCTGGGATGGACAGCAGTGTCTGGGGGGAGGCAAAGACAGCAGCTCAGAATCACGAGCCTGAGGCCCAAAGCTCCCAGCCCCTGAGAAGCACTCACTGAGACGAGCGGAGAAAACTGTAGCCACAAGATACATGCAAAAACAAGTCAGGCCCAGCCCTCAGCACAGGCTGAGAAGCAGAGCTAAGTTCACCAGGGCGTCCCGGCCAGGCTTCTATACCAGCTACCTTAGTCCTGTAACCTCCCTGCCTCCCTCCGTCCTTTACCTCATAAATATGCTGCACAGTGTCATCTAGTTTCTTCAACTCTGTGTCAGAGCGCCTAAGGTTCTCCTCTAGGATGTTTCTCTACAAAACAACAAAGGTTTGGGGAGGGTGCTTGTTTGCGATGGTAGGAAATGCCCTTGAAGAATATGAATTCCTTACATGGCTCTGGTACTTGACCACGAGTTTTGCTTTCTCATTTTTCATCTCCAGGAACATGACCCTCAGCTTGTCCACCTGTAGATATGTCCACATTAATAGCGGCACAGCCTGGGGTCCCCACAAGTTGCCACGCTCCTCTGATAACTCTGAATCACCTCCTGACAAAGAGACACTTTCTCCTGGATCCAGTTAGTGGCCATCAACTGGCAGCTGGGGTCCAGCTGGCCCTCCAGAGCTTCCTGGAGCACTTTAGTCTCTGTCTCCGCACGCCGAAGCAAGTGGGTGAGCTGGGTCACCTCCTCTCTGAGGCTCTGGGAATGAAAACAGAGGTATCCAGTGGCATGGACAGGTCCTCTTGATCCTTCTTATTCCCAGCTGGCAGGCACAAAGGGCATCAGGAACATACAATTAGCTCGCCGCTCTTGTCAATCTGCTCCAGGATCTTCTCACTCTGCTTCTGCACCACTTCCTGGAGCTCCTTTTCATTCTGTAAGGGGAAGGAGTAAGAAAGTATTGAAGGACAGAATGTCTGACCCGTGCTCAGCCTGTGGTGACCACTTAATACCACTCCAATTCCTTCTCAAGAGCCAGGTCAAGCAAGGTACATTTTTAGCACTGGGAGAGTTCTGCTAGAGCTCTTGACTTCTCTCTTGGGTCTAGGAAGAAAGGTTGACCCATAGCCAGTTCCCAAACATGTGAAATATCTGATCTAAGGAAGGGCAAAACTAGGGCAACAGTTGGAAATCCCCCACCACCTAGCTCCTAGAGCGACGATGGCTCCCAGTGGGCCAGAAGAGCTGTCCCAGTTCATCGCTCTACTTCTAGGTTCCTCCTTTACCTTGTAGCGCAAGCACAAGGCCTGGTTCAGCTTCTCTATGTCTGCTTCCTTTGTCTTCTGAGCTTCCTGATACTGTTCTTCCTGGGCCTCAAGCCTAGCCTGCAGATCACAACTAGGGACAGGAAGAATTCTGCATCATTCCTGTCCTCTCAGGGACCAGCTGGGCCCTTGCTGTAAGGGGCTCTCCTCTTGCTCCCAATCATGCAGACTACACCTCACTCACAGTTTTCTCTGCAGAGCCCCAATGGCTTCTTCCTTAGACTCATGCAGCAGACAACACAGGCTTTGAAGATCAACAAGCATAGTACTCATTTCTGC
Organism: Dipus sagitta; assembly: GCA_036346955.1. Classification (NCBI taxonomy): domain Eukaryota; kingdom Metazoa; phylum Chordata; class Mammalia; order Rodentia; family Dipodidae; genus Dipus; species Dipus sagitta. The sequence goes on from CM070778.1 coordinate 54,837,450, forward strand.
CAGGCTCTTCTCCAGGCTTGGGGTCTCTGAAACAAAGTCCTACTTAGAGGTACAGTCCTTCTGCCTGGAAGGGGTGTATAGCCATCATTTCCACAACTCTTACCCATGTCTCCCACCCACAGGATTTAAATATCTGGAACATTACAGATCCCAAAAGGCAGGAATAAAATGAGCCCAAACAGAATTGAGGTTTTTAGAGCAAAGCACTTCTCAGTGCCTTTACTCATCACCACCAGACTTTCTAGAAATGAGGCAGGATCCCTGGAGCCCATCCTAACCTGTAGGCTGAAGGGAAACCATTGATGTTACTCGGGTGAAAGCACTCGTGTCACTTCCAAGCAAGGGCACAGGAGCTGATTCTGGCTCTAAAACAAAAAAACCAACAATGGGAAACCAGGTGTGGTGGTACATACCTGTTAATCCTAGCACTTGGGAGGTGGAGGCAGGAGGACCAGAAGTTCAATCATACATGGGCTACAAAGCAAGTTCAAGGCCAACCTAGGCTACATGGAACTCTGTTTCAAAAAAAAGTGGGAGGGTGCTGGGAGATGGCTCAATGGTTAAAAGCACCTGTTGGGCCGGTTCAACTCCCCAGCTACCTACTTAATGTTGGACTGGCATTCATTTGTAGCAGCAAGATAACCTGGTGTACACCAATGTGCACGCACGTGCAAATTAATTAATTAATTAATAGGAAAATGAAACATTGGAGAGAGCCCCTCTGGTGAGCTCTACCACAGTGGAAGCCAGGAGAGACAGACAAGTCTGATGTCGGGCATCTTTTCCAGCTGGCGATACCAGGAATGAGGTCACAACTTTCCCACCCTCAAGTCCCAGGGCCTTGAACCTTCATCTGCTGTTGCTGCGGAGATGTTTCCTGACGTGGTGCTATCGTCGGGCAGAGGGTGTTCCTGAGCTGAAGTACAGGCTGTGCTCGACAGGACAGTTTCTGATTCAGCCTAAGGACAAAAGAGAAAGAAAAAGAGCGGCTCTTTAGGATAAGTGCTTTCCTGAGCTCCAAGACTCCCACCTTCTCTTCCAGAATGCTTCTACCCCTTCTACTTCATTGTTCTATCTCCACCTCTCCCATCAGTGCCTTTCTCCAACATGTTTCTATTTGAAGTCTTTCCAAATCAAACAACAATAATTTGAAAGTTAAAAAAAAAAAAAAAAAAGCCAGGCATGGTGGCACACATCTTTCATTTCAGTACGTGGGAGGCAGAGATAGGAGGATGGCTATGAGTTCAAGGCCACTCTGAGACTACATAGTGAATTCCAGGTTAGCCTGGACTACAGTAAGACCCTACTTCAAAACAAGAACTGCAACAAAAAATTAATTAAAATAAAAATAAAAAAAGTAAAAAAGAATCCCTTAAATCTCTTTTTAAGCTATTAATGTTCTTTCTCTTTTATTTAATAAGAAAGAGAGGAAGAAAAAAAAAAAAAGCCCATGATTCTTACCAATGATTTTCACCATCTACTGACACCCAAGCCTCATCATTTCACCAAAATTCTTGTCATTTAGTTCACCACTGGCATCCTACTGTCAGCTGTAACACATACTTTACAGCTCTTTTTCACGTGGACTTCCTGGTTACTGATGACCATATGCTTTTAGAAACTTTCTTCTGGAGGGATGGCTTAGCAATTAAGGCATTTGCCTGCAAAGCCAAAGGACCCAGATTCGATTCCCCAGGACCCACGTTAGCCAGATGTACAAGGGGGCGCACGTGTCCGTCTACAGTGGCTGGAGGCCCTGGCACTCCCATATTCATTCATTCTCTCTCTCTCCCTCTGTCTCTGCCAAATAAATAATAAAATATAGAAACTTTCTTCTGGATCATGAGTATCCTTCATGGATAGGCCTTTCTGATATTCTCTTGAATACTGTCTTTTAAACTTTTAAAAAATATTTTTATTGGGCTGGAGAGATGAGTTAGTAGTTAAGGTGCTTGCCTGCGAAGCCTAAGAACTCATATTCAAATCTCCAGCTCCCATGTAGCCACACAGTGACACAAGCATGCAATGTCACATGTACCACAAAAGGGGTGCACACATCTGGAGTTGATTTGCAGTGGCTGACGGCCCTGGCGCACCTATTCTCTCCCTCTTTCTCTCTGTCTCTCAAAAAAAAAAAAAATTATTTGTAAGGACAAAGAAAATGGGAGTGTCAGGGCCTCTTGCTATTGCAAACGAATTCCAGATGCATGCGCCACTTTGTGCATCTGGCTTTGTGTGGGTACTGGGAAGAATTGAACCCAGACTGTCAAGCTTTGTAAGCAAGCGCCTTAACTTCTGAGCCATCTCTCCAGCCCTGTCTTAACTTTTTTGTTGTTGTTGTTTTTTTTGAGGCAGAGGGTCTCTCTCTATCTCAGGCTGACCTGGAATTCAATATGTAGTCTCAGGGTGGCTTCAAACTCTTAGAGATCCTCTTAGCTGCTCTACCTCCTGAGAGTGAGGATTGAAGGCATGCACCACCATGCCTGGCTTTTCCAATAGTATCTTTTCTTAAGTCTTGAATTTCACAGCCCCTCCTCTCCTTGGGGGAGGATCAGTCTTTGACACTCTTTAGTCTAACACATTCCTCCCTAAAGGCCTTGCTTCAGGAGCTCCACAAAATCAACTTTAGCCTTCCATTTCCACATGAATGGACTCTTTAATCTCTTTCAACTGGACTTTTTCCAGTCTCCAGGCCCAAAGACTGTTTGTGAAAAAAAACCTACCAGAATGTTCCACAGTCCACATGAGAACTAGTATATGTAAAGCCGAGTCATTATTTTCCCTGTTGCACTCTATCAAAAATCTGTTCCCACTTCTGTATTTACAGTTTGAGAGCAGAACAAGCAGCAAATTGCAACCTCTGGTCCAAATGTATCCTGCCAACTGTTTTTGCAAATGTTCTATTAGGACATAGCCACACCCATTCATTTACATACTGCCAATGGCTGCTCTCGAGCTACAAAGGCAAAGTTGACTAGTTGAGAAGAGGCCATATGGCCCACACAACTGAAACACTTATGACATGGCACTTTATAGAAAAGCTTAGCTAACTCAAGTTACACAGGAGAGTGTCACCAGTCTCTAACAATTTACGATCATCATTCATTCTTTTGCTTTTATATCAAATAGGTTAGGTTACTTGTACATCCTAAATATTTATTGGATGCATTCAACTGATTCATCTCCTCTTCTGTAACCCCTCTATAACTGTCATCATCAGTTCAAGTCGTTTTTGTTTTTTGTTTTTGTTGTTGTTGATCGAGGTAGAGTCTCACTCTAACTCAGGCTGACCTGGAATTCACTATGTAGTCTCAGGGTGGCCTCAAACTCAAGGCAATCCTCCTACCTCTGCCTCCTGGGTGCTGGGATTAAAGGCATTCACCACCACGCCCAGCTCAAGTATTTTTTTTAATAATTATTTTAAATTTTTATTTATTTATTTTCAAGCAGAGAGAATGAGAATGGATGTGCCAAGGCCTCTGGCCATTGCAAATGAACTCCAGACACATGCACCACTTTGTGCATCTGGCTTTACACGGGTACTGGGGAATAGAACCCAGGTTGTTAGGCTTTGGAGGCAAGTGTCTTAACTGCTGAGCCATCTTTCAGCCCCAGTTCAAGTCTTTAAAATCTGGTGTCCCTGAGGCTGGGACTCTGCGGTTAAAGGTGCTTGCCTGGGTCCAATTCTGCAGCACACCTCACAAAGCTGGACAGACATTCATTTACAGCGGCAAGAGACCCTTGCGTGCACACACACAAATAAATAACAAAATTAAAAACAACTGGCTTCCTATGTATTCATCCAGACTTCTTTCCTGCTTTCCCTATTTACATCCTACACGGCAATCATGAAAACTCACGTCCCATTCTCCAAATCTGCCACATTCTCTGGGCGAGGCCTTGTTTGTTCATCCTATATTCCCAGCAGCTAGCCCAGATCTAGTTACAAATTAGACACTACAGCCGGGCATGGTGGTGCACGCCTTTAATTTTGGGAGGCAGAGGTAGGAGGTTCGCCCTGAGTTCAAGGCCACCCTGAGACTACATAGTGAATTCCAGGTCAGCCTGGGCTAGAGTGAGACCCTACTTCAAAAAACCAGAAAAAAAAGAAAAAAAGAAAAGAAAAACAAGTTAGATACTACAGAAATATGCACAGAGCCAGGCATGGTGGCACACATCTTTACTCTCAGGCTGAGGTAGATGAGTTTGAGGCCAACCAGGCTACAGAGAGTTCCCGGTCAGCCTGGCCTACAGACCCGCCTCAAAAAAAAAAAAAAAAAAAAAAAATCAACAAAGCCAGGGTGTGGTGGCGTATGCACACCTTTAATCCCAGCACTGGGGAGGCAGAGGTAGAAGGATCACTGTGAGTTCAAGATCAGCCTGAGACTACACAGTGAGACTCTACCTTGAAAAACCAAGAAAAAAAAAAGAAAGAAAACAGAAAAGAAGCCAAGCATGGTAGCACACACCTTTAATCGCAGCACCCTGGAGGTAGAGATAGGAGGACCACTGGAAACAGCTTAAGGAGAGGAGATGGGATATGTGTGGTATACATGCAGTCTAGGTGGAGTAAAGGTCTCATAATGGGGAAGTAGGAAACATGAAGGTTTGAGTGACAGACTAAAAGCAATCCTGGAGGTAACTCAGGGTCACTGAAGACTAGAGATGCAACAACAGTGAGATTTTATTTTATTTTTATTTACCTTTTTTTTTTTTTTTTTTTTTTGAGGTAGGGTCTAACTCTAGCTCAGGCTGACCTGGAGTTCACTATGTAGTCTCAGAGTGGCCTTGAACTCACAATGATCCTCCTACCTCTGCCTCCCAAGTGCTGGGAGTAAAGGCATGCGCCACCGCGCCCGACAGCATTATTTTTTCTTTTTTATATTAATAATTTTAATTTTTTTCCTCTTATTTATTTGAAGAAAGAAAGGCAGAGAGAGAGAGAGAGAGAGAGGGAGAGAATGGACATGCTAGGGCCTCTAGCTTCTGCAAACAAACTCCAGATGCATGTGCCACCTTCTGCATCTGGCTAATGTGGGTCCTGGGGAATTGAATCTGGGTCCTTTGGCTTTGCAGGCAGGCACCTTAACTGCTAAGCCATCTCTCTAGCCTGGGGTTTTGCTTATGTCTTTAATCCCAGGACTTGGGAGGCAGAGGTAGGAGTATCACCATGAATTCAAGGCCACTCTGAGACTACGTAGTGAATTCCACGTGAGCCTGAGCTAAAGTGAGACACTACCGTGAAAAAGAAAAAAAAAAGTCTCTTCTAGACAATAAAGGTACAATAGGAAGGAAAGAAAAGGAAGCCCAGGATCCTACCTTCTCCTTTACTTTTGTCTGCAGGAAGTGGGTCAGGCTCTGTATCTGCTCTATCAACAGCCATAACTCTTGAGAATACTGCTGTGTCTTCTCCAGGGTTTGTTCCTGGTGCTTGGCAGCGGTGCTGGCCAGCTCAGCCCTGGAATTAGGAACCGGGAAAACCATCAAAGATGAGGTTACTTTCTCTGAACACCTTTCCCCAAATCCCTCATATTCAAGGAGAGAAACAAAGCTGGGCCTGGTAGTGCACGCCTTTAATCCCAGCAGAGGTAGGAGGATCGCAGTGAGTTTAAGGCCACCCTGAGACTACATAGTGAATTCCAGGTCAGCCTGGGCTAGAGTGAGACCCTACCTTGGAAAAAGAAAGACCGAGAGAAACAAGTGGCTCAACACTGGTTCTCTTGGAGGCTTTGGCTTCTAGGAGTGTGCCTAGAAACAAGGAGCACTTAGGGGGAAACACAGAAAAGTAGAGATCTTACTTGAGGTTTTCGACAGTGTCCTTGAGATTCTCACATTGCAGGCTGCGCTCACGAAGTACGTGGAGTGTGGTGTTCAGCTGACACTTCGATCTGGCCCAGCTCCAGGTGAGCAACCTGACTCTCTTGGTCTGCAAACTGGAAAGATGGGGGAAGGAAGGAGGAAAGGAAAGAAGACAGGGAACCTTACAGGCTGGAACAGAGGCTGTTTGCAGCCTACAGTCTCCAACATCACCCCATTACCATCCGGGAAGAGCCACACTCCCGAGGCTCATCACTCCTTGGCTCCGAGCTGAACTCCTCACCTCCAAGGTCTCCTTCAGGTCCTGCACTTCCTTAGCCAACACAGCCTGCTGATGCTGCAGTTCTGCCAGCCTGTGTTTTAGTGCCATCTCTTCCTTTTGCCACCTGCCCAAGATGTTCATTTAGATTCCATTTCATCCTACATGCTGGGGCTCCACCGCCACAATAACCTCAGAGGAACTCACTGAGCAGCCTGTTCCTCATTGCTCTGGGTAAGTTGGCATAGCAACTCATCCTTCGTGGCCAAATCCTGGGCACAGTGGGCATGTTGGCTCTGCAATTCTTTTAGTTGGCTGTCCGTGCTGGCCAGAATCTGTAGCTGAGTCTGGAGATCTAGAACAAAAGTATCCTAATGACACCACAGAGGTCACTAAGCTAGAAACCCCTCCCCAACACACACACACACACACACACACACACACACACACACTTATTTTGCCACAAAGCAAGTATTCCAGAGCACTTCCTTTCTCTACTGCCATACTCTAAGCAGGCTCAACTGTTTGCACACCTGTACACGCACACACGTATACCTGTTGCTAGGCGGCTATTTTCCAACTTCAGTTGTTCTATTTGGCCTTTACAGTCTTCTAAATGGGCAAAGACTTGTTCCAGCTCCTTGGAAATCTATGAAGGGGGAAAAAAAACACTCAACTTTCTTCCTATACTTTCTTCTTAATCAAGAACCAAGTATAGGGCTGGAGATATGACTTAGTGGTTAAGGCATTTGCCTGCAAAGCCTAAGGACCCAGGTTCAAGCCCCCAGTACCCACATAAGCCAGATACACAAAGTGGGACATGTGTCTGGAGTTCAGTTACAGTGGCTAGAGGCCCTGGCATACCCATTCTTTCTGTAGCTATCTTTCTCTCAAGTAAAATAAATAAACAATAAAAATTAGGGCTGGAGAGATAGCTTAGCAGTTAAGGCACTTGCCTGCAAAGCCAAAGGACCCAGGTTCAATTCCCCAGGTCCTATGTAAGCCAGATGCAAAAGGTGGCACATGCACCTGGAGTTTATTTGCAGCAGCTGGAGGCTCTGGTGCTCCCATTCTCTCACTCTCTCTTGCAAATAAATAAATAAAATTAAATATTTTAAAAATTAAAAAAGGAAAAAAAAAAAAAACCTAGTGTAAACTGAGCATGGTGGTGCAGACCTTTAATCCCAGTACTTGAGAGGTAGAGGTAGGAAGATTACTATGAGTTCACGGTTACATAGTGAATTCCAGGTCAGCCTGGGCTAGTGCAAGACCTTACCTCGAGAAACAAAACAAAACAAAAAGGAAAGAAAAAGAAAAAAGAACCTAGTGCAGCTGCTCTTTCTGGACAAGAGAGGAAAAGGCCTTGCTCCTGAGCATCAACACTGCAGAAGATAAAGCTGATCTTCAGAAAAAAGGTGGCGCATGCCTTTAATCCCAGCACTCCGGAGACTGAGGTTGGAGGATCTCTGTGAGCTCAAGGCCAGACTGAGACTACATAGTGAATTCCAGGTCAGCCTGGGCTAGAGCAAGACCCTACCTTGAAAAACAACAAAAAAACAAATAAATAAAAATAAAAATGCTGAAGAAGGTACAAAGGCAAAGTAGTCTCAAGCCATCTTAGAGCCAAGGGAAGTAGGTTCTCCTCCAGTCCAGAGCGGAAAGGAGACAGTTCCAGCTTAAGAAGCTACAACTGCACACATCAGAAAGCTCTCTGCCAAGGAGAAGGCAGCCAGGCTAAGCAGTCCCCATTCCTGTTTGTACCTGTTGCTTTTCCGCAACTGCAGCATCTCGTTCCCGCAGGGCCTGCTGGCTCTTGGCAGTGAGTTTTTCTGTAAGTTGTCGAGATCGACTCAGCAAAGCTGCCCATGTCCCACACTACCGGGAAAGTAAGCAAGTCAATAGAGTACACTTGAGGCGAGGCAAGATCCTAACAGGGCTGGCTGCAAGGGAATGGTTATTAGGACCTCAAATACTCACGTCTGCTTGCATCGAAGTCCAGTCCTGGTGCAAGGTAGAAGTCAGGCTCACTGTCTGCTGAGCCAGCTCTTCTTGCTCGGTATGGAGCCCTACCTACGAGGGAAGGATTACCTATGGAGGCTGCTAAGGGTGTCAGTATACACCCCAGGAACAAAAATACCCTTAAATTACCAGTCGAGTCTGGGCTTCTTGTAGAAGGCTTCTGAATTCCCTCATGGATGTCGAATCCTGTTCTAGCTGGCTGATGCGCTGGCTGGCGTGTGCACAGAAAACCTCCAGTACAGCCTCCGCCTGTTCAGGGAAGAGGTTGCAAGGATGTGGAGGGCAGTAGAAGGAAATGGCACAAAAAGACACAACTACTGACACCCCAGGAGTTCCTAATTCCCCAGGGCAGGCAGTTTTCAGGCCACGGCATCTAATGTCTCAAGTGCATTCCTGCGGAACCTTGAAGTGGAGAGGCCTTTTGCACCCAGGCCACCTTACCCCATCTTTGCCTTGGAGGGCCATTTCCTCTCTGTGCCTTGCCTCCTCCCTTTCTGTTTTGAGGCTCTGGAGCTTTGTTCTCAGTTTCTTCACTACATCAGAACAGCAGGAAACCAACGTTTCTGCACGCTGGGACTACAAGATGGGAATCAGGTGCTGTTTCTGGTACTTTCTTTTTGACTTTCAGTCTCACCAAAGGCCCCCTACACCCACCTTCATGTTACTTACCTCCTGACTCACAGTCACTCTGTCTTCCTCTAAGTGCAATAGAGACAGGTGAAGCAAGGGCATCAGCTCTTTAGAGACTAGCACCCATGATTGCTGTGGAGAGAGAAAATACCAGATTACATCAAATATAGTCACTAAGAAACAAGGGCACAGTGGGGGAAAGCCACTGAACCCTATTCCATGTTCCCAATAAGAAGTTCTTCACAAAGGTTTGGGAACCTCCATTCACCACAGCTGAATATTACCACTCAAGAGTCTCCATTATTTATTTACTTGAGAGAGAGACACACACCACATACATAGAGAAACAGAGAGAGAGAGAGAGAGAGAGAATGAGTATGGGTGCACCAGGGCCTCCTGCCACTGCAAATAAACTCCAGACACATGTGCCATTTTGGCATCTGGCTTTATATGGGTTCTGAGGAATCAAACCCAGGCCTTTAGGCTTTGCAAGCAAGCACCTTTAAACACAAAGCCATCTCTCCAGCCCTGGATTCTCCAGGTTTGATTTTGACAGAAGACTTCAGCAGTGGTATAAGGTCAATTTTGACTTACTATGGGGCTGGAGAGATGGCTTACCAGTTAAGGCACTTGCCTGCAAAGCCCAAGGACACAGGTTTGATTCCCCAGAGCCCACATAAGCCAGATGCATAAGGTGGTATATGCATCTGGAGTTCGTTTGCAGTGGCTGGGGGCACCTGGTGTACCCATTCTCTCTCTGTCTCTCTCTGTCTCTCTCTGCCTCCTCCTCTCTCTGTCACTCTCAAATAAATAAATAAAAATAAACAAAAATTTTAAAAAGAAAAGACTTACCATGATATTCCTGGCCTGCTGCAGGGCCTGTCTAATCTCCTGGCTCTCCTGAAGATGTTGAGGTTTCTTAGTTACCTAGCCAAAGAAACAGTTGCTCTTTTTTGGGTAAACAACATATACCAACAGCCTCTAATTGCCTAACCTCCTTGCCCACCACAAGTTATTGAGTCTTTCCTACAGAAGGAAAAACGTGGCTCACAACCAGATGAACTAAGTGAGAAATAAAACACAGAGGTAAGCCATGTGTTGTATATGCTGGGCAAGAACTTTACTACTGAGTTACATCCCCAGCCCCAAAAGATCCTTTCTATTTGTTTATTTTTATGAGTGTTGGTGCGCCAGGGCGTCCAGCCACTGCAGAAGAACTTCAGATGGGTGCACCACCCTGTGCAGGACCTTGCACATACACCGCCTTGTGCATCTGGCTTACATGAGATATGGGGAGTTGAGGTCCTTAGGCTTTGCAGGCAAGCACCTTAACTGCTAAGCCATCTCTCCAGCCCTGTTTAGTTTTTTTTTGAGGTAGGGTCTCACTCCAGCCCAGGCTGACTCAGAACTCATAGTGATTCTTCTACCTCAGCCTCTCAAGTGGTGGGATTAAAGGCATGCACCACCACACCCAGTGATTCTCCTGTTTTCCTGTGTAGTCCAAGCTGGCCTTGAACTCATGATCCTCTTGCCTCAGCCTCCCATCATTGGGATTATTATAGATATGTGTTACCATGTCCAGCTTTATTTATTTATTTTTGTTTTTCAAGGCAGGGTCTCACTCTAGCTCAGGCTGATCTGGAATTCACTCTGTAGTCTCAGAGTGGCCTCGAACTCTCAGCAATCCTCATACCTCTGCCTCCCAAGTGTTGGGATTAAAGGTGTGCACTACCACACCCAGCTCATGCCCAGCTTTCAGAGTAGTGATTTTTGCCATTTTTATTTTTTTAAATATTTTATTTATTTATAAGAGAGAATGGGTGTACCAGGGCCTCCAGCCACTGCAAATGAACTTCAGATGCGTGTACTACCTTGTGTATCTGGCTTTACCTGGGTACTGGGGAAATGAACCTGGGTCCTTTGGCTTTGCTAGCAAGCACCTTAACTGCCAAGCCATCTCTCCAGCCCTTTGTCATTAAAATAAGTAAATAATAATAATAAAAATAATAAGTACCTAAGTCAAAATAAGTATTCAAAGTAGTGGATTTTATTATGGCATTTTCATACATATTTTGTTTTTGTTGGTCTGACTCCCCATACCTCTGCCCCATTCCTGCTGGTCCCCTTCTCCACACCAGCCCCCATTTCACTTTCATGTCACATATTCTATGATCCAATCTTTCTCCCTTATCCTTCCTTTCTCCTCTCATGATCCTCTTTCTAATTTAGTGGCCTATATTCACACCTCCCATACATACATACACATATATACAAATTAAAATCTAGGATCTGTGAGAAAACACATTTGTCTGAGTCTAGGTTACTGTATTTAATATAGTTTCTAGTTCCATCCACTTTCTTGAAAATGTGATAACTTTGTTTCTCTTTAAAGGTAAAAAATAAAATAAAATGTATATATGCAACATTTTCTTTACCCATTCATCTGCTGATGGACATCTAGGCTGGTTCAATTTCTTGGCTATATTGCATAGTGCAGCAATAGTTACACATATTTAAGCAAGTATCTCTGTAGTAGAACTCAACAGTTCTTTGGGTATATGCCCAGGAGTGGTAGTGCTGGGTCAGACAGCAGTTCTATTTTTAATTTTGTGAGGAATCTCCACACTCACTTCCACAGTGGCTACAGCAATTTACTCTCCTACTAGCAGTCAGTAAGAGTTCCTTTATCCCCATATTTTGTTTTTGTCTTTTTGTTTTTTCAAGGTAGGGTTTCACACTAGCCTAGGCTGACCTGGAATTCACTATGTAGTCTCAGGCTGGTCTGGAACTTACTCCTACCTCTGCCTCCCGAATGCTGGGATTAAACGTGTGCACCACCACGCCCAACTTTCCCCATAATTAAAAAAATATATTTTTGTTCATTTATTTGCAAAGAAAGAGAGAATGGATACAGCTGGGTCTCTAGCTATTGCAAAAGAACTCCAGATGCATGTGCTAAGTTGTGCATCTGGCTTTATGTGGGAACTGAGAAATTGAACCCAGGCAGGCAGGCTTTGCAAGCAAGTACCATTAACTGCTGACCCACTCCCCAGCCCTTTCCCCATATTCTTACTAACATTTCTTAAAAATATTTTATTTTTATTTATTTGTTGGAGAGAGAGGAGAATGGGCACACCAGGGCCTCCTGCCACTGCACACAGACTACAGTGATGCATGCTCCACTTTGTGAATGTGGCTTTATGTGGGTACTGGGGAATCAAACCTCGTCCCTCAGACTTTGTAAGCAAGTCCCTTTAACTGCTGAGCCATTTTCCCAGTCAAGGAAGTGCTTTAACACTGAGCTATATGCCCAACCCTTAGAATGATGATTCTTTTTTTTTGTTTGTTTTGAGACAGACTCATTTAGCCCAGCCTAGCCATGAACCTACTATGTAGCTGAAGATGACTGTGAACTTTTGACCTTCCTCCTTCGACCTCCTGCACTGTTCTGAGCCCATCAACATTTTGACATAGAGAATGTATTGTGGGCTAAAGGGAAACCCTACCTTAAAAAAAAGTGGGGATCTGGAGGGATGGCTTAGTGGTTAAGGCGCTTGCCTGCAAAGCCAAAGAACCCAGGTTCAATTCCCCAGGACCCATGTAAGCCAGATGCACAAGGTGGTGGCACATGCATCTGGAGTTTGTTTGCAGTGGCTGGAGGCCCTGGTGTAATCATTCTCTCTATCTCTGTGTAATAAGAAATAAAGTAAAAGAAAAGAAAAAAGGTGGGGGCTGGAAAGATGGTTTAAAGGTTAAGGAGCTTGCCCATGAAGCCTACAGACCCAGGTTCAATTCTTCAGTACCCATGTAAGCCAGATGCACAAGGTGGCACACACAACTGGAGCTCATTTGTAGTGGCTAGAGACCATGACATGCCCAATCTCTCTCTGTCTGTCTCTTCCTCTCAAATAGCTAAATAAATAACTTTTTTCCCCCTTTTTTCAAGGTAGGTTCTTACTTTAGCCCAGGCTGACCTAGAATTCACTATATAGTCTCAGGGAAGCCTTGAATTTATAGTGATCCCCCTACCTCTGCCTCCAAGTGCTGGGATTAAAGGTGTGTGCCACCATGCCCAGCTCTTCTTTTAATATGTATTTTTATTTATTTATTTATGAGGGAGGAACAGGCAGATGAGAACGAGAATAGGCACACCAGGGCCTCTGCCACTGCAAACAAACTTCAGATGCATGTGCCACTTTGTGCATCTGACTTTACATGCGTACTGGGGAACTGAACCTGGGTCCTTTGGCTTTGCCGGCGAGCACCTTAATCACTAAGCCATCTCTCCAACCCAACAAATAACATTTTTAGTTTAAAAAAAAAGTAGGGGACTGGAGGGATGGCTTAGTGGCTAAGATGCTTCCCTGCAAAACCAAAGGACCTTCCTGATGAACCGGATACCAGCACAAGGGGGAAGGAGATCAGCACAGAGAAAAATCAACTCCTACCAAATCAGAGAGCCAGAGCCTCAGAGGCCCCCAACACCTCATCACTGAAGCAGACCCAACATGGCTCAGGGAAATTTTGTGGAAGAGGGGGCGGAAAGAATGTCAGAGCCACATGTTGGGTCATGATATGCAAAGACATTTAGCTTACCCATAACTGTGGGCTAACTCCACAATGCATGACCTGTATACCTCAACAAGGAGGGGCCAAGGGGAGGGGGTAGGTCACAGATGAGCCTAATAATGGTACCAAACTGACTGTAAAAAAAAATAAATAAAAATAAAAATGAAAAAAATGAAAAAAAAAAAAAAAAACCCAAAGGACCCAGGTTTGATCTCCAGGATCAACATAAGCCAGATAAGAAATACTGGGCTGAAGAGATGGCTTAGAGGTTAAGGTGCCTGCCTGCAAAGCCAAAGGACCCAGGTTCAATTCCCAGGATCCATGAAAGCCACATGTACAAGGTGGCGCACGCATCTGAGTTCGTTTGCAGTAGCTGGAGGGACTGACATGCCCATTCCATCTCTCTCTCTCTCTCAATCTCTCCAATAAATAAATTCTTAAAATTTTAAAAAGAAATAGTTAAAAAAAAAAAAGCCAGGCACGATGGTACACACCTTTAATCTCAGCACTCAGGAGGCAGAGGTAGGAGAATTGCCTTGGGTTTAAGGCCACCCTGAGACTACAGAGTGAATTCCAGGTCAGCCTGGAATAGTGAGACCCTACCTCGCAAAAACAAAATAAAATAAAAAAAAATAAAAAAAAGCAGTGTTACCACATCTAGTGCTGGAGAAACAAACTCAGGTCTTCACATTCGTGTGTCAAGCACTTTACTCACTGGGCTATCTTCCCAGCATGCATTTTCTTATTTTTTAAAAAAATATATATTTTATTTATATATATGTATTTTACTTTTATTAATTTATTTATTTGAGGACAGAAAGAGAGGAAGAGGCAGATAGAGAGAGAATGGGTCTCCAGCCACCACAAACAAACTCTAGATGCATGTGCCACTTTGTGCATCTGGCTGGGTGGGTACTGGGGAATTGAACCTGAGTCCTTAAGCTTGGCTGTCAAGCACCTTCACTGCTAAGCCATCTCTCCAGTGTATTTTCTTATTTTTTAACTGTCCATTAGTTATCTTATGACAGATAAAAGTCTTAGTATGTATGGAGTTGGACCTGGTAGCATAGGCCTGTAATCCTAACACCAAGGAGTCTGAGGCTAAATGATCATGAGTTCAAGAGGCCATCCCAGGTTACATAGCAAGAGTATCTCCCTCACCCCCCCCCCCAAAAAAAAAACACATCTTATTATATCTCCCAGAAGAGACAAATATGACCTCTAAGATAGTAGAGTCCTAGGAAGACTGAGTTCTAAGACAAAAGTGGGAGTCCGCACGCCTTTAGTCCTAGCACTTGGGAGGCAGAGGGAGGAGGATCGCCATGAGTTCAAGGCCACCCTGAGACTACAGAATGAATTCCAGGTCCGCGTGAGCTACAGTGAGACCCTACCTCAAAAAAAAAAAAAAAAAAGTGGGAGTCTTCATTACTGCAGAAAGGAAGCCATTGTCTACAAGACCACTTCCGGAACAGCAGTGCTGAGCTGCAGTCACAGCATCCTCAGGTCTCTTAGAGTTCACAGCTCCCCTCCCCAGCAAAGCAATCGTTATCTAGGGCACCGTGCGGCAAGGCACGCAGTAGCCCATGAGTCCTGGAAGGCAGACTTTCAGCTCAGAGCTGAGCACTCGGGCAGGTGATGAGATTAATGTGAAGAGGCAGCCAGGCAGCAAGGACACGCGTGGTGACGGAGAATGGCTGAAGAATGCCATTTCCCCACCCTGGTTCTGCTTCAGTGGCCTTCAGAGAAAACTGGCAGCTTCTGAGGAAGAGCTAGAAGAAGGCAGATTTGGGGACAGAGAACAAGGTCAAGGACAAGAGAAAGGGAAACAAAGATACATGAGGGAAATTGACTAGCTAGAAGAATGAGGGGTCCATGGTCTCCAGTTTCATGCCCTACACCCACCATACAACATACAGATACACATATGTAAATGAAAATCAAGGATCTGTATATGAGAGAAAACATACAGTACATCTTTGCAAGTCTGATTTATTTCTTTTAACATATTTTTTAGTTCCATTAAGATCTCCTTCAAAAAAGAAAGACAGACAGACTGGCCAGGCATGGTGGCACACGCCTTTAATACCAGTACTCGGAAGGCAGAGGTAGGAAGATCACTGTGAGTTCAAGGCCACCCTGAGACTACACAGTCAATTCCAGGTTAGCTAGAGCTAGACCCTACCTCGAAAAAACAGAAAGGAGAAAAAAAAAAAAGATCTCCTCAAATAAATAATGAGAATTAAGTAGGAACAGGAGACCCAGTTCTAGAAACTTCTTGGAAGCTTCAAAAATCTTTGTGAGCATTCATCAAGGTTTAAAGAGCTGCTGAGGTAGCTCAGAGGTTAAAGGTACTTGCTTGCAAAGCCTACCAACCAGGATCAATTCCCCAACCACTATAAAAAGCTAGACACAAAAAGTGGGTTTCTGCTTACAGTGGCTAACAGTGGCTTACACTGACACACCCAGCGCATGCACATGCATGCACACACACACACACACACACACACACACACAGATGGCAGTGACTACTGGGGAGACTCAAAACTTATCAAGGGCTGGGGAGATGGCTTAGCTGTTAAAAGCACTTGCTTGCAAAGCCTGTCAGCCAAGTTTCAATTCCCCAATATCCATGTAACACCAGAGACACAAATTGTTTGCAGCAGTAGGAGGCTCTGGCATGCCCATACTCTCGCTCTTTCTTTCTTTCTTTCTTTCTCTCTCTCTCTCTCTCGTGCATACTCAAATAAGTAAATAAAAATATTTTTTTTAAAAAAAGGGCTGGATGCTGGGCTGGGCATGGTGGCACATGCCTTTAATCCCAGGACTCGGGAGGCCACCCTGAGACTACATAGTGAATTCCAGGTAAGCCTGGACTACAGTGAAACCCTACCTCGAAAAACCAAAAAAAAAAAAAAAAAAAAAAAGGCTGGATGTGCTGGTATAGCCTTCAATCCCATAACTCAGGAGAAAAGAGATAAGGGATCACTGTGAGCTCAAGGCCAGCCTGAAACTAGATAGTGAATTGCAAGTCAGCCTGAGCTACAACAAGGCCCTACCTCATTAAAAAAAAAAAGGGGGGGTGGGGGGGGAGGCTGGAGAATTAGTTAGGGTGCTTGCTTGCAAAGCCTAACGACCCAGGTTCAATTTCCCAGTACCCACATAAAGACAGATGCACAGTGGTGCATGCATCTGGAGCTTGTTTGCAGTAGCTGGACGCCCTGGTGCACTCATTCTCTCTCTCTTTGCATACAAATAAATAAATAAAAACATTTTTTTAAAAAGAAAAAACTTGCTGGGCATGGTGGTGCATGCCTTTAATCCCAGCACTTGGGAGGTAGAGGGAGGAGGATCACTGTGAGTTCAAGGCCAGCCTGGGTCTACAGAGTGAGTTTCAGGTTAGCCTGGGCCAGAGTGAGACCCTACCTAGAAAAACCCAGTAGATTTTTTTTTTTTCATCAAATTACTGAGAAGAAATGACAGTGGAGTGTGTTCAGAACACCAGATGCTGTAATGCTATCATCTATAATCCCAGCGTGCCTAAGGTAAGAATTGCCCAGAATAGTGCACAGGCCAGCTAGCTTGGAAAACACGGCTGTGAACAAGAAAATACCCTGCTCCCGAACAAGGTGGGAAGGCAAGAACCACCTGACCTCCACTGCAAGATGTCTCCATCACACCCTAGAAGGCTCAGGGTCGACACTGCAGAAGAGGTGGTGACAAGTATGTAAGAGCCAAAGTCAGGAGGCCCCGATGTGTCCATTCTCTCTCTCTGCAAAGAAGCCTTCCCAGAATCCACATATGAAGCTGGATGTAGCCACACTGACCTGTAACCCTAGTCCACAGGGGCAGAGACCACCAGGGCTCAGTGACCTAAAAAATAACAGCTTCAGGTTGAAGGAGAGACCTTAGCTCAAGAAAGTATGCAGATGAGCAATATTTTTATTTACTTATTTGAGTATGCACACATGAGAGAGAGAAAGAGAAAGAAAGAAAGAAGAAGAAAGAAAGAAAGAAAGAAAGAAAGAAAGAAAGAAAGAAAGAAAGAAAGAATGAATGAATGAATATGGGCATGCCAACTTATCAAACTGCCCAGTAAGCACTTCTCTTATGTTCATACCCTTACATTAATGCTACTCTCACTTTTGGTAGAGAATCTTCTCTTTTCAGATGGCAGTGACCTTGGGATGACTCAGAAGGCATCATCGTGCTGGAAAGAAAGGAGTGCTCAGTACTGCAATATCTCTACCACACCTTCCAAGGCTCACGGTCTATTGCGGAATAGGTGGTGGAAAGAATGTAAGAGCCAAAGGAAAGGTAGGACTCCTTACAACGTACTCCCCTCAGACACAAAATGGCCTGGATATCCATGACCTCACAGTGCCTGACACTACCTACACAAGACCATCATAAGAGGAGGAAAAGATCATAACATCAAAATAAAAGAGAGACTGATTGAGAGGGGGAGGGGATATGATGGAGAGTGGAGTTTCAAAGGGAAAAGTGGGGGGAGGGAGGGTATTACCATGGATATTTTTTATAATCATGGACATTTTTAATAAAAATTTGAAAAAAAAAAAAAGAGCATCCAAAGTTTTCTGGTCCCTGTGGGTGTGTGCGCGCGCACACACACACACAGCGCACCTGCAGGTTGTATATACATCTGCGCACACACATAATACACCACATCACACATTTACACACACCAAGAATATATTTGGGGGGCCAGGGGATGGCTCAGTGGACAAAGTACACACACAAGAGTAAACATCTAAGTTCAGATTTTCAGTGCCTACATAAAAGCCAGATGATATTGTAACACCAGATGCTGTAATGCTATCACCTATAATCCCTGTGTGCCTAAAGTAAGAACTGCCCCATATAAGCTCACAGGCCAGCTAGCTTGGTGAACACAGCTGTGAACAACAAAATACCCTGCTTCCGAACAAGGTGGACGGCAAGAACCAATACCTGAAGTTGTCCTTTGACCTCCACACACATATGATGGTACACGCACACACATTAATATATTTGGGGCTGGAAAAACAGTTCAGTGGTTAGGTGCTTGCCTGCAAAGCTGAAGGACCTGGGTTCGATTCCCCAGTACCCACACCAAGCCAGATACACAAAGTGGGGCATGCATCTGGAGTTCATATGCAGTGGCTAGAGGCCCCGGCTTGCCCATTCTCTCTCCCCCCTCACATAAATAAATAAAATATATATATTTTTAAAAGAATATAGTTTGTCTCATACTACTAACTCATTAGTTCACCAAAGAAACTGATTCCTTTAAAACTTTCTTTTTTTTTTTTTTTTTTTTTTTTTTTTTGGTTTTTCGAGGTAGGGTCTCACTCCAGCTCAGGCTGACTTGGAATTCACTATATAGTCTCAGGGTGGCCTTGAACTCGTGGTGCTCCTCCTACCTCTGCCTACCGAGTGCTGGGATTAAAGGCGTGCGCCACCACGCCTGGCTCCTTTAAACCTTTCTGACCTTGGGTTGGGCACACGATAAACAAAGCTGCTCAGCTGCACTCCCTTAGAAAGTCTTGATGTACTCCAGGGGCACAGTAAAGACTCACAGCTATAAGCATTGTTCCAGAGCTCCAGCTTTTTGTTTTGAGACAGGCTAGCCTCAAATTTGAGATCCTCTTGCCTCAGTTTCCTGAATGCTGGGATTATAGGCAATGCACTACTATGCCTGGCTCAGCTCCTCAGCTTTCACACATGTTCTAAGAATAAGCCTGTGATGAAGGAGTCCTCTTTTCCCTCTGGCAGCTTGTCAACTTAAACCCTGAGGCAGGAGGACCACCGGGACCCTCCAAGCTTTGCGAAGAAGCTTCTTACCCCAAGGAGAGAGCTGTCGGTCTGTGTACTGCTGTCTTTGGCTTCCGCATGAGGGACAGTCAGTTGGCTCTTCCACGACTGTAGCTGGAGGAACAGAACTTCTAGTATGACAAGGGAGCTCAGCAGGTTATCTTCCAAATCATGTCGAGACAAGGCAGTCAAATCTGGAGGACGACGGCTGCAGCCAGCAGGAAGAGAAAAAGAGAAGATGAGAATAGGGAAGGGAAGAGACTGAAGTGGCAGGTTGAGAGCACAGCCACAGAGGGACACTTACCCCCACAGGAGGTGCTCTGTCTCTAAAGGACTATCCTTAGCACCCTCTGTCTGAAGCTTGTTTGTACTCTCTTCCTGTGGGGCTGGAGGAGTGAACCACGTTCCCACAGAGCAAGTAGAGAGAGGTGTGTTGCCAATGGCAGCGTCCTGAAGCACAGAAGGGAGGGATAAGCTTTGGCGGAGATTTTCCAGCATGGCTGAGGTATTCACACCTTTTTCTAACCAAGCCAACGGTGACATCCAAGTTTCTGAATCAGTGGCAAGAATCCTACTGGTATCTTCTAATGTTGGGCCTTGATCTGCCTGGGATTCCATTTCTGCTGGATTTGATGTCGGACATATGGGTAGAACATCTTCCAGATTTGAGATGAGTGCTTGGTCTCCCAATTCAGCCTCCTCAGAGAGTGTAGGAAAGTTCATTTCTGCTGCCTGTGTCATTCTGTGCTCTACAGCTTCCTCCCCAGGATCTACAAGATTAACAGGGAAATCTACTGACAAGGCAGTTGAAGGGGAAAGCCAGAGTATGGAAGACTGTAAGTCATTATTATCAGAAGGTACCAAGTCCTCAGGTATAGTTTCGGTCCTACTGTCCTTCGGGCTTTCTTTGGAGCAGTGTAATTGTTGCTCACAACAGAGTTTTGGTGAATACGCCAAGAGAAAAGATGGAGACTCCAGAAATGTAAGTTTCTCAGGCATAGCAGCAACTTCTAAAAAGCTGTCATCAATACAGGGTGCCACCTCATTTCTCACCGGCTCGCCTGTCCTCCAAGGCTCATTTGGAGAGCTGCCCTCTTTCTGAGCTACAGTATCTGAGAGGGCCTCAAGCATCCCACCTTGCTGCTGCGCTACTGGGAGAGGCGTAAGGACCGTGGTCTTCACTACATAGTCACCCGCTGGGTCTGCTGCATAGCTCTCTGGGCCTGCTGCTTTCTCAGGTGTTCTGAGATTAAGACTGGTTTGAGGGGCTGGATCTAGGAGCTGCTCAGCTGATTCATGCTGACAAGTTCCTAGGCTCCTTGAAGGGTGGATGAGTTGTTCTGAAGGGAAGCTTGTCTTCTTGACATTGAAAGAACTCACTGGAGATGAGTTGTTCCTGCCCTCCTGCCAAAGGAAATAAAAGTAGCCAGGTCAGTTCCCAACATACAATTATGGGTGCAAGATACTATCCAAGCTCAGAAACAAGGCTCTCCACTAGACCATCAATGCCACATCCCAAGGAGGAGTTCTGATTACTTCTGTTTAGGTAAGAACATGCCTAGCCCTTGCTGCTTACCACCCGGAACTACCAGTACAGAAAGAAAAGCTAGGAAGCCACTCTGGATCTTCTAAGTGAGCAGGCTGAGAACGTAGTGGCATAGGGAGAATTTAGTTTGAACAGGGCTTTGTCATTTGTATTTCGCATTCCAACCCATTTCTTGGGGAAACAGTAGGAAACTTGGCAAAATACCAGAGAAATTCAAAAACATCATAGAGACATTCTATAAGAACATATACTCCACTAAATTTGAAAATCTGAAAGAAATGGATGATTTCCTTGATTTATATGACCTACCTAAATGAAATCAAAGTGAAAATGACCACTTAAATAGACCTAAACAAGTATGGAGATCCAAGCAGTTATCAAAAATCTTCCAACTAAAAAAAGTCCAGGCCCAGATGGATTCACTGCCGAATTTTACCAGGTCTTCATGGAAGGACTAACACCAATGCTTCTTAAATTTTTCCATAAAATAGAAAAAGAAGGAATCCTACCAAACTCCTTCTACAAAGCCAGCATCACCCTGCTACCAAAACCAGGCAAAGATAGAACAAAAAAAGAAAATTACAGACCAATCTCTCTCATGAGCATAGATGCAAAAATTCTCAACAAAATATTAGCAAACAGAATACAAGAATATATCATAAAGATCAGTCATCCCAACCAAATAGGCTTTATCCCAGAGATGCAAGAATGGTTCAATATATGCAAATCAATAAATGTAATACATTATATAAATGGACTGAACGACAAAAATCACATGATCATCTCATCAGATGCAGAAAAAGCATTTGACAAAATCCAACATCCCTTCATGATAAAAGACCTACAGAGACTGGGAATAGAAGGAACATATCTCAACATAATAAAGGCTATGACAAACCTACAGCCAACATAATACTAAATGGAGAAAAACTTGAAGCTTTTCTACTCCTAGGCATATATCCTAAGGACTCATCTCACTACCTTAGAGATAACTGTTCAACCATGTTTATTGCCACTCTATTCACAATAGCTAGGAAATGGAACCAGCCTAGATGTTCCTCAATTGATGAATGGATAATGAAGACGTGGCACATTTACACAATGGAGCTCTACTCAGTGGTAAAGAAAAATGAAGTTATGAAATTTTCAGGAAAATGAATGGGTCTGGAAAGGATTATTCTTAGTGAGATAATCCAGGCCCAGAAAGTCAAACATCACATGTTCTCTCTTATATGTGGATCATAGCTACAAATGATTGGACTTCTATGTGAGTAGGAAGAAAATTCAGTAGCAGAGGCCAGTAAGTTAGAAAGGAGATATAAAGGGAATAGAAAGGGTGGGGGAGACTTAATAGGATGGTATTGTATATATGTAAATAGAAGAACAGATTAATGGGGGTGAAAAGGCCTAAGTGAGGTCAGGGGAAGAGACTGGGTAAAGGAAAGGTGGAGGGGAGGCTAATCAAAATCTAAGAGGATATAAGTAAGTCATATGGAAACCTACCTTTTGGACAATGGAACACTCAGAAGCTGTAGATTGTTACTAGAAATTTTTCAGTGCCAGAGATGGGATACTTTCCAGTGAGTTGTTGGCCAGGGAGGTCCCTGATACCCCCAAAACATTACAGGCCATTGTCGAGGCCCTTGGTTTCCCACCAGGAATAGATTGTAAGATCCTATTGCTGAAGACTCCACATACTTGGGCTGCAAGGCCACTGAGAAATCCTGCTGGAACTGAGCTGATAACTTCCTCCATGTAGACCAGCTGACAGAAAGCTGTAAAAAGCTATGCTGCATGCAGTTCAATTGGAGAGAGAGAAATCACCAGTGGAGATACTCAACAGTGGACACTGCAAGCCTTAAATTTGGCCACACAGGCCAAATGAGCCAATAGGTGCAATAGTGGCATGCCTGTTATGGGGAAACCAACCACTCTCTAACTGGACTGGAGGTCCACTCCATGGGACAGAATACATCCCTGATACTGAAAACCTACAACAGGGGTAGTCATGAGCCCTAGGTGTGTAATGTCTGCAGCTGTCTGGCTAAATGTATATACTATGCTCACCAAACTGCCCAGTAAGCACTTCTCTTAATGTTCATACTCATATATTAATGCTACTCTCACTTTTGGTTAGAGAAGCTTCTCTTTTCAGATGGCAGTGACCTTGGGATGACTCAGAAGGCACCATGGTGCTGAGAAGAAGTGACAGAGGAGTGCTCAGCACTAAAATACCTCTATCATACCTTCCAAGGCTCAGAGTCCATTGCGGAAGAGGTAGCAAGAGCCAAAGGAAGGGTAGGACTCCTTATAATGTGTTCCTCCAGACACAAAATGGCCTGGATATCCATGACCTCACAGTGCCTGACACTACCTACACAAGACCACCATAATAGGAAGAAAAGATCATGATATCAAAATAAAAGAGAGACTGATTGAGAGGGGGAGGGGATATGATAGAGAGTGGAGTTTTAAAGAGGAAAGTGGGAGCAGGGAGGGAATTGCCATGGGATATTGTTTACAATTATGGAAGTTGTCAATAAAAATTAAAAAAAAAAGACAAACAATTTTCCCAGGCAGTTAAACAAGTCTTTGGTGCTCAGTGGTTAAGGTGTTCACCTGCAAAGCCTAATGACCAGGCTAGAGGCCCTGGCACACCCATCCTCTCTGTCTCTCTTCTATTTCTCTCTATTTGCAAATAAATAAATAATATTTTTTTAAGTATTTGAAGAACTAAAGTGGTCAGTCTCCTTACTTGATAAGTTTTCATACAAATTAAAAAGCAGTTTGAGCAGGGTGTGGTGGTACACGCCTTTAATCTCAGCACTTGGGAGGCAGAGGTGGGAGGACTGCTGTGAATTTGAGGCCTCAGCTAATGTGAAACTCTACCTTGAAAAAAAACAAGAAGTTTGGGCTTCTCTGTGCTCGCGCTTGTCCGGAGAAAGCAGGCGCAGCACAGACATGCAGAATGACGCCGGCAAGTTTGTGGGCCTGTACGTGCCATGGAAATGCTCCGTGAGCAACCACATCATTTGGGAAGCAGAAGTAGGAGGATCACCATGAGTTCGAGGCCACCCTGAGGCCACATAGTGAATTCCAGGTCAGCTTGGGCTAGAGTGAGACCCTATCTAGGTTTGTGGGGAGGTAGGAACCTATACCATCTGTGGAGTCATTAGCAGTTTGGGTGAATCAGATGATTCTATTCTGCCATCAGCAAAGGCTGATGGCACCGTCTCAAAGTACTTCTGACCTGAGAAAATTGTGGATGGGGACATTCATGGAATATTTGTCATAAACAAACAGTGAGAAGCAAAAATGAAAGAAAGAAAGAAGAAAGGAAAGGAAAAGGAAAAGGAAAAGGAAAAAGAAAGAAGTTTGGGAGCTGGAGAGATGCCTTAGTGGTTAAGGCACTTGCCTGCAAAGCCAAAGTACCCAGGTTCAAATCTCCAGTACACATGTACGCTAGAAGCACAAGGTGGCTCATGAGCCTGGAGTTCATATGTAGTGGCTGTAGGCCCTGGTGAGCCCTTTTCCTAGCTGCCTCTTTCATTAAGTAAAAGGAAAAAAAAGCAGTTTGGGCCTGGTGTGGTGACTCTCACATTGGGGAAGCAGGGGTAGGAGGATCACTGCGAGTTCAAGGCCAGCCTGAGACATAGTGAATTCCAGGTCAGCCTGGGCTAGAGTGAGACCCTACCTCAAAAAAAAAAAAAAAAAAACAAACAAGGGCTGGAGGGATGGCTTACCGGTTAAGGCGTTTGCCTGCAAAGCCAAAGGACCCAGGTTCAATTCCCCAAGACCCACATTAGCCAGATGCAGAAGGGGGTGCATGCGTCTGGAGTTAGTTTACAGTCGCTGGAGGCCCTAGCATGCCCATTCTCTCTCTCCCCCTTCTTTCTCTATCAAATAAATAAGTAAATAAATAGCCAGACGTGGTGGCACATGCCTGTAATCCCAGCACTCTGGGAGGCAGAGGTAGGAGGATCGCGGGGAGTTCGAGGCCACCCTGAGACTACATAGTTAATTCCAGGTCAGCCTGAGCCAGAGTAAGACCCTACCTCGAAAAAACAATAAATAAATAAATAAATAAATAAACCTACTTCTTAGAAACTTAAAAAAAAAAAAAAAAAGTTTAAAGGTGATCCAAGCCTCCTGCCTTTCTGTGGTTTAAATGATCCAGGAGAATTTTGACTGCTTCATGGATGGATGGATATTGCCTCACTCTGGTATGAAACAGATCTGTCCATAAATGAGTCTCAATTAGAGGAAGACCACTAATAGGGTAATGTATTTCTCTTAGTTTGGTAAAGGTCGGACGGGGGAGGGGAGGAGATAATAAAAACGAACAGCTAAATAGAGCTTCGGGTTCTCAGTGGATTTGTTTTAACCACCTTAGGGCACCTCTCTGTTGGCCTGAATAGCTGTTAAATGGATGTCACAGGAGTAGAAGGCTTCATTATTATTGTTAATTACGTTCCAGCCCTGGCCCTCTGTTCCTCGGAGCTCTCGACCTGGGCAAACAGCCCAGTCAAGAAGCTGTCCAGGCAAATAAATCTCACCTGCAGCCCCAACTTGGACAGGGATGGGGTGAGCGAGGAGCATGCAGGGGGTCCTTTTCCTGAGTTGGTGAGGGCGCCGGCCTGCAGGGTAAGTTCTCGGAGAGGAGTCCTCAACGTCGCTTTTCCCTGGGAAAGCAAGCAAGGAAGCAAGCGTGAGGAAGCCTGAGCTCCACCAGCTGCCCGCCCTTCCCTGAGCCCAGGAGGTCTCGGTTGTAGAAGAGCAGGTTCCCGCTCAAGGGCGAACAAAGTTTCTGAAGACCCGGGGTTCCCGGGCCCTTGGTCCCCAGGCTCCGCTTCCTCTCCGGAAGCGTCCTGCCGCTCACCGGCTGGGGCGAAGGCGTCAGGCCGAGGTTCAGGGTTTTCACCCTCCACATCTTCTACGCGGAACAAAGGGAGTTCGATCACTTCGCTGACCAGGTCTGGCGCGCCATGTTCACCCGCCGTCTTTATTTGAACTGGCCCCGCGCCTCCGGATTGGCTGCTTGCAAGCTGTACGTCCGGCGCATGTGGGCGGAGCCTGAGATGACCACGCCCTCCATCGGCTAACCTTACTGATAGCCCTGGGATCTCCAGACCTAAACCCTCACCGGATGTCGGCGGAAAGACGAGGCTGACTTCTGCCCCAGCAGACATCGCAGGCATCCGGGATGTCAAGCTGACCTGAAATTCACTATATAGGCTCAGGCTGGCCTCAAACTCAAGGCGATCCTACCTCTGCCTCCCAAATGCTGGGATTAAAGGCGTGCGCCACCACGCCAGGCATCAACGACCCTCTTCCCATCTTGTTCGATGTCTCCAGTAGGTCTCTCAGGTTTCCTCCTTAGCTATCTGAGTGAAGCAGCATTTTACGTAGACTTGGTGGTCTGTGATGGTGAGATAGTTCCCAAGCTGGTTTTGCTGATAAAGCCCCTTCAGAACTTCTGCCCCTTCTTAGGGCTGACCCTTAGACCCTGGCAACACCACTACTGGAATGACAGCTGACATGTACTGCACTGTGACTCACTTAATCCTCGAAAGAACCTATGAAGTACTACCAGTATCCCCATTTTATAGATAATCAAGCAATATAATTTGTCCAATATCCTACAGAGCCAAACTTCCAATCCACACTACCAATTATTGTATTCTTTTGAATCCCTTCTGTACATCTGTCCACTAAAAGTAGAACTGATTTTTTTTTTACACCAAAACTAGTTTGGTTTATTGGGGTTACTTACATAGCAGGATGAAGGGGTGCTTACAGGGGCACTAGATGACTCAGACACAACTACACCCTCTCCGTAACTAGACTCAAAGACAGCTTCATCTCCATAAAGCTTACCTCAACATAGGTGATGACTCACAGAAGTTGCATCTCCGGAGCACAGTACACCACTCGCAGAAAGCTCCACGGGCAGTCTCTCAGAATTATTATTATTATTATTATTATTATTATTATTTTGGTTTTTTGAGATAGGGTTAAAGGTGTGCGCCACCACCCCCAGCTTCCGAACTGATTTTTTATAACAGCTGAGGTTTTTTTTTTAAAAAAAATATTTATTTAGTTATTTGAGAGAGAGGGGTTGGGTGTGCCAGGGCCTCCAGCCACTGCAAACGAACCCCAGATGCATGCACCACCTTGTGTATCTGGGTTACATGGGTCCTGGAGAATTGAATCAGGGTCCTTTGGCTTTGCAGGCAAACACCTTAATCGCTAAGCCATCTCTCCAGCCCACAGCTGAGGTTTTTGAGACAGTCTCAGTATGTAGACCAGGCTGGCCTCAACTATTTACTGACTGTCATGCCTCTGCAGCCCATTTGCTTTGAGACAAGTCTTACTATGTTGCTCAAGCTGGTCTTGGACGCCCCATCATCCTGCTTCAATCTCCCAATTTGCTGGTACTACAGGTGCACACTGTGGTACCAGAAATCACATTAATAACTGTGCTTCTTTCAATACAGAAACTTCACAGGATGGCTTTTTGTTTGAAACATAGTCTCATCAGCCTGGAATTACCAATAATTCTGCCTCACCCTCTTATGTGCTAGAAGTCTTCATGAATTTGGAAGCAAACCAAGGAGGAACTATATGATGTTTCCAACATCAGGTCCCCGGGATTATGTATGGACTCCTCTAGAACTGTATTGCTCAATACCTACTATTGGCCACATATAAATTTGAGCATATTTATTTTTTATTTTATTTTGGTTTTTCAAGGTAGCTCCCCCCATCCCCGAGTAAGGGTCTCACTCTAGGCCAGGCTGACTTCGAATTCTCAGTGATCCTCCTACCTCTCTGCCTCCCAAGTGCTGGAATTAAAGGTGAGTGCCACCACACCCGGCAATTTATTTTGAGAACGAGAAGCTGACCTGGAACTCACTTTGTAGACCAGACTGGCCTCAAACTCCCTCCTAGCTCCTCCTCTCAAGTGCTGGGATTAAAGGCCTGTGTCACCACGACCTGCAACTCTGAGCACTTTAAATGAGACTAGCCCAAATTGGGAAGCGCTACAGGTATAAAACAGCCAGGCATGGTGGCACAGGCCTTTAATCCCTAGCAATATTTTAGATATATTGGGTTAAATATATTAAAATTTCACTTTCAACTGTTTCCCCCCCCCTAAGGTAGAGTATCACTGTAGTGCAGGCTGACCTGGAATTCACAATATAGTCTTAGGGTGGCCTTGAACTCACAGCAATCCTACCTCTGCCTCCTGAGTGCTAGGACTAAAGGCATGCACCACACGCCCGGCTCACTTTCAACTTCTTAAAAGTTGCTTACTGGCAAATTTCAGATTATTTATGTAGCCTGTGTATATTTATATGAAATATGTGACAGGGAAGAGGAAATGGGGAACACCAGGTCCTGCCTTGCAAGCAAACTACAGACACATGCCCACTTTGTGCATCTGGCTTTACACAGGATATCAAACTCAGGCCTGCAGGCTTGGCAAGCGCCTTTAACCAGAGCCACGTCTCCAATCCAACTATATAGAATTTTTTTTTTTTTTGCTTTCCGAGGTAGGGTCTTACTCTAGCTCAGGCTGACCTGGAATTCACTATGCAGTCTCAGGGTGGCCTCAGACTCACAATGATCCTCCTACCTCTGCCTCCTAAGTGCTGGGATTAAGTGTGCACCACCACACCCAGCCCATATAGATTTTTTTAGACTCACTATGTAGACCAGTTGACCATATACTTCTGTCCCTCCCTCCTGAGTGCTTACATTTCTACTGAATGCTACTCTTATACCAGGCAGCAGGCATTAGACTAGCTGCTTGAATAAAAACAGGAAGTGGGGGTGCTGACGATGGATGCCAGGGTCTTGAACAAGTTGAGCTTGTATTCTACCAATGCACTACTCTCCCACTTAACAGATTTGTTTTCTGAGACAGGGTTCTCCCGCTTCAACCAAGGCTGACCTCAATTTGGGCAACCCACTTGATTCAGACTCTTGGGTCCTGAGAATACAGGCGAGAGTAGGATTCTCCCCCTCTCCTCCCTAAGGTAGCCTGTACCCCAGGCTGACCTGGAACTCACTGTAGTCCCAGGGTGGCCTCAAACTCATGGACATCCTCCTACCTTGGACTCCTGAGTGCTGGGATTAAGGTATGCCCCACCCCTCCCAGTTTAGGCTAAAATTCTTAATGAACTGAGCATCATGCTCTTCAACATGATCTTGAGCCTAGAATTGCCCAAAGTTCAACAAGGGGAGGTCAGAGTATTTGTGGTTGATCAAAAAGACCCGCAGAGCTGGGTGTGGGGGCGCACGCCTTTAATCCCAGCACTCAGGAGGCAGAGGTAGGAGGATCACTGTGAGTTCAAGGCCACCCTGAGACTACGTAAGTGAATTCCAGGTCAGCCTGAGCCAGAGTGTGACCCTACCTCGAAGAAAGAAAAAAAAAAACTCGGCAAATGAGTGGGAAGTGACAGAAAAACACAGGCGAGAAATGGTCAGTAGTAAAAGCTTGTGTAATAGAATATGTGCAACTTGAGATGTTCACTCATTAGAGGTGGTATGTCAGATGCCAGGTGTGTGCCTGAAGGAATATGGCACTTCCAGTAGCAAATACAGCTAGGGAGGGGTAGATAAGGAGGAAAATACCCACAGGTAACAAAGTTAGTGTCTATATATATTGCTTTGTATATTCACATGTAGGCCCACGACATGCCAGCATTACTGATGTGGTCAGAGGATGACTTCCAGGGTTGGTCCTCTTCGTCTTCCACAGTTTGGGCAGTCTCTCACCACTTACTGTTGTCCAATGGCTCTCAGGTTCTCATCTCCTCCTCCCTTCTTGCTGTAGGCTTGCTGAGATTAGATACTAGGGCAACCATGTGCAACTTGTGAGTTTAGGAAATTTGGAACCCATGTACTTTTGCAAGTGTTTCATTTACTCACTGAGCCATTTCCCTAGCATAATTTCACATTCTTGTGGGTTTTTGTTTTTCAAGGGAGGGTCCAATCTAGCCCAGGCTGGCCTCAAACTAATGGCGATCCTACCTTGGCCTCCCAAATGCTGGCATTAAAGGCACACACCACCATGGCCAGTTTCTTTTTCTTGTTAAGTAGTCTAGGCTGGCCTCACATTCACAATCTTCTTGCTTCAGCCTCCAGAA
The DNA here is from genome assembly GCA_036346955.1 of Dipus sagitta. Lineage (NCBI taxonomy): Eukaryota > Metazoa > Chordata > Mammalia > Rodentia > Dipodidae > Dipus > Dipus sagitta. Next base: position 54,867,256 of record CM070778.1, read on the forward strand.
GGGATTAAGGGACTACAGACCTGCACCACCACAGCTCTTCCCTCTTCTTTTTCCATCTGCTCTACTCATCTTCCCCAGGCTTTCCATTGTCCCCCAACTCCAACACAACACAGTCATTAAGACCTCTACAAAACTGTGGTTTCTTCTTTTAAAAAATCTTTTTGAGAGGGAGAGGAGCATGGGTGCACCAGAAACACTTGCTGCTCCAGATGCATGTGCCACTCTGCATCTGGCTTTACATGAGGACTGGAGAATTGGATCTGGGTCAGCAGGCTTTTGTAAGCAAGCACCTTTAGCCACTGGGCCATCTCCCAACCCTTTTTATATTTTTTTTTTCAAAAACTTTATTTGGGAGAGAGGCAGAGAGAATGGGCACATCAAGGCCTCCAGCCACTGCAAATGAACTCCAGATGCATGTGCCACCTTGTGCATCTGGCTTATGCAGGTAATGAGGAATCAAACCTGGGTCCTTAGGCTCCCCAGGCAAGCACTTTAACGACTAAGCCATCTCTCCAGCCCTGTTCAAATATTTTTCTTGAAGAAGAGGGACAGAGGGAGTGAATAGGGGCAAGCCAAAGCCTCTAGCCACTACACATGAACTACAGATGCATGTGCCACTTGATGTGCATATAGTTTTATGTGGATACCAGGGAATCAAAACAAGGTCATGAGGCTTTATAGGTAAGTGCCTTAACCACTAAGATTATCTCTCCAACCCTATCTATTTTTATTTTCAAGGAGACAGAGAAAGAAAAGGTACACCAGGGCCTGTTGCTGCTAAAAACTCCAAACACATGGGCCACTTTGTGCATCTGTCTTTACAGAATAAAACTCAAACCATCAGGCTTTGCAGGCAAGCACCTTAACCACAAAGCCACCTCTCCAGCCCTATTCTGTATTTTATTTATTGGGAAGCAGAGGCTATGTGAGAGCAAATAAGTAAATAGGCATGCCATGCCAAGGCCTCTTGCCACTGCAAACTCCACACACATGTGCTACTTTATGAATCTGGCTTTATGTGAATACTGGGGAACTAAACCCAGGCCATTAGACTTTGCAAGTAACAACCTTTAACTGCTGAGCTATCTCTTCAGCCCTGATCTCGCGCACTCTCTCTCTCCCTCTTTTTTTTTTTTTTTTTTTGTTTTGTTTTTCAAGGTAGGGTCTCACTCTAGCTCAGGCTGACCTGGAATTCACTATGTAGTCCCAGGGTGGCCTCGAACCCATGATGATCCTCCTACCTCTGCCTCCCAACTGCTGGGGTTTTTTTGTTTGTTTGTTTGTTTTGGTTTTTTTGTTTGTTTGTTTGTTGTTGTTTTTTAGTGTGGAGCTGGAGAGATGGCTACTAAGGAGCTTGCCTGTGAAGCCTAAGGACCCAGGTTAGATTCCCTAGTACCTACATAAACCAGATGCACAAGGTGGCATGTGCTTCTGGAGTTCATTTGCAATGACTAGATGTACTGCCTCTTCTTTGCTCACCCTCTCTCAAATCAATAAAATATTTTTTAAAATTGTTAGTGTGTACATGGGGAGAAATGCTAGTCTCTTGCCACTGCAAATGAATACCAGATGCATTCACCACTTTTTTTGTTTTGTTTTGTTTTGTTTTTCAAGGTAGAGTTTTACTCTCTCTCAGGCTGACCTGGAATTCACTATGTAGTCTCAGGGTGGCCTCCAACTCACGGTGATCCTCCTACCTCTGCCTGGGATTAAAGGTGTGCACCACCAAACCCAGCAAGCACTCGTCACTTTCTGCAGCCAGCTTTGGGTGGGTAGCTAGGGAACCAAATGAGTGGGCCAGCTAGTTTCACAAGCAATCACCTTGAACTCCTGAGTTACCTCCCTGGCTTCAAATTACGATTTCTTATACTTCTCTCTCTCCTCTCACTCGCTCCTTTCCCCTTACCTTCTCCCTTTAGGTGGCCTCAAACTCACAGTGGTCCTCCTACCTCAGCCTCCCAAGTGCTTGGATTAAAGTCTTGTACCACCATGACCAGCAAGCTTTATTTTTAAAAAGTATTTTTGTTGCTGGGTGTGGTGGCACATGCCTTTAATCTTACTACTTGGGAGGCAGTGGTATAAGGATCATTTTGAGTTTGAGGCCAGCCTGAGACTACATGGTGGATTCCAGGTCAGCCTGGGCTACAGTGAAACCCTACCTCAAACAACAACAACAAAAATCAGGGCAGGGGAGATGGCTTAGTGATTAAGGCACTTGCCTGAAAAGCCAAAGGACCCAGGTTCGATTCCCCAGGACCCATGTAAACCAGATGCACGTAAGCCAAATGCACAAAGTGGTGAATGCTTCTGGAGGTCGTTTGCAGTGGCTGGAAGCCCTGGTGCACCCATTCTCTGTCTGTCTCGCTCCCTCTATCTCAAAAATAAATAAAATATTTTTAAAAAAATCAGCCAGGTGTGGTACACACACCTTTAATCCCAGCACTTGGGAGGCAGAGGTAGGGGGATTGCAGTGAGTTCAAGGACACTCAAAACCTGAGACTACATAGTGAATGCCAGGTCAGCAGCTTGGGCTAAAGCGAGACCTTATCTGAACACCCCCAAATCAAAATCAAAATCAAAATCAAAGCATAGGGAGCCAAGCATGATGGCGCACAGCCTTTCATCCTAGCACTCAGTAGGCAGAGGTAGGAGGATCGCCACGAGTTCGAGGCCACCCTGAGACTACATAGTGAATTCCAGGTCAGCCTGAGCTTGAGTGAAACCCCTCACGAACCCTCCCCCCCAAAAAAGGCAAAAAAGCATAGGAAAACAATTGAAAATATCATTTCAGATCATATACCAATATTTCTTTTAAGTAAATTTCATACAAATAAGCAAAAGATTACTATTTATATGTCATTAAATCTGAATAGAGAATATAAAGTGGTGAGGAGAAGGCAGGACTTTTTCAAATTGGTACTTTCTCCCAATAACTAATCAGATCACATCCTACTTTCCTTCAAATATCAGTCATAACTGAAAAATAATATAGCCTAGGTAGAAGCACATTTTACCCTCAAATAGAAGAAAAATGGAGTTTAAGCTTTTGAGAAGTTTAAGAAAATGAAAACTTCATAAGGCTAGGAATGCACATAAATTCAAAGTCCAGATGATTTTCCTTACAAAAGGAAGTTTCTTTTATTAAAAGTTACTTTTGCAGGGCGTGGTGGTGCACGCCTTTAATCCCAGCACTTGGGAGGCAGAGGTAGGAAGATTGCCATGAGTTTGAGGCCACCCTGAGACTATATAGTGAATTCCAGGCCAGCCTGCACCAGAGTGAGACCCTACCTCGAAAACCCCCAAAAAAAAAAAAAAAAAAAAAAAAGTTACTTTTACTTATTTGTGAGAGAGACAGAGAGAGATAAAGTATGGGCATGCCAGGGTCTCTTGCCACTGTAGACAAACTCCAGACGAATGTACCATTTTATGCATCTGGCTTTATGTGGATATTGGGTAACTAAACCTGGACCACCAGGCATTGCAATCGAGTGTCCTTTAACCACTAAGCCATCTCGCCAGTGCAAGAAAAGGTTTTTGAGATAAGTCTCCAACTTTAATTGTTTTTATTTATTTTTATTTATTTATTTGCGAGAAAGAGAAAGGAGAACGAGCATGACACTGCAAGCGTGCTCCAGACACATGCACCACACATGCATGTGGCTTACATGGGTACTGCAGAAGCAAACCTAGGTCCTTGGGCTTTGTAGGCAAGTTCCTTAACCACTAAGCCATCTCTCCAACTTTAAATTTTAAAGTTAGTGACACATGGCCCTCAACCATTTCATTTGCCCATCAAAAATGGAATCTTAGCCGGGTGTGGTGGCACACGCCTTTAATCCCAGCACTCGGGAGGCAGAGGTAGGAGGATCACCTTGAGTTTGAGGCCACCCTCAGATTACACAGTGAATTCCAGGTCAGCCTGGGCTAGCGCGAGACCCTACCTAAAAAAAAAAAAAAAAAAGGAATCTTGCCGGGCATGGTGGCACACGCCTTTAATCCCAGCACTTGGGAGGCAGAGGTAGGAGGATCGCCCTGAATTCAAGGCCACCCTGAGACTACAACATAGTGAATTTCAGGTCAGCATGAGCCAGAGTGAGACTCTACCTTGGAAAACAAACAAACAAACAAAAAAAGGAATCCTAGCCAGGCCTGATGGCAAAGGACTATAACCCCAGCTACTTAGAAAGCTGAGGCAGGAGGATCACAAATTCAAAGTCTGCCTGGCCTACAGAATTAACTCAAAGCTAGCCTGAGCAACGTAGAGCTAGCCTCAAAAACAAAAACCCTGAACCTTGGTTCATGATGATCAGTTTAATAGTCCATCTATCTCCTGAGGAGGTTTTGTTTTGGAAAAGATGTGGGTAGCTATCCCAGTTACTCCTAGAGAAGATATTTCATTCATCTCTGTTTAAGTTTATATTTTCTTCCTCACATATAGGCTATTAGGTTCACTTTTCAGTTTCCAGAAATTATATTAAAGAATAGCCTTAAGGTATCATATTAAATTTTTGTTGACTATTTACTCAAATGGTGAAATGCTAGTTTTTGAGGTCTTTGAAAAGCATTCATATTGCTTTTTATTTTGGTAGGGGGAATGTAGGGTCTCACTCTAGCCTAGGATAGCCTGAAACTCACTCTGTAGTGCAAGGCTGCCCTCAAACTCACAATGATCTTCCTACTTCTGCCTCCTGAGTGCTGAGATTAAAGGCATATGCCACCATGCCAAGTTCATATTGCTTCTGACTAGCTTATTAAACATATGAAATAACACCTTGGGAGCCCATAAAGGGTTTTTAATGCCTAGGAAAGAAACAGGGCAGAGAAACAAGAAGTATAAATCTTTGGTTGACAGCCTGTGGGTAAGAATACAGAGATGGGGCAGGGGAGAGGAGACAAAAGAGGATAACATGATGGGAATGCAGCCAATTTCCAATATGTTCATATATTAAAGTTGCCAGTAATAATGATATTACAAAGGCCAGGCATGGTAGCGCATGACTTTAATCCCAGCACTTGGGAGGCAGAGGCAGGATTGCTATGAGTCTGAGGCCACCCTAAAACTACATAGTGAATTCCAGGTCAGCCTGAGCTAGAGACAGATCCTACCTCAAAAAAATTAATAAAAAGAAAATAAAGTAAAATAATAGAAGGAGAGAAATTGATTGTACAGTAGAAGTAAAGAAAAAGGTCACAACCTTGATCAGAGATGAACTGAGAGGTGGGGTACATGATGGAGAAGAACTAGGGCTAGTTGTGGCTGTCAGGAACAAAATGTTAAAGATTTAACTCTGATCCAGCACCTGGAAGGATGGAGTATTAAGCAGCAACCAAGAGAAAACAGGATCATCAGGTGTTCATACTGAGTTGACAATGGAGGACATCCTCAGGTTTCCAGCTGGGCTCCAGTCTACAGGAGAGGGGGTGAAGCAGAGATAGAGTGGACCAGGAAGGACTCCAGATCACAGTCAAAGTCCTTGAAGGGCATGGGCTCCAATGGGCTGGGCTGTGTTTCTTGTGTCTCTATGATGAAGTCCACGGGCTGCTTCTGTAGGAGCTCTGGATCAAAGGCCACACCACGAAAGAAAGGGTGGACCTGGAAGTGATGCAGATAACGCAGACGGTGCAAGGGGTTCTGGCATAAGAGCTGAAGGCACAAAGAATATGAAGGGTGAGAGCCTGGGATAGGCAGAAGCTAATAAACAAAGAAGATGACAGGGGAATAAAGGACTTCATGGAGAAATGGGGAGTGGGCAGGCAAAGAAGCTATAATATTTATAGAAGGAGCCAGGCGTGGTGGCACACGCCTTTAATCCCAGCACTCAGGAGGCAGAGGTAGGAGTATCACTGTAAGTTTGAGGCCACCCTGAGACTACAGAGTGAATTCCAGGTCAGCCTGTGCTAAAGTGAGACCCTACCTAGGGGGAAAGAAAAAAAAAATTTTCAGATGGTAAGAGTGCAGCACTAGCTCACTCTCAGACATAACCTGACTTTTCTTTGTTTGTTTTTTTTCGAGGTAGGGCCTCACTCTAGACCAGGATGACGTGGAATTCACTATGTAGTCTTTGGGTAGCCTCTTACCTCTGCCTCCCAAGTGCTAGGATTAAAGGTGTGCACCACCATGCCCGGCCCTTGGAATGAAATTTAAAGAGGTTTAGAGTGCCTCAAAAAAAAAAAAAAAAAAAAAAAAAAAACACTTCCTCCCCTTGCAAACATTACTCAGAGAAGCAGGGAAATACTTCACTGATAAGGGAAAGATAGAGTGAACTGTTTGGTAGTCAGAAAGAAAGTGTTCAGCCCTTACCTCATGGAGCAGGAGAGAGAGCTCTTGGTTAACAGAAGCTGGGACCTTAGATTCACAGTGGGTCACACGTGCCAACATGGTCACATGATCTCTTTCTGCTGCCACTGGGAACTGAGTTAAAGAGGTAGGGATGGGAATAAGGTAGATGGGAAAAAGACTTCTAAGGCCCATTTCCCATCACAGCTCTCTTCTCTGCTCAACACCACTACCATTCTCTCACCTTCCCAGTTGCCAGGGAGAAAAGTAATACTCCCAGGGACCACCAATCAGCACTGTGGTTGTAAGGCCCACCACTCAGGACCTCTGGGGCTATGGATTTGAAAGGTACTTGTCATTGACATCCTTCGCTAACCTCCCACCATCTTTAGCCTCTCTCACCCATGTACTGAAGAGTGCCACAGATAGTATAGGCTCGGGCTCCCTGGGGCAGATGACGGGACAGACCGAAGTCTGTCAATTTCAGATGGCCTACAAAGAAGAGAGGGGGTGGAACCTTATCAGTCATGATTTCTTCCCCAGCAGAAGTATCTCTCATTCTGGAGCTAGAAGACTTACCTCGCTCATCCAGAAGGATGTTCTCCATCTGCAAGAGCATGAGTAAGAAGGTATAACATTCTTCGACTGTTTTTCTTTTCTTTCTTTTTTAGACAGTCTCACTGTGTAGGCCAGGCTGGCTTTAAACTTGTGGTAATCCTCTAGTGGCTGTCCCAAGCGCTGGGGTTACAGGTAAGTACCCCCTTATCGACTCTTTGCTTCATTCACTGTGGTACCCACTTGCTGGAGATGGCCCTTTCTCAGCATTCAAATGTATACTTAGCGGATCTTACCCAAATCCTTAGCACCCAGAGAACCAAACATCAACTGTTGTCAGCTCCCCACCCACCTTCTTGGACCTGAAGCAGCTTCTTACTGAGATTCCTCCTTAGACTAAAGGAAAAACACTTAACTCTACCTTCACATCTCGATGGATGATGCCCAAGTCATGGAGATAGCCTGTGGACAACAGCAAACACTTAATGTACTGAAGGTCTCCCGGTGACTCCTCGTTCCCGGGCAGTACCTATCCCATTTCTCGTCTCTGACTTCCAGAATTACTATTTTCTCCTTCCCACCAACTTAATTCTTCCCTTTCCCTTACCACTTTTCCACTTACATAGCACAAGGACCAGCTCAGCTGCAAATAGGCGGACAGAGGCCTCTGGAAAGCAACCAACAGCAGCCCACAGGGAGTAGAGATCTGTACAACAGTAGCTACACACTACAAAGCAGAAGCCAAGGCAATGTTTAGGGTCTACAATGCTTGGGCTCAAAGCATTACAGACCATCTGCCCAAACTGATGCCACCTGCTGTTCCCTCTTGTTTTTGGATGAAGAAGTTCTATGAGAGGGGAACAGAGCAAGACGGAATAATCCCAGAGGAACAGACAATCTCGGGTGAAGAGAATGGCGGGTGGACTACTAGGGGTGAAGAAAAAGGGCAGTCACTCACTAATGAAGAGGTGCCGTTTCCCCTGCCAGCTGTCCCCCAAGCTGTGTATAAAAGGATGGTTGATCTGTCGCTAGGGACAAAGGACAAGAAGTTAGGAAATAATAGCTTTGACATAGTGAAGACATCAGGTTTTACCTAGTTGTGCAGAAATGGAGCTGCTGTTTCAGCTCTCAGCTCAAAGGAACTCAATACTTGGGACTGCCTGCCTGAGACTCCTGAAACCAGCACATCAGTAAGGAACGCACTGGAAGGACTTGAGTGTGTTGACAGCTAACTACTACTTTTCTCAGGATATACTCTGGTGTTACACAGAAATGGAAACAAATGGGGAGGTAAAACCAGGAAAAGCAGTATAGCTAGGGAAAGAAAAGTGCTTTCTCCGAAACCTGTGACTTTGTTCTCCCCACCATGCTTTCCAGAACTCTGCATACCTGAATGCTAACCTCCTCTTTGCACTGCCTCAGGGTGTCCCTCTGTAGGACTTTCACCTTGGGTACCACCTGCAAAGGCAGAGGAAGGATAACTCTCAGAGAATAGTGCTGTGGAATTTATTTCTTCTAATCTCTCTGGGACAGATTGGAAATAGGAACTGGATTACCTAGACCCCTACCTTCAGTGCAAACACAGCTTTCTGGGCACAATCTAGCACTTTCAGGACAGTTCCAAAAGAGCCTTTAGCCACAAGGCCTAAAATCTATACAAAGAAATGGAGGTCAACTGAGACTGGTTGCTTCAACATTTCTTCCACAGACAGACCCCTCCCAGGGATTTCAATGACCTACCTTCAGCTGCTGCTGCCTTCTTACAGGCCTCACGGGAAACTCTGGTAGAAAGAGGCTGATGAACTGAGGCACTGGCCACTCAGATAGAGGCTTCTCGAGTAGCAGTGGGGCTGGCTGTAGGGGCTCCTGATGACCCTGTAGTTCCCATAGTTCTTCCAGACCTGACCTGATGGTCCCCACACCAGACCAGAGGCTCTTCCAGCCTCGGGCCAAAGGGCCCTGGATGTTGCCACACTGCTGAGAAGGGAGCCATTCTAAACTTCTTCCCAAAGCATTGCAGGTTCTACCTACCTTAAGTTAATAGGTGCACTTTCTCATGTCTCAAACTCTAGGGTCAGATTTTTCTTTTTCTTTCTTTTTTTTATTTTGTTTTTCAAGGTACGGTCTCTCACTCTAGCCCAGGCTGACCTGGAATTCACTATGTAGTCTCAGGGTGGCCTCAAACTCAGTGATCCTCCTCTGTCTGTCTCCTGAGTGCTGGGATTAAAGACATACACCACCACACCCAGCTAGGGGTAGATTTTTAAGAACCAGGAAAAGGGCTGGAGAGATGGATTAGCAGTTAAGTGCTTGCCTGTGAAGCCTAAGGACCCCAGTTCGAGGTTCAATTCCCCAGGACCCACGCAAGCCAGATGCACAAGGGGGCACATGCATCTGGAGTTCCTTTGCAGTGGCTGGAGGCCCTGGTGCACCCATTCTATTTATCTGCCTCTTTCTCTGTTACTCTCAAGTAAATAAATAAAAAGAACCAGGAAAAATTCGTAAGCTGGCTTTGTAATAAAGCCTGAATTTCCTGGACATAATTCAAAGCCTCTAGGACAGTTAATAGTTGGGATGTTTTTTCCATTACAAATCAGAAATTCACAATCTGAGCCTCAGAAAAGGTCTACAGTGCTTTCACATAAAGCATCCTTTGCCCCACCCCCAAAAACTGGGCATCAGAGACTCACTCCTAATTACATACTTCCTGGCTTCAGGATCTTACCTTGGTCCACACCTTCAATTCCCCTCCTTAGACTACTAGAAACCCACACCATACCTTTCTAGGAGTAGGCACCTGGAAGTGTTGCCTCTGTCGACAGCTCACTGCTCCCATCCCCAGCATCTGCCTCCTCTCTTGCTAAATCTGCTATCCCAGTTACATAAGCAATTCCTCCCTCTGATACTGCATTATCCATGAGCCCCACCTCTTCCACTGTGCACACACACACATCAGCTTTGGGCCAGAGCCATAGCAAAGCTAAGAAGTATCTGTAATACAGCTTCAAGACAGAGGAGGAAAGAAACCACCCTTATTACAGTGGCAGCTGGAAAATGTGTTGGATTGGTGGGGAGAGAAGAACACAGACAGACTGAACACTTGCACAACACAACTAAACAACAACAAAAAAAACCAACATCAAATTTAAAATATTTTTTTTTCTCTTTAAATCATTTTTTTTTTTTTTTCCGTTCTCCAGCGTATACTCAAGGGGAAAGAGCAGAGGACCTATAGCCAGCCCTGGCTCCCATTACCATCCTCCAAAGAGAGCAAACACATTCCCCCGGAACACTAATACCTCTTTTATACAAGGCAGTACAGTGAGGCACACAAGATCAGACCCCTCCCCTCAACTTCCTGGCACAGAGGAAGAGCAGTTACACTTAGAAATATATATATATGTATCTATATATATATGTCTTTATAAAAATTCATCACACTTGATCATTACTATCCCCTCATCCTTTCAGCTGACCCCAAGGAAATAAGATCCTAGGCTTTGGCCCAAACTCTGGGTCTTCTGGTTCGCCTTCCTCTCTGGCCCCGGGCCGGATCAGCCTGAGATGGAACTCAGCATTACTGTCCACCATGCTCTGCAGAGAATAGGACAGCTGCCAAAGAACACTGTCTCAGTTCCCTATGAGCTCCAACCCCTCACAAAAGGGAAGCTCCTCCCACCCTCAAGTCCTGGAGCCTGAGCCAGAGTCAGATCCTGTACTGCAGTCACTCGGATTGACAAGTCACTTGCGCCTGCCAAAGATGGACTTCTTGCCAGGATTCTTGTCACCCACACTTAAACCGATGAGGAGCCGAGCTTTCTCCTCCTCTTCCTGCTGTTGCATATTCAGGTCTGGTTTAGTTTCTAGCTTTCCCCGGACCTCAGACCCCGTTGCAGGTTTCAGCCTTAGCTTTTCTTTGATTACCTGGTGAGTGAAGGAGTAGAAGGAAAGGTAAATATTAATAGGACAGGAAGAGTAAGTCACAGTGAACCAAGTCAACAATATTTATTAAACTTCATGCAAAGCACAACTGGACAATTCACATTATAAATAAAATGGTCACTGCTTTTAAGAAGCTTACAGTCTAATTAGAAACATTCTAAATCTGATGTGGTAGGAGCCCTTTGTTTCCTCATGTTAACGGTGGTATATATGAAGCAGTAAATATTTAATCATGTGGGGCAGAACACAAGACATAAGTCACTTCATTCATCTGCCTCTTCCTTCAGCTATCTCTCTCAATGTATTTTAGAAAAAGGGCTCCTGAGCAGGGGATCTCCTTGCCAGCGCCTGTTAATGAAGTAGCCATAAACCCTGGTGGGATACCTGGGCAACCAGAGCTTTTCGGCTGTCTCTTTTGACAGCCATGGCAAAGTCTAGCCATGTCCATGTGTTGTTGTGGTATTCCAGACAGGGTAGCACCAAGTTAAGGTCACCCCAGTCCACACTGTTCTTCTCACCCTAGAAGAGGAAAAGGAAAGAAGGGGGGGAGGAAATACATCAGCTATCATTTTCAGTCTAAGCCCATACTTAAGCCCTACCACAGCAACCTAGAAATACAGATTCAGATTTCCCTTACCTGGTAACAGTGCTGACTCCTGCCAGAGCAGAAGGAACAGCAGATTTGTCAGCCATGGGCCTGCTTCACAAGAAGCTTGGCTATCTGCCTATCTGCAACTGATCATTTGATCCTCTTCCCACCCTGCTCTAGAAAGCGCTAGGTGGGGGAAGGGACACACCTTGTAGCTGACACACAATGGAACCTGTGGAATCTTTATGTAGATGAAGGAGTTGTTCATGGCAGCTCGCTCTTTCATCTTGTCAATATCATCCACAGGGTGCTAGGAAAAGCAGGAAAGGAATATGAGCCTCTAAACTATCAAACACACCCTCTCTCCTTTCACATCTGCAGAAGACTTAAAAATAGGAAAAAACCCCAGCCATGTCCAACAGAAAGCCTTAAGATATTCCCCCTTACTTTTGTTTCAAGCACACTTAGGTATGTTTTAATTTTGGCTTTTATTTTTATTTATTTCAGAGAGAGAGAGAGAGAGAGAGAGAAAGAAAGGAAGGGAGAGGGAGGGAGGGAAGGAGAGGAGCATGACAGGGCCTTCAGCCAATGCAAATGAACTCCAGATGCATGTGCTACCTTGTGCATTTGGCTTACATGGGTCCTAGGGTATCAAACCTTGGTCCACAGGCTTTGCAGGCAAATGCTTTAAATGCTGAGCCATCTCTGCAGCACCCCTCCCCTTTTTGTTTTGAGGTAGGGTCTCACTCTAGCCCAGGCTGACCTGGAATTCACTATGGAGTCAGGGTGGCCTCGAACTCATGGCAATCCTCCTACCTCTGCATCCCAAGTGGTGGGATTAAAGGCATGTGCCACCATGCCCGGATTTCCTTTTTTGTTTTTAACACAGGTTCTCTCATGTATTCCAGGCTGGCCTCAAACCTCTGCTCCTCCTGCCTCTACACCAGTGCTGAAATTATAGACATGTGCCACCACACCAGGTTTATGCAGTACTGAGAATCTGGGATTGAACTCTGGACTTCCTGCATGCCAGGCAAGCTTTCTACCAACTGCGCCACATCCTGAGAATCTTATTTCCTATTTTGAGACAGGATCTCATTATGTAGCCCAGGCTAGTGCTGAACTCATGATCTTCCTGCCCCAGGCTCCCAAGTGCTGAGTTAATGGAGTACACCACCACATTCAGCTTCTGCCATTTTTCCACTTTCAGGGACACGTGCTGTACCTCAGGTGATTTACGAAATGACCTTCTGACGCCAGAACTGCGGGTCAAGCCCTGTGCCACTCCCTTTCCTGGGCCCAGTGGTACAGCATCATCTGTGGCTATCAGCTGCCGAGGCTTCACCACTGGTATTCCTGTAACAGGTACAAGCAGACCAACAGTGAGCCTTCTTCTAAAGCTGCCACTCCATTCTTCCAACATTCCCCCATCAAAATTCTTACCAGTAGTCACCAGTTTGGACTTATCCTCTTCATCACCAACTTCATCATCTTCCACATTTCGTCCAGGAAAGAAAAAGCCCATCATTCTGTGGAAGAACTGGTGTGTCAACTGGATGGTGAGAGGCACAACATTCACCTAACAGGGAAGAAGGGTGAAGAAGAAATTATAGCTCAGACACTATCCATCAATTAACTGCACTAACTGGCATAACACACATCTAGCTTTGAAATGCTTTTGATCCTGGGCTCCTACCAGACTGTTTACTTACCTCAAAGTGTTCTTTAACAGAAATACCCCCAACAGGGGGCCGGACTTTGCTGAAAAGACGGAGGGCTAGTTGTCGCCCAGATTGGCAGGAACTCTGGGGCCGTAGGACTACCTGCAGCAGAGTCAACAACAGATCCACAACATGAGCTCCCTAAAAACCAATCTACAAATCAACCTGTAAACCTTTGGCAGAAGGAGAACTGAAGAAATGGTCTTGCTAAGCTGGGCAAGCTTTTACCATTCAAGCTCCTTTTATTCTTGTTTATATGAAAGGGCCTTTGTAATGTGCTTTGCTAAGAAGCCTATGAGTGGATTAGGAATGGGTTAAATAAGACTTGCCTTATAGATAGGTAGGAGTAGCTCAGTGTACAGTGCTTGCCTATCATGTGCAAAGCCCTGTGTCCCATCCCCAGCACCACAAAAAAAAAAAAAAAAAGTAAAAAACTTGAGACTTGCCTTATAGACAGTATTGGGGAGAAGGTTGTTCATAGTGAACCAGCCTAACTCCAGAAGATGTTCTGCTGTGTCATCAGACTTATTCACCTAGAAAGACATATTTTTCCTTATTTATTATAATAAACCTTTCTCAGGCACTTGCTAGAGAAATACTACATATCCTAATCTAACCCTTAAGAGCTATCTTTTTTCAACTGGACTCAAACCTGCTATGTACCTGAGGCTGCCACATCCTCAGTGCTGGGATTACAGGTATGCACCACCATGCTCAGCCAATCTTTCAATTTCACATACAAATGACATACTTTTTTTTTTTTTGAGGAGGGGGGGGTCCAAGGTAGGGTCTCACTCTAGCTCAGGCTGACCTGGAATTCACTATGTAGTCTCGAGGTGGCCTAGAACTCATGGCAATCCTCCTACCTCTGCCTCCCAAGTACTGGGATTAAAGGCATGTGCCACCACGCCCGGCCCCATACTCTTTAATTCACTATTTGTCTTGAGCACCACTGGCCCCTAAATGCCAGGACTATTTCCTAGCTACTGTGATACTAAAAAATGTTCTCAGGCTGTAGAGATGGCTTAGCAGTTAAGGCACTTGCCTACAAAACCTAAGGACCCAGGTTTGATTTGCTAGTAACCATGTAAACCCAGATGCACAGGTGGTGCATGTGTCTGGAGTTCATCTGCAGGGGCTAGAGATACCCTGACTAAACCCAACCTCTCTCTGCCTCTTTCTCTCTCTCAAATAAATAAATAAGTAATAAACAAAATGTTATCATTAATTTCCAAACATCCCATGTTAGAGAAAGTAATGAGTATGTGTCCTCATTCCCCTACCAATGGGCAAGTGCAAGAATGCTACAAGTTACCTACCCAGCTGGACTAGGAAGATTATTTTGCTCTGGGCCTTAGTTCTAAGGGTAATTGTGCTTTTTTGTTTTGTTTTGTTTTTGAAGCAGGGTGTCACTCTAGCCCAGGCTGACTCGGAACTGCCCCAGGCTGGCCTTGAACTCACATCCATCTTCCTACCTCAGCCTCTGGAGTACTGGGACTAAAGGCATGCACTACCATGCTGGGCTTGTAAGGATAATCTTAAACAAGATTTTTTTGTTTTTGTTTTTGTTTTTTCGAGGTAGGGTCTCATTCTAGCTCAGGCTGACCTGGAATTCACTATGTAGTCTCAGGGTGGCCTTGAACTCATGACGATCCTCCTACCTCTGCCTCCAAGTGCTGGGATTAAAGACGTGTGGCACCATGCCCAGCTGAAAGAAACATTTTATTAAAGTCATCTACATCTCTCATTATTACAAAAAGATGTGTTTAAGGGAGTTCATGTTTCCAATCATGACCATTATTAACAACAGTGTATAACCAGATATGTGGTGCTTGCCTTTAATCCCAGCACTTGGGAGGCAGACTGCTATGACTTCAAAGCCAACCTGAAGCTACAGAGTGAGTTCCAAGTCAGCCTAGGCTATAGTGAGAGCTCGCCTCAAAAAACAAAAAAAGTTAATAATTAGCTTTTGTAAAAAAACAAGTTTTATTTGTATTTTATTTATTTATTAGAGACAGAGAGAGAATGGACATGCCAGGGCCTCCAGCCACTGCAAACAAACTCCAGATGCATGGGCCACCTTGTGCATCTGGTTTACATGAAACCTGAAGAATCAAACCTGGTCCTTAGGCTTTGCAAGCAAATGCCTTAACCACTTAGCCATCTCTCCAGCCCAATAGTTAGCTTTTTTGTTTATGAATTAAACTCCTGACATAGGTCAATGCCTCAACACAGCTGCTTTTGTGTGACTGTACATCCCAGATACCTTGCTGTAGAGGAACCTCTGCAGCTCCAGTTCAGCAATTCCCAGCTGTCCATCTTCCTCTGTCAGACGCCACCGCGCCTGAGCAAAGTAAAACTCAGTGCGGCGCACCACACTGACATCTTCTTGTTGTTTTCGCAGCTCCATCTTGTTGGCTCGCTGTAGTTGGAAATCCTTAAAACACCTTCATATAGACAGAAGAATCAAAGAAGCCCATAAGAGAAACAGCATATAGGATGAAATATTCTAAAACGACATAGGTAGTAAAACCAAAGATGAACCTATTCAGTTAGCTAGTTCCTAATTTTTTTTTTTTTTTTTTTTTTTTTTTTTGAGGTAGGGTCTTGCTCAGGCTGACCTAGAATTCACTAATTCACTATGTAGTCTCAGGGTGGCCTCAAACTCACAGTGATCCTCCTACCTCTGCTCCCAAGTGCTGGGACTAAAGGCGTGCACCACCACACCTGGCTCTAAATTTGTATTTTCAACTGCATTTTTTTTGTCACCCCATGGTGACAAATCTTATCTTGTAGTTCTATAGCCTCCTGATAAAGTAAGTATCTTCCATACTTGGACTGTAGCTCAGCTGGTAGAGCACAAAAGCTGGGCATATTGCCACATGCCTGTAATCCTACTACTTGGGAGGGTATAGGCAGAAGTAACAGGAGTTCAAGGCTCTCCTCAGCTACATAGTGAGTTTCAGCTTAGTCTGTACTACATGAGAACCCCGAAAAAGCAATAGACAACTCAAAAAAAAAAAAAAAAAAAGTTTTTTTTTTTGAGGTAGGGTCTCACTATGGTCCAGGCTCACCTGGAATTCACTATGGAGTCTCAGGGTGGCCTTGAACTCATGGCAATCCTACCTCTGCCTCCCAAGTGCTGGGATTAAAGGCGTGCGCCACCACGCCCAGCTTTTTTGAGGTGGGGTTTCACTCTAGCCCAAGTTAACCTGGAATTCACTATGTAGTCTCAGGGTGGCCTCAAACTCAAGACAATCCTACCTCTGCCTCCCAAGTGCTGGATTAAAGGCATGTGCCACCACACCTGGCTTAAAATAAATTTTTTAAGAAGTACTGTCCTCCCATTAATTCCTTAATTATACCCGTAATTGTGGGTTTTTGTTGTTTTTTGTTTGTTTGTTTGTTTTTTGGTTTTCCGCTGTAGAGTCTCACTCTAGCCCAGGCTGGCGTGGAATTCACTATGTAGTCTCAGGGTGGCCTTGAACTCAGGGTGATCCTCCTAGCTCTGCCTCCTTGAGTGCTGGGATTAAAGGCTTGCACCACCACACCTGGCTGTAACTATGTTCTTTACTGGTCAGTTTCAAGACATTTTCAGTTCTGATGAATGGTATCAAAGCCACAAGTGATCTCTCCCAACTACCCTTTTATTTGTGTGTGTGTATATATATAAATTTATGTTTATATTTATTTATTTAAGAGAGAATGGGCACTAACTTCAGACAGATGTGCCACCTTGTGCATCTGGCTTACGTGGGTCCTGGGGAATTAAACCTGGGTCCTTTGGGTTGGCAGGCAAGCACCTAAACCATTAAGCCATTCCTCCAGCCCCCAACTACCCATTTTTCTTGCAGCATACCCTTTCCCAGAATGTACTCCACTAAGAATCCTAAGATGGGGTTCTCCTATTATTGACTTTTTTGGCCAAGTCCAACAATGCTTATTCAGACAGATGTGCCTGAATCTACTCCTTCAACAGTCCTTGATTATGTACATTGAACACTGAGAACATGGGCAAGGAGAAAGCAGCTGTAAGTGTGGTGGTGGCAAACAACAGGGCAAGACTGCTCAGGCACCTGATGAGGATGTTCAGCTCTTCACTTTCCAGCTGCAGGTTGGCCTTCTCCTGGTTCAGCTGCAGCTGAAGTTTTTGGTTCAGGTCAAGCAAGTTTTCATTCTTGCTGTCATCTTGCAAAGACTAGGGAATACAGAGAGAAGAAATTGAGAGCTCACCCCTGCCCTAGAAGACCTGTACTTGAGACTACCTGGGGCTGCCTACCTTCATGATAGAATACATCTGCTTCTCTAGGTGTCGTATTTGTGCCACGTGCTGCCGCACAGCTTCCTGCAAATGCAAGATGCTGCTGCGCTGCTCCTCAGGATTGCTGGAGATCTCAAGCTGGAACCTGACCCGCTGCTTCTTTTCACTGTGCTCCTAAACGAACAGGAAGGGAAATGTGTATGCTTTGCTTTACTTTGCTTTGCTTTGTTTTGTGTGGTGCTGGGATAAAGATCAAGGCTCACATATGCTAAACAAATGCCTACCATTGGTTATCCCAGCCCCATAAATCACATAGTAAAGTAAAATAAACAAAGGAACAAGAAATGGGGATTGCTTCTGGAAAACTGACCTTTCCTGTCATGGTTAATAATAAGAGTGGGAGAGGTCAATGCCAAAGGTTTGAATTGTGGGTTTCATAAGCCAGGTGAACAGGGTAAAGATGAAGGCAGAAATAGGGTGCAGCTGCTATTTTTAGAGATATTTAGGTGACTGCGTGGAGAACTAGAGAAAAGTCAAGCACACAAGCTCTACAGTCCCAGGGACATTTAGACTTTAGCTATGCAGAATTTTCAATAGCTGAGACTGATTAATAGAGGTTATGCCAAACACAAGACCTTTTTTAGGGTGAAGCATTACTTTTCTTATTAGAGTACAAATTAAACAAGATCAGTGACTGGGGAGATGGCACAGTGGTTAAAGATGCTTACTTACAAAGCCTGATGGCCTGGGGTTTGATTCTCTAGCACCCACAGAAAGCCAGATACAAAGTGGCACATTCATCAGCACAGCCAAGAGACCCTGCCATGTCTGCGCGTGTGTGTGCACACACATACATACATAAACACACACAAAAAAAACACAAGGTCGAGGATTCCCATGAGTCTAACTAGCATTCTACAAGGGCTCATGCTCACCTTTCGCTTGGGCTCTACATGCAGCAGCAAGTTGTTGACAATGTCCAGGATCATAGCATACTGAGCCGGGTTGGTGGAAATTTCTAACTCATGGTGGATGAGAGTGAAGGTATCCACAGCCCCTAAGACAATTGTTAGCAGCTAAATAAGAGGCTCAAGTTTCCCCCCAAATATCTATTGCATCTCCTAATCCACATTTGGAACCACTCCTGTTAGTCAATCCCACAGAAAGACAGTAAGAGATACTCAAGGATACAAACATGTTTGCTTATTTCACAATCACAATATCCATTAGTCTGAGTTCATCCAAGATATAGGTTGTTCTCATACCCGAACTTACAAAATGCAAAGTGAAATGTTAGTACCAGTGCACAGTAGGACTTTTAATAACTACTGTTCCAAAAGAACTAAGATTTTGAAATCAACTACTTTCGTACACCGCGTAGTTCTTTGAAGCTCCCAATACCTTCCTGCTTCTTTAGGAGATCTTCCTTCTCCTGGTTCTCATGAATCTCAGGTGGCTTAATCTGAGCTGCCAGCTCAGGATCAATGTCATGGCTGTAACTAATATAGTACATTCGACAATTACAACGTGAAATGATCCTCTGGACTTGCTGTGCTTGCTGGGCTTCAGCTGGCTGGTTCCAATCTGGGAAGAGATAAAGGTCTGGTGAAAACCTCCTTGTGTAATTCATGTGTAATGTCTAGGGGACTCCATAAGGAATGCTTTCAACCTAGCCTGCTACAAAATGATCCTACTTCAACCTATAGTAATAGATAAGTTGGACTGGGTGTACAGCTCAGAGCAAATGCCTAGCATGTGTGAAGCTCTGGGTTTGATCTCCATTACTTAAAAAGAAGGGGGAGGGGCTGGAAAGACAGCTTAGCAGTTAAGGTGTTTACCTGCGAAGCCTAGGATTCTGGTTCAATTCCCCGGTACCTATGTAAGCCAGATGCACAAATTGGCACATACATCTAAAGTTCGTTTGCTGTGGCTAGAGGCACTGGCTTGCCCATCTTCTTTCTATCTGCCTCTTTCTCTCTCAAATAAATAAATACTTCTAAAAATTTTTAAAATAAGGTAAAAAGGCTGAGCACGGCAATTCTGCAGATAACCCCACACTCAGGAGGTGAAGGTTGTGAGTTTGAGGCCAGCTTGGGCTACACAGTGAATTCCAGGCCACCTTAGTCTACACACAGTAAGATTTTGTCTCAATAAACAAAAGACATACCCAGGTATGGTGGCGCACGCCTTTAATCCCAGCACTCAGGAGGCAGAGGTAGGAGAACTGCCCTGAGTCTGAGGCTACTCTGAGACTACACAATGAATTACAGGTGAGCATGGGTTAGAGTGAGACCCTACGGGGGGGGGGAAGCATATAGAATGCAGAGATTACATAAGAAAATAAGGTCCTTTGGGATAAGTAAATAATGCACATTTACTCCTAATCAAAGCATGGAGAAGAGGAAAAGAAGTGACCTGTGGTTGTGGTAACCATGCCTCCCACTGCCTGTCCACTCTCCATCAGCTCCTGCACAGAATCCAGATTACGCTCCCGGTGTTCCTCAATGTTCTTCACCTGAAAACAGAGATGCAGGTACCTTTAGCTCCTGGAAAACAGTGACTTCTTCTAGCTAACTCTAGCATAAGTCTCCATGTTTCAAGTACATTCAAGCACATAATGATGCTTCAGTCAATGACAGACTGCATAAACAACGGTGGTGCCGTAAGATTTGATCTCCAGCTGTACATAGTAGTGGCTCATGCCTGAATCTCAGCACTCAGGGAGCCAAGTCAAGACAATGACTAAGGAGTTCCAAGGGCAGCCCAAGCTTCAGAGTGAGACCCCATCTCAAAAAACTGAGGTAGTGCTGAAAAGAATGTAAGAGCCACAGCATCGTAGGCATGACCAACACATTTCTCAGAGGGCATCACCATTAAGGGACACACAACTGCATTTATACTACCTAGACTCCAATGCCTTAAATAAAGTTTCTCTCAGAGTAGATGACATATATGGTTCTCCCTCTTGCCCCAAACCATGCATACTTGTCAGGCCCACAAGTGTGAGGGCAGAAAAATCAATGACTAGGATGAAAACCAAATAATAGAACTGGGCATTGTGGCACATGCCTTTAATACCAGCACTTGGTAGACTGAGGAAGGAGGATTGTTTTGAGTTCAAGGCCAGCCTGAGACTAATTCCAGGTCAGCCTGGGCTAGAGCAAGACCCTACCTTGGAAAATAAAAAAAAAAAAGAAAACAACAACAACAAAAAAATGTTGCCAGGTATGGTGGCACACACCTTTAATCACAGCACTCAAGAGGCAGAGGTAGGAGGATCACCATGAGTTCAAAGCCAACTTGAGACTATATATAGTTAATTCCAGGTCAGCCTGAGGTAGAGTGAGACCCTACCTTGAAAACCCAACAACAACAAAAAAGTTGTATGGGTTGAGAATACAGCTTAATGATATAGTGCTTATCTAGCACACACAAGGCTCTGGATTTGATCCTCAGTCCCACAAGAAAACAAAACACAGGGGACTGAGGAGATAGCTTAGTAGTTAAAGGCACTTGCTTGCAAAGCCTGCTGGACAGGGTTCAATTCTCTAAGCACTCACATAAGGCTGGATGCAAAGTGGTGCATATGTTTAGAATTCATTGGCAGTGGTAAAACATCCAGGCACAGACACACACAAATAAATAAATAAAAATAAAAATTTAAGACAAAATATAGTTGCAAAGGATGGCCAGGATGGCCTCAAGTTTGCTATGTAGCCAAGAATGACCTTGAATTCTGATCCTCCTGCCTCTACCCTTCCAAGTGCTGGCATTACAATGTGTGCCACCCACACCCTTTTTTGGCACATGTACGGTGTGCATACATGCAAGTGTGGGTACAAACGTGTGAGCCTATGCAGGCCAGAGGCTAACATCAGGTGTCTTCCACAATTACTCTCCACCTTATTTTCTTAAAATATTTTTATTTGCACGTCCGTGCACGTGTGTGTTCATGGGCATGCCGGGGTCTCCTGGCTCTGCAAACAAGTGCCAGATGCTTATGCCATTCCTTGCATCTGGCTTTATGTGGACTCTAGGGAAGCAACCTTGGTTGGTAGGCTTTGCAAACAAGCTTTAACCACTAAGCACATATGCAACCCTAATTAAACTCAGTGGGACCACACACACAGACACTCATATACTCTGACATTGTCACATTGGGGGAAAGAGACAATATGCCAAGTGAAGTCAGAGTGAAGAGCAGAATGAGTAACATGGGCAGACCACAGCAGTAAGATCAAGGCTTCAGGATAGCAGATCTGTCAAATCTTCCAAATAAAAAGAGAAAGTCACATAGGAAAGGTAAAAATCAATCTTTCAAAGCTGTGCGTGGTGGCACACACCTTTAATCCCAGCACTTGGGAGGCAGAGGTAGGAGGATCGCTGTTGAGTTTGAGACCACCCTGAGACTACACAGTGAATTCCAGGTCAGCCTGAGCTAGAGTGAGACCCTACCGCAAAACAAACAAACAAAAAAATCAGTCTTTCCAACTTACTCCATAGAAATTCCACTCTAAAATATAACCTGAAAAAATGGACTTAGCTATGTAAAAGACTTCATGCCTAAAAGAAGCAGAGACCCAGAAAATGCCAGGCAGTGCATTATGCCCACCTCTACCCCTTTGCCCTTTTGATGGCAATGGTGGGGATCAAACTTTATGTATTTTACCACTGAGCCAAACTCCTAGCCCAGGTAATTAACGCCTTCTGTGCCTTTCTCCTAAAGCTACTGGTAAAAGGTACTACTTGTGTAACTCTAGGCTTCTCATGTTACCAACAACCTAGTCCTTACTTGACATGTGATCTAAATGTTCATTATCTCTTATGCCATTACACTAAGGTTCTTTGTGTAAACAGCAGTAGCCAGGGAAAAGAGATAAAGGATCAGCTTCATTATTTTCTTGTTGTTTTTTTTTTTTTGGTTTTTCAAGGTAGGGTTTCGCTCTAGCCCAGGCTGACCTATAATTCACTATGTAGTCTCAGGGTAGCTTTGAACTCATGACAATCCTCCTAACTCTGCCTCCTGAGTGCTGGGATTAAAGACGTGCACCACCATGCCCAGCAGGATCAGCTTCATTCTTATTGAATAGAATGGCAAATGGAATTATCACTTTGGTTGTTTTTCTTTTCATCAATTTCTGTTTTCATTTTGGTTCTATGGCTTAGCTAAATCCTGTAACTCACTTGGAAGTATACCACATTGTGCACAATGTGGACATCAACACCTATTAAATATGGTATGATAATGCCCAATACTAGCTAGATTTACCATTTTATAACCATTAGATCTGCTATAAGTCTAATGATATATCCTAGAAACTAGTGTTTCTATACAACCTTACAATTCAATAAGCTCTTTCCCCAGTCCGGGCCAACTGCTCACAATCCTACCAAACAACAAAAATGTTATCTTAGAGGCTGGAGAGATGTTGTAGTGGTTAAGGTGCTTGTCTGCAAAGCATAAGGACAAGGGTTTGATTCCCTAGTACCCACGCAAAGCCAGATGCACAAGGTAGTCCAAGTGAATAGAGTTCATTTGCAGCAGTGGAAGGCCCTAGCACACCCATATTCATTCATTTTCTCTCTCTCTCTCTCTCTCTCTCTCTCTGTCAAATAAATTAAATAAAATAAAAATGTTTTTAAAAAAGCTAGGCGTGGTATCACACTCCTTTAATCCCAGCACTTGGGAGGCAGAGGTAGGAGGATCCCCATGAGTTTGAGACTACACAGTGAATTCCAGGCCAGCCTAGGCTAGCGCAAGAACCTACCTCAAAAAAACAAACAAACAAACCAAAAAAAGCTGGATGTGGTGGTTCACAACTTTAATCCCAGCACTTGGTAGGCTGAGGTAGGAGGATCACTATGAGTTCAAGGCCAGCCTGGGCTACTAAATGAGTTCCTACCTCAAAACAAAGAAAACTGACTGTGGTAGCTCACACCTTTTTTTTTTTATTTTTTTGTTTATTTATTTATTTGAGAGCGACAGAGAGAAGGAGGCAGAGAGAGAGAAAGAGAGAGAGAGAATGGGCGTGCCAGAGCTTCCAGCCTCTGTAAACGAACTCCAGATGCGTGCGCCCCCTTGTGCATCTGGCTAACGTGGGTCCTGGGGAATTGGTAGCTCACACCTTTAATCCCAGTAACCAGAAAGCTGAGGCAGAATCACCATGATCCGCCTTACTATCTTGGGTTAGAGTAAATTCCAGAACAGTCTAGGCTAGAAAAAGACAAGCAAAGAGTGAAAAGAGCTCAAACCCAATTTATTCTAGTGCTAGTAAATGACTTTCTCACAATGTAATAGAATAACGTAAGAAGGCCAGGCATGGTGGCGCGCGCCTTTAATCCCAGCACTTGAGAGGCAGAGGTAGGAAGATCTCCTTGAATTTCACATCACCCTAAAACTACATAGTAAATTCCAGGTCAGCCTGGACTACAGTGAGACCTTACCTTTAAAAAAAAAAAAAAAAAAGTTCTGGAGGCCTATCCATCACTCCTAAGCCTCCGGGTTCTGTCTCCAATTGGGCCTAGAGGAGGAGAGAATGCCCTTGGCCCCTTTACCCTTTCCTGCCTCCCATAAGGCAGGAGCTTTCTGTACTTTCTCTCTAAATCTCTCTCTCTCTCTCTCTGTGTGTGTGTGTGTGTGACAGAGAGCGCGCGAGCAAGCAAGTGAGAGAACTGGAGCGCTAGGACCTCAGCCACTGAAATCAAACTCTAGACGCATAAGCCACCTTATGCACATGTGTTTACCATGTGTGCATATGTCACCTTCTGCATCTGGTCTATGTGGGTTCTGAGAAGACAAACCCAGGTTCTTAAGCTTCGCAGGCAAGCAGCTTAACTGGTAAGCCATCTCTCCAGCCCCTCTCTAAATATCTTTCCATGTTTCTTCTAAGGTCACAGTCCATGTGAGTACATTCATTTTCCTTGCCTTGTTTCTGTACTTCCATCAATAAATATAATAATTTAATAATTATCTTTCTCAGTTTGGTTTGCCCAATTCTTTTGTTGAATACAAACTTAGGGTTTGGGGTTCAAGGACTTGCCTGGAATTCCCACAGACCCAGTATCTGAGGCACGGTGACTTGCTGATAGGAACATGTATACATGCTCCTTTTTTTTTTAAAACTATATAGCTTAATACATATAAGTCAGGTGTGGTAGTGCACGCCTTTAGTCCCAGCACTCGGGAGGCAGAGGTAGAAGGATCACTGTGAGTTTGAGGCCACCCTGAGACTACATAGCGAATTACAGGTCAGCCTGAGCTAGAGTGAGACCCTACCTCAAAAAGAAAAAAATATATATATATATATATATATGTATGTATGTATGTATGTATGTATGTATGTATGTAAGCAAGCAAGCAGAGAGAGAAAATGAATGGCCATGCCAGGACTCTAGACACTGAAAAATCACTATAACTGATTTTAACCTGTATTACAGAGCCATAGTAATAAAAACAGTATGGTACTGGTACAAAAAGACACATATAGCAATGGAACAGAATAGAGGACCCAGATGTAAGTCTGGGCAGCTACAGCCACCTGATTTTTGACAAAAATGCCAAAAATACTCATTGGAGAAAAGAGAGCCTCTTCAACAAATGGTGTTGGGAAAATTGATTATCTATATGTAAAACGATGAAAATAGATCCTTATCTCTCACCATTCACAAGAATTAAGTCCAAATGGATCAAAAACCTTAATATCAGACCTGAAATTCTAAAACTGCTAGAGGAAAAAGTAGGGGAAACCATAACATACTGGCATAGGCAATGACTTTCTGAAAATAACCCCAGTTGCTCAGGAAATAAAACCACTAATCAAACGGTGGAACCTCATGAAATTACAAAGCATTTGTACAGCAAAGGACACTGGGAATAGAGCAAAGAGGCAACCTACAGAATGGGATAAACTCTTTGTCAGCTATGTATCTGACAACAGAATTAATATCTAGGATATACAAAGAACTCAGAAAACTAAGAAAGAAGAAATCAACCCAATTAAAAAAAGGGCTAAAAAAAAAAAAGAAGAAGAAATACAGATAGGATCTAAACATCTAAAAAACGTTCTACATCCTTAGCCATCAGGAAAATGCAAATTAAAACTACTTTGAGATTCCATCTCACTTCTGTCAGAATGGCTATCATCAAAAAAATTGCCAGTGTTGGCATACACCTTTAATCCCAGCACTTGGGAAGCAGAGGTAGGAGGATTGCCATGAATTCAAGGCCACCCTGAGCCTGGGCTAGAGTGAAACCCTACCTTGAAAAACCAAAAAAAAAAAAAAAAAAAAAAAAAAAAAAAAAAAGACAATAAATGTTGTTAAACAATATTGTGAAAATGTTAATCTTTAATGTTTTGGGGGCATCAAGGACCTCCCTGGCCAACAACTCACTGGAAGATATCCCATCTCTGGCACTGAAAATTTTCTATTAACAATCTATGGCTTCTTGGTATACCATTGTCCAAAAAAGTAGGTTTCCATATGACTTATTCATACCCTCTTAGACTATGATGAACCCTCCCCTCCTACCCTTCCTTTACTCACTCTCTTCCCCTGACCTCACTTAGGCCTTTCCACCCCCAGTAATCTGTTCATCTACTTACATATATACAATACCATCCCTTTTAAGTCCTCCCCTCTCCTCCCTCTCTTACAGCCCTTTCTAGCTTACTGGCCTCTGCTACAGATTTTTACTCCAACTCACATACAAGTCCAAACATTTTTAGGTCCCTGATGATCCCAAAACATTACAGGACATTGCTAAGGCTCTTGGTTTCCCACCAGGAATAGATAGTAAGACCCTACTGCTAAACACTCACTGAGAAATCTTGCTGGACCTGAGCTAAAAACCTCCTCCACGTAAACCAACTGACAGAAAGCTGGGAAAAACTATGCTGCATGTAACTCTATGGGAGAGAGAAAAGTCACCAGTGGATATAAACAACAGTGGACACTACAAGCCTTAAATTTGGTCTGCCAGGCCAAATGAGGCAATGGGTGCAATAGTGGCATGCCTGTTATGAGGGGAATCAACAGCTCTCTAATTGGATTGGAGGCCCACTCCACGGGAGGGAATATATGTCTAATACTGAAAACCTATGGCAGAGGAAGTCATGAGCCCTAGGGGTATAACGTCTGCTAGTGTCTGGCTAAATGTATATATTATGCTCACCAAACTGCCTGGTAAGCACTTCTCTTAATGTTCATACCTATATATGCTACTCTCACTTTCAATTATAGAAGCTTCTCTTTTCAGATGGTGGTGACCTTGAGATGACTCAAAAGGCACCAAGGTGCTGAGAAGAAGTAACAAGAGGAGTGCTCAGCACTGAAACATCTCTATCACACCCTCCAAGGCTCAGGGTCCATTGCAGAAGAGGTGGTGGAAAGAATATAAGAGCCAAAGGAACAGTAGGACTCATTACAATGCAGTCTTCCAGACACAAAAAGGCCTGGATATACATGACCTCACAGTGCCTGACACGACCATCATACTAGGAGGAAAAGATGATGACATCAAAATAAGAGACTGGCCGGGCGTGGTGGCACACGCCTTTAATCCCAGCACTTGGGAGGCAGAGGTAGGAGGATTGCCATGAGTTCGAGGCCACCCTGAGACTCCATAGTGAATTCCAGGTCAGCCTGGGCTACAGTGAGACCCTATCTCGAAAAACCAAAAAAAAAAAAAAAGAGACTGATTGAGAGGGAGAGGGAATATGATGGAAAGTGGAGATGTGAAGGGAAAGTGGAAGGGGAGAATTATCATGGTTTACTGTCTGTAATTATGAAAGTTGTCAATAATAATAAAAAATTTTTAAAAAGATATACCATATAAAGTTTTGTTTTCTTTTTCTTTTTTTTTTTTTTTCCCTTCACGTCGGGGCCTCTAGCCACTGCAAATGAACCCCTGATGCATGCACCACTTTGTGCATCAGGCTTTATATGGGCCCTGGGAAACCAAACCTGGCACCTTTGGATTTGCAGGCAAGCACTTTAACTGCTAAGCCATCTCTCCAGCCCAGAAAAATCTTTAATTTTTTTTGTTTTGTTTTTTCAAAGTAGGGTCTCCCTCTAGTTCAGACTGACCTAGAATTCACTATATAGTCTTGGGGTGGAAAAAAGAATAGCATAAGATTGGGCTGGAGAGATGGCTTAGCAGTTAAGCACTTGCCTGTGAAGCCTAAGGACCCTGGTTCGAGGCTCAATTCCCCAGGACCCACATTAGCCAGATGCACAAGGGGGCACACACATCTGGAATTCATTTGCAGTGGCTAGAGGCCCTGGAGCGCCCATTCTCTCTCTGTCACTCTCAAATAAATAAATAAAAATAAAATAAATAAAATAAAATAATAGCATAAGATAAAAGGCACTGTGTTATCTACCCACACTCAAGGTGTCAGCAGCCTCATTATCCTGCTAAGCAGAAGGTAGGTGCTGTGAAGAATCTTCCAGTAATCTTAGTGGAAGGGGCTAACTATGGAAAACAGACACATACATGGAAAAGCTTTCCCCGCCATGCTGACTAACCTCTAGCCACAGCTGTCGCCCATCCTGTTCGGTAGGGCTGCTTTCGGTGGTGGCAAAGTACTGCATACCATCCAGTAGGCAAGTCCAAGATGTCTTTTGTTTCAATGTATCACCATACCAAGCCGGGTGGTGTTGGCACTGGAGGAGCTGTGCTTTGGCAGCTGACACAATGACACAGCCTTCTGTCTCTGCTCCACGAAGAACCATCTGTGTCAGAGATAGATGTAGAGTTAAGACACAAAGGAAGAAGGCTACTGAGATCACTGTATCAACCACTCACTGCATCAAGTCTTACTGGGTGAATTTCACTGGCTTTTAGATATTTAAGTGATTATTTATGATACTTGAGGGAAGGGAAAGTTTTTTGGAGCATTCTGATTTAGAGGTGGTGGAGTAGCAGGGTTATACAAAAGTGTAGTCCTAGTACTGATGAGACTTGAGACAAGATGATCCCAAGTCTGAGGGTTAGCCTGCAGGACATAGTGGGATCTTATCTCAAAAAAAAAAGCTAGAGTGGCAGCTCAAGCCTTTATTCTCAGCACTAGGGATGCTGAAG
This sequence comes from Dipus sagitta, assembly GCA_036346955.1. Lineage (NCBI taxonomy): Eukaryota > Metazoa > Chordata > Mammalia > Rodentia > Dipodidae > Dipus > Dipus sagitta. The sequence goes on from CM070778.1 coordinate 54,895,684, forward strand.
TAGGAGGACATCATGGAGTTCAAAGCCAGCCTAGGCTACACAGAATGCATTGCAGGTCAGTTTGGGCAAGGGTAAAACCCTGCCTCAAAACAAACAAGGGTAGAGGGAGCTGAGCTCAGTGGTGCATGTCTTTAATACTAGCACTTAGCAGGCAGAGGTAGAAGGACTGCTGTGAGTTCAAAGCTACCCTGAGACTACATAGTGAATTCCAGGTCAACCTGGGCTAGAGCCAGACCCTACCTCAGGAAAAAAAAAAAAAAAAAAAAATGGCTGAACAATCTAATTAGAAGCTAACCCAATTCTGAGGCATTGTGGTAAAGAAAAGGTACCTGGCAGTTGACCAGCTCAATAAGGCAGTTTCGGTTATATATGTCATCCGTCTGGCAGGCAGCAATACCACACAACTGGTCACTCATACCTGACTCCTCTTCTGTAAATACCACAAACCTATCTGTCTCTTCAATCAGCTTCTGCAACATGGAAGCACCTGGCAAAGAAACAGCAGTGTGCAAAGTCTCAGTGTCAAGAGCAAGAGAGCACAATCAGGGCCATGCTGACCTCCCCTCAATTTTTCTACACAGACAAGGGATAGATAGGATACAGCTCTTCCAAGCCTACATCACAAATCCAGCCCATCCCACTCCACCCTTGATCCCTGAGGATGAGCTATTATTTCATTCCCCTCCACTGTTAATGAAAGTAACAGATTTGGCCCGGAGAGATGGCTTAGCGGTTAAGGTCCTTGCCTGCAAAGACAAAGGACCAGGTTCAATTCCCCAGGACCCACATAAACCAGGTGTACAAAGTGGTACATGCGTCAGGCATTTCATTTTCAGTGGCCTGGTGCATCAATTCTCCCTAATAAATAAATAAAAAATATTTTAAAAGTTAAAAAAATAAAAAAGTAACAGATTTCCAACAAAAACTCAAACATCAACTTAAGTCGCACTATTACTGCTTCTTACATACAACCACTTCGAAGACCTTTTTTGTTTCTTTTCTCATGTTTCTTTTTTTTTTTTTTTTAAGTAATTATTTATTTGAGATGTATAGAGAGAGACAGAGACAAAGAGAAAGAATGAGCACACAAGGGCCTCCAGCCACTGCAAACAAACTCCAGACGCATGCACCACCATGGGCATCTGGCTTACGTGGGTCCTGGGGAATTGAACCTGGGTTCTTTGGTTTTGCAGGCAAGTGCCTTAACCACTAAGCCATCTATCTCTCCAGCCCAAATTGCCCATTTTAAAATTTAGCTATTTTGTTGTTGATGTTGGGTTTCAGTATTATAGTTAAGGGCAATGCCCAGAATTAGACTAGTTTGCCTGTGTTCAAGACCCTACCTCTAGACACTGATTCAACAGTGACTTTGGGGAGCTTGCTTTATACTTTTTGTGCCTCAGTTTTTTTGTCTGTAAAATAACTATCTCATAAGGCTGTTTTTTGTTTTTTGTTTTTCTGGTTTTTCAAGGTAGGGTCTCACTCTGGTCCAGGCTGGCCTGGAATTAGCTATGTAGTCTCAGGGTGGCCTTGAACTCTCGGCGATCCTCCTATCTCTGCCTCCCTAGTGCTGGGATTAAAGGCATGCGCCACCACGCCCGGCCTCATAAGGCTATTTTTTTTTTTTTTTTTGGTTTTTCGAGATAGGGTCTCACTCTGGTCCGGGCTGACTGGAATTAACTCTGTCATCTCAGGGTGGCCTTGAACTCATGGCAATCCTCCTACCTCTGCCTCCCGAGTGCTGGGATTAAAGGCGTGCGCCACCACGCCCGGCTATCATAAGGCTATTTTAATAATCTATTATTTCCTATAAAATTATCTTGTAGAGTTCTTCTCTTTAGCATGAATTCATTTTTTTCTTCAAGGTAGGGTCTCACTCTAGTCAGGCTGACCTGGAATTCACTTTGTAGTCTCAGGGTGTCCTCAAACTCACCTACCTCAGCCCCAAGGTGTGTGGCACCATGACCACCATCAACTCTTTTAAAAGAATGTTTATTCGATGAGAGAATTCTTTAAAAAAATTTATTTTTTAAAAGCTGGGCATAGCCAGGCATGCCTTTAATCCCAGCACTCGGGAGGCAGAGGTAGGAGGATCACTGAGAGTTCAAGGCCACCCTGAGACTGCACAGTGAATTCCAGGTCAGCCTGGGCTAGACTGAGACTCTGCCTCAAAACAACAAACAAAATAAATATATATATGTTTGTTTTTGCTGAGAGAGCCAGACAGACTGACTAAGGGTGCTCCAGGGTCTCTTGGCACTGCAAACAAACTCCAATGCCACTTTGTGCATCTGGCTTTACATAGGTACTAGGGAATCAAACCTGAGCCAGCAGACTTTGCAAGCAAGCACCTTCAACTACTAAGCCATCTTCCTAGCCCAACAGCATGAATCTAGCTCTATCCTGAAACTTCAAAACTTCCATCTCTAGCCTAAAGGTTTTAGGCTCATTTCCAGCTGCTTGTCAGACTTACCTAGATGGCCTACTAGCACCATAAACTCAGCATATCCAAATCTGAACTCAACAATCCTACACCTTCCCAAATCCAAGTCTCTGGCTCTATCTCTGATACTACTGTTATCCTCCTTCCAACCAGCGGCCAAAGTCTCCTATATGAATAATAGTATTTCTGCCTCATCTCCATTCCCACTGCTCCTACCTCTTACTGAGACATTACAATTGTTTAATTTGTCTCTCCATCTCCAGTTCCCCCTCTCTAGAGCTCCTTCACACCACTGTTAGATTTATCTTCCAAAAAGCAAAACTCTGATGATGATATAGCTCTGTTCAAAGACTTTCAGTCACCCCTCATTCCCCAGTGAATATAGGTTAAAAGCTCTGTTAGGCTTGTATGAAAGGGTTTCAGTGATCTATCTCCTTGTTTCTATTCTAGCCTATTTTCACTTCTCTCCTTTAGTTACTCTCTCTACAAGGCATGGTCTCACTCTAGCCCAGGCTGACCTGGACCTCACAGTGATCCCTCCTACCTCTACCTCCCAAGTGCTAGGAGTTAAAGGGTGTGTGCCACCACGCCTGGCTTCCTTTAGTTACTCTCAATATTAACAAGACTGTTTATACTCTCCTTTGTACACACTAAGCTTTCCCTTCTCCATTCCTATGTACTGACTACCTTTTCTCTCTACTCCTAGTGTTCAATCCATAATACACCTTTGCTACTTTCTCAATAAATACTTCCCTGCCTGCTTAACTCCAGTCAGGAACAGCTTCCATAGTCTCTCATTTCTCTCATACACCATTTAACAATTTTTATCTTATTCTCAATCTCACCATAAAATATTCGTTTGCAGCTGAGCGTGGTAGGTAACGCTTTTAATCCCAGCACATGGGAGGCAGAGGTAGGAGGATCGCCGTGAGTTCAAGGCCACCCTGAGACTACATAGTGAATTCCAAGTCAGCCTGGGCTAGAAACCCTACCTTGAAGAAACAAAACAAGCAAACATAAAAATATATACTCTTGGGCTGGAGAGATGGCTTAGCGGTTAAGCGCTTGCCTGTGAAGCCTAAGGACCCCGGTTCGAGGCTCAATTCCCCAGGACTCACGTTAGCCAGATGCACAAGGGGGCGCATGCGTCTGGAGTTCATTTACAGTGGCTGGAGGCCCTGGCGCGCCCATTCTCTCTCTCTCTCTCTCTCTGTCTCTTTCTCTGTCACTTTCAAATAAAATAAAAATAAAAATAATTTATACACACACACACACACTCACTCACACTCACTCTCTCTCTCTCTTAAGCCAGGCATGGTGGCGCACGCCTTTAATCCCAGCACTCGGGAGGCAGAGGTAGGAGGATCACTGAGAGTTCAAGGCCACCCTGAGAGTACAGAGTTAATTCCAGGTCAGCCTGGACCAGAGTGAGACCCTACCTCGACAAACCAAAAAAAAAGTGTATGTATATATACACACACACACACGTACTCTTTTTTTTCCCTATCACCTGAAGTCTTATCTCTTAAAGTTTTCTCTCAATTGTCTTTGTGAGATCTGTCTACACTATATGTAAATATATAAAATAATTTCCTTTGGAGGCTTTTAGTACCCTTGAACATTCTTACAACGTATTTTTACAATGAAAATTATAATTTACATATCTTACTCCTTATTATTTTCTGAACTTCCATGTATTTTTGGATCCCCAAAAATATGGCCCTGACACATTATTACCCTCAGTACAGCTATAATGAATTTGTGAAGGAGTGAGTGAAGGAACTGTTACTCAACTAAAGATAAACATGCTGAGGAATATAGAATGTCTTACATTCTGTATCACTCACTGAACCCAGGGCAGTGTTTTATGCCTGCTAAGTACTCAGTGAACATTTGCTGACTGAGTAAATTCATCAGATATGAAAGTTATGGGTGGTAGAATCTTTGCACAAGAACTAGGCTCAATTCTCAGTACTGCCAAAACAATAAAAAGCATTAAATAGTTCTCTAACCCTTTGCTTCTTTCTTTTACCCAACTGGTTTTGTTTTTTTAAATATTTTCATTTATTTATTTGAGGGGGGGGAAGAAACTGAATGGGAATGAGTGTGCCAGGGGCTCTAGCCACTGCAAATTTGGCTTTACATAGGTACTGGAGGCAAGTGTCTTAAACCACTGCAACATCTCCCCAACCATTAATTCTAGATTTTTGTTTTTGTTTTTAATTTTTTATTTTTTTTTTTCCTTTTTTTTTTGTTTTTTGTTTTTTGTTTTTTTTTTGTCGAGGCAGTGTCTCACTCTAGCCCAGGCTGACCTGGACTCACTGTGTAGTCTCAGGGTGGCCTCGAGCTCTTGGCAATCCTCCTACCTGTGCCTCTCTGAGTGCTGGGATTAAAGGCGTGCGCCACCAAGCCCGGCTCTAATTTATTTATTTATTTTGAGAGACCAAGGCAGATAGAGAACAAGCACATCAGGACTTCTAGTCATTGTAAATGAACTCCAGATGCATGTGCCCCCTTGTGCAGCTGGGTTACGTGGTACTGGGGAATTCAGCCTGGGTTCTTAGGCTTTGCAGGCAAACACCTGAACTACTAAGCCATCTCTCCAGCCCCTTGTTTTTGTTTTTCAATGTAGGGTCTTGCCCTAGCACAGGCTAACCTAGAATTCAGTATTTAGTCTCAGGCTGGCCTTGAACTCATGGTGATCCTCCTACCTCTGCCTCCTGAGTGCTGGGATTATAGCCATGCACCACCATGCTCAGCTTTCATTCTGTTTTGACCCCAGCATTCCTCATTCTCTTTTCCTGGCTACAAATCAGATCTTTGAAAGGCTCCCTAGCATTAGTATATAAAACTAAGGTGACCTAATAGAGAAAAATACTAAATTTCAGTTCTACATCTACAATTTAGTCCTTCTGAAACCCTGCCTATGTGCTAAACATAAACTCATAGTCTCATCTTCCCCAGCCTACCTCCAGATGACGCCTTATCAGGCTGTCCACTGAAGCAAGGAGTGCTGACATGAGGTGGGACTTGAGCACTAGGTGAGGCACCCCGTTTTGGCTTTTTGGCTGGCATCTGGGGATCAATCTTTAAACCCTTCAGGGCCTCAGTAGAGAGATTACGTTTGAGCACAGCTGCCTTTTTGTAGCCATCATATAAGCCAAAAGCAATATCCCGGTTGGTGGTTGTCCAGGAAATCCGTAAATCTACCAAGTACAGCTGGTGTGTATGAAAGGCAGGATCCCCATCTCGAGTAGAGAGGTCCTAAGAAACAGGAAAAGGATATAAGAATCATGTAGCCATTGCCAGCATTGCTCCTGGGTACAAAAGCAGATATAAGCTTGTTACATAATAAACCAGTTCTGAAGGAGAATGAAATACCCTGAAGAAAGAAACAGTATTGGTCTTAGCTTGTATATTACTTCATACCCTAACTATACTTAATGCTTTTGATGTCTCTACGAGTTTCTACTTAAAATCCTTCTATAACTACATGTGTGGCAGGCAGGGGGAAGGGGAAAAGTCAGCACCAACTGAAGTGTTAAAAAATTATCACTTGGGGGGAGGGGGAGCAGGGACAAAGGAAAAGAGGGCACTAGCCATGATATATCAATATAAAATATGTTGTTAATAATAATAACAGCAAAATAAATTATTCTTGGGCTGGAGAGATAGCTTGGTAGTTAAGGTATGATTGGAGTTCAATTCCCCAATACAAACATAAAGCCAGATGCACTAAGTGGCACATGCATCTGGAGTTTGTTTGTAGTGGCTAGAGGGCCAGGCATGCCCATTCTCTCTGACTCTCTTCTATCTCTCTCTGCTTGCAAATAAATAAATAAATATATTTCTTAAAAAGAAAAAAAGCTGGTCGTGGTGGTGCATGCCTTTAATCTCAGCACTTGGGAAACAGAGATTAGATGATCGCCGAGTTCAAGGCCACCCTGAGAACGCATAGTAAATTCCAGGCCAACCTGGGCTAGAGGGAGACCCTACCTTAAAAAACAAAGCAAAATAAAATTTAAAAAATTTAACTCTTTCTGGGTGTGGCATTTCATGCCTTTAATCCAGGCACTTGAGATTCAAAGGTAGGAGGATCATCGTGAGTTTAAGGCCATCCCAAGACTACATAGTGAATTCTTGGTCAGCATAGGCTATAGTGAAACCTTACCTTTAAAAAAAATAAAAAAATAAAAAAAACTGTTTTACTCTTGCACTGAAGAGATGGCTCAGTGGTCAAATGTGCTTGCTTACAAAACCTGATGGCCTGGCTTCAATTCCCCAGTATTCCCCACATAAAGCCAGACTTAAAAAGTGGTGCATGCATTTAGAATTTGTAGTGGCAACAAGCCCTGCCATGTCCATTCTCATTCCCTCTCTTCCTCTGCTTGCAAATAATTTTTTTTTTTTTTTGAAGCAGGGTTTCATTTTAGCCCAGGCTGGTCTCAAACTCACGGCAATCCTACCTCTGATTCCTGAGTGCTGGTTTTAAAGCATTCACCACCATGCCCTTCCTCCTTCACCCCACTGGACACGGGGAAAAAAAAAAAAAAAAAAAAAAGAAGACAGCGATCTGAAAGGCAGAATGAAAAGCCTCACCAGAACCTGGCCATGCTAGCACTTCTAAAGCCTCCAGAGCTATAGGAAATAAACTTATGTTGGTTAAGCCACAGCAGTCTACACTATTTTGCTCAAGCAAACTGAGATAGCTACTAACATAACTGATGCCAAAAGAGACTATTATCAGACAGTACCTCCTCGGTGGTGCCATTGCTGTGCCGCTGGTAGGTGAGTGAAGACAGGCTCAACAAGTGGGTCTTGGTTACCAAGGGATCAAGGCAGTGATCAACATTTTCTTCAGTGGGTGAGGCCATCAAGTGCACAGTCACCTGACTTAGGTCACTCACCATCTGGGTGACACTCCAGTCAGAAATGAGGCGTCGCATCACTGTGCCCGCTGAGAAAGGAGGCACAGTCCATGCAGAACAGTATGGAAGGATAATACGAGTCGTTAGGGAGGAGAATGGAACTGAGAAATGGAAAAAGGACAAGGAAGAAGCTAGGAGAAATGAAAGGAGATTCTGATCTTACCTTGAGGTATAAGCCGCTGAGTGCCCCGAGTGAAGACATGGCCCTGATTACACTCAATCTGGATGCCCCGTTGCTGGGCAAATGAAGCCCAGTAATGTACCTGGTAACAAGAAAGAACAAAACTAAAGAAAGAATGTCATAAGAGATTCATTATATTAGAATATAAGAAAACTAAGGTACTGGGGAGATGGGTCAGTGGAATAGGTGCTTGCTTGCAAAGCCTGCCTGCCCTGGTTCAATTCTCCAGCACCCCCATAAAGCCAGATGCAAAAATCTGGTGTTCCGCAGTGGCAAGAGACCATGCCATGTCCATACCCACACACACATGCAGATAAATGATACTGAAAAGAAGAAAAAAGGAAGGAAGGAAAGGAGGGAGGAAAGAAGGGAGGGGAGGGAGGGAAGGAAGGAAGATCAGAAGATGTCAGATGTAGTGCCTAACCTGTAGCTGGGGAAAGAGTGCAGTATAGGAAAGCTGCTTGTAGTGCTGGCCAAGTTTCTTCTTGCTGGGTTTCAGGTTATTAAAGAGCTTTCCTCTACAGATAGGTCTTGTGACACTTGTCCAAGTTGCCCAGAAGTTTTGCATCCAGCGCAGAGTACTACTATATAGCAGGATTCGGGGCTGGGATATTGCTGCAAAAGAAAAGATAGATATATCCAAGGTGAGGCTAGGTCCTTTCCTAGTTTCAGGTTTAATGATTTAAAAACTTAAACAGCCTCCTATTCAGTGTCCCCAGCAACCTCTTTCAAGAATCTATGTAAGCTCTTTGCTTTCACCTACGGCTATGGTCTGAATATTTATGTCTCCCCCAAATTTTTATGTTGAAATCCTAAACACCAAGGTGATGATGGTGTTGAGGCAGGCCATTGGCATCAATTAGATCAGGAGGGCAGAGACCTCATGAAGGAAACTAATCTTCTTGAAAGTGTGAACCAAGGGAGTTTACTAGATCCTTCCACCATCTGAGGACACAGCAAGAAGGTGTCACCTATACAAGGAGTGAACCCTCATCACACACTGAATCTGACCAGCACCTTTACCTTGAACTTCCCAGACTATAGAGTTGTAAGAATCAAGTGTCTCTCCTAAGTTTCTCATAAGCCACTTCATTTATGGTATTACTGTTAGACCAAAAAGATACTAATACACACCCACCCACACCCAACCAAAATTCTCCTCTATCCATCTTGTCCTTTCTTCAAGCTAAAGTCAAGTCTTCAGTGTCCCAAACCCATCTTCTAATCCCTTCCTCCCAAGCTCATCCTCCAACCCCTCCCTGTTCCCCAAGGCCCAAGCCTCACTCCCACTGTGTTGAGTCAGATCCATCTTGATGGAGAGATTGAGGTTCTCAGAGCGGAAGGCCCGGTAGGAGTCATGAAGCTGGCCCAAGGGCACCTCAGGCAGGAACTCTGGGGCCCTCAGGGTGACACTGTGGTGATCGTGAGGGTTCCCATGGCACAGCCACTGCAGGTCCAGTGTCATGCAGAGGTCAGGCAGGTGAAGGAAGCAGCAGTCATCATACCTGCCTCACAACAGAGCCCCAGCCCTCGGTGACCTGGTCACTTGCTTCCCCTTGGTTTTTCCCCTCTCCCTCCACCCTGACTCACCCACCCAGTGCAGGCCCCACCCTTCACACCACTCACTTAGAGGCTGTCCTCACGTTGATATCCAAGTCACCTTTGAACACAAACTGACCAGGTTTCCAATGGAAAGAAAGGTGACTCCATTCCCAGTGCATATTTTCAGTCGTATTATATGGATCCTGTAACAATCCCCAAGAACAGGATGATATGGGTAACAGAACCATCTCCCAAATCAGAACCCTTCTCTTTCCCCCTTATGCTATACAGACCGCAACCACACTATTCTAGTGGGAAAAATGACTCCACGAGACCCCTCACCTCAGTGGCCATCTGGTGCAGGTTCGCTTGTTCAATATCCATGTGCCAGTCCCCATGGAAAAGAAGACGGCTCTTGTCCCACCAAGGCAAGGGTGGGCTGGGGTCAGCTGAGGGCTTGGTCAAGAGGTCTACACATTGCCCAATCAGTGTCCAGGCAGGATCCCAGCATGGGCCCCATACCACTGTATACTGGAAGATTTCCGCTAGAATAGGAAAACAGAAGGAATAGCATACTGCACAACTCCACTCTTCTGTTCTACCTTCACTCCAAAAGAGTCTCAGCTCATCACCCATCCAAGTCACCACAAATAGCCCTCAGCCAAGCCAACCACACCCTGTACTCACAGTGGAAGTCATGGTAGAATTTGAGCGGGGGCATGTTCCTTTCTACTGCCACGTTACCCCATGGAAGCCCCAAGTGCAGGATTTGACGTCGACGGGAGCAAGGCTGACCACTCTGTTCAGTGCCAGCCAATCGACCCATCAGCCGCCAGTCACGGATCTCAAACAGGTACCGTGGGTAGTCTCTAATCCGAACTATCATTAAAGGGCAGACACACATTGGCTATTCAGGTGCTGTTTTAGAACGCTCAGGCATTTTTTTTCCCCTTAGCATTCTTTCTACTTGTCTGTACTGATCGTCAATTTTAAGAGCAAGGGCTGGAAACTGGCAAATAGCAGAGCTAAAAAAGGTCCTAAAAGAGCTGGGCGTGGTGGTACGTGTTTTTAATCCAGCACTTGGAAGGCAGAGGTAGGAGGATCACTGAGTTCAAGACCACCCTGAGACTACATAGTGAATTCCAGATCAGCCTGGTCTACAGTAAGACTCTACCTCGAAAAACCAAAGGAAAAAAAAGTCATAAAGTCCATAGAGTAGAAGGCGAAGTGCAAAGCACGGAGATCCAAACCCACAATGACCTTAAAGATGACCTACTAGCTGTTCTTTCATGTCAGCTGAGTAGTTTCAGGGTGAAATTCAGGAACAAAGAAAGGGAAGCTTAGCCATGCAACTCCACCCAGCTAAAACCAACCTCCTCTGTAATCACTCAGAGAGCTCCCTGGAGCTCACAGGACAAACACCAGGCTCCACAAGTAAGGGAAACTCTACTTACCCAGAAAGGTCTTGACACTGCACTTGAGCATACGACACCAGTGAATGACAAGATCTACTCCTTCAGCAGGAAAAGGGCTGCCAGGATCAAGCTCTCGAACCTGTTCTATCACTTGCTCAGGTCCATGGAAAGAGGCATCTGCCAGAGCCACCAGCTCTAGCCCTGCCAGGCTCCAAGTGAGCAGTGCCCGGCGCATGGGTGTGTTGCCATAGAGACGACGGGAGCGCTGAATGTAGATTTCAATATTTTTGCGTTCCAAAGAGGCATAGAGCTCCTCAATTTTTCGAGCTGGTAATAACTCACCATGCTGCTTCCGAAGGGCAGCCACCTTGGCATCCAGCAGCTGCAACCTCTTGGCACTCTCCTTACTTTCGTCTTTCATCAATTCATAGTTATCATGAAGTTTCACCTCAAAAATGTCATCCAGGAAAACCCATGAGAAGTGCTGAACCTTCAAGAGTAGATCAGGTGGGAGTGGGGCAGGGCTTGCAGAAGCCCAAGTAGGAGTCCCTCGATGCAGCCCCTTCAACCACTTCTGAACTCCCACAGCTTCATCCAAAGTTCGAGAGAAGTCATACTGATAAGGAAACTCCACTGAGACAGATCCTAAGGACAGAAGCCAAACACGATTCCGGAGGGTCTGCAGTGCAGGGAAGGGGGTCCGGTGGAGAATCATCTCCTCCAGCTCAGGTAGCAGCTGCACCTCTACCTCCTTGAAGTTGAAGATGCTATTACCATCAAAGCCAGCAGCAAGCTCTGGACAGTAAGCCTGCAGCGAACCTCCATGCCGGTTCAGTGACACACTCTCCGCAGCCAGGGTAATGAACTTGTCCTCAGCTACGAATGCTGTCAGTTTGGCTGTGCTAACCTCCAGTGTCAGGTTGAGTAGCCTCTTAGGCGGGGATGGCTCATGGAGATGATCTTCTGTCTCAAAAGTGGTTCCTGGAGTCTCTAGTGCACAGGATGGAACAACCTCAGGAAACACAGTGGCTTGTAGTAGTTCTCGGCATTGTTGGATGGCCAGGACATGCTGGTACAAGTACATGTGATCTGGAGGGCTCCACAGCAAAGTCAGCCCTGCACCACATTGAATCTGCAAGAAAAAAAGACTCTATCAATCACCATATCTCAATGCAGCACAGCTGGCAGAGATGACTACATGCATACCTGGCACAAGAACTAAATCCACCCACAAGTCTCTCCTGAACAACCTAAATACTGTTGACTTTGTTCTCCCCAGTACTAATGTTCTGAGCTAACAATTGTCATTTATCTCACACTTACAGAGCACTTACAAGCTGGGCATGGTGGCACACGCCTTTAATCCCAGCACTTGGGAGGCAGAGGTAGGTAGGTCGCCATGAGTTCGAGGCCACCCTGAGACTACATAGTGAATTCCAGGTCAGCCTGGACTAGGGCAAGATCCTACCTTGAAAAAACAAATAAAAAAAATAGTAATAATAAGGGGGGGCTGGAGAGATGGATTAGTGGTTAAGACACTTGCTTGTGAAGCCTAAGGACTAGGATAGATTCCCCAAGACCCACGTAAGCCAGACGCACATGGTGACACATGCATCTGGAATTCATTTGCAGTGTCTAGAGGCCCTGACGTGCCTATCCTCTCTCCTCTCTTTCTCTCTCTCTAATAAATGAAAATAAAACATTGTTTTAAAAAGTACTTACATTTTTTAAAATCTCTACCTAAATGCTAAATAGTAGAAGCCATGTGTTTTAATTTGTTGGTTATCTATCATAATACATCTAGCATACACAGAAAGTACTCAATTAATCATGTGGGGCTGGGCGTGGTGGCACACGCCTTTAATCCCAGCACTCGGGAGGCAGAGTTAGGATTGCCGTGAGTTCGAGGCCACCCTGAGACTCCAGTGAATTCTAGGTCAGCTTGAGCTAGAGTGAGACCCTACCTCGAAAAACAAAAAAATAAAAATAAAAATAAATAAATAAATCATTTGTCTTTATGTTTCTGCATGTGAGTTATCATTCTATTTACTGTCTAAAAACAAGTGCAATGTGAAATGTTTCATCAACTGATTGCATCTTAATTTCTAAAAGGTAGCATAATAGTACTGGTCACACAGGATAATATAGCAACTGAGTTATGTGAAAGAATGACTCAAGGAACAGAGTAGAGCGCTTGTCAGCTAAAAGGTTAGAGAAATTTAAATTCCAAGACAGAAAAATTCTCTCACATTCCAGTCTCTGAAAAGCAAACTCCAATTTCCAAAGGAGATCTGACAAACAGGAGCATGTCACAGCCTGCTTCTGTAGACAATCAAGGGCCATCTGCTATCCTACAGTAAGAGACACTGAGGGCTGGAGATGGCTTAGTGGTTAAGGCACATGCCTGCAAAGCCTAAAGACCCAGGTTCTATTCTCCAGGTCCCACATAAGCCAGATGCACATGGTGGCAAATACCTTTGGAGTTTGTTTGCAGTGACTAGAGGTCCTGGTGCACCCATTCTCACTCTCTTCTCTCTCTAGCTCTCCCTCTGTCTCTAATAAATAAAAACAAATAAATCTTTAAAAAAGGGAAAGACTGGGCTGGAGAGATGGTTTAGCGGTTAAGGTGCTTGCCTTCAAAGCCAAAGGACCCAGGTTTGATTCCCCAGGACTCACATAAGCCAGATTCACAAGGGGGTGTACACATCTGGGGTTCATTTGCAGTGGCTGGAGGCCCTGGCACACCCATTCTCTCTCTCACTCAAATAAATAAAAATAAAATTTTAAAAAAAGAGAGAGAGATTGGAAAGCTGCCACCATCTTTGGATCCCTACTAGCCTCCAAAGGAGCCAAGTACTCCCACAAAATGACATCAGATCATTTTCTTTTAAAAGTCCCCTTACTTATCAAATACTAAATTATTTTATTTTATTAGGGTTTTTTTTGGGGGGGTTAGCTTTTGAGGTAGGGTCTCTCTCTAGCCCAGGCTCACCTGAAATTCACTATGTAGCCTCAGGTTGGCCTTTAACTCACGGCAATCCTCCTACCACTGCCTCCCTAGTGCTGGGATTAAAGGCATGTGCTACCATACCTGGCTGGTATGCATATTTTTCAAATATTTTATTTATTAGAGAAAGAGAATAGGTGCACCAGGGCCTCTAGCCACTGAAAAAAAACTCCAAACACAAGGGTTGCCTTGTGCATCTAGCTTACATGGGTACTTGGGAATCAAACCTGGGTCCTTAGGCAAGTGCCTTAACTGCTAAGCCATCTATTCAGCCCTGGTTTTTGTTTTGTTTTGTTTTGTTTTGTTTTGTGTTTTGTTTTTTCGAGGTAGGGTTTCACTCTAGCCAGGCTGACCCAGAATTCACTATGTTGTCTCAGGATGGCCTTGAACTCATGGTGATCATCCAACTTCTGTCTCCCAAGTGCTGGGATTAAAAGTGTGAACCATCAAACCCAGTGGGTTTGCATAATTCCATAATTAAATGTTTAAAAACATGTATGAAGAAGGGAGGAAGGGCAACAGACACCAGGTATCATTGTTCTCTTGTTTCATAATATGTGTCAAAAAGACTGAAAACCTTGGGCTGGAAAGATGGCTTAGTGGTTAAGGCGCTTGCTTGCAAAGCCAAAGGACCCAGGTTCATCTCCCCAGGACCCACTTAAGACAGATGCACAAGGGGGTGCCACATCTGGAGTTCGTTTGCAGTGGCTGGAGGCACTGATATGCCCATTCTCTCTCTCTTTACTTGCCTACTTCTGTATCTCTTTCTCAAATAAGTAAAAATAAAATATTAAAAAAAAATAAAAGGCTAAAAATCTTAACTCTGCCCCGGCGACCTTCCCATATTTAACAACAGTCCAGCTCCCACTGGGCTGGTGGATTTTCAGTCCTGGAACCCCCTCCTCCCACAGGAGCCTGTTCTCTCTGCTTTCTTTTCCTTTTACTTTGAAATAAACCTTATTCTTTTAAACACTTTTCTTTTAAAGACTGAAAAAAGCTGCAAGCAGCAGAAAAGACCAACCTGGCCCCAGTGCCCTCAGCATTACCTCTAGAGAACGGATGCTGCTGTGATAGGTGAGGGAGAGCATGGAGAGGCCAAGCACTGGCGTGGGAATATCAGGAGCCTTGCAACAGGGCTGCATCTTCTCCGTGACGGACTTCACTAGCGCAAGCACAAGCCCTTCAATTCCCACAGTGGAAGTCTCCACACTGCCCAAGACAGTCAGTGTATCCAGTCGTACCTCTGAAGCACCTGACATTGAGAAATCATGACAACCTTGATTCATAGCTCTCAAACAGCAACTTATCCTCCCTCTCCTTTATTATTCCCTTTATTCTATTATTTTTATTTACCATAGACAACTCTAAGTTTATTAGGAAATTTTCCCTTTGCTCTTTAAATAGATCTAACAAAAATCAAACAAGTTCTCTAATGCCTGCAAGTTGTCTATAAAGCATTAATTCCTCAGAACTACACACAACATGAGAGCCGGATGTGGTGGTATACACTTATAATCTCAGCACCTGGTAGCCTCAGCAGAATTCCAGGTTCAAGGTCAATCTGAGCTACAATGCAAGGTTCTATCTCAAGGAGAAAAAAAAGAAGAAAACTAAATGTGATTCATTCTCTTGACTACATCACAGCTTTTTCTTTCTTCTTCTTTTTGTTTACTCTGTGTGTGTGTGTGTGTGTGTGTGTGTGTGTGTGTGTGTAGAGTATGTGTGGGTAGTGATGTATGCATGTGTGTATAGATGCCAGCTTTTGACAAAGGTTCTGGGGAGTCATGAGAAGACCTCATGCTTAAGCAGCAAGTTGTTTTTAACGGTTGAGCCATCATCCCACCCCTGTCTTTTTATTTGTCTTTCTTCATATTTGCCTTTAGTAAACTTCTAAGAAATATCAAGAAGCTCAAGAGTTATATTAAACTTTCTAATGTCTCATGCTGCTAATATAGAGAAATTCCAGATAATCAGCTTCCTTAAATAAAGAGAGCAACTGAATCAGCATAACTTGGTAAGTTTTCACAGTACCCACTTCAGCACAGACTGGTCCCACTTACCAACCAGTGAAGAAAGAGTGAACAAGTTCATGTCTTCCACCTTCAAGTCCACCTTCCACAGTAATGTCACGGATTCTCCAAGTGAAGATCTCTTCGAGAGAGTGAACTTCCCAGACTGAGGGCTCATCCGGGATATAATACGAGACAGACACTGAGCACAGATGTCAGATGCTTCTACCTGAAGTCCTCGTATAGTACAATCAAGAAAAAGGGTGTCTGACTGCGTGTTGGACAGGCCCAGAGGCTGGTTATAACTACCCTAGAAAAGAAGCCAAGGAGAGGGAGCCATGTCTTCCTCGATATACCCACTGATAAACTGCCCATAATCCAGTAAATATCTTAATCCTAACCATACTCATACAAGCAACCCTAATTTAACTCTCAGTGGGTCACAAATACCAGCCCAAAACAAAAGAAAACAAGACATTAAAAGTAGAAAGGGGATTAGGTGGGAAGAAAGGGTTTAGCAGGAATGGGAAGGGGTAAGAGAGAGTAAAGCCAGGCATGATGGTGCACACCTTTAACCCCAGAACTCAGGGGGCAGAGGTAGGAAGATTGCTGTAAGTTTGAGGTCAGCCTGGAACTACAGAGTGAGTTCCAGGTCAGCCTGGGCTAGAGACCCTGCCTCAAAAAAAAGGGGGTGGGGAGTTAATGGGTGAATATGATCAAAATGTATTATATACATGTATGAAACTGTGAAAAATTAGTAGGGTGCTGAGAAGATGGGTAAGTGGTTAAAGGTGCTTCATTATAAAGCTTGCCAACCAGTGTTCAATTCCCAAACAATCCACATAAGCCGAATGAAAAAAAAAAAAATGACAGAAGTAAGTGACTGGTATTTACAATGGCAAGAGGCCCCAACATGCCCATAAACACTCACACATAGTACATAGGAATAAATTTGTTTAAAAATACATAATTTTTCTCACTCTCTTTCTTTGTCTCTCTCTCTCTCCCCCTTTCTCTCTGTCTCTAATAAACAAACATAAATCTTAAAAAAAAAATTTTTTTAAAGGGCTGGAGAGATGGCTTAGCAGTTAAGACACATGCCCACGAAGCCTAAGGACCCAGGTTTGATTCTCCATGTCCCACATAAGTCAGATACACATGGTGGCACATGCGTCTGGAGTTCGTTTGCAGTGGCTAGAGGCCCTGGTGTGCCCATTCTCACTCTCATTCTCTCCCCTTTCTGTCTGTCTCTAATAAATAAATAAAACTAAATCTTAAAAAAAAAATACATAACTTGCCAGGCGTGGTGGCGCATGCCTTTAATCCCAGCACTAGGGAGGCAGAGGTAGGAGGATCGCTGAGAGTTCAAGGCCACCCTGAGACTACATAGCTAATTCCAGGCCAGCCTGGACCAGAGTGAGACCCTACCTCGAAAAACCAAAAAATAATAATAATAATAATACATAACTTTTTAAAAATATTGCTAGAGACTCCACATGCTTGGGCTGCAAAGTCACTGAGAAATCCTGGTGGAGCTCAGCTGAAAAGCTCCTCCATTGTAGACCAGCTGACAGAAAGCTGGAAAAAGCTATGCTGCATGCAGCTCCATGGGAGAGATAGAAGTCACCAGTGGAGATAATAGTGGAAACTGCTTGCCTTAAGTTTGGCTAGCCAGGTCAAATGAGCCAACAGGTACAATGGGAAAAACCGACCAGTCTCTAATTGAACTGAAGGACCGCCCCACGGGAGGAAATACATGCCTGACACAGAAAATCTATGACAAGGGAAGTCATGAGCCCTAGGGGTGTAACTCCTGCTGGTGTCTGGCTAAATGTATATATTATGTTCACCAAACTGCCCAATAAACACTTCTCTTAAATGTTCATATCCATATATTAATGCCACTCTCACTTTTGATCAGAGAAGCTTGTCTTTTCATATGGCAGTGACCTTGAGATGACCCAGAAGGTACCATAGTGCTGAGAAGAAGTGACAGAGGAGTGTTCAGCACTGCAATATCTCTATCACACCTTCCAAGGCTCAGGGTCCATTGCAGAAGAGGTGGCAGAAAGAATGTAAGAGCCAAAGGAAGGGTAGGACTCCTTACAATGTGCTCCTCCACACACAAAATGGCCTCACAGTGCCTGACACTACCTATACAAGACCATCATAATAGGAGGAAACGATCATGACATCAAAATAAGAGAGACACTGATGGAGAGTGTAAAGGGGAAAGTGGGGGGGGGGGGGAATTACCATGGTTTATTGCCTATATCAAAGTTGTCAATAAAAATAAATAAATAGGGCTGGGGAGATGGCTTTGAGGTTAAGTGCTTGCCTGTAAAGCCTAAGAACCTCGGTTCCAGGCTCGATTCCCCAGGACCCACGTTAGCCAGATGCACAAGAGGGCGCAGCCATCTGGAGTTCATTTGCAGTGGCTGGAGGCCCTGGCGCACCCATTCTCACTCTCTCTATCTGCCCCCCCCCTTGCTCTGAAATAAATAAAAATAAACAAAAAAATAAATAAATAAATAGGGCTGGAGAGATAGCTTAGTGGTTAAGCGCTTGCCTGTGAAGCCGAAGGACCCCGGTTCGAGGCTCGACTCCCCAGGCTCCACGTAGGCCAGATGCACAAGGGGGACACATGCATCTGGAGTCTCTTTGCAGTGCCTGGAGGCCCTGGCGCGACCATTCTCTCTCTATCTGCCTCTTTCTCTCTCTGTCTGTCATTCTCAAATAAATAAATAAAAATATACAAAAAAAATTAAATAAATAAATGAAAATTAAGTAGAGGGTCCCCGTTGACAAGCATGCAGTTACCAAGTTTTGTAATACTCAGATGCATCCCTACTGCCAAGTGCTCTGAAGTGTATCAGGATAAGGAGCTGTGGGGGCTACCACTCACCAGTCTTCACCTACCTGGAGTGTGAAGGAGTCCAGAACAAGGGCCTCACCCCAAACATGCATATTAGGTGGATGTGGTGCCCGCTGAATGTGGGAGTCACTGCCCACACGCCAGCAGAGGTGATCTACTGTTAGAACAGTGCGCTGATGGATGCTTTGTGGTCTGAGGTGCTGATAATCTGAACAAAGGTGGGAAAGAGGTCATCAAAAGGGCACAGCTCTACTAATGGACAAATTCCTATTCCATTCCATCCCAGAGACTTACCCAGGGCGATGGAATTGAATCCCAAGGCAAAAGGTGGTGTATCTCCAAGCTGAATGGAAATATTGACATTGGAGATAGAGGTGCTAAATATGATGGGAGCCAGGATTTGAGGGAATGTTCTACACAAGGACAAAAAAAGACACCACTAATTTGAAAAAGAAGTTATTACAGCTTCTTAGCAATGAACAGATTCCTGAAGCTCTCAAATTGGTGACAATTTAGTTTTTGCAATTCTTAGGATTGGCTAAAAGTAGAAAGGAAAAGGCTAAGCTTGGCAGTTTACTGCTCCTCCCAAAGGTAATCATTAGGAGCTCTAGAAAAACACATTGAATATCATGAAATTGTAATTTTCACAGCCAAACACAGTGAATACCAACAATATCACAAGATTCAACCAAGAATAACCTCCAGCAGGGTGTGGTGGCACACACCTTTAATCCCAGCACTCAGGAGGCAGAGGTAAGAGGATTACTATGAGTTCAAGGCCACCCTGAGACTACATAGTGCATTCCAGGTCAGCCTGGGCTAGAGTGAGACCCTACCTCAAATAAATAAACAAACAAACAAACAAACTCTCCAAGGCATATCATAATTAAAACTCTTAACAATGAAAACAAAGAGAAAGTGCTAAAAGCAGCAAGAGAGAATCAACTCACTACATACAAAGGCAATCCCATCAAAATTAACTCAGATTTCTCAGTGGAAACCCTTAAAAGCCAGAAGGGCCTGTAAATGGAACACTTCGAAGTCTAAAAAACTATGGCTTCCAATCCAAAGTACTGTACCCAGAAAAAGTATCCCTCGTAACAGATGGTGAAAGAAAAACCTTTGATGGAAAAAGTCAACTCTATGATTGTATGAACACAATGCTAAACCTACAGAGAATACTTCTTCAGGGAATACTCCACACAGAAGAATCTTAAACAACCAACCTCAACAGCCTACAAGATGATAATCACTATAGCGAAAACTACAGCATGTTCAAAAAAGCACAAAACACAAGAAAGCACCAAACCCCATTGTGGTAGCTCACAATGAATGGTCCCTAGTATATTCAAGATTTTATTACAGTTTGTAATCTAGATCTGCAGCCACCTGGGTGGAGGAGGTGTCACTAGGTGACCTTCAGGGTCCAGCCCTGTGTGGTGGTGTATTTGAAATTTAATCTAAAGATATGTATAGTGCCTGAGTTCTGCCTGGAATTCCTAAGTGTGCTTGTATGTGGTGTGGCTTTTGGTTTTTGGGTTGGGGCTTCTGCTTGGTCCTTTCAGAGGAGGCCAGCTTCTTCTGCCATTATGGATGTGTAAACTTCAATAAATCCCTTCCTCCATAACTGTGCCTGGTCTGGAAGTTCATACTGGTGACCTGGAAGCTGTCTACTACACCCAGAAAAGCACCCTATCACAGCAAGGATTAAATCAAACCTCACAGTTATAACCTTAAACATTAATAACCTTAACTCACCCATCAAAAGACACAAGTTGCCAGGCATGGTGGCATATGCCTTTAATCCTAGCACTTGGGAGGCAGAGGTAGGAGGATTGCCGTGAGTTCAAGGCCACCAAGACTACATAGTGAATTCCAGGTTAGCCTGAGCTAGAGCTCAGAAAACCAAAAAAAAAAGATACAAGTTAACAGGGTGGATCAGAAAAACTGGGCCCTTCTATCTGCTGTCTTCAAGAAACCCACCACACCATGCACCACACTAAAGACAGACACCTCCTAAGGGTAAAAGGATGGAAAATGATAAATTTAGGCAAATGAAAAGAAGAAACAAGCAGGTGTTGCTACATTAATATCTGATAAAATAGACTTCAAACCAAAAAATCTGTTGTTTTTTTTCAGAAAGTAGTCAGACCCAAAGAGATAAACTACCCCTCACACTTCAGCCAAGCCACAGCTGAAACCACAGAGAAATTGGGGAGATAAGCAAGAATGCTGCTTCCATGGTGAACCTGATAATCACTGCTAGGGTGTAGGAGACAGACCCTGGGGATACTCAACACTTACCAAAGCAGAGATCCAGAGGCTCCTAAGAGCTCATCACTGAGGTAGACTTAAAATTCACCCACCATGGCTCAGGGAATTTTGTGGAAGAGGGGGTGGAAAGATTGTAAGAGCCACAGGTTGAGACATCATGCCCAGAGGTATCCCCCCAAAAATAACTAACTGCTGCTCCCATGACACATAACCCACAACCCCATGGGGAATACCTGCAACCCCACTGAGGAATGTCCCCAGCGCAATGGGGACAGGGAAGAGGGAAAAGAGGGTATCAACACATGATCTATCCATATAAAATATGTTAATAATAATAATTAATTAATTAAACTGACCTTTTTTCCCTTTGTTTAAGAATAGGTAAACTAGATCCTTGGGTCTCCAGTGCCAGCATGTGCAGCCAGTGAGAGAATTCCTGGTGCCGGTAATGAATGATACAAGTGTTCAGAATGAGGAAAGCCGAGAGGTCAATGGTGGTCACCTGGAAAAGAGAAGACCAAAGTGTGGGCTTGAGTTTTTACTTATGTGGAAAGACAGCAGAGAAAAGCTTCTTTGTACAAATGTCAGCATACCTGCACATTAGCTTTGAGGGAGTTGAGGCAGACAATACGTTGGCGACTCTGGGACAGTAGCAACCCATCTGTAAGAGGCCAAAAGGTAAAACTATGAGAGGGACAGAAGCAAGCAAGAAGATCAGCAGACTATAACAAACACTTGTGACTTGGGTTATTTTCTCTCAGTATGTTCTCACCTTCCCTACACCAGTTACAATGTTATTAAATTAAGAAGACAATGTGGGGTATTAACTAAGAATGTCTAGCCTCCCTTCTCTCAGTACCAGTACCCCCATCCATGAACCTTCCAACAGGAGTTCAGTGCTCAGCTGTGCCATATCAGAGTTTGCTGTGAAGCTTCGAAGGGGCAGTTGATCCTCATCACGGTGGTATAGGAAATGTAGCAGCTTCAGTGTCCAAGTCAGGTGCCTAGACCAGAGAGATTCTAGCTCAGAAAGACAGAGAATGCCATTCTTCCAAACTCCCCCCCGTCCACCAGCTCTCTCCAGATAAGCTCAGTACAGATGCCAAGACTGGTTATAGAGATCTTGGCATACAGCTCACATTATCATTCCCCACACTGTCTCAGGAGAGATCTCACCTCTTTTGACTATTCATAGACAACACCACACTTGTGTTCTCCATCTTCACCTTGACCTGGTCTGGCAGCTGCTGGAGGAGGTACAGACCAGGCAGAGTTGGCTCAGCTAAGCTTTCTGTCACCTCTGGGACCATGAATGAATAATAAAAATGAAAGACATCAATCCTTAGCACTCTCAAATCCTCCAAAAAGCCTTACTTCTTCGGCGACATCATCCCACAAAAAGTGGGCTAGGCTAAGTAAATGTCCTAAGAGGCCACCACAGATGCAGGTACCTAATGTACTTCCTTCCTCAGACTCTAAAAGCATAAACAGTATGGGCAGCACGTTGGTATAATGGAAAGACTATGGACTTTATTGCCAAGTAATTCAAACATCATTGTTACTGCATGATCTCAGCTAAGATACCTAGCTAACTATTCTAGGCTTGTTTCCTTATTTATAAAATGCAAATAATTTAGAAATATATATTTATGACACCTAGCACAGATCTAATTCATGACAGAGACCCACCTAAATAGTTCACTCACAACAAAGAAATGCCCTATTTCCCCTAACTATCCTCAGGGTCAAAGAACATGGTGATTAATAGCACACACATTTAAATGAATAGCGAAACCACTGGTTTTTCTACTTTTAAAATAACTCAAGAACCAAAGAGACAAGCTCAATGACTGGAGCTTTACCTGAACAAAGAACAGGTTTGGACACCCAGCTTGGGGCCTGACACAGTAGTTGACTATGGAAGAGACCTTCATGTAGCTCAGCATGGAGTGTCCACACATCCACAGTGATAGCCTTCAGATGCCAACTGCTAATGCCCACTTTTAGACACAGGTCCAGAGCTAGTGAGATCTCTACTAGGCATGTATCCTCCTGTAGAGAAGATAAGCTTCTGAGTATGTGGAGAGTTATACAGTAAACAGCAATGGCCTAGAGCTGGCAATGGTGGCATAGAATTATAATCCCAACACTCAGAGGACTGCCACAAACTCAAGGACACCTTAGGCTATGCACCGAGTGTCAGGCCAGCCAGGGCTACATGGCAAGACTTTGTCTCAAAAAAAAAAAAAAAAAAAAAAAAAAAACATCGTGCCTGCTTCAGCAGCAAATATGCTAAAATTGAAATGATACAGAGAAGATTAGCATGACCCCTGCACAAGGGAGACACACAAATTCATGAAGCATTCCATATTTAAAAAAAATCAATAAACAAACAACCCACAAAGGTTTGGAACACTGGGTATTGCCCTGAAGGAGCCCCAAAAAGACACAGAATCTAGAATATAAGCACCTTATGCCAAGAAGCAATGAAGTATCAGAATAACCATGGCAAACTCACCAGCTGACCACTCTTCAGAATTTTACTGTTGATCTTCGATAGACTTAACTCACAGATTAGCCTGGGAAAGGAAGAAAGTTAAGAGCACTTAGCTCCTTTCCTTACTACTTATCTCCAGTTCACTTCTGTTGGCTAGAAAAGACAAGAAGAAACACCTCATCTTACCCTCTACTCAAACTGCACAGAATGAGAATGTGACACCTTGCCAGGTGAGGTGGCACATGCCTTTAACCCCAGCACTAGGAGGCAGAAATAAGAGGGTTGCTGTGAGTTTGAGGCAGCCTGAGACTACATAGTGAGTTCCAGGTCAGCCTGGACTAGAGAGACTCTACATCAAAAAAAAAAAAGGGGGGAAGAAAATGTGACACCTTGGTAAGAAGACCGTTTCATCCACTTTCCCTAAAGCAACTCCAGACAAGAATGGTACTTCCAGACCCTTTCTAACAAGGGCTTACCTTGTTCCATCACTATCCAAAAGAAATCTGCTTCTACTGATCTGAATGTGCCATAAGGACTCGGAAGTAGCCACCTTGAGAACCATGATGTTTATAGCATCTACATGAATGGAGAATAGCTGGAAGGAATGAGCAAGGATGAACAGTAATTAATGTCAAGGCATCACCCTTCCTTTCCAGCTGAGAAAAGATCTTAGCATTATGTCCTAAAAATAGTGGAAAAATCCACCCACCACTCCAAAGCCAGCCATCCCTAGAAAATAGTAAGGATAGTAGAAACAGTCTTACTTGGCACAAGATCTTCAACAAGGATGGGCTAAAGGACAGCTCCTTTTGGTCCACCCCAGTGTTCTGGGAGAATGGGGCAGACAGGCTAGACACCCTCTGCAGGTCTGTTCTGATGCGTACTTCTCCAAAGCACAGCGCCACATAGTGCCTGCCCAGAAAAAAAGCCTCAGCTTATCGGGTCCATCAATCTTACAGCAGTCTTCCTACCCTTCCTCACATTCGTTCTCCCAATCTCTCTAACAGCACAGCTCAAATCACAAGAAGTCACATAGCATTTTTCAGCATGTCTTATAAAACAGCACTCAGGCTAATGGAAGACTCCAGCAAGAACATACCTCCCTCCTTAGACTAAAATTCCCCAAAATATTCTCCAAGGGAAAGTGAGGACACAGTGTACTCACGGCAGATCATGGCTGAGGAGTTTGCTGGATATCCACAAGTTGTCAATTTCCTACAAACAATATGAAGGAAAGCTGTGTACATGACCTGCTAAGTAAGCAATGAGTAGAAGTTTGACAAGCCAGAAAAGGCTCTGGATAACAGGAAAAGAGGAAGATCGATCAGTCCTCCTACTAAATATGCCCAACTCCGTTTTCATTGGTTCCTCATATGATTCTCCTCACAATAAGCTTACTTGGTGTTTTTCTTTTGTGGATATATTGCCCTGTTTCATCTCAAATTAGAAGAATAAGCTTTGCTATTTCCTATTATCTTTCTTCTATGCTTTTCTTCCATATCTTTTAAAAAAAAATTTATTTATTTGAAAGAAGGGAGGGCAGGAGAGAATGGACACACCAGGGCCTCCAGCCACTGCAAATAAATTCCAGACACATGCGCCACCTGGTGCATCTGGCTTACATGGATACTGGGGAATCAAACCTGGATCCTTTGGCTTTGCATCTCTCCAGCCCTTCCATATCTTTTTTACATGCCCTGAACATTCTATGCCCTATAAACTTTTTTTTTTTTTGGGGGGGGGGACTGATAATTGAACCCAGGTCCTAGCATATGTTAGG
Source organism: Dipus sagitta (assembly GCA_036346955.1). Classification (NCBI taxonomy): domain Eukaryota; kingdom Metazoa; phylum Chordata; class Mammalia; order Rodentia; family Dipodidae; genus Dipus; species Dipus sagitta. The sequence continues at coordinate 54,920,635 of CM070778.1, forward strand.
CAAGTTCTATACCACTAAGCTATATCCCCAGCTCCTTCTATTAATTTTTTGGTGTTTTGTTTTTTTGAGATAAGGTCTCATTCTAGTCCAGGCTGACCTGGAATTGACTCTATGTAGTCTCAGGCTGGCCTCAAACTCACAACAATCCTACCTCTGCTTCCCAAGTGCTGGGATTAAAAGCTTGAGTCAACCAGGTGCAGCAACAATTCTTTTTTTAAATTTCTCTTATTTATTTGCAAGTAAAGAGAAAGAGAGGATGGGCTTGCTAGGGCCTCCAGCCACTGCAAACGGAACTCCGGATGTATGCACCACTGTGCATCTGGCTTTATATGGATACTGGGGAGTTGAACCCAATTGTTAGGCTTTGCACGAAAGTGCCTTAACCACTTAGCAATCTTTGCAGCCCTATAAACAATTATAGCTAAACGACTTGTATCAATCTCCACCTACCTCTAAGATCATCTTGGCAAATAAATAACAAGGGTGGGATTGCCTAGGCTACTACACAGAGATTCCCAGAACTCACCACTGTCTGCTGGTGCTGCTGAAACTTAAGACTGACATTCTGAATCCAAAAAAAGCGGAAGGAGCCAATCTTTAGCTCTGCCTGCAGTTTCCGCTGACACCACCTGGTGGCCAATCGCACCACCAGCCACCTGCAGGAAAAAAAAAAAAAAAATCACTGAGAGTTCTTGGGACCCTCTACCAACTAAGGATTCCACACCTCTGCTAGTCACAGAAAAGGCCTTGCAAAAAGGCTGTGTCCTGAAGGCGGGTTTTTCTGAGCAACCTTCCTATTTCCTAATACACCTCAATGTCATAGACTTTCAGCCACATTAATCAAGATCATAGCTTCCCCCCCATTCTCTCTCTCTACATATGTATAAAAGCAGACAAGCTAACCCAACCCTCTAAGACGAGGATAAATAAAAACGGTCCTCAAATATATAGGAACCCTAGGTGTTTAAATACAAAACAAAACAAAAAGCCCCAACAGGAGTCCGAATGGAGACAGCTGTGTCAAATGTGTCAATGCACACTCCCTAGAGGGTTTCTATCTTCGCGCCCACTCTCCAGACAGGTGCCCGTGAGAAGGCACAGAGAGGTCAGAACAGCAGGGTGGCTTCTCCTCCTCGGGACAGCCAGTCCTCCTGACGTCTCCTTCTCCAGGAAGAGGCTGCAGGTGCCCTTCGCGATCGGCGAAGGGGCCATGTCAGGGCGTGCGGAGCAGGAAAGGGAGACCACCCAGGGAGGTCCCCCCTCCTCACACACCTATTTAGTTTCCGGTCTCTGCATGACCTCCCAGCCCCGCCTATCCCTCGGTCCGTCACCCACCCCTCAGGCCGCGGTCTCTCCCGCAGACAGAGCTCCGCGCCCCCGCACGTCCCCTGCCCTCTTCGCGCGACCCCCTCCTCGATCCCACCCGCGCCTGGGCGGCGCGCGCCCCCCTTCCTCTTCCCCCTCCACGGTGGCTGGAAGACCCCCCCCGCCACCACCACCACCACCACCCTCCTCACCGGCCTAGGAAGAGTGCGCTAAGCGCAACCAGCAGCAAGACCAACAGCGCGTAGAGAAGCAGAGGCATTTAGGTCCGGGTCCGGCCCGGCCTGGCCCCGGCCCCCGCCATGCCGGGCCCCGAACCTGAACCGCGCAGCGCCGCCGCGGGCCGACCAGCCGCGCGCGCGGAGGCCACGCACAGCGAGGAAGCGTCGGTGCGCGCGCGCGCCCCGCCCCCTGCGGCCCGCCAACCAATCAGCTGTCTGCGTCCCCAGCTCCGCCCCGCCCCGCGCCCGCCGGAGGGCCGACCCGCTGCGTGCGCGAAGCCAGGGCGTGGCTCGGGAGGGGGCGCTCGCGAACGTGCTGACCTAGGCGCCCCGCCCTGAGCGCGCCCTTCGTGCCGACTTCGGAACGTTGGAGAGAGGAGGGGAGGGGAAGGGAAGGGAGGGGAGGGGAGGGGGGGGTTCGGAGTCCGCGCACGCTCGCCAGGCTGGCGGTGACCCGGCTGGCTCGCTTCCGCCACGCTTCCGCCACAGAAAATTCCATTTTCAAAACGCATTCCCTAGGGCCCTTTAGGGAAGTCCGCCTGCTCCCTCCAGGCCCGGGCTTGTTGAGTCAGCCGAAGTTGCAACGCTAGGTCAGACGTGACCGTGTCTACCAGTGATTGAGGAAACCGAGGGGTAATTAAAAGACCTCAGAAACTCTGCCTCATTCCAGTCACAAGGGAAACCAATTGACTTTTTTTTAATTCGTTGACTGTCTGCAATTTGTTCTGGCCAATGAATATGTGTGAAATGGCTGCGTGGGTAACACCATTCTAGGCACTTCAATGAGGTCTTAAGTTTGAACGATGTGTAAGCACCAACAAGAACTGGACCCGGGAGAGGGGGAGGTGCGGCAGAAGCAGTGAATATTGTTGTCTTTTTTGGGGGGGGCGGGGGGGGTTCGAGGTAGGGTCTCTCTCAAGCCCAGGCTGACCTGGAATTTACTATGTAGTTTCAGGGTGGCCTCGAACTCACAGCGATCCTCCTACCTCCGCCTCCCAGAGTATTGGGTTTAAAAAAGGTGTGCACCACCACACCCGGCTGAATATTGTTTTTGTCTTAAACAAATAATTTATCTGAGAAATGCACATAACAACATCAAATAGGGAAGTCGATATCAATTCAGGTCATTTTTTGCTTGCTTCAGTGTAAAATGAAAGAATAGAACAACGTTCTGTTAGAATTATTCTGTTATGGGTCAGTATCTTAATGATAATTTACTAATTAATACAGCACTAGCTACAGAAATCCCAAAGGATTCCAAAATGAAAATTCTGCAGTAACCGGGCATGGTGACATATGCCTTTAATCCCAGCACTTGGGAGGCAGAGGTAGGAGAATCACCGTGAGTTCGAGGCCACCCTGAGACTACATAGTGAATTCCAGGTCAGCCTGGGCTAAAGTGAGACCCTGCCTCGAAAAGCCAAAAAAAGAAAGACAAAAATTATGCAGTATTTTTAAAAGTATAAACAATAAACCATGATCAGTCTGACTCCCATTCTTCCCCTCTCAAATCCACCCTCCACCAAATCCCCCCCCCTTTCCAATTAGTCTCTTATTTTGATGTCATCATCTTCTGTTATGAAGATCTTGTGTAGGTAGTGTCAGGCACTGCAACATCATGAATATCAAGGCCATTTTGTGTCTGCAAGAGTGCATTGTAAGCAATCTTACCCTTCTTTTGGTTCTTACATTCTTCCTGCCACCTCTTCCACAATGGACCCTGAGCCTTGGAGGATGTGATAAGAGAAGTCTCAGTGCTGATCACTCTACTGTCATTTCTACTAAGCGCTATGGTGACTTTTGAGTCACTCCAGTGGTCATCAACATCTGAAAAGAAAAGCTCTAACCAAAAGTGAGAGTAACATTAATATATGGGTATAAACATTTTTAAAAACTGCTTACAGGGCTTTTTGGTGGCACCATATATGTGTTTAGCCAGGCAACAGCAACTCCTCTAGGGCTCCTGACCACACCCCCACCCCCACTCGGCCATAGGCTTTTTAAAAAATATTTTACTGGGCTGTAGGGATGGCTTAGCTGTTAAGGCATTTGCCTGCAAAGCCAAAGGACCCAAGTTCAATTCTCCAGGACACACTTCTTTAGCCAGATGCACAAGGGGGTACATGCATCTGGAGTTCATTTGCAGTGGCTGTTGGAGGCCCTGGTGCACCCGTTCTCTTTATCGCTCTCTCTCTCGCTCCTCTGTCAAATAAATAATAAAATTAAAAACAAAATAAAATATTTCATTGTCAGGCATGGTAGCACATGCCTTTAATCCCAGCACTCAGGAGGCAGAGGGAGGAGTTCAAGGCCACCCTGAGACTACATAGTGAATTCCAGGTCAGCCTGGACTAGAGTGAAACCCTGCCTCAAAACAAACTATATATTATGTATATATGATTTATTTGAGAAAGAGAGGGAGAGAAAAAGAGAGGGAGAGGCAGATAGCCAGAATGTGCACACCAGGACCTCTAGTCATTGCAAACGAAATCCAGATGCACGTGCCACCTTGTGCTTCTGGCTTACATGGGTATTGGGGAATCAAACCTGGATCCTTTGGCTTCACAGGCAATCACCTTAACCGCTAAGCCATCTCTCTAGCCTGCCATAAGGGCTTTTGACTGTTTCCAGTACCAGGCATGTCCTTGCTCCCATGGAGACAACCTCCAATCCAATTAAGAGAGCAGATGATTTTGCTCATAATAGACATACCACAATTGCACTAGTTGACACATTTGGTCTGGCACATTAAGGCTTACAGGGTCCACTGCTGGTTAACACTGTTGATGACTTCTCGCTCTCAAAGGGCTACATGCAGCATAGCTCCTTCCAGCTTTCTGATAGGTAGTCAACAGGGAGGAGGTTTTCAGCTCAGATCCAGCTGGATTTCTCAGTGACCTGCAGCACGAGCATGTGGAGTGTTCAGCAATAGGGTCTTACCATCTGGTTCTGGTGGACAACCAGAGCATTGGCAATGGCCTGTAATGTTTTGGGGGCATTAGGGGTCTCCTTGGCCAGTAACTTCCTGGAAGATATCCCACCCTTGCCACTGAACTTTTTCTAGTAACAATCTATGGCTTCTGGGTGCAGCATTATCCAAAGAAGTAGATTTCCATATGGCTTATTCATGGCATCTTAGTGTTTTTTTTTTTTTTTTTTTTTTTTTTTTTTTTTTTTTCCAGGTAGGGTCTTGCTCTAGACCAGACTTACCTGAAATTCACTGTGTAGTCTCAAGGTGGCCTCAAACTCATGGTGATCCTCCTACCTCTGCCTCCTGAGTGCTGGGATTAAAGGCGTGCACCACCATGTCCAGCTACATCTTAAATTTTGATTAACGCTCCTCCTACCCTTCCTTTACTCAATCCCTTCCCTTGAGCCTACTTAGGGCATTCCACCCCCAGTAAACTAACTGCTCCTCTACTTACATATCCATAATACCCTCCACTTAAGTCCTCCCCTCCTCTCCTCCCTCCCTTATAGCCTCTTTCTATTTTCCTGGCTTTTACTACTTTTTACTCCAACTCACAACTCTAAACATTTGGAGCTAGGATCCACACATGAGAGAGAACATGCAGGGTATGACTTTTTTTTTTCTCAATTTTTATTAACATTTTCCGTGATTATAAAAAATATCCCATGGTGCTACCCTCCCTCCCCCCACTTTCCCCTTTGAAATTCTGTTCTCCATCATATCCCCTCCCCATTTCAATCAGTCTCTCTTTTACTTTGATGTCAAGATCTTTTCCTCCTCTTATGATGGTCTTGTGTAGGTAGTGTCAGGCACTGTGAGTTCATGGATATCCAGGCCATTTTATGTCTGGAGGGAGCACGGGGTTTGACTTTCTAAGCCTGCCTTACCTCATTTAGTATAGTTCTTTCCAGATCCCTCCATTTCCCTGCAATTTTCAAAATTTCTGTTTTCTTTACTGCTAAATAGAACTCCATTGTGTAAATGTACCATATCTCCATTATCCATTCATCAGTTGAAGGACATCTAGGCTGCTTCCATTTCCTAGATATTGTGAATAAAGCCAAATAAACATGGATGAGCAAGTATTTTCAAGATAGTGAGTACAGCCCTTAGGCTATATGCCAAGGAGTAGTATAGCTGGGTCATATGGTAAATCTATTTTTAGGTATCTTAAGAAACTCCACACTGATTTCCACACTGGCTGTATCAGTTTAAATTTCCACCAATAAGGCCAGGCGTGGAAGCACATGCCTTTAATCCCAGCACTTAGAAGGCAGAGGTCGAAGGATCACTGTGAGTTGGAGGCCAGCCTGAGACTACAGAGTAAATTCCAAGTCAGCCGATGCCAGAGCAAGACCCTACCTTGAAAAAGAAAAAATTCCACCAACAATGTATGAGGTTTCTGCTTTTTCCACATCCTTGCTAGCATGGTCATTATAGCCATTCAAACAGGAGTAAGATGGGATCTCAAAGTAGTTTTAATTTGCATTTTCTTTTTTTTTGTTTTTCGAGGTAGGGTCTCACTCTGGCCCAGACTGACCTGGAATTCACTATGGAGTCTCAGGGTGGCCTTGAACTCACAGCGATCCTCCTACCTCAGCCTCCCGAGTGCTGGAATTAAAGGCGTGCGCCACCACTCCCAGCTTTAATTTGCACTTTCTTGATGGCTAAGGATGTAGAAAGTATTTTTAGATATTTATAGGCCATCTGTATTTCTTCTATTTTCAAAATATTTTAATTATTTATTTGGAAGCAGAGAGGGAGATAGAAAAGAGACGACAGAGAGAATGGATGTGCCAGGGTCTCTAGCTGCTAAAAATGAACTCCAGATGCATGGGCCACTTTGTGCATCTGGCTTTATGTGGGCACTGGGGAATTGAGCCTGGGTCCTTTGGCTTTACAGGCAAGTGCCTTAACCGCTGAGCCACCTTTCCAGCCTCAGGGTTGAGTTTAATCCTCCAGTTGTTTTCCACGGTTATCTGTCCTCTCATCACCACTGTAGCAGTTATGCTTATCTCTCAAGCATTATATTTCTACGTCATCTTTGAAATCTGCAGCCTCACATCTGGTATGACCTCTGGATGCTCAAAATGGCCCGACAACTCAGTTCAAAGTTAAGGAGGGGTGCTTAGAAGCACATCTCCCATATCTGCTAAGAGAGCTATCACTTCCTTGCTTTTCCCAACACTGCAATTTCCTGTTTTTTTTTTTTTTTTTTTTTTTTTTTTTTTTGTTGTTGTTGTTTGGTTGGTTGGTTTTTCGAGGTAGGGTCTCATTCTAGTCCAGACTGACCTGGAATTTACTACGTAGTCTCAGGCTGACCTCAAACTCATGGCAATCCGCTGGAGTTAAAGGCATGCACCACCATGCCCAGATAAGACTACAATTTCTATTCCCAGCCATCTTGCAGCTCAAAATCTTGTCTATTTATTTATTTATTTTAGAGATAGGGTCTCACTCAAGCCCAGGCTGACCTGAAAGGCACTCTCATCTCAGACTGGCCTTGAACTCATAGCAATCCTACTTCTACCTCTCGAGTGCTGGGGTTAAAGGCATGTGCCACCATGCCCAACTTTTTTTTTCAACTTTTTTTTTTTTTTTTAGAGAGAGACACACACAAAGAGAGTGAGTTGGTACACCAGGGCTTCAGGCGCTGTAATAGAACTCCAGGAGCTTAGGCTGAAGAGATGGCTTAGCAGTTAAGGCACATGCCTGTGAAACCTAAGGACCCAGGTTTGATTCTCTAGGGCCCACGTAAGCCTGATGCACATGGTGGCACATGCATCTGGAGTTCAATTGCAGTGGCTAGAGGCCCTGATGTGCCTATTTTCTCTCTCTCTGTCTCAAATAAAAAAAATAAAATCTTAAAAAAAACTCCAGGAGCTTGCGCCACCTAGTGGGCATGTGCAACCTTGAGCTTGCCTCACCTTTGTTTCTGGCTTGCTTGGGATCTGGAGAGTCGAACATGGGTCCTTAGGCTTCACAGGCATCTCTCCAGCTGTTTTATTTATTATCTATTTATTTATTATTGCTTTAGAGAGAGAGAAAGAGTTAGAGAGAGGGAGAGAATGGGCACACCAGGACCTCTAGCCACTGCAAATGAACTCCAGACATATGTACCCCCTTGTGCATATGGCTTATGTGGGTCCTAGAGAGTCAAACTAGTATCCTTTGGCTTTGCAGGCAAGTGCCTTAACCACTAAGCCATCTCTCCAGCCCGTTTTATTTTTTAATATTTGTTATTTGCAAGGAGAATGAGTGAATGGATGAATTAATTAATTAATTAATTAATATGTGCATGCCAAGATGTCTTGACACTGCAAACAAACTCCAGATGCAGGTGCCACTTTGTGCTTTACATGGGTACTAGGGAATAGAACCCCAACCATCAGGCTTTGCAAGTGCCTTTAACCAATAAGCCATGTCTCCAGCCCTTGTTTTATTGTTGTCTTTTTTCTTTTGGTTGTTTGTAGTGTGTATGGTATGTGCTGTACACACTTGCCTGTGTGCAGGACAGAGAAATTGGTGTCCTCCTCTATAGCTCTTCTGCTTTATTTCCTTGAGTCTTTTTTCTTTTTGTTGAGGTAGGTTCTTCCTCTAGCCCAGGCTGACCTGAATCCATTATGTAGTCACAGTGATCCTCCTACCTCTGCCTCCCAAGTGCTGGCATTAAAGGCATGCACCACCACGTCCGGCTCCTTGAGTTTTCTTACCTGTTACGGTGGCACACAGCTAAGAAATTGCTGAAGTCTCTTACTGAACCCAGAGGTCCATGCTTTTCTGTCAGCTGACCCATGCGTTCTGTTATTCTCTTCAGCCCCAGGGTTATACATCTATGTGGCCACACACAGCTTTTAAAATTTTTTTTTTTTTTTTTTTTTGCAGGGCTGGAGAGATGGCTTAGTGGTTAAGCGCTTGCCTGGGAAGCCTAAGGACCGCGGTTCAAGGCTCGATTCCCCAGGACCCACGTTAGCCAGATGCACAAAGGGGTGCACATGCCTGGAGTTCGTTTGCAGTGGCTGGAAGCCCTGGCGCGCCCATTCTCCCTCTCTCTCTCTCTGCCTCTTTCTCTCTCTGTCACTCTCAAATAAATAAAATAAAACAAAAAAAAATTGAAATGTTTTTTGCAAGCTGGATATGCTGGCACATGCCTTTAATTCCAGCACTTGGGAGGCAGAGGGTTTTCAAGAGACTCCTCTTTTTAAAAATATTTATTTATTTGAAGGGGGGTCACACCAGATCCTCTAGCTGTCGCGAATGAACTCCAGATGCATTTGCTACATTTTTTTTAATTTGTACGATTTATTTCTCATTAACCACAATGTTCTAGAGTGAGAGAACACACCCTAAATACAAAGGAGTGATTCAAATTCCACCAAGGGCTTAAGGAAAGAGCCAACACTAGTGGCACTGTGACCCAGGTCAGTAGGTATTCCCACTGCCATTCTGTTTCCCTGGATTAATCAATGAGATGGGCGGACACCAAGGCCAGTTTACCACGCCTCCCAGCAAACAAGCACCCCAGACACCACACTGCCTCCATCGCTCCAGCTGTGCTGGTGGGTGGGAAAAGCCTCTTGTCTGCATGTGATCTTCATATTATAGGTTAGTATTCCTGGTCCTCACCGCAGCTCCCCCCCCCCAACACATTCACATTTAAATTAGTTATCTATTGCTTAGCTGTAACATTGACAAATAATAGGTCAAAAGAGCCAAGGAAGAAACTGCCACCTGTTTTAACAAGAAAAGAACAATAAATTTTCCAGAATTGTAATTCATGACCTTTTCTTAAAAAATGGAGTCTAGCCAGAAATGCAGACAAACCCAACCAGCAGGGGTGCGGGAGTAAACCAGCCCTGAAGCGTGGTTTCTTGAGTAGCATCTCCTTCAGGTCTCAGCTGTGGCAGCAGCACAATCAGGAATTGGATACACCCATGCCATTTGGCTCTAGGAGGAGACTCAAGGTAGGTGCAGATGGGAAGACCTCGGTGACGGTCATCAGCAAGGGTGAGGTGGGGGTGACACAATAGAGGAATCATTTCCTTTAAGAAAGAGCAGGGCTGCTTTCACATATTCTGGAAGCTAGAAACGGTAATGGAAGTCATAGCAGAGCCATTTCTCTATGAACTCCTATGACCTCCATCTTAATTTCTGATAAAAATGAACTTCATTTTACAGTCTTATTGAAAACAGTAATCACAACCAAAAAGGTCTTCTAAACTTCTTACAGGTGTCAGTCAAGGGACACATTTTGACCTTGAATTTAATATCTCCTTAAGAGGTCTACACTTGGATAAAAGTAAACATAATATTCAAGCTAAGCCGGGCATGGTGGTGCACTCCTTTAATCCCAGCACTTGGGAGGCAGAGGTAGGAGGATCGCTGTGAGTTCAAGGCCACCCTGAGACTACAGAGTAAATTCCAGGTCAGCCTGAGGTAGAGTGAGACCCTACCTTGAAAAAAAAAATATGAGCCGGGCATGGTGGCGCACGCCTTTAATCCCAGCACTCGGGAGGCAGAGGTAGGAGGATTGCCGTGAGTTCGAGGCCACCCTGATACTCCATAGTGAATTCCAGGTCAGCCTGAGCTAGAGTGAGACCCTACCTTGAAAAAACCAAAATAAATAAATAAATAAATAAATAAAAATAAACAACAAAGAAATATTCAAGCTAAAAGGTCAAGGACACGTTAGAGAAAACCAACTTAAAACATTTTAACAACAGCTGCATAACTAATGCAGGTGTACATTTTTAATATCTCAGATTAGTGTATGTTCATAAAATGTTTAATAATAGCTGTTTAATAAACAATGGTGTTTTAGCTCAAGGGCAATGCCTCTTGCATAATAACCATGGAAATAATTAACTGCTGTAAGAGAGGGGATAAACAAGACAATAGGTGGCTTCACCATGACAACAAAATCTGGAACGTTATTTACCCTGGTGACAGCGAGATTCAACAGGTTCTTAGCTACCCCACTCAGGTTATCCTTTTTTTTTTTAATTTTTTAATTTTTATTTATTTGAGAGTGACAGAGAAAGAAAGAGGCAGACAGAGAGTGAGAATGGGCGCGCCAGGGCCCCCAGCCATTGCAAACAAACTCCAGATGCATGTGCCACCTTGTGCATCTGGCTTACGTGGGTCCTGGGGAATTCACCCTCAAACTGGGGTCCTTAGGCTTCACAGGCAAGCACTTAACCGCTAAGCCATCTCTCCAGCCCAAGTTATTCTTTTGTGCTGAAATCCATCAAATCCCTTCAGTGAGTACAGAATATTGTGAGGTGACCCATGTGCAAACTCTTCCTGAGGAATTTATGTGTGCAAATTTTCAGCCCAACACAAAGTGTGGCAGACAGAGGGGAGTGGCAGCTGGTCATGTCTGAGCACCGGGGATGTGTGTGCAATGTTTTGGCCAGGAGCATCCAGTCTTCTGCAATCTCATCCCCACACAGGTTACCTTCATCCTAGCAAGAGACAAGAACTGCTAAAGAGACCAGAAAAAGCAACTTTCCCACTGTATTAAATTATGCCCACTTCCTACAACCACTGTACCTAAGAGCCACTAGGGTAAGAGCCACACTACCACGTTTTGCTTTCTGTCCCAGAGAAAACAAAGTAGTAATGGCACCTGTCGGGATGGGATGTGGCTGTGACAACAGAGGCATGAGCTGCAGAACCTCTGCTGAAGCGTAGAACATTTGCCACATTCTGCATCTGGCTTACGTGGGCTCTGGAGAATAGAACCTGGGTCCTTTGGCTTTTCAGGCAAGTACCTTAACCGCTAACCCATTCCTCCAGCCCTCAAAAGTGACTCCTAAGTTTGAGAAAAAGGAGGGAGGGAGAGAATTGGCTTCCAAGAGTTAAACACAATTGAACTGAAGTAAAAAGAACAAGTCAGACACAGCTGGATTCCTCTCCTGAAACTGTTTACTAGTTTAAGGAATTCAGGCATGGGCTGGAGAGATAGCTCAGTGCTTAAGGTGCTTACCTGCAAAGCCTAAGGACCCAGATTCAATTCCTCAGGACCCATGTAAGCCAGATGCACAAGGTGGTGCATGCGTCTGTAGTTCATTTGCAGTGACTGAAGGCCCTGTGACAAACTTGTGAAGACTAACATGAGCTATAACATGAAATCTAGTATTTACCCATGAATTGATGTTGGATTTTCTTTCTTTAAAAAAAAATTTATTTTTTTACTTATTTGAGAGACAGAGAGAGAGAGAATGGGTGCGTCACGGCCACCAGACACTGCAAACTCCAGAGGCATGTGCCACCCATCTGGCTTATGTGGGATCTGGGAAACTGAACCTAGGTTCTTATGCTTTGCAGGTAAGTGGCTTAACCACTAAGCCATCTCCCCAGGAATCCCAACCCCCAGGATTTTCTAACTCCTAATCCTTTCCTTCTCATATGGTATAACAGATCCAGAGTTAAGATATTTCATTAGCTGCTCATTACTGTACTTTCTGAAAGTCTCTGGTCATAATTAGTCAAAACTCTAATAATGATGAGGTATTAGCCAGGCATGGTGGCACAAGCCTTTAATCCCAGCACTCAGGAGGCAGAGATTACATAGTGAATGCCAGGTCAGCCTGGGCTAGAGTGAGACCCTACCTCAAAAAAACAAAAATGGGGCTGGAGGGATGGCTTAGTGGTTAAGGCACTTGCCTGCAAAGCCAAAGGACCCAGGTTCAATTTGATTCCCCAGGACCCACGTTAGCTAGATGCATGCATCTGGAGTTCGTTTGCAGTGGCTGGAGACCCTGGTATGCCCATTCTCTCTCCCTCTCTCTGCCTCTTTTTCTCTCTCAAATAAATAAATAAAAATAAAGCTTAAAAATATTAAAATAGGGCTGGAGAGAAGGCTTAGTGGTTAAGCGCTTGCCTGTGAAGTCTAAGGACCCTGGTTCGAGGCTCAATTCCCCAGGACCCACGTTAGCCAGATGCACAAGGGGGCGCACATGTCTGGAGTTCGTTTGCAGTGGTTGGAGGCCCTGGCCCGCCCATTCTCTCTCTGTCTGTCGCTCTCAAATAAATAAAAATAAACAAAAAATATTAAAATAGAGTTGGGGAAATACTTAGTGGTTAAGGCGTTTGCCTGAGAAGCCTAAGGATCCTGGTTCGATTCCCCAGGACCCACGTAAGCCAGATACACAAGGGGGGCACATGTGTCTGGAGTTCGTTTGCAGTGGCTGGAAGCCCTGATGCACCCATTCTCTCTTTCTCTCTGCCTCTTCCGATCTCTCTCTCTCTCACAAATAAACAAATAAAAACTATTAAAAAAATAAATAAAGATGAGGTACCCAGGGAGAAGTAAAGGTACAGTGGGAAAGGTTTGTATTTAATTAAACCTCTTAAACGGGCTGGAGAGATGGCTTAGTGATTAAGCGCTTGCCTGTGAAGCCTAAGGACTCCGGTTCGAGGCTCGATTCCCCAGGACCCATGTAAGCCAGATGCACAAGGGGGCGCACACATCTGGAGTTGGTTTGCAGTGGCTGGAAGCCCTGGCACGCCCATTCTCTCTCTCTCTCTCTTTCCCTCTATTTGCCTCTTTCTCTCTCTGTCTGTCGCTCTCAAATAAATAAATAAAAATAAACAAAAAATATTAAAAAAAAAAAAAAACTCTTAAAGACCCACACTGAAGATTTCCAGAATCTTGAAAAAGTCTCATGGACTTAAGGGTTAAGCAGATCACAATATTGCCCACACAATAAATGACAACACAATGACCAATGGTAAAATTATTTTTCTTTATCATTTTGGATGAAAAAAATTAGGGGGAAAGTCACAAACATTAGCAATCCATAAAGCCAAGCTCCTGAGGAGGAATATTTCCCAGCTAACTTCAAAGAAGTCCTTTATCAGTATGAATAAAAAGCACCCATGTCTTCACAAACAAGTCCTCTACGAGAACTGACCCAAATCTGGGAGAGGAACCAATTGAAGTGTGAAGGGCTACAGGTTCCAAATGCAGGCCATATTTCTAGTGTGCATCTTCGTCTCAGTGGGGACCTGGCCACTGCCCATGGAACATGGTGCAGGGATCCCCAGGTGAAGCAGCAACAGATGTCTATCAACACTGTGTGGTGACAGTGACTCGGGCATCTAGAGTCAGAGTTCTACATGATGGGCTTCTGCCTTCAACAACTCACTGGGCTTCATGAAGATGCCTTCCATGGCCTTCCAGTAGTTGTTCTGACTTGGTTGGGCCATGCCATGTACCTCTTTTTGTCCACTGATGGGTCGACCATACTGCTCTCCCGTGACAGACAGTAGTACTTCAGTAGAAGAATGTTTGAACCGCACCTCACCATCTCTCACCCAGTAGGGCCCATTACAGAGCACTGTCCAGTCATCCAGGTAATCACCTTCACCTTCCTCACCAAAAGCACTCACTTCCTGCAAGACATAGAAGGTTCCAACATTAACATGGCTGACATTCAGGATTTAAGAATGGAGGAACTGGGTTGGAGAGATGGCTTAGCGGTTAAGGCACTTGCCTACAAAGCCAAAGGACCTAGGTTCAATAACCCAGGACCCACGTAAACCAGATACACAAGGTGGCACATGAGTGTGGAGTTTGTTTACAGCGGCTGGAGGCTGTGGTGCACCCATTGTCTGCCTCTTTTTCTCTTAAATAAATAAAATAAAAGAAAGGAGGAATTGACTGGGCGTGGTGGCATATACCTTTAATCCCAGCACTTGGGAGACAGAGGTAGGAGGATGGAAGCCAGCCTAGGACTACATAGTGAATTCCAGGTCAGCCTGGGATACAGTGAGCCCTACCTCGAAAAACCAAAACAAACAAACAAACAAACAAGCCAGACACCGCTGCTCATATGTTTTTGACTCCGGCATTGAGAAGAGTGCAGACAGGAGGACTGATGGGGTTCCTGGTCAGCCAGTCTAACTGAAAAATGGCAAGATCCAGGTACAGTGAAAGGTCCTGTCTTAAGGAAATAAGGTGGAAGAGCAACTGGGCACCTAACGTCCTCCTCTGGCCTCTGCATATGGGATGTGTGCACATACATACATACATCGCATGTGCACACACAGGACACATTTGACACACACACACACCAAAAACAGGATTAAGTATTTCAGAAATGTGTAACTTAAATATACACTAATAACTATATAATTTTAGATAATAAGCAAATATGTGGCACAGGGAGTGATGGTACATGTTTATAATCTCAGCACTGGGGAGCAGAGGCAGGGTCATCTACAGCTGAACAGTGAGTCATTGAGGGCCTTGGCCTATATGAAACCCTGCCTCAAAAGAAAAGATTTAGGGGCTGGAGAGATGGCTCAGTGATTAAGGGTGCTTGCTTGCAAGGCTGATGGCACTGGGTGCTTGCTTGCAAAGCCTAATTACCTGGTCTGATTCCCCAGTATCCATGCAAAGCCAGATGCATAAAGTGGCACATGCATCTGGAATTTATTTAGGGTGGCAAGAGGCCCTGGTGCCCCTACTCTCTCTCTCTCTCTCTCTGCTTGCAAATAAACAAATAATCAAAAAAAATTTTTTTAGGTTTGGTAAGGTAGTGTGAGATTGTAATTTCTGCACCAATGAGGTAGAAACAGGTAGATCCTTGGGGCTTTCGTAGCCAGCTATTCTATAGCCTACTTGAAGTGTTACAGACTAATGATACTGTCTCAAAAAATGTATGGGCTGGAGGGATGGCTTAGCGGTTAAGGTGTTTGCCTGCAAAGCCAAAGGACCCAGTTTCGATTCCCCAGGACCCACATTAGCCAGATGCACAAGGAGGTGCACGTGTCTGGAGTTCGTTTGCAGTGGTTGGAGGCCCTGGTGCACCCATTCTCTCTCCCTCTCCCGCTCTTTCTCTGTCAAATAAATAAATAAATAAATAAATAAATAAAATATTCTGCAAAGCCAAAAGACCCAGGTTCGATTCCCCAGAACCCACGTAAGCTAGTTGCACAAGGGGTGCATGCATCTGTAGTTCATTTGAAGTGGCTGGGGGCCCTGGCATGCCCACACACACTCTCTATCTGCCTATTTCTCTCCCTCTCTCACTCTCTCAAATAAATAAAATAAGGTAAAGAATGCAGAATGCTAAGAGCCATGGATCTCACTAGTGTAAGGGGAAGTTACAAATGAGCACAGGGAAAAGGCTAGAATGATCTAAGTAGTAACAGATTAAAGATACCAGTATCGGGCCAGGCATGGTGGCGTAACCTTTTGCAGAGGTAGGCGGATTGCTGTGAGTTCGAGGACACCCTGAGACTACTGAGTGAATTCCAGGTCAGCCTGGGATAGAGTGAGACCCTACCTTAAAAAACCAAAAAAAAAAAAAAAAGTTATCAGTATCTATTTACATATACATGTGTGGGATCATATAAACATACCTATCATTGCTCTATCAGATGAGATGGCTGAAAAGAAAAAAAAAAGTCTCAGCAGCAACAAGTTCATAGAGAGCCTACTTCTTGGTTCTAATACCATTCTCCAACAAACAGGAATCCTTAGAATTTTAGGAGGCAAGAAATACACAGGATGAGCCTCAAGCATCTTATTTATTTTTTTGGTTTTTCAAGTCTTGCTCTAGTCCAGGCTGACCTGGCATTCATTATGTAGTCTCAGGCTGGCCTCGAACTCATGGCAATCCTCCTACCTCTGCCTCCCAAGTGCTGGGATTAAAGGTGTGTGACACCATGCCCAGCTAAATTTTTAAAATTTTATTTTTATTTGAGACAGAGAAAGGGAGAGAGAGAGAATGGGAACACCAGGACCTCTAGCCACTGCAAACAAACTCCAGATACATGCACCAACTTGTGCATTTGGCTTACGTGAGACCTGGAGAATCAAACGTGGGTCCTTAGGCTTCACAGGCAAGCACCTTAACCACTAAGCCATCTCTCAGCCCTTGTGCCACTTTTTGCATCTAGCTTTTTGTGGGTGAATGGGGAACTAAACCCGGATCAGGAGGCTTTACAAGCAAGTGCTGCTAACTGCTAACCATCTTCCCAGCCCATCAAATCAAGCTTTTTTTTTTTTTTTTTTTTTTTTTTTTTGGTTTTTCAAGGTAGGGTTACACTCTAGCACTCTAGTCCAGGCTGTCCTAGAATGCACTATGTAGTCTCAGAGTGGCCTTGAACTCACGATAGTCCTCCTACCTCTGCCTCCCAAGTGTTGGGATTAAAGGCGTGTGCCCCCAAGACCAGCTCTCAAGCATCTTTTTTTTTTTTTTTTTTTTGGTTTTTCAAGATAGAGTCTCACTCTAGTTCAGGCTGACCTGTAACTTACTATGTAGTCTCAGGGTGGCCTCGAACTCACGGTGATCCTCCTACCTCTGCCTCCTGAGTGCTGGGATTAAAGGCGTGTGCCACCACGCCGGCTCAGCCTGGGCTAGAGTGAGACCCTACCTCAAAAAAACAAAAATGGGGCTGGAGGGATGGCTTAGTGGTTAAGGCACTTGCCTGCAAAGCCAAAGGACCCAGGTTCAATTTGATTCCCCAGGACCCACGTTAGCTAGATGCATGCATCTGGAGTTCGTTTGCAGTGGCTGGAGACCCTGGTATGCCCATTCTCTCTCCCTCTCTCTGCCTCTTTTTCTCTCTCAAATAAATAAATAAAAATAAAGCTTAAAAATATTAAAATAGGGCTGGAGAGAAGGCTTAGCGGTTAAGCGCTTGCCTGTGAAGTCTAAGGACCCTGGTTCGAGGCTCAATTCCCCAGGACCCACGTTAGCCAGATGCACAGGGGGCGCACATGTCTGGAGTTCGCTTGCAGTGGTTGGAGGCCCTGGCCCGCCCATTCTCTCTCTGTCTCTCTGTCGCTCTCAAATAAATAAAAATAAACAAAAAATATTAAAATAGAGTTGGGGAAATACTTAGTGGTTAAGGCGTTTGCCTGAGAAGCCTAAGGATCCTGGTTCGATTCCCCAGGACCCATGTAAGCCAGATACACAAGGGGGGCACATGTGTCTGGAGTTCGTTTGCAGTGGCTGGAAGCCCTGATGCGCCCATTCTCTCTTTCTCTCTGCCTCTTCCGATCTCTCTCTCTCACAAATAAACAAATAAAAACTATTAAAAAAATAAATAAAGATGAGGTACCCAGGGAGAAGTAAAGGTACAGTGGGAAAGGTTTGTATTTAATTAAACCTCTTAAACGGGCTGGAGAGATGGCTTAGCGGTTAAGCGCTTGCCTGTGAAGCCTAAGGACTCCGGTTCGAGGCTCGATTCCCCAGGACCCATGTAAGCCAGATGCACAAGGGGGCGCACACATCTGGAGTTGGTTTGCAGTGGCTGGAAGCCCTGGCACGCCCATTCTCTCTCTCTCTCTCTTTCCCTCTATTTGCCTCTTTCTCTCTCTGTCTGTCGCTCTCAAATAAATAAATAAAAATAAACAAAAAATATTAAAAAAAAAAAAAACCTCTTAAAGACCCACACTGAAGATTTCCAGAATCTTGAAAAAGTCTCATGGACTTAAGGGTTAAGCAGATCACAATATTGCCCACACAATAAATGACAACACAATGACCAATGGTAAAATTATTTTTCTTTATCATTTTGGATGAAAAAATTAGGGGGAAAGTCACAAACATTAGCAATCCATAAAGCCAAGCTCCTGAGGAGGAATATTTCCCAGCTAACTTCAAAGAAGTCCTTTATCAGTATGAATAAAAAGCACCCGTGTCTTCACAAACAAGTCCTCTACGAGAACTGACCCAAATCTGGGAGAGGAACCAATTGAAGTGTGAAGGGCTACAGGTTCCAAATGCAGGCCATATTTCTAGTGTGCATCTTCGTCTCAGTGGGGACCTGGCCACTGCCCATGGAACATGGTGCAGGGATCCCCAGGTGAAGCAGCAACAGATGTCTATCAACACTGTGTGGTGACAGTGACTCGGGCATCTAGAGTCAGAGTTCTACATGATGGGCTTCTGCCTTCAACAACTCACTGGGCTTCATGAAGATGCCTTCCATGGCCTTCCAGTAGTTGTTCTGACTTGGTTGGGCCATGCCATGTACCTCTTTTTGTCCACTGATGGGTCGACCATACTGCTCTCCCGTGACAGACAGTAGTACTTCAGTAGAAGAATGTTTGAACCGCACCTCACCATCTCTCACCCAGTAGGGCCCATTACAGAGCACTGTCCAGTCATCCAGGTAATCACCTTCGCCTTCCTCACCAAAAGCACTCACTTCCTGCAAGACATAGAAGGTTCCAACATTAGCATGGCTGACATTCAGGATTTAAGAATGGAGGAACTGGGTTGGAGAGATGGCTTAGCAGTTAAGGCACTTGCCTACAAAGCCAAAGGACCCAGGTTCAATAACCCAGGACCCATGTAAACCAGATACACAAGGTGGCACATGAGTGTGGAGTTTGTTTACAGTGGCTGGAGGCTGTGGTGCACCCACTGTCTGCCTCTTTTTCTCTTAAATAAATAAAATAAAATAAAGGAGGAATTGAGCTGGGCGTGGTGGCACATACCTTTAATTCCAGCACTTGGGAGACAGAGGTAGGAGGATGGAAGCCAGCCTAGGACTACATAGTGAATTCCAGGTCAGCCTGGGATACAGTGAGCCCTACCTCGAAAAACCAAAACAAACAAACAAACAAACAAACAAAAAAGCCAGACACCGCTGCTCATATGTTTTTGACTCTGGCATTGAGAAGAGTGCAGACAGGAGGACTGATGGGGTTCCTGGTCAGCCAGTCTAACTGAAAAATGGCAAGATCCAGGTACAGTGAAAGGTCCTGTCTTAAGGAAATAAGGTGGAAGAGCAACTGGGCACCTAATGTCCTCCTCTGGCCTCTGCATATGGGATGTGTGCACATACATACATACATCGCATGTGCACACACAGGACACATTCGACACACACACACCAAAAAAAGGATTAAGTATTTCAGAAATGTGTAACTTAAATATACACTAATAACTATATAATTTTAGATAATAAGCAAATATGTGGCACAGGGAGTGATGGTACATGTTTATAATCTCAGCAATGGGAAGCAGAGGCAGGGTCATCTACAGCTAAACAGTGAGTCATTGAGGGCCTTGGCCTATATGAAACCCTGCCTCAAAAGAAAAGATTTAGGGGCTGGAGAGATGGCTCAGTGATTAAGGGTGCTTGCTTGCAAGGCTGATGGCACTGGGTGCTTGCTTGCAAAGCCTAATTACCTGGTCTGATTCCCCACTATCCATGCAAAGCCAGATGCATAAAGTGGCACATGCATCTGGAATTTATTTAGGGTGGCAAGAGGCCCTGGTGCCCCTACTCTCTCTCTCTCTCTGCTTGCAAATAAATAAATGAATAATTACAAAAAAATTTTTAGGTTTGGTAAGGTAGTGTGAGATTGTAATTTCTGCACCAATGAGGTAGAAACAGGTAGATCCTTGGGGCTTTCGTAGCCAGCTATTCTATAGCCTACTTGAAGTGTTACAGACTAATGATACTGTCTCAAAAAATGTATGGGCTGGAGGGATGGCTTAGCGGTTAAGGTGTTTGCCTGCAAAGCCAAAGGACCCAGTTTCGATTCCCCAGGACCCACATTAGCCAGATGCACAAGGAGGTGCACGTGTCTGGAGTTCGTTTGCAGTGGTTGGAGGCCTTGGTGCACCCATTCTCTCTCCCTCTCCCGCTCTTTCTCTGTCAAATAAATAAATAAATAAATAAAAATATTCTGCAAAGCCGAAAGACCCAGGTTCGATTCCCCAGAACCCACGTAAGCTAGTTGCACAAGGGGTGCATGCATCTGTAGTTCATTTGAAGTGGCTGGGGCCCTGGCATGCCCACACACTCTCTCTCTCTCTATCTGCCTATTTCTCTCCCTCTCTCTCTCTCTCAAATAAATAAAATAAGGTAAAGAATGCAGAATGCTAAGAGCCATGGATCTCACTAGTGTAAGGGGAAGTTACAAATGAGCACAGGGAAAAGGCTAGAATGATCTAAGTAGTAACAGATTAAAGATACCAGTATCGGGCCAGGCATGGTGGCGTAACCTTTTGCAGAGGTAGGCGGATTGCTGTGAGTTCGAGGACACCCTGAGACTACTGAGTGAATTCCAGGTCAGCCTGGGATAGAGTGAGACCCTACCTTAAAAAACCAAAAAAAAAAAAAAGTTATCAGTATCTATTTACATATACATGTGTGGGATCATATAAACATACCTATCATTGCTCTATCAGATGAGATGGCTGAAAAGAAAAAAAAAAGTCTCAGCAGCAACAAGTTCATAGAGAGCCTACTTCTTGGTTCTAATACCATTCTCCAACAAACAGGAATCCTTAGAATTTTAGGAGGCAAGAAATACACAGGATGAGCCTCAAGCATCTTATTTATTTTTTTGGTTTTTCAAGTCTTGCTCTAGTCCAGGCTGACCTGGCATTCATTATGTAGTCTCAGGCTGGCCTCGAACTCATGGCAATCCTCCTACCTCTGCCTCCCAAGTGCTGGGATTAAAGGTGTGTGACACCATGCCCAGCTAAATTTTTAAAATTTTATTTTTATTTGAGACAGAGAAAGGGAGAGAGAGAGAATGGGAACACCAGGACCTCTAGCCACTGCAAACAAACTCCAGATACATGCACCAACTTGTGCATTTGGCTTACGTGAGACCTGGAGAATCAAACCTGGGTCCTTAGGCTTCACAGGCAAGCACCTTAACCACTAAGCCATCTCTGCAGCCCTTGTGCCACTTTTTGCATCTAGCTTTTTGTGGGTGAATGGGGAACTAAACCCGGATCAGGAGGCTTTACAAGCAAGTGCTGCTAACTGCTAACCATCTTCCCAGCCCATCAAATCAAGCTTTTTTTTTTTTTTTTTTTTTTTTTTTTTTTGGTTTTTCAAGGTAGGGTTACACTCTAGCACTCTAGTCCAGGCTGTCCTAGAATGCACTATGTAGTCTCAGAGTGGCCTTGAACTCACGATAGTCCTCCTACCTCTGCCTCCCAAGTGTTGGGATTAAAGGCGTGTGCCTCCAAGACCAGCTCTCAAGCATCTTTTTTTTTTTTTTTTTTTTTTGGTTTTTCAAGATAGAGTCTCACTCTAGTTCAGGCTGACCTGTAACTTACTATGTAGTCTCAGGGTGGCCTCGAACTCACGGTGATCCTCCTACCTCTGCCTCCTGAGTGCTGGGATTAAAGGCGTGTGCCACCACGCCCGGCTCAAGCACCTTTTATTGCCAGAAAATGAGCAAGTGTGGGCATGATAGTATTTTGTTAAATGAGTTTAAGAGCCAACTGGGAAAAATGACAATAACCAAAGCTGCAACAATTTAAGAAACAACATGAAGAGAGTTAATATGGATTATAATTCACAATACAAAATATGTATCTATGAGTTCATACTGGAGTGAATGAATGAATTGGGAAGAAGTGATAAAAAGGTGCAATACTTTATACAGCTATTCCAGTCTCACATAAGAGACATCACTCCTTAACGGCTTAAGTGTGGTCTGAACACAGTGACTTCTTCCCATAGAGTACAAAATGGAAAGAGCACTACTTCAGCCAGGTGAGCTAGGTCAACATCAGCATCATAAATCATGAAAACGTAATGCATCCTTTTATTTTATTTATTTGAGAAAAGGAAAAAGAGAGAAAGAGGCATATAGAGAGAATGAGCATGCCAGGGCCTCAAGCCCCTGCAAATGAACTCCAGACGCATGCGCCACTTTGTGCATCTGGCTTTACGTGGTTATTAGGGAACCGAACCTGGGTCCTTAGGCTTTGCTAGCAAGCACTTTAATTGCTAAGCCATCTCTCCAGCCCCTAGAATGCATTTTTGATGGGATAGGATAGAAATGGCACTTTCAGTTGGGCATGGTGGCTCATGTCTTTCTTTAATCCCAGCACTCAGGAGGTAGGAGGATTGTGGAGAGTTTGAGACTGCATAGTGAACTCCAGGTCAGCCTCCTGGGCTAGAGTGAGACCCTACCGTGAAAAAATGGGGGGAAAGAAAGAAAGAAAAGAAAATGGCACTTTCGAGGCTGGGTAGATGGCTCAGTGAGAAAGAGCACATTCTATGCAAACATTAGAGCCTGAGATGACCAGAATTTGATCACCCATGCAAAAAGCTGGGCCTGGCCATACACATGCCTATAACCCCAGTCCTGCAAGAGATGGAGAAAGAAGAATCACTGGGGCTCACTGGCCAGCCAGTCTGATAGAAAACTGTCTGGGTTCAGAGAGGCCCCATCTCAAGAAAACAACATGGCAGAGCAACTTAGGACACACAAGGATGTCCTCTGGCCTCCATACACATAAGCGTGCACAAACACATATACATTCTACATACACCTATACATACATGCAAAAAATAAAAGAAAGTGGCACTTTACTTCTGTGGTTTTCCTCCCAATTGCCTTTTAAAAATTCATAAACAGTTTAATTATGACAAAAATAATTAGAAAGATTCCAAAAGTGGTGGCACATGCCTTTAATCCCAGCATTCAGGAGGCAGAGGTAGGAGCATCACTGTGAGTTTGAGGCCAGCCTGGGACTACAGAGTATGTTCCAGGTGAGCCTGGGCTAGAATGAGACCCTACCTTGAAAAAACAAACACACAAACAACAAAGGATATTTGGCAAGAGAGATGGCTTTGCAGTCAAGGTGCTTGCCTGTGAAGCCTAAGGACCCATAATTGACTCTCCAGGTCCTACATAAGCCAGATGCACAAGGTGATGCAAGCATGTAAGGTTGCACATGCATACAAGATAGCACACGCATCAGGACTTTAACTGCAGTGGCTGGAAGCCCTGGCACATCTATTCTCTCTCTCTCTCATTTAAAAAAAAAATTGCAAGCAGGGCATGGTGGCACACACCTTTAATGCCAGCACTTGGGAGGTTGAGGTAGGAGGATCACTGAGTTTGAGGCCAGTCTGAGACTAACTGTATGTCAGGTCAGCCTGGGTTAGAGTGAAACCCTACCTCAAAAAAAAAAGATAAAAAAACAATAAACCTCACTAGCACTCCTCAGAACTGTCAAGATCATCAAAAAGAAGGAAAATCTGAGATTGTCATAGCTAAGAGGAACCTCATAAGACATGATAACAAATGTCATGCAGTATTCTGGAATAGAAAAAGAACATCAGGTAAAAACTAAGGAATTAGAATATCCTATGGCTATCAGTTAGTAATAATGTATCAATATTGCTACATTGACTATAGCAAATCTGCCTTATTAAGATATGAAAAGGGAAAACAGAGATGGTCTGTGGCCGAGGAGATGGCTCAGTAGTTCAAGACACAGAGTTCATATCTCCAGCATCCACATAAAGCAAAGTGGCATACTCTGTAACCCCATGTACCTATAGCAATTAAAGGCAGAGTCAGGAGAATCCTAAAGTCTGTGGGTCAGCTAGTCTGTCTCTCACAGCAGCAAAAAACAAGAGACCTTACCTCTAACAAGGTTTAAGGAGAGGACTAACACCCTTAGGTTGTCCCCTGACCTCTATATGCACATTGTACCACAAATGTGCCCACACATAGCAGACACATACATATATACAAATAACAGATAATAATGAGAGGAGCCGGGCATGGCAGTACATGCCTTTAATCCCAGCACTTGGGAGGCAGAGGTAGGAGGATCACCATGAGTTCAAGGCTACCCTGTGATTACACAGTGAATTCCAGGTCAGGCTGGGCTAGAGTGAGACCCTACTCTGAAAATCAAAAAAAGTATACAAGGCAAGGAGAGAGACCTCAGAGAAACCAGCCAATCAACACCTTGACCAACATACCTCAAGCTCCTCCAGGACTGTGAAGAATATATGTCTACTGACAAGACAAAACAAAACAAACAATTCTGTCGTCTGGTGCAGGGAGCCAGAGGGAAGGAAAGAATCATTTCATTGACAAGTCTATATCTCCTGAAAACTCAAAGTTTAAAAAAGTGGTAAAGAGTCTGGGGGTATAGCCCAGTGGTAGAGCACATGATTCGCATGCACCAGAGCCACGGGTTTGATCACAAAACTAAAAATAGGAGCAAAACATCTAATTCGTTTTCTCAATGTGATTAGTTTTTATCACACACAGGCACACACAAATTATGATGATTATAATCATCATCATCACCCTAGCCAGACATGGTGGTCCATGCCTATAATCACAATACTCAGAAGGCAAGAGAGGAGGTAAACTCAAGACTTTGAAATCAACCTGGACTACATGGTGAGTACCAGCTCAGCATAATAAGAATCTGTCTCAAAAAACTAGGAAAACAAAAATAATCCTAAAACTTTTGTTGAAGTTTGGAAAATCTGACCTCGTAGTGTTTATCAGAACCTATAAAATGTTAATATATACTTAATCCGTCTTTCCTCCCCACTTCTTGATTTGGTCTGGAGGTAAAGTGGACAAAGCTAGGAGAACTGCTGTGAGTTCAAGGCCACCCTGAGTCTACATAGTGAATTCCAGGTCAGCCTGGGCTAGAGACCCTACCTCGTTAAACCAAAATAAATAAATAAATAAATACAATAAAAAGAACCAAAGAGTAAAACCAGTCAACTAAGCAATGTGGGGCAGCAATGATCCATTGGATGCCATCTCACCTGGTTTCCAGATAGAGGTGAAGTGAAATGGTGGCTATGGAGGTTTCGGCCAGTGTTGACATGAGTCAGCCGGATGGGCTGGCCACATTTGATGGGGGTTCCCCTCTCACACACAGTGGCAGTCTTGCCCCGTATCCTCCAGTAACTGTTGCTGTCATCCACAGAGGTTACACCTGTTACTGACTGCTGCCCACTACCTGCAGTTAAAAAAGAAAGGCAAGAGGGCTGGGGAAATGGCTCAGTGGTTATAGCTTAAGCATGAATGCCTGAAACCCCTAGAATTCAATTTACCAGGAACCATGAAAGTAAAAAGCTGGCCTTGGTCATGCACATCTGTAACATTGGTGGTGGGTAGTGAGACTGGACAATCCAAATCCAGCAGATCCAAGGTGAGGGAGTGATCCCATCTCATGAAAGATGGCTTAGATAGAGAACACCCAAAGTTCTCCCCAAGTTGCAACGCAAACAGTGTGCACATCTGTACACACACACCACACATAACATACCATACCACACATACTACACACAGAGAGAAAGAAAACAGCCAGTATGGTGGCACACATCTTTAGTCCCAGCTCTGAGGAGGCAGAGGTCAGAGGATTGCTGCGAGTTCAAGGCCAGCCTAGTATTAGAGACAGTGCCAGGTCAGCCCGGGCTACAATGAGACCCTACCTTGCAAAAACAAAACCAAGAAAACCAAGGAAAACCCTCCTTTTTTCCTATGGCCCTGTGTCAGAAAACTAGTATGGAATGATGGGAAGGAAGCACTATATAGTATACTTGGTAATATTTACTTTAACAAACTAAAAGTATTTATGAAATTAGTAATGTGTTCATATATACTGTATTTTTAGTTATTATATGATGCACTGCATTCTTAAGAATATTCTACCATAAAAAAAGAGCCTAACCCTAAAAAAAAAAAAAAAGTCTATCAGAGGCTGGGAAGATGGCTTGGTGAATAAAGGCTTTTATTCGCTTTTAGAGGGGAAGAAAAAGCCAGCACAGATTATTCTTTATTGGAGGGACAGCCACTCTGATGCGTATGAATGTGGGAGACTAGAGATTTTTAAAGGGCCAGGGGATAGGGTTATGGGGGAAGATAAGGCCTTTCTTCTATAGGTGGCCTGATAACTCTTGAGGTCAAATCTTTGAGTTATGAGCCTGAGACTACATAGTAAATTTCAGGTCAGCCTGGGCTAGAGTGAGACCCTACCTTGAAAAGCTAATAAACCATAAAATAAAATAAAAAAAACAAGCCTGGTATGGCAGCACACACCTTGAATCTCAGGAGGCTGAGGTAGGGAGATCGCCATGAGTTTGAGGCTAGCCTGGGCTACAGAGTAAGCTGGAAGCCAGCCTGGGCTAGAGTGAAACTGCCTCAAGAGCAAAGCAAAACAAAAACTGTAAGAATACCACAAACCAGGTGTGATGGTGCACACCTTTAATCCCAGCACTTGGGAGGCAGAAGTAGGAGGATCACTGTGAGTTTGAGGCCACCCTGAGACTACATAGTGAATCCCAGGTCAGTCTGGACTAGAATGAGACCCTACCTCGAAAAACCAAACAAACAAACAAACAAAAGCTGGGTATAGTGGTGCTCGCCCTTAATTCCATATCCCAGCACTTGGGAAGTTGAGGTAGGATGATCACTGTGAGTCTGAGGCCAGCCTAGGCTACAGTTAGTTCTAGGTTAGCTTGGGCTAGAATGAAACCTTGCTTCAAAAAAACAGTAATAGGCCATCCTTCATTTTCTTTTTTCAATTTATCTATTTAGGGCTAGAGAGATGGCTCAGCAGTTAAGGCTTGCCTGTAAAGCCTAATGACCTGGGTTCAATTCCCCAGTACCCACATAAAGGCAGATGCACAGTGGCACATGCACCTGGAGTTCATGTGCAGTGGCTGGAGGCCCTGGTGTGACCACTCTCTGTCTCTCTTCTATCTCCCTCTACTTGTAAATAAATAAATATTTTTAGAAAAAAATTTTAAAGCCGGGTGTGGAAGTGCATGCTTTTAATCCCAGCACTTGGGAAGCAGAGGTAGGAGGATTGCCATAAATTCAAGGCCATCCTGAGACTATATAGTTAATTCCAGGTCAGCCTGGGCCAGAGTGAGACCCTACCTTGAAAAACAAAAACAAAAACAAAAACAAAAATTTATTTAGAGAGAGAATGTTCCAGGGCTGCCTGCCACTGCAAACAAAATTCAGAGTCATGCTCCACTTTGTGCATTTGGGTTTATGTAGGTACTAGGTAAACAAATCCCAGTCATCATCAAGCTTTGTGAGCAAGTGCCTTTAATCGCTGAGCCATCCCTCTAAACCCTGAAGATCCCTTTTCTAAGCTCTAGACTGAACATGGTTCCCAACTCTGTCCATCAGAAATACTGTTGAGAATTGAAACGAAGAGGGCATTCTAATTCAGTAAATCTAAAATAGGGAACCAGAGCCAGGCATGGTGGCGCACACGTTTAATCCCAGGCAGAGGTAGGAGGATTGCCATAAATTTAAGGCTACTCTGAGACTACAGAGTAAATTCTGGGTCAGCTTGAGCTAGAGTGAGACCCTACCTCAAAAAAAAATAAAATAAAATAAAATAAAATAGGGAACCAGATTATATTAAAATGTAGTAAGCCAGGCGTGGTGAGGAGCCCCTCTAATCCCAACACTGGGGAGACAGAGGTAGGAGGATCACTGCCTGTGAGTCTGAGGCCAGCCTGGGACTACACAGTGAGTACCAGGTCACCTTGGGATAGAGTGAGACCCTACCTTAAAAAAAAAAAAAAAAACAACCAAAAAAGGAATAAGCTTGACACATAGTATATGTTCACCCAACAAGGTTGCTGGGATTGTTAAAAAATCCTAATGAGGTTGGGCATGGTGGGACACACCTTTAATCCCAGTCTTTGAGAGGCTGAAGTACTAAGGTGGTGGTGAGTTCTTGAAGCCAGTTTGGGCTACAGACTGAGCTCCAGATCAGTCTGGGCTAGAGCTTGAGACCCTGTCTCGAAACAACAACAACAGCAACACATTACCTGGACTTAACTGGTCATACAGGTTTTGGGAATTGTGAATCACAGACGAGCCCATTTCACAGAACTCCTTCCTCTCTTAGCAAATAGTATCATTAGTCATCCAAGTTATTAAACACTTCTCATACTTAGCTTCTTGCTTTACTTTCTTCTTCTTCTTTTGTTTTTTCTTCTTCAAGGTAGGGTCTCTAGCCCAGGCTGACCTGGCAGTCACTATGTCTCAGGGTAGCCTTTAACTCATAGCGATCCACCTTCCTCTGCTTCTTGAGAGCTGGGATTCAAGGCGTGCACTATTAAGCTCAGCTTTTAGCTTTACTTTCTTTCAGTCTCTCTGTTCCCAGCTTGCAGATAGAAGCCAGCACCTTTTCTATGCTTGGTAAGTGCTTTACCACTCAGCTAATTATCCAGCTCTTGAGATTCTTTTTAGTGTTTTTAGATAAAAATCTTGCTACTATGTAACCCAGGCAGGCCTCAAACACAATCCTGATGCCTCAGACTCATGAGTGCCACCATACCTGGCATTTGAGTAGTATTAGTGTTTGAATCACTAATGTATCTCCTCTGTCTAGAACAATACTTGGCACATAGTAGGAGCATTGCACCGAATGAATGAGTCAACAATTATTAAACATGTGAAAGAAAAACTGTTTTTAGGCCAGACATAGTGGTGCACACCTTTAATTCCAGCACTTGGAAGGCAGAGGTAGGAGGTTCTATTTGAGTTTGAGGCCAGCCCAGGACCACAGAGCAAGGTACAGGTTAGCCTGTGCTACAAGACCCTACCTCAAAAAGGGGGGGGGGGCTGGAGAGATAGCTTATTATTAAGCCACTTGCCGGCAAAGCCAAAGGACCCAGGTTCTATTCTCCAGTACCCGCATAAGCCAAATGCACAAGGTGGCACACGCATCTGGAGTTCATTTGTAGTGGCAGGAGGCACTGGCACACCATACCCATACTCTGTGTCAGATGCAAAAAGTGGTGCAAGAGTCTGGTGTTTGCAGTATCAAGAGGCCCTGGCTCACCCATACACACACATGCAAATAAATAAAATTTTATTATTTATTTGAGAATGAGGAAAAGACTGGAGAAGGCCTCCTGCCTCTGCAAATGAATTCCAGACACATGCACCACTTTGTGCATCTGGCTTTACTTGGGTTCTGGAGAACTGAACCCAGGCCATCAGGTTTTGCAAGCAAGTGCCTTTAACTGCTGAGCCATCTCTCCAGCCTGAAATAAATAAAACTTTTTTCTTTTTTTGAGGTAGGGTCTCACTCTAGTCTAGGCTGACCTGGAATTCACAATGTAGTCTCAGGGAGGCCTTGAACTCATGGTGATCCTACCTCGGCTTCCCAAGTCCTGGGATTAAAGGCATGCGCCACTACGCCCGGCTAAATAAAACTTTTTAAAAAGCCGGGCATGGTGGTGTATGACTTTACTTCCAGCACTTGAGAGGCTGAGGCAGGAGGATAACCAGGAGCTAGAGGCTAGCCTGTGGCTACGGAGTGTGTTCCAGGTTAGCCCGGGCTAGAGTAAGACACTGCCTGGAAAAAAAATAATAAAGCAAGTGTAAGCCAAAGGACTGTACTCAAAGTATGAACTCTTGGGAGCCTTAAGACTTCTGAGAGTCAGCATTGTCATTTTCTATGTCTGTCTCTCCAGCACTGAATAGTGGATGTCCAGAACAGCTGAAAGTAGGTTTCGAACCTGGATAGATCTGGATAGAAACCTGATTCTGTCAATTCTGTGGCTGCCAGGCTCTCACCTGTAAAATGAGCCACATTAGTAGTATCTACCTGAAAAGAATGTTAAAAACTGTAAAGTACTTATGTAACACAATGTTAGACAACACAGCAAGCCCACCAAACAGAAGCTGACCCGTGGACAGCAACCTCCCTAGTGCACCCCTCGATTTTGTGAGACCACGCCCTACGGATCTTCTGCAGCCCCGCCCCCTCCGCAGCACTGCAGGCCTTCCCGGCACCACCCCGAAGCCGGTCGGTGTCCGTCCGCACCTGAGCCGTAGCGCACGTCGTGTGAGTGCAGTCGGACATTGTGGCGGGTATTGAGCAGCTTCACCACCGACCCGCAAGTCACCACGGCCGGGCTGGACGCTCCCACGGCGCTCCACAAACCACCGAACAACAGAAGCGGCACGACACCCATCCTGCCTGCCTGCCTGGATCCCCGGAGCCCCTTAAACGTCCAAGACAGCTTGGCCCCACCCCGGAAGCGGAAGCTAAAGGCGGAGCCACGGGGAGGAAGGAAGTGAAGAGACCGTCGCCTCTGAATGTTTATGGTTCCTTTTTGCACACTGGGCCGGGTTGCTTTCGAGACTCCCTTTTTATTCCGGGGTGAGGGAGAGGGAGCTCTGTAACGGCTGCTTTGCTGAAGGACTTGGGGACAGTCCGCCAGACCAAAACAAGGAGACGTTCCCCCCCCACCCCCGCCACACCGGTGGGAGAAGACAGCACGGAACGTCCCGCCCCCTGCCAGTGACAGAGAGCCGGAAGTGACGGAGCACGTTTACGCCGCCGCGGCGCTGTGGTGGCGGCGGCCGAGGGGCCGTGCGGTGGGTCCGTACGATCGTTTTCCCAGTCTCGGTTCGACGACTCCATTTTCCTCGGCGGGGGTTTAACGTACCGGAGAGGCGGCAGGCTCCGAGCAGGTGAAGTTGCACTTGGAGCGTGTGTTTCTGGCACGGGTCAGGTTGGTGCACCGGACTCCAAGGGCCTGGTGGACCGGTCAGGGGACCGAGGCAGTGGAGAGCCCGGCTGCGGCTCATCCGAAGGGAGGGCCCCGGCCTGACCTGCTGCCCCGGGGAGGGATGGGGGGAACGCCGGGTAGCTCCTCCGAAGTGCAAGGGTCTGCCTGACTTGAAACCTGTGAAGAGGGTGGTTGGTGGTTGAATCAACAGGCTCTCTGAGGTCGCATTTTCTCCGCAGTTTCTGGAAACTGGGCCACGCGATAAGATTGGGGCTGGAGGCGACTCGGGGTTTTCTGACCTGGGATTTGATGCTCAGCTTTAATTGCTCGAGGGTTTTTCAGTCCGAACCAGGCTTTCAACAGTTCAACCATGAGGATGGTGGCGTGGGCTGGATTTTAGGTCTTGTAGTATTTTTGAATAATAGAACTTTTGTGTATGTGTGTGTGTTTCTGGGCCCCTATCCCTTTCTAAAGATGAGGTGTTCTTGTGGAAAGTATCTGAAAATCTCTCCATTCCCTGTAGATTCGTTTGCTTAAATATTTGTCAAAGGCCTCCCGTGGACAGCAGAAAGAGTTGTTAAATCAACTTTATCTTGTGGTTTCTGCCATGTTCTCCACGTACTCACTTTGAAGTGGCTGGAGCTGTGCATTTCCGTGGGTTATAACAAGAAGTGGTGCTAATTTTCCTTTAGCAAGCAGCTTCATATTAATAGCTCTGTGGAAATCCAATGTAATATCATAGGTAGCAAGGAAGTATTAAACTTCAGTAGATTAAGAAACATACTGATGACCTGGCCTTGGTGGTGCACACTTAATCCCAGCATTAGAGAGGCTGAGGTGGAAGGATCATTGTGAGTTCAAGGCTATCCTGGACTACAGAGTGAATTCCAGGTCAACCTGGGCTTGAATGAGACCCTCCTGCCTCAAAAAAGTATATATTATTATTATTATTATTATTTTTTTTTTTTTTTTGGTTTTTCGAGGTAGGGTCTTCACTCTAGCTCAGGATGACCTGGAATTCACTGTGTAGTCTCAGGCTGACCTCGAACTCACAGTAATCCTTCAGCCTGTGTCTCCCAAGTGCTGGGATTAGGGATTAGAGGCATATACCACCACGTCCAGCTTGATAAGGTTTTCATTCTACTGTATATCTGAAATTACCAGTTTGTAATTTTTTTTTTTTTTTTTTTTTTTTTTTTTTTGGTTTTTCGAGGTAGTGTCTCACTCTGGCCCAGGCTGACCTGGAATTAACTATATAGTCTCAGGGTGACCTCGAACTCACGGCGTTCCTCTACCATTGCCTCCCAAATGCTGGGATTAAAGGCGTGCGCCACTACACCCAGCAGTTTGTAAATTTTTGGTGTTTTATATACAAAAGCATGATTGCAGCAGTGGGGCGTCTGAGCCAGGAGCTCAGTTGATCATGAGTGTTAAACATGGTTTATGTTAGGAGACCTTGTCAGAAAGAAAAACAGCTCTCTATTCCAGCACTCGGAAGGCAGAGGTAAGAGGATCACCGTGAGTTCAAGGCCACCCTGAGACTACATGTTGAATTCCAGGTCAGCTGGACAAGAGTGAAACCATACCTCAAAAAACAAAAACAGCTCTCTCTTCAGCTGTTAATTTAAGATCCATTTCCATGACTACTGCCCCACCATCACAAGTTCATCTTATTTGGTTGGCTTATGTGGCTATTAGATTAGTTTAGCATACTGCCAGTACTTGTAATAGTTTTAATTTCATCCAGGAATTAATCACATCCTAAAGATTTGCTCTGCTTCCAAATTCTTTTTTTTTTAAGTTTTTGTTTATTTTTATTTATTTATTTGAGAGTGACAGACAGAAAGAGGCAGAAAGAGAGAGAATGGGCGTGCCAGGGCCTCCAGCCACTGCAAAGAACTCCAGACACATGTGCCGCCTTGTGCATCTGGCTTATGTGGGTCCTGGGGAATCGAGCCTTGAACCAGGGTCCTTGGACTTCACAGGCAAGCGCTGAACCACTAAGCCATCTCTCCAGTCCCCCCCCTTTTTTTATTTGAGAGAGAGTGGGCATGCAAGGGCCTTCAGCCACTGCAAATGAATTCCAGACACATGCACCACCTTATGCATCTATCTGGCTTTATGTGGGAACTGGGGAATTGAACCTTGGTCCTTTGGCTTTGCAGTCAAGGTCCTTAACCACTAAACCATCTCTTCAGACCCTACCTTACCCCCCCCCCTTTTTTGTTTGTTTGTTTTTGCTTTTGTTTTTCGTGGTAGGGTCTCCTAACCCAGGCTGACCCGGAATTCACTATGCACTCTCAGGGTGTGGTTGAACTCATTGCAGTCCTCCTACCTCTGCCTCCCAAGTGCTGGGATTAAAGGTGTGGGCTACCACACCTGGCACCCACCCGTTTTTAATGTTTTTTTCAAGGTAGGGTCTCCCTCTATCCCAGGCCGACCTGGAATTCACTGTGTAGTCTCAGGGTGGCCTTGAACTCATGGTGATCCTCCAACCTCTGCCTCCCAGGTGCTGGGATTAAAGGCATATACCACCATGCCCGCTGCTTCCATATTCCTGATCTCAGCATAAATCATGTTTTGCCCATGAAACTGTTCCCTATTTTATGGTTTCCCTCATATGCCCCTCCAGCCATTATTTTTCCAGACATGTGGCCTAGACTGACCCAGAATGATCAGTTTCTACTCTTAGTGTCCTCAGGTGTGTATTACCAAGCTTGGTTTCATTATCCTAATTGTGTGTGCGTGTGCGTGCGCGTGTGCGTGTGTGTGTGTGCGCGCGCATGCGTAGTTTGTGTGGTTATATGCAAGTATATGTGCTGATGTTACACCCCTGCTTGTGCCTGTGGTGGAGGCCTTACTCATTCAACCCATTGTTCCTTGAGACTGAGTCTTACAGATTTCAGAGTTTGCTGTTTTTCACAAGCCCCAGTAATTCTCTGGTCTTTACTCCCCACAGGACTGGTGTTATAGATGTATATGGCTGTGCCTAGCTGTGTGTGTGAGACCATGACTAGCTGCGTACACTAGCGTTGGTGATTGAAACGTCTCCGGCCCTCATGCTTGCTCAGGAAGCACACTTAATTACAAAGCCATCTCTCCCATCCTTTTTGTTTTGTTTTGTTTTTCAAGGTAGGGTTTCACTCTAGCCCAGGCTGACCTGGAATGCACTATGGAGTCTCAGATTGGCACTGAATGCACAGTGACCCTCCTACCTCTGCTTCCTGAATGCTGGGATTAAAGGCGTGCACCACCACACCTGGCTCTCATCCTTTTGTGAATTCATTATTATTATTTCTTTGAGATTGTGTCTCAGGTATCCAATGCTTGTCTTGAACTGGCTGTGTAGCAGAGGATGTTCTTGAATTTCTGATCTTCCTGTCTTCATCTCCTGGTTGCTGGATTTCAGGTGTGCCATACCACATACCTGTGTATACAGTGCTGGGGACCAAACCCAGAGTCTACTTGGACTAGGCAAAGACTCTACCAACTGAGCTACATCCCTAGCTCAGCCTAGTGTTAACCTAGCTAACACTTCACTTTTGAATTTTCTTTATTTACCTGGCTATTCCTTTTCAGTCTATCTTGTCTGTTGTTTTGAATTCAGGGTCTTATTGTATAGCCCAAGCTGGCCTAAAACTTGTGATCCTCCTTCCTCAACCTTTCTAATACTTCTATCTTTTTACTGGTTACTTATCTTGCCTTCCTGATGTCCGTATTTTATCCCAAGTCCTATGTGTGCTTCCTTTAGGTGATCCAGTTTCATTTCTTTTTTAAAATTTTTTGAAAAAAACATTTATTTGAGAGAAAGATTGATAGAGAGATAGAGAGGCAGATCGAGAGAAAGAATGGGTGTGCCAGGGTCTCCACCCACTGCAGATGAACTCCAGACATATGTACCATCTTGTGTATCTGGCGTATGTTGGTCCTGAGGAATCAAACCTGGGTCCTTTGGCTTTGCAGGCAAGTGCCTTAACCACTAAGCTATCTCTCCAGCCCTCCCCCTTCCCCCCAAGGTAGGATCTCACTCTGGTTCAGGCTGATCTGGAATTCCCTATGTGGTCTCAGGGTGGCCTCGAACTTACAGCAATCCTCCTACCTTTGCATCCCTATTCCCTAGTGCTGGGATTAAGGGCATGTACCACCATGCCTGGCTACCTTTTCTTTTTTTTAAGGTAGGATCTCTCTATTCCAGGCTGACCTGGAATTCACTATGTAGTCTCAGTCTGGCCTCAAACTCTCAACGATCCTCCTACCTCTGCCTTCTGAGTGTTGGGATTAAAGGTGTGCACCACCACACCTGGCTAGGTGATCCAGGTTCTATGGAATTTTATTTAACCTCTGAAAGCTATGAACTCTCAAGTTTAAGTCTGTGCTGAGACCTTTTTCTGTACTCCAGAATCACAATGTTAGAATGCCTGTTTAAAATCATCATCTCCATTTGAAGCCCAATGGTGGCTCACACCTATAATCCCAGTGCTCTGGGAGGCAGAGGTGAGTTCCAGGTCAGCCTGGTCTAGAGTGATACTGAGCTCAAAACACATTCACACAGGTATATATTCATTTGGATATCTCTTAGATAACCCGAAGCAAATGTAACAACAGCAGCAAAAAAAAAAAAAAAAAAATCTCATGGGTTCTTATGATTGTAAATGCAGTATTCCCAGTCTCATTAAAAGGTACCCTCATCCACATAGTTGCCAAAGCCCTAATTATTTTTTATTGTTTCACTTCCCCAGTCTTTCAGTAAATGCTATAACTTTTACCTCCAAAATAAATTTTAAACTGACCTGTTCCCCATCTTCACTGTTATTTCGTTACTCTAAGGCATTACAGTTGCTCTGGATTACCAGAATAGTTTCCTATTTTCTCTGTTTCCACAAAACTCTCCGATTTATTTTTTTATTTTTATTTATTTATTTATTTTGTTTTTTTGAGGTAGGACTTCACTTTAGCCCAGTCTGACCTGGAATTCACTATGTAGTGTAAGGGAGGCCTCCTACCTCTGCCTCCTGAGTACAGGGATTAAAGGCGTGTGCCACCTCTCATGGCTTCCAATTTATTTTCCATGTAGCAGGATCCTATTAAGGTCTGGTCTTTTAATTTCTCTACATAAAACCCCAGTGGATTTCCATGGCCTTCATGCTCTGATTGAGCAAACCCTTCCTCCCTCATGTTCTGTTACCTTTACCATGCCTTGTCGTTGGCGTAAGGACATTATCTACTGCATGTTAAGTTCTTGGCCCACTTTGTCTACTGGATCTTCTGTCTATATATTGTATCCTGCCCATCCTTGACATAGTGGTATAATTAAGTTTACCTTCTCAGAGTTAAAGATATAGATTACCTTCCTGGTTATTTTATTTATTTATTTGGTTTTTCAAGGTAGGGTCTCACTCAAGCTCAGGCTGACCTGGAGTTCATTGTCATGTCAGGGTATCCTCAAACTCATGGTGATCCTCCTACTTCTGCCTCCCAAGTGCTGGGATTAAAGGCGTGCACCACCATGCCTGGCTTCTTCCTGGTTCTTTTAGCAAGGTTATGTCTTGGACATATTTGGCATGTGTTAGATACTCATTAAATAAATTTATTTGGGTGTTTTTTTTTTTTTTCCAAATAGGGTTTCACTCTAGCCCAGGCTGACATGACCTGGTATTCATTGTGTCATGTCAGGGTAGCCTCGAACTCATGGCAATTCTCCTACCTCTGCCTCCCAAGTGTTGGGATTAAAGGTATGTAGCACCACACCTGGCTTTTTTTTTTTTTTTTTTTTTTTTGAGGTAGGGTCTTACTCTAGCCCAGGCTGACCTGGAACTCACTATGTAGTCTCAGGGTGGACTCGAACTCATGGCAATCCTCCTACCTCTGCCTTCCAAGTGCTAGGATTAAAGGTGTGCACCACCACGCCCGGCTAAATAAGTGTTTTTTAAAGTTATATCTGTTGGGCCTTGGTGTCATGACCCTTGGCATGGTGCTACATGCTCTTAATCCCAGCATTTAGGAGGCTGAGGTGAGGGGATCACCATGAGTTTGGGGCCAGCCTGGACTACAGAGAGAGTCCCAGGTCAGCTTGGGCTAGAGTGAGACCCTGCTTCACAAAAACAAAATAACATCAAAGGGCTGGAGAGATGGTTTAGCAGTTAAGCGCTTGCCTGTGAAGCCTAAGGACCCTGGTTTGAGGCTCGATTCCCCAGGACCCACGTTAGCCAGATGCACAAGGGGGCGCATGCGTCTGAAGTTCATTTGCAGTGGCTGGAGGCCCTGGCGCACCTATTCTCTCTCTCTCTCTCTCTGTCTGTCTCTCGTTCTCTGCCTCTCTCTCTGTCTGTCACTCTTAAATAAAAAAATAATAATAACATCAAAAACTAAAATCTCAATGGAGGGCTGGAGAGATGCTTAGCTGTTAAATGCTTGCCTGTGAAGCCTAAGGACCTCGGTTCGAGGCTCGATTCCCCAGGACCCACGCAAGCCAGATACTCAAGGGGGCACATGTGTCTGGAGTTTGTTTGCTGGAGGCCCTGGCACACCCATTGTTACTCTTATCTATCTGCCTCTTTCTCTCTTTGTCTGTCTGTGTCAAATATATATATATATATATATATATATATATATATATATATATATATATATATTTTTTTTTTTTAAACTCAGTGGGCTGGAGAGATGGTTTAGCAGTTAAGGCATTTGCCTGCAAAGCCAAAGGACCTCAGTTCAATTCCCCAGAACCCATATAAAACATATGGTCAAGGTGGTACATGCAGCCAGGCATGGTGGCGCACGCCTTTAATCCCAGCACTCTGGAGGCAGAGGGAGGAGGGTCATTGTGAGTTTGAGGCCACCCTGAGACTACATAGTGAATTCCAGGTCAGCCTGGACTAGAGTGAAAATCTGCCTTGAAAAAACAAAAAACAAAAGTGGTGCATGCATATGGAATATGTTTAAAGTGGCTGGAGGCCCTGATGCACCTATTTTCTCTCTCTTTCTCTCTCTCAAATAAATAATAAA
Source organism: Dipus sagitta (assembly GCA_036346955.1). Lineage (NCBI taxonomy): Eukaryota > Metazoa > Chordata > Mammalia > Rodentia > Dipodidae > Dipus > Dipus sagitta. The sequence goes on from CM070778.1 coordinate 54,958,426, forward strand.
AAGAAAAAAACTCAAGCCCAGGCCCGGTGGCACACACATTTAATCCTGGCACTTAGGGCGCAGAGGTAGGAGGGTCACAGTGAGTGAGAGGCCACCCTGAGACTACATAGTGAATTCCATGTCAGCTTGGGCTACAGCAAGACCCTACCTTGAAAACCAAAAATACTCAAGTAGCTTCCTACTCATGCCTACCACTGCCTCCTGAGTGCTGGGATTAAAGGTGTGCACCACCACACCCGGCTTTAATTGTGCTTTTTGTTTGTTTGTTTGTTTTATTTTTCGAGGTAGGGTCTCACTCTAGTCCAGGCTGACCTGGAATTGACTATGTAGTCTCAGGGTAGCCTTGAGCTCACAGTGATCCTCCTACCTCTGCCTCCCAAGTGCTGGGATTAAAGGCGTGAGCCACCACGCCCTGCTGTATGTACCACCTTGAGCATATGTTTTATATGGGTTCTGGGGAATTGAACCGAGGTCCTTTGGCTTTGCAGGCAAATTGTCATTTTTAAAAGTATACATTAGGTGGGCAACTCTAGAAGAACTGAGAAATGGAAGACATGAAGTCATCTGATTGTCTTCCAGTTCTGGAGATCAAACCCAAGGCTTCTTGCATCCTAGGCAAGTGCTCTACCACTGAGCCACCCCTCAGTCTCATCCCCAGCCAACTGATTCTTACCAAGTGGAAGTGATTAACTGGGTAGAATCAAGGCAAATAGCTAAAAGGCTTTTGTAGGAAGGCTTAAGAACCCTCTATAAAATCCTGTGTCTCATTTTTCTCTCCTAATTCCCTTTTTCTGTAGTCCTCTTCAAGAAGGCTGTGAGGAGCTTTAGCAATGTCTGATTTTGTGGAAAGCGAGGCTGAGGAGTCAGAGGAAGAATACAATGATGAAGGCGAAGTAGTGCCTCGAGTCACCAAGAAGTTTGTGGAGGAGGAGGATGATGGTGAGGAGACCACAGACTGAAGCATCTCCCCATTATTCCTAAGCTTTGCATAGTTGGGTTCTTGCTATGAAAGGGCTGAGCACAGAACACCTAACAACATGAGGTACCAGCTTGAGAACATCCAGGCATTCTTAGAAAATACTTAGGGGCTGGAGAGATGGCTTAGCATTTAAGGCGTTTGCCTGCAAAGCCAAAGGATCGCGGTTTGATTCCACAGTACCCACATAAGTCAGATGCACAAGGGAGTGCGTATGTCTGGAGTTCGTGTGCAGTGGCTAGAGGCCCTGGCACACCCATTCTCTCTTTTTGTCCCTTCCTCTTTCTCCCTCCCAAATAAATTAAAATATATTTTTGAAAATATGTAGAACATCTGTCAGCTATGTGTCTAGCACAGTACCTAGAACTATGAAAAGAAAAACAAAGATGCAACTAGAGTTTACATTAGTGGCTCAGGACAGTTAATAAATCCTTTGTAATGTTACCTACTTTTAGCTCTAGCAGTGTTTATGCACCCAGTTTACTATGTCTCTGGCCAGTCCCAACCTTTAACATCAGCAGCAGAGTAGAATTAGGAAATAAGTTTGAAGGGAACGGGGAAGGTGTAAATTTTAGCAGGAGAAGAAAGGAAGCACTACAGCAAATGTGTTTGTTAACTGAACAGAATGAGTTACTGTCAGCTGGAAGACTTGTAGTAATGATTTGAGGAGGCAATAGTTGGGAAGATTATCTTTCCTAAGGACAGATGGTAATTGTGGAAAAGAAACTGTCCTTTCTACATCCTGCTGTTCCAAATCAGTAGCCATGTAAGATGCCTTTACATAAGGCAGAAAAGTTAACACAAACTTGGGTCATTAGGTTCAGGGCAGATGGATAATTGAAGTGACTATCCCTACCCCACCCCCAACCTGTTCCCCAGTCTACATTGCCTCAGACACTTATATTTTCAGATGAAGAGGAGGAAGAGAACCTAGATGATCAGGATGAGCAAGGCAACTTGAAAGGCTTTATCAATGATGATGATGATGAAGAGGAAGGGGAGGAGGATGAAGGCAGTGACTCTGGTGATTCTGAGGATGATGTTGGCCACAAGAAGAGAAAACGCAGTGAGTAGCCTATCCCCTAGGTCAGATGAATTTGGGTGAGAGTTACAGTGGGAAAGAAACCTCCCTACCACCATGCGTAACACTTTGTTTCCTTCAGCATCTTTTGACGACCGCCTGGAGGATGATGATTTTGACCTCATTGAGGAGAATCTGGGTGTTAAAGTCAAAAGAGGAGTAAGTATTTTCTTTATCTTTGTCCCTGAGCTTGAAGGAGAAAGCTCTTATAAATAAGAGGATACATCCCCACAGTGAGGGACATTGGGGAACACGCTGATGTTCCATGTCATCATGATGTGGAGCCTTGATTTGCACCCCCATCTAAGTGTGGGATCTCTTAAACAACACCTCACTTTTAAGGCCTCAGTACAATCTTTCCTATCCGTCTTCACTAATGTAATTGTGGGAGGAGGGGAATGAGACGGGAGTGCACACATCCTAATACTGGACGTCTCCTGATAAGGCTACTTCTCTTGCCACTAGCAAAAGTACCGGCGTGTTAAAAAAATGTCAGATGATGAAGATGATGATGAAGAGGAATATGGCAAGGAGGAACATGAAAAAGAGGCTATTGCAGAGGAAATCTTCCAGGATGGGGAAGGGGAAGAAGGACAGGAAGCTGTGGAGGCCCCCATGGCTCCTCCAGAGGAAGAAGAGGAAGATGATGAGGAGTCAGGTATTAAGCAGGGAAACCAGTGTTTGGATGTGTGTTGAGATTTTCGGGCCCTAAGAATTGTGTGAGAACCACTCTTCAGTTATAGCACTTCACGTTCGGTAGAAGGCAGTTCCCTTTTGGGAGCCTCCCTATTTGTCTCAATAGCAGGACTAAAGGCCTTCAAGCCAGGCCCCTGACTGAGCACTAACCTGTCCCTTCCCTACTTAGATATTGACGACTTCATTGTGGATGATGATGGACAGCCTCTGAAAAAACCCAAGTGGCGAAAAAAGCTTCCTGGATACACAGATGCGTGAGTAGAGTCTGGTATTACAGGGTGGTAATAAAGGCATTGAATACGGTCACTCAGCAAGATGTGAGGCCTCTGCCAAAAGTGCAGTGTCCCCAGCTCTCAGCCCTTTTGCTTCTATACCTCAGATTACCTCTGCTAGGCAGCAATGTCCAACTGCCCATGCAAGCCCTGAGAGCTCTGCATATTCTTAGGCCTTTAAGAGATTAGGGTAGAATCATGCATGGGCAGGGATCCAGCTTCCCTCTTCTGCCTGCAGCTCCATGTTGATTTGTTTATATATTGCTCTTCAAGCCTTTTAACTAAGACCAAGTATAGTATAAAGTTTTGTGAGGAGGAAAGGTGGCAGCACCTAAGCTTGGAAGTTTAAATAAAGGGTTTTGTTAAGGGAATACTGTAAGGTCTTGGCAGAATATGGATCCACTATCCTGTTACTATTTGATTCCTACCACTGGCAGGTGCAAAAGATGTTCCTGAAAACCCCTGCTAAGCAATAGTTTGCCCTTTGCCTAAAAATATCTTGTCAGTACACCTGTTTTCCACAGTGAATATGGTTCTCTTACTATTTTTCTTATTGCTGCCTTAGTCCCCTGAAGTATGTATAGGACCTGAACAGGGGCTGAGTTTCTCCTCTTACACAACCCCAAGTCAACTGTCTCTTACTCTTACCCAAAGAGCCCTTCAAGAAGCCCAAGAGATCTTTGGTGTGGACTTTGACTATGACGAGTTTGAAAAATACAATGAGTATGATGAAGAATTGGAGGAAGAGTATGAGTATGAGGATGATGAAGCCGAGGGTGAAATCCGAGTACGTCCCAAAAAGACCACGAAGAAACGTGTGAGCCGCAGAAGCATCTTTGAGATGTATGAGCCCAGTGAACTGGAAAGCAGCCACCTCACAGATCAGGACAATGAAATCCGAGCCACTGACTTGCCTGAGAGGTTCCAGGTAAGAAACCAGTGACCTCTGCCTTCTGTTGCTTCACTATCACCTTGTAGCCAAGAAATAGTCTCATAACCATCTGACCTAGGTACAGAGAGCCCATCATGTATAGGGAATATAGACCATAACTCTATGCTATGGTTGAGATGGCAATCTAAAAAAAAATGTTTTTTAACTTATTTGCAGACAGAGAGAGAAACCTAGTGTATGGGTGGGCTAGAGACTCTGGCCATTGCAAATGAACTTGTGCACTTGTGCACTTTGTGTATTTGACGTTACGTGGGTAGTGGAGAAATGAACCCCAGCAACAAAGCAAGTGTTTTTAACCACTGAGCCTTTCTTGAAATGGCATTTTCTTTTTTTTTTTTCTTTAAGTTATTTATTTATTTGCAAGCAGAGAATGGGTACACCAGGGCCTCTAGCCACTCCACATGAACTCCAGACATATGCACAACTTTGTGCATCTGGCTTTATAAGGATACTGAAAAATCAAACTCTGGTCGTTAGGCTTTGCAGGCAAGTACCTCAACCACTGAGCCATTTCTCCAGCCTGTGTTGAAATGGCACTCTTCACATTGGTTTTGAAACAAGGTATCATTAAGTTACACCAAATTGACCTAGAATTTGTGATCCTCCTCCCCATCACTAAGTCTCCTGAGATTACAGGTCTGCATTACCAGGCACAGCTTTGGGATAGCATTCCTCCCTCCCCCAAGCATTTTTATTTTTATTTATTTGAGAGTGTGTGTGTGAGAGAGAAATATGGCATATCAGGGCCTCTTGTTGCTGCAAACAAACTCTAGATGCCTGTACTTCTCTATACAGCTGGCTTTACACGGGTACTGAGTGATTGAACCTTGGCGGGCAGGCTTTACAAGCAATTGTGTTTAAAACCACTGAGCCAGTTCCCCAGCCTCAATTCTTTTTGTTTGTTTGTTTGATTGATTGGTGCTGGGAAGTGAACCTAGAACAGCATTCTGCCACTGAGCTACATCCCAGTGCCATGAGATAGCATTCTTTAGCAAATGTGGAAACTTACTTCATGTCAGATGACATTGCTGGATAGTAAGATATGTACCTGAGGAACACATGTTTCTGTCTAGAAGTGCTGAGTGTGTTTCCAAAGCAGGATACAAAATAAAACCAGTCCCCCTCTTCACTGCAGCTCCGCTCCATCCCAGTCAAGGGTGCTGAAGATGATGAACTGGAAGAAGAAGCTGACTGGATCTATAGAAATGCCTTTGCCACACCGACCATTTCTCTACAGGTATTCAAAAGTTCTGATATGCACCAGAAGCCACTTGATTAAAATAGGAAGCCATTCCTTCCCTGAACCATGCTTCTGTATCTGGGAAAGGGTATGTGTATATAAGAGATATTTCTATTTCCTCAGACAAGGTCATCCTGTTCATGAAACTGTTTTAAGTGGTAAGATGAAGCAGGTAACAGTGACTTGTTGGGTATTTTCTTCTCCCTTTTCTTCTACTGTAGGAAAGCTGTGATTACCTAGACCGAGGGCAACCAACCAGCAGCTTCAGTCGAAAAGGGCCCAGCACAATTCAGAAGATCAAAGAGGCCCTGGGCTTCATGCGCAATCAACATTTCGAGGTAGTACCTTGAGCTCTAGTAGTAAACTGCCTACAAATTCAATTACAGGATTAATCAGGCAGTGAGCCCCCTTATTCGTCTTTACAAGTAGCCCCCTAATTCAAGAGGGACCAGCTGTCTTGTCTCCAGCATTATCTTCTCCATTGGGGAGAACACTGCTCTAGATGGACCAGGTGGGGAGGCCACTCTTCTAATTGTTGAATTTCCTCAAATACTTGCCCAAGAAATCATAATTATTATATGACAGAGAAGACACTTGCAGATCTTTCTTCTAAATGACTGCAGTCTCTTTGCCATCTTAGGTGCCTTTTATTGCCTTCTACCGAAAGGAGTATGTGGAACCTGAGTTGCACATCAATGATCTGTGGAGGGTGTGGCAGTGGGATGAAAAGGTAAGTCCCACAGGAGCTGAGGATTGGGTTGGGCACCACCATTACCAGGATACTACAAATGCAACCCAGGATTGCCAAGTTCCCCCATCAGGTGTTCTGATAAAGGGGAGCAGGGTAGAATTGGGTGTTCAGTACTGATTACCAGTCCTTACTCCTGTCTTACCCTGCCCTGCCCTAGTGGACCCAGCTGAGAATCCGCAAGGAGAACCTAACGCGGCTGTTTGAGAAGATGCAGGCTTACCAGTACGAGCAAATCTCTGCTGACCCTGACAAACCTCTTGCTGATGGCATCCGGGCTCTGGACACTACCGACATGGAGAGGTAGTACATGCAGGGATTGCATGCAGGGATTGGTTCTGTTACAGGGAGCCTGCAAACCTAAGGCAGTTCCACTAGGAGCAATGTTACTTTGCAAAATTTGCAGCATAGAACCCCATCCCTTAGAAATCCAAATTGTCAATCCATCAGAAGTGAACTCTAGCTGGGTATGGTGGTACATGCCTTTAATTCCAACACTCAAGGCAGAGGTAGGAAGATCGCCATGAGTTCGAGGCCACCCTGATACTATATAGCTAATTCAAAGTCAGCCTGGGCCAGAGTGAGACCCTACCTCAAAAAAAAAAAAAAAGTGAATTCTACAGCTGGAGAGATGACTCAATGGTTGAGTGTGTTCCTTGTGCAAGAATGAGGGCCTGAGGGGTCTTGAGACTGCCCATGCTCAAATCTTTAGACCTAAATAAAATAGCTGGGCATGACTATGTGTACTTTAACCCCAGTTCCTCAGGGGAGCACAGACCTGGGAATCTTCAGAGTCCTGCAAGCTCTGGTATTTGTAAAAGTACACTCTGGATCAAAACAAGACCAGGCAGGAGAGCGATAAAATGGTTCACCCAATGTTCCCTTCCAGTCTCCACAGGCAAACCACCTTAGCCACTGTTGAGCACATGGGATACTGCAAGGGTACATGTATATATACCATGTTGCACATGCATGTAAACACAAGCAAAAACAATAGATTCCTAACCAGGCATTATATCATATGCCTTTAATCCCGATACTTAGTAGGTGGAGACAGGAGGATCAGGAGTTCAAGGTCAGCTCAGATTGCATCAAACTCTCTAGAAAAACAAGGTGGTGATGTTTCTGACAAAACCACCTTAGTTTTCCATATTGGTGTGTAGAAGACAAACACTGATTAATTTACCAAATTTTAAAAAATGTTTTATTCATTTATTTATTTGAGAGAGAGAGAGACGGAAGCAGATAGAGAGAAAGAGAATGAGCATGCCAGGGCCTCTAGCCACTACAAACAAACTCCAGATGCATGCGCCCCTTGTGCATCTGGCTTACATGGGTCCTGGGGAATCGAACCAGGGTCCTTAGATATTGCAGGCAAATGCCTTAACCACTAAGCCATTTCCCCAGCCCAATCAAATTTTTTACTAGATATTTCTATTTCTTTGAGAGAGAGAAAGGCAAATGGAGAGAGAATGGGTGCACCAGGGCCTCTAGCCTCTGCAAATGAACTCCAGATGCATACACCACCCTGTGCATGTGGCTTACATGGGTACTGGGGAATTGAACCTGGGTTCACAGGCAAGCTCCAGGACTGCTAAGCCATCTCTCTAGCCCTACTTACCTTTTTTTTTTTTTTTTTTTAATGAGAGAGAATTGGCGCACCAGGGCCTTAGCCACTGCAGTGGAACTTCAGATGCTTTTGCCACCTTGTACACTTGTGCGATCTTTACACTTGTGTCATCCTGTATGTCTGACTAACATGGGACCTGGGGATTCGAACATGGGTTCTTTGGTTTTATAGGCATGCACCTTAACTGTTAAGCCATCTCTTCAACCCTTGTTTCGTTTTTTCATTCATTCATTTGTTTTATGAGAGAGAATAGCTACTGTAATTGAACTCCAGACACATGCACCACGTTGTGTGCATGTGTGACTTTACATACTTGCATCACCTTGTGCATCTGGCTTACATGGGTTCTAGAGAGTCAAACATGGGTTCTTAGGCTTTTCAGGCAAGCACCCTAACTGCTAAGCCATCTCTCCAGCCCCTTGTTTGTTTGTTTGTTTTTTGTTGTTGTTTTTGTTTGTTTTGTTTTGTTTTTCAAGGTAGGGTCTGGCTCTAACCCAGGCTGACCTGGAATTCATTGTGTAGTCTCAGGGTGGCCTCAAACTCACAGTGATCCTCCTATGTCTGCCTCCCAAGTGTTGGGATTAAAGGCATGCACCACCACACTAAGCTGATTTTGTTGTTTCTTGTTTTTCTTTATTTGAGAGAGAGAAACAGGTAGGGAAAGAGAGAGAAAATGGGCACGCCAGGGCCTCCAGCCACTGCACACGAACTCTAGATGCATGCGCCCCCTTGTGCATCTGGCTTACGTGGGTCCTGGGGAATCGAACCTGGGTCCTTTAGCTTTGTAGGTAAGCACCTTAAAAACTAAGCCATTTCTCCATCCCTGTTTTTGTTTTTTGGGGGGATGGGGTTTCACTCTAGCCCAGGCTGACCTGGAATTCACTATGTAGTTTCAGTGTGGCCTCTAACTTATGGTGACCCTCCTACTTCTATCTCCTAAGTGTTGGGATTAAAGGCATGCAACACCATACCCAGCTCAAATATATATGTATTTTAATATTTTATTTATTTATTTGAGAGAGAGAATGGGCACACCAAGGCCTCCTGCCACTGCAAACAAACTGCAGATGGATGCACCATCTTGTGCATCTGGCTTATGTGGGGTCCTGGAGAATTCAGCTTGGGTCCTTAGGCTTTACAGTCAAGCACCTTAACCACTACACCATCTGTCCAGCCCAATAAAAATATTTTTAGAAGTTGGGCATGGTGGCGCATGCCTTTAATCCCAGCACTCTGGAGGCAGAGGTAGGAAGATTGACATAAGTTCGAGGTTACCCTTAGACTATATAGTGAATTTCAGGTCAGCCTGAGCTAGAGTGAAATCCTACCTCGAGAAACCAAAACATTTTTTTGATTTTTAAAATAAAGCTTGCTGGTCATGTTAAAAGAATCAGATATTCACATCAGATCTGGTGGCACATACTTGTAATCCCAGCAGTTGGAAACCTGAGACAGGATAGAGTGTTCAAACTGAGCTACATAGACCCTTTCTCAAATAACAGTAAAAGAGAAAGGACTTCAAACTTTACTTCTTTTTTGGTTTATTTTTTGTTTGTTTTTTCAAGGAAGGGTCTCACTCTAGCCTAGGTTGACCTTGCACTTACAGTGACCCTCCTATCTCAGCTTCCCAAGTACTGGGATTACAGGTATGTGCTATTGTGTCTGGCCTTTTGTTTATTTTATTTTAATATTTTATTTATTTATTTGAGAGAGAGCATGGTTATACCAGGACTTTTTGCCACTGCAAAAGAGCTCCAGATGCATGCACCACTTTGTGCATTCAGCTTTACATTATGAATGCTAGGAAATTGAATCCAGGATGTCAGGCATCAGGCTTTGCATGCAAGTGCCTTTAGCACTCCTCCCTTATTTTATTTTATTTTTTCAGTAGAGTTCTATATTGCCCAGGCTGTTCTTAAACTCCTTATCTTCTCTTGGCCTCCTGAATGCTGACATTCTGTGCTGCCCTACCTGGCTATTATGCCTGCTTCCATTTCTAATAACTACCACTCACAATTTCAGTTTGACTACGCCTTTGTGTATGTGTTTTGAGGCAGTGTCTCATGTGCTCAGTGGTGAGTGACCTTGAACTCCCCATCCTCCTAACTCTACCTCCCAAATTCTGAGATTCCAGGTGTGTGCTACTACACCTTGCTTTTTTTACTTGTTTTTGAAACCGGGTGTTTACAATGTATCCCAAGCTCAGACTCCCAGTAGTCCTCCTCCTCCAACATCTTGGTGTTGGGATTATAGGCATGCATCTCCAATCCCAGCAATATGCTCCTTCAAGATACCTATTTCACTTAAGTTACAGTCTGGAACTGTTGTGTGTCTTTATTGATTGGATCCTAGTTAGGATCTTGCTCCCTGAGAATTAGGCCCCTTGTAGCAAAACTTCCCCAGTAACAGGATCTTACATCTTTTCAGGCTCAAAGATGTACAATCAATGGATGAGTTGAAAGATGTCTACAACCATTTCCTACTTTACTATGGTCGTGACATCCCCAAGATGCAGAATGCTGCCAAGGCTAGCCGCAAGAAGCTGAAACGCGTAAGGGAAGAGGGAGATGAAGAAGGTGAGTTCTGAGAAAGAAAATCCAAGAGGCTTGATAGCCTTTGGGGCTTCTTAACATGTCAGATCCTTGGAGGGATTAGATATTAGACTTAACTACCCTTGTGTTTTGTCCCCAGGTGAAGGTGAAGAGGCAGAAGATGAGGAGCAGAGGGGGCCAGAGCTTAAACAGGCCTCCCGCCGAGACATGTACACCATCTGCCAGAGTGCAGGGCTAGGTAACAGCTAGCTTTGTCATTTGAGTATGGAGAGGTTCCTAGAAAGAGGACTGGTGGGAAGGAAATATGAGTCAATTACCAATCCAGTGCTGAACAGTCTGCTGTTTGATCTCCAAGAACACTTGCTTTCCCAACCATCTTTACTCACCCTCTCCTCAATTGGTCTATCCTCTCCAGATTTATCCTCTCCAGATTTTTAAAGTAGATAAAAATCACTCAAGTGCTTAAAGTCAATTCTGCCTTGCCCTGCTCATTCATGGCCTCTTCAAAGTCTAGTGTCCAGATCAGTTACTCTGGTCTGTGAAAGCCAAGAGGATTGGTAACCCAGCTTTCGCTTTACCTTTCTCCTGTTTGCTTTAGATGGCCTCGCCAAAAAGTTTGGGCTCACTCCTGAGCAATTTGGGGAGAACCTGCGGGACAGCTACCAACGGCATGAGACAGAGCAGTTCCCTGCAGAGCCCTTGGAGCTGGCCAAGGACTATGTTTGCAGGTAGGCATGAAGCAGGTGGCTGACAGGAAAGGAGAGGTGGGCCGGGGCCCAATACTCTATATTCTGCAGCTCCACTATGATCTCCACAGCCAGTTCCCTACTCCAGAAGCCGTGCTGGAAGGTGCCCGCTACATGGTTGCGTTACAAATTGCGCGGGAGCCCCTTGTCCGACAGGTGCTGAGGCAGACCTTCCAGGAGAGAGCCAAGCTAAACATAACCCCCACAAAGAAAGGTAGAAAGGTGAGCTGGGTGAGGTGCTGTGGTTTAATATGTGGCTCTACTCTAAATGGAGTCTTCTGCTATCTACATAGTTAAGCTATCTGCCTGGAGCCCAAAGGCAGTCTTTTCTCTCAAGTAAAAGCCCTGCCTATCTTCTAATGATTCCCCCTCAATGTATGCAGGATGTGGATGAAGCCCACTATGCTTATTCCTTTAAGTACTTAAAGAACAAGCCTGTTAAAGAACTGAGAGATGACCAGTTCCTCAAGATTGGCCTGGCTGAAGATGAAGGGCTGCTCACCATTGACATCAGCATAGATATGAAGGGAGTGGAAGGGTAAGCTAAGCCCTGGTCTGGGGGCTCTTTGTTGGGGGAAGACTGGTTGATGGAAGACCTTGTTCAGGAACATGAACCACCAATTCAGAGTTGAGCAAGAAATTGTCCTTGGTTCACTCACAGTGTTCATAGACACCTTTTCTCCATCCTGGGCACCATAGCTTTATATCTTTCCTCAGGTATGGCAATGACCAGACATATTTTGAAGAGATCAAACAATTTTACTACCGAGATGAGTTCAGCCACCAGGTGCAAGAGTGGAACCGGCAGCGCACCATGGCCATTGAGCGAGCTTTACAGCAATTCTTGTATGTGCAGATGGCCAAAGAACTCAAGAATAAGTTGCTGGCTGAGGCCAAGGAATATGTCATCAAAGTGAGGACACAGTTTCTCTCTCTCTTACTTTCTATCTCTGGTAGATATCTAACTCAAGGCCTTGCACCTGATAGGCAAATCCTGTACCACTGAGCTATACGCCAGGTCCTAAACTCATTCTTACTTGTGCATGTGCATGTGTGGTGTGCATGCATGTGAGTATGAGTGTTCATATTTGTGTGGGTGCACATGTACTTGGAGGCTAGAGGTCAACTTTGGGTGTCTCCTCTATCACTCTCCACTGTATTTATTGGGACAAAGTTTCTCATTGACCCAGAGTTTACCTATTTAGTTAATCTAACTAACTATCTTGTTTTGGGTATCTGCCTGTCTCCACCTCCCATGTGCTGGGATTACAGGCATGCACCATCATGTCTGGTATAATATGGGTGCTAGGGATCCAAACTCACCCTCATGTTTGTGAGCAAACTCCTTACCAACTGAGCCATTGCCTGAACCCATCATTCTCTTTTTAAAATATATATATGGCTGTAGGGATGGCTTAGTGGTTAAAGCGTTTGCCTGCAAAGCCAAAGGATCCAGGTTCGATACCCCAGGACCCATGTTAGCCAGATGCACAAGGGGGCGCATGTATCTTGAATTCGTTTGCAGTGGCTGGATGCCATGGTGCACCCATTCTTCCCCCCGCCCCATCAAATTAATAAATAAAATATTTTTAAAATATATTATTATTTATTTCAGGGGGGGGGGAGAAGAATATGGGTGCGCTAGGGCTCTTTCCACTGTAAACAAACTCTAGATCCATGTGCCATTTTATGCGTCTTGCTTTACATGGGTGTTTGCGAATTGTGGCTGAGCTATCTCTCTAGCCCAGTGTTTTGTTTTGCTTTTTTTTTTTTTTTTGAAACAAGTTCTCTGTAGCCCACAATGGCACCACGATCCCTACACCTCAGCCTCCTGAGTGCTGAGATTGGTGATGTATACCATAACATGCCTGGCTTTCCTCCTTTGTTTGGTTTATTGAGATAGGATCTAGCCCAGGCTCACCTGAAATTGACTATGGAGTCTCAGGCTAGCCTTGAACTCACGGCGATCCTCCTATCTCTGCCTCCCAAGTGCTGGGATTAAAGGTGTGTGCCACAACGCCAAGCTACAATTTTTTTTTAATTGTTTGTTTTACTTTTATTTATTAATTTGATAGTGACAGACAGAGAAAAAGAGGCAGAGAGAACGGGCATGCCAGGGCCTCCAGGCACTGCAAACAAATTCCAGACATGTGCACCCCCTTGTGCACCTGGCTAACGTGGGTCCTGGGGAATCGAGCCTCGAACCGGGGTCCTTAGGCTTCACAGGCAAGTGCTTAATTGCTAAGCCATCTCTCCAGCCCCAAGCTACAATTTTAAAAAATATTTTATTTATTTTTTGAGAGAGAGAGAATGGGTGTGCCAGGGCCTCCTAGCCACTGCAAATGAACTCGAGACACATGTGTCACCTTGTGCATCTTGCTTTTTGTGGATACTGGGGAATCAAACCTAAGTCCTTTGGCTTTGCTGGCAGTTGTCTTAAACTGCTATGCCACCTCTCCAGCCCTCTTCAAATTTTCAGAAAAATATTTTTATTTGGCTGGAGAGATGGCCTGGTAGTTAAGGTGCTTGCTTGCCACCAAAGCCAAAGGACACAGGTTGATTCCCCAGGACCCACATAAAGCCAAATGCACAAGATGGCACATGCGTCTGGAGTTTGTTTGCAGTTTCTGAAGGTCCTGGCGTGTCCATTTTCTCACCCCCACCTCTGCCTCTTTCTGTCTATCTCTCAGATAAATAAAATTTTAAAAACATTTTTATTTAGCTGGGCGTGGTGGTACACGGTGCATGTCTTTAATCCTAGCACTCAGAGGCAGAGGTAGGAGGATCACCATGAGTTCAAGAACACCCTGAGACTACAGAGTTAATTCCCGTCAGCCTGAGCTAAAATGAGACCCTACCTCAAAAAAAAAAAAAGAAAGAAAGAAAGAAAGAAAGAAAGAAAGAAAGAGCTGGAAAGATGGCATAGCAGTTAAGTGCTTGCCTGTGAAGCCTAAGGACCCTGGTTCGAGGCTCGATTACCCAGGACCCACGTTAGTCAGATGCACAAGGGAGCACAGGCGTCTGGAGTTCGTTTGTAGTGGCTGGAATCCCTGGTGTACCCGTTCTCTCTATCTGCCCGCCTTTCTCTCTCTCTCTCTCTCTCAAATAAATAAATAAATAAATAAAAATGAACAAATAAAATAAGGGCTGGGGAAATGGCTTAGTGGTTAAGGCGTTTGCCTGTGAAACCTAAGGACCCTTGTTTGATTCCCCAGGACCCACGTAAGCCAGGTGCACTAATGGGCGCATGTGTCTGGAGTTCCTTTGCAGTGGCTGGAGGCCCTGGCATGCCTATTCTCTCTTTCTGTCTGCCTCTTCCTCTTTCTCTTTCTCAAGTAAATAAATAAATAAAATATTTTAAAAAATATTTAATTGCAAGGAGAGAGAATGAAAATGGGTGCACCAGGGCCTCTAGCCATTGCAAATGAACTCTAGATGCATGTGCCACCTTTGCTTCTGGCTTACTTTGATGCTGGGAATGGAACCTGCATCCACAGGCTTCACAGGCAAATACCTTAACCACTAAGCCATCTTTCCAGCCCTTCTCTTTAGTCAACTGAGTTGCTTAAACTAAAGCTGAGAGTGAAGGAACCAGTAGTAGTCCCTTGACAGATAGAGAAACAGTGAAGGCAAGCATAGCATAATCTGAGAAACAGTACACAGGGTTCATGTCCAAGTGCTATCTAGGGTTCTTCCCTCCCTTCTCACACTTATCCAGGCATTCCTCACTTGAGTTGCTATGCTGCTTCCAAAATCAGTGTATCTCTTTGTCTTGGAAGCCTGCCAAGGGCTATGAGCCCAAGAATATGTGCCTTGCATATTTGAAGACCTTAATGACTATAGTTTCTGCTCTCTTCCCTAGGCCTGTAGCCGAAAGCTCTACAACTGGTTGAGGGTGGCACCCTACCGACCAGATCAGCAGGTAGAAGAAGACGATGATTTTATGGATGAGAACCAAGGGAAGGGCATTCGAGTGCTTGGCATTGCTTTCTCCTCTGCCAGGTAACTTTCTATTTCTGCCTGCTCTGCCCCATCACTAACATGTCTTCCACATTTCATTCTTTTCATTCATGGCATCATACTGCTGATGGTTGCACTGTTCTTTTCCTTTCTGGCTGGCAGGGATCACCCTGTGTTTTGTGCTCTGGTCAACGGTGAAGGAGAAGTAACAGATTTCCTCCGCCTGCCCCATTTTACCAAACGGCGAACTGCATGGAGAGAAGAAGAACGGGAAAAGAAGGCAAGTGTGCTCCAGAAGTTTAACAAGTAGTTCAGTGGAATAAGGGTTACATTCAAACAACATCTCAGTCTCATTACTGACATCTCCCCATGGTATCAATCTCACTTCAGTAGGCAATAGATGGCATTCGAGTTAATTGGCATAGTTTGCTTCTGGTTTGCAGCCAGCTTCTAAGCCTAGTATGCTTCTGGACCTGCCTAGGCTGCCTCTGTTCTTACCAGCATATGGGTCAGGCTGTTCCAGGAACTGAAAGCCACTGGGGTATTAAGCCAGCCTTTTCTCTGCTTCTGTCTTTTAACACCCTTTTTTCTAAGGAAAGAGTAATTTGAATTCATTCACTAAGTGTATCTTAAAATGCTTAAAATATTGTCAGAATCACATTCTAAAAGAACAATAGTTTCACAATTTTTAAAAAGTTATAAACTAGGGCTTAGAGAGGTAGCTTGCCAGTTAAGGCACTTGCCTACAAAGCCTAAGGACCCAGGCTTGATTTGCCAGAACCTACATAAGTCAGATGCACATGATGGTATATTTGTCTGGAGTTCATTTGCAGAGGCTAGTGATCCTGGCACACCCATTTACTCCCCCCACGCCCAGTTAAAAAAAAGTTTTGCAGCCGGGCATTGTGGCACATGCCTTTAATCCCAGCACTCAGAAGGCAGAGGTAGGAGGATCATTGTGAGTTTGAGGCCATCCAGAGACTACAGAGTGAGTTCCAGGTTAGCCTGGGGTAGAATGAGACCCTACCTTGAAAAAACAAAGAATTATGAAATGGGCTGAGTGTGGTGATGTATACCAGCACTCTGGAGGCTGAGAGAGGAGACTCACTGAGTTTGAGACCAACCTGAGACTATATTGTGAATTCCAGATCAGTCTGGGCTAGAGTGAGACACAGCATGAGTTCTAGTTTTAAAAAATGGCAGTTCTGACGTGGTGGTTCACCCCTTTAATCCCAGCACTCGGGAGGCAGAGGTAGAAGGATCGCCATGAGTTCGAGGCCACCTTGAGACTACAGATTGAATTCCAGGTCAGCCTGGCCTAGAGCAAGACTCTACCTCTTTTATTTTATTTTATTTTTTGGTTTTTCGAGGTCACTCTGTAGTCTCAGGGTGGCCTCGAACTCACAATGATCCTCCTACCTTTGCCTCCGGAGTGCTGGGATTAAAGGGGTGAACCACCACACCCGGCTTTCTACCTCACTTAAAAAGAAAAAAAAAAAAGTAAGCTGGCCATAGTGGTGCATGCCATTAATCCCAGCACTTGGGAGGCAGAGGTAGGAGGATCACCTATGAGTTCAAGGCCACCCTGAGACTACAGAGGGAATTCCAAGTCAGCCTGAGCCAGAGTGAAACCCTACCTTGAAAAACAAAAACAAACAAAAAAAGTGTACAGCCTATTTTGATACTGCAGTGAGCATGTAGCTGTGCAAAAAGCCTTTATATAGCCTTTTGTATTTGGAAGCATGACAAGATGTTTAAGGATTTAGGGGAGGGAGGAAGTGCTTTTTTTTTTTTTGTCTTTGAAAAAGGTGATATTGAACCCAAGGCTGAGGATATAGCTCAGCTATTAAGTGCTTACTAGCATGTATGAGACCCTGAATTTGATCTCCAGCACCATAAAAACCAGATGTGGTAATGCATGCCTGTAATCCCACACCATTCAGGAGGACTGTAGGACCAAAAATTCATGGTCATCTTCAACTACATAGCAAGGTCTGGAACAGCCCAGGCTACATGAGACCCTGTCTCTAAATGAATTAAGTAAATATAACAAAATCCAGGGCCTTGAGCATAGTGGACAAACACTCTGTATCACTGAGCTATAGCGCCAATCCAGGCACTGAAAAATGGAAAGCAGCCCAAGAAGGATATGGAACATTTCTAGAAAAGTTGAGTACAGTGGCACTACAGCTGGAGGTCCAAGAACATTAGAGCCTGTTCCCTTTTGTTGTGGCGGGGCCGGGGGTGGGTGGCATAGGCACAGGAAACAAGACATAGGACCAGCAGTGTATCAGAGGGAGACAAACTTTGCCAACAACAAAAGTGCAATTTCCTACCATTCATCCTTCAGATATGGCCAGTGGCTACTAGCATTAACAGAGTTAGTTCTAGATAGTAGAATGATTGATCAGAAGTAGACTTGCCAACATCTGTTAGGAGAAAAGTAGAGTGGATTCTTGGTGGCATTGTAGACCAGAAATCCTCTGAAACCCTTCCAATTTTTTTTTTTTTTTTTTTTTTTTTTTTTGTTGCTTTCTTCTGTTTTTGAGGTAGGGTCTCTAGCTCAGGCTGAGCTGGAATTTGCTATGTAGTCTCAAGGTGGACTCAAACTCAAAGCAGCAATCCTCCCAAGTGCTGGGATTAAAGGCGGGTGCCACCACACTGGGCTTCCCTTCCAGCTTTTGTTATGCTTCCAGTCTTATTGAATCTCAAGCTACTGAGGGGGGGAACTGCTTGAAATCTCTCCATGCTCAGAACTATTCAGCTCCACTTTTCTTTTAATACAGGCTCAAGACATTGAAACCCTAAAGAAATTTCTTCTGAATAAGAAACCTCATGTGGTGACAGTTGCAGGAGAGAACCGGTAGGCTGGGTTTAAGGCTGATCCAAAAACCACTTATCCCTTATCATTAATCTAGTGCATGCCCATAACAAAGGGCATGTGCCTGGGTATGGTGTTAATGTCCCCAGGGGTCTCCCTGGTAATGTTGTTCCACTTTGTCTTTAACACTTTCCTCCCCATCCCACCCCTGTTATGAGATTGTCCATTCCTAAGGAAATAATGTCCATTGACCAACACCCCTCACCTTTCTAGGGATGCCCAGATGTTGATTGAAGATGTGAAACGCATTGTACATGAGCTGGACCAGGGCCAACAGCTGTCTTCTATTGGGGTAGAGCTGGTTGACAATGAGTTAGCCATTCTCTATATGAACAGCAAGAAATCAGAGGTAATATTGTACCCCCTTCCTCAAGCCCTACTCTAGTGAGTGCTATAAATCCCACAGAGATTTTAATTGTAAAACAAATTATTAGGCTTTGGACCATACCTGTTGGCTTATTCATGCAAATGTTTTCCACGTTGACAGAATTCAGTTTGGGATCCCTAGAGATTAGGATCTAGGAAAAAGGGTCCCAGAGGAAAAGAAAAAGTGGCTTCAAGCCAGAATGGTTTGGAGTTCCACTTGATGTTGGCTCTAGAGGACTTTAAGACTCTGTAATCCTCATCTGGCTCTAGGCAGAGTTCCGTGATTATCCACCAGTACTGAGACAGGCCGTCTCCCTGGCTCGGCGCATCCAAGACCCTCTGATAGAATTTGCTCAGGTGTGCAGCTCCGACGAAGACATCTTGTGTCTCAAATTTCACCCCTTGCAGGTGAGTAGGACTTGATTGGCTGTCCAGATGGGTGGGAAGGCAGAGTAACCTTATCCTTGTTCACTGTGTTGATAGGAGCACGTTGTGAAAGAGGAGCTTCTCAACGCCTTGTACTGTGAATTTATCAACCGGGTCAATGAGGTTGGGGTTGATGTCAACCGTGCCATTGCCCATCCTTATAGCCAGGCCTTGATCCAGTATGTCTGTGGCCTGGGACCTCGGAAAGGGACCCACCTACTAAAGGTATGATTTTGTTGAATATGGAAAAGTAACCATTTCCGGTAGGGTGTGGTGGTACATGCCTTTAAACCCAGCACTCTGGAGGCAGAGGTAGGAGCTAGAGTGAGTCCCTAAAAACAAACCAACAACAGAAAGTAACCATTTCATTGAGTGTAAAGATAAACTTTATGTCATTGTGATTAGACATGATTAGAGAGGTACAGCAACCTTGTCAGGAGTCCCTCCGCCTGTTGTGAGTCAGTCTGATTTCAGACCCAGGTGAGACAGCAGGGCAGTGGAGGTTTTTTCTAGTGGGAAGGAAAGGGATTTCAGAGTGGGGAGCTTGAAAAATGCTAATAATAGTGTTTTTCGTTAGACAGGTTGATGACTACAGTGTATGTTGTATCTCATTAGTTAAATAGTATGTGTATGTGTGTGTGTTTTATCTAAGTAGTGATGGCTTGAGACTAGATTTCACTCACTCCCGGACTTACCTAGAACTCACTTGTAGCCCTAGGCTACCTCTAATCTCATCCAACTACCTCAGACTCTTGAGTCCTGGATTATAGCCACTCCACCCAGTTTGGTTTTGGGGTATGTCTTTTTTTTTTTTTTTCTTTTTTCCTTTTTTTGGTTTTTTTGAGGCAGTGTCTCACTCTAGCCCAGGCTGACCTGGAATTCACTACATAGTCTCAGGGTGGCCTCGAACTCAACGGCAATCCTCCTACCTCTGCCTCCCAAGTGCTGGGATTAAAGGCATGTGCCACCATGCCTGGCTGGCTGGGTTTTTTTATTTGAATGAGAGAGAGGGTAAATGTGGGGGCGGGATTTGAGCATGTCAGGACCTCTTGCCACAACAAATAAACACCAAACACATGCACAAGTTTTTGTGTCTGGGGATTCAAACCTGGGCTGGTAGACATTGCAAATAAGCACCTTAAACCATGGAACTATCTCCCAGCCTTCTTTTTGTTTTTGAGGCACATTCTCATGCAGTCCAGGCTGGCCTAAAGCTCACTGTGTAGGCAAGGATAACCTTGAGTTCCTGATCCTTCTGCCTCAGTCTCCCAAGTGCTGGCATTATAGGTGTGCGCCAAGACACCTGGCTTGTATAGTCTTTTATGGGTAAGATGTAGTTCATTAAATGCATTATTTAGTGGTTGATAATGTGATGGCTTCTCAGATGTTAAGTCTGGACAGAGTTCCTGTCATGAAGTCATAGTGTTTGACATAGACCAGGTTGCAGGCGAGGGAGATGGGACATGCTTACTGCTCTGCTCACTTGCAGCCCTTCCCCCTAGATCCTGAAGCAGAACAACACTCGACTCGAGAGCCGTACCCAGCTGGTCACCATGTGCCACATGGGCCCCAAAGTCTTCATGAATTGCGCTGGCTTCCTCAAGATTGATACAGCTTCCCTGGGGGACAGGTGATTCCCGGATGGGCCAGGAATAATTCCCTTAGGCATCTACTTGGGGCTTCAGGGGCAAGGGCTATCCAAGGGTCTAAGCCATTTAAATTAGGAAATGTTTTAAAGAAAAGGTAAGGAACCTTTATTCATTCAAGCGTCCTTGGCCTATGGAAAAGATCAGCTCAATTTTATATGAGGCTTTTTTCATGTGAGAGACATCCAAAAAAAAATAAATAAACAAAACACAACTTAGAGCCGGGCGTGGTGGCGCATGCCTTTAATCCCAGCACTTGGGAGGCAGAGGTAGAAGGAACGTTATAAGTTCGAGGCCATACTGAGACTACATAGTGAATTCCAGGTCAGTCTGAGACCCTACCTCGAAAAACAAAAAAACAAACAAACAAAAAAAAAGCAAGCCAACTTAGTTTATAAATACACAAGGTCTTGTTCAGTGAACACAAACGTGTTTGGTTACCATGGTTTGTTGCAGCCAGATAAGGGTGGGAATAGCAGGGGACATGGAAGAAGTGAGTATGAAGAGGTTCAGAGTGGGAGAAAGGTTTGTTCTGTTTTGAGATAATGTTATTGAGAGAAAGTTCTATTCACTTGGACTTTGGACTTCACTATTGACCTCTTCCTCTCCAGAAGTTATCAACTCAATCTTTGGAGGATCTTTTCCACGGGCACATAGCTCCTCATTCAGTAATGGAAGTCAGTGGGGAAATAGGCTTCAAGTTCTAAAACTTCATTTTCCACTCAGCTTTGCTGTAACACTCCACGAATAACATAGGTCCATGTGAGTGCACGGGCAAGATTAGCCTGGGAAGGCTTTATGGGGGAAAACAACTGTCAGTAAATCTCAGAGGTCTTCCCCCCCCCCCTTCTTGTTTTATCTTAAGATTCATATAAGCTCACTAAATTCAACATAAAGAAATATTATGCAGAAAGTAGAAGTCCCCCATAATCCCACCCCCCAGAGATAACAACCATAACAATTTTTATACTACGATTTTTCTAAATTTTATTTTGGGGGTACATTTACTAACTACCCATTTACTACAAAATGAGATCATATGATTCATAGTGTTTTGCAGTGCATTTTCACATATCAATATATCATAGCCATCTTCCCATGTCAGCACACACACATCTGCCTCATTCTTTTTTATGGCTGTATGATATTCCATCATAATGGAGGTGCCCTGATTTATTTAACCAGTTTCACATTGGTAGACATTTGGGTTTTGACTAAGTGTTTCTTGTTCTATATCCTGCTTCTTTTTGCCTTTCCTGCAGCACTGACTCATACATTGAAGTCCTTGATGGTTCCCGCGTCCACCCTGAAACCTATGAGTGGGCCAGGAAGATGGCAGTGGATGCCCTGGAATATGATGAGTCTGCTGAGGATGCCAATCCTGCAGGAGCCCTCGAAGAAATCTTGGAAAACCCAGAGCGACTCAAAGACCTAGACCTTGATGCCTTTGCAGAAGAACTGGAGAGGCAGGTGAGTGACTGCAAGGCCTAGCAAAAGAGAACTCAGTCCAAGAAACCTGGGTGAGAGGAAACATGGGCAACAGATGTCCAAAGAAACTCTCATACTCTTGGTTTGTGAGCTTTGATCCACCCTTCTCCCTGCCAAGCTACACTAGGTTTCTCAAGGAATTTTTTTTATTTTTTATTTTTATTTTATTTTTATTTTTTTTTTGTGGTTCATTCTTATTTATTTATTAGAGGGAGAGAGAGAGAGAGAGAGAGAGAGAGAGAGAGAGAGAATGGGCGTGCCAGGGCCTCCAGCCACTGCAAACGAACTCCAGACGTGTGCGCCCCCTTGTGCATCTGGCTAACGTGGGTCCTGGGGAATCGAGCCTCAAACCCGGGTCCTTAGGCTTCACAGGCAAGCGCTTAACCGCTAAGCCATCTCTCCAGCCCATCTCAAGGAATTTTTTAGCTACTTGTTAAGGAACCAGGGAAGTATCAGATATCATGACCTTATGGTGAGGGGCAGGAGGAAAGTAGGACAATGTCAGTACTGGAGTTTCCTTCAAGCCCCTCACTCCTTTTCAACTTTGCATTGGTCTGTTTTACACATGGAGTTTCCTGAAGCATTTTCATTACAGAATAGTGTGCCGTGACTAAATTTTATACTTCCCTTTAGTAAGGCATGCTCAGTAGCAGTGCCTATAATCCAAGCTTTTCAGGAGGCTAATACAGGAACATTACCATTTCAAGGGCAGTTTGGGCAACACAGAACTCAGAGAGGTGGAGGAGGAAGGGAAGAGAGAGAATGATTGAACACCTCATGGCTCAGTGTGGGATTGCAAAGCTTTTCCTGATAGACTGCTTTTGTAGGGCTATGGTGACAAACACATCACACTGTATGACATCCGAGCAGAGCTGAGTTGTCGGTATAAGGACCTCCGGACAGCCTACCGCTCCCCTAACACAGAGGAGATCTTCAATATGTTAACCAAAGAAACACCAGAGACCTTCTACATTGGTAAGTTCTAAAACCTCATTTATAGTTGGAGGATGATGTGTCGGGGGCAGAGGGTGTTTACTGTGTACACTCAAACCAAACAGTGATCCCAAAAGAATGAGACAGATTGCAACATAGGTGAGGAAGACTAGAAACTAGAGTCTAAACTGGAAGTCAAAATAAAGTTCAAAATCAAGTTATATTTCCAGCCAGGCCTAGTGGCATAGAAGCTGAGACAGATTGCAAATTCCAGCCCTGGCCTCAGAGTGAATGAGCACACAGCCAGCCTAGGCAAATTGTCAAAATGAAAAGTGAAAAGAGGGCTGGAGGTAGAGCTCACTGGTAGACTGTTACCAAGCATAGCAGGGCCTTAGGTTCAATCCCTAGCTCTGCCAAAAATAAAAATTAAGGGCTGGAGAAATGGTTAAGTGAACTTCCTGTACAAGCATGAGGATCTGAGGGAACTTGACACCACTTAAAACTGCTGGGCAAAGCTGGGTATTGTGGTGTACACCTTTAATCCCACCACTTGGGAGGCAGAGGTAGGAGGATTGACGTGAGTTCGAGGCCACCCTGAGACTACATAGTGAATTCCAGGTCAGCCTGGGCTATAGCATAAGACCCTAACTCGAAAAAACAAAAAACAACAGCTGGGCATAGCCATGCACTCCTGTAATCCCAGTTCTGCCAGGGAGCAGAGCAGAGCCCTGAAACAAAGAAAAAATATAAAAAGCCAGGCATGTGGCACACACTTTTGATCCCAGCACTTGGGAGGCAAAGGTAGGAGGATCACTGTGATTTTGAGGCCAGCTTGGGGCTAGAGTAAGTTCAGGTTCAGCCTGGCTAGAATGAGACTCTCCCTGAAATTAAATAACTAAATAAAAAATGGCAAAGTTAGTCAGGCGTGGTGGTGCACACCTGCACACCTTTAATCCCAGCACTTGGGAGGCAGAGGTAGGAGGATTGCTATGAGTTCAAGGCCACCTTGGACTACATTGTTATCAGGTCAGCCTGGACCAGAGTGAGACCCTACCTCAAAAAAAGGGGGGCTGGGGAAATGACTTAGCGGTTAAGGCATTTGCCTGCGAAGCCTGAGGACTCCAGTTTGATTCCCCAGGACCCAAGTAAGCCAGATGCACAAGGTGGCACATGCATCTGCAGTTTGTTTGCAGTAGCTAGAGGCCCTGGCATGCCCATTCTCTCTTTCTCTGTATATGCTTCTTTCTCTCTCTCTCAAATAAATAAAAACATATTAAAAAAAAAGAAAAGTTGCACTTCTAGCTTGCTTTGGGATCTTCATGGAGGTATTATATGGGCCTCATTTCCCCTGTATTCAAGTCAGTGAAGGTCTGCCTTCTCTAGGGTAACAAATCAGCAGAGATGCTATAAAACAGATGTTCTGTTACTAAAAGGATGGTGGTGAGGAGTTACCTCTCCATTCTCTCAGCCTTTCTGTCTTCTTCCAGGAAAGCTCATCATCTGTAATGTTACTGGCATTGCTCACAGGCGCCCACAGGGCGAGAGTTATGACCAGGCCATCCGCAATGATGAGACGGGACTGTGGCAGTGCCCCTTCTGTCAGCAGGACAACTTCCCTGAACTAAGCGAGGTATGTGCTGCAGGTTATTGTGGAGAGTGAGTTTCTTTGATTGAAAGAGCTTAGTGCTCTATAAGAGAGTCCAGAAATGGGGAGTATTTTAGATCGTGCTCTTACCAAGCAAATACAGAAAGAAGAGTGATTGGGTACATACATATTAATATGAAGTCCTTCCATTTGCCATGAGAAGTTACCTGTTTGTTTATTACGGGACAGTCACCATAACCCTTAACTCTTTTCCCGTTCTCAGCCTGTTAGTGTAGCAAGTTAGGACATGAGCACGTATGTTTCTTACCTACAAAGTAGGCACAGTGTCCTGATTCATGCTTATCGGAAGATACCTGTAGCCTCCCTTCAATTTTTGTATTCTCCACACTGTTAACATTTTTCCTGCATTTTTATAGACATTATCTGCCTTTCTAATAGAAGTCATGAAAGCCAGCCAGGCATGGTGGCTCATACCTGTAATCCCAGCATTCGGGAGGCTGAGGTAGGAGGATCACCCTGAGTTCCGGGTTAGCCTGGACTAAAGTGAGACCATGCCTGAAAGAAGGCAGTCATAGAAGCTACCTAAAAGCTTTTCTGATTTCTCACAAAATATTAGGTAGATTTTCACCTTTACCCAGTAAGAAAAGCTGTTATGATTTGTTTTGAATCTAAAACAGCCAAGGGATGCATGGTCCTAAAGAAAGCTGTCCTGAGAAGGCTGACATCCTTATCACTAGAACAGGACAGAACAGGAGGGGCCCAGTTGGAGCTAGAGGGATGGAAGTTCAGCTTTGAAAGGTTTCTCTGAAGACCCTTGAAAACAGACTGGCTGAGTCTAGGAATACTGGGTGTTCACATTCTGCCTTGTGGTTGAATATGTTTTCAGACCATCGCCAGCCATCAGTAGTAAAATAAATTACGGCAGCTCTGGCCACTCATCTTGAACATATGAGCTCCAGAATCTTAATGAACAACCTCTTCTTATGCCTTCTTCAGGTCTGGAACCACTTTGACAGCGGTTCATGCCCTGGCCAGGCAATCGGTGTCAAAACACGGCTAGACAATGGTGTCACCGGCTTCATCCCCACCAAATTCCTCAGTGACAAAGTGGTAAAGAGGCCGGAGGAACGAGTGAAGGTAGATAAATGACTAGCCTAAGGATGTAGGGCAGTTGCAGCTACCCCATTTGGGCTTTCTAACTTCATGCTGTCCCTGGCAGCACTTAGGCTGTCCCTAGTGACTGCTGGTGGTGAGAGGCGAGGGAGGATTTATAGCTAACTGGAAGAAGCTGGGTGAGAAGCATCTGAATGAGTATCTGCTTTTGTCTCCTGCCTTTGTAAAGCAGTTCCTGCTGGTTGTCAGCCCTTTGGGAGAGGGCTTCTTCCTGAGTAGGGAGCTGCAGCTTCAGTAGCAGGCAGGAAACAAAGACCAACATCACAAACAAGAAAGGCCCTCCCTGCAAGTTCTCCCACGTCAGGCAGTACTGCTTTAAAAGAAGGAAAAGGCTGTGGCATAGCCTTGTGCACACGGCACCTCTGGCTTCCACAGCCAAACCCCCCAACCACACAGAAGGAACCTTTAGTGGTTTACTGCAAAAAAAAAAGGTTGGCAGTAAATCTGTAAGCAAGCTTCCTTTCTGTCCTAGTCATCACTTTCCATGGCTGCTGTTTACTAAGTCCCACTAGATAGTCTCACTCAACATTGATATATGCTGTCTTTAATCCTACAACCAGGTGGAAAGGAAATGTTACCTTTTATTCCAAAGAAATCTTAAGTGTCTTTTGAGGATACCCAGTCAGTTACATACCTGAGGCTGGGTTTGCCAAATTCTCTATTCTGTGTTATGAACCTGGGAAAGTTGTGGGCTTACAGCTAGGGAGAGAGATTCAGCCCAGGTAGATTTTCAGCAGGAAGACATCAGTGCAGAGTGGCCAAATTTAGCAAATGCTTAGACAGAAGGGCTGAAGTCAGGAAAGATACAAAGACAGCTGTTACTTTGCTACACCATCCTTTATCAGAGTAACCAGGCAATTTATAGGAGGAGGGAAGAGTGCCAGTGATGGGACGATCCCCACAGGCTTTAGTCTTTCTGCTTAGAGTGGGAGGCATCAGTGCAGAGCACAGCCTATAGTCTGCCCACCAGACTCACCCCCAAATAACTACTCTGCCACTTGGTAGCTGGTTTTGAGCTATTTCTGCCTTTCTGATTTGACTTTGCTGTTCTTGTATTGAAGTAAAGTATCAGGCTAGATCATCTTTGTTCCTTCCAGCTCACATGTTCTGTGGATCTAGGTGGGAATGACTGTTCACTGCCGCATCATGAAGATTGACATTGAGAAGTTCAGCGCAGACCTGACCTGCCGTACCTCCGACCTCATGGACAGGAACAATGAGTGGAAACTGCCCAAGGATACCTACTATGATTTTGATGCTGAAGCAGCAGACCACAAGCAGGAAGAGGACATGAAGCGAAAGCAGCAGAGGACCAGTGAGTGTGCCCACCACCAGCCCTGTGCACTTGAATATTAGTTCTCACAGTCTCCCTTAGGGAGAGGATACTCAGCTTCAAGGTGCTGAGAGCCACAGTCTAGAACTCGGGGTCTCTTGGGTTATATTTTAATTTGCTAAGCCTCATTGTTTGAAACATCATTGAAACCTAGGCTGTGAGTCTCAGTATCTCCTAATGGGTCAGACACTAGCCCTCGTCTGTCCTGTTGGTGTCACCTCCTAATCCACACCTGGTGTGTCCTTGTACCTTTCAGCATACATCAAGCGAGTGATTGCACACCCATCCTTCCATAACATCAATTTCAAGCAAGCAGAAAAGATGATGGAAACCATGGACCAGGGGGACGTTATCATCCGACCAAGCAGCAAGGGTGAAAACCACCTGACAGTGACCTGGAAAGTCAGTGATGGCATCTACCAGCATGTGGATGTGCGGGAAGAGGGCAAAGAAAATGCCTTCAGCCTGGGAGCCACTCTGTGGATTAACACTGAGGTGAGAGTCATATCTGTCCACATGTCAGTCCCATTCCTGGTTCCAGAAACAAGTTCTTCCTTGTAGCTTTCACCTGACATTAGTAACTTAGATGCATCATACATATTTAGTTGTACAAAGCAGCAAAACAGGTGGTGGTGGTTTGTAGATTGTTTTATTTTGTTTCTTCCCTTTTCTAGACTCCAAACTTTAAAGTAGACTACCTAGTGAGAGCCAGTGCGGAAGAAGAGAAAACACATTCAATATGTATGCATGTATCTTAGCAGATCTCTTATGTGTGTTCAGCAATGAGAAAGCTTATAAAGGTCCATATTCTTAAATATCAGGGGACAGTGACAACTAGAACTTAGAGCTGGCTTTGTGTTTTGTAAGCCAATATGTCTGGGGGATCAGGAAGTCCATCCTCTGCCATTGTTTCTCTTTCAGGGTGGATTTGGTGAAGGCCAAAGAGTCCTATCTCTGAATGTGACATGTGAAGCCTTTATATTCTTCCCACAGGAGTTTGAAGACTTGGATGAGATTGTTGCCCGGTATGTCCAGCCCATGGCATCCTTTGCCCGAGACCTTCTGAACCACAAGTATTACCAGGACTGCAGTGGAGGAGACCGCAAGGTGAGCCCAGGACTCTGAGGGATGATACCTCCCAGGCTCTTAAGGATCTGTACTTTCCCTTCAGTGCAGGGGGCTGTCAGGTGAAGGAAGTATATGTGTATATACACCAGTCATTGTGTACTAAACATGTTGCTGTTCCAACCTCTCTGCCTCATTCTACCCCCAGAAATTAGAGGAGCTGCTCATCAAAACTAAGAAGGAGAAGCCCACCTTCATCCCTTATTTCATCTGTGCCTGCAAGGAACTTCCTGGCAAGTTCCTCTTGGGATACCAGCCCCGGGGTAAACCCAGGTGAGCACTAGTGCTGAGAAGGTGCTGCCTTTGGGGTCCACATACAGGCTAGAAGGGAGTTACTCTGCTCTGGTTCTACCTGCCTTGCCCCTTTTACCTGTTCCAAACAGTAGTGGAAATTGGGAGAAAGGATGATTTAGTGGCAAATATTCACCTTAAAAAAGAAGGCATACCTGGGCTGGAGAGGTGGCTTAGCGGTTAAGCGCTTGCCTGTGAAGCCTAAGGACCCCGGTTCGAGGCTCGATTCCCCAGGACCCACGTTAGCCAGATGCACAAGGGGGTGCATGCTTCTGGAGTTCGTTTGCAGTGGCTGGAAGCCCTGGCGTGCCCATTCTCTCTCTCTCTCTCTCTGCCTCTTTCTCTCTCTGTATGTCATTCTCAAATAAATAAAAATAACAAAAAAAAAAAAATTTAAAAAAAAAAAAAAAAAAAAAAAAAAAAAAAAAAAAAAGAAGGCATACCTAATAGCACTGGAAAAGGAGCTCCCTTCACCTTCCTCTCTCCCAAGATAATAGGGATCATTACACAGTGCACTGATTGGCAAGACTAGGGTGCCACACTGGTTTTCTTTTTTTGGGGGGGGGGGGCTTTCTGCTTCATCCTCCCCAGGGCTTTGAGCACATAGCTCATGGATATCACAGTGTGCCAACTCTTGTGCCCCACAGAGTGAGTGACTGTGGCAGGCTCCTGCTCTGTGACTAGCAGGCTGTCCTTTGCAAGGCATTCCTTTACCTGTATCCCTCCAGCTTACACTGAGGCTAAAGGAACATCCAGCTCCCCTCTGTCTGCTTTCTTATGTCTCTTGCACACATGTAATGATAAACCACCAGCTTTCTTTGCTGAGGCATCACCCATCCTCCCTTTGCCAAGGCACATCCATTTCTGTTGTTGTCCCTGTACTGATTACATGTGATGCATAGCTTAGACTGTTTAGTGAGGTTCAGGGGCCCTGTACAATGTTGAGCACACCTGGAATATCATACTCCTTTCTGAGAGCCTTTTCGGACTCAGCAATATCCTTCCAATGGATGGTGGCCAGGGCTGGAAATGTCCCAGGAGGACCAGTTGAACAAGGTGGAGGCCCATAACCAAGAGTAGCTTCAAGGTGATTGCTTCCCATGGAAGGGAGTGCAGACTCTTGCACTTTGCCCTTGTTTGGAGATCTGGGAAGCAGGTTTCAGCTGCTTAACATTGTCTTGGCTGTTGTTGGCTGTCCAGGATTAAACACAGCACTGTGTTAGGTATTGTGGTAAGTGCTCTGTGTACTTCCACACTCAGTCTTCATGACTGCTCTTTAGGTTTAAAGGCAATTGTACTCATTTTACAAATGAAGTTGAGACTTAATTGTAGTGACTTGGTGCATAAACACATAGGTGGTAAGTGGCAGAGCTCAAGCTAAAACTAGAATCAGATTTGAAGCCATTGCCCATCTTAAGCACTCTATTGATCTCTGAAGTGTAGAATGAGGGCAGAATAGTAAGCACCTTCCAGGATATGGTAGAAAGCCCCTGCTGCTGCCCTGAGAGGCCCATTATAACCCAGACATCCATGACGTGGTCTCACCTGCAACATGCAACCCTCAATGAAGAGCATGTATAGCACAGCCTCCAGGAAGCCTTCCTCTGGCAGTATGTGCACAGCACACAGGGTTGTTAGCTCCTTCGCCTTGACTGTGCTCTGCCATGTGCACCCTCTTTTCACAGGGACAGGCCATGTCATCTTTCCCCCAGCATACATTGTTGCTACTACATATGGTAGACATCTTTTCTGTTCGCTTTCTCACAGCTGGTTCCAAGTGATAATCTAGTGCATGTTTCCTTCTAAATCCCAGGATAGAATATGTAACGGTGACTCCTGAAGGATTCCGCTACCGGGGACAGGTCTTCCCAACTGTGAATGGACTCTTCAGATGGTTTAAGGATCACTACCAAGACCCTGTACCTGGTGAGTTTTACTTTGCCTGACTCGGTGATCACTGGTCATCACAGGGAGAGGTGAGGCATGCTGCCACTGCAGCTGACCCATGGAGCTTCCCCACTACCCACCTCAGTTCTTTTTAACTCCTGGATTGGGTTGCCAAAAATAGATTCTGCATGCAGTAACCACCTTGTCATTTTTTTTCTTAAAGGCATCACCCCCAGTAGCAGCAGCAGGACTCGGACTCCTGCCTCTATCAATGCTACCCCAGCCAACATAAACCTTGCAGGTGGGATGTTTGGCCTTGGGACTGCAGGGCAGCAGGGAACTAAAGGGATTCTCACCTCTTACATGCCTATTCCATCTGGCCTTTGTTTGCTTACAGATCTGACACGGGCTGTGAACGCCTTGCCTCAGAACATGACTTCGCAGATGTTCAGTGCCATTGCTGCTGTGACAGGCCAAGGACAGAACCCCAATGCCACCCCAGCCCAGTGGGCCTCCAGCCAATATGGCTATGGTGGCAGCGGAGGAGGCAGCAGTGCCTACCATGTATGTGGCTTGGGGAGGAAGCTCTCCACATTGGGGGGAGAGGGCTTAACCACCCACAGACCCAGGAACATTAGATGTTTCTGTGCCATGCCTACCACAAAGGCCTTCATATGCACAGGTGGGGTTGCACCATCCTTAAGGACCATCTCCACCAGAGGTTCCTTCTCCTCAGCCCATTTGACACAGAAGGGAAGAAAGAAAGGGCTTAACCTTTGCACACAGCCCTGTGGGGTCTTTGGAACCAGGTCATTAACCCTCAGGTTTCAAGACTGGTAGACTACTTTGTGCTGGTGCCATCCCACTGGCTTCTACTCTTGTACCTTACCAGAAATTCACAAGCCTAGAACCCACCCGTTTTTCTCTGTCCACTCTTCAGGTATTCCCAACGCCAGCACAGCAGCCAGTGGCCACACCACTAATGACCCCCAGCTACTCCTACACAACCCCAAGCCAGCCCATCACCACCCCTCAGTACCACCAGCTCCAGGCCAGCACTACCCCGCAGTCTGCCCAAGCCCAGCCTCAGCCCTCTTCCAGCTCCCGACAACGGCAGCAGCAGCCAAAGTAAGTATATGTCAATCATTGGCAGTCTACTATTAAGGACAAGTGGTATCATGTGGCCCAGGGTATTAGCACAAGTATGTGTCATACATATGTCCTCTGAGAGCCAAAACCCATGAGACATCCTTAAAGGAACTGGTTCTTGGGGGAAGAGCAAAAGAACAGGATGGCAGTAAAGGGACTACCCATGTGTGAGATTCTTTTCTGCAAGGGTGGTTCTCTCACCAGTGACTAATGGGAAATCCCAGAAGAGTTCAGATCTCAAAGATCCTCCTTTCCTCTCCCCTACCCCCCCCCCAAGGTCCAACAGCCATGCAGCCATCGACTGGGGGAAGATGGCAGAGCAGTGGCTGCAGGAGAAGGAAGCAGAACGGCGGAAACAGAAGCAGCGGTTGACACCTCGACCCTCTCCCAGTCCCATGATTGAAAGCACCCCCATGTCCATTGCTGGCGATGCGACCCCACTCCTGGACGAGATGGATCGGTAGGGGGCCTGCTCTTCGGACTTTGGTTACCTCTGAGGCTCTACAGGTGGCCTGAAGCACTGCCTCACTCCCTGCCCCACCTTTCTGTCCATAAAGTGGCGTGAAATGACATTCTCTTTAGTGTTCAGCCCGAATGGATAATAGGCTGGATGGCCTTGTGAGCTTGAGCTCAGGGTATGCCAAGCAGCAGTTCTCCCACTCCAGACCTGCACTGACCATCTGGAGAGAATGTGGCAGGGAAGAGGAGGGGAGCAGTTTGCATTCTCCCTATAAGCCATTTTGAGCTTCTGCCCTCACTGACTTGGGCTGCATTGGGGCATGAAGCTCAGCTTGTGCTTCTCCCCAGCTGTGTGGAGAAGGGATGCTATTTATTCAGGTTGGGGCAGGAGGGAGAGGAGGGAAAGTAGTTCTCTGGTCCTGATACCAACATCTTGTTTGCTGTCAAAGTAGGATTGTGGGAAACATAAGGGAGCAGTGTTGACCTGCCAGCCCCTGCCTGGCTATCCTCACCCTCCTGCTGCCACTGCTTCCTGCCTGTCATTTGAATAAACAGTGTTTCTACAGAGCACTTGCTAAGGCTCTCCAAACTACAAGGGGTGGCTTCAGAGCAGAGGTCAGCTCCAAGGATTCCCCAACTCCCTCTCCTAATCAATCAAGCCAGGATTCAGACTGCCTGGAGTTGCCTCCCTGCCCTTTTTGTTTTTTGAGGTAGGGTTCTCACTCTGATCCAGGCTGACCTGGAATTCACTATGTAGTCTCAGGATGACCTCAGAATCACAGTGATCCTCCTACCTCTGCTTCCCAAGTTCTGGGATTAAAGGCGCACGCCACCATGCCTGGCTCCCTGCCCGTTTCTTCTTAGCTCTGTGATCCTGTACCACCTTCTGATGCCTTATCTGCAAAAGAGAGATGGCATCTGCTTCTTCAAACTGCCAAGAGGACAGAACAGGTATGGTGTGAAATTCTCAGCAAGGATGTGGCTCCTCATCCCTGTTAGCTGGTTTTGCTACATACCCAGCTGTCCCATCCACTGTGCTGGCTCATCTTTCTGCAGTGTGGAAAGTAGGAAGTAAAACTGTGAGCCCCTGCATGTCCCTCTCCCTTTTCCCAGCTGGCCCTTGGTGTCTGACAACCTCTGAGCAAGTCAGTGTCTGCTCCAGGATGGGTCCCACTCTCAACTGCTCACCTTCTCAACACACAGGTCATGGGAAAGAGGTTGTTTCCCACACTGCTCTTAGCCTGGCTGGAAGCCAGCCAGTTCCCTGGCTCTTGTCCTTACCCAGCCCCACTACCTTCATCTTGCAGCTGTGTGAGTCAGTGCTGGGCGAGTGAGCCTCCCCTCCTTTACCCCTAATTGGGGCTCAGCAGAATTAGAAAAGACCACTGCTGCCCAGACATACTGGGCTCCCATCCTGCTTTTCTTCACTTGTTTATAGTGACCAAAAAAAAAAAAAAAAAATTCATTCTGTCTAGCACAACATCTGTAGGGGTAGAACAGAACCACACCAGATGAGGTCATGTCATCTTGTGCCATAAGCCCTTCCCCAGGGCCAATTGAGGAAAGGCAGGCACAGCGGTATTGGGTGGAAAGGTTCCATTTATTGGGAATAGCATTGCATAGTGCTACCTGTCCCACAATCACACAGAACCCTATCTCCCAGGGAAAGGAAACCCACCCTCACCCCCATCCCAAACATTGCCTTCCACCCTGGTTCTAGGATAGTACCAAGAAACAGCAGTGCCCTCCCCTCTCACCTACCTTCCCACTGACTTCCTCCTTGAAAGCAGAATTGCCTTTGAGAACCCATGGCCCCTGGTTCCAACAGACCCAGAGCCAGCTGCCTCCCCCAAGAAGAGGCATTAATGGAGAGAAAACAGTAGGCTTGATACCATTTATTCTTTACTCATCACCCTGGCCTCAGCTGTGATTGGGGTTTGGACACTGGGGGAGATTTTCTTTTGGTAACCTTCTTGGCTTGTGAGGTTTTAGTTCCATTCTTCTTAGCCTGGGCGGTGCACTTCTCTGTCTTCTTGGGCGATGACGACTCCACAGCATCCTCACTGGAGGGCTCCTCCTGGCCCCGGTCATTGTAACTGTCCTCACTCTCCAGTTCTTCTCGGCTTTCTGGGCTGGACTCTGATGTCCTGGCCAACTCTCTGGGGCTTAATGATCTACTCAAGTCTGCAGGTGAAGACTCTGATTTCACTGGGCTTCTCTTCTTAGTCAGCTTACTTTTCTTGACTTTTTTCTTCAATTTTGCCTTCTCATCCATCATCTCATCTTTTTCTTTTTTCTTCTTTACTTTCTGGATGACCTTGTTGCCCTGGCTCTTCTCTGTGGGGCTGTCTGAGCGCCAGATGGTGATGGGCACTGCTAACTCAGGAGTCCCTGGGCTGATGTCTGGGTCAGGAGGTGTGGCAGTGGGAACCACTTGCATCAGTATGGGAGACTGGCTTTCTTCCTCCTCCTCCTCCTCCTCTTCCTCATTTAGATCATCTGCTACATACTCATGGTGGATGGGATGGTGGATCACTGCCACAGAGACAGGCCTATAGCTTTTGTACCTGGGAGAAGGGCACAGGAAGAGATTGAAGGTGCTGGAGCTGGAGTGGCACCCCCCATCAGGCAGCTGTCACTCACCAGCCGTTCCAGGACCGCTCCATACACTCATCTGAAATGAGCTCAAAACAAGGGGTGTGGATGATGTTGAAGCAGGTTGAGCCCCCATCTCTCGAGCAGGTCCGGCCCATATCTTGGGAACTGCTGCTATTTGCCTTCTCTGAATTCAGCCTGCCACACACCAGACAGCCTGGCTCCCATACCTCCATGACTCCCCAGGGGCCCAAGAGGGATAGCCAGCTGCTGTCAGGCTGCCAAAAAGACCTCCCCATTCACTGTTCTTGGAGCAGATTAGGGTTTGCAAGTTAGGGCTGGGCTGACACTGCCAGGCCAAAGCTGAAGAGAGAAACCTGTCTGAGGGAGAGAATGGGTCCCCCGTGAAGGGGGCCCTCACCTAGAGTCACAGTCACAGTGGCTGATAGCGTGGAGGTGCAGGTTATGGTGGCCATAGTCCGAGAAGGGGTGGATGATGTGCCCAGCGCACGGCTTGTGTTTCCAACAGCACCTTTCAGTCTTGCATTCACCTAGGGGTGGAGGGGTCTGGGTCACTTGGGGGCAGCAGAGGACACACCTCAATGTAAAGAACTCACCAGATTCACCTGCCAGCCACCACCTGTATCCCCATCCTGAACTGTTCTACATCAGAAACAGTGATTTTAAAAAGTCACTAGCCGGGCGTGGTGGCGCACGCCTTTAATCCCAGCACTTGGGAGGCAGAGATAGGAGGATCCCTGTAAATTCGAGGCCACCCTGAGGTTACATAGTGAATTCCAGGTCAGCGTGGGCTAGAGTGAGACCCTACCATGAAAAACAGTCACTAGAGGTCCCAGCACTGCTTTGTCTCTTAGCCGCTGCATGAAACTGCCTGCTCTTCTGACCCCATAAAAATGATGCCACCTCTAGTAAAAGGGAGATCCCAGGTCTTTGTCACTTCCTTGGGATCCCACCCTCCTGAGCCCTCCCCTGATGCACTCTGGTGGTGTGGTGGTCTGAGCCTGGAAGGGTCAGGCCTTTACACACTATGCTCCTTCTGACTTGTGCCTTCTTGTTCCTGTCTCTCTTTTTGTTTTTCTCTGTCATGACTCCTTTCTCTTCATTTTCCCCTTGAATTTGTTTGTTTTATCGAGGCAGGGTCTTGCTCTAGCCTAGGCTGACCTGGAATTCACTATGTGGTTCCAGGCTGCCCTGGAACTCATGGAAATCCTCATACCCTGCCTTTCCCCTTGTGCTGGGATTAAAGGTGTGCACCACCACATCCGGCTCCCCCCCCCCTTTTTTTTTTTGTTTTTTTGTTTTTCGAGGTAGGGTCTCACTCTGGTCCAGGCTGACCTGGAATTAACTATGTAGACTCAGGGTGGCCTCGAACTCACGACAATCCCCCTACCTCTGCCTCCCGAGTGCTGGGATTAAAGACATGCGCCACCACATCAGGCTCAAATATTTTTGATTTTTTGAGGTAAGATCTTACTCTAGTCCAGGCTGACCTAGAATTCCCTGTGTAGTCTCAGGGTGGCCTTGAACTTATGGCGATCCTCCTACCTCTGCCTTTCCCCTTGTTCTTTAAAAATCCCATTCTTACCAGGCGTGCTTGACAGTACATGCCTTTAATCCCAGCAGTAGGGAGGCAGAGGTAGGAGGATCACCGTGAGTTCCAGGACAGCCTGAAACTATGTAGTGAATTCCAGGGCTCCAATCACCACTGACTAAAGGGTAAGCCTGTTGGATGACTCCATGTGCCTTTCACACCCCCCCATTTTAAAAAAATATTTCATATGTATATATTTATTCGAATGAGAGAGAATGGGCACACCAGGGCCTCCAGCCAATGCAAATGAACTCCAGACACATGCACCCCCTTGTGCATCTGGATAACGTGTGTCCTGGGGAATTGAACCTGGGTCCTTTGGCTTTGCAGGCAAATGCCTTAACCACTAAGCCATCCCTCCAGCACCCCCCACCCCTTATTTTTGAGGTAGGGTCTCACTCTAGCTCAGGCTGACCTGGAATTCACTATGTAGTCTCAGGCTGGCATCAAACTCATGGTGATCCTCCTACCTCTGCCTCCCAAGTGCTGGGATTAAAGGCCACCATGCTGGCCCGCCTCCTTTCTCCCCAGTCTCACACATCAGCCAGAGAGCAAAGAGCCTTACTGTAGGCTCCCTCCCCTGGCATCACTGTGCTACCGGAAGAAGTAACAGGTTCCACATCCTGGTAGGGGGCACTAGTTAGCTAACTTCCCTAAGAGACCAAGAAGACCATGCCCTTACCTAGCTCCCATGAGGGGTGGAACTAGGGCAGGACATCACATCTGCTACCAGCAAGACTTAACCCAGGCCAGACCAAGGGCATGGAAGTCCAAGTAATAAAGCACTTAAGGTAGACAGCAGCATGGTCCCAGGCTTTCCCCACATTCTGCCTTCCCTTTCCCACACAAGACTGTGAGGCTCCCAGATCCCCGAGATACCCCTGACCCACTTGGTGACATCCTTTTCTTTCCTTCTGTGCCCTTTCCCCCAGGGGAAATAGGAGGGGATGTGTGTGACAGGACCTTGGAACATCACCCCTGCTCGAGTTTTTCCACACCATTGAGTTGTGGGGCAAAGGGCAGCATAGAAGCATATGCTTTAAACGTGGACTTGGCCAGACGTGGTAGCCCACGCCTTTAATCCCAGCACTGCAGAGGCTGAGGTAGGACTGCTGAGTTCAAGACCAGCCTGGGACTACATAATGAATTCCAAGTCAGCCTAGGCAACAGTGAGACCCTACCTTGGGAAAAAAATAAACTGTCAGGATGGGGCAGCTGGGTAATCCTAGAAGGATCAAACATGTCCTTCCCTCTGTCAGGGTAGCAGCTTTCCCGGACCCCTGTAGCTACAGATCCCTTGTACTCACCTTCAGAGGAGAAAGTAGACAGGTCAGTGCTAGACCCACCTTCAGAGGAGAAGGTAGACAGGTCAGTGCTGGATGACACCCTAGCCAGACGATGTCCTCTCTTCCAGCTGGGCAACCTGTTTGTATCTGAGAGAACAAAGTAGCAGCTGCTGCCATTCATGGGGATTTTTTTTTTTTTTTTTTTTTTTTCCTGAGAAGTTCTAGGTGTCAGGACCCAACTGCATCCTGGAGATTCAGAAACCAAGTCCCAGCTAGGTTGTGGCTCACACGCTTAATCCCAGCACTCTGGAGGCTGAGGTAGGAGCACCATGAGTTCAAGGCCAGTCTGGGCTATAGTGAGCTCCAGATCAGCCTAGACTATATAGTAAGACCCTGTCTCAAAACAATACTAATAATGGGCTGGAGAGATGGCTTAGCGGTTAAGCACTTGCCTGTGAAGCCTAAGGACCCGTGTTCGAGGCTCGATTCTCCAGGACCCACGTTAGCCAGATACACAAGGGGGTGCACGTGTCTGGAGTTTGTTTGCAGTGGCTGGAGGCCCTGGCGCGCCCATTCTGTCTCTCTATCTGCCTCTTTCTGTCTGTGTCACTCTCAAATAAATAAATAAAAACTAATAAATCACCAAGTCCTGTTCTTCAGGGACCAAAGGAGGCTCATGATACTGTAATGCAGATAGAGGGAGCACAGAACAAGGGCCACCTATCAACATTGGAGGGGTGAGGGTGGTAGAAGACTTATTAGAAGGAACATGGAGCTTGGATGATGACTAGGAGTGAGCTGTGATCTGGGGAAGGAGGGACAGCTCCAAAATTTGTTTCAGAAGAGGAACCTGGGCAGACCTCCAACCCTTCCTAGTGCTGAGGTTGGATCCCGGGAATTCATGCGTGCTAGGCAGGTGCTTTGCCACTGAGCTAGCTACCTCCATACAGCTAGCTTTGTCCTTGAGGAGTCAGATGAGCTCCATGCTTATGAAAAAGAAGCCTGGAGCAGGATGTGGTGGTACATGCCCACAGTCTTAGCACCTAGGAGGGGAGGCAGGAAGATCAGAAATTCAAGGGCATCCTCAGCTACCTAGCAACTCTGAGACCAGCCTGGCTACATGAGACCAAAAGAAAAAAAGCTTCAGGAGTTTTAGGAGGCCCCAGTGGTTGCACAGCCCCTCCAGTTTCCCACAGCAAAGGAAGTACATAAAACTCATTAAATGGGGGCTGGGAAGATTTCTCAGTGGTTAAGGTGCTGGCCTGCTAAGCCTGACAGCCTGAGTTCAATTCCCCAGTACCCATGTAAAGCCAGATGGACAAAGTAGTGCATGTGTCTGGAGTTCATTTGCAGCAACAAGAGGTCCTGATATGTCCATACTTTCTCTCTGTGTCTCTTTCAAATAACTTTTTCTTTTCTTTTCTTTACCAGGTAGGGTTTCATTCTAGCTCGGGCTGACGGGGAATTTACTATGTATAGTCTCAAGGTGGCCTCAAACTCATGGTGATCCTCCTACCTTTGCCTCCACAAAGTGCTGAGATTAAAGGTGTGTGCCACCACACCTAGCAAATATGTTATTTTTATTTATATATGTATTTGGCAGAGAAAGAGGGAGAGAGAGAGAATGGGCACACCAAGGCCTCCAGCCACTGCAAACGAACTCCAGACATGTGCACCCCCTATGCATCTGGCTAATGTGGGTCCTGGGAATTGAACCTGGGTCCTTTGGCTTTGCAGGCAAACACCTTAACCACTAAGCAATCCCTCCAGCCCCCACCACCACCACATTCTTTAAAAAAAAAATAGTTTAGCCAGGTGTGGTGGCACATGCCTTTATTCCCACCACTTGGTAAGCACAAGTAGGAGGATCACAGAGTTCAAGACCACCCTAATACGGCATAGTGAATGCCAAGTCAGCCTGGGCTAGAGCAAAACCCTACCTGGAAACAACAACAACAACAAAAATGTATATAGGCACACGCCTTTAATCCCAGCACTTGGGAGGCAGAGGTAGGTGGATTAATGTGACTTTGAGGCCAACCGGAGACTACACAGTGATTTCCAGGTCAGCTTGGACTAGAGTGAGACCCTATCTCAAAAAACAAACAAAAAAAAAGTATTTATTTGTTTATTGAAGAGAGGCAGATATGGGGGGGTGGAATGGGTACACCAGGGCCCCCAGCCACTGCAAACTCCAAATGCATAAGCCACCTGTGCATCTGGCTTACGTGGGTACTAGGGAATAGAACCTGGGTCCTTAGGCTCTGAAGGCAAACACCTTAGCCACTAAGACATCTCTGCAGCCCCTATACTTCCTTTTTTAATGTTTTTTTTTTTTTTTAGATATTTTTATTTATTTGAGAGAGATAGAAATAGGTGGGTAGAGAGAGAGAACAGGTACACCAGGGCCTCCAGCCACTGCAAATGAACTCCAGATGCATGCGCCCTCTTGTGCATCTGGCTTACGTGGGTCCTGGGGAGTCGAATCTGGGTCCTTTTGCTTTGCAGGCAAGCGCCTTAACCACTAAGCCATCTCTCTCTCCAGCCCTATACTTCCTTTTTTTTTTTTAAGTAGGGTCTCACTCTAGCTCAGACTGACCTGGAATTCACTATGTAGTCTCAGGGTGGCCTCAAACTCATGGCGATCCTACTACCTTCCTCTGCCTCCTGAGTGCTGGGATTAAAGATGTATGCTGGGCTGGAGTTATTTAAGGCAGTTAAGCACTCAGAAAGCAGAGGTAGGAGGATGGCCGTGAGTTCAAGGCCACCCTGAGAGTACATAGCGAATTCAGCTCAGCCTGAGCTGGAGTGAGTACCTACCTCGAAAAACCAAAAAAAAAAAAAAAAAAAAAAAAAGCATGTGCAGACTTTTGTTTTGTTTTAGTTTTAGTTGTTTTTTTTTTTTTTTTTTTTTTTTTTCAAGGCAAGGTCTCACTCTGTTGCCCCAGACTGGCCTCCCCAGTGCTAGCATTAAAGACATGGGCCACCATACCCAGCTCAGAAATGCAGACATTTTATTATGGCATAACAGGCCCAGACCCTGTTTCTTATCTCAGTGGGCAATTTCCCCACTTATCCATTCCTCCCTCCTCTCCTGCCTCTCATTACCAAGAAACACCTGCTCAGTTTGGGGGCTTTGCAAGTAAGTGCCGTTAACCACTGAGCTATCTCTCATCCTTTTGAGAAAGGATCTCAAGTTGGTCTCGAATGTAAGGCAGTTTTTCTGCCTCAATCTCTCAACTGCTAGGATTACAGGTGTGAGCCACTCTGACCAGCTTTATTTGTTTTATTTTAGGTTTTATTTGTTTATTTGGTTTTAGTTTTTCTTTTTTTTTTCTTTTTTTTTTTTTTTTTTTTTTTTTTTTTTTTTTTTTTTTTGGTTTTTCGAGGTAGGGTCTCACTCTAGTTCAGGCTGACCTGGAATTCACTATGTCGTCTCAGGGTGGCCTCGAACTCATGGCAATCCTCTTACCTCTGCCTCCCAAGTGCTGGGATTAAAGGCGTGCGCCACCACGCCCGGCTTGGTTTTAGTTTTTCAAGGTAGTGTCTTGGTCTAGCTCAGGCTGACCTGGAATTTATTAGTCTCAGGTTGGCCTTAAACTTGATCCTCCTACCTCTGTTGAATGCTGGCTGGTGCACACCTGGATTTTTATTCAAATATATATATATATGCTATGTTGTTGGGGGGGGTGTAGGGCTCTGAGGATCAAACCCAAGGCCTCACACGTGTAGGCAAGCATTGCACCACTTAGCTGTATCTGCAGCAGTCAGCCCTCCGAGAACTCTTCTAGGGAAAGATAATTTCCCAGGATGTACACTTTCACAATGACAGCTCCTGTTCTGGGGACTTTTTCAGTAAGATTCTAAACTGTAGGAAGGGCTGTGGAGATGGCTCAGCAGTTAAAGGTGCTTGCTTGCAAAGCCCTCTGGCCCAGATTCAATTCCCCAGTACTCATATAAAGCTAGATGCAAAAAGTCTCAAGGCCGGGCGTGGTGGCCCAAGTATTTAATCCCAGCACTCGGGAGGCAGAGGTAGGAGGATTGCCATGAGTTCGAGGCTACCCTGAGACTACATAGTGAATTCTAGGTCAGCCTTGGCTAGAATGAGACCCTGCCTCGAAACCCCCCCCCCAAAAAAAAAAGAGTCTCAAGGGCTGGAGAGATGGCTTAGCAGTTAAGGCACTTGCTTGCCTCCAGAGCCCACATAAGCCAGATAGATACACATGGTAGCACAGAGACTCAGACAAGCCAAGTAACTTCTCCAAAGGTATGTTAGTAGATAACAGAGTGTCAAACCAGATCTCCTTGGCTCTATAGTCTATACTGTTCAACACTACTTACTGTTGGCTTGGGAAAACCACATATCAATAGAAGATCATCCAGTGTTATAAGCTCCACAGCCAAGTCTTAAAACCAGATTCAAGACAGGAGTTAGCTCAGTGTGCCTGCCTAGCATGCAAGAAGTTCTGGATTCAATCCCCAGCACAAAACAAACGGAACATTAGTGGCAAACACCTGTACTCCATGCACTTGGGAGGTGGAGATGAAACGATCAGAAATTCTACAGTACATGGTGGGCCAGCCTGGGCTACCTGAGACCCTGGCTCACAAAAACAAAACCAGACTCAGATCCCTGTCCCAAACCTGTCCTTGCAGTTGTCACATTGTGCAACACCTGCTTGTCAGCTCCAACACTGTTGATTCTTCTCCGTTTTTTTCTCAATCCTGACTCTGCAGCCTCCTTTAGTCAGCTGGGTCATGCTATAGGGGTGTATGCCTGCGTCAGGATTCAAACTCAGCTCTGATCCTCCTGGCCTTCCTATCTCTAGTCCTTATGAAAGAGGCCCTGTGCAGGGTCAGAGCTTATTCATACTCCACTTAACAGGTCACGAGAGCCATCAGCTGTTTGGGGGAGGGACAAAGGGTCAAAAGATTTAGAAAGACACTCTGCTCTTTTGGCCTGCAGAGGACAGAGGAGAGCAGTGACCAAAGCAGCAATCCAGAGCTTGTGAAGCAGTGGCTGTGGCTGGACACAGAAGGACTTCAAAAGGAATGGATTGGGGGGCGGGTGGGGGGGGTTGGAGACAGCTTTAAATGAAAAGAAAATCTTGCTGAGCGTGGTAGCCCACGCCTTTAGTCCCAGCACTCGGAGGCAGAGGTAGGAGGATTGCCATGAATTTGAGGCCACCCTGAGACCACAGGTCAGCCTGGTCTAGAGTGAAACCCTGCCTCGAGAATCAAAAAAAAAAAAAGAAGAAAGAAAGGAAAAATCTTGTAGTCTCTTCCTTGATTGGGGCATTGATTAGAACAGAGGCCTAAGTGAAAACTCACAGCTGATGCTAATTTGTACAGAATCCTACCTGTGCTGGAGACCCCCCCTCCTCCAGCAAAGGATGGGCACCGGAACAGCCAAAATGGGTGGAGGAGAAGGGAGGAAAGAAACAAGGAAAAGAAGGAGGGGAGAGAGCTAGACGTGATGGCGCACACCTTTAATCACAACACTTTACCTCAGCTGAGGTGGGAGCATCACCGTGAGTTCAAGGCCGGCCTGAGACTACATAGTGAAATCCAAGTCAGCCTGGGCTACAGCGAGACATTACCTCCAAATACCTGCCTGCCCCGCGCAAAAAAAAAAAAAAAAAAAAAAAAAAAGAAAGAGCGGGGAGCAATTATAAGCCCTGGTCTCCTGAGACATGCCTTCCAGCCCCGCCCCCATTTTGGAGGTGATTGTGATGTCACGTGTGGAATCCCTGGACTCCTTCCCGCCCTCAAGGTCAATGGAACCGTCCGCCCCAGCCCTGGCTCCGTTTGGGCAAAGGACCAAAGGCTCCAGCCAAACTGGGCGCCTCAGAGGCGGCAGCCTGGGCTACGTCTTACACGCCTGCAAACAGGAAAGAGTTGCAGCTTTTGACTCCAAAGCGACGGCCCCATCCCACTCACAGGGCCTAGGATTAGGGTGGTCCAGGCTCCAGGAGAGCCACGACGAAGAGCCCCCCCCCCCCAGCCCCGGCCCGCCCCTCCTTACCCGAGCTCTCGCTCTTGTCCCACACATCAGCTTTGCACCGGATCTTTTCCTCAGTCCACCTTTTAATCGTCAGTGTAGTCCTGACCCACATCGCTTTCGGCCCCAGTTCTTGTAACAGGACTCGACCTCGCAGAGCTCAACCTTGCCCACCTGTCCACTGCAGTCTAGCTTCGCCCCAGCCCAGCCCCTAGCTCCGCCTCATGCTTGCCCGGTGCCCCCGCCCGCCTCCCCCCGCCCCGTCCAAGGTTGCGTCGTCTTCCCGGCCTGGGGTCTAAGCGTCAGCCGGGTTCTACATCCGGGGCCTCCAGCTCCTTTCCAGGCCCTTCTTGGTCTCACCTTGAACGCCAGGCCCTCCGGTAACCGTCACCTGACGGGCGCAGCGCTCAATCCCATCCCTAGCTGCCGTCGGGACCCAGCCTAGTTCAACACCCACACCTTTCACCCCGCCCTCAGGCCCGAGCCCCCGAGCTCTCAAGCCCGGCCCCTCCCCCTCCATTCTCGGAGCCTCGCACCCGGCACGACCCCCCCCCCCACCCCGCCCCCCGCCTTTCGAATCCCCGCGCAGCGCCGAGGCCCGCCCTGTCCTCCCAGAACGCTGTCCGCTGCCAGCTTCCCCTGACCGCCCTCTGGCTCTTCCCATCCACACGTGATGGCTCTCACCCATCCCCGGAACCACGACGGGCAGCCACCCCAGCCCCACCTTCAGCATTCACCCCGAGTCCCATTCCATGGGCCATCCTGTCCAAGATAACATAATACTCATTTTCCTGTCCAGAAATCAGGGCCGGCCTACGTTCATGGTAAGGTCATTCCATCTTCAAACAGCATACACACTTCATCCGTGTATCACACACACAGTGACACAGAAAAATCTACTCGCTACACGTAGACCTAATTAATACAAGCACACAGCAAACAGAACGTGGAACCCCCCCCCCCCCAAACTGGTAACTCACACCTGTGAGTACGGTGGCGACCCAGCACAATCTCTGACCAGGGAGCCCATTGCTCCGTGGGAAGAGATGGTAAATAGTTCTAAGGCCGTGTGAAACAGCTGCCTGACGGACATTACCCATACCTTTCATTTTCTCCCCCAAACAGCTTCCAAAGACAAAATATGCCTCAAAAGGGAGAGAACAGGAAAGGCTGTTCCTCAAACAATCCCCTCAAGGTCAAGGACTCTTCCTGCTGCCGCCACCTAACCTCAGTTTTCTTTCATTCTGACCCAAGAGCTGAGTGTGTAGGGCCACTGCCCAGACTTTGCTTCCATCTCTAAGACCAGCATTAGCGTAGAAGCTGGAGGGAGGGAAGTGCAGAGAACAGCTAACCCTTCCTGAACAGTGTGCCACTGGACTGGAAGAGTAAGCACTTGCTGACTAGGAGCCAGGATGTGTTCAAATCTCAGCCCTCCTCAGTCTACCAGGATGGCATAAAGCCAGGTGTTCCTCCTGGACGTCTGAAGTTCTTCAGGCAGACTCTATTACTTGGATCTAGACACCAACAGGGAGCCAGGGTCTTTCTTGGTCACTGTTCCCACGAACTAGTTGAGTTAGTTAGGTTTTCTGAGCTCTTCCTATGTGTGTCAGGGCTTTATCGTTTCAACCACACA
The DNA here is from genome assembly GCA_036346955.1 of Dipus sagitta. NCBI lineage: Eukaryota > Metazoa > Chordata > Mammalia > Rodentia > Dipodidae > Dipus > Dipus sagitta. The sequence continues at coordinate 55,003,169 of CM070778.1, forward strand.
CCTCATGAAATACGATCAGCCCCATGCCAAACAGAGAACTGGAGCACATGAGTTTTCATGGTTCAAACAGAGGTCCTGGGCTGGAGAGATGGCTTAGCAGTTAAACGTGCTTGCCAGTAAAGCCCAAGGGTCCAGGTTCTATTCCCCAATACCCAAGTAAAGCCAGATGCACAAGGTGGTACATGTGTCTGGAGTTCATTTGCAGTGGCTAGAGGCCCTGGTGCACCCATTTTCTCTATCTGCTTCTCTCTCTCTCTCTCAAATAAATTAATAAATTTAAAAAAATGTTTCACCGGGCATGTTGGTGCATGCTTTTAATCCCAGCACTTGGGAGGCAGAGGTAGGAGGATTGCTGTGAGCTCGAGGGCACCCTGAGACTACATAGTGAATTCCAGGTCAGCCTGCGCTAAAGTGAGACCCTACCTCAATAAACCAAAAAAAAGTGGGGGTGGAGAGATGGCTTAGAGGTTAAGGCATTTGCCTGCAAAGCCAAAGGATCCAGGTTTGATTCCCCAGGACACATGTAAGCCAGATGCACAAGGAGGTGCATGCATCTGGAGTTCGTTTACAGTGGCTGAAAGCCCTGGCGTGCCCATTCTCTCCCTCTCCCCGCCCCCTCTGTATCAAAATAAAATATTTAAAAAAAAATTTTTTTCAAGGGCTGGAGAGATGGCTTAGCAGTTAAGGCACTTGCCTGTGAAGCCTAAGGACCTAGGTTCGATTACCCAGATGCACAAGGTGGCACATGTGTCTGGAATTTGTTTTCAGTGGCTAGATGTCCTGGTACGCCCATTCTCTCCCTCCCTCTCTCTCTTTCTCTCTCTTTGTTTTTTTTTTGAGGTAGGACCTCAGTCTAGTCCAGGCTGACCTGCAATTCACTCTGTAGTCTCAGGGTGGCCTTGAACTCACAGCGGTCCTCTCACCTCTGCCTCCCAAGAGCGGGGATAAAGGCATGCACCACCATGCCCTCAGAGGTCCTTCTTACTCAGCACATCAGGGTCCCTATTCTCCCTGGGTCCTCCATCATCACTCATTGTGTTCCCTTCAGAGTGGAATCCAAAGAGGATCTAGTCAGTCCTCCAAACCTGGCCTTGGAGGTGCCAGCCTGCCTGAGCCTTCACCTGCCTGCCTAGGGGCGAACAATGGCCAGAATCCCCACAGGAGTTCCAGTCCCCAAATGGCCATACAGCTCTACTCATTCTACATCTATCATCCCCAGTAAAGGATAACACTCCCCACCATGCAAATAACAAAGTGATTTTAATACACAAGGCACACACAGTACAAGGCTGGAATTATTAGACATCCTCATGCACAAAAGACCCAACAGGCTAGCAGGAACACCACCTCCCCCTAGCTGCTGGGTACCCTGGACAACCCCAAAAGAGTAGGGGGTCATCCAGGCTTTGTCATGGTGCCTGAGAGGCAGGAAGTAACTAGCATGGTCCCGTTTACCCCTCTGGTGGTACTGCCATCAAGGGGCAGCTCTTTGGTCTGGAAAAAGTCAGTGCAAATGTCCAAGCTCTGGAGCAGATAAGGTGACAGGGAATGAGCAGTCTCTGAATGGTCCTCACCCCTCAGGGACAACATGTGGCCTTTTTCTTGTTGGCAGTTAGGTAGAGGTTGCTGTCATCACTGTTTATGCCTGAAGGGTGAAAATATATGAAGCAGGGATTGGAGGTTCATTAGCTCCCCTTGCTTTCTGCTACCCAACCACGTGGGCACTCACGGACAACATCCCCAATGCGCCGGGCCCCTGATTTCTCCAGCTCAGCCAGAACATTGGTCTCAAAGGTCAGTGCTGCCACACGGAAGAAAAATTCCCGGACATTCTCACCTGCCATGGGAAACAGAGGTAGGTGTTCAGGGGCAGTGCCTGGTCGAGTGTACTGGGCTATGCGAGAGATAGAAGAGGGAGAGGAGAGATGGACAGGTGTGCACAGAACTCACCAGTGAGGGACGACACTGCCCAGTACTCAGCTTTAATCTCTTGGGCCACCTTGAGGGCATCTTTCTCCATTAGTGCATACTGGGCAGGAGTCTATGGGAAGGTCAGAGTCAGTTGGGGAACCCCCCCCAACAAAGTTGGTAAGTTCCCCCACAGGCACACTCACACTCAGGTCCTTCTTGGAGCCCACGAGGAAGAGAAGCACGCTGGAAGGGTCATTCTCCTTGAGTGCGTCAGCAAGCCACTGCCTGGTACAGACAGTGGGCAACGTAGTAAGGAATGTGTGAGCCTGACAGGCCCTGCCCACTGCCATTCCTATGCCCAGTTACCACCTCTGGTCCTAGATCCATCTCCCCTGCCCATACCCCCTACTTCAGGGCCTTGTCACATGCTAGGCAAGTGTTCCACCTCTGAGCTACAATCCCAGCCCCAAGACGCATTCTCCTCTGCCCACCCTTTTCTGAATCTTCCCTGAACCTTCCCATTGTGCTACAGCATCCTCACATACTTGGTATGTTCCAGGGACGCCACATCATTCAGATTGAAGACAATAATGATGGCTGCAAGAGCAGCAGAAATAGTCACAGGTTAATGGAAAGACACCCCTGGCTCATTTTCCCGCATACCCCAGCTCTAGGTTAGAGGCTTGGTGTGCTCTTGGGACTACCCACCCCGTGGGCCCCCAGTCCTTACCTTGAGCTCCTCGGTAGTAGGTTGATGCGATGCATTTGAACCTCTCCTGTCCAGCAGTGTCCCAACTGGGAGGTAAAAGAGCAGAGCCCAAGTAAGTGGGGGAGGAGGGAGGAATGGAGTGTGGGTGCTGGGACAGGCTAGCTGCGAGGGGCAGAAAAAACACTCACAGTTGGAGACTGAAGGGGACACCCAAAACTTCAAATCGTTCCATCTCAAAGTCCACTCCGATGGTGGCCTTGTAATTCTTATCAAAGGTATCTTTACAGAACCTGAGGAGGTACCAGGTGCTCTGGTCTGTAGCCTAGATCACCTACCTAAGCCTGCTCCCACCAGGCCCTTGCCCAACCAAGCTCCAGTACCCCTTACCTATTAATGAGGCAGGTCTTCCCCACAGACAGGTCCCCCACAACAATGACCTTGGATATCTTAAATCTGCTGGACACAAGAGTAAGTGGACAGGGAGAGTGAATACCAGCTTTACACCTTAAGGAGTTCTAAAGCTTTTGCTGGGTCCAAAATAGGTGGGTTACCATAGACAGTAGGCTTTCTGGGCAGCTGCCTGCATAGATATGTTGGGAAGCAATGTTCAACATTAGGGACTTTTCACATTTTATAAAATATATATTTTATTTATTTGAGAGAGACACACAGAGAGAGAGAATGGGTGCATCAGGGCCTCCAGCCACTGCAAACAAACTCCAGATGCATGTACCACCTTGTACATCTCGTTTATGTGGGTTCTGGGGAATCGGCCCTGGGTCCATAGGCTTTACAGGCAAACGCCTTAACCACTATGCCATCTCTCCAGCCCACACTTCCTTCCTTCCTTCCTTCCTTCCTTCCTTCCTTCCTTCCTTCCTTTCTTTCTTTATTCCTTCTTTTTATTTGGGAGGGGGATGCAGAGCTGGGGATGGAGTCCAGGGATTCCCACAAGTTAGGTGCTCTATCACTGACCTTGTGCGGCGCCCCCCCCCAGCCCATGGGTCAATATATGTGACCACACCCCCATGTCAGATGCCTTCTTCACAACCACCTTGTTGGGAAGAACGGGGAGAAGGGCACGTCTGATAAAAGGGGTGAATGCTTTTAGAGTTTCTTCGATCTCTTCTTTTTTTCAAAGGGGTGTCCCTAACTCACCCCACGGTGCCTGTCCGGTGCTCCTGGCAGGCGCAAGTGACGCGGGGGTGGAAGTCTTTGCGCACGTGCAAAGCGGCCTCCTTCCTCAGGCACTGAGAGGGACGTGCAGAGAGGACAGGGCTCACCCACTCCGGGCTCCGTTCCAGCGGCCGCGCGGCCCGGGTGGGGGTGGGGTGGGAAGCGGACCACCCAGGAGCGGGCAGGCTGCGCCGGGCCTCGGGGCTGGGCGCGATCCTCCGTGCGGTGCCGCCCTCCTGCCCGCCCACACCCTCCCGGCGGCACCCGGAACCCCGACGTGGCCTCGGTGCCTACCTGGGGCAGCTCGGCCAGGACGCGGTCCCTGCGCACGGGGGCTAGGATGTTCATGTCGCCTGCGGTCTTGGGAGGAGACGCCTTCGGCCGGATCCGTCCCGGAGCCCCCGGCTCGTGGAGACCCCACAATCACTCGAGGCCGCGGGGTCCCGACGATCACTCGAGGCCACGGGGTGCCGGCGGGAGACCGCGGCCTCGGAGACGCTACGACCACGGCAGGCCACGGGGATGAGACGGTCACCCCGGGTCGGGACGAACCCACGATCACCCGGGCCCGGGGCGTCCCGAAGACGACTCGGGGTCGCGGAGACTCCTCGGGCGCTAACTGGGGACGGGGAGTCGTGTCCCGGGGCGCCCGGGCCCGCGCCGAACCGACGATGACGCGGGGTCGGAGAGCTCCTACGATAACCCGGGGCCGCGGAGACCCGACGACGACTCGGGGCTGGGGTGGCCCTACCATAACAGAGCGGCCCCGGGGCGCACGGAGCGGCCCCGCCAGCCGGGGTCAGTGTGGGCAACGGGGCGGCGCGGCTGAGGCCCCGGAGCCGCTGGAGGAGGGGGGCGAGGGGCCCGGACCCGCGGCCAGGCCTGGCGTCCCGCTCGGCTCCAGCTCCCGCGGACGCTGTAACACGATCCCCGGAAATTCCTGGAGAAGGGCCGCCCCCTGCCCCTCTCCCGGCCGCTCCAAAGCTCACAGCCACCCTCGCCGCCGCCGCCTCCTCCTCCTCCTCCTCCTCCCCACTGTGGCGGCCCAGGCTCCGGCTCCCGCGCCAGGCTGGCTCACCCCACACCAGGACCGCCCCCAACCAGCCTGGCATCTATTCCAGATTGGCATCTCCCCCGCGCGCGCACACACACACACACACCCGCCGAACAGCTCCCCCCTGCATCTGGGTGTCGGGGCTGCGTCTTCCTGGGGGACCCTTACCCAGCCGACTTGGTGATGGGGGAACTTGTGACCGCGGCGCAGCATCTGGCCAGGCCTGAAGCCTGCGAAGTGCAAAGGGGGAGAAAGGGACCCAAGGAGAGGCGGCGCTTCCCTCCGCAACTCCAGGCCCGGGACGTGACTCATAGTCTGCCCCTGCTCGCCCTTCTGCCCTGGGAGGTGGGAGGAAGAGCACAAGGGGGCTGCCAAGATCAGAACGAGGTGCCCACCGAGGACAGAGACGTCTAATGACTATTCCTTGAACTTCCTCCCTCGGTGGAGGATGAACGAGGATTAGGTGAACTGACAAACTCTGGGACACTGGGACTCCTCTCTGCTATATGGGTGTTCATTTGTTTGGGCCCATTAGAACAGCTTCCCACACAGGACTTTGTTATTTTTTTTTTTTTTTCTTTTTACAAACTTCTGTAGGATAAACGAACAGCCAACTTCACCATCAAAGGACACATCTGGTTGCCAGAGGGGAGGAGGAAGACAGGATAGAGTGATGTGGGGTAGACTCAGACCCTCAGAGAAGCAAAAACCCTATTAATTATAAAGCTGCTCTGAGGGCCTGGCATGGTGGTGCACGCCTTTAATCCCAGCACTTGGGAGGCAGAGATAGGAGGATCTATGTGAATTCCAGGCCAGCCTGAGACTACATAGTCTACATACTATTCACTACCTCAAAAAGAAGAAGAAGAAGAAGAAGAAAAGGGCTCTGTGTTAGGAGCTGAATATGAAGGTGAGACGTTGATTATGACACATCGGGGGAGATTATTTCATGTAGATGATTGTAATAAATTAGAAAATTTAGGGTAGAGGGCTGGAGACATGGCTTAGCAGTTAAGGTACTTGCCTGTGAAGCCTAAGGACCCAGGTTTGATTCGCCAGGTCCCACAAAGTGGTGCATGTGTCTGGAGTTTGCTTACAGTGGCTAGAGGTCCTGGCGCGCCCATTCATTCACTCTCTCTCCCTCTCTCTGTCGCTAATAGATAAATAGAAAGACAAATTAGGCTAGGGACTAAAGAGATTGCTCCGTGGTTAAAGACGCTTGCTTGCAAAGCCTACTGTCCTGGTTTAATTCCCCACTACCCCGGGAAAACCAGATGCACAAAGTGGGGCATGAGTCTGGAGTGGAGTTCATTTGCTGTGAAAAGAGGGCCTGATGTGCCCATACTCTTCTCGTCCTTTGCCACTCCCTCCCTCATATCTCTTTTGCTCTAATTGCAGTTTTTTGGGAGGCAGAGGTAGGAGGATTGCTGTGAGTTTGAGGCCACCCTGAGACTACAGAGTGAATTCCAAGTCATCCTGGGCTAGAGTGAGACCCTACCTTGAAAAAACAAAAGAAAAAGAAAGAAGGGTTGGACTGGAGAGAGGGCTTAGCAGTTAAGGCCTGCAAAGCCAAAGGAACCCAGGTTCAATTCCCCAGGACCCACATAAGCCAGATGCACAAGGTGGTATATGCATTTGGATTTGGTTTGTAGAGGCTAGAGGCCCTGGTGTGACCATTCACTCTCTATAAATAAATAAATAAATATTTAAAAATACTAAAATTTAAAACTTCAGTTTAAAAAAAAAAAACAGTCTGGGCTGGAGAGATGGCTAAGCGGTTAAGCGCTTGTCTGTGAAGCCTAAGGACCGGGGTTCGAGGCTCAATTCCCCAGGACCCAAGTTAGCCAGATGCACAAGGGGGCGCTGGAGGCCCTGGCGCACCCGTTCTCTCTCTCCCTCTTTCTCTCTGTCGCACTCAACTAAATAAATAAAAATAAAAAATATATATTTAAAAAGAGCCAGGTGTGGTGGCGCACGCCTTTAATCCCAGCACTCGGGAGACAGAGGTAGGAGGATCATTGTGAGTTCAAGGCCAGCCTGAGCCTACATAGTGAATTCCAGGTCAGCCTGAGCTAGAGTGAGACCCTACGTCAAAAAACCAAAAAAAAAAAAAAAAAAAACAAAAAAAAACCCTAAAATTGTTAAAAGAAAAAGAAAAGTTGCAAGGCATGGAGGTACAGGCCTTTAATCCCAGCACTTGGGAGGCAAAGTTAGGACAATTTCTATGAGTTCAAGGCTACCCTGAGACTATATAGTGAATTCCAGGTCAGCCTGGACCAGAGTGAAACCCTACCTTGAAAAACTAAAAACTAAATAAATAAAAGAAGGCTGAGTATGGTTGCTCATGCCTTTAATCCCAGTACCCAGGAGGCCAAGGCAGGAGGATTGCTGTTGAGTTTTAGGTCAGTTTGAGACTACATAATGAGTTCCAAGACAGCCTGAGCTGGAGAGGAACCCTACCTCAAAAAAAAAAAAAGGAAGCTAGGGTAGCCCGGTGTGGTGGCACATGTTTAATAAACTGGGAGACAGAGGTAGGAGGATCACTGTGAGTTGGAGGCCAGCCTGAAGTACACAGTGAGTCCAGTTCAGCCTGGGCTAGAAGAGTGAGATACTACCTTGAAGAAGTAAAAACAGAAACAGAAAAAAGAAAAAGTAGGATATTCTAGAGAAATCTATACACTGGCTATTTTGTTTATTTTTGGTTTTTCAAGGCTGACCTGGAATTCACTGTGTAGTCTTCAGGTGGCCTTGAACTCATGGCAATCCTCCTACCTCTGCCTCCCAAGTGCTGGGATTAAAGGTGTGCTCCACCATGCTCGGCTACATTGGGTATTTTGAATGTTGATAAAACTACTTCAAGGCCCGGCATGGTAGCGTATATCTTTAATCCTGGCACCCAGGAGGTAGAGGCATTCCTTTGTTTGCAGCAGTAAGAGACCAGGTGAGTGCCCAAACTGTTCAGCCATCTCTCCAGCCCTACAGGCATGTGCCACCATGACCAGTGGAAAATATTTAATTAGAGATATTTAATTTAATATAATTATATTTATATTTATTTAATTATAGATAGATAGTGGTCCCTTAGGCAGCACATATACTAAAATTGGTGGTGCACTCCTTTAATTGTAGCACTCAGGAGACAGAGGTAGGAGGATCACTGTGTGTTCAAGGCCACCTGAGACTATGTAGTGAATTCCAGGTCAGCATGAGATAGAGTGAAACCCTGCCTTGAAACACACACACACACACACACACACAAAACCCAAAATATAAATAAATAAAATAAAATAGGAAGGATACAGAGAAGATTAGCATGGCCCTGCACAAGGATGACACACAAACTTGTGAATCATTCCACATTAAAATACACACACACACACATATTGGGTTTTTTTTTTTTCTTTTTTGTTTTGTTTTGAGATAGAGCCTTGCTCTGGCCTAGGCTGATCTGGAATTCAGTATGGAGTCTCAGGGTGGCCTTGAACTCACGGCGATCCTCCTACCTCTGCCTCCCGAGTGCTGGGATTAAAGGCGTGCGCCACCACGCCTGGCTTATTTTTTAAATTTATAAGAGAAGGGGGCAGATATATAGAAAGAATGAGCATGCCTCTAGCTGCTGCAAACGAATTCCAGACACATATACCACCTTGTGTATCTGGTTTATGAGTATTGGAGAATTGAACCTGGGTCCTTTGGCTTTGCAGGCAAGGGCCTTAACTGCTAAGCTATCCTTCTGCCCATTTTATTTTGAAAAAAAAAAAAATATATATATATATATATAATTTTATTTTTATTTATTTGAGAGAAAGAGGAAGAGAGAGGGAAAGAGTGTTGCAGTCAGGTTTGCATTGCTGGTAGAAAGGTAGAAATCACCCAACTAAGAGCAGTTTGTGGGAAAAAAGAGGTTTATTTTGGCTTACAGGCTTGAGGGGGAAGCTCCACGATGGCAGGGAAAATGATGGCATGAGCAGAGGGTGGACATCACACCCTTGCCAACTTCAGGTGGACAACAGGAACAGGAGAGAGTGCCAAACACTGGCATGGGGACACTTGCTATAATACCCATAAGCCCGCCCCTAATTATACACTGCCTCCAGCAAGTGTTAATTCCCAAATCTCCATCAGCTGGAAACCTAGCATTCAGAACACCTAAGTTTATGGGGGACACCTGAATCAAAGCACCACATTCTGTCCCTGGACCCCATAAACTGATAACCATACATGATAGAAAATACAATGCATTCAGCCCAATTTTCAAAGTTCCCACATTTTTTTTATCAATCCTAATGATGTTCAAACATCCCCATAATCTAAGGTGTTTTAGGTGAGCCATAATACCAAAAAAACAAAACAAAAAATCCCCCAAAAAACCATAATGGGACAGAAAAAACATCCGTTCTACAAAAGATGGCACTGGGCATAGCAAATAAATATGCAGGCAATACAAGATATAAAACAACCAGGGCAAACATCAAAATCTGTAGCTTCGCCAGTGACAAATCTCCAAGTCTGATAATTCTAACCAGCAACAAGTCTCTGGAGTTCCAATTTGGTCCCTCCAGTTAGGCTACTCACAGTCTTGGAAAATTTCATCCAGGGCCAGCAGCTGTCCTTAGCAGCCATCTTGTGGTCCCAGCACCTCCACTGTGTCTCCACTGCAATCCATGGTTCATCCTCATGGCCCCATGGGGTCTCCATGCAGGCATCCAGCAAACCTGCTTCACACTATCCATGGCCATTTCCAAAACACAAGATAGTGTTGCAAACTCAATGACCCTCTATTTCCTACATTTCTCATGCTTCACAATACCAGGTAGGGTGCCAATTTGGTAATCCAGGGGAGATAAAGCAGAATTTGAAGAACAGGACACTCCTTGAGCACTCAGGTCCCTTCAAAAGAGTCTACAGGGCTGGAGAGATTGCTTAGTGGTTAAGCGCTTGCCTGTGAAGCCTAAGGACCCCGGTTCAAGGCTCGATTCCCCAGGACCCATGTTAGCCAGATGCACAAGGGGGCACATGTGTCTGGAGTTCCTTTGCAGTGGCTGGAAGCCCTGGCGCGCCCATTCTCTTTCTTTCTCTCTCTCTCTGTTGCTCTCAAATAAATAAATAAAAATAAAAAAAATAAGAAAAAAAGAGTCTACATTCTTCCTGTTGCCCCAGTGCAGGTCAGCTGGCCCAATCTCAAAGGCTGTACTCTTTCATACGATTGCAGCTGAATAGGCAGCAGTTTCAGCCCAAAGATTTCATTTTTCTGTGACATCCCTCTGCACACACTGGTCCATTTATTTTTATTTATTTATTTTATTAACAACTTCTATGATTGTAAACAATATCCCATGGTAACACCCTCCCTCCCCCCACTTTCCCCTTTGAAACTCCATTCTCCATCATATCCCCTCCCCCTCTCAATCAGTCTCTTTTATTTTGATATCATGATCTTTTCCTCCTATTATGATGGTCTTGTGTAGGTAGTGTCAGGCACTGTGAGGTCATGGATATCCAGGACATTTTGTGTCTGGGGAGAGCACATTGCAAGGAATCCTACCCTTCCTTTGGCTCTTACATTCTTTCCACCACCTCTTCTGCAATGGACCCTGAGCCTTGGAAGGTGTGATAGAGATATTGCAGTGCTGAGCAGTCCTGTCACTTCTTCCTAGCACCATGATGCCTTCTGAGTCATTCCCAAGGTCACTGCCATCTGAAAAGATAAAGTTCTGTACCAAAAGTGAGAGTAGCATTAATATAAGGGTATGAATATTAAGAGAAGTGCTTACTGGGCAGTTTGATGACCATAGTATATACATTTAGCCACACAGCAACAGATGTTACACCCCTAGGGCTCATGACTACCCCTGTTTTAGGTTTTCAGTATCAGGGATGTATTCCCTCCCATGGAGCGGGCCTCCAGTCAAATTAGAGGGCAGTTGGTTTCCACCATGACAAATGTGCCACTATTGCACTCATTGGCTCATTTGGCCTGGCTGGCAAAACATAAGGCTTGCAGTGTCCACTGTTGAGTATCTTCACTGGTGATTTCTCTGTCTCCCATTGAACTGTAGGCAGAATGGCTTCTTCCAGCTTTCTGTCAGCTGGTCTACATGGAGGAAGTTATCAGCTCAGTTTCAGCAGGATTTTTCAGTGGCCTTGCAGCCCAAGTATGTGGAGTCTTCAGCAATAGGGTCTTACCATCTATTCCTGGTGAGAAACCAAGGGCCTCGGCAATGGCCTGTAATGTTTTGGGGGCATCAGGAGCCTCCCTGACCAACAACTCACTGGAAGGTATCCCATCCCTGGCACTGAAAATTTTCTAGTAACAATGTATGGCTCCTGAGTGTTCCATTGTCCAAAAAAGTAGGTTTCCATATGATTTATTTATATCCTCTTAGATTTTTATTAGCCCTCACTCCACCTTTCCTTTACTCAATCTCTTCCCCTGACCTCACTTGGGCCTTTTCACCCCCACTAGTCTATTCTACTTACATATATACAATACCATCCTATCAAATACCTCCTCCCTTCCTTTCTCTTCCCTTTATATCTCTTTTCTAATTTACTGGAACACCAGTCCATTTCTATGCAAGGCAACCCTGCACAACTTCTCAGGACATGGGCATAACAGCAAGCCTCTCACACAATCTACTTCTAGCCCAGTCCACTTAAAGCTCTTTCTCATCCTCATAAACCAAACCTCACAGTCCATAGTTCTTACTGCATTCCGGTCTTTCAACTCTGACCAGAATAGTCCATCAAGCTGTACTTATAGCATTGCAAGGCATCTCTTAGGCTAAAGTTTCAAATCTTTCCACATTCCTCTTGAAAATCAGTTCCAAAAGGCCAAATCCATACAGTCAGGTGTCTAGCAGCAACCCCACTCTAGGTACCGACATTACTGTTGCAGTCAGGTTTCCTTGCTGGTAGAAATCATCCAACCAAGAGCAGCTTGTGTGAAAAAAGAAGTTTATTTGGCTTATAGGCTTGAGGGGGAAGCTCCACGATGGCAGGGAAAATGATGGCATGAGCAGAGGGTGGACATGACACTCTGGCCAACATCAGGTGGACAACAGGAACAGGAAAGTGTGCCAAACACTGGCAAGGGGACACTGGTTATAATGCTCATAAGCCCACACCCAACAATACACTGCCTCTAGCAATTGTTAATTCCCAAATCTCCATCAGCTGGGAACCTACTAGCATTCAGCACACCTAAGCTTATGGGAGACACCTGAATCAAACCACCACAGAGAGAATGAGGTCATCATGTCCTCTAGCTGCTGCAAATGAACTACAGATGCATTTATTACCTTGTGCTTCAGGCTTACATGGGTCCTGGGAAATAGAATCAAGACCTTTGGCTTTGTAGGCAAGCACCTTAACAGCTAAACCAGCTCTCCACACCATATCCATATATGTATATATGTATGTAATATATATATATATATTTATTTATATTTATATTTATATATTTATTTACTTATATATTTTGTTTTTCAAGGTAGTTTCTTGCTCTAGTCCACAGTGACCTGGAATTCACTATGTAGTCTCAGGGTGACATTAAACTCACTGTGATCCTCTTACCTCTGCCTCCCAAGTGCTGGGATTAAAGGTGCATGTTACCACACCTGTCTCATATATATATATATATATATATATATATATATATATATATGTGTATATATATATATAATATTAATATATATACATATATGTGTGTGTATTAAACAATTCCAAAGGTTTATTTCCTTTTCCTTAGATGATAAGACAGTGAAATGCCAAGATGGCCAAAAAATAGATTTTTTAAAAGTATTAGGAATACTGGGCTGGGGAAATGGCCTGACAGTTACGGCATTTGCCTGTGAAGCCTAAAGACCCCGTTTCAATTCCCCAGGACCCACATAAGCCAGATGCACAAGGGGTGCATGCGCCTGGAGCTCATTTACAATGGTTAGAGGCCCTGGTGTACCCATTCTCTCTCTCTCTTTATATCTGCTTCTTCCTCTCTCTCTCTCAAATAAATAAATAAATAAATGAAATGTTTTTTAAAAAGTGTTAGGAATACTGACACTATCTCAAGCTGGGGTGGGGGGAGATGTGGCTATTTTGAATCTTTTCTGGTGCTTTCTCCCCATCTGGCCCTTTTTCTGCCACCAAATAACTGAGGTAATTGCTAATTGCTAAACCACATCCCATCTCTGGACCCTCTGTTTTCCTCAGCTGTCAGAAAGGAGTTAGGGGCAATCCTGCTCTAACATCCTAGACCTTTGCTTCACCTCCATTAGTCACTTATATTGTATTGTTTCCTTATTTGCTTGAGCCCAGATTTCACTGTGAATCCTTGGCTGGCCTGGAACGCTATGTGATCATGCTGGCTTTCACCTTGCAGGGATCCCCATACCTCTGACTCCCAAATGTTGGAATTAACAGACCTGTGCCACGACACAAGGCTTCAAACTGTATCTTCCCAATTTGCAGTGTTACTTCTCTTGGCACTACAGATCTCTTCCTGAAGACTAGAAGGTACTCAATAATGTCAACTCCCAAATCCAGGCTCTAGAGGCAGCTGTGACATCACCCACAGGGAAGTATACAAATATTCTTTCTTTGTTTTTGTTTTTTCGAGGTAGGTTTTCGCCCTAGCCCAGGCTGACATGGAATTTACTATGTAGTCTCAGGGTAGCCTTGAACTCACGTCTATCCTCCTACCTGTGCCTCCCCAGTGCTGGGATTAAAGACGTTCGCCCCCACGCCCGGTTTAAACATATTTTAAAAACTACAATGCCCAAGAGGCTGTAAGAAGGGAATCTTAGCGCAGGCGTGGTTCCCCACGCGAGGACATGAAATGAAACTACACTTCCCAGGAGGCACCGTGCTACTAGTTATCCAGTCATCGGGAAGAAAGAAGCATCGCGAGCTTTGGTGAGACTTCATTCTATAAGCTCATGGGAACGGGCGTCAGAAACCCTTTTCGCCAAGATGGCGCCGAAAGCGAAGAAGGAAGGTGTGTGTTGTTGGGCTAGGGGCTGCGGCGGGTGTGCTGGGGTGATGCCCGCGGAGCGAACGAGTCGGCGGGAAGATAGCCGTACTAAGTCCTGGGGCATTCGCTGTGGTGCTGCTCTCCGTGTTTCGGCCACACTGCAATCTGTGGGCCGCGTGGGCCGAGCCACATGGGTTGGGCCCGGGTGCCCGGGCTGGCTGCAGAGGCCCCCCGCTCGGCATCACCTGCCAGGCAGATGGCTTTGGGGAGCCCCAGGCATCCACAGGGTGGCGCTCCTTGTGTCCACTCCTATAAGGAATTAGGATTCTCAGCGTCACTCATTTTCTTTTCGTATTAAATGGGGCTCTCCCGTGTGGTTACGCGGTGGTATGTGTAAATCTCAATCAAGCACAGGCCCTGCCATGGCGGGATCTAGGCGGTCCATCAGTGCTGCTTATATTTCCTAATTCGTATCCTTGGAAGTGACTCCCAAGTTGATCATCTTCGCCTCCAGTATCGTGCATGTGATGGAAAACATTTCAGTTTCCTGAGACTTAATGATGTCTTCAAAGGAACCACTGATGCACTTGAACTCCGGATACAAGTCGTGAGCTCCGAAGTGACCAAATTCTGAATACCAGACCCTAGTTTTCTTTCCTTCTTTCCCAGCTCCTGCCCCTCCCAAAGCTGAAGCCAAAGCAAAGGCTCTGAAAGCCAAGAAAGCCGTGCTGAAAGGCGTCCACAGCCACAAAAAGAAAAAGATCCGCACGTCACCCACCTTTCGGCGACCCAAGACACTGCGCCTCCGGAGGCAGCCTAAATACCCTCGGAAGAGCGCCCCCAGGAGAAACAAGTGAGTACTCCCCCTATACTATGAGCTGGTGTTTGGATATGAGGGCTTAGTCATTTACCTACCTTAGAGCTTTGCTTTTCAGACATTGGTGTGCAGTGTGCTACTTTGTTTTCTGCCACCATGTCGGGTTTATGCAATGTTGGGGATAGAAACTCGTGCATGCTAGACACTCTACCAACAGCTAGATAGATCTCCAGCCTGGGCTGGAGAGATGGCTTAGCGGCTAAGGCACTTGCCAGTAAAGCCAATGGACTAAGGTTCGATTCCCCAGTACCCACGTAAAGCCAGAGGGATAAAAAGGCACATGCATCTGGAGTTCAGTTGCAGTGGTTAGAGGCCCTGGTACGCTCATATTCTCACTCTCTCAATAAATAATTTAAAAAAATTGATGGCTTTTGCTGATGATGTCGCTCCAGTGGTAGAGTGCTTGAAGTTAGCAGGCATGAATCCTGGGTTCAATCCCCAGTATTGTATAAACCAGGTGTGGTGGCACGTACATGTCATGCCCAGGAGGTGGAGGCAGAAGGATCAGAAGTGTATGGTCATATGTAGCCTAACCGGGGAAACCTGAGACCCATTTCCACAGACCTTTCAATCCAGAGGGCTCAAGGGTTCTGCCTTCAGGCTGAGGCTTTAGGATTCAAGGTGCATATGATGACATTGTTCAGCGACCAAAGTCTGACAGGAATGATTGCTACTTGATTGTCTGACGCACCTGCTCTTCTAGCTTTGGGCTTTTTTGAAGGCTCATCCTTTGTACTACTGGGCCCAGAACAGTTACCCTGATTTGGCTTCTCCCTGCCCGCACCTCAGGCTTGACCACTATGCCATCATCAAGTTCCCCCTGACCACCGAGTCGGCCATGAAGAAGATAGAAGACAACAACACCCTGGTGTTCATAGTGGACGTTAAGGCTAACAAGCACCAGATCAAACAGGCTGTGAAGAAACTCTATGACATTGATGTGGCCAAAGTCAACACCCTGATCAGGTGAGTGTAGCCAGTCAGAAGCATGCATGGCGCAACAATCTTGGTGCTGCCCTTGAGGTTGGAAGTTTGTGAAACTTTTTAGGTGAACTACTCAAAAGTTCTGGTTTGGAAAGAAATAATATAGTAAACAAAGAAGAAAGTGTGTGTGATTTCTCCTCTAATTGTCCTCTGTATAGAGTATGAGCCTGAGGAAACTCCTCCTAGGACTCCAGTGCTCATTTTCTGGATCCCTATCTCTGTTGACAGGCAGAAATAGAAATAGAGTAAGGCACAGTTTGGTCAGATTACCTGGGTTCAGGTCTTAAGTGTCCCTGTAGGCCCTCTGCACAAGTGATGGAAAATTCACTATTTGGAAAAGAATGACAACAGCAACAAAGGAACCACTGATGTGCCAGAGGACTGTGGGAACACAGGGTAGGGCCTGAGAGCTGCAAACACTAATCCTTCATCTCCACCCAGGCCTGATGGAGAGAAGAAGGCCTATGTTCGGCTGGCTCCTGATTATGATGCTTTGGATGTTGCCAACAAAGTAAGTTTCCTTTCCACAAATTCACCGTCCACCCCCTGGGTGCAGATGAAGTATCTGCTAGTGACCAAAGGCTGACTTGCTGATGAGTTACTGGCTGAGTGCACCCCTATTCACAGCTAGCATACCCTCAAGTTTGCTTAACATAGATATTTCAGTTCAAGTAACAAAGCTCCCTTTTGTTTTTCAGATTGGGATCATCTAAACTGGATCCAGCTGGTTAATTCTAAATACACCTTTTTTTTTTCACTATATATAATTGTGTCTTTGTCATTTTCTGGGTTGTGCCGGGGGTTAAAGCCCAGTCCTGAGCAAGAAAGACCATCCTTAAAGTGTTGGAACATTCCAAATATGAAGCCACCTTATTGGGTGGAACCCCGGATAGTAGGAGCTCAGGCACCAGAGATTTTATTACTCTAAACAAGGCTTGGTTGTCCCAGGACAACTAGGTTAACAAGAGTTCCTTCCTTTATCCCTGGACTGTGGAAGCTGTGAAACCAACACCAGAGTTTGAAGGAGCACAGGGGTTATTTTAGAATGGTCGTTAGCATCTATTTCAGGGCAGTGTGGGTTGGCTGGTTTTCTAATGGCACCATGTCTTTACCCATCGACCACGTCCAACTGGTTGGTCTGCTTCCCTACCCCTCGCCCAAGAAAAGAGGACTTCAGAGGAGTGCTTTCATTAGTGTTTTCAATAGTGTGGGTGTAGGTGCAAGGTGGAGAGGCTGGTCCCAGAGGACGCCCAGGCTTGAGGCAGAGTCCCACTTTATTCACGAGGCTGTTCTTGGCTGTGCTTGTCCTTCCCTTATGTCCAAAGCTCTGCATTTCATTCAGTCAAGAACTTGTCTTTGTGCTGGTGACTAGGAACACGATCAGGGCAGAAGTCAGAGCGCAGAAGGCGGGAAAAGTAGATGAGGATCATCACATTCAACATGAGCAAGATGCCCAACAAAAAGGTGCCCAGGGTCCTCTGGCCTGCATACTGCAGGAAGAACTTGGTGAGGTAGGCCTGGGGAGCCAGGCGGAAGATAAAGTACATGACCAGGTTGACATACTTGTTGATCTGGTACAAGAGGAGATGCTGGGCATTGTTGATCTTCATCATCATGCGCAAGGTGAGGAAGATGTTGCTGACTTCCACCAGTAGTGTTAGAACACCCCCGCCAACAAAGCGTTTCCAAAATATGCCGGAAAAAAAGGCACCCATGGCCTAGAGAACAAATGACAGAACAAGCACCCGGTAGGTGCCATCATTAGACCATCACAGACTGGAGAATCTTCCCCATTTTCTTCTAAAATAACAGACTTTGCTCTTAGCTCACAGGGGCTAGCTCTGAGGTAGCTTTCCTAGACTGTTTACTTAGGTGAGCCCAGGTATGACACAACCCTAGAAATCTGCTTGAGAAGTTGAACAGCAATGTGGTTAGGCTGGCCTCCCTCCCAGGTTCAGTAAACGAGGGTTATGACCAGCACGGCCTGTCCCTTTTACCCATTTACCATGACATGATGAACAAGATACTCCCAAGAAGCTCGAGCCTGACGACTAATCACGATGTCCACCGTGTCGTGAATGAAGTACCCTAGTGTAGGAGTGGGGAAAGTTTCATGAAGGGGGTTGGACAGACTTTCTCGTCGGAACTACTGCCCCCCTTTACCTCAACCCTGTGAGCATAACTTACCTGCTGAGAAGCAAACGAGCAAATAGCCAGAAAGTGACCAGGCCATTTCAATGTCCACCAGCATTTCTGGGGTCTGCCATAAACTGGAAGGGAGGACATTCTATTATGGCATACCCAAGGACCCTCGCCTCCCACAACACCCTTGCCAGTCCCAGAGCAGTCTGGGCTCCCACTATTGGCTGGCTAGAAGGCGAGGAGGGGCTTGGCTGAAGCCCAGGTGCCTCGGGTTTCCCAGGGCCGCTCTCGGTTGGGTAGTTTTCCAAACTGGGAATCAGGTGAGATCCAAGGCCTCTGCCCGCGTGAGTGATGGGAATAACAACAGGGAGGCCAGTCCCCAGCGGCCCCGGCAGAATCCCTTGGTCACCTCGCTCCCCCGCAGTCGCTCACTCACCACAGCAGCGCCCAGATCCCTGACACAATGGAGTGTGCGAAGGAGACGAGCAGGTTGTGCCAGCGCCAGGTGCGCAGGGGGTCGGTGCGCACGTGCGCGGGCAGGGGCAAGCGGCAGAGCGCGCGCCGGAGTGCCCGGAAGGTCAGCGTGGCGCCCAGGAGCAGCGGCCAGGCGGGATGCAGCAGCGTGGGCATGCTGGCCCTCCCTGCCGTCAGTCTGTCCGCCTTCTAGGGCCGCCTCCTCCGGCCGGTCTGGAAACACTGCTCCTGCTCTAGCCAGTGCCTCCCAACCGTGTCCGCCGCAGGCCGCCAGCCCCACAGTTTTCGCGGAGCCCTCTAGGCCCCGGCGCTCCTCCCCGCCCTCCCGGCGAGGCCTCTGCCTCCGCCCCCCCCCCCGCCGCCCGGCCCCGCCCCGCCCCGCCCCCCCGGGCGCCGCGGAGCGCGCGAGCCCATCACCCCCGAGCCCCGCCCGGATCGCGCCGACTTCGGGCGGGAAGGGGCAGTGTGGGCCGAGGCACCCCGGTCGGGCGCCTCCCGACTGCCGGAGCAGGCCTCGGCAGTCCGCGTCCCCACTTTCCCCGCGGGCACCGCTCCCCCGCCTAGGGCGGGTACTGCGAGAACTCTCCCCGCCCTCAACTCCTTTCAGGACCGAGCGGGGCGGGACTGGTCACACACACACACACACACACACACCCTTCGTTTCCCTACACCCTGGTTCTGGGGGGTCCCGGGGCCCCGCCTCGGACCATGGTTGCGCCCAAACTCTGTCGCCCCACTGGACAGAGAGCACCGACGTAGTCAGCCCCCTCCCGCGCCCAGCCCGGGCGGTGCTAAGGAACTGTTGAGTCACCCATCATCGTCTCTCCTCCCAGCCACTCTGAGGCCCGAGCGGCTGTCACAGTCCTCCCGCACACTGTCCCAGCCCTCCTCCCCTGGCTCGCTGGAGCCCGGGGCGGGGAACGCTGCCGATTTGCCCAGACAGCTGGGGTGACCCTCTCTCCAGGCCCCTGGCCTGCAGCAGTGGCGGCAGCTGACCACTAGGTGTCAGCCTGTCCTCACGGTGGTGCGGGCCCAAGCCTGCCTCCAAGGGAGTGAGGCTGTTGTTTTCGGGGGGCGGGGGGAGTGGAAAGGAGGGGCAATCCAGAGCCGGAGTGGCGATGAAAGAGGTGTGTGTGTGTTAGAGGAGTGGCAGTAGAGGACGGGAGGGGGAAGGAAAGCCGAGACTAGAAAAAAAGGTGCTTCGAGAGAGGAGAACAGAAAGGAGAGCCGGGCGTCGTGGCGCACCCCTTTAATCCCGGCACTCGGGAAGCAGAAGTAGGAGGATTGTCTTGACTTCAAGGCCAGCCTGAGACTACACAGTGGCTTCTAGGTCAGCCTGGGCTAGAGCGAGACCCTACCTCGAAAAAAAAAAAAAAAAAAAAAAAGAGAGAGAGAGAAAAGAGTCTTAAGAGACTAGACTGTTTGGGTGTTTGCTGTCTCCCTTGATGGCTCCAGGGTTACACATTAACCCTTGGGAGGTTCCTGGCCCAGTCGGTTACTAGGTGACAGCACGATGTCCTGGATGAGCGTCTCTCCCCCCCCCCCCCGAACTCTGCTGCTTCGCTCACCGGGCAGAGTCTGTCGTCAACCTGCGCCTGCCTGGGCCAGTGACTTTAGGTCCCTTCCGGTGGTCTTTCCACGTAGGCAAATATGGGTGTCCTTTCGAGATGCAGAAAATAAACGCCCCTTTTTTTGGATTCCTCACCCATTCAGAAATAGGGATGCTAGCCGGGCGTGGTGGCGCACGCCTTTAATCCCAGCACTCGGGAGGCAGAGGTAGGAGGATCGCCATGAGTTCGAGGCCACCCTGAGACTCCATAGTGAATTCCAGGTCAGCCTGGGCTAGAGTGAGACCCTACCTCGAAAAACCAAAAAAAAAAAAAAAAAAAAAAAAAAAAAGAAAGAAAGAAAGAAATAGGGATGCTAACTCTTACATAATGACTATCTACCTCTATAGTGAAATTTTATTGCTGCCGCCGTGTCTGGGGCGATAGGAAGTTAATCCCAGCACTCGGGAGGCAGAGCGAGGTAGGAGGATCACCGCGAGTGAGTTCGAGACCAGCCTGAGACTACAGAGTGACTTTCAGGTCAGCCTGGGCTAGATAGAGCGAGACTATATCTCGAAAATCCAAAATTGATGATTGATAGACAGACAAATAGATAAGATATAGATATGTTCACTTCTAGCGGAGACCCTAGCAGGCAGAAGTGCAAATTCCCATCTCTGGCTTCCCCCTACACCCAGACTTCCGGGTAAGTGCTTGGCCCCGGGTGGTTCTCGAAGGTCTTGTCTGCAGTGACAAGTGTGAGCGATGACGTGAGCGGGACGGCCAGGAGCCCACGTCACGTCCTCCACCAGGTGAATCAGTTTGCTCAAGTTGGGGTTTTCCCGGCTCCTCCTTAGACAAACACGAAACTGACCCTGCTCCCTGCCCCACGGACGGTGTTAGTGGTTTCTGGTTGCCTGGCCAGGAAGCATCGGAGAGCGCCACTACGCGGCGGCGGGAAGGCCATCCCCCGCTTCCCACCCTGGCCCCGATCCATGGAAGCGGGGGGTGGGGAGAGGGAGGAATGACACCCCCCCCCCCGGCGAGCCGCATCCCTCCGACCTAATCAAGCCACGTAAGAAGTGACGGGTCCCGTGTCACTGAGTGGCTTTGAACTACCGAGGGGCTGCTCCAAAAATTGGGGTACTGTCCTATTCTAGGACTCTCGGTGGGGCTGGGCGCACCGGGAAAGCGCGCCAACAGCCTCCGCCACACCAGCACCGCCCCCGGAGGGCTCCTCCCAGCGAGGGGGCGGGGCGCGCGCAGGCCCGGTCCGCGCACGCGCCGCCGGCCGGGGGAGCCCTCGGAGCGTAACTCGGGGATGAGATGGAGAAGTACGAGCGGATCCGAGTGGTGGGACGAGGTGCCTTCGGGTGAGCCAGGGCTCTGGGGAGGAAACTGGGAGAGAAGCGAGAAAAATAAGCACAAATCCTAACCACGAAATCGCGGTCCGTCCAGATAAACCCCGCCCAGGGGCGGGAGCGCCATTCTGGGATGCTCCGCCCAGGTTTCCGGTCCTCCGGCCTCGGCGGGAGGTCCCGCCCCCCAGGAGACCACGCCTCCCACTAACCTGCCGGCTTCAAAAACAATCTCAGTGATTGCTTGTTTACATATGTCAGGCTGTGAGTCCCGGGGAATACGCAATTCTGACCAAGCAGGCATGGTCCTTTCTCTTTCAGTACTTAATGCTGTAAGAAAATTATGCAATAGACACTGTAAGTTGAGCAGTTTATGAGCACTTACAAAAGAGGGAGCACTTAACTGAAGAGGTGAGGCACGCCCCTAATCTTTAACAGTTGGTTGGCGGACTGGATGATTGCTGCAAGCGAGATGATCATGGGCTACGTAGTGAGTTCTAAGCCAGCCTGAGCTATAAAGGGGGAAGAGTGTGACTCAAAAAAAAAAAAAAAATCGCCGTGAGTTCGAGGCCACCCTGAGATTACATAGTGAATTCCAGGTTAGCCTGAGCTCGAGTGAGTCCTTACCTGGAGAAACAAAACAAAACAAAAAGCCGGGTGTGGTGGTGCTCGCCTTTAATCCCAGCACCTGGTAGGCAGAGGTAGGATCGCCATGAGTTCCATAGTGAGTTCCATGTCAGCCTGGATTAGAGTGAGACTACCTCAAAAATTTAAAAAAAAAAAAGAAAAGAAAGGAAGGGCTGGAGAGATGGCTTAGCGGTTAAATGCTTGCCTGTGAAGCCTGAAGACCCCGGTTCGAGGCTCGATTCCCCAGGACCCACATTAGCCAGATGCATAAAGGGGCGCACATGTCTGGAGTTCGTTTGCAGTGGCTGGAGGCCCTGGCGTGCCCATTCTCTCTCTCTGTCTCCTTTCTCTCTGTCGCTCTCAAATAAATAAATAAAAATTCTTTAAAAAAAGAAAATTTTAAAAAAGCCAAATAAGCAAATATAAAATAAAGTCAGGCATGGTTATAAATCCCAGCATTCCAGAGGCTGAGGTAGGAGAAACACTGAGTTCGAGGCCAGCCTGGGCTACAGAGTGAGTTCCAGTTCAACCCAGACTAGAATGAGACTCTCTCTCTCTCTCTCTCTCTCTCTCTCTCTCACACACACACACACACAAACAAACAAACAAAAAAAAACCCACAATGATAATAAATAAATAAATGGGCAGTGAGAGCCATGCATGGCCTGTAAATCTAGTTCTTCTGGAGGCAGAGCCAGAATAATTCTGAGTTCAAAGTTGGCCTGGACTATGCATAACTAGTTCAAAACTACTCTGGGTAACAGCACTACCCTGTGTCATGTCTCAAAATTTTAGAAAGGGCTAAGCCGGGCGTGGTGGCGCACGCCTTTAATCCCAGCACTCGGGAGGCAGAAGTAGGAGGATCGCCGTGGGTTCGAGGCCACCCTGAGACTCCATAGTGAATTCCAGGTCAGCCTGGGCTAGAGTGAGACCCTACCTCGAAAAACAAAACAACAACAAAAAAAAAAATTTAGAAAGGGCTGAAGATGATGTAGGTCAGTGGTAGAACTCCTGCCTAAAATGCCTAGGTTCAACCCCCAATACCAGAAGGCAGCTAGTGGGTGCACCAGGATAGACTGAGAGGTGTAAAGTCAAGCCTTATGGAATGAGGACCAGTAAGCAAAGAGAGAGAGCTCTTCAGGTAGAGGAAGCAGATTTGTGAAGGTCCTCACAGAGGAAAGAATTCATAGCATTCAAGAAACAGAAAAAAACTGGTGTACTTGGAATGTAGCAGGCAAGTAAAGAATGCTAAAAAATGTGATTGTCATGGAGGGTGGAGACTAGATAATGGCCAGATAAACTGAGACAAAGGGATTGAATAGATTTGCCCCATGCAGGCATTTATAGCACAGAGTGCCTTTGAGCTACACCCTAGCCCACAGAAGAGTTTGTTTATGTATGTATGTATTTATTTTTTAAAGTTTTGTTTTTTCGAGGCAGGGTCTCCCTCTAAACCAGGCTGAACTGGAATTCACTATGTAGTCTCAGGGTGGCCTCAAATTTATGATGATCATCCTGCCTCTGCCTCCTGAGTGCTGGGATTAATGGTGTGTGCCAGCATGTTGGTTTAGATCTTTCTTTGAGAGAGAAAATGGGCATGGCAGGGCCTCCTGCCACTGTATGTGAACTCCAGACACATACACCACTTTTTTTAATTTAATTTTTTATTTTATTTTATTTTTTCTCAAATTTTTAAAACATTTTCCATGATTATAAAAAATATCCCATGGTAATGCCCTCCCTCCCCCCACTTTCCCCTTTGAAATTCCATTCTCCATCATATCTGCTCCCCATCTCAGTCAGTCTTTTATTTTGATGTCATGATCTTTCCCTCCTCTTATGATGGTCTTGTTTAGGTAGTGTCAGGCACTATGAGGTCATGGATATCCAGGCCATTTTATGTCTGGAGGGAGCATGTTGTAAGGAGTCCTACCCTTCCTTTGGCTCTTACATTCTTTCCGCCACCTCTTCCGCATTAGACCCTGAGCCTTGGAAGGTGTGATTGAGATGTTACTGGGTACTCTAGTCACTTCTTTCCAGCACCATGACACCTTCTGAGTCGTCCCAAGGTCACTGCCATCTGAAAAGAGAAGATTCTCTACCCAAAGTGAGAGTAGCATTAATATAAGGGTATGAATATCAAGAGAAGTGCTTATTGGGCAGTTTGATGAGCATAGTATATACACTTATCCAGACATCAGCAGATGTTACACCTCTAGGGCTCATGACTACCTCTGTTTTAAGTTTTCAGTATCAGGGATGTATTCCCTCCCATGGAGCGGGCCTCCAGTCCAATTGGAGGGCATTTGGTTTCCACCATGATAGACATGCCACTATTGCACCTGTTGGCTCATTTGGCCTGGCTGGCCAATTATAAGGCTTGCAGTGTCCACTGTTGAGTATCTTCATTACATACACCACTTTTTGCACTTGGCTTCATATGAGTACTGGGGAATTGCAGGCAAGTACCTTTAACTGCTGAGCCATCTCCAGTCCTATGTATTTATTTATTTAGTTATTTTTGCATGTGTCCATTTGGCGTTTAGTGAAGTCCCCTGTGGTTGGGTGCACTTGCCTGCAGGGCTAAATGGATTTTTTTGTGTGGTTTTTCGAGGTATGGTCTCACTCTGGTCCAGGTTGACCTGGAATTAACTATGTAGTCTCAGGGTGGTCTTGAACCCATGGCAATCCTATCTGTGCCTCCCAAGCGCTGAGATTAAAGGTGTGTGCCACCATGCCTGGGTAGATGGATATGTTGGGTGTCCCCACGATTGCTCATCTACTCTTGTTACTTGAGCCAGAGGAATTTTTTTTTTTTTTTTTTTTTTGAGGCAGGGTCTCATTCTGGCCCAGGTTGACCTAGAACTCATTCCAGGCTCCCCTAGAATCTTCCTATACCACAGCCTCCTTTTTTTTTTTTTTTTTTTCGAGGTAGGGTCACTCTAGCTTAGGTTGACCTGGAATTCACTGTGTAGTCTCAGGTGTCCTCGAACTCATGGCGATACTCCTGTCTCTGCCTCCAGAGTGCTGGGATTAAAGGCGTGCGCCACAGTGCCCATGCATCTTGGAGTATTTCACTGATCCCCAGCAATTCTCCAGTCTCTGCTTCCCGATAGGACTAGGGTTTCAGAAGCGTATGGCCACACCCAGTAGCTTATTTGTGTCCTGGGGATGGAGCTGAGTGTTCTCTTAGGCTTCCTCAGGACCTCATGCTTGCACAAGAAGTATTCTCACCACTGAACCATCTCTACAGTCCCAGGAGCGCTTGAGAGTACAGGTGTGCACCACTACACCTGGTTTCTGTGGTTAGAGGAAATGCAACCCATGGCTTTGGGCATACTAGGCAAATACACTACCAACTGCGGTGCACGGTAGCCTCAATTTAAGTGGATATTTTGGAGTTAGAGATGTACCTCAGTGGTAGTCAGCTTGCCTAGCTAGCTAAAAGCTCTGGATCCCCAGCACTGCAGAGAAAGCAGAACCAAAATTTCGTTCTGGCTGCTATGTGGAATTTAGATCTGAGGGTGACAGTAGTGAAATGGACCGTTTTGGAAGACAGGGCAATAGTTTTGGGTAAGAAATGATTGTCACTGCCGGGCGTGGTGGCGCACGCCTTTAATCCCAGCACTTGGGAGGCAGAGGTAGGAGGATCGCCGTGAGTTCGAGGCCACCCTGAGACTCCATAGTGAACTCCAGGTCAGCCTGTGCTAGAGTGAGAGCCTACCTCGAAAAAACAAACAAACAAAAAAAAAGATTGTCACTAATGGAAGGAGCTGCAACTCCGTTGCTGGCTATGAAATCTGAGGAATTCTCCCCATAGAAACTGAAGGAATATAATGATGCACACTTGCAATATCAGCACTCAGGAAGCTGAAGATTGCAAGTTTGAGGACATCATGGACCATGTAATAAGACTCTACGTCAAAATTCCAAAACAAGGGGCTGGAGAGATGGCTCAGTCATTAAAAGTGCTTGCTTAAGCCAGAAGTAGTGGCACATGCCTTTAATCCCAGCACTCACTCGGGAGGCAAAGGTAAGAGGGTCACTGAGTTCGAGGCCACCCTGAGGCCACAATAGTGCATTCCAGGTCAGCCAGAGCTAGAATGAGACCCTACTTCAAAAAACCAAAAAAAAAAAAAAAAGGGGGGGCGGGGGGAGGGTCTCACTGTATCCCAGGCTGACCTGGAATTCACTATGCAGTCTCAGGGTGGCCTTGAACTCACATCAATCCTCCTATCTCTGCCTCCTGAGTGCTGGGATTAAAATCATGTGTCTGCCCATTCTCCCTCTGTCTGCCTCTTTTCTCTCTCTCTCTGCTTGCAAATAAATAAAATAAAATATACAATAAATAAAATATAAAATGAAATGAAATGAAATGATGAAATGAAATGTCTGGAGAAATAGTTTAGCAGTTAAGGTATTTGCCTGTGAAGCCAAAGAATCCAGGTTTGATTCTCCAGGACCCACGTAAGCCAGATGCACAAGCGGCACATGCATCTGGAGTTCATTTGCAGTGGCTAGAGGCCCTGGCGCACCCATTCTCTCCCTGTCTGCCTCTCTTCTCTTACTTTGCTTGCAAATAAATAAAATTAAAAAAAAAAAAAAAGCACATGTCATCATGCCGGGCATCCCTCCCTCTTCTAAAGAGCATCTAGTCTTTGGGGTTGCCCTGACAGATAGGTGGCTGGAAGCTCAACTGGTGACTGTCTTGTTTTCTCTGTCTCTAGGATCGTGCACCTGTGCTTGCGGAAGGCTGACCAGAAGCTGGTGATCATCAAGCAGATCCCGGTGGAGCAGATGACCAAGGAAGAGCGGCAGGCAGCGCAGAACGAGTGCCAGGTGCTCAAGCTACTCAACCACCCCAATGTTATTGAGTACTATGAGAACTTCCTGGAGGACAAGGCCCTCATGATCGCCATGGAATATGCTCCAGGTAGGCCCCTCACCGCTGGAATGGGCTGTCCTGAAGGTTAGAAGTCAACAGTTATGGCCCCACTTGTGTGACTCAGTAAGGCTTCTTGCCCTCTCTGGTCCCAGGGGTTGGGCATGCTCTCTCTCTTTCTGTCAAATAAATAAATAAAATTAAAATTAATTTTTTTTAAAAAAGGGCTAGATGCATGGCTTAGCAGTCAAGGCACTTGCCTGCAAAGCCTAAGGACCCAGATTCAATTCCCCAGCACCCACATAAAGCCGGATGCACATAGAGTTTATTTGTGGTAGCTAGAGGTCCTGGCATGGCCATTCTCCTTCTCTCTCTCATGCTCTCTTAAATAAATAAATAAATAAGATAAAAAAAAAAAAAAAAAAAGAGGAGCCAGGCATGGTGGCACACACCTTTAATCCCAGCTCTCGGGAGGCAGAGGTAGGAGGATTGCTGTGAGTCCAAGGCCACCCTGAGACTACATAGTGAATTCCAGGTCAGCCTGAGCTAGAGTGAGACCCTACCTCGAAAAAGAAAAAAAAAAAAAAAAAGAGGGGTTGCTGTCTCTGGTATGGAAAAGTCTAGATCTTGATGGCTGTCTTGGGCCACAGGCGGCACTCTGGCCGAGTTCATCCACAAGCGCTGCAATTCCCTTCTGGAGGAGGAGACCATCCTTCATTTCTTCGTGCAGATCCTGCTTGCCCTGCATCATGTGCACACCCACCTCATCCTGCACCGGGACCTCAAGACCCAGAACATCCTTCTTGACAAGCATCGCATGGTTGTCAAGATTGGTGACTTTGGCATCTCCAAGATCCTCAGCAGCAAGAGCAAGGCCTACACGGTGCCTGGACAGCGAGGGGACCCTGAGGGTGCTGGAGGTCTTGAGAGCCAAGGCCTATCCTATATACCTAACTCCACACATTTCCCCCCCAAAGAAACTTGGCTCCTTGGTCCCTGGCTGTGTGGTCTTTCCTGTAAGAGGAAACCATTCCATTGCTTGAAGAAGCTGTCCTAAAATGAGTCTGTCTCCCAAGCCTCTGCCCCTGCGCCTCCCTCTCCCCAGGGCTGTAATACAGGCCTTCCTTCTTGCAGGTGGTGGGTACTCCGTGTTACATCTCCCCTGAGCTGTGTGAGGGTAAACCCTACAACCAGAAGAGTGACATCTGGGCTCTGGGCTGTGTCCTCTATGAGCTGGCCAGCCTCAAAAGAGCCTTTGAGGCTGCAGTGAGTATAAGCATCCCTAAGGGCACACAGGACACCTCACTCCCCTTGCCATAGCCCTCTACTCCAACCACTTCTGCCTTCTGCCTCTTGTAGCTGAGTCTTGTCTCTCCCTCATGCTGGTGGGTGATCCCAGGGTGGGGCTGTGACCCTCCCTAGCTGTTTTGTCTGGGGTGGAGCTTGAATCTTCTGTTAGAGCATAGCTGTAATCCCTGAATCTTCTATCAGATTAGGGACACTCCCAAAATCAAGCCTGAAGTTTTCCAAACCACCTGGGGTTTCTGAGGACATAGCTGCAACTCCCTTATCACATTAAGGATTCCTGAAAGAAAGGTTTTGGCTCCTACGTCTAAGAGTTCCCAGATGAGTCTGAAGTTTCCTGCCTGCATTCCTATACTCATTCTATCAGTTAGGGGTACAGCTGTACTTAAGAGCCTAATCCAACACCCTGGCCATCCCCCAACATGGTGCCTTCACAGAACCTGCCAGCGCTTGTGCTCAAGATCATGAGTGGCACTTTTGCACCCATCTCTGACCGGTACAGCCCTGAGCTCCGCCAGCTTGTCCTGAGTCTGCTCAGCCTGGAGCCTGCACAGCGGCCATCTCTGAGCCACATCATGGCACAGCCCCTCTGCATCCGGGCCCTCCTCAACCTTCACACTGACGTGGGCAGCGTCCGCATGCGGAGGCCTGTGCAGGGGCAGGGGTCCTGGGCAGCAGGGGCGGGGGCACCCAATGGGAACAAGGGTGACATAGTAGGGAGAGGCCTTTATTACTGTGCATAGGATTGCCCAAACCATCCATGATCTGAGGCCTTCATTGTCCCACAGGGCAGAGAAGTCCCTGGCCCCAGGACCATCTATTGCTTCTGGCAACACAGGGAGCAGGACCACCAGTGTCCGATGCAGGGGTAAGTCCCAAGGGGCAGGCCGCGGAAGTTTCCTGAACTGTCCAACATGCACACTGGATTAATTGGCCTGATGCCTGTCCCCGCAGGTGTTCCCCGGGCACCTTTGAGGCCAGCCATCCCACCGCCCCTGTCCTCGGTGTACACCTGGGGCGGTGGGCTCAGTGCCCCCCTGCGATTGCCCATGCTCAACACAGAGGTGGTCCAGGTGGCGGCTGGGCGCACGCAGAAGGCTGGCGTCACGCGCTCAGGTCGTCTCATCCTGTGGGAGGTGAGTGGGTGGGCTGTGGGCCTGCATTGGGATAGAGGTGGGAAGGCCAGAAAAAGGGGTTGGGGATGTTCAAACTCTGCCTGCTCCCCCCGCAGGCCCCGCCTCTGGGCGCTGGTGGTGGCGCTCCCCTCCCCGGGGCAGTGGAGCATCCTCAGCCACAGTTCATCTCCCGTTTCCTGGAGGGCCAGTCGGGTGTGACCATCAAGCACGTGGCCTGCGGGGACCTGTTCACGGCTTGCCTGACTGGTGCGCCTGTCAGGGAAGTGCCCTGTAGGGACTTAGAAAGCCAGACTGAGTAACTTCTCTCCTCCTCGCTTCTCTCTCCTGAAGAGTTAACTGCTTCTCCAGCTGACAGGGCTTATTTGCACTGTTTGCTTTTCCTGACACTGCAGGACTAACTGGAAAGGTGCGATAGGATCCCTAGGTAACCGATGGGAAACTAAGGCTCTGAGTGGCTCTTATCCAAATTCACACACCACAGAAAGATCCTTGTCCCTCGTCCCCCATCCTATCCTCCTGAGCTCAGCCCCTGACTTTATCTTTTCCTTTTTCCTACTCCCCTTTCTTTCTTCTTTTTTTTTTTTCTTCCATTTTCTCTCTTTTTATTTTCTTTTGGTTTTCTGAGGTAGGGTCTCACTCTAGCCCAGGCTGACCTGGAATTCACTGTGTAGTCTCAGGGTGGCTTTGAGCTCATGGCAATCCTCCTACTTCTGCGTCCCTAGAGCTGGGATTAAAGGCCTGTGTCACCATGCAGGGCCCTCCTCCCCTTTCTTTGCCTCTCTCTCTCAGTCCTGGGGATTGAAATTTGGGCCTTGCACGTGGCAGGCTTGCACTCTACTACTGAGTTACATTCCCAACCCTTTTTATTTTTATTTTATTTTATTTTTTGGTTTTTCGAGATAGGGTCTCGCTCTAGCCCTGGCTGACCAGGAATTCACTATGTAGTCTCAGGGTGAACTCTCAGTGAGCCTCCTATCATCCTGCCTAAACAGCATTTCAGCCAGGTGGGGTGGTCTTTAATCCCAGCACTTGGGAGGCAAAGGTAGGAGGATCACTGGGTTCGAGGCCACCCTGAGAATACAGAGGGAATTCCAGGTCAGCCTGGACTAGAGAGAAACCCTACCTTGAAAAACAAAACAACAACAACAACAACAAAAAAGTGTTGAACAGCATCTCACTAATCTCACTAAGTTGCCTATGTGGGCCTTCAACTTGCAATCCTCTCTCTGTCTCATGAGTTGGGATAACAGGCTTGTGCCACCAAGCCAGGCTCTGGCTCCCAATTTTATCTTGCTCCATGAACCCATAAGTGAACTGAGCTACTTTTGAAAACAGTCTCACTCTTCTCTTTCCTCACTGCCACCCTCCCCAGACCGAGGCATCATCATGACTTTTGGCAGCGGCAGTAATGGGTGTCTAGGCCACGGCAGCCTCACTGACATCAGCCAGGTGGGTGTCACTTGCCCTGGAGAAGGCCAGTGAGCCCATATGTGACAGCTGACACCAGGTTGGGGCCTCAGGGAGGCCCCAGGAATCACATGTTTCACTAGCACAACCCCTGCTCTGGGCTAGAATAGGGAAAATACAGAAGGACTTGGTTTAGCCCAGGGTGTGGGGCTCACTCCTGTATTCCCAGCTCTCAGGAGGCTGAGGTAGGAGGATCACTGAGTTGAGGCCAGCCTGGGCTACAGTATGACTTTGCCACACACAAAAAAATAAAACTGGGTGTGGTGGCACACGCCTTTAATCCCAGCACTGGAGGCAGAGGTAGGAGAGTAGGAGGATCATTGTGAGTTGGAGGCCACTCTGAAACTACGTAGTTAATTCCAGGTCAGCCTGAGCCAGAGTGAGACCCTCCCTCGAAAAACCAAAATATAAATAAGTATATAAATAATTAAAAAAAATAATAAGGTCTGGAGAGATGCCTTAGCGGTTAAGGCATTTGCCTGCAAAGCCAAATGACCCATGTTTGATTCTCCAGGACCCATGTAAGCCAGATGCACAAGGTAGCACATGTGTCTGAAATTCGTTTGCAGCAGCTAAAGGCCCTAGTGTGCCCATATTCATATTTTTTCTCTCTCTTTCTCAAATAAATAAATAAATAACCAAGATTATGCTTCCCCAGTGGTTTCCCACCTTGTGCTTAGTCTGTAAGCCTGTTCCCCAGTATGGCTGGAGTTAAAGGGCCAACTAATTTCTAAGACTGTGCAGCTCCAAATCTCTGCCTGCTGTTGTACTGGGACCATGGTGGGGGCTAGTCCCGGACCTCTTCCCAGTCCCTTTACTCTTTCTTTCTCTAGCCTACCATTGTGGAAGCCCTGCTAGGATATGAGATGGTGCAGGTGGCCTGTGGGGCCTCTCATGTATTGGCCCTGTCCACTGAGCGAGAACTATTTGCCTGGGGCCGAGGAGATGGTGGTAAGCTTCCTACCCAAGCTCCAGCCTTTGGGTCCTTCTCAAACCTTCCTACTCCATGTTGTATTCCCTTTCATACCTACTTTCCACCCCATGGCCCATTCTTTTGCTCTTAAATTTTATTCATTGGTTGGACAAACCATTACTTTCCTTCCTTCCTTCCTTCCTTCCTTCCTTCCTTCCTTCCTTCCTTCCTTCCTTCCTCCCTTCCTCCCTCCCTCCCTCCCTCCCTTCCTTCCTTCCTTCCTTCTGTTTTGTTTTTCAAGGTAGGGTCTGTGGGGCCTGGTAGCACATGCCTTTAATCCCAGCATTCAGGAGGCAGAGGTAGGAGGATCACCTGAGCTAGAGTAAGACCCTGCCTCGAAAAACAAAAAGCAAAAGGAAGACAAAAAAGAATGCAGGGCCACCCTCTAGCCCAGGCTGACCTGGAATTCACTATGTAGTCTCAGGGTGGCCTTGAACTGTCCGAGATCCTCCTACCTCTGCTTCCCGAGTGCTGGGATCAAAGGTGTGTGTCATCATGCCCAGACAGACCATTATTTCACACCTGACACGTGTTTACTCTGTGCTGGGTGCTGCACTAAGATGGCTTGCTTCAGGCTTACTTAACTTACAATAAGGGAGATTTTGCTTATCCAACAGTATTTTTTGTTTGTTTGTTTTTTGCAGTGTTGGGCATCAACCCTTGCACACCCCAGTGAGCACATGCTCTACCACCTAGTCCCTCATCCCCAGGCAGTAGTAGTCACTGAGATGGTTTCCAGTTGAGGTACAGGAATGAATGATGACATGGAAGCGTCTCTGTCTTTGAGGGCACAGTGTAACGAAAGGAGGGAGGACCCATCTTCAGTATGCTAGAGGACATCCGGGCTAGGTCATAGGTGTGGGAATTCAAGGAATAGTAATGAGGGGACACAGCTGGCATTTGAACAAGGATTAGTTTGTTTTATATATTTGACAGAAAGAAGCAGAAAATTGAGTGAGTATGGGGATAACAGGGCCTCTTGTCACAGTAAACAAACTCCTGACACACACAGCTTTGTTCATCTCACTTCATGTGGGTACTGGGAATTCAAACCTGGGCTGTCACGCTTTGCGAGCAAGCACCTTTAAACTGCTGAGCCATCTCTGCAGCCTAAAGGACTTTTTTTGTGTTTTGTTTTGTTTGAGGTAGGGTCTCCTCTAGCTCAGGCTGACCTGGAATCCACTATGTAGTCTCAGGGTGGCCTCGAACTCGTGGCGATCCTTTTACCTCTGCCTCCCAAGTGCTGGGGTTAAAGGCGTGCGCCACCATGCCCGGCTCTTTGGTCCCTTTTTTTTTGAGACAAGGCTACTTTAAAAAAAGTTTCCAAGCCGGGCGTGGTGGCGCATGCCTTTAGTCCCAGCACTTGGGAGGCAGAGGTAGGAGGATCACCATGAGTTCAAGGCCACCCTGAGACTACAGAGTGAATTCCAGGTCAGCCTGGGTTAGAGTGAGACCCTACCTCGAAAAAAAAAAAAAATTTCCAGGGCTAGAGCTATGGCATAGGGATTAAGATACTTGCCAGCAAAGCCAAAGGACCCAGGTTTGATTCCCCAATATCCTTGTAAAGCCAGATGCACACCATGGTAAATGCATTTGGATTTTGTTTGTAGTAGCTAGAAGCCCTGGCAAACCCATTCTCTCTCTTTCTATCTGCCTCTTTCTCTCAAATAGATAAGATATTTAAAATTTTTTTTCCACACTGGGGGAGGGGATACAATGGTAGGTAGATTTGAGAGGGGGAAAGTGTGGGTGGAGAGGGAATTATCCTGGTTTATTGTTTATAATTATGTATGTGTGTGTGTTTTCAGGTTTCCCTGTAGTCCAGGCTGACCTGGAACTCACTCTGTAGTCTCAGGCTGGCTTTGAACTTACTACGACAAACTTCCTACCTCTGGCTCCCAAGTGCTGGGATTAAAGGCATGCACCACCACGCCCAGCTGTATTATCTATAATTATGGAAGCTGTCAATAAAAAGTTAAGAAGCCGGGCGTGGTGTTATTTGCCTTTAATCTCAACACTGAGGAGGTTTCAAGGGCAGGAGAATTGGATAGTCCTGAGTTTGAGGCAACTCTGAATTCCAGGTCAGCCTGGGCTAGAGTGAGTCCCTACCTGGGGTGGGGGTCGGGGGGAGAAACGAAACAAAAGGGAAGTAAAAAGAATTTTTTTCCAGCAGCAGGATCTAGGAACAACAGTTTCTCAGACTGAGGACATTCTTCATTCTTAGTGGGCCCTCCTCATTCTGGCATAACCACCCCTAAAACTCAGACTCATCTATCTTGGTTTCTTCTTGTAGGAAGACTGGGATTAGGCACCAGGGAGTCCCATAGTTGCCCT
Organism: Dipus sagitta; assembly: GCA_036346955.1. NCBI lineage: Eukaryota > Metazoa > Chordata > Mammalia > Rodentia > Dipodidae > Dipus > Dipus sagitta. Next base: position 55,037,096 of record CM070778.1, read on the forward strand.
CAGCAGGTGCCTATTCCCCCAGGACAGGAAGCCCAGAGAGTTGTATGTGGCATCGACTCTTCTATGATCCTTACCGTGCCTGGCCGAGCCCTGGCCTGTGGGAGTAACAGGTGAATAGCTGAATAGCTGCATCAGAATAACATACCTGCCTCCTCGGCCACAGGTCTTCCATCCTTCACTGTCTCCCTCCCCAAGGATCAGAACTGAAGAGGGCCCAGATCTCTGCTTATTCAGTTTAGGGTAGGAGGCTGGATGTGGTGGGGTGGGCACTAGGGAGGCTGTGGTAGGAGGATTGCCGTGAGTTTGAGGCCAGCATGGGCTACAGAGTGAGTTCCAAGTCAGCCTGTGCTAGAGTGATACCCTACCTTGAGACAACCCAAAGCAAAAAAATTTAGGGTAGCATCTGTCTTCTGGTGAGACAGATCCTACCATTCCTTGTCTAGTCAGATGAGGGAAAGGCAGCCTATTAGGTTATAAGATTTGGTGTCTGGCTCTGTCTTTAGGTTCAACAAGCTGGGCCTGGACCACCTATCACTGGCTGAGGAACCTGTTTCCCAGCAGCATGTGGAGGAGGTCCTGAACTTCACACCACTGGCATCCGCTCCCCTGGATCAGGAGCCCCTGCTGAGTGTAGACCTAGGCACTGCTCATTCAGCGGCTGTGACTGGTGAATAGGACCTGGGCGCTGGAGACCTAAGGGGACTCACCTGGACTCTTTGGGACCCCTGTTGAAGCACCCATTTATTTTTCTTCCTCTTCCCATCCCCACAGCCTCAGGTGACTGCTATACTTTCGGCAGCAATCAGCATGGACAGTTAGGCACCAACGTTCGTCGGGGCAGCCGGGCACCCTGTCAGGTCCAAGGCCTTGAGGGCATCAAGATGGTGATGGTGGCCTGTGGGGATGCCTTCACTGTTGCCATTGGGGCAGGTGAGGGTGGCCTGATGGGGGCAGGCTGAGGCATGGATGGGAGGTTACATTCGGCGCCCTTCTGTTGCAGCCAGTCTGGCTGTCTGGTTTACAGCTGCTTGCTTAGGCTGTTCCCCATCCTTTGAGATTTTTTTTTTTTTTTTTGACAGATGGTGAAGTGTACTCTTGGGGTAAAGGGGCCCGAGGTCGACTGGGAAGAAGGGATGAGGATGCCGCACTCCCCAGGCCAGTGCAGCTAGATGAGACACACCCTTACACGGTGACTTCAGTGTCCTGTTGCCATGGAAACACTCTCCTGGCTGTCCGATGTGAGTTATCTTTTCTTACATCACGTAAGGGTTAACCAGGTTGTCCTCTGCCCCTAACTTCATCCTCAGTAGCTACAACTCAAATCACCCAAAGCGTCTTCTGCCTGGAGAGAAGGATAAATGAAAGCAGAAGCTGTGCATGGGGGTGGCAGGGAGGGAGGGAGCCACCGTGCTTCCTGCCACTGCTCCCCAAGCCTCATGTGCATTCTCTCTTCTACTGCCTGGATCCACTTGATGGCCTGGTTGGAATCCAGTCCCCTGGGCCCAGATGGAGTAGAAGTGGGAGATGCTTGCTGTAGGCATTGCCTCCTAGGGTGCTACAGAAGTTTCTCTTTCATGTTCTCCAGCAGTCACGGACGAGCCAGTTCCCCCCTGAGGCACCAAGATAAACCTTGATGACCAACCAGATACTACTTCACCTGTCAGTGTCCCGAAAAAGCCCAGGTGCCTGAGGCACAACTGTTTCCAGACCCCTGGACTGTCATCCATTCATCAGTGGGGTGGAAGGACCAGTGAAACCCTGTTCTGCTTTTAGCCCAGGTTAGGGAAACCCACTCTTGTCTCCCTACCTCTTTTCCCACTCCTTCCCTTATTCAGTGTCTGCAGGCTCCAGCCTGGCTGGAGTTGACAACCAAACCTAGTTGAACTTCAGAGCCTTTGCTATAAAAACACCTCCCCTGGCTTAGTTAGAAAACAAGTCCCCAGGCCCACTAGGAGAAGAGCTCCATGTTTTGGAGAAGGGCAAGCCAGGGCCTGCCTGGACCGGCCATTAGGAATGCCTAACCCCTCCAAAGCCCAGGGCAGAGAGGTCTGAGAGAGCCCCCTTTCAGTCTTTGCTCCCTAGGCAGGAATTTGCACAACTTCTGAGAGCCTCTTCCCCTGAGGGAGTGCTAGAGCCACGAAGTGGCTGCAGAGAGGAGCCTGCTGAAGGTTACCCCTCAACCTGGCCATTTTCCAGGGGGAAAAAAAAAAGGTAGCTGGGTCAGTCAGACCAGACCAGTTTCCCAAAAGATTGGAAGTAGCACCAATAAAAATATGAACTGCCTGTCTGGCATATGTTCTCTTCAGGCGTGGAGGTGGCCACCAGACACCCCAGACCTGGGCTGGGCCCCACTGTGGTTGCCCTGAGGAATGTGGGCGCAGCCAGAGGCCAGAGGCTGGGGCCGAGGTTCCTCTGGCTCAACGCCCAGAGCGGCTTCCTTGCTCTAGTCGCACTGCTACGATCTATCTGGTCGCCAGGCTTTGGCTGCTTAGCTCTTGAGAGCCGGGGCTATGGGTCTCTCTGGGTGGCTCATGGCCCCAAGAAAACACTGTGGGCTTCAAAGAAGCCAGCCGTCGTGGTGCACCCCAAGGAGCATTCCATTGGAGTTCAGTGCCCCATCCCGGCGCAGCTCTGGGCAAGATCTCAGACGCGCCCTCAGTCCCTAAGAGAAGCCCCGGCTTCAGGGGCTGGGTGAGCCACTTTCAAGGACTGGGCTGTGACCCCGAACCTCAGCGCTCGCCAAGTGGGCGGGCCGCCTTGGGACAGGCGCTAGGACCGCGCGGGCGAGGCTCCGCCCCCTCTTCCGGCGGGCACGGGCGGACTCGCGGGCCGGGTCGGTCTCGGCCAGCAGTCGGCGCCGCCCGGAGCGGGGAACGCGGCCGGAGCGAGGCGCGGGCTGTGGGGCGGCCGCGTGCCCGGCCCCGCTCGCCCGTGCCCGCCGCCAGCCAGCCGGCCCGCCCGCCCGCCCGCCCGCCATGCCCGGCTTCGACTACAAGTTCCTGGAGAAGCCCAAGCGGCGGCTGCTGTGCCCGCTGTGCGGGAAGCCCATGCGCGAGCCCGTGCAGGTCTCCACCTGCGGCCACCGCTTCTGCGACACCTGCCTGCAGGAGTTCCTCAGGTGCGGCCCGGGACGGCGGGGCGCGGGGGGGGGGGCACTGCAAGGGAGGGGCTCGGGCTCCAGGCACGTCGGGCCTTTGTCTGCACCGCGGCCCGTGCGTGACCTCGGGGGCGCCCACCGTGACGTCACGGGGCGGGAATGACGTCAGAGTGCTGGGGAAGACACCCCCGTCCCCCCCCCCCGCAAGCACTCAGGAGTAGGGTGTCTGGTCCCAACTGCCCATCACCAGGTGGGAGAAACTGGCTCCCCCGCGGGGCAGCGGTGGCCAAGCCGTCCTTCCTGACCCTTCGCCCTCACCTGGGCGCCGCAGCGGCCTCAGCCTTGAACTTTGAGTCCTTCGGGAAGGGGAGAGACAAAGCCCCCTCGGCTGCGCGCCGCGCTTCTCGCCTCTGGAGTTGCCCCCAGCCAGCCCTGCGCCTCTCCCGGGAGCCGAGAACGGCCGCTATTGTTCTCCGCGCTCACATCCTTGCAAAGAGCGGCTGCGACTCGCCCAGGGTCACCCGGCTGGAGGCTTTCGCTGAGCATACGGCCCGGACTGCGGGCGGGTGGCCACGCGGTGGAGGGGTGCACTGTGACCTGCAGCCCTCCCCGCCCCTCTCTCTGGGGTCCTGACCCGGGCAGGTGGGCAAATACACCGACTCCAGGAGGGAGTCGCACCCCTGGTGCTTACAGAATGTCCCTTGCCCTCTCACCACCCACGTCGTGCCTTGCCACCCACTTAGGCATTTCCCACGTCCCTGGACGCACTGGACCATTTGAGTGTCCTGTCTACGGGAGGAACTGCTCAGGCCGCGGTTAAGGAGAGGGCAGATGAGGGAGCCCCCACCTTATTCCCGGGGTGCTCGTGGCCCTAGAGCACAGGGGAAGCTGGGTTAGCTGCTGTACCTCCGTCCAAGGCTGCCTGCTGTGCTGAGGGGCCCAGGCTGGGGCTCTTGCCTCAGTGCTCCCGCCCGTGGCCCTCGGCAGCCCCTTTGTTTTTTGTTCCCCGCAGCCGCCAGGCTCCTGCCCTCACATATGCTCCTGCACAAGTGGCTGTGTGGCCCCCTCCTCCCTCCCCTCCCCCTCCAGTGTACACACTTAACTCTCCCGCAGACACACGGGCCCATTGTCTCCTCCGCTCCCTTCCCGGCCCTCTGGTTTCCAGATGAGGCCAGCTGAGCCAGCCCCCTCCGGCTGACCCACCCTTACTGCCTTGGGGAAGAGGCGGGAAGGGGGCTGTTGAGTCCAGTTCCCTCCTCCTCCGTCACCTCCTTCTCTGCCTGCCGTTTTCGGCTGCTTCTTGCCCCTCCTCCTCCCGGAAATCCCCTCTTCCTCTCCCACAGCCCCCTCCCCCCATCCTGTCTTCTCCCCTGGGCCTGGGCCTCCACTGCTCAGCCTGGAGCTGCCTCTGCCTCTCCCCTTCCCCCATCTCCTGAGCTCTTGTGAGGCCTCTGGAAGAAGAGGTGGTTGAGCAGGCTCTGCCCCCCACTATCACCCCTACCCTACTAGGTAGGGTGTCGTTAGCCCTGGCCAAACCCTTGTCCTGGCTGGGCCCCAACCTGCAGGGTAAGCTTCTGCCTGAAGCCTAGGGACTTGCCTTAGTCTTCTCCCTGTCTTCAAAATCACTGGATCAGCACATTCCTGCAGCAGCCAAGTAGACCCCCTCCCCCTTGGCCCATTCCTCTTTCCTGCTTGTGCCAGGGCCATTACTCAGGTTGGGCCACCGTGGCTGCTTGCTGTGTGCACACAGGCACACTCGTCAGTGCCTGGGCGTGTATTCTCTGCGTTGGTGGCATGGCCAGTCCTAGTGGAGTCAGGAGGAAGTGGGTGCTAGGAATTGTACTGGGCACCTGGGGCACAGACTGCTCGGGCTCTGGGAAAATGCCTTTAGAGTAGAGCCACCATGTGGACTCTACTTCCGCCTAGAGGTCTGCCTGCCTACCTGCCTGCCTCCTACCTACCTGACTCAGACCTGCCAGGAATTCCATGCCTAGAGGCCTCCAGTCCTGCTGGGTGAGCCCTTGTCCTGCCTGGGCCATGCCAGGCATGTGTGAGTGGTCTTGGTTGGGGTCAGCAAGGGCATACTGGCAGGAAGAAGCATGCCACCAGGCTCCATGGGTGTGAACAGCTAGGTGGAGATGAGGGCGGAGAAAGGGGACAGCTGGCAGGGATCGTGAAGCTTCAGCAACCCAAAGAGCAGTCTGTCACCAGCCTTAGCTCTGCTTGCCTGGACACTTTGACTTAACCCAGCCTCTGCTCTGCTCTGCGTCCTGGCTTTGCTAGCTGGCGTAGGGCTTGTGTGAGAGGCAACTTGCAGGCACTGGGTGGGAGTCAGCACAAGTAGCTTGCCTTTCCTTCCCTCTCCTTTAGGAGGCACACCCTCAAGGAGGAGGGGAGGGATGATATGATGTGGCCCCAAACTGACCTTTGGCCTGGCACCTTCGTGGAGGCTGGGCAGTCCTGGCACTTAATCCAAGTCCATCCCTGTTCATTTTCCCATCAGCTTTCAGGCTAGTCAGTGAAAAACCACCCTGGGCAGAGGGAGTATCAGGCAGGCAGCCTTTTTTCCCAGTCCAGCTGCTGTGCTAGAGGGAGGGGATGCCAGCTGCTACCTTGTTGGCCAAATCCTGCCCGAGGCAGCTGTCTGTCTTCACTGGGTTGAAAAATCTTTTTTTTTTTTTTTTTTTTTGTGGTCTTCGTATGCCCTTGAAAAGTGGGCTGCCTCTAGTGTATGGGAACCTGTCTGGTGAGGGAGGAGGTTGCCCTGGTTGGCGGCTGAGGCCCCAGGGCTCTCCCTTCCCTGACCCTGCCCTCTGTCCTTTCAGTGAAGGGGTCTTCAAATGCCCTGAGGACCAGCTTCCTTTGGATTATGCCAAGGTGAGTCCACTTGGAGGCGTAGAAGCTCAAGTACAGGGTATATAGGCTGCGGCCCTTGGTGGAGGCTAGAGATGTTGACAGCCAGCGGGATCAGGGCCAATGTCAACCCCGCGCTTCAGGATCGCGTGCCCCCACAAAGGTAGCCTGTTCTCTCCCACCAGGCCAGTTTGCAAACGGAGGCTGTGTTTGCTCTGGAGGGCAGGCACAATGCCCAGCCTGTGGGGGTGCACAGAGCCACGCTATGCTGATGAGAAGTGCTCTCTCCTTCCGGTGGCAAGTTAGACCTGTGGCTGAGGGCCAGGAGGAAGAAAGAAGAGGGCGAGGGGGAGCCTGGGACCAAGCAGGCTGCTTCCCCACAGGGAGCATGTTCCTGGGCAGACATATTGGAGACCCTGGGTTCCAAGTCAAAGCAGATACCACCTGCTGTGTCCTTCATCTTTGGGCACAGTGTGGCAAATAGCCCAAGAGAGGCCTCTACCCAAGAGAAACTGTTACTGGTTCTAAGGAGAGCCAGCCCAACTGAGGGTAGAGATGGGGTGGGAGTTGGGGATTGTAGTAGGCACTAACTTTGACTGGCTCGCCATTGCTGCCCACAGATCTACCCAGACCCAGAGCTGGAGGTGCAGGTGTTAGGCCTGCCTATCCGCTGCATCCATAGTGAGGAGGGCTGCCGGTGGAATGGGGCACTTCGCCATCTCCAGGTGCGGCTCTAGGGTACAGGGCTGGGACTACCCCTTCCTTGGCAGACGCTGAGTGCAGTCTTTCCCGCCAGGGCCACCTGAATACCTGCAGCTTCAATGTAGTCCCTTGCCCGAATCGCTGCCCTGCCAAGCTGAGTCGTCGTGATCTGCCTGCGCACTTGCAGCACGACTGCCCCAAGCGTCGCCTCAAGTGTGAGTTCTGTGGCTGTGACTTCAGTGGGGAGGCCTATGAGGTGAGTGGGTCCAGGCTCAGGGTGAAGGGCGGGGTGAGGCACCTGATGGCCCAGGTGACTCAGCCCCTTTGACGTTTCCAGAGTCACGAGGGAATGTGCCCCCAAGAGAGTGTATACTGTGAGAACAAGTGTGGTGCCCGCATGATGCGACGGTTGTTGGCCCAGCATGCCACTTCTGAGTGCCCAAAGCGCACCCAGCCTTGTGCTTACTGCACCAAGGAGTTTGTCTTTGACACCATCCAGGTGAGGCCTTTCCTAAGCTGTGGGCTGTGGGGCAGGTGACAGGAGTCAGGTTAATGACCACTGCCTGTTCTCTGGTTGGTCTCAGAGCCACCAATACCAGTGCCCACGGCTGCCTGTGCCCTGTCCCAATCAGTGTGGTGTGGGCACTGTGGCTCGAGAGGACCTTCAAGGACATCTGAAGGACAGCTGTAGCACTGCCTTGGTGCTCTGCCCGTTCAAAGAGTCTGGCTGCAAGCACAGGGTGAGATGCCCCTTCTCCTTCCTGTAAGCCCCTCTTTTTAACCCTCAGTTTGCTGGCTCTGCTGTGCCCTCCTGTCCAGCTCCAGCTTCTAGCACCTTCTCTGTTTTTCCCATGTGCAACTGAGTGCCTGCCTCTCTTTTCCCCTGAACTTTCTCCTTTGGTAAGACTCCTTCTTTCTCCTGTGGCCTGGCATTTTGCATACAGTGCCCTAAGCTGGCAATGGCGCGGCATGTGGAGGAGAGTGTGAAGCCACATCTGGCGATGATGTGTGCCCTGGTGAGCAGGCAGCGGCAAGAGCTGCAGGAGCTGCGGCGGGAACTGGAGGAGCTGTCCATAGGCAGTGATGGTGTGCTTATCTGGAAGATTGGCAGCTATGGGCGGCGGCTACAGGAGGCCAAGGCCAAGCCCAATCTGGAGTGCTTCAGCCCAGCCTTCTACACACACAAGTATGGTTATAAGCTGCAAGTGTCTGCGTTCCTCAACGGCAACGGCAGTGGTGAGGGCACACACCTCTCACTCTACATTCGTGTTCTGCCTGGTGCCTTTGACAATCTCCTTGAGTGGCCCTTTGCCCGTCGTGTCACCTTTTCCCTGCTGGATCAGAGCGACCCGGGTCTGGCTAAGCCACAGCATGTCACGGAGACTTTCCACCCTGATCCAAATTGGAAGAATTTCCAAAAGCCTGGCACTTGGCGAGGCTCCCTGGATGAGAGTTCTCTGGGCTTTGGATATCCCAAGTTCATCTCCCACCAGGACATCCGAAAGAGAAACTATGTACGGGATGATGCTGTGTTCATCCGTGCCTCTGTTGAACTGCCCCGGAAGATCCTCAGCTGAGAGCGCAGCTGCTGGGGCTTAAAGGCGGGAGACAGGACATGATCTGTCAGGCACTGGCTGAACCTGAGATGGGGCCGGACCCCCTTTCAGCTGCTTCTGCCGAGGTTCTGTTACCCTGCTCTCCCCCCCCACCACCACCCTCAGGTGCCTCCAATTGGTGCTTCAGCCCTGGCCGCTGAGGGGAGCAGCTCTCGGGGTTATCAAGGGCTGGAAACAAGTGATCCCAGGGCCTGTCTCTCCTCCTAGACAGGGCGGACATGCCTTTGTACCGCCACATTCTATCAGGACTGAGGTGCCTGCCCAGGTGCTAAGTCCCAAGAGCCATAGGGGAGGGATTTGGGAAAGGGTGGGGTAGTTAAAAGAATCTGCCTTGAGATTGATTTCTCACCCCCCTTACCCAGCTGTGTCCCCTCTGGTTATTTATTTCTTTAGTGCTAGAAGGGCACAGCAGGGAAGCCCTGATTTTTAATAAATCCTGAGTTGTATTTATTAACTTGATTTCCAAGCTGTCTCCTCCCAATTAGAAACTAAAGGCTAAGGACCAGTGGGGACATTGCTGTTTCTGACTTCAATATCTAGCGCCCCAGCTGGAACTCCTGGCGGGCAACATGGGAATTCAGTAGGCTTTGTGTGCCAGCGTTGTCTGCTACTGCCCCCTGGTGGTTAGGTGGAATAGGTGCAGGTACTTGATAACTCATAAGGCTGGATGGAGTTCTCATTTATATTTCACCAAAGGCAGTTCTTGGTCAGTACCATTCATTTGAGTACTTGCAGATGCTAAATACTTAATAGACATACAATGTCTTTTTGTTGTTGTTGTTTTTTAGAGGTAGGGTCTCACTTTAGCCCAGGCTGCCTGGAATTCGCTGTGTAGTCTCAGGGTGCCCTTGAATTCACTGTGATCCTTCTACCTCTGCCTCCTGGGTGCTGGGATTAAAAGTGTGGATCACCATGCTTAGCTAACACAGCAGTCAACTGAAATGCCTTTTACCATCATACGAAATTGGCCTAGTGAAGTTGACAATGCATGTTGCTGAGAGAAAAGGTAATGGGAGCCTGGGCACAACCAGGGTGAGTTAAGGAATAAGGGGCCTTCCAGTTACACAAAGCACTTGGGTTTTCTCACGTATGCCTTACTTGTTTTTTGTGCTAATTTTTGCCTGTGATTATCTACATTTCACCAGTGAGTCACACATAAATTGACCTATCAGTGCACCTTCAGCTGCTTTGAGGCAAGGCCTGGATCCTCCCCAACCCTCTATGTGCCATAAACCTGCTTCCCTACACCTCTAGCCCTTGGGATTTTTAACTCCAGCAGTGTCTCACCCTCTTGGCCTAGTTTTGAGGAAAGGTCTAATGTGTGGGAACTGTTACAAGGTAAGGGAAAGTTCAAGGTCTGGTCCACAGAGAGGGAGGTAAGGGCCTTTATCAAATGAAAGCAGGACTGAGTCAGAGTTGGCCAGCTAGTACTCCACTAGCCTACTGCTGTCATGTTTTGAGGCTGGGGAAATGGCTTAGTGGTTAAAGAACGGCCTGCCAGCCCAGGTTTAACCCCTAGCCATCCATTATTTGCAATAGTAGGAAATAGAAATCAGGTAACTTGTATCAAAGGTGGGCTTCCTTTGCTACCAGGCTATTGCATGACTTCAAGAAGCATTGAAGAAAATGGCTTGAGTTCATACTGGTATGCAGCCAGCCTAGTAGGCCTGGCCTCCATTCCCGTATTGTCATAATTACATGGTGGAGCTCGGACCAGAACTCACTGCCTACTGTAGTTGTAACCCATGGCAGAATGTAGGTTTTCAGAGTACTTGCCAACCCCTTATAAAAAGGGCCCCATCCACAAAGGGCATGCCAAGAGTGCTTTGTAAATGCACAGGGCATCAGCCTCAGCATTCTGATTCTTGCTACGGAGGGTTTGACTTCGCTGTCCCTGAATGCCATCTTGCTACAAATACTGGAGACAGAGCAAATCAATAGGAGAATGAGGCAGCTACCATGTGTAGATGGTAACACCTATTATCTCCACCTACAATAAGCAACTCCAGTGTTGCAGGTGCAAGGTTTGATTTGCAAACCAGGTCTCCCTCCAAGACTGATGGCCTTTGGATGGATGCCAGGACTCTGGGCTTCAATAGGGTGGTGGCAAACCACAGGTACCCATGAAATTCCACACAGCCCTAGGAGGTTGGTTGGGCCTCTAGCTGGGCCTACTCAGGGTTTGCATGAACTGTGTGTGTTATGGCCTATGATGAATCGTCACAATACCTGGTCTGAGAAAATGGATCAGGGAGGGCTTCTGAGGGGGGATGAACAGGACACTGCAGCTGCTGCCACCACAAAAACAAATCATCCCCCTTCTAGCAAGTGAGACAAACATCCGGGGGGCTTGGGGGGGGGAAACAACCCTCAAACATCGACATTAAACGAATAGGACAAGGTCCAAAGATTAGTTCTTTCATTTTACTGGTTTATAATAATCTTAAAAACCCCATCATACCCATAAACCACCACAGGTGAGGTGAGAGATGGAGAATGAATGCTACAGTATGTGGAGAGATCAGGGAATCCAGGTGTTCTCTAGGAGTGGCATGGGATGGAGGCAGGGAGTGTGGGCAGGAGGCCCTCACATGGGCCCTTATTGCTGGTTGGGGGTTGGCTGGCAGAGAGGGTAGGGCTTGGGTTGAACTAGGAAACATCTCACACCAAAGGCGAGGGCAGTTAGTTGGGGGGCGAGGGATCACAGTACATTTTCCATGCAGACTAGGGGTGGGAGAGCTTCAGACACCCCTACACAGGAAGAGATGGTTTTGAGGTTGTTTGAAAGCCCCCAGATTGGTGTCTGGCCCAGTTTCCTATAGTGGCAGCACCCCTTCCAGGGAGAGGCATTTGGAGATGGGGGCTGAAGGGTTACAGCAATAATATCTGGAGGTCAAGCAGGAGGTAAAGGGAGACAGAGGTGCTCTTTAAATTTGACTCAAAAGTGGCAACTGGAAAGGGGGCCCTGGGTGAGACGGTGGACACCACCATGGAAGAAGGCATCACACCAGAAGTTACGGGGGCTCAGGAACAGGGGGGTACCAGTGTTCACAGACGGCAGGAAAACAATCAGGAACAATAAATTAGGACTTCAGGTTGCTGTCATTTGGCATAACAATCAGGCATTTTTCCATTTTTTTTTTCCTTTTTAAATATAAGGCAACTTGCCAACACATAATTTAAAAACTGGTCTCAGTCACATTGCTTCAGAGAAATTCTAGAGAATTTCATCACTAGAGCATTTCTGGTTAGGGACAGTGGATAGTAAACAGAACCCAAAATCTTTAAAAAAATTATCAGTTCACACTCCCCAGAGACAAGAGGAAAGGGCTTATTTGGCTTAAAAAGAGCCCAACTGCATCAACACAAAATGGGTGCAAAAAATTACAACAAAAGGTGATCTAAAGTTGATTAGTGTTGAATTTCTAGCCAACTGTCACTTGGGAATGAGACCCACTGGGTGTGGAATAGATGGGAGATGCTCTAAGAATTGGCAAGGGGCAAGAGGGGTGTTTCCAATGGGAAGCCCCTCTGGTGGTTAGAACCATGCTCATTTGGTAGAGGAAAGATTCAAAGAGCTTAAGGCTTTGTGTTTTTTTTTTTTTTTTTATCTTTTGTTCTTCATTAAACTGAGGGGCTGCAAAAAGGTGACTAAGAGGGAATGTACCTGTGGGGCCACTCATACACAATGCTACTCAAACCCACACTACATTCATACAGAACATGACATTTAAAACTTACAGTGTAGAGCAATATTCTTAGCCAGTGTAGAGAGAACCAAATGCATTTAAATTTTTTTCTTTCTTTTTTTTTTGGTGTTTTAAATTCCAAACTCCAATGTGATCATCCTTAACCTAATTCCTCAAGTAAGGTAGTTGTTTCCTTGTTTTGTTTTGTTGTTGTTCGTTGAGGGGAAGGGGTAGGGATGAGGACAACAGTTGAGTTTGGAGAGAGGCAACAGTGAGAACAGGGAAAGGGAGAGTTTGGGGTATGCCAGATGGCCACTGCATTTCTATAGATCTGGAAGAGGAGTCAGGAACCAAGATGCCAATATAAAGATAATTTTCTCCAAGTCTCAAGGCTTTGGCAAAGACAATTACAGTGGCTCAGGAGCAATGTAAATGCAAAACAAAGCCTTGAGTGGAAAACAGATGGGGGCGGGGAGATGAAGCTTGGGTCTGTTTTGATTTGACATCTTTGGATGAATAAACAACTTCCAGAGCACTTGGAAAGTCTGACTTCTTAGTCCCAGAGAGACAGAAGCCTAGCTTAGGGGCATAGATACTTCCTCTCATATACACCTCAATTACAAGGGAAACAGGCAGAGGTTCAGCTAAAGATGGAAGGCAGAAGATCAGAAGGGTCAGGGTGGAAAGAAAGAATGAGAGGCAGGCAGATGAGAGAAAACCCTGGGATTACGCTCTAACATACAGCCAAAAGTTGCTGGAGGGGAGGATAAGAGGACCCCCTTGGCCCCCAATTAGATCCTGCCAAATTCCCTTCCTTAGACGTCTAAGGATGATCACACTGGAGCAGCGAAACTTTGAAACTATCCAGTTACTTAAAAGTAAGACTAAACCTAGGAGGGTGATGTATGACATGATGCTTGAGGGGGGCACCATGGCTCCCTATCTATACCCTGGGTGCTGAATATGAAGACTTCGACTATCTGTGGGATCAGGGGCTCGGGTGCCAGGGGCTCGGTGGGACTTGCTCAGCATGGCCAGGCTCTGTTCTCGGAAGCAGGCCTGCTGGAAATCCCCACTCAGGTAATCCACTGTTTGCATCAAGCTGTTCTGGCTTGCCACTGGACCGCCCCCGGTCCCTGCTCGGTAGTGGGCCCCAGAAGCTGCTGCACAGTCGAGGGGTGCCCCTGTGGGCTGCCCGCCATGGAATGGCATGGCGAGGTCCTGAGACCCCGAGCTGTCGCTATTGGGAGTGGGCAGAATGTTGTTCCATAGGGGTTGGAAGTAGTGACCATTGGGGTAGGCCAGTGGGGCTGGCAGGCCGTTGACTGGTGGGGATGGGGTCGGCTTCTCCAGGGGTGGCTTCAGATGGAAGGACTGTGCCAGGCAGAGTTCCTGCGGGTAGGCAGGGGCTTTGCCCACAAAGCCAGGCCCTGCCAACTCCCGTCCTGCCACATGCTTGCCTGTAAGGCCAGAGGCTGGCGTCCCACCAGCCTCACTGCACATCTGTTGTAGGTGGGCCAGCTGGTGCTGGTTCCAGGCGACAGGCTTGAGGTCGCTAGGGTACCCAGTGGGGGGTCGAGAGATGCCCGTGGGCAGGTTGACAGGACCTGCAGCAGGCAGTGCGGCTGTGGCCGCATGGGTGTGCTCCATGGGATTGACCACACATGAAGGCATTGGTGTGGGGACGTTGTGGGTCGACACCCGGGTGCTTGCATTGATGAGCAGACTGCGACTAATGGGGCTGGGGTTGGCGATCTGGCCCTCACACACTGAGGTAGTGCTGATGCCTGCCCTCGTCTGGCAAAACTGGTTGATCTGGTGCACGATGCTGCTCAGGTCCGGGGGCTGGCTGTGCTGCAGAGTGGCCGCCATTGAAAGGGGGATAGTTGAGGTAGACACGGTCACATTCGGGGGAGCATCTGAGTCTGGCATCTTCCGGCCTCCATGCAGCAAGGGATTAGGGGGATGCTGGAGACCCTGGTGAGTCAGGGCCTGAGGGTGGACCAAGCCCTGGGTTTGGGCCATGGGCTGAGGATGGCCCAAGCCCTGAGGCTGCTGGAGGCTCTGAGGATGAGACAGTGCCTGTGATGGTGGGATACCCTGAGGGTGCTGCAGCGTCTGGGAGGGGGCATGGGCCAGGGTCTGTGCATGCTGCAGGGCCTGCTGGCGGGCCAGAGCCTGAGCCTGGGGGTGGGCTAAAGTGCTGGGTGCCACAGTAGCATAGGGCGCCACTGGGGGGTTCATGATGGCCTCAGGGAGTAACCGGGCTCGGGTGCCGTCAAAGTCCTTGAGTATGCTTTTGGCTGGCACTTTGACAATGGCAAGCAGGCCTGCCTTGGTGGCAGCCTGAGTCGGGTAGGGGCTGTAGCGCTGGGCTGATGTGTCGAGGCCGTTCACAGTACGACGAACGTGTTTCCGCTGGGGAACCTTCACACTGTTGGGGAAGATTTTTATAGTCAGTGGGTTGTTTGCCACCTTCTTAGCATACGCGTCCAATTCGGCTGGGGTAGGATAGTGAGCAGTTCTCATTTTCTGTGTAGTGTCCCCTAGAGAGAGAGAGAGAGAGAGAAAGAGAGAGAGGGGGGAAGGAGAGCAGAGAGGAGGGGAGCTCATCAGTGCCAAGCCAACCAGCCTAAGTCCCCAGAAGCTGTGAGGAGGGTTAGGTTGTCATCTGTGGCCTACACTCTAGGTCCAGCAGCAGTTCTACAATCACAAGCACTACTGACATTTACTAAGTACATACAGTAGGCCAGGTCTGGTGCTAGGAAACAGGCTCCTTCAATGATCCTCACTCTACTGTCTTAAGAGGCAAGTGCTATTGTGATCCTCATTTTATAAATGAAGTCACTAAAGATCAGGAAGGCAAAGTTGCTTTCCAAGTCTTGGAGAGTCAGAACTTTGCCAATTTTCACAGAGGTAACCAAGAGTTCATCTCTATATGGAACTACAAGTTCTTACTAGCCCAAATTGGCATGAAGTTAATGATTCTAAGCAGAGCTACATGCCAGGGCCCACAGTGGCCACTCAGTCCCTTTTCCTAACACTCTGGTAAAGAGGTTAGTCAGAGTCACTACTCTTCAGTCTGCAGTGGCCAGAGTGGCATCTCCTTTCCTTTGTGCTTCAGCAGCTGGGGGATGCCATGCCCATGGGTGGACATGCTCATCAGACACAATGTTCAGGACACTTTTTGAGGAGGAGGAGGAAGCTGCCAACATTTCTCTCCATCCTCATTCACAAGTTCACTTTTGTTTACAGTTTACTCAGTGCCTGACAGGATGAAGATTAAAGGCTTTATTTATTTGCCTGTGTGAAGGGGGGATAATAATAAATGACAGGGCAGCAGGGAGGGAACTGAAAAGAAAGAGTTCAGAGCATCTCTAAATCCTAGTAGCCAAAAATAGTCTGCATTTGGACCATGTCAACTGCCACTTTCCAAAAAGAAACAGAAAAAGTCTGCCTTCCTTTGGAGACTGCGGAAATACGCACTCAGTGTGCCTCATTAATGTTAACAGTCTCTTTGTTCCCATCTCCGGGTGCCTCCCATCAGGGGGCTCCAGCGGATATTGGGATTCCAGTCTAAAAGGAAGACTTTCTCATAACAAGAGCTCTTTAGGGATGCCCAGTTCCTGCAAAGGATCTCTTCTTTGTGTTTTTTTTTTCCCCCAGAGAAGGGGTCTATCCTGAATATGCCCCCAAAATGCTTAATAAATGCTTGTTGAATGAGTAAGTGTACACACTACCAAAGCAGAAGGAAAATGACTTGGCTGGGAGCCTGGGCTCAGCTGGCCGACTCTCCCTACTTCCTCCCCTGGCAGAAAGCAGCCAGGAAAGACCAAGGACTAATCTGCTGAATGCCCAGCTGGTGGCTTCTGTTGGCCTTGGCCCAAAGGAGACTCCATTCAAAATCATGTCACTGTGCATCAACTGGAACAGAAGTAGACTAGTGAGTGTGTTAGGAGAAATAAGGCATAGCTGCAGCAACTGCTTAGAAAAGAAAAGTTCAAGTCTAGGAAGTACAGAAATATTTGATCCATGCTCAAAAAGGCAGACCTAATGGTTGAGGAGATAGCTCAGTCGATAGAGTGCTTGCCTAGCACTAAGCCTAGACTGGGGAGATGACTTAGTGGTTAAAGCGCTTGCCTGCAAAGCTTAAGGACCCAGGTTTGACTCCATTAATACCCATGTAAGCCAGATGCACAAGGTGGCACATGCATCTGGAGGTCGTTTGCAGTAACTAAAGGCCCTGGTATACCCATTCTCAATCTGGCTCCCTCCCCAATACATACATGTATACATACATATATAAAATATACATATTTTTTAAAAGTCAGGGGCTAGAGAGATGGCTCAGCAGTTAAGGTGCTTGGCAGCAAAACCTAATGACCATGGTTTGATTCCCCAGTTCCCACATAAAAGCCAGACACACATGCTTCTGGAGTTTGTTGGCAGAGGCTGGAGGCCCTGGTATGACCATTCTCGTTTTCTCTCTTGCACGCTCATTGCAAATAAATAAATACAAATAATTTAAAATAAGCCACACCAGGAGGCTGAAGTAGGAGGATCCCTGTGAGTACACAGCCAGCCTAAGACTACATAGTGAATTCCAGGTCAGTCTGGGCTAGAGCGAGACCCTATCTTGAAAAGCAATTAAGATGCTTGCCTGCAAAGAGTAATGACCCAAGTTTGATTCCCCAATACTCACATAAAGTCAGATGCACAAAGTGGTGCATGCATCTGGAGTTCATTTATAGCAGCTGGAGGCCCTGGCATGCCCACTTTCTCTCTTTTGCCCCCAACTCCCTGGCAAATAAATAAATATTTCCATAAAAAATTAAGTGCAGAGGGCTGGAGGGATGGCTTAGTGGGTAAGGTGTTTGCCTGCAAAGCCAAAGGACCCAGGTTCAATTCCCCAGGACCCACATTAGCCAGATGCACAAGGGGGGTGCATGTGTCTGGAGTTCGTTTGCAGTGGCTGGAAGCCCTGGAGTCCCCATTCTCTCCCTCCCTCCCTCTTTCTCTGTCAAATAAATAAATAAAATATTTTTTAAAAATTAAGTGCATGGCTGTAGAGATGGCTTAGCAATTAAGGCACTTGCATACAAAGCCAAAGGACCTAGGTTCAATTCCCTAGTACCCATGTAAGCCAGATGCACAAGATGGCGCATGGATTTGGAGTTTGTTTGCAGTGGCTGGATGCCCTGGTGTGCCAACCCCGCCCCCCCCCCTGTCTGACTCTAACTCTTTCAAATAAATAAATAAAAATTAAAAAATCAAGTGCACAGTGATTGAGGAAAACACCCCATGCTGACCTCTGACCTCCATACACATAACACAACAAATAATAAAACTTTTCTTGGCTGGGCATGGTGGTACACACCTCTGATCCCAGCACTAAGGAGGCTGAGGTAGAGGATCACTGTGAGTTAGAGGCCATCCTGGGGCTACAGAGTGAGTTCCAGGTTAGCCTGGTCTAGAGGGAGACTTCTTCAAAGCAACAAAACAGTGGGAGAGATGGCTCAGTGGTTAAGGTGTTTGCCTGCAATGCCTAAAGACCTGGGTTACCCACATATAGGCACAAAGTGGTGCATGCATTTGGAGTTCTTTGGAGTGGCTAGAGGCCCGGGTGCACACGCTTTTTCTATTTCTTTCTCTCTTTTCAAATAAATATTTTTAAAGAACAACAGCCAGTTCGAGGCCACCCTGAGACTACACAGTGAATTCCAGGTCAGTCTGGGCTAGAGTGAGACCCTACCTCAAAAATAAAACAAAACAAGCTGGGCATGGTGGTGCACGTCTTCAATCCCAGCACTCAGGAAGCAAAGGTAGGAGGATCACTGTGAGTTTGAGGCCACTCTGAGCCTACATAGTGAATTCGAGGTCAGCCTGAGCTAGAGTGAGACTCTACCTCAAAACAAAAAAAAAAAAAAACAAAAAACAAACAAACAAACAGAAAACACCAAAACAACACCCAGCAACCACACACAAAAAGCCCACTTTTCTGGCTAGGTGTGATGGTGGTGACACATGCCTTGAATCTCAGCACTTAGGAGGCTGAGGTAGGAGGGTCTCCATGAGTTCCAAGGCAGCCTGGGCTATAATTAGACCCTGGCCTCAAAACCAAAACAAGGGGGTGGTGTGGTAATTATGCTTTTTCTTAAAAATATATTTAATTAATTAATTTATTTGACAGAGAGAGGGAGAGATGGAGAGAATGGGCGCACCAGAGCCTCCAGCCATTGCAAACGAACTCCAGATGCATGTGGCCCCTTGTGTATCTGGCTTATGTGGGTCCTGAGGAAGGAATTGAACCAAGATCCTTTGGCTTTGCAGGCAAGCACCTTAACCACTAAGCCATCTCTCCACCCCAAATTATTATTATTATTATTATTATTATTATTGGTTTCTTGAGGTAGGTTCTCACTCTAGCTCAGGCTGACCTGGAATTCACTATGTAGTCTCACGGTGGCCTTGAACTCACAGTAATCCTCCTACCTCTGCCTCCCGAGTGCTGGGATTACAAATTATGGGTTTTTTAAAGCATTTAATCCCAGCACTCGGGAGGCAGAGGTAGGAGGGTAGCCCTGAGTTGGAGGCCACCCTGAGACTACATAGTGAATTCCAGGTCAGCCTGAGCTAGTGAGACCCTACCTTGAAAAAACAAAAATAAATTAATTAATTAACTAATTAAAAAATAATAATTTTATTTTTAGTCAGGCGTGGTGGCGCATGCCTTTAATTCCAGCACTTGGAAGGCAGAAGTAGGTGGATCACCATGAATTCGAGGCCACCCTGAGACTACATAGTAAATTCCAGGTCAGCCTGAGCTATAGTGAAATCCTACCTCAAGAAAACAAAACAAAAAAAATTTTTTTTTAAATTTGAATTTGAGAGAGAAAGAGGTAGATAGGTAAAGAGGATGGGTATGTCAGGACCTTAAGCTGCTGCAAACAAACTCTAGAAGCATGGGCCACCATGTATATTTAGCCTTTGTGGGTCTTGGGGAATCAAACTTGGTGCTTTGGCTTTGCAGGCAAGCACCTTAACTGCTAAGCCATTTCTCCAGCTCTGGAAATTATGTTTTTCTTTTTTTAAAGGTACACTCTAGCCCAGGCATACCTGGAACTTACTCTGTAGACCCAGGCTGGCCTTGAATTCACAGTGACCCTCCTACCTCTGCCTACCAAATGCTGGGACTAAAGGTTTGTGACACCACACATGGCTTACTATCATGGTTTACTGCCTATACTTATGAAAGCTATCAATAAATTTTTTTTAAAAAAGCAACAACAAGATGGATCAATGGTTAAAGGCACTTGCTTACAAAGCCTACAAACCTGGATTTAACTCACCAACTACCTACGTAAAGCTGGATGGACATTTAATGAGAAAGTATGAGAGTGCGTGTGCACACAAACAAAAATACTTAAAAAATTTAAGTCCTTTCTTCCTTCCTTTCATTCTTCCTCTCATATGTGGATCCTAGCTACAAATGATTTGATTGCACTTCTATGTGAGCAGGAATAAAACTCAATAGCAGCAGACACTAAGCTAGAAAGGAGATACAAAGGCAATAGAAAGGGGAAAGGGGGGGGGACTTAATAGGATGTATATATGTATATATGTAAGTAGAAGAACAATTAATGGGGATGAAAAGGCCTAAGTGAGATCAGGGGACGAGATTGAGTAAAGGAAAGGTGGAGGGAGGTCTAATCAAAATCTAAGAGGATATAAATAAGTCATATGGAAACCTACTGTTTTGGACAATAGAACACTCAGAAGCCATACATTGTTACAAGAAAATTTTCAGTGCCAGGGATGGGATATCTTCCAGTAAGCTGTTGGTCAGGGAGCTCCCTGATGACCCCAAAACACTAAAGGCCATTGCCAAGGGGGCTGGAGAGATGGCTTAGCAGTTAAGTGCTTGCCTGTGAAGCCTAAGGACCTTCATTCGAGGCTCGATTCTCCAGGACCCACGTAAGCCAGATGCACAAGGTGGCGCATGCATCTGGAGTTCGTTTGCATTGGCTGGAGGCCCTGGTGCGCCCATTCTCTATCTATCTATCTGCCTTCTTTCTCTCTCTTCTGTCGCCCTCAAATAAATAAAAATAAACAACAACAACAACAACAACAAATCTTAAAGGCATTGCCTAGGTCCTTGGTTTCCCACCAGGAATAGATGGTAAGACCCTATTGCTGAAGACTCCACATACTTAGGTGGCAAGGTCACTGAGAAATCCTGTTAGAGCTGAGCTGAAAACCTCCTCCATGTAGACAGCTGACAGAAAGCTAGAAAAAGGTATGCTGCATGCAGTTAAATGGGAGAGAGAGAAATCAGCAGTGAAGATACTCAACAGTGGACACTGCAAGCCTTAAATTTGGACAGCCAGGCCAAATGAGCCAACGGGTACAATAGTGGCATGTCTGTTGTGGGGGAAACCAACTGCTCTATAACTGGACTGGAGGGCCACTCCATAGGAAGGAATATATCCCTAATACTGAAAACCTACAACAGGGGCAGTCGTGAGCCCTAGGGTGTAACGTCTGCTGGTATCTGGCTAAATGTACATAGAATGCTCACCAAACTGCCCAGCAAGCACTTCTCTTAATGTTCATACCCATATATTAATGCTATTCTCACTTTTGGTTAGAGAAGCTTGTCTTTTCAGATGGCAGTGATCTTGGGATGACTCAATAGGCACCATGGTGCTGAGAAGAAGTGACAGAGGAGTGCTCAGCACTGAAATATCTCTACACACCTTCCAAGGCCCAGGGTCCATTGCAGAAGAGGTGGTGGAAAGAATGTAAGAGCCAAAGGAAAGATAGACTCCTTACAACGTGCTTCTCCAGACACAAAATGGCCTGGATATCCATGACCTCACAGTGCCTGACACTACCTACACAAGACCAGCATAATAGGAAGAAAAGATCATGACATCAAAATAAGAGACCGATTAAGATGGGGAGGGGATATGATAGAGAGTAGAGTTTCAAAGGGAAAGTGTGGGGAGGGAGGGAATTACCATGGGATATTGTTTACAATTATGGAAGTTGTCAATAAAAAATAATTTAAAAAAAAGCCTTTTATTTTTTTTTTTTTTGGGGGGGGGTTTCGAGGTATGCTCTCACTCTAGCCCAGGCTGACCTTGAATTCACTATGTAGTCTCAGGGTGGCCTCGAACTCACAGCAATTATCCTACCTCTGCCTCCCAAGTGCTGGGAAGCATGTGCCACCATGCCCTGCTTAAATGGGCTATTTCTTTTCTTTCTCTTTCTTTTTTTTGGAAATATATTTTTAAAATACATATACATATATTTACAAGCAGAGGGAGAGAAAGGGGGAGGGGCCTCCTGCCACTGCAAACAAACTCCAGATGCATGTGCCATTTTGTGCATTTAGCTTTATGTGGATACTGGGGAACTGAACCTGGACCTTCAGACTTTGTAAGCAAGCAAAATCTTTAACCACTATGCCATCTCTACAGCCATTAAAAGAAAAAAAAAAAAAAAGCCTTAGCTAGGCATGACAGCAGACACCTTTAATCCCAGCACTTGCGAGGCAGAGGTAGGAGGATCTCTGAGAGTTCAAGGACAGCCTGAGACTACATAGTGAATTCCAGGTCAGCATGAGCTAGAGTGAGGTCCTACCTACTGGAGACTCAGTATTTCCTCACTCATTAACAGAAATGATAGCAACTTTTCTACACAGAATTACTAAAATTAAGAGACTCAAACCGGGCATGGTGGTGCATACCCTGAATCCCAGCACTCAGGAGGCAGAGGTAGGAGGATGGCCTTGAGTTGAAGGCCACCATAAGACTACATAATGAATTCCAGGTCAGCCTGGGCTAGTGCAAAACCCTACCTCAAAACAAAACAAAACAAAACAAAACAAAAGACTCAATGGAAAAACACTGTAAACATGAACTATGGCTGGCTGTTGATAGGTATTCAAGGACAACAGGTTTGGATGAGTGTGCCCAGTCAGGACAAAGCAAATTAATTAAGGAAGGAGCAAATGCAGGACCTTGGCCTTGAGGCTGAGAGTTGACTATCTAGAGATAGAGAAAAGAGAGAGAGAGGAAGAGAATAGGCATGCCAGGGCTTTCTGCCACTGCAAATGCCCATTCTCTCAATCTCTCTATATCTTGTCTACCTCCCTCTGCTTGCCTGGGCTAGAGTGAGACCCTGCCTCAAAATACAAAACAAACAAAACAAAAAACCCCAGAAAAACAAAAAGAGAGGAGAGAGGGAGGGGGGCAGAGGGAGGCAGGGATAGGATTGTTGAGGAATAAATAAAAGCATGGTTAAATACACACTCACCTATAGTCCAAGCTACCTGGCAGCCTGGGGCAGAAGGATCACTTGATCCCAGGAGTTTGAACCATTTTGGGTAACATACTGAGGCCAAGTCTCAACAAAGAAAACAAACAAGAACATATGGAGGAAAAAACCCATAAACTCAATATAGTTCTGCTCAAAAAGTCATTGGGTTAATTTGCAACTTCTATTCCCTTCCACTAGGGGTCACACAGCTCTCTAAAGAAGTAAAAAGTGTAGAATATTTACCTTGGCCTCCTGAATGCTGAGACAAAAGGTGTGCACCACCATGCTATGCTAACTTTATTTTTACAATTACGAGGTAGGGTCACTTTAGGCCAAGACTGACCTGAAAGTCACTCTAGCCGCAGACTGGCTTGGAACTCATAGCAATCTTCCTACTTCAGCCTCCCAAGTGCTAAGAATTAAAGGTGTGAGCTACCATGTCTGGTTTAAATATATGAATTTATTTATCTGCAAGTGGAGAGAGGTAGCAATAAGAGAAAGACAGACAGATAGATAGATAGATAGATAGATAGATAGGGAGAGAGAGAGAGAATGGACATGCTAGGGCCTCCTGCCACTGCAAATGAACTGCACATGCATGTGGCACTTTGTGCACCTGGCTTTTACATGGGTAATGGAGAATCAAACCCAGGCTATCAGGCTTTGCAAACAAGTACCTTTAATCACTGAGCCAGCCATTTTTCTAGCCCTTTCAAACTATTTTTTTTTGGGGGGGAGGTGTTTCGAAGGTAGGGTTTCACTCTAGTACCAGGCTGACCTGGAATTCACTATGTAGTCTCACAGGTGGCCTCAAAGTTGGTGATTCTCCTATCTCTGCTTCCCAAGTGCTAGGATTAAAGACTTAAAGCTAAGCCGGGCGTGGTGGCGCACGCCTTTAATCCCAGCACTTGGGTGGCAGAGGTAGGAGGATCGCCATGAGTTCGGGGCCACCCTGAGACTCCACAGCGAATTCCAGGTCAGCCTGGGCTAGTGTGAGACCCTATCTCGAAAAACCAATAAATAAATAAATAAATAAAATAAATAAAAATAAAGACTTAAAGCTGTGAGCCACTATGCATGCTCTAGGGTCTCCATCCACTGCAAATGAACTCCAGATGCATGTGCCCTTTTATGTATCTGGCTTTACATGGGTACTGGGGAATGGAACCTGGGTTGTTAGGCTTTGCTGGTAAGCACCTTAACTGCTGAGCCATCCCTACAGCCCAAACTTTTTTTGTTTATTTTTATTTATTTGGGGTGTGGGGGGGGGAGAGAGAAAGAATGGGCACGCCAGGGCTTCCAGCCACTGCAAACAAACTCCAGATGCATGCACCACCTTGTGCATCTGGCTTAAGTGGGTCCTGGGGAATCGAGCCTAGAACCAGGGTCTTTAGGCTTCAAAGGCAAGTGCTTAACCACTAAGCCATCTCTCTAGGCCCCCACCTTTTGTAATGAGAGAGAGAAAATTGGCATGGCAGGGCCTCCAGCCACTGCAATTGAACTCTAGATGCATGGGCCACCTTGTGTGCAAGCCTGACCTTGTGCATCTGTCTTACGTGGGTTTTAGGGGAGTTGAACCTGAGTCATTCGGCTTTCACTTTCGGCTTTATTTTGACATAGGCTTTCACTGGTCTTGAGCTTGTGATACTGTCTCAGTCTTTGAAATAGCTAGGGTTCAGGTCTCTTTCACCACACTCATTAAAGCTAGATCTTTGTTTTGTTTTCTGAGGTAGGGTCTCACTTTAGCCTAGACTGATCTGGAATTCACTATGTAGTCTCAGGGTGGCCTCGAACAGTGATCCTCTACCTCTGCCTCCCAAGTGCTGGGATTAAAGGCGTGTGCCACCACGCCCAAAGCTAAATTTTAGAGTGCTGGGATTAAAGGAGTGCGCCACCATGCCTAGCTGGTTTAGATCATTTAAAAAAATATATTTTATGTATTTGAGAAAGAGAGAGAGAGAGTAAGGGAGAGAGAATGGGCATGCCAGGGCCTCCAGCCACTGCAACGGAACTCCAGATGCATGCGCCACCTCGTGCATCTGGCTTATGTGGGACCTGGGGAACTGAACCGGGATCCTTCGGCTTTGCAGGCAAACGCCTTGACTGCTAAACTATCTTTCCAGCCTGGATTTAGATCATTTTTAACTGCAGATGATCTATCTCACAGAGTTAGCAAACCACCCACTGTCTACATCTACCCACCGTGTGTTTTTGTAGAAAGTTTCAATGGAACAAAACGGCATTCATTCGCTTACTTTTTGCATATGGCTACCTTTGCCGTACAATAGCACAACTAAGTAGATACAACAGATCTCTTGTGGTTC
Organism: Dipus sagitta; assembly: GCA_036346955.1. Lineage (NCBI taxonomy): Eukaryota > Metazoa > Chordata > Mammalia > Rodentia > Dipodidae > Dipus > Dipus sagitta. The sequence goes on from CM070778.1 coordinate 55,061,700, forward strand.
ACACAGCTCAAATTTCCACTATCTGACACTTACAGAAAAAGTTTGCTAATAGCTATCATAAGGACATAGGTAGTGCAGAAGTACTCTATACTATTAAAGGAAACATGTCACTGCCTCATTAATTTCCCCCTTTTCCTCTGTGTTATGACGTGTGAGTGCGTGCATGCATGCACAGGGCAGAGGACTGTATCTGGTGTGGGTCCTTGCCTTCCTCCATGTCTCAGGCAGGGACTTGTCGTTTACTGCACTGCTTTCACCAGGCCAGCCAGCCCACAAGGCTTCCAGGTGACTCTCCCGTCTCTGCCTCTCTTCTTGCTGTAGGGGGCTAGGATTACAGATGCTTGTGAAAAAGCACTGGCTTTGCAGGGGTTCTGGGGAAGAACTCAGCTACTTACACTTACACAGCAAGCACTTTATCTACTAAGCCAGTTCCTCAGCTCAGGTTTGTTTTTTTTTTCAAGGTAGGTTCTTGCTCTAACCCAGGCTGACCTGGAGTTCAATATGTAGTTTCAGGTTAGCCTCAAATTTACAGTGTTCTTCCTACCCCTGCCTCCCAAGTGCTGAGAGTAAAAGCTTACACCACCACACCACCCAGCAGGGGCTGTTTTTTTTATACTTAGATACTATACATGTAGTAATGATCCAGGAAAAGACTATTTTCCTTACATATCATGTAGTTCAGTGATAGAAGATATGAACTATAATGTTCCCATTTCATCCAATTAAGATGGGAATCTAACAGCCAGTTCAAAAGCTCAGTTTTAAGAGAGGTATACTGGCAGGCAAATGCCCACAGGGTCCGAGCAAGCTACCTCCCAACCCTTTTGATGGTAAAAGGTTATTTACTTGCTGTGAATTGAAGTTATGCTGGTTCAGAAAGCAGACAGCAAAGCCAAAAAGAGAACTGTCTAGTTCCATAGTAGAGTATGAAGAGTTCATAACACCATCAACTGTGGAGTGTGAGTTTTCATTCAATTCCTCATGGGGCTCAGAGTAAAACCCCTTTTTGAAAAAAAAAATATATCCTATAAATCTTGTAGCTTTGTTGCTCAACAGAAAGCTACCAGTAACAATTTAAGAAGATACACCCTGGGGAACTGTAGTATTTGAAAGGACTTTTGATCACAAAAGTATCTCACAATTTTGACAAAAAGGACCTTTGTAGCTGCTTTCCTGCAATCTTTTGCTGAGAAGTACCTCGAAGGTACCAATATTATAGGTTAACACAGCCCAGTTTTCCTCTAGGATAGCCCAAATATAGGGACATAAGAAAGAATCTTATGACCTTTTCCTGGAAATTCGGATTACTTACATTTCTGAAGTCCAGTGTTCATCTGCGTGTGAGAAAGAAGCTTAAAGGACAGGTCACCTGGCCCTGGTAGACAGGCTAGCATGGCAGACCAGCATCAACACAACATGGGGCAGTGGCTCACACTGTAATGAACAACAACAACAAAAAACAAAAAAGCCATGGAACACAAGGAAGATACCAGGAACAGGCTATATGAGCAGCATGTCAGTTGAAAATATATCCACATCTTTCTATCTATAGCAAAACATTTACTACTAGCAAAAATAATATTCTAGGGTTGGAGAGATGGCTTAGTGATTAAAGTGTTTGCCTGCAAAGCCAAAGGATCCCAGCTTAATTCTCTAGGTCCCACGTAAGCCAGATGCAAAGGGGTCCTGAGTTCATTTGAGTGGCAGGAGGGCCTGGCACGCCCAATCTCTGTCTTTCTCTTTCTCTCAAATAAATAAATAAATAAAATATGTTAAAAAATAATATTCTAGTCCGTGACCAATAAAAATTGGGAAATATTTATATATACAACTGGAAAATACTGACACAAGTATAAGACTTCAGTATTCCTGAAGCACATGGTCTTTGCAGGGCTTGGCTGTCCCACTGGAGTCGTGACTGCCAGGGCAGTCAGGCATTTCTAGAGGAAGTGCAGTATATGACTTTCAAAGACACTCAAAGTCTGATTTTTGAAAATTATATCTTCATTTGCAAGGAGAGAGAATATGGGTGTGCCCGGGCCACTGCAAACAAACTCCAGATACACAGATGTGCATCTGGCTTTATGTGGGTAGTAGGAGAACTGAACCCTAGCTGGCAGGCTCTAAAAGCAAGAATCCAGTAGTAATTGGAACTCATTTTTTTGCTTTTCAAGGCATGGTCTCACTCTAGCCCAGGTTGACCTGGAACTCACCCTGTAGCCTCAGATTGGTCTAGAACTCAAGGTGATTCTCCTACCTAAGTCTCCAAGTGCTGAGATTAAAGGTGCGCACCACTACGCACCCAGCTGTTTTTTTGTTTTTGTTTTTCAAGGTAGGGTCTCAACTCCAGCCCAGGCTGACCCGGAATTCATTATGTAATCTCATGATGGCCCCCAACTCATGGTGATCCTCCTACCTCCGCCTCCTGAGTGCTGGGATTAAAGGTGGGCGCCACCACACACAGCAAGTATTTTCTGTTTTTTGAGAGGAACCCAGGTTAGTTTCAAGTTAGAATTCCTCCTGCTGCAGTCTCTTGAGTGCTGAGATTGGAGGTATGTATCACGTGTACAAAGCATTTTACCAGGTACAATTAACTACCTTTAAAGTAAATTCTACTTTGATGGGAGCTCCAGTGGTGCAACTGGTTAGTGCGTGGTACTTATATTGTGAGGGGCTGGAGAGATGGGTCAGGTTAAAACTACTTGTTTGCAAAGACTGACATCCTGGGTTCAATTCCCCGAATGCCAGATGCAAATAGTGGCATATATGTCTGGAGTTCATTTGCAGTGGCAGGAGGCCCTGGAATGCCCATTTTCTCTATTGCCCCCACCCAGTGCAAATAAATAATCACTAACAAAAATACCATTTTGAGGGATTTACCTTTCCTACTGCCAATCACATAATTAAGATTTCCTGTATCTCCCCTCCAAAAAAAAAAAAAAAAAAAACACGTGGAGAGAAGGAGCACAGGAGCACTGCTCCCAGAATAAAGTAGAGGTAGCAGGCTCTCAGCAGCCCTCTTTGGACAGATGATTTGAACATTATGTCAAGACACGGATTTTATCAGGGATATTGATCAACAAGACAGGCCAGTATATAACAAGTCAAACACACAGCTCTGAAGTAGTGAAGGAAGTTCTGTCAACAATATAAGCTACTATTTGTGTACCAGAAATTTTTTCTTAAAAATCAACTAGTAGGGCTTGAGAGATGGCTTAGCAGTTAAGTGCCTGCCTGTGAAGCCTAAGGACCCCGATTCAAGGCTCTATTACCCAGTACCCACATAAGCCAGATGCACAAGGTAGTACATGCATCTAGAGTTCGCTTGCAGTGGCTGGAGGACCTGGTGCACCCATTGTCTCTCACTCGCTCTCAAATAAATAAATAAAAATTAAAAAAAAAATCAGACTAGTAAAATGCATGAACTTCCTTATCAACACTGTAAAATTCAAGACAGTATATTAGTTTAATATCACAATAACAAAAGGAGTGGAGGGAAAAGCTCATATAAAACAGAGTCCACAAAATCTCTTTATTTCCTTTAGAGGGCTTGCTCAGATATATGAAACTACCTTGTGATGATGAATATGAGAGATCTCCAGCTTCAAAGACTAGGTAGCTGAAGAGACACCTAGTAAAAGTCTCCTTACACCTATCTAAGATTAAAAGAATTGAAGACTGGAGCTGGGCATGGTGGCACATGCCTTTAATACTAGCACTCCAGGCAGAGGTAGGAGGATCACTGAGAGTTCAAGGTCACTCTGAGACTACAGAGTGAATTCCAGGTCAGCCTGAGCTAGAGTGAGACCCTACCTCGAAAAACCAAAAAGAATTGAAGATTGGATGGCTAAATGAAAATAGCTACCCTAGAGTTCTGACACAGATACAATCTACACACACACACACAGTTTTGGTTTTTCAAGGTAGGGTCTCACTCTAGCCCAGGCTGACCTGGAATTCACAATGTATTCTAAGGGTGGCCTTGAACTCATGGTGATCCTCCTACCTCTGCCCCCCAAGTGCTGGGATTAAAGGCGTGCGCCACCATGACTGGCTGAGAAATAATTTTTTTAATATTTTTATTGCCGGGCACGGTGGCGCACGCCTTTAATCCCAGCACTCGAGAGGGAGAGGTAGGAGGATTGCCATGAGTTTGAGGCTACGCTGAGACTACAGAGTGATTTCCAGGTCAGCCTGAGCTACAGTGATATCCTACCTTGAAAAAACAACAACAAAAAAGGTAAGTGTTTGACTGGAGCATGGAATTCACTATGTAGTCTCAGGATGGCCTTGAACTCTGGGAGATCCTCCTATCTCTGCCTCACCAGTGCTGGGATTAAAGTTGTGTGCCACCACGTCTGGTGCACGCTCTCCTCCCTATATATATATATATATATATATATATATATATATATATATATATATATATATATATATATAATATATGGGCTTTTCAAGGTAGCGTCTCGCTGTAGGTCAGGCTGACCTGGAATTCACTGTGTAATTTTTGGGTGGCCTTGAACTCATGGCAATTTCCCCTACCTTTCCCTCTCCAATGCTGGGATTATAAAGACATGTGCCACCATACCTGGCTATTTTTATTATTGTGATAATTAGCAGAGATAGAAAATGGGTGCAGAAAGGCCTCCTGCCACTATAAACAAACTCCAGGTGCATGTGCCACTTTGTACACCTGGCTTTAATAGGTAATGGAGAATCAGACGCAGGTCATCAGGAGTTTAAAGCAAGCACCTTAAACTGCTGAGCCATCTCTTCAGCCCTCATTTTTATTTATTTATTTTGTTTATTCAAGGTAGGGTCTCACCCTTTAATCCCCCACTGGGTGCTAGTGTTTCAAGGCATTAAAAAAAAAGTATCATTTGGCACATGGTGGTACATGCCTTCAATCCCAGCACTCAGGAGGCAGAGGTAGAAGATCACAATGAGTTCAAGGCCAACCGGAGACTACATAGTGAATTCCAGGTCAGCCTGGGCTAGAATGTGATTCTACCTGGAAAAAACAAAAGTATCATTAAGCTTCTCTTTGTTTAATTCCCCACTGAGTGAATATGAGTGCCAAGCAGGCTGCATTTGTTGCAGACAGCTAAGCCAGAACCTGCATATTTTCATTACATTGTATAATAGGCTTGGCTTTGAAAGTCCTATCAGTGCTGAATCATTATAACTGGAGCTGAATTACTCAGAAGGGTAGAATGACCTTTGAATTTAATCACATTCATAATCAAAAGCAAAGTTGTCAGACAGGATAGGATTTTGCTCATAAGTACTTGGGTTTGTGCCCAGAGCAAGACAGTGATATCAGGAGATCAGGAAAAGCCTATAAAACATTAAAAAAAAAAAAAAAAACAACTAGTACCAATCCTTTTCAAACTCTTCCTAAAAAATGGAAGCATAATGTGTCAAATCTCATTTCAGGAGCTGGTGAAATGCTGTGGAAGAAGGGCTTGCACACACACACCCCTACACCACACATTAAAAAGTAGGAAGCAGGCTGGAGAGATGGCTTAGCAGTTAAGGCGCATGCCTGTGAAGCCTAAGGACCCAGGTTTGATTCTCCAGGTCCCATATAAGCCAGATGCACATGGTGGTACATGCGTCTGGAGTTCATTTGCAGTGGCTAGAAGTCCTAGCACACCCATTCTCACACACTCTCTGTCTCTAATAAATAAATAAAAATAAAATCATTGAAAGCTGCACTGGAGAGAAGCCTTGGTGGTTAAGGCACGTGCCTGCAAAGCCAAAAGACCCTAGGTTCAATTCCCCAAGACCCACATAAGCCAGATATGCAAGGTGGAGCATGCATTTGCAGTGGCTGGCATACCCATTCTCTCTCCTTCCCCTCGCAAATAAATAAATATTAAATATTTAAATATTTTTTAAAAAGTAGGAAGCTGCAGTAGGCTTCTGTAATACTGGAGGGCAAGAAGGGATACAAAGACAGAATTTCCTGTAAACTCAAGAATGGAGCAGAGGGGCTGGAGAGATGGGTTAGTGGTTAAGGCGCTTGCCTGTGAAGTCTAAAAAACTCATGTTTGATTCTCCAGGTCCCATGTAAAGCAGACACACAATGTGACACAAGCACACAAGGTCACATGTGCACAGAAGATGGTGAACGTGTCTGTAGTTAGAATATAGTGGCTGGAGGCCCTGGTGTGCCAATTCTCTCTGATAAAGAATAAAAATAAAGCTGGGCATAGTGGCGCACGCCTTTAATCCCAGCACTTGGGAGGCAGAGGTAGCAGGATCACCGTGAGTCCGAGGGCACCCTGAGACTCCGTAGTGAATTCCGGGTCAGCCTGGGCTAGATGAGACCCTATCTCAAAAACAACAACAACAAAGAAAAAAAAAAAGAATAAAAATAAAGTCAGGCATGGTGGTGCACACCTCTAATCCCAGCCCTCAGGAGGCAGTGGTAGGGAGGATTACCCTGAGTTCGAGGCTAGCATGAGACTACACAGTGAATTCCAGGTAAGCCTGGGTTAGAGTGAGACAATATCTTGCAAAACCAAAACCAATTATATATAAAATTAAAAATAAAAAAGTACAGTTCTTGGAACACAAGCTTGAGAACTAAGATGAGATGCCCAGAACCCTTAAAAAGTTGTGCATGTGGTACACATGTAATCCCAGCACTGCAGAGGCAGACAGGAGGTTCCCTAGAGCTTGTCTGTCCTAGCAGAGTCAGTGAACTCCAGGCTCACTGAGACCCTGTACCATAAAAATAAGATGGAAGAGCCAGGCGTGGTGGCGCCTTTAATCCCAGCACTGGGGAGTAGGAGGATCGCCGTGAGTTTGAGGCCACCCTGAGACTACATAGTGAATTCCAGGTCAGCCTGGGCCACAGTGAGTCCCTACGCCCAAAAAATAAAAATAAATAAATAAATAAAAGATGGAGAAGCTGGAGCTGGACAAGGTATACACACCTATAATGCCACCACTCAGGAAAAGAATCTTAGTTAGGAGGATCACCCTGAGTTCAAGGCCAGTTTGGGACTACAGAGTGAATTCCAGGTCAGCCTAGAGACTATGTCTCCAAAAAAAAAAAAAAAAAAACAACAACTTCTGGGTGTGGTGGTACACACCTTTAATCTCAGCATTCAGGAGGCAGAGGCAAAGGCAGGAAGACTGCTGTGAGTTGGAGGCCAGCCTGAGTTATCTGTTCAATTTACATAGTAAATTCCTGGTCAGCCTAGGCTGGAGTGAGACCCTACCTTGAAAAACCCAATAAACAACAAAACACACACACACACAAAATAAGGTGGAGAATGACTGAGATAACAACCAATAATAGATCCTGATGTGTGTCCTACCTAAGTAAGAGGAGAGGGAAAGGGAAGGAAAGTTGAAAAAGAGAAAAGAAGAAACCCCTAGAACTTAGACTAGTGTACACAGCAGTGAATAAAAGACCTTGCATCAAAGGTGGAAGGCAGAAAGCAACACCCAAGGCTGCCTCTGATCTTCTCACATGTACACATACTCAACATACACACAAAGATTTTAAGTCATGTATGACAAAACATCAGTATGTATCAAACAGTAGTGAAGAGCTAAACTCTCTCTTCTAAGATCAGAAATAAGATAAGGCTTACCCCTTGGTACTTAGTATAGGAAAGCCAAATTGGTGCAAATAGGCAAGAAAAAAAATTAGAAGCATCTGCTGGGCATGGTGGCACCAGAGCAAAGAGTACCAGAAGCACCTGGTGTTCGTTTGCAGCACACACACACACACACACACAATGGTGCAATGGTGAGGGCCTGAGGGAACCTGAGATTGCAAGAGTCCAAATCTTCAGATCAACATAAATAGCTGGAAGTGTGGCCACATGTGTCTGTAATCCCAGTCCCTCAGGGTAGCAGAGTCTTGAGAACTGTCAGAGACTCCCAAGCTCCAAAATTAGTAAAAACAAGACTCAGGCTCAAAATATGACCAGGCAGAAAAGCAATGGAGCAGAACACCCCATGTTCCACTCCAGCCACCACAGGCAAGTGACCCCTGCCACAGACAAGTGTATGAGGCCACAAGGGCATCTACATGGGCATATGCCCCCCATACACACATAAAAGCAGAAAAAAAAGGACAAATAAACAGATAACTGAGAAAACATGCTCGTTATCAATGATCATCATCATGCGTGGCAGCACACACCTTTAATCCCAGTACTTGGGAGGCAGAGGTAGGATAATCGCCATGTGTTTGAGGCCACCCTGAAACTACAGAGTAAATTCCAGGTCAGCCTGGGCTAAAGCAAGACTCTACCTCAAAACACCAAAAAAAAAAAAAAAAAAAAAAAAAAAAAAAGGGCTGGAGGGATGGCCCTGTGAAGCCTAAGGACCCATGCCGGATTCTCCAGATCCCACTTAGCTAGATGCACAAAAGGGGAGGCAAGTGCAAGGTCACACATGCCCACTAGGTAGCACAAGTGTCTGGAATTCAATTGCAGTGGTGGAGGCCCTGGCGCACTGATTCTCTCTAAAAAAAATAAACCAAAAAATAAGAATAAATGATCATGAGGGAAATGCAAAAACAATGAAATATTGCTCACATCTTTGTTCTTTTTTTTTTTTTTTTTTTTTGGTTTTCCGATGTAGGGTCTCACTCTAGCCCAGGCTGACCTGGAATTCACTATGTAGTCTCAGGGTGACCTCTAACTCACAGCAATCCTCCTACCTCTGCCCCCCCCCCCAAGTGCTGGGATTAAAGGCGTGCGCCACCGCACCCGGCTTTTTCTTTCTTTTTTTGCTCATATCTTTTAGAATGGCTATTATCAAAAAGATGAGGAAAAAAAGCACACACCATGGAACACACGCCCGTAATCCCAGCATTTGGGGGGCAGATGTAGGAGGACTGCTATGAGCTCAAGGCCAGCCTGGGACTACAGCATGAGTTCCAGGTCAGCCTAGGCTAGAGCAAGACCCTAACTTGGAAAGTAATAACAAACAAGCAGGGCATGGTGGCTCATGTCTTTTGTAGCAGCTACCTTCTCTTCCTGGGACAAAACAGCTGGCTACAAACAGTCTGTGAGAAGTTTTATTTTGGCTTGAAGCTTAAAAAAAAATTATTTATTTGAGAGAAAGAGGCAGACAGAGAGAGGATGTGTGCACGAGGATTCTGAGGCAAGTGCCTTAACCACTAAGTCCTCTCTCCAGCCCTGGCTTGCAGCTTTTAGGGCAAGTTTCATCATGGTAGAGGAAGCATACAGATCAAGCAGCCAAGAGACAGCACCTTGTCAAATCAGTGGAAAAGAAAAACCAGCGAGCTGGCTCTGGCCCCCCAGTAGGCTGGACTAATAAACCTCAAGGTCTACCTGCAGCGACACTCCATCACATGTCAAAGGCTCCACCAGATGCAGACTAAGTCTCAAACACTTGAGACACGGGGGATATCTTACAAATTACCACACACCTTAAATCCCAGCCTTGGTGCACTAAAGTAGGAAAATTGCTATGAGTTGGAGAAAAACCTGAGCTAGTAAGCCAGGTGTGGTGGCGTACAGCTTTAATCCCAGCACTTGGGAGGCAGAAGTAGGACGACTGCCAAGAGTTTCAGGCCACCCTGAGACTACACAGTGAATTCCAAGTCAGCCTGGGCTAGAGCAAGACCCTACCTGGAAAAGCCATTAAAAATAAATAAATAAATGAAAAGAATGCCGGACATGGTGGTGCACACCTTTAATCCCAGCACTTGGAAAGCAGAGGAAGAAGGATTGCCATGAATTTGAGGCCACCCTGAGACACTACGGCTAGAGTGAGACCCTACCTCGGAAAATTTAAAAAAAGTAAGGGTGGACAAGGTCTTAATATGTAGCCCAGGTTGTTGTGGAACTTGCTATCTTCCTGCCTCAGCCAAAAATGTGCTGTGATTATAGGCTGTTGTAGTTCCTTTATGTTGCTGGGACAAAACACCCTACCAACTCAAAGCAGCTGACGAGAGGAAAGGGTTTACTTTGGCTTACAGTCTAGAGGGGAAGCTTCATGATGGCAAGGAAAAGCCAGCAGAGCAGAGGCTGGACAGCATGTGATAAAAGGAGAAAAAGAGAGTGAGTTAACATGGGAGGCTGGACACTAATAAAACTCAAGACCCAACCCCAACAACACACCACCTCCAGCAAGGTTCCACCTCCTAATTTGCCAACAGCCAGGGACCAAGCACTCAAAATACTGAAGTTTATGGGGGACATATGATTCAAACCACCACATAGGTGTACACCATCATTCACTTGAAATCTGGAACAATCTTTTTATTTTTGAAAGTTAAGCAGAGCAAAATTTATTCACAGCTTAAGAGAAGGAAAGAAGGTAGGGCTCCTATAAAACAGGGGAGGTAAACAGGACTTTTTTTTCTGTTAATTTGAAATTTTAAAATTTATTTTTCAAATATTTATTTGAGAAAGAGATAAAGAGGCAAAGAAAGAATGGCACACCAGGGCCTCCTGACACTGCAAATTAACTCCAGAGGCATATGTCACTTTGTGCATCTGGCTTTACATGGGTACTGGGGAATTGAACACAGGCTGACAGGTCTTGGAAGCACGTGCCTTTCACCACTGAGCCATGTCCCCAGTCTCCTTCTGTCTGGCTAGGGAATTGAACCTGGGCCAGTAAGCTTTGCAAGCATGTGCCTATAACTGCTAGGCCATCTCTCCAGCCCAGCCGATTCCTTCTTTTTCTTTTCTCCTCTCCTTTTCCTCTTTCTCTTCTCCCTCCCCTCCCTGCTACTCTTCTTTGGTCTCAAGAAAAGCTAGTCTCAAACTTGCTATGTAGCCAAGAGATGACCTTCCATTCTCCTGATCCTCCTGCCTCCACTTTCCAAAGGGCTGGGATTACAGGTTGTGTACCACCAAGCCCAGTTTATGCAGTAATGGGGATCAAACCCAAAGCTGTATGCATGTTAGGCAAGCACTCTGCCAACTGAGTTACAACCCCAGACTCAATTCTTTTCTTTCAAAGAACATCTTACAGATAATTGGTAGAACACAAGAGCTTACTACTCTTGGCTGGGGATGTGGCTCAGTGGCAAGAGTGTTCGCCTGGCATGTAAATAGCCCTGGGTCTGATCTCTAGCACTGCAAAAATAAAACACACACATACTTTGCTGAGCTCAGTGGTGGATGTCTGTGATCACTGCACTCGGGAGGCAGAACGAGAGGCAAGAAGGATCACCACAAGTCTGAGGCCAGTCTGGCCAACCTCCAGAGTTACCAGCCAACCAGGGTTAACTAGTAGATCTTGTCAAAACATAAAAACACAAACTACAGCTCTTTTATTTCTGGAACATGCTTATATTCACTCAATGTCCTGTAATGTTTATGTAAAATTATCTCTGCATGGATTTCCCTCACCAATTTAGCATCTTATGGTTTACCATGTTCTTTTTTTGTTTGTTTTTGTTTTTTTGAGGTGGGGTCTCACTCCAGCCCAGGTGGACCTGGGATTCACTATGGAGTCTCAAGGTGGCCTCAAACTCACAGCAATCCTCCTACCTCTGCCTCCCAAGTGCTGGGATTAAAGGCGTGCGCCACCATGCCTGGCTTTTCTTCGTATTTTTAGGTAGGGTCTCACTCTAGCCCAGGATGTAGTCCCTCTGTAGTCCCAGGCTGGCCTCAAACTCCTACCTCTGCCTGCCAGAGTGCTGGAATTAAGGGCATGAGCCACCATGTCTGCCCCCTTTCTTTTTTGGTTTTTCGAGGTAGGGTCTCACTCTAGCTCAGGCAGACCTGGAATTCACTATGTAGTCTCAGGGTGGCCTCGAACTCACGGCAATCCCCCTACCTCTGCCTCCTGAGTGCTGGGATTAAAGGTGTGCACCACCACGGCCGGACCACCCTTTTTAAAAAATAGATCATCATTATTCTTTGAGTACTACTTCTCCTAATAAGATGTACTCTCTATAGTGAATACCAGCAATCCTGCTGAGGAGGGCCCTCAGTGGAATGGGGGCAAGGAGGAGGGAAATGATGGTACTAACACATGATATGTCCATACAAAATTGGGGTTGCGGTGTGGTGACACACGCTTTTAATCCCAGCACTAGGCAGGCAGAGGTAGGAGGATCACTGTGAGTTCGAGGCCACCCTGAGGCTACACAGTAAATTCCAGGTCAGTCTGGGCTACAAGGAAACCCTACCTCAAAAACCTGGAAGAAAAAAAAAAGTGGGTGGGGGGGACTGGGGTTGAGGTGTTTGCTTGCAAAGCCTAAGGACTCATGTTCAATTCCCCAGTACCCACGTAAAGCCAGATGCACAAAGTGGTACATGCATCTGGAGTTCATTTGTAGCAGCTGGAGGCCCTGGTACACACATTCTCTGCCTCTCTTCTCTTTCTCTCTGCTTTGTAAATAAATAAATAAAAAATATGTAGTCTGCTTCAGTCATTTCTCTAAGGATTCTTCATTTTTCTTCATGGAGAATATTTTATTTAAAAGCCAAAATATGAGGTAAGAGTGATACTGGATGGTGAGTGGTAACATTCATATTCTCTCTCTCTCCCTATCATGTGTGTGTGGAAATAGGGTCTCTTGTAGTCTAGTTGGGCCTCCAACTCATTATAGGATACAGGTATAGGATCAACCTTGAACCTCTGCCTCTACCTCTCAAGGGCTGTGATAACAAGCATTTTGCCTCAAGGCTCAGCACTAACCATATTAAATCATTATTTATATCATTCTGATATAAGGAAATACATCGATTTTCCTTAAAAGAAAAGACAGGACACTTGATTTTTTTTTGTTTTTTTTTGAGCTAAGGCCTCTAGCTCAGGCTGACCTGAATTCACTATGTAGTCTCAGGGTGGCCTTGAACTCTTCGGGATCCTCCTACCTCTGCCTCCCAGGGGCTGGGATTAAAGGCGTGGGCCACCATGCCTAGTTTAGGACACTTGACTTTGAAGCTTTTCTCTGACTATATGCACTCATTTTGTCACTGTCTCCCCTCCCCCCACATTAGAGATTGAACCTAGAGGGCCTCATGTAGATTAGGCAAGGTCTCACTAAATTGGGTCTTGAACTCCCTCTACTGCCCAAATGACCTCAAATTTGTTAATTCTCCTGCTTCAGCCTCCCAAGTAACTGGGATTAGTCTTGTGCCAACTAGCTCACCTAAAGTATTAAATATACACTTGTTTCCTGATTTAATGGCCAAATCTGGGATGATTTAAGCATCAAAATAAATAGAAAGACAGGCACAGTGGCACAAATGGGAGGCTGATGCAAAATTGCTTCATTAAGGCCAGAGTAGACCAGCCTGGGCAAAAATAAAATCTTGCTTCAAAAGTAAGTATAGGGGGCTGGAGAGATGGCTTAGCAGTTAAGGCATTTGCCTGCAAAGCCAAAGGACCCAGGTTCGATTCCCCAGGACCCATGTAAGCCAGATGCACAAGGGGTAAATGCGTCTGGAGTTCGTTTGCAGTGGCTACAACCCCTGGCGTGCCCAATTCTCTGTCTCTCTTCTCTCTCTCCTTGCAAATAAATAAATAAAATTTTATTTTAAAAAAAAGTAAGTATAGGGCTGGAGAGATGGCTTAGTGGTTAAGGTGCATGCCTGCGAAGCCTAAGGACCCAGGTTCGATTTTCCAGATCCCACCACCTAAACAAGATGCACATGGTGGCGCATGTGTCTGAAGTTCGTTTGCAGTGGCTAGAGGCCCTGGCAAGCCCATTCTCTCTCTCCCCCCTCTATTTCTAATAAACAAATAGAAATAAGCTGGGCGTGGTGGCGCACGCCTTTAATCCCAGCACTTGGGAGGCAGAGGTAGGAGGATCGCCATGAGTTCGAGGCCACCCTGAGACTACACAGTGAATTCCAGGTCAGCCTGAGCTAGAGTGAGACCCTACCTCGAAAAACCAAAAAAAAAAAAAAAAAAAAAAAAAAAAAAAAAAAAAAAAAAAAAAAGAAATAAATAAAACCTAAAAATGAAAGTATAAGTAAATAACTCGCTGATTATATTTCACTGAATCTAACTTTAAATCTGAGTTCAGATTTAAAGCTCTGTACTAATGTAAATAAACTAGTAAATTCATAGTCTGAAAAACACAGTCCCAAAATGCTGCTAATTACAAAGGGAATGGAATAGATTTCTGGGGCTGGAGAGATGGCTTAGTGTTTAAGGAGCTTGCCTATAAAGCCTGAGGACCCGGGTTTGATTCCCCAGTACCCACATAAGCCAGATGCACAAGGTGGTACGTACATCTGGAGTTCATTTGCAGTGGCTAGAGGCCCTGGCATGCCCATTCTCTCTCTTTGTATCTGCCTCTATCTCTCAAATAAATATTTTTTTTAAAGAATAGCTTTATGGACCCGTATACCTCAACAAGGAGGGGAAAAGGGGAGGGGGTAGGTCACGTAGCTGAATACAAAACTGACTAATAAAGAAAAAAAAAAAAAAGAATAGCTTTATGGAGCTGGAGAGATGGCTCAATGGTTAAAGGCCCTTGCTTGCAAAGCCTGATGGCCAAGGTTCAATTCTCCAATAACTATATAATGCCAGATGCACAAAGTGGGGCATACATCTGGAGTTCGTTTGCAGTGACAGGAAGCTCTGGAGTACCTATACTCTACTCTCTCCTCTTTTATTCTTAATCAATCAATATAAAATAATAGCTTATAGTTGTAAAAGCCTTGCAGGAACCACTTTAACCAAGGGCCAAGTATTATCAGTAACTAGACAACTCAAAATTCTATACCCCATAATATTTTTCTAACATAATTATTTATTAATTTATTATTATTACTTACTTACTTACTTGAGAGATAATGAGCCATCTCCCAAGCTCTTTTTTTAAATTTTTATTTATTTATTTGAGAGCAATAGAGAGAAAAAGAGAGAGAGAGAGAGAATGGGTGCATCAGGGCCTCCAGCCACTGCAAACAAAACTCCAGATGCATGCACCACCTTGTGCATCTGGCTTACATGGGTCCTGGGGAATCGAGCCTCAAACCAGGGTCCTTAGGCTTCACAGGCAAGCGCTTAACCGCTAAGCCATCTCTCCAGCCCTCCCAAGCCCTTTTTTGTTGTTTATTTGTTAAGAGAGAAAGCCGGGTGTGGTGGCGCACACCTTTAGCCCCAGAACTTGGGAGACAGAGGTAGGAGGATCGCCTTGAGTTCAAGTACATAGTGAATTCCAGATCAGCCTGGGCTAGAGTAAGACCCTACCTCGAAAAACAAACAAACAGATAAATAAAATAAGAAAGAGGCATATAGAGACAGAGAATGGGCACATGCTGGGACCTCTAGCCACTGCAAACAAACTCCAGAACACATGTGCCACCTTGTGCATCTGGCTTTATGTGGGTACTGGGGAATTGAAACTGGGTCCTTTGACTTTGTCAGCAAAGTGTCTCAACCATGAAGCCATCTCTCTAGACCTACCCTTTTTTTGGTTTTTTTAAGGAAGGGTCTCGCACTAGCCCAGACTGACTTGGAATTCACTATGTGGTCTCAGGTCCCTCCTACTCTGCCTCCTGAGTGCCAGGATTAAAGGCTTGCAGAACCATACCCAGCTTTTTCTTTTTTATAAAGCAGGGTCTGACTCTAAACTAGGATGGCCTCAAACTAAATAGCAATCCTCCTATCTCGGCCTTCAAAGTGTTGGGATTAAAGGTGTGTGCAGTTACCTCTTCAGATTATGCAATGACGACTACAATATGAGTCTTGTACTATTACTGATGAAAGCATAAATGTAAATTAAACACAGAGTCATCAGATAAATCCAAATTGAGGGACCTTACAAAATAACTATTCAACTACATCAAGATCATGAAGATCAAAGACCTAAAGAAGTTCTCAGACCAGCCATGTTGGTGGCGCACGCTTTTGATCCTGGCACTAGGGAGGCAGAGGTAGAAGTGCAGTGAGTTCAAGGACAGCCAGAGACTACAGAGTGAATTTCAGGTCAGCCTGGGCTAGAGTGAGACCCTACCTCGAAAAACCAAGCAGAAATAGACAGGAGACAGACAGAAAAAATGGCCACACCAGGGCTTCCACTGTGAATGAACTCTAGATGCATGAGCCACTTTGTGCAACTGGCTTTACATGGGTACTTGGAAACTGAACCCAGTTCATTAGACTTTGCAATCAAGTGCCTTAACCACTGAACAATCTCTCTACCTCCAACTTCTTAATTTTGACAATTTTATTTTGGTATCACTGGAAATTGCCCTTTTCAGGAAATACTTATTCAGAGATGCTGAGCATCAAGTCACTGATTTACTTGCAAATAATTCAAGGGAGCTAGAGGCAGGAAGATCAGGAATTCAAGGCCAGCCTGGGCTGTATGAGACCCTATCTCAATTGTCCTAGACTCCCTCCCAAAATTCAAGGGGGCCAGGTGTATTTACTCACCTCTGATATCCCAGCACAGAGGAGGACCTTGAATTCAAGGCCATCCTAGGATACTTAGAGAGATCCTGTCTCAAAACACATACACACAAATCTTTGAAGTATACTTCAACTGCTCTGTAAATTGGAAAATGTTTAAAAACTTATTTTAAAAATACAAGACAGGGCTGCTGGAGAAATGGCTCAGCAATTAAGGCGCTGGCCTACAAAGCCTAACAAGTGGGGTTCAACTGCCCAGTGCCCATGTAAAGTCAGATGCATAAGGTGGCACATGCATCTGGAGATCATTCACACTCATTCTGCTTTCTTCTATCTCTCTCTGCTTGCAAATAAATATAAAGCATTAAAAAAAAAATACAGGTAAACTGAGCATGATGGTGTGCACCTTTAATCCCAGCACTAGGGAGCTCCAGGTAGAAGGATCCACTGAGTTCCAGGCCAGCCTGGACTACAGAGATCTATGGTCAAAACAAAACAAGGGGCTAGAGAGATGGCTCAGCGGTTAAGGCACTTGCCTGGGAAGCCTAAGGACCCAGGTTCAACTCCCCAGTACCCAAGTAGGCAAGATGCACATGGTGGCACATGCGCCTGGAGTTCATTTACAGTGGCTGGAGGCCATGGCACATTCTATTTGTCTTTCTTCTCTCTCTCAAATAAATAAATAATAAAGTACTAAAAAAAAAAAAAAAAAAACCTGGGTGATAAGAAGTTGGCTCAGTGACTAAAGGCACTTGCTTGCAAATCCTCCCAGTATGGATTCAGCACATGCCTTTAAACCCAGAGCTCAGGAGGTAGAGGTAGGAGGATTGCTGTGAGTTTGAGGCCACCTGGAGACTAGATAGTGAATTCCAGGTCAGCCTGGGCTAGAGTAAGACCCTACCTGGCAGGGCGGGGGGGGGGGAGTGGAGCAAATGTCTGATGTTCTTTTGTTGCTGTAGGGGGTTTGACAGAATTTTAAAAAGCTACAAAAGTGAACTGGGCATGGTGGTTCACGCCTTTAATCCCAGCACTTGGGAGGCAGAGGTAGGACGATCACTGTAAGTTCAAGGACATCATGAGACTACATAGTGAATTCCAGGTCAGTGAGATCCTACCCCGACAAACAAAAATAAAAAAGTGGAGTTGGGTGTGGTGGTGCATGCCCACCACTTGGGAGACAGAGGTAGGAGGAGCATCGTGAGTTCGAGGCCACCCTGAGATGACACAGTGAATCCCAGGTCAGCCTGGACTAGAGTGAAACCCTACCTCGAAAAACCAAATAAACAAACAAACAAATAAATAAAATAAGATAAAATAAAATAAAAATGGTATGCAGTCTGAAGTGGCATCAACTTACTAAGTGCTCAAAGGAACAATCTCAAATATACTATGAATGATAACAACAACTTATTTTGGATGGGACATCTATTCAGCTTAAAAGAGGCAAGTTGGGCATGGTGGCACACTCCTTTAACCCCAGCACTCGGGAGGCAGAGGTAGGAGGATCGCCATGAGTTTGAGGCCACCCTGAGACTACATAGTGAATTCCAGGTCAGCCTGGACCAGAGTGAGACCCTACCTCAAATACACACACACACAGGCAAAAAAAAGTACAAAAAAAGTACCAAAAAAAAAAAAAAAGCTCTTTCTTGGCCCTTGAGTATTCTTTCCCTCAAGTGGCTCACTGCCCCTTTTACAGTGTATTCAAACCTTTACTATGACTTTGCTCTTAATAGCTTCTTTCCTTTTCTTTCTTTTTCTTTTATTATTTTATTTTGGTATTTTGAGGTAAGGCCTCCTTTTAGCCCAGGCTGACCTGAATTCACTATGTAATTTCAGGGTGATCTCAAACTCACCACAATCCTACGTCTGTCTCCCAAGTGCTGGGATTAAAAGGTGTGCCACCATATAGGCTCTTAATAGTTTCTTGCTGCCTAAAAAAAGAAAAGTTAAAAACAAACTATTCTTCCAACAAAAATTTTTCAAATCACTATGAAAACAGGCAAAGGACTTACCTAAAAAGAAATGTTCTAACAGTATCATACTCCAAACACACCATACCTCACATAGACTGGAACTCAAGTAGTAAAGCACTTTAGTGAATGCACAATAACACCTGGCAACAGGTTAAAACTAAGACTTGGATTCTTCACTAATCTTCTGGTTTCATTTACAGTTGAATGGAAAACATTCAGGGAGAAGTAAATCCAAACTTGTAACTGGGCAACACAGAGGGACCTATTCAGGACACATGAAATATGACTTTTCCAATGATTCAGACCAGGGATTAACTGTTTGAACTATTCACAGTCTTCTTGTTTCATTGGTTTTTGATGACAAGGTATGGCTATTCTAACCCAGACTGGCCAAGAACTCTCTGCTTCAGTCTCCTGAGTACTGAGATTACAGGTACAAGTTTACAGGTATATGCCAACATGCCCAGTTTATACGTCTCATCATCTTAAAAAAAGAATTTGTTTTGCTTTATTTTTATTTATTTATTTATTTGAGAAAGAGGCAGATAGAGAATGAGAGAATGGCCATGCCAGGGCCTCCAGCCATTGCAAAGGAACTCCAGACACATGTGCCACCTTGTGCATCTGGCTTACATGGGTCCTGGAGAAGTGCCTTAACCGCAACGGCTAAGACATCTCTCCAGCCCTACTTCTCATTATCTTAATAGCATTCTCTCTTTTAAGACAGGGTCTCATGTAGCTCAGGCTCACCTCAAACTCACCAAGTAGCTGGAAAGTGCTGAGATAGATTATAGGCATGCACTACCACACCCAGTTTTATGTGGTGCTGGGGATCGAACCCAAGACTTTATGCATGTTAGGCAAGCACTCTACCATATAAGCTATATTTATGTCGCCAGCTACTTAACATCCCTTTCCTTTTAAAGATAGGGATGTTCGCTGGGTGTGGTGGAGCACACCTTTAATCCCAGAGGCAGAGGTAGGAGGCTCTCTGTGAGTTTAAGGTCAGCCTGAGCTAGAGTGAGACCCTACCTAGATAAACCAAAA
The DNA here is from genome assembly GCA_036346955.1 of Dipus sagitta. Taxonomy (NCBI): domain Eukaryota; kingdom Metazoa; phylum Chordata; class Mammalia; order Rodentia; family Dipodidae; genus Dipus; species Dipus sagitta. The sequence continues at coordinate 55,081,055 of CM070778.1, forward strand.
AAAAAAAAAAAAAAGATAGGAATGTTTAAATCTAGAAAGAGTCAGATGCATGAGGTGGCACATGCCTCTGGAGTTCATTTGCAGCAGCTAGAGGCCCTGGTGTGCCCATTCTCCCTCTCTCTTTTGATCACTGCTTACAAATAAATTCAAAATGAAGTCTTGTTTTGTTTTTTTAAGAGAATGCTCTATTAGTGACCATTCTAATTTATCTTTTTAGACATATATATAGCTATATATGCAGCTCAAAGTAGCTTTAGTCTCCTGAGGATGGGGGCATAGTGTTAGGACTACAGGTGTGTACCTGTACCTAGCCATTCTCGTTCTTTTTTTCTTAATTTGTTTTTGGGGTTTCTTTTTTTTGAGGTAGGATCTCAATGTAGCTCAGGTTGACCTGGAATTCACCAAGTAGTCTCAGGTTGGCCTCAAACTTACAGCTATCCTACCTCTGCCTCCCGAGTGCTGGGATTAAAGGCATATACCACCATGCAGGGCTTCCCATTCTCATTTATCTTTTTTTTCTTTTAATAATTTTAAAAAAGTTTTATTTAGTTATTTGAGAGAGAGAGGGACAGAGAGAGTAAGTGTGCCAGGGCCTCCAGCAAATGAAATACAGACGCATGTGCCACCTTCTGCATCTGGCTTATGTGGGTCTTGGGGAATAAAACCTGGGTCCTTTAGCTTTGCAGGCAAACACCTTAACTGCTAAGCCATCCCTCCAGCCTCATTCTCATTTATCTTAATGGAGGTGACCGATGTCTGAAATGGCCAAGGCCCATAATGGGGTTTGTGGTAGTTTGATTCAGGTGTCCTCCATTAATTTGTGTGTTCTGAATATTAGACCCACAGCTGATAGCAACTTGGGCATTGAAGCCTCCTCGAGGCAGTGTATTGTTGGGGGTGAGCTTATGGGTGTTATATCCAGCTGCTTCTTGCCAGTGTTTGGCACACTCTCCTGCTGCTATTGTCCATTTGACATTAGCCAGAAGGTAATGTCCAGCCTCTGCTCATGCCATTGTTTTACCCTGCCGTCATGGAGCTTCCCCTCAAGCCTGTAAGCCAAAATAATAAACTGTTTCCTTTCAAAAGCTGCTTTTGCTTGGGAGTTTTATGTCAGCAACATGAAGCTAACTACAGTAGAGTTCTTCCTGGAATAGATTTCCTTTATTGTTCTCCCTCATCAACTTCCAATTTGTTTTTAAACACTGACTGAATAACATTTTCCCCCATTTCCTATAGTTCAAATTCCCTTCTGTAATACAAAAGTTTCAAATGGGAGGCTGGAGAGATTGCTCAGTGGTTAAGGCACTTGCCTTCAAAGCCTAACTCCCTGGGTTTGATTCCCCAGTACCCAAATAAGCCAGGTACACAAAGTGGTACATACATCTAAAGTTCATTTGCAGTGGCAGGAGGCCATGGTGTGCCCATACTCACTTTGTCTTTGGCTGCCTCTTTCTTTCTGACTCTCTCTCAAATAAATAATTTATATATATATATATATATATATATATATATATATTATTTTTTATTTTTTTGGTTTTTCAAGGTAGGGTCTCACTCTAGCTCAGGCTGACCTGAAATTCACTCTTTACTCTTTAGTCTCAGGGTGGCTTTGAACTCACAGTGATCCTCGTACCTCTGCCTCCCGAGTGCCAGGATAAAAGGCATGCACCAACAAGCCCAGATAAATATAAACATCTTTTTTTTTTTTTTTTTTGGTTTTTCAAGGTAAGGTCTTACACTAGCCCAGGCTGACCTGGAATTCACTATGGAGTCTCAGGGTGGCCTCGAACTCACGGCGATCCTCCTACCTTTGCCTCCCAAGTGCTGGGATTAAAGGCATGTGCCACCATGCCCGGCTTATAAACATCTTTTAAGTAAAACCGGCTATGGGCTGGGGAGATGGAGATGGTTCAACAGTTAAAGGTGCTTGCTGGTAAAGCCTGCTCACCCAGGTCCAATTCCCCAGTGCCCATGCAAAAAGTAGCACACGCATCTGGAGTTTGATGGCAGTGGCAAGAAAATGCAGCATGACCGTTTTCTCTTTACTTACAAATAAGTAAATATAGTTCTAACAGGCAAAGCACACCATAAAGAAGTCTGCTGGGCTTTAAAATATTTAAAATATTTTCTCTTTTTAAAAAAATATTTGATTATTATTATTTATTTACTTATTATTATTTTTATTTTTTATTTTTTGGTTTTTCGAGGTAGGGTCTCACTCTAGTCGAGGCTGACCTGGAATTCACTATGTAGTCTCAGGGTGGCCTCGAACTCAGGGCAATCCTCCTACCTCTGCCTCCCGAGTGCTGGGACTAAAGGCGTGCACCACCACATGTAGGCTTCCAGGCCTATTTTTTAAAAAACAAAAAATGAGACAGGCAACTCTGTCTGCCTCTTCAGTATTATTAGATGTCTACCTTATAAAATAAATGGGCACATCAATACAATCTTTCTTTCTTAAAATGCAAAAGACAAACTAGACAAGGTAGTTCTAGCTGGAGCTGCTGGCAGAGCTTGAACTGGCCTGCTTTTCATCTCTGATGTTGTTTACCTTAGTATTCTTTGTCCTGGGTTATCTTCCTAAGGGTTTATCAATTTCTTTAGTGCCTTTTGGGATATGGCTATGTAAAAATTAAATTGTGAATCACTCGCCAAGCAGCATAACAATGTGAGGGTTTTTTTTTGTGTGTGTGTGTGACGGGCTCTCATGTAGCTCTGACTTGCCTTGAAACTTGCTATGTAGCTATGACCTTGAATCCCTGGGATTACAGGTTATGTGGCACCAAAACTGCCTGTTAATAAACCGGGTGTGGTGGCACATGCCTTTAGTCCCAGCACTTGGGAGGCAGAGGTAGGACGATCGCCACAAGTTTGAGGCCACCCTGAGACTACAGAGTGAATTCCAGGTTAGCCTGGGCTAGAGTGAGACCCTACCTCGAAAAACCAAATAAATAAAATAAAATAGCACTGTAAAATTCCTATGGAGGGGCTGGTTTTATAGCTCAGTTGTTATGAATGCTTACCTAGCATGCATGAATTCCTGGGTTCAATTCCCAACACTCCAGGAAGCTGAGCACAGTGGTGCACAGGCCTGTAATCCCAGCATTCAAGAGGCAGGAGGATAAGAGATTCAAGGTCATCCTTACCTACAAAATGAGTTTCAGACATGCCTCAGATATGTTAGACCTTGTCTTTAAAGAAATCCTTAGCAGTTAAGGCACCTGCCTGCAAAGCCAAAGGACCTAGGTTCAATTCCCCAGGACCTATGTAAGCCAGCTGCACAAGGTGGCCCCTATGTCCGGAGGCACTAGTTTGCCCATTCTCCCATTCTCCCTCCCTCCAATAAACAAAAAGTAAAAATAAGCCAGGTGTGGTGGCACATGCCTTTAATCCCAGCACTTGGGAGGCAGAGGTAGAGGACTGCCGTGAGTTTGAGGCCACCCTGAGACTCCATAGTGAATTCCAGGTCATCCTGGGCTAGAGTGAGACCCTACCTCGGGGGGTGGGGGGGAAGCCCAAAAGCAAAATAAAATACAACTAGAAGGAGCTGGAGAGATGGCTTAGTAGTTAAGGCACATGCCTACAAAGCCTAAGCACCCTGGTTTGATTCTCCAGGTCCCACGTAGGCCAGATGCATCTGGTGGCACATGTGTCTGGAGTTCATTTGCAGTGGCTAGAGGCCCTGGTGTGCCCATTCTCATTCTCACTCTCCTCCTCTCTGTCTCTGATAAATAAATAAAAATTTTTAAATCTTTAAAAAAAAAAATACAACCTGAAGACCAGACCGGACCTTGCCAATTACTATAATCTTACATTTAGCACATACTGCTGTGAATGAAATTTAGTTCTATATCTGTCTATTCTTCTATGATGAGCAGCACTGAGCTCAAGGGTATGATCCCAGAATATAAAAAGCCATTAAGTCTGTTCCTAATAGATTCTTTAAAATATGATCCTACACAGCTCTTCAAAAGAAGGGTAATATGTTTTAATTGTGAAATGGATTTTTACAATACTTTGACCTCTTGTCTGAAGGAGGTCTGGGAAAAGAAATAACTACAGTGCAGGGAGGGAATGAAATGTGTCATAGTGGTTATTAAAATCCATCAAGTTCATACTTCAGCATTGAGATAACTACAGCCAACTACTGACTCACAAGTAATTATCACTGCTATCTGCAATAAAAGTTAATTGGACATAATTGAACTAACGCCCTAATCGGAGGAAAGCTGCAAACTGGCAATGAGCCGATTTCTCCAGCTCCTTCCATCTGATAGCAAAGAAACTACTAATGATAATTTGTGGACAAACATAAAATTGCTCTCATGGTTTCCCTACTGCAAATCACTCAGCAATTCCAGCTAATGCCCAGGATGATGGGCCAGAAGAAAAATCATCAATCAGTACTTCCTCTGATAAAGATGAATTTTATCAATAAACAAGCCCACAAAAGGTGAAAAGTTGCTGAGAATTATTAAATTTCCCCTGGACACTGTAAGTAAGACACTGTGGTCTTATCTCCACATACTAATACTACATACCATATGCACCCTGTGCCAAGAGAATGTACTAGTAGGAAGAGAAATTATGCAAGGCCACAAGCAAAGATGATACTAATAATTTATCTTTTCTCAGAGAATCCTAGGTGACCACACTTTTAGACAGGCAAAAAGGCATCGAGGTCTGCTTCAACAGCAATATCTAAATCACCTCTGAATGGACATTAGAAACAGCAGATTCTTGTGGCTGACTCATGTACCTCTACTCGGCTCAAGAACTGGGCTGTTTAGATGGCGTGTATAATCAGATCTTTTTTGACTTTATTTGAGAGAAAGAGGCATATAGGGGGAGAGAGGGAGAGAGAGGGAGAGAATATGAATGAACACACCAGGGCCTCCAGCCACTGCAAACGAACTCCAGACGCATGTGCTCCCTTGTGCATCTGGCTTACGTGGGTCCTGGGGAATCAACTGAGGTCCTTTGGCTTTGCAGGCAAATGCCTTAACCGCTAAGCCATCTCTCCAGCCCCACCATACCTCTTTAGCTGTGTCTACAGCCCTAGGTAACTAAGACTCTTAGGGTTATATATGTCTTAAAAATCATTCTAGCCAGGAGAGGTAGCATATACCTTTAATCCCAGAACTCAGGAGGCAGAGGTAGAAGGATTACCATGAGTTCAAGGCCACCCTAGACTACACAGTGAATTCCAGGTCAGCCTGGGCTAGAGCAAGACCCTATCTCAAAAAAACAAACAAATAAACAAATACGTTTTTAAAAGGCACATGATTGCAAAGCCTGACAGCCCAAGTTCAATTCCCCAGTAACCAATAGCACACGCATGTGCAGTTCGTTTGCAGTGGCAGGAGTTCCTGGTGTGCTCATACTTCATACTCACTGTCTGTGTCTCTCTCCCAAATAAATGTATTTTTCAAAAACTACTCTTAGTATTCAATTTACCTTTAACATACATACACATCCACACACCCATCAATAAAACAAGAAAGCATAAGGTAACATTCTCACCAGGAAATTCTCAATTTTAAACTTGGCTTTCAAATTTGTTACCCCAGTATTTAGGAGGTAAAGGCAAGAGGATCAGGAGGTCAAGGTCATCCTCAGCTACATTGTGAGCTTGAGATAAGAACCAGTTTCAGAATACCTGGTATCAAACAAAAGAAAGTAGCCAGGTGTGGTAGCTCATACTTACAAACCCAGCACCAGACAAGCTCAGGCAAGTAGACTGTCATAGTTCAAAAAACAAACACACAAAAGTCCCAGTTTTAAAGTAATGACTTATAGGTTGAAGATATAGCTCAATGGCAGAGTATTTGCCTAATATATTGAAGCCCTAGGTTCATCCCTAGTACCACCAGCAAACAAATAATAGCAAGAAAACAAAGTGATGACTTGCAGTACTACTTTAATCACAACCTGAATAATCAAAATAAGTTTCATTTTGGCCAAAAGCTCTGAACATTAGTACATACAGCTCAATGTTATAAAGGTGTTTATTGGGTTGGAGAGATTATCTTTTGCTGGTCAGATATCTATAATTCACTCAGAGATGATGGCTGATTTTCATACAAAAAAGATGCCAACAAAGACAGGCCAGCATGACGAATCAGTTTCCATTTACTTGGAAAATTTTAATTCTCCAAGGAACCACAGTTTGGAACTACAGTTCAGTTAAATATCAAGGGCCAAGTCTCTTCTAAGGGCAGGGTATCCATCTTCTGTCCTCAGACATCAGAGATTCAGATTTGGGGCTCTTAAAAAAAATATTTATTTATTTATTTATTTGACAGAGAGAAAGAGAGAGAGATAGGAAAGGGGGGGAGAGAATGGGCACACCAGGGCCTCCAACCACTGCAAACAAACTCCTATCACATGCTCCCCCTTGTATATCTGGCTTACATGGGTCCTGAAGAAGCAAATCAGGATCCTTTGGCTTTGCATGCAAACGCCTTAAACGCTAAGTCATCTCTCCAGCCCCAGATTTTGGGCCTTTCAGGACTCTAAGACTGAACTGATACAAATACCACCTTTGGCAATGATGCTCAAGTTTTTGGCTGCAACATGAATTATACCAACTGGCTTTCTTCATCTTCCTGCTAACAAACAACTGTCATAGTTCTCCACCTCCATGGTATTAAACAATTATCATAATAAATCACCTCATGTATTTATAGATCATAATGGTGGGACCCTTTTTCAAAAAACAAACAAAAAGGGCTGGAGGAATGGCTTAGCGGTTAAGGCACTTGCCTGTGAAAACTAAGGACCCAGGTTCGATTCTTCAAGTCCCATGTAAGCCAAGTATACAAGGTGGCACATGCATCTGCAGTTCATGTGCAGTGGCTAGAGGCCCTGGCATACCCATTCTCACACTCTATAATAAACAAACAAACAAATAAATAAAATAAAAATAAACAAATAAATAGATTTACCATATGATCCAGCTATACCACTCCTAAGCATATATCCTAAGGACTCATCTCACTACGTTACAGATACTTGCTCAACCATGTTTATTGCTGCTCTTTTCACAATAGCTAGAAGAAGGAAACAGCCTAGATGTCCCTCAACTGATGAGTGGATAATGAAGATGTGGCACAATTACACAATGGAGTTCTACTTTGCAGCAAAGAAAAATGAAGTTATGAAATTTGCAGGAAAATGGATGGATCTGGAAAGGATTATACTAAGTGAGGTAACCCAGGCTCAGAAAGCCAAACATTGCATGTTCTCTCTCATATGTAGATCCTAGCTACAAATGATTGGACTTCTATGTGAGTTGGAAGAAAACTCAGTAGCAGAGGCCAGTAAGCTAGAAAGGAGATATAAAAGGGAACAGAAAGGGAGGGAGAGGGGCACTTAATAGGATGGTATTGTATATATGTTAAGTATAAAGAAAACAGATTAATGGGGGTGAAAAGGCCTAAGTGAGGTCAGGGGAAGAGATTGAATAAAGCAAAGGTGGAGGGAAGGCTAATCTAATCTAAGAGGATATAAGTAAGTCATATGCAAACCTACTTTTTTGGACAATGGAACACTCAGGAGCCATACATTATTACTAGAAAATTTTCAGTGCCAGGGATGGGATACCTTCCAGTGAGTTGTTGGCCAGGGAGGTCCCTCATGCCCCCAAAACATTAAAGGCTTATTGCCGAAGCCCTTGGTTTCCCACCAGGAATAGATGGTAAGACCCTATTGCTGAAGACTCCACATACTTGGGCTGCAAGGTCACTGAGAAATCCTGCTGGAGCTGAGCTGAAAACCTCCTCCATGTAGACCAACTGACAGAAAGCTGTAAAAAGCTATGCTGCATGCAGTTCAATGGGAGAGAGAGAGAGAAATCACCAGTGAAGATACCCAACAATGGACACTGCAAGCCTTAAAGTTGGCCAGCCAGGCCAAATGAGCCAACTAGTGCAATAGTGCACGTTTGTTATGTGGGAAACCAGCTACCCACTAATTGGACTGGAGGCCCGCTCCATGGGAGGAAATACATCCCTGATTCTGAAAACCTACAACAGGGGTAGTCATGAGCCCTAGAAGTGTAATGCCTGCTGCTGTCTGGCTAAATGTATATACTATGCACACCAAACTGCCCAGAGAGTACTCTTCTTAGTGTTCATACCCATATATTAACGCTACTCTCACTTTTGGTTAGAGAACCTGAACCTCTCTTTTCAGATGGCAGTGACCTTGGGATGACTCAGAAGGCACCATGGTGCTAAGAAGTGACAGAGGAGTGCTCAGCACTGCAATATCTCTATCACACCTTCCAAGGCTCAGGATCAACTGCAGAAGAGGTGGCGGAAAGAATTTAAGAGCCAAAGGAAGGGTAGGACTCCTTACAATGTGCTCCTCCAGACACAAAATGGCCTGGATATCCATGACCTGACACTACATACACAAGATCCATAACAGGAAGAAAATAAAAGTGAGACTGACTGAGAGGGGGAGGGGATATGATGGAGAAGGGGAAGGCGGGGAGGGGGGGAATTACTACCATGGGATATTGTTGACAATTATGGAAGTTGTTAATAAAAAAATAAAATAGGGGGCTAGACAGATGGCTTAGCGGTTAAGCGTTTGCCTGTGAAGCCTAAGGATGCAGGTTCGAGGCTGGATTCCCCAGGATCCACATTAGCCAGATGCACAAGGGGGCGCACGGGTCTGGAGTTCATATGCAGTGGCTGGAAGCCCTGGCGCACCCATTCTCTCTCCTCTCTCTCTCTCTGCCTCCTTCTGTTGCTCTCAAATAAGTAAATAAAAACAAACAAATAAAATAAAATAAATAAATAGGGCCAGAGAGATGGCTTAGTGGTTAAGGTGTATGTCTGTGAAGCCTAAGGACCCAGGTTCGATTGCCCAGGACCCATGTAAGCCGGATGCACCAGGGCACATGCGTATGGAGTTCATTTGCAGTGGCTAGAGGCCGTGGTGTGCCCATTCTCTCTCTCTCTCTGCTTGCAAATAAATAAATTAAAATAAAATAAAATAAAATAAAATAAAATAAAATAAAATAAAATAAAAAAGGCTGGGCGTGGTGACACATGCCTTTAATCCCAACACTTAAGGAAGCAGAGATAGGAGAATGAGTTCGAGGCCACCCTGAGACACACAGTAAATTCCAGGCCAACCTGGGCCAAAGCAAGACCCTACCTCGGGGAAAAAAACAAAATGGCTAGGGGCTTGCTTTGGCAGCACATATACTAAAAAAGGGCTGAGAGATGGCTTAGCAGTTAAGTGCTTGCCTGTGAAGCCTAAGAACCCCAGTTCAATGCTCAATTCCCCAGTAGCCACGTAAGTCAGATGCAGAAGGTGGTGCATGCATCTGGAGTTTGTTTGCAGTGGTTGGAGGCCCTGGTGCGCCCATTCTCTCTTACTCTGTCTCATAAATAAATAAATAAGGAAGGTTACTAATCAGTTTGTTCAGCTTGAAAATCCCAGTAAAGAGAGAGTATGGTGTCACAGGCCTATAATGCCAGCCCTGGGAGGCTGAGGCAGAAGAATCATTGTAAGTTCCAGGACAGCTAGGGATACACAGCAAGACCCTGTCTTGACTTAAAGCTACTGCTTAAAAATATACGCTTGAAAATATCTCTGAATATATTTGGTATCCGGTAGGTTTGCTTCTCAACAAGAATAATCAATAAGTGACAGTTTGCTGATCAGGAAGGAACCATTACCTAGAGTTCTGCACGCGTGTTGGTAAAGACATCTTCCACCCACTTCAGCTAGGCTGCATTGTAACAAAGTCAATGACTGAATCTGACTTAATTAGCCCAGTGCTCCCTTCCTAAAATCTATAAGTATCACAACATAATTTGGCATTTTCCTTCCATCTTTTATTCATCTACACTTCACTGTGAAACTTTTTTTCTTCTCTTGATTGGTAATAGCATCCTGCTCTACAGATTCCCTTGACAACCTGAGAAACAAAACAACATCTCAAAGAGGAGAAAGGAAAATTTTACTTACTTATATTTGCAGTGAAAGGGATGAAACTCAGAGCTTTCAAAAAACTAAGCCACTGAGTAACTCTACCACTGAGTTACATCACCAGCTTCCATATCACTGTACATAGCAGGGTGTGGTGGCTCACCCCTATAATCCCAGCATTTAGGAGGCTGAGGTACAGGGGATTGGCAGTGAGTTTAAGGGAGACATAGAGTGAGACATAGAGTAAGCTCCAGGTCAGCCTGGGCTAGACTGAAATCCTGCCTAAAAAAAAAAAAAAAAAAAAAAAAAAAGGCGGGCATGGTGGCACTCACCTTTAATCCCAGCAGTTGGGAGGCAGAGGCAGGAGGATCACCGAGAGTTCAAGGCCACCCTGAGACTAGAGAGGGAATTCCAGGTCAACCTGAGCTAGAATGAGACCCTACCTCGAACCCCCCAAAAAAACCTATCATTTAAAAAATATTTTTAAATGTTATTTGAGAGAGAGATAGAAAAGGCAGATGAGAGAGAATGAGCATGGCAGTGCAAATAAACTCCAGATGCATGCGCCACCTTGTGCATCTGGCTTACCTGGATACTGGGGAATTGAATCTGGGTTCTTAGGCTTAACAGGCAAACACCTTAACCACTAAGCCATCTTCTAGCCCCTAAGAATATGTTTGTTTTATTTATTTATTTATTTATTATTTTCAATCAAAGAGAGAGAGAGAAAGGCACACAAAGAGATTGGGCTAGCTGGGGCTTTGAGCCACTGCAAACAAACTCCAGATGCGCTGTCCACTTTGTGCATCTGGTTTTATGTGTGTACTGGCGGATCAAACCAGGGTCACTAGGCTTTGCAGGCAAGTACCTTAACCAATGAGCCATCTCTACAGCCCCTTAACCTATTTATTTATTTTTATTTATTTATTTACAAGCAGAGAGAGAGAGGCAAAGAGAATTGGTACAAGGCCTCTAGCCACTACAAACTCCAGATGCATGCCAACACTTTGTGCATCAGGCGTTACATGGGTACCAGGGAATCAAACCAGGGCTGTTAGGCTTTGCAGGCAAGTGCCTTAACTACTGAGCCATCTCTCCAGTCCAGATTTATGACTTTTTTTTCCAATAAATTTATTTATTTGCAAGCAAAGAGAGATAGAGAGAAGAGAGACAGAAAGAATGAGAATGGGCATGCCAGGTCCTCCAAGCCACTGCAAACAAACTCCAGATGCATGTGCCACCTGTGCATCTGGCTTTATGTGAGTACTGGGGAATTGAACCCTGTTGTCAGGCTTTGCAGGCAAGCGCCTTAACAGCGGAGCCATCTCTCCAGCACTGGCTTAACCTATTTTGAGTTGTTAATGGTATATACTAAATACTACAGTTAACTTCAGAGTACATTATGTACTCAAGGTACCAAAGAATTCCTTTAAGGCAAATACAAACATTTTTTTTTACTTACAAATTTACAAGGAATGAAACCTCTCATTAAGCAAAAAGCCAAAGACCTGGCTAAACAAAAGACAATGTGGGTTTTTGTGTGTGTGTGTGTTTTCTTTTCTTTTTCTTTTCTTTTCTTTTCTTTCTTTTTTTTTTTTTTCTGAGTTAGGGATTTACTCTAGTCCAGGCTAACCTGAAATTCACTATGTAGTCTCAGGGTGGCCTTAAACGCATGGCAATCCTCCTATGTCTATCTCCTGAGTGCTGGGATTAAAGGTGTGCACCACCATGTCAAGTTTAAATTGTTCAATGTTTAAAGAATAGCTGGGTGTGGTGGTACATTCCTTTAAATCCCAGCATTTGGAAGGTAGTTTAGGAGGATCACCATGAGTTCAAGGCCACCCTGAGACTACTTAATAAATCCCAGGTCAGCCAGGACTACAGGGAGACTCTACCACAAAAAAAAAAAAAAGATGCTAACATAAAAATACCTGGGAGGCAGAGGTATGATTGCTGTGAGTTCAAGGCTACCCTGACACTACACAGTGAATTCTAGGTCAGCATGGGCTAGAGTGAGACACTACCTCGGGGGAGGGGGAAAAAAATTGAGAGGCTGGAGAGATGGCTTGCTTCTGAAGTTGGTTTGCAGTGGCCAGAGGGACCTGGCATGCCAATTATCTATTTGTCTCTTCCTTTCCTTTCCCTCCCTCCCTCTCTTCTTCCCTCCCCCCTCCCTTCTTCCCTCCCCCCCTCAAATAAATAAATTTGGTGGTGCACGCCTTTAATCCCAGCCACTCAGGAGGCAGAAGTAGAAGGCAACTGCCATGAGTTCAGAGCCACCCCAAGACTACATAATAAATTCCAGGTCAGCCTGGATTAGAGGGATACCCTACTTAAAATTAAAAAAAAAAAGGATGGGGGAAGCAAGTAAAGGCCTACACTGTAAATAAACAACTTGTGTAACCGGTTGGGTAAAGAAAATAAAAATGGGTTAAAAGTCTGTATCTAAAGGAAAAAAAAAAAAAAAAAGAAGCGGGGCATGGTGGCACATGCCTTTAATCCCAGCACTCTGGGGAGGCAGAGGTAGGGTAGGAGAATTGCCGTGAGTTCAGGGCCAGCCTGAGACTACGTAATGATTTCCAGGTCAGCCTGGGCTAGAGACCCTACCTTGAAAGGCCCCTCCAAAAAAAAAAAAAAAAAAAAAAAGGCTGTATCTGAAAAGGATCTTTAACCAGCTAACAATTCCATGATGCATGCAGTATCAAACATGGTCTGGGTAATTAATTCAGTGGACTCTTCCTCTTTCACTGCCAAACTGAACAGCTTTGAGGGATAATCTCCCTCTCTCTCTCAGGGCTCAGTTGGAAGATTCATTATTTATGCCCTCAATTGTTTACTCTGTCCTATTTTTCCATCCATCTAGGCCCAAGGGCAGTGTTATCACTGGCCTGTTTCCAAAATGAATGTATTAGCTCATTGCCCTACTAGTTACAAAACCAAAGAGAATCAAACCCAGTGGTATCTTAATATTGTAGAGCAACCTCATCCACCACTTTATTAAAAAAAACTAAATTTCCAGCAGAGGCTGAGGTAGGAGGATTGCTGAGAGTTCAAGGACAGCATGGGCTATAAAATAAATTCTAGGTCAGTCTGAACTACAGTGAGACCCCGCCTGAAACAACAAAACTAAAACATAGGGGTAATGGCTCAGCAGTTAAAAGGCCCTACTGGCCATGTACATAAAACTGGACTACATTCATTTGTAGTGGTGTGTGTGCACATACGTGCATATATATGTAAACACACCCAACAATGATTCTTTTTTTTAAATATCTTTATTTTATTTATTTAAGAGAGAGAGAATGGGCACACCAGGGCCTTCAGACACTGCAAATGCATGTACCACCTTGTGCATCTGGCTTACATGGGTCCTGGGGAATCAAATGGAGATCCTTTGGCTTTGTAGGCAAGTGCATTAACTGCTAAGCCATCTTTCCATCCCCAAGGATTCTTATTAAAAAAAAAAAAATTATTTGAAGGCATCATAGTGCTGAGAAGTGGTGACTGGGGGTGCTCAGCACTGTCTTTCCAAGGCTCAAAGTCCACTGCGGAAGAGGTGACAGAAAGAATTTAAGAGCTCCTTACAATATACTCCCCTAGACACAAAATGAACTGGATATTCATGACCTGGCAGTGCCTCACACTACCTACACAACACCATTATAACAGGAGGAAAAGATGGTAACATCAAAATAAAAGAAAGACCGATTAAGAGGGGGCAGGAATATGATGTCTGAGTGGAGTTGTGAAGGGGAAAGTGTGTCTGTGTGTGTGTGTGGGGGGGGTTATCATGGTTCACTGTCTATAATTATAGAAATTGTCAATAATAAAAAATAAAAAAGTCCTTTGGTTTTGTGGGCAAGCACCTTAACCAGTAGGCCACCTCTCCAGAGATCATCCCAACATCATCCCAAGAAAGGACAATATCAGCCGGGCATGATGGTACACATCTTTAATCCCAGCACTCAGGAGGCAGAGGCAGGAGGATCACTGTGAGTTTGAAGCCACTCTCACAAGGTCAGCTTGGACTAGAGCAAACAAAACAAACAAAATAATAATAATAATATTTTTAGTGTGGCTGGGGATTAAAGGTGTGCACCACCATGCCCAGCAACACCATTCTTTGTTTTTTTTTTTTTTAATGGGGTGGGGGGGCTGGGGTGGGGAGAGAATGGATGCACCAAGCCCTATAGCCACTGCAAATGAACTTCAGATGAATCTACCACTTTGGGCATCTTACTTTACATGGGTACTGGGGAATCCAACTCAGGTCGTTAGGCATTGCAGGCAAGCGCCTTAACTGCTGAGCCATCTCTCCAGCCCAACACCATTCTTTTTTTTTTTTTTTTTTTTTTAATATATTTGGGGGGGAGCACAGAGAATGGGTGTGCCTGGACTTCTAGCCACTGCAAACGAACTCCAGACACATGTGTCCCCTTGTGCATCTGGCTTTATGTGGGCCCTGGGGAATCAAACCAGGGTCCTTTGGCTTTGCAGGCAAGCACCTTAACTGCTAAGCAATCTCTCCAGGGCCCAACACTATTTTTAATCACAAGTTAGGTAAGGCAACATCTTTCTCTTTCTCTCCCAATTTAAACGTGATTCACAGACATTTAGAGACAAAAGCATTACAAAACCAAAGCCCCAAACCAACATAGGATTACTGTGACCTTTTTTAAACAATCCTATACTGAAGCTACTTGAAATGTTGTATGTATAAAATAAGTTTGCATATGTGCATATATTATATGTATGTACATATACGTACAGAAATAAGGCTTCTTCAACTGGGTGTGGTGATGCATGCCTTTAATCCCAGCACTTGGGAGGCAGAGGTAGGAGGATCACCATGAGTTAAAGGCCACCCTGAGACTACAGAGTGAATTCCAGGTCAGCCTGAGGTACAGTGAGTCTCTACCACAAAAAAGAAAAAAAAAAAGGAAAAAAAAAAAAAGAAATAAGGCTTCTTTTTTAAACATATACATTTATTTAAATAGGCGACTGGGGGCTGGAGAGATGGCTTACTGGTTAAGGCGTTTGCCTGCAAAGTCAAAGGATCCAGGTTCCACTCTCCAGAATCCATGTAAGCCAGATGCACAAGAGGGCACATGCATCTGGAGTTTGTTTGCAGTGGCTGGTAGACCTGGGGTTCTCATCCTCTTTCTCTCTCTCTATCTCTCTCTCTCTGCCTCATTCTCAAATAAATAAAAATATGTTCTTTTAAAAAAAGTTAAATAGGGCACATCTGTAGTGGTGGAAACCAACTGCCCCCTAATTAGACTGGAGGCCTGCTCCATGGGAGGGAATACATCCCTGATACTGAAAACTTAAAACAGGGGTAGTCATGAGCCCTAGGGGTTGTAACGTCTGCTGCTGTCTGGCTAAATGTATATACTATGCTCAAACTGCCCAGTGAGTACTCCTCTTAGTGTTCATACCCATATACTAATACTACTCTCACTTTTGGTAGAGAATCTTCTCTTTTCAGATGGCAGTGACCTTGGGACGACTCAGAAGGTATCATGGTGCTGGAAAGAAGTGACTGGAGTGGTCAGTACTGTAGTATCTGTACTGTACTATCTCTACCACACCTTCCAAGGCTCAGGGTCTAATGCGGAAGAGGTGGCGGAAAGACTGTAAGAGCCAAAGGAAGGGTAGGAATCCTTACAACGTGCTCCCTCCAGACATAAAATGGCCTGGATATCCATGACCTCATAGTGCCTGACACTATCTACACAAGACCATCATATGAGGAGGAAAAGATCATGACATCAAAATAAAAGAGAGACTGATTGAAATGGGGAGGGGATATGATAGAGAATGGAATTTCAAAGGGGAAAGTGGGGGGAAGGAGGGCATTACCATGGGATATTTTTTATAATCATGGAAAATGTTAATAAAAATTGAGAAAAAAAAAGAGAATGCCAAGATGTTATCTTGCCCTGATTTGTAGATTACTTAAATGTTATGAAGATAATTTAATTTTAAACTGAAGAAAAAAGTTAAATAGGCGAGCTGTTTTGTGCATCTGGCTTTAATGTGCGTACTGAGGAATTGAACTTAGGCAATCAGGCTTTGCAAGCAAATGCCTTTAACCATTGAGCCATTTCCCCAGCCCCCATTCCTGTTTTTCATACTACGAGCTTCTCACCATAACTGCTCCTAATTGATTACAAATCTAATCAATGCAAAGAAAAATTACTCAACCAAAACTGTGAAACAGCTCCAGAATACCAATTGTATCTTCAAAACTGGACCCCAGTTAGAACAATCTGGAAATTGAACCTGGATTATAAGAAAAAATTCTGAATCATTTTAATTAATACCACAGTGTTGCCAATAAATCATTCATCACTTTAGGCACTGCAGCAATTTACTAATCAACATTAAGATAATCCTGGCCCAAACACCTTTGGTTGAAAAGGTCCAATTAAGGCAAAGATACCAAGGCATGGTGACTCATGCCTATTAACCCAGCAGTGGAGGGGCAGGGAAATGTGACAAGTTCAAGGTCAGCCTGATTTATACAACAAATTCCAGACTAGCCAGGACTTCATAGTCAGACCCTGTCTCAGGGGAAGGGGGGGGGGGAGGCAAAAATACCATGAACACTGCTATGAAACACACACACAGAGAAATTCCAAATATCATAACCTGTGTGTATTCTATGTTCAATTGATACCTTTCTCCCAATTTAAAATATATAAAGAGGTTCCTGATTTGAGCTGGAGAAGAGACACAGGTCTTTCAGAAAGTATCCTAGCTGGGTGCAATGACACACACCTGTAATCCCTACCACTTGGGAAAATGAAGCAAGACAGCTCTAGGCCAGCCTTAGCTATTTACTAAGCCCCTCTTTTTCTTTCTTTCTCTCTCCCTCTCTCTCACACACATACAGGGATCCATAAGTTACAGAAGCAAGGGAACTCAGAAGAGATAAATATCTTTTGAACTGTAATGCTATAGCCACTCCAGTTAATCGTTTGGGGAGAAGCTTAAAGTAAATAAAATCCATAATTCGGGCTGGAGAGATGGCAAAGCCAAAGGATCCCCAGTTCAGTTCTCCAGGACCCACGTAAGCCAGATGCACAAGGGGGCGCATGCATCTGGAGTTCGTTTGTAGTGGCTGGAGGCCCTGGTGCTCCCATTCTCTCCCTCTTTCTCTGCATCAAATAAATAATAAAATATATTTTTAAAAAATCCATAATCCAAGCCGGGCGTGGTGGCGCACGCCTTTAATCCCAGCACTCGGGAGGCAGAGAGGTAGGAGGATCGCCATGAGTTCAAGGCCACCCTGAGACTACAGAGTTAATTCCAGGTCAGCCTGGACCAGAGTGATACCCTACCTCGAAAAACAAAAAACAAACAAACAAAAAATCCATAATCCATCTTTTTTTTTTAAGGTTTGGCTTTAGTTTCTGTGACAAAAACGAATCCCTTCAGGAATCTATAAGAAATAAAGAAATGGAAAAACTTATAAAACTTTCAAGTTTCAGTAAGTTTTCTGGCTCTAGCTATTTCTCCACTGTGGCTGAACTACTTACTACACAAAGGCTGTGTGACAATGTACTCAGGGAAGAGACTTTAACAGAGTTAATCGCTAACAACTATCAGGATTCCCTTTAACCACCAATGACGAGGTTGCTCCCTCTTTCCACTAAATTCTCCCCTTTCTGATTGCTGCTGCGATTAAGGCACACTCAAAGAGGAAAATGATGAAGACAGCCTTAATGGTCACAGCTGCTGTACAATT
Organism: Dipus sagitta; assembly: GCA_036346955.1. Classification (NCBI taxonomy): domain Eukaryota; kingdom Metazoa; phylum Chordata; class Mammalia; order Rodentia; family Dipodidae; genus Dipus; species Dipus sagitta. Next base: position 55,098,759 of record CM070778.1, read on the forward strand.
CCAAAAATCCACTCCTAGCCTACACCTCCCCCCCCCCCCCCCCCGTTTACAGCATCAGATGCCACACGAAATGGGCTTTTTTCTCGATGCATTTTATTAAGCGGGCGACATTAACACATCAATAAAGAGATAAAAATAAAGAGTCCTAAATCTCCTTACCCAGCTGCAGGGGTGAGATGAAGAGATCGAAGGATGAGGGGTAGAAATGTGATATCAAAATAAACTAATGGGATGCAGAGATCTTACTTCCCACTCCATTTTCCCTTTTCTTAGAGGTTAAGTCGGCTGAAGTCCGGGTGGCGTTAGAAAAAGCACACACACACCTTGCGCCCCGGAGGGAGGTGAGGCTCGCTCTGCGGCGCTCCGTGGGGCTCCGGGCTCCGCCCCACCCGTCTGGGACGGCTCAGCCCAGGGAGGACAGATGAGAAGGGGCGTCAGGCGGCCTTGGCAGGGGGAGGGGGAGGTGGCTACTCCGGGTGCCAGGCTCACCGAGCGCTGCACTCCGCGGTGCGCCGACACCCCCTCCCCCCCGCCAGCTCCCTCTAGCTCCCCACCACCGCAGGAAGCCAGCCCCGCCCCCTCAACCCACCCCGGCTCTTTACCAGACCCCTCATGACGGCACAGCCAATCGTGAGCTAGGGAACCAGCAGAGCGATTTGCCACACAGCCAACTGGGGAGGCCCACTGGGAGGTCAGCCGCCAGGGATAGGCCAGCTACCCGAGGCCCCGGCTCCCGCACGGCTCCTTTTGTTAGCGCTGCCCCATCTCTCCAGGCCCTCATCCGAAAGCTGAGCTCTAGGCATCACACAGCTGGGCCAGGTGATGCCATATCGCCCATCACTCTTCCTCCTCTGCCCACTCTGGGTGCAAAGTACTGAGTGACTAGCCCCCAGAAGTACCTCCCAGACCTCCTCAGACTTCCAAAGCAATTGCCACTGGAATGCAACCAACCCTGATAAGGATGTTCTCCAAACCTTGTCTTCCTTTTCTCACCTAATCAACAGCATCCCCTCAAAAGAGTAGGACTTAGATTTGCATAGTAAATTAACAGTTCTGGAAACTCATGCTTCCCCTGATACAGAACTGAGGGATGGGTGGGGTCATAGTGGCAAAGTATGTATTTGGAAATTGGTGGGGTGGGGGAGGGGGTTACAGATAAAATCATGTTAAAGGGCTAGAGAGATGGTTTACCAGTTAGGGCACTTGCCTGGAAAGCCTAGGGCCCAGGTTCGATTCCCTAGAACCCACATAAAACAGATGCACATGGTGGCGCATGCATCAGGAGTTCGCATGCATCAGGAGTTCGTTTGCAGTAGCTGGAGGCCCTGGTGTGCCCGGTTCTCCCTCTCTCTCTCTCTCTCTCACTTTCAATAGATAATTTTGTTATTTATTTATTTATTTATTTGTTCATTTGTATTTATTTATTTGAGAGTGACACAGAGAGAGAGAGAGAGAGAGAGAGGCAGATAGAGAGAGAGAGAATGGGCACGCCAGGGCTTCCAGCCACTGCAAACGAATTCCAGATGCGTGTGCCCCCTTGTGCATCTGGCTAACGTGGGTCCTGGGGAATCGAGCCTTGAACCGGGGTCCTTAGGCTTCACAGGCAAGCGCTTAACCGCTAAGCCATCTCTCCAGCCCAATTTTGTTGTTTTTTGAGGTACAGTTTCACTCTAGTACAGGCTGGTCTCAAACTCATTGTGATCCTCCTACCTCTGCCTCCCAAGTGCTGAGATTAAAGGTGTACACCACCATGTCTGGCTAAATAAAATATTTTTTAAAAGAAAAGGAAAAAATGAAGATAAAAGCAAACATACAAACACACACCCAAAGTTAGCTCCAACCTGTGTGGCAAATCAAAGACATCGATATCCGATAAACCAAACTTGCCTGCTCCCTTAGCAGGGCTTAATATAATTAGGATGCAACAACCAAGTCTCCTTAAAACCATATCTTATAGTAGTAAAACAAACACTGCTTAACTGGAAGTCTGCATCCAAATTTTAATCACTAACGCCTGTGTTAGGGGGGGACATAGTGCTACTGGGATGGGATATGCTAAAGACTGCAGAACATTTTCTTAGGTGTACAGGTACAGTAGTAGAGGTGGGATGTATTTAACAAAAACAAAGAGGCCTGGTATGGTGGTACACACCTTTAATCCCAGCATTAGGGAGGCTGAGGTAGGAGGATCTCGGTGATGGACGGGTCAGCCTGGGCTACAGTGAGACCCTGCCTGGACTGAAAAACAAAGGGAGGGCTAAGCGTGCAAAGACTGGTGTAGAGCTGCGTGCTTAATTAATGCAAGGTCCTGGGTTTCATCACAGACAGGAAAGTAAAGGTAAAGGAGAGCAAATAAGGAAGAGGAGAAGGAAGTAAGGTAACTTTGTTAGGTAGTTTAGGGTGACAGGGCCCCTAAAAGTAAAAAGTAGAAACGTCTTTGGGCCTATCTTTGCTGTCTTTACTTTGCTGGAGATAAAAGTATGATCTGACTTCTAATCTCTTCCCTAGACTTTTTTTTCCCACAATTAACCTAGGAGAAGGTCCCCTTTCCTAGAACTTAAATCTATCTAACCCTGACATTTGTGATTGGTCAAGTTCAGCCCACAGAACTTGGCTTCACAGCTAGCCTGTATCTGAGACAGCCCCTAGCCAAGACCAATCAGCTATCTCTCTGGCTCACCTGAGCCGGAAGGTAGGGCACACCACCATAAGGTTATAAACACATTTACCAGGGCAGTGTAAGCTCTCTTTGCCTCTTAGATCCTGAACTTCCAGATTCTGGTAAGCTTCCTTGTTGGCCCCAACGGGCTGGGCCTAAACCAGGGGAGACTCCCACATAGATTCTTTTTGCCCTCCTGCCCTCCTCTTTGTACTTTCTTTTCCTTCCTCTCTCTCTTATTTTATCCAATTCTTTAGTTAAAAGCAGACATGTACCAAGGATTTGGGGTTCTAGAACTTTCCTGGACTCCCCACAAATCCTTTATCAGAAGGAGATTAAATACGTACATCCCATTCTATACTCACTTTTTTTTGTTGTTTGTTTTTTGTTTTTCGAGGCAGGGTCTCACTCTAGCTCACGGCTGATTTGTAATTCACTATGTAGTCTCAGGGTGGCCTCCAACTCATGGGTGATCCTCCTACCTCAGCCTCCCCAGTACTTGAGTACTGGGATTAATGGCATGTGCCACCACACCCGGCTTTGTTTGTTTAAGGTAGGGCACACCAGGGCCTCTCACAACTGCTAATGGACTCCAGACGCAGGTGCCACTTTGTGCATCTGGCAGAATCGAACCGGGGTCTTTAGGCTTCACAGGCAGGTGCCTTAACCTCTCAGCCATCTGTCTGGTCCTTTTTCCTTCTCTTAATCTAAGTCTTAAATTTTAAAGTTGGCACATATGTCTTGGGTTCATTTGTAATGGCTGGATGACCTGCCATGCCCATTCCCTCTATCTGCCCCTGCCCATTTTCTCTCTCTTTCAAAATGGATAAAATTTTAAAAATAAAGTAACACTAGAAAATCAAATGCTAATATTGGTAGACTATGAGTCTGGATAGTCTATTTTAAAAAAATAGAAAAGGGCCAGGGGTGATGGTGTGCCTTTAGTCCCAGCAATGGGGAGGCATAGACAGGAGGACTGCAATGAGTTAGAGGCCGCTCTGAGATTACATAGTGAATTCCAGGTCAGCCTGGGTTACAGCATTGAGATCCTACCTCAATAAAACAAACAAACAAACAAACAAACAAACAAGCCGGGCGTGGTGGCGCACGCCTTTAATTCCAGCACTCGGGAAGCAGAAGTAGGAGGATCGCCGTGAGTTCAAGGCCACCCTGAGACTCCACAGTGAATACCAGGTAAGCCTGGGCTAGAGTGAAACCCTACCTCAAAAAACCAAAAAAAAAGAAAAAAGAAAAAAGAAAAAAAAAAAAACCACCCAAAGGTTTTTAAATAAAGAAATAGGAAAGTAAGGGCTAACAGCTGGGTACACACCTTTAATCCCAGCACTTGGGAGACAGAGGTAGGAGGATCACTGTGAGTTGGAGGCCACTCTGAGACTACTTAGCCAATCCCAGGTCAGCTTGGGCTAGAGTGAGACTCTAACTAGAAAAACCAAAAAATAAAAAATAAATAAATAAATAAATAAAAGGACGGGCTACAGAGATGGCTAAAGGTACTTGCTTGCAAAACAACCCTGAGTTCAAATCCCTAGCACCAACTCAGGATAGAGGATACAAAGTGCTGCATGTATATGTGATCCCATGATGCATATGCCACCTTTTGCATCTGGCTTACATGAGTCCTGGGGAATCAAACCTGGGTCTTTGGCTTTGCAGACAAGTACTTTATTTGCTAATCCATCTCTCCAGCCCTCCATCCCCCCCAAAAAACACATTTCTAAATCTAAATGGAAATAACCTATACTCAGATGAAATCTTTCATCTGTTATCTGCAAGTAGATACATTGCCTGGTAAGAGAGATTGGCTTCAGTTTCAAAATCAACTGTATGCAGTTTAAAGAGTTCCAGGTAGGAGATAAAACTGAAATTAAAAGAAATTAAAAGCCAGGTCTGGTGAGCAGGCCTTTAATCCTAGCACACAAATACACTTTATGCCCTTGAGGCTGAGGTGAGGGTGGGGGGAGATCAGTATAAATTCAAGGCCAGCCTGGGGCTATAGAGTGAGTTCCAGGTCAGCCTGGGATAGAATGAGACCCTGCCTTGATTTTAAAAAAATAGGGGAAGCCAGAAGTGGTTACCTTTAAAACCCAGGAGGATAGATAGCCTTGAGTTAGAGGCCACCCTGAGACTACAAAGTTAATTCCAGGTCAGCCTAGGCCAGAGTGAGACCCAACCTCAACCAACCCCACCAAAAAAAATTAGGACTAGAGAGATGGCTCCGTGGTTAAGGCGCTTGTGAAGCCTAAGAATGCATGTTTGAATCTTCAGGTCCCACGCAGCCAACACAGTGATGCAAGCATGCAATGTCACATATGAGCACAAGGGAGTGCACGCATCTGGAGTTTGTTGGCAGTGGCTGAGGACCCTGGCGCGCCTATTCTCCCTCTCTCTGAAAATAAGTAATTTTTAAAAAGCCAGATGTAGTGGTGCACGCCTTTAATTCCAGCACTGGGGAGACCGAGGGAGTTCAAGGCCACCCTGAGACTACATAGTAAATTCCAGGTCAGCCTGGGCTACAGTGAAACCCTACCTCAAAAAGCCAAAAAAAAAAAAATAAATAATTAATTAAAAAAAGAAAATTAAAAATAAAAGACTTTATGTGATCATAAACAATTATTATTTGACACCAGCATAAGTTATTCTAGACCCTATGAAAAAGAATGTGCAAGCCAGGCATGGTGGTACACACCTCAATCCCACCACTCAGGAGGCAGAGGTGGAAGGATCTCTGGGAGTACAGGGCCAGCCTGGGAGTGCAGTATGAATTCCAGATGAGCCTGGACTACAGTAAGACCCTACCCTGAAAAAACAAACAATAGTAATAAATACTGGACACCAAAAAGAAAAAGGGGCCAGGCATGGTGACACACGCCTTTAATCCCAGCACTCCGGAGGCAGAGGTAGAAGGACTGTTGTGAGTTCGAGGCCACCCTGAGACTAATTCCAGGTCAGCCTGGGCTAGTGAGACCCTACCTCAAAACTCCAAAAGAAAAAAGAAAAGGGGGAAAGGGTGTGGTGGTGTCAGCCTTTAAACCCAACACTTGAGAGGCCAAGGTAGGAGGATCACCATGAGTTCAAGGCTACAATGAAAGTACAGAGTGAATGCCAAGTCAGCCTGGACTAAAGCAAGACCCTACCTCAAAAAAAAAAAGGGGGGGACTGGAGAGATGCTCAGTGGTTAAGGCACTTGCCTGCGCAGCCTAACGACCATAGTTCAATTCCCCAGGAACTACATAAAGCCAGATGTACAATGTGGCACATGCATCTAGAGTGTGTTTGCTGTGGCTAGAGGCCCTGGAGCGCCCATTCTCTTGTCTTTTTTCTGTCTCCTGCTTTCATTCATTCATATATATATATATATATATATATATATGGAAAAGAAAAAGAAAAAATAAGGGTGGGAGAATTCTGGATACAAGCCTTGTAAAGTGGTATACATGTGTAATCTCAACACTTAAGAGGTGCATATGAGGATCAGCAGTACAGGGACAACCTCACTGCATAAGGATTTCCAGGATATCTTGAGCTACATAAGACTCAACAAACCAAAAAGTAGTGGGGCTAGGTATGTAGTTCATTTGGTATCATGCTTGCCTAGCATGCACGAAGCCCTTGGGCTTGATCTCTAGCACCATATATATAAACCACCTGTGGTGGCATACCACAATTTGGGAGGTGGAGGCAAAAGCATCAGAAGTTCAAGGTCATCCTGTGCTACTTAGTGAAAATAACTCCTCCTCACACAAACATCAAAAAGAAAACAATAGCAAAAAAACAAGCCGGGCATGGTGGTGCACGCCTTTAATCCCAGCACTCCAGAGGCACAGGTAGGAGGACCACCATGGTGTGAGGCTGCCCTGAGACTACATAGTGAAACCCAGGTCAGCCTGAGCTAGAGTGAGACCCTCCCTCAAAAAAAAAAAAAAAAAAAAAAAAAAAGGCAAACACACAAATAACATAAATTACAGCTGGTGTAGTGGCCCATACCTTTAATCTCAGCATTCTGGAGGCAGAGATAGGAGGACTGCTGTGAGTTCAAGGCCAGCCTGAGACTACAGAGTTCCAGGTCAGCCTGGGCTAGAGTGAGACTCTATCTTGGAAGAAAAAAAAAATTATAAAGTATCTGGAATTTCTCTCTCTCTCTCTCTCTTTTTTTGGTTTGGTTTGGTTTTTCCAGGTAGGGTCTCACTCTGTTCTCGGCTGACCTGGAATTAACTATGTAGTCTCAGGATGGTGAACCTATCTCTGCCTCCCAAATGCTGGGATTAAAGACATGTGCCACCACACCCAGCTCTCTCTCTTTTTTTTAAGTTAGGGTCACTTTAGTCCAGGGTGACTTGGAACTCACCATCTCTCCAGCCCGAATTTCTCTTCTTTCTCTCTTTTCTCCCTCCTCTCCATAGTTTGTTTGTTGGTTTTCAGAGGTAGGGTCTCACTCTAGCCTAGGCTGACCTGGAATATACTATGTAGTCTCAGGGTACCTCAAACTCGGCGATCTTCCTATCTCTGTCTCCCAAATGCTGGGATTAAAGACATGTGCTACCACACCCGCTGTTTCTTTTCTTTCTTTCTTTCTTTCTTTTTTTTGAGTTAGGCTCTCACTCTAGCCTAGGCTAACTTAAAAACTCATTCTGTAGCCCAGGCTAGCCTCGAATTCACAGCAATCCTCCTGCATTGGCCTTTCAAGTGCTGGGATTAAAAGCATGTACCACTAAGACCTGCAAGTATCTTTTTTTGTTGCTGTTGTTCATTTTTATTTATTTAGTTGAGAGCGACAGAGAGAAAGAGGCAGAGTGAGAGAGAATGGGCGCGCCAGGGCCTCCAGCCACTGCAAATGAACTCCAAAAGTGTGCGCCCCCTTGTGCATCTGGCTAACGTGGGTCCTGGGGAATTGAGCCTTGAATCAGGGTCCTTAGGCTTCACAGGCAAGCATTTAACCGCTAAGCCATCTCTCCAGGCCATTTCTTTAAACATTTTTTTCTTTTTCTTTTTTGCATGTGTGTGTGTAGTATGTTGTATGTGTGGGTTTGTTTTCTGGTTTTGTTTGTTTGTTTGTTTGTTTGAGATAGCGCCTAGCCCAGGCTGATCTGGAATTCACTCTGTAGTCTCAGGCTGGTCTTGAACTCACAATGATCCACCTACCTCTGCCTCCTGAGTGCTGGGATTAAAGGTGTGCACCACCATGCCTAACAATTTTTTTTTTTTGGTATTAAAAGGAAGTTTATTGATTAGTTTACAGCAGTCAAATAGCAGTTGTGGGCTCCAGAGTCAAAGAACCTCGTAGCTGCTCAGTCCACGAGGCTGGATACCTCAATAGCCCTATCCAGCACTGAATGCTTTTGTTTATTGACCAGTAATCACTTAGTCATGAATGTCTTGTGAGAAAACATGGATGAATACAGCAAAGTGCACATACAACATAGTGGAGTAAAGGAGAAGGCCTTAGATACATACTGAGTATATCAAGAGAATAAACTCAGGAACCAGGTGTGGTGGCACACGCCTTTAAATCCAGCACTTAGGAGGCAGAGGTAGGAGGATCATGGTGAGTTTAAGGCCAGCCTGAGAATACATAGTGAATTCCAGGTCAGCCTGGGCTGGAGTGAGACCCTAACTGAAAAAAAAGGGGGGGGGGGCTGGAGAGATGGCTTATTGATTGAGGCATTTGCCCGCAAAGCCAAAGGATCCCAGTTCAACTCTCCAGGACCCACATAAGCCAGATGCACGAGAGGGAGCATACATCTGGAGTTCGTTTGCAGTGGCTGGTGCCCCTGGCATGCCCATTCTCATTCATTCTCTCTCTTTCTAACTGCCTCTTTCTCTCTTTCAAATAAATAAATAAATAAATAGGCTGGAGAGATGGCTTAGCAGTTACGGTGCTTCCCTGCAAAGCCAAAGAACCAAGGTTCGATTCCCCAAGACCCAAGTAAGCCAGATGAACAAGGTGGCACATGCATCTGGAGGTCGTTTGCAGTGGCTGGATGCCCTGGTGTGCCCACTCTTTCTCTCTCCCTCTTTCTCAACTAAATAAATAAATATAAAACATTACAAAAATTGTTTTAAAGGCAGAGAGAGAGAATATAGGCAGGTGGAGAGATGGCTCAATGGTTAAGGTGCTTGCCTGTAAACATAATGACCCACATTCAATTTCCCAGTACCAATGTAAAGACAGATGCATAAAGTGGAGCATGCATCTGGAGTCCGTTTATAGTGGCTGGAGACCTTGGCACACCAATTCTCTCTGTCTTCTATCTCTCTCTGCTTGCAAATAAATAAAATTTTAAAAAGGACTTGAAGCCGGGCATGGTGGCGCACACCTTTAATCCCAGCACTCAGGAGATACAGGTAGAAGGATCACTGTGAGTTCGAGGCCACCCTGAGGCTACATAGTGAATCCAGGTAAGCCTGAGCTAGAGTGAGACCCTACCTCGAAAACCAAAAAAAAAAAAAAAAAAAAAAAAAAAAAAGGACTTGAAGCTGGGCATGGTGGCGCACACCTTTAATCTCAGCACTTAGGAGGCAGAAGTAGGAGGATCACCATGAGTTGAAGGCCACCCTGAGACTACATAGTGAATTCCAGGTCACCTGGGCCACAGTGAGACCCTACCTTTAAAAAAGAAAAGAGAGAAACTGGGTGTGGTGGCGCACACCTTTAATCCCAGCACATGGGAGGCAGAGGTAGGAGGATCACTATGAGTTCGAGGCCACCCTGAGACTACACAGTGAATTCCAGGTCAGCCTGTACTACAGTGAGACCTTACTGTGAAAAAGAGAGAGAGAGAATAATCTCTATTAAATACACACACAACACATATATATGTTTTTTTTTTTTAAAGAGGGCTGAAAAGATGGCTCAGTGGTTAAGGTATTTGCCTATAAAACGGAAGGACCCAAGTTTGATTCCCAGGTTCCCATGTAAACCAGATGCACAAGTAGGCACATGCACCTGGAGTTCATTTGCAGTGGATGGAGACCCTGGCATGCCCACTCTCGCGTGCTCTCTCTCCCTCCCTCCCTCTCTCTCTCTCTCTCTCTCTCTCTCTCAAAAAGTGCTTGCTTAAGATGGATGTGGGGCACATACCTTTAATCCCAACACTCAGAAGGCACAAGAAGGAGGATTACCTTGACTTTGAGGCCACCCTGAAACTACATAGTGACTTCTAGGTCAGCCTGGACTACAGCAAAACCCTATCTCAAAAAACAAACAACAACAATAACAAAAAAAAGCCGGGCGTGGTGGCACAAGTCTTTAATCACAGCACTCAGGAGGCAGAGGCAGGAGGATGGATCGCCATAAATTTGAGGCCACCCTGAGATTACATAGTGAATTACAGGTCAGCCTGGACTAGAGTGATACTCTACCTCAAAAAACAAAAAATGTTAATATCAAAGGGCTGGAGCCCTGTGTGGTGGCACACGCCTTTAATCCCAGCACTCAGGAGGCAGAGAAGGACTGCTGTGAATTGGAGTCTACCCTGAGACTATATAGTGAATTCCAGGTCAGCCTGAGCTAGAGTGAGACCCTACCTTGGAAAAAAAACAAGGGGGGGGGGCTGGAGAGGTGGCTTAGTGCCTAAAGTGCTTGCCTGTGAAGCCTTAGGACCCAGGTTTGATTCTCCAGTGCCTAAGTAAGACAGAAGCACAAGTTGGCACATAAGTCTGGAGGGTTTTTTTGCAGTGGTTTGAGGCCCTAGCATGCCCATACTTTCTTTATCTGCTTCTCTCTCTCACACTCACTCTCAAATAAATTAAATTAAAAAATTAAAATAAAAAAGTGGTACAAGTGACTGGTATGCATTTACACTTACAAGAGGTTATGGTGTGCCCCACACACATGTGCAAATAAATAAATGATTAAAACAAGAGATATAAAGAGAATAAAAAGGGAGGGGGATACTTAATAGCATGGTATTGTATATATGTAAGTAGAGGAATAGATTAATGGGAGTGAAAAGGCCTAAGTGAGGTCAGGTGAAGAGACTGAGTAAAGGAAAGTTAGAGGAAGGGCTAATCAAAATCTAAGAGGATATAAATAAATCATATGGAAACCTACTTTTTTGGACAATGGAACACTCAGGAGCCATACATTGTTACTAGAAAATTTTCAGTGCCAGGGATGGGATACCTTCCAGTGAGTTGTTGGCCCTGATGCCCCCAAAACATTACAGGCCATTGCCAAGGCCCTTGGTTTCCCACCAGGAATAGATGGTAAGACCCTATTGCTGAAGACTCCACATACTTGGGCTGCAAGGACACTGAGAAATCCTGCTAGAACTGAGCTGATAACCTCCTCCATGTAGACCAGCTGACAGAAAGCTGGAAAAAGCCATGTAGCATGCAGTTCAATGGGAGAGAGAGAAATCACCAGTGAATATACTCAACAGTGGACACTGCAAGTCTTATATTTGGCCAGCCAAGCCAAATGAGCCAATGGGTACAATAGTGGCACATCTGTCATGGTGGAAACCAACTGCCCTCTAATTTGACTGGAGGCCTGCTCCATGGGAGGGAATACATCCCTGATACTGAAAACCTACAACAGGGGTAGTCATGAGCCCTAGGGGTGTAACATCTGCTGCTGTGTGGCTAAATGTATATACTATGGACATCAAACTGCCCAGTAAGCACTTCTCTTAATGTTCATACCCATATATTAATGCTACTCTCACTTTTGGTAGAGAACCTTCTCTTTTCAGATGGCAATGACCTTGGGAATGACTCAGAAGGCATCATGTTGCTGGGAAGAAGTGACAGGAGTCCTCAGCACTGCAATATCTCTATCACACCTTCCAAGGCTCAGGTTCCATTGCAGAACAGGTGGCAGAAAGAATGTAGGAGTCAAAGTAAAGGACTCCTTACAACGTGCTCCTCCAGATACAAAATGCCCTGGATATTCATGACCTCACAGTGCCTGACACTACCTACACAAGACCATTATGATAGGAGAAAAAGATGATGACATCAAAATAAAAGAGAGGCCGGGCGTGGTGGCACACGCCATTAATCCCAGCACTTGGGAGGCAGAGGTAGGAGGATCGCCATGAGTTCGAGGCCACCCTGAGACTCCATAGTGAACTGCAGGTCAGCCTGGGCTAGAGTGAGACCCCACCTCGGAAAACCAAAAAAAAAAAAAAAAAAAAAGAGAGAGAGAGAGAGAGAGAGACTGATTGAGAGGGGGAGGGAATATGATAGAGAATGGAGTTTCAAAGGGGAAAGTGGGGGGAGGGAAGGCATTACCATGGGGTATTGTTTACAATCATGGAAGTTGATAAGAATGAAATAAAAATAAAAAGAGGCGTTGGGCATGATGGTGCACGCTTTTTTTCTCTCTCAATTTTTATTAACATTCCATGATTATAAAAAATATCCCATGGTAATACCCTCCCTCCCCCCACTTTCCCCTTTGAAATTCCATTCTCCATCATATCCCCTTCTCCATCTCAATCAGTCTCTCTTTTATTTTGATGTTATGATCTTTTCCTCCTATTATGATGGTCTTGTGTAGGTAGTGTTAGGCACTATGAGGTCATGGATATCCAGGCCATTTTATGTCTGGAGGGAGCACGTTGTAAGAAGTCCTACCCTTTCTTTAGCTCTTACATTCTTTCAGCCACCTCTTCCGCATTAGACCCTGAGCCTTGGAAGGTGTGATTGAGATGTTACTCAGTACTCCAGTCACTTCTTTCCAGCACTATGATACCTTCGGAGTCGTCCCAAGGTCACTGCCATCTGAAAAGAGAAGATTCTCTACCCAAAGTGAGAGCAGCATTAATACAATGGTATAAATATTAAGAGAAGTGCTTACTGGGGATGGTGCACACTTTTAATCCCAGCACTCGGGAAGCAGAAGTAGGAGGATTGCCATGAGTTCGAGGCCACCCCAAGACTACGCAGTGAATTCAAGGTCAGCATGGGCTATAGCAAGACCCTATCTTGAAAAAAAAAAAAAAATGAGAGAGAGAGGCATAATGGAGCTGAGCATCCTAACTTGGCCTGGATCCCAACATTCAAGAGGCTGAGGCAAGAATCCTTTTGAGCCGGGCCTAGTGGCACGTGCCTTTAATCCTAGCATTCATGAGGCAGATATACGAGGAGGATTACCGTGAGTTCAAGGCCACTCTGAAAATACATAGTGAATTCCAGGTCAGCCTGCACTAGAGAGAGACCCTACATCCAAAAACCAAAAAAAAAAAAGAAGAATCCTCTTGTGTTCGACTTTAAGGCAAGCCATAAAATGAGACACACACACACACACACACACACAAAGGACATTTTGATTGGTAAATTATTTGTAGCACTAAATAATTCAACATTTCATAGCAAATATCATCCCATAGCAAATATCTTCCCATTGCTGAGACAATATACTGACCCAAAAAAAATCATATTTCAGGTTACATTCCCAGATTATAGCTCATCATGGCAGGGAAGGCATGGCAGAAGGCACTTGAGGGAGCTGGTCATATTCAACTCAGTGGGGAAGCAGAGCGCGATGAATGTGAGTACTCAGCTAGCTTGCTGCTTTTATTACAGGAATCTGGCCCATGGGATGATACAGCCCAGTTAGGGTGGGTTCTGCCACCTCAACTAACCTAATGTAGAAAATCCCTCACAGACAAGTATAGAGGTTTGTTTCCGTTATGATTCTAAATCTTGTCAAATTGTCAACCAGAGACTAACCATCACAATGATAAACCAAAAGTTGACAAAAGTCACCAAAAGGACATTAAAGGGAACACTTATGTGGTGGTTTACTTTTCCCTAATTCTCAAAATAACTACTGCATTGGGGGGGGGGGTCAGGGTAATGTGTATGTGGGGGGTGTGTATATGGTTTATGCACCATGTATTAGAAGCATACAGCCTGGCCTGAGAAGGATGTCAGGTGTCTTCTATAGGTCTTCCACCTTATTTCCTTGAGACAGATTCTCACTGAACTGGAGCTATTTTTCAGCTACACTGGTTGACCAGAGAGCTCCAACAATCCTCCTGATGCTTCCCCCTCTCAGAGTTGGGACTGCAGATAAGTGCAACCAGGTCTGGCTTTTTTGTTTGTTTTTCAAGATAGAGTCTCACTCAAGCTCAGGCTGACCTGGAATTCACTATGTAGTCTCAGGGTGGCCTTGAACTCACAGTGATCCTCCTGCCTCATAGCAATCCTCCTCCCCAGTGCTGGGATTAAAGGCGTGCACCACCACGCCGGCTTAGGTCTGACTTTTTATGTGGGTCCTCATGCTTGTGCTCTTATCCATTGCATCTTTTTATTTTTTTATTTTTATTTTTTTGTTTATTTTTATTTACTTGTTTGAGAGCGACAAAGAGGCAGGCAGGCAGAGAGAGTAGATGCGCCAGGGCTTCCAGCCACTGCAAACGAACTCTAGATGCATGTGCCACCTTGTGCATCTGGCTTATGTGGGTCCTGGGGAGAGATGGCTTAGTGGTTAAGCACTTGCCTGTGAAGCCTTAGGACCCTGGTTCAAGGCTCGATTCCCCAGGACCCACATTAGCCATCGCATCTTTTGCTGTAGTTTAGGATACTTGTGTTGTGTGTGGAGTGGGGCTAGGAGAGGAAGGATAAATTAATTTCTCACATTGATGTAGCGATGAGGTAGCACATGGTAAAAAAAAAGAAAAAGAAAAAGAAAAAGAAAAAGAAAAGAAAAGCCAGCATCCTGAAAAAGTTTCACACAGATAAGACAAAATGAGACAGAAAACTTGTGACTCAAGTATGATTTGGCATCTTTAAATGCAGAGCCAATTTTCCTCTAGAGCCAAAGCCAATGGCTTCTCCTGTAGATAAAATGGCACAGTTCCTGAAAAAGCCCTGGACGCTGTTTCCCCACAATCCTATAATCTGTCAGAAGAAGGAAAACAAAAAGAAGGCTGTGCCAGCCAGAAAAAGCAAATTATACCCAACACAGAGCCAAAATCTATTCAGACAGAAGGATCTTTTTCTATGTATCTTTGAAAAATAACAAAAGAAAAAAAAGGGCAATTTAACCAAATACCAAATTGAATTAGAAGTTGATGCAACAACCTACCTTCTCACTTCCTATTTATAGCCTAAAAGAATATTTCCAATAAATATTAAAGTTGTTTTTATTTTTCGAAGTAGGGTCTCACTCTCTAGCCAAGGCTGACCTGCAATTCACTATGTAGTCTCAGAGTGGCCTTGAACTCACGGAGATCCATCTACCTCTGCCTCCCAAGTGGTGGGATTAAAAACCTGTGCCACCACAGTCAACTCAAAAAAAGGAAAAAAAAAAATTTTTTTTTTTGAGCATCCCAGACTGACCTGGAACTCACTCTGCCGTCCCAAGGTGACCTCGAACTCAAAGGATCCTCATAACTCTGCCTCCTGAGTGCTGAGATTAAAAAAGTGCACTGGAGAGCCGGGCATGGTGGTGCACACCTTTAATTCCAGCACTTGGGAAGCAGAGGTAGGAGGATCACTGTGAGTTCGAGGCCACCCTGATACTCCATAGTGAATTCTAGGTCAGCCTGGGCTACAGTGAGACCCTACCTCAAGAAACCAAAAAAATAAAAAATAAATAAAAAAGTGCGCTGCGCTTGGAGAAATTGCTCAGAGGTTAAGGCACTTGCCCACAAAGCCTAATGACCCAGGTTCAATTCCTCAGTACCCACATAAAGACAGATGCACAAAATGGTACACATAATTGAAGTTCATTTGCAGTGGCTGGGGGCCCTGGCATGCCCATTCTCTCTCTTTCTCTGCCTATCTCTTTTCTCTCTGCTTGCAAATAAATAAATAAATCATAAATAAATAAATAAGTAATTTTAAAAATATTTTTATTATTTGAGAGAGAAAGAGGTAGAGAGAGAGAATAGGTGTGCCAGGGCCTCCAGCTGCTGCAAACAAATTCCAGATGCATGCACCACCTAGTGCATCTGGCTTATCTGGCTTATGTGGATCCTTGGGAATTGAACTTTGGTCCTTTGGCTTTGCAGGCAAGCGCCTTAACCACTAAGCCATCCCTCGAGCCCCAGTAAATAATTTATTTAAAAATTTTTAGTATGCCAAAAAAAAAAAAAAATAAATAAATAAAATAAGCCGGGCGTGGTGGCGCACGCCTTTAATCCCAGCACTCGGGAGGCAGAGGTAGGAGGATTGCCATGAGTTCGAGGCCACCCTGAGACTCCATACTGAATTCCAGGTCAGCCTGGGCTAGAGTGAGACCCTACCTTGAAAAACCAAAAAAATAAATAAAAATAAAAATAAAATAAATAAATAAAATAAGAGCCGGGCGTGGTGGCGCACGCCTTTAATCCCAGCACTCGGGAGGCAGAGGTAGGAGGATCGCTGTGAGTTCGAGGCCACCCTGAGACTCCATAGTGAATTCCAGGTCAGCCTGGACTAGAGTGAGACCCTACCTCGGAAAACCAAATAAATAAATAAATAAATAAATAAATAAATAAAAATTTTTAGTATGGCCAGGTATGTTGACACACGCCTTTAATCCCAGCACTTGGGAGCAGAGGTAGGAGGATCACTGTTGAGTTTGAGGCAACCGGGAGACTACAGAGTGAATTCCAGGTCAGCCTGAGCTACAGCAAGACCCTACCTCAAAAAACCAAAAACTTTAGAAAAAAAAATATCATCAACTATATGCCACTTTATTTTAAAATCAGCAATACACAGGTCTCTATACCATAAATAGTACACAAGATCTCAACTGAGCTGTCAGCAGGGTAAAGTATTGAACATGACAGCATTCTTACCACTTAACCCTTTCAGTTTTTCCTCATCAGTTTTAGACTATATCCTGATTTCCTTCTACTATTAATACTTTTAGAGGCTAAGAAAAATTTAGTTCAACAGGTTCAAATTTCAAGCAAGTTCCAAGCACATTATACATAATGATGCCAGTGATTTCATATTTAGATACAGGTGGAACAAACAGAGCTAGTCTTAACAAAAATTATACTACGTCCCTCTTCAAATCCTAATTGAAACCATCACCTAACCGTGCACTAACGTCTTAATAGTGTTTACTACAATAAATGAACATTCATTGGGATAGGGAGATGATTCAGGAATTAAGGGCTCTTGCTTGCAAAGCCTGCTAGCCCATGTTCAATTCCCGCACCATCTACCTAAAGCTGGACGGGCATTCATTTACAGTGGACGGCCGGGCGTGGTGGCGCACGCCTTTAATCCCAGCACTCGGGGGGCAGAGGTAGGAGGATCGCCGTGAGTTCGAGGCCACCCTGAGACTCCATAGTGAATTCCAAGTCAGCCTGGGCTAGAGTGAGACCCTACCTCGAAAAAAAAAAAAAAAAAAAATTTACAGTGGACGATGCACCAATACACATACAGGCATGCATGTACGCATGCATGCAAAAAAATAAATATGTTTTAAATTTTTTGTCAAGGTTTTTGTGTTTCTGTTGGTTGGCTGGTATGTTTTATAGACACAAACAGTTAACAACAGTTCTTATAAATATTCAGTATTACAATACCATACAGTGACATTCATATCTCCCCTTGAACCAAAAAAACAAGAGGATAAAAATCCTGTCAAAGGCATGGTGGCACACGCCTTTAATCCCAGCACTTGGGAGGCAGAGATAGGAGGATTGCCATGAGTTTGAGGCCACTCTGAGACTACATAGTGAATTCCAGGTCAGCCTGGACTAGAGTGAAACCCTACCTTGAAAAACCAAAAAGTAGTAATAATAATAATAAAATCCTGTCATAGGGGCTGGAGAGAAGGCTTAGTGGTTAAGGCGCTTGTGTGTAAAGACTAACGACCCAAGTTTGAGCCCCCAGTACCCACGTAAAGCCAGATGTATGAAGAAGCACATGTATCTGGAGTTCAGTTGTAGTGGCTGGAGGCCCTGGTACACTTATTTTCTCCCTCTTCCCCCCCTCCTTGAAAATAAATATATTTTTTTAAATCCTGTAATACAGGCTGGAGTGATGGTTTAGTGGTTAAGGCACTTGCCTGCAAAGTCAAAGGACCCAGGTCCAATTCCCCAGGACTCATCTAAACCAGATGCACAAGGTAGCACATGCATCTGGAGTTCCTTTGCAGTGTGGCTAGAGGCCCTGAACGCCCATATTCTCTCTCTCACTCCTCTGCCTTTCTACCTCAATAAGTCAAAAGACATAAAAAAAAAAAAAAAAAAAAAATCCTAGGGCAGGAGAGATGGCTTAGCTGTTAAGGCATTTGCCTGCAAAGCCAAAGGATCAAGGTTCAACTCCCTAGGACCCATGTAAGCCAGATGCATGGGGGGGGATATGCATCTGGAGTTCCTTTGCAGTGGCTTGAGGCCCTGAGTACCCATTCTCTGTCCCTCTCTCTCTCAAATAAATAAATAAAATAAAAATATTAAAAAAAAATTCCAAGCCAGGCAGTGGTGGTGCACACCTTTAATCCCAGCACGCGGGAGGCAGAGGCAGGAGGATTGCCATGAGTTCGAGGCCACCTTGAGACTACATAGACGACATAGTGAATTCCAGGTCAGCCTGGGTTAGAGTGAGACCTTACATTGAAAAACCAAAAAATAAAGCCAGGCGTGGTGGCGCACGCCTTTAATTCCAGCACTCGGAAGGTAGAGGTAGGAGGACTGCTGTGAGTTCGAGGCCACCCTGAGACTCCATAGTGAATTCCAGGTCAGCCTGAGCTAGAGTGAGACCCTACCTCGAAAATCCAAAGAAAATGAAAAAAAGGAAAAGAAAAAGAAAAACCAAAAAATAAAAAATCCTATAATAGGACTGGAGAGATGGCTTAGGCGCTTGCCTATGAAGCCTAAGGACACATGCTCAACTCTCTAGATCCTACGTAAGCAGGATGCACAAAGTGACGCAAGGGTGCAAGGCTGCAATGCACACAAGAGGGCACACATGTCTGGAGGTTCGACTGTAGTGGCTGCAGGCTCTGGTGCACCAATTTTCTCTACTCTCCCCCACATTAAAAAACGAAATAAAAAATCCTGTAATAGAAACTCCCTAAAGTAACATGTTAATAAATCTTTAGGGAAATATGTCTTTATTAAGAAAAAGATTCGGGCTGAAGAAATGGCTTAGCGGTTAAGGTGCTTGCCCACAAAACCTAAGGACCCAGGTTCAATTCCCCAGGACCCACTTAAGCCAGATGCACAATGTGGCACATGTTTCTGGAGTTCATTTGCAGTGGTTGAATGCCCTGGCACACCTATTCTTTCTTCCTCTCTCTCAAATAAATTTTTAAAATGTTATAAAAGAAAAGAAAAGTGCTAGCCAGAGCACATCTGTAGTCCCAACACTCAGGAGGCAGAGGTAGGAGAATCACTATGAGTTCAAGGCCAGCCTTAGACTACACAGTAAATTCCAGGTGAGCCTGGGCTACAGAAAGACCCTAAACTCAAAAAAAACAAGGGCTGGAGTGATGGCTTAGTGATTAAGGTGCTTGCCTGCGAAGCCTAAGGACCCAGGTTCCAATACCCACATAAGCCAGATGTACAAGACAGCGCATTTATCTGGAGTTCATGTGCAGTGGCTTGAGGCCCTGGTGTGCCCATACTCTCTCTCTGCCTCTCTCCCTCTCTCTCACACACACAACTAAATAAATAAATAAAATATTTTTTTTTTAAAAAAAGAGCCAGGTGTGGTGGCGCACCCCTTTAAATTCCAATAATTGAAAGGCAGAGGTAGCAGGACTGCCATGAGTTTGAGGCCTCCCTCAAACTACATAGTGAATTCCAGGACAGCCTGGGCTAGAGTGAGACCCTACCACAAAAAAAAAGGAAAAGTGTTTATTATTAATACATTCTAGAAATTAAGGTTGTAATATATTTTCCCATATTCTAAGCTATTTTGTTCCTCAAATAGTATTTATAAAAAAAAAAATCACCTTTCTCAAAAGGAATTTAAGCCTCTAGCAGACATCATGTTGCAAGTTTTCACAACATCCCAATAAGGAGCTATTATTTAACATTTATATCACACTTAAACTTGCAAAAATGTTTTACAATTATTTTCATTAGTAGTCATGTGAACAACCACCCACCCTGAGCTAAACTGGTCCTGTTATCCTCATTTGACAGCTGAGAAAACTGATGCAGCCTAAGGCCAAGATTAATAACCCTTATCTACTTTTTCAAGGTCAGAGATCTAACCCTTAAAGCTGTACTCACTCATCAGTTATCTATATTACTTATAATACTAATAACAGTAGATCTTTAGCGAGTAGGAACCCACCTAAAATACTAGTATAAAGTACTAAGAGAGGGGCTGGAGAGATGCTCAGTGGTTAAAGGCACTTACTTGCAAAGCCTGACAGCCTGGGTTTGATTCCCCAATACCCACGTAAAGCCAGATGCACAAGGTGGTACATGCATCTGGAGTTTGTCTGCAGTGGCAAGAGGCCCTGGTGTACCCATTCTCTCCCATCCCTAATAAATTTCATAAATCAATATATTTTTAACTATTTTTATTTATTCATTTGCAAGCAGACAGAGAGGAGAGAAAAAGAGAATGGGGGCACCAGGAGATCCAGCCACTGCAAATGAATTCCATATGCATGTGCCACTTTGTGTATCTGGCTTTTTTATGTGGGAACTGAGGCACTGGTGTTATTAGGCTTTGCAGGCAAGCGCCTTAACCGCCAAGCCATTTCTCCACACATAATATATATGTATATATTTAAAGGACTAGCATATTATAATACTTTCAACAAAACATATAACTATATGAAAGACAAATAGATGTGGGTTTAGTAACAATGACAGGGAGTTGTTGAAGAAATTGGGCAGAACTTGGGCTGGAGGGATGACCTAGCAGTTAAGGCGCTAGCCTGCAAAACTAAGGGACCCAGGTTCAATTCCCCAGGACCCATGTGAGCCAGATACACAAGGTGACACATGCTTCTGGAGTTTGTTTGCAGTGACTGAAGGCCCTGGCATGCCCATTCTCTCTCTGTCTTTCTCTCTCTCTGCCTCTTTCTCTCTCAAATATAAATAAAACTTTTAAAATATTTAAAAATTAAAAGAAATTGAGCAAAACATTATGGCTTGTTCTTATAATCCCAGCACTCCAGAGGCTGAGGCTGAAGGGGGAGGGAGGACTGCTGCGAATTTGAGGCCAGCCTGAGTTAAATAGTGAGTTCAATACCAGCCAGAACTACAGAGTGAGAAGCCATCTTTAATTGGGGGAGGAGAGCTAGAAAGATGGCTTAGTGGTTAAGGTGTTTGTTTGCAAAGCCTAAGGACCCATGTCGGACTCTCCAGATCCCACATGAGCTAGATGCACAAGGGGACGCAAGCACGCAAAGTCATACATGTGCACACAAACTGTCACATACGTATGGAGTTCAATGACAGTGGCTGGAGGCCCTGGCACGCCTATTCTCATTGCACCCCCCCACTCATTAAAAAAAAAAGCTGAGCATGGTGGCGCATGCCTCCCAGCACTCAGGAGGTAGGAGGATCACTGTGCATTCAAGGCCACCCTGAGACTACATAGTGAATTCCAGGTCAGCCTGGGCCAGAGTGAGACCCTACCTCAAAAAACAAAAAACAAAACAAAACAAAAAAGCCCGTGCAGCAAAGTCACTGAGAAATCAAGCTGGTGGGCTGGAGAGATGGCTTAGAGGTTAAGGTGTATGCCTGCAAAGCCAGAGGATCCCAGCTCGACTCTCCAGGACCCATGTAAACCAGATGCACAAGGGGCGCATGCATCTGGAGTTCGTTTGCAATGGCTGAAGGCCCTGGCGCGCCCATTCTCCCTCTCTCTCTCTCTCTCCCCCTCCCTCTTTGTTTCTCTCAAATAAATAAATAAATAATAAAAAATAAATTTAAAAAAAAAAAAAAAAAGAAATCAAGCTGGTGCCTGACAGAAAACCTTCTCCCTGTAGACCAGAAAACTGAAAGAAGGAAAAATCTGCATTGTGTGCAGTCTTATTGGAGACAGAAGTCATCAGCGGTGAAAACAGTGGACACTGGAAGCCTCAAGTTTGGGCAGACAGCCCAAATGACTGAACAAGTGCAATAGTGGCATGTCTGCTCTGGGGGAAACCAACTGTTCTTTAATTGGACTGAAGGACTGCTATATGGGACGGAATACATGCCTGGTACTGAAAACCTAATCAAAAGCCTATGGCAGGAGAGGTCATGAGCCTTAGGGGTATAAAGCCTGCTCTTGTCTGGATAAATGCATATATTATTCTCACCAAATTGCCCTGAAAGCACTACACTTAATGTTCATATTCATATATTAATACTACTCTCACTTATGGCTAGAGAAGATTCTCTTTTTCAGATGGCGATGACCACTGGGATGACCCAAAAGGCAACATAGTGCAGGAAAGAAGAGACAGAGGAGTGTCCAGCACTGAAACATCTCACACCTGCCAAGGCTCAGGGTCCACTGCAGAAGAGGTGGCGGAAAGAATGTAACAGCCAAAGGAAGGGTACCACTCCTTACATGCAACTGTCTGGACAGAAATTGGCCTCGATATCCATGACCTCACAGTGCGTTACCTACATAAGACTCTCATAATAGGAGAAAAAGATGATGACATCAATGGAGAGAGGGAGCAGATATGATGGAGAGCAGACTTATGAAGGGGAAAGTGAGAGAGGGAAGGGAAATACCCTAACTTGTTATCTGTAAGTATAGAAGTTGTCAATGAAAAAAAAAACATGGGCTGGGAAAATGGCTTAGCAGTTAAGGTACTTCCCTACAAAGCCTAAGGACCCAGGTTCAATTCTTCAGGTCTCATGTAAGCCAGATGCACATGGTGGCACATGCATCTGAAGTTTGTTTGCAGTGGCTAGAGACCCTGGCACCCACTCTCTCCCTCCCCTTCTAATAAATACATAAAAAAATAGGGCTTGAGGGATGGCTTAGCGGTTAAGGTCTTTGCCTGCAAAGCCAAAGGACCCAGGTTCAATTCCCCAGGACCCAGTTTAGCCAGATGCACAAGGGGGTGCAACCATCTGGAGTTCATTTGTAGTGGCTGGAGGCCCTGGCATGCCCATTCTCTCACTCTCCCTCTTTCTCTGTCAAATAAATAAATAAAAACAAAAAATATTTTAAAAAAATAAAAAAGAAAAGAAAGTTAAGCCAAACTATGCAGATATAAAATCTTAAGTAACAAAAATGAGTAAAATATGAATGAAAATGGAATCATATAGGTCCATAAAGCAAAAAAAAAAAAAGAAAAAAAAAAAGGCCTGCTGGGCATGGTGGAGGATACCTTTAATCCCAGCACTAGGGAGGCAGAGGTAGGAGAATTTCTGTGAGCTCAAGGCCACCCTAAGACCACATATATTTTCACTAACCTTCACTTCATTCCAGAATGTAAAATAATGCTCCCTAACACTTAGTGCAGATATATGTCATAGCACTTATAGCACTGATTGTTAATTTGGGGAAAGAGGGCTGAGACAGGATCTCCTGTAGAGGAGACTAGCTTCAATCTCACTATGTTGCAAGAATGACTGAACTTTTTGTTGTTTTTTTTGAGGTAGGGTCTCTAGCTCAGGCTGACCTGGCACTTTGTAGTCTCAGGCTGGCCTCAAACTCACTGCAACCCTCCTACCTCTGCCTCCCAAGTACTAGGATTAAAGGCGTGCACTACCACACCGGGACCAAAGGATGAGTTTTTTTTTGTTGTTTTTTTTGAAAGCACACACAGGGAGAAAATGGGCATGCCAGATGCACACACTTTGTACATCTGGCTTTAAGTGAGCAGTGGAGAATTATACCCGGGTATGTGAACACTGTAGAATTGAACCCAACTTGGTAGGCTTTGTAGGCAAGTACCTTAACTGCTGAGCCATCTCTCTAGCTCCCAAAGGATGAATTTTAACTAGCACCCTCACTGACTGCTGAGGACCTGTGAACCAACAGCATAGGTTAGTTATGTGGATACCTCAGTGACTGTTTTGTTCTTTGGGGAAAGGTATTGTTTATACCTTAATTATCATTCACAGAAAGTGTCATGGTCTGAAGAGACTGGCCTCAAAAAAACTAAAACAAACAGTTTTTTGTTTTGTTTTGGTGCTAGGTTGCAAGACCATGTTACTATCTTAGCTAATGAATAACTTCTAAAGTTACCTACATTTCCCCATGAAATAGTATTTTCCAGTGCTGTGACCAAACCACCATTTTATTTATTTTTGCAGTATAAAGGAATGAACCCAGGGCCTCATACTTAGTAACTCAAGCCCTCCACCACTGAGCTATATGCCCAGTCCCCAAACTGACATTTTAAAGTGGAACCATTAAATCTAATTACATATTTCCCCTCCCTTTATTAAATTTATCTTTAATAAAGAGTTTAGCTGGGCGTGGTGGCACACACCTTTAATCCCAGCATTTGGGAGGCAGAAGCAGGAGGCTCACCTTGAGTTCAAGACCACCCTGAGAAATACCAAGTGAATTCCAGGTTAGCCTGGGCTAGAGACCCTACCTTTGAAAAGCTTAAAAAAAAAAAAAAGTCTAAAAAGAAAAAAATGGCTGGAGAGCTTAGCAGTCAAGACGTTTGCCTATGAAGCCTACGGACCCAGGTTCAATTCTCCAGGTAAGCCAGATGTATATGGTGGCACATGCATCTGGAGATTGCTTACAGTGGCTAGAGGTCTTCCTGATATGCCCATTCTCACTCACTCACTCTCTCTCCCCCAATAAATAAATAAAAATAAAAATGTCTTTAAAAAAAAGTTTAGTATTTTTCCTTTTAAGTTATACTCCTTTTCACTCCAAATCACAGAACACTAAAAGAGACAAAATCAGCCTTTTAAAGGCAGTGAAGAGCCAGAAATAGATATCAAACACTTCTCTAAGATACCACTCACCTCTCACCAAAACTACAGTGACTTCACACTATCACCTCTCTGGTCAGCTGTAAAATTTCAGCCCTTGCTCTGGCCACTTTACTTCTCACATTTACTATCATTTCTCATTTTTTTTAATTTGTTTTTTGGTTTTATTTTTGTTTGTTTGTTTTTCAAGGTAGGGTCTCACTCTGGCCCAGGCTGACCTGGAATTAACTATGTAGTTTCAGGGTAGCCTCAAACTCACAGCAGTTCTC
Source organism: Dipus sagitta (assembly GCA_036346955.1). Classification (NCBI taxonomy): domain Eukaryota; kingdom Metazoa; phylum Chordata; class Mammalia; order Rodentia; family Dipodidae; genus Dipus; species Dipus sagitta. The sequence goes on from CM070778.1 coordinate 55,123,475, forward strand.
CTGACTCCGCCTCCTGAGTGCTGGGATTAAAGGCATGCATGCCACAATGTATGGCCTTGTTTTTTTGTTTTGTTTTTTGGGTTAGGGTCTCACCACTCTAGCCCAGACTAGCCTGGAATTTACTCTGTACTCTGAGGATGGCCTTGAACTCATTGCGATCCTCCTACCTCTACCTCCCAAGTAAATTCCAGGTCAGTGGGGGCTAGTATGAGATCCTGCCTCAAAAAAAATAGACAGGCTTTAATCCCAGCACTCAGAAGGCAGAGGTAAGGAGGAGCACCATGAGTTCAAGGCCACCCTGAGACTACAGAGTGAATTCCAGGTCAGTCTGTGCTACAGCAAGAACCCATCTTGAAAAAACAAAAATAAAATAAAATAAATAGAAGCCGGGCGTGGTGGCGCACACGCCTTTAATCCCAGCACTTGGGAGGCAGAGGTAGGAGGATCACCGTGAGTTTGAGGCCACCCTGAGACTCCATAGAGAATTCCAGGTCAGCCTGAGCATGAGTGAGACCCTACCTCGAAAAACCAAAAAATAAAATAAAATAAAATAAAAAAGAGTTAGGGGCTGGAGAGCTAGTTTAGCAGGTAAGTGCTTGCCTCTGAAGCCTAAAGTCCCTGGTTTGAGGCTCAACTCCCCAGTACCCATGTAAGCAAGATGCACAAGGTGGCACATGCCTCCGGAGTTTGTTTGCATACAGTGGGTGGAGGCCCTGGTGTGCCCATTCTCTCTCTCAAATAAATAAATAAAAATGAACAAAAATTTAAATAGGCTGGGCATGGTGGCACAACCCAGTACTCAGGAGGCAGAGGTAGGTGGATCTCCAAGAGTTCGAAGCCACCCTGAGACTACATACTGAATTCCATGTCAGCCTGGACTAGAGTGAGACCCTACCTTGAAAAACCAAAAAAAAAAAAAAAAAAAAAATTAAACAGGTGTTGGGCATGGTGGTACATACCTTTAATCCCAATACTCAGAAGGCAGAGGTAAATCACTGGGTTCAAGGTCAGCCTGAGACTATACAGTAAATTCCAGGTCAGCATGGGCTAGAGAGTGAGACCCTACCTCAGGGGGGGGAGGACATATTGTTGAAGACACCACATGCTTGGGCTGCAGGTCACTGAAAAATCAAGCTGGAGCTTCACTGAAAACCTCCTCCCTGTGGACCAGCTGACAGAAAGCTGAAAAAAGCTATGCTGCATGTAGCACAATGAGAGAGAAGTCATCACTGGTGATATACAACGGTGGACACTGCAAGCCGTAAGTCTGGCCAGCCAGGACAAATGAGTCAACAAGTACAATAGTGGCATGTCTGTTATCGGGGAAACCAACCACTATCTAATTGGACTGGAGGCTCACTCCACGGGAGGGAAGACATGCCTGGTATGACAGAAGAGGTCATAAACTGGAGGGGTATTACACCTGCTGGTATATGGCTAAATGCATATTTATGTTCACCAAACTGACCAGTAAGCACTTTTTTTAAATTTTTACTTACTTATTTGCATTCAGAGAGAATTAGCGAGGAGACAGAGAGAGATGCAGTAAGCACTTTTTTTTTTTTGGTTTTTCGAGGTAGGGTCTCACTCTAGCCAAGGCTGATCTGGAATTCACTATGGAGTCACAGGGTGGCCTCGAACTCATGGCAATCTTCCTACTTCTGCCTCCAGAGTGCTGGGATTAAAGGCGTGCACCACCACGCCCCACTAAGCACTTCTCTTAACATTCATAAACACCAGGCATGGCAGCACACACCTTTAATCCCAGCACTTGGGAGGCAGAGGTAGGAGGATTGCTGTGAGTTCGAAGCCAGCCTGAGAATACAGAATGAATTGCAGGTCAGCCTGTGCTAGAGAGAGACCCTACCTCAAAAAAAAAAAAAAAAAAAATTCATATACACACACACACATTTTGGTTTTAAGAGGTAGGGTTTCACTCTAGTCCAGGCTGACCTGGAGTTCCCTATATAGTCTCAGGGTAGCCTCAAACTCATGGTGATCCTCCTATCTCTGCCTCCACAGTGATGGAATTAAAGCGTATACCACCATGCCTGGCTTCCCATATTTTCTTATTTTATTTATTTATTTATTTGAGAGACAGAGAGGCAGAGAGAGAGAGAGAGACAGAATGAGTGCACTAGGGCCTCCAGCCACTGCAAACAAACTCCAGATGTATGCACCATCTTGTGCATCTGGCTTTATGTGGGTCCTAGGGAATTGAACCGAGGTCCTTTGGCTTTGCAGGCAATCGCCTCAACCACTAAACCATCTCTCCAGCCCCCATATATTTTTTAATGCTTATTTATTTATTTGAGAGAGAGAATGGGCACACCAGGGCCTCTAGCCACTGTAAACAATCTCCAGACACATGTACCACCATGTGCTTCTGGCTTTGAGTACTGGGGAATCCAAACCTGGGTTTTGGGCTTGACAGGCAAGTGCCTTTACCACTAAGCCATCCCTCCAAACCCTTACCCATATATTAATGCTACTCTCACTTTTGGGTTAAAAAACATTTTCTTTTCAGATGGCGATGACCTCTGGGATACTCAAAAGTCACCATAGAGATGAGAAGTAACAGAGTGCTCAGCACTGAAACATCTCTATCACACTCTTCAAGGCTCAGGGTCCATTAAGGAAGAGAGGGTGGAAAGAATGTAAGAGCTGAAGGAAGGGTAGGACTGCTTACAATTCAGACTTCAGACACAAAATGGCCTGGATATCCATGATCTCACAGTGCTTGGTACTACCTAAACAGGACCCTCATAATATGAGGAAAAGATGATGACAACGAAATAAAAGAGACTAATTGAGAGGGGGGAATACGAAAGAGAGTGGATTTGTGAAGGGTAAAGTGGGGGAGGGGAGGGAATTATCATGGTTTGTCTTTTTTCCTTGTTTTTTGTTGTTGTTGTTGTTGTTGTTTGTTTGCTTGTTTTGTTTTTCAAAGGTAGTGTCTCACTCTAGCCCAGGCTGACCTGGAATTCACTATGTAGTCTCAGGGTGACCTCGAACTCAAAGCAATTGTGGTGGTTTAATTTAGATGTTCTGAATGCTAGATTCCCAGCTCATGGAGATTTGGAAATTAATGCCTACTGGAGGGAGCATATTGTTGGGGGAGGGATTATGGGTGTTACAGCCAGCTTCCCCTTGCCAGTGTTTGGCACACTCTACTGTTGCTATTGCCCACCTTATGTTGGCCAGGGGGTGATGTCCACCCTCTGCTCATGCTATCATTTTCCCCTGCCATAGTGGAGCTTCTCCTTGAGCCTGAAAGCCAAAATAATCCTCTTTTTCCCACAAGCTGCTCTTGGTTGGGGCATGCAAACCTGACTACAACAGTAAAGTGGTACTGAGGAGTGGGATTGCTGCTAGACACCTGACTGTGTGGTTTTGGCCTTTTGGAGCTAATTTTTAAGAGGAACGTGGACGGACTTAAAACCTTGGCCTAAGAGATGCCTTGCAGCGCTGTAAGTACAGCTTAATGGACTATTTTGATCAGAGTTGAAAGACCTGAATGCAGTAAGAACTATGGACTGTGAGGCTTGGCTTACGAGGGTGAGAATGAGCTTTGCTTGGATTGGGCTAGCAAGTTGTGTGAAAAGCTTGCTGTTATGCCCATGTCCTGAGAACTTGTGCAGGGTTGCTTTGGGTAGAAATGAACTGGTGTGAGCAAAGGAATATGGCACAGAAAAATAAATCTTTGGGCCTAAACTGCTGCCCATTCACCTGCAAATTGAGAGATAACAACTATTGAGACTGGGCCAGGTGACCTGCACTGGGACAACATGAAGAATGTAGACTCTTTTGAAGGGGCCTGAGTGCTCAAGTAGTGTCCTGTTCTTCAAAGTCTGCTTTAGCCGCCCGCCCCCCCCCCCCCATTAACAAACTGGCACTCTACCTAGTATTGTGGAATATAAGAAATGCAGGAAAGAGAGGGTCATTGAGTTTGCAACCCAGTCTTGTGTTTTGGAAATGGCCATGGACAGTGTGAAGCAGGTTTGCTGGATGCCTGCATGGAGACTCCATGGGGCCATGAGGATAAACCATGGGTTGCAATGGAGACCCAGTGGAGATGCCGGGACCACGAGATGGCTGCTAAGGAAAGCTGCCAGCCTGGATGAAGTTTTCCAGGACTGTGAGTAGCCTAGCCGGAGGGGTGGAATTGAAATGCTAGAGACTTGTTGCTGGTTAGAATTATCGGGCTTGGAGATTTGTCACTAACTAGAGTTGTTGGACTTGAAGCTACAGAGTTTGATGTTTGCCCTGGTTGTTTTAAATCTTGTATTGGCTGAATATTTCTTTGCTATGCCCAATGCCATCTTTTGCAGTGTGAATGTTTATTCTGTGCCATTATGGGATCTGGGGGGATTTTTTTTTGGTATTATGGCTCAGTTAAAAGACCTAGGACTATGGGGATGTATGAACATCATTGGAATTGATAAAAACTATAGGGACTTTTAAAGTTGGACCGAATGCATTGTATTTTACATCATGTATCAATATCAGTTTATGGGGGCCAGGGGCTGAATGTGGTGGTTTGATTCAGGTGTCCCCCATAAACTTACGCGTTCTGAATGCTAGGTTCCCAGTTGATGGATATTTGGGAATTAATGCTTCCTGGAGGGAAAGCATTGTTGGGGGCATGCTTATGGGTGTTATAGCCAGTTTTCCCATGCCAGTGTTTGGCACACTCTCCTGTTGCTACTGCCCACCTGATGTTGGCCAGGGGATGATGTCCACCCTCTGCTCATGCTATCATTTTCCCCTGCCATTGTGGAGCTTCCCCTTGAGCCTGTAAGCCAAAATAATCCTCTTTTTCCCACAAGCTGCTCTTGGTTGGGTGATGCAAACTTGACTGCAACAGTGATCCTCCTACCTCTGCCTCCCCAGTGCTCGGATTAAAGGCGTGCATCACCACGCTCGGCTTTTTCCTTGGTTTTACGAGGTAAGGTCTCACTCTAGCCCAAGCTGACCTGGAATTCACTATGTAGGCTCAGGATGGCCTTGAACTCAGTGCTCCTCCTACCTCTGCCTCCCAGGTGCTGAAATTAAAGGTGTGTGCCACCATCCCCAGCTTGGTTTATTGTCTATAATTACGGAAGCCGTCAATAAAAAGAAAAGTAAAAAATAAAATAAAATAAAAGGCCAGGCATAGTGGTGCATGCCTTTAATCCCAGAACTCCAGAAGCAGAGGAAGGAGGATTAATGTGAGTTCATTGCCACCATGAGACTACATACTGAATTCCAGGTCAACCTGGGCTAGAGTAAGACACTGCCTCCAAAAACAAAAATAAATAAATAAATGTATAAACAGGGCTGGAGAGATGACTTAGCAGTTAAGGCACTTGCCTTAGAAACCGAAGGACCTAGGTGCAATTCCCTAGGACCCACGTAAGCCGAATGCACAAAGTGATTGGAGTTCGTTTAAAAGTGGCCCTGGCACACCCATTCTCCCTCTCTCTCTCTCTCTCTCTCATAATTAAATAAACTTTAAAAAGAGGGGCTGGAAGATGCACAAGGAGCGCATGCATCTGGAGTTCATTTGCAGTGGCTGGAAGCCCTGGCACGCCCATTCTCTCTCTCTCTCTATCTGCCTCTTTCTCTCTTGTCACTATCAAATAAATAAATAAAAATGAACAAAAAAAATTAAAAAAAAAAGAGGGGCTGGAAAGATGGAAAGACTCAAGTTTGGTTCTCCAGGTCCCATGTTAACCAGATGCACAAGGGGGCACATGCATCTGGAGTTCATTTCCAATGGCTAGAGGCCCTGACACCACTCTGTCTCCCTCTGTCTCTAATAAATAAATACAAATAAATCTAAAAAAAAGTATAAACAGCTGGACGTGGTGGCGCAAGCCTTTAATCCCAGCATTCGGGAGGCAGAGGTAAGAGGATCACTGTGAGTTCAAGGCCACCCTGAGACTACATAGTGAATTTCAGGTCAGCCTGGGCTAGAGTAAGACCCTATCTAGAAGAAGAAGAAGAAAAGAAGATAAAAAATCAATTTTTTGTGGTGCAAAATTAATTCTTTAATTGCACATTTGTGTCTTGTGTATCTGTGGGGTAAGAAACCCACACCTTACTCTCCCAGGTACAATAATCTCATTGTGGTCAGGCTGTCTGTGAGGAGCTGGAGCTTAGGATGACTCTTCAGGGCAGGGTTTTATTTGCATGGCTTTAGGGCCTGGCTGAAGCCTTCACACAGGGTCAGGTCGCTGAGTAGTTGAGCAGCCTAGGAACTGCTTGATCTCAAAGGAGCAGGGCCCCATTTTTACGGGGTGGGGAACAACAGGCTGGGCAGGCTCTGAGCTCCTCTGCTACAAGTGCCAGCCAGGGCACTGTCCACAATATGTCCCACTGCTGAGCCCACCTCTACCCCCACGGGTGTGAACGCCATCTGCACTATGAGGCTCAGCTGGCCCAATGGAACAGGAGCCAGAGCAGTCGCAGAGGGCAGTGGGTGTGCAGGAGAATGGGCTGGGGCAGCTGACTGGCAGGGAGGCCACTCTGCAGTTTCCCCAAGGCATGGCAGTGGCAACTGGGCAAAGAGCAATAAGAGAGAGGCAGTTGTCTCATAATTGTGGTTTTGTTTTGAATTATTTTCATTTATTTACTTATTTGACAGAGAAAGAGAGAGAGATTCAGCACACCAGGGCCTCCAGCCACTGCAAACTAACTCCAGACACGTGTGCCACCTTGTGCATTTGGCTAACATGGGTCCTGGGGAATCAAACCTGGGTCCTTTGGCTTTGCAGGCATTTGCCTTAACCACTATGCCATCCCTCCAGCCAATAATTTTGTTTTTAAATTATTTTTATTTGTTTGCTTAAGAGAAAGACAAAGTGTATGGGTGCACCAAGGCCTCTTTCCACTACAAATGAACTCCAGACACATGCTTCAGTTTCTGCATCTGGCTTTACATGAGTACTCAGGAACTGAACCCAGGCTGGCAGTCTATGTAAGCAAGTGCCTTCAGCAACTGAGTTATCTCCCCCATATCATAATTTTGGTTTTAAATAAAAGAATCTGAAATGGGCCTGGTTGCACATGCCTTTAATCCCAACATTCAGGAGGTCTCTGAGGTAGGAGGATCGATGTGATTTCCACCCAAGCCTGGGACTACAAAATGAGTTCCAGGTCATCCTGGGCTAGAGTGTGATCCTAAAATAAAATAATAGAACAAAATCTGTTTAAATTTCCCCTAAATCAAAAAAGATGGTTTTTGTGTGTATATATATATGCAAGCAAATAGAGAGAAAGAGAGATAGTAAGGAGACAGACACAGAGAGAATGGGTGCGCCAGAGCCTCTAGCCACTGCAAACAAATTCCAGTGCATGCACCCCCTTGTGCATCTGGCTTACATGGGTCCTTTGGCTTTGCAGGCAAGCGCCTTAACCATTAAGCCATCTCTCTAGCCCAAAAGATGCTTTTTTAAAAACAAATATTTTGCTGGGCGTGGTGGCGCACGACTTTAATCCCAGCACTTGGGAGGCAGAGGTAAGAGGATCGCCATGAGTTCAAGGCCACCCTGAGACTACGTAGTGAATTCCAGGTCAGCTTGGACTAGAGTGAGACCTTACCTCGAAAAACTAAAAAAAGATAAAAATAAAAACAAAAATAAATAAATAAATAAAAACAAATATTTTGTTTTTTTGCTGGCGCAGAGATACAGATAGAGTGGGGGCAGGGAAGACAGGAGTGTGCCAGGGCCTCTAGCCACTGCAAATGAAGTCCAGACATGCACACCACCTTGTGCATTTGCCTTATATGGGTGCTGGGGAATGAAAACTGGGTCCTTAGGCTTCACAGGCAAGCATCCTAACCACTAAGCCATCTCTTCAGCCCAAAAGAGGTTTTTTACCCTTAAATTTGCACATATGTATGTGTGTTTTTATGTGTATCAAAGTCTCTTATCACTGTAAACAAGCTCCAGACACAGGTATTCAGCTCTACATGGGTACTGAGGAATGAAACCAAGCCAGCAAGCTTTGTAAGCAAGTACCTTTAACCACTGAACCATCTCTCAATTCAATAAAGATCATTTTAAGGGGCTGGAGAGAAGGATTATACTAAGTGAGGCTCAGAAAGCCAAACGCCACATGTTCTCTCTCATATGTGGATCCTAGCTACAAATGTTTAGACTTGTAGGAGTAAAATTCAGTAGCAGAGGCCAGTTAAGCTAAAAAGGGACTAGCTCATAATTTTGTTTTTAAATATTTAAAAAGGGAGGGCAAAGAAGAGAAGACTTAAGGAGAGGGTATTGTATATTTGTAAGTAGATGAACAAATTTCTGGGGGTGGAATGGCCTAAGTGAGGTCAGGGGAAGAGAATGAGTAAAGGAAGGGTGGCAGGAGGGTTAATCAAAATTTAAGAGGAGGGCTAGGAAGATAGCTTAGTGGTTAAGCACTTGCCTGTGAAGCCTAAGGATCCCGGTTTGAGCCTCAATTCCCCAGGACCCACAATGGCCAGCTACATAAGGGGCGCATGCGTCTGGAGTTCATTTGCAGTGGCTGGAGGCCCTGGCGTGACAATTCTCATTCTCTCTCTCTCTCTCTCTCTCCCTCCCTCCCTCCCTCTCTCTGTCACTCTCAAATAAATAAATAAAAGTAAACAAAAAATTTAAAAAAATAAAAAAATAAAAAAAAAAATTTAAGAGCCCAGCATGTAGGTAATTCCAGTAGGAGGCAGAGGTAAGAGGATTGCCTTGAGTTCAACCACCCTGAGACAACTTAGAGAATTCCAGGTCAGCCTGGGCTACAGCGAGACCCTACCTCAAAAAAACAAAAGCAAAAGCAAAAAAAAAAAGGGGGCTGGAGAGATGACTTAGCAGTTAAGGCACTTGCCTGCAAAGCCAAAAGGACCAAGGTTCAATTCCCCAAAACCCACGTAAGCCAGATGCACAAGGTGGTGCATGCATCTAGAGTTTGTTTCCAGCAGCTGGAGGCCCCAGCACACCCATTCTCCCTCCCTCTCCCCTCCCTACTTCTCTCTCTCTCTCTCTCTCTCTCTCTCTCTCTGCTTCTTTCAAATAAATAAAAGTAATAAGGTATGAATAAGCCATATGGAAACCTACTTTTTTAGATAATGATGCACCCAAAAGCCATGAATTGTAACTAGAAAAATTTCAGAGCCAGGGGTGGGATACCTTCTATCAGCTGTTGGCCCTGATGTCCCCAAAACATTACAAACCACTGCCAATGCTCTTGGCTGCCACCAGAACAAGATGATAAGACCCTATTGCTGAAGATTCCAAATGCTTGGTCTGCAGGTCAATGAGAAATCAAGCTGGAGCTGAGCTGGAAACCTTCTCCCTGTTGACTAGCTATCAGAAAGCTGGACCCAGAACCTATGTAAGCCAGACACACAAGGTGGTACATGCACACATGATGGTGCACACATCTAGAGTTTGACTGCAGTGGCTAAGGACCCTGGTGTGATAATTCTCTCTCTCAAGCCGGGTGTGGTGGCACACGCCTTTAATCCCAGCACTCGGGAGGCAGAGGTAGGAGGATCGCCATGAGTTCGAGGCCACCCTGAGACTCCATAGTGAATTCCAGGTCAGCCTGGGCTAGAGCGAGACCCTGCCTCAAAAAGACAATAGCAAGCTGAGCATGGTGGCGTCTGCCTTTAATCCCAGCACTCGGGAGGCAGAGGTAGGAGGATCGCCGAGAGTTTGAGTCCACCCCGAGACTACTAGTGAATTCCAGGTCAGCCTAATGCGAGACCCTACCTCAAAAAAAAAAAAAAGACAATAACTTTTTTGGGGGGGCTGGGAATAGAACTCAGGACCTCACAAATGCCAGGCAAGTGCCCTACCACTGAGCAATATCAAAAGCCCATCCATTTATTTATTTAATTTTCTAGGGCTGAGAATCAAACTCAGGCCTTGAAAATTCATGCTAGGTAGCTAAATAAGTATTCTACCACTGAGCTGAGCTACATCCCAGCCATATACCTATCATCTATAGATATAGTTTCTTCTTTGTCAGCTTCTCACTATGTTACCCAGGCTGGCCTTGAACTAACTCTGCAACCCAAGAAAGGCTTAAACTCAAGATGCTCCTGCCTCAGGTTCACATGTAGCATAGATTACAGGCCTAGGCCAGCAGGTATGGCTCCAAGTCTCTCTTCAGAACTATCCTCTAGGGAAAAGCTGGGTGTGGTGGTGCATGCCTTTAATCCCAGCACTTGGGAGGATCACCATGAGTTCGAGGCAACCCTGAGACTACATAGTGAATTCCAAGTCAGCCTGAGCAAGATTGAGACCCTACCTCAAAAAAAATAAAAAATAGGCCGGGCGTGGTGGCGCACAACTTTAATCCCAGCACTCGGGAGGCAGAGGTGGGAGGATCACTGTGAGTTCGAGGCCACCCTGAGACTCCACAGTGAATTCCAGGTCAGCCTGGGCTAGAGTGAGACCCTACCTTGAAAAACCAAAAATAAATAAATAAATAAATAAATAAAAATAAAAAACTATCCTCTAGGGCTGAGAATATGGCTCTATGGTTAAAGGTGCTTCCTTGCAAAGCCTACCAGCCCAGGGTTCAATTCCCTAGAGCCCACATAAAGCCAGATGCACTAAGCGGCCCATGCATCTGGAGCTTTTTTCCAGTGGCAGGAGATCCTGGTATGCCCACACCAACTCTCTTTCTTTCTGTCTCTCTCAAATAAGAAAATATTAATAAAAATTAAAAAAAAAACTTGAGCTGGACATGGTGGCACACACTGTTAATCCCAGCACTTAGGAAGCAGAGGTAGGAATATACTGCTGAGTTTAAGGCCAGCCTGGGCTAGAATGAGACCCTACCTGAGTGGGGGGACAAAAACAACACTGGGACTGCAGAGGTGGCTAAGGCGCCTACCTGCAAAGCCAAGGACCAAGGTTCGATTCCCTAGTACCCATGTAAGCCAGATGCACAAGGTAGCACATGTGTGTGGAATTCATTTGCAGTGGCTGGAGGTACTGCATGCATACTCACTCACTTTCTCTATCTGCCTCTCGCTGTGGTTCAAATTTATACATTGCTGTTGTTTTGAGACAGGGTCTCATTATGGATCCTTGCCTGACCCAGAATTCACTATGTAGACTAATTAGCCTTGAATCTGCAACAATCCACCTGTCTCTGTTTCCAAAATGCCAGGATTACAGGTATACTTTACCACACCTGGCCTTCAAGCTAGTTCTCTAAGCTCCCAATTTTCTCAACTCAAAGTACAATAGTGCCAATTGTATTACAAGAGACCAGAGTGTCCAGGAAGCATTTAACAGACTAGCCCTCCAGCCAGGCATGCCTGCAATTCCAGCTACTAGGGAGGCTGAAGTAATGTTGTGAACTGAAGGCCAATCTGGGTACAGAGTGAGCTCAAGGCCAATGTGGGCAATTTAGTGAAATCCTGTCTTAAAAGTAAAAAAAAAAAAGGGGGGGGGATGGAGAGATGGCTTAGCAGTTAAGGCGTGTGCTTGTGAAGCCTAAGGACTCAGGTTCAATTCCCCAGTACCCATGTTAACCAGATGAACAAGGTAGCACATGCATCTGGAGTTCATTTGCAGTGGCTAGAGGCTCTGCCCTACCCATCAGCCTCTTTCTAAGGGGGAAAAAAGCAGAAAGCTAGGGATGTAGCTCAGTATTTTAATCCCAGTCTCTATTTCCTTCCTCTTGGGTCAAGAGATAAAAAACATTTGTGGGCTGGACATGGACAGATGGCTCAAAGGTTAAGGCACCTGCCTACAAAGCCTAAGGACCTAGGTTCAATTCGCCAGTATCCACATAAAGCTGGATACAAAGTGACCCATGCATCTAGAGTTCACTTGCAGTGGCTAGAGGCCCTGGCACACCCATTCTCTCTCTCTCTCTCTTCATGCAAATAAATAAGTAAAATGTTTTAAAACGCCAGGCATGGTGGCGCACGCCTTTAATTCCAGTTCTTGGAAGGCAGAGGTAAGAGTAAGAGGATCGCCTTGAGTTTGAGGTCACGCTGAGAATAAAGTGAATTCCAGGCCAGCCTGGGCAAGAGCGAGACCCTACCTTGAAACCCCCCCCCAAAAAAAAGTTGGTATTTCTACAGATAATCTGCCTATGTAGAAATTACATTTTTCATCTGTTTAGATTTATTAACAGCCAGCTTTAATCCCAGCACTTGGGAGGCAATGGTAGAAGGAGCACCATGAGTCTGAGGCCACCTTGAGTCTACAGAGTGAATTCCAGGTCAGCCTGGACTAGAGTGAGACCCTACCTAGAAAAAACAAAAACAAAATAAAATAGGTTTATAAACATTACGCTTCATTTTGACAGAGAATTGGGCATTCCATTAATAACTGTAAGTTCTAAAAGCTAGTAGCATTGTTGGTAACAAACAGTATCGGCACACTAATTATAATTTACAATTTTCGTAAGCACTGCAAATCACACACATGATGCCTGCAATAGCACATTACAAGCACGACGTCTTCCAGAGACTACGCAAGGTTAAGTAGGCACTGCCCAAGGTTATCTATCAGTGTTGGAATTGGTTTCAAACCTGCCCGACTCCAAGCCCCTAATTCTTTAACCCAGACCGCTTCCTGTAATTTAAACGGAGGATCCGACTCCCAAGTATCCCCTGGGCAGAGCAGAACTCCGGGTGACCAGCCCTTCCCTGCTGGCTTCTCTTTCATCCTCCATCACCCTCCCCCCCGCAACCATTCTCTGAACGGAGCGGAAAGGGAGAGGCCACCCAAAGCTCCTGGGGGAAGGGATGAGGACAAACGGGGCAGCACAGGACACTGGCCCTGCCATGGGTTCCTTCCACACAACGGTGGGCAACCCCATTCCGCCTCCGAGCTGTCCGGCTCCGAGACCGGCGCCCTGCATCCTCACGCCCCGATTTCGCCCATCATCACCTCCAACTGTCCCTCCCCCCCCCCCACGACCCCACGACCCGCAAAGCTCACCCCGCTTAGATTACCTCTTCTCACTGCCATCACGCCCTCCCATTGCCCTTAAACCACCACTCACTGTCGAAGACTGGGCCCGGCCCTCATGGCTGCTCCTTTGCCGCCCGCCGCCACAGCTGCTCGTCCACCGCCCTGCCCCTCAGTCACAGCCGCCGCCGTCGGGACTCTGGCCGGGAGTTGCTCCTGCGCCTGCGCATGCGCACGCGGGAGCGCCAGGACCTCTCCGGCAGCCCGCGCCTGCGCAGCCCGGGCCGAGGGCGTCTTTCTCGGTGCCTGATGGCCTGTGCCTCTGGGCTTCAGGTTAGAAAGGCTGCCCGCGGGCCTTGGGGTGCTTGTTAGGTTTAGAGAGTTTGGCGGCCCAGTTGGTGTTACAGGCCTGCAGGGTACCTTGCCTCGATTACTACAATGTTGGACTTGGTTTACGCTAATTGGCCATAGTTTGAAGGACACTTCCAGAATTATGGAGCCTGCTTAAACCTAAAAGCTTAATATTTAAAATATCCCTGGTTTAGAGGGATGGCTTAGCAGTCAAGGCGTTTGCCTTCAAAGCCAAAGGACCCAGGTTCGATTCCCCAGGACCCACGTTAGCCAGATGCACACTGGAGGGGGGGAGCAGTCGCTAGAGGACCTGACGCGCCCATTCTCTCTCTCTCTCTCCCTGTCTCTGTCAAATAAATAAATTTACAAAAACAAATCAATAAAATATTCCCTGAATGCCATCGAGGAATTTGTAAGTGAATATTTCCCTACGCTGTGTTTCTCACGGTGGAACCTGGCCCTTTTGCAAACTAGCAATAAATAAATAAATAAATAACAGACCAATAAGCCAGTAGTGGTGGCCCACGCTAATCCCAGCATTTGAGAGGCAGAGATGGGAGGATCTCTGGGAGTTCGAGGCCATCCTGACACTACATACCAAATTCCAGTACAACCTGAGCTAGAGTGAGACCCTACCTGAAAAAAAAAAAAAAAAATACTGGTGGAGGCACACACCTGTAATGCTAGTATTTTTCTGACAGAAGGATCAGCAGTCCAAGGTCAGCCTCCTCTACATGAAACCCTGTCTCAAAACAAAACTAATCAGTGAGAACTAACTATCAGACACTTGACCACTTGCTGCTTGTGCATAGCCCAACCAGAGATTAGACTCAACTGAGTCCTAGAAAAAGGGTTTTTTTGATTGATTGTTTGTTTGTTCTGTTTTTTCAAGGTTGTGTCTCACTCTAGCCCAGGCTGACCTGGAATTCGCTATGTAGTCTCAGGATGGCCTCAAACTCACAACGATCCTCCTACCTCTGCCTCCGGGTGCTGGGATTAAAGGTGTGCACTACAACGCACAGCTTTTTTGGGTTTTTGAGGTAGAGTCTCATTCCAGTCCAGGCTAACCTGGAATTCATTATATAGTCTCAGGGTAGCCTTGAACTCATGGCAATTCTGCCTCTGCCTCCCAAGTGCTGGGATTAAAGTCTTGCTCCACCACACCTGGCTTTTTGGCTTATTATTATTATTGTTGTTGTTTTATAGATAATGAGAGAAAGAGGCAGATAGAGAGAAATTGGAGGAGCCTAGGCCTCTAGCCACTGTAATGAACTCCACTTTCTGCATCTGGCTTTATGTAGGTACTAGGGAATGAAACCCACGATTGCAGGCAAATGTCTTAACTGCTGAAACATCTCTCCAGCGCCCCCCCCCCCCTTTTTTTTTTTTTTTTTTTTTTTTTTTGGTTTTTGGAGGTAGGGTCTCACTCTGGTCCAGGCTGACCTGGAATTAACTCTGTAGTGTCAGGGTGGCCTTGAACTCATGGCGATCCTCCTACCTCTGCCTCCTGAGTGCTGGGATTAAAGGCGTGCGCCACCACGCCTGGCTCCCCCCTTTTTTTTTTCAAGGTAGGGTCTCACTCTGGTCCAGGCTGACATGGAATTAATTACAGAGTCTCAGGGTGGCATCAAACTCACGGTGATCCTCCTACCTCTGCCTCCCAAGTGCTGGGATTAAAGGCATGTGCTAGCATGCCTGGCTGTTTTGTAATTTTTCATTTTATTTATTTATTTGAGGAAGAGAGAGAAAGAGGCAGGGAGGGAATTGGCACACCAGGGCCTACAGTCATTGCAAATGAACTCCAGATGCATGTGCTACATTGAGCATCTGGTTTACATGGGTCCTGGACAATTGAACCTGGATCCTTTGGCTTTGCAGGCAAGTGCTTTAACAGCTAAGCCGTCTCTCCAGTCCCCTTTTTCTGGGTTGTGGTTTTTTATTTTTTATTTTTTTTATTTTTTTATTTTTTTGGTTCTTTCAAGGTAGGGTCTCACTCTAGCCCAGGCTGACCTGGAATTTGCTCTGTAGACTCATGGTGACCGCAAACTCATGGTGCTCTTCCTATCTCTGCCTCCCAAGTGCTGGGATTAAAGGCATGTGTCACCATGCCTGGTGATAGACTCCTGTCCCCCACCACCAGCATAAGCACCAACAAGCACCAGAGACCTGGGGAAGGGAGCTCACCTACACAGCACCTGACAGGCGATCAGAGCACTGATCCAGCGACCCAGCCAGCCTACCTGAACCCACAGCACAACAAAGAGGGACCCAAGCAGGAGCACAGCATAATTGAGACCAAAATCATCCCAAAAGGTAACTGGGATTACACCAGGGAAGGGTCTCACATGGTCACAAGCTGACATGGAACCCTCAACAGACCAGAAATCTTGGCCTCCTAGTTGACAGGATTAAGAGTGTGGAGCAACACACACCCTAAGGGATAGTGACTTTGTTAGAGGATTTGGTTGTCAAAATACCTACTCTTGCATACTCTGTGCTGTTTTTCATTGAATGTGTACATTGTTTAGTTAAATTTTAGAGTCTGCCTGTATTTTCTTCCACTCAGTCTTCTTGAATACTCTCATAGCAGGAAAGCCCAACATCTAGGGTCACTTTTGTAGTTACTCTGTGAGTCTTAAGAGCCACACCTAGCACATTAAGCTCCTGCACTGAAGATATATAACATCATATTGATTGATACATCTAATACTACTGCAGCTAGTTAGAAAATTAAAAAAAAAAAAAAAAAGGCCGGGCATGGTGGCGCACGCCTTTAATCCCAGAACTCGGGAGGCAGAGGTAGGAGGATCACCGTGAGTTTGAGGCCACCCTGAGACTACATAGTGAATTCCAGGTCAGCCTGGGCAAGAGTGAGACTCTTCCTCGTAAAAGCGAAAAAAAGAAAGAAAGAAAGAAAGAAAGAAAATCCAAGCATTAAATTAGCTCAAGGTGCAAAAATATGTAAATTACAACACTAGAAACACAAAAATATCAAGATAATATAAATCCACCAAAAAGTGTTAATGCATCAAAAATGACCTCCAGTGATACTGATTTAGAGGAAATGCCTGAGAAAGATTTCAAAAGAATGATTGTAAATACGTTCAAAGACATCAGGGAGGAAATCAAAGGAATGAAAGGGGAAATCAAAGTAATCAAAGAAGATACATGAAACCAATTTAATGAAATGAGAAGGTCAATACAAGACATGAGTAAGGAAATAGAAATAATAAAGAAAAAACAGTCAGAATTACTACCAATGAAGAACACAGTCAACGAAATAAAAAACTCTGTAGAAAATCTCACCAATAGAATGGATGAAGGAGAGGACAGAATATCTAAACTAGAAGACCAGGTGGCAGATCTAATACAGTCCAGCAAGGAGAAAGACAAACTATTAGGAAAGTATGAATGGGAATTTCAAGATATTTGGGACACTATGAAAAGATCAAACATAACAATTCAGGGTATAGTAGAAGGAGAAAAATTTCATTCCAAAGGCATAGTAGGCATTTTCAACAAAATCATAGAAGAAAACTTCCCCCAAATTGGGAAGGAGATGCCAATGCAGATACAGGAAGCCTTTAGAACACCAAAAAGACAAAACCTGGAAAGAACCTCTCCTCACCATATTATAACTAAACTACCAAACATACAAACCAAAGAAAGTATACTGAAAGCAGTTAGACAGAAAAATCAAGTTACATACAAAGGCAAGCCCATCAGGATCACAGCAGATTACTCAACTCAAACTTTCAAAGCCAGAAGGGCTGTGTGGTGGTTTGATTCAGGTGTCCCCCATAAACTTAGGTGTTCTGGATGCTAGGTTCACGGCTGATGGAGACTTGGGAATTAATGCCTCCTGCAGGGAGTTTATTGTTGGGGCCAGGCTTATGGATGTTATAGCCAGTTTCCCCATGCCAGTGTTTGTTACTCTCCTGTTGCTACAGCCCACCTTATGTTGGCCAGGGGGTGATGTCCATCCTCTGCTCATGCCATTGTTTTCCCTTGCCATCGTGGAGCTTCCCCTCTAGCCTGTAAGCCAAAATAAACCTCTTTTTCCCACAAGCTGCTCTTGGTTGGGTGATTTCTACCAGCAATGTAAACCCAACTGCAACAGCTTGGAATGATGTATTCCAAGTTCTGAAAGATAACAACAGTCAACCAAGGTTACTTTACCTGCAAAGCTACCCATTCAGATAGATGGAGAAATAAGGACATTCCACAAAAAAAGCAGGCTAAAGGAATATTTGAAGACAAAATCAGCTCTACAGAAAATACTTGAAAAGATCCTTCATGCTGAAGAGAAAGAAAAACACACATATAAGGAACCTGGGAAAAACAAACCATACTCAAATACTAGTTAATACAAGAAAACAAAGGTAAAACCAGAACAACAAAACAAGAAAAATGGTAAAAATAAATACACACATTTCAATAATAACTCTTTTTTTTGAGGTAGGGTCTCACTTTAGTCCAGGCTGACCTAGAACTCACTATGCAGTCTCAGGGTGGCCTTGAACTCACAGTGATCCACCTACCTCTGCCTCCCGAGTGCTGGGACTTAAAGCCATGCACCACCACGCCCAGCTCTTTAATAACTCTTAATATCAACGGCCTCAGTGCCCCAACCAAAAAACATAGGTTTTCAGACTGGGTTAAACAGCAGGATCCTTCAATCTGTTGCCTCCACAAAGAATGGACACTATCTTAGGGTGAAAGATTCAAAAATGGTGTTTCAAGCAAATGGGCCTAGAAAACAAGCAGGGGTTGCTATCCTAATATCTGACAAGATAGACTTCAGTCCAACATTAGTTAGGAAAGATAAGGAAGGTCACTTTATATTGATTAAAGACACACTCCAACAAGAGGACATTACAATCCTAAACATATATACACCAAACACAGGGGCTCCCAACTTCATCAAACAAATGCTATTAGAATTAAGGTCACAGATAACACCAAACACAGTTGTTGTGGGTGACTATAACACCCCACTCTCATCAATTGACAGGTCATCCCAGCAAAAAAATAAACAGAGAGGCATCTAGATTAAAGGAGATCATAGAACAAATGGACCTAACAGATATCTATAGGACATTTCATCCAAATGCTGCAGAATACACATTCTTTTCAGCAGCACATGGAACATTCTCTAAAATAGATCATATATTAGGACACAAAACAGATCTTAACAAATATAGGAAAATTGAAATAATTCCTTGCACTCTATCTGATCACAATGGGATCAAACTACAAATCAATAGCAAGAAAAGCTATAGAGCAAACACAAAATCATGGAAACTAAACAATATACTACTAAATGATGAATAGGTCAAAGAAGGAAACCAAACAATGCATAGAGTCAAATGATAATGAGAATACAACAAACCAAAACTTTTGGGACACAATGAAGACAGTCCTAAGAGGGAAATTCATACCTTTAATTGCCTATATTAAAAAATTAGAAAGAGCCAGGCGTGGTGGCTCATGCTTTTAATCCCAGCACTCAGGAGGCAGAGGTAGGAGGATCGCCATGAGTTCAAGGCCACTCTGAGATGACAGAGTTAATTCCAGGTCAGCCTGGACCAGAGTGAGACCATACCTTTAAAAAAAAAAAAATTAGAAAGGTCACAAGTAAACAATTTAATGGTTCACCTTAAAGCCTTGGAAAAAAGAATAAGGCAAACTGAAAATGAGTAGATGGGAAGAAATCATAAAGATTAGGGCAGAAATTAATAAAATAGAAACCAAAAAAAAAAATCCAAAGAATCAATGAAACAAAGAGTTGGTTCTTTGAAAGGATAAGCAAGATTGATAAACCCTTAGCAAATCTGACCAAAAGACAGAGAGAAGAGACACAAATTAATAAAATTAGAGATGAAAAAGGCACTATCACAACAGATACCAGAGAAATTCAAAAAATCATAGGGATTACTATAAGAATATATACTCCACTAAATTTGAAAATCTGAAAGAAATGGATGATTTCCTTGATTTATATGACCTACCTATATTAAATCAAGATGATATTAACCATTTAAATAGACCTATAACAGGGTGGAGATCCAAGCAGTTATCAAAAATCTCCCAACTAGCCGGGCATGGTGGCACATGCCTTTAATCCCAGCACTGGGGAGGCAGAGGTAGGAGGATGACCATGAGTTCGAGGCCACCCTGAGAATACAGAGTGAATTCCAGGTCAGCCTGGGCTAGAGTGAGACCCTACCTTGAAAAAAAAAAAATCTCCCAACTAAAAAAAGTCCGGGACCAGATGGATTAACCAGTGAATTTTACCAGACCTTCAGGAAGAACTAACGCCATTGCTTCTTATGCTTTTCCATAAAATAGAAACAGAAGCAATCCTACCAAACTCCTTCTATGAAGTCAGCATCACCCTGATACCAAGACCAGGCAAATATAGACCAAAAAAAGAAAATTACAGACCAATCTCTCTCATGAACATAGATGCAAAAATTCTCAACAAAATATTGGCAAACAGAATACAAGAATATATCAGAAAGATCATTCATTCCAAGCAAGTAGGCTTTATCCCAAAGATGCAAGGATGGTTTAACATACACAAATCGATAAATGTAATACATTATATAAATGGACTTAAGGACAAAAATCACATGGTCATCTCATTAGATGCAGAAAAAACATTTGACAAAAATCCAACATCCCTTCATGATAAAAGTTCTACAGAGCCGGGAGTGGTGGTGCACGCCTTTAATCCCAGCACTGGGAGGCAGAGGTAGGAGGATCACTGTGAGTTCGAGGCCACCCTGAGACTCCATAGTGAATTCCAGGTTGGCCTGGGCTAGAGACCCTACCTAGAAAAACCAAAATAAAAAAAAAAAAAAAAAAAAAAAAAAAAGTTCTACAGAGACTGGGGATAGAAGGAACATATCTCAATATAATAAAGTCTACTTTTTTTTATTTTGGTTTTTTGAGGTAGGGTCTTACTCTAGCCCAGGCTGACCTGGAATTCACTATGGAGCTTCAGGGTGGCCTCGAACTCACGGCGATCCTCCTGCCTCTGCCTCTGCCTCCCGAGTGCTGGGATTAAAGGCGTGCGCCACCACGCCCGGCTATAAAAGCTATTTATGACAAGCCTACAGCCAACATAATACTAAATGGGGAAAAACTGGAAGCTTTTCCACTAAAATCAAGAACAAAGAAGGAAAAAACTCAGAAGCAGAGGCCAGTAAGTTAAAAAGGAGATATAAAGGGAAGAGAAAAGAAGGGAGGAGGGTACTTAATAGGTTGATATTGTGTATATGTAAGTAGAAGAATAGATTAACGGGGGTGAAAAGGCCCAAAGTGACGTCAGGGGAAGAGATTGAGTAAAGGAAAGGTGGAGGGAGGGCTAATAAAAATCTAAGAGGATGCAAATAAATCATATGGAATCCTCTGGTTTTGGACGATGGAACACTCAGGAGCCATAGATCGTTGTTAGAAAATTTTCAGTGCCAGGGATGGGATACCTCCAGTGAGTTGTTGGCCAGGGAGGTTCCTGATGCCCCCAAAACATTATAGGCCATTGCCGAGGCCCTTGGTTTCCCACCAGGAATAGATGGTAAGACCCTATTGCTGAAGACTCCACATACTTGGGTGGCAAGGCCACTGAGCAATTCTGCTGGGACTGAGCTGATAACCTCCTCCATGTAGACCAGCTGAGAGAAAGCTGGAAGAAGCCATTCTACATTTAGTTCAATGGGAGAGAGATATCACCAGTGAAGATAATCAACAGTGGACACTGCAAGCCTTATAATTGGCCAGCCAGGCCAAATGAGCCAACAGGTGCAATAGTGGCACGTCTGTCATAGTATAAACCAACTGCCCTCCAATTGGGCTGGAGGCCCGCTCCATGGGGGGGAATACATCCCTGATACTGAAAACTTAAAACAGGGGTAGTCATGAGCCCTAGGGGTGTAACATCTGCTGATGTCTGAAAAAATGTATATATTTATGCTTACCAAACTGCCCAGTAAGCACTTCTCTTAATATTTATACCCTTATATTAATGCTACTCCCACTTTGGGTAGAGAATCTTATCTTTTCAGATGGCAGTGACCTTGGGATGACTCAGAAGGTATCATAGTGCTGGAAAGAAGTGACTGGAGTACTGAGTAACATCTCAATCACACCTTCCAAGGCTCAGGGTCTAATGCGGAAGAGGTGGCGGAAAGAATGTAAGAGCCAAAGGAAGGGTAGGACTCCTTACAACATCCTCCCTCCAGACATAAAATGGCCTGGATATCCATGACCTCATAGTGCCTGACACTACCTACACAAGACCATCATAATAGGAGGAAAAGATCATGACATCAAAATGAAAGAGAGACTGATTGAGATGGGGAGGGGATATGATGGAGAATGGAATTTCAAAGCGAAAAGTGGGGGGAGGGAGGGTAGCACCATGGGATATTTTTTATAATCATGGAAAATGTTAATAAAAATTAAGGAAAAAAAAAAGAACAAGACAAGAGTGTCCACTGTCCCCACTTTTATTTAATATAGTACTACAAGTCTTAGCCATAGCAATAAGGCAAGAGACACACATAAAAGGGATACAAACTGGAAAGGAAGAAATCAAATTATCATTATTTGCAGATGACATGATTCTATACATAAAGGACCCTAAAGACTCTACCAAAACTCTACCAGCAAATTGTTAGAACTGATAAATACTTATAGCCATGTAGCAGGATACAAAATAAATACACAGAAATCAATAGCCTTCCTATATGCTAACAACAAACACACAGTGAATGAAATCAGAGAATCACTCCCATTCACGATTGCATCAAAAAAAAAAAAAAAAAAAAGTACTGGGCTGGAGAGATGGCTTAGCAGTTAAGTGCTTTCCTGTGAAGTCTAATGACCCTGGTTTGAGGCTCAATTCCCCAGGACCCACATAAGCCAGATGCACAAGGTGGTGCATGCGTCTGGAGTTCGTTTGCAGTGGCTGGAGGCCCTGGCATGTCCATTCTATCTATCTGCCTCTTTCTTTCTCTGTCTGTCACTCTCAAATAAATATACAAAAAAAAAAAAAAAAAAAAAAAAAGGGCTGGAGAGATGGTTTAGCAGTTAAGGCACTTGCCTGCAAAACCAAAGGACCAAAGTTGGACTCCCCAGAACCCATGTAAGCCTGATGCACAAGGGGGCGCATGTGTCTGGAATTTGCTTGCAGCTGCTGAAGGCCCTGATGTGCCCATTCTCTCTCTCTCTGTCTCTGTCTACCTGCCTATTTCTGCATATCTCTCTCTCTCAAATAAATAAATAAATAGTTTTTTAAAAAAAAAAATTTTAAAAAGAAGCTTGAAATAAACCTAACCAAAGAATTGAAGGATCTCTACAATGAAAACTTTAAAACACTCAAGCGAGAAATTGCGGAAGGCACTAGGAAATGGAAAGACATCCCTTGTTCTTGGATTGGAAGAATCAATATTGTGAAAATGGCAATCTTACCAAAAACAATCTACACATTTAATGTAGATTAAACATTCCATCAACATTCCAATGGCGGGCTGGAGAGTTGGCTTAGCGATTATGGCTCATGCCTGCGAAGCCTAAGGGCCCAGCTTTGTTTCTTTAGGTCCTATGTAAGCCAGAGGCGCATGGTGGCACATGCATCTGGAGTTCCTTTGCAGTGGCTAGAGGTGCTGGTGTTCCCATTATCATTCTGTCTCTCTCTCCCTCTCTCTCTGTCTCTAATAAATAAATAAAAATAAAATCTTTAAAAAAATTCCAGTGCTGGATGTGGTGGCGCACATCTTTAATCCTAGCACTCGGGAGGCAGAGATAGGAGGATCGCCATGAGTTCAAGGCCAACCTGAGACTACACAGTGAATTCTAGGTCAGCCTGAACTAGAGTGAGACCCTACCTCAAAAAAACAAACAAATTCCAATGGCATTCTTTACACAAATAGAAAAAAAAAAGCAATCTAAAAATTCATTTGGAAGCATAAAAAAACCTCAAATATCTAAAACAATTTTTAGCAACAAAAATAAGGCTGGTGGTATCACCATACCTGATTTTAACCTATACTACACAGCCATAGTAGCAAAAACAGCATGGTACTGGCACAAAAGCAGATATGTAGATCAATGGAACAGAATAGAGGACCCAGATGTAAGTCCAGGTATCTATAGCCACTTGATCTTCGACAAAAATGCCAAAAATATTCAGTGGAGAAAAAACAACCTCTTCAGCAAATAGTAATTGGAAAACTGGATATGAATCTGTACAAGGATGAAGATAGATCCTTATCTCTCTTTATGCACAAGAATTAAGTCCAAATGAATCAAAGACCTTACTATCAGATCTAAAACTCTGAAACTGCTAGAGGAAGAAGTAGGGGAAACCCTGCAACATATTGGTCTTGGCAAGGACTTTCTAAATATAACCCCAATTGCTCAGGCAAGAAAATCACAGATTAATCGCTGGGACCTAATGACATTACAAGCCTTTTGTACAGCAAAAGACACTGTGAATAGAACAAGAGGCAACCTACAGAATGGGAGAAAATCTTTTCCAGCTATACATCTGAAAGACGATTAATCTCTAGGATATAAAAAGAATTCAAAATATTAAATAGTAAGCCAGGCATGGTGGCGCACGCCTTTAATCCCAGCACTTGGGAGGCAGTGGTAGGAAGATCACCCTGAGTTCAAGGCCACCCTGAGACTCCATAGTGAATTCCAAGTTAGCCTGGGATAGAGTGAGAGCCTACCTCGAAAAATTAAAAAAAAAAATTAAATAATAAGAAAACAAACAACCCACGTAAAAAATGGGCCATGGGGCTGGAGAGATGGCTTAGCAATTAAGCGCTTGCCTGTGAAGCCTAAGGACCCCAGTTCGAGGTCGCATTCCCCAGGACCCACGTTAGCCAGATGCACAAAGGGGTGCACACATCTGGAGTTCGTTTGCAGTGGCTGGAGGCCCTGATGCACCCATTCTCTCTCTTTCTCTCTCTCTGCCTCTTTGTCTGTCGCTCTCAAATAAATAAATAAAAATTTAAGAAAAGTGGGCCATGAAACTGGGCCTGGTGGCACACACGTTTAATCCCAGCATTCAGGAGACAGATGTAGGAGGAATGCCATGAGTTCGAGGTCACCCTGAGAATTCATAGTGAATTCCAGGTCAGCCTGGGCTAGTGTGAGACCTTATCTCAAAAAAAAAAAAAAGAAAAGAAAAAAAAAAAGGCCATGGAACTAAATAGAGAGTTCTCAAAAGAAGAAACACAGATGGCATATAAACATCTAAAAAAAATTGACATCCCTAGTCATCAGGGAAATGCAGATTAAAACTATGTTGAGATTCTATCTCACTCCTGTCAGATTGGCTACCATCATGAAAACAAATGAACATAACTGCTGGCAAAGATTCTGAAAAAGAGGAACCTTTCTACACTGTTGGTGGAAATGCAATCTGGTCCAGCCCAGCCATTGTGGCAATCAGTGTGGAGGTTCCTGAGACAGCTAAAAGTAGATCTACCATACGTCCCAGTTATAGCACTCCTAGGCATATATCCTAAGGACTCGCCTCACTACCTTAGAGATACTTGCTCAACCATGTTTATTGCTGCTCTATTCACAATAGCTAGGAAATGGAACCAGCCTAGATGTCCCTCAACTGATGAGTGGATAATGAACATGTGGCACACTTAATGGAGTTCTACTAAGCGGCAAAGAAAAATGAAGTTATGAAATTTGCAGGAAAATGGATAGATCTGGAAAGGATTATACTAAGTGAGGTAACCCAGGCCCAGAAAACCAAATGTCACATGTTCTCTGTCATATGTGGATCCTAGCTACAAAAAACTGGACTTCTGTGTGAGTAGGAAGAAAACTCAGTAGCAAACGGCAATACGCTAGAAAGGAGATATAAAGGGAATAGTAAGAGAGAAAGGGGTACCTAATAGGATGGTATTGTATATATGTAAGTAGAAGAACAAATTAATGGGGTGAAAAGGTCTAAGTGAGGTCAGGGGAAGAGATTGAGTAAGGAGAGGTGGAGGAAGACCTAATAAAAATCTAAGAGGATATAAATAAGTCATATGGAAACCTACATTTTTGGACAATGGAACACACAGGAGCCATAGATTGTTAGTAGAAAATTTTCAGTGCCAGGGATGGGATACCTTCCAGTGAGTTGTTGGCCAGGGAGGTCCCTGATGGGCCCCAAAACATTACAGACCATTGCTGAGGCCCTTGGTTTCCTACCAGGAATAGATGGTAAGACCTTCTTGTTGAAGACTCCACATACATGGGCTGCAAGGTCATTGAGAAACCCTGATGGAGCTGAGCTGAAAACCTCCTCCATGTAGACCATCTGTCAGAAAGCTGGAAAAAGCCATGGTGCATGGAGTTCAACTGGAGAGAGAGAAATCACCAGTGAAGATACCCAACAGTGGACACTGCAAGCCTTATATTTGGCCAGCGAGGCCAAATGAGCCAATGTGTGCAATAGTGGCACGTCTGTTATGGGGGAAACCAACTGCCCGCTAATTTGATTGGAGGCCTACTCCATGGAAGGGAATACATCTCTGATGCTGAAAACCTACAACAAGGCTAGTCATGAGCCATAGAAGTGTAACATTTGTTGCTGTCTGGCTAAAATTATATACTATACTCACGAAATTGCCCAGTAAGCACTTCTCTTAATGTTCATACCCTATTAATGCTACTCTCACTTTTGGTAGAGAACCTTCTCTTTTCAGATGGCAGTGACCTTGGGATGACTCAGGAGGCACCGTGGTGCTGAGAAGAAGTGACAGAGGAGTGCTCAGCACTGAAATATCTCAACCACACCTTCCATGGCTCAGGGTCCATTCCCAAGGAGGTGGTGGAAAGAATGTAAAAGCCAAAGGAAGGATAGGACTCCTTACAACGTTCTCCTCCAGACACAAAATGGCCTGGATATCCGCGACCTCACAATACCTGACACTACCTACACAAGGCCATCATAATAGGAAGAAAAGATCTTGACATCAAAATAAAAGAGAGACTGAGGGCTGGAGAGATGGCTTAGCGGTTAAGCGCTTGCCTGTCAAGCCTACGGACCCTGGTTCGAGGCTCGATTCCCCAGGACCCACGTTAGCCAGATGCACAAGGGGTGCACATGTCTGGAGGTCCTTTGCAGTGGCTAGAGGCCCTGGCGTGCCCATTCTCTGTCTATCTATCAGCCTTTTTCTCTCTGTGTCTGTTGCTCTCAAATAAATAAAATAAATAAAATAAAAGAGAGACTGAGAGGGGGAGGGGCCATGATGGAGAGTGGAGTTTCAAAGGGGAAAGTGGGGGGGGAGGGAGGGAATTACCTTGGGATATTGTTTATAATTATGGATGTTGTCAATAAAAAAAAATATTTATGGCCAGGCATGGTGGCACACGCCTTTAATCCCAGCACTCGGGAGGCAGAGGTAGGAGGATTGCTATGAGTTCAAGGCCACCCTGAGATTCCATAGTGAATTCCAGGTCAGCCTGGGCTAGAGTGAGACCTTACCTTGTAAAAAAGAAAAAAGTGCTCGCTTCGGCAGCACATATACTAAAATTGGAAAGATACAGAGAAGATTAGCGTGGCCCCTGCACAATTAAAAAAAAAAAAAAACAGGGCTGAAGCTGGGCATGGTGTTACACACCTTTAATCCCAGCACTAGGGAGGCAGAGGTAGGAGGATCGCCAGGAGTTTGAGGCAAGCCTGAGACTACATAGTGAATTCCAGGTCATCCTGGGCTAGAGTGAGACCCTACCTTGCAAAACTAAAAAAATATATACATAGGGATGGCTCTGTGGTTAAAGGCACTTGTTTGCAAAGCCTGATTCCCTACTACTCACATAAAGCCAGATGCACAAAGTGGCACATGCATCTGGAATTCATTTGTGGTAGCAAGAGGTCCTGGTGTACCCATTCTCTCTCTCCCTTTCTTCCATAAACAAATAAAAATATTTTTTAATTTAAGAAAAAGGGTACACCACCACACCCAACCCTTTTTATTTTATTTATTTTATTTTATTTTATTTATATCTGCAAGCAGTGAGAGAGAGAGAGAAAAAAAACAAAATAAGCATGCCAGGGCCTGTTGCCAGTGTAAATGAACTCCAGATGTCTATGCCACTTTGTGCATTTGGCTTTACATGGGTACTAGGTAATCAAACCCAGGGTGACAAGCTTTGCTAGCAGGTGCTTTAACAGCTGAGCCATCTCCCCAGTCTCTTTTATTTTTCTTTTTTGGATATGTGTGTGGTGTGTTATGGGAGAGCAACTTGTGTATGTGCTTAGATGTGGCACCCAGTGCTCTTGCCTGCTGTGGCTGGGGGGAACACCAAGTGTCCAGCTCCATCACTCTCCTGACCATTCTTATTTGAGCCAGAGGCTTTCACTGTGTTTGGAGCTTGCCATTTTTTTTTTTTTTTTTTTTTGAGGTAGGGTCTCACTCTAGCCCAGGCTGACCTGGAATTCACTATGGAGTCTCAGGGTGGCCTCGAACTCACGGCGATCCTCCTACCTCTGCCTCCCGAGTGCTGGGATTAAAGGCGTGTGCCACCATGCCCGGCTGGAGCTTGCCATTTTTTTCCCTCAAACTTTGGCAATTACCTGGTCTTTGCTCTGCTATGGGAATGGGATTACAGATATTCATAGCTATGTTTAGCTATTTATATGAGTCCTGGAAAGGTCTCCTCAGGCCCTCATGTTTGCGCAAGAAGTGTCTTTAAATACAGAGCCAGCTTTTTAATTTTTTTATTTTTTATTTATTTGAGAACGATGCAGAGAAAGAGAGAGAGAGAAAATAGGCACACCAGCCACTGTAAATGTACTCCAGATGCATGTGCCACCTTATGCATCTGGTTTATGTGAATCCTGGGGAATTGAACCTGGGTCCTTTGGCTTTGCAGGCAAGTGCCTTAACCACTAAGGCATCTCCCCAACCCCTTTCTTTATTTTTTATTTTTATTTATTTATTTATTTATTTGTTTTTTTGAGGCAGGGTCTTGCTCTAGGCCAGGCTGACCTGGAATTTACTATATAGTCTCAGGGTGGCCTCAAACTCACGGCAATTTTCCTACCTCTGCCTCCCAAATGCTGGGATTAAAAGCATGCGCCACCATACCCAGCCCTGAGCCAACTTTCCAGCCCCTCTCAACAAAAGTATTACAAAATAAACCAAGTAGCCTGGGTAGTGACACATGCCTTTAATCCCAGCATGTGAGAGGCAGATATAGGAAGATCACTGAGTTCAAGGCCAGCCTGGGACTACAGATTGAATTCCAGATAAGCCTGGGATAGAGTGAGATCTTACCATGAAAATAAAAAAAATAAATAAAAATTAAAAAAATAAAAAATGAAGAGAGAGAGAGAGAGAGAGAGAGAGACCAAGATGCAAGGCATGGTGGATCATGTCTGTAATCCCAACCCTCATGATGCTAAAGCAAGAGGTTTGAGGCTAGTTTGGGCTATACATTGAGTTCCAGGCTGACTTGGACTATAGAGCAAAACCCTATCCCAAAATAAGGGTGATTGTGTCTGAGAGTGGCTAAAGGCACTTAAAGCCTCATTTCACTTTCCCAATATCCACGTAAAAACAGATGCACAAACTGGGTGTGGTGGCGCATGCCTTTAATCCCAGCACTCAGGAGGCAGAGATAGGAGGATCACCATGAATTGGAGGCCATCCTGAGAACACAGAGTGAATTCCAGGTCAGCCTGGGCTAGAGTGAGACCCTCCTTTGAAAAAAAAACAAAAATCAGATGCACAAAGTGGCACATGCATCTGGCATTCACCTGGTGTGCACATACTATTTCTCTTTCTCTCCTCACAAACAATTATTTTTCTTTAATTTTTATTTATTTATTTATTTTGTTTTGGCTTTTTTTCTTTTTTTTTTCCTTTTCTTTTTTTTTTTTTGTTTTGTTTTATTTTGTTTTGTTTTTTCAAGGTACGGTTTCAATCTAGTTCAGGTTAACCTGGAATTCACTATGTAGTCTCAGGGTGGACTTGAACTCACAGCAATCCTCTTACCTCTGCCTCTCAAGTGCTGGGATTAAAGGCATGCGCCACCACACCTGGCTGCATCTATTTATTTATTTATTTATTTATTTTGAGATATTACTTTTTATTGCACATGTATAAGATCCACTTTTACATTATTACAAACATTTTACAAATAAATTGTTTTCATTCAAAAAGAAAATATTTAGCCGGGCGTGGTAGCACACGACTTTAATCCCAGCACCCCGGAGGCAGAGGTAGAAGGATTGCTGAGAGTTCAAGGCCACCCTGGGAGTACATAGTGAATTCCAGGTCAGCCTGAGCTAGAGTGAGACTCTACCTCAGAAAAAAAAAGAAAGAAAAGAAAATATTTCCTGGATTTATCATTGTACAGTGGAAACAAAGGACCTATAATATATAAATATGAAGGTCATACTCCAAGTATTAGAACAGAATACTGACGGATTCACTTCGATAAATTTCTTTTTTCAGTACTGGGGATCAAACCTGGGGTCTTCTGTGTACTAGACAAGTGCTCTACCACTGAGTTATTCTTCCAGCATAAAGAGTTTTATGATTATCCATATACTGTATTGACTTACAAAGGATGAAATAAACACACAAGAGGAGGGTGATCCTTAAAATATGACATATTTCCAGCCAGGTGTGGTGGCGCATGCCTTTAATCCCAGCACTTGGGAAGCAGAAGTAGGAGGATCGTTGTGAGTTCGAGGCCACCCTGAGACTCCATAGTGAATTCCAGGTCAGCCTGGGCTAGACTGAGACCCTACCTCAAAAAAACAAACAAACAAACAAACATATATATATATATATATATATATATATATATATATATATATATATAACATATTTCCAAAAATATTCAAATTCATATACAGTCTATCTTTCCTTTCATGGGATTTGGTCAAAGGATATCAGCAATAGAATTACATACATAAAACATTTAAAAATGCAAAACACATTGTCTTTAAATAATTTTTTTTGTTTGTTTTTCGAGGCAGGGTCTCACTCCAGCCCAGGCTGACCTGGAATTCACTATGTAGTCTCAGGGTGGCCTTGAACTCTCCTCAATTCTCCTACTTCTGCCTCCTGAGTGTTTGGATTAAAGGTGTGCACCACCATGCCAGGCTTTAATGAAGTTTTTTATTAGCTTTGTGGTATGAGGAGGAGATACCTAGACCACCCATGTGATCATTTGAAATACACTTCCATGATTGTAAACAATATCCCATGGAAATGCCCTCCCTCTATCCACTTCCCCTTTGAAACTCCATTCTCCATCGTATCCTCTCCTCCTCTCAATCAGTCTCTCTTTTATTTTGTCATCATCTTTTCCTCCTATTATGATGGTCTTGTGTAGGTAGTGTCAGGCACTATGAGGTCATGGATATCCAGGCCATTTTGCATCTAGAGGAGCACTTTGTTTGGAGTCCTACCCTTCCTTTGGCTCTTACATTCTTTCTACCACCTCTTCCAAAATGGACCCTGAGCCTTGGAAGGTGTGATAGAGACATTGCAGTACTGAACACTCCTGTCACTTCTTCCCAGCACCATGATTCCCTTGAGTCATCCCAAGGAAAATGGCATCTGAAAAGAGAAGTTTCTCTATCAAAAGTGAGAGTAGCATTAATATATAGGTATGAACATTAAGAGAAGTGCTTACGGTCTGGAGAGATGGCTTGGCGGTTAAACGCTTGCCTGTGAAGCCTGAGGACCCCAGTTCGAGGCTCGATTCCCCAGGACCCATGTTAGCCAGATGCACAAGGGGGCACACACGTCTGGAGTACATTTGCAGTGACTGGAGGCCCTGGCGTGCCCATTCTCTCTCTCTCTCTCTTTCTCTGCCTCTTTCTCTCTCTGTCTGTCGCTCTCAAATAAATAATTAAAAATGAACAAAGAGAAGTGCTTACTGGGCAGTTTGATGGCCATAGTATCTACATTTAGCCAGAGAGCAGCAGACGTTACACCCCTAGGTCTCATGCCTACCCCTGTTGTAGGTTTTCAATATCAGGGAGTGAGCCTCCAGTCTAATTAGAGGGCAGTTGGTTTCCACCGTAACAGACGTGCCACTATTTTACCTGTTGGCTCATTTGGCCTGGCTGGCAAAATATAAGGCTTGCAGTGTCCACTGTTGGGTATCTTCACTGGTGATTTCTCTTTCTCCCATCGAACTCCATGCAGAATGGCTTTTTCCAGCTTTCAGTCAGCTGGTTTACATGAAGGAGGTTATCAGCTCAGTTCCAGCAGGATTTCTCAGTGGTCTTTAGGCTGCATCTTTTTAAACAAACTCCAGATACATGCACTACCTTGTGCATCTGGCTTATGTAGTTTCTGGGGAATTGAACCTGGATCCTTTGGCTTTGCAAGTAAGCACCTTAACCACTAAGCCACCTCTCCAGCCCTTTTTTTTTTTTTTTTTTTTTTGTTTTTGGTTTTGGAGGTAGAGTCTCCCTCTAGTCCAGGCTGACCTGGAATTCACTATGTAGTCCCAGGCTAACCTTGAACTCAAGGTGATCCTCCTACCTCTGCCTCCCAAGTGCTGAGATTAAAGGCATACATGACCACGCCTGGCATTAATAATTTTTTTTTTGAGGTAGGGACTCACTCTAGCCCAGGCTGACCTGAAATTCCTATGTAGTCTCAGACAGGCATAGAACTCACAGCAATTCTCCTACCTCAGGGAATTACCATAGGATTTTTTAAATCTTTTTTTTCAATTTTTTTTTTGTTTGTTTTTTTGAGGTAGTGTCTCACTCTAGCCCAGGCTGACCTGGAATTCACTATGGAGTCTCAGGGTGGCTTCAAACTCACGGCGATCCTCCTACCTCTGCCTCCCGAGTGCTGGGATTAAAGGCGTGCGCCACCACGCCCGGCTTTTTTTTTCTCAAATTTTTTTATTAACAACTTCCATGATTATAAAAAATATCCCTCCCTCCCCCCACTTTCCCCTTTGAAATTCGACTCTCCATCATATCCCCTCCCCCTCAATCAGTCTTTTATTTTGATGTCATCATCTTTTCCTCCTATTATGATGGTCTTGTGTAGGTAGTGTCAGCAACTGTGAGGTCATGGATATCCAGGACATTTTATGCCTGGAGGGAGCACATTGTGATGAATCCTACCCTTCCTTTGGTTTTTACATTCTTTCTGCCACCTCTTCCGCAATGGACCCTGAGCCTTGGAAGGTGTGATAGGGATATTGCAGTGCTGAGGACTCCTGTCACTTCTTTCCAGCACTATGATACCTTCTGAGTCATCCCAAGGTCACTGCCATCTGAAAAGATAAGATTCTCTACCCAAAGTGGGAGTAGCATTAATATAAGGGTATAAATATTAAGAGAAGTGCTTACTGGGCAGTTTGGTAAGCATAAATATATACATTTTTCCAGACACCAGCAGATGTTACACCCCTAGGGCTCATGACTACCCCTGTTTTAAGTTTTCAGTATCAGGGATGTATTCCCCCCCATGGAGCGGGCCTCCAGCCCAATTGGAGGGCAGTTGGTTTCCCATGACAGACATGCCACGATTGCACCTGTTGGCCAAATATAAGGCTTATAGTGTCCACTGTGGAGTAACTTCACTGGTGGTTTCTTTTTCTCCTATTGAACTGCATGCAGCATAGCCTTTTCCAGGTTTCTGTCAGCTGGTCTACATGGAGGATGTTTTCAGCTCAGCTCCACCAGGATTTCTCAGTGACCTTGCAGCCCATGCATGTGGAGTCTTCAACAATAGGGTCTTACCATCTATTCCTGGTAGGAAACCAAGGGCCTCAGCAATGGTCTGTAATGTTTGGGGGTGGGGGGCATCAGGGACCTCCCTGGCCAACAACTCACTGGAAGGTATCCCATCCCTGGCACTGAAAATTTTCTAGTAACAATTTATGGCTCCTGAGTGTTTCATTGTTCAAAAAAGTAGGTTCCCATACAATTTATTTATATTCTCTTAAATTTTGATTAGCCCTTCCTCCATCTTTCCTTTACTCAATCTCTTCCCCTGACCTTACTTAGGTCTTTTCACCCCCATTGTTTTGGTCTTTCGAAGTAGGGTCTCACTTTAGATCAGGTTTACCTGGAATTCACTATGTAGTCTTCAGTCTGGCCTTGAGTTCCTGGCAATCCTCCTACCTCTGCCTCCCGAGTGCTGGGATTAAAGGCACGCACCACCACACTAGCGTCATTTTTTTTTTTTTTTTGAGGTAGGGTTTCACTTTAGTCCACTATGTAATATCAGGGTGGCATTGAGCTCATGGTGATCCTCATACATCTGCCTCCCAAGCACTGGGATTAAAGGTGTGTGCCACCATGCCCAGCTCATCATAATTTTTTTTGTTTTTTGGTTTTTTGAGGTAGGGTTTCACTCTAGTCTAGGCTGACCTGGAATTCACTCTATATTCTCAGGGTGGCCTTGAACTCACAGCAATCCTTCTACCTGTGCCTCCCGAGTGCTGGGATTAAAGGTGTGTGCCACCACGCCCGGGTTTATCATAATTTTTTGATGTCATCATTTTTCCCTCCTATTATGCAGGTCTTATGTAGATAGCATCAGGCACCCTGAGATCGTGAATATCTGGCCATTTTGTGTCTGGAAGACAGTACTGTATGTGCTCCTCCCTCTCCTTTAGCCCTGGAAAGGCAGAGATCAGCAGCTGATAGATCCCTGGGACTTCGTACTTGATGGTCATCATTCTAGCCTAATTTGGTGAGTTCCAGCTATGTGAGAAACTCTGTCTCAAAAAAGGCAGATAAAATGGGTGTGGTGGTGGTGGCGCAGGCCTTTAATCCCAGCACTCGGGAGGCAGAGGTAGGAGGATTGCCATGAGTTCGAAGCCACCTTGAGACTACATAGTGAATTCCAGGTCAGCCTGGGCTAGAGTGAAACCCTACCTCAATAAACCAAAAAAAAAAAAAAAAAAAAAAAAAGGCAGATAAGCCAGGGGTAGTGGCACATGCATTAAATCCTGGCATTCAGGAGGAAGAGGTAGGAAGATTACTGTAAATTCAAGGTCAGTCTGAAACTACATAGTTAATTTTAGGTGCGCCTGGGCTACAGCAAGACCCTAGCTCAAAAAACAAACAAAAAAAATTTGTTTTTCATTTATTAAAATAAAATAAAGGGAAGCTAGGAGTGATGGCACATGCCTTTAATGCTCAGGAGGCAGAGGTAGGAGGATCGCCTTGAATTTGAGGCCATCCTAAGACTACATAGTGAATTTCAGGTCAGCCTGGGCTAGAGTGAAACCCTACGTCAGAACCCCCCCCCCCAAATAAAATAATAAAATAAAGCCGGGCGTGGTGGCACAAGACTTTAATCTCAGCACTCGGGAGGCAGAGGTAGGAGGATCGCTGTGAGTTCAAGCCCACCTTGAAACCACATGGTGAATTCCATGTCAGCCTGGACAAGAGTGAGACTCTACCTCAAAAAAACAAAATAAAAGCGGGGTGTGGTGGTGCACGCCTTTAATCCCAGCACTCAGGAGACAGAGGTAGGAGGATTGCTGTGAGTTCGAGGCCACCCTGAGACTCCATAGTGAATTCCAGGTCAGCCTGGGCTAGAGTGATACCCTACCTCGAAAAACCAAAAAAAAAAAAAATTATATATATATATATATATATATATATATATATATATATGTTACAATAATAATAAAACAGAAAAAAATCCAGGCATGGTGGCACATGCCTTTAATTCCTGCACTCAGGAGGCATCACTGTCCAGGCCTTTTCACCCCCATTAATCTGTTCTTCTACTTACATATATACAATACCACCCTATTAAGTCCCCCTCTCTCCCTTTCTATTCCCTTTATGTTTCCTTTCTAGCTTACTGGCCTTTGCTACTGAGTTATATTCCTACTCACATAGAAGTCCAATTATTTGTAGCTAGGATCTACATATGAGAGAGAACATGTGACACTTTTTACAGTCTCATGTTTACTATAAAGGTTGAAATCAAAGGCATATATTAGGAATTGAGTAGTTTTCTTCTTTGTTGAGATATGACACATGTTTTTACTGTTGCTAACCATCTACCAAAGCTGACAGGCGACAGCAAATCTGGGCACTGTCCTGACTGAACTGAACCCGTCAGTGGAGCACTGTCTTGCAGGGAGATTCTGACAGGATTAAGAACGTGCAGAGCCCCTACTAACCCCGCAGAAAACCTAGCACACTGGCTTAAACAGAAAGGATTTTAGGCAAACGTGTAGAAACATACACTTAATGTGCTATAATAACAAGATAGCTTTTGGTCTATTTCCAGCATTACAGCCAGTTTTCACTGGTTCCTGAGAAGAGAGGCACACCAATGTAACAAGCATTTTAACACTCACAGCACAAACAACTAGTCAGCACACAGCATATAATACTTTCATTTTAAGTGGGTAATAATGGAAATTCCAAAATCATATCTACTAGGCTAGCCTGTGTTTTCACCCATAAAAATATTTTTTTGAAAATAACAGTTAAAAAAGACTTTCAAAAACAGTGGAATCCATGAGGACTAGCAGAACACAGGGTTGTAAGAACTGCAAATGGAACACTGGGATTTCATTTCCACAAGCAGCTTTTAGATAGATGTCTCTTGGTTCATTCCTACAGCCAAGCCAAGCTGTGACCACAGGAAGTTCAGAAATCAGAACAGGGGCTAGAGAGATGGCTTAGCAGTTAAGGTGCTTGCCTGCCTGTGAAGCCTAAGAACCCATGTTCGATTCTCCAGGTCCCACATAAGCCAGACACCCAAACTGATGCAAACATACAAGGCCACACATGTGCACAAGGTGGTGCATAGTCTGGAGTTTGATTACAGTAGCTTGAGGCCCTGGTGCGCCAATTCTTTGTCACTTTCTCTTGCTGTCTCACATTAAAAAAAACAAAAAGTCAGTCTCTCAGGCTTTACTGAAAAAAAAAAAAAATATATATATATATAAATCAGGACAGTGGTGCTAACTGCAAAAATTCTGCTTTTGTAATCACATTTGCTTGCTCTTGCTAAAGACAACTGTGTATGGAGGGGGTGGCTGGGGGTTCTTCAGATCATTGTAAAGGAATGTGGTTGTGAGGGGACAGATGCTGGCTGGCTTAATAAAGACTCTCCTTTTTAATCAAAAAAAAAATCAGGACAGGAAGTTGGTTCCAGTAACATCCTAAGTATTCCCAAACAATAAAACCTCACTGAGGGGCTGGAGAGATGGCTTAGTGTTTAAGGTGCTTGCCTGCAAAGCCTAAAGACACAGGTTTGATTCCCCAGGACCTACTTAATCCTGATGCACAAGGTGGTATATGCATCTGGAGTTCGTTTTCAGTGGCTTAAGGCCCTGGCATGTCCATTTTCTCTCTATATATATGCCTCTTTCTCTCCCTCTCTTTCTCAAATAAATTAAAAAAAAAAAAAAAACATTGAGGCTGGGGCGTCAAATCAACCCATGTACAAAAGAGCAGTGGTGCACACAAAGACTCATACAAAGCCTGCTGTGACAAGGAGCTCTTGGTGGTGTATTGTCTATGTTGATACATCAACATTGTCACTAGGAAAGGACCCCCAGCTGAAATGGCCAACATAGGCCTGCTCCAGAGGAGTGTCACTGTACAGGGAGCTAAGGTGACTGAATACTAGGTATTTCAGGAGAAAAGTGTGAGGAGGGTTGGTCATGGTTGTTGGTGACCAAATACTTCATGTGAATGAAGGATTGTGGCACAGTTAGTCTTTCCAAAAAACATCTGCTGTCAAGAGCCCATGTCTCTAAGCCTGCTGTGCTAGTGACATCAGAATGATCCCCCCCTGCCGACCCCCCCCACCGTGGTCTGGGGGTGACACCTTGGGCTGCAGTTTGTTCTGGGAAGCTGGTGTAGAAGATTACTTGCAAAAGGTAGTCACTACCAGGCCACTGCTTAAATCCAGCACATGGCCGGCCTTCCTTTTCTGCTCTGCAGTCCAGAAACATTTCCTTAAAAGCCAGAAAGTCCATGAATTTGAGCAGTATGTCAAATATGTCCCCAGCCACTTCATCCTTATGGTGCTGCAGTGATGTGGTGCAGGCTGCCATGTTGAATCCAGGGATCCATTCCAGCAGCTGCTCTCCAATATACTTCTCTGCAGTAACTGGAACTCATCATCCACCATCATGCTCTCGAAACATGCAACAGCATCAGATTCTGCATCAAAGGCAGAGGAGAAAGATAATGTGAAGCTCTCTTCCTCTATGGTGTCCACAAACAAGGTGCCACATCCCCCTGTGACCGTGAGTGGACCCGTTGCCTCCTACTGGCATGCCACCTGGACCTGGCTTCCACTCTGCTCTGCCAAGTCCCCAGCTGCATTGAGGGTGGGGGTGGGGGGGGGGTGGGGGAAGGAGGCCTCATCTGTTTGTGGCCCAGCATGGTCAGCGCCAATGTGCAAGGCCCAGTTTCCAGCATCCGCTGGTACCTAGTGCAGGCCGGGCCTCCTCAGGTAGCCAGACCACCCCGCGTGTGCTGCCTGCCACAGGGAGGAACATCAGTCACTGACCTCAGCACTCTGCATCCCCACCTTTGCCATAGGCTTTTGACTAGGTTTTCAGTACCAGCCATGTATTCCCTCCGGTGGAGTGGACCTTCAGTCCAATTGGAAAGCAGTTGGTTTCCCCCATAACAGATATGCCACTATTGCACCTGTTGGCTCATTTGGCCTGGCTGACAAAAGTTGCAGTGTCCACTGTTGTTTATTTTTATTTTTTTTATTTTATTATTTTATTTTATTTTTTGAGGTAGTGTCTCACTCTAGCCAAAGAACTCACTCCTTCTTCAGATTGGTGCCATGGGAAGATTGGTAAGATCAAAGATGAAACTAGGCATGGTGGAGCACCCCATTAATCCCAGCATCCAGGAGGCTGAGGTAGGAGGATTACTTTGAGTTTGAGGCCACCCTGAGACTAATTCCAGGTCAGCATGGGTTAGAGCAAGACCCTACCTTGAAAAAAAAAAAAAAGATGGGAGAAACCTCCTGTATTAGTCAGGGTTCTCTAGAGGAACAGAACTGATAGAATGAATTGTATTAAAAGCGAATTTATTGGAGTAGCTTACAGCAGTCCAACAATAGCAGTTTGCGGGCCTGAGAGTCAAGAAACCTGGTAGTCACTCAGTCCACAAGGCTGGATTCCTCAGCAGTCCCAATCCAGCACTGAAGGCCTGGAGGCTTCCTGGGAGCTGCTGCTTTTCAGTCCACACTGGAAAGTAGCAAACAGCACCTACCCCTAGCTTCCTTAGATAAAGCCCTCCTCTCTGGGCTGGAGAGATGGCTTAGCAGTTAAGCTCTTGCCTGTGAAGCCTAAGGACCCCGGTTCGAGGCTTGAGTCCCCAGGACCCACGTTAGCCAGATGCACAAGGGGGCGCATGCGTCTAGAGTTCATTTGCAGTGGCTGGAGGCCCTGACGTGCCCATTCTCTCTCTCTCTGTATCTGCCTCTTTGTCTCTCAAATAAATAAATAAAAACAAAGAAAAAAAAAAAACTTCTTTATAAAAAAAAAAGCCCTCCACTCTGAGAGGGGCTGCCCACTCTGGGGGTAGGATTCCTCCTTTAGTTAATCCTCCCTAGAAGCAACCTCAGAGATCCGCTCATGGGTAATGTCTATGGATTATGAAACAGATCAAATTTACACAAAATTTAATCACCACAACCCCCCCCCACAGTATTCCAGGCACTAGTTGAATAAAATTATTACTAGTGATAAGTGCTGTGAAGAAAAGCTTATTGGAGGAAGTGGATAATTGAACTGAAACCTGAATGAGGATAGAAACCAGATCTTAAAGAATATAGGATGCAGCGGTGAAAACACAAGGTGGCACATGTGCCTGGAGTTCATTTATAGTGGCCAGAGGCCCTGGTGCCACTTATTCTCTCAATCTCCCCCTTCCTGTCTCCTCAAATTTTTTTTTTTTTTTCGAGGTAGGGTCTCACTCTGGCTCAGGCTGACCTGGAATTAACTATGTAGTCTCAGGGTGGCCTTGAACTCATGGCGATCCTCCTACTTCTGCCTCCCGAGTGCTGGGATTAAAGGAGTGCACCACCACGTTCGGTTCAAATAATATATTTTTTTAAAAAGTGAGGGCTGGAGAGATGATTTGGCAGTTAAGGTGCTTGCCTGCAAAGCTAAAGGACCCAGGTTCAATTCCCCAGGACCCACTTGAGCCAGGTGCACAAGGAGGCACATGTGTCTGGAGTTCATTTGTAGTGGCTGGATGCCCTGACACACCCCTTCTCTCTCTCCCCCTCTTTCTCTCAAACAAATAAATAAAAATAGCCAGGCGTGGTGACGTACGCCTTTAATCCCAGCAAGCGGGAGGCAGAAGTTGGAGGATCGCGATAAATTCCAGGTCACTCTGAGACTACATAGTGAATCCCAGGTCAGCCTGGGCTAGAGTGCAACCCTACCTCGAAAAATAAAAAACAAACAAACAAAAAGAATTAAAAACCCGCTTCCCGTGAGAGGCGGCACAATTCCCTTTCTCACGCCCACTCGTCCATATTTGCTCAAGTTTCCATAAGTAAGTAAAACCTTATTCACTGGATGATTTTGGCCGCTTGGCCTCCAGAGAGATGCAATCTTTCCAACAGAAAACAAAACAAAACAAAAAAAACAGTGCTAGAAAATCCTTTGACAAACTTTGGCAGAAGAAAGATGCGAATGGAGTGTAAGACGATCGTCACGTCCACACCAACAATAAATACATTATTATTATTATTATTATTTTTTTTTTTTTTTTTTTACAAGTCCCCGAAGGCGTTCCGGGCCCGCGCGGCTTCCGGCCTCCCAGGCGTCTCGGCGCTGTCTGGGCCGGTCTAGCACTCTTCCACTCGTTGGTTCGCGGCCCCGTCTGTCCAATCGTAGGTGCGGCCCGGCCGGTACCCAGGGTGCATTGCGGCAAGATGGCTCTCCCCAGTTGCCGCGGCGCCCATCTCTTTCGCTCTGTGGTCAGGTCCTGGCAGTTGGGCCCCCAAGTGTTGAGGGAGTGGGCGGCCCCGCTCAGCGCACTGCTGGGCAGCCAGAGGAGATGCGTGTCCTGCGGCCTGGGCGCCGCTTTCTCTGGTCCCCGCCTGGCCTCGGCCTCGAGCGGTCATGGCCAGGACTCAGCGCTGGACCGCTTTCTCGGATTTCCTCAGCACGACAGTTCGCCTCCTCCTAGCTTCCCCTCCGTGTCCATACACCGAGGTAATGGGCTCGGCTAGATTCATTTGTTTATTTGCTTGGTTTTTCTGAGGTAGGGTCTCACTTTAGCCCACACTGGCCTCGGACTCATGGCAGTCCTCCTAAGTCTGCCTACCGATTAAAGGCATGTGCCCACCACGTCCGGTTTTCTTTTTGTTATTTTAAAACTTTTATTTGAGAGAGAGAAGGAGAAAGAATGGGCACGCCAGGTCCACTAGCCATTGCAAACGAACTCCAGACGCTTGTACCACGTTGTGCATGTAGCTTACATGGATACTGGGGAATCGAACTTCGGTCCTTAAGCTTTACAGGCAAGCGCCTTAACCTCTAGGCCATCTCCCCAACCCCTTTTTGATATACAAGTTTGTCTTTGTAGCCCAGACTGGTCTGGAACTTGGGATCTTTCAACCTCAACCTTTTTTTTTTTTTTTGGCGGGGGCGGGGGTGGGGGTGGGGTGGGGTTGAGGTAGGGTCTCACTCTAGCACAGGCTGACCTGCAATTCACTATGTAGTCTCAGGATGGCCTCAAACTTAAGGCGATCGTACCTATGCCTCCTAAATGCTGGGACTAAAGGCATGCGCCACCATATTCAGCCTTCAGTCTTTCCTTTTGACACATAAGTCTCATTCCTGTTTCCACCCAAACACAGGTGAGCAGGATCTCCTTCTGGTCCATTCCCCTGACATGCCTGAGAACCCACGGGTCCTACGAGTGGTCCTCCTGGGATCCCCAAATGCAGGGAAATCAACGCTCTCCAATCAGCTGCTGGGCCGAAATGTATGCTGTATCTCAATCCCACTACACACTCTTTCTGTCTCTCATTTGCTTTGCTTTCATGGATGGTCCAGGTGGGATTTGGGATCTCACTAGGACTTCTTTTTTTCCTGGCAGCTGTTTCCTGTTTCCAAGAAGGTACACACTACTCGCTGCCAAGCTCTGGGGGTTATCACAGACAAGGAGACCCAGGTGGTAGGTACCCTCAAAGGGATTCTGGAAACTGGACAGAGGGTTAAGCAAGCAAGTTTCCCTTCCTATTAGGCTTAATGAAAATAATGCTTCAGTGCCAAGTGTTGTGGAGCACACCTGTGATCCCAGCACTCAGAAGGTTGAAACTGGAAGGTCACTGCAAGCTTATATTAAAGGGCCAGCCTGGGCTACATTTCTGTACCTCCCCCATCTTAACCCCCCCCCAAAAAAAATACCAGAAAGAAAAGAATGCTTATATTCACCTTCTGAAGAAAGAGTTTCCCCTTCCTTAAGGAGGCTTGGTGTAGTTCTGCCTCTAGCTTCTGCATTTTTTTGTGTGTGTGCATACATAGGTTGTGTGTTTGTGTGTGTACACTTGCATGTGCCCTGTGCACATGTGTGGGGATGCACTCTATCTCTCGTCCATGTGCTTCCTTGAGATGGAGTCTCTCAACCTGGAGCTGCAGTTTTCATGAGCACCAGCGATTCCTCTGTCTCTGCTCTACAGCACTAGGGTTACCAGCATGTGTGGCCATGCCTACTGTTTACAAGGGTGCTAGGGAATATAGCCATTCTCATGCTTGCAAGTATACAAGTGCACTTAACTGCTAAGCCATCTCCTCCCCCTTCTGTCATCTTTTTTTTTTGGGGGGGGTGTTCTGAGGTATGGTCTCATTCTAGTTTAGGCTGACCTGGAATTCACTATGTAGTCTCAGGATGGCCGCGAACTCATAGCAATCCTCCTACCTCTGCCTCCCCAGTGCTAGGATTAAAGGCATGTGCTACCACGCCCAGCCTGCCATCTTTTTTAAAAAAATATTTTGTTTGCCAGGTATGGTGCCGCATGCCTTTGATCCCAGCACTGGGGAGGCAGAGGTAAGACGATCACTGTGAATTAGAGGCCACCCTGAGACTGACTACATAGTGAATTCCAGGTCAGCCTGAGCTATAGTGAGACCCTACCTC
The DNA here is from genome assembly GCA_036346955.1 of Dipus sagitta. Taxonomy (NCBI): domain Eukaryota; kingdom Metazoa; phylum Chordata; class Mammalia; order Rodentia; family Dipodidae; genus Dipus; species Dipus sagitta. Next base: position 55,165,865 of record CM070778.1, read on the forward strand.
AAAAAATCAAATACATATATGTGTGTGTGTGTGTGTGTGTGTGTGTGTATGTATGTATTTGAACTCACAGCGATCCTCCTACCTCAGCCTCCTGAGTGCTGGGATTAATGGAGTGTGCTACCACACCTGGCTTTTTTTTCTTATTTATTTATTTGGTTTTTCGAGGAAGGTTCTCACTCTAGTCCAGGCTGACCTGGAATTCACTATGTAGTCTCAGGGTGGCCTCTAATTCACAATGATCCTCCTACCTCTGCCTCCCACATGCTGGGATTAAAGGCATATACCACCACATCCCACCCACCTTTATTTTTATTCTTTCTTTCTTTATGAGACTAAGAGAAAGAATGGGTGCGCCGGGGCCTCTAGCCACTGTAAATGAATTCCAGACTCATATGCCACATTGTGCATCTGGCTTATGTGAGTTCTGGGGAATTGAACCTGGGTCCTTTGGCTTTGCAGGCAAGTGCCTTAACCACTAAGCCATCTCCCCAGTCCTCTTTCATTTGGGGGCCCCATTTCATTTTCCCCCCAAATTTATTTATTTTGGTTTTCGAGGTAGGGTCTCACTCTAGTCCAGGCTGAGCTGGAATTCATTATGTAGTCTCAGGGTGGCCTCGAACTCACAGTGATCCTTCTACCTCTGCCTCAGGAGTCCTGGGATTAAAAGCGTGTGCTACCATGCCTGGATTTTTTTTGTTTGTTTGTTTTGTTTAATATTTTTTATTTATTTATTTGAGAGAGAGAGAGAATATGGGCATGCCAGGGCCTTTAGCCACTGCAAAAAAAAAAACCTCCAGGCACATGTGCTTCCTTCTGCATCTGTCTTATGTGGGTCCTAGGCAATTGAACCTGGGTCCTTTGGCTTTGCAGGCAAGCACCTTACCTGCTAAGCCATCCCTCCAGCCCCCCCCTTTTTTTTTGGTAAGAAAAGAGCTTTTGAGGTCCGGTATGGTGTCACATGCCTTTAATCTCAGCACTTAGGAGGCAGAGGTAGGAGGGTCACCGTGAGTTCGGGGTTACTCTGAGACTACAGTTAGCCTGTACTTGAATGAAACCCTATCTCAAAGAAAAAAGAAAGAAAGAAAGAAGAGGGGCTGGAGAGATGGCTTACTGGTTAAGGCACTTGCCTACAAAGCCAAAGGACTTCGGTTCTATTTCCCAATACCCACATAGGCTGGATGCACAATGTGGTGCATGCATCTGGAGTTCGTTTGCAGTGGCTGGAAGCCCTGGCACACCCATTCTCTCTCTTCTCTCTCTCTCTCTGCCTCTTTCCCTCTCTCAAATAAATAAATTAAAAAAAAAAAAAAAAAAGAGCTTTTGCGGCTGAAGAGCTGGCTTAGTGGTCAAGTCACTTGCTTGCAAAGACTCAGGTTTGATTCCCCAGTACCATATAAGCCAGATGCACATGGTGGTGCATGTGTCATCTCTCTTTCTCTAAAATAAATAAAATATTTAAAAAAGAAAGAAAAAAGCTGGGCATGGTGGCACACACCTTTAATCCCAGCACTCAGGAGGCAGAGGTAGTAGGATTGCTGTGAGTTCAAGACCACCCTGAGACCACATAGTGAATTTAAGGTCAGCCTGGGCTGGAGTGAAAAACCCTACCTCAGAAAACAAAACAAAACAACAACAAAAAAAGAGTATTTATTTATTTACTTTATTTGAGAGAGAGAGAGAATGGGTGCATCAAGGCCTTCAGCTGTTGCAGACGAACTCCAGACACATGTACTACCTTGTGCATCTGGCTTATGTGGGTACTGGAGAATTGAAGCTGGGTTCTTAGGCTTTGAAGGCAAGCGCCTTAACTGCTAAGCCATCTCTCCAGCACCACCACCCCGTTTTTTTTTTTTTTTTGTTTTTTTTTCGAGGTGGGCTCTTTACAGGCTGACCTGGAATTCACTATGTAGTCTCAGGCTGGCTTTGAATCACTGTGAGCAGTGATCCTCTTACATCTACCTCCTGGTTGCTGGAATTAAAGGTGTGCGCCACAACCTCCAGTAGTTTTTATTTTTATTTTTTAAATATTTTGTTTTTAATTATTTAGAGAAGAAGAAGGGGAGCCAGAGAGAGTATGGGCACACCAGGGCTTCCTGCCACTGCAAATGAACTCCAGATTCATGTGCCACCATGTGCATCTGGCTTACGTGGGTACTGGGGAATTGAACCTGGGTCCTTAGGCTTCACAGGCAAGCACCTTAACCACTAAGCCATCTCTCCAGCCTCCAGTAGGTTTTTTTTGTTGTTGTTGTTTGTGTCTTTGTTTTTTGCTTTGTACAGTTCTGGGAACCAACCCAGAGCCTCTTGAATACTAGCCAAGCATTCTACCACTAACCCACATCCCCAGCATTAGCCTTTCATTTATTCAGTTATCGTCTTCCTCTGGGAGCCTACATAGAATTAAGAAAAGGATACTGCCAGGCGTGGTGGCGCATGCCTTTAATCCCAGCACTTGGGAGGCAGAGGTAGGATTGCTGTTGAGTTCGAAGCCACCCTAAGACTCCATAGTGAATTCCAGGTCAGCCTGGGCTAGAGTGAGACCCTACCTCAAAAAAACAAAAAAAAAGAAAAAAAAAACCCAAAAAACAAAAAAGAAGGATACTAACATTAAGGATGGCCTCTGCAGATTGTAGAGTAAGATGTAGAGCACTTGCCTAATATGTGTATGACCCTTACTTGAGTGCCTGCAACCTTGACAAATGTTAGGAAGGAAGGGAGGGAGGGAAAGAGGGGAAAGGGAAAGGAAGAAGGAAGGGTGGGTGACCTTTGTTGCCAGTCATAATCTTTGCTTCTGAAGTGTGGATATCTTTCCTTACTCTAGATTCTACTTGACACACCTGGGATCATCAGTCCTATGAAACAGAAGAGGTAGTAGCTGTGGGCACTGGTGGTGGTGGTAGGGGGAAAGGTACTAGAGAGGGTGGTGAGATTCCATCACAGATGCTGAAAAATTCCCCTATTATACCTATCACTCATTAAGAGCTCATCAGTCATAAGACCCTTCCTGACTGATAATGTTTATTCTGTAGGCACCATCTGGAGCTCTCTTTGTTAGAAGATCCTTGGAAGAGCATGAAATCTGCTGATCTTGGTTAGACTCAAGCTGGGAATCTAAGTCCGGTTTATAGTTCCTTTCATTTCTGGTAGTTTGGGTCTGGCTGTAGCACATACCTGGGAATATTTTGTGGGTGAGGAGGAAGGTCATGTTCTTTTGCTTGTCCTGCCATCTTGCAGTTATTGTTCTTGTGGATGTATCAGACAAGTGGACTCGAGGCAGGCTCAGCCCCCAGGTACTCCAGTGCTTGACTCAGTTTTCCCAGGTCCCTAGCATCCTTGTCTTGAACAAGGTAAGCAGTGTCCATCTGAAGAAGGGTCTATTTCCTTCAAAGCACCTGTCTCCTTCACCACACCCTTTGCTCCTCTCACATCCCCAGGTGGACTGCCTGAAGCAGAAGTCAGTTCTCCTGGAGCTCACAGCAGCTCTCACTGAAGGTGTAGTCAATGGCAAGAAGCTCAATATGAGGCAGGCCTTCCGCTCATACCCTGGCAACCACTGCTCCAGCCCTGCAGCTAAGGACCCGAATACACAGTCTGTAGGAAAACCTCAAAGAACTGGTTGGCCCCACTTCCAAGAGATCTTCATGTTATCAGCCCTAAACCAGGAGGATGTGAAAATACTAAAGGTCAGTTAGTCTTGGCCGTAGCCCATGGTTCTGCTGTGTTAAGATAGGCCTCACCCAGGCCACTCTGGGTTGCAGAGTAAGATCTTGTCTTGGGGGGGAAAAAAAAAAAAAAAAAAAAGCTGGCATAGGAACTCATGCCTGTAATCCTAGCATTTAGGAAGTGAAGGCAGGAGGATCAAGAGTTTGTTTGCCATCTTTTTTTTGTTGTTGTTGTTTTGTTTTTTGAGGTAGGGTCTCACTGTAGCCCAGTCTGACCTGGAATTCACTATGTAGTCTTCTCAGAGTGGCCTCGAACTCATGGCGATCCTCCTACCTCTGCGCCACCACGCCCAACATGGAGTTCAAGGCCATCTTTGACTACATAGTGAGTGAGTTCCAGACCAGCTTGAGCTCCATAAGACCCTGTCTCAAAAAATATATATAAACAAGTAAAATATAAAAACAGGGCTGGAGATGGTGGCTAATGCCTTTAATTCCAACACTCTAGAGGCTGAGTTAGGAGGATCACCATGAATTCTAGGTCAGCCTGGGCTAGAGTAAGACCCTGCCTCGGAAAAAAAAAAAATAGCTGGGAGCCTGTTTTCACAGCACTGGGTAGGCAGAAGCAGGATGATCACTACAAGTTTGAAGGCCAGGCAGGACTGTGTAGCCAGCTTCAGACCAATCAGGACTACACAGCAAACCAAAACAGATCTCAAAGCCAACTGTAATCCCAGCATTTAAGAGGCTGGGGTGGGAAGTTCAGGAATTAAAAGCCACAATGACTGGGGAATTCCTGATTGGAATTGTGATGGCCACATTTTTTCTTTTAGTTTTCCTAGGTAGGGTCTCGCTCTAGCCCAGGCTGACCTGGAATTCACTATGGAGTCTCAGAGTGGCCTCAAACTCATGGCGATCATCACCTCTGCCTCCCCAGTGCTGGCATTAAAGGTGTGTGCCACAACACCTGTTTTTTTTTTTTTTTTTTTTAATTTTTATTTACTTAAGAGTGTGAGAATCCGGGCGTGGTGGCACACGCCTTTAATCCCAGCACTCGGGAGGCAGAGGTAGGAGGATTGCCGTGAGTTTGAGGCCACCCTGAGACTCCATAGTGAATTCCAGGTCAGCCTGGGCTAGAGTGAGACCCTACCTTGGGAAAAAAAAAAAAAAAGTGTGAGAAAGGTGGGCATGGTAGCACATGCCTTTAATCCCAACATTCCCTTCCCTCGCCGCCAGAAAAAGAAGCAGAAAGAATGGGAATGGGTGTGCCACGGCCTCTAGCCACTGTAAAGTAACTTCAGATACACGTACCACCTTGTGCATCTGGCTTTACATGGGTACTGGGGAATTGAACCTGGGTCCATCTTAACTGCTGAGTCATATCTCCAACCTGCACATTTCCCTTTTTGCCCGCAGCAATACCTCTTGTCACAGGCCCAGCCAGGGCCCTGGGAGTTCCACAGCAAAGTCCTCACTAGCCAGACACCTGAAGAGATCTGTGCCAACAAAATCCGGGAGAAGCTCCTAGAGTACCTGCCTGAGGAGGTGCCCTACAGTGTGCAGCAGGTGTGGGCAAAGTGAAGGGATCCAGGGCCTCTATACTAGGAGCATCTAGAACATTACAGTAGAGTACCAGGAAACAGAAGTGAGCCTGCCTGACTAATCATGATGTCTTCTTGTGCAGAAGACACTGATATGGGAGGAAGGACCAAGCGGGGAGCTGGTGATTCAACAAAACCTTCTGGTGCCCAAAGAATCTCATGTGGTAAGTGATGGTAGGCTCAGAGGAAGCAAAAGTAATGTTAAGTAGGGGATATTCTTCCCACCCTGTTATCCTTGAGAGCAAGCCTCTGCTTTTTTTCCTCACAGAGGATCCTGATTGGTCAGAAGGGCCATCTGATCTCCCAGATTGCCCGGGAGGTGGGCCGTGACCTCATGGACATTTTCCTGTGTGATGTTCACATCCGGCTCTCTGTGAAGCTTCTCAAGTGACTACCCTCTGTTACCTCTTGTGGGACATACCAGCTCAAACTACTGGCAGTAGTCACTGACTGGAAGTGTATCCACCCAAGGGGCTTGTAGCGGGCCAGTGTGGCCTTGCTTGAGTCTGTACAGTCTCTGCCCAGCCATGTCTTCTGTTGGAGAAAAGAACCTGCCTTGGTTCAGTTCTAAGGTAGAGTTCTTTGCCTGCTGCCACAGCTACATCTGTCTCAGAAGTTGTCCTGAACTTTGTAGGAATAGGGTCACTCTGCCCCCACTGGCATTGGACCCAGAGTCTATCCCTGAGTTCCTAATTGCTTACAGGGAGATCTTTGACCTTGAAGCTGTGTGGGGCTGGGGAGAGGCTGAGTTGTTAAAGGTGCTTCCTTGTAAAGCCTGCTGGCCTACGTTCAGTCCCCCAGCCACCCATATAAAGTTGGACAGGGATTTGTTTCTAGCAGCAAGGAAACCTGTCTCTCCCATAAAACACAAACAGGTACACACACATGCAAATATTCTCAAAGTTGTGTTTTGCTGAGCATGGTGGCACACGCCTTTAATCCCAGCACTCGGGAGGCAGAGGTAGGAGGATTGCCCTGAGTTTGAGGCCACCTTGAGACTACATAGTGAATTCCAGGTCAGCCTGGGCTAAAGTGAGACCCTACCTTGAAAAACAAAAAATAGGAAGCAGGGTGTGGTGGTGCGCACCTTAATCCCAGCACACAACAGGCAGAGGTAGGAGGATCACTGAGAGTTTAAGGCCACCCTAAGAGTAATTCCAGATCAGCCTTTGATAGAGGGCGACCTTACCTTGAAAAACAAAAAAAAAAAAAGAGCATGGTGGCGGTGTGGTGGCGCATGCCTTTAATCCCAGCAGTTGGGTGGTAGAGGTAGGAGACCCTACCTGGGGGGAGGGCGGAAGAGAGAGATGGGTGTGGAAGCCTAGGTAGGAGGATCACTGAGTTTGGAGCCAGCCTGAGACTACATAGTGAATTCTGTGTCAGCCTGGGCTAGAGTGAGACCCTACCTGGAAGAAAAAACAAAAAAAACCTGTGTTTCTTGCCTTCCATCTAAGTCCACGATCCCTCCCATCCCATCTGGCCACCCAGACTTGGACGCCAATAAAGCTATAAAACAAGTGTCTGGTTATTACCTTTTATTTGTTTACAACAAAGAAGAAAACAACATAACCATTCCCTCCCTCCTACCCTCTTGTTAACTTGGGGTCTCTTTCCTTTCCGGGAGTCTGCTCCCAGGTCGTGAGCTCTCTTCCTGGCAGTTTCTGGGAGCAGCAAGAGAACCCTTACCATTACTAACTCAGTAATGGTAACGGTTTCCTTGCCGTCCCCACGTGCTCCGGCAGGTCAGCAGGCAGTGAGAGGAGAGCAGTGTGCCCTGGGCTCCACATCTCCGCGGGCCGCAGCAGACTGTAGAGCTGGGTACCTGGACTAGTACATCATCTATACTGTAGTGTCTCATCACAAACTTACAGTATACGATGATATCCCAGCCAAGGCCCTGCAAGAGACTCAGGAAACAGGCTTGGAGACCACTGGGTGGGCATTGAGAGGCAGGGACTCAGGATAGGGCAGGTTAGGTCAAGGCCGTTAGGTCAAGGCTAAACACAGCGCCCCTGTCCCTGTTCCTCCATTCCCACCCAGAGTGGCAGCTCCTTGATCCCATGGTCAGGTGCAGCCCAGGTGACTTGGAGGCAAGGAGCTAGTTAGTCCTGAAGAAGTCCCCGCAGAGCTAAGGTCTATTGAGATCTTTTAGGGTCCCTGAGTTAAACCATAGATAAGATAATGAACTAGAAAGTTCCCCCTGGGTAAACCTGTAAGCTGACTGACCACAAGAGGAACTCTTACCTGGAGCTGGAGCAGCTGACTGGGAAAGCCTTTGGACATAGCTAGGTCCTGTCTTGTCTTCTCACTCAAGCTGCTTGCCTTTTAACTCACTGGCCCCTCCCATGGGTGGAGCACTTTACCCCAGCTTCTAGAAAGCCCTGCCTCTCTTAACCCTTCCCATGCTGGACTTCATGAAACAAAGAGTCACTGGTTCCTGTGTGTTTTTATTTGGTTGGTTTTATTTTATTTATTAGCTTTGTTTTATTTTTGATGCCATGGATCAAACTTAGGATGCATGCTGGGCAAGTATTCTACCACTGAGCTGCACCTCTATTATTTTAAGTAGGGAACCTTGTTAAGCCTAAGGTTTAGCTTTCACTCCTGTCTCATAAAGTTGGACACCTACCTGCTGGCCTGGGGAAGAGAAAGATGCCCTTACTCCAACCTTTGGGGGTTAGCCATTGGTTGGATTCCTGGTGGAAGGATTTGTTTTGGGTGATGCTTGGAAATATTAGATGAATGTATGTAGGCAAAGAAAGTCCTGGCAGCTGGATCTTTATAGAATCTATCTGGGAGCAAGCTCATAGGACCCTTCAACCTAAATTTCTATTCCTAGATTCAAAGCCCAAGAGCTGGACCTAGATAGAAGTGGCTTGTCTACTACTCTCCTGGCCAGATCTCCTGTGAGCAGTTCTCCACTGGAAGATTTTAAATATTTATTTGAGAGACAGAAAAAGCATGGGCACACCAGGGCCTCCAACCTCTGTAAACAAATTCCAGATGCATATGCCATCTTGTACATCTGGCTTCATGTGGGTACTAGGGAATTGAATTTGGGTCCTTAGGCTTTGCAGGCAAATGCCTTAACCGCTAATCCCTACAGCCCTCTGCTAGAAGATTTTAAGAGTGTCTTGACAGGATTGGAGATGTAGCTTGCTTAGGTAGAGTACTTGCCTAACATATACACCACCATAGGTTCAATGCCCAGCACTACAAAAATAAATAAGAGATCCTAACACTGATTGGGTCTCTGCCTTTGGGGAAGTGGTGACTTCTGGAGGAGAAACTCCTTAAGAGAGGGCCTCTGCAATTTAGACCCTTATTCTGGGGGTTATTCACTCCCCTTTTCTGGTCTGTTCCTCTCCTCCACGATACAGGCTACACCAGCATGGGGAGTGGGTGAGAGGAAAGAACAAACAGCTGTTCTGCTTCTTCTGTCATGGAACTATAGTGAATGTTCTACTAGCTATTTGACATACATCAGATTTCCCCTGTCCTTGTCTAGTTCACACTATTTTCAGATCTCTCTCTCTCTCTCTCTCTTTTTTTTTTTTTTTTTTTTTTTTGGTTTTTCAAGGTAGAGTATCACTCTAGCCCAGGCTGACCTGGAAATCACTCTGTAGTCTCAGGGTAGGCTCAAATTCAAGGCAATCCTCCTACCTCTGCCTCCCGAATGCTGGGATTAAAGGTGTGTGCCACCACACCCAGCTGGAATATTGTTTTTTTTTTGTAATTCATGCAAATGAATGCCAGAAACTTGTGACACTTTTGTTTTGTTTGTTTGTTTGTTTTTGAGGTAGGGTTTCACGCTAGTCCATGCTGACGTGGATATTCCTGGTGGAATATTCTTTTTTTTTTTTTTTTCCCTCTTTGAGGTAGGATCTCACTCTAGCCCAGGCTGACCTGGAAATTACTGTGTAGCCTCAGGCTGGCCTCACACTCCTACCTCTGCCTCCTGAGAGTAAAGGCATGCACCACCTTTTTAGTTTATTTATTTCTTTATTGTTTATTTTTATTTATTTGAGAGCCACAGACAGAGAAAGAGGCAGATAGATGGAGAATGGGTGTGCCAGGGCCTCCAGCCACTGCAAAAATTCCAGAAGCATGCGCCACCTTGTGCATCTATCTGGCTTACGTGGGTCCTGGCGAATTGAGCCTTGAACCGGGGTGCTTAGGCTTCACAGGCAAGTGCTTAACCGCTAAGCCATCTCTCCAGCCCCAAGTTTTAGGGGTTTTTTTTGTTTGTTTGTTGTTGGTGGTGGGTTTTTTTTTTTTTTTTTTTTCCTGGTTTATCAAGGTAGGGTCTTATTCTAGCCCAGGCTGACCTGGAATTCACTATGTAGTCTCAGGGTGGTCTCAAACTCATGGCGATCCTACCACCTCTGCTTCCTGAGTGCTGGGATTAAAGGCATGGACCACCATGCCCGGCTTAATTTGGTTTTGTTTTGTTTTGTTTTGTTTTTCTAGGTAGTATCTCACTCTAGCCCAGGCTGACCTGGAATTACTATGTAGTCTCAGACTGGCCTCTAACTCATGGCGATCCTCCTACCTCGGCCTCCCTAGTGCTGGGATTAAAGTCATGCGCCACCACTCCTGGCTTAAAATATTTTTATTTGAGAGAAACAGGGAGCGAGAGGGTCAGAGAAAGTCTAGAGTATAGGTGTGCCAGGGCCTCCTGCCACACCTGGCTTTATGGGGATACTAGGGAATGAAACCCAGACCATCAGGCTTTGCAAATAAACACTTTAACCTCTGAGCCATCTCTCTAGCCCACTGCCTACTTTATATGGTGATTATGACAAGATGAACAGACCCCAGCATTCATGGAATGATACGAGTTTCCTTTCCTCTGTCTCATTCCTCACCAGCTGTGTGACTGAGGTCAGGTTGCACTTCTCTGAGCTTCAGCCTTGATACCTACCTCACCAAGCTGTAACAATCACGTGAGTAGGCTGAAGAGATGGCTTAGCTGTTAAGATGCTTACCTGTGAAGCCTAAGGACCCAGGTTCCATTCCCCAGTACCCACATAAGCCAGAGGCACAAGGTAGGGTATGTGTCTGGAGTGTGTTTGCAGTGGCTAGAGGCCCTGGTGTGCCCATTATGTGTATCTGCCTCTTTCTTGTCCTTGAAATAAATTTAAAAGGGCTGGAGAGATGACTTAGCGCTTAAGACATTTGCTTGCAAAGTCAAAGAACCCAGGTTCAATTCCCCAGGAGCCATGTAAGGTAGATGCACAAGGTGGCACATGCATCTGGAATTCATTTACAGTGGCTGAAGGTCCCAGTGCACCCATTCTCTTTGTCTCTCTCTCTCTCTCTCTCTCTGTCTTTTCTTCTTTCTCTCAAATAAAAATAAAAAAGATTAAAAATAAATAAATTTAGAAAATACATAAATAAAATCAAGTGAGAAATAGATGAGTGAGAAAACATCACCACCTGGTGCTACGGACGGATGAAGAATTATGTCAGCTCCCACCTAGGACCCCCTTTCCTGTCCTCTACTTAGAGGTCCCAGACATTCACCCTTTTTTACAGAAAGGGGTTTCTGCCCCAAGACCAAACTTCATGTCACTGAGTGCACTACTTAAGTTTCTGTCCAGTCCCTGTGAACTCTCATGAATTCAAGGTCACCCTGAGACTGCATAGTGAATTTGATGTACCCTGGGCTAGAGTGAGGCTGTACCTTGAAAAACAAACAAAAAAAATCTTTTGGCTTGGGAGCCTGAGGTAGGAGGAGCACTGTGAGTTGGGGCTAGAGTGAGACCCTGCCTTGGGGGAAAAAAAGAAAGAAAGAAAAACAACAAAACTGAACAAAACCAAGCTAAGAATGGTGGTTTACCTCATCTTTAATCCCAACACTCAGGAGGCTGAGATAGGAGGATTGCCATGAGTTCAAGGCCAGCCTGAGCTACAGAGTCAAATTCAAAGGTGAATTTGACAGAGAACCCAAAGGTCCTACAGATAGAGGACAGAGATATCTTGGCCAGCCAGAGATCTTGAGGCTGTGACCTCTGGCTAGGAATGGGGACTGCTGTGATCAGGGTGTGAGCTGGAGAAGAGTCAGACTTTGGGTGGAGCAGTCTGGGGGCCCTGATAAGTGACTTCATGCTGTCAGGGTGGAGACACAGCACCTCCTCCTTATCAGAAGTTTACAGGGACCAGAGCAGAGTCTGAGGCCATCCCCCACCCCATGCCAGGGTCTGTCTTCTTGGATGGCTGCTCTTCAGTTCCTCTCCCTAGCACCCCACACGGAGTTAGAGTGGGAGACCCTTTTCCTCTCTGGGAACCATATAGTCTGGTCAGCATGGGGTGGGCATACACTGTCTGGAGCCTTGGGCTTTTGCTTCATACCAGGAGCTCCATAGCTTTCCTCAGACCACTGTAAGCCAGTCTGAGGCTTTCTCCTTCTGACATCTATGATCCCTGCCACTGCAGCTTTAAGCTTTTCACTCCTAGCTAGACCTTTTTCTGAAGACCTAGACTACCTAGGACATGAGGGTATAGTCCTGTAATCCCAGCACTGGGAAGTAGAGGGAGGAGGATCAGAATGCTCAAGTTTATCCCTCAGGCACACAGTTTAAGGCCAGTCTGGGTTACAGAATAAGACCCTGTTTCAAAAAACAAAGGTCTGCTGGGAGTGGTGGCACATGCCTTGAATCCCAGCACTCAGAAGGCGGAGGTAGGAGGATCCCCTGAGACTACATAGTGAATTCCAGGTTAGCCTGGGCTAAAGTGAGACCCTACTTTGAAAAACAAAACAGCAAAGGTCTGGCATGGTGATACACCCTTGTAATCCCAAGGCTCAGGAGGCATAGGCAGGAGGATCAGGGCTTCAAAGTTATCCTAAACTATAGCATGTTTGAGGACAACCTGGACACAATCTCAAAAAAAAAAAAAAAAAAATTGGGCTGGCGTGGTGGTGCATGCCTTTAATCCCAGCACTGGGAAGGCAGAGGTAGGAGGATCACCGTGTGGCCACTCTGAGACTATGGAAAAACCAAAAAAAAAAAAAAAAAAAAATGGCTAGGCATGGTAGGCTCATGCCTTTAATCCCAGCATTTGGGAAGTAGAGGTAGGAGGATCATCTCCACAGTGCAAGGCCAACCAGACTACATTGTGAATTCCAGGTCAGCCTGGGATAGAGGGAGACTCTGCCTTGAAAAACAAACAGGGCTGGAGTTAAGTTAAGGCATTTGCCTGCAAAGCCAAAGGACCTCCATTCCCCAGGGCCCACATAAGCCAGATGCACAAGGTGGCACATACTTCTGGAGTTCACTTGCAGTGGCTAGAGGCCCTGGCACGCCCATTCTCTCCCTGTGTCTTTCTCTCTCTCAAACAAATAAATAATAAAATACAAGCCGGGCATGGTGGCACACGCCTTTAATCCCAGCACTCGGGAGGCAGAGGTAGGAGGATTGCCGTGAGTTTGAGGCCACCCTGAGACTCCATAGTGAATTCCAGGTCAGCCTGGGCTAGAGTGAGACCCTACCTCAAAAAACCAAAAAACCAAAAAAAAAATTAATAAATAATAATAATAATAATAATAATAAAATACAAATAAAATTTAAAAAATTTAAATAAATAAAAATTTTAAAAAGGGGGGGCTGGAGAGATGGTTTAGCAGTTAAGTGCTTGCCTACGAAGCCTAAGGACCCTGGTTCGAGGCTGGATTCCCCAGGATCCACGTAAGCTAGATGTACAAGGTGGTGCATGCATCTGGGGTTCTTTGCAGTAGCTGGAGGCCCTGGTGTGCCCATTCTCTCTATATCTATCTGCCTCTTTCTCTCTCTGTCTGTCTGTCGCTCTCAAATAAAATATAAATAAATAATTTTTTAAAAATTAAAGAATTGCAGGCTTTGATGGCACACTCCTTTAATCCCAGCCCTCAAGTGGCTGAGGTAGGAGGATCACTGTGAGGCTAGAGGATCACCTGAGGCTAGAGTGAGACCCTGTCTTGGAGAAAGAGAAAAAAAAAAAAAAAAGAACAAAAACAAACAGTATGACTCACATCTTTAAATCCCAGCACTCAGGAGGCAGAGATAGGAGGATCACAGTGAGTTTGAGGCCACCCTGAGCCTTCAGAGTGAATTCCAGGTCAGCCTGGACTAGAGTGAGACCCTACCCCCCCCCCCACAAAAAAAAAAAAAGAAAAAAAGAAAGAAAAAAAAATAAAAAGTATTTTTTCTTTAAAGAATTTTCTTTATTCTTTTTATTTATTTGAGAGAATATATATGTATAGGGAAACTGAACCTGGAGTGGAGATGAATATATATGTATGGGGAAACTGAACCTGGAGTGGAGATGGGGAGAGAATCATCTGAAGCCTTAGGCACATGCAACCTCTTATCATTAGGTAATTGGTGGCTCTAAAAGGAACAGGAAGGTGGGGCAGATGCCTACAGATATCTAGGAATACACATACCTGCAGAACGGCATGAATGTGGCATATCCATATTTGCAGACACATCTCAGATATGCAGCATACCCACTAAGATAATAGATTCTGCTAAGAAAAATTATTCTCTTGGGGGGAGGAGTTTTTTTCCAGTCAGGGTGTCGCTCTAGCCCAGCCTGACTTGGAACTCACTCTTCTTTATTTTCAAGGTAGGGTCTCTCTCTAGCTCAGGCTGACCTGGAATTCACGATGTAGTCTCAGGGTGGCCTTGAACACATGGGGATCCTCCTACCTCTGCCTCCTGCCTCAAATGTGCCACCACCATGCCTGGCTTCTCTCTCTCTCTCTTTTTTTTTTTTTTTTTTGTTTGTTTGTTTGTTTATCAAGGTAGGGTTTCACTCTAGCCAAGCCTGACCTGGAATTCACTATGTAGTGTCAGGGCGGCCTTGAACTCACAATGATCTTCCTACCTCTGTCTCCCAAGTGCTGAGATTAAAGGCGTGCGCCACCATGCTCAGCTCTAAAAAAATAAATTTAAAAACTTTTCTTTTTTTGGTTTTTCAAGGTGGGGTCTTTCTGTAGCCCAGGCTGACCTGGAATTCACTATGTAGTCTCTGGTGGCCTTAGAACTCTCCAAAATCCTCCTACCTCTGTCTCCTGAGTGCTGGGATTAAAGTGTGCACCACCATGCCCAGCATTTTATTTGAGAGTAAAAGAGGCAGAGAGAGTGAGAGAATGAACGCATCAGGGCTTCTAGCCACTGCAAATGAAGTCTAGATGCATGTGCCACTTTGTGCATCTGTCTTTGCATGAGTGCTGAGGAATCAAATCTGGGTGGTTAGACTTTGCAGACAAGCGCCTTAACTGCTGAGCCATCTTTGCAGCCCTCAAAAAAATTTTTTTTCTTTTGTTTTTTTTTTTGAGGTAGGGTTTCACTGTAGTCCAGGCTGACCTGGAATTCACTCTGAATTCTCAGGGTGGCCTTGAACTCACGGCAATCCTCCTACCTCTGCCTCCCAAGTGCTGGGATTAAAGGCCTGTGCCACCACACCCAGCTCAAAAAAAAATTGTTTAAAGCTGGAAAACTTTCCTAATCTGTCTGTGTGGTTAGTAAATAGAAAATAGGGGCCTTGGGATTTAAGGACTGTGAGAGAAATAACTAGATGGTTGCCTGTTTAATCCCATCTTGAGTCTGTCCTGATTGGTCTATGAAACTTCAAAGCCTCTAGCACTTTCTGCCTGTGTCCAGGCTTTGGACTTTGCTTTTCTGCTGTGCTCATCACCTGTAGCAAATTCACCTGATGCTTGGTTATCCCCAACTACTCTGTGAATGGACGCTTTGTCTGGTTCATGTCAGAGAATGGCTCATACTTTACAGATACCATGGACTAGTGTCCTCAGCAACTCCCTTTTGTCTCCTTAAGCAAACGTGCATGTTGAGTGATGTATCCAGACATTCCTGGAGCCCTTCCAGGTAGTGGAGTCTCAGATAAAGTGTCCCTTGGGGGGGGCGTGTCTTGCCAATGTCCATTACTCTCCAAAAATTAACTGTGTGCCAATTTTACAAAAGAAAAACTGAAGCTCAGGGAACAAGTTCTTGGTCCTGTGTCACATACTGCACATCAGTAAAAGAGGCTCCAACCCTGCAGAGGTAGGAGGATCATCGTGAGTTCAAGGCCACCCTGAGACTACTTAGTGAATTCCAGGTCAGCCTGAGCTAGAGTGAGACCCTACCTTGAAAAACCAAAAAAAAAAAAAAAAAAAAAAAAAAAAAAAGGCTGGAGGGATGGCTTAGCCAATAAGATGCTTCCCTGCGAAGCCTAAGGATGCACAGTGATGCAGTGCTCAAGGTCACAAATACACACAAGGGAGCGCACATGTCTGGAGTTGGATTGCAGTGGTTGGAGGCTCTGGCACACCAATTCTCTCTTACTCTCAAAAAAAAAAAAAAAAAAAAAAAAAGGCAGTCTGTTGGGCTTGCCTCAAAAAAAATGATGACTAGCCATCAGGGAAATGCAGATATATATTGAGATTCCATCTCACTCCTGTCAGATTGACTACCATCATGAAAACAAATGACCATAAATGCTGGTGAAGATGTGGAAAAAGAGGAACCCTTCTACACTGTTGGTGGGAATACAATCTGGTCCAGCCATTGTGGAAATCAGTGTGGAGGTTACTGAGACAGCTAAAAATAGATGTACCATATGACCCAGCTATACCACTCCTAGGCATGTATCCTAAGGACTCATCTCACTACCTTTGAGATACTTGCTCAACCATATTTATTGCCACTCTATTCACAATAGCTAGGAAATGGAACCAGCCTAGATGTCCCTCAACTGATGAGTGGATAATGAAGATGTGGCACATTTACACAATGTAGTTCTACTCAGTGGTAAAGAAAAATGAAATGTGAAATTTTCAGGAAAATGGATGGATCTGGAGAGGATTATAGTTACTGAGGTAACCCAGGTTTAGAAAGCCAAACGTCACATGTTCTCTCTCAAATGTGGATTCTAGCTAGAAGTGATTGGACTTCTATGTAAGTAGGAATAAAACTCAGTAACAGAGGCCAGTAAGCTAGAAGGGGGATATAAAGTGAATAGAAATGGAGGGAGGAGGGACTTAATAGGATGTTATTGTATATATATAAGTAGAAGAAAGAACAGATTAAGGGGGATGAAAAGACCTAAGTAAGGTCAGGGGAAGAGAATGAGTAAAGGAGAAGTGGAGGGAGGGCTAATAAAATCTAAGAGGGTATGAATAAGTCATATGGAAACCTAGTGTTTTGGACAATGGAATACTCAGAAGCCATACATTGTTACTAGAAAATTTTCAATGCCAGTGAGTTGGTGGCCAGGGAGGTCACGGATACCCCCAAAACATTACAGGCCATTGCCGAGGCTCTTGGTTTCCCACCAGGAATAGATGGTAAGATCCTATTGCTGAAGACTCCACATACTTGGGCTGCAAGGTCACTGAGAAATCCTGCTGGAGCTGAGTTGAAAACCTCCTCCATGTAGACCAGCTGGCAGAAAGCTGGAAAAAGCTATGCTGCATGCAGTTCTATGGAAGAGAGAGAAATCACTAGTGGAGATATAAACAACAGTCGTAAATTTGGCCAGCCAGGCCAAATGAGCGAATGGGTGCAATAGTGGCATGTCTGTTAATATCTGTTATGGGGGAAGCCAACCTCTCTCTAATTGGACTGGAGGCCCACTCCATGGGAAGGAATACATCCCTGATACTGAAAGCCTAAAACAGGGTTAGTCATGAGCTGTAGGGGTGTAATGTCTGCTTGTTTGGCTAAATGTATATACTATGTTCACCAAACTGCCTGGTAAGCACTTCTCTTAATGTTCATACCCATATATTAATGCTACTCTTATTTTTGATTAGAGAAGCTTCTCTTTTCAGATGGCAGTGACCTTGGGATGAGTCAGAAGACACCATGGTGCTAAGAAGTGACAGAGGAATGCTCAGCACTGAAATATCTCTATCACACCTTCCAAGGCTCAGGGTCCATTTTAATTCCAGCAGTAGGAAGGCAGAGACGGGAGGATTGCTATGAGTTCAGGGTCAGCCTGGGATTACCAAATGAGTTCCAGGTCACCCTGGGCTGGAGTGAGACCCTACCTTGGGGGAAAAAATTTTTTTTTTGAGAGAGACAGAGTGAGGTAGACAGAGGAGTATGGGGGACACCAGGACCTCCCACCATTACAAATGAACTCCAGACACATGCACCACTCTTCATCTGGCTTTATGTGGGTTCTAGGAAATTGAACCCAGGGTTCTAAGGCTTTGCAAGCAAGCTCTTTAACCACTGTGCCATCTCTCCAGCCCCCTAGCTCCTCTTCTAAGCCTCTTCTACTGCTGCTCATGACCAGCATCCATCCAATAAGAGTCCTTCTCTCCTTTCTCTGACTTCTGTAGCTTGTGAGCCACTCCCCTCATAGTATTCACCTATCCTGAAATCACAGGCTGTCCTTGGCTTGAGCCAGAGCCTCAGCCTTTGCAGTTGAGGGGATGTGCCTTAGAGTACTTGCTTGCTTTCCATACTGCTGTACATGGACTCAAAGCCAGAGAGGGAAAGCACAGATCTGTATTTGTCAGGGACTGCTAATTAGCCCCGAGCCCCTAACCCTCTGCATGGTCTTAGGAGTTTTAACTTCCTTGTCAGAAAAAAAATAGGGTTAAAGCCGGGTGTGGTGGCGCACGCCTTTAATCCCAGCACTTGGGAGGCAAAGGTAGGAGGATCGCCATGAGTTTGAGGCCACCCTGAGACTACAGAGTGAATTCCAGGTCAGTCTGGGCTAGAGTGAGACCCTACCTCGGAAAAAAAAAAGAAAAAATAGGGTTAATCTGGGCATGATGGTACACACCTTTAATTCTAGCACTTGGGAGGCAGAGGTAGGAGGATCGCTGTGAGTTCGAGGCCACCCTGAGACTACATAGTGAATTCTAGGTCAGCCTGGGCTAGAGTGAAACCCTACATCGGAAAAAAAAAAAAAAAAAAAGGTAGGGTCTCGCTCTGTTCAGGCTGACCTGGAATTCACTGTTATTGCAGTCAGGTTCGCATTGCTGGTAGAAATCACCCAACTAAGAGCAGCTTGTGGGAAAAAGAGGTTTATTTTATTTATTTTTTATTTTTTTGGTTTTTTCGAGGTAGGGTCTCACTCTAGCCCAGGCTGACCTGGGATTCACTATGGAGTCTCAGGGTGGCCTCGAACTCACGGCGATCCTCCTACCTCTGCCTCCCGAGTGCTGGGATTAAAGGCGTGCGCCACCACGCCTGGCAAGGAGGTTTATTTTGGCTTACAGGCTCAAGAGGAAGCTCAATGATGGCAGGGGAAAACGTTGGCATAATCAGAGGGTGGACATCACCCCCTGGCCCACATAAGCTGGACAACAAGAACAGGAGAGTGCCAAAGACTGGCATGGGGAAGCTGGCTATAACACCCATAAGTTGTACCCCCCCCCAACAATACACTCCCTCCAGGAGGCGTTAATTCCCAAATCTCCATCAGCTGGGAACCTAGCATTCAGAACACCTAAGTTTATGGGGGACACCTGAATCAAACCACTACAACTGTGTAGTCTTAGGATGGCCTCAAACTCATGGCAATCCTCCTACCACTGCCTCTTGAGTGCTGGGATCAAAGGCATGTGCCACCACGCCTGGCTCATTCATTCATTTATTATGAGAGAGAGAGAATTGGCATCCCAGGGCCTCATACCACTGCATATGAACTCCAGATGCATGGGCCACTTTGTGCATCTGGTTTTACATGGGTACTAGGGAAATGAACCCAGGCTGTTAGACTTTGCAAGCTGAGCCATGTCTCCAGCTCACTAACATGCCTCTCTCCCATGATTATTGTGAAGATGCAATGTGATAGCAAAAGTGGAAATTCCTCACATGAAAGCCTGAGTCATATACAGCAGAAGCTCGACAAATGCCATTCTCTTTCCACTGGCTTTGCAGTGGGCCTTCCACACCTATCTCTAAGGGGGCATGTATCCATGGCACGTATGCTCACTTCCATACCTGTGCACGTGCATGGGGTAGTGTGCCCTCCTCACACCTGCTGAGACGTGTGAGGGTGAAATGGACACTTTGACACCAATACCTCCCCAGGTCAGTTCATCAGCGTCCAGGTCCTATTCTCAGGAGCACACACATAGAGGCATGCAGGATAAGCAGGATCCCAAGTCTACACTTGGCCATGGCCTCTCTAGTCTCCAGTCACAGCCCTACAAGTAGCTGTTGGGTGAAAAAGGATCCCTAGAGGCTGGAGAGATGGTTTAGCAGTTAAGGCATTTGCCTGCAAAGCCAAAGGACCCTGGTTCAATTCTCTAGGACCCACGTAAGCCAGATGCACATGGGGCCCTGGTGTGTCCATTCTCACTCTCTCTGTCTCTAATAAATAAAAATAAAATCTTTAAAAATGAAAGAAAGAGACAGAAAGAAAGAAGAAGGAAAGAAAGAAAGAAAGAAAGAAAGAAAGAAAGAAAGAAAGAAAGAAAGAAAGAGGATCCCCAGAGAGCAAACCCTTCCCGCCATCAACCAGAGCCTCACCTCCCGCTCGCCTTGCCAGGACAACCTGTCTGCCACACAGCTGCTGTGGAAGAGATAGGCAGCCTGGATTATCAAGCCAGCAAAGGCTCCTGATGATAGTTCCCACCCAGAGGCAAAGGTTCCAGGGCCCTTAACCCTCTCTGTACTGTGCCCTGGGGCCGAGGGCCTGGGAACCCAGGGAGCAGGGTAGCACCTGTGCTCCCCATGAAGCTGGAGTCAGGAGCACCAGGAAGTGGGAAACACATCATCTGCGTGTTCCAGCAGCACACTGCCCCATCCTGGGTTCATGAAAGCCCAGGGTAAAGAGAGGTGGCTTGGGCAGGCCTCTGAGGGTGTGGGCTCGGGGGACAGTGGCCTGGTGTCTCTGGGAATCCATTGGCCATCCCTAAACTCTCACCCCTTCCTTCTCAGCAGCATCCCTCAGCACACTCAGAAGGCTCCCGTATCTCCTTTCTACTTTTCCCAGGCCCCTCTGGTTGGCTTCCCAGCTAGTCACTGTCTCTGGCGCTAAAGCCAATCCAGGGCAAATCCTCCTTGGGCCCCATTGCAGCACACAGAGCTTCGCTCCTGAAAGTCAGTGGGAAACGGAAAGGACAAGAGCTTCAAGTATGGGAGTCTGGGCTCCAGTCCTGGTTCTGGCGCACATACTGGGAGCCCTTGCTTAGCTCCCTTCACTTCCATGTTCCTGTTCCTCATTCTATTAGTTGAGGGCCAGTAGGCTGTTTTCACAGTTGATTAGGGTTGAAATGTGTAAAACATTTAATTAAAGGCCTGGCAGCACATGCCTTTAATCACAGCACTCAGGAGGCATAGGTAGGAGGATCACTGTGAGTTTGAGGCCAGCCTGAAACTACGTAGTGAATTCCAGGTCAGCCTGGGCTAGAGTGAGACCCTACCTTGAAACTCACACACCCCAAAAATTTATTTATTTATTTGCAAACAGAGAAAGATAGAATAGAAACAGACAGAGAGAATGGCTGTGCCAGGGCCTCCAGTAGCTGCAAACAAGCTGCAGATACATGTACCACTTTGTGCATCTGGCTTTACGTGGGTACTGGGGAATCAAACCCAGGTCATTAGGTTTTGCAGGCAAGCACCTTAACTGCTGAACCATCTCTCCAGTGCCTTTCTGTCTTGTTCGTTCATTCTTTCTTCCCTTTTCTTCTCCCCTCCCCCTTAAGTAGGTTTTTGCTGTAGTCCAGGCTGACCTAGAATTCACTATGTAGTCTCAGGGTGGCTTTGAAGTCATGGCAATCCTCCTACCTCTGCCTCCCGAGTGCTGGGATTAAAGGCATGTGCCACCACCCCCGGCTTCCCTTTTCTTTTCTTTTCTTTTTTGTTTGTTTTTTGAGGTAGGGTATCACTCTAGCTCAGGCTGACCTGGAATTCACTATGTAGTCTATGTAGTCTCAGGGTGGCCTCGAACTCATGGAAATCCTTCTACCTCTGCCTCCCAAGTGCTGGGATTAAAGGCGTGTGCCACTATGCCTGGCTTCTTATTTTTTTTAAATATTTATTTCAGGACTGGAGAGAGTGCTTGCCTGTGAAGCCTAAAGACCCCGGTTCAAGGCTCCATTCCCCAGGACCCACGTTAGCCAGATGCACAAGGGAGCGCACGCGTCTGGAGTTCATTTGCAGTGGCTGGGCTGGAGTGAGGACCCTTACCTTGGGGGAAAAATTTTTTTTTTTTTGGAGAGAGACAGAGTGAGGTAGACAGAGGAGTATGGGGGACACCAGGACCTCCCACATTACAAATGAACTCCAGACACATGCACCACTCTTCATCTGGCTTTATGTGGGTTCTAGGAAATTGAACCCAGGGTTCTAAGGCTTTGCAAGCAAGCTCTTTAACCACTGTGCCATCTCTCCAGCCCCCTAGCTCCTCTTCTAAGCCTCTTCTACTGCTGCTCATGACCAGCATCCATCCAATAAGAGTCCTTCTCTCCTTTCTCTGACTTCTGTAGCTTGTGAGCCACTCCCCTCATAGTATTCACCTATCCTGAAATCACAGGCTGTCCTTGGCTTGAGCCAGAGCCTCAGCCTTTGCAGTTGAGGGGATGTGCCTTAGAGTACTTGCTTGCTTTCCATACTGCTGTACATGGACTCAAAGCCAGAGAGGGAAAGCACAGATCTGTATTTGTCAGGGACTGCTAATTAGCCCCGAGCCCCTAACCCTCTGCATGGTCTTAGGAGTTTTAACTTCCTTGTCAGAAAAAAAATAGGGTTAAAGCCAGGTGTGGTGGCGCACGCCTTTAATCCCAGCACTTGGGAGGCAAAGGTAGGAGGATCGCCATGAGTTTGAGGCCACCCTGAGACTACAGAGTGAATTCCAGGTCAGCCTGGGCTAGAGTGAGACCCTACCTCGGAAAAAAAAAAGGAAAAAGAAAAAAAAAAAGAAAAAATAGGGTTAATCTGGGCATGATGGTACACACCTTTAATTCTAGCACTTGGGAGGCAGAGGTAGGAGGATTGCTGTGAGTTCGAGGCCACCCTGAGACTACATAGTGAATTCTAGGTCAGCCTGGGCTATAGTGAAACCCTACATCAGAAAAAAAAAAAAAAGGTAGGGTCTCGCTCTGTTCAGGCTGACCTGGAATTCACTGTTATTGCAGTCAGGTTCGCATTGCTGGTAGAAATCACCCAACTAAGAGCAGCTTGTGGGAAAAAGAGGTTTATTTTATTTATTTATTTATTTTTTTTGGTTTTTCGAGGTAGGGTCTCACTCTAGCCCAGGCTGACCTGGGATTCACTATGGAGTCTCAGGGTGGCCTCGAACTCACGGCGATCCTCCTACCTCTGCCTCCCGAGTGCTGGGATTAAAGGCGTGCGCCACCACGCCTGGCAAGGAGGTTTATTTTGGCTTACAGGCTCAAGAGGAAGCTCAATGATGGCAGGGGAAAACGTTGGCATGATCAGAGGGTGGACATGACCCCCTGGCCCACATAAGCTGGACAACAAGAACAGGAGAGTGCCAAAGACTGGCATGGGGAAGCTGGCTATAACACCCATAAGTTGTACCCCCCCCCAACAATACACTCCTTCCAGGAGGCGTTAATTCCCAAATCTCCATCAGCTGGGAACCTAGCATTCAGAACACCTAAGTTTATGGGGGACACCTGAATCAAACCACTACAACTGTGTAGTCTTAGGATGGCCTCAAACTCATGGCAATCCTCCTACCACTGCCTCTTGAGTGCTGGGATCAAAGGCATGTGCCACCACGCCTGGCTCATTCATTCATTTATTATGAGAGAGAGAGAATTGGCATCCCAGGGCCTCATACCACTGCATATGAACTCCAGATGCATGGGCCACTTTATGCATCTGGTTTTACATGGGTACTAGGGAAATGAACCCAGGCTGTTAGACTTTGCAAGCTGAGCCATGTCTCCAGCTCACTAACATGCCTCTCTCCCATGATTATTGTGAAGATGCAATGTGATAGCAAAAGTGGAAATTCCTCACATGAAAGCCTGAGTCATATACAGCAGAAGCTCGACAAATGCCATTCTCTTTCCACTGGCTTTGCAGTGGGCCTTCCACACCTATCTCTAAGGGGGCATGTATCCATGGCACGTATGCTCACTTCCATACCTGTGCACGTGCATGGGGTAGTGTGCCCTCCTCACACCTGCTGAGACGTGTGAGGGTGAAATGGACACTTTGACACCAATACCTCCCCAGGTCAGTTCATCAGCGTCCAGGTCCTATTCTCAGGAGCACACACATAGAGGCATGCAGGATATGCAGGATCCCAAGTCTACACTTGGCCATGGCCTCTCTAGTCTCCAGTCACAGCCCTACAAGTAGCTGTTGGGTGAAAAAGGATCCCTAGAGGCTGGAGAGATGGTTTAGCAGTTAAGGCATTTTCCTGCAAAGCCAAAGGACCCTGGTTCAGTTCTCTAGGACCCACGTAAGCCAGGTGCACATGAGGCCCCGGTGCGTCCATTCTCACTCTCTCTGTCTCTAATAAATAAAAATAAAATCTTTAAAAATGAAAGAAAGAGAGAGAAAGAAAGAAGAAGGAAAGAAAGAAAAGAAAGAAAGAAAGAAAGAAAGAAAGAAAGAAAGAAAGAAAGAAAGAAAGAAAGAAAGAGGATCCCCAGAGAGCAAACCCTTCCCGCCATCAACCAGAGCCTCACCTCCCGCTCGCCTTGCCAGGACAACCTGTCTGCCACACAGCTGCTGTGGAAGAGATAGGCAGCCGGGATTATCAAGCCAGCAAAGGCTCCTGATGATAGTTCCCACCCAGAGGCAAAGGTTCCAGGGCCCTTAACCCTCTCTGTACTGTGCCCTGGGGCCGAGGGCCTGGGAACCCAGGGAGCAGGGTAGCACCTGTGCTCCCCATGAAGCTGGAGTCAGGAGCACCAGGAAGTGGGAAACACATCATCTGCGTCTTCCAGCAGCACACTGCCCCATCCTGGGTTCATGAAAGCCCAGGGTAAAGAGAGGTGGCTTGGGCAGGCCTCTGAGGGTGTGGGCTTGGGGGACAGTGGCCTGGTGTCTCTGGGAATCCATTGGCCATCCATAAACTCTCACCCCTTCCTTCTCAGCAGCATCCCTCAGCACACTCAGAAGGCTCCCGTATCTCCTTTCTACTTTTCCCAGGCCCCTCTGGTTGGCTTCCCAGCTAGTCACTGTCTCTGGCGCTAAAGCCAATCCAGGGCAAATCCTCCTTGGGCCCCATTGCAGCACACAGAGCTTTGCTCCTGGAAGTCAGTGGGAAACGGAAAGGACAAGAGCTTCAAGTATGGGAGTCTGGGCTCCAGTCCTGGTTCTGGCGCACACGCTGGGAGCCCTTGCTTAGCTCCCTTCACTTCCATGTTCCTGGTTCCTCATTCTATTAGTTGAGGGCCAGTAGGCTGTTTTCACAGTTGATTAGGGTTGAAATGTGTAAAACATTTAATTAAAGGCCATGGCAGCACATGCCTTTAATCACAGCACTCAGGAGGCATAGGTAGGAGGATCACTGTGAGTTTGAGGCCAGCCTGAAACTACGTAGTGAATTCCAGGTCAGCCTGGCCTAGAGTGAGACCCTACCTTGAAACACACACACACCCAAAATTTATTTATTTATTTGCAAACAGAGAAAGATAGAATAGAAACAGACAGAGAGAATGGCTGTGCCAGGGCCTCCAGTAGCTGCAAACAAGCTGCAGATACATGTACCACTTTGTGCATCTGGCTTTACGTGGGTACTGGGGAATCAAACCCAGGTCATTAGGTTTTGCAGGCAAGCACCTTAACTGCTGAACCATCTCTCCAGTGCCTTTCTGTCTTGTTCGTTCATTCTTTTCCCTTCCAAAAGTGCGGGGAAAAAAGGCGGTAAAAATTCCTTTCTTATTTTTTTTTAAATTTTTTTTTTCCCGGACTGGAGAGATTTCTTCCCGGGAAAACCCCCCCCCCATTAAATTAAATTAAAAATTATTTTTTTAATTTATTTTCCACCCCCCCCCCCCCCCCCCCCCAAATAAATAAATAAAAATAAACCCCCCCCTTTTTAAAAATATTTATTTTTCCCCCCCCCCTCCCCCCCCCCCCCCCCCATTTTTTATTTTTATTTTAAATTAATAATTTTTTTCCCCCCCAAAAACCCCAACCAACCCCCCCACCCAAATTTTTTTATTTTTTAAAACCCCTTAAAGGAAAAAAAAAAAAAAAAAAAAAAAAAAAAAAAAAAAAAAAAAAAAAAAAAAAAAAAAAAAAAAAAAAAAAAAAAAAAAAAAAAAAAAAAAAAAAAAAAAAAAAAAAAAAAAAAAAAAAAAAAAAAAAAAAAAAAAAAAAAAAAAAAAAAAAAAAAAATCTTTCTTCTCCCCTCCCCCTTAAGTAGGTTTTTGCTGTAGTCCAGGCTGACCTAGAATTCACTATGTAGTCTCAGGGTGGCTTTGAAGTCATGGCAATCCTCCTACCTCTGCCTCCCAAGTGCTGGGATTAAAGGCATGTGCCACCACCCCCGGCTTCCCTTTTCTTTTCTTTTCTTTTTTGTTTGTTTTTTGAGGTAGGGTATCACTCTAGCTCAGGCTGACCTGGAATTCACTATGTAGTCTATGTAGTCTCAGGGTGGCCTCGAACTCATGGAAATCCTTCTACCTCTGCCTCCCAAGTGCTGGGATTAAAGGCGTGTGCCACTATGCCTGGCTTCTTATTTTTTTTAAATATTTATTTCAGGACTGGAGAGAGTGCTTGCCTGTGAAGCCTAAAGACCCCGGTTCAAGGCTCCATTCCCCAGGACCCACGTTAGCCAGATGCACAAGGGAGCGCACGCGTCTGGAGTTCATTTGCAGTGGCTGGAGGCCCTGGTGTGTCCATTCTCTCTCTTTCTCTCTCTCTCTGCCTCTTTCTCTCTCTGTTGCTCTCAAATAAATAAATAAAAATAAACAACAAAAAACCCTTTAAAAATATTTATTTTTGAGAGAAACAGAGAGGAGAGAGAGAGACAGAGAGAATAGGCACGCCAGAGCCTCCGGACACTGAAAAGAAACTCCAGGCGCATGTGCCACTTTGTGCATCTGGCTTTATGTGGGGTCTGGGGAATTGAACCTGAATCCTTTGGCTTTGCAGGCAAATGCCTTAACTGCTAAGCCATCTCTCTCCAGCCCTTAAATATTTTTATTTATTTACTTGCAAGCAGAGAGAGGGAGAGAGAGAGAGAGAAGAACAGACAGAAATAATGGGTGCACCAGGGGCCTCCACCAGCCACTGCAAATGAACTCCAGATGCATGTGCCACTTTGTGCATCTGGCTTTATATGGTGTGGTGGTTCGATTCAGGTGTCCCCCATAAACTTAGGTGTTCTGAATGCTAGGTCCCCAGCTGATGGAGATTTGGGAACTAACATCTCCTGGAGGTGGTATATTGTTGGGGGACAGGCTTATGGGTGTTGTAGCCAGCTTCCCGTTGCCAGTGTTTGACACAGTCTCCTGTTCTTGTTCACCTGATGTTGGCCAGGAGGTGATGTCCGCCCTCTGCTCATGTCGTCGTTTTCCCCTGTCATCATGGACCTTCTACTCGAGTCTGAAAGCCAAAATAAACCTTTTTACCCAAAAGCTGCTCTTGGTCGGGTGATTTTTGCCAGCAATGTGAACCTGACTGCAACACATGGGTACTGGGGAATCGAATCTGGGTCGTTAGGCTTTGCAGGTAAGTGCCATCACTGAGCCCTCTCTCCAGCCCTTTTTGTTTATTTATTTATTTGTTTTTTCCAAGGTAGGGTCTCACTCTAGCTCAGGCTAACCTGAAATTCACTCTATTTTTAAATATTTTATTTACTTATTTGAGAGAGAGAGGCAGATAGAGAGAAGGGGTGTGTCAGAGCCTCTAGCCACTACAAATGAACTCCAGATGCATGAGCCACTTTGTACATCTGGCTTACACGGATACTGGGGAATTTAACCTGGGTCCTTAGGTTTCACAGGCAAGTGACTTAACCACTAAGCCATCTCACCAGCCCTGAAATTCACTCAAATTTCAGGCTGGCCTCAAATTCACAGCGATCTCCCTACTTTTGCCTCCCAAATGCCTCTTTTCTGGTGCGTGTGTGATGTGATGTATGTATGTAAGGACAGGCATGCACTTGCCACGGTGCATGCTGGGTGGTCAGAGATAACTTCTCCTGTGGGTTTTTGCCTTCCACCTCCTTTGAGTGAGGGGCTTTTGTTTTCATTATTGTTCACTGTTTTCTCCAGGCTTGCTGGTCTGCAAGTTTTTGGGAAATTGCCTCTGGCTCCTCTTTTATTGTAGGTGCACTGGGATTCCAGAAGCCAGCCATAGCATCCCAGTTTTACATGGTTTCTGGGGATCAGAACTCAGACACTCAAGCTTGCACAGCCTACTCTATCCACTGAACAATCTCCCAGCCCCTCGTCCCTTCCTTTTTTTATTTTTCTCAATTTTTATTAACATCTTCCATGATTATAAAAAAAAAATATCCCATGGTAATACCTTCCCTCCCCCCTATTTCCCCTTTGAAATTCAATTCTCCATCATATCCCCTCCCCATCTCAATCAGTCTTTTATTTTGATTTCATGATCTTTTCCTCCTCTTATGATGGTCTTGTGTAGGTAGTGTCAGGCACAGTGAAGTCATGGATATCCAGGCCATTTTATGTCCGGAGGGAATCTTTTTTCCTTTTTTTTTTTTTTTTAGGTAGGGTCTTGCTCTAGCCCAGGCTGACCTGGAATTCACTATGCACTATGTAAGCTCAGGTCAGGTGGCCTCGAACTCATGGCAATCCTCCTACCTCTGCCTCCCGAGTGCTAGGATTAAAGGTGTGTGTCACCATACCCAGCTTGTTTTTGTTTGCTTCTTTGTTTTGTTTTTCAAGGTAGGATCTTACTCTAGCCCAGGCTGACTTGGAATTCACTATGTAGTCTCAGGGTGGTCTCAAACTCAAGGCAGTCTTCCTACCTCTGCTTCCCAAATGCTGGAATGAAAGGTGTGACCCACAATGCCTTTATATTAAACCTAGGGCTTGGTTCCTCAGGACCCACATAAGCTAGATGCACAAAGTGGCACATATGTCTGGAGTTCATTTGTAGTGGCTAGGGGCCCCGGTGTGCCCATTATCTATCTGCCTCTTCTCTTTCTCTCTCCCTTCCTCCTTCTCAAATAGATAAATAAAAAGTAAGTAAATAAAATAATAAATAAATATATATATATTTTTAAAGCAGGGTCTCACTGTAGCCCAAGCTGACCTTGAATTCAAGGTGATCCTCCTATTTCATCCTCCCCAGTGCTGGGATTGAAGCCATGTGACACCATGGGTGTCTTCTTTATTCCTTTCTTGAGACAAGGTCTCATGTGGCCAAGGCTGGCCTTGAGTGAATTTGCTATGTAATTGAGGTTGACTTAGAGCTTCTGATCTTCTGCCTTCACCTCCTCCGTAGTGGGATTTTATACATCTGCCACACCACGCCTAGTTGTTATGAAGTGCTGGGGATTGGATCCAGTTGCGCTCAACTAAGCACTGTACTAAATGAACTGCATCCCAACCCTATACACAGTTCTTTTAGCTCCTGTTGCTCCACCACCTCTTACCTACACTGAGTAATGCCATGTTGTTGTCATTTTTAAGGTAGGGTCTTGCTGTAGCCCAGGTTGACCTAGAACTCACTCTGTAGTCCTTTTATTAAAAAATATTTTATTTATTTACTTATTTGAGAGAGAGAGAGAGAGAGAAAGAAAGAGAGGCAGGGCCTTTAGCCACTGTAAAGGAACTACAGATGCATGCACCCCTTTGTGCATCTGGCTTACGAGGATCCTGGGAAATAGAACTGGGTTCCTTAGGCTTTGTAGGCAAACACCTTAACCGCCTTAACCGCTAAGCCATTTCACCAGCCCCTCACTCTGTAGTCCTAGGCTGGCCTCAAACTCACAGCGATCCTCCTACCTCTGACTCAAAAGTGCTAGGATTAAAGGTGTGTGCTACCATGCCTAGCCGTGTGTGTGTGTGTGTGCGTGTGTGTGTGTGAGTGTGAGTAGGCTAGGGATTGAATCTAGGGTCTTTTGCATGCTTGGCAAACACCCTGGCACTAAAATATACTTCAGCCCTGATATTTAGAAGCTGAAAATGTGAATAGTCCTGGGCTGGAGAGATGGTGCTTGCAGGCAAAGTGAAAGGACCCAGGTTCAATTCCCCAGTACCCACATAAAGCCAGATGCACAAGGTGGCTCATGCATCTGGAGTTCATTTGCAGTGGCTGGAGGCCCTGATGCACCCATTCATTCTCTCTTTCAAATAAATAAATTAATTAAAATGAACAGGGCTAGAGAGATAGCTTAATGGTTTAGGAGCTTGCCTGCAAAGCCAAAGGACCTCAGTTCAGTTCCCCAGGACCGATGTAAGCCAGATGCACAAGGTGGCACATGTGTCTGGAGTTTGATGGAGGCCCTGGTGTGCCCATTCTCTCTCTCTGTGCACCTCTTTCTCTCTCTCAAATAAATAAATAAATGAAATAATTTTTTTAAATAAAAATGAATAGTCTTGCTGGGTGTGGTGGTGCATGCCTTCAATCCCAGCACTTGGGAGGCAGAGGTAGGAGGATCACTGTGAGTTCGAGGCCACCCTGAGACTATATAGTGAATTCCAGGAGAGCCTGAGCTAGAGTGAAACCCTACCTCAAAAAACCAAAAAAAAAAAAAAAAAAAAAAAAGAAAAAAGAATAGTCTTTGTAATGTCTTCTCAAGGTTTCTGGGGTCTGGATTTTAGGAGTTTAGCTGGGTATTCCTGGCTTGGCATCTCTTATGCAGATGCAGCCCAGATGAGACTACAACAGCCTAGCCAGCAACCCCCCACTGCCTTCTCTAGTTCTGGGCCTGTCTCTCCATAGTCTCTCTCTTTCTGTCTCTCTCTCTCTCTCTGCTTATACTTCCTTACAGAATGGGGACCCCAATCATATTGTTTACATGGTATCTGAGGCTTAAAAAGTGTCCACCAAATATGCTGGACGTGGTGGTGCACCCTTTTAATCCCAGCACTTGGGAGGCAGACATAGGAGGATTGTCATGAGTTCGAGGCCACCCTGAGACTATATAGTGAATTCCAGGTCAGTCTGGACCAGAGTGAAACTCTACCTTGAAAAACTGGAAAAAAAAATTAATGCTGAGAAGTGACAGAGGCGTGCTCAGCACTGAAATATCTCTATCACACCTTCCAAGGCTCAGGGTCTATTGCAGAAGAGGTGGCAGAAAGAATGTAAGAGCCAAAGGAAGGGTAGGACTCCTTACAACGTGCTCCTCCAGACACAAAATGGCCTTGATATCCATGACCTCACAGTGCCTGACACTACCTACTCAAGATTATCATTATAGGAGGAAAAGATCATGACATCAAAATAAAAGAGACTTATTGAGAGGGGGAGAGGATATGATGGAGAATAGAGTTTCAAAGGGGAAAGTGGGGGGAGGGAGGACATTACCACAGGATATTGTTTACAATCATGGAAGATGGCAATAAAAAAAAGTATTCCACTGAATAAAGCAGAAGCTATGTCATCTGTATTATCTATCCTCAGAGTATCACTTCTGCCACCTTCTACTGACCTAAATAGTCACAGACATCCTCCGAGTTTCAGGATCTACCTCTAGTTGGCAGGATGTCAAAGTCACACTGGAAGAGGAACATGTGGGGTAGAAGATATTGTTGCCACTATCTAGAAAATACAATCTGCCACACACATTTTCACATATCTCTAGGTCTTTCTGGGTAGTGCCTGGGCCTTTCATTTGTCTATTTTTTTCCTAGGTTATCTATTTTTTACCTTATTAATTGGTAAAATGTATTCTAGAGGCTTGCTTCCCCCCCTAGACATATGTACTGCAGATATTTTTCTCATTAACTTGAGGTGTGCATCATTGTCTTAATGGGTATTTATACATTATTATATATATTTTTTGAGATAGAGTCTTATTGTAGCCCATGTTGGTATGGAACTCAGTATACAAACTCCCATGCCTGGCTTCTGTGTGTGTGTGTGCATGTTTTGAGTCAGGGTCTCACTCTAGTCCAGGTTGACCTGGAACTCACTCTGTAATACCAGCCTGGCCTCAAACTCACAGTGATCCTCCTATCTCTGCTTCCCAAATATTGGGAATAAAGGTGTGTGCCACCCAGCCCCTTATTTAAAATTTTGTGTGTATGTGTGTATAGTTCTGGAGAACATGCCTCTGAGCTATATGCCCAGTTCCTGAAATAATTGAAGAGTCCTATGCAGTTGTGGAAATTAATGTAAGGGGATGAGAGATGGCTCAGTGGATAAAAACCATTGTATGTGGCTGGAGAGGTGGCTCATCAGCTAAAGGAGCTTGCTTGCAAAGTCTGATGTCCTGGGTTCAACTCTCAGGTACCCACATAAAGAATGCATCTGGAGTTCATTTAATTGGCAAGAGGCCCTAGTGTGCTCATATTCTCTCTTTCTGCTTGCAAATAGATAAATAAATTTACAAAAAAATAAAATATTAAAAAAGAATGATGTTCATTTTTGGTTGTTTACCCCTCTTGGTTTGTTTGTTTATTTATTTATGGTTTTTCTTTTCTTTTTTATTTATTAGAGAGAGAGAGAGAGAATGGGCATGCCAGGACCTTCGGCTGCTGCAAACAAACTCCAGACACATGCACCACCTTGTACATCTGGCTTATGTGGGCTCTGGGTAATCAAACATGGGTCCTTTGGCTTTGCAGGCAAGCACCTTAACCACTAAGCAATCTCTCCAGCCACCCCCCCTTTTATTTTCAAGGTAGAGTCTCACTCTAGCTCAGACTGACCTGGAATTCACTATGTAGTCTCAGAGTGGCCTAAAACTCATGGTGATCTTCCTACCTCTGCCCCCAAGTGCTGGGATTAAAGGTGTGTGCTATCACACCCGGCTCATTTAAAAAAAAAAAAAGATTTTATTTATTCATTTCTAAGTAGAAAGGGCAAGAGAGAGAAAGAGAAATTAAATGGGCATGCCTGGGCCTCTTGCCACTGCAAATGAACTCCAGATACATGCATCACTTTGTGCTTTTGGCTTTACAATGGTGCTGAGAAATCAAACCCAGGCTGTCAGGTTTTGCAAGCAAGTGCCTTTAATCACTGAGCCATCTGTTCAGACCTTTATTTTTTTAAAAAAATTTTTTGTTCATTTTTATTTATTTATTTGAGAGCAACAGACAGAGTGAGAAAGAGGGAGAGAGAGAGAAAGAGAGAGAGAGAGAGAGAGGGAGAGAATGGGCACATCAGGGCCTCCATCTACTGCAAACGAACTCCAGATGTGTGTGCCCCATTGTGCATCTGGCTAACGTGGGTCCTGGGGAGTCGAGCCTTGGACCAGGGTCCTTAGGCTTCACAGGCAAGTGCTTAACCTCTAAGCCATCTCTCCAGCCCTATTTTTTTTTTAAGTTTTTTTGTTGACAGCCTCTATAAGTATAAACAATAAACAATGACAAGTACCACCTCAATTCTTCCCCTCAAATCCACACACCATCCAATTCCCTCCTTCCAATTAGTCTATCTTGTGTTTTTGGATGCAGGGTCTCACGCTATCCCAGGTTGACCTGGAATTTACTATGTAGTCTCAGATTGGCCTCAAACTCACAGAGATCCTCCTATCTCTGCCCCCTGAGTGCTGGGGATTAAAGGCATGCACCACCATGCCCAGCTTTATTTCTCTCTCTCTCTCTCTCTCTCTCTCTCTCTCTCTCTCTGTGTGTGTGTGTGTGTGTGTGCATCGTTGTCTAGTTTTGAAATCAGGGTAATGCTGGCTTCATAAAAAGAATTTGGCATGTGGCTGGAAAGATGGCTTAGTGGTTAAGATGCTTGCCTGTGAAGCCTAAAGACCCACGTCATGTAAGCCTGATGCACAAGGTAGCACGTGCATCTGGAGTTCCTTTGCAGTGGCTGGAGGCCCTGGCACACCCATCCTTCCTTTCTCTGTCTCTATCTCACTCTCTTTCTCTCTCTGAAGTAAATAACTGAGTATGGCAGTATTGCTTTCTTTTCTGTTTTATGGAAAAGCTTAAGTGTTAGTGTTAGTTCTTCCATGAAGATCTGGTAGAATTCACCAGTGAATCCATCTGAACCTGGACTTTTTTTTTGAAGTATGGTCTCTCTCTAGCCCAGGCTGACCTTGAATTCACTAATTCACTATGTGGTCTCAGGGTGGCCTTGAACTCACAGTGATTCTACTACCTCTGCCTCCGAAGTGCTGGGGTTAAAGTCATGTGCTACCACACCTGGCACCCTTTTTAAACTTTTTTTATTGACAGCTTGCATAATTATAGACAATAAACCATGATAATTCCTTCCCCACTCTCACTTTCCCCCTCACAGATCCACACTTCATCAGATCTCCTCCCTCTTTCAATTACTCTCTTTTATTTTATATTCATTTACTTAGTTTTTGTTTTCAAGGTGGGGGTCTTGTTCTGCCCAGGCTGACATGGAATTCACTATATAGTCTCAGGGTAGCCTTGAACTCATGGCAATCCTCCTACTTCTGCCTCCCCAGTGCTAGGATTAAAGATGTACACCACCACACCTGGCTCTAGTTTCTTTTATTTTGATGTCATCCTCTTTTCCTCCTACTATGAAGATCTTTTGTGGGTAGTGCCAAGTCATGCAAAGTCTTGGATATCGAGGACATTTTGAATCCTGAAGACTGCATTGTAAGCAACCTATCCTTCCTTTGGTTCTTACATTCTTTCTGCCACCTCTTCCGCAATGGACCCTGACCCTTGGAAGGTATGATAGAGATGTCTCAGTGCTGAGCACTACTCTGTCACTTCTTCTCAGCACTAAGGTGACTTTCAGTCATCCCAGTGGTCATTACCATTTGAAAAGAGAACGTTCTCTAACCAAAAATGAGAGTAGCATTAATATATGGGTATAAACATTAGCTTTTGGGCTGGAGAGATCGCTTAATGGTAAAGGTGCTTGCCTGTGAAACCTAAGGACCCAGGTTTGATTCTCTAGGTCCCATGTAAGCCAAATGCACAAAGTGGCGCATGTGTCCGGAGTTCGTTTGCAGTGGCTAGAGGCCCTGGCGCGCCCATTCTCTCTCTCTTTCTGTCTCTTTCTTTCTCTCTGTCTCAAAAAATAAACAAACTGTAGTAAACATTAGCTTTTGTGTTTATTTCCTTATTTATTTGAATGAGAGAGAGAGAGAATGGGTGTGCCAGGGCCTCTAGTTACTGCGAACGAACTCCAGACGCAGGTGCCACAATGTACATGTGGCTTACATGGGTACTGGGGAATTGAAACTGGGTTCATAGGCTTTGTAAGCAAGCGCCTTAACTGTTAAGCCATCTCTCCAGCCTGGTATAAACATTAAGAAAAGTTCTTAGCCAGGTGTGGTGGCACACACCTTTAATCCCAACACTCTTGAGGCAGAGGTAGGAGGATCGCTGTGAGTTCAAGACCACCCTGAGACTACATAGTGAATTCCAGATCAGTCTGGTACCTTAAAAAACCAAAACCAAAACAAAACAAAACAAAGAGAAGTGCTTACAGGGCAGTTTGGTAGGCATAGTATATTAATTTGGCCAGACAACAGCAGTTGTTACTCCCCTAGTACTCATGACCTTCCCAACCATAGGCTTTTGACTAGGTCTTCAATCCAGGCATGTGTTCCCTCTCATGGAGCCAGCCTTCAGTCCAATTAGAGGGCAGTTGTTTTCCCCATAACAAACATGCTGCTCTGTTCCAATTGGCACATTTCACCTAGCTGGCCAATCTTAAGGCTTGCAATGCCCACTAATATTTATCACTGCTGCTAACTTCTCTCTCCCACAGGGCTGCATGCAGCATAGCTTTTCCCACTTTCTGTCAGCTGGTCTACACAGAGGAGGTTTTCAGCTCAGCTCCAGCAGGATTTCTCAGTGGCCTTGCAGCCCAAGCATGTGGAGTCTTCATCAATAGGGTCTTACCATCTATTCCTGGTGGGAAACCAAGGGCCTTGGCAATGGCCTGTAATGTTTTAGGAGCATCAGGGACCTCCCTGGCCAACAAATTATTGGAAGATATCCCATGCCTGGCACTGAAATTTTTCTAGTGGCAATGTATGGCTTCTGGGTGCACCATTATGCAAAGAAGTAGGTTTCCATATGGTTTATTCATGACATCTTAAATTTTGATTATCCCTCCTTCCACCCTTCCTTTACTCATTCCCTTCCCCTGACCTCACTTAGGCCATTTCACCCCAGTAATATGTTCATCTACTTACATATATACAATACCCTCTCCTTAAGTCTTCCCTTCTCTTCCCTCCCTCATAGCCCCTTTCCTGCTTGCTGACCTCTGCTCCTGACTTTTACTCCATGTCACATACAAGTCTAAACATTTATAGCTAAGGTTCACATAGGGGAGAGAACATGCGATGTTTGGCTTTCTGGGCCTGGGTTACCTCACTTAGTATAATTCTTTCAGATCCATCCATTTCCCTGCAAATTTCATAATTTCCTTTTTCTTTACCACTGACTAGAACTTCATTGTGTAAATGTACCACATCTTCACTATCCACTCATCAGTTGAGACACATTTAGGCTGGTTCCATTTCCCAGCTATTGTGAATTGAGCAGCAATAAACATGGATGAGCACGTATCTTTAAGGTAGCGAGTAGAATCCTTAGGACATATGTCAAGGAGTGCTATAGCTGGCTCATATGGTAAATGTATTTTTAGCTATCTCAGGAACCTCCACACTGATTTCCACAATGGTAGTAACAGTTTACATTCCCATCAGCAATGCAGACGGTTTCCTCTTTTTCCACACCCTCATCAGCATTTATTGTCTTTTTGTTGTTGTTGTTTGTTTGTTTTTTGAGGTAGGGTTTCACTCTAGCTCAGGCTGACCTGGAATTCACTATGAAGTTTCAGGGTGACCTCAAAATCCTGGTGATCCTCTTACCTCTGTCTCCCAAGTTCTGGGATTAAAGGCATGTGCCACCACAGCCTGCCATTTCTTCCTTCCTTCTTTCTTCTTCTTTTAAAAATCTTTTTATTTATTTTATTTGAGAGAGCAAGGAAGAGGCAGAGAGAGAGAGAGAGAGAGAGAGAGAGACATAGAATGGGCATGCCAGGGCCTCCAGCCACTGCAAACGAACTCCAGACGCATGTGCCACCTTGTGTATCTGACTTATGTGGTTCTTGGGGAACGGAACCTAGGTCCTTTGGCTTTGCAGGCAAGTGCCTTAACTGCTAAGCCATCTCTCTAGCCCTTTTTTTCTTGATGATAGTTATTCTGACAGGAGTGAGATGGAATTTGAAAGTTTTAATTTGCATTCCTCTGATAGCTAAGGATGTAGAACATGTTTTTAGACATTTGTGGGCCATCTATATTTATTCTTTTGAGAACTCTCTATTTAGTTCCATAGCCTATTTATTTATTTATTTGTTTTTTCAAGGTAGGGTTTCACTTTAGCTCAGGCTGACCTGAAATTCACTATGTAGTCTCAGGGTGGCCTGAGATTCATGGCTATCCTCCTACCTCTGCCTCTCTAGTGCTTAAGGTACCCAGCATTATTTTTTTGAGAGAGAGCCAGAAAAAGAGAGAGAGGGAGAATGGATGTGCCAGGGCCTTTCAGCCACTATGAACAAACTCCAGACACGTGTGCCTCCTGTGGCACATGTGCGACATTGCATGCTTACGTGGGACTTGGGAGATTCAAACATATGTTCTTAGGCTTTGCAGGCAAGTTACTTAACCACTAAGCCATCTCTCCAGCCTTCATTTTTTTTTTTTTTTTTTTTGAGGTATGGTCTTGCTCTAGCCTAGGCTGTCTTGGAATTCACTACATAGTCTCAGGTTGGCCTCGAACTCAGTTATCCTCCTACCTCTGCCTCTCAAGGGCTGGGATTAAAGAAGTACACCACCACACCTGCCTTTCATAGGACCCCCTTTTTTTTTCAAGGTAGGGTTTCACTCTAGCTCAGGCTGACCTGGATTCCCTATGTAGTCTCAGGGTGGCCTTGAACTCATGGCAATTCTCCTACCTCTGCCTCCCTAGTGCTGGGATTAAACACCTGTGCCACCACTCCCAGCTACTCATAGCCCTTTTAAAAAAAAATGTTTCTTTTTAAAATTTTATTATTTATTTATTTATTTATTTAAGAGGGAGAAAGAGGGAGAGAAAGAGAGAGAGAGAGAGAGAGAGAGAGAGAGAGAAAATGGGTGTGCCAGGGCCTCCAGCCACTGCAAATGAACTCTAGATGCATGTGCCCCCTTTGTGCATCTGGCTTACGTGGGTCCTGGAAAATTGAACCGTGATCCTTTGGCTTTGCAGGCAAAAACCTTAACCGCTAAGCCATCTCTCCAGCACTCATAGCTCACTTTTTTATTTATTTGAGAGCAAGAGAGAGAGAGAGAGAGAGAGAGAATGTGTGCACCAGGGCCTCCAGCCACTGCAAATGAACTCCAGACGTGTGCGCCCCCTTGTGTATCAGGCTAACGTGGGTCCTGGGGAATCGAGCCTTGAACTGGGGTCCTTAGGATTCACAGGTAAGCCCTTAACCACTATAACCATCTCTTCAGCCCCATAGCCCATTTTTTGATTGGGTTGTTTGATTTCTTATCATTTTGTTTTTTGAGTACTTTGTATATCCTGGGTATTAATCCTCTGTCAGAAGTATAGTTGATAAAGATTTTCTCCCATTCTGTAGGTTGCCTCTTTGCTCTAATCACAGTGTCCTTTGCTGTACACAAGTGCCACCATGTGCTTCTGGCTTATGTGGGTTCTGGGGAGTCAGACCTGGGTCCTTAGGCTTTGCAGTCAAACGCCTTAACTGCTTAGCCATCTTTGAAGCTCTGTAATTTTATTTTACTTTATATTTTGTTCTGTCTTTGGTTTTGGCATCAGGGTAATACTGGCTTCATAGAAGAAGTTTAGTGACATTCCTTCCTTTTCCATTTTATAGAAAGGTTTGAGAAGAAACCTGGTGTTAGCTCTTCTGCAAGTGTCTGGTATAATTCACCATTAAATCCATCTGGAGCCGGGCGTGGTGGTGCACGCCTTTAATCCCAGCACTTGGGAGGCAGAGGTAAGAGGATTGCCATGAGTTCAAGGCCACCCTGAGACTACATAGTGAATCCCAGGTCAGCCTGGACTAGAGTGAGACCTTACCTC
This sequence comes from Dipus sagitta, assembly GCA_036346955.1. Taxonomy (NCBI): domain Eukaryota; kingdom Metazoa; phylum Chordata; class Mammalia; order Rodentia; family Dipodidae; genus Dipus; species Dipus sagitta. The sequence continues at coordinate 55,204,207 of CM070778.1, forward strand.
GAAAAACTTAAAAAAAAAAAATCCATCTGGGCTTGGACTTTCTTTTTTTTGTTTGTTTGTTTTTGGTTTTTGTTTTTCAAGGTAGGGTCTCACTCTAGCTCAGTCTGACCTGGAATTCACTATGTAGTCTCAGGGTGGCCTCAAACTCATGGTGATCCTCCTACCTCTGCCTCCCAAGGGCTGAGATTAAAGGTGTGCGCCACCGCCTGGCAAGGCCTTAAACTTAAAAAATTTTTTTTAATTTACTTATTTTAGAGAGAGAAGAGGGAGAATGGGTGTACCAGGGCTTCCAGCCACTGCAAATGAACTCCAGTCACATGTACCACTTTGTGTATCTGACTTACTTGGGTCCTGAGGAATTAAACTTGGGTCCTTTGGTTTTGTTCATTTTACTTATTTATTTGTTTGAGAGTGACAGACAGAGAGAGAAAGAGCCGGGGGGTTGGGGGGGAATGGGTGCATCAGGGCTTCCAGCCACTGCAAACGAACTCCAGACGCGTGTGTGACCCCTTGTGCATCTGGCTAACATGGGTCCTGGGGAACCGAGCCTCGAACTGGGGTCCTTAGGCTTCACAGGCAAGTGCTTAACTGCTAAACCATCTCTCCAGCCCTGTTTTTTTTTTTTTTTTTTGTTTGTTTGTTTTGTTTTGTTTTTCGAGGTAGGGTCTCACTCTAGCTCAGGCTGACCTGGAATTCACTATGTAGTCTCAGGGTGGCCTCGAACTCATGGCGATCCTCCTACTTCTGCCTCCCGAGTGCTGGGATTAAAGGCGTGCGCCACCACGCCCGGCTTCTCCAGCCCTGGTTTTGTAGGCAAACACTTTAACCGCTAAGCAATCTCTCCAGCCCTTGGACTTTTTTAGTTGGGAGATTTAAATTTTTTTAAATTTTTTTGTTTGTTTATTTATTTATTTGACAGCGACAGAGAGAAGGAGGCAGAGAGAGAGAGAGAGAGAGAGAGAGAGAGAGAGAGAGAGAGAATGGGCGCGCCAGAGCTTCCAGCCTCTCTATGTAAACGAACTCCAGATGCGGGCGCCCCCTTGTGTATCTGGCTAACGTGGGTCCTGGGGAATTGAGCCTCGAACCGGGGTCCTTAGGCTTCACAGGCAAGTGCTTAACCGCTAAGCCATCTCTCCAGCCCTAAAAATTTTTTAATTTATTTATTTGAGAGAGAGAAAAAGGCAGATAGGCAAAGACAGAGACAAAGAAGGATTGAGAGAGAGAGGCATGCCAGGGCCTCCGGCTGCTGCAAATGAACTACAGATGCATATGCCACCTTGTGCATCTGGCGTATGTGAGTCTTGAGGAATCAAACCTGAGTCCTTTGGCTTCATAGGCAAGTGCCTTAACTGCTAAACCATGTCTCTAGTCCGGGAGATTTTTTAAATTTAATTTAATTTATTTGGACACGCCAGGGCCTCCAGCCACTGTAAATAAACTCCAGACACATGTGCCACCATGTACATCTGGCTTACATGGGTCCTGGGGAACTAAACCTCAGTCCTTTGGCATTGCAGGCAAGTGCTTTAACTGCTAAGCTATTCGCCCAGCTCCCGGGAGATGATTTTTGTTATTTATTTATTTTGTTTTTTTGTGGTAGGGTCTCACTCTCGCTCAGGCTGACCTGGAATTCACTATGTAGTTCTCAGGTTGGTCTCAAACTCATGGCAATCCTCCTACCTCTGCTTCCCGAGTGCTGGGATTAAAGGCGCGCACCACCACACCCAGCTTCTTTCAGATTTTTAAACAGTGAAGTATATGTTCTTAAAGTATATTCTTATGATTTTCTTAATTTCATTGCTATCTGTTGTAATGGCGCTGTTTTCATCTCTCATTTTATTAATTTGTGTCTCTTCTTTCTTTTGGTCAGATTTGCTAGGGGTTTATCAATTTTGTTTATTCTTTCAAAGAACCAACTCTTTGTTTCATGGATTCTTTGAATTTTTTTGGGGGGGGGAGGTGGGCTTCAAGGTAGGGTCTCACTCTAGCTCAGGCTGACCTGGAATTGACTATATAGTCTCAGGGTGGCCTCAGACTCAAAGCAATCCTCCTACTTCTACCTCCCCAGTGCTGGGATTGAAGGAGTGTGTCACCATACCCGATTTATGTATTTCTTTTGTGACCTTGTGCATCTGGCTCTACATGAGTGGGGAATTAAACCTGGGTCTTTAATCTTTGTGGGAAAGCATCTTAACTGCTGAGCCATCTCTCCAGCCCCACAAGTTATTATTGAAATGTGTGTATTTATTCTTGCCATTATTTTTGCTTCATAGTGTTCCCTAATTTTCCTTTATTTTCTTATATTAACTATTATTTAAGATAGTTTATTTTTTTACTGTTTCCTCATATGTGTGCTTTTCCTTCTTTTCAGTGTGAAGGATCCCTTCAAGTATGTTCTTTCTTTTCTTTTTATTTATTTATTTTTTGGTCTTTTCGAGGTAGGGTCCCACTCTAGCTCAGGCTCACCTGGAATTCATTATGGAGTCTCAGGGTGGCCTTGAACTGCTGGGATTAAAGGCATGCACCACCACGCCCGGCTTCCTTCAAGTATTTTCTGCAGAGCTGGTTTAGTGGTCATCTATTCCTTTAGCCTGTTTTTGCTGTGGACTGTCCTTACTTATTTCCCCTTCAATTATGATCAATAGCTTTCCTGGACATTTTTTTTTTTGTTTTTGTTTTTTTGTTTTTTTGAGGTATGGTCTCAGCCTAGCCTAGGTTGACCTGGAATTCATTATGAAGTCTCAGGGTGGCCTCGAATTCACAGCAACCCTCCTACCTCTGCCTCCCAAGTGCTGGGATTAAAGAGAGAAACAGGGAGGGAGGGAGGGAGAGAGAGAGAGAGAAACAGAGAGAATGGGCACACCAGGGCCTCTAGCCACTGCAAACAAACTACAGATGTGTGCGCCCCCTTGTGCATCTGGTTAATGTGGGTCCTGGGGAATCGAGCCTTGAACCAGGGTCCTTAGGCTTCACAGGCAAGCGCTTACCTGCTAAGCCATCTCTCCAGCCCTGAATTCTTTTTGTTTGTTTGTTTGTTTGTTTGTTTTGAGGTAGGGTCTCACTCTAGCTCAGGCTGACCTGCAATTCATTATGTAGTCTCAGGGTGGCCTTGAACTCACGGTGATTCCTACCTCTGCCTCCCGAGTGCTGGGATTAAAGGTGTGCGCCACCACTCCTGGCTCTATCCTGAATTTTTAAATTTGATCTCTTCATAGTGTCCTGAATGTCTTGAACTTTCTATTCCTACCTTCCTATTAGTTTGTCTTTCTCTTATTTTTTACTGTTCTAGATCTGGCATCTTGTCTTCTAGTTTAGATATTCTGTTCTCTCCTTGATACATTCTGTAAGTGAGACTTTCTATAGTTTTTTTTAGAATTTTTAAAAAAGATTTTAAAATTTTTATTTATTTATTTGAGACAGAGACAGAGAATGAGAATGGGCATGTCAGGGCCTCTATCTACTGCAAATGAACTCCAGATGCATGTGCCCCCTTGTGCTGGCTAACGTGGGACCTGGAAAATCGAACTAGGGTCCTTAGGCTACGCAGGCATGCACCTTATCTGCTAAGCCATCTCTCCAGCCCAGAGTTTTTTTTTTTTTTAATATAAAAACTCATTTCAAGCCAGGCGTGGTGGCACATGCCTTTGATCCCAGCACTCAGGAGGCAGAGGTAGGAGGATTGCCATGAGTTCGTGGCCACCCCGAGACTACAATGAATTCCAGGTCAGCCTGGGGTGCAGTGAGACCCTACCTTGAAAAACAAACAAACAAACAAACAAACAAAAGCAGCCGGGCGTGGTGGTGCATGCCTTTAATCCCTCCACACGGGAGGCAGCTGTGAGTTCAAGGCCACCCTGGGACTCCATAGTGAATTCCAGGTCAGCCTGGGCTAGAGTGAGACCCTACCTCGAAAACAAAACAAACAAACAAAAAACATTTTATGGGCTGGAGAGATTACTTAGTGGTTAAGGCGCTTGCCTGCAATGCCTAAGGACCCAGGTTCAATTCCCCAGTACCCATGTAAGCCAGATGTGGCACATGTTTGGAGGCCCTGGTATGTCCATTTGTCTCTCTCAAATAAATAAATAAATAAGTATTTTTTGGTTTTCTGAGGTAGAGTTCACTTTATCCCAAGCTGACCTGAAATTCACTGTGTAGTCTCAGGGTGACCTCGAACTGTGTGTGTGTGCCACCACACCTGGCTTTTCTGCCTTTTTTTTTTTTTTTTTCGAGGTAGGGGTCACTCTAGCCCAGGCTGACCTGGAATTCACTATGGAGTCTCAGGGTGGCCTCGAACTCACGGCGATCCTCCTACCTCTGCCTCCCGAGTGCTGGGATTAAAGGCGTGCGCCACCACGCCCGGCTTATCTGCCTTTTTTAAAAGAGAATATTATTTTTATTTATTTATTTGACAAAGAGGGAGAGAGAGAGAATGACTGGGCGTGCCAGAGCCTCCAGCTACTGCAAACGAACTCCAGATGCGTGCGCCCCCTTGTTCATCTGGCTAATGTGGGTCCTGGGGAATCGAGCCTGGGTCCTTTGGCTGTGCAGGCAAATGCCTTAACCACAAAGCCATCCCTCCAGCCTTTATCTGCCTTTTTTGAGACAGGGTTTCTTCTCACATACCTAGAACTCACCAAATTAGGCTACAATGACCATCGAGTATGAAGTCCCAGGGATCTATCAGCTGCTGATCTCTGCCTTCCCAGGGCCAAAGGAGAGGGAGGAGCACATACAGTACTGTCTTCCAGACACAAAATGGCCAGATATTCACGATCTCAGGGTGCCTGATGCTACCTGGTTTTCTGAGGTAGGGTCTCATTTTAGCCCAGGCTGACCTGGAATTCACTCTGTATTCTCAGTGTGGCCTCGAACTCATGGTGATCCTCCTACCTCTGTCTCTCAAGTACTGGGGAATAAAGGTGTGTGCCATCACGCCCGGTCTTTTTTTTAAATATATTTTTATTTTATTTATGTATTTGAGTGAATGAGAGACAAGAGCGGCAGATAAAAAATGGACACACCAGGGTCTCTAGACACTGCAAACAAACTCCAGACGCATGCACCACCTTGTGCATCTTGCTTACGTGGGTCCTGGGGAATTGACCCTGGGTCCTTTGGCTTTGCGGGCAAGCACCTTAACTGCTAAGCCATTTCTCCAACCCCTATTTTGGTTTTTTGAGACAGGGTTTCACTGTAGCCCAGTTTGACCTGGAACTCACTATGTATCTCAGGGTGTCCTGGAACTCACAGCAATCCTACCCTGCCTTCCGAGTGCTGGGATTAAAGGCATGCACCAACATGCCCAGCAATATTTATCTGTAGAAACTGTAGAGTCTAAGCAGAATGTGGTTCAAGACCCTACCTTGAAAAACCAAACAATGGCTGGAGAGATGGGTTAGCAGTTAAGGCATTTGCCTGCAAAGCCTAAGGACACAGGTTCAATTCTCCAGAACCCATGTAAGCCAGATGCACATCATGATGCATGCATCTGGGTTTATTTGCAGTGGCTAGAGGCCCTGGCACACCCATTCTATTTCTCTTGGTGTCCCTTTCTCTTTAAAAATAAAAAAAGAGCCAGGAGTGGTGATTCACACCTTTAATCTCAGCACTCGGGAGGCAGAGGTAGGAGGTTTGCCGTGAGTTCGAGGCCACCCTGAGACTACATAGTGAATTCAAGGTCGGCCTGGGCTAGAGCGAGACCCTACCTTGAAAAACAAACAAACAACAACAAAAAATAATTAACTAACTAAATAAATAAAATTAAATAAAAAAAAATGGCTAGAGAGATGGCCCTAGCAGTTAAGCTGCTTGCTCACAAAGCCAAAGGACCAGGTTCGATTCCCCACGACCCGCATAAGCCAGACACACAGGGGGATGCGTGCATCTGGAGTTCATTTGCAGTGGCTAGAGTCCCTGGCACACCCACTCTCTCTTTCTGCCTCTTTCTCTCTCAAATATATACATATACATACATATATATATATATATATATATATATATATATATATATATACACATATATATATATATATTTTATTTTTTTTTTTTGGTTTTTTGAGGTAGGGTCTCACTCTAGCTCAGGCTGACTTGGAATTCACTATGGAGTCTCAGGGTGGCCTCGAACTCACGGCGATCCTCCTACCTCTGCCTCCCAAGTGCTGGGATTAAAGGTGTGCACCACCACACCTGGCTCAATAAAAATATTTTTTTTTAAAGAGAAAAACCAAACAACAACAACAAAAAAGAAACTACAGAGTACAGATGATTTTGGAAAAGGAGACTACCAAACAATGGCCAAAGAAGAGCCATCCATTCTATGCCTTTTTTTGTCTGGTCACTCATAAATAAATATGTTATCAGCTATGATAGTTATTGCCTCACATTATTGTTATTGTTTATTATTATTATTATTAGGGGCTGGAAAGATGGCTTAGTGGTTAAGGCACTTGCTTGCAAAGCCTAAGGATCCAGGTTCAATTCTCCAGTACCAACATAAGCCAGATGAACAAGGTGGCACATGTATCTGGAATTCGTTTGCAGTGGCTACAGGCCCTGCTGTGCCCATTCTCTCTATCTGCCTCTCTGTCTAAATTAAATAAATAAAAATAAAGTACATTTTAAAAAGCACAACAACAGCCAGGCATGATGGTGCATGCCTTTAATCCAAGCAGTTGGGAAGCAGATGTAGGAGAATTGCTGTGAGTTCAAGGCTACTCTGAGACTACATAGTATTTCCAAGTCAGCCTGAACTATAGTGAGACCCTACGTGGAAAAAAAAAAAAAAAGGTGTTTTTAATTCTTCCCCCCCCCCCCAAGGTAGGGTCTCCCTCTAGCCCAGGCTGATGTGGAATTCACTATGGAGTGTCAGGATAGCCTCGAACTAATGTGATCCTATCTCTGCTTCCCAAGTGCTATGATTAAAGGCATGAGTGACCATACCTGCAGTTTTGTTTTTTTTTTAAGTTTTAAAATTTATGAGCCAGGGATGGTGGTTTGCCCCTTTAATCCCAGTACTTGGGAGGGAGAGATAGGAGGATTGCTGAGAGTTCGAGGCCAGCCTGAGACTACATAGTGAATTCCAGGTCAGCCTGAGCTAGAGGGAGACCCTACCTGGAAAAACCAAAAAATTATACACACACACACACACACACACACACACACACACAAGCAGTGATAGAAACAGAGAATGCAGCCGGGTGTGGTGGCACATGCCTTTAATCCCAGCACTCGGGAGGCAGAGGTAGGAGGATCACTGTGAGTTTGAGGCCAGCCTAAGACTCCATAGTGAATTCCAGGTCAGCCTGGGCTAGAGGGAGACCCTACCTTGAAAAACAAAAAAGCAAAACAAAACAAAACAAAGCAGAAAGAGAGAATGAGCTCTCCGGGGCCTCCAGCAGCTCCAGCATCCAGGTAATTAGGTTTTGCATGCAAGTGCCTTAACCACTGAGCAATCTCTCCAGCCGCTCATTAGTATTTTTGTCCAAGTGGGCTAGATTTGAATTCTCTCTCTCCCTGGGATTCTTACTTAGTAACCTGCCCTGATATGAAGATGCAGTTAGCAGTTCCAGTGCAGACCTATATACTTAGCTTTGGGGAGGCATTGCTCCAGCGTAAGTAGACCCTGTTACCTTTTGGGATGGCTGAATGCCCGAGGGATTCCCTCTCTGTTGCACTGTGGGCTCAGCCTGGCTGGTTATGCCGGCAGATCTGCTCTTCAGATCAGCTGTGCTGTATGTTGTGTGGGTGAGGGGTGGCTCCAATCCCTTGTCATCTGGAGATCTACAGTGGTTCCTAGTGCAATCTTATTTATTTATTCACATTTTTCAAGGTAGGGTCTCACTCTAGCCCAGGCTGACCTGGGAGGTAGAAAAATATTTATTTGAGAGCAAAGAAGCAGAATGAGAAAGAGAGAATGAATAGGTGCACTAAGGTCTCCAGCCACTGCAAATGAACTCCAGATGTATGTGTTACCTTGTACATCTGTCTTTCTGTGGGTACTAGGGAACCAAACTCAGGTTGTTAGGCTTTGCAGGCAAGTGTCTTAACTGCAGAACCATCTTTCCACCTGTTTTTTTTTTTTTTTTTTTTTCCCCTTGTGGTAGGCTCTCACTCTAGCCCAGGCTGACCTGGAATTCACTATGTAGTCTCAGGATGGCCTTGAATTCACAGTTATCTTCCTACCTCTGCCTCCCAAGTGCTGGGGTTACTGGTGTGCGCCAGCATGCTGGGCCTCATTTTTAAAATTTATTTATTTATTTAATTGTTACTAGTTTTGCAGAGAGAGATAGAAGAGAGACAGAGAGAATAGGTGTGGCAGGGCCTCTGGCCACTGCAAACGGATTCCAGATGTGTGCACCACTTTGTTCATCTGGCTTTACATGGGTACTGGGGAATCAAACTCCTTAGGCTCTGAAGGCAAGCACCTTACCTGCTGAGCTCTCTCTCCAGCCTGATTAAAAAAAAAAAAATTCTCTAAGCATGTGTGGATTATGTACGTATGTTTGTGTGTGATGTGTGTGTGTCATTACATGTATGTAGAGGTCAGAGGACAGCTTAGGGTGTTGGTTCTCCCCTTCTATCTTGTTTTGAGACTGGATCTCTTGTTACCACTGTTGATGCCAAGCTAGTTGTCCCACCAGCTTCTGGGATTCTCCTGTGTCCACTGTAGGAAGGCTGAGATTACAGATACCTGCCACTGTGTTCTTCTGTACTAGGGTTCTGACTATCTGAACTCAAGTCACCATCATGCACAAAAAGCATTTTTATCAGGCGTGGTGGCGCAGGCCTTTAATCCCAGCTCTCGGGAGGTAGAGGTAGGGATCACAGTGAGTTCCATAGTGAATTCCAGATCAGCCTGGGCTAGAATGAGACCCTACCTTGAAAAACAAACAAACAAACAAACAAACAAACAAACAAACAAACAAACAAGACATTTTTACCCATTGAGCCATCTCCCAAGCCCCCTCTTGTTTGATATTGGCTGCGCCATGGATTGAACTGCTGACAGCACTCTACTTGAGCTTCCTAAACCAGTCTTTTTCTTTTGTCCTGTTGAAACAGTCTTGCTATGTAGTTCTGGCTAGCGTGGAACTTGCCATGTGTATCAGGCAGGCTTTGAACCTACAATGAGCCTACTACCTCTGTCTTCAAGTAACTACTGAATCATCTGCCTAGCACCTGCCCCCACCTTATTTATTCATTCATTTATTTATTTATTTTAGGGTTTTCAAGGTAGGGTCTCACTCTAACCCAGGCTGACCTGGAATTCTCTATGTAGTCTCAGGGTGGCCTCGAACTCCTGGCGATCCTCCTACCTCTGTCTCCGGAGTGCTGGGATTAAAGGTGTGTACCACCACGCCTAGCTCTGACTTTTTTTTTTTAATTTATGTTTTTAGGTTTTGCAGGCAAGTGCCCTCACCACTGAGGCATTTCTCCAGGCCATTAAATCATCTTTTTTTTTTTTTTTTGAGGTAGGGTCTCACTCTGGCCCAGGCTGACCTGGAATTCACTATGTAGTCTCAGTGTGGCCTCGAACTCATGGCGATCCTCCTACCTCTCTGCCTCCCAAGTGCTGGGATTAAAGGCCTGCGCCACCATGCCTGGCCCACTAAATCTTTAGTAACAAACATCTGATAATTTTGTAAATGAGTAAGAATGTTGATGAGCCAGGAGTAGTGGTGTAAGTCTCATTCCAGTACTTGGGAGGTAAAGTTATCAGGGTCTGGAGTTCAAGGCCATCCTCAGCTACAGAGCTAGCTCAAGGTTAACCTGGCTACTTTATACTCTGTCTCAAAAACCAAAAAACAAGGGCTGGAGAGATGGCTTAGCGGTTAAGGCGTTTGCTTGCAAAGCCAAAGGATCTTGGTTTGATTCCCCAGGACCCATGTAAGCCAGATGCACAAGGTAGCGCATGCATCTGGAGTTTGTTTGCAGTGGCTGGAGGCCTTAAGAGTTCCCATTCTCTTCCTCTCTCAAATAAATAAATAAAAATTAAAAACAAACAAACAAAAGACCTTTGAGGACTAGGAAGAAGAAATTATTTACTGATTACACAGGTAATGATGAAGATAACTGAAATTTATGTTTTTTGTTTGTTTGTTTTTTTGATGTAGGGTCTCACTTTAGCCCAGGCTGACCTGGAATTCACTATGTAATCCCAGGCTGGCCTCGAACTCAACTCATAGTGACACTCCTATCTTTGCCTTCTAAATGCTGGGATTAAAGCGTGTGTCACCATGCCTGGGTTCAGAACTGAAATTTATTATTATTAGTAGTATTAGTATTATTTTGGTTTTCTGAGGTAGGGTCTCAAGGTGGCCTCGAACTCACAGCGATCCTCCTACCTCTGCCTCCCCAGTGCTGAGATTAAAGGCCTGTGCCACCACGCCAGAACTGAAATTTAAATCCAAGTAGCTTGACTTTAAAGTTCATGCTCTTAAGCTTGAAAAATGGGCTCTACTGCTGAGTCTCAAGCTCGGGACTAGCAAAGAGGAGAACCTGTTAGCTCCTTCCATCCTCTTCCTAGGTCTCATCTCAGGGCCAATTCCAATCTTTGTCATGCCCCAGGCTGCTACTGGGCCAAGGCTAGTGTGTTGATGCCCCCCAGTGGCTAGGGTGGGGAAATCAGGCTGTGCTGAAGGTGTGTCATTATATATATTTCATTTAAGACAGAGGGAGGAAGAGGCAGATAGAGATAGAAAATGGGCATACCAGGGCCTACAGCCACTGCAAAAGAACTTGAGATATATGAACCACCTTGTGCATCTGTCTTATGTGGGTACTGGGGAACTAAACTTGGGTCCTTAGGCTTCATAGGCAAGTGCCTTAACGCTAAGCCATTTCTCCAGCCATCCCCTTTTTTTACTTTTGGTTTTTCAAGGTAGGGTCTCACTGTATCCCCGGGTGATCTGGAATTCACTATGTGGTTTCAGGGTGGCCTCAAACTCATGGTGACCTTCCCACCTTTGCCTCCCAAATGCTGGGATTAAAGGCATGTGCCACCATGCCTTGCTTCTTTTATTTTTTTAAGTTGGTAGGGTCTCACACTAGTCAAGGCTGACCTGGAATTCACTATGTCTCAGGGTGCCTTGAACTCATGGCAATCCTACTACCCCTGCCTCCTGAGTGCTGGGATTAAGATTAAATGTGTGTCACCATGCCAGCTTTTTTTTTTTTTTTTTTTTTTTTTTTTGAAGTAGGGTCTTGTTCTGGCCCAGGCTGGCCTTGAGCTCAGAGATCCTCCTACTTCTGCCTCTAAGGTGCTGGGATTAAAGGTGTGCACCACCACACTCGGTTTGATTTCGTTGTTTTGCTTTCCCTGAGGTTTTGTCTTACTCTAGCCCAAGCTGACCTGGAACTCACCCTGTAGTGCCAGGCTGGCTTCGAATTCACAATCTTCCTACTTAATTGCCCCCAAGAGATGGTTTTAAAAGTGTGTGCCACCACACCTGGTTTATAATATAGTGTTTTCAAAAATATCTATCTCTTTGTTCATGAGAGTGTATGATAGTGTATGGGCATGCCAGATCCTCCTGCCACTGCAAATAAATTTCGGATGCATGTGCCACTTTGTGCATCTGGGTTTGCATGGGTACTGGGGAATCAAACCTGGGCCATCACAGTTTGCAAGCAAGCACCTGTAACCGATGAGCCATCTCCCCAGCCCTATAGTTGGTTCTTGGTCTTGCCCCTCACAGAATATACAATGAAAGGGGGAGACATAAGGGATCTTTATTTTAAAGGAGGAGACAGGCAGGGGGCAGTGCAACATCCCAGCTCCAGACCAGACATGCAACATCTACATGCAGCACAGCTACACAGGCCAGAGGAGGGGACTGGGCTGTGGGACACCCACAGCACCTCTGCCAGGATGCCTGGGCCCTGGGCAATTCTGCCTCCCGTTGGGCAGGAGACACAAGATTGAGCTGCTTCTCATGGCTGGAACCCCATCACTCTGGCCAGGAAGGAATTGGCACAAGGGGAATAGGTTTTCTCCAGTCCATGACACTTAATTCTATACAGAGTTGGCACAGGCTTGCCCGCTGGGAGATTCCCATGCCCAGAACAGCATGGCACTAGCAGGAAGAGGGTCTATATACTTTACTCTCCCCAGTAGTCCTAGACCTTGACCTCCAGAAAGGCTTAGCAGAGTAGAGACTAAGACCTACCCTACCTAGCAAGGACATGCCAATGAAGGGAACTTCCCTGAGCACAAGCAGGGCCTCCTTAGGCAGTAGTAAACTGAGGGAGCTGCTATAGACAGGAGGCCTTGCCTTTGTGCCTCTGGGGTGAGGAGAGACGGGCAGGTATGAAAGCAGGCCTGGGCCACCTAGGCCTCAAGAGGCAGAAGTGGGTGGGCTGTGGGCTTCCTGGAAGAGGTTTTAGGGCTGGGAAGACCAGGCCAGGAAAGGGAGGGTAGGTGTCCTACCCAGAACCCCATGCTGGCCTCTTCCAGGGCCACAGAGATGACAGATACATGGAGAACTTCAAGGCACCAGGATTGTGAGGAGCAGCTGGGCCACTCCACACAGACAGTGACTATAAAACATATCTTCAGCTTAAACTATGTAATGTGCATAGAGGATAGGAAAAGAGGGGGCGAGAAATAAACAACCAGTGGAAGAGACACATGGGCAAATGAGGGTAGAGGGGACAAAGTTGATGAGGGTGGTAGTGAATGTGACAGTATGGAGAGAGGAGGAGGAAACAGACAGGAGAGAAGGGAAGACAGCCAGAGATGGCCTGAACAAGCAGCACTTCTGGTCCCTACAAAATAAGGCACCAGAGTCAGAGCCGTTCCCGTTGTCCTTGTGATGTCAAAACGGGTGCTGGAGGAGGGGCAGGCAGCTGCTGAAGGGCATGGGCCTGCAGGAGCCTCATACCTGCACACCAGTGGCTTTCTTGATCAGGGGTATCTGCAAGGGTGGAAAATGAAGCTGCTATGATGCCTTGGCTGCAGGGCCCTGATCCCTGGACTGTCTAGTTCAGTGGGCTGTCCAGGGGTGTCTACCACAGCCAGGCAGGTACCCACCTTTGAGAGGTCCACACCGGTGAGGGCATGCACAGAAGCGGGCAGCTCTGCCAGCAGCCGATTCACTTCTGAAGTCACCTTACTGTTGTCCCCACTGAGGACCACAATTTCATCGACTTTGGTCAGGGGCGCGGCGATTCTGGCAGCAATCTGGGAGGTAGGGGTGGTTGGAGAGTATAGACCCAGTCCTGACTACCCCCACCTGCCTGCCCCTCCTCCGCCACTCCCTCCTTTCAAGTCACAAAACCCAGAGTATCCTGGGTTGTCCCAATTTGCAAGGTATGAAGGCTCCAAGCCTGTTGGAGCATTCCTGCCCCTACTGGTATTAACATGCAATCCTTCCAGCTCTGTGTGGCTGTTACTGCCCAGGTTCAGAGACGTTCTGGCACTTACCCCAGTGGTCAAGCAAGGAGATTTGAACTTTAGGTACCAGCCTGGGTAGCAAGCTCACCTGGGGCAGGGATTCCAGCACCAAGGCCATCTTGGCTGAGTCCCCATATTTCTGGTAGGCTTCAGCCTTAAGCTTCATCCGCTCAGCCTCCGCCTTGCCCATTGCCTCGATGACTGCGGCCTCTGCCTCCCCAATTTTACGGATCTTCTCGGCTTCTGCTTGTGCCAGGAGGACTTGCTTCACCCTGGGGGAGCCCAGGCCAGGCAGATCACTCAGAGGCCCTGCCTGGGGCCCAGTACACCCTCCATCTCTCTCTGTCCTGGTGGCTGTTAAGGGGTGGGAGACCACTGAAGAGGGTCCCCAGCCCTACTGGCTATGGCCAGGCAGAGGTTACCAACTCCCAGGTGTGAGTGGGAGGGATCTACCTGGGAGGCTCTCTGTGCTAAACACTATGGCAATCTCTATCCATTTAGTCTTCCAGATAACAATCCTGGGAGAGATGGGCTTACCCTGGTTCATAGGGAGGGGCAAGCATGGTGGTGGGGGTGGGGGGCACGGCTCCTAAGCTGTGGATGATGAAGTGGAGAGCACTGACTTCAGAGCAGCCTTACTAGCCCCGGCCTCCCAAGCCCAGCGCTCGCTCTCACTTTTCGCCCTCGGCGATCTGCTGGATTCGATGGGCCTCTGCCTCGGCAGGGCGGCGCACTGTGGCGATGAGCTCCTTGTCAGTGCGGAGGATCTCCTGAGCCTCCACGGCGATCTGCTTCTTCCGCTGCACAACCTCGATCTCTATCTCTTCCTGCCTGATCTTCTGCTGCTCTCGAGCTCCCTGCAGCTCGTAGGCCAGCTGGGCCTCAGCCATCTGCAGCAGAACGCCCGACACAACACGTGAGAGGCTGGCCAGAACTCCGGGAGCCGGGAGCCCCACGCCGGGCTGCCCTGGCTTCTCACCTTGATGTTCACCTCCTCGCTGAAGGCTGACTTTTGTAGCTCAAAGGCTCTCTTGGAGTCAGCTATCTTGGTGTCTGCCAAGAACTTCACATCCAGCATCTCCTTTTTGCATTCAGCTTCCTGGAAGCAGGAGGAGGAATGTTGAGGATCACCTGAGACACAGAGGGCCCATCGGCCTGGAGCCCTCTTGCCTGGGAGGATGAACGGGGAATCCCTGTACCCGTATGCCTGCATCGCGTTCCGCCTCTGCCACGCCGATGTCGGCGTCTCTCTGCACCACAGCAGTCTGTGTCTTGCCCAGGGAGCTCAGATAGTCCACTTTGTCATACACGTCCTGGGGAAGAGAGCGGGGGTCGTCCCAGGGGCCAGACATGGCACAAAGGAGCCCTTCCCACTGGGCACTTATCTCCCAGGTGGGCAGTGTGGGGAACAGCCTCATGTCATCTTACCTTGATGGTGAAGCTGAGGATCTCAATGCCCATGCGGCCAACGTCAGGGGCTGCCACTTCCCGCACCAGCTTGGCAAATTGGTCTCGGTCCTGATAAATCTGCTCCACAGTCAGGGTCCCTGGGGGCAGAAGGATCATGGACTAGTCCCCAGAGGCCCAGACAGCTACATGCATGCATGGGCCAAGCAATTTGAGCTGGGTCTCCCTGGGGTTTCTTGTTTTGTTTTTGTTTGTTTTCGAGGTAGGGTCTCACTCTAGCCCAGGCTGACCTGGAACTCACTATGTAGTCTCAGGGTGGTCTTGAAGTCATGGCGATCCTCCTACCTCTGCCTCCCAAGTGCTGGGACTAAAGGCGTGTGCCATCATGCTCAGCTGTTTTTGGTTTTTTGAGGTAGGGTCTCGCTCTAGTCCAGGCAGACCTGGAATTCACAATGTAGTCTCAGGCTGGCCTCCAACTCACAGCAATTCTTCTACCTCAGCCTCCCTATCTCAAGTTTTGAAATGGGTACCAGGCGTGGTGGCACATGCCTTTAATCTCAGTACACTGGAAGCTGAGGTAAGAGGATCACTGTGAGTTTGAGGCTAGCCTTAGACTACATAGTAAATTTCGGGTCAGCCTGGGGTAGAGTGAGACCCTACCTCAAAAAAAAACCAAAAACAACAACAAAAACCATAGTGAGACAGCCCCTTCCCCTCCTCACTGCCCGGCCTTGCACACATTCCTGGCACTGGCTTGGGGACCCTGTGAGACTGGACAGGGCCTCACCAAGGATGGAGCGGAGATGTCCCTCCAGGGTCTGTAGGACGACATTCTTGATGTCCTGCACATTCTTGCCCAGGAACTGTTCACAGGCCACAGCCAGGAGCTCCTTCTCTGTCATGATCTTCACCTGCCATGGTCACAGAGGCGCCTGAGCTTGGCTGGAAGGAGGCAGATGAAGGCCCCAGACCCAGAGGTGCACACAGGCAGCTGTGCCTCTCCTCCCTGGGGCTGCAAATGGGGGCTTCTGAGGACCCCCGGAGAGGAGACAGCAGCACAAAGAACTCTTACACTGAGAATTCTGTCTTCACTGGCAGCCCCAGGCCCTGATCTGGCCTCTCTCCCACACGGGGCTCATTTCCCCACTCCTCCAGCCCACTTCCTCTGCAGTCTCCCCACATGTGGGCAGTCCTCAGATTTAGGGGCCGAGAATATGAAAAGGAGATGAGCGACAGAGAAACACACAGACAGATGGACTTGGAAAGAGCCTGGACAGGGCAAGAGACTGGTTCCAAGGGTACAGGTGACGGTGCCTTTGCTTCTTCATGTATTCCGCCAAGTCCCTCACCAGATGCCTATAACGGGTAGAACTTCACTGCCCTGTGAAGTTGAGGGTGGGTTAGGGTAGGACACCCTCCTAGGCTCCAGAGCTCCTCTGCCTTGCAGGATCTCTCCCTCTGGACCACCCAGGGGACAGGGGATGCCTGGACTCTGGGGCCCGTCATGTCCACCACCTGCAAAGAATGGGGGCAGGTTAGTGAGACAGGAGCCCCCAGCACTGGTTCTGTCCCATGAGGGCACCACTGAGGAGAGAAGGAGTGTCTGTTAGTCCTGCTGGTGGCCAGGGAGGCCAAGTGAGCATGTCCCAGCGATGATGACTCTGGTTGGGGAGCAGCAGGGATTCTGGAGAGAGACCGCCCCTGGATGCTGTCCTCTCCTCCTCCCCCCCCAAACCCCAGCATGGGGACGAGGCACCTCCATGGACATGCGTGGGACTGCTGAGTTACTATACCTGGGCGACACCCGTCACAGTTAAAGCTACCCCCTCGGCCGTCTCTACGTCCTCGCAGCGGGGCTGCAACGTCATAATCTCTAGGGAAATCCTGCCAAGAAATGCAAAACAGGGGCATGGGTCTAGGGGCCCAGGGCCTGGGATGTGGGGGAAAGAGTCCAGCACCTCACTGCTCTGGCTAGGACACACCAAGGATCCTGGTGAGGAGTTCTCCAAGGGTACTGTACCTGGCAGTGTGTGAGAAGGGGGTGGTGGGTGGCTGGGTGGGTGGGGCGGGGTGAGGGCAGGCAGCTCCAGGGGGAGACAGAGGAAGTGGGATACACGTGTGCACGTATGTCCTCTGCTCAAGTCAGCCTGGTTTGAATTGTGAGGAAAAGGAAGCAGGAAAGAAGGAACTGTGGCGGACAGGGAGAACCGAGGCATAGCTATGTGTATACGTTTGTGTTCTCAGGCTGAAGTAGGCGCTGGCACTCCAGGCTGTGCCAAGGAGGCTGTCTATGTATGCGTCATCTGAATGTTCCCCAGGGGCCCTTAAACTTTTCTCCGGGATCTACTCAGCACTCCAGGATGCCCGCAGTAGGTTGTCTAGAAAGCTATGCCTGCTGGGTGGGCATGCTTGGATTATGCCTTCTGCTGGGACAAATTGTGCACCCCATACCTTGCCAGGGAATCTGTCTAGTCCCTCTACCTGGCCATGGGTTATGACTTTAAGCTAAACCTGCTATTGGGCCCACGTAGGCTACATGGGAAATGCAGGCTGGAGTCATACTGATAGTATTAATGTGGGGGAAGAGCTATTGTGCCCTGATGACATGACTCCTCCAGTTTCCACATTCCCCTAGTTTAACAGGGTCCTGGGTACTGGCAGATGTCTCAAGCACAGTAGAGGTATGAAGGGCTTGGGGCTGCTTCTAAAGGCTGAGGGAGGCTCAGAACCTACCCATTTCGCATAAGGTGCTTCGAGCCTCTGCACTGAAGCCTGCCTTCCGGTGGCTGTGGGGCTGATGAGATGGGATGGTGTCCTTTTCCATTAGAGCTGGCACAATGGGAGGGGGAGTAGGGATGCTGGATTTTGCCTGAGAAGGCTGAAGGGCAACTCAGTGATGAAGAAAGGGAAGGGAGAGATGCTGTTTAAACCTCTTCTAGCCTGTGGACCTACCAGCAACAGGCTGGTATGGACAGGGGTCTTCTGGATGTTCATTGCTACATTCTCAGTGCCTGAAACCAAGCAAGTGCTTCACAGAGAGCTGGCACAGAAAGCAAGAAAAGATGGAAACCCACACATTATATATAGAGAGAATGCACTTGGAGTTGCTTAATAGTCTAGCCAAGAACAGATTTTGCTCAGCTGTGGCTGCATGGTAATGAGGCTTGGCATCCAAGGATACCCACTGGCTGACTTGGCTAGAGGTTCCAGAATCCCTTGCTCTTTCCCTACTTGCAGCTCCAAGGGGCAAAGGCCAGGGCCCTAGGGATCTGCAGTGATCCACCCTGGCACCCAGAGTAGCAGACAGGGGAAGAAAGGTGCAGGAGGCACACTCTCAGGAGGGGAGTCTATCCGGCTTCTGCCTGCCAGGCCCCAAAGGGCAGGAAAAGAGAAGGTTAGACATAAAGGAGGAAGCAGGTGGGTTATTACCTGTGCAACCCCTGTTACGAATAGCGGGACCCCCTCCGACGTCTCAATATTCTCACAGCGACACAGGATGGTCATAACCTCCAGAGACAGTCTGAGGAGCAGCCATGGGGAAGGGAGAGGTAGGGACAGGAAGGGTAGGAGGGGACACAGCAAACACACACAGTGGTTACCAGATAAGCACCGATGCCTGACACATGGGGGCGGCGTAGGCATGCTCTCAACACTTTAACCCACCCCTGCTGACTCAGCCTAAGGCTGCAGGAGTCACAGGCAACCCCTGCTGGCCCGTGGCTTTCAGGTCTCTCCTTTAGTCCCTATTATCTTCTAACAGGAGTGGCTGGGCTGAGGGGAGAGGTCTTCTAGTGCCCAGGGCCCAGGGCCAGAGGTTAGGAGACCTATACACAGGGTATCCTGGTACCTGTAATCTTACTTGTCCAGAAGATTCCTGCCACAATCTGGGAAACTTAGCCTTAGCTCCACCCTCCTGACAAAGGCAAACCTGTTTCCAGAAATTGGGAAGAGGTGGCCATTCTAGGAATCAATGAGCCACAGCAAATGCTGAGTCCTGCTTGGGACATGAACCCTTAAGGAAGTCACTAAAAAGGCAACTTAAGAGACAGTAAAGCTCAAAGGAAAATTTGCATGTCAGATTTGGGGTGGGAGGATCAAAAAGGCTAAGGGAGAAAGTGTGCTTGTGCCAGAGTGTTCCCAGGGACAGATGGGAGATGATGGCGTGATTTACTTGGAATTTCCGAAGTTGAGCGTGCGCAGAGAAGAGTACTGGCAAAGGAAGCAAGGCTTGCCATGAGGGGACTTAGCCCACTCCAGCTGCATGTGTGCATGTGTGGAGAGGTGGTCCAGACAGAGATATGCTGTGGACAGTGTGGATGGTCCCTTAAAACCCAAAGAAGGAAGGAAAGACAGAGGGTGAGGCTAAAGGCATAGAAGCAGGTAGATGGAGGGGCTGAGGATCAGCAGGCAATATATACTCCCCCCAAACCTGAACCCCAGGCGGGGCTGTTCGCACAGCCCCACCCTGGGGCCTCTAGCCATTCAGACAAGCAAAAAGGTGCCTTCATTTGAGCCCCTAACTCTGGTGTCATTTTTGGGCCTGAGAGTACTTGTTAGTTTTTCTAGTGTTGGGGATGGATCTGAAGGTCTTGCGTGTGCTGAGAAAACACTGTACCCCTGAGTTACACCCCTAGCCTGTGGGAAGACCCTTAATCTGGCCCAGACAGAAACCCAGCAAGCTCTCTTCTGGGAAGGAAAGAGGGAAGCGGGAGGAAGGAAGGGAGAGAGGGAGGCTGCAGCTCAGATGCCCGAGGTGGAGGAATTGCTCAGGTAAAGGAAAGAGAGCTGTCCGGTCAGGGACTCAGGAAGGTATAGATGTTGCAGCAGGTGAGACTGCACTGAGCCTGGAGCAGGAATGGCCGACATCACAGGTGGGTGACACATAGGGTGGCTGGGGAAAGTTCCTCAAAAGGGAGGCTCAGTTAGAAGCTTGATTTTCTTTCTTTCTTTCTTTCTTTCTTTCTTTCTTTCTTTCTTTCTTTCTTTCTTTTTTTCCTTTTTCTTTTTTTTCCCCTGAGGTAGGGTTTCGCTCTAGTCCAGGCTGATCTGGAATTCACTCTGTATTCTCAGGGTGGCCTTGAACTCTCCGGGATCCTCCTACCTCTACTTCCTGAGTGCTGGGATTAAAGGCATGAGCCACAATGTCCGGCTTTCTTTTTCTTTTTCTTTTCTTTTCTTTTTTCCCCTGAGACAGGGTCTCACTCTAGTCCAGGCTGGACCTGGAACTCACTATGGAGTCTCACGGTGGCCTCAAACTCATGGTGATCCTCCTACCTCTGCCTCCTCAGTGCTGGGATTAAAGGCGTGGGCTACCATGCCTGGCTAGAAGCTTGACTTTTTATTTTATTTTTTTTCCAAGATTGGGTTTTGCTGTAGCCCAGGCTGACTTGGAATTCACTATGTAGTCTCAGGGTGGTCTTGAACTCACAGCCACCCTCCTACCTCTCTGCCTTCCAAGTGCTTGGATTAAAGGTGCGCACCACCATGCCTGGCTTTTTTTTTTTTTGAGGCAGGGTCTCATTCTAGCTCAGGCTAACCTGGAATTCACTATGTAGTTCCAGGCTGGCTTTGAATTCACAGTGATCCTCCTACCTCTCTGCCTCCCGAGTGCTGGGATTAAAGTCATGCACTATTATGCTTGGTTGATTTTTTTTTTATGACAATCTCATAGCCCAGACTAATATTAGCTATTGATAGTCCGGGCTGACTCTAAACATGTCAGCCTCTTGAGTGCTAGGATGACAGTAGTGCACCACCATACTGGGGTAGGAATCTCTATCTTATCTGAGAGAGGCTCTAGCCAGCCTAGGGATTTATTTCCTAAGATAGCCAGTAAGTGAGCCAGGGGCTGGGGAAGGGGCTGACCCCAGATCAGGGAACAAGAGGGGGAACGGCTGCAGGTTCAGACTACACAGCCAGAGCTCTACTACTACTACTGAGCCTGAGTTCTGCCCTATCTCTAGGATGCAGTCCAAGGGCTCTCAGCTCTCACTTCCGGCCTGCTGTGAGAGAGCGAGCCCTGGCTCTTGTCCTGGGGCTCCAAGATGGACTGGGACACTAGGGATGTGAAGAACAGGCTGCAGGGGTATTACCCTAGCCGGGGCTATCCTCGTAGGACAGGGATCTGGACCTGGCAGTAGATCAAGGTGTTTGAACAAGATATTCTGTTGCGCTGGGACTGCACGGTGTGGGGATGGCAGTCAGCAGACACTGCTCTCGGGCCTATGGCGGATCAGCTGATCATCCAGCTGCGCCTAGCTGTGACCACTATTGATTACTTTCTAACAGTGTTGGCCCTGGACCCAAAGAGTTACCCAGGAGGGAAGAGACAGGAAAGTGGAGGAGGTTAGGTTTAAAAAATCTGTGGTTTTTCCATTCCCCAACTTTAGCAGTCAAGCACTGGTGGGGGGCTGGGGTGCAGGGGATTTCTGCTGGGATCTCCGCTGCTTCCCCTTTGAGATGCCAGCCCTCACGTCTGGAAGGGGTGGGGTGCTGATGCAGGTGGAAAGTCGCCTAGAATGCCTCCTCCCCTGGGGGGTGTGCATTGAGGTAGCAGGAGCTCTGTCCTGTGCTCTGGAAACAGCAGCAGGGAGACCTGGAATCTCTCTGTTCTAGAAAATCCTTCCAGACATTTAGGAGTGCCGACATGTCTTGCCTGGCCCCAGCAGAAATCTCTTAAACTCTCTATCCTTGTTTCCAACCCACTGTGGTCACAAACCACTTCTGACTACACGTCCATTCTACGACATTTCGCCCTTCCTATATTGTTCCAGGTGAGCGTGTATGTGTGTGATTTCTAACCTTTCCTCCACTCTGTCTACCCTTCCAAATAATATGTAATTACTATATATATATATTTTTTGGCATTAGGGTCTCACTGTAGCCCAGTGTGACTTGGATCCTCCTACCTCTGCCTCCCGAGTGGTGGGATTAAAGGCAGACGCCACCATGCTCAGCTTGCTATTGTCTTTTTGAGGCAGGGTCTCACTCTAGCCCAGGCTGATGTGGAATTCACTATGGAGTCTCAGGGTGGCCTCGAACTCATGGCGATCCTCCTACCTCTGCCTCCCGAGTGCTGGGATTAAAGGCGTGCGCCACCACGCCCGGCTTTAGAGACTTGTTTTGACACAGGGTCTTCTTATATAGCCCAGGCTGGCTTCAAACCCCTAATCCAGAGATTACAGGAATGAGCCTGGCAAAACTTCCCGAGTAACACTGAGCTAGAATTCAGAAACAGATCTTGCCTGATTACAACCCTGCATTCTCTGGGAGAGAAGCAATACTGCCTCAGTGGAAAAGAGCCCCTAGTAAAGAGGGGCCCATGGGACAGACCGTCCTGACGTGTGCCTCCTGCATCCCTGCGCAGCCCATTCCAGCTGCTTTTTAGGGGGCTCCCTCCCACTGGATGGAGGATGGGATGGCAGATGCTCTAACTGGCTGTGGGGTGGGGGGGTCAGGTGCTGGAAACTCCTCTCTTTCTTGCCCACTGGGATGATAGGTTCCAGAACCCCTGTGCCCTTACCTCTGAGTGTCGGAGATACACCACCAGGCCCAGGCCCAGCCGCCAAACACATACTGTTTATAGTCAGAACCACAACAGCCCCCTGGGAAGCAAAGCAAACCACAGCTGGTCAATACCTGGACCTATATGGACCCCCCAACAATTGCAACTCTGACCTTTTTATCTTTATTTTTTGTTTTCTCGAGGTAGGGTTTTACTCTAGCCCAGGCTGACCTGGAATTCACTATGTAATCTCAGGGTGGCCTCGAACTCACGGCAATTCTCCTACCTCTGCCTCCCAAGTGCTGGGATTAAAGGCGTGTGCTACTATGTCTGGCATTTTCTTTTTCTGAGGTAGTCTCACTTCAGCCTAGTCTGACCTCAAACTCATGGAGATCATCCTCCCTCAGCCTCCAAGTGCTGGGGTTAAAGGCATGTACCATCATGCCTGGCCCTTAAAAATTTTTTTTTTTGATTTTTATTTATTTGTTTATAAGAGTGAAGGAGAGAGAAAGAGGCAGATAGAGAATGGGTGTACCAGGGCCCCCAATTTTTTAAAGACAGGTAGGTGGGATCACTGTGAGTTTGAGGCTATCGTGCGACTACATAGTGAATTTCAGGTCAGCCTGGACTGGAGAGCAAGACCCTACCTCAAAAAAACAAAAAATTAATAAATACAATAAAAAGACAGGGTCTCACAGTAGTCTGGCTTGCTTGGAACTCATTATGGCCTTGATTCTTCTGAGTGCTGGGATTATAGGTATAAACCACCATGCCCAGTTTTTAAAATTATTTGTTTGAAAGAGATATACAGGTAGATAGACAGAAGGAGAGAACAAACACATGGGCACCAGAGCCTCTGGCCACCACAGACAAACTCCAGACACATGCACCACTTTTTATATATCTGGCTTTATGTGGCCTCGACTAGGGAACTGAACCCAGAAGGCTTTGCAAGCAAGCACCTTTAACACTGAGACATCACCCCAGCTTCCAATCAGGTTTTTCTTTCCCCCTTGAGGTAAGGTCTTACTCTAGCCCAGGCCGGCTTTGAACTCAATCATCCTCCTACCCTTGCCTCTCAAGTGCTGAAATGAAAGGCGTGTGCCACCATGCCTAGCTTCAAGCACCTTAAACTGCTGAGCTATCTCTTCATCCCCTATTTTGCTTATCTGAGTAGGGTTTCACTCCAGATCACTCTAGTAGGCTGATCTGGTATTCACTATGTAATCTGAGCTGGCCTTGAATTTACTGCAACCTTCCTACTTCTGCCTCTCAAGTGCTGGGATAAAAGGCACCAGCCTGGGAGAAAGAAAAGAGAGATTCGACAAGAGAAGATTAGAGGAGAGGAGAGAATGGGCATCTAGCACGGCCTCTCGCCGCTGCAAACAAGCTCCAGACATGTGCCACCTTGTGCATTAGTATTGGGGAATGGAATTTGGGTTGTTAGGCTTTTTAGGCAAGTGCCTTAACCACTGAAGCATATCTCCAGCCCTTATTTATTTATTTATTTATTTAGGTAGGGTCTTGTTCTAGCCCAGGCTGACCTGGAACTCATGGTGATCCTCCTACCTCAGCCTCCTGAGTACTGGGATACTGTGTAGTCTGAGTGGCCTTGAACTCAGTGATCCTTCCTCTGTCACTGTTCGTATGGAACGTGTGTCTGGAGCCTGTTTGTAATGGTTAGAATGGTGTGCCCTCTCTCTCTGTCTCTCTCTGTCTGCTTGCAAATAAACAAGCATAAAAAAGCAGCTGGGTGTGGGGGCACACGCCTTTAGTCTCAGTACTTGGGAAAAAGAGGTAGCAGGATTGCCATGAGTTTGAGGCCAGACTGAGACGATGTAGTGAATTCCAGGTCAGCCTTGGTTAGAGTGAGACACTACCTTGAAAAACCAAAAACAGGGCTGGTGAAATGGCTTAGTGGTTAAGGCGTTTGCCTGTGAAGCCTAAGGACCCCTGTTCAATTCCCCAGGACCCACGTAAGCCAGATGCACAAGGTGGCACATGCATCTGCAGTTCATTTGCAGTGGCTAAAGGCCCTGGCACGCCCATTATCTCTCAAATAATTAAATAAACAAATATTAAAAAACAACAACAGGGGCTGGAGAGATGGCTTAGTGGTTAAGCGCTTGCCTGTGAAGCCTAAGGACCCTGGCTCAAGGCTCGACTCCCCAGGACCCACATAAGCCAGATGCACAAGGGGGCACATGCATCTGGAGTTTGGTTGCAGTGGCTGGAGGCCCTGGCACACCCATTCTCTCCCTCTCTCTGTCACTCTCAAAACAAAACAAAAAACTCCAAAATAAAAAACAAACAAAGAAAGTAGTCCTAAGAGTAGAAGTGAGAAGAATGGGAAAAGACCTCAAAAGGAACTGGTTCTTGGAAACTCAGTAACTGAACAGAGGTTTGGACCACAGATGCAGGCTGTAGACACGCTCAGTTTGTTTTCCACCCAGAAATGAAAAAAGTCAGTTCCTGAAATTCTTATAGTGAACCTCTCTGTTAATGTCAACATTACTCATTGAATTCAAGGAAGTGTTAGTAAAAATCTGCAGAGGCACAGTAACCTGCAGTACAGAAAAAATACAAAGGAAACATGAATCAAGAGAAATAACATTTGGAAAAAAAAAAAAAAAACTTGGATTTTCATGAAAGCTTTAGGACTTTTTTTTTTTTTTAAGAATTCTTTTTTGAACCTGGGCGTGGTGGCACACGCCTTTAATCCCAGCACTCTGGAGGCAGAGGTAGAGGTTGGAGGATCGCTGTGAATTCGAGGCCACCCTGAGACGACACAGTGAATTCCAGGTCAGCCTGAGCTAGAGTGAGACCCTATCTCGAAAAACAAAAAAAAACCAAAAAAACCAAAAAAAACAAAAAATTCTTTTTTGAGAGTGAAACCCTACCTCAAAAAAAAAAAAAAAAAAAAAAGAAAAAGAAAAAGAAATTTTTTTGTTTGTTTGTTTTTGTTTTTCGAGGTAGGGTTTCACCCTATCCCTGGAATTCACTATGAGTTTTCAGGCTGGCCTCGAACTCATGGCGAGCCTCCTACCTCTGCCTCCCATGTGCTAGGATAAAGGTGTGCGCCACCTGGCCTGGCTGAAATCTTTTTTTTTTTTTTAAATATTTTATTTTTATTTGTTTGAGAGAGAGAAAGAGGGAGAGAAAGAAAAAGAGAGAATGGGAGATCCAGTTTATTTTTCTTAACAAGTGAACAGTTTTTTATTTATTTGTTTGTTTGTTTATTTATTTATTTATTAAAGACAGAGAGGGGGTGGGGAGAGAAAAAGAGAGAGAATGGGCACACCAGGGCTTCCAGCCACTGGAAATGAACTCCAGATGCATGCGCCACCATGTGCATCTGGCTTTCGTGGGAGCTGGAGGATCGAACCTGGGTCCTTAGGCTTCCCAGGCATGTGCCTTAACGGCTAAGCCATCTCTCCAGCCCTTATTTATTTATTTAAAATTATTTATTTATTTATTTATTTATTTATTTATTTATTTGAGAGAGCAAGAGAGGGAAAGGAGCAGAGAAAGAGAAAGAGAGAGAGAGAGAGAGAGAATGAATGAGCGTGCCAGGGCCTCCAGCCACTGCAAACAAATTCCAGAAGCATGCGCCACCTTGTGCATCTGGCTAACGTGGGTCCTGGGGAATCGAACCTGGGTCCTTTGGCTTTGCAGGCAAGCGCCTTAGCCGTTAAGCCATCCCTCCAGCCCTATTTATTTATTTTTTACCAAGACTTTGTTTGTGTTTTTGAGGTAGGGTCTTGCTCTAGCCCAGGCTGACCTGGAATTTATTCCGTATTCTCTGGGAAGCTTAGAACTCAAGGTGATCCTCCTACCTCTGCCTTCTAAATTCTGGGATTAAAGGCATGTGCCACCATACCCAGCTCGGCCATTACAAATTTTTTTTTATTCTTTTATTTTTTGTTTATTTTCATTTACTTATTTGAGAGGGATAGACACAGAGAGAAAGAGGCAGACACACACACAGAGAGAGAGAGAGAGAGAGAGAGAGAGAATGGGCGTGCCAGGGCGCCACTGCAAACGAACTCCAGATGTGTGCACCCCCTTGTGCATCTGGCTAACGTGGGTCCTGGGGAATCGAGCCTTGAATTGGGGTCCTCAGGCTTCACAGGCAAGCGCTTAACCGCTAAGCCATCTCTCCAGCCCTTTTTTTTGGTTTTTCAAGATAGGGTCTCACTCTTCTAGTCCAAGCTGACCTGGAATTCACTATGTAGTCTCAGGGTGGCCTCGAACTCATGGTGATCCTCCTACCTCTGCCTCCAAGTGCTGGGAGTAAAGGCGTGTGCCACCATGCCCGGTCATTACAAAAATTTAAAAAATTTATTTATGTATTTATTTGAGAGAGAGAGGGGGGAAGAGAGCAAGAGAGAGGGAGAAAGAATGAATATGGGTGCCAGGGCCTCTAATAACTGCAATCAAACTCCAGATGCATGTGCCACCATGAGTACTGGGGAATTGAGCCTAGGTCTTTTGGCTTTACAGGCAAGCATCTTAACTGCTGAACCATCTCTCCAGGAACCCCCCCCCCCCGCCCCCGTTTTTCAATGTAGGGTATCAATCTAGCTCAGGTTGACCTGGAATTTACTATGTAGTCTCAGGGTGGCCTTGAACTCTTGGTGATCCTCCTACCTCTGCCTCCTGAGTGCTAGTATTAAAGGGGTGAACCACCACGCATGATTCCAGCTCTATTAAAATATATATATTTTGGGCTGGAGAGATGGCGTAGAGGTTAAGCGCTTGCCTGTGAAGCCTAAGGACCCCGGTTCGAGGCTCGATTCCCCAGGACCCACGTTAGCCAGATGCACAAGGGGGCGCACGTGTCTGGAGTTTGTTTGCAGTGGCTGGAGGCCCTGGCACGCCCATTCTCTCTCTTTCTCTCTCTCTCTGCCTCTTTCTCTCTCTGTCTGTCGCTTTCAAATAAATAAATAAAAATAAACAAACAAAAAAAATTAAAAAAAATACTTTATTTGCTGGGTGTGGTGGCCTTTAATCACTAAATTCAGTTATTTGAGCCGGGCATGGTGGTGCACGCTTTAATCCCAGCATTCAGGAGGTAGAGGTAGGAGTTCAAGGCCACTCTGAGACTACATAGTCAATTCCTGTGCTAAAGTAAAACCTTACCTCAAAAAAAAATTAAATAAATAAAAATAAATAAATAAATAAAAAGGGGGCTGGAGAGATAGGTTAGTGCTCCTCTGCCCTGGGAGGTGTTGTAGGAGGTGTCTCTGAGGACAGGCATTTCCTCTGAAATCCAAACCATCCTGGGATGACCTGAAGCCGGAAGAGGACCAAACAATCACAGCCTGGCCCGGCAGGGGACTTGGGGCATGGCTGTGTCAGTCACTTCTAGGGGCTTCTCAATGTGCACTGGGCTGGGAGAGGAAGCTGGTGGGGGGCGGGGGGTGACATCAGATGGCGTAGGATGGGTGTCCACCCTTATACACTTTTCACTAAGTTTCTGACCTTGGGCACAGGCTGGGTTGTGGCTAAGGGCAACATGCCAGGTTCCCAGGAGCAGTAATAGGAAGCTAAACTGGCAGGCTGCCCCGATTCCCAGCAGCCTCCTCCCCTGGAAGGCATGCTTTTCCCAGCTTCCTGTTCACTCAGCGTGTTGTTTCTCCTTTCCTTTCCTTTCATTTTTCCTTTCCTTTTTATCATATTATATTTATTTGTTTGTAAGCAGAGAAATGAGAAATAGATACATAGATAATAGACAGATAATGAGGTGCCACTTTGTGCATCAGGCTTTACATGGGTACTGGGGAACTGAACCCGGGCTGTTAGGCTTTGTAGGTAAGCACCTTAACTGCTGAGCCATCTCTCCAGCCCTTTATTTTTTTTTAAACATATTTTAATTAATTTATTTATTTGAGAGTGACAGACAGAGAGAAAGAGGCAGATAGAGAGAGAGGGAGAGAGAGAGGGAGAGAGAGGGCATGCCAGGGCCTGCAGCCTCTGTAAACAAACTCCAGACACCTGTGCCCCTTGTACATCTGGCTAACGTGGGTCCTGGGGAATGGAGCCTCTAACCAGGGTCCTTAGGCTTCACAGGCAAGCACTTAACCACTTAACCGCTAAGGCATCTCTCCAGCCCTATTTTTTGTTTTTTTGAGGTAGGGTCTCATATTAGCCCAGGCTGACCTGGAATTCACTTGGTAGTCTCAGAGTGGCTTTGAACTCAGCGATCCTCCTACCTCTGCCTCCCAAGTGCTGGGATTAAAGGCATGTGCCACCATGCCTGGCTCTCTTTTTCTTTTTTTAAATGAATGAAGCAGGGTCTTAGTCACTATGTAGCTCTGGCTGGTTTGGATCTCACTTATGTAGACCAAGCAAGTCTTGAATTTGTAGTGATCCTTTTGTCCTCTGCCTCCTGAGTATTGGGATTATAGCTGTATGTCGTAACACTCAGTTTACAAACCCTTTCAGTAGTTCAGCAATACCTAAGGACCCATTCTCAAAATATCTATAAATGCATAAAATCAAATATTTAAGAAAAAATTATACTGAAAGTTAACAAAATGCTAAAACCAAATACAGTATATAGGAATGTGTATCTTTTTTAAAAATTATAATTTTATTTATTTATTTGAGAGAGCAAGAGAGAAAGAGGCAGAGAGACAGAGAGAGAGAATGGGTGCACCAGGGTTTCCAGCCACTGCAAATGTGCATACGTCACCTTGTGCATCTGGCTCACATGGGTCCTGGGGAATTGAACCAAGGTCCTTTGGCTTTGCAAGCAAACGCTTTAGCTGCTAAGCCATCTCTCCAGCCCCAGGAATGTCTGTCTGTTTGTTTGTTTGTTTATTTATTTATTTACTTTGAGGTACAGCCTCATTCTAGTCCAGGCTGACCTGGAGTTCACTATGTAGTCTCATGGTGGCCTTGAATCCACAGTGATCCTCCGACCTCTGCCTCCTGAGCGCTGGGATTAAAGGCGTGCGCCCAACCATGCCTGGCTCTCTCTCTTTTTTTTAAACTAATTAATTTTTTATTGACAACTTCCATAATTATAGACAATAAACCATAATTATTTCTTTCCTCCCTTCCCCATTTTCCCCTTCACAATCCACTCTCCATTATATCCCCTCTCCCTCTCAATTAGTCTTTTATTTTGATGTTATGAGGGTCCTGTGTACATAGTACCAGGCATTGTGAGGTTATGGATATCGAGGCTATTTTGTGTCCGGAAGACTACCCTGTAAGCAGTACTACTCTTCCTTTGGCTATTCCTTTCTTTTCTCTCTCTCTCTCTCTTTTTTTTTTTTTTTTGAGGTAGGGTCTCACAGTAGTCCAGGCTGACCTGGAATTCACTATATAGTCTCAGGGTGGCCTCCAACTCACGGTGATCCTCCTACCTCTGCCTCCTGAGTACTGGGATTAAAGGTGTGCACCACCACATATGGTTGCCTATTTCTTTTTTCTTTTAATATATTTTTATTTATTTATTTGAGAGAGAGAGATACAGAAATAGGAAGGCAGAGAGAGAGAGAATGGGTGTGCCAGGGCCTCCAGCCACTGCAAACGAACTCCAGATGTGTGCGCCCCCTCATGCATCTGGCTTACATGGGTCCTGGGGAGTCAAACTGGGGTCCTTTGGCTTTGCAGCCAAGAGCCTTAACCGCTAAGCCATCTCTCCAGCTCCTATTTCTTTATTATACATTAAATAATGAGATGTAGCTTAATTTTCAAAGTATTGAGAAGTATGACTTTTTAATTAATTAAGTTTTTAATTTTCTATTTATTTGAGGGAAAAAGAGAAAGAAAGAGGTAGAGAGAAGATGGGCATACCAGGGCCTCCAGTCACTGCACATGAACTCCAGATGCATACGCCACCTTGTGTATCTGGCTTTTGTGGGTCCTGGTTTGATACCCCAGTACCTAAGTAAGCCAGATACACAGGTGGCACAAGCCTCTGGAGTTTGTTTGCAGTGGTTAGAGGCCCTGACACATCTCTCTCTCAAGTAAATAACTAAATAAACTTTTTTAAAAAAAGAAAAAAATATTAATGGGGCAACATGAAAACAGACGCAGAATTCTGTGCAGAGGTACAGATAGACATCTGGTGATTCTGCAACAAGTCAAGCAATGCGAACACGGGACCTTTGGCTTTGCAGGCAAGCGCCTTAACTGCTAAGCCATCTCTGCAGCCCTTTATTTATTTTCTTTTTTCTTTTCTTCTTCTTTTTTTTTTCAAGGTAGGGTTTCGCTGGAACTCACAATGGAGTCTCAGGGTGGCCTCGAACTCAGGGTGATCCTCCTATCTCTGCCTCTCAAGTGCTGGGATTAAAGGCGTGTGCCACCATGCAAGGCAATTTTTTAGCTTTTTTTGTTTTTATTTTTCAAGGTAGGATCTCACTCTAGCTCAGGCTGACCTGGAATTTACAATGTAGTCTCAGGGTGGCCTTGAACTCACAGTGATCCTCCTACCTCTGCCTCCCTAGTGCTGGGATTAAAGGCATGCACCACCATGCCTGGCTTAATTTTTAAAAATTTTTTTTTTGTGTGTATGTGTGCTACAGAATGAAGGAGAGAGGTTAGACAATAAGAAAAGATGGTCATGGGATTTATCAGCATGCTCCTGAAGCTGAGTTGAGTGCCTCTGGACTTAGATGCAGGTCCAAAAGACACAGAGACCATTAGAGGCAGAGCTGGGGACAGCTTCTCTGCTCTGGGAATACATGTCCAAGAGAGCTGCACCTCAGCTTAATTTCAAATCCCAAGGTACTAAAATACCAGACATTATCCTTCTCTCCTCTTCTGCCTTTCCTTAATTCCTACATTCTAGACTCTTTTTAAATAAATAAATTAATCTGACAGAATAATTAATAATTAATAATAAATAATCTGACAGAAAAAGAGGGAGAGAATGGGCACGCCAGGGCCTTCAGCCACTGCCAACAAATTCCAGACGCGGCGCCCCCCTTGTGCATCTGGCTAGCGTGGGTCCTAGGGAATCGAACCAGGGTTCTTTGGCTTTGCAGGCAAATGCCTTAACTGCTAAGCCATCCCTCCAGCCCCATTATAGACTCTTTCTACCCTTAAAACAGCTCCAGGGCTGGAGAGATGGCTTAACAGTTAAGGTGCTTGCTGGCAAAGCCAAAAGACACAGGTTCAATTTCCCCAGTACCCACGTGAATTTAGCCAGATGCACAATGTGCATGCATCTGAAGTTCATTTGCAGTGGTTAGAGGCTGTGACATGCTTATTCTTTCTCTCTCTCTCCTTCTCTCAAACACACACACACACACACACACACACAAATAAACAGCTTCCAAACCAGATTGGACTGGTTCTGATCTGAAAAGCAGGCTTTCAGAATGTGGAACGTATATACAGGCCATCTCAGGGGCTCTTCACCCTATATAGTCTCAAGACTTTCCACAGGGGCAGAACTGAAGCTTTGATCTCCTCAGCCGAGTCTGGGCTCTCTAGAAGAAAATCTACAAGAAAAATAAAGTGTAAAGTTGGGCATGGTGGTGCATGCCTTTAATCCCAGCCCTTGTGAGGTTGAGGAAGGACTGCCATGAGTTCAGGTGATCTTGGGGCTACAGAGTGAGCTCCAGGTCACCCTGCACTAGAGTGAAACCCTACTGTGAAAACAAAAGAGATGGTTCAGCAGTTAAAGGTGCTTGCTTGCAAAGCCTTCCAGCCTGAGTTCAACTCCCCAGTACTCACTAAGGCCAAATGCACAAAGTGGCACATGCATATGGAATCCATTTGCAGTGGCATCTGGAGTTCATTTGCAGTGGCAAGAGGCCCTGAGGTGCTCATTCTCTCGCTCTCTCAAAACAAAAGGGCAGTGCAGATTCTTTGGCTGGGGGTGTGGCTGTGGCTGAGTGGAAGAGTGATTGCCTAGCATGTGTGAATGTGAAGCTGTAGGGTTTGACTACTCCCCAGCACCACACACCAA
The DNA here is from genome assembly GCA_036346955.1 of Dipus sagitta. NCBI lineage: Eukaryota > Metazoa > Chordata > Mammalia > Rodentia > Dipodidae > Dipus > Dipus sagitta. The sequence continues at coordinate 55,236,445 of CM070778.1, forward strand.
ACAAGAACAACAAAAACCCCAACCAAAGCCGGGCGTGGTGGTGCACGCCTTTAACCCCAGCACTCGGGAGGCAGAGGTGAGTTCGAGGCCACTCTGAGATTACATAGTGAATTCCAGGTTAGCCTGGGCTAGAGTGAGACCCTACCCCGAAAATCTTCAGGTCAGACATGGTAGCACACACCTGTAATCCCAGTACAGTACTCAGGAGGTAGAGGCATTGTGGTTTACATAGGTCATTCTAATCTAGCCAGGGCTACAAAGGTAGACTCTATCAAATCGAAACAAAAAACATCATTATATAGTTCCAGAGGCCTTCTCTAGGGGTGAGGGCTGGGGAACAAGCCTTGATCTTAAGAGAAGCAAGATGGCCTCCATGTCTTCCGGGGTCTTCCTCCTGACCCCAAGACATCTGGTCTTCAAGGAGATGGGGTATTTTGTCACCCCACAGGTGCAGAGTCCTCATCAGGAATGGTAACAATGTCTCAGTGGAGAGATTGATTTTGCAATCCGAACTACACCTAAGGCTCTGTTTGGGGGTAAAAGTTCCCGAGGGTAGGCAGCTATAAGCTCTGGCTCATGGCTTCTATCAGTAGGCCAGTCTTAGCAATTGTGAAATCGGTACTGACGGTAGGAAGCAGTCAGTCAGGAAGTGGTCATCCTAGGCTTGCAATCTGTCATGCAACAGGCCCCCCTTCCTGGCACCTGGGAGCCGAGAGCTGAACTACCTGATAGCTTGAAAGCTCCAGCTATTTCCTAACACACCCCAAATACACAACGTAAAAAAGCGAGGTACACTCTCCCTTTCCAATGCTGCAGTGCCCCAGTCCCACCTAGATGGAATTGTGGGTTTTGCTGCATTTTGTAATCAAGGGCAGGCACAGCCCAGAGCTGGGTTTCCCAACCTGTAGAGGCCGCACCCGCGTCTCCAAGGCAGGCAGTTCCAGTAAGCCCTGGCAAGCCCTAGCCTGCTCAGAATTAACGGGTCTGCTTGCGTCCGGAAAAACGATTTATGTCTCAGAAATGTGCCCCTCCCCAGAGAGGCACCTGCCTTCCAGAGCTAAGTAACCCGGCCAAATTGCTGCTGCGAAAATCAACAGTGCCCTCCTGCCCGGAACCCCTCCATAATTCGCGGCCCCCAAGCCCACGGTGGAGAGGAGGCCCTGGCCAGGGAGTAAACATGGGAGGACCCCCGGTGGGAGCTCTGCCGCCCTCGGGCGTGGCCTCCGCGGGAGGACGTCTCAGGTGTGGCCAGCTCCGTGCAACCTCTCCTGCATTGGGCGACCCGGCGCCCACCTCCCGCGCCATCCCCTCACCTGAAACCACCAGCGCCTCGTTGGGCCCCACCGTGTGGCAATTGCCCATGGCGCCAGCGGGACGGAGGGTCCTGGAGCCGCACGGACCTGGGCAGCAGTTGCGGGTCCGCAGCACCAGCCGCGCCCAGGCTATCCCGCCACCCCCAGCGGACGCCCGCCCGCGCCCCTCTGAGGTTGCAGCCCCGCCGGAAGTGTGGCGGCGGAGGGCGGGGCCCGCATGTAGAGAGGCAGGAGCCCTCGCTAGCGTTGGCAGTCGGCTCGCTTTATTACACGGGGCTCCGGATCGCAGGGCACAGCCCTGCAGCACCCGGGAAGACGCCCCCCTCCCCCGGCGCCCTCGTGGGGATCTTTAGCAGTGCTCTGCACTGCCCCACCTCCCCGGCAGCCACTTTACAGCAGTGAGGTTGGACATCAGGTTCCTGGGTTCAAAAACCAGTTCTTACTAGTTCTTTCCTAATCCTACCACTGTAAAATGGGGGAAACAGAACTACCTAGTTACATGGGTTTTGTAAAGGGCTCAGTTTAGTAATGCTCAACGTTGGCAGTGCATCAATCACATTCCCTGGCCCTATCCCCTTTCAGCTAGGGCCTGGAAATTCTGAAATTCAAATTCCAGATTAGTACAGTGTTTATCCTATTACCTCTGAATCTGGAGTTAATGACCCCTCTCAGGAAGATGCAGTTATCCATTCTTTCTTTCCACCCGGAAAACAGCTGTCCAGGACACTACTAGAGGTCCCCAGAAGTAACCACAGATGTAAAAATGACAACCCCTCAGTGTCCAGGGGTAGCCTAGCACACAGCTGCGGTTTGGAGGAGGGCACCTTGAAGATCTATGAACAACCCAGCCTTGGGGTTAGGGTGCAGACTCAGCTTTCATCTGAATCCTCTGGGTCAACTTAGTCAAGTCTGGTGAGCTCCGGGGGTCAGGGGAAGGTCCAGAAACTGTGGGCTCCTCGGGACTGGGGGCACTAGAAGACAGGGTCTCTGGATCCTCAGGGTGGGGATCTTCATCAGGGTCATCACCCTCCACAGGCACAAGCCCTGCCAGCCTTTTGCTGGCTTCCCATAGCCGATGAGCTGCCCGGTCATCTCTGGCGGCTGGAAGTACCTCCTCCACATGGCAGTTGGCAAAGTACCTCCCACTGAGGGGCTCGAGGCCCTCCTGCAGAGCACAGTACAGGGGTGTCTGGGCACCCCCTTGGGGTGCCCGGAGCACCAGCCAAGCCAGTGGGCGCAAAACAGGTTGTAGCCATCCAGGAAGGTGGCGCAGGAACAGCTCTGAGTTCACAGGTCCTGTGGGCAGGAAGAAAGGAAGGAGTTGGAATTAAAAAAAAAAAAAAAATCTTGCCGGGCGTGGTTAATCCCAGGCAGAGGTAGGAGGATCACTGTGAGTTCAAGGCCACCCTGAGAATACATAGTGAATTCCAGGTCAGCCTGGGCTAGAGAGTAAGACCCTCAAAAAATAAAAAGAAACAACAACAAAAAAAAGTAAAGATGGAGAGCAACTGAGCAACAAGAGGTGCAGCATAACCAGTCTAGATGATGCATGAAGGAAATCTGTATAATAGGGAAGAGGCTTTCTGTATGAAATGGGTAAAGTCACCTTTGGGGGCCTCCCCAAATACTGGTAGATACTACCCTGGCTTACCTGGAACCAGATTCTACTCCCCAGTCCCCTTCTAGCTCTTCCCTGAACCTTCCAACTCCTTCCTTTTTTTTTTTAAATTAGAGAGGGATAGAGAGAGAAAGAGAGCAAGAGAGATAGAGGGAGAATGGGCACACCAGGGCCTCTAGCAAACGAACTCCAGATGCATGAACCACCATGTGCATCTGGCTTAAGTGGAACCTGGAGAATTGAACCTGGGTCCTTAGGCTTCACAGGCATGCGCCCATGCACCTTAACTGCTAAGCCATCTCTCCAGCCCTTAAGATTTTTTTGTTTGTTTTTTGTTTTTCAAGGTAGGGTTTCACTCTAGTCTAGGGTGGCCTCGAACTCACGGCATCTTCCTACCTCTGCCTCTTGAGTACTGGGATTAAAGGCGTGCACCATCATGCCTAGCTTGATCTTTACTGTTTTAAAAGATTCATTTAAGGGGCTGGAGAGATGGTTCAGTGGTTAAGGTGCCTGCCTACAAAGCCTAAAGATTGGGGCTTGATTCCCCAGTACCCATGTAAAGCCAGATGCACAAAGTGGATTTGCATTTGCAGCAGCTGGAGACCCTGGCATGCCCATTCTCTTTCTGTTTCTCTTCTCTCTACCTGTTTGCAAATTTAAAATATTTAAAAAAAAAGCTGGGCGCGGTGGCGCACACCTTTAATCCCAGCACTCGGGAGGCAGAGGTAGGAGGATCACAGTGAGTTCGAGGCCACCCTGAGACTCCATAGTGAATTCCAGGTCAGCCTGGGCTTGAGTGAGACCCTACCTCGAAAAACCGAAAAAAAAAGTCAGGGCTGGAGAGATGGCTTAGCAGTCAAGGCACTTGCCTGCAAAGTCAGAGGACCAAGGTTTGATTCCCCAGACCCACACAAAACAGATACACAAGTGGTGCATGTGTCTGGATTTCATCTGCAGTGCCTAGAAGCCCTGTTGTGCCTATTCTCTCTCTCTCAAATCATTCATTCATATATATATATATATATATATATTTTTTTTTCGAAGTAGGGTCTCATTCTAGCCCAGGCTGACAGGCTGACCTGGAATTCACTATGTAGTCCCAGGGTGGGATTAAAGGCATGTGCCACCATGCCTGGCTTAAAAAATATATATATAATATATAATATATTATATATAATAATAATAAAATAAAAAAAATATAATATATATAATATATATATATAATAATAAAATAATAAAAAATATATAATATATATAATATATTATATATATAATATAATATATAATATGTGTAATATATAAATATATAAATAAATTTAAAGTAGGATGTGGTGACACATGCCTTTACACTTGGGAGGCAGAGGTAGGAGGATCTCTGTGAGTTCAAGGCCAGCCTGAGACTACATAGTGAATTCCAGGTCAGCCTGGAATAGAATGAGACCTGCATCGAAAAACGAAACAGTACAAAAATTCATTTATTAGGGCTGGAGAGATAGCTCAGTGGGTAAGACACTTGCCTGCGAAGCCTAATGACCCAGGTTCGGTTCCCTATTACCCAAGTAAAGTCAGGTGGACAAAGTAGCACATGCACCTGGAGTTCCTTTGCAAAGAGAGAGAGACAGAGAAAGAGAGAGAGAGAGAGAGAGAGAGAAAGGGAGAGGGAGAGAGACGGAGGGAGGGAGGGACAGAGACAGAGACAGAGAGAGAGAGAGAGAGGGAGAGAGAGAATATGAATGAGCTTACCAGGGCCTCTTGCTGATGCAAGCAAGCTGGCTTTAAGTTGGTACTGGGAAATTGGACCCAGGCTGTCAGTCTTTGCAAGCAAGCACATTAACTATTGAGCCATCTCCTCAGCCTGTCTCTCTCCATCTTTTCCTTCTCCTTCTTCTTTAAATATATTTTCTTTCTTTCTTTCTTTTTTTTTTTTTTTGTTCATTCTTATTTGAGAGCAACAGAGAAAGAGGTAGAGAGAAAGAGAAAGAGAATGGGTACGCCAGGGCTTCCAGCCATTGCAAACAAACTCCAGACGCGTGCGCCCCCTTGTGCATCTGGCTAACGTGGGTCCTGGGGAATCGAGCCTTGAACGGGGGTACTTAGGCTTCACAGGCAAGTGCTTAACTGCTAAGCCATCTCTCCAGCCCTATCTTTTTTTTTTTTTTTTCTTTTTTTGCTTTTTTGAGGTAGGGTCTCTCTCTAGCCCAGGCTGACCTGGAACCTGGAATTCACTATTATAGTCTCAGGGTGGCCTCAAACTCACTGCAATCCTCCTACCTCTGCCTCCAAAATGCTGGGATTAAAGGCATGTGCCACTATGCCTGGCTTAATACTTTATTATTATTTATTTATTTGATAGAGAAAGAGGAGGGAGGGAGAGAGAAAGAGAGAGAATGTGCGTGGCAGGGCCTCCAGCCACTGCAAATGAATTCCAGACGCATACGCCCCCTTGTGCATGTGGCTAATGTGGGTCCTGGGGAATCGAATTGAACCTGGGTCCTTTGGCTTTGCAGGCAAATGCCTTAACCTCTAAACCATCCCTCCAGTCCCTTTCTTTTGTTTTCTTTTTTTTTTTTTTTTTTTCCTGAGGTAGGGTATCACTGTAGCTAAGGCTGACCTGGTATTCACTATGCAGTCTCACGGTGGCCTTGAACTCAAAGTGATCCTCCTACCTCTACCTCCTGAGTGCTGGGATTAAAGGTGTGTGCCATCACACCTGGCTACATTTTTTTTAATTAATTAATTTTTTTCTGAGGTAGGGTCTCGCTCTAGCTCAGGCTAACCTGGAATTCACTGCATCCTGAGTGCTAGGATTAAAAGCATATGCCACCCCATCTGGCTCTCATTGTCAGTCTTTACAGATGCCTTGCTGGGGTCACAACCCAGGTCTTACTTCTGTCTGACCCTATCCAGTGGTGAGCATCCATGTCTGTGGCAGGGAAGGAAGAACCCACACAAGGAGGGCCTGGTTCCAAGATTAGCAAGGAATAGGCCTCTCCTTGGACCACATGTCACCCTGTGACTTGGTGGGAGGCAGAGGATAGGATAGTACAGGAATGAAAGGCAGTCAGAAGCAATGGGAGTCAGGCCTCACCTGGGTGGGCCGCATAGCAGGTAACACCAGTGCCCTCGAGTTGGGTGGCGAGCTCCCGGGCAAACAGTACGTTGGCCAGCTTACTGTCAGCATATGCCCGCAGCTCTTGTCGCCAGCCCACCACTGGGCGGTTCAGTCTTGTGAAGTCCAGGCGCCCACGCCGGTGGGCAGCTGAGGACACCACCACCACACGGCTGGGAGCGCACATCCTCAGGCGGGGCAGCAACAAGTGTGTTAGCAGGAATGGGCCAACATGGTTCACCCGCAGCAGCAGGTTAAAGGTCTCACGCGTCCGGCCACAAGAACTGATCCCTGGGGTAGAAGTTAGGTGTGAGCCACTGCTCCAGGAGAAGCCCTGCAGGCCTCAGCATCACCATTTGTGAGATGAGAGTGGGGGCAGCCTTCCCGTGTGTCTGCTGGTTACCACAGGGGCTACCTGGAGGGACAATTGCTCCAGGCTAGCCATTCCCCTAAAGGGCCTGCTGTCCCTTACCAGCATTGTGGATGAGGATGTCCAGGCGTGGCTCCGAGCTCAGGAAGGCAGTGGCAAAGGCCCGAACTGAAGCCAGACTGGCCAAGTCCAAGGCCATGAAGATGACCTCATTGTTCCCACTTTCCTATGGAACAGCAAAGGCTGGGATTACTACCAGGTACTTCCCTCCTCTTCCCTCTCCTCAGGCACCTAATTCTCTGTATTTGTTACTATTACTAAAACATGCCCCTGGGGCTGGAGAGACGGCTTAGTGATTAAGGTGCTTGCAGCCCAAGGACCCAGGTTCGATTTTCCAGAACTCATGTAAGCCAGATGCACGTGGTTACACATGCGTCTCGAGTCTGCAATGGTTACAGGCCCTGGTGCACCCATTCTCTATCTACTTTCTCTCTCTCAAGTCAATAAATAATAAAAATTAAAAAACAACATGTCCCTATGCATTAGAGTAATCAGGAAGTATGTGGAATCAAATCCTGACTTTGCACTTTGCCCCTTCCCCCCAGGTAGGGCCTCTCTTTAGCCCAGGTTCTGACTAGAACTTAACTCTGTAGCTTCAGGCTGGCCTTGAACTCAGCGATCTTCCTACCTACCTCAGCCTCCCTAGTGCTGGGATTAAAGGCGTGTGTCACCATGCCTGGCCTCTGATTTTGCTCTTATTAGAATGTCACTTTGGGCAAGATAACCTCTCTGGGCTTCAGTTCTCTCACTATAAAATGGGAATAATAACAACAACAATAACTAGCCAGGAGTGGTGGCTCACGCTTTTAGTCCCAACACTTGGAAAGCAGAGGTAGGATTGCTGTAAGTTAAAGGCCAGCCTGAGGCTACAGAGTGAGATCCTACCTTGAAAAAAGGAAAGGAAAACAAAAGTTAATAGAAGTAAACCCTGTGTGGTGGCACACATGACAATCCCAGCTACTCTGGAGTCTAAGGCAGAAGCATTGTGAGGTCAAGGCCTGTCCCGGCTGCAGGACTAATATACATATAATAGTACTGTGTAGGTGTTTGCTGGTATCATCCTCTCCCCACTGTCACTTAACCTATAAGGCCTTGGTATTCCTGATTCTTCGGCCCCAGCCTCCTCAGTGCTGGGATTACAGTTTTGTACCACCATGACCAAATATGACAGACATAGCATTCTTCTTCTTTCACCGACTCTTGCCCCCTGCAGACCAGGCAGCATACAGCATCCCCTTACCCAAATTCATTCCAAAAGTCTATTCCGATGTTCCAGAACCTGCAGGATCCTTCTCTGAGCTCAGCTATCCAAGCTCCTCAACGGATCTATAAGGGCCTCTAGAACCTAGCTGCTTCTCAGAGTCCCTTAATTCACCCATCCTTCTGCAGTGTGTTTTGCTTCAGTCATCTCATTAACCTCATTTTATTTATTTTTTATTTTTTTTTTTGGTTTTTCGAGGTAGGGTCTCACTGTAGCCCAGGCTGACCTGGAATTCACTATGGAGTCTCAGGGTGGCCTTGAACTCACGGCGATCCTCCTACCTCTGTCTCTCGAGTGCTGGGATTAAAGGCATCACCAAGCCTGGCTCAACTGTTTTTTAATTTTTACTCATTTATTACAGTCAGAGAGAGAGAGAGAGAGAGAGAGAGAGAGAGAGAATGGGCGTGGCAGGGCCTCCAGCCACTGCAAATGAATTCCAGACGCATACGCCCCCTTGTGCATGTGGCTAATGTGGGTCCTGGGGAATCGAATTGAACCTGGGTCCTTTGGCTTTGCAGGCAAATGCCTTAACCTCTAAACCATCCCTCCAGTCCCTTTCTTTTGTTTTCTTTTTTTTTTTTTTTTTTTTCCTGAGGTAGGGTATCACTGTAGCTAAGGCTGACCTGGTATTCACTATGCAGTCTCACGGTGGCCTTGAACTCAAAGTGATCCTCCTACCTCTACCTCCTGAGTGCTGGGATTAAAGGTGTGTGCCATCACACCTGGCTACATTTTTTTTAATTAATTAATTTTTTTCCTGAGGTAGGGTCTCGCTCTAGCTCAGGCTAACCTGGAATTCACTGCATCCTGAGTGCTAGGATTAAAAGCATATGCCACCCCATCTGGCTCTCATTGTCAGTCTTTACAGATGCCTTGCTGGGGTCACAACCCAGGTCTTACTTCTGTCTGACCCTATCCAGTGGTGAGCATCCATGTCTGTGGCAGGGAAGGAAGAACCCACACAAGGAGGGCCTGGTTCCAAGATTAGCAAGGAATAGGCCTCTCCTTGGACCACATGTCACCCTGTGACTTGGTGGGAGGCAGAGGATAGGATAGTACAGGAATGAAAGGCAGTCAGAAGCAATGGGAGTCAGGCCTCACCTGGGTGGGCCGCATAGCAGGTAACACCAGTGCCCTCGAGTTGGGTGGCGAGCTCCCGGGCAAACAGTACGTTGGCCAGCTTACTGTCAGCATATGCCCGCAGCTCTTGTCGCCAGCCCACCACTGGGCGGTTCAGTCTTGTGAAGTCCAGGCGCCCACGCCGGTGGGCAGCTGAGGACACCACCACCACACGGCTGGGAGCGCACATCCTCAGGCGGGGCAGCAACAAGTGTGTTAGCAGGAATGGGCCAACATGGTTCACCCGCAGCAGCAGGTTAAAGGTCTCACGCGTCCGGCCACAAGAACTGATCCCTGGGGTAGAAGTTAGGTGTGAGCCACTGCTCCAGGAGAAGCCCTGCAGGCCTCAGCATCACCATTTGTGAGATGAGAGTGGGGGCAGCCTTCCCGTGTGTCTGCTGGTTACCACAGGGGCTACCTGGAGGGACAATTGCTCCAGGCTAGCCATTCCCCTACAGGGCCTGCTGTCCCTTACCAGCATTGTGGATGAGGATGTCCAGGCGTGGCTCCGAGCTCAGGAAGGCAGTGGCAAAGGCCCGAACTGAAGCCAGACTGGCCAAGTCCAAGGCCATGAAGATGACCTCATTGTTCCCACTTTCCTATGGAACAGCAAAGGCTGGGATTACTACCAGGTACTTCCCTCCTCTTCCCTCTCCTCAGGCACCTAATTCTCTGTATTTGTTACTATTACTAAAACATGCCCCTGGGGCTGGAGAGACGGCTTAGTGATTAAGGTGCTTGCAGCCCAAGGACCCAGGTTCGATTTTCCAGAACTCATGTAAGCCAGATGCACGTGGTTACACATGCGTCTCGAGTCTGCAATGGTTACAGGCCCTGGTGCACCCATTCTCTATCTACTTTCTCTCTCTCAAGTCAATAAATAATAAAAATTAAAAAACAACATGTCCCTATGCATTAGAGTAATCAGGAAGTATGTGGAATCAAATCCTGACTTTGCACTTTGCCCCTTCCCCCCAGGTAGGGCCTCTCTTTAGCCCAGGTTCTGACTAGAACTTAACTCTGTAGCTTCAGGCTGGCCTTGAACTCAGCGATCTTCCTACCTACCTCAGCCTCCCTAGTGCTGGGATTAAAGGCGTGTGTCACCATGCCTGGCCTCTGATTTTGCTCTTATTAGAATGTCACTTTGGGCAAGATAACCTCTCTGGGCTTCAGTTCTCTCACTATAAAATGGGAATAATAACAACAACAATAACTAGCCAGGAGTGGTGGCTCACGCTTTTAGTCCCAACACTTGGAAAGCAGAGGTAGGATTGCTGTAAGTTAAAGGCCAGCCTGAGGCTACAGAGTGAGATCCTACCTTGAAAAAAGGAAAGGAAAACAAAAGTTAATAGAAGTAAACCCTGTGTGGTGGCACACATGACAATCCCAGCTACTCTGGAGTCTAAGGCAGAAGCATTGTGAGGTCAAGGCCTGTCCCGGCTGCAGGACTAATATACATATAATAGTACTGTGTAGGTGTTTGCTGGTATCATCCTCTCCCCACTGTCACTTAACCTATAAGGCCTTGGTATTCCTGATTCTTCGGCCCCAGCCTCCTCAGTGCTGGGATTACAGTTTTGTACCACCATGACCAAATATGACAGACATAGCATTCTTCTTCTTTCACCGACTCTTGCCCCCTGCAGACCAGGCAGCATACAGCATCCCCTTACCCAAATTCATTCCAAAAGTCTATTCCGATGTTCCAGAACCTGCAGGATCCTTCTCTGAGCTCAGCTATCCAAGCTCCTCAACGGATCTATAAGGGCCTCTAGAACCTAGCTGCTTCTCAGAGTCCCTTTAATTCACCCATCCTTCTGCAGTGTGTTTTGCTTCAGTCATCTCATTAACCTCATTTTATTTATTTTTTATTTTATTTTTTTGGTTTTTCGAGGTAGGGTCTCACTGTAGCCCAGGCTGACCTGGAATTCACTATGGAGTCTCAGGGTGGCCTTGAACTCACGGCGATCCTCCTACCTCTGTCTCTCGAGTGCTGGGATTAAAGGCATCACCAAGCCTGGCTCAACTGTTTTTTAATTTTTACTCATTTATTACAGTCAGAGAGAGAGAGAGAGAGAGAGAGAGAGAGAGAGAGAATGGGCGCACCAAGGCTTCTAGCCACTCCAGGCGCATGCGCCACTATGTGCCTCTGGCTTACGTGGGACCTGCAGAATCGAACCTGGGTCCTTAGGCTTCGCAGGCAAACGCCTTAAATGCTAAGCCATCTCCCCAGCCCAACTTTCTTTTTTTTATTGCGTTCTTTTCTTTAGGGTATCACTTTAGTCCAGGCTGGATCTCACTATGTGGTCTCAGGCTGGCCTCGAACTCACAGCGATCCTCCTCCTACCTGTGCCTCCCGAGCGCTGGGATTAAAGGCGTGCGCCACCGTACCCGGCTTTTTACTGAGCATCCAGGAACACAGTGTAATTTGACAATAACCCCGTTCCTTTTGTCGTCCCCCCCCACTTCCCCATAACCTAACGTAACCTCGCCTTGCCTAACCTAACCCAACCCTCACAGCTCCTTAAACGCCTCGGACGGGGAATTCCTTCCTACAGGAACACCTCCTGGCGGCCTCGTTACCGAGGCTCTCCGCGTGGGATGTGCGTGCGCCCAGAGCGCCCAGTCTCCCGGCGCTCACAGGGGCGCTCCCCACCCCCGCGCCGCTTGGCTCCGCCCTCGCTGTCCCGACGCGTCCTCGGCTCCCCGTCTCACCCGCTCGCACTCGGCCCTCACCTGCCGGAGGTCGAAGGCGGCCGCCTCCCCGCGCTCCCGGCTGCGGCAGGCCAGCACCACGCGCGCTCCGCGGCGCGCCAGCTCCAGCGCCGTCATCTTGCCGATGCCGCTGTTGGCGCCTGCGGCGGGCGGGAACCAGCTGAGCCGGTCGGACCCGGGCGGGCCCCCCAGCGCCCGGCCGCCCACCCGCCTCCCGTCTCCCGCCCGCGCCCGCGCGCACTCACCCGTCACCACAGCCGTGCGACCCCGCAGGCTGCCGAGGCCTCCGCACGGCGGGGCCTTCACCAGGTTGTAGTAGACGAGCACGTAGGCGCCCAGGAGCAGCCCGGCGCCCAGCAGCAGCGCTTCCATGCCGGCCGCGCTCCGGGGGGCGGGGAGGGCCCCGCCTCGCCCGGCCCCGCGCTCTAGGGCGCTGCTCGCGCCTCGGCCTCCCGAGGGCAGGCGGAGAGCGGCGGGAGGCTGGGCGGAGGGGGGTGTGTGTGTGTGGGTGCGTGCGCGCGCGCGTGCGTGCCGCGGGCGCCCTCTGGACGTGCGTCTGCGTCCTCTGGCGGCGTGCCTGGGTCCACACCTTTGGAGGTGCGGCCGGGCTGTGGAGGAGGAGGAGGAGGAGGCCTGGCAGCGCCCCCTAGGCGTGTGCCTGTGTGAACGTGCGCGCGTGCCCACGGGCACCCCGGAAACTCCTGCTAGGTATGTGGGTACACGCACTCGCAGTGTTTGCGTGTGTGGGTGTGAAGGACTAATAAGGCGTGTTTGTGCTCACAGGGGACCTCCGGATCCCGTGTGCGTGTCGGTGTGGGTGTCTCGGCCCATTCGCTCAAGCTGGGAGGGAGGCGGGCCATGCCTTTCTCCAGGCTGTGCGGGCATCTGTAGTCCCCGCCAACGCATGTGCTAGAATGAACATCTCTGTTTACTCTAGGTGTGAGCATGTAGCAGTCTCTCCCTTCTGCAGTCCCGTGTACATGAATGGGCTTGTCTCTGGAGTAGTCTTTCTCTCAATGAGCCAACCTTTCAATTTCTCACCCTTACATACAGCCTTGTGTCTTAGAATTCTTTCCCTATAACGGCTGGAGAAGGCAGGCATGGTGGCTCACGCCTTTAATCCCAGCACCCGGGAGGCAGAGGTAGGAGGATCGCCGTGAGTTCGAGGCCACCCTGAGACTACAGAGTGAATTCCAGGTCGGCCTGAGTTGAATTAGAGTGAGACTCTACCTCGGGAAAAAAAAAAAAAAAAAGCCGGGGATGTGACTACGCAAAGTGATACCAGCCAAATGATACTCTCAGGACTTAATCATATTATTTCCTAGCTCCACACTCCCTCTCTAGTTTTTTTGAGATGGTTTCCCCAGGTATTCCTGGCTGGCTTTGAACTAGTGATACTCCTGTCCCAAACTCCAGAGTACCTAAGGCACCTTCATTCCTGACTCTCACCATTCTGTATGTCACCATTACTTTGAAAGGAAGCATGAAGATAGTAAAATGTTACTGCTTGTCAGGAGCAAATTTGTCTCTGGAATGGTATTCACTGGTGATAGAAATACGTAGGTTCCATAACTCAGTGGAAGGAGTGACTCAATGCTAAGGTGGGCAGGGTCCAGGCATTCCTACCAAATGACTTGTCAGGACCTTGCCTGAGAAAGCCAGTAGTTAACACCTGAGGGCTGACACCTATCAGTGTGGCTACCTCCTTACTACTGAGCAGAATAGTTTGTCTTGAGGGAGTTTGAGAAGACCTCCAGGCAGTGAGAGCAGGATGCTAGAGATGAAACCAAATGGGAGCCAGGGACCCATTTAACTGCAGTGTACCCAGGGTACAGTTGTAATGTAGATGGATCACTGTAACCCCAAGGCAAGATCTTAATATGCAATCAGGCACCACTGGGAATTGTGCCGGAACATACAGAGGCGTTCTCTTCTCTGGAACTTCTTGGAAAAAGCCTTCTGCTGGGGTCTGGAGGAGGAGACTGGGGAGCTTGGCCTGGCAAGGGTGCCCAGACAGCTTAAGAATCAGGGTAATGCCAGTAGGTTCCTTAAGTGATGGGAACAGTAAGAGTGGCACAGTTGGGTCTAAAGACCAGATTCTTCTATATTGGGTTTCTCCAGAGAAGGGGTGCCCCCTTGACAGATGAACTTCTAACCTTCCATATTCCTTCACCTTTTAGGCTTATTCGTCTAACACCTTCCCACATCTCTCAAGCTTCCCTTGGGAACTATATGAGAATCAGGCCCCTTCAAAGGGCCCAACAGGTGAGAGCTCAGGTAGGAACCCTCTAGGGATGATGACAGGTAGGACAGACAGGCAGAAAACATAATTTGAAGTATTTTTGTTTTTTTTATATACAGAATACAGGAAAGCTTCTGTAAAGTCTAAAACATTACAATTACTATGTACATCGGTACTAGTTGTGGGGGTAGGGGAGGAGGGAGTCAAGGGCGAGGAAGAAGAGAGAAGTGGCAAGAGAACAAAAACAGGGACACAAAACAGGTTTACGACAAAACGCCTGTGCTACAATAGACGATTTGAGAAAACGCTCTACCACATGTAGTACTGTACAGTTTTTAAAAACACTGAAAAATGTCATCACTAGATGTATTTACACAAAATCCAAATACACTTTTCCTTATTTGAAATAAAATAGATGGACAGCCAGAAAAAGAATGAATTTCTCGTTTGTCCATAATACACAGTAGCTACCTGTAGTGCAACCGCTGCAGAAAGGGAAATAACTTGTAGGATGGGAACCGTAGGAGGGTGGGTAGCGATCTTTATATTAAATAAAACAATGATATTGTATAATTTTGCTGTATGAAAACTGTATTTTTTTCTTTTAATATAAAACTATTGTCACTGCCACAAAATAGAACAAGTTTCTGATTATTTTACAACAGTGGGCAGGCAGGCGAGGGGGAAGGAACAGGAGGTGGGGAAGGGTTTGTGTTGGAGGAAGTGTCCAGAGGAGGGTCTTCCCCTCCCTGCCCACACTGTTCCTCAGCTCGGGTCTGCCGCTTTCCCATGAAATGTTGAGTACAAATATATGTGCAAATGCCCCCTAGAACTTGAGAAAAGAAAGTTTTAAAAAACAGTCAAAAGGTTTTCTTCATTTCATGCAAAGATTGTAGTTGAGAGGTTTCTGGTATAGAAAACACCCAGGCTTGGTTCGTGTACATTTTTGCATTGCAGGAGTCTTGGGTAGGTGTCCAGGCCAGTGGCCTAGGGAACGGAGTTGGAACGCAGCACAGGGCCCTGATGGGGCTTGAGAGACAGCTTCTCAGCCAAGACCCCATCCTGCAGCAGGCTGGTGTCGCCTTTGGGTTGTTTGGTCGCAAACTCAGTGATGCTGAAGACGAACTGCAGGCAGCCCAGCTTGATGTAGCTGCCATGGTGCAGCAGGGCTGTACCCTCCCAGCCGGCCCCACTGCCCCCAATCAAGCTTGAGCTACTGGCTTTGCAATTGCAGGGTCTCCGCTGTGGCCCCTGGGCCTGGGAATTCATCATGGCTGCCTCCTCACTTGGCTCTTCATCCTGTTTCTGGTGCCGGCGGCGCCCTGGGAAAAAGGGGGATGGTCACAGGAGGGGAACAGTGAGCAGCTGACCTATCTGGGCTGATTGCCAGGACTGGGCCTCTGCATTTCCCCATTCCACCTGCTACATGACCAGGGCTGAGGGATGTACAAAAAGGGCTGGTGAAGTCTCAAGTCCCCAAAGAGGTCTGATACATATGTGGGTGTTCAACATTTGATTCTTGGTGGCCTTTCCTGGGCCCACCAACACTAGGATGGGACTGGGAAGGCAAGAGACTGTAGTCACTAGCAGCATGGCAGAACCAACGTGACTGGGGCCTTAGATGTGTGGCCACAGGCCTCTGCTCCAACTTACTGATGACACTCTGCACTTTGGCAACAATACTGCTTGGGGGGGTTGGTGGGGTCTTCTCAGAGAAGTCACATGAATACAGCACATTGTCCACCGTTGTCCCGTGCTCACTGTAGTTTAACAGCTCATAATGTTTGGTATTCTGAAGAGGAGGGGAGATAAGATGTGTGGTTTGCTGCATGGGTTCTGGGGCTAAGGGGAGAGAGAACATAATGCTTTGCTGCTTACCTAGGGAACTCTCATACTTTCCCCCAGTCATAGTCTGGTCTTTAGAAGAGGGCTCAAGACTCACCTCCTTGGGAAAACCTGCCCCTGTGTCCCCAAACCCTCGCTCTCCGTCTCCTCAGTACTGGCTTCTGCTGATACGCTAGTAACTGGCATATGCCAGTGAAACACAGGGACACATCCCCATAGCATGGCTTCCTTCCCCTACTTGAGGGTGGATGCCCTTAGCTGTGCCTGCAACCAACCTCAGTAGCAATGATAATCCTGCTCTTGAAAGCAGGGCGCTGTGGTACCCTCGCTGACTCTTCTTTTCCGGGAAGGACAAGGAAGAAAAGGAGAGGACTCACCCCCACCTTCAACCCCTCCCTCCAGAGCATAGAACAAAACCCAGAACGGGAGAGAGGTCTCAGGTTAGGAAGCTCCCTTCCCCCCATCGCTGCCCCTCACCTCATCGTAGAATATGCAGGCGTGCTTCCCAGACACGTAGTTACAGTGACCATAGTTTGTAAGGCACACATCCATGTCAGCTCCTGCAAGGTGGCAGGAGTTGAGGGCAAGAAGGCAGAGAACAGTTTTTAAGTTATGTGTGGGTGGATTAAGAGAAGGTGGTTAATCTCTGGTTGGTGCTAGTAGAGACCTCAAGGTAGTTTGTAACCCTTTGCTTTTGAAATAGCATCTTGTAGTTGAGGCTGTCTCTAAAACTCCTGATCTTCCTGTCTCTACCCCCAACTGCTGAGATTACTAGCATGCACCACCATGCCTAGCACCTCTTGTAGTTCTCAACCTGAAAGCTGATCTGCTTTAGACCATGTAGCTGCTACCGGAGGAAAAGTGAGTTACTGAGTGGGCGGGACATCCCTCTGAGTACAACAGTACAGGGTCTGGAAACTGTAACTTCAAAAGGAAATTTCTAGGCTAAGGGCTAATCTGGGGCATGGTGATGCATGCCTGCAATCAGTTCAGGATCATCCTGGGCTACATAGACTGTGTTTCAAACCCCTTCCCTCCCCCAAATAAAGAAAAAATGGTAAAAACAACTAAGGCTAATCTGTCTGTCCCTCTTTACCAGATGCAGGCTGGCTGAAGGTGGGGTATGTGTGAGCCCATCCCATTTTAAAGACATCCAGGACAAGCAGGTACCCTCCCCTCAGGTCTTTCCTGATGATCCCATGTAGCAGCCAGAGCTGCTCAGCCATGGAACCACCTGCTTGTCCAGGTTCTTAATTTCTCTTGTCTGGACACCTGCTAGGTTAAACCCATCAATCCTTCACCACTTTCTAGCTTCAGTAAGCACATACATCTTGAGACTGAACAGATCCAGTGGCCCTCCCAGCTTCCTGGCTGTCTCACCTGTTCCAATGTAGAGGGTTCGATAGCACATGTTCACAGCTCCTCCCAACCCTAAGAGGGGGTAGAACACAGCTCGGGCCTGTACCTCCTTTCTGTGCACTATAAGACAAACATGGACAGAAACTCAGAACCTGTGACCCAAATATAAACAAACAAAACCTGCACCAGGTTAGTGGCCTGGAGAAAATCCCATTGGATGATTCCTACTTGCAAAATCACACCTGACCCTGAGCTGCTTCATGGTAAGTAAGGCCTGCTATCTCCAGCCATTACATTTCCAACATGGGATGAGGAGGCCCATCTTTGAAGATGGTCACAGAATCTGAAGACAATAGGACTTGAAATTCCTGGGCTTCTGCTTGACTTAGTAGGAACATTCTAGCTAATACTAAAGGGAGAACGTGGTAAAACACAAGACATAGGCCAGGTTTCTCAGGTTTTAATGAACCTCTGAGTTGTCCATGGATCTTGTTAAAATTCAGATTCCGGGATGGAGATCTACCTCAGTGGTGCAGTGCTTGCCTGCTGTCAGAAAGGCCTTGAATTTGATGCTCAGCACTAAGGGGAGGGGAAGGCAGATTTTATTTATTTATATATTAGAGAGAGAGAGAGAATATGAAGGGCGCACCAGGGCCTCTAGCCACTGCAAACAAACTCCAGATGCATGCGCCACCTTGTGCACCTGGCGTACATGGGACCTGGAGAATTGAACCTGGATCCTTAAACTTCACAGGCAAGCGCCTTAACCACTAAGCCATCTTTCTAGCCCCAGATTTTTAAAAAATATTTTTATTTTTATTTTTTAGAGAGAGAGAGAGAGAGAGAGAGAGAGAAAGGCAGATAGAATGGGCACACGAGGGCCTCTAGCCACTGCAAACAAACTTCAGACACATGTACCACTTTGTACATGTGGGTCCTGGGGAATCGAACCTGGGCCCTTTGGCTTTGAAGGCAAGTGCCACAACCGCTGAGCCATCTCTCCAGCCTGGAAGGCAGATTTTGACTCAGGTGGAGTATGGGGGAACTGAGCGAGAACGTGCATTTCTAATAAGCCCTTGAAGGGATGTTGATATTGCTGATTTGGGAGCCATTTTTTGTTTAAAGACTCTTAAGGGCTAATGGCTGAGGGATAACCAAACAAGTTATCACCTGAGAATTCCCAGGAGGCTTACCCACTGTTTTTCTATTTCTCACCTTGAACTCAAAAGTTCTCATGTGAAACTCTTCTAATTCAAATATTACAAAGCAATTAAACAGAAAGCACACAACATATACTCCAAAGTACTGGTAGCTGCTTTGCTGTGTCGCAAAGTGGGCTTGGATAAACGCTATGACAAACTTCCCTGAGTCTGATCAAAAAGGTGTGACTGTCAGCTTGTTCATGCTTTGAGAAAACCAAGGTACTTTATTAAGCACACAGTTTGAGCTACTGAAAGCTGAGATTCTCCATGGAGATAAGGTGGTTATTCACACACATCAGACAGGAGATCTGAGGGTGTAGTGGCAGGTATGTGCACGCGCACCTTCTGTGTGGTGCCCTCCAGAAGCCAGCGGATGTGTCCCAACACTGCTTGGTGAAGCTTGGACCCGGGAGGGGAAAAGCTGATGTATTCTCTGCAAGGCCAGAAACTTGATCAGCTTCTCATCCAACATATTTATCTCGATTTCTATCAATCAAAGAGAAAAATTAAAAAACTGAGATAGAAATGGAAAGTAGAAGTAGGTAAGGATTTTTGTTCAGTTATATAGTCCAAAGCAGTACAAACATCTGGAGCTGGGCATCTCATGTCACTTGCAGTAAGAGGGCCCTAGTGCACCCTGAGAAGAGGCCTCCTGTAGCAAGAGTAATATTAGGTAAAGAACAAGCTAGACATGGTGGCACAAGCCTTTAATCCCAGCACTGGAGAGGCAGAGGTCACTGTGAGTTTGAGGCCAGTTTGAGACTACATGGTGAATTCTAGGCCAGCTTGGGCTAGTGAGACCCTACCTTGAAAACTGAAAAAGAACAAAACATCTCACTTGCTTGTGGGGGAGGATATGGACGTCTAATAAAGACTCCACCCTCTGTGCAGAGAGATCGGTTTGTCCCTATTGTCTTTGACTTTGGAGTTTCCCACACATGGAAGCAGCACTCCCAAGTTGAGGTGATCTGCATAAAGTGATTCTGTTTTTTCTCACCAGCTCATCTTGGCCATACTCTTCCTTTCATCTTTATGTTTTGCACTTCCCACTTCTCAGCCCAAACAGATACTCTGCATCCCCATCTCCTTAGCCCTCTGCAAAATGAGCTGAATGCTACCCAGGGACAGCAGTATTACCACAGCAGATCACTCACTCACCTCCGTTCACATCCATAAATGCTCGAAGAGAGTTGGTGAGGTCCACCATGGCAGTAGAGTTGGCTGGGAAAGAGGGTACGGTTAAAGCGCTTCCTATGGATAACGTGCCGGGGCTGACCTTGCCATCTGGGGACGGAGCAGGAAGACTGTTACTTACGTCGCCTGAGGGAAACCCACCGGTCCAATCCCCCACTGCTGAGACAGGTCTGGATTTCGGACCCAAGGTGATGTTCCCTTCTTGATTCTCAACCCATAGGCTCTGGAACTCCTAGAGCTAAAAACGTGTGGTGAGGAAGGATAGATGGAACGACAACGTACCAGGGTACGCAGGAGCTTACAGAGTACTGAGAACCATTGCAACCTGCTGCTCTGGGGAAGGTGCATGAGACAGCTTTATTTCCTGGGCTTTGACTACCTCCTGACTATAGTTTTAGGTTTTTTTTTTTTTTTTAGGTAGGACCATACTGACCTAGAATTAGTCTCAGGGTGGCCTTGAACTCAAGGTGATCCTCCTACTTCTGCCTCCTTAGTGTTGGGATTAAAGGCATGTGCCACCACACTTGGCCCCACTTTTAGTATAAAAAAAAAAAAATTATTAGCCAGATGTGGTGGCTCATTCCTTTAATCCCAGCATTTGGGAGGCTGAAGTAGGAAGATTGCCATGAGTTCGAGGCCACCCTGAGACTACATAGTGAATTCCAGGTAAGTCTGGGCTACAGTGAAACCCTACCTTGAACCCCCCCAGAAAACAATCCTCTGCTGCCTCTACTTTTAGAGAAATGGTGTCTGCTCCAGCGAAATGCCTGCCTCTGGAGTATGACTGACAGTTTGCAAAAGATCTATTCATGCTAGCAATAGACAGTAGAGACAGGAAAACAGGCTGAGTAGAGCCATGGGCCCCCATGCAAAGAAATCAGTTATCTGGTTACCAAGACATCCAGTTGACTAGAACTGGCTTTAATTCAAATGGCTGACCACATGGGGTGCCAACAGCATCTGAAACCTGAGGTCTTTAGTGACTGGTTACAGGTGAGAGATCAAGTCCACACCAGGCCAAGTATAGATTTAAAGTGCTGCCCTTTGGTACATAATCCAGGGCAAGCTTTTGAGCCAGACCACCCTCTGTGGGAATCCCATTATGAAGCTATTCTGAAAGGCAGGATTTCTTACTGTCCCTGCTTCCCTGACATGGAACTTTTTCAAATGAGCTAGCTCAGATTTTGTGAGGCATGGCTTTATTTTCAGTTGGCTCATGAAACACTGGGCATTACCCAGAACCTCAAGCTGACCCTAGTGATTCTAGAGAGCATGCTGTCTTCTTCTAGGGTGATGGAAAGACAGAAGACTAGGCTGGAGACAGGTGTGGCGGCACACGTTTTTAATCCCAGCATGGTAAGGCATGTAAGAGGATCGCTCGCTGTGCGTTCGAGGCCACCACAAACACCATTCACCCTACATAGTGAATCCCAGGTCAGCCTGAGCTAGAATGAGACCCAACAGGGAAAAAAAAAAAAAAAAAAAAAAAGACGATGACTAGGCCAGAAGGGGAGAGGAGTCAGGAGGAGACCCAAACTGTAGTTCTAGTCCTGCCGCCACTAACTTGGTAGGTCACCTTAAGGAGATCACATAAACTTTTAGAGTACTCCTATCTGTATGATGAGTCAAGTTAATATATCCTTCCTCTTGTTATAGAAGTATGGACAGAGATCAAAGTGCCCTGAGGTATTCACAGGGATAAAAGCACTTTGGAATGTTAACACTTCATGCTAGGAAGAGCACAAGATGCCTCCAAGTTCCCAGAGACTAAGGGGCACTCACCTGACGATGGCGCTGGTGAGCAGAATCGTTGGTTGGCTCCTGTGGCCAAGATACTGTCTCCTGCTGCTTGTGGGGGAGTGAGCACCCGGGTGGCATTTGGGGGTGAGCCCAGAGGCCTTGAATCTGTCAACGGAGGTCCTATCTGTGACTGGACAGTCTTTCTATGCAAAGTGCTGGTGTTCTCAATGCTGGCACAAGAGCTAGGAATGGAAGGGGGTAGGCTTGGAACAGGAACCAAACTCCTTTGGGGACAAGAGCTGGAGCCAGTGGCATTCTCTGTCTTCACAATAATGCCAACAGTGTGGTTCTGAAGGGCCCCAGCTGCTGGAGGCGTGAGGGGCCGAGGCCAGCCATGCCGGTGTGAGAGGCCTTGTAGGGGTGTGTTGGCGCCTGGAAGCCGCCGGGGATCCGTGGAGTCAGTGGGGCTGCCGTAGAGGTGTGGGCCATTGGCTTTTACCTCTGTGTTCACCGGCCCATTGGCAGTCCCACAAGGGGCTTTCTTGGATTTTTCCGCGCAAGAACTGCAGCTGATATCCTCTAGGGCTGGGGGTTGGTGGGGCGGAGAGCAGCTCAGGGAATTCTGAGTGCTAATTCCTGAGGGGCAGGACAAGGGGTAGTGGGAGGGTGGAGGTGTCTTATCAGCGGTTTGCAGGGAGGTGGTGATTGAGCTGTCAGTCACAATAATAGGCTTAATATCAGCCTTCTCTGTCTGTTCAGAGTCCCAATGCGAAGACATCTGCTTAGCAGATAAATGTTTCAATATGCTGCACTGGAGCGCAACAACACTACAGAGCCACTGCAACGGAAGGAAGGAGAGGAGAGGTGGTGAGAGGCCTGGGAGGCACTAGTCCATTCTGCCACAGTGGCCAAGCTACAACAGAGCAGATGAGCACTGTTTTCAAAGTCCCAATGTGAGTGACCTGAAAGGGTACGCTTGACTTCTGATAAGATTCCATCTCTATTCCCAAGCAAGACTTGCTGGTGTACTTGGCAGGCAACACCCTGGTCCTGGCAGACCAACACCTTGGCAGAATTTGGGATTCCTTTATTTGGCTCTGCCCTTGTGATCAATACTCAGTAAGTACCCCAGCACATGCTGTGTGTCCAGAGCTAGCACCTAACCTCTGTGGGTATGCTTATCTCTTTCTGTAATACAGGTCTGCCTGGCTCACAGGACCTGGGGACTGATGAAGAGCAGCCCACTTGTGCTTCTTACTTGCCTTTTGGATCTGAGCCAGAGGTTCTCTGTGAAATACTCAACTTTTAGGGGCCAGGATGAGGGTGGGGTAGAGACAGGAGTGACAGACACTGAGGCTACTTCCAATGACAGCTCTGGTGAGATGGAAGGATTTTGGATTTGGGATCTCAGCTCTGCCTTCACTCACCTCTTGTTGCTCTGCCTGGGTGGCTAAGTGCTCAGAGTTCAAAAGGTGCGTCTGTGATTCCTCAGGGATCCCATTGCAGATCAGCTCCCCATCCCGAATGGCCGCGGGTGCAATGAGAGGAGGTGGAAACTGGTACTGAGATTTTATAGCATCGGGAACCTGTTCAGGATAGAAGGACGAAGGAAAGGAAGATAGTGCCAACAAGTCTAGTTGACCCTGCCCTGGCATGATGCCCCATCTGTACCCAAGGGCCCATCTACTCTGGGGATCCACTCAGGACAAAAAAACTCAGTGTGCTGCAACTGTTGTATAGCCCCTTTGACTGACACAACCACACTGTCCTGAAAAGGAACAAAAATGGGGCCGGGCGTGGTGGCACACAACTTTAATCCCAGCACCTGGGAGGCAGAGGTAGTAGGATCACTGTGAGCTTGAGACCACTCTGAAATTACAGACTGGGCTAGAGTGAGATCCTACATAAAAAAAAAAAAAGAAAAAGAAAAAAGAAAAAAGAAAAAAAAAAGTGGGGGGTCCTAGGGAGATGGCTCTGAGGTTAAAGGCACTGCTTGCAAATTGCAAAGCCTGTCATCCTGCATTTGATCCCCCAGCATCCACATAAAGCCAAATGCAAAAAACGGTGCAAGCATCTGGCATCATTTGCAGGAATAAGAGACCCTGGCATGGGTATGTGTGTGTATGTGTGTGCGCGCGCGCGTGTGCGCGCACGCGTGTGCACACACACACACAGTATTTTTTTAAAAGTACAGAAATGAAAACAGCAGTAGGGCCTTCTTTTTTCTTCACCAAGATCCAAGGCCTGAAGAACTCAGACTATGGCAATCTGTCTTCTGTGACCCAAACCTTTGCAAAACATGTGAGACTAACAATGGACAGGACTTCAGAGTGGTACTCTAGGTTCTTACTGCCCAGTGACAGTGAGCAGGTGGGAGAGCAGTAACTGAGAGAAAAGAAGTTAAATGAGGTCACGTTCATGGCAGAAATGTTTGGTATGAGGGCTAATATAAGCACTCAATTGATGCTAGTTTTTGATATCTACTCACTCATGACTCATGAAACAATTATCTCTGTTGCACAAAGAAAGAAAGAAGACACTCTCTGACTCACAACATGTAATAATGAAAGAGCCACACAAGCAAAAAAGGGAGTTATTCACACATTCAACCAACATTTATTGAGCACCTCCCGAGTCTGGCACTGTTCCAAGTCCTAAAGGTCCAGAGATGAATACATCTTAATCCTTACTCTCAAGGAGCTCACAGTCTAATAGGGAGAAAAACACAAGAACAGCACAATATAATGAAAAACACCCTACAGAGATGCCTAAAGTGAAAAGTAGAACCCAAGAGAAGTAGATGGGCATGGTGGCACACACCTGTAATCTCCGCACTCAGAGGCTGAGGTAGGAGGAGTGCCCCAACTTTGAGGCCAGCTTGGGCTACATAGAGACCCTGTCTCAAGAACCAACAAATACAATAAGAACCACAGAAAGAACATAGAGGAGAATAGTTTGGAACTAGAGAAGATTTTATAGAAAGTTTATAGAAAGATTTATAGAAAGTTGAGAGGAACTTCCAGGCAGGTAACGGGTTAGGGTGGGGAAGCAGTGATGTGAAAGAGGGTGGATTTGGAAACTATGTACTGACTCAACAGATTTGGTGGCCAAGTTATTTACTGTGGGGGAAGGGAAGAGAAATGGAAAATTGTTCCTAGGATTTTAGCCAGCAGGTCTACGAAGAGATCACTGTTATGCACTACAATAGGAAATATGGGCAAAGGGTGGATTTGGAGTGATAGACGGCTTTTGGTTTTAGGTAGGTTGAGACTATAGGAATGATGGGACAATATACACACGGTATTGAGAACAGAGGCAAGGGACACAGACTTTCAAGTCATCACCCAGTGCCATGGGCTTTCTGAGAGTACCCATCAATGGAAGGAGGAAGACGGAGCAAAGAGCTAGTTTAAGATTGCCCCTTTTAGGTGTGGTGGCTCATGCCTTTAACCCCAGCACTCAGGAGGCAGAGGTACAAGGATTGCTGTGAGTTCGAGGCCAGACTGAGACTACATAGTAAATTCCAGGTCAGCCTGGAATAGAGCTAGACCTTACCTCAAAAAGTCAAAAACAAAACAAAACAAAACAAAACAAAATATTGTCCCTTGGGGAAGAAAAGAGTGAAAAGATAGGAAAGGTATGACGTCTCAACACATATATACACATATGAGGTTCTCAGTAGATTTTTCTCTGTATTACTGTAATCAAACATAAAAGACACTGAGCTGTGGTGCTATAATCTTCATAAATTGTCCAAGAAAAAATACTTAACAGAAAATTCATAACCTTGATTTTCCTCAACAATAAAAAAAAAAAAAAAAAAAAAAAAAAAAAAAAACATTTAAGGGAGAGGGAGAATGCCCTGATAGGATTTAATCAAGGTCTCCTGGCTTGCCCACTCAAGCATCTAAGCTACCTTTCAAATCTACATGGTAACTTACAGTTTAGATTATTTTCAGATCCACTGAACTGACCTCACACATCCAATTCCCTCAATGGAAAACACTTGAATTTTAGGAAACTGTGCTCTAACTCAGTCACACCTATAATCCCAGCACTCAGAAGGCTGAGGCAAGCAGATCACCATGATTTCAAGCTCAGCCTTGGCTACAGAAAAAAAAAAAAAAAAAAAGACAGAGACAGAGCAAGCTAGCGAGCGTGAGCTGGTGTGGTGGTGCACACCTTTAATCCCAGCACTTGGGAGGCAGAGGCGGAGGATCACTGTGAGTCTGAGGTCACCCTGAGACTACATAGTGAATTTCAGATCAGTCTGGGCTAGAGTGAGACCCTACCTGGAAAAACCAAAACAAAAAACAAAAAACTGTGTTCTATTGAAATATAAACATTTACCCAGTAAAAAGTTTGTTGTGCAATTTCTAACAGTATCTATTATTATTATTATTATTATTATTTTTAAGGTAAGTTCTCTCTGGTCCAGGCTGACCTGGAACTCATTTTGTAGACCTAAGCTGGCCTTGAATTCATGCTAGGATAGATGTGTACCATCATGACTGAGTACAGCTAGCATCTTGCTAGCTAATACCACTGGAGGTGAATGGAATGGTGTAATTTGAGTTTAAGGTACGGCTGCCACCAAGTGGCTATATTTGAGAATTGCTGATTTCTACTATGAGTCTATTTTCAAAGAACAAGATCTAGTTTATATATGGGTATACACTTTTACCTCACCAAAGAGGTCTCTGATGGAGTCCACCTAACAAGGGACAGACAAGATGAGTGCCATATGAGTCACAAACAGTGGAGCACAACTGGATTTGGATGTGGTGGAGTGGGCTGAAGGTGCTTATTCTCTAGAGAACCAGAGACCTGTAGACTTCAAAAGCCTAGCTGAAGGAGTGGGTGTGGTGGTGCACACCTTTAATCCCAGTAAAGGCAAAGGTAGGATGATTGCCAAGAGCTTGAGGCCACCCTGGACTACAGTGGGACCCTACCTTGAACCAACACCCCCCCCCAAAAAAAAGCCTAGCTGGGATTTGGACTCCATACCATCATCCTCAAGAATTAAAAGTAAGGGGGCTGGAGAGACTGCTTAGTGGTTAAGGCACCTGCCTACAAAGCCAAAGGACCCAGGTTTGACTCCCCAGGACCCACGTAAGCCAGATGATGCACAAGGGGCCACATGCATCTGGAATTTGTTTGCAGTGGCTGGAGGTCTTGGTGTTCCCATTCTTTCTCTCTACCTGCCTATTTCTGTATCTCTCTCTCAAATTAATAAAAATATTTTTAAAAAAGAATTAAAAGGTCACATTTATTACTTGCTGAGATCCCAAAGACATCTCTCTGGGGCTTCAGTCTCCCCATCTGTGAAACTGGAACAATGATCTTTTATCTATCCCATGAAGGTAACCAGCGACCAACATTCTGCCTATACTAGGTTCTGACTCACCTTCAAACTTCTTCTTTTGACAGACTGGAGCACACGGCGGTTAGGAGGGTGCTTCTTATGGATTCGGTTCAGGAAGTCCACTTTGACGACATGCTGCGAAATGGTATCCTGGAAACGATCAAACACCTGGCACCGATTGCTCAGTGTCATATTCTTCTGATTCAGCTAGGGACAAAGCAGAAATACCCATGGTGAACCTCTAAAGGTGTTGTCCCCTTATAACTAGTCCCATTCTTTGGGTTTAAAAAACAGACATTCTTAGCCAACCAAATAGGTATCTTCCATCAGGTGCAGGATGTCAGCATGCCTATCAGGAGGCAAGGGAATATGGGAAATAGGCAATTAGCCAAGATGTACCCTTTTAAATTTAGCTTGACAATTCTCTGCTCCAGGTCAGAGCAACCCATCAGGGTTTGAGAGGTACAGGTCTTGGCCCTGAAGAGACCCAGACACATTTCCCATCAAGAGACTCTCTCAAAGGAAGGACCACAAACTATCTAGAAGCTTTAGTTCAAAGAAAAGGATGTGTTCCTGTAGCTTCCTAACTAATACATTAGTCAAAATCTTTTTTTTTTTTTTTTTTTTTTTGAGGTAGGGTCTCACTCTAGCCAAGGCTGACCTGGACCAGAGTGAGACCCTACCTCAAAAAACAAAAACAAAATAAATAAGCAAGTAAATATAAATCTTAAAATATATATATATTTATTTATTTGCAAATAGAGCAAGACAGAGAGGAAATGGGTCTGTCAGAACCTCCAGCTGCAGCTGCTGCAAACAAGCTCCTGATACATGTGGCACTCTGCATATGACTTTATGTGGGAACTGGAGAAATCAAACTTGGGTCATTAAGACTTTGCAGGCAAGTGCCTCAACTGCTCTCTCCAGCACCAAACAGGCAAATTTTTAAGTGGCTAATAAAATTAACCAACTAATAATTTCTCACATTCTGGGAAGCTCTACCTTAAGAATTATATTTGGGGCTGGAGAGATGGCCTAGTGGTTATGGCGCTGCCTGCAAAGCCTAAGTACCCATGTTTAACTCTCCAGATTCCATGTAAGCCAGACACACAAAGGTGAGGCAAGCACAAGGTTGCAATGCCCACTAGATGGTGCAAGTGTCTGGGGTTCGATTGCAGTGGCTGAGGGTCTGGTGGGCCAATTCTCTTTATCACTAAACTAAAAAGAAAAAAAAAAAGTATATTTGGGTAAACTGTATGATTTTTCCCCCCCTGTTTTGGCAAGAAGAAAAATAGGTCACAGAGAACAGCTTCTTCCTATATAAATATTTCTGAGTGGCATCAAACCCAAGAACACAAAGTAACTCTTCTCCATACGTGTGAGGGTATGCCTGATCAAGACACACGACATATTGACACAGGGAAGGACAGTAGTCATTTCATGAGTGTCACCAATTTGGTAGATTTTTTAAAATATATAGATTTATTTGAAAGAAAGAGAAAGACAGAGAATGGGCACAGCAGGGCCTCTAACCACTGCAAACTACCTCTAGACTCATACACCACAATGTGCATTTGGCTCATGTGGGTACT
Organism: Dipus sagitta; assembly: GCA_036346955.1. NCBI lineage: Eukaryota > Metazoa > Chordata > Mammalia > Rodentia > Dipodidae > Dipus > Dipus sagitta. The sequence goes on from CM070778.1 coordinate 55,264,549, forward strand.
GGGGACTCAAACCCGGGACCACAGGCTTTACAGGCAAGTGCTTAACTGCTAAACCATCTCTTCAGCCCAGCTGAGCTTTTTTATTCCTTCTAGGTTTTCAAGGTAGGGTCTCACTCTAGCCCAGGCTGACCTGGAATTCTATGTAGTCTCAGGGTGGCCTTGAACTCTGCCTCCCAAGTGCTGGGATTAAAGGTGTGCGCCACCACGCCTGGCCTTTTTTGTTTTGTTTTGTTTTTAAATAAAAAATATTCATAGAGCTGGGCGTGGTGGCGCACACCTTTAATCCCAGCACTCACTCGGAAGGCAGAGGCCAAGAGGATTGCCTTGAGTTCAAGGCCACCCTGAGACTACATAGTGGACTAGAGTGAGATCCTACCAAAACAAAAAACAACAACATAAAGCTGGGGAAATCGCTTAGTGATTAAGGTGTTTGTCTGTGAAGCCTAAGGACCCTGGTTCGATTCCCCAGGACCCATGTAAGCCAGATGTACAAGGGGGCGCATGCATCTGGAGTTCCTTTGCACTGGCTGGAGGCCCTGGCGCACCCATTCTCTCTTTCTCTCTGCCTCTTCCTCTCTCTCCCTCAAATAAATAAAATATTTAAAAAATATTATTTAAAAAACAACAATAAAATTAATTTATTTAATTTTGCACGTGTGTACATGTGCACCAGAGCCTTATGCCACTGCAAATGAATACGATGCTGGTGGCACTTTTTGCATCTGGCTTTATGTGGGTGCTGGGGAATTGAACATGGGCTACAAAAGGCCTTGCAAACTAGTGCATTTAAATGTTGAGTTTTCTTCCCAGGCCTTCATTTTCTTTTTTTTTTTTTTTCCTGTTTTCTTTTTTTTGGTGCTGGGATAGAACCTTTTGTCCATTGTAACAGCCCTCTACCACTGAGCTACATCACTTAGCGTCTCATTTGGTAGATGATGTCTTAAGGAGCCATGGATTAAAAAAAAAAATTATTAGTGGGGGAAGGGGATTGAGAGAAGCGAGCACATGTATGCATCAGTTCACCAGAGCCTCTTGCTGCTGCAAACAAACTGGAGATGTATATGCCACTTTATGCATTTAGCTTTACATGGGAGTTGAACCCATCTGGCAGGCAAGTGTCTTTAACTACTGAACCATCTCCCTGACCCTAAGAAGCAATGATTTTAATTTTGAAAGGCTGCTTTTATGAGGGACTACCTCTTTCTGAAGTCTCTCCCATTCCAACTTATGACTGATTGCCTAGAAGGATAAGTCCTAACCCTCCTGAAGACAAGCCTGTTCTAGTTACAGAAAGTGGAAAAAATATACCAAAAGCTGGGTATGATGATTCATTCCCATAATCCTAGTGCTTAAGTAGTGAAGACAGGCACTACATATTAAGTCTAAGCCTAGCCTGGGCTACATGAAACCTTGTGTGAAAAAAACCAAGAGCTGGGGCTGAGTGGTAGGATGCTTGTCTAGCTTGGAAGGTCCTGAGTTCAATTCTCAGTACTACAGAATTTAAAAAGTACCAAGACTCTTAGGAAATAAGGTGATAAAACCTTTGTAACAATTACTTATTCATAGCCGGGCTTGGTGGTGCACGCCTTTAATCCCAGCACTCAGAAGGCAGAGGTAGGAGGATCGCCTTGAGTTCGAGGCCACCCTGGGACTCCATAGTGAATTCCAGGTCAGCCTGGGCTAGAGTGAGACCCTACCTTGAAAAACCAAACCAAACCAAACAATTACTTATTCATTCATCGAATAACTTACAGAATACTTACATGCCAACACAGGATGATTACAAAGAAATTAAAATAAGAGATGGGAAATAAACACATTTGGTGCCTGGGTCACATGTATTCCACATAGCCAAACATTTATTTCCCTAAGGTTGGATCTAATAAACTTACTCATTAAGACTGTGACATCAGGATGGGAGAGATGGCTCAGTGGTTATAGCCACTGATTTGCAAAGCCTGCGGACCCAGGTTCAATTTCCCACTTAAAGCCAGATGCACAAAGTGGCACATGCTTATGCAGTTTATTTCCAGTGGCAGAAAGCCCTGGTACACTATATTCACTTTCTGTTGTTTGCCTTTTTCTTTGTCTGTCTCTCTCAAATAAATAAAACTGTAATATCAACTACTTTATCTACTGTGGGGAAAAAACTACAACCAAGCAAGTGGATTAAGTCTCTGTGCGGCCAAATAAGGTATTATGTGAAAAGGAAAAATGAATAGCTAAGGTATGTCAAAACAAATAGAACTGAGGATAGTCTGTAGAACCAGCATCTGTGCTATTATGGTGAACTCTGGCACAAAGCTGACCTTAATGTGCTCAGTACTGGGTCAGGCCCTGCCTCAGCTGTGCCTGCAGAGGGGTAGAATGGACATTGCTATGCTTACCACCACATGTTCGATGTGATTTGGACACATCCATCTGCCCAGGGGCATGGCAGTGAGCGGTGGCTCGAGGCAGTCCATGTGAAACAGAAGAGGGCAATAGTCACACTGGATGAGAGGGGCCACGCGACAACTCCTGCGAAGAGATATAAGTTATTTCTGTCACAAGACAGGAAAACTAAAACTTAATCCTGCTTTGTGGAATGGCCTCTCTTCCATAATCCCCACAACAATCTTCCACATCTTCTTCCCTTGATAGTTTTTGTCGCATTTCTGATCAGGAAGATGGATGAATTTGTGGACTATGACTAGCTTATCCATTATTTTTCTTCTAGGACTGTATCATGTAGGGATGTGAATACTTATTTTTTCCTTTTTTGAGGTAGGGTGTCGCTTTGGTCCAGGCTGACCTGAAATTCACTATGTAGTCTCAGACTGGCCTTGAACTCACAGTGATCGACTTACCTCTGCCTCCCAAGTGCTGGGATTAAAGGCGTGTGCCACCACACATGGCAATTTTTATTTACTTGAGAGCGACAAATAGAGAAAGAGGCAGACAGAGAGAGAATGGGCACGTCAGGGCCTCCAGACACTGCAAACGAACTCCAGACTTATGCGACCCCTTGTGCGTCTGGCTAACGTGGGTCCTGCGGAATCGAGCCTCAACTGGGGTCCTAAGGCTTCACAGGCAAGCGCTTAAACTGCTAAGCCATCTCTCCAGCCCTTAAAATTTTTTTTTTTTTTTAATTGGGGCCAGGCTTGATGGCGCATACCTTTAGTCCCAGCACTGAGGAGGCAGAGGTAGGAGAATTGCTGAGTTCAAGGTTAGCCTGGGAATACAGAGTAAATTTCAGGTCAGCCTGGACTAAAGCAAGACCCTACCTTGAAAAAAGGGGAAAAAAAAATTATTTACATATGGGAGTGGTGGTGCCTACCTTTAGTCCAGTACTCAGGAGACTGAGATAAAAGGATAGCCATGATTTCAAGGTCAGTCTGGGCTAGACTGAGACCCTGCCTTGAAAAAGCCAACAAAAATTTGTTTAAAATATTTGACGTTGGGCTGGAGAGATGGCTTAGCGGTCAAGCACTTGCCTGTGAAGCCTAAGGACCCTGGTTCGAGGCTCGATTCCCCAGGACCCACGTTAACCAGATGCACAAGGGGGCACACGCTTCTGGAGTTCGTTTGCAGTGGCTGGAGGCCCTGGCGCGCCCATTCTCTCTCTCTCTCTCTGCCTCTTTCTCTCTCTATCACTCTCAAATAAATAAAAATGAACAAAAAAATTAAAAAAAAATATTTGAAGTGGATTGGAGAGATGACTTAGCGGTTAAGGCGCTTGCCTGCAAAGCCATAGGACCTTGGTTCGATTCCCTAGTACCCACATGAGCCAGATACACAAGGTGGCACATGCATCTTTAGTTTATTTGCAGTGGCTGGAGGCCCTGGCACACCCATTCTCTCTCTGCCTCTTTCCCTCTCTCAAAAAAATAAATAAAAACAAAACATTAAAAAAAAAACAAAACAGGTTCAATCTCCTAGTACCCATGTAAGCCACATGTATAGGTGGTACATGCGTCTGGCGTTCATTTGCAGTGGCTAGAGGCCTTGGCACACCCATTCTCTATCTGCCTCTTTTATTCTGTCTCAAATAAGCAAATAAGATATTAAAATATTTAAAGCAAGCATCTTTAAACACTGAACCACTACCTCATTTTACAAAACTAACAACTTAGCTGGGTGTGGTGGCACATGCCTTTAATCCCAGCACTCAGGAGGCAGAGGTAGGAGGATCACCATGAATTCGAGGCCACCCTGAGACTACCTAGTGAATTCCAGGTCAGCCTTAGCTAGACTGAGACCCTACCTCAAAAAAACCAAACGAAACCAAAGCAAACCAACCAACACACAAACAAACAAAAAACCCACAAAAAAAGGGGCTGGAGAGATGGCTTAGTGATTAAGCACTTGCCTGTGAAGCCTAAGGACCCTGGTTCGAGGCTCAATTCCCCAGGACCCACATAAACCAGATGCACAAGGTGGCATATGTATCTGGAGATGGTTTTCAGCGGCTGGAGGCCCTGGTGCATCCATTCTCTCTCTCCTTCCCTGTCTGTTGCTCCCAAACAAACAACCCACAAAAAAGGAGCTGGAGAGATGGCTTAATGGTTAAGGTACTTGCTCATGAAGCTCTAAGGACCCAGGTTTGATTCCCTGGTACCAGTACCCATGTAAGCCAGATGCACAAGGTGCCACATGTGTCCAGAGTTCATCTGCAGTGGCTAGAGGTCCTGATGCACCCATTCGCTATCTCCCTCTCTCTCAAATAAATAAAAAATATGTATTAAAAACAAAAGCAGGGCTGGGCGTTGGTGGTGCACGCCTTTAATTCCAGCACTCGGGAAGCAGAGGTAAGAGGATCGCCGTGAGTTCAAGGCTACCCTGAGACTACATAGCGAATTCCAGGTCAGCCTGGAATAGAGTGAAATCCTACCTCGAAAAACAAAAAAACAAACAACAACAAAAACAAAAGCAGGGCTGGAGAGATGGCTTAGCAGTCAAGCACTTGCCTGTGACGCCTAAGGACCCCGGTTCGAGGCTCAATTCCCCACGACCCATGTTAGCCAGATGCACAAGGGGGCGCATGCATCTGGAGTTCGTTTACAGAGGCTGGAAGCTCTGGCACGCCCATTCTCTCTCTCTCTCTCTCTGCCTCCTTCTCTCTGTCGCTCTCAAATAAATAAACAAACAAAAAAAAATTTAAACAACAAAAGCAAAAAACATAAGGGCTGGATCAATGGCTCAGAGGTTAAGGCGCTTGCCTGTAAAACCTAAAGACCTGGGTTTGATTACCCAGTACCCATGTGAAGCCCGATTCTCTGGGATGCAATGGAGCCACAGCTTGTCCTGACTCAAGTGCTCTGATACATCACTATGTAGTTTTCTACAGCTTTTGTGTCATATATATATTGTAACCCAGGCTGGCCTCAGTCTTGCTATGTAGCTAAGGCTGGGATGACAGGTTCGTACTACCACTCCTGGTTTACATGGTACTGGGCAAGTACTACTCCCAGCCCCAGGATTTCCTTTTATTTATTTGACAGAGAAAGGGGGCGGGGGGAATGGGTGCACCAGGGCCTCCAGCCACTGATAATGAGCTTCAGAGGCATGTGCCTCCGGCTTATGTGGATTCTGGGGGAAGTGAACCTGGGTCCTTTGGCTTTGCAGGCAAATGACTTAACCGCTAAGCCCCTCCTTCTTTTTGATAGTTGCTTTCCCCCTGTTATTCTGCCCTACCTGTAATAATCCTTCTAACATACCCAAACTAGTAAGTTCAGCTTCAGTCATTGAAGGATCTGGTTCCTGTCACTGAGGAAATCCTGTTAGGATAATCAGTGTCTTAAGTAAGATATAACTTGGATAGTACAGGGGTCTACTCCAATGCATGCCAGCTTCCATGGATACTTGTACCACTTCTAAACTTACCTTTAAGAGACCTGCTAGTTAGTCTTAACACCTCATGCTTCAGCTTATGTCCAACTACTCCTGCACCAGTCTGTCAATACAGTTAACAGTATTGCTATACTTTTGTCTTGTTTTTGTGAGACAGGGTCTCATGTAGCCCAGGCTGGCTTTGAACCCCTGATCCTCTTGCTTTTATTTCCCAAGTGCTGGGATTGTAGGTATGTTCCACCACACCTGGATCTATACTTTGATCCTTCAAGGAATTTGTTTTTAACAAATTCAAGGCTCTCTGTCAGTTAGTCAGTCAGTTTTGGTGTACTCAAAACATCAGTTATACTCAAACCATGGGTTGTCAACATTTAGCATACATGTTTAGAAGAGGTGACAGATGAGAAAAACATATATCATTTGCTGAATATAACACAGAAAAAAAAAATACCTGTTACACGTGAAGCAGACTTTGACCGGCAAGGGAACGAGACCATTATGATCTAACTCGTGCTGTGTTCTTTTAACATTTTTCCCTGTGGTTTCCTCCTTTCTTCTCCGTTTACTAGAACCTAGAAAAGAAATTGGTGGTGCTGAGCTATCCCCTGGCTTCAGTTTCTTGCCTGATATATGGAAGCATTAAATGAAAGAAAAAGCACATGCTTTCACCCAAACATGGGTCTTTTTCTGAGGTCCCAGGGCTAGATTTAAGTGACGAAAAAGAGTAAGAAGGCAGGGAAAAAGAGACCAACACACAATTCATCCATGAGCAGAAGTCACCTGTCTTGTGGCAGAAACACATCTGTTTTACAAACATGAAATGATCAGAAACCTGGGTTAGATACCGGCAACTTAAATATAAATACCCATGTTACATGGTCAACAAGGACTAGTATATGAAGGTAGCTGAGAAAAAAGACACATTTCTATATCACATTTCTATAGAACTCAGAAGAACCTTGATTCTATATACAACCTTATAAACCTGTCAATTTATTTATTTATATTTTTCTTTTTTGAGGGAGGGTCTCACTCTATCTCAGGCTGACCTGGAATTCACTATGTAATCTCAGGGTAGCCTTGAACTCACGGCGACGCTCCTACCTCTGCTGGGATTAACGGTGTGTGCCACCGTGCCTGATTTTTTTTTTTTTTTTGAGATAAGGTTTCACTCTGTAGCCCAGGCTGCTCAGGAACTCCTGTGTAGCCCAGAGTAGCCTTGAATTCTTGACAATCCTGCTTCCACTTCCCCAGTGCTGGGATTACAGGCAGCGCTATCATGCCTAGCCAATTTCACTTTTTCTTGGAAAAAACACAAAGGTCTAGAAGCTTTATGGCATCTATTAGAAGCCATGCCTTGATTAAAAAAAAAAAAAAGCAAAAAACTATCAAAATACCCATACAAAATATGACCCAGCAATTCTAATATTTAGGAATCCACCCTACATATATATATACCCACACATTTTACATGCACAAAATGATGATATTTACAAAGTTATTTGCTTAAGCACTACTTTCGTAACAAAAGATTAGGAACATGTTAAGACATTTGGTCTAGACTGTGTTGTAAAGTAAAAATATAAGGTGTAGAACAGTTTATCTACTATGTTACTGAAGGAGAAAATACAATCATACATCTCTATTTGCTTATACATGCACAAAAATTTCTAGGATATACAAGAACCAGTCAGTGGTTATTTGTGAAAGGTAGGAAGGTAGAGAAAAATTATACTGTCTTTTATATCTCAGATATGAATGTATGTGTAATGTGTCCTCCCCACCCATCTACCGCACACAGCTGGAGATTGACCCCAAGTCTTGTGCACGCTGGCCTGGTGCTCTACCACTCAACTACACCCCCAGAACTTTGTTTATTTTTGAGACAGGGTTTCACTATATATATATTAGTATATATTGGCCTGGCTTTGAACTTACTATGTACCCAATCTGGCCTTGAACTTACAATCCTACAGCCCAGTCTCTTAAGTGCTGGGACTACAGATGTGAACCACCACACCCACCTTAGTTCTTAAATGTTGAGCCATGTCAATGTTGTACCTATTTTTAAAGAAGAATAAGATATCAGGAAGGAAAGAAGACTGGAGATTCAGAAAATGGAAAATTGAACAAGCACTGTTAAAAGTTAAAACCTTCAAAGATCTCTCCAGGAAGAACCAGGAACAGGAACATCAGACACTGGCTACACAGGAAGTCAACCTTTGGCTGGATAATAATCCTTTGGGAAGCTGGGGTGAGGGAAGGGATATGATGATGGTGTGGCTAACCTGGTAGTGCAGTGGTACAAGTCAGTTCATTGGGCAACTGAAATTGGGTGGGGTTCCGCTCCATGGCGGCAGCAATCAGCAGCTCAAAAGGCCGCCTCAGCTGGGGCTGCACATAGTCCGGCTCTGCTGCTACTGGCTCTTCATCCACGTCAATGATGTCCTCATCGACGTCATTTTGCTCAGAGGTGGGGGTCTCTGTGCTGGCATTGGATGTGGGGGTGCCAGGCCGGCTGGCTCTCCTTTCCAGGATCCGGGCATGGGCAATGGCCTTGAGCTCAGTTTTGCTGGCTGATCTGTCCAACAAGTCAGTGTCACTGCTGGGAGATGTAGTCCGTTTGCTGGATTTGTCCACCAGTCCATTGACATGGCCCAGCTCCTTTTTCTGCTCTCGTTTCTGTGCAAATGAATAGGTGGGCCCATCATGAAAAGTAGCACAAAATAGAGATGGGTGCACAATGTCCTGCTAGAACACTAAGCAAAATTACACAAGTCCCTTATATATCACAGAATCATCTAGGGATTTGCGACACTGGCCTGTTAACAATGACACAGCTATAACAGAACTAACTTAAATTATAGCAATGAATCGCCAAAAACAGTATGGAAAGTTAGAAATAATTATAGACATTATACACATTAATTCTAACTCATAATACTATACTTAATGTAATGACTATACGCAAAATACAGGGCAAAGGGCTAAAAAAGTGAATACACTGAGAACAAATTTAGTGAGGTTCAAGTATGAAGAGCACAGTGAGAATCAAGTTCACTGTAGTTTGCTTTGAAGCATCCTGACCTGAATGGTTTAAAAACCTGCTCAAAATAGAGAACCTACAAAAGCAAAGGTAAAACAGGCTAGCAAAGCTCCTTTTCAGGGAAGTGGAGTACTGCCATGGAAGGCAACTGTACTATAAAAAGGGGTGGCATGTGGACAGGCAAACAACCCAGCAATTATGATGTCCAAGAATGGTGGCTCTAGATGTTTCAATTTTAACTTGAGCGCTGGCTGAAATGACACTTCTTAGGAGGTGGGAAATGAAAAGTGTACTTAGTAGGAATGGATGACTGATATGTATTTTCCTTTGAACTTCAAATGGAGTGGCCAAGAGGTATCACACTGGTCTCCAATTAGTTAGGCTGTAGGTAACTGCAATCTGGTATGCAGAAATTTCTCCATCTGCAAGTGAGACCACTAAAACTTTTCTTCCCTTCTGAGGAGCATGGTACAGCTAGAGAGGATCACATATATGAAAGGGACTGCTCTGACCTGGGGGTAGAAGTGGCGAGACTTGGCTGTAACTATGAATCATGATAGGACCTGACCATCAAGGTGTTGATGAGGCCCAGAGGATGCTTCATTTCAATCCAGTTTGGTGTAAATACAGGAGGCCAAAAGGAAGTGGTGGTGGTGGTGAAAAAGATTTGGCATGGGTAGGCAAATAAGTCCATATGGAAGCAAGTCAGAGAAGTATCTCAGAAATGCCCTATGCTAGAAAAAGACACAGTATAATCCCTAGCAAACAGCACTATTCCTAGAAAATTGAGGAAGAGGTAACAGTTGTAGAATGAGATAAATTTGGTTCAAATCCTAGTTCTGTCCATTCCTTTTGGAAAGTGTATTTCTTTCTTTCTTTTCTTTTCTTTTTTTTTTTTTGGTTTTCCAAGGTAGGGTCTCACTCTAGCCCAGGCTGACCTGGAATTCACTATGTAGTCTCAGGGTGGCCTCGAACTCATGGTGATCCTCCTACCTCTGCCTCCCGAGTGCTGGGACTAAAGGCATGCGCCACCACGCCCGGCTTGGAAAGTGTATTTCTTAGCCTCTGTTTCTTTATCTATCATGAAGACTGAGTATTGACACTCTTAAATAGCTGCGTGGATTAAACGAAAAAATATCAAACACCTGGTATATGATGGGTGCTAACATGGCTTCACCTTCTTCTTCTTCAGCTGGTCCCAACCCTTTCAAGCCCACCTTCTTTGCATGGCAAGTGCCTCTAACAGGCCCTGCCCTACAGTTGGGGATGCACAGGAAAGGATCTTGGAAGGTAGATAGGTTGGAGGACACCCTGAGTTGTAGACTGGATGAAACTGAGTTACAGCCATGGTTTGGCGGGGGGTCAGGGCGGGATGAAATGCCTCTGGCTTGCTTTCTTTTTTGTTTTCTGAGGTAGGGTCTTCACTGACCTGGAATTCACTATATAGTCCCAGGCTGGCCTTGAACTCACAGTGATCCTCCAACCTCTGCCTCCTGAGTGCTGGGATTAAAGGCATGTACCACCATGATAGGTTTGCTTTTTAATGGAAACTTTTGACACATATTGAAAATGGGTGTGCCAGGGCCTCTAGCTACTACAAACTCCAGACACATGAGCCACCTTGTGCATCTGGCTTTATGTGGGTACTGAGGAATCAAACTCAGGTCCTTAGCTTTGTAGGTAAGCACCTTAACCGCTGAGCCATCTCTCCAGCCCCCTTCCACATTCCCTCTCCCCCTGAGGTAGGGTCTTGTTCTAGCCCAGGCTGACCTGGAATTCACTATGTAGTCTGTGGGTGGTCTCGAACTCACAGCAGTCCTCCTACCTCTACCTCCTGAGTGCTCGGATTAAATGCATGTGCCACCACGCCCAGCTTACATTTTAATTTTTAAAAATATTTTTATTTATTCGTTTGTAAGTGAGGAGAGGAATGGGTGCCAGGACCTCTGGCCACTAATGCATGTGCCACTTTTGTGCATCTGGCTTTGCATGACATTGGTATTGGTCAATTGAAGCTGGGCCAGCAGGCTTTACAAGCCAATGCCTTTAATTGCAGAGCCTTCTCCCCAGGCCCTTAGCTTTTTTGAAAGGCTGAAAACAGTTATGTACATAAACCACAATATCTGAATCACCTCCTCATCCTGTTTCTACAATCAAGAAAGTCACCACTCATTATGACGTCATGTTCAGAGGCCAGGAAAACAGCTATGATGTCACAATAAAAGAAAGTTTCTTGGTATATAATTAGTGTGGGGAAAGAACAGTAGGTAGTTTATAGAGAACTTCTAATCCAGAGCCTTTAATTTGAAGGTTGGGTCAAGGATAATCTACTGGAAACACACCTACTTCAAAGTAGAAAATAATAAGGCATGTTCATAATTTAGCCAGTACCAAATTAGCAAAGGCACAGGAAGGAGAACCAAAGAGGAATTAAGCAGCCAGGGCACAAAAGGTTTGAAATCCTTTCCCCTAATACAACTGGCCAAGCTTATAGCTTAGGGTGAGCAAAAAGTTTTTTGATGAACTGGAGAAGCAGCCTTCTTTCTTCTGAGCTACAGATCAGGGTGTTTCTTTACTAGGACATTAATAATATCAAACTACACCTTATCATTGGTGACTAAACATGGCTTGGTAAATTAACACACCTCTCTGCCCTCTTCAGCAGACCATGTTTGGATTTTTAGGCCCTACTGGATTCCAAACAGTCACCATAAGGAGAGTAGGCTGATTCCAGGGCTGGAAGAGACAAAAAGGGATGAAAACTCCTTCAGGGCTAGGTCACCTCAACTCTAGAGTACCAACTCTAGATCTGGCATTCTGAGCAAAGCCTTCAGAAAGCAGCATTATTACCTTTCGGCGAACAGTGCACCGGTGACACATCCACTCCCCAGGAGGCAACATCTCTTCACTCAGTGGAGGGTTACTGTGGGGAAAAAACAACGGCAAGACTAAGTACCTAACCCTTGGATGCAGCAGGAAATAGTTTGGCTAGATTTATCGCAAGCTGCATGTCCCTAAATTTCTATTTTGGCCAGTCCTGGAGTACCACTGCTAGAGTTCTCGCATGTTTCAAAGTGCTTACTCAGCAATATCTTAGAAAGAGAAGCCAAATCCAGAGCTACTGACCCTGAACTTACAGGAAAAGAACTAGTTTGGAGCCTGAAGAGTTAGTCCCAAGCTCTTATCATGCTAATAAGTCATCCAGAGGTCTTTTACATGGTCTAGCCCAAGCTCTTCCATCTGATGTTCAGAGAGCCTTGTCACACTGTTCCATTCCATTCCATCTTCTTAGGCCTCCCCCTATCTAAACTGAACACTTGTTATTTCTGTCTTTGGAATATTCTTCTAGGAAAGCTAGGCCTCCCAAAACTCATCCATCCTTAAGGCTTGCCCCAATCAGCATGGGGCAGGCACAGATAGCTGCAAATTCTTTGGTTTGTCTCCCATTCACGGGTAGTCCATTTCTGCCACTTGAATTCAGCTTGTCTTGTGACTTGTTTTGACCAACAGAATGCAGCAGGTGTGACATGTTGCAACTTCTGAGCTTGAGCCTTAAGAAATCTGTGGGTCCCACTTTTTTTTATTCCATTTTTATATGTGCTTGAAATATTCCATCTCAGGGCTCTACTGTCATGCTAAACAGCCACGTAGAAGAGACTTGAGAAGCTCCAATCAACAGCTTCACCTGAATTCCAACAGGCAGCACCAACTATTGTTGAGAGTCATTTTAAGCACACCCGATCAGCCCAAGAACTATAGTCCCATGCAGCAAAATGTACAACAAAAACTGCCCAGCTGAGCCCAGTTAATCCTCAGAATTTTAAAAGATAACTAGTTTCTGTTTCAAGTCACTGAGTTTTGGAATAGTTTGTAATGTTTTTATAAATAGTCAGACATAACTCCTTCATAAGTTCTTTCCAGATACATAGATCTTGTCTCTCCTGCTAGTAATGTCCCCTTAAGACATTTACATATTGTCTTGTGTGACCTCTTTTTTTTTTTAATTAGAAAGACTAAGATAATGATTATATTTCTTCCTCTGTATCTTTAAAACTTAGAAGTTATGTATGCAGCAGTCACTCAGTAAGTAAACACTAGAGGTGTAAGCTGGGCATGTTGGAGCACGCCTTTAATCCCAGCACTCAGAAGACAGAGGTAGGAGGATCACCACAAGTTAGAGGGCAGCCTGGGACTCCAAAGTGGGTTCCAGGTCAGCCTCAGCTACAGTGAGACCTTACCTCAAAAACAAAAACAAAAACAAAAACAAAAACAAAAACAAACAAAAAATTGCTGTGGTGAGGCATGGTGGCACATTCTTATAATACTGGCATTTAGGAGGCTGAGGTCAGATAATTGGCATGAGTTTAAGGCCAGATAGGAGCTAGAGTCAATTTCAGGTCAGCCTGGGATAGAATGAGAGCCTGCCTCAAAAAACCAAACAAAACAAACAACACGCCCCCGCCCCCCCAAAGAGCTGTGGCAAGGTTAGGTCTTACAGATCCTCCAGGCCATTACTTTCTTCCTATTAAGGTTATATTAGGAGGTACAAGAGACTTCATCAAATCCCCACAAGGCCACATTTATATTACACATACAACAGATATTTTGTTCTCAGAAGTATGGTTCCCAGTTCTTCATCATTATCATGGCACTTACTAGCAGTGTAATTTCTGAAGCTACACTAGATTTATTGAATAAGAGACTTAGGACCAGAGCTTCGCAATTTGTATTTAATAAGCAGGTGTTTCTAAGGTGATTCTGCTGAGCATTTAAGTCTGAAAACCAATACTGTACAGAATAAGGCTACATTTATGCTTAAGAAATTCTCACCTTAATTTCTTTTCACCTCCTAAGGAAGAAAATTTTTCTTCAAAGAATATGAAAATTGGTTTAGAGAGTTGGCTCAGTGGTTAAGGTTGCTTACTTGCAAAACCTGATGGCCTGGGTTCGACTCCCCAGTACTCACATAAGGCTAGACACATAAAGTGGTCCATGTATCTGGAGTTTGTTTGCAGTGGCAGGAGGCCCTGGTGTACCCATTCTCTCCTCTCTTGTGAATATAAATAAATAAATATTTTTTAAAAAAGAACAGTCTTGGGCTGGAGAGATGGTTTAGTGGTTAAGCGCTTGCCTGTGAAGCCTAAGGACCCCGGTTCGAGGCTCGATTCCCCAGGACCCATGTTAGCCAGATGCACAAGGGGGTGCACGCGTCTGGAGTTTGTTTGCAGTGGCTGGAAGCCCTGGTGCGCCCATTCTCTCTGTCTACCTGCCTATTTCTGCATCTCTCTCTCTCAAATAAATAAATAAAAATAATTTTTTTTTTTTTAAAAAGAACAGTCTTAAACCAGGTGCAGTGGCATATGCCTTTAATCCCAGCACTCAGGAGGCAGAAGTAGGAGGATTGTTGTGAGTTCGAGGCCACCCTGAGACTACATAGTGAATTCCACGTCAGCCTGAGCTAGAGTGAGACCTTGCCTCGGAAACCCCCCCCACCAAAAAAAAAAAAAACAGAAATGAGACAGTAATTTTCATAATATACTAGGATTGCCCTTTATGCCCTAAGGCTTAATTCTATGCTGCTCTACTGTTTCTATCTAAAAAGCACTTGACTTAGCATATTTTCCTAACACATTTCCCTGGAGCCCTGAGCTCCATATATGTCATATACTCACCAAATCCTTCACAGCTCATTGCTTCCCTTCCTCTCTGTTTCCTTAGTGGAACCTTACAATGCTTACCAGGAAGCAGAAAACGGTAGATAGGATGGCCTGTTGGGACTGGTCTCTAAGCCCAGAAGACCACAGGTAAATTTAATCTGTAAAATCTTCCCTAGTTCTCTCCAGTATATTTCTGCAACAGGACATGTCTAAACTAATGAAATAAACACATGCCATCTGTAAAGGCCTATAGATTCTGCTATGCTTCAGCAGCTGTCATATTAAAATTAACCCTGAAGGCTGCCACTTCCGATACTGTTTTTCATCATTCTTTTCATCTGCCTACTGGCGTTGTACCAAGATATCCCACATCAAACGTGGAAAGCAGATAAGGGCAAGGCAAGGTAGTGTAGGCTTAGCTCTTTCACTAAGGCATGAATGATCTCTTGGCCATCCTTTATGCTTCTTTCAATTCTTTATGATTTTTATTTATTTATTAGAGACAGAGAGAGGGGTGGGGGAAGTGAAAGTGAGAAAAAAACATACAGCCCAGCATGGTGATGTACACCTTTAATTCCAGCACTCAGGAGGCAGAGGTAAGAGTATTGCCCTGAGTTCCAGGCTAGCCTGGGACTTCAGAATGAGCGCCAGGCCAGCTTGGGCTAGAGTGAGAGCCTACCTCAAAAAAAAGAGGGGGAGGCAAGAAGAAGGCAAAGGAAGGGGAGAGGGGGGAAGTGAGGGGAGGGGACGGGAAGGGAAGTGAGGGGAGGGAAGAGTAAGGAAGCAGCTTTGGGATGAGCTCAGGAACCACTTCCAAAGAGGTCAATATCAGAAATGCTGCACAGGGGCTGGAGGGATGGCTTAGCAGTTAAGGCTTTTGCCTGCAAAGCCAAAGGACCCAGGTTCAATTCCCCAGGCCCCACGTTAGCCAGATGCACAAGGAGGCGCACGTATCTGGAGTTTGTTTGCAGTGGCTGGAGGCCCTGGCGCGCCCATTCATATTCACTCTCTCTCTTTCTCTGCCAAATAAATAAATAAATAAATAAAAATAAAAAAGAAAAGAAATGCTGCACAGGAAAAGGATTCCATAGAGGAAGATTCTGTACCCTAACCTACTGACTTTGAGAAACTCCCCACCTCAGCTGCCCATCTGAAAGATGCCCTGACTCCCAGTACCACAAAATAAAAATAGTACTTTCGACAGGTGTGGTGGTTGTATTTAATCCCAGTACCATGGGAGGCAGGATCACTGTGAGTATGAGACCAGCCTGAGACTACATAGTGAGCTCCAGGTCAGCCTGGGCTATAGTGAGACCCACCTTGAAAAACAACAACAACAACAAAAAATGTAAAAAAAAATATAGTACTTTCTAGGAATTGTGGTTACATTACTTAGTACACAATTCCAAAACAATAATGCACATGTCAGTCTTTAAGTTATGATGTCAAGATTCTGCTCATTACACCCCTCTTCCCCATGTGAACACAGGGCGCTGGAAGCCATCAACACTTACTGAATTTCACTGCTTATTAACTAATGCACTAAGTACAACACTGGATGATGAATACAAAGCAGAAAAGTGATTATCTACCCAATCAAAAATATAACCTCAGCTCTTGGTTTCCCACCAGGAATAGATGGTAAGACCCTGCTGCTGAAGACTCCACATACTTGGGCTGCAAGGCCCCTGAGAAATCCTGCTGGAACTGAGCTGAAAACCTACTCCATGTAGACCAGCTGACAGAAAGCTAGAAGAAGCCATTCTGCATGCAGCTCCATGGGAGAGAGAGAAATCACAAACGAAGATACTCAACAGTGGACACTGCAAGCCTCATAATTGGCCAGCCAAGCCACATGAGCCAACAGGTGCAATAGTGGCAAGTCTGTCATGGTGGAAACCAACTGCCCTCTAATTGGACTGGAGATCCGTTTCATGGGAGGGAATACATCCCTGATACTGAAAACTTAAAACAGGGGTAGTCATGAGTTCTGGGGGTGTAATGTCTGCTGCTGTCTGGATAAATGTATGTACTATGCTTATCAAACTGCCCAGTAAGCACTTCTGTTAATGTTCACACCCTTATATTAATGCTACTCTCACTTTTGGTAGAGAATCTTCTCTTTTCAGATGGCAGTGACCTTGGGATGACTCAGAAGGCATCACGGTGCTGGAAAGAAGTAACAGGAGTGCTCAGTACTGCAGTATCTCTATCACACCTTCCAAGGCTCAGGGTCTAATGCGGAAGAGGTGGCAGAAAGAATGTAAGAGCCAAAGGAAAGGTAGGACTCCTTACAACGTGCTCCCCCCAAGACACAGAATGGCCTGGATATCCATGACCCCACAGTGCCTGACACTACCTACACAAGACCATCATAATAGGAGGAAAAGATCATGACATCAAAATAAAAGAGACTGATTGAGAGGGGGAAGGAATATGATGGAGAATGGAGTTTCAAAGCAGAAAGTGGGGGGAGAGAGGGCATCACCATGGGATATTTTAGTTGTTAAAAATTTGAGGAAAAAAAAGGAAAAAAACATAACCTCAGGGGGCTGGAAAGATAGCTTAGTGGTTAAGTGTGCTTCCTGGGGCAAGCTTGAGGGCCTGAGTTCATATCTCCAGATCCCATGTAAACACCTGGGTGTGGCTGCATGTGCCTGTAACCCCAGTCTCCCAGGGGACCAGAGACCTGAGAATCCTTAGAGCCCAGCTGAAAACTAGACCTGGCAGAGTGATGGACCAGGACACCTGACATTCCACTCTGGCCACCATAGGTAAGCACCTCCACCACAGGCAAGCATATGGGATAACCATGAGTAGGACACTCTTTCGGGCTGACCTGGAACTCACTCTGTAACTTCTGGCTGGCTTCAAACTCATGGTGATCCTCTCAGCCTCCTGAACGCTGGGATTAAAGGTGTGTGCCACTGTGTCTGGCTATATACCACTCAACACTAACACACACAAATTATATATATATCCCACAGAGCTGGGGAGTTAGCTCAGTAAATAAAGTGCTTGCTATGCAAGTATATGAGTGAGTATAGATCCCGAGACCTCATGTGAACTTCTATAATCACAGCACATCTACAGTGAGATAAAAAGTACAGCAGCTACAGACCATGGTGTGCCCATTCCCGTTCTCTCTGCTTGCAAATAAATAATAAATAAATAAAATTTTGGGGGCTGAGCCTGGCTTGGTGGTACATGCCTTTAATTCCAGCAGAGGTATCAGGATCACTGTGAGTTCCAGGCCACCCTGAGCCTACATAGTGAATTCCAGGTCAGCCTGAGCTAGAGTGAGGCCCTACCTTGGAAAAAAAAATCAAAATTGAGTGTGTTGGTACATGCCCTTAATCCCAGCACTCAGGAGGCAGAGGTAGGTGGATCACTGTGTGTTTGAATCCACCCTGAGATTACATAGTGAATTCCAGGTCAGCCTAGGCTAGAGTGAAACCCTACCTTGAAAAACAAACAAACAAAAAAATTCAGGCTGGAGAGATGGCTCAGTGGTTAAATAAAGGTGCTGGCTTGCGAAACCCGATGGGCTGAGTTCAATTCCCCAGTACCCATGTAAAGCCAGATGCACAAAGTGGTGCATGCATCTGGAGTTTGTTTACAGTGGCAGGAAGCCCTAGTACACCCATACTCTTTCTTCCTCTGTCTCTAATAAATAAACAATAATTTATTAAATATTTAAAAATATTTTATTGATTTATTTGACAGAGAGGAGACAGCAGAGAAGGTTAGGAACTCATGAGTTCTGGAGGAAGCCATCGTTTCAGAATTAGGCTTATTTCTGTATTCTGATAACGTGATATAAATTCTGGGAGTAAGACCAGTTGATCCATGTAGAACACAATAGTGTTCATCTTCAGTTTCCTCCTGAAATTCCTAGGAATACATGTCCTAGGAAGGTTAGGCTTGCCATAGAAAAACGGTAACTCTTTAGTCAATAGGAAAGACCCTCTACATCATTTCTGGCTTCAAGGGTATCTGGTTGGCAGTTGTATAAGACAGGCAATCTCTCTACAGGCTGAGAAGAGTGCCATGTAAGGATGGATCTCATGTAGAGTATCTTCTCTGCTCTGGTTAAGCTGCTTTCTAGATCATTTGTTTAAAAGCCATGCTGTGCTGGGCGTGGTGGTGTATGCCTTTAATCCTAGCATGCCCATTCTCTCTGTCTGTCTCTCTGCTTGCAAATAGATAAAAATATTAAAAAAAAACTTGCTAAAGTCAACCTTTGCCACATGACTCCACCATAGTTTAGACTTCCATAAGCAAGTCTAAATGGCCCATCTCTACTACTGATAATGTTGTCCAGATAGGTCAACTTCTGAAGCCATACAAAGAAAACCATGCCACCCCCTCATCCCCTAACCAGATCACTTTAATGCCTGCACCTACAGACAAAGAGTCAAAGGACACAGCCAGATGATCCCAACTCACAAATGATGGGAGTCCAGTTATCATTCGCTAATGAGGCCACAGCTCACCAATGCAAGTGAAAGATGTTGATACTTGTCATGTTTCTTGGCTCTCTAGTTAAGAGGATCTATTTCAAGTTCTACACCAGTGTGGATAATCTGCGTCTAAATTTCTCTCATCTTCCTGGCCTATCAATATATATGAACCTGCACAACATTAATATTTACTTCAGATTTAGTCGCCACCAGTGGGACCTGTTGCTTCACAGCATTATGTTAATTATCCATCCATTGCAGGCAGTTTTTCAGTATGGAATTGGATGGAAGAAGGGGGAAGGGAAAATGAGAACAAAAGGAGGAGGGGAGAGGTCCAGGAGACTGAAGCAGAAAGACTGCCTTTTATTTTAGAGATTTTTTTTGTGTTATAACATGCAGATAAAAATGGTGTTGAGTTCTAGATCTTTTTTTTTGTTGTTGTTGTTTTGTTTTTTTGAGGTAGGGTCTCACTCTAGCTCAGGCTGGCTGACCTGGAGTTCACTATGGAGTCTCAGGGTCTCGACGGTCTTCCTACCTCTGCCTCCCGAGTGCTGGGATTAAAGGTGCATGCCACCACGGCAGGCTGGTGTTTTTTTTTTTTTTTTTCCCTCAATATGTGAGATTATTGATATGTGGCTTGCAACAGTCCACCTACCTAAGTGACACTGACATAAAACTGGAGTTAATGGCAGACTGAGGTGCAAAAATCTCACTTAATCAAAAGCAGTAAGTGTATCTCAGGACAAAAATAAACAACAAAAAACCAAATGGATAAAAATACAAATACTTAACAGTAACACTATGCAAACATTCTATCTGTATACAATAAACCATGAAACTCTCTCTGGTTTGTGTGCAGAAGAGGTTCAGAGTCCCATTAGATGGTAAAGTCCCTCCTGTCAGAACCTATCAGTCTCTATGATTCAAGATCTCTAAGCTATTTGTGGCAGTGCTGAAATAAAATTATCAGACTAAGAAAGATGCCTGCCCTCACCACTATGTATGTCTTCTGCCTGCTTTTGGTTGGAGAAGAGGTATTCACAATGACACTGAGCAGTTTGATTTCTAATTTCATAGTTTATGGACTTCATCCAATCCAAGGTCCAATACCAGATTAAAATCCTGTAATTATATTTAGCAGCATCATAAAGACAAAAGAGTAAAAGACAATACACACACAAAACCTATTCTCCCACCAAATGGCCCAGCTTAGAAATTCGAACTAGGCAAAGTGGTGGGTGGGTATGGTGATTGCTGGCAAGACAACAATCATGCCTCAGCCTTCTAGCAGCTATCTTTTTTGTTTGTTTCTTTTCAGTTTTTGGAGGTAGGGCCTCGCTCTCTAGCCCAGGCTGACCAGAATTCACTATGTAGTCTCAGGGTGGCCTCCCAACTCACTCACAGTGATTCTCCTACCTCTGCCTCCTGAGTGCTGGCATTAAAGGCATGAACCACCATGCCTAGCCTAGCAGCTATCTTGATCTATAAAGGCAACTATGAGCTTTTGAGAAAATAAGCCTTTTAAGTTCTTTTAAGGGTACAAATGGCCTTTATTTGTTGCAACATGAAATGAAGAAAGAACATACCAACTACTGATCCTGGGGTGGAGTCCTCCATTGTGACATAAATCTTCTTTTGTATACAAAAACCAACTATGTCCTGGAAAAGCTAAGAGGTGGTAGGCAACGTTTAACTAAAAATAAAAAATAAGAGCTGGGCGTGGTGGTGCACGCCTTTAATCCCAGCACTCGGAAGGCAGAGGTAGGAGGATCACTATGAGTTCAAGGCCACCCTGAGACTACATAGTGAATTATAGGTCAGCCTGGGATAGAGTGAGATGCTACATCAAAAAAAAAAAAAAAAAAAAAAGGGGGGGGACTAGAGAGATGGCTGAGCAGTTAAGGCACTTGCCTGCAAAGCCAAAGGACCCAGGTTCAATTCCCCAGGACCCACGTAAGCCAGATACACAAGGGGGTGCAAGCATCTGGAGTTCGTTTGCAATGGCTGGGGGCTCTGGTGTGCCCATTCTCTCCCTCTCTCACTCAACTAACTAAATAAAAATATTAAAAAAATAAAAATTAGAAAATATTAAAAATAAGTGCTGGAGGATGGGTCAGCAGTTAAGGCACTTACCTGCAAAGTATAACGACCTGGGTTCAATTCTTCAGTATCCATGTAAAGCTAGAGGTACAAAGTGGTGCAAGTGTTTGGAATTTGTTCACAGTGGCTGAAGGCCCTGGTGCACCCATTCTCTCTGTCTCATTCTCTCTGCTTGCAAGTAAATAATAAAAATCTTAGGGCTGGAGAGGTGGCTTAGTTAAGGCACTTGCCTGCGAAGCCTAAGGACTCATGTTCCATTCTCCAGGTCCATGTAAGCAAGATGCACAAAGTGATGCAAATACGCAAGGTCGCATATGTGCACAAGGGGCGCACTCAGAGTTCGACTGCAGTAGCTGGAGGTCTTGGCGCACCAATTCTCTCTCACATTAAAGAAAAAATAAGCCAGTCTGTTGGGCTTGCCTCAAAAAAATAAAAATAAAAATGGGTGGGCATGGCGGCACACCCCTTTAATCCCAGCACTTGGGAGGCAGAGTTAGGTGGACCACCGTGAGTTTGACACCACCCTAAGACTACATGGTGAATTCCAGGTCAGCCTGGGCTAGAGTGAGACCCTACCTCAAAAAAAATTTAAGCCAGGCATGGTGGCGCACAACACTTTAAAAAAATGCCACGGCTCTTGGTTTCCCACCAGGAATAGATGTTAAGACCCTATTGCTGAAGACTCCACATACTTGGGCTGCAAGGTCACTGAGAAATCCTGTTGGAGCTGAGCTGAAAACCTCCTCTGTGTAGACCAGCTGACAGGAGGCTGGAAAAAGGCATGCTACACGTAGTTCAATGGGAGAGAGAGAAATCACCAGTGCATATAAGCAAGAGTGGACACTGCATGCCTTAAATTTGGCCAGCCAAGCCAAATGAGCCAACGGGTATAATAGTGGCATATCTGTCATGGGGAAAACCAACAGCTTACTAATTGGACTGGAGGCCCGCTCCACAGGAGGGAATAGATAGATGCCTGGTACTGAAAACCTATGATGGGGAGGTCATGAGCCCTAGGGGTGCAATGCCTGCTGGTGTCTGGCAAAATGCATATATTATGCTCACTGAACTGCCTAGTAAGCACTTCTCTTAATGTTCATACTACTCTCACTTTTGGATACAGAAGCTTCTCTTTTCAGATGGCAGTGACCTCTGGGATGACTGAAAGGCACCATAGTGCTGAGAAGTGACAGAGAAGTGCTTAGCACTGAAACATCTCCATTTCATCTTCCAAAGCTCAGGGCTCATGGTGGAAAGAATTCAAAAGCCAAAGGAAGAGTAGTACTCCTTACAATGCAATCTTCTAGACACAAAATGGCCTGGATATCCATGACCTCAGAAGGGCCTGGCACTACCTTCACAAGACCCTCATAATACGAGGAAAAGATGATGACAGCAAAATAAAAGAGAGACTAATTGAGAGAGGGAGGAGATATGATAGAGGATTTGTGAAGGGGAAAGTAGGGGAGGGAATTATCATGGCTTATTGTATATAATTATGGAAACTGTTGATAAAACATTAGCTGGGCATGGCGGCGTATGCCTTTAATCACAGCACTTGGGTGGCAGAAGTAGGAGGATCACCATGAGTTCGAGGCCACCCTGAGACTGCATAGTGAATTCCAGGTCAGACTGAGCTAGAGTGAGACCCTACCTTGAACCCCCCCCCCAAAAAAAACCCAAAAATAACAAATACAAAAAAAAAAAAAAATTAAGCTGCCTCTGGATACTGGCGTGGGCATTGGCTTTTAACTTCAAGCATGGGCTATCTTTTAAAGGCAAAGAAAATGGCCACATGGAAGGATACTGAGTAATGAAAGCAGAAAGTGCACAGGGTGCCTGAGTCTCAGTTCTTTACTCTCCTTCATCCTAGCCCCTCATTCAAATACAGCTAATGCCACAAAGTACATAAAAAGCACAAGGACTGCTGGTTTTTTTATGTGAAGCCTTGGTGACAGCATTACAAGGAAACCAACAAAGTGCCAGGCCACTACAAATGCCCCATTGAGAAACTTAGCTAGTTGCATCACTTCCACAGGCATACAGTCCTTTCCAACTAGCTGACTGTGCCTCCACGTTTTATGGCCTTCTATGTAGAGAGCTGGTTTGTGGCATCCTCCCAGCAAAGAACACCTGGGGAAGAGTGTTAGCGCACGAGAGAAGGGGAGGCTGGGAACGCTTAGTACTAGCAGCTCACCAGGTATTTGCCTCTGCTGCCTTTCATAACAGCTGGACACAGTGCCACAGGGCCTCATCTATCATTGGCCTGGCTTGGCTATTTCATTTTTTAACTTTTTAAAATTCTTTATTTTTATTTTTTGGGGGGAGAGAAAAAGGCAGAGAGAAAATGGGCACACCAGGGTCTCCAGCCACAGCGAACTGCAGATGCATGTGCCACTGTGTATACCTGCCTTACATGGGTACTGGGAAATCAAAGCTGAGTCTGAAGGCTTCACAGGCAAGCACCTTAACCAGTAAGCCATCTTTCCAGCCCTGGCTTGGCTGTTCTTTGCAATCGATGGGAGAACTGGCAGGCCAGGGCCTCAGCCATTGCAATCTAATTCCAGATACTTGTGCCACCTAGTGGGCATGTATGACCCTGCACTTGCCTCAACTTTGTGCATCTGGCTTACATGGGATCTGCAGAATCAAACATGGCTTCTTAGGCTCTTACAGGGAAGCACCTTAAATGCTAAGACATGTCTCTAGCCCAACAAAAGCATAGGGGTTTCAAGGCTGGGTGTGGTGGCACATGCCTTTAATCCCAGCACTTGGGAGGCAGAGGTAGGAGGATAGATGTGAGTTCGAGGGCACCCTGAGACTACATAGTGAATTCCAGGTCAGCCTGGGCTAGAGTGAGACCCTACCTCAAAAAAAAAAAAAAATTAATTTAAAAAAAAGGAAGGGGGGGGTTCATTTATTCATTTCCTGTATGAGTTTACCTGCTTTGGAAAAGGATCAATATTCCGACCTCAATAGTTACTTTCCAATATTCCTGGAGAACAATTTATTGGCAGGAAGAATCAACAATTGTAAATTTGTAATCCAGAAGAGACATGGAAAACTAAGAACTTTTCTGTTGGCAACATTTTGTTTTGTTTTGTTTTTTAGGTAGGGTCTCACTCTAGCTCAGGCTGACCTCGAATTTACTATGAGTCTCAGGATGGCCTTGAACTCATGACAATCCTACCTCTGGCCTCTTAAGTGCTGGAATTAAAGGCATGTACCACCATGCCCAGCCTGTTGCCAACATTTCTGCCTTACTCTAAGCCATGCTGGCCTTGAACTCCTGGTAACACTCCTTCTTTTGCTGGGATTACAGATGTGTACCATCACACCTGGCTTCTGTCACCAAATGTCAGTGGACCACCAAAAGAAGGGGAAAAAGTCAAGCTACACTCTTGCAGACAAAGCACAGAAATCTAGACCAGCTTATAAAAATTGGATCTAAAATTCTACAAAGGCTTGGAAAACTTAACACTAACAATGTCTTCTGTTTAAACCTACAAGCATAAAGTGGCAAATGTATCTTGATTTCATTTACAGTGGCAAGAGGCCTTGGTACAACCATATTCATTCATTCACTCATTCATTCCCCCCCACACTTGCAAAGAAATATATTTTAAAAATCCTAGCAATCTTCTGTCAACAGAGTACTGTGATGACAGGCATGATCCACCATGCCCAGCAGTACTAACATTCAATGCCTTTTTAAATTTTTATTTTTTGAGGTAGGGTCTTACTTTAGCCCAGGCTGATCTGGAATTTACTGTGTAGTCTCAGGCTGCCTCCCAAATGCTGGACTAAAGGTGTGCACCACCACGCCCAGCTATAATGAACAATGTCTTTATTTAAAACTCAACTTAATCCAGACAGCAAGTTTCTACTGAAGACCAGTTGCTTCTTTCTAGAGATTTGTTTCAGTTACCATCCCCTGACAAAAGAATATTATTGAGCCATAACAGCAACAGGGCTCATTCCCTCCTTTTACTCTCCATGTCTCCTTACCCATAAACCTCAAAACTCTTTACCCTTCAAGACTGAAGTAGTCTCCTGAGCATGCTGTCAAGCTGTGCTGCCATGGTTTGATGCCACAGTTAAGTGTTAACTTGGGCTTCCCAAAGCCTTCCAGTTATACCCCCAGTGACCTATTTAGAAATTGAACATACTTCTCAGACATACAGAGCAATACTTTTTCCCTTTGGCTCACTTTTCTCTCTGATGGTCTCTAAACGTATCCTCAAGATCTGTACATGCATACATAAATGGGATATTGTTTACAATTATGGAAGTTGTCAATAAAATTTAATATATATAGGGCCGGAGAGATGGTTTAGTGGTCAAGCGCTTGCCTGTGAAGCCTAAGGATCCCGGTTTGAGGATTGGTTCCCCAGGACCCACGTAAGCCACATGCACAAAGGGGCGCATGCATCTGGGGTTCATTTGCAGTGACTGGAGGCCCTGGTATACCCATTCTCTATCTACCTGCCTCTTTCTCTCTGTTGTTCTCAAATAAATAAAAATAAACAAAAAATTTAAAAAATTAATATATATATTTTAAAAATGGTAAGATCTGAGGACTCTTTAAATAATGTAGAAAGCCTTGGCCTGGGCATGAACTATTCCAACTTAGAGTAGACACTTTTTTTTTTTTAAGGTAGGGTCTCACTCTAGTCCCAGGCTGGCCTGAACTCACAGTAATCCTTTTACCTCTGAATCCCAAGTGCTGGGATTAAAGGCGTGTGCCATCATACTCAGCTTACTTTTTTCTTTTTTTCTTTTTTCTTTTTGGTTTTTCAAGGTAGGGTCTCATTCTAGCCCAGGCTGACCTAGAATTCACTATAGAGTCTCAGGGTGGCCTCAAACTCACGGCGATCCTCCTACCTCTGCCTCCCGAGTGCTGGGATTAAAGGCATGCGCCACCACATCCGACTCTTTTTTTTTTTTTTTAAAGATTTTATTTATTTGTAAACACAGAGATACAGAGAAAACAAAGAGAATGGGCCCTGGTACAAGCTCATTCTTTTTCTCTCTCTCTCTCTCTGCTTGCAAATAAACAAACAAACAAATGTCTGGAGAGATGGCTTAGTGATTAAGGTGCTTGCCTGCAAAGCCTAAGGACCCAGGTTCGATTCCCCAGGACTCACATAAGCCAGATGCGCAAGGTGACACATGCATCTGGAATTCATTTGCAATGGATAGATGCTCTAGCAGGCCCATACTCACTCTCTGTATCTCTCTGCTTGCAAATAATTTTTTTTTTAAAGGTGAGGGCTGGAGAGATGGCTTAGTGGTTAAGCGCTTGCCTATGAAGCCTAAGGACCCCGGTTAGAGGCTCAATTCCCCAGGACCCATGTTAGCCAGATGCACAAGGGGGTGCACGCGTCTGGAACCTGTTTGCAGTGGTTGGAGGCCCTGGTGCGCCCATTCTCTCCCTCTCAAATAAATAAATAAATAAAATAAACAAAAAAACAAACAAAAAATTAAAAAATAAAAGGTGAAGTAGCCAGGTGTGGTGGTGCATGTCTTTAATCCCAGTACTAGGAAGGCTGAGGTAGGAGGATCACTGTGAATTTGAGGCCAGGTTGAGACTAATTTTAGGTTAGCCTGGGGAAAAAAAAAAAGGCCAAACCCAGTGACAGAATTCTCCCTGGATTTAAGGTGATGCCTTTAAAATACAGCCAACCTATTCAAGACACATTTAGGAGAAAAAGAAAAAAAAGCCGGGCATGGTGGTGCACACCTTTAATCCCAGCACTTGGGAGGCAGAGGTAGGGGGATTGTTTTGAGTGCAAGGCCACCCTGACACTACATAGTGAATTCCAGGTCAGCCTGAACTAAAGTGAGACCCCTACCTTGAGGGGAAAAAAAAGACACACTTAGTAAGGTTAATGGAGCATAATTTCCACAGTGACCAATAACTGATAACTTTATTTTTTTTCAGTAATTGGTAACTTTTTTTTTTTTTTTTTTTGGTTTTTCAAGGTAGGGTCTTACTCTAGCTCAGGCTGATCTGGAATTCACTCTGTAGTCTCAGGGTGGCCTCGAACTCACAGCGATCCTCCTACTTCTGCCTCCCAAGTGCTGGGATTAAAGGTGTGGGCCACCATGTCCAGCTCTTAAAAAGAACTTTTTAACTAATTAATTATTTGAGAGGAGGGGAGGAAGGGACGAAATGAGAATTGTTGCCTTTTGCCGCTGCAAACCAACTGTAGACACATACGCCACCTTGTGTATCTGGCTCATATGGGTCCTAGGGAAACTGAACCTGGGTCCTTTCACTTTGCAGGTAAGCTCCATAACCACTAAGCCATCTCTCCAGCCCAACTGGTAAATTTTTATTTTAAGACATTCACCGTAGGCCTGGAGAGATGGCTTAACAATTAAGGCACTTGCCTGCAAATCCTAAGAACCCAGGTTCGATTTTCCAGGTCCCACATAGCCAGATGCACAAGGTGGTGCATGTGTCTGGAGTTTGCTTGCAGTGGCAAGAAGCCCTGGCGCGCCCATTCTCTTTCTCCCTTCCTCCCTTTCTCTCTGTCTCAATAAAAATAAATGTAAAAAATTGTTTTAAAGTCACCTTAAAGTTTCTGCTGTTTCCACAGCTTTGTTAAGAATCAAACAGAACTCGGGCTGAGGAAACGGCTTAGTGGTTAAGATGTTTGCCTGAGCTGGGCGTGGTGGCGCACGCCTTTAATCCCAGCACTCGGGAGGCAGAGGTAGGAGGATCGCCATGAGTTCAAGGCCACCCTGAGATGACAGAGTTAATTCCAGGTCAGCCTGTACCAGAGTGAGACCCTATCTCGAAAAACCAAAACAAACAAACAAAAAAAAAGATGTTTGCCTGCTAAGCTTAAGGACCCTGGTTCAACTCCCCAGTACCCACAGAAGCCAAATGTACAAGGGGGCACATGTATCTGGAGTTCTTTTGCAGTAGCTAGAGGCCCTGGCGTGCCTATTCTCTCTTTTCCTCTATCTGCCTCTTCCTGGTCCCCCTCAAATAAAGAAATAAAATAAAATAAAAAGAATCAGCAGAACTCTAGCTGATGGTTCAGTGAACATGGAAATTAAAAAGCTCTTGGCAAGCCAGGCATGGTGGCACATGCTTTTAATCCCAACACTAGGTAGGCAGAAGTGGAAGGATTATCGAGAGTTTGAGACCAGCCTGAGAGACTACATAGTGATTTCCAGATCAGCCTGAGCTAGAGTGAGACCCTACCTCAAAAAATCAAAAAAGCTCCTGGCATTGCAAAGCCAAAGGACCCAGGTTTGATTCCCCAGGACTCATGTAAGCCAGATGCACAAGGTGGTGCAAGTGTCTGGAGTTGGCTTACAGCAGCTGAAGGTCCTGGCTTGCCCATTCTCCCTCTCTATCTGCCTCTCTCTCTCTCTCTCTCAAATAAATAAAATAAATTTTGCCAGGTGTAGTGGCACATACCTTTAATCCCAGCACTCAGGAAGCAGAGGTAGGAGGATCTCTTTGAGTTCGAGGACACCCTGAGACTACATAGTGAATTCCAGGTTAGCCTGGGCACAGTGAGACCCTACTTCGAAAAACAAACAAAAACAAAGCAAAAGCTCCTGGCTAAGTCCATGGACAGTGGAAAGAAAAGCAAGAGCAGGTTCATAATGCAAAGCCTCATCCAAACTCTGTGTTCTGTATACATTAGTTTTTTCATGGTGTACAATGTAGACAGGAGAAAATAGTCAACATCCTTTATGGGTCACAACTGAGGAGAACCTACAATACAAGTGTGCACGTGTTAGCTCTGGGTTACAAACAGGACTGCACCTGGAACTGAAGCTTGCTAGTAATTTAGAGGTTCCCCTTTCCTGGCCTGGGCTGTAGTTGAAATCAAACCCACAGAGAATATACTCCTGTTCATTCAAGTTGCTTTCAAAAAGAGCCTCATGCAGAGCCCAGATCAGTGAAAGACTAATGCTAGGCTCTTGCATGGAATTTCTCCCCAACCTGCTGTTACTTGTCTTCTGTACTGTCAAAACTAGGAAAGAGCTGGCTGGGGAAATGGCTTGGTGTATAAGATGCTTGCCACACAAGTGTGAGTACTTGAGTACTCAGACCCTATGTAAAAAAGCTGGAAGCAGGGCTGGGAGATGACTCAGTGGGTAAGAGCACTTGCTATGTGAGGATCTGAGTTTGATCCCAAGCACCTCTGTAAAAGCCATGTACACCTGTAACCCCAGCACTGAAGACAGTGAAGATACAAAGAACATGGGGCTTCCTTGCCAGCCAGTCTGACTAAAAAAAAAACCCAACCAACCAACCAACCAACCAACCAACCAGGGAACTCTAGGTTCAGTGAGAGATTTCTTCCCAAGGAAATAAGGCAGAATAGCAACACAGGAGGACACTGGACATCATCCTTTGGCCTTTGCAGCATGCACACACTTATATACTTCACATATACTACACACACACACACACACACACGTATATATAGAGAGAGCTGGAAGCTGTAGGTGGGCTTCTGTAATCCCATCACACCTATCGTTAAATGGGAGGTGAAGACAGATTCTCCCAAAGCTCTGGCAAATGGGGTGCAATGAACAATGAGAGACTGCCTCAAACAAGGCGAAAGGCGAAGATCAAGACCTGAAATGGTTGTCCTGTGATTTCTACATGTGTGCCATGGCACGCCCACTCACATACAAACAATGCACATCCCCACACACCAAAAAATGAGGAAAATTTCCTGGCAGAACACCTGCACAATTTGTTAGAAAACAGAAAAAGGGCAAAAATTAAACACCAACAAGATTAATGCATAGGAAAGCAAATATTATTCCAGGGAAAATGGCCACATTTTATGAGGGAAGGTGTCACCCCTTTCCCTAGCCAGCATTTATTGTTGCATGCTCCTCATTTGTAATCACACAGCAATGAGACTAGGAGAGTCAGCTACTCAGTTTAGTGCATTTATTCAGTATAACAGCAAAAGAGAAAGAGGATCAAATCTTTGAGTTTTTCATTATGGAAATTTCTGCAAGGTGCACTTGGAATTTGTTCACTGTGAATTCAACAACTGCTCTGTGTAGTAGTGAAGTTCCTTCTTGCTGAGAATCAATGATCTGTTCTTTCACCAGTGTCTATTCTACTCCTCAGCCTTTCCTATCATGCAAATATGTTTTTAAAAACCCCTCTTTGTTCTCATTTGCTGACATCTACATTAAGAAATAACCTTAGGCTTACAGAATGAGAATGGTGATATCCGGAAATGGTAGGGAGAAAAAAGTAGCCATCTTCTCATTCTTAACAGCTGTCTAGACAGGAGAAAAGTCAGCAAATGACTTGTGTGTACATGTGCCCTGGGCATGGTGACAAATCTCCAAGACCAAATTTGGTCTAGGACTTGTACTGAATACAATGTCCTCCTCTTCAGGAAACTGGCAAGGAGATAGCTGTACTCCTGTCCTGTGTCTCTTGGGAGGCTAGCATTATGTATATGTGCTCTTATAAGTGTCAGGTGTTTTTTTTTTTTTTTTTTTTTTTGTGGTTTTTCGAGGTAGGGTCTCACTCTAGCTCAGGCTGACCTGGAATTCACTATGTAGTCTCAGGGTGGCGTTGAACTCACGGCAATCCTCCCACCTCCGCCTCCCAAATGCTGGGATTAAAGGCGTGTGCCACCACACTCAAGTGTCACCTCTGGAATGGCAATGCAATTGGCCATCTTGGACTCCCTGGGGCTTAGAAGTCAGAGGAGGAGCCCAGTTTGGGGTGGGTGGGTGGGCAGGAAATAGACTTTTTGTTGTTCTGGTGACTTAAACTGGAACCTTAGAACAAGAGTACTGGTTTTGAGAATCTTCTACCAGATGGCCTACTTAACCACACACCAGAGGAGCTGTACATGTGTGGGGAAAAGCATGTGAGTGGGACAAGAAAGTTCAGAGATGGATTTCAACACTTTTACTCATAATCAAAAGCACACAATGGGCCTGGAGAGATGGCTTAGTGGTTAAGGCGTTTGCCTGCAAAGCCAAAGGACCCAGGTTCGATTCCCCAGGACCCACATAAGCCAGATGCACAAGGTGGTGCATGCGTCTGGAGTTCATTTGCAGTGGCTGGAGGCCCTGGCAAGCCCATTCTCTCTCAAATAAATAAATAAAATTTTAAAAAAATCTTAAAAAAAAAAGCACACAATGGTGGCACACACCTTTAATCCCAGCACTTGGGAGGCAGAGGTGGGAGGATCACTGTGAGTTCAAGGACACCCTGAAACTACATAGTGAATTCCAGGTCAGCCTGGGCTAGTGAGACCCTACCTCAAAAAACCAAAACAACAAGCCCCCCAAAAGAACTAAACTAAAAAAACCCACACATTAATTACTATATATTTATCATACATCAATTATGTATATATAATTATTAAACCTTAATCTATTACTGTCTCTCTCTCAAAAAATAAATAAATATTATTAAAAACAAATCAGGAGATGGCGTGGTGGTGCACACCTTTATTCCCAGCACTTGGGAGGCACAGGTAGGATCGCCATGAATTTGAGGCCACCCTGAGACTACATAGTGAATTCCAGGTCAGCCTGGGCTAGTGTGAGATTCTTCCCTGAAAAAACAACAGCAGCAACAACAACAAAAAAATCCAGGCTGGAGAGATGGCTCAGTGGTTAAGGCACTTGCCTGAAAAGCCTAATGACCAGGGTTCAATTCCCCAGTACCCACATAAAGCCAGGTGCACAACGTGGTGCATGCATCTGGAATTCCTTTGCAGTGGCTAGAGGCCCTGATGTGCCCTTTCTTTCTCTCTCTCTCTCCCTCTCTCTCTTGCAAATAAATATCTGAAGAGAAAAAAAGAGCTTATCATTAAAAAAAATCAAATATCACTTCACTCTAGGAAAGTTTTATCAAGACAGGGAAGTATCCTCAGCCGGGTGTGGTTGGCCCATGCCTTTATCTCCAGGTCCCATGTAAGCCAGACTCAGTGATGCAAGCCTGCAATGTTGCACATGTGCACAATGGGGCACATGTGTCTGGAGTTAGTTCACAGTGGCTGAAGGCCCTGGAGTGCCCCTCCCTCTCTCTCAAAATAATAATAAAAAGTATTACAAAGGATGTGGTAGAGAAACTGGAAATCACACACATGGCTAGTGGGAAAGTAAAATGGTATAGCCACTTTGTAAAATAGCCTAGCAATTTCTCCCAAAGGTTAAACATAAGTTACCAGCAATTCCACCTCTAGATATCTATCCAAGAGAAATTAAAACATATCCAAGCAGGGTGTGGGGGCACACATCTTTATTTCCAGAAACGAATACTGATAAATGCTACAAGAAAGATTGTAATGTGTTTTAATTCATTGTTAGATTGGTATCAATCTAATGAGCTAAACACAGAAAATTTAGAAAAATTACTTTCTTGAAACTTTAAACAGGAAAGCTTTTCCAAGGCAGAAAACCTAGTCTATGTGTGAAACCCCTTGTTATGACTCACTGAAAATTAAATATGCAAAACTCTAAGTTAAGTTTTGCTGGTGCAGAGACCTTTTTACTCTCATTCTTCGAAAACCTCATTTGGATCTTGTTGCCAACCCCAGAGAGGAAAGCCAGCCAACAATTCCAAATATAACATGCGGAGGCAAATGCTACAGAAATCTGTCTGACAGGAAGGGACCATGCTGAGATCAGCTGAGGTAGATGCACTTCTCAATCAGACCATTTTGGTCCCTGTCTGTTTGAAGCAAAACACCATGAGAAAGCTACGAGAGGAAGCCAGCCAGTTTTCAGTCAGCCTCATTTCTGTTACCCTACAGTTGTCACTCTATCATGACAATAATGTTTCCTACCTCAAACGGAAAGATAGATACCCACAACTAAAGCTCCACCAATTATTCTCCTTTTAAACAGATTTTTAGGGATCAGAATGAAGATCAGAATTTTCAGAAAGCTCGATTTATGCATGACAAGGGTCAGGTTCAACAGGAAATACTTAAAAACCTATCTTTCCATTTCTCCAGAGTTAATTGATAAGCCTGTTAAATTATGATTACAATAAGAAGACACCAACTTCTCAATGTTAATTCTTTTAATGTTTTTTTAAAAACTTATTTAAGAGAGAGAGAGAAAGAATGGGCAAGGCTCTAGGCACTGCAAACAAATTCCAACCATGTGTTACCTTGCATCTAGCTTATATGGGTACTGGAGAAATTGAACCTGGGTCCTTAGGCTTTGCAGACAAGTGCCTTAACTGCTAAACCACCTCTCGAGCCCTAGCTCATAACCTTATTTCAAGGAAGTCATACAGGAGTTGGGTGTGGTGACACACACCTTTAATCCTAGCACTCTGGAGGCAGAGGTAGGAGGATTGCCATGAGTTTGAGGTCACCCTGAAACTACTAGTGAGTTCCAGGTCAGCCTGGGCTAGAGGGAGACCCTGCCCTGAAAAACGAAAAAAAAAAAAAAAAAAAAAAAAAAAAAACTAAAAAAAGGGAAAATATCCCCTATGCTGCACGCCTTTAATCCTAGCACTCGTGAGGCAGAGGTAGGAGCATCTCTGTAAGTGAGGCCAGCCTGGGACTACAGAGTGAGTTCCAGGTCAGCCTAGGCTAGAGTGAGACCCTACCTCGAAAAACAACAAAAGGAACAAACAGAAATCCCCTATGAACTGGGCTTGGTAGCACATGCCTTCAATCCCAGCTCTTGGGAGGCAGAGGAAGGAGGATTGCCGAGAGTTCAAGGCCACCCTGAGAATACAGAGTGAATTTCAGGTCAGCCTGGGCTAATGTGAGACCCTACCTCGGAAAACAAAAAACAAACAAAATTCCCCTATGTCTTATGATTGTGTCACTCTACATTTGCAGTAAGCCAAAGGGATAGTTTGCCTAGGAATTACTTCTGGCCAGACCTGGTGGCACAGGTCTATAATCCTGGCTACTTGGGAGACTAAGGCAGAAGGATAGGCCTTAGTTGGGTTCAATCCCCAGTACTGCCCCCTAGTCCCTGACTAAAAAAAAAAAAAAAAAAAAAAAAGAAATGAAATAATCACTTCACTTCTGGAACATCTTACTAGATCCTGGTCACTGTAAGGCAGACTGCCAAGGACACTATAGTCAAAGCAAGGATTTGACTCACAGAATTTTTTCCTGTCTCAGCCTCCAGAGTGCTCTGGGATTATAGGCAAGCAACTTTGTGCCTGCTTGTCTCATAGAACTATGAATGGAGAGGGCTGGAGAGATGGCTTAGTGGTTAAAGTGCTTGCCTACAAAGCCAAAGGATCCCGGTTTGATTCTCCATGACCCATGTAAGCCAGATGCACAAGGGGGTGCATGCATCTGGAGTTCGTTTGCAGTGGCTGGTGGCCCTGTTGCCTCTCTTTTTCTCTCTGCCTCTTTCTCCCTCCCAAATAAATAAATAAAATATATTTAAAAAAAGAACTATGAATGGAGAAAACACAGTAGCACCAAAATTATGACCCATTTTGTAAAACTTCCACCCTCACTCTTGTACATTAGTATGCTTCTCTAAATGTCTCAGCTAGTTCAAAGGGGAAGCAAAAGAAAATACAAAGCCATACCCTCTAACCTAACTCTCACACAGTACAAGCACACAACAGGCCAAATTAATAAAACATACTCAGGAGTCAAAATCTTCTGAGATACCAGGTGTGGTGGCTCACACCTATAATCCCAGCACTTGGAAGGATCCCCATGAATTGGAGGCCAGACTGAGATACAGAGTAAGTTCCAAGTCAGTCAGGGTTACAGTGAGACCCTCCCTCGATTTAACAATAACAACAAAAGTAAAAAATGTAGCTGGGATGGGCGTGGTGGCGCATGCCTTTAATCCCAGCACT
The DNA here is from genome assembly GCA_036346955.1 of Dipus sagitta. Lineage (NCBI taxonomy): Eukaryota > Metazoa > Chordata > Mammalia > Rodentia > Dipodidae > Dipus > Dipus sagitta. The sequence goes on from CM070778.1 coordinate 55,299,469, forward strand.
GGAGATGCAGAGGTAGGAGGATCGCTGTGAGTTGGAGGCCACCCTGAGACTACACAGTGAATTCCAGGTCAGCCTGTGCTAGAGTGAGACTCTACCTTGAAACACCAAAAAATAATAATAATAAAATAAAATAAAATAATAATAAGTAAAATAAATGAAAAATCTGAGACATTACCTGCTTGGTCTCACAACTCTGGTTAAGTTGGTTAATGAAGTATTTCAATCGTGCTGGACAGAATGTGGGTCAGGACAGGACAGTGTTAAAGCCTCACTTATCTAGGGAACTCCTATACAAAAGAGAATTTACTACCACCCACCAGTATCTAGAATGTTTTGTGATTTAGATCTTAACTGAGATAAGCCAAGGATTCAGTACTGACACCTTCAAAGGGAAATTTAACTCATTTACTACATTCTCAAACTTCTCTCTTTTTAAAAATAATTAGTTATTTGCAAGCACAGAGAGATATAGAGGAGAGGCAGAGAGAATGGGTGCACCAGAGCCTCCAGCCACTGTAAACTCCACATTCATGCGCCACTTTGTGCATCTGGTTTTATGTGGGTGATGGAAAATCAAACCTTGGTCTTTAGGCATTGCAGGCAAGCACCTTAACCTCTGAGTCATCTCTCTAGCCCCTCAAATAGAAAGGAGAAAAAAAGAAAAAGCTGGCCGTGATGGTGTATGCCTTTAATTCCAGCACTGGGGAGGTTGAGGCAGGAGGACTGCCATGTGTTTGAGGCCAGCTTGGGCTAGGACTAGGGTGAGACCCTGCTTCAAAAAACAAAACAAAACAAAACAAAAGCTGGGAGTGGTGGTGCATGCCTTTAATCCCAGCATTTGGGAGACAGAGGTAGGAGGACTGCTGTGAGTTCAAGGACAGCCTGGGACTAACATAGTGAATTAAAGGAATGCATAACCTGGGCCAGCCTTAATCACACCAATTAAAAGTCCCTCCCTCTTGCTCCTTCCAGCTAAAGCAGTGGATAAACTGTCCTTGTTAAAACTTGACAAGACAAAAATAATCTAATTAAAAGATACAGAGGTTACGTTTTAGAGTTTAAAAGCTCACGAGAAACAGGACTTTTTCCATGCCTCAGGTTTCTAAAAAACGATTTCAAACATCAAACAAATGAGATAAAAAAGCTAATATAGGCCGGGCGTGGTGGCACATGCCTTTAATCCCAGCACTGGGAGGCAGAGGTAGGAGGATCGCTGTGAGTTCGAGGCCACCCTGAGACTCCATAGTGAATTCCAGGTCAGCCTGGGCTAGAGTGAGACCCTACCTCGAAAAACAAACAAAAACAAACAACAACAACAACAAAAATGCTAATATAGGAGCTAGGGAGATGGGTCAGGGGTTAAAGGCATTTGCCTTCAAAGCCTGACAGGCTGGGCTCAATTCCCCAGCTACTCACATAAAGCAAGGAGTTTTGTTTGCAGCAGCAAGAGACCCTAGCATTCACATCAATAAAAAAAATCTTTTGGGGCCGGGCATGGTGGCGAATGCCTTTAATCCCCGCACTTGGAAGGCAGAGGTAGAAAGATCACCGAGAGTTTGGGGCTACCCTGAGACTACACAGTGAATTCAAACTCCGCCTGGGCTAGAGCAAGACCCTGCCTTGAAAAAAAAAAAGAAATATTTTAATATACAGCTTATTAAATGATCATTGAACAAGAGTCACCAATCTTGGTTAACAGTGACTTTATTCTAGGAGTAAAATATTAGCCCACACTTTAAATCAAGAAATCTTGCTGGGTGTGGAGGTATACACCTGTAATCCCAGTATTGGGGAAGCTGAGGGAGGACTGCTTCAAGTTTGAGGTCAGGATGGGCTTTAGAGGTGAGGCCTTGTCTTAAAAATACCTCACCCCCACACCTCATTAAAAAAAAAATTAAAGTAAACTTGACCAGAGATATTTTCTCAAGTGTATTACACCTTAGAGGAAGTGAAGGCTCAAAACCGCAGGTCCTTATTGCTGGTATTACTCACTTCATAATAAAAATTTAAATGCTATCAACAAAGCTTCCCACAGGATAATTTTTGTCCCTATAACATTACAAACCAAGATGGGATGTTCTAGACAGAAGTATTTTTTATTGGTAATGGTAGAACCCCATACAACTTCTGACCACAGTCTTAAATTGGCCCAGTATCAGTCATCTATCCAATAAAACCTGTAATTAGTACAAATACAGTAGCCACTAGTCCACAAACTGAGATGAAATGTGAATGGAATTGCAGAGACCTTAAAAGACTAAAACAGAGGGTTAGAAAAAGGCAACATCAAAAAGTAGACACAAAAAAATCTAGGTGAGAACAAATAGAACAGCCCCTTTTCTCTCCTTCCAAACGCCTGCCTGTCAACTGTTGCTGAACAAAACAAGACCTATCAGAACAAGACCGGATCTGAGTCCGCTGCGCAGATGTGGTGTTTTTGTGCTGAGCAGAGGTGATTTCTCCTGGCAGAGGAGTTTAAACTTATTTTTGCCTGATTGTTCTGGGCTGAGTTTCTGAGGAGGATCAAGCAGCAGGCGATCAACCTCGGTCCCTCCCCCTCTTCTGTCTCTCCCCTCCCCTTGCATTCACGGGGGGAGGGGGGGGGGAGGAGAGCACAGTGCTTTCCAGCTCTCAGCTCCTTAAAACTGCCTTTCCAGAGCCACCGCACACACTCCTGCCCCAGCAGCAAAGAATTTTGAGGCGAAGGGCTCGTCAATCCAGAGGCAAGACGAGAAATCAGCGCCCAAGGGCAATTTTAATTGTCTAACCCGGCCCGATTTCCTAAGAGGCAGCAGAGCGGGGAGGGAAAAGGGAGGAGGAAGGCAGCTCCAAGAGGCATCGGGGGCAAGGCGCAGAGAAAGGGACCAAAGCGGTGAGATCCCAGTCCAGGCCCCCGAGGAGTTTCTATAGAAGGGGTTGCTCCCACCATTCTCCGGGAGACGTTTGCAAATCATATATGTAGCCAAAATGGCGCTGAGAATAAAAATATAATTTAAAGGCAGGTCGCCATATTGTAAACAGAGAGGTAAAGAGGCGGACTCGAGAGACACCCTCCATGATTTACTGCACCGCCGCAAGCACCCGCTTGCCGGGGCCTGGTCCAGCAGGGCGGTAGAGGGCTCCGTGCACCCACCCCAACCAGAGCCCGGCCGGGCAGAGGCCCTGAGGGCCGCGGGAGCGCGGCCGCCGAGCGGCACTGGGCTCGGAGCTCCTCCCCTTCCTCCCCCGCCACCGCCGTCCGCACTCGGCCCGCCGGGTCCCAGCTCCCTATCGACTTCCCATCTCAGATGGGGCTCGTCTCCCTCCTCCCAACCCCCCACCCGAGGTCAGGACCCAACGCTGCTCCTCGCCAAGCGGCCAGATCCTGGCAAGATACCCGGGGGCGCGAAAGCGCTCGCCTCGGCTACTGCAGTCAGCTAGCGGCGGCAAGCGCCCGTTATTTCTGCAGGCCGGGTGAAGGAATGTGCCGAGGGTCCGCCAAGGGACTCCAAAGGGATGCCCAGCCCTTACCAGCACTGGAGGTGGAAAGCAGCCGGGCAGTGGTCGCAGCACAAGAGATCTCCACCTTCCTTGCAGCTATCGCAGCTGTCGTGGTTGGTGGCCCTGCCGCTTCTCCGGGGCTCCTTCTCCGGCTTCCGACTCCGCTTTTCTGCCTCGTCTGTCTTGGGGGGAGCCAGCAGAGCTTGGATTTGCTGCACACACATACAAACGGCGTGTGTGCATACTCGGAGCTCCCGGGCGGTCCGTCGCCCCCCCAGCGCGGCTTCTCCGTCACCCACTCCTCTCCCCCCTTTTGTCCTTCTTCCTCCCATCCAGGCGGCTTCCAGAACCTCTCAGCCCCCGGAACCATGGGGAGCCCACCCTAACCGCGCTCCTGCAGCACAACAGCTAGAAATGCTGCTTCCAAATGGGAAGGATCAGGGTAGGGGGGATGGGGAGAGGGTGCGTGGTTCCCTTCTCACCACTTCCTTGTATGGACAGTGGGGGACTCTAAAGCCCGGCTCGGGAGAGGCCCGAAGCTTGGTACCCGGACGTGCTGGGGGAAGCACAAAGGGGCCGACAAGAAGGGGGTGGGGAGGCCCGCCGGTGCAAGGAGATGGAGTGGGCTGAAGCCTCGGGAGAGCGAATCGAGGGAGGCGGGTAGGTGAAACTGCTGCAGACGTCCTCGGAAGCTGAGCTCAGCCCCCCCACCAAATTGCAAAGACGGGAGGGAGAGGCTGGGTGAGGAAGAAACCCCCCTCCCTCCCAGGCCCTCTAGAGCTTCGAGCTTAGGGCCGGCTTTGTGGGGCGGAGGTTCCCTCCCAGCGCTGGGGGAAGGGGATGTGGAGGGCCACTCTTACCTCCATCAGCCCCCCCGACGTGTCCAAGTCGTATACGATCGTCTTGGTCTCCATTTTCTCCCACATTCATCCACCTCCCGGGCTGGGCGCTCTCTGCTCCGGCCCCCCCAGCCCCGGGGGGAGGGGGGATTCGGGGAGTGGGGGCACTCCTGACCCCGGCTCCCCTTCTCTCTTTCCAACACAGGTTCCGACTTCCTCGCCCTGGCTCCCCCCCCACCCCCCGGCCCCCAGTCCCTGGGACGGCAGCGTCCTCCCCGCGGGCCGTGAGGGGGGGAGCAGCCCCTCAGCCCCGGCCCTGCGGCTGGTTTGCACAGTGAATGCCGGCTCCGGAGCTCAGGCCTCGGCGGGGCCTAGTCCCAACAGGCTAAAGCCGGAGCTGGCGACCGCTGGTCCGGTCCGGAAGGCTGGCGGGCGCTGCCATCCCGGGGTTGGGGGGGATCGGAGGAGGGGGGGGTTGAGAGGTTAGGTGAGGTTGTGGTACAGTGAGGTGACTGGGGGGAGGGTGATGGGGGGGTGGTCCCCGGGCTCCGCCTCTCGCCGCCGCCGCCGTCTGCGTCCCGGCTGCCGCGCACTTGGCGCAAACTTACCGCGAGCGCCCGCAAAGCCACCCGCGCAGGCGCCCCGGGATCGCCGCTCGCCGCGCGCAACCGCAGTGACAGCCGGAGGCCTGGCTCCCGCGCAGCCGCGGTGATGGGGTACCCCCCAGCGCGCAGCCGCGCTGGCATTCGTCTGGAGCCCACAAGCACCGCCTTTCTGCCCTGCGCCAGCGTACTGGACTGAAAGGGCGGGACCTGAGGTCTCGCGCAGGCGTCTGGGAAAGCTCTTAGGGGTCACAGCGCAGTCGCAGGAACTTGGGGACGCTTCACCCATTGGTATATGTGTGTAGACCAAGAGGCCTCTGTACCCGCGCAGGCGTGTTGGGGGTCGTTCGGCTCCCGTCCCATAACAACACAGTCGCCTCCCGCGCAGGCGTATTGTCACCTGTAGGCCTGCACTAGAAAGCTTCTCCTTTCGCCATTTTGGTAATGGGAAATGGGCTACCCTGTCCTTGGAGTCCTCAGGCACGAATACACAGGAGTAAGGTGTCATGTTGAACGGAGCGGGCTGGCTGTCGGCGACAATACTCATAGGGGTGTTGTAGTGAACTGTTTGGTTCCAGCCTGAAATGTGGCGGGATCAGGCCGCCATATTGGTAAAGAGAGGGGAAGAAAAAGCCATTGCGACAAAAAAACGAAGCTGTTGGTGGCGGGTTAGATGGCTGCTATTTCCACATTCCTCCCTCGCCCAACAGTTAATTTTCGTCCGAGAGCATCCCTGCCTTGAATGGTGATGGCACCGCGGAGAGTTGCCGATATCCCTGAAAACTGCTTTTCCAGAAGAAGCCAAAAGCCTGTTCGTAATCCTGACAACGCCCAGCTACCTACCTACAACTGACTCCAACTCCCAGTTTGCACCGCGCAGAGGGGGTGTCAAAGGGCAAACGGGAATGTAGTGCATTCTGGGAACAAGGATCGCAATGAGTCTGATGGATTGTGGGAATTGTAGTTCCGCGTGCGAGTGCCGTGTTGTACCGTAAGGATGAACGGGAGCGGGAGGGGGCCCGGAAGCGATTTGCCTGCCGGGAAGGGATTCTTTTGAGACTGTCTGTATTGCATACTGGGATATGTAGTTTGAGCTCCTCACCTTGCATTCTGGGCGGAGATTCATGCTTCGCGCCCCTTCCCCTTGTTATCGCTGTCAGGTGTGGCTGGATACCACTGTCGATGAAACAATTCAAGCGAGAACTGCATGGTTGAGTCTGAACGCTGGTTCGGTTAGCATTGTTGACAAGTAGCTGTGTCCTGCCCACTTTTTTTTTTTTTTTCCCTTCAAGGTAGGGTTTCACTCTAGCCAGGCTGACCTGGAATTTACTGTAGTCTCAGGGTGGCCTTGAACTCACAGTGATCCTCCTACCTCTGCCTCCCCGGTGCTTAGATTAAAGGCATGCTCCACCACGCCTGGCTCTGCCCACTTTTAATGTTATTGCACACAGCATTCTCAGAGTCATAAAACTGGGGAAATCTCAGAGACTGATTCAATCCCTTCTTTTCCAGATGCACAGAGGTGCTTTGCTTAAGTCGCATAGTGGATTTATGGAAAACTTAACAATGAACCCGATTTTTGTTTTTGTTTCCAGGCCGGACGTTATCCACCACACCATGTTTACTGCCTCTGAGGAATTTTTGCTGCTTTTTCTTTTGGGACAGCCCGGAGTATGCCTTAACATGGGTGTTTTTTTTTTTTTTTTTCTCCACTTTTCTGATAACCCTCCATTCCTTTGGTGTCTGAAAAAGAATAAGGTTGTGAGGGGAGTCAATGATACAATGTATTTTTTTTTTTTTGCTTTCTCTCAGCCTCGCATAATAGACGTTAGTAACTATAAAAAAGAGACACAACCTTATAGAGAGAGCTGAGCTAGATTTCTTATGCTTCTGGCTTACATGGGACCTGGAGAATCGAACCTGGGTCTTTAGGCTTCGCAGGCAAGCACCTTAACCGCTAAGCCATCTCTCCAACCCCTGAGCTAGATTTCTTGAATGAAGAAGACAGACTTCATCCCTCCTAGGAGCTGTTCTTTGTGCTACAGGCCCTCAAAAAGTTGGAACCTCAAGCCAGGAGTGGTGGCACAGTCCTTTAATCCCAGCACTTGAGAGGCCAAGGTAGGAGGATCACTGTAAATTCGAGGCCAGCCTGAGCTAGAGGGAGACCCTACTTCGGAAAAAAAAAAAAAAGTTGGAAAGTCATGTGCCCTCTCCTACTGCCCAGAGCACAGCTGAACTGCTGTGTCAGCCTGAAGGTATTAAGGGGCAGAAAAGTATACCACTGGCACACATATCACGTGAGCAAGACCTTATTTTGATCAACACATCCGTTGTAGCTGGAAACAGAAGCAGGCAGTGGGCTAATAAGTGAAATAAGACTCAACTGTTGACAAGTGCAAAGGGTATTCATCAGGTTACCCAGCCGCCTTTCTCTTGGAGTTTATGATGTCAGCCCAGTGTGTGTGGGTGGGGGAGGGAGGACAGAGCTTGTTGCCACCTTGGAGAGCTCCGGCTCCGGCTCTGGGTGTTCAAGGGGACTTAGGGGAGAGAAAGCAGGTGGGATGCAGATGCCTTTGGAAGCGACCTCTTGTGGTTAATATAAGCACTGCACTCTGCACCGACCGTTCAAATTTGCCATCTTCACACTGATGTGCTAGCTAGAGTCAGGGACTGGGGCACCATTTGTGGTCCAGACCTTTCCGTTGAATGACTATAATAGCAGAAGTGAGTGGTTGCAATTATTTCTTCTAAGTATGTTTTGTTTTTGGCTTCTGAGTTCCCATAGCGCACTGATGCTTGCCTCCTGATCTTACTCTGGGGAGCGGCCATGCATGGCACACCTCTAAACCTGGGATGTTCATACTTGGGACCAATGCTAGGTCGATACTTTCATCTCATAGGTAAGAGGTAAACTTCAGTATACTCTGCCTGGCCTCTATTTATTTATTTATTTATTTATTTATTTATTTTGTGTTTTAAGGCAGGGTTTCACTCTAGCCTGGACTGACCTGGAACTCACTGTGTAACCCAGGCTGGTCTTGAACTCATGGCAATTCTTCTCCCTCTTCTGACTGCTGGGATTATAGACATGAGCCACCACACCCAGGCCTGGCCACCTCTTTAAAGAACCCATGGGTTGCCGGGCATGGTGGCGCACGCCTTTAATCCCAGCACTCTGGAGGCAGAGGTAGGAGGATTGCTGTGAGTTCAAGGCCACCCTGAAACTACATAGTGAATTCCAGGTCAACCTGAGCTAGAGTGAGATCCTACCTTGGAAACCCCCCCCCCAAAAAAAAAAACCAGAACCCATGGACAAGACTTGTTGCTGACTCAGGAGTCCCTAGACTGCATTGTTCCTATTGTTCACAATCTGAGTGTTTTCTGAGGCCAAGACAAACTAGGCTTCATGTTCAGGACTTCAGTCTCTGGTTCCTATTCCAATCTCCCAAGCCTTGCTTGCTTGTAAAGAAGTGGAGGAGAGATGTATCAGACTTCCTGAGCCTTATCAGCAGTCCAGTGGCATTGAAAGAGGTTTGGGGGTATACGCCAGTCTATAGTTCTAGACCTAGTGAAGAGGAGGAAGTGAAGCATTAGGTAGGTGAGCCCTTGGGTTCCTGGGCTCCCACATCCCTATGGCCTTAGCTACTGAAGGCCTCTCCTTTTACCTGCCTTTACCTATTCCATTACATCGAAGTGTTTCCCCCCCCACACACACACAAAAATATTTTGTGATGATTAATTGCTGGATCCACCATACCTTCTGGTCCCAAGGCCCACATCCACTTATCTACCACCTCCATTCCCTCCAAGAAAGTATCATTCACCTTGCCATTTCTTGATTTTTTTTTTCAAAAAACACCATTTTAATAAGGAAACAACAGAAATAAAAGATTGTTCTCTGGCTGGAGCCCAGCTATAATACATCATATGTACAAAGTGGCCTTCAGTCAGAACTGGGCATCTTCCTGGGGCTTTCCAACCCCTTGTTCCATGCCAAATTCCTGGGTCCTTACATTTCTTCTTCTCTCCAGAATATGCCTGTCCACTCCCTGCAGGCCATAACACAGTGGCAGGAGGGGGAGCCTAGCAAGTGGCCTGGAGGGGTGGGGGCTAGTGAGAAAGGGGACTTTTGTAACAGCCGGAAAACACATCAAGGAAGGTCTCCCTCTTCTCAGGGCATAGTGCTTCCAGGAAGCAGTTTGGTGTCTTGCTTTGGTGTGGAGCATGAGAACCTGGTGAAGCTCAGCCTGAGCTTGGGGTAGAGTGCTTGAACCCTTTATGATCCCTTAAAATTATCGCCTCTGCTGGGATAGGCAGGAGGCAGATCTGTCCGATTCTGGGCCTGTAAGGACTAGAGAGGGGCTGATGTTGGTATACCAGGACTATCCAGAGATTTCCATTGAGACCAGTGTTGGCCACTGGTGATGTCCCTGTGAAGAGTGCCCTGGTGCTTTTCCCACTGCTGTCAAATCAGCTTTGCTGGAGGGTCCAAATGCCAGGGCTGGATGGTGGCCATGTGGAATCTCTGTCTGTGACTTCCAAGCAGGAGGGCCAGGGCATGGGAGAGGTCAGGCGAATGCTGGCTCTTGGTGATGTGTTCCAGCTGCATTCTATCCAAGTCAGATGCCCCCTGACTTGGGACCAAAGAAAAGCCCTAAGTAGGCAGTGGTGTCAAGAAAAATAGGTCTTGGTGGGCATTGCAGGCAGGGAAGGGCACAACTTCTTGCGGAACTGGTGGCATCTCTTCCCAGGTGGTATGTACAGGAGGTGGAGGGACAACGAGGAGTTGAGAGCCCTACCACTGGGCTGTGTCGCATCCCCAGGCTGCCCCAACCTAGATGGAGACTTCATATTCTCTCATCTCCTGCAAAGGAAAGAGACTGCTGGGAGTTGGAAACTTGTAGAACACTTGCCAGGCCATAATCCACCTTCCCAAGGAAAAGGGGAAAATAAGAGGGACCCTCAGGGCTACCTGCCCAAGGGAGCAGAGAATTGAGTCCTGGGGAGGGTTCCAGGTGGGCAGGGGTACTTACTCCAGTCTCATAAGTTGGATTATCAAATGCTGACTCCACTGTGATGCGATTATAGGGGCGAGGACGTGTTCGGGGTAGCTGTAGGGGACTTTTCCCCTGGAGCCTGTGGGGCAGAGAAACCTGAGAGTCAGGAGAGTGGGGCAGGAGTGAGTTGAGTATGCAGAGCAGGAGGAGAAGCCAGACTTACCTAGAGAAGTAAAGGTACACGCCTCCCACCAGCAGCACCATGGCCACCAGGGGCAGAAAAATGGCAGCTGCCATGTGGGTAGCGTCCAAGGCGCTGGAGGTGGCAGGTGCCTTGGCAACTGAAAGCAGAGGATAAGACTGGAGCTGAGCTCCCCGTCACCAGGAACCCACTTTCCCTCCCTTCTCAAGGGCAGCCAGAGGCCAGCTCCCTCTAGCCAGTTGGGGCTGGGAAGAAACATTTGCCCTGCTAGGTCCAGACTGCTCTTGGTCTGTCTTCAGTCTGTGGGGACGTGTAGCCTGGGAGCTGTGAGAAGCAGGTGCTGAGGGAACCACCTCTCTGGCCCTCAAGCATGGGGACTCACCATCCAGGCTACGGCCGTTGTAGAACCCATCCAGAGAGGCTGGAACAAGAGGGGAGGGCCAAGGGCAGTGAGTGAGCCCAGTGGGCCAAGCCACCAATGCAAGGAGCACAGAGAGTGGACTGGTCATGAGAAGGATTTGTCCAAGGAGACCCCATTCCTGTATTGTCATGGTGATGCCAGGTCAGAGGGATCTGACAGAGACTGAGGGGGCCAAAAGTCACATGAAAGGGGCATGGCCAGGAGGTTCTGGTTCTCAACATGGGTCGTCTTTACTAAAGTAGCTCTATGGGCCAGACATGGGTTTTGAAAGGGGGGCAGGGCACTCACCAGCCCTACATATGGGTGGAGGGTCACTCCAGTGTGAGGGGTGGCCAGGCACACACTTGATGCTGGCCTGGCCCTTAAGCTCATAACCAGGGGCACAGGAGAAGTGGATGGTGGCCCCTGCCGGGTGTAGCCGCTTCTCAGGGCTGCGGGCACCATTCTCAGGAGCACTGAGGCCGTGGCATGGCTTGAGTTGTTCCACTGCAATGCAAGCAAAGCCCAGTGAGGGTGCCAGGCTCCTGGCCTCCAAGAACACGGTGTCTTAGATCTACCAGAGGCTCCCTTCCTATGCATCTGACACTTACGGAGACATTTTGGGGCCCGGTCACTCCACTTGGGGCTACCAGCTTGGCGGTCATGGCAGGTGAGGATGGCGCTGCCTGTCAGCACAAAACCCTGGTCGCAGATATACTGGACAGTGGCCCCCACAGGAAACTTAGGATTGGATACCAGGCGTCGGCTGTGTTCCACGTCCCCTGGGTCGTGGCATGATGTCACTATGAATGGAGAGGGAAGGAGGAGAGCAAGTCGGCCTCAACAATGTTCTGTCCACGCTGCCTTGTTGTAGTGTCCCAAGCCAGTTGACATCTTCGTGCTGTGTTGTTCCACCTTCATTTAAATGTCTCTACCTTGTTTTAAAAAATTTTTTGTAGTGCTCATGCTTGTCAGGCTAGTATGTTTCTTTTGGTGACAAGGTCTCACTCTATAGCCTAGGCTGTCCTCGATTTTGCCATCATCCCGCCTCAGTCTCCTGAATGCTGAGATTATAAGCACGTGCCAACGTGCCCAGCCATCTTCTGTTTTGCTAGTGTATCTCTTTCCACTCATTAGGGTCAGCAAACCCATTTGTCCCCTTCCTGTGCATTAGGGTCAGCAGTCATATGACTGACTTGTCATCAGTCAGGAAGGAGATACACTTGCAGCACTTAGCTGAGAGCCCTCTAGAAGGAAATGATTGGTGCTTCATGGATAAGGAAACAGCCTATGAGAAGTGAGGGAGCATCGAGGGCAACAGTGAGAACAGCAAGGTCAGGGCTGGATTCTCTCACCAGCTAGGAGGAGCATGGGGACAGGTCACTCACCCCTCTGGCACGAGGGCAGGTCCTCACTCCAGCTTAGGTCCCACTGGCACATAAGTACACTGGATCCCACCACCTGGTATCCAGGGTAGCATTGATAAGTGACCACAGTGCCGTGTACCAGCTCAGGCTGTGATGGGCTCTTCCAGCCATTGGGGATCTCAGGCAGCTCCGGACACGTGTCATTGCGGGGCACCTCTGGGAGCACAGAGGCAGCAAGATGCCATTCCTTAGCCAGCACCAAAGCAACCGCACTAATCTCCTCTCCCCAGGGCCCTCTGGCTTCTCCAGACTGTCCAGGGCCTAACCCAGCCTACTCAGGCTCGGTGATTCCTTCCTGCCCGATCAAGCCCCTCCCCGTCACTGACATCACTGGCTCTCTGAGATTCCAGGGTTATCACCTCAGTTTTGGCTGCACTTCTAGATGCACCTTGGCAGGCTCCTTGGGCCTGAGAGGTGGTAGGGGGAGGGGGAGGGAAATTGCCAGTCCTATTCGAATCTATTAGGAAGGACTAAGACAGTAAGGACAGAGCTGTTAGGAAGTTCTTGCTGCAACCAAAGGCTCCTTTTCTGTGGCGATAGCTGGTATCTTTCTAGCTTTCCTTTGTCAGGAAGAGCCTTCAGGCTCCTCATGGCTCCGGCCTCTTTGCCTTGCCATGGTTTGGGGTCTACATTCTGACTGAGACAGGTACAAGCTCACCAAAGAAGTGGATGACAAATCCCTGCTGGTAGCCTATCACTGAAGTCCCAGGATCTGACTGGAACTGGATGGTGACATCGGCCATGGAGGTAAAGAGCTTGAAGTGGCCGCGGGGCCCTGAGTACTGGCCCAGGACCCGGGCTGTCAAGTCATCCCCATCGTAGAATGTCAGTACATCCCCGGGGCCTATGCGCAGCCTGTGAAGGAGGAGGGTCAGAGAAGTACAGGCCTGGGGAGCCCAGGGAAGACTGGGCGAGAAGTGTCCCCAGCCTCAGGAGGTGGCTTGTCCGACCACAGGCACTCACACTCGAATGTCCAACATAATGCGCTTGTCCTCCTCCACGTGCACCCCCCAGATGCAGTCCTGCCCTCGGCCGTAAGGCTCCGGCCAGTTTGGAGACAGCACCACGCCCGCGGAGTCTGTGATCTCCCCGCTGCACACAGCTGCAAGACAGGGGAGGCCGGGGAGGCGCGTCCCCTCCACATTCCCCCCAGTGAGGTGTCCTGGGGCTGCCACCTGCTCCTCGGACCTCCCCCCCCCCGCCTCCTCCTCAAGGGCAAGCCCGTGTTCACATGTCACAGGGCCCCTGTGGTTTCCAGCTCTGCGGCTGGTTCCTGGGTGCCCACCCTGCTCCCTGCCCTGGCAGGCCCGCCCACTCGTGCCTGCTGACCTCGGCAGGCTGGCTCTGTCTCGTTCCACTGGGGGTCATGAGGGTCAACGCACTCAATGATGATGGAACCCTGTTCCAGGGTGTAGCCAGGGTCACAGCTGAACTCCACAGTGGTACCCACAGGGTAGGAGGGTGCGCTGCTGCTGAAGTTGCCGTATTTGACAAAGGGCTCATAGCAGTGGCCCTGCTGGAAGGCTGTAAAGCGCAGGGCCCAACCCAGCTCAGACTCCGCTGGGGTCGGCCCAGAGGGCAGGCTTCTTCCTAGTCTCCTCCCCAGGGCCTTTCTTCCATAGTGCAAATGTGAGTCCTGGGTTTGGAGCAAGAGCTGAAGGGATAGGGACAGCCCAGCCCGGGCCTCTCTCCCTGTTATGCACAGGAAACCATCCTGATCACCACTGGATGTCCACTGCTTTTGTGCTTAGGACAAGGAAGGTGCTCAGTAATGCTTTGAGAAGTTCATGAGAACATGCAATGCACGTGTAGGTCTTTTGCAACAATTCTCCTTCCTTAAGTGTTGGGGCCTGGTTTGTGTGTATAGAGTGTGTATGTTTGGTCATATGTTTTGTTTTGTTTTGTTTTGTTTCCTAGCCCAGGCTGACCTGGAATTCACTCTGTAGTCTCAGGCAGGGCCTCAAACTCAGGGCGATCCTCCTACCTCTGCTTCCCAAATGCTGGGATTAAAGGCGTGTGCCACCACGCCCAGCTTTCATATGTATTTTGAAACAGGGTCTCTCATTGGCCTGGAGCTCACTGGTTAGGCTGTACTGACTGGACAATGAGTTCCAGGTAGGCTCCTGTCTCTGCCTCCCCAGCACTGAGATTACAGGCACTTAATATAGTGCCTGGCTTTTTTTTTTTTTTTTTTTTGAGGTAGGGTCTCACTCTAGCCCAGGCTGACCTGGAATTCACCCTGTAGTCTCAGGCTAGCCTCAAACTCATGGCAATCATCCTATCTCTGCCTCCCAAGTGCTGGGATTAAATGTGTGTGCCACCATGCCTGGCACCTGGCATTTTTATGTAGTCCTTGTGCCTAGTCTAGAAGTTTATCTCAGCGAACTTGAAGCTGTCTGCTATACAAGGTAAGCATTTTAGCAACAGACTCATAGTTTGTTCTTTGAAACCTGGAGAATTCACTCTCTTGGGCCAAAGGCTAGGCACAGAGTTCCTGCAAAGATAGTGTAGGAATCTTGGAGTGGAAGGGAGGTGAAGGGAGTAGGTGCCCATTTGAAGAGGTAACGTAATGGAGGCAGAGAGGGGGAGGTTATGCCTAGCCCTGCACCCCTGCCATTAGGTCCCCGCAGGCTCACCCTCATAGCGCAGAGCCATGCCCGCTGCTGCCCCGCTGCTGTCAGTACTGAGCTCCACAAAGAAGTGTCTGCCGGAGCTGAGCAGGCCCTCAATGGGCAAGTATTCCACCTCGTAGGAGTCATACACAGGCGGGGCTTCCACGTTGTCTCCATTACGGATGATAAGCCTGGGCCAAGAAAATGCAATCTATGTTGCTAGTTGCTAGCCCAGATTGGGGTTGCCCCTGGCATGGGGCTAATCCCTTTGGCAGGGTATTACTGCCAGGCCAGGACCTCCCATCCCACTGAGGACAGCTCCTCACCTGTCATCATCCTCTGCCAGGGAGACCTTCTCAAAGTGCAAGTGCAACCGCTGGCTCTCAGGAGCCTCCAGCAGCCAGTGGCAGGTGAGGTTGTTGCTGTAGTTGCCGGGGAAACCCGGAGATACGATGCGGCCAGTGGTAGCATTGCGGATCACTCCGCCACAGGCAGCTGCGGGTCATGATGGACTTAGCCTAGACGGGCCCCTACTTGCATCCCAGGCAGCCTGTAAGCCTCCTGCTCCAGCCCTGTACCCTCTGCATGGGCAGCAGGGACCTTTGCCTCCCTGCATTCTTTGCTGCTATGGTTCTGTTCCAAAAGCCAATCTTTCAGGTTTATGATTCTGAGGCTCCAGCAGCCTGGACTTCAGAAGCCCATCTGCTAATTGTTTAAATCGCTGAGACTTTTCTGGTGCAGCCTTCCTGACTCTAAGCAGATCTGTGACTGCCTGGCTTTGTGGCCCTGGGCCAGCCACTTTCTCCTCTCCTGACCTCTCTAGGAAGCCCCCAGGCTAGCTTTGTTAAGGCTGTTATTCCCACACCCCCACACACACACCCATTGAGGTGGGGTCTCACTCTAGTACAGGCTGACCTGGAACTCACTCTGTCCTCTCAGGGTGGCCTTGAACTCATGTGATCCTCCTACCTCTGCCTCTGAAGTACTGGGATTAAAGGCGTGAGCTCTTATTCTAAGCTCTGACTTTCTTAGGTGTATCTGCTACCTCTGTCTCAAGCTACCTTTTTTCCCTTCCTCCCTTCCTCCCTCATCTTCCTCCTTCCTTCCCTCCCTCCTTTCATTCCTTCCTTCTTCCCTCTCTCCTCCCTCCCTCTCCGGAGTCCTTTCTTGCTAGCCTTTAAAAAAATATTTTTATTGGCTATGAGCTCAGGGCCAGCCTGAAATTAGATGGTGAATTCCAGATCAGCTTGGGCTAGAACGAGACCCTACCTTGAAAAACAAAAACAACAACAAAAAAGCATGAACTATCATGCCTGGTTGTAGGTGCTTTAAATTTTTTTTTAAAAAATTTTGGGCTTTTTTGTTTTGTTTTGTTTTTCGAGGTAGGGTTTCACTCTAGCCCAGACTGACCTGGAATTCACTATGTAGTGTCAGGGTGGCCTTGAACTCTCAGCAATCTTCCTACCTCTGCCTCCCAAGTGCTGGAATTAAAGATGTGCGCCACTATGCCCTGCTTTAATTTTTATTTGCAAGCAATGGGAGACAGACAGAACAGAGTATGGGCACGCTAAGGCCTCTAGCCACTGCAAATGAGCTCTAGATGTTTTTGGCTTTTCGAGGTAGGGTCTCGCTCTAGCCCAGGCTGAACTGGAATTCATTATGTAGTCCCATGGTGGCCTCGAATTCACAGCGATCCTCCTACTTCTGCCTCCAGAGTGCTGGGATTAAAGGCGTGCACCACCACGCCCGGCTCTTGCTAGCCTTTTTGAGACAGGTTCTCATGTAACACGGGCTGACCTGGAACTCATTATGGAACTGAGAGTGACCTTGAATTCCTGATTCTGATCTCTCCCCTATCTCCCAAGTGCTGGATTTTCAGGCATGCTCCCCCTCCCCCATGCTGACCTCTCTCTTTTTTTGAAATAGGGTCTCCCTATGTAGCCCAGGCTGCCCTGGACCTTGCAGCCCTGCTGCTTGGCCCCTCTGAATGCTGGGGTTGCAGACCTGCGTTATCATGCCGTGGATACTTTTGTTAAACTGGTCTCTTGGCTTGCCTAGCATGATGGCAAAGTCCTGGGTTCAAACCCAAGCGTCATAAAAAACAAAAATAAAACCAGTTGTTTGGGTCTATCCCTTAACTAGGACCCCCTGGCACAAAGGCCAAGGCTTCGGGCCAGGCTCAGAGTTGGTTTTCAAGGCTGGATGAACAAAATGAGTGGATGAATGTAGAAAGGGCCAGGACTATATCAGGGATGACAAACGCTCCCAAACTTGGTATTTGGCAGACACTGCTGGCCACAGGTGACCTCCAACACTTTCTGCACTAGCTCTTTAGGTACCATGACGCTGTCATTCAAAACTGACCTGTCTGGCCTGAGACTGTCCTTTCTTCCTAAGTCTTCACCTAGGCCAGCAGTGTAGGCTGCTGGGTCTCGGCCAGGGGCTCCTGCCAGGTACTTCAGACCAAGAAAAGGCCTGAAGCAGGAGGTGGCTGGTTCCATGCAATACTTCGCTTGCCCTTCCTGGACTCACAGCTCCGGATACTGGCTCTCTCAGGGGCAAGGCTATCATGGCCCGTATATCTGAAGGCTCCGGACAATACAATAGCTAAATAAACACCTCGGGGGCCCAGAGTGAGTCTTGGTCTCAACATGAAAGTTCAAAAGTGATCCTGTCCTATCCTTGGCTTTGAATCACTCAGTGGCTCCCTACTCCCCTTAGGATAGAGTTCAAGCCCTTTATGACTGCAACTCTCCATGAAGTTTCAGTGTCCCCTCCCTGAAGCCCTCTCCTTCAGGCATACTTTACTATGCTCCCATTGAAATTGTGCTGTTTTGTGATCCCATCCACACTTTTGCACAGGCTGCCTATGAATCCACTCTACTGCCCTAAGCTAACATTTCTGGAAGCCTTCCATGCCATCTCTGCAAGAAGCCCTCCTGGCCTCCTCCTTTGGAGCTAGTCTCCCTTGGCCAAATTCCCATCACACTTGAGATCGCCCCAGCATAGTATTGTGTGTCCTGAGCTGTCTGTCAGTCTTCCCACTAGACAGAGCTCCTCAAAGAGAGAGCACGTTCATCTTAGCTCTGTGAAGCTAACCACCAGGAAGAGTACAGAAGGAGATATAGTTCAAAAGCTGAAGCCTGAAGCCAGCCATGGGGGTGCATGCCTTTAATCCCAGCACTCAGGAGGTAGAGGTAGAATTGCAGTGAGTTTGAGGCCACCCTGAGACTACATAGTGAATTCCAGGTCATCCTAGACTAGAGCAAGACCCTACCTTGAAAAAACAAAAACAAAACAAACAAACAAACAAACAAAAAAACCACACACACACAAAAGCTGAAGCCCCTCAAAAAAAGAAGAAAAAAAAAAAGGAGCCGGGCATGGTGGCATACACCTTTAATCCCAGCACTCGGGAGGCAGAGGTAGGAGGATTGCCATGAGTTCAAGGCCACCCTGAGACTTCATAGTGAATTCCAGTTCAGCTTGAGCTAGAGTGAGACTCTATCACGAAAACAAAAAACAAAACAAAACAAAAAAAGTGCTGGAGAGATTGCTTAGTGGTTAAGGCACTTGTTTGCAAAGCCTAAGGACTCAGGTTTGAGTCCCCAGTACCCACGTAAACCAGATGCACATGGTGGCGTATGCATCTTGAGTTCCTTTTCAGTGGCTAGAGGCCCTGGCCCACCCATTCTCTTTCTGTCACTATCTGCCAATCAGGAGGCAGAAGTAGTAGGATCACCAAAAGTTCGTTTGAGGCCACCCTGAGAATACAGAGTGAATTCCAGGTCAGCCTGGGCTACAGTGAGACCCTACCTCGAAAAACCAAAATAAATTAAAATAAAATAATAAAATAAAATAAAATAAATAAGCCGGGCATGGTGGCGGATGCCTTTAGTCCCAGCACTGGGAGGCTGAGGTAGGAGGATCACCAAGAGTTTGAGGCTATCCTGAGACTACATAGTGAATTCCAGGTCAGTCTGAGCTAGAGTGAGACCCTCCCTTGAAAAGCCAAAATAAATAAATAAAATAAAATAAAATAAAAGAACTGAGTGTGGTTGCACATGCCTTTAATCTCAGCACTTGGGAGGCTGAGGTAGGAGGATTGCTGTGAGTTCGAGGCCACTCTGAGACTAATTCCAGGTCAGCCTGGGCTACAGCAAGACCCTACATCTAAAAAGAATCATAATAAATAGGGCTGGAGAGATGGCTTAGCAGTTAAGGCACTTGCCTGTGAAGCCTAAGGACCTATATTTGACTCTCCAGATCCCATGAAAGTCAGACACACAAAAGGTCTCACATGCCCACTAGGTGGCACAAGTGTCTGGAGTTCGAGTCCAGTGGCTGAGGCCCTGGCACACCAATTCTCTCTCTTTCTGTTTCTGCCTCTCTCTCTCTCTCTCATTCTCTATAAAAAAAATAAATAAATAAAAACATTCCTCCTGTCCCAAAGTCATGGTCCATATCAAAATGTGAAACCTTCAATGCTACCTCTCCTAGGAAGCCACCTCCATAGTAACTGGGAATGACTGACTGCTTTTCCCTTCCAGGCCACTTCACGTCTCTCCTTTCCTCTTCTCCTCCCTCTCCTCTCCTTTTCTTGTTTGAGACAGGATCTGGCTATGTAACCCAGGCTGGCCATGAACTCACGATCTTTGTGCCTCAGCGTCCTGAGTGCTGGGACTGCAGATGTGTGCCACCATGCCCAGCTACTCCACATCTCCTCAATGGTTCCTTTTGCTTCCTTCTCTGGAAATTGGTGATTTATGTGCCATTATGTCCCTCTTTCTGGTTTTGAGGGCAGGATCCCTATTTCATTGAGCTTTGTAAACCTGTGCTGCCTATACATGGTAGGTACTCAATAAATACACTTTGGCTCAATGTCACTGAAGTATGTGACCGTTTTTCTGGCTTCCTTATAGGGAGTCAGTGAAAATACCAGACATCAGTGTAGAACAGAGATGGTCCTCACCATACTTCTCTCTCTGGTACTGAGGCTTCTCTCCTGAGATCACTCACCAATGCAGACAGGTTCCTTGGAGTCCCAGAAAGGCTGAGTAGCATTGAGGCAGGTGAGGAACCTGGCACCCCTCAGCTGGTAGCCAGTGGCACAGTGGAAGCGAGCACTGCCTCCTGGGTGGAGGCTGGTGACAGTCACGTCTCCATAAGGTGGACGTCGGGGAAAGCGGCAGCTCAGGAGATAGGCTGCAAGGAGAGAATACGTGATAAGACAGGAAGCTTAGCTATCTGGGGTGGATGTGGAGGCCTATGCTGGTCTGCCTCAGCCTGCCTCGAGGTGTCCTTTGGGTCCAGAAAAACATATTAGAAGTTCCACACGAAACAAAACTCCCTTTCCCTACTAGGCATTGGTGATATTCCCAGCAGCCTGGGTTGGTTAGCAGAACCACAAACTAGAAGCTGTTAGGTGCCTGCTTCAGTTGTGTCTTTCTCCTTATTTGGTTATTGAGGTTCAAAATGGTTCCTAGACATAGTGGTGCATGCCTGTGATCCTAGCACTCAGACTTGGTAGGCTGAGGCAAGAGAGATTTGAGTTCAAGGCTACACAGTAAGATCCTGTCTCAAGGGCTGGAGAGATGGCTTAGCAGTTAAGGCGTTTGCCTGCAAAGCCAAAGGACCCAGGTTTGATTTCCCCAGGAACCACATTAGCCAGATGCACAAGGTGGCGCATGCATCTGGAGTTCGTTTGCGGTGGCTGGAGGCCCTGGCGTGCCCATTCTCTCACTCTCCCTCTTTCTCTGTCAAATAAATAAATAAATAAATAAATAAATAAATAAATAAATAAAGGATCTGGAGAGATGGCTTAGCAGTTAAGGCACTTGTCTGTAAAGCCTAAAGACCCAGGTTTGATTCCCCAGAACCCATGTAAGTCAGATGCCCATGGTAGCACATGCATCTGGGCTTTGTTTACAGTGGCTAGAGGCCCTGGCACATCCATTTTTTCTCTCTCTCTCTCATAAATGAATAAATAAGATTATTTAATAAATAATAAATAAGATTATTTAACTTGGTTTCTCTGATCTCAAATTCCCTATGTAGATGAAGATGACCTTGACATTCTGATCTTCCTACATCCACTTCCTGAATGCTGGGATTTCAGGCATGTGTGCCACCACACCCAGTTTATTCAGTACTAGAGATAGAACACAAGGCTTCCTGCCACTAAACGATAATCCCAGCCCTGATAATATATCTTCAAGAATGCTGGAATGTGGCTCAGTGGGTAGAGTGCCTGCCTAGCATGACTGAGACCTTGAGTTCAATCCCTAGCTCTCCATAAAACTAAGTATGGTGGGCTGGAGAGATGGCTTAGCGGTTAAGGCATTTGCCTGAGAAGCCTAAATACCCAGGTTCAATTCTCCAGGTCCCACGTAAGCCAGATGTACCTAGTGGCACATGCATCTGGAGTTCCTTTGCAGTGGCTAGAGGCCTTGGTGTGCCCATATTCTCTCTCTCTCTCTCTCCCTATCTGTCTCTGCCTCTTTCTCTCTGAAACAAATAGAATAAAATAAATTAAAAAAACCCGGGCGTGGTGGCGCACGCCTTTAATCCCAGCACTTGGGAAGCAGAGGTAGGAGGATCACCGTGAGTTCGAGGCCACCCTGAGACTCAATAGTGAATTCCAGGTCAGCCTGGGCTAGAGTGAGACCCTACCTCGAAAAACCAAAAATAAAAATAAAAATAAAAATAAAATAAAATAAATTAAAAAAAAGAAAAAGCCAGGCGTGGTGGTTCATGCCTTTAATCCCAGTACCATTAGAGGCCACCCTGAGACTACATAGTGAATTCCAGGTTAGCATGGGCCAGAGTGAGACACTGCCTTGAAAACCAACAAGCAAGCAAGCAAGCAAACAAACAAAAAAACAAAAAAACAACTAGGTATGGTACACGTGCCTGTAATCCTAGAACTTGAAGGTGGAAGCGAGAAGATCAAAAGTTCAAAGTCATCTGAGTCATCAAAGATAGCAAATTTGAGGACAGCTTGGGCTACATGATACCCTGCCTCAACAAAAAGAAAATGTGGGGCTGGAGAGGTGGCTTAGTGATATGGCACTTGCCTTCAAAGCCAAGCCAGATGCATAAGGGGGCACATGCATCTGGAGTTTGCTGCGGCCGGTGGCCCTTGAGCTCCCATTCTCTCATTCAATCTGCCTGTTTCTCTCTCTCAAATAAATAAATAATTTTTTTTTTTTAAAGAAAGAAACCGGGCGTGGTGGCGCATGCCTTTAATCCCAGCACTCGGGAGGCAGAGGTAGGAGGATTGCCGTGAGTTTGGGGCCACCCTGAGACTCCATAGTGAATTCCAGGTCAGCCTGGGCTAGAGTGAGACCCTACCTCGAAAAACAAAACAAAAAAAAAAAAAAAAAAAGAAAAGAAAAAGAAAGAAAGAAAGAAAATGTTATGGTACGTGGATATGTAGCTCAGTGATAGAGTGCTTGCCTAGATTTGATCTCAGCACTGGGGGGCAAAAGGTCTATGGAATGACTTGTAGATGCAAAAGCACTTGGAATAGTGAAAAGCCTGTATTAATGTAAAATATTGATAATATTTTTCCTGTAGGAGGTAAGCATGAGTTTCAAGGGGGAAAGATTGAAATCAGACAGCAAAGACTTCCCTAGTATTCATTGGAAACGTGTTTAAAAGCTTGATGGCAGCTGGGTGGAACACACCTTTAATTCCAGTACTTGGGAGGCAGAGTTAGGTGGATCACTGAGAGTTTGGGGCCACCCTGAGACTATACAGTGAATTCCAGCAGGTCAGCCTGAGCTAGAGTGACACCCTACCTCAAAAAATAAAAATTAAGAAAGAAAGAAAGAAAAAGCTTGATGGTAATGGTGAGGCTGGGTGTGGTGGCTCATACCTTTAATCCCAGGTAGGAGGATCACTGTGAGTTCAAGGCCATCTTGGGCTATAGTAAGTTCCGGGTCATCCTGGGCTAGAGAAACCCTGCCTCAAAAAACTGCCTGGCATTGTGGTACACGCCTTTAATCCCAGCACTAGGGAGGCAGAGGTAGGAGGATCCCTGAGAGTTTGAGGCCACCCTGAGATTACATAGTGAATTCCATGTCAGACTGGACTAGAGTGAAACCCTACCTCTTAAAAACAACAACAACCAACCAACCAAACAAACAAACAAAGAAACAGACAGACAGACAGATAGACAGACAGGCAAACAGGTAGACAGGCAGGCATGCTGACAGGCAGTGTGAGAAAGCATTTCTTGGAAGTTGGGGGGTGGGACTAGTTGCCCTGGGAAACCTGGTAGCTTTTTGGATGTTCATACCATGTACGACCACATGGGGGAAGCAAATCCTACAAAACAATCGCAAATCCCAACTCAAGGGCCAAACTGGGATGGAAGCTAAAACTGGGGATCCTGGCTTGAGTTTCACAAGAAGGTCTCCAGCTGTCAAGAGAGAGGCAAAGAGAAGTCCTGGTTATACTTCTCTGTTCCTTTATTTAAAAAAATATCTTATTGCCAGGTGTCGCACGCCTTTAATCCCAGCACTTGAGAGGCAGAGGTAGGAGGATCACTGTGTGTTTGAGGCTAACCTGAGATTTACAAAGTGAATTCCAGGTCAGCCTGGGCTAGAGAGAGAACCTACCTCAAAAAAAAACAAAAAACAGCCAGGCATGGTAGCTCACATCTTTAATTCCAGCACTTGGGAGTCAGTGGTAGAAGGATTGCTGTGAGTTCAAGGCTACCCTGAGACTACATAGTGAATTCCAGGTCAGCCTGGGCTAGAGTGAGACCCTACCTTGAGGCCAGGGCCTCCTGCCACTAGGAACAAACTCCAGAAGCATGTCCCACTTTGTGCATCCGATTCTATGTGGGACCTTGGCAGTGAGGAATCGAACCCAGGCCTGCAGGCTTTGCAAGCAAGGGCCTTTAACCATAAGCCATCTCCCCAGCCCGTATGTGCCTTTTTGTGTATAGAAAAAAGAAACTGCCTTTGAACAGATGAGGGTTTCAAAGCTTGAGTTGGTTGAGATTTTTTTTTGTTTTTTGATGCGGGGGGGGAGTATCAAGGTAGATTGTCATTCTAGCCCAGACTGACCTGGAATCACTCTGTAGTCCCAGGCTGGCCTCAAACTCACAGCAATCTTCCTACCTCTGCCTCCCGAGTGCTGGGATTAAAGGCATGCGCCACCACGACTGGCAGTTTTAAGACTTTTCACCTGTCTTGTTCTTGGTTACTATGTGTGAAGGCAGAATGGTTCCTGCTCACAAGGTTCTTTAGAGAATGGTCAATAAAACGCTAGCTGTGATTGTCAGGTAAGACCAGGCCATGTTTAGGAGGTCAGACTGCCGGGGTGTGAGTATGTGCTTCCTTCCTTGTTATACTACCTTGAACACTTTCCCCGTGCCTCAGTTTCCTTGTTTAACCAGCCGCTTAAGAGTACCACATCCAGTGCCGTGGAGGTTAAGTGAGAGGCCATATGTGCCGTGCCTGGCACAGAACACACACTTAACACCCCAGCTGGCTGTTAATGTTTGTAATCTTGAGTAGTAACAGCATCTAACATGTGTTGCACTTTCCAACTCCTGAGGCGCCTTCACATGCCTCTTACCAGATACGTGTGGTAACGATATACGAGGAAGAACGAATGATAAGGAAAACTAAGGCTCAGGAAGACTGAGGTTCAGAAAGCCCGTGTGTCTTCATCACACTGCAAGTGAGTGATGGAGTGGGGGGGAACTGAGCTCCTGGCTCTAGAGACCCCTGCTTCCTTCCTCACTGTGCTTACAGTACCATCTTGGCCTCAGGGGTCATGGAAACCGAGATAACAACAGACAAGGCAGGCCTTGGAGGCTGTTCAGAGCATCACTCACTCCCAAAGGTCAGGGGATGGGAAGCTGACACCCTGGGGGGCCATGGGACAGGTGTGCTTATCCTTGAGTCCCAGTACAGCTATAGGGAAGGAATCCCCCACCCCCACCACCACCACACACACACACTTTTCACAGATGGGGAAACTGAGCTGAGCTGAGATGAAGGCAGAAAGCTGGCATTGGGTGGGGCCCCTAGACTCCACAATGGGTAATGTGCCACTTCCCAAGACGAGCTTCATTCTATTGCCATGACAACCAACTGTTCCCCGGGAGCCTGCACCACCACAATCTGTTGAGTTATTTTCTTACTGGCGGCTGTTTCTGGAGCCCGGTCCAGTGCCAGGAATGCTCGGATGGAGGAGGGACGGTCCAGTCAGTTGACCTGCCTCCCCAGCCTGTAGGCGGGGCGGCAGGGTAAGGGCAGTCACAACTCCCTCCTGCCCTGAGGCCCTTTGGATTCCTCCAGCATGGGCACGGGTCCCAGGTCCCTCACCATCTCTCCTGGCACCCTCTTTCTCCAGCCCACGAGACATACGTGTGAGCACACACTCCTCCTGCTCCTATCTCTGGGATCAGGGCTAATTACAGTCTATAATTAGGGGAATTACACTCATTACGGAAAGAGCTGATCATTGACAAAAAAGAAAAAAAAAAAAACTGGGCAGAGGAGGAAGGGCTTGTGAGAGTGGAGAAAGAGCAGGACTGGGTGGGCTCTCACAGTCCCTCCTTGGGATCCGCTTTCCCCTCACTGGGCCTGGCTCTTCTGTCATTCAGCCACTGTTTTCTGGCCTAACACAGAGAGAGGGTCTGGAGTTTTGTGCAGAGGAATTTGCAGCAAGAGAAAAGGTTACCGTGGCGTGAAATGATGCTAGCTGCTGGGAGGATTGATGAGCCATTAGGGAGTCTGGAGGGGCTGCCCAGATGCCCACCCCTGCTGTAGCTGGGCCTTTGCCTTTGCTGAGACCCTCTATAAACCTTGCCCACTGCCGGGTTCTCTGCTGTCCCACTGCGTGAGTCTCCCCCCGCCCCCAGTTTGAGTGAGGATGCGTGGACGAGGCTGGTGCTCTCTGTAGGGTGGGGTTCCAGCATCCCCAGCTCCAGAGCAGCAGCCCATCCATCCGCTGCTCCCCCCTGCAGGGCTGCGGAAGTGGTCTGTGACAATGCAGTACAATACCCTGATTGTTTCCACCAGTTATTTCCCTCTTAGCACTCTGGTAAGAATTAAAGTTAATCTGTGCAAAGGATCAAGCCGACTTCTGCCCAGGGAAGGGGCTGAGCAGGAAGGACGCTTATGGGAGGGGTGCAGAGTGCCAGGCCCCTTTTCTTTCCTCCCTATCCCATCCTGCAAGCCCCGTGATCCTTCACTAAACACCCCCCAACACTTGACGCTTTTTGTTTAATCCAAACCATGACTTCGTGGGGTAGACATTTCGATCTCATTTTCCAACAGGAACAGAAGGGTTAGAGAGTGGTGCTTGTGAAGAGTGGAGAAGGGAAGGGACTGAGCGGAGGAAAGCATCCTCTTCAGCCTTTTGTATGAGCATGTGTTTGTAGCAGGACGGGGTGGCTCCCATCTATAACCCAGCAGCTGAGGTTGTTAGGTGGGCACAGACTCCCAAGATGGAGTCACCATGGTCAGCAGAATGGTGACAGGGGCACAGGAAAGTGGATTATCCACACTCCTCAAGAAACCACCCAGTCCTTATCCTCTCCTTGCCTACCAATGCCCCAGCTCATGGTTTTCTGCCCCCTTATCTCATAACTTACTTGGTCACTGTTCTGGTGTCATACCCTAGCTATTTTAAATATTTTATTTTTATGTAATTATTTATTTGAGAAAGAGAGAGGAAGAGAGAATGGGTGCACCAGGCTTTTAGCCACTGCAAAAGAACTCCAGATGCATGTACCACCTTGTGCATCCGGCTTACGTAGGTACTGGGGAATTGAACCTGGGTCCTTTGGCTTTGTAAGCAAGTGCCTTAATCACTAAGCCATATCTCCAGCCCCACCCTAGCTATTTTAAATGTAATGATCTCCCCTAAAGGAACTTTTCTATTCAACTTAACGAGTGAGTTCTTTTTCCTTCCTCACCTTCCCCCAGGTCTCAGGCGAGCAAAGAAGCCCAGGCTGGTTAGCTAAAGACATCAAGACAATCACTGTCTAGCCCCTTTGACTTTGGCATTCCCACCTCACTATAGTAGCACCAAGGGCTGGAGAGTTGGCTTAGTGGTGAAGGTGCGTGCCTGCAAAGTCTAAGGACCCAGAGTCAATTCTCCAGATCTCACGTAAGCCAGATGCACATGGTGGCGCATGAGTCTGGAGTTCATTTGCAGTGGCTGGAGGCCCTGGTGTGCCCATTCTCTCTCCCTCTCTCTGTCTCAAATAAATAAATAAAAATAAATCTTTAAAAAAATAGCACCAAAACTGCCCAGGAGACCCCTCCTCCCCTCCGATAACAGCCATAGCCACCGAAGTAAGCAGTAAGCCAGTGCTGGCTCAGGCCTTACCTTGGTAGTGGAAATGGAAAGTGCCAGGCCCAGCAGGGGGTGGAAGGCTCTGGAACCTCAGGGCTGCTTGGTGGGTGGGGCTTCGGATGACTTGGCCCCTCAGCAAGAAAGATTGGTTGGCCAAGGGCAGTGGGTCAGGGCCCCCCAGGCCCTCCACAGTTATGGTCTCCCCTTCCTGGAGGCTGATGTTCTGGACCTGCAGGTAGATTGAAGACAGTAAAGCCAAGCTGTCAGTTTTCCTGCTGCCTGAGTCCTGCTTGTGTGTGTCTCCCACAGGCTCGCCTGTGGCCCACCCCCAGTGCCTCTTGCACATAGGAGTTCCCAGACCCTGTCTAGGCACTTCTTACAGGAGGGACTCATCTTGCTTTCTCTGAGATGCAACCACAAAGTCAGAGGTATCAAGTGTATTACCCAAGGTCACCTGGGCTCTGTTTTCTCACCTATAAAGCACAGATAGGGGCTGGAGAGAGATGGCTAAGCAGTTAAGGCGCTTGCCTGCAAAGCCAGAGGACCCAGGTTCGATTCTCCCAGACCCACATAAGCCAGATGCACAAGATGGCACATGCATCTGGAGTTTCTTTGCAGTGGCTGGAGGCTATGGTGCACCCATTCTCTCTCTCTCAAATAAGTAAATATATATATATATATATATTTAAAGCAGAGATGGGTAGGTATGCTGAGCCAGATGGTGCCCAAGGATCTGGCCGGCAGTGTGAGGCCCTACACATCTGACCTGCGTGCCCACCTTCACCTGGACATCCCTGCTGGACGCTGCACAGGCGCCTCTCACCCAGCCCGCCTCATAACTGGCCAACCCTTCCCCAACCAGTAGCTCCCCTGGCTCAGCTCCCAACACAGGGAATGATCTTGTTCACAACCTGGGCGCCCAAGTCAGAAAAATTGGCATCTTGCCTCTTCCCTCATATCCCACAGCTAATCCATCATTCAATTCTGTCAGGTGGACCACAGATCTGCTCACCAGTCTTCACCCCACTCTGCCGCTTCCCCAACTCATCACTATTATTACTCACCTAGATCACTGTAGCAGTCTGCTGGCCGGCCTCCCTGCCTGGAGGGCTTAACCCACTCCTCCCTCCACATCAATACTTTCTGAACTGCAGCCATTAATAGTCTCGGGCCTGCTGCTCATCACAGGGCTTCCATGTTTAAATCTTCCAGGGTTGTTCTTTTGAGTCCATGAAGCCCATGATACTAGTCCATACTCCGAATCTGCCCAGCATGGCCTCCACTGGCCCCTCAGCTTGGCCTTGTCATGCTACGTGTCAGCTGTCATTCTGTTTGCTCTCTTCTCTAGGCCTCTCGCTCTTGTCCCTTCCTTTGGCTGTCACGAGTCCTCTTTGCCACCACCCTGATCTTTAGGCCCCCCAGTTTCTGAAGCATGCTTCTGGGTGCCATGCCTCCACTCAGTCAAATAAGGATCAGACAAGGGCAGATTCTGCCCAGAGAGGAAGGGGTGCTGTAATTTGATAGAAAGAACACTTGAGATCTGGGAACTTATCCTGACCATGTGACCCTGGACAAGTACACTATTTGATTTTCCCTTCCTCTTGCCCTCCTTCCTTCCTCTCTTTCTTTCTTTCTTTCTTTCTTTCTTTCTCTGACTCTCTCTCTCTTTCTTTCTTTCAAGTAGAGTCTCACTCTTAGCCCAGGCTCACCTGGAATTTACAATGAAGTTTCAGGGTGGCCTTGAACTCACAGTGATCCTCCTACCTCTGCCTTCTGAGTGCTGGGATTAAAGGCGTGCACCACCATGCCAGGCTCTCCTTTTTTTTTTCTTCCCTCCTTCCTTTCTTTGGTCTTACCATGTGGCTGGCCTCAAAGTCATACTCCTCCAACCTCAGCCTCCTGTGTGCTATGATTACAGGTTTGTGCCACGATGTCCAGCACATCTTTGATATTTAAAACGTGGTCCCTGGACCAGCAACATCCCCATCACCTAGGAGCTTGTAAGAAAGGCAGAAGCCTAGACCTCACCTCAGATCCATTAGCTCGTACTCTGTATTTTAATGAAATCACTGATCATCAAGCTCAAAGGTCCCTACCATGTCGCTCTGAGGCAGAGCCTTTAAGAGTTAAGTGATATCAGCGAGTCACCAATCCTTCCCAATCTTATCATCCAAGAGGCCCAGTCAATTCCTCTTCCTTCTCCTCAGCCCCTGTTCCAGCCTCAGCTCTGATCACCTCCTGCCCACAGTTTCTCACCAAGAATGACCTCTGATGACATCCCCACCCCTCCCATTCCCATTCACCTCTTGGCCCTGGCTGCCTCAGATCATCTAGACCTTCTCTGTCTCCTGTCCAATCCCCACGGGGTGGCTTCAGGTTGCCCAAGAGGACAAAACCCTCTTGGACTTATGGGCAGCTTCCAGTGGCTTTGCCAGTCTTCATCTCCTGCCCTGCAGCCACAAAACTCTCCTGGCTCCCAGCTCTCTGGGTGCTGACACAATTTTGCCTTTCCTCCCCCATGGAGCGATGCTGACCTTCAGCAACCTCCCAGACCTAGCCTGCATCCCTTGTGCTTCAAACCCTCATTCCCCCTTGCTTTCTCTCTAGTAAAGCCTGGCACGGTATTCTGGGACACAATGCCCTCCTCCCTGGTCAGTCTTAGGACATACGTGCAGAACAAACATCCCTCTGAGGAGATGGCTTTGCAGTTAATGAGTTTGCCTATGAAGCCCAAGGACCTCAGTTCAATGCCCCAGGACCCACGTAAGCCAGATGCACAAGGTGGCACATGTGTCTGGAGTTTGCAGTGGCTGGAGGCCATTCTCTCTCTCTCTAATAAATGTATATAAAACATCCCTCCGAGGTGAGAAGCACAGGATGCTGAGCCTAGCTAGGTCCCAGGAGACAGGTACTGCTGGGCCTGGGCCCCTCTGGCTGTGGCTGCCTTGGGGACTGCCAAGGTGGGCAGGGGGAGAGCCCCATCCATGCTAGGAGGAGAAACCTTGTAAGCCTGTAGGGGCTGAAGACTCAAGGACAGGATGTTGGGGGAAGAAACGCCTCCTCTATGCCAGGAGCTCCCCGCCCAGGCACATTTGGGTAGAGGCTGCCTGACCATCTGCCGGGGACATCCCTCAGGGAATCCCTAGCAGGCGGAGGCTGGATGAGGTCCCTTCAAACTTGGAGATTCTGTGATGTTAGAGTTGGGAAAACAAGTCTCACACACGTGGAATCTGTAATTATCGAGAGATGCCAGGCAGCATACAATTGTGCCTTAAGTGGCACTGAATGCGGGCAGCAGGAATCCTCTGGAGGAGAGCTTGGAGGCTCTTGGGCCAGCATGGACAGGTGGGTCTCAGAGCATCTTGGAGAGCAGGGTACTGGGAGGGGGGGGGTGCAGGAGTTAGAGATGTAGAAATCAATACAGCATTTTCTTCCTAGCTCCTCATGTACCTCCAGTCTGACCTCTAACTTCTGGTCTTTTTTGGTTCTTGGGACCAGAGGAAAGTACAGCAGCAGCTACAATAACAGCTACCATCCATAGTCTCGAGCCTCTCTTTGAGGAAGGTGATTTATTCCTGGAAGGAAAGTGGCTCAGAAAGGCTAAGGCACTTAGAAGGGGGCACACAACTGTTAAGAAGCAGAGTCTTGCCTTGCTGGCAACAAAGGAAGCTCTCTTTCCCTCCCAGCCTACTGGGGGTATCACCTGCAGAAATAGACTTCCAGACATCTTTATTCCCAGACTCTGGGTGAATCCCCCACCCCCGACACCCCAGGTTTAGCAGAGAGGTACGTTTTGGCTTAGGCTGGCTTGGCCTTTTCGAGATGTTTGGATTGTGTTCCCATGAGTTATCCTCTCCTCTGGCAACCTGTAAAACTGGGGAAATTGGGACATGAGACCTCTGACCCCCTCTATGGGTCCCACAAGGTGGTCTGGCTCCTAATTTAGCCTGGGGGGGGGGTCGGGGTGAAGCCTGGGATATGGCTCCTATCCAGAAGATTTCTTGTCCTCAGCCTGGGGCTGGCTATTCAGCACTGGTGCCTTGAGTTTAGAGCCCCCTCTTGCAGGCCTGCTGTAGAAGGTGGAAAGTAATTTGTCACTTGTTGGCGGGCCAGGCTGACAGGGGCCAGACAGGGCTGGGTGTCGGACAAGGGGGGGAGATGAAGTCTTGATGTAATTTGCAGCCATCTGAAGAGCCCAGAAGGCAGATTGAAATGTCAGCTCCGCTCATGAGGGCTGTCTTCCCACATCCCATCCAAGTGACAAGAGGGGCCCTGGGGGCTAGGGCAGGGGGGAGACAGAAGCTGAGGGAGCTTGGAGGACAATTCCCACAGGACCCTAGGCAGTCCACAGCTTTGCCTCTGGCACACCAGGGGGCAGTTCAAGGAGAAAACATGGCCATTTTCTCAGTTTGCCTTCTGCCAGCCCCCAGGTCATATGCCTTTATCTGCCTTATTGGACCAAAGGAGGCTGCTGGTCTAGCTTCCAGCATGTTCCAATGGTGTAACCCACCCCCCCACCCCCCACAAGTGAGATGAGATGATGCACCACTTTTGCACAAGCTTGTGCTGGCGCAACCCCTCACAAGCAGAGGATCACGGGAGTGTCTCCGCTTTCCACCCCCTGGATGCTAGCCACAGCTCTACCAGATTGGTCACCACTCTCACGTGTCGTCTGCCTGAGGCCTCAGCTCTCAGCTACCCGGAAGCAGGGAGCGGGCCCAAGGGACACAGCATAGTTGACCTTAGCCATGAAGTTTCCCGAACCCAGAGGAGCCACACTCACAGTGATTGGCTGGGAGGGACCCTGTGCACTATCTGATTGACCGTCTTTTTATTTATTTGTTTGTTTGTTGCCCTCTCCCCCTCCCCTGACGTAGGGTCTTGCTGTAGCCCAGGCTGACCTGGAATTCACTATGTTGTCTCAAGATGGCCTGGATTCTCCTACCTCTGCCACCCAAGTTCTGGGATTAAAGGCGTTGGTTACCACACCTGGCTACCTTCCTTTTATGGAGAGGGACAGGCTCAGAGGAGGCCAGGGGCTTATCCAATTATTGAAAGCTGGTTGGTGTTCAGAGCTGGGACTGGAAACCTGGCCCTATGTGCCATGGAGCCAGATCTTCCAGTACCCCTTACCACCCCCAGATGGGCGTTTCTGGATCCTGGAAATAAGAACTTGCTCAAATTCCTATGTGTCATGCCTATCACTCCCTTCTGGCGCTTACCTCTGGTCTGGTCCTGATTCAGGACATCTTCCCATCGTACTGACAGCTGGTCTGGCCTGAGAGAACTGTGTGCCAATGGGGCCACCTGGGCACGAAGGCAGGGATGGTGGACAGCTGTGCTGAGGCTCCAGATGGTACAAAAAGCAGACATGCCAAGATGGAGGTTGGCAACGGGAAGGTTCACGGAATGCCAAGTGCAGTGAGAGGCAAGCGCCAAGCCCACAAAGGCCTGGAAACCTCGGGGCTGTGACTGCTGCCTGAGGAGGGTCGGGGGACCCATGTGAGCTGTGGGGCTTCTGAAGGGGTTTCTCCGACTTTCAAAAAAGAGTCAAGCCAGCCAGGCATGGTGGTATACTCCTTTAATCCCAATACTCGGGAGGCAGAGTAGGAGGATCGCTGTGGGTTCAAAGCCACCCTGAGACTACATAGTGAGTTCCAGGTCAGCCTGAGCTAGAGTGAAACCCTACCTTGAAAAACCAAAAACAAAAAAACAAAACAAAACAAAACAAAAAAAAAACCCCAAAACAGAAGGCTCCCAGGCTGAGGTGATAGTCTCTCTGCTCCCAGGCCCTGCCCTACTATCACTGAGCACCCTGTGGTCATTGCTTATGGTTTCATTCTTCCCCAACGAGGAAGATTTATGTCCCTTACATACACACAGAACAGAGCCTGGTATATTAAAAGTGCTCAATTTTGTAGCCAGGCGTGGTGGTACACGCCTTTAATTCCAGCACGTGGGAAGCAGGGGTAGGAGGATTGCTGTGAGTTCAAGGCCAGCCAGAGACTGGTCTAGGTGAGCTGGGCCAGAGCAAGACCCTACCCCACAACAAACAAACAAACAAAAAACACATTGGTTATTGATTAACTGAATGATTTTAGGCAATTCTCTTGCCTTGCCTGGACCACTTTCCCTAACTATTTAGTGGGTATATTGGTTTAAAGTGTCAATAATTCTTGAGGTCCCAAGTGCCCTGTGAGGTGTGGCCAGGAGGACTGGGTTGGGTGGAGATGGCCAGAACTGGTCCTGGAAGACCTTAAAACTTGCTTTGATCTAGGTTGTTTCTGACTCCTGCTCTTTCTCTAAAGCAGGCACTGACCCAGCTCTGGTCACCCTGTGTCCTCCACGGCTCCAGATTCTATCTCAGACAACTGGGGACCACGAAGTCCCTAAGGATTCTACCTCCGCAGGGCCGAGGTGGAGGGTGGACGAGCACGTGCCACGTTTCCTGATGGCAATCCAGGGCTGTGGCAGGTCTTCGTCTCAAGGTTGCCTGGTAACAGCTTTTGCATTCTGATGAAAAATCGTGGCAGTGCCAGACGACAGACCCAGCGCTGTGTGAGGGGCGGGCATCCAGGGTGGGGCTTGGGACTGGGCCAGGGCAGAGGTGGGCAGAGCCAGCAGTGTGTCTTGTCCCATTATCTGGAATCTTCCTGGTGTGCATGTGTGTGTGGTGGGGAAGGGAGGGGGGAGAATCTAGGGCTGGACCTAGCCTAGCCCAGTGGGCTCAGTGGTGGTGGTAGGCTTGAGGGGCAGGTGGAACCAGGCCAGGTCTGCAGGGGAGCACCCAGGCTGGCATCTGCTTCCTCCTATCCCCAACACCTGCAGCTGGCACCTTCCACCCTGTGAGCCTCAGCCGGTGCCACCTCTCATTAGGTGATGATTTTACATTAATTACCTTAATTAAGCGGCGCTGAGTGCTAATGGCTTGAGAGGGGGTGGCTGTTCCTAATTGCCCTTCCAGTCAGCCCAGAGTGAGGGGCCCAGGGGCTGGCAGAACAGGAATAAGCAGTTTCAGAAAGAAGAGGGGAAGCCGGCAGGGGACCTGGCTCAATGACCTGGACCTCACTGCCCCAAAGGGGAGGGCTAAGGTGCTCAGCCCTTAGAAACTTGCTGTTGGTTGCCTGAACAGATCCCAGGGCCCATGGGAGCTGGGACGGGCAGGAAGCAGATACTGAGGGGCTCTGTTCCCCAGACTCCTGCGCAGCCCTTCCTGTGCTTCCTCGGTCCCCTGCCTAAAATACTTTCTTTTCTACCTGGGAGTCAAGTGCCCCCTCTTACTTCCACAACCATCCTGGGCCCTGTATTGCAAGATACCCTCTAGGACCTCACAATCTAGCCAGAGTGGTAGACTGCTTATAAACAGACCCATAGAAGACAGGGTGTCAAGGGCTGAGATGGGGGAGGGGGGATGATGGTCCAAGGCTTTGAGGAGAGAATGCCCAGAGAAAAGGATGGTAGGGTGGAAAAAGTCCTAAAGCAGGGAGTGTTGGGACAGTTTTTTTTTTTTTTTTTTTCCAGGTAGAGGGACCTGTGTGTTTCGTTGGGGCACGTGAGAAGTAGGCTCTGTGGGCAAACAAGCTGTTTGGAGCGAAGGGGCCACAATGAGGCAGGAAGTGGCAGAGGTGGACTCAATGGACTACCCTGATCAGAGGCGACTAGGAAAGGTGAAGGCAGGAGTGCTACGTTCTCTTTTGAGTTCTCTTTTGAGAAAGATGATTGCTGTGCAGGTGGGGGGGGGGGCAAGAGGGAGCATGTGCAGATGGGGGGGACCGCTGAGGTGACCACAGTACCGCCAGGGGGGGATGACGAGGGCTGTGCTGCGCAGTCACTGTGGTGATGGAAGGAGAAGCAGGCCAGAGGGGGCTGTGGGAGCTGTCAGGATGACAGAAGCCTCAGGATGAGTTGGTGGGACTAGAGGAGAAAGAGGGCAATGCCAAGGTGACTCCATATGGCACAGCTCTGGGGATACAATTCGCATAGCACCATGGACACCCTACTCTAGTTTTCTGACCCTGGACAAAGTGGGGCAATGAGCAGGTTTGGGGGAACAAGGGAAAAGTTGTGTTTATGGAGGGTTAGGAGCCTGTAGGACATTGGTAAGGACCTTCAGGCTCAGGCCTGGGGCTTCCAGAAGAATTTGAATCCCAAGAGAGGGATGAGGTGCCCAGGAGGCTGGAGACAATCTGACTCTGCCCACCAGCTAGTCACCTCTCTGCCCAGTGTGGCCATGTCAGCCTTGCCCACTTCTGCATCCCAGAAGCCAGCGCAGGGTCTGGCCCAGCAGCTGCTGAGGTAGCATTTGCTGAAGGAATGATCGCGTGAACAGATGCGTGAATGACGCTCCAGGGCTCTCTCACGCGGCCCTGTCCGAACTCACACTCACCCAGTCCCCTGCCTACCCAAGGCTGAGCCTCTCGAGCTCTTCTGAGCCCCTGATCAAGCCTTGGGGGGAAAAAGTGGTGGATACACCAGCCATCTTAGACACTGCTGGATGGTGCACGGACAGAATCCAAGCATATTTTTGGCCTATCTTGTATCCTCGGCCCTAGGCACTCCTGCCCAACTGGGTGCCCCTAAACATTTCTGCCCCCTCCCCCATAGCAGGTGTCTTTCTGCAGAAATAACTTTACCTTTGATGGACCCGGGCCACTCACCTTGATCTCCACGCCGTAGCCAGGGTAAACAGAGATGTAGTAGAAACAGTCCAGGCCGACATCAGAGGGTGAGCCGGGGGTCATGAGAGAGTTCAGTGAGCCCTCTGGGCCTGAGAAATTCCAGCTACAGGGGCCTGGGAGGCAGGAGGAGACGGGAGGCTAAGCCCAGCTCTGGTGGAGTGGGTCAAGCTATACCTGAATTGTGTATGTTTGTGTGGTGAAGCCCACTTCTAGGATTGTCTACTCCTGTTGAGAGAATGAGATTGCCTTATACTGAGCCCCTTCTATGTGCAGTTCTATCTCAGTTCCCACAGTGGAACACTGAGAAAGACTTTCTCTCTTTTTTTTTTTTTTTGAGGTAGGGTCTTGTTCTAGCCCAGGCTGACCTGGAATTCACTGTGTAGTCTCAGGCTGGCCTGGAACTCATGGCGATCCTTCTACCTCCCAAGTGCTGGGATTAAAGGTATGTGCCACCACACCTGTCAAGAAAGACTTTCTTTCTTTCTTTCTTTTTTTTTTTTGTTCATTTTTTTTTTAAGAAAGACTTTCTTATTACCACTTTGCTGAGAGAGGCTAAATAAAATCCCTAGAGCTGTGTTCTAGTTGGAAGAATCAGGACTTGAACCTGGGGCTATCTGGTTCCAATCCACATGCCTTCTGCAGGCTGGGCCTTGCTGCCAAAGGGCAGAGCAAGTTGACCCAGAAGTATTTAGGAATTCTGCTGTGCTCCCCCCGCTCCCCGCCCACCCACCTCCACTTCTAGCCCTGCTAGCCAGCAGGTGGCTGACCTGGTGGCTGGACTGTGGTGATGGTGGTGGTAATGATGGTGGAGGTGGTGGTGGTCTCCTCATCGTCCCCAGAAGCTGTGGAGGTGGCGACGGTCCCTTCAAGCCCATGCCCTGTGGTCTGAGATACGCCCTTTGGAAGCCAGGGCTTGCCCATGTCTCCAGGACCCTCTTGGGTTGGAGTCCATGCTTGGCTGGGGGGTGTAGTACTGGGCCTGTCCCCTGGGCGCAGGGTGGGTACTGCCATCATGGGCCCTGGAGGGAGAGGAGCTGTGATATGAAGCTCGGGGGCCTCTGATTCCAGGCTCCAAGGCCCCTCCCTGGGCTGAGGCTGTGTGGGTACTGCAGCCACCGCCGGGGTAGGGCTGGTGAAGACTGGACGGTTGTCCTGGTTGGCACGGCGGGGAAGGGGACTTGCAGTGAAAGGTGTAGGCGGGTCAGGCTGAAAGGGCAGGGCGGGCCTCAGTTGCCCCTCGCCCCTCTCCAGTCCCTCTTGAAGGAATTCCTCCAGCAGCGGGTGGTGATTGAGCAGTTTCAGGGTAGGGGCCGTGGTGACGAAGTGCAGGCCTCGGTCTGGCTGCTCAGGAGTGGGGGCTGCAGTGAGCTCTCTATCCGTCTCCTTGAGGCCTTGGGCTGGCCCTTCCCCCATGGTTGGGGCCTCTGAGGAGAGTCCTGAAATAATAAGCGATGATCAGAGGTCCTGCTGCCACCACCGTGTGCAGCATCCCACCCAGCTCAGGCAGGAGGAGATCCATCTCACTCTTGACAGGGAACCTTGGAGAGTGTGCTCATTGTTGAGAATCATGGAGCTATAAAATTTTAGAGCTGGAAGCGAGATGATATCACATACTTCAGGGATGGCACATGAGCTATCCTTTCTCTTCTGGCACCTGAGACAGACATTATAAATCGATCATTGCACTTTCCTACAGTTCCAGGTTTCGCCTCAGAATCCTTCTCAACACAGCACTCCAGGTATCCATGACATGACAAACATTTGCCATCCTTAGTGTATCTCAAAGGCCTTATTTTACCAATGAGGAGATAGGTCAGAAAAAGGACGTCTTGGGCTGGGGATGTAGCTTGGTTGGTAGAGTGTATGCCTAGCATGCATGATGCCCTCCTGAGTTCAGTCCTTAGCACCACACAAACCAGGTATGGTGGCACATACTTGTTAGGTGGAGGCAGGAGGATCATAAGTCCAAGGTCATTCTTGGTTACATAGCTGGTTTGAAACCAGCCTGGGATACATGAGACCCTTGGCTCAAAAAAAGGGGAGGGGCCGGGAAGATGGTTCAACAGTGAAAAGTGCTTGCTAGCAAAGCTTGCCAGTCTGGGTTTAATTCCCCAACACCTACATAAAATTAGACACAAAAATGGCACATGTGTTTGGCATTCATTTCCAGAGGCAACAGATCCTGGTGTGTGTGTGTGCGCGCACACACACACACACACACACACACTCAAAAAACAAATACATAAAAATTTTAAAAAGGAAGTTTTTTGCTCAAAATCATATGACCAGTCATGATGGGAAAGATATGAAGGTATCAAGAGTGCTGGTCCTCACAACAGTGGCTTTTCTGCCTCAGATGCTAAGACATTCAAGTTCATGTCCTGTTCTCAGTGAAACTGCTGGTCATTAGTCCTAAGAAATACTTCACATATTTAGAATTTTATTTTAGATTTCCTCATGGATGTGTGACTTCTTCCAGTCTTGTGAAGTCCCATTCCTTTCACTTTTCAGAAAATCATTTCTGTCCTCCCCAGATTTTTTTTTTTTCTTAAGGTAGGGTCTCACTCTAGTCCAGGTTGACCTGGAATTCACTATGTAGTCTTAGGGTGGCTTTGAACTCACAGTGATTCTCCTACCTCTGCCTCCCAAGTGCTGGGATTAAAGGCTTGTGTCACCACATCTGCCTCCCCTTTCCTGATTCTTTAAAAAATATATTATTTTATTATTTGAGAGAGAGAAAGAGAGGGAATGGGTGCACTAGGGCCTTTAGCCACTGGAAACAAAGTCCAGATACATGTGCCACCATGTGCATCTGGCTTACCTGGGTTCTGGGGAATCGAACCTAGGTCTTTAGGCATCACAGGCAAGTGCCTTAACTGCTAAGCTATCTCTCCAGCTCCTTCCTGATTTTTTAAAAAATATTTTTTGGCGCCGGGTGTGGTGGCGCACACCTTTAAGCCCAGCATTAAGGAGGCAGAGGTAGGAGGATTGCCTTGAGTTCGAGGCCTCCCTGAGAATACAGAGTGAATTCCAGGTCAGCCTGGCCTAGAGTGAGACCCTACCTTGAAAAACAAAACAAACAAACAAACAAAAAAAGTTTTTTGTTTTGTTTTGTTTTTTATTTTTTCATGGTAGGGTCTCACTCTAGGCCAGGTTGACCAGGAATTTACTCTGTAGTCTCAGGGTGGCCTCAAACTCACAGTGATCCTCCCACCTCTGCCTCCCTAATGCTGGGATTAAAGGTGTGCACCACCACGCCCAGTTCAAAAGTTTTTGTTTCAATATATTTTTAATTTATTTGTACACAGAGAAATAGAGAGAAGAGAGAGAATGGGTACACTAGGACCTGCAGCCACTGCAAATGAATTCCAGATGCATGTGCCACCCTGTGCATCTGACTTTATGTAGGTACTGGGGAATTGAACCTGGGTCCTTCAGATTGACTGAGATAGTAATTCCTTTCCCATTTGTCATCTCTCCCCGAAACTCCCTTTATTTATTTATTTATTTATTTATTTATTTATTTATTTATTTATTTTTGTCTTTTTGAGGTAGGGTCTTGCTCTAGCCCAGGCTGACCTGGAATTTACTATGTGGTCTCACAGTGGCCTTGAACTCATGGCAATCCTCTCTCTCTGCTTCCTGAGTGCTGGGGTTAAAGGTATGTGCCACCATGCCCAGATTTTTTTTTTTTTTTGAGAGTCTCATAATTTAGCTTCAAGCCTACCTTGGAACTCTAATCCACCTGCCTCTGCCTCTTGAGATGGAGCTACCAGCATGCACCAAACATCACCACACCCAGTTATCTCTTTATTGTTCTTAAAACACTAGGGAGGGCCTAAGACAGGGATCGAATGGACATCTGGCATGCCATCCCCTCATTCATGGTAGACATCACTGATCAATTTTGATGACTTCTTGCTAAGGTCACATGGGACTTCAGAATCCTTCTCAACACAGTTATCCAGGCAGTCATTACCAATCAATTAGGCTATAGGAATGAAACTTATTTGCTATCTCTGGTCAGCGGCATGGATTGCTTTGCTATTGATTATGTTGGCTCATTCAACCACTTAAGTGGAGAGACGATGCCTAGCGTGCTTGTGGCCCCCTAGGCTCCCTAGATCCTCAACTGCCAGGAAAAGGTCAATGGATCCTGGCTCCAGGTTCAGTTCATACAGTTTTGCTAGCTCTGGGAAGGATGGAAGGATATTTCCTGATCTCTACAGATCTCAAAATGGCTGCGTGAGGATGTGAAAGAAAGTACAACCGGGACGAGGGAGCGGAGCGTGCAAGGAGGAGGTTGGTCGGTTCCTGCGCACGTCGGCTGGCGGGGCTGTCATTCCACCGGCTCACGCCCACCCCATGGATTGGCAGGCGTGAGGAAGTGGCAGATGGCCTACATTCTGTTCAGGAGACCATAACAGCTCTGATGTGTCAGACAAATGGGAGGAGGGAGGAAATTGGGGTGGGCAGGAGGATTTAGGTTGGAGGGTTCTCCATTCCTCCGGGTCACAGGGACCTGGACAATCTAAAATCTTGAGAAACCTGGACCAACTGCCATCTCCTGAGATGTCCACTAAAGTAGCCCATCTGTGCCCTGGCATTTGTGCCAAGCACTGATATCATGGTGTCCAAACTAGATACCCGGCCAGGCTTATATCCCCCCAGAGCAGATGGTCCGACGGTGCCGGGTGTCTTTCGTCTGAATTAGTGACAAAAGGCTCAGACAGTGCCTGTGACATGCCAGGACAGGGCTACTCTCTGCCCCCACCCCCCAGATGTCACCCTGTTTTTTTGCCAGGTGAACAGAGACTATACTCTATGTGATACAGGAGGAGTCTTCTTTATCACATGGGGGGGGGGTGCCCCAGGTCCCTTTCCAGGAATGAGCATGGCTCCCAGAGTGGGCACCTGTGGGCTCTTCCTGGAGGAGGGAATGAGCAGTGAGCACACAGAGATCCTCTGTCTTGATAGGTGACCATAGCAGATACAGTTCTGCTGCTGGCAACCAGGTAGGTGCTGGGCAATGGAGCAGAGCTAATGGGCACCTCCCGTCACTGTCGATTGAGCTGATTGTGTTATCTAGGGGGACCAAGCACTTGGTTAAATAGGATGGAGATAACATATCAAATGAGCAAATTGATTCCAAAAATCAGCTGCTACTTGGTCCCTGTGCACACCACCCACTGTCAGAGAGGGTGAGATAATCTCTAAGAGATAAAACTATGTCTTTGGGAAGGCATCTTCAGACACCTTGGTTGACTGGCAGAAGCCCCGGGGCCTGTGACATGCCCCCACGGTTGGGAGGAAGGTACTCAGGGGCTTCTGTGCCTAGACTGAATTCAGGGAACTGACAAAGAGGCAGAGTGTGATACAGGGACCAGCGGAAGGAACTGTCAAAGGATTCTCTTTAATCCAGCACTCGGGAGGCAGAGGTAGGAGGATTGTTGTGAGTTCGAGGACATCCTGAGACTACATAGTGAATTCCAGGTCAGCCTGGGCCAGAGTGAGACCCTACCTCAAAAAAAAAAAAAAAAAAAAAAAAGGGGGGGGGAGAGAAAAAACAACAAAAAACAAAACAAACAAACAGAAGAATACCCAATCTCAGCCAGGCCTGTGGTGGCGCATGCCTTTAGTCTCAGCACTTGGGAGGCAGAGGTAGGAGGATCACCATGAATTTGAAGATCTTTTGCAGTGGCTAGAGGCCCTGGCATACCCATTCTCTCTCTCTTTCTCTGTCTTTTCTCTCTCTCTCTCTCTCTCTCTCTGTTTGCAAATAAACTAATTTTAAAAAAAGAATACCCAATCTCAGGCTCAGTGGTTAAGATGTTTGCCTGCAAAGCTTAACAACCCATGCTCAATTCCTTAGTATACACGTAAAGGCAGATGTACAAAGTGGCACATGCATCTGGAGTTGGCAGCCACTAGAAGCCCTGGCTCGCCCATTCTCTGTGTCTGTCTCTGTCTTCTATCTTCTGTTTCTGCTTGCAAATAATTTTTTTTTTTTTTTTTTTTGGTTTTTCAAGGTAGGGTCTTACTCTAGCCCAGGTTGACCTGGAATTCACTATGTAGTCTCAGGGTGGCTCCCAAGTGCTGGGACTAGAGGTGTGTACCACCATGCTCAGCTTGTAAACCTTTTTTTGTTTTGGTTTTTCGAGGTAGGGTCTCACTCTGGTCCAGGCTGACCTGGAATTCACTATGTAGTCTCAGGGTGGCCTCGAACTCACGGCAATCCTCCTACCTCTGCCTCCTAAGTGCTGGGATTGAAGGAGTGCACCACCATGCCCAGTAGCTTTTAAAACTTTTTATCTGGGCTGGAGAGATGGCTTAGCGGTTAAGCGCTTGCCTGTGAAGCCTAAGGACCCCGGTTTGAGGCTTAATTCCCCAGGACCCACGTTAGCCAGACGCACAAGGGGGCGCACATATCTGGAGTTCGTTTACAGAAGCTGGAAGCTCTGGCGCACCCATTCTCTCTCTCTCTCTGCCTCCTTCTCTCTGTCACTCTCAAATAAATAAATAAACAAACAAAAAAAATTAAAAAAAACCCTTTTTATCCTCATGAGTTAACCTTCCAAAGGCTATTTTTTCTTTGTTTTGTTTTAGGGACAGAGTTTTTGTGTAGTCCAGGCTAAATTTTAACTCACCATATCAAGGCTGGCCTTGAACTCCTATTCCTACTGCCTCTATTTCCCAAGTGGTGGGATTACCCCCATGCCCAGTGACCTTGCATTACTTGATTGACACAGCAAATCTATGAGATAGGAATCTTTCTCCTGCCCAGAAAGAACCTGAATCCTGGGACTTAACCCAGTCACATAGCTGACAGGCAACTTGTGACCAACTAGCTTCAAGGCCTCCAAGTCATTCCAGACCAGCCAGATTCATGCCAGTGAACCCTTTAGCCATTTAAATAAGCCACTGAAGAATATCAGATGCACCCAGTCACCGCAGGTTAGAAGTGAGCAGGACCCTGTGAAGGCTTCTGGCTTGACCTCTGGGAGCCCTCACTTCAAGCTTAAAGCCTGGAATCCAAGCTAGAGCTCCAACATTACTCTTCACCACCAGGTCACAGCCACACAGATCTGGTTCTGGGCTCAAGTTACTTAAAAGTCACCTCTTAAGGCAGGTGTGGTGGCGCACAGCCTTTAACCCCAGCACTTGGGAGGCAGAGGTAGGAGGATCGCCGTGAATTTGAGGCCACCCTGAGACTACACAGTGACTCCCAGGTCAGCCTGGGCTAGAGTGAGACCCTACCTTGTAAAACAAACAAACAAACAAACAAACAAACAACAACAAAATCACCTCTCATCAGAGTCTGAGCTCTATGGGTAGCAGGGTCCTAGCGAGTCAACAGAGAGGCTGGCCTCTAGGGTACGGAGGACTGGCTCTCAGGGTAAGGACTTCTCTCTGGAAGACTTCTGGGTGACAAATGTATATCACCCATGAAACAATCATGGTAGGGCAGCACCTCAAGGTCTGGCAGGTTCCTAGAGGCCAAAGCTAAGGAAGGCCCAGGACACAGGGAGGTTCTCCTGCAGATCCGTAGCTGGGGCTGCGCCTCCAAGCAGGTACTGACTGTCCTTGAAGTACCTTCTTCCACGGG
Organism: Dipus sagitta; assembly: GCA_036346955.1. NCBI lineage: Eukaryota > Metazoa > Chordata > Mammalia > Rodentia > Dipodidae > Dipus > Dipus sagitta. Next base: position 55,342,639 of record CM070778.1, read on the forward strand.
TGAGGGAGGCCAGGGAGCTTCCCCGCAGACCCCAGCCCCGCCGGCAGCCTCAGCCTGGGCCCTCCCCCCGCATTAGCTCTTAAGCTATGCAAATAGACATCGGAGGGAGCCCTGTTTAAAGTATTTAGACGAAATGAAAAAAGGCTTTCATCGGCACTAATGAGCCATTCACGATGCCTCCCCGGTGGATGCTCTCCCGCTCCGCCTCCTGGCCGCGCCGCCGCCCACGGTGGCCTCTCTTGGGATTGGAAGCCCCTCCCCCCAGTCCCGGTCCTGGCGTCCCCAGAGGCGCGGGGGGGGGGGGGCGGAGGTGAAAGCCCGCGTGCCCCACACCTGGCAGGTCTGGATGGATGGAGATGGAGGACTGGACACTTTTAGCCTCAGCGAGGTGGATGCTATAGTCTGTCTTATAGATGGGTAAACTGAAGCTTCAAAAGGCCCAGGGTCACAGGGCTGGTGGGCAGTGTAGCTGGGAGCATGGTGCAGTGCCCCTTCCTGGGAGATCTTGTGTCCTGTGCCAGGCAATGGTGCCACCAAAGGACTTCCCCTCAGCGCTATTGCTTCTGTATCTGTAGAGCTTTCTGGACCACACAGGCAGAAAGCTTTGGGTCCCAGTTGTTGAATATTACAGGTGGCCTCGGCTGCGGAGGGAAGACACAAGCTGGGGAGGAATACTCTTGTTGATAGACAGTTTTCACCTGCCAGCCATGCCCCTATCCTCTGCAAGGGTAGGTGAGACTTCCTTCACTCTGCAGTCCCTGAAGAGGTGCCAAGCAGGCCCCAGCAGGGTGTAAGTCTCAAGGGCCCCTAGGTTCTGGAATGAGTTCAGGTGAGTCCCTCCACGTTAGGGCAGCGCTAACTCTGCTTTGAGGAGGGGGTATGGCAGCATGGGGGTACAGGGGAGCCTGGGGGATGCTGCGGGTAGGAAACCCACTCCTCTGGGTACCAGAGGTTAAGCTGGCCAGACACTGGGAGAATGAGAATTTAATGGGATCCATTTATTATCCCATAAAAATTAATGAGTTTATTCTGGAGGTTGCCTGGCCCCTTTCAAGTTTTAATAGGGGATTAGTGAGGGCCTGGCCCTGCAGACCCCTATTATCCCAGAGCTTGAAGGAGAGAAGGGAGGCCCTGGGTGTCAGAGTGCCTGGGTGCCCCTGGGCCAGAGTCTAGTCTCCACAGTGACAGTAATAGTAACAGGAGCTCAGCCTTCCCCCTGTACTAAAGGCTCCAGCTGGAGGCTGGCAGAGCCCTGAGGTCCAGTTCTAGAAGCTTCCAATTGTATGTGCGTCTAAAATAATCACCCCCACTGATTCTAGTGTCTGAAGTAAGTTTGCTGCTGTCTGACTGCTTGTACTGACAGGGAAGGCAATGTGGCGGTGTAACGCCATACTACAGATGGGGAAACTGAGGCCCGAAGTTGGGATGTGACATTTCCAAAGCCACCCAAGCTATGAGAGAACCACAAAGGACACATTCTGTCTGCTGTAGTCTGGAGCCTGGCAGTGGGGACCAGGGCAGCTGCCATCCACTTCCTCGGTGCTTCCTGTGTGATAACGGTACCCTCAGATCCCTCCCCCTTCTCACTCCAGGGAAGTCTGTGACCTGATCCCAGGAGATGAAGATTATAGGAGTAGTTAAGCAACTCACCCAAGGTACCATGGCTAATGAGTGGCCATGCCTAGGATTAGAACCCACACGCCAGCTCTGCCGACTGCTTCCCCTGGTCCTTCTGTCTCCACACTAGCCTGGATGCTGTTACACTAGGCCATCCATGTGGGGAACCCAGCAGCTACTGCTGGTGGAGAAACAGAAGCATGTCCTGGAGGGGCAGTTGTTGGGGTGCACATAGACTTCAAAGGGACTTCTTATGGCCAGAACAGGTGTCGTCCACAGTACTCACGTGCTTCTACCATCCTTTTTTTGTTAAAAGAAAATTATTTATCTATTTGAGAGAGAGAGAGAAAGAGGCAGACAAAAAGAGAGTGGAGCCAGGTGTGGTGGCACATGCCTTTAATCCTAGCATTGCAGAGGCAGAGGTTAGGAGGATCGTATGAGTTCAAAGCCAGCCTGAGACTACATAGTGAATTCTAGGTCAGCCTGGGCTACAGTGAGACCCTACCTCAAAAACAAAACAAAACAAAACAAACAAAAAAAAACCCCACAGGGCTGGAGAGATGGCTTAGCAGTTAAGCGCTTGCCTGTGAAGCCCAAGGACCCCGGTTCAAGGCTCGATTCCCCAGGACCCACGTTAGCCAGATGTACAAGGGGGCACACGCATCTGGAGTTCGTTTGCAGTGGCTGGAAGCCCTGGCGTGCCCATTCTCTCTCTCTCTCTATCTGCCTCTCTCTCTCTATCACTCTCAAATAAATAAATTAAAATGAACAAAAAAAAGGGGGGCTGGAGAAATGGCTTAGCAGTTAAGGTACTTGCATATGAAGCCTAAGGACCCAGGTTCAATTCCCCAGAACCCATGTAAGCCAGATGCACATAGTGATGCATACATCTGGAGTTCATTTGCAGTGGCTAGAGGCCCTGGCATGCACATTCTCTCTCTCTCTCTAATAATAAACAAATAAAAATAAAATATTTGTTTTAAAAAAGAGTGAGTATAGGTGCATCAGGGCCTCCTGTCACTGCAAATGAACTCCAGACACAACTCCAGACACATGGGCCCCTTTGTACATCCAGCTGTATGTGGGAGTTGAAACAGGGCTGTCAGACTTTGCAAGCAGTGCCTTCAACCAACTGAGCCAAGTCTCCAGCCTGTGATTCCACCCTCTTGCTGTGTTTTCTCTACTTTCTCTCTCTACTCTTTTGTCTCTTCAAAACCTACTAATCCCTCAAGGCCCAACTACTTTCCTCCCTCTGGGGAGCTATCCCTATCTGGTTGTCCTCTGACTTCCTAGGGTGCTTCCTGATGGGCCCTAAGCACATTTTATGGCTTGTATTGTGAGCAAGGATCCAGCGTCGGGCATCACTTATCCCAGAGTTTGGTCCATAAATATTGGTTCCTGGTGCTATGCTTGGTAAAGGGTGACTTCAGGGCACACGGTTTCCAAGTTCAGATCTGCCTGTATGCACACGTACAAGTTACCTTGCTTCCCAAAGTGCCTGGTTTTTGGCCGGCAGGGGTGGGTCAAGCAGGAATGAGATGGACAGCTACCGTTGACAGTGCCCCAGCATAGTTCCAACTGTCAATTGATGGAGAGAGTCTGCCAGGCAGGTTGGTGGGTCCCCCACCCAGTCTACCCTTTTCCTGTACCACTAGCCATTCCCATTACCTGTCGCTACTCTCTTTCCAGCTCAGCCCCTGTCAGTCCAATCAAATCTAGACTGAAAATATGATCAGGGGCACCTCTTCCTGGCCAGGCTCCAGGTGGAGTGGCTGGATTCCAGAACCTGAACGCTTGTCACCTCTGTGAACATCTCTTCCCCACCGCCTGCCTGACATTTATTTACCAGGAGGAAACTGAGCCCGGAAGGTTTTCCCAAGGACACACAGCAAACAGCTGAGGAAACTGAGACCCAGAGCAGCTCAGGCCCCAAGGTTATCAGCTGGACACATGTTGCTTAACCCTTAAGCAGCACTGCCATAGAACTTTTCGCGATGATGGAAATATTTCATATCTGTGTGTTTAAGAAGGTAGCTCGGGAGATGGGGGTGTAGCCACGTTGCAGACTGCTTGCCTACCATGCACAAGGGCCTGGGTTTGATCCCCAGTCCTGCAAAAGAAAAATCAAAAGGAAGCCAGGCGTGGTGGTGCACACCTTTAATCCTAGCACTCTGGGAGGCAGAGGTAGGAGGATCGCTGTGAGTTCAAGGCCAGTCTGTGATTACATACATTTCAGGTCAGACTGAGCTAGAGTGAGACCTTACCTCAAAAAAAAAAAAAAAAAAAAAAAAAAAAAAAAAAAAAAGGCAGGGGGCTGGGGAGATGGCTTAATGGTTACGGTGTTGCCAAAGGACCCAGGTTCGATTCTCCAGGACCCACGTAAACCAGATGTACAAGGTGGCACATGCGTCTGGAGTTCATTTCCAGTGGCTGGAGGCCCTGACATGCCCTCTCTCTCCTTCTCTTTCATCCAAATAAATAAATAAATAAATAAAAGGAAAGAAAGAAAAAGCAATGTGATTAATGAGGATGAGGCCATGAATTTTAGCTTGATTTCGTGTCAGTGCGTTTACACATGGTTAGTGGCTGCCACATGGAATGATGAATTCAGGCTTCACAGCCTAATTTCCCCACCCTATAATATTCATCCCCTCTCAGGAGGGGCGAGCCTGGACGAGTTGAGATAGGGTCTCCTTCCTTTTAGGTGGGCCTGGAGAACGGGGAGCTGAGGATGAGCAGGGAAGATGACAAGGAGCCCTTGAACTTCTTCAGGCTCCTCACGAAGGCCTCAGGAGAGCTGGGCGCATTAGCTGTTCACTCCTTTGATAATCTTGGCTTTCCAGGCCGAGCACTGGCATTCTGCAGGTTGGAGACTTGATGGGCAATTTTGGGAGCTGGGGCAGAGCCACTTGATGAGGACCTTGACTCTATGGGTGCATCATTTGGCCTCATGTGATCTGGCCCAGGCAGCGTCCAGGCATGTGTGTTCCATGGGAATCCCTTCTCTGCTCTACTGTCTTCCCTCACTGTCCAGTCAGCAGCTGAGGGCAGGGTATCTGGCATGGCTCCTACCCCAGGGCTCCTGAGGGTGTCCCAGAGCAACCGCCCAGCTGCAGGGCCAGAATAGGGTACTCACATTTACCAGGCACTCTTGTGGGCCAGGCATGAACCTCCAAAAATACTGTTTACTACCCAGAGTGGCTGGCTGCCTCTTGTGCTTGAAATCAATATTTTACATTTTACATGTGAAGAAATCGAGGCTGAGAGGCAAAGGAGAGATCCTTGTTCATCTGAAGGTTAAGTGGCGATAAAGGGTTTAGACTGGATCTGCTCCAGTAGGTAGCTCCGTAGGCTGGAATCAACATTTTTACTGCATTTGTGGTTGTTGTTGTGTGTGTGTATATATGTGTGTGTGTAGTGGGCCTATGTGTGTCTGTTAGCTTGGTCGTGGGTCTCTGTGTGCAACACAAACACATTCACAGGCCACTAAAGTCATTACCATTTGTTTTTGCTCCTGGAACAAGCCCAGAAAGACCTTAGGTCCCAGAAGAAGGGGTGCATTATTCCCCATAATGACAGTTGTGTCCTCTTGTTTTCACTCTTGGACCCTAACCCTAACCCTTTCCAGGGCTATCTGTTCAGTACAGCCTCTCAGGCTCTGAGTAGATAGGGGTGGGGGACCTGCTCTGGGCTGTGGTTGGGCCAGCCCAGTTTCACCCCATTTTTCCTACTCTCCTGTGAGGTTGTGGCCAGGGGCCCAGGGTGGAGGGAGCTCCCTGCTAAGTGCCACATTCTTCGCTTTCCAATTTAAAATCTAATATGGTCTCGCCACCGCAGAGCTGGGGGCTGGAGAGGTGATTAATGAGGTCTGTGCTACAGCGTCACCTGCTGCGCTGAACACCTTCCCCTGCGGCCTCGTGCTCCCCCCTCCTGTCTGCCTGCTAGCCCTGGAGAGCTGGGGGATCACGGCTCTGCATGCCCACTAGTGGTTCCTGGGGCTGGGACCTGCAGTGAGGACCTGCGGAGAGGTTGGGGGGGGAGGGGAGGGGCAGCAGAGAGTTGGTCATGCCTCCGGCATGAGCTGGAGGGAGTGGAAAGAGCCCACCTTTGGGTCAGCCTTTCCCCGGTGTGAGTTACTCTGCATGAACTCTTCTATCTGCTACTCCAGACCCCTGTGTTAGGCAGACTGCTGGTCCCAGGGCAGGGGCGTGGAGTGACAGGGCAGAAGTATATGGCCCGAGTGGCAAAGCGTGGAAATGTCAGCCGGGACAGGGAGGCGGCAGAGGCAGGAATTCCATTCCCCCTGGTGCCAATGGCAGGGCCCGCTCTGCTAGTCCAGCAGCGAAGCCGAAGCCGGGGAGCATGGCCTGATCTAGGTTCCCTGCATCTTCTGCTTCCTGTTCAACTCCCAGAAACCTGCTAAGACAGTCCCTCTTAACCACGAGCTTAGCAAGGCAGGGTCATAAAGTGTCAGGGATGGACAGCGGCTACCTCCCTAGGCCCCCCCCAGCTCCCACCCAAGGTTCAAAGGCCAACTGCACTGAGGTCAGTCCCATCACTTGTGTCCACCTCTGAGCTGGGTCATCAGTTGGAGAGTCCCAAGATTCCGTGGGCTTTGAGTTCACTTATTTTGTGCACGAGGGTCAAAGTCTTCACCCTGACCTTGTCACCTTTGTCCTCTGATGCTTTGGTCTTCTGTATCTGGAAAAAGATGGCAGGCTGGAGAAGGAGGGACTCTGAGTCTGGAACTCCAGGCTACCCAGGTACTTAATGTCCTTAATGCTGAGGCGGGCCCTGGACCCTGGAGGTCTGTTCTTAGCTATAGAAGCTGAGCCGTAGGAGCCACGTGAAGGCTTATCAGAGCCCTGGCTTCCCTGTACCAGCGCCTCCGCCACTAACGGACTGTGTGGCCCTGGGCTTGACCCACCCTCTCTGGGCCTGTCTGGTTTTTATTTATTTTTTTCCCCTTTGAGGTACGGTCTCACTCTAGCCTAGGCGGACCTGGCACTGACTCTGAAGTGCCAGGCTGGCCTCGAACTCACAGTGATCCTCTTACCACTGCCTCCTGAGTGCTGGGATTAAAGGTGTACACCACCACGCCTGGCCCTGTCCGATATTTCTCAGCACTTGGGTCCTACTTTTTAGGAAGTCTTTAGGTGGTTAGGACAGGACAGTTCTAGCTCCTCTATTATTGGTGTCCAGCCCTGGGGTGTGATGGAGCCTCCTGGTGAGCAGGGATGGAAGTGGAGGGGGCATCTGCTATGCGTCAGGTTCTGGTTTGCCATTCACTGGCACGATCTGATGGTTGTTCCCACCCCACACATGTAAGGAAGCCTAGTTAGAGCTGACTTAACCTGTGGGAAGTGATCTAGCTGGGAGACACCCCGTGGAGGCTGAGATCAAGAGACCGACAAAGGGACGGATGCAAGGGGGCTGGAGAGATGGCTTCGTGGTTAAGGCGTTTGCCTGCGAAGCCAAAGGATCTCGTTTGACTCTCCAGGACCCACATAAACCAGATGCACAAGGGGGGGCGCATGCATCTGGAGTTTGTTTGCAGTGGCTGGAGGCCCTGGCATGCCTATTTTCTCTCTGTGCCTCTTTCTCTCTCTCAAATAAATAAATAAAATATACACATATATTTTTTTTTTAAAGGACAGCTATAGGAACACAAGGCCTCTGAGAGCACAGGCAGATAGCACTCTGAGGCAGGCAGGCTGGTACTGCCTCCCTATTTGGTGTCTTGGTTCAAACCCGAGAAACTGCTCTGCTCTATATTTTCCCATCTCATGCTGGAGTCCAGAGCAGCTGGGGGTACATATGAGGGTGAGTCCCAGATCCCCCAGGGTTTGGAGGAAATGAGCCTTAATAGTGGTTCCTGGGCAGAGTTGAGCCCCTGCTAGGAAGCCCAAGAGCGGTTACTTGGATGGGTAACTTAATCCCGGTGTGTCCCTCCTCTCTGCTTCCTGATAATGGAATCCAGCTCCATCTTGCTTCTGGTGGGAGACCAGGAGCTCCAGCCTACCTCCAAATGGCTCGAGGAGGTGTCATTGGAAGCCCAGGCTCTTCCCTTTGGGCTTGGTGGAGTGGGGATAGGGAGCTGAGGGAGGGCACCCTGACCCCTTCTTCTAGCAGGTGGCATGGAGCTTAACCTGCCCTGGGCTGGGGTTACCACCTGTGGAGTAACCCAGTCTCCCCTTGCCTCAGTGGCCTTGTGAGACTATGGGAGGGCTCTCATTTGCCCAGTGCTCTAGCCTGTCAGGCTCCCAGGCTAGACCTGTCCCTCTACTTCCGTAGCAGTCCTTAATGGGGGAGGGGAGGAGTGTAGAAGAGCAGCAGAGAGTCCAGCTATGAGTATCCTTGAGGGGGGTCAGTGGAACCCAAGATTGAGAGAAAGAAAATGGAACCGGAGAGCCGCCCAAGCTGGGGGATGCTGTGCTTATACAGCAGGCCTCTGCCTCGGGGTACAGAGACAGGGTACTGGCACCCAGGACAGGTGGACAGCCACGTAGGCATGTACAGCCAAGGCTACCTGCATTGTCTAAGCTTCTTCCTCCCAGAATCTCAGGTTGCCAGGCAGACTCAGCTGCTCAGCCTCCAAACCTCTCAGGCACCTTGCTTTGACTTCCAAGGACCCTACTAAATTGGATATGTGGACACCTTGAACAGAGAGAGCCAAGCCTCCCTCTCCTCTCCCTTCCAGTTTCTGCTGCATGAAGCCCAGGAAGCACCAGAGACAGCATCAGGGTTATAGGTACAGCAGGGGCCCTGGTTTAGAGCATCAGCCTATGGCTGGGCCCTCAACAGCACCACTCTGACCTAAGCAGCAAGTCTTTTCTTAGCTTGGGCTGTAGGCAGAGAGGGATGACAGAGAGAGATGACTAGAGCCAGTAAGGCAGGGTAGGGCTCTGTCATGAGATGGGCACTAAGGAGACAGTACGGGGAAAGGGAAGGGAATCTACGTAAATCAATGTGACATTAACGTTGACCTCTGTTGTGTATGCTTTGCCAGGTCCCTCCTTCACACCTTTTCCTGGAGATATCAGGGGCTCTTTGATTTTTCAAAAAGCGAAGCTCCTCCAATCTCTCTCTCTCTCTTACTCTCACTTTTGAGACTGTAGTCTAAGCTGGTCTTGAACTGCAACAATCCTGCTGTCTCTATCTCCTGGGTACTACAACGATGACAGACCTGTATCAAACCTGATTTATACAGTGTTGGGGATTAAACCCAGAGTATCATGCATGTTCTACCAACTGAGCTACACCTCCAGCACGTCTTCCAGTTTTTTTTTTTTTTTTTCTGAGGTAGGGTCTCGCTCTAGCTCAGGTTGACCTGGAATTCACTAAGTAGTCTCAGGGTGGCCTTGAACTCTCGGCGATCCTCCTACCTCTGCCTCCCGAGTGCTGGGATTAAAGGCGTGCACCACTATGCGTGTCTTTTTCTTTTCTTCTTAATTTATTCATTTGCAAGTAGGGAGAGAGAGAGAGAGAGAATGGGAGTATGGGTACACCAGGGACTCTTGCTGCTGCAACTGAACTCCAGATACATGTACCACTTAGTGCATCTGGTTTTACATGGGTACTGAAGAATTGAACCCTGGCTGCCAGAATTTGCAAGCAAGTGCCCTTAACCGCTGAGCCATCTCTCCAGTCCATCTTCTGGTTTCTTTAACCAGCCATAAAGTAGGATCATGGTAGGAGGGAGACTGCTAGTTGCTGGGCCAGATGTTTCAACTCCTCTTGCTAGATATAGATGATGTCTAGGACAATGTCCGTCAGAGCAGTGTGCCAGGTAAAGAGTCTCAGAACCCAGCCTCGGTTCCTCTGCATTATTATTTGCATCTTCCTGGTTGAGCTGGTGCTTACTCCCTGGTTTCTGTCCCAACAGCTCAGCCCTGGCCTCTTAGGCCATCTGACCCAGTTCCTCCAGTGACTACTGGACAAAGGGACCCCTTCTGGTTCCCCATAGCTCTCTCTGGATGTTGGAGAAACCTCCCCCGCCCCCCGCCCTTGGGTGGAGTTCTTCCCAGTCTTGGACTGGTCTCTTCCCAGTCTCCACACCCCCTGATTTCCTTTGATCCTATCTTATACTGTCTATGAAAGTGGTGAGATCAGATACTGGTACTGTGAATTCTCAAGGAAACCGAGCCACAGGGAGGCAATAGAACTTATTCAATGTCACCTAGCCAGCAGGAGCTGGTACTTGGTTTACACCCTGGGGTCCTGGCTCCCGGACCCTGCTATGTTGTTCAGCTTCTTCCTTTGGGACTTTCCCCCTGCCATGGGCACTGTGTGGCTGCCTGCCTGATACCCCCTCCCAGGCTGGGGGGGGGAATCTCCCTAGGCACCTGCTGGCTAGTGGGATCCTGGCCAGACACTCAGCAGGTGGCTGCTTAGGGGACAAAGAAGCTGGTGATCCGTTGCTGAGCTGAGAGGGAGGAGGGAGGGAGTGGGGAGGAGATGGAGGGGGACGGAGGAATGTGGGCTGGGAGTGGGGAGAGAGTAGGGTCTACTCTGGTGCCTTCAGCAAGGAGCCAGGGACAAAGAGGAGAAAGGTAACTTGCAGATAAGGGTGTTCGGGCACGCTTTACTGAGCCCACCCAAACTCTGCCCTCCCAGCCTGATGATGAGCTGGAGGAAGGGGCCAGAGAGGTGAGAGTAGAGTCTGTGGGCAGGAAAGGAGAGGAGTGAGGGGTTGCGAGGGCCATGAAGAGGTTGATGCTGGGATGTGAAGATTCTGGCTAAGACCCTGAGGGCTGTACTACATGGGGTGGAAAGACACAGCTTGAATTGTATGCTACATTTGGTTTGGTGACATGCAGGAGGGACTCTAAACTAGCTCTGTCATGTTGAATGCTAGGGGGACACCCAGACCCAGCAGAAATGGGAAGAGTTTTGACGAAAGATTCCCATCTTGGCCTGGTCTGGGGACCCCACAGAGTTGCTAGGCCGAGAATCAGATGGTGAGCTCTGTTGTTACAAATGAGAAACTGAGCCAGGCATGGTGGTGCACGCCTTTAATCCCAGCACTCAGGAGGCAGAGGTAGAGGAATCACCGTGGATTTGAGGTCACCCTGAAACTATGTAGTGTATTCCAGGTCAGCCTGAGCTAGAGTGAGACCCTACCTCAAAAAACAAAGCAAAACAACAAAACAAATGAGAAACTGAGGTCCAGAGCAGTACCTGGCTAGGAGTTACCTGCTTTTCTGAAGGCCAGTTAGTTGGATTGTGGAGATGCTATTTGGCATCTTGATCCATTCGATTAAAACCAGAGGTCCTTGATCCACTGGAGAGACAGTCAGAACTGAGCTTATTTATTAAGAATGCAGCTCTCTCTGAAGTGAGTTCCTTAAGGTCAGGGCTTATGTTGTATTTTGGCTTTTAATGGGTGCTCAGTAGAGGTTTGTTGAATGGAGAATGGATGACTGGGTGAGGATGAACAGGCTAGGTTCTTCTTTCTTTCTTTCTGTCTTTTTTTCTTCCAAAACAGCTTTTTTTTTTTTTTTTTTTTTTTTTGAGGTAGGGTCTCACTCTAGCCCAGGCTGACCTGAAACTCACTCTGTAGTTCCAGGCTAGCCTTAGACTCACGGCAGTCTTCCTGCCTCTGCCTCTTGAGAGCTGGGATTAAAGCCTTGCACCATCATGCCTGGATCCAATTTTTAAAAGATTTATTAGCCGGGTGTGGTGGTGCACGCCTTTAATCCCAGCACTCGGGAGGCAGTGGTAGGAGGATTGCTGTGAGTTCAAGGCGACCCTGAGATTACATAGTTAACTCCAGGTCAGCCTGGACCAAAGTGAGACCCTACCTCAAAAAACTAAAAACCAAACCAAAACAAAAAAACCAAACAAACAGACCCCAAAAAGATATTATTTATTTATTTGTAAGGAGAGAAAAAGAGAGAGAATGAATAGGTGCACCAAGACTTCTTGCCATTGCAAATGGACTCCAGATGCATGAGCCACTTTGTACATCTGACTTCACATAGGTACTGGGGATTTGAAACTGGGCAGCAAGGCTTTGCAAGCAAGTGTCTTTAACCACTGAGCCATCTCTCTAGCTCCAGCCTAGGTTTTTTTTTTTTTTGTTGTTGTTGTTTTTCAAGGTAGGGTGTCACTCTAGCCCAGGCTGTGCTGGAATTCAGTATGTAGTCTCAGGGTGCCCTTGAACTCACAGCGATCCTCTCACCTCTGCCTCCTGAGTAGTGGGATTAAAGGTGTGCACCACCTCACCCAGCTAAGGTTCTTTTTTTTAATGAGAGAAAAATAGAGAATTGGTGCGCCACGGCCTCTAACCACTGCAATTGAACTCTAGACATATACATCACCTTGTGTGCATGTGTGATCTTGTACACATGCATGACCTTGTGAGTCTGGTTGACATGGGTTCTGGAGAATATAACCTGGATCCTTAGGCTTCGTAGACAAGTGCCTTAACCATTAGGCCATATCTATAGCCCAGCCTAGGTTTTTTTTTTTTTTTTCCTTCAAGGTAGGGTCTTGCTTTAACCCAGGCTGACCTGGAATTCACTATGCAGTCTCAGGGTGGCTTCGAACTCACAGTGATCCTCCTACCTCTGCCTCCCAAGTGCTGGGATTAAAGGCATTCACCACCATGCCTGGCTCTAGGTTCTTTTTTAATTATTTATTTTTATTTTGAGAGAGAAAGAGGCAGAGAGAGAGCGAGAAAGAGAGAGAGTGGGCCGCCAGGACTTTTAGCCTTGCTATGAATGAACTCCAGATGCTTGTGCTCCCTTGTGCACATGTACAACATTGCATGTTTGCATCATTGTGTGTCTGGCTATGTGGGACCTGGAGATTTGAACATGAGTTCTTAGGCTTCATAGGCAAGCACCTTAACTTCTAAGCTATCTCTCCAGCTGTAGGTACTTTTTTTTTTTTCAAGGTAGGGTCTCATTGTAGCCCAGGCTTACCTGGTACTCACTATGTAGTCTCAGGGTGGCCTTAAACTCATGACGCTTCTCCTACCTCTGCCTCCTGAGTGCTGGAATTAAAGGTGTGAGCCACCACGCCCGGCTTTTTTTTTTTTTTTTTAGGTAGGGTCTTGCTCTAGCCCAGGCTGACCATGAATTCACTATGTAGTCTCAGGGTAGCCTTGATCTCATGGCGATCCTCCTATCTCTGCTTCCTGAGTGCTGGGATTATAGGCCTGTGCCACCATGCCTGGCTTCTTTTTTTTTTTTAATTATTTGGAGGGGGGGCAGGTAGATACATGGATAAATAAAGAGAGAGAGAGAAAGAGAGAAAGGCAGATAGAGCAAATGGACACACCAGAGCCTCTAGCCACTGCAAAGGAACTCCAGATGCATGTGCTATCTTGTGCATCTGGCTTTACGTGGGTCCTGGGGAATTGAATCTGGATTCTTTGGCTTTGCAGTCAAGCGCCTTAACCACTAAGCCATCTCTCCAGCCCCAGGTTAGGTTCTTGATGGGTGGTATTTTCTGTTTATTGGATAGTGGGAGTCATCTGAGCTGAGTGATCAGGGAAAGGGGAGGTGGGAGAACTGAAACAGACAGGACAGGATGGCATTCTGTAGAGGTGAGATGAGTCAAGGCATAAACCAGGTCTAGGTCTCACACCAGCATTCTCCCTGTATCTCCATTACCCCCCTTCCCATGCCTACTCCGGCTCTGCTCATCTCCTGGCAGAGCCCCTTGTTCCTGTTGGGCCTAGCCAGGACCTCCCACCTCCCCGCCTCTCTTTCTGCCAGACGGCCTGCCAGCAAGGCTGCAGACTCTGCAGCCTGAGCTCGGGATTGTTTTTGGAGACGTGGCAGGTTTGTTTGCTCCCAAGCCCTCTGAGAAATCTCAACAATCAATGGTCAACAACACTCAGCCTGCAGCTGCACCATCGATCCTCTCCTCCCATGGCCTGCGGGCGGCTGGACAGTAGGTAGGCAGGTGGAAGGAAGCAAGCTGGGGCAGGCTTGGGCCTTCTGCTTAGGGACTGAGCCTCAGCACAGCCTTAGGGGGTGGGGGAGCCAGGATGCCAGGACTGGTGAGACTGTTCTTCTCAGTCACTTTCACAAAGCCCCCAAAGGTAGGAGAGCAGGCTTCTGACCTCTGGGCCAAGATGTTTTATTCCTTTGCCACTGAGGACAGAGCAAGATAAAACGTCTATAACCTGTAACAATAAGGACTGAGAGTAGACATCACCAGGGAAGCAACTGTCAAGAGCAGAAATGAACTACAAGAAATTTAGAGGATATTTACGTCTGGAGTCTGTCAAACAATATGAGCTTCAACTTGCTGTATAAAAGGCAGGTAATAGCTTGCATTTCATGGAGATGATATGAGGGCCAGTGAGCTAATGTATACAAAGCACTTAGTAGTGAGCCTGGCATATAGCTGGTTCCTAATAGACGTTTACTGTTATTGTTGCTGCTATTATTATTTGGATAGTGATGTTCTCCTGGGTTCCATCTGCTTGTACTAACACTCTGCTCTAGGCTGGAGGGGATATAGTACTGGCTGATGTGAGACTGCAAAATGGGCAGGCACTTTGGAGTGTCCTTACTACTTACTGACTGTGTATACAAGGGCAAGTGGTTTATTTCCTTCAAAACTCAATTTTCGGGCTGGAGAGATGGCTTAGCAGTTAAGATGCTTGCTTGCAAAGCCAAAGGACCCAGGTTTGATTCCCCAGGACTCATGTAAGCCAGATGCACAAGGTGATGCATGCATCTGGAGTTTGTTTGCAGGGGCTGGAGGCCCTGGCATGTCCATTCTCTCCCCCCCCCCCTTTCTCCCTCTCTCTCCTTGCCCCTTTCTCTCAACTAAAAATTAAAAAAATAAGAAAAATAAATAAAGCAGAGTGTGGTGGCTCATGCCTTTAATCCCAGCACTTGAGAAGCAGGGGTAGGAGGATCGCCATGAGTTTGAGGCCACCCTGAGAATACAGAGCGAATTCCAGGTCAGCCTGGGCTAGAGTGAGACCCTACCTTGAAAAACAAACAAACAAACAAACATATATATATATATATATATATATATATATATTTTAACTTGGTTTTCCTGTCTGTAACTGGGGCTAGCTAGTCTCTTATTGTGAGTATTAAATACAAAATTAGTGCAAAAGTCTTGATCAGTGAAGCCTAGGTCTCTGAGGGGTTCCTGGGCTGGTCCTCATACCTTAAAATATGTTTGTGAAAGCCTGGTGTGGTGGCTCATGCCTGTAATCATAGCACCTGGGAGGCAGAGGTGGGAAGATTGCCGTGAGTTTGAGGCCACCCTGAGATTAAATAGTGAATTACAGGTCAGTCTGGGCTAGCGCAAGACCCTACCTTGAAAATAAAATAAAATAAAATAAATTTTAAAGATTTCTTTTTAAAGGGCCTTGGGTTGGAGAGAAGGCTCAGCAGTTAAGTTACTTGCCTTCAGAGCCTAAGGATCTGAGTTCAGTTCTCCAGTCCCCAGGTAAAAGCCAGATGCACAGGGTGGCACATGCATCTGGAGTTTGTTTGCAGAGGCTAGAGGCCCTGGTGTGCCCATTCTCTCTATTTGTTGCTCTTTTATTTCTTTCTGCTTGCAAATAAATAAAATTTTTAAAAAGGAAAAAAAGGCCTTTAAAATATGTCTGTGGCATGAGTAAATGAGTGAGTGAATGATGTGTGGATGGCTATTTTTACTTCTGTAAAACAAGATAGCCTGTTTTACTTCTTTTCTTTTCCTTTCTTTCTGTTTCTTTTTCTTTTGGTTTTTCAAGGTAGGGGTTCACTCTAGCCCAGCCTGACCTGGAATTCACTACATAGTCTCAGGGTGGCCTCAAACTCATGATGATCTTCCTACCTCTGCCTCCTGAGGGCTGGGATTGAAGGCGTGAACTGCCATGCCTGGCTGGTTTCCTTTCATTCATTCATTCATTCATTCATTCTTTCTTTAGTTCTATATTGTGGAGCTAAGAGAGGTTCATGAGCTTGAATTGTGTTGTAGATGATTCTTTTTTAAAAAATATTTTTATTTATTTTATTAGAGAGAGGGAGGGAGAGAGAGAGAGAGTATGGACATGCCAGGGTGTTGTGCCACTGCAAACGAGCTCCAGACACATGTGCCACTTTTTTGGACATCTGGCTTTATGTAGGTCCTGGAGAATCGAACCAGGCCATCAGGTTTTGCAAGCAAGTGCCTTTAGCTGCTGAGCCAGCTCCTCAGCCCCTGTTCTAGATGACTCTTAGTCCCCACCTCTCTATATACTAAGGGCGTGGAGACTCAGAGTCACTCTCAAAGCTCTATGTTGATCTCTCTAAGCTGTATGATGGTATCTGAAGGTCAGATGGACATGGGTTGCCCCTCCCTGTACTTACTCCCTTAGCTCAGTTTAGGCAAAGCTTATGTCTCAGACAGCAGGGAGGGGACTCAGGAAAGTTGGCCCCATGCTTACCTGTGCTGATTTCTGCCCATGCAATTCTCACAGATTTACTACCATGCATTTCTTGTGTGCCATGTGCGAGGCCTTGTGCCACTAGGGACACAGCAATGATGGCACTAAGTGATGACTGGGGAGATGCTTTACCCCATTAAGAATGGCCATCAGCACCCCACTCCCAACCCACCTCAGGCTGATGGCATGACAGCTTAATTTGTAGAAGGAAAAAAAAAAAACTAAGTAAAGGCTATAATTTACAGTCAGGATAATTGGCCAACTGTTAGGAAAGGGGGAAAAAATTCTAACATACAATCTATGTAAAAATAGTGTGCTCGCTACGCAGACTCAGCTTCAAGACGCAGTCCCAGCTGCCTTGGGCCCATCACTCTATTCTAACCAGGCAGCTGACCCTAAGCTTCTCCCAAATAGGATTGCCCAAGAAATATGGGGGAGGGAGGAAGCAAAATAGACTTGCTGTCCTCTTTTCTGAATTCAGTCTTGCTGGTCACAGGAGCATCAAGCAACCCAGCAAAGCTCATGACCCAACAAGATGCATACCTAACGGGAGGAGCAAATGGATCGTAGGAGCATGGGAAAGTCCTCTTGCCTGGGCTGGAGGACAGGCCAGACTTCTCCTGAGAAACCACACAGTACACGCATGGTGAGAATTACCACAGCGCCGGCTGGGCCATACCTGGAGCACGAGGCAGAGTGAGCCAGACTGGCTCAGGAAGAGGAAGGAATTTCAGACAGGAGGAACGTCAAGAGCCTGGGAGCTGTTGAGAACTTGGCTAGTTTGGGAAACCGATGCTGAAATTTCTTCAACCTGGTTGGATTAGTCATCTTTCTGGAATGATGTTGCTTCCTGTTGGAACTGGCCTTGGAGACCTCTTAGTATTGCTCTCTACTTCATAGCTGCGGAGCAGGGCTGGCAGCTTTGCCTCTCCCAGGTGCCTCTTACTTATAGGACCTGCTCCCCCCACCCTGTCCTTGAGAGGCCAGGCTTGGCAACCATGAACTTGGTGCAACCTTATGTTGAAGACTCCAGAGAGCAGAGGCCCAGCCAGCGAAGCCAAGAACATACTTTGAAGCCACTTGGCAGGCTGGGCTCTCTGCTCCATCTGAGCGAAGAGGTTCCTTCACCCCTGCCTTGTACCCTCTTTCTGACAGTGCTGCCCTGGGCCCCTGACATTGGCCCAGCCTGGCAGATGAGCATCATGGAGCTAAGAGAATTGGAGACAAGAAGGGCTGGAGGAGACTGGAGGATGCTGGAGGGCCTGGGATTGGATGAAAACACAGGGTGGGAGGCAGGCTATCTCTATATGTCCCTGCTCAGGCCAACATAGAAGGGGGCATGAAAGCTCAGTTTCTAATTAAGTCCAGCCCCGTTGTCTCCTTGCTCCCCATTAGTGCCCCATAGTATCCTCAAGGCATTTTAAGCTGCCACCCTGCTGGGAAGGCTGGGATGGCCGCCAGGACCTGCCAAGCTTGATGTGCTTTAGGCCCGTAAGGGGCAAAAAGCCAACTCCGACTTCTCCTCTGGGGCAATCTCCTTAGAAGCCCTGCGGGGCCTCCTGCCTGCTATGTCAGCCTCTGGGGCTGTGAGTAGAATCCAGGCTATATTCCCTGGGGCCTTGTCCCAGGTACTGCCCTGATCCCCAAGAGCTAGGTTAAGGACTAGAGCATAGGGTGGCTTTTGCAACAGCCCCCCTGAGTCAGGAATGTGCTGTCAGAAGCCAGCACCAAGGGAGGATCCAGCTGGAAGCGGCAATTATCATTTTCAGTGAAGACGGCCCTGGTTTGTTAACCCTTGAAGCAGCGGGGATCTTGGAAGCCGAGCCCTTCCCTTTTCCACCTGTCCTTACCTACCAGATACCATCCCCAGTTCCTGGCGGAGTGAGAATGGAGACTTGCTGTTCCCAGGCCCCCTCTTCCCTTCACACTCTCAAGAGAGCTCAGAGAGGTAGAGCCCTGGGTCCAAGGCCGCACAGCCGTGGAGGCAGCCTCCACCCAGGAGATCTAATCCCACCCAGCCCCAGCTGCTTCCACCTTCACAGTCTCCCCAGGCCACATTCACACATGCAGAGTTTAATTAACTTTATTGATATTCAGAAATTAGGAGAATGACTAAAGGTAATTGCTCATTAAAAATCATTAGACTGACACAGCAGGCCTGGATAGGGTAGGCACAGCGCCTCCTGCATGAGCTTCTTTCCTCACTGTGGCAAGTCTGCTCTAATACCTCCCATGACATCCCATGATCTGTAATGACCCTCATGCCTGGCGTCAGTTGTGCCTGGAAGGTTTTAGAGAAAGGAATAGGGGACTGACCCTATGGGGTGGGGCGCTCTCAGCCTGTCCCTGTGGCCTTCAGGGACACACTCTCCCAGGAGTCCTGCAGCTTCTGGGCCATGCCTGGCTGCATTCTGCAGCCCGAGTCCCTCCTGTGAGGACTGTAAGGCTTCTAGGCTGTGAGAAGTAGCGTCCCCCCCCACCCCCAGCTAAAAGGCTCACAACCCGAGACCTTTACTTCTCAAAATTCCCTTTTACTGAAGTCTCCAGGAATCCCAGATGGCAATATAAAATGCCCTCCAAGGAGAGGACTTAATACCTTAATGACTCCATCCTTCCTTCCATCCTGCTTAAAAGAGGGAGGGTCCAGCTCCAACTCCAGGCTGTAATCTGCCAGGTTTGACACTGCTTGCACCCCAAATCCTCTCGCTTGAGGATGGGAAATAAAGATCTTCCCCAACAGTCATATCTCTACCTCCCAAACCCATCACAAGGCGACCCCACAGGCACCGGATGATCTAAGTCACAGAGGGACCCTGGCTCCGGCCAGACTTCTGACCAGAGTGAGCAAAAAATTCTTCCCAACTCACACTTCCACACCCCCACACCTCCAGCTGTCCCAGCCACACTAACCTTGACCCCCCGAGCGCTGCAGTCTCTCTCTGTAGCCCACGGGGAGCTAGCACACTGGCAGAGGCCGCACCTGCACACTAGTGGCCTCACTGCTGAGGTGCTGCCCAACACCCCGAGCTCCCCAAGTGCAGACAGCCCGGAATCCACACTACACGCACACACCAAACCCTCACACCCATCAGACAGGGATTCCTACTGCGAGCCGGGGGAACAAACGAAGGCTCTGTGCTCCAGGGTAGCCGTCCAGAGCCAGGATTGTGGCCAGACCCCCCCATAACAGATTCCGAAATCAGAGGGACATCCCAGTACTTCTGGGCCAGGAAATGGGTTTCTTTTCATCCCTTCCGGCCTGAGGAGGGGTTTGTGAGATTCTGACTCCTCCTGGCAAAGTGAGCACAAGGTTTCAACTTTCTCCGGCTGTAGGAAGACCTGGGATGGGCAGCCCGGTGCCTGTGCGAGGACAGCGGCTGCCTGTGGGCACGGCTAGAGATTCAGAGAGGTGGGTGCTTCTATGCCAACGGGGTGGTAGAACGGAAAACAAACAAACAACAAACAAACCGCCGAGGTGTAGGAGGTCAGCTCTGGCAGCTCTGCTCTGACCTCCGAAGAGGCCAGTGAGAATGGGGGGGGGGGGTGGCTGGAAACTCCTCCTCCCTACCCCCTCGGCATCAGGCGCTATGAACCATCACCAGATGGCGAGGGACCGCGGGTCCCATCTCCGAATTGCGGTTTCGCAGCCCCCCTCCGCAGACCAGTAGGCGCGGGAAAAGACGTGAGCATTCGCAGCCTGGAAGACGGCTCAAACGAGCTGGGATGGCAAGTCCAGAAGAGACGCCCAAACCTTCCTGCTCCGGAGCGCAGAGCCCTTGTTCCTTCCCCAAAACTCCCTCCTGCCTACTTCAAGGCCAGGCTTCCCTTGACGAGACCCATGAAGTTGGGAACTGGACTCTGAGCACAGGGCTGGGGTACCCGGTGGGTTCCCGCAACCAGCCCGGCAGGAGGGCAGACCCGGCAGGAGGCTGTGTGTGTGTGTGTGTGTGTGTGTGTGTGTTTCAAGGAAAACATCATTTTGGGGAGGACAGAGTCTATCCCAGGACCTCATCCGCTGCCGCCCCAGGGGAGAGTCAGAGGGCCTCGGGGGTCCCGAACATTTCCCCCGTCAATTGTGCTCCAGGTTCCAATTCTGGCACGACAGTGGCAAGGCGGATGGGGAGACATCGCGACCCCAGGTCCTGCCACCATCCGACCCGGTTCCTCCGTAATCAGGTTAAGTGAGGCCCCGGAACCCGCGTCAAAGTCGAGCGAAGTTTGGCGGACCGGCGGAGGCGGAAAGGCAGGCTGGCGGCTGCGGACGGGACCGTCCCGGCCTGGGCGTCCCGCGTCTCCCCCCAACCCCCCGCCCCCGGCCCCTTCCCGGCCGCGCGCGCCCCGGCGCCCCCCTCGACGCCCGGAGTGGAGCGAGGAGCGCGCGGGCGAGCGCGGGTGTGCGGGGAGGGAGGGGGTGGCGTGATGAATTGCAGCAGAGAAATCCCATTAGATCCGGGGAGATGATTAAAGGCGAGGTCTCGGCCGGGCGCGAATGGCGGGAGCCACGGCAGCTTCCCGCCCGCGGAGCCTGCGCCCCGCCCGGCTCGGCCGGCGCCGGGGGTGGGGTGGTGGTGGAGGGTGGCAGCGCAACCCGCGGGACGCGCCGGCTCAGGTTGGAGCCCTGGGGCCCCCCCCCGGGATGATCCCGCTGTCCTACCCCTGGGAGAGTCCTCGCCCGATCTCCCCTCCCCGCGTCCTGTGGCCGGACACCCGGGTCCCTTACCGTGAGCCAGGAGCGCCAGCAGCGAGGGCAGGAGCAGCAGGGCTGCCGGACGCATGGTGCGGGTGACGGCCGCGCCCCGGGGCTGGGGACACGGCGGTAGGGCGAAGAGGCTCGGCTCGGCGTAGGCGCGGGGGGCCGGAGCCGGGTGGGACCCGGGAGAGCGAGCGTGGCCGCCGCCGCCGCCGCCAGAACCCGACAGAATCAGCACCACGGCCAGCGCCTGGCGTCGGCGCCGGGAAGCGCCGCGCGGAGCTGGGGGCGGGGGCGCGGGAGGAGAGGCTTACCGTAAAGTCTCGAGCACAGGCGCGGAGAGACCCAGTGGCAGGAGCACCGGCTTCCACGCCGCCCCGCCAGCCCTGGGGAAGGACTGCCCTACTAATGTGGGCACATAACCCCCTGCTCTCCCGCGGTGCCTATAACCCGGCCGAGCTTGCCACCCTCTCCTCCGTTAGCAGCCTGCCAAGGTGGTAGGTTCTAACCCGTTCTCTATTAGAGACGGAGCAACCCCCTCCTCACCTCTCTCTAACCTACGCCTGTACCAGAGGGCACTGAGGGTGACCTGGGGAGACGTCCACCAGTGGAGGCAGCTAGTGAGGCCCGCGGTGCCCTTGTAGTAAATCCGTCCTGGGCCCGTATAATGAAGATGGCTTTTGAGCGTACAAAGGACAATAAATTATTACTTTGCGCTCAATAAATGCCAGGGCTCCAGGCAGCTGTATCAGCAGCAAACTGTGCTCACAGAAAAGCTTAATTATCCTGATATTATAGTTAAAAGCCAGTGGCACTTATGTCCTGGGGAGACATTCTCCACTTGGCAGGAGAAAACCTGGGGAGGTGAAGGTGGTTGCATCCTAGGTCCCCATGCAGCCCTGGCTCTCCAGACCTCCAGTCCCTGCTTCCTCTGTCCCCTCTGTGGCACCAGAGCACTGCCCCAGCAACACATATCCTATCTGCCAGTACCTGCTCAGGCTCCTGGAACTGATGGGGAAAAAGAATGGGATAAGTATAAGGCTAGGGGGTCTCCAGGCTGTTTTATTGTATTTTTAATTGTTAAGTTTTCATGTATCAAGCCAGGCATGGTGGCACAGGCCTTTAATCTCAGCTCTCAGGAGGCAGAGGTAGGAGGATCTCCATGAGTTCAAGGCCAGCCTGACACCACAGGACGAGTTCCAAGTCAACTTGGGCTAGAGTGAAGACCTTACCTTGAAAAACAAAAAAAAAAAAAGTCCATTTATTTTTTTTTATTTTTTTAATTAATTTATTTATTTGGGAGAGAGAAAGAGGCAGAGAGAGAGGAAGAGAGAAAGAGAGAGAGAGAATGGGCATGCCAGGGCCTCCAGCCACTGCAAATGAATTCCAGACACATGTGCCCCCTTGTGCATCTGGCTTACATGGATCCTAGGGAATAGAACCGGGGTCCTTTGGCTTTGCCAGCAAACACCTTAACCGCTAAGCCATCTCTCCAGCCCTCATTTATTAATTACTTAATTTAAATATTGCAGTACTGGGAATGGAAACCAGGGCCTTACATATGATAGGCAGGTGTTCTACCACTGAGCTACAAGATTGATTTGAATGGAAGGAAACTTGAAGGGGCCCAAGGGAGTAGTCAAAGGCATGGGCAAATAAGATTCCAGGGCTCTTTTTTGGGCTCCAGTGAGCCACAGAGCAGGAAGGGGCTAGCCCCAGCTGTGCTGTACTTGAAACTGCTGTGTAGACCTAAGGGACTATGGTTGGACTCACCAGGAGAGCTTATTTTTATTATCGCACCCAGTAAGATGTGAACACACAGCTGATGTTATCCCTATGAGGAAGAGGAAGGCAGACTCTCTGTGGCCTCTGAGAGGAAGGCAGCTTTGTGTTTAGTTCCTTTCACATGGATTTGGCTAATATACCAGCCATTGTCCACTATCCTTCCTGACCTCATCCTAGAAGCAGGTTGCCCTTGGGTCTCATCCCTCAGTCTTGTGGTCCTTGCAGTCTTCCAGCTCAGCTCCTCAGATTCTCTGAGATCCTCCTGTGGGCTCTGGGGAGCTGCCTGTTGTGAAGATTCTCAGGCAGCAGGCAGGTGGCGTGTGGAATAAGTCAGGGAGAAACACTGGGGAAGGATTTTTGGATAGTTGTTTGCAGAAGTAGAAAGAGAGAGAGAGAGACCCAAAACACGAACAGTAGCAAGAGGATGGCAGGTAAGGGAGGTTTTTATGAGGGGATTAGAGGTGAGGAGAAGCTAAAAAGAAGGGGCAAAGAGACGGAGAATGGGAATTGCCTGTGGAGGGGGATAGGCACAGAAGCGGGTGAGGGGAGTTTGAAAATCACTACAAATGTCACAGGATTCCACCTTTTGTCCTTCTAGACATCCTGGCGCTCTTTTTATACCCTCGGGTCCTTTGGGACTATGTATCTCTGGCAGAGAGGGTCAAGCCATGACGCAGGATGAACTCTATATGCCAGGATGATTCATGGTGACTTGGAGACTGGTGACAGCCTCACTGGACTCTCTTGGCAGTGGGGCTCTGGATGGGCTGGGCACTACCCACAAGAAGGAGGGTGAATGGAACCATCTAGAACCTGCTATGACCTTCCTGAATGCCTTGAACCAATATAGGCATTTAGGAGGGGCTCCACTAGAGACTACCAGTCCCGGAATACAGCACGCTGCCCTGAGCTCAGAGGGTAGCTTTGTACTGCATGATGGGAGAATAATGCACTCGAGCTACGGCTCCCTCCTAAAAAGATGGTCAACATGGCTTTGGTGTGATAAGTTCCTAGTGAGGTTGAGTCAAAGTCTGAGCATGATGGGAAGCAGTAGACTTTTTTTTTTTTTTTTTCCAAGTATCTTCTCTCATGTCCTTCACAGGGTCTATTCTTCCCAGACCTCAGCATCACCCACCATTGAGGATGATAACATGGTCAAGGAGACATCCTTCTGTGTACAAGGCTTAGCACACTCAACTCATACACACATTTGAAAGTGGTAACCTGGGGTGAACTGCAACTCTCCCTCATTGGTCCCATTGCTCCCACCCTCTGGCTCTTTGTCCCCAAAGCATCCTTGGTTTCCTCTGACTATGTAATTGCTTGCTAAGTTGTCTGTTTTCTCTAGTAGTTATTGACTCAGTGGACCATGTGCCCTCTACCCCCAATGTAGCCCAGTGGCCAGCACATTGTATATCCTAATGAATATTTGTGAATAAATGAGGTGTATCTAAAGCCCAAGGCAGGTCACTAGTGAAATAATGTGAAATAATGGAGAATGGGGCATTGCTTCAGGTCAGTGAGGGCTTCACGCAGCAGACAGGTTAAGTCCAGTTGAATATGCCTCTACATTTCAGTGAACAGACAGGGGAGGAGGTGATCCAATGAAGAGGGAAACCATCCAGAGTGGGTGTGTGGCTTATGGAGAGGTGAAGTGACAGGGTGGACATTGACAGAAAGCTGGGATCAGTGAGGAAACAAGGCTTTGTGAAGCAGAGTCCCTGCAGGAAACTGGGAGGAAGGGTTAGAGTAGGCTGGGATGGCGCAGGCCATGAGAAGCTTTGTGGTCATTCAAGTGGCAAGACATCCTTTGTGGCTACCTTGAAGGGATGGCAGCATTCTGGTGGGCTTTAGGCACATGGCCAGTGGGAGGGACTACAGATTTAAGTGCCGACTCAAAAAGAGGCCATCTTGTAGCCGGGTGTGGTGGCGCACACCTTTAATCCCAGCACTCGGGAGGCAGAAGTAGGAGGATCACCGTGAGTTTGAGGCCACCCTGAGACTCCATAGTGAATTCCAGGTCAGTCTGAGCTAGAGTGAGACCCTACCTCGGAAAACCAAAAAAGGAAAAAAAAAAAAAAAGAGGCCATCTCGGCTCCCATGGATTAGGACTAAGAGCCAGAGAGGGGTCCCCTAGCCCCTTACCACACAGGAACAGGCCTCCAATTCATGTCCCTAGGGAAGCCAGTTTTACTTCTACCCTTCCAAACAGTTTGTAACTTTAGGGGATCATAGGCACATTGGTGACTTATTTTTTTAAAAATATTTTATTTATTTATTAGAGAGAGAGACAGAGGAAGAGGCAGAGAGAAAGAGCGAATGGGCATGCCAGGGCCTCCAGCCGCTGCGAACAAACTCCAGATGCATGTGCCCCCTTGTGCATCTGGCTTACGTGGGTCCTGGGGAATCGAACCAGGGTCCTTAGGCTTCGCAGGTAAACACCTTAACTGCTAAGCCATTTCCCCAGCCCTGGTGACTTATCATTATTATTATTATTATTATTATTGTTATTATTATTTATTTGCAAGTTGAGAAAGGGAGGTAGAAAATGGGTGTGCCAGGGCATCTTGCCATTGCAAGTGAACTCTAGACGTGTGTGCCACCTTGTGCATTTACATGAGTACTGGAGAATCAGACTCAGGCCAGCAGACTTTGCAAGCAAGTGACTTTAACTGTTGAGCCATCTCTCCAGCTCATGGTGACTTATTTTAAAGACTCTGCTGAGATGACACTTGCTTTTCTGAGCAAGCAGAGCAGGAAATCACACTCGTCTCAGACAGCTGTAGCCAAATGGGCTTGGGGGTTTTAGGGAAGCAGGGACTGCCACCTCAGTCCAGAGACTTCAGAGACACAGAGCTGCATCACCACCTTCCTCTTGGAGTAGGCCTTCAGACCCTGCAGCCTTTGGAATTGTCAGGGACACCAGAAGCTTAGCTTCCTGGGTTACCCAAAGCCAATCACCCTTTTGATTATTATTATTATTTTTTTTTTTTTTGAGGTAGGGTCTCACTCTAGCCCAGGCTGACCTGGAATTCACTAGGTAATCTCAGGCCTCGAACTCATGGTGATCCTCCTACCTCTGCAGCACTCCCTCCCGAGTGCTGGGATTCAAGGCCTGCACCACCATGCCCAGCTCAATCACCCTTTTGAATTTAAGGAGAGAAGGAAGGTCTTGCCCTGGTTAGTGGAGAGTCCTGGCTTCTGAATGTGTGCTCCCGCTCCAGGAGCAGGACTAGATCACTGGAACAAGAGCTCAGATGGACAGAGAGAGCAGCAGAAAGTGGTTTGATGTGAACTACTTTCCCTCTCCAAACTGAGGCCTCCAGCCTGCACGCCCACCACCACCACCACCACCAGCCGAGGCCTTTGATCCTCCACAGCTCCATAAATGTTTAATGCCACCGGCTGGGCAGAAATGAGGCAGGTGCTGCAACATGCGGTCTGGGGATAGGAGCTGAGATCCAGCTTGTTGGCTGGATTATTTGCAAGCACGAGCTCTGGGATGGGTCGGAGGGGGTGGTGCTCCTCGGTGTGGAGGGAAAAGTCCCAGGGTTCAAGTCTGTGGCTAATAAAGGAAACTCTTTGAAAACCACCAAGGGGCTGAAAAGAAAATGAATAACCAATTGCAGAAGCCCAATCCCCCCCAGTTTGATTGAAGGAGAAAGATGGAAAGTTAAATGACAATCAAATGCAAATACAGCTCAACAAACACCACAGCAATTACCAGGCCCAGGAACCACATAGCGCTTGCAGGCAGCAGGGGTTGGCAGTTTGGAAGCCTGGGCCTGTGCAGAGGTGACAGGCGTGGGGCTATTTTAATGGACAGTTAAACAGATGCAAAAACCTTGCATCTACTTTGCATACACGCCGCTGAGTGGGGAACTGGGATCTAGGGGGAGGCTGCACTACCTTGGAAGCTGCCTCTGGCATTCCACACAGGAAGCCTTCCCCCACCCCAGTGTTGGGGAGGTGAGGCCATGAACACCCCATCACAGGGCTGGGCCAGACTCATCAGGTCTTTCCTCCCGCTGGTGTTGAGGTGTGAGGAATGAAGTTGAAGGGAGCCCATGAGGTCCTCCATGAAAGGGCTTAAAGACACTGGCCTTCCAACAGCCCAAAGGCCCTGGTAAGAGTGGCCTTCTCCTTCGGATTTGCATAATGTTTTGCATCTCATTTGAATGCTATTAATTTAGTGTCAGTCTAGGTTGGCACGGTGTAGGAAAAAGAACAGCTGGCCTTCTCCCTCCCCTCTGTACCCCGGGGCTTACTCTGAGCACGGCCCTCCCCAACGTGGGAGGTAGGCGGCCTCTACTTCTACCACCCCCTCCATGTGCCCTGATACTTGGAGAGTCTCTTAGGGAAGCCAGCTCCTAAAAGCCAAGGATGCCTGGGCAGTGTGGCTAGTTTGCAGAGTTATGCTGAAGGAAGAAGAAATGGTCCCCAAGGGCACCCTTGCCAGAACCAGAGACACCATGGGAGCATGCTGGAGCCTTCGTCTCTCCAAGCAATCAAGACAGCTTGGCTTGGAAAGGGTCCAAAGATAATAACCAGGAGAGGGAGGGAACAAAGACAGGTGATAATCCCAGAGAAATATAGAGGCCTCTAGAAATAAAATCCTCTGAACTCAATAGTCCTAGTGCTTGAACTTACATAAAACACATCTGCCAGAGGCATGGGGTTTATGGTACCACTCAGGGGCTAGGAACCTAGTACCAGCATGTGATAAGGAGTGGGCCAGCTGGTGGGGTGAGCTCCTGAGAGGGGAGATGAAGAGAAAGGTGCACCCTATGAGCTTCCCTGGGGTAGAAGCCAGTGGCACCTCTTGCCAGCTACCTGGGATGGGGATGTAACTCAGATGGCAGAGTGCTTGCTTATCATACACAAAGCCCAGAGCCCTGGGTTCGAGCCCCAGCCCCACTTAACCCTGATGTGGTGACACAGGCCTGGAATCATGGCACTCAGGAGGTAGAGGCAAGATCTGAAGTGGGCTACGCAGTGAGTTCAAGGCTAGCCTGGAATACATGAGACCCTGCGTTTGTTTTCTCAGGGGAGCCAGCTAGGATGCCCTCTCCCGAAATCCTAGAGCCAACTTCACTCATCTCGGCAGACACCAGCAGGAGATGCGCACAAATACCTCAGCCAGATTGACCTCTGCAGCCCCTCATAGCACTCACCCTGGGGGCAAAAGGATGTTCACCCTTCTTATGCCTGAGGCAAGGTTGGGGGTTTGCTTTGAATAATGTGAAAGGATAATTGTGTTTCCCTTTTTGAGCAAACCCTGGACATGAAGCTTTGCAATTGCAGAAGGGTTGGACTACAGGCGATTCACATTTTACAGAATGGTCTCAAGTATTTCCTCTGAAAGAGATTGCCACATGCATTGAAAGCAAATTCACAATAGTTCTGTCTATTCTCCATTTTAAAGGAAGTCAGGCCTTGAGTTCAGTGGGGTTTTCTTGACTTTAAAAATAATAATAGCCCCATTTATCATTTGCTGTTCCTGGGCATTAAGCCAGGGGATTTAACCATGCCCTCACAACAATCCCATGAGGTAAGTACAGTGCTCTCATTGTCCCCATTGTACAGATGAGGACACTGAGGTCCCAAGACATTTGGTGATTCGTAGATAGTTAGGGGTGAAGCTACACTATGCTACCAAGGTAAGGCAGAAAAGCAAAGATGGTGGGTCTTTGTGGAGCAGGTGATCGAGGGACACACAGGTTCCCTGTGCTCAGGCTTCTGCCCTAGTATTCATCTGCAGGAGCTTGGCTCTCTAGATGGTTGCTCTGGAGCAGGGCCTGGAGAGTAGCAGCTTGGAACAATCAAGGAAGGTGGGTTCCCTCATTCATTTGACAGTTTTTTATACTTATGTATTTATTTATTTTCAAAAGAGTCTCACTCTAAAAGCCGGGCGTGGTGGCACACACCGTTAATCCCAGCACTTGGGAGGCAGAGGTAGGATCGCTGAGTTCGAGGCCACCCTGAGACTACATAGTGAATTCCTGGTCAGCCTGAGCTAGAGTGAGACCCTACCTTGAAAAAAAAAAAAGAGTCTCACTCTAGCCAGGCTAACCTGGAATTCCCTCTGTAACCCAGGCTTGCCTCTAATTCATGAAGATCCTCCTACCTCAAACTCCAGAGTGCTGGGATTAAAGACATGAGCCACTGTGCCTGGCTTAATTTGACAGGTATTTTATTTTATTTTTAAAATTATTTAATTATTTATCTGAGCAAGATAAAGAGAGAGGCACATAGAGAGAGAATGGGTGCACCAGGGCCTCTAGCTGCTGCAAACAAATTCCAGATGCATGTGCCACCTTTGTGTATCTGGCGTACATGGGTCCTGGAGACTCAAACCTGGGTCCTTAGGCTTGACAGGCAAGCACCTTAACCACTAAGCCATCTCCCCATTCCCTTTACTTTACTTTTTTAAAAAAAAAATATTTTTATTTATTTATTTGAGAGAGAGAAAGGGGCAGATAGACAGAAGGAGAGATAGGTGGGGGTGGAAGGAAAGAATGGGTGCACCAGGGCCTGTAGCCTCTGCAAACAAACTCCAGACACATGTGCCTCCTTATGCATCTGGCTCACGTGGGTCCTGGGGAATCAAACCTGGATCCTTTGGCTTTGCAAGCAAGCGCCTTAACCAATAAACTCTTTCTCCAGCCCTACCTTACTTTTTGAGATAGGGTCTCTTCTGAACCCAAAGCTCACCAGTTGGACTGGACAAACTAGCCAGCAAGTTCTGAGAGTCCTCCTTGTACCCTCCTTCCCGTGCTGAGAGTGTGCTGCCACGCCTGTCTTTTTACTCAAACGCTGCAAATTCACGCTCCGGTTCCCATACTTGTGGCAAACACTTTAACCCACTGAGCCCCCCCCCCCGCCCCCAGTTGACAGATGATGAGGAAGTGGACAGCGCTTCACTGGATCCAAGGGGAGTGTAAGCGCTCCCTGTTCCTACTCCAAAGACAATGCAAAGAACTACCTGGCTGACTGCAAACTCCACACAGCAGGTGATTGCAAGGGGGGCACGATGGGGACTTGAGGGCTCCCAGAGGAGGCAGTGATTGCATAAGAAAGCCAGAGGATGAATCGAAGTGATTGGGTTATGGAGGGGAAGCACGTTTGCACAGCTGCACAGGAGACAGCTTGTGTGACTGGGTGGTAGAGAACAAGGGATGGAACACGGAAACTGGGAGCTTGTGTGACCTCTAAGCTCTCGAGGGGCCCATCTACCTGCCCATCTCTTCCTTCGTCCTTTACCCAACCACCAACACAAACCACCCTTCACCCTCTTCGCTTATTTACAATCTAAAGGGGCATTTACTGAGTACTTTGTGAATTCCAGGACCCGAGCTGGTTCCTGGATAGGCAGAGCCCTCAAGGAGCTCCCTGGCTGGGGACAGGACACAGTCCCAACATGCTGGTACAGCGTAACTATCTACAACCCTCAGAAGCCCTTGAGTCCCAGAATGTCTCCTGGGTTTCTCTCCTCAAGACAAGGGTACATTATCCCCTGCAGAGAGATGAGATCTTCCAGTCACAGATTCTCTGGATGTCTAGCCCTAATCCTTCTTGCTGCAGAGGCAGCCCACTTTCTTTTCTTATTATTTATTTGTAAGGAGAGAGAAAGATAGACACACACACACACACACAGAGAGAGAGAGAGAGAGAGAGAGAGAGAGAGGCTACTGCACTGCACACCAACTCCAGACACATATGCCACTTTATGCATCTGGCTTTATGTGGGTACTGGGGAATTGAACTCAGGACATCATGCTTTGCAAGCAAGTGCCTTTAACTGCTGAGCCATCTCTCCAGCCCCAGCCCACTTCTTACTGGCTGCAAAGTGTTGGGGTGGGTTTCTGCTGCTCCTTTTCCTGGAGCCTTCTTTTGGGTATCAGAGACATCACAGTTCCCGGAGAGTCCAGGTAGTGGCAGGAGCGCTTGGTCGGGGGGGCCCCCTCATGGTCCCTAAGGAATCTTCTTCAGACCTACCGCTCATCTCTTCCTCTTCTGAACAATAATATAGACAGAAACCTCAAGCAGCGCCCAATTCTGGCTGTGAGTTCCCACCCCCCACTCCTCCTTGAACTACTTGTCCTCTGCTTCTGACATCACAATGGTCTCTATGGCAACTGACTGTGAGGTCACTGGTCCTTAAAGCCACAGAATCTGCAGATCCAGACAATGCCTGGAGGAGAGGGAGAGTGCGAAATGGAGAGTGGAGCTAGATCCCTCTCCCACAGGAAAGGGAGCGACCTTTCCAGACCCATGGAGGGAGGACTCTGCTTCTCCGTGCATCTGCCGCGAGGCCACGATTCTGGTGACTTACAAGTCACCTACCAGGAAAGGGAGCCTGCTCATGGAGAGACTGGGGCGAAGGGGAAGGGCATCCTGAGTAGTTCCCAGGCTTCAAGGGCAGGCCTGAGTTCCAGCCATCCTAGTCTTGTACTTATTTTTCACCTCTAAGAGGAAAACGGTGTCACCAGAAGTATATCCAGTGAGGTCGCCAGCAGGACTGGCACGCGGTAGGTGCTCACTGAGTGCTTGTCACAGTCCTTGATCTTCCTCCTCAGCCCGTACTTAACCCGGATGCCTGTATGTGGCCCGTGCTTTCTTTGTTAATGTTGCTCAGCACAGCCACGTGAGGCACAGAGGGCAGCATGTAGAGCAGATCTCTGCACCTCTCGGCTTCCCCTGACTGTACCGTGGAAGATAACAATAGCGTTGCCTGCTGGGGTGGCTCGGGATAAAAGGGGGACTCTGCTCATGAATAGCCCACCCTGGCCGCATCAGGGCGCCGTGGAGGGTGGCAAGTCAGGGAGGCTATTCCCGCACTGGCTATCGTTTCTGCCCCAGGCAGC
Source organism: Dipus sagitta (assembly GCA_036346955.1). NCBI lineage: Eukaryota > Metazoa > Chordata > Mammalia > Rodentia > Dipodidae > Dipus > Dipus sagitta. Next base: position 55,373,993 of record CM070778.1, read on the forward strand.
TGATAGGAAAGGTGAGTTGACCTGTGGGATATCTAGAAATCACGACAGGGTTGGCCGCTTCAAGACAGGAACAGCCAGCAGGGCTCAAGGCCCCCTTTCTAGATGTCCGCAGTATGTATTGTCATCCGGCTCCGGCCTGCTGAGGGCCAGCTGTGGCTCACTGTTCTGAGAAGCCCAGCCAGGGCCTGACACATGGCAGAGGCTCAGCTCTACATGCTTCGAATGAGTTCTGTCCGTGATGTCCAACAGACAGGCCCACATTCCTTCCACACATATCCTGCACCAGACTCTGTCCTCAGCACTTAACATGTTATCTGTCCTCACAAAAACCCATGATGGGGCTGGAAACATGGCTCAGCGGTTAAGGTGCTTGCCTGCAAAGCCTAAGGACCCAGGTTCGATTCCCCAGAACCCATGAAAGCCAGATGCACATGGTGGCACATGTGGCTGGAGGCCCTAGCATGCTTTCTCTCTCTCTCTAATAAATAACTAAAAATAAAATAAAACCCATGAGGTATATATTGTTATTATTCGTTGTTGTTTGTTTGCTTTTGAGGCTTGAATCTAGGGCCTCATGCATTCTAAATGAGTGATGTCTGCCACTAAGCTATATCCACAGCCCCACCGGTTTTATTTGTTTGAGACAGTCTGTCTTTGTAGCTCAGGCTGGTGTCTAACTCACAGTGATCCTTGCCTTAGCCTTAAGTGCTGAGATTACAGGTGTATGCCACCATGCCAGTTTCCATTGTGTGTGTATATGTATGCCTGTACCTGTGTGTATGTATGTGTGTGCAGGTACATGTGTGTACATGGGTGTGTATGCGTGTACGCACATGTGTGTGTAGGCTAATAGACAGCCTTAGGTGTTCCTCAGGCACCATCCACATTTTTCTGAAACAGGGTCTCTCACTGGCCTGGAGTTCACCAAGTAGGCTAGATTAGTTGGTCACTGAGTCCCAGGGATCTACCTATCTCCATTTCCCCAGTGCTGGGCTTACAAATGCATGCCACCACATCTGTATATATATATTTTTTAATGTGAGTTCTTGGGCTGGAGAGATGGCTTAGTGGTTAAGCTCTTGCCTATGAAGCTTAAGGACCCCGGCTCGAGGTTTGATTCCCCAGGACCCACGTTAGCCAGATGCACAAGGAGGCGCATACATCTGGAGTTCCTTTGCAGTGGCTGGAGGCCTTGGTGTGCCCATTCTCTCTCTCTCTGCCTCTTTCTCTCTCTGTTGCTCTCAAATAAATAAATAAAAATAACAAAAAAATTAAAAAAAATAAATTAAAAAAATATGAGTTCTTGGAATTGAATTCAAGTCCTTATGCTTGCATGACAAACACCTTACTAAATGAATTATCTCCCCAGCCCTGACTTCTGAGAATTTTAAAATAATAAGACAGAGTGGCTAAGTAATTTGCCCAGCATTACACAACTAGTAAATAATGACAGAACTAAGCTATGAACCTATAATTTTTTTTTATTCCCAAGAAGAGTGAGACAGAAAGAGAGAGGGGGGGCTGGAGAGATGGCTTAGCAGTTAAGCACTTGCCTGTGAAGCCTAAGGATCCTAGTTCGAGGCTTGATTCCCCAGGACCCACGTTAGCCAGATGCACAAGGGGGCGCACGCATCTGGAATTCGTTTACAGTGGCTGGAGGCCCTGGCGCGCCCATTCTCTCTCTGTCTATCTGCCTCTCTCTCTCTCTACCTGTCGCTCTCAAATAAATAAATAAAAATGAACAAAAAATTGTTAAAAAAAAAAAAAGAGAGAGAGAGAATAGGCCAGGACCTCCCACGACTGCAAACAAACTCCAGATGCATGCACTGCTTTTTGCATCTGGCTTTACATGGATACTGGGGAATTGAACCCAGCCATCAGGCTTTGCAAGCAAGCACTTTTAAAAATTTTATTTATTTATTTATTAGACACAAAGAGAGGGCAAGAGAGAGAGAAAGAGAAAGAGAAAGAGAAAGAGAAAGAGAAAGAGAAAGAGAAAATGGGCATGCCAGGGCATCTAATCACTGCAAACAAACTCCAGATGCATGTGCCACCTTGTGCATCTGGCTTACATGGGACCTGGAGAATCGAACCTGGGTCCTCAGACTGCACAGGCCAAGTGCCTTAACTGCTAACCCATCCCTCCAGCCCAACCAGCAAGCACTTTTAATCATTGTGCCATCTCCCACTCTCACGGTTTGTTCCTCCACCCCCTGCCCCAGGTTAGAGTCTCATTCTATCCTAGGCTAACCTGGTACTCACTCAGTAGTCCCAGGCTGGCCTTGAACCCACAGTGATTCTCTTACTTCTGTCTCCTGAGTGCTGGGATTAAAGGCATGAGCCACCATACCCACCCCTGTGTTCTGTTTTTTTTTTTTTTTTTTTTTCTTCAGGGAGGCTCTCGTGTAGCTCAGGTTGGCCTCAAATTCACTATGAAGCTGAGAATGACCTTGAAATTCTGGTCCCCCTGCCTTCACCTCCCCAGTGACAGGATTAAAAATGGCGGGGGGTTGGAGGCACCATGCTCAGTTTGTGCATGCTGGGGATCAAACTCAGGGCTTGAGCCGAGCATGATGGCGCACACCTTTAATCCCAGCACTGGGGAGGCAGAGGTAGGAGGATCGCCATGAGTTTGAGGCCACCCTGAGCCTGAGCTAGAGTGAGACCCTACCTCAGAAAACAAACAAACAAACAAACAAACAAACAAAACCAGGTCAGCCTCAGCTAGAGCAAGAAGACCTTGCCTCGAAAAACAAAGCAAGCAAACAAACAAAAAAAAAACCCCTCAGAGATTATGCATGCTAAGCAGGCACTCTGTCCGCTGAGCCACTAACCTATACCCCAAGTCCAACAGGCCTTGCCTTCTTCTGTTCATTTGGTCCTATGTTCCACTATGAATCTCCCCAGCTGGCTTTCCTGGTGGCACCCTCATCTTCCACCTGATCTTAGAAAGTTCTCCTGGACGCAGGCAGCAGACTCAGATCTGAGGGAGGGTCTCGCCTCAGTCACCCGCCTCCCTCCTTCCTTGACGTAAAGCCGCCACCACTGCCCAAGCCGCCACCGGATCCCTTGCTTATTTCAAGTCTTCCTAAAGCTTGTTGAGTTCTTAACTTATTAAAGATAAGCACATGGAAATAGGGAGCAAATCTCTTTATTTATGACATAATCTCTAGCCCAGGAAAACGGCAGGAACAGTGTTTCCTATATTAGGGAACCAATAGGAAAAAAAAATCAATTAGATCCGCCGGAGCGTTTCGCTATTAACTTTCTTCTGATCTTCTTAGGGCTGGCTGTGGGGTCTGTGCAGCGGCTGAACTGCAGGGGGAGAGGAGAGTTTTATAGGAAGCCGGCGGGGGGTGGGGGGGATGTCACAGGGGAGACAGTTGGCCGTTTCCCAGACGGGGAGCCTCCCCATCCATCATCACTTGCAGTGTCTGCACCTCAGTCAGGAAGTTCTTCTGTTGGTCTAACTTCTGTTCTTGTTGCAATTTCAGCTGCTATTTTGGGAAGGCGCTGGGAGTCAGTTTGTTATTTTTTGCTTCTTGCAAACTTAAATCCCAAGCCTGATCCCATTTCTGCTGAGTGGTTGGCAAGGGTGCCCTTCTTCCCGTAGGAGCAATATTCTTACAGGAGCTTCTCTTGACTGGTGGCTAGAGGAATCTTCTAGTGCCTCAGACCTCAGTCCACCTCCCTGCTGGAGGAGCAGCGTCCAAGGGACCTCCAGGGACAGGACATTCCTGAGGACCTCCAGCAAGGGGTTCCAGCTCCGTGATAGCTCCAAACATCCTGTCTTCAAAGGCAGGGCACCACAGCCTCTGCAGAGGGCTTTCCTCTGGGTCAGGCACATAGCAGACGCTCCTTATTCTGTGTCCATAAGGAAGTCCTTCTTGAAGTCTAACCTCAAGCCTTTCCTGTTTCAGCAGCACAGTTTCCTTTCTGGTCCTATGGAAAGCAGAGAGCACCATTCCCACCCATGGAGACTTCTCTTCTGCGCAGGTTTGTCCAGCAGCTCTTTGCACGTTATTGGCGCAAAATGAATATTAAACAGCAAACCTTCCAGAGGCCAGCCCTGCAGGGCAGGCAATGAACCCACCTTCCTCATGCCTGTTCATTATTATAATTAATATTGAGTCAGGCTTGGTGGTGACCTCGGCCTAGCTTGGTATTTGGGCTGTTTCAGAAGCCCATTCAGATCAATGACAGACAGCTCCAAATAGATAAACTCCCCGCCATCCAGACGAATCAATTGCAACACTGCCGTCACAACAAGCCCAAGAAATCAATCTGATTTCAGGCGACATGGTAGCTCAGCGCTGGGCAAGCTGGTTTTAATTTCCGTGTGTCTGAGCCCCAGCTTCCTGTGCTCACTGGAGGAGCACCCCTCTTCTCTGTCATTCCATGCCCAGGTGCCTGAGGGCTCAGGCCAAGGGGTCGGCTGCACGCAGGGCCGGGTGACTTGGAGGCAGTGTGACTCTGAGGCCCCCCGGAGCTGAAGGAGCTGACTCAGATCCGCGGCTGGGAGCCTAGTGCTGGTTTCAGCTTCTGGTTTCTGCTGCCCTCTGCACAAAAAAAAAAACCAGCCTAGAGGCTTTTCCGGGCCACCTCCTAGCCCCACGCTGCAGAGATGGGCTGCCCACCCCCAGCCATGAGGGCAGCCCAGCTCAGTCTTGGAGACTGCGATCGTCCAGCAGGACAACAAACAGCTCACCAGGACGGACAGAGCCTTTTCGGAGGCGCTTACGTTATGCCTAAACACCAGCCTATGTATTTTACTCACGTCTTTTTGCAGTGCTGGGGATCAAAGCTTGGGTCTCACACATGCTAGGCAAGCCCTCTGCTGCAGAGCTACATCCCCAGACCTTGTTTTTTTTTTTTTTTTTTTTTTTTTTTATTCTTTATTATTTATTTGCAAGCAGAGAGAGAGAGAGAGAGAGAGAGAAAGAAATGGCAAGCCAAGGCCTCTTGCCACTGCAACTGAAGTACAGGTACACGCACTGCTGCGCATCTGGCTTCACGTGGGTGCTGGGGAATCAAATGCAGGTCATTGGGCATTGCAAGCAAGCGTCTTTAACCACTGAGCCATCTCTCCAGCCCCAGACCTTGTTTTCTTGAGGCAGGTTTTGTGCTATGCAGACCAGGCTGGCCTCAAACTTATGATCCTCCTGCCTCAGCCTCCTGAGCACTAGGATTATGGGTGTGCTCTACCATGACTAGAAGCTAAAAACCTTCTTTTTGGTGTGGTACAGAGGCTTAAGCCCAGGGCCTCACCTAAGCTAGGCAAGTACCCTGCCACTGAGCTACATCCTTAGCCCTTTTTGTATTTAAATTTTTTGAACATTTTATTTATTTATTTTCAAGGTAGAGTCTTGCTCTAGCCCAGGCCGACCTGGAATTCAGTATGTAGCCTCACGGTAGCCTCGAACTCATGGTGATCTTACCTACCTCTGCCTCCCAAGCGCTGGGATTAAAGGGGTGCCCCACTACGCCCGGCTCATTTTAAAATTTTAATAAATGTGTGTGGTGTGTGTGTGTGTTTATGCCAGGGTCTCTTGCCACTGCACATGAATGCCCATCTGGCTTTACATGGCTTGCTGGGGAATTGAGCCAGAGCTGGCAGGCTTTGCAAGCAAGCACTTTTAATTGCTGAGCCATCTCCCCAGTCCTGTGTATTTTTAACTTTTTGAAACAGAGTTTCACTAAATGTTCAAGCTGACCTTGAAATCTCTTTGTAGCCCAGGTAGGTCTTGAACTTTTGACCCTCCTGTCTTTGCCTCCTGAGTAGCTGGGATAATAAGCCTTAGCCATTGTGCCCTAGCAAGAACTGCTTTAAAATTTTCTTATCTATTTATTTGCACCTGGTGTGTGTGTGTATGTGTGTACGCGCTCATACTATGGTCTCTTACCACTGTAAACAATTACCAAATGTATTCGCCACTTCTTGTGTCTAGCCTTATGTGGGTGGCTGGGGAATAGAACCCAGGCTGTCAGGCTTTGCAAGCAGGTGCCTTTAACTGCTGAGCCATCGCTCCAGCAAGGATTCGCTTTCCTGGGAAAGAAAGGATACAAACACAAAACACAAAAAATTTCAGATCACCAGGCGTGGTGGTGCACACCTTTAATCCCAGCACTTGGGAGGCAGAGGTAGGAGGATCACTGAGTCTGAGGCCACCCTGAGACTGCATAGTGAATTTCAGGTCAACTTAGGCTAGAGTGAGACCCTACCTCAAAAAAAATTTTTTTATTATTATTTTCTTTTTGGAGGGTGTGGGTCAGATGGCTGTGGAGGCTGGGACCATCCTGCTTAGTGTATTGGCAGCCCAGCCTCACAATGTTGCCATACAGCTCTGATTTTCTGGCTTCAATAATCTCTCATCCTGCTTTAGATTTAGAATGTGACCATGGCATTTGCTGACTGACTGAAGCTACCCTGGTCACAGGGAGGCCACATATGTTTCTGCTCTGGGGTGGGCATTATGGTTGGGAAGGGATAGATCTGGGGAGACAGGTGGTCCTGGATGGCGAAGGGGGCTTCTATTCATCCTGAAGAGTCCTGGCTGGGCTGGGTTTCCCTGGAGGGAGCTATCTGCCCATTAGGTCTAGCACCATGTTCTCCTGAGGGAGGCCAGGACTCAGGACACGGAGGCCCAGCAATGCAGACAGAAGTAAACCACATAGCTATTGAGCAGCTGAAGCGGATCAAACCCAGGCTTGTGGCTTCTGAGGCCCTTGCCTCTCCCTCCTCCTCTGCTGCCCTCTGCTCTGTGCTCTGCAGAAAATGACCTAGCAGCCTTTCACCCACCCCAAGACAGAGTCTGGAGCTGAAGCAGGAGTGGAGGGGCTTAGGCCTGGGAGGGACCTCTTCACTCATTAACTTATGTCCTGAAGGGTTTATTAGAGGGGCAGTGTGCTTTCTCTGTAGGGGGTTCTGTGGGATCACAGTTCAGGGCCTTGGCTCCCACATCCTGAAAGCTCTGAGAGGCAAGACGACTTCCCATGTTACTTTTTTTTTATTATTAATTATTTTTTTTCAAGGTAGGGTCTCACTCTAGCCCAGGCTGACCTGGAATTCACTATATAGTCTCAGGTTGGCCTCCAAGGCACAGCGATCTATTTTCTTCTGCCTCTGGAGTGCTGGGATTAAAGGCATGCGCCACCCCGGGTAACTTTCATTTTTTTGGACTAGGTAATTCCTGCCCATAGCTCCGAAATCAGGTTGGTAAGTGAACCTTCCCTCCCACCCTTGCTTCTCCAAGCCCCGGAGAGTCCAGTGATATTGTCCTTTCCCTGTCTGCCTGTGGACAAGCAAAGAGAGACACACAGCAGCTACCTTGGTCCTATTTTTAATACACAAGATGTCGCATTCCCTGCACACACTTCTGTGCCTGGCTTTTGTCACCTGACAATATATCTTGGAGATGACTCGGAATCAGTACATAAAGAGCTGCCTTACTTAGGTGTCTTTTTATGGTCACAGGCTTCTCGGGGAGCTCAGAAGTAATCACATCTGGTTTGATTAGCTTCACATTTCCATTTACGACCTCCCCCACCTCCACTCCCCCCACCCCCACCCCGCTCCACACACCCAGAGAGGGTAGAAAACCTCTCCAAGGTCACGCAGCAAGGACTAGGCAATGGGCGCCTGGGTTTCTTCCGCACCCCCTCTTCTGTCCCCCACAGCCACCTCGCAGCTGAGAGCTGCCCAGAGGACCGGGAGGGAGGTGGGGAGGAAGGGGGGGGGGGCCGTCTCTACTTGAGATGCTCTGCGCGTGGCTCGCCGGCGAGGGGCACCTGCGGGCGCGCGCGCGGTGCCAAGGGGGCGGCGGCCCACGTGGGTGCAGGCGGGGCCCGGCGGTCCCCTGCACGCCGCTGTCGCGGGCTTCCAGAGCGTCCCCGTCCCGGTAATGAGCTCCCAGGGCCCGAGGTGAGCTTCCCCGGCTGCTGCTCACACCGCAGCCGCGTGCCACCAAAGAACACCGGCACCTTTTTTTCTCTTCCGTGCCTGACAGCTCATTAGAAGAATTAATTTACTCCAGCGTTTGCAGTTTAAGGGACATTATTTACTGGTTAATTGTTGTTATTACAAAATGTTAAATATCATTATTTATTTCCCAGGTCCCGACAGCTTCTGTGACAGGAATTTATTGGGTGGTGTGATTGTCTCTGGTGGGCGCCCTTCGCCGGGCACCGAAAAGGTGGGAAGGTTGGACCCAGGTCTGGGTGTCTGGGCAGGGCGGGTACTTTGAGGACAGAATGCTAGGGCTATATGCCGGCACCCTCGAAGACAAGTCATCGCTGTCCCCACGCAATCACCCAAATGAATGAAGGGGGCAGGAGGTGGCACGCAGAGAACCTATGTTCCCATAAAGCTTCAGTTTGGGGGTCCATGCTGCAGAGATGGTTTATCGCTCAAGACTCTTCCCTGCAAAGTCAAAGGATCCAGGTTCGATTCCCCAGGACCCAGGTAAGCCAGATGCGTAGGGTGGCGCATGCGTCTGGAGTTTGTTTGCAGTGGCTGGAGGCCCTGGCACACTCAATCTCTCTCTCTCTCTTTCTCTCTGTCTTTCTAATAAATAAATAAATAAATAAATATTAAAAACAAAAACAGATACCTTCCAGGGCTTGGGGTGTGGTACAATGGCAGAGCATTTGCATACTGTCCTGGGTTCAATCTCCAGCATTATTGCCCTCTGCCTTTAAAAAAAAAAAAAAAAAAAAAAAAAGGTAACGCTCAGGGCTGTGAGTATGGCATGGTGGTAGCGCATTTGCTTAGCATGCATAGGGCCCTGGATTCGAAACCCCAAACAAGAAAAAAAAAAAAAAAAAGATACCTACCAGAGCTGTGGATGGAGTTGGTAAAATGCTTTCCTAGTGTGCAGAAAGCCCCAGGTTTGATCCCTAGCACTGCATAGACCTGGTGGTACGTGCTGTAGTCCCAGTACTAGAGAGGGTTAGGAGTTCAAAGTCATCCTCAGCTAGACAGCAAGTCCCAGGTCAGCCTGGGGTATGTGAGACCCCCATCTCAAAAAGCAAAGCAAAGCAAAATGGAACAAACCACCAGGTTACTTCCAACCAGTGGAAGCCTGAGCTTCTGTCCTGAACCCACAGGGTCTAAGCAGCGAGGACGCTGAGTGCAGGGCAGTTGGTTTAAGGATCATAAACTTCTGGGCTCCAGGCAGTAGCCCAGCTATGGATTTGAGTTGGGGAGACTGAACATAAAGCCCCAGGTTTCTGCCTTTTCTTGAAGAGTCAGAGAATCTTTGCCACACTTGACCCGTAAATTGGCAATGACCAACAGGCCACTGAAGGACAGGGCTATTCAAGGCAGATGCCTGCTAGCCACCAGTGACCCAGCCCATCCCCTTTATGTCCATCTCTGGGTTATTTTCCAGGCCCTGTGCCTGTTTGAGTTCTCAACCGGGTCTGTCATAATGACCACAAAAAAATCTGAGCCCAGGGAAGTCAAGTTCCTGAGGGCCGGGACCACAGCCCAATCTACTTTTCACGTGGCCCCCTCAAATCTGTCCACTTCCACCTCCCCTGGATGGGGCTGAGGCGAGTTCTGGCAGCCTCAGGGCCAGGAACTAGAGTCAGCCTGGTGAGAATTACAGAAATCATGGCTGTATAAGTAGCATTCATTTATTCATTCAGCAAATTGGTTTTGAGGGCCTGCTATGTGGCATAAAACGGATTTGGACACAAATCGTGCCATAACAGAACTCGGTCTGGTGAGATTCTGTGTGACACAAGTACACGATTATAAAACAGGAAGATGGAGAGGCAGGCGTAGGAAGATGTGACTGGCAGGTGTGTGTGTGTGTGTGTGTGTGTGTGTGTGTGTGTAGGGGGACTTTCCAAATGAGAGAATGAATACCCAGCTGGTGGACTGCCTGAGTTCTCTCACACACATACATGTCTTATTTAATTCTCTCAACACAGCTGATTGAAAAGAGCTGTCAACAGCCAGGCATGATGGTACAAGTTTCTGACCCCAGCACTCATAGAAAGAAGTTGGAGGATCTTGAATTCAAATCCAGAATGGGCTATATACAATGAGAAATGTCTCACTCCTTCCTACCCCCCTCCCCCCCACACACAAAAGAAAAGATGTCATCAGTTAATGAATAGTGGCTATACCTGGCCAGAGAGCCCCCACCTGCAGTGTAGATCCTTCTCCCACGTGAATGCTGCAAGTCATCCCATCCCTGGGGACCTTCTGGTCCATGTGACAACCTTGCAAGACAATCTGTTGATTGTCACCCATATCTCAAAATCAGTCTATGGGCAAGGCTAAATACCCTAATTTTAAAAATATTTTATTTATGGGCTGGAAAGATGGCTCGGCAGTTAAGGTACTTGCGTTCAAAGCCTAATGACCTGGGTTCAATTCCCCAGTACTCATGTAAAGTCAGATGCACAAAGTGGCACATGCACCTGGAGTTTGTGTGTAGCAGCTAGAGGCCCAGATGCTCCCATTCTCTCTTCCTCCCTCCCTCTCTCTCTCTCTCTCTCTGCTTGCAAATAAATAAATAATATTTTATTTATTTGAGAGAGAGAAAGAAACAGAGAGGGAGTATGGGCACACCATAGGTAAGCCACTGCATACAAACTCCAGATGCATGCACCACTTTGTGTATTTGGCTTTACATGGGTACTGGGGAATCGAAACCATGAGGTCAGGTTTTGCGAACAAGCACCTTTAACCTCTATCTGTTCAGCCCCCTAAATACCCTAATTTCACAATTTAGAAACCAGCGGCTTAGAGACAGTAGCTGGATGAGCTGAGCCTTGGGAAGGAGAGGCTGGGCCCTGGGAAGTATGGATCTTACCGACTGACTTCAAACAATAGCCCTTCAGACAAAGTCTTTGGTCCCAGCCTTTCCAACTTGTGATCCCAAGAGCAGCAGGTTGCCTTGAGGAATACTGGCGAACTAAAGGAAGATGAAAAAGTACTTTGAGAGAATATGAAAACGGGCTCAGCAGATCCCTTCCCACGGCTGGGCCATAAATTATCATAAAGTTATTTCTGGCTGCCAGCCTGGTTTATTTTAGACCCTACCTCATTTCTTCAGTGGAGAGGCGCTAATTCCTTCCCTGGTGAGACAGAAGGAGACCAGCACTATGGGAGTGACACAAGTGCAAGTTCAAAAACCATAACCCACAGCTTGAGGAATTTTAGATGCTCAGAGTTTTAGGTCTTGCAGTCTTTCAGAGGTCCTCTCCAGCAGGGCCCTCATTTCATTTTATTTTATTACCATATTAAATATTTAAAAAATTTATCTTGGAGCCAGGCATGGTGGCGCGCGCCTTTAATCCCAGCACTCGGAAGGCAGAGGTAGGAGGATTGCTGTGAGTTCGAAGCCACCCTGAGACTACAGAGTGAATTCCAGGTCAGCCTGGGCTAGAGCGAGACCCTACCTCAAAAAAGAAAGAAAAGCCAAAAAAAAAAATTATCTTGGAATATGTATTATGCGTCCAAGGTGAAGAATTCATCAGTCAGAAATGAGTGCGCAGCGAACCCTCTCTCCCCATCCTCAGAGGCAGCTGATGTCATCAATTGCTTGTGTTTCACAATATTTAAAAATAGCATTGTTTCTCTTTTCTGGGAAATACAATAATTCCTGCAGAAGAAAATAAAAAATCACATGCAATCCACTACTCAGAGCTGAATGCTGTTCACATTCTGGTGTCTAATCAGGCAGCCCTTTCTCTTCACATAGATGGTTACAAGCTGCATAACCCAGCTTTATTACTTGTTTACATTAAATATGATTCTCCGGAAATAAAGATCAGAGAGGATGTGTGCGGACTGGATGGAAAAGGGGTACCATGGGGAGAAGGACTGGATCGGGTTAAGATTAAAAGGGAACTTTGCTTCATCATTATTATTTGAAATTCTTTCAGGATGAAGACGTGTTTATGTATTACTTCCTCTTGATATTTTTCTAGAATTGATTCTAAATGACTGCTTCAGAAGGCTACTATTAAACTAATCCTTTATTACTGTGATTTTTAAGACATTTGCCTTTTGCTATCATAAACAAAGCTGGGGTGGAAATTTTCATGCATCTTGCACGTTTGTTCAATGTTTCCCTGAGGCAATTTTAAGAAATGGAATCGCTAGGGAAAGGAATATATGTACACTAGGGTTGAGTGTGGTGGTGCATGCCTGTTAGTATACATCCACTACTTGGAGTCAGAGGCAGGAGGATTGCAGCAAATTTGAAGCCAATCTGGGCTACAAAGCAAGACTCTGCTTCAAAACAAAACAAAACAAAAAAAAGAGTATGTATACTTTAAGGATTAAAAACATATTTTATTATTTATTTATTTGAGAGAGAGAGAGAAAGAAAATGTGAATGGGTGCACCAGGGTCTCTAGTCACTGCAAGCTAACTCCTGATGCATCACTATCATGTGCATCTGGCTTACGTGGGTTCTGGGGAGTCAAACCTGGGTCGTTGGTCTTCGCAGGCAGGCGCCTTAACTGTTAAGCCATCTCTCCAGCCCACTTTAAATAGTTTTTTTTTAAAGTTTTAAAAAATTTATTGATTTATTTTATTTATTTGAGAAAGAAAGAGAGAGAGAGAAGGAGGCAGATAGAGAATGGGTACGCCAGGGCCTTCAGCCACTGCAAATGAACTCCAGAAACATGTGTTACCTTGTGCATCTGGCTGATGTGGGCCCTGGGGAATTGACCCTGGGTCCTTTGGCTTTGCAGGCAGGCAAGCGCTTTAACCGCTAAGCCATCTTTCCAGCCCCACTTTAGGGCTTTTAAAAAAATATTTTGGGGGCTGGAGGGATGGCTTAGCAGTTCAGGCATTTGCCTGTGAAGCCAAAGGATCCAGGTTCAATACCCCAGGACCCATGTTAACCAGATGCACAAAGGGGCGCACGTGTCTGGAATTCGTCTGCAGTGGCTGGAGGCCCTGGTGTGCCCATTCTCTTTCTCTCCTTTCTCTGTCAAACAAATAAACAAACAAAAATGTTTTGGGGGCTGCCCAAACAGACCCCAGAGCTAAAGGCATGGCTGTAATCGTTCCTTCTAGGGTCCCAACCCTCAGGTTCATGTGGCATGTGGAAGACCTTCCAGGACCAATGTCTCTAGCTCCTGCCTCCTCTGATTGTCAAAATCAGTTTTCTATTTGATTCTCTTTCAAGGCACCCAATTCTGTGAGTTCACCTACATCCTTTGCCCCTTTCGCTTTCTTGCAAGGTGACCAGTGTCATTTGGAAGTGTTCAGGAACACCAGATGAATACAAGATAGACTTGCTGCCGGGTATGGTGGCGCACGCCTTTAATCCCAGCACTCGGGAGGCAGAGGTAGGAGGATTGCCATGAGTTCGAGGCCACCCTCGAACTACATAGTGACTACATAGTGAATTTCAGGTCAGCCTGGGCTACAGTGAGACCCTACCTCGCAAAAAAAAAAAAAAAAAAAAAAAAAAAAAAAAAAAAAAAAAAGATAGACTTGTTGATTTAGTATAGAAAAGATGGCTTCCTGAAGGTGCCTCCTCTCGAGCCAGGCATCTCTACAGTAGCTGAGGTTTCCCCTTGATGGGGGAAAAAGAGAAAGCCCAAGATTGGTGAGATGAATAATACATTTGAAGCACCTCAGAAACTGTTTGATCCACCTAAAGCTTCAACCGTTAACGTATTTCTCTTTATCCTCAGCAAGGGAGGGCTGGGAACTGTCAACATTTTCCTTTCTGCTTAATTTGTGCCTTCGAATCCATAAAAGAAAAAGCAGAGGCTGGGGGTAGGGAGAGAGGAGGGCGGTGACACACACTTCCTGAACAATGCAAGAAGCTTCAGTACCAGGGATTGCTCCCAGGGTTTGGGGACCTTCAGGGTCACCAGGAGAAAACTGGAAGGCAGCTCTGGCAAGGCGACTGTGTGTGCTTGGGTTCTTGGGGACTGTTTGCAAGACTGTGTGCTCCTAAGAAGCTGGTTCCTACAAGGCCCATCTCCAGTGCTTCTGGTGGGGGTGAGAGGTGGGAAGTTGAGGCTAGCTGGTTGCTAAGCACCAAAGATGCCCTTCCTTCATCTCATAGCAAGAAGAGGGGATCCAGGGCTGGGGAGGTAGGAAGGTGGTTGGGAGTATTTCCTTGCAAAGGTGGTGGTCTAGGTTCAATTCCCCAGTACCCATGTAAAGCCAGATGCAAAAAGTGTAGCAAGAGGGCTGGAGAGATGGCTTAGCGGTTAAGCGCTTGCCTGTGAAGCCTAAGGACCCTGGTTCGAGGCTCGATTCCCCAGGACCCACGTTAGCCAGATGCACAAAAGGGCGCATGCATCTGGAGTTCGTTTGCAGTGGCTGGAGGCCCTGAAGCCCCTATTCTCTCTCTCTTTCTCTCTCTCTCTCCCCTTTTCTCTCTCTGTCTGTTGCTCTCAAGTAAATAAATAAAAATAAACAAAAAATTATTTAAAAAAAAGTGCAGCAAGAGGGGCTGGAGAGATTGCTCAGCCGTTAAAGCACTTGCCTCCAAAACCTAAGTTCAATTTCCCAGTACCCACATAAAGCTAGATGCACAAAATAGCACATGCATCTGGAGTTCATCATTTACAGCAGCTAGAGGCTCTGGTACACTTATTCTCTCTGTCTCTGTCTCTCTACTTGCAAATAAATAAAATATTTTAAAAAATATTTTTGTAATTTATTTTATTTACTTATTAGAGAGAAAGAGGAAGATCGAAAGAAAGAGAATGGGTGTGCCAGGGCCTCTAGCCACTCAAATGAATTCCAGATATGTGCGCTACCTTGTGCATCTGGCTTATGTGGGTACTGAGGAATCAAACCTGGGTCCTTAGGCTTTGCAAGCAAACACCTTATACTAAGCCATCTCTCCAGTCTCTCTCTCTCTCTCTCTCTCTCTCTCTCTCTCTCTCTCTCTCTATATATATATATATATATATATATATATATTTGTTTGTTTTTTTGAGGTAGGGTCTCACTGTAGCCCAGGCTGACCTGGAATTCACCATGTAGTCTCAGGGTAGCCTTGAACTCGGGGCAATCCTCCTACTTCTGCCTCCTGAGTGCTGGAATTAAAGGTGTGCGCCACCACGTCCAGCCTAAAATATTTTCCTAAAGTGTAGCAAGAGACCCTGGCACACACATACACATGTGTGCAAATATACATCTATAAGGAGAGGACCCAGGCCCAGGGGCCAGAGCTATGCCCGTGTTTTACCCGACATGCTTCAGCCACCCCTCGCATCTATCCAAGAGGCGACTTCAGTGCTAAGGACCCTGTCCAAGGCCACTCTAATGATAAGAGGGGGCTGCCTGGAAGTTCATACTCTTTACTACAATGCTGCTTTCTTTGCATCTAGTCTCCAGAACTTTGTCATACCTGTCCCCTGTCCTGGAGGGAAGAGAAGTGGTCCAAAGCCCTTTTTGCTCTTCCACTTAACCTCTCACTATGCCTGTTTCCTCACAGTGGTACCTCGGAATTTAGGTGAGGTCCCCAGAGTATGCCTGAGCACAGGCTAATCCATGTGTATTATTAGCTCTGTTTGTTTTTTTCTCCTCTTGTTGTATGTGTATATGGTGTGTGCATGTGTAAAGCATTCATATGTATTCGTATGTGTGTGGGTGCCTATGTCTGACTTGGGGTCCCATAGTCAAAACTCATCCAATACCCCTATTCCTTGTCCACCTTATTTTTTAAGACGACTTCCCAATGACTCCCCAGAATTCTGATCACAAGTATCAGATTGGCTAAGTTCTGTCTGTCTGTCTGCCTGCCTCTCTCTCTCCAGGGTCTCATGTATATATACACTAGGCTGGTCTCAAACTCAGTAGCTAAAATGGCCTTGACCTTCTGATCCTGTTGCTTCTACCTCTTGAGGTGAGGTCTGAGATTATATTTATGAACTACTACCTTGCTAGGGTTCAGATCATTTTAGAGCCCATATTTGCTTCAACTCACAATCCTGCTTCAACCTTCCAAGTGCTGGGATGAGATTATAGGCCAGGCGGGGCAAGCTTTCTCCCTAGTTTCTAATAGGTCTTCTCATCCCCATGGACCTTGACAGATTTTGTGTGTGTGTGGTGTACATGCATGTGTGTAGGCACACATATGTGTGTAGGTACCTTTGCATGTACTTGTGGAAGCCAGAGCTTGATGTCAAATGTCTCCTTCTTCAATCAGGTTTTTTTTTTTTTTTTGTTTGTTTTGTGAGGTAGGATCTCACTGTAGCCCAGGCTGACCTGGAATTCACTATGTAGTCTCAGGGTGGCCTCGAACTCACGGTGATCCTCCTACCTCTGCCTCTTGAGTGCTGAGATTAAAGGCGTGCGCCACCATGCCCGGCATCCAGCTTATTTTTTTGTTTTGCTTTGGTTTTTTGAGGCAGGGTCTCATTCTAGCCCAGGCTGACCTGGAACTCACTCTGTGCCCTAGACTGGCCTCAAACTCACATGATTCTTGGACCTCAGTCTCTGGAGCACTGGTATGAAAGGCGTGCACTACCACATTCAGCTCAGCCAGCCTTATTTTTTGAGACAAGTTTTCTCACTGAACATGGAGCTGACTGATTCAGCTAGACTGGCTGGCCAGAAAGCCCCAGGCACCCTTTAATCTCTGCCTCCTCAGTGCTGGGATTATAGTCCCCTTTACCTGATGATTTTTGTTGATGTTGTTTGTTTTGTTTTTGTTTTTTGAGATAGGGTTTCTCTCTAGCCCAGGCTGACCTGGAATTCACTATGTAGTCTCAGGGTGGCCTCCAACTCGTGGTGATCCTTCTACCTCTGCCTCTGGAGTGCAGGGATTAAAGGCGTGCGCCACCAGGCCCGGCTTCTTTACCTGACTTTTATGGCTCTTTTATCCCCTACAGTTGCAAGTATAGGACATGCCTATCCCCTAGGAAACTTGTAGGAGGCAGAGAGCAAGCCAAAGATGTCTTCCCTGGGAGGCAAACAGCAGGTTGTTCACTCTAGGGCAGGGATAGGGGTTGGAGGACTAAGTAATTTTGCTAATAATGAATAATGTGTTACCATTCTGAGCCGTTCAGTTTGGCATTTCACAGGCTCCTACCCGCTCCCTGCCATGGGGGAAGCTAACCATCACATCCACCCTCAGTTGGTCCTGCTGCAGCTCTGAACTGGGACATATGCACAGCGGTGGAGGAACATTCCAGAATCCCCAATTACTGAGCCAGAGGCAGGAGTCTGCCGAAGTCAGCAGAGAAAGATTCTGGAGAGAGTCTCCTTGAAGTGCGGCAGCGTGAAGGTGTCCTGGGAATCCAGGACTTTTCCCAATAGGACAAACCAGGCCCAGAGGTTCTAGCAGCCTGACCTGCTGCGTTTCTGCCCAGTGCCCCGGGGGCCCTTCTGTTCAGGCCTCGCATCCCACCGAGGCAGCGTTCTGCTCAGGAGCTCGGAGCACAGACGGGGAGGCGGGCATCGCGGAGAATCGATTTGCGGGAGCAGCGGGGGTTTTCTCTTCCTCCTTACTTCCCAGGTCTTTGATCTCCTGTCCTCCCTCCATACTTCCATTTTCCTCTCCTTTCCTCGGCTTTCTCCCTCTTCCTGTAACTGAATCGTAGAGGTTCTGTTACCTGTTACAGGAGGGCGGGTGCAGTCCAGTGACTTGGGGTGGGACACACACACACACACACACACACACACACACAAACACCTCTGAAACACAGGAAGAAAAGGCAGGGAAGAAAGGGAGAGACAAAGACAGCAAAATAAGATTCAGAGCATCTGGCTGGGTGTGGTGACATGCCTTTAATCCCAGCATTTGGAGGCAAAAGTAGGAGGATCCCTGTGAGTTTGAGGCCACCCTCACACAGTAAATTCCAGGTCAGCCTGGGCTAGAGTGAGACCCAACCTTGCAAAACAAACAAACAAACAAACAAAAATTCAGGGTTAGAGAGATGGCTTAACAGTTAAGGCACTTGCCTGCAAAGCCAAAGGGCCCAGGTTCAATTCCCCGGGACCCACATAAGCCAGATACACAAGGTGGTGTATACGTCTGGAGTTCCTTGCAATAGCTGGAGGCCCTGGTGTGCCCATTCTCTATCTGCCTCTCTCAAATAAATGAATAAATTTTTTTAGAAAAAGATTCAGAGCATCTGAGAGAATGTGAAAGATAGAAGTGGGAGAATCAGAGACGACAAAAAAGAGAATTCAGCAAATTAAAAATTTTACAACTATCCAGCAAGTCTGAAAAAAATGATCTTCCCTGCGGTCTTTCATTTATCTCATTATCTGACTCCTAATGTGCTTTTTCCCCCCTTTCTTTTCTCGCCACACTTGGTACAAAATCTTATTAGGTTTTTTTTTTTTTTTTTTCTGGCAGGGGCTTCATATAGTCTTTTTCATTACATTTCCTAATAAAAGCAATCACTAGGATGGCACGGCTGGAGGATTAAAAAGCCACCTCAGCAGCCTCCTGGCTAGCAGAGCCAGGGCTTGCCATAGCCTTGTCATGCTGCCAGGGGACCCAGCCAGGATCTGAGAGACCAGGGCCATGCTGTGGAACATCTCTGGTTTGGAAGAGTTGTTAAGACAGTGGCAACCAGTTTATATGATGTTAGAGGAGAAAAAAGACTGAAGGAGGGACCCTTCCCAGAGCTTTGTTAGATCAGGAGTGACGCACCTGCAGTGAAACCAGCTGACTCCAGGCACTTGGACTCTGGCCTATGGTGTGGCAAGTTCTTTTTTTTTTTTTTTTAATATTTTACTTATTTGAAAGAAAGAGAGAGAGAAAGAGAGAGAGAGAGAGAGAGGCGGAGAAAGAGAGAAAGAGAGAGAGGCAGAGAGACAGGGAGAGAATAGGTACACCAGGACCTCCAGCCAAGGCAAACAAACTCCAGACGCATGCGCCACCTTGTGTATCCCACTTTATGTGGATACTGGGGAATCGAACCTGGGTCCTTTGGGTTTGCAGACAAAAGCGCCTTAACCATTAAGCCATCTTTCCAGCCAGCAAGTTCTTTTGAATAAGTAAATGTTGCTGTAAACTCCTCAGCTTTTGGAGGTAGATTTGATTTTGTGATCCAAACTTTTATTTAAGTTATGGGAAAACCTATTTAACAGAAAATTTAGTAATTATTTTAAAGGTATAGTTTGGTGGCATAAGGGACATTCACACTGTTATGTAGTTGTCACCACTGTTCATCTCTAGAGCTTTTTCATCTGCCCAAACTAAAATTCCGTACCTGCTAAACAGTAACTTGCCACTCCCCACTTCAGCCCAATAATTACCATTATTTTATTTTTTCTTTTTGATGCAAGGTCTCACTCTAGTCCTGGTTGACCTGAAACTCCCTCTATAGCCCAGGCTGGCTTCCAATTCATGGCAATCCTCCTACATCAGCCTCCTGAGTGCTGGCATGTGCCATTAGGCCTGGCAATCATTCTTTTTTGTCTTGATGAATTTGCCTATTTGAGATAGCCCCTATATGTAGAATCACAATATTTTTCCTTTTGTGTCCACTTGTTTCACCTGTCATAATGTCATCATCCTTGAGGCTGCATAATATCCTCTTATATGACTATGCCACATTTTGTTGATTCTATCTTTTTAAATTACATTCTTACGAAAAACAAGCATTTCCAGACGAGAAAAACAAAAAGAAGAGAAAAATCCTCCGAGATCTCCATCATATCAACAGAAAGATTCTTTTCTATGTGTTCCCATTTCCCTTTCACTAATAATTAAACTTCTGTCCATCACTGAATAACTGTGTTCTCCAAAGGTTGACAGAGGTTGCTTGGCACAGCATGTGGTTTGGGGGAAGGGCCAAAAGTTACAGGGAGTCAAGTCTAATAAATCAGGTGTAAGGAGAGGAACTCCTATAAAGTAACAGGACGTTTTATTGCCTAGTTTATAAACTGGCCCTGTAGGTATTTCACACATCACCCTGCAACATGATTCGGCCACACATTGAGCACCACTGGGTCAGCTACACAGCTTCTCAAGGGGGCAACTTTAAAGAGTATAATAGTCATTTTGAAACATTTAGTTATGTATTATTTAAAATAAGAGTAAAAATATTTATTTTTAAGTACTTTTATGTATTTGTAATGTATTTGTATTTATGTAAGGAGAGAGAGAGAGAGAGAGAGAGAGAGAGAAAGCAGTACTTTTTGCCACTTAAATGAGGATGTATGGTTTTGCATGGGTACTAGGGAGTTGAACCTGGGCCGGCAGACTTTGCAAACCCTTAACCACTGAGCCTTCTCCTCAGCCTACAAATGACTTTTTTTTTTTCAAGGTAGGGTTTCACTCTAGCCCAGGCTGACCTGAAATTCACTATGTAGTCTCAGGGTGGCCTCGAATTTATGGCGATCCTCCTACCTCTGCCTCCCGAGTGCTGGGATTAAAGGTGTGCACCACCACGCCCGGCACAAATGACTTAAAAAATTTTTTTAAAATCTATTTGAAAGAGAGACAGACAGAATGGGTGTGCCAGGGTCTCCAGCCACTGCAAACGAGCACCAGACACATGAGCCACCTTGTGCATCTGGCTTTATGTGGGTCCTGGGGAATCGAACCTGGGTCCTTTGGCTTTGCAGGCAAACGCCCTAGCCATTAAGCTATCTCTCCAGCCCCACAAATGACTTTTTTATTTTTTTTAACAAATGACTTTTAAATGTTTGTTGCTTTGGGATCACTTAGGTCACCCATGGCTAACTGATGGATCCCTTGGGCACTTGGCTGAGATCATATCAGCTGGTCATAACCAGCACTTCATAGGTATAGAAGAGATGGGGGGGTTTCTACAGATGTGCCCTACCTATAGTGGTTCATATCCCAAGATACTCCTCAGGGTCTCCCCAGTCTCAACCAGTGATTCAGTTAACAGTAATAATGTCTTTTATCTGCAAGTCCCTGGGGGATCCTCTTACCTTTCATTTCTCTTTTCTTTTGTTTTTTTTCGAGGTAGGGTCTCGCTCTAGCCCAGGCTGAGCTGGAATTCACTCTGTAGCCTCAGGGTAGACTTGAATTCATGGCCATCCTCCTACCTCTGCCTCACAAGTGTGGGGATTAAAGGTGTGTGCCACCACGCCTGGCTCTTACCTTTCTTTCCACTCTCCTCCAGGGCCAGATCCCAGATGACAGCTGCTGCTCAGAGAGAGGAGGAGCCTGTAGGTCACAAAGACAGCCTAACCAGGGCCCTCGCCTTCCCTCAGCTTGTGACATAGCCCTGAAATGAAAGACAGGTTCGCTCTGATGGAAAACATTTTTGCTTTCTCTACCTAAGTGGAAGGTATTTTCCACATAACCTTAACAGCTGAGTCGTTTCCTTACATGCTGACAGACACAGATGGACCCTCCCCACCTCATTTTATTCCATTTTTCTAGACTCTTCCCTTTCCCTTCTGGTGAGGCTGCCAGGAGGCTTTTCCTTTTCCTTTCCTCTCAGCTCCTTATCAATCCATGGGAGGCAAATCCTGGGTGAGCAGCGGCAGCATCCAGCAGCTGCTGGGGCAGTGGGAACTTCATTTCTGGCGCTGACGTTTATAAATGTAGCTCAGGATACCAGGAGGGACTGGAATAAATCAAGCAGTGTCTCCAACGGTCCCCAGGGCTGCTTTAGACTTTCTTCCCATTGGGGGCCATGTTTCTTCTCTTGTCTTTGCAGGAGTGGGGGCAGGGAATGTGAAAATGTGTAATATGGAGAGAGCCATATTCCTGGCTCATCTTTACAGAAGAGCTGAGCCCAGGACCCAGGATGGTGCAGAACGTCCGGATGAGAAGTCCTGGGTTTAGGGATGGGAGTAGGAACGCTGGCTCTCAGTTTCCTCATCTGCACATTGGGTGTAAAAAGAAAAATGCCTGCCTGGGCTGAGTCTAGTGGCACACACTTGTAAATCCCAGTACCCGGGAGGCTGAGGCAGGAGGATCACTGAGTTTGACAAGACCTCATTTGAAAAAAAAAAATTAGAAGAAAAAGGAAAAGAAAAAAAAAAAATCCTTGAACTGGCTCTAAGGGCAGTTTGCTGTTAAAAAAAAAAAAAAAAATCCTTCCCAGGGCCACTGTGACGATGGATCTGTGGAGCGAGTGCTCTGAAACCCATGTGGAGTGTCTGTGACACAGCGAGCCACTGAGCCATTATGCAGGAGCCGTGGTGAGAACCAGCCCCCTGAGAGGTCCAGGAAAAGCTCGGTGAAGCAGCCCCCTGCAGACCTTCCCCGGCCCCTCCCAAGAACCTCCACTTTCTCCTTTCCTTGGAGAATTCCGGGCAAGGAGCTCCGAGAGTCCATTCCAAACGCAACCGGAATCTTCTCAATGCCTTTTCTAACCTTTCTTTCCCCTGCCCCTCTAAACAGCAAGAAAATAAAAGGTGGACAAATGTGTGAGGTGAGACACTGCCAGGGGGTGGGGAGCAGAGCCAGGATTGAGGGGAGAGGGGCTGGCTGCCAACCACTATGAGGCAGGAAGCTGGTAGCAGCTGGTAACAACTCACCGTGCCACTGAGAACCCGGCAGGGTCCTGTTAAGGTTCTGTGGAGACCCCCGTCTCAGAGAGATGAGACCCAGCATGAGTCCAGCAATCTCCTTCCCTTTACATTCTCGAAATTTCCATGCACTGCTTGAGAGCCTTTGGACTATCTGTGGATATGGATCCTACCTAAGCTAAAGGTAGGTTGTGGCTGAGACCTTAGGTGCAGGCAGGGTGCCAACGAAGCCCAGAGCCCACCCCGGGGTCCTGTCAGGCCCGCGATGATCTGGGCAGGATTTTCTTCGAAGTCTTTTCCTACAGTATGTAGCAAGATTTCACCCAGCTTCATTCCCCAGAGACAGCTCTGTTGCCAGCTTCTTGTTACCCTTACCGAGAAAACCTGATTTTCTTTGAATATTCGCTGAACACTTTATTTGGAGAGGTTAGGTGCTGCAAAAGGGAAGGATGCACAGTGGACCGGGCTTCTCCATGCCATTCGGGGGGTGGGGGTGGGGGGCGGCAATTGTGTAGTCTTATTCTTCAGAACCTGCAGGAGGCAGAACCCACTCTTAGCTGAAGGCAATTAACCTTGGGGTCACAGCCTACACCTGCACTTTATCAAAACAGTCCTCCTTTAAACTAGTGGTGATTTCCTAAAAGGCAGTCTACTCAGCAAAAATTCTTTTTTCACTTAATTCCAATTCATGATGGTGCTTTAGAGTCTCATAAATACTGATCACCGGGCCAAAGCCTGACTGGCTCACGCCTAAAGCTGTCTCTTATGGTGGCTATTATTTGTTCTTTTTCTTTCTTTTTTTTTTTTCCTTTTCTTTTCTTTTCTTTTTCTTTCTTTTTTTTTTTTTCCAAGGTAGGGTCTCATTCTGGCCCAAGCTGATCTGGGGCACACTATGTAGTCCCAGGCTGGCCTTGAACTCACAGCAATCCTCCTACCTCTGCCTCCTGAGTGCTGGGATTAAAGAGTGTGCCAACATGCCCGGCTCAATACTTTTATTTATTTGCCGTGTGTGCGTAGATGTGCAGGGTCTCTTGTCTGCAAAGAAACACCCATGTGTTCCTTCACACAGATGGCTGGAGAATCATACCTAGGCCGGCAAGTCTTGCATATAATCACCCTTAACTGCTGACCCATCTCTTAGGCCCTGAAGTTCTTTTTTTTTTTTTTTCCCCGAGGTAGGGTCTCACTCTAGCTCAGGCTGACATGGAATTCACTCTGTAGTCTCAGGGTAGCCTTGAACTCTCAGCTATCCTCCTACCTCTGCCTCCTGAGTACTGGGATTAAAGGCGTGTGCCACCACGCCTGGCTTTTTTTTTTTTTTTTTTTTTTTTTTTTTTTTTTGAGGTAGGGTCTTATTCTAGTCCAGGCTTACCTGGAACTCACTCTGTAGTCCCAGACTGGTCTCAAAAATCACAGTGATGCTCTTACCTCTGCCTTCTGAGTGCTGGGATTAAAGGCATAAGACATCATGCGAGCTCCAAAGTTCTGTTTTAAACTATTTTTATTTATTTGAAAGAGAAAAGAGGCAGATAGAGAATGGGCCCACCAGGGCCTCCAGCCACGAACTCCAGACGCATGAGCCACCTTGTACAGCTGACTTACGTGGGTACTGGGGAATCAAACTTGGATCCTTAGGCTTCCCAGGCAAGCACCTTAACCACCAAGCCGTTTTTCCAGCTCCAAAGTTCTAACTTAAAAAAATATATATATAATTTTATTTTATATATTTGAGAGAGAGGGAGAGAAAGAGACAGAGAGAATGGGCACACCAGGGCCTTCAGCAGCTGCAAATGAACTCCAGATGCATGCACCACCTTCTGCATCTGGCTTATGTGGGTCCTGGGGAATTGAACCTGGGTCCTTTGGCTTTGTAGGCAAGTGCTTTAATCACTAAGCCATCCCTCCAGCCCCAAAGTTCTAACTTTTAATAAGAACCCTAAAAAGGGAGGTGGTCATCTTTGTTGACAATTGCCTTTGTCTTTTTTTTTTTTTTTTTTTTTTTTTCCCACTCTTGGTATCTGGAGAGGAAGGGGCTGGGAGGATGTGAGACCAATATAAATGGAAGCCACCCTGGAGGGCTTATGTATTCTGGAGATTAGTAATTGGATTTCAACCAGGTTTGGAAGCCTGGCAATGGAAAACAGGTCATTTGGACCAACTATACCTGTAAAAACAATGGAAAATGCTAGATATCAAGAACATAGTTAAAGCCTTGAAGAGTTAATAAAGAATTAAGGCACTAACAAGCTAATGTGGAAAAGAAAGCCAGATGGTAGAAAATCTCTTTTCTTCAAACACATGTGTCAATCCTAGCAGATCTTAATTTTAATTTTGACGGCCTGGTACAGTCAAGGAGATAGGAATCCAATCCAAGTGCATGTATGTGGTGGAGAATCTAATTAAAGGTTCTAGCTGGACCTGATGGTACATGCCTGTAATCCCAGGCTGATGCAGGAGGATTACAGAATGAGTTCAGTGCTGGCCAGGGCAATTCTGTGAGACCTTATCTTAAAAAAAATTATTATTATTATTTTTAAAAAGGCTAAGGAAGCTGGGTGTGGTGGTGCACCTTTAATCCCAGCACCTGGGAGGCAGAGGTAGGAGGATCACCGTGAGTTAGAGGCCACCTTGAGACTACAGAGTGAATTCCAGGTCAGCCTGGACTAGAGTGAAACCCTACCTCAAAAAACAAAACAACAACAACAAAAGGCTAAGGATATAGCTTAGTGGTGGAGTGCTTACTCAACAAGTACCAGGCCCTAGGTTCAAACGCCAGTACCAAAAAAGAAGGATGCTTCCTTTAATATGCTGAAACCTTAAAGGGATACCATCAGGGAAAGCTATAGCAAGTCAGCCTTTCTCATATTTCCTGGGTTGCTCAGGGAAGGTCAGGCTTGGGATTTGGTTTAGACAGCTCTGAGCTGGTGGTACACCTCTGGAAGGAGGCCTTCCTACACCAGGGATTCCCTAGGATTCTCTTCCTCTGTGACTTGGCAGGTGTCTGGTAAAATAACAGGGGAGGACCAGCTCTGGGAGGACCCGAGCTCTGATATTAACAGCAACACCAACAGGTCACGCTACAGAAGAGGAAGGGAAGGCTGTATCTACTTGAAAAGTAGAAAATTCCAGAAATCAAAATCCATGGCTTTAATCTTCCTTCATGCTATTGAATCTTGGTCGCCATTTGTCACCTGTCAGAGCAGCCCAATCTATACAAAAGCTATTTTACTTTTCCTGCCTCCCATCCTCACCCTTCCCTCAGCTCCCCACCCTGAACACAGTGATGTCAGGATATGAACCCCGGAAGAGGCATGGAGAAGCACCTGTCCAGAGTAGGGAGAGACTGCTTTCAAAGGGACAGACAGCCTCCGTCCTAGACACAGTCACCTCCACTGAGGACAATGGGGTGGACAAGCCTCCATCCTAGATATAGCCTCATCACAGAGGACAAACAGGGCCACCACTCTTGAGCCCTCTATGACTTACACTCTCCTCTAAGGTCTGCCGAGCTTTGGTCTCTAAAAGCCTAGGAGTGGTGAACATGTACCCTTGGGGACACACAGTTGTGTAAAGACACCTGCTAGTGAACCTGTGGGTGTATTTTAGAGTATCACTGTCTGATGGGTGTTCAAATCTGCACACATTTTTGCATCAGGCTGGAATAGAAAGACTTGGAGGTTAAGGTTCAGCAGAATCTGTGTTGTTAGGGTTGGAGAGATGGCTCAGTGGATAAGCACTTGCTGTGCAAGCATGAGTACCCGAGTTTAGACCCCACATAAAAGCTGGAAGCTGGGCTGGAGGGATGGCTTAGTAGTTAAGGCGTTTGCCTGCAAAGCCAAAGGACCCAGGTTCGATTCCCCAGGACCCACATTAGCCAGATGCACAAGGGGGCACATGCGTCTGAAGTTCGTTTGCAGTGGCCGGTGGCCCTGGCACACCCATTCTCTCTCTTTCCCTCTCTTTCTCTGTCAAATAAAAAATAAAATAAAATATTTTTTTAAAAAAGCTGGAAGCTGTGGAGGGCTTCTGTAATTCCAGCACACCTATGGTGAGAAGGGAAGTTGAGGCAAGAGAATCTCCCAAAAGCTTGCAAACCAGCTATCCTGGCCAAGGGAACAGTGAACAGTAAGAAGAGACTCGGCTCAAACAGGGTGGATGATGAGGAACATACCCAAAACTGTCCTCTGACTGTCACATGAGTGACACATGCACATGCACACCCGCACTCACTGACACATGAACACACACACACACACACACACACACACACACACACGCACGCACACCAAAAATGAGGTGTTCTTCAGGGGAATGTTCTCATAAGACAAATGAAAATCTCACACCCCTCATTTTTAGTGCATTTCCTCTTGTCCCAGTGGACTCTGAGAATACTCCCCCACCCCTTGCCAGGATTATGATCAAACCCAGGATTTTCTATATGCTGGTCAAGGGCTCTACCACTCAATTATATCTGCAGCTTTTGGAGACTGGGTCTTACTATAGAACCCAAGCAGGCCTTGAACTGGTAATCCTCCTGCCTCAGCATCATGTTACAGGCATGTGTGCCTTCTAGTAAGAGTCCTCTTCCTGGGCTGGAGAAATGGCTTAGTGGTTAAGGCATTTGCCAGCAAAGCCAAAGGATCACAGTTCTATTCTCCAGGACTCACGTATGCATCTGGAGTTCGTTTGCAGTGGCTGGAGGCCCTGGCGCACCCATTCTCTCTCTCTCTCAAATAAATAAATAATGATAAATAAAAAATAATAAGAGTCCTCTGCCTTTTCTTTTTTGTTTGATTTTTTGAGGTAGGGTCTCTCTCTAGCCCATGCTGGCCTGTAATTCACTATGTAGTCTCAGGGTGGCCTTGAACTCTCAGCAATCCTCCTACCTCTGCCTCCTGAGTGGGATTAAAGGTGTGTTCCCCCCTTTTTAGACAGTCTCATGTAGCCCAGGTGAGCCTTCACCTTCCGGTACTAGGATTACAGGTATGTATGCCCCACAACACCTAGCCTGAGCACCCTTTTATAGTTGTACCCTAAGCCTCTCAGGCTAAAAGAGGATGTAATATTTTCTCAGCAGTTTCAGCCCCAGTTCCCAGGACTTTTGTTTTTCTCCCTTGTCTGGAACCAGCCCTAGAGATAGCATTCTTATGTTCTGAGGGAACAGATTCAACTCTAATCGCTGCCTTTTAACCAACGGGCACCAGGAAGCAGAAACCAGGGTGGCTGGTATTCCACCCATTACCTGAAGGTGGGCAGCTCACAGTGGGCACTGTCAGCCTAGAACCAGCATCTGTCTGTCACTGAACTACTCAGTACCAGACAGTCAGAGAGCCTTGCTGTCCATCGCAAACATGGGAATGCTTTCTGTGTGCCAAAGGCCACCTCTATACCATACATACTACACAGCCATCAGCTCCATTTGACTGAGGTGTGTCGCCAAGATAAAGGAAACAAAACTACCAGGGTGTTCTATGGGATGCTACTTTTGAGATTGAATATATATATATAGTATAAGCATGTTTGTATACCCACAGAACACCTCTGAAAAGACACAAAAGAAAACAGCAACAGGGGAGCACGTGAAAGGAGAATTGAGCGCTGGGGAAGGGGTGGAAAGGAGACTTCCTTTCTCTGGTATTCTCCTTTGGTTTCCTCGTTCCATGTGTGCATTACCTATGAAAGATGACAATGAAAAGAAGACTCCCCGCCCTTTAAGAGGCTTAGGGGGAGGACAGTCATGCAAACAATTACAACAAGATATGCACATTGCTATCAGGGCGTCTCTGCAGGGTGGAAAGAGCGTATAAGGGGAGAGGCTGGGGGTGAGTTTGGACAACCAGGCGAGCGCGGAACCTTCTCTCAGCTCAGCAAGGCCAGGGTGCGAAGAGCACAGTGAGAAGGATCCAGGGAGGTGATGGAGCTGTGGGTGCGCCTTGGGTGCCAAGCTAGGACGTTCTGACTTTTATCCTAACAGGAAATGGGCAGCTGTGGGGTTAAAAAAAAATTTTTTTTTTTTCAGCAGGGAGTAACCTGTCCAGATATGCCGATGAAAGAGATGCGCCTGTGGGACGTGGTGGATAGGTTCAGGGGGACACAAAGGAGGTGGGGGGACGTGTTAGATTAGTACAATCAGCTATGTGAGCCAAGGCAGATGGACGACCAGGCGCAAAGGGAACAGAAGCGAGGAGCAGGGATCAACCCGAGACAGAACAATGAATGGGTCAGCGATGTGTATGGAGACCACGTCCAGAGCCCGCATTCTGCTTTCTCACAATGGCATCCCGTGCCCATTCAGGACCCCCCACACCACCCCGTGCAGCTGGCAGGATCACAGGGCTCGTCCAGCCCGCCTCCCTCCCTCCCTCCCTCCTTCCCCGGCAGACTGGAGCCGGGAAGGAAAACCCCAAGCAGAAAGGCTCTCTCTCCCTCGCCATTCCGCTCCCGGGTCTCTTATTTATTCCGTGCTCTCCCTCCATTCGGGTCCCCTCATTATTTCTGAGCTGTGCAGCCCGCTGCTTCCCCGGCTCGCTTCTCCCACCCCGGTCTGCGAAGTGTCAATCAAGCCGTGGGATGAGCAGCTCAGCCTGTCGTCCTGGGCGTCTCTGCCCCGGGACACGAGCGGCCGCCGCGGGCACCCGCGAGCAGCAAGGCGAAGGGCTGCTGGCTCTCCGCTTTCATAGTCCTTCCCATGCAGAATAGGTGTTAAAATGGAATTTGAGGGATCGCTTCTCTCGGCCTGCCCCTGTCGGGACATCCTCAAGGACGGGCAATCCTGAGAGAAGGGGGGAAAAAAAAAGCCTTTAGAAGCCGATTTGCTTTTCATTTCAAGGTTGGGCCGTGGCCAGTGTCTGGCTTTCGGTGGAGCTGTTTGAAATTCTTAACAAGAAGCAGAATGCTTGAGTCCAGGAATCCAGGGCAGGCTTGTGAAGTAGGGACGGGGAAATGGAATTGTCATTTTATCTCTGAAGGGATGTTATATTAAATGGGGGCTGCGGGGAAGGGGGGGTACAAGAGATGCTTTGCAGCTCCCCTGGGGGACTGAACAATAAGGGGGTGGGGAGGGGGCAGCAGGAAGAACTGAGATCAGAACAAAGGAAGAACTTCCCCAGGCCTTGGAACGAGTGACCGGAGAGATTTGAGGCATCTGTTCCCCTCAGGGGATTTCTCCTTCTTTTACAAATTGTGAACGGAGGCACCATTTTTATAGAACATGGGAACTAATGAGCATTAAGCTCAATTACCTCACCGATTTCTCTTTAGAGCTGATCGCAGCCGCACAGAAGCGTGGCTGTGATCAGCGTGGATCTGTGTGTGCTCTGTGTCTCTGTCCCTATCATTTCGTATTTGCATTTCTACAAAGCACAGTCCTCACGCCGGTCATTTGGAATAGCCACGTGGTATTTCATTGTGTCAATAATACCGGAGTTTGTTCAGCTATTCCCTGTTGTTGGGTTGTTTCCATTAAAAAAAAAAAATTATAAAAGCACAAAAGAAAGAAAAAGAGAGAGAGAGAGAGAGAGAGAGAGAGAGAGAGAGAAATAAATCTGGGTGTGGTGGCGCACGCTTTTAATCCCAGCATTTGGGAGGCAGAGGTAGGAGGATCGCCGTGAGTTCGAGGCCACCCTGAGACTACATAGTGAATTCCAGGTCAGCCTGGGCTAGATCGAGACCCTACCTTGGGAAAAAAAAAAAAAAAAACACCACAGATATGCATGTTTTTATATAAATATTCTTTCCTCCCCCAGGGGAATAGTTCCTCAAGCAGAATTTCTAGGTCAGAATGTTTGAGCCATTTTACTCCATCATGCGTGGCCTCAGAACCTTCCGTAAGAGCCAATCAGAATTGCCAGCTCAGTATGGACAATTTGAGATTGTACCGTTTTTATTTATTTTTGTTTATTTAATAGACACATAATAGTACCTTAAAGTTATTTAATTCCCTTCCCTTTCACTGCTAGCAAGACTGGGCACACTTCCATGTAAGGATTTATTGTCTGCTTTTCCTCCTGTGTAAACTATTCATCTCCTTTGACATCTTATCACAAGAAATCCAGGGGCTGATCTTATATATTTCCATCAAGCCTCTCCACACTCAATGTAGCATTTTTTTTTTTCTTGGTTGTATCCGCTACTATTTTACTATAAGGGATCTGTCCAATTGTGAGACAGACACTATCCTGTCCTGGGTGTGTGTGGGGGGGGGGGATGACATAGAATGAGATGACCTTTAGACTCTAGAATGATTTTTTTTTCAGAAGAAAAAAAAATTGAAAAAGCCATTTAGATTGGCAGTCCTTCTCTGAGCTTTTGTTTCCTTAGGAAAGGAAGGGCGAAGCTAAGGACAGCTTGTTGCTAAGGCTACTCTGGGGGGTTATCTACGGAATGAGAAATGTTGTCACTGGGAACCTCAGTGGGCTACTGAGCTGGGGAGAGGCAGCTCCCCGCATTCATCTTGCCTCCCCAGATGGCTATTTTTTTTTTCCCACTTACCGTATGGCCACCAGAAAAATAGCAAAATATTGAAATCAGACTCATCACTACAAGCTCTGACTAATTGTCAATACAAACATTGTCAGCTCAAGGATCAGGCTCTCTGGCTGGGGATGGGGCTCAGTTGGCGGAGTGCTTGCCCTACATGTGCAAGGCCCTGGGTTTGATCCTCCGCACCGCATAAATCAGGCATGGTGGCACACGCTCGTGATCCTAGCATTTGAGCGGTGAAGGCAGGAACAGAAGTCAAAGGTCATCCTTGGATACATAGCAAGTTAGAGAACAGCCTGGGCTACATGAAACGCTGCCTAAAAAAAAAAAAAAGGAGGTGCTGGGGGGATGGCTCAGTAGATAAAGCGCTCACTGCTTAAGCTGAAGATCCCAAGTTTGATCCCCAGGTCCCATGTCCAAAGCCGGAAGCTATGGCAAGCTTCTGTAACCCTAGCACTCTGATGTTGACAGCCGTATGGGAGGTGGGTGGCAGGAGAATTTCCTGGGAGCTCATGGTGAGCACAGCAAAGAACAGACAATCCAGTGTGAGAAACCCTGCCTCAAATGAGGTGGACAGGCGAGGACCAACCCGGAAGTTGTGCTCTGACCTGCACATGCATGCCCACACCCACACGAACATGCACGCGCACACACACACACACAATAAATAAATAAAAAATACAAAAGTGCCTGATGAACAGTCAAATTTTTTTTAAAAAAAAAAGTGTGAGTGGGTTCTGGAGAGATGGCTTAGTGTTTAAGGTGATTGCCTGCAAAGCCAAAGGATCCCAGTTCAATTCTCCAGAACCCACACAAGCCAGATGCACAAAGGGGCACATGCATCTGGAGTTCATCTGCAGTGGCTGGAGGCCCTGGCAAGCCCATTCTCATTCTCTCACTCTCTCTCTCTCTCTCTCTCTCTCCCTTCTTCTTTCTCTCTCTCTCAAATAAATAAATAAATAAATAAATAAATAAATAAATAAATAAACATATATATTAAAAGGCTGAGGGACCAGGTTCTAGAATGACAGACCTGGGTTCCTGACTCAGTGTCTAGGGACATCAAGTGTGGGGCATTTGGCACATTGTAACCTGTCTGGGCCTGCTGCCTTTGGCTGCTGTGTTTCAGTTATGACTATGTAACAGCCATTCTCAAAACTTAGTACTGAGAGCAACATCCTCCTCCCCCCCCCCCCCGCCATACTGAGATAGGGTCTCACTCTAGCCCAGGCTAACCTGGAGCTCACTCTGTAGTCCCAGGGTGGCCTCGAACTCATGGTGATCCTTCTACCTCTGTTTCCTGGGTGCTGGGATTAAAGGCGGGTTTCCATGCCGGTCTTTGAAAGCAACCATTTTATTCTACCTCATGATTTGGAGGGTTAGGAATTCAGCTTGGCTGGGTGATTCTGAGACAAGCAGCACTGACTGGATCGCTCAGTGATATTTAACTGGTAGCTGGGCTGGGCTACAGGGCCACCAAGATGGCTTCCCTCTTAAGCGTGGCTGTCTATGCAATCCCAGGTTGCCTCCGTGTGCTCCCTCCCACAGCGCTAGCTCGGGGTCTAAGAGCAAGTGCCCCAGGACGAGGAGAGGGAATAATCTCCAGGCTCTGAAGGCCTGGAAGAGACATGGCGTGACTCCCACCATGTTCTGCTGTCACAGAGCCTGTGATGGCAGGGCATACAAAGAACTTGGGGCTACCTTTCATCTGCCAAAAGTGAAGGTAAAAGATGCATAAAAATGAGCATTTAATGGGATAATGTATTCATGGGCAGATTTACCAGGAAGCTAATGACACTTCAGCCATGGGGTTCCCTAATTGAGTGGTCTCTTCCAAGCCCTGTCATCTGATTTGGTATAGCTAGTTCGTCCGTTTCTGTTTCCTTTTCTTCTTGGTGTTGGGGATTGAACCTAGAACTTCAAGCATGCTAAGCACATGCTGTACCACTGAGCTATGCCCCAGGCTCCTTTTCCTTTCTCTTAAAAGAGATCCCCTCCCTAATGTTAAAATCAGGACCTGCCAACCCTGGCTCTGTCCCCAGTGCCTGTAACAGTTCTCATGTAGCCTGCTGCCAGGCATCCTTTACACAGGGCTTCTGGGTACACTAGGCTGCTTGGTGACTGGTTCCCTCTGGCCCTGAGGACAGCCCCCTCCTCCCTCTTACTGTCCTTTCCAATTTTTTTTTTTTCCAGGACCATTTATTCTCCTTTTTTTCAACATGAAAGTAAATCACACTGGGAATAATCTCATAATCACAAAACTGCCCTCCCAATTGGTCCTTGCCTCTACCCCCCTGACCTCACCACCCACCAGGGAGGTAGGCTGTACCCTGGGCATCCTGCCAAGTTCTTAGCTGGCCCTGTAGAATCTCTAAAGGAAATCAGGCTGCAGAGAGGAAAGCCAGCAGGGGGAGGCAGCAGTCCTGGTGCCCAGCTTGGTCTAGGAGGCATTGAAATTCCAGGGCCGAAGTCCTGAGACAAAGATCATAATGAGACAGGAAGGTGGCATGGGAAGGAGCCCATTTGCATGACAATAATTGAGCCAAGAATAGAAAGCTAGAGGGATGCAAGGGTGAGGCTGGCAGCTGAGCCGGGCTAAACCTCACAAATCAGTCTACCCAGCTCTTCTCTGCAGGGGAGGCAGAGGCTGAACCCGGTGCCAGGTTTATGGGGAGGAAAGGAGGGAGGGAGGGAGGGAGGGAGGGAGGGAGAAGGACAGAGCCCCATGGCATTGTGGGAACATTGGCCAAGCTGGACTTTGCCCTCCTCTTGCAACCTGCCTTTGCCTTCTCCTTTGTGGTCTCTCTGGCTGTAGGTTCAGTGGACCTCATGGCTGTTCAGAAAGATCTGTACGATGCCATTGTGATCGGGGCAGGCATCCAGGGTTGCTTCACAGCATACCACCTGGCCAAACATGGCAAGAGGGTCCTCCTGTTGGAGCAGGTACTGTGTCCCTTCCGCCCTTACAGGACTGTCCCTCCTCCTCTCTTCCTCTGGGGTGGGCTTTTCCAAGCTAACAGGCCAGGGGTGAAGCCAAAGGGCCTGACATCACAGAGTCTGTGTAGCTGAGCCACTTCATGACAATTCAAAGAAAGTTCCACCCACGGTCAAATCCACGTGGGCTTTCTCGCTGTACTTCTTCTGACTGTCTCTCAGTTCTTGTCCTTGATCAAGAAGTGTCCTAGGCGCTGCTAGTTCCTTCATTCTCCTTACCGCGTCTCTTCTGTAGCCAAGTGGTTGATTCAGCCTGTGGGATAGGGCGGTGTGGGGGGAATCAGTTCTGCTCTGGGTAACCTGAAGTAAAGACAGCTTTGCCTGGAGGCAAAGGCTGCTGTGTCAGTCTCAGAGGTGGGGTTCTTCTCTGCATCCCCCTCCCCCTCTCCTTCCAGAACCCAGCAGAAGCTTCTGTTCATTTTGCCACCTTAGGGAAATAGCATCCTCCTTGCTTGCTGCACAGGAAGTAAGACTCAAGTCTTGTTTTCCATAAAGGGAAGGTGACCCCCATGCCGTGCTGTGTACAGTGACCACTGCAGGGGTGGGTGGCCCTGAGGCACCATGCAAAGGTCTCTTTCTACCTCAGTGGCTTCTTCCTTTCCGTTGTCTGCAGCTTTCCAAGCTCACTCTTCTTGGAAATGGAGCGTAGTTAGGAATCGTCTTCATTTCTCCACCAGTTGACGCGAAGCCTTAGGAATTCTACTTCATCCCCTTAGGAAGCTTTCCATCTTCCTCCCCCCCCCCCATCCTTTCCTTCCTTCCTTCCTCTCTTTCTTACTTCTTTCTTTCTTTCGCTATGGAATTCGCTATGTAGTCTCAGGGTGGCCTCGAATTCACTGCGATCCTCCTACCTCTGTATCCCAAGTGCTGGGATTAAAGGTGTGCGCCACCACATCCAGTTTATCTCCATCTTTTCTAAATCCCAAGGTAATTTCCTTATTCTGAGTAATCTGAAGTCACAATGAGATGACATCATTGTCCTTGTCCATAAAATGAAGGGGTTAGATTAGTGTAGTCTGAAAGGTTCTTACTGATTTTCTCTAAATGGGGTCAGAGTATAGCAGGATAATTGAGGATTCACTAACGAATTTGTGGATGCAAGTGAGGCTTGCAAAAAGGAAGCCTAGGTTAGTACAACTGAGGAACTTCTGTCAGTCAACTGGCCAGAAAGAGAGATACTGGAGCCGGGGGTGGTGGCACACGCTTTTCATCCCAGCATTTGGGAGGCAGAGGTAGGAGGATCACCATGAGTTCGAGGCCATTCTGAGACTACATAGTGAGTTCCAGGTCAGCCTGGGTTATAGTGAAATCCTACCACGAAAAAGAGAGAGAGAGAGAGAGAGAGAAAGACACACAGAGAGATCCTGGAAAGAGTGTACGGAAGTATTTGAGACAGCCAGGTAGCAGGGCTGGCAGTAGTGCAGGTTTGTAATCCTAGCTATGAGGAAGACTGAGGTAGGAGGATCTCAAATCCAAGGACTGCCTGGGGTATATAGCAAGTTCAAAGTCAGCTGTAAAAAAAAAAATGTAAAAGCTGGGCCCAGGTGTGGTGGCACATGCCTTTAATCCCAGCACTCAGGAAGCATAGGTAAGTGGATCAAGTGGGTGAGTTCAAGGCCAGCCTGTGACTACGTAGTGAATTCCAGATCAGCCTGGGCTAGAGTGAGACCCTACCTTGAAAAGCAAAAAAAAAAAAAAAGGAAAGAGAGGGCTGGGGATACAAGTGGTGCAGAGTGCTTACCTAGTTTATGTGAAGCCCTCGATTCAGCCCAGAGGTTGATAGTAAACTATGAAATGGCTCCTGAAGAGGGTTCATCATATTTTCCCTGTTCCCCACTTCTAGTTCCTTCTACCACATTC
Organism: Dipus sagitta; assembly: GCA_036346955.1. NCBI lineage: Eukaryota > Metazoa > Chordata > Mammalia > Rodentia > Dipodidae > Dipus > Dipus sagitta. The sequence goes on from CM070778.1 coordinate 55,409,745, forward strand.
CAGAGGAAGCTCGCATGGACAGAGCCGCATAATCCGAAAGGCATATTCCGATGATTTCTACACGAAGATGATGCATGAGTGCTACCAGATATGGGCTCAGCTGGAGCGAGAGACTGGAACCCAGCTGCACAGGTGGGCAGGAAAGGTCTTTGAATCAAGGGGCCTGCACCTCTAGGTGCTTTGAACGTGTGAGGCTGCAGAGTGGGAACTTAAAAAACTTATAAGTTGGGGGGGGGCACAACTAGGGAAGAAGTGCTAGTCAGCCACAGGGAAGCCTCTCATTATCACCCCACGGGTCTTCTGTCCCTGCCAGGCTCTGAGTTCAAGGCTAGCAGAAGTTGTCCTGGGAAAACACTTGGAGAGACACTGTGGGAAGAGACCCAGAGCAGGGCAGGCCTACATGGAACCTTCTGAATTTTGAATGGATACCTCTTTTAAGCCTTGGCTAAAAATGGAGGAGGCAGCTATTTTCTTGATCATTTATATTCTTATGAGCATTGTAACTTCTCATGCTGGATCCTCACCCCAATAATGACCCTATAAATCTATTTTATGAATAACACTCTCCCCAGGGAACAAAATAGGGGTGCTCCATGGGCCAGAGTGCTTGCCAGAAAGTGACCTTGGAGCTCTTTCCCTCTTGCCCTATGGTTCTCTCCAACCCTTCGGGCTCTTGTCACTGACGCTTCAGATATTCCTGGGAAGTATGAAAAGTTGTCATGCAAGGGCAACATGGACCACCCCTACCTCCCCTGTGACCCCTCGGCACGCTTAACTGAACTTCCTTTATGTAACCCCAGCTCTACCTTGCAGGGTGGCAGTTATTTTAATGGTCATGAACCAAGAGGTTACTGTTCTGTTGCGAAAACACCATTAACTTAAGAACAAAGTGAAATCCATTATGCAAATACAGCCAAGGCAGCTAATTAAGAATTTATTCAGTGGCAGCTAGCTAATGTAGGCAGCACCCCCCCCAAAAAAAAGGAGTGTGTCTTGATGAGGGGTGGCCTGACAAAGAGACCCTTCTCTGGCAGCTGGCTGTGAATACTTACTGAGCGTCTTGTGTGAGGAGAACTGCCCAAGGCTTCGGAGGGCACAAGGTATCTCAGCAGTTGATGAGGCAATCAAAAGATGTCTGAAAGGCTGGGTGTGGTGGCGCACGCCTTTAATCCCAGCACTCGGGAGGCAGAGGTAGGAGGGTTGTCACAAGTTCGAGGCTACCCTGAGACTACATAGTGAATTACAGGTCACAGGTCAGCCTAGACTAGAATGAAACCCTACCTTGAAAAACCAAAAAAAAAAAAAAAAAAAAAAAAAAGAGAGAGAGAGAGAGACAGAGATGTCTGAAGTCTTTTATTTTTTAATTTATTTATTTGAGAGAGGAAGAAGCAGAGAGAAAGAGAGAATGGGCACGCCAGGGTTTTCAGCCACTGCAAACGAACTCCAGACACATGCGCCCCCTTGTGTATCTGGCTTATGTGGGTCCTGGGGAATTGAACCAGGGTCCTTAGACTTCACAGACAAATGCCTTAACTGCTAAGCCATTTCCCCAGCCCTGTCTGAAGTCTTTTAGAGAGGAGTCACACAGCTTGTGTTTGACTTTGAGCTATGTGATGTGGGGAAATTTCCTTTACTTCTCTGTACCACTTTTTCTCATAGGGCTTTGTGAAGATTAAATGAGATTTCAAAAAACGTGTGTGTGTGTGTGTGTGTGCACGTGTCTGTAGTATATGTGGTATGGTGGGTGTGTGGTATATGCATGTGTATGTGTAGATGTGCACATTTCATGTACATGCATGCACAGGCCAGAGGAGAATGTCGGGTGTCCTCCTCTATCGCCCATCTCTGTGTTTCTTTGAGACAAGAGTCTCTCACTAAACCTGGCAGTGCTGTTTTTTTCTGGTCAGATTGTGGCTGACTTGGAAACACCAGCAATTCTCCTGCCTCGTGTTCCCACAGGGCACAGGTGCATGGCCTCACCCAGCTGATTACATGGGTGCTGGGTCTCAGGTTCTCATGCTTGTGCCCTCTTATCTGCTGAGCCATCTCCCCAAGCCTGTAAATGAGATTCTTGTAAAATACTTGGCACAGTTCTGGCACCTTTCCATAACTGGAGATCCACCCTTGTAATCTTGGTCAGCCATACTGTGAGTCCACTGGGCAATGAAGGAAGAAGGGTGAGAGGAAACAGAGGAGTACACTTGCCATGGATGCCAGGAATGGCTACAGAAGAGAGAGAAAGGGACCCTCGAGTAGAAGATTTTCATAATCTTACCAACCTCGCCTTTGGCAGAAGTGTAGAAATTTGAAAGGCCACTGGAGCCAGCTGGCCTACATCAAAAGTTCAGCTCTATGTGCTTACCTGTGTGGTTTAGAGCAAGCTGTTTCATCCCCGTGAAACTCAGTTTTCTCTCCTGTAAAATGGGAACAATCATATCTAGTTCATGGGGCTGTTGTGAGGATAAACATGGACTAGGCTTAGAATAATACCTGCAAAATCTATTTAGTGCTCACAATAAAAAAGAAAGAAAGAAAGAAAAAGGCTGGAGAGATGGCTTAGCAGTTAAGGCCCTTGCCTGTGAAGCCTAAGGACCCAGGTAAGATTCTCCAGGTCCCACATAAGCCAGATGCATATGGTGGCACATGCATCTGGAGTTTGTTTGCAATGGCAAGAGGCCCTGGCATGCCCATTCTCTCTCTCTCTCTCTCTAATAAATAATAAATCATAAATCATAAAAAATTGTAAAAAAAAAAAAAAGCAGGGCGTGGTGGCGCACGCCTTTAATCCCAGCACTCGGGAGGCAGAGCTAGGAGGATCGCCGTGAGTTCGAGGCCACCCTGAGACTTCATAGGGAATTCCAGGTCAGCCTGAGCTAGAGTGAGACCCTACCTTGAAAAACAACAACAACAAAAAAAAAAATTGTAAAAAAAAAACCTAGAGGCTACTCTAAGTACTTGACAGGGGTTGAACATCACTAATCTGAAAATCTGAAATCTAAAATGCTCAAAACTCTGAAATTTTTTGAGTGCTAATATGATTCAAATGGATTTTTTTTTTTTTTTTTTTTTTTGGTTTTTCAAAGTAGGGTCTCGCTCTAGCTCAGGCTGACCTGGAATTCACTATGTAGTCTCAGGGTGGCCTTGAACTCATGGCAATCCTCCTACCTCTGCCTCCCGAGTGAGTGCTAGGATTAAAGGTGTGCGCCACCACACCAGGCTTCAAGTGGATTTTTACAGCTGATTTAAAATTTATTTATTTATTTATTTATTTATTTGAGAGAGAGAAAGAGGCAGAGAGAGAGAGAGAGAGAGAGGGAAACAGAGAGAATGAGAATAGGCACACCAGGGCCTCCAGCCACTGTAAATGAACTCCAGATGTATGTGTCCCCTTGTGCATCTGGCTTATGTGGGTCCTGGAGAGTCAAACCGAAATCCTCTGGCTTTGCAGGCAAATGCCTTAACCACTAAGCCATCTCTCCAGCCCCCTACAGCTGATTTTAGTGACTAGTCACAGTCAAAATATAAGTACACTTAGGGCTGGAGAGATGGCTTGGCAGTTAAGGCGTTTTGCCTACAAAGCCAAAGAACCTCACTTTGATTCCCCAGAACCCACGTAAGCCAGATGCACAAGAGAGTGCATATGTCTGGAGTTCGTTTGCAGTGGCAGGAGGCCCTGGCATACCCATTCTCTCCTTCTTTCAAATAAATAAATAAAAATACGATTTAAAAAATATATAAGTAGCCGGGTGTGGTGGTACACATCTTTGGGCTCTCAAGAACTGTCCTCCTTGCCCAAGCAGGGATATTTCTCCACTTGGTCTCATCCCAAATTAGTAATTGTCTCCTGTCATGAGTATCCCTTCTTTCACTGCCCAGCCTCCTTAAACACCCAATGTCCAGGCTTGAGCACCCATCTAAGCAGCTAAAAGAGGGCAAGAGAGGCCGGGTATGGTGGCACATGCCTTAGATCCCAGCACTCTGGAGGAAGAGGTAGGAGGATCGCCGTGAGTTCGAGGCTGCCCTGAGACTAAATAGTTAATTCCAGGTCAGCTTGGGCCAGAGTGAGACCCTACCTCAAAACAAAACAAACAAACAAAATATATATGTGTAGACTTAAAACTATTGTATTGGGGGCTGGAGAGATGGGTTAGTGGTTAAGGTACTTGCCTGTAAAGCCTAAGGACCTAGGTACACAAGGTGACACGTGCATTTCGAGTTCATTTGCAGTGCCTACAGACCCTGGCGTGCCCATTCTCTCTCTTTCTCTCTACCTCTTTCTCTCTGTCTCTAATAAACAAATCAAATAAAATATCCCAAAGAGTTTTTTAAAAAAATATTGTATTGGGGGCTGGAGAGATGGCTTAGCAGTTAAGGCACTTGCCTGCAGAGCCAAAGGACCCAGGTTCAATTCCCCAGGACACACATAAGCCAGATGCACAAAGTGGCACATGTGTCTGGAGTTTGATTGCAGTGGCCGAAGGCCCTGGTGTACCTATTCTGTCTCTCATAAAAAAAAATTGCACTGGGGGGCTGGAGAGAGTTAAGGTACCTGCTTGCAAGTCTAACAGCCTGGGTTAGATTCCCTAGTACCCACATAAAGCCAGATGCACAAAGTAGTGCATACATCTAGAATTTGCATGCAGTGTCAAGAGGCCCTGGCACACCCATTCTCTCTCTCTCCTTGCAAATAAATAAATAAAAATATTTTTTTAATTGTATTAGGAGTGTGGTGGCACATGCCTTTAATCCCAGCACTTGGAAGGCAGAGGTAGGAGGATCACCAAGAGTTGGAGGCCACCCTGAGACTACATAGTAAATTTCAGGTCAGCCTGAGCTAGAGTGATACCCTATCTCGAAAATCAAAACAAACATACTGTTCTGGTGTCACACCCTGGCTATCTTAGATCTCCCCTAAAGAAACCTTTGGCTTAGCGGTTAAGCGCTTGCCTGTGAAGCCTAAGGACCTCGGTTCGAGGCTTGATTCCCCAGGACCCCTGTAAGCCAGATGCACAAGGGGGCACACGTGTCTAGAGGCCCTGGCGCGCCCATTCTCTCTCTGTCTCTCTGCCTCCTTCTCTCTGTCACTCTCAAATAAATAAATAAAAATAAGCAAACAACAACAAAAACTTTAAAAAAAAAAAGAAACCTTTCTTTTACTTCCCCATTCACCTTCCCCCAACTGAAGAGTTCTATAAAGCCCACTATCTGTAACCCCAAAATGACTGTTCCACTCTTGAGAGTCTGTCCTGGCAGCTCGTGTTTTTCCCAGATAAAAACTTCTTTGCCTCAAAAAAGAAAGAAAGAAAGAAAGAAAGAAAGAAAGAAAGAAAGAAAGAAAGAAAGAAAATCAAAACAAACAAAAATTAGTCAACCCAGGTTCAATTCCCCAATACCCACATAAAGCCATCATGAGTTCGAGGCCAGCCTGGGACTACAGAGTGAGTACCAGGTCAGTCTGGGCTAGAGTGAGACCCTACTTTGAAAACAACAACAACAACAAAATAAAGTGGTGTAAGCATCTGGTGTTCATTTTCAGTGGCAATAGACCCTGGCATTTCCCCCTGCCATACAAATAAATTAAAATACGTTGTATTAAATTACCTTTAGGCTATGTATATAAGGTATATATCAGACATTATGATTTTTTTTTTATTTATTGGAGAGAGAGAGAGAAGAGAGAAACAGATAGAATGGGCATGCCAGGGCCTCTAGCCACTGCAAATGAGCTCCAAACACATGCACCACCTTGTGCATCTGTCTTATGTGGGTCCTGGGGAAGTGAACCTAGGTCCTTAGGCTTTGCAGGCAAATACCTTAACCACTAAGCCATCTCTCCAGCCCTGACATTATGCATTTAAAAAAATATTTTAAAACTTTTATTTATTTATTTATCTACTTGAGACAGAGAAAGAGAGAGAGAGAGGCAGAGAGAATGGGCACACCAGGGCCTCCAGCCTCTGCAAACGGACTCCAGATGCATGTGCTACCTGTGCATCTGGCTTATGTGGGTCCTGGAGGAATTGAACCTGGGTCCTCTGGCTTTGCAGGCAAGCGCCTTAGCCACTAAGCCATCCCTCCAGCCTGACATTATAAATTTTTAATTGAGACTTAGGGGGAGTTCCATTCCCCCAAGATATTTCAATATGTGTATGCAAATACTTCAAAGTTTGAAGAAATCAGAAACACTTCTGGTCCCAAGTGTATTAGACAGGGGACAGCTCACTGTGTGTGTGTATGTATGTGAGTACATACACCTGTACATTTGGGGGTGTTGAGGTAGGGTCTCGGTCTAGCCCGAGCTGACCGGGAATTCACTATATAGTCTCAGGCTGGTGTTGAACTCACAGCGATCCTCCCACCTCTGCCTCGCGAGTGCTGGGATCAAAGGCGTGCGCTACCACCCCCAGCTGTATATATTTCTTAATTCTTCCTACAACATTATAAAAGTGAGATGAATGACAGTTATTGAGTGATGAGGGTCTTTTTTTTTTTTTTTTCTTTTTTGACAAGATCTTCTTACGTTGCCTAGGCTGGCCTCGAACTCCTGTGCTCTACCTATCCTCAGCCTCTGGTGTAGCTGAGACGACAGGCATGCGCCACCACCCACGGTGTAGTAGCCGATGCAGCTTTAATGCGCTGTGAAAATCACAGAATTACTCTACTCTTAGTCTGGAACAGGGGTCAGCAAACTTCTTTTGTAAATATGACACAGTATTTTAAGCTTTGCAAGCCATATGGTCTCTCTTGCAAATATTCAAGTCTGCCATTGTAGTGTGAAAGGAGCCACAGAGAAGATGTAAGTGAATGAACCTGGATGCATTCCAATAAAACTTTATTTCTGGATACTGAAATTTGAATTTCATGTTCTTTTTTTCTTGTGTCTTTTTTTTTTTTTTTTTTTTTTTGTCTCCTTTGAGATAGAGTTTTATTTTGTAGCTGGCCTTAGACTCACTAAGTAGCCCAGGCCGGCAGGCTTTGAATTTGGGATTCTCCTGCCTCAGCCTCTGGAGTGCTGAGATTAAAAGCATAAGTTACCACTCCAGATTCATTTTCTTATATCTTGAAATGTTACTCTTCTTTTGAGGTTTTTAAAATTTTTTAAATTATTTCATTTATTTGAGAGAAAGAAAGAGGCAGAGAAAGAGAGAGAGATAGAGGGAGAGAAAGAGGAGAGAGAGAATAGGTGCAACAGGGCCTTCAGCTGCTGCAAACAAATTCTAGATGCATGTGCCACTTTATGCATCTGGGTTACATGGGTCCTGGGGAATTGACCTGGTACATTTGGGGGTGTTGAGGTAGGGTCTCGGTCTAGCCCGAGCTGACCGGGAATTCACTATATAGTCTCAGGCTGGTGTTGAACTCACAGCGATCCTCCACCTCTGCCTCGCGAGTGCTGGGATCAAAGGCGTGCGCTACCACCCCCAGCTGTATATATTTCTTAATTCTTCCTACAACATTATAAAAGTGAGATGAATGACAGTTATTGAGTGATGAGGGTCTTTTTTTTTTTTTTTTTCTTTTTTGACAAGATCTTCTTACGTTGCCTAGGCTGGCCTCGAACTCCTGTGCTCTACCTATCCTCAGCCTCTGGTGTAGCTGAGACGACAGGCATGCGCCACCACCCACGGTGTAGTAGCCGATGCAGCTTTAATGCGCTGTGAAAATCACAGAATTACTCTACTCTTAGTCTGGAACAGGGGTCAGCAAACTTCTTTTGTAAATATGACACAGTATTTTAAGCTTTGCAAGCCATATGGTCTCTCTTGCAAATATTCAAGTCTGCCATTGTAGTGTGAAAGGAGCCACAGAGAAGATGTAAGTGAATGAACCTGGATGCATTCCAATAAAACTTTATTTCTGGATACTGAAATTTGAATTTCATGTTCTTTTTTTCTTGTGTCTTTTTTTTTTTTTTTTTTTTTTTGTCTCCTTTGAGATAGAGTTTTATTTTGTAGCTGGCCTTAGACTCACTAAGTAGCCCAGGCCGGCAGGCTTTGAATTTGGGATTCTCCTGCCTCAGCCTCTGGAGTGCTGAGATTAAAAGCATAAGTTACCACTCCAGATTCATTTTCTTATATCTTGAAATGTTACTCTTCTTTTGAGGTTTTTAAAATTTTTTAAATTATTTCATTTATTTGAGAGAAAGAAAGAGGCAGAGAAAGAGAGAGAGATAGAGGGAGAGAAAGAGGAGAGAGAGAATAGGTGCAACAGGGCCTTCAGCTGCTGCAAACAAATTCTAGATGCATGTGCCACTTTATGCATCTGGGTTACATGGGTCCTGGGGAATTGAACCTGGGTCCTTTGGCTTTGCAGGCAAGTGTCTTAACCACTAATCCATCTCTCCAGCCCGAGTTTTTATATTTTATTTATTTGAGAGAGGCAGAATATATATATATGGAGAGAGAGAGAGAATGGGTGTGCCAGGGGCCTCTAGCCATTGCAAACTCCAGATGCATGTGCCACCTTGTGCATCTGGCTTTATGTGGGTACTGGGGAATTGAACGCTGGTTCTCAGGTTTTGTAGGGCAGTGCCTTAACAGTTGAGCCATCTCCCCAGCCCTATTTATTGAGTTTTTAAATCAATCATTTAAAAATATAAAAACTGGCTGGGGAGATGGGTCAGTAGTTAAAGGCATTTGCTTGAAAAGCTTGCTGGCCTGGGTTCAAATCTTTAGTACCCACATAAAGCCAGATCAGATTCACAAAGTAGTGCACTTTTCTGGAGCTTCTTTGCAGTGGCAAGAGGCCCTGATGCATCCACTTCCTCTCTCTCCTCACAAATAAATAAAAAAAAATATTTCTAAGTAAAAATATACAATCATCTTGGCTTATGAGTCAGATTCTAAATAGGCAGAAAGGGCTGGAGGGATGGCTTAGCAGTTAAGGCATTTGCCTGCAAAGCCAAAGGATCCAGGTTAGATTCCCCAGGACTCACATTAGCCAGATGCAGAAGGTGGTGCATGCGTCTGGAGTTCGTTTGCAGTGGCTGGAGGCCCTGGTGCGCCCATTCTCTTTCTTTCTCTCTCTCTCTCCCTCTTTCTCTCTGTCAAATAAACAAATAAATATAAAATATTTTTAAAAAATAGGCAGAAAGTCAGAGTTGGTCCCTGAGTCATAGTGTGCTGTTGGCCCCGGACTAGCAGATACCACAAACTGGCTATGTTGCTCATTCCCCTATTCCCAAACACATTTAGGCCTAAATCATCCCAGGTTGGCAAATTGCTACTGTACATTTAAAGATAGGAGGATATCATAGCCCATATTAAAAGACTATTCAGATGTCCCACAGCCCCAATTATAAAAATGAAGAGTAATGTGAACTTTTAAAAACCCTTAAAGTGCAATATAGAGTGCTAAGTATTATTATTGTTGTTGCTATTATTTTACCATTAAGAAGTCTTTTCTTATGGTTACCCTAACTTACTCAAGCATGCTAAATCTCTTTTGCTTCTTTTGAACTGGGTAGAGACACAGAACAGATATTTCCCATTCTCTGAATGCTATCTGAATATAGCTCTCTACCTTTACACTGAATGCCATTCAAATTGCTCTATATTTTACTCTTAATTTTGATTTTCTAAATGATTTCATCATCTTTGTGGTTCTCCTCTCTAGCTCCTTCTAGACGCACTAGCACAATACCATACTATAACTGATAGAAATGAGCTTACTTAATGTCATTTGATGATGGTTTTAAAAAAAAACAACCCACAAAAACTGTTAGGAGTTGGTAGTGGAGGTGGTTGTCTAATTCTTTTTTCCTTCTGTTCCGCTGCTTCCTGTTGACAGCCCATACTAAACAGGGGAGGGCTCCTGATATTTGCATATATTCTGGGAACAGACAATGACACATGTGTCAGATCACAAGGTCTGAGTCTTTTGTGATGTGTACAGCCAGCATGCTGGTGCCAACAGCAAAGCCAGCTCGGGAGGCCTGCCTCTTTCCTGCCCCGCCTCCTCCCTTTGAGTCCTCCCATCCAGCTCCTGACCCGGGCTGCCCCTGCTTCCCAGACGCTATCAGACAAGATCACAGCCGTAGGCAGTACAGCTGCTGGCAGAACCTGGTGGCCCCCTCTGCAGCTGCTGCTTCCTGTGTCTGCGAAGTGTCTGGCTTGTCAGCCACATCCCCTCCCTGGAGCAGTCTTTGTTAACCAATTCCACCTCGCCCCACTGAGCAGAAGATGAAACAGTGGAGAGTTCCTCCAAAGCCAACAAAGATGGCAGCCACCCCAAGTCCCCTTCCCCAAGGTGACGCTGAGCGCTGGTTTGCCTGACTCTCTGAACCCTGCCAGGGGAAAGCCAGCCAGTCCGTGGAGGGAGTCGCTTTGCTCTCTTCCTGCACCCTGCCCCGCTCCCTAGTAACTGCTGGTGATCGCTGGTGATCACCAGCTCCTTGTAGCAGGGCCCTTGGAAGGCCCTTCGGTGAGCTCTTCCTAGTGTCAGAGCCAAATGGGCGTGGGAAGAAGGTACAGTTCTTATCAAATACTTCCAACTGGGCTGCTGCGCATTCTCTAGAGTTCCCTGGTGATCTCGGACAGGCCTCAGAACCCTCTGTTGGAGGCCAGCCTTGACCATTCACTCCCCAGTCATTGTTTTTTCTCCCCGCTGATGCTCTTGTCCCTTCTCATCTTTTTCTTTCCCAAACTTTATAGCCCGGATCTGAGCAGAAAAAGAGGAGAGGGAGGCCCAGAGCACAGGGGTGAGAAATTGATGCAGAATGAGTAGTCTATTTATTGGGATCTAGGAAAAGCCATTAAGAAAATAAGCACTTAAGTGATTTTCAATCTGCCCGTGGAAGTCATCTATCTTCATACTGGGGGGGGGGGGGGGGGAAGGCCCGTTCTCCTATCCTGGTTTTGATTGACTGATTTCCAATTCTCTGAGTATTTCCCAAAGGAGCCTCTCACCTATCTCCTATAATGACAGGCCTTTGCATTTCCAGGCAGTGTTTTACATTTATTTCCGATTTGCTTATAATGGTCAAAAATCTCTCTCCAATCCAAGGCATTTCTCCAACAGTGCATTGTTTCCCTCAGGCCAAATAGCTCAGCTGTGATCCACGGAAAATGAGAATTTTCCAAACGCGTCTTCGGACTAGGGGTGGGTCCGGTATCACAAATTCAGATGGAAAATTTCCCGCTGTTAGATCAATACCTAGGCTAAGAAATAAATGCCACAGGGGCAGAGAACTGGAGCAAAATGATTACAATCGGCACAATTACGTTCACCGCAGAATCAGCTCGCTGATTACTCCCAGGGTTGGGGAGCTCCTGCTTCATCCACCTCTGGACAGCTTGGGAATTAGAACATCACTCAGCATTTCATAATTCGACAGATCTGCTCGTTGTCTTGGCGCGAGTTCATTTTCCCCATACAGTATGTCCCTGTAAAAGGAGTTCTTATTTTGAGGAAAGAATGAAGGAAGATGGAAAGAAGAAAGGGAAGAAGTAAATCTGAGAGTTTGTGAGAGATCAAGGCTGCTATATTACGGGCAGGCCTTAAGAGGTGCTTCTATGGAGTTTCAGGGCCAGAGTTCTGATGTTATGTCTACTTAGGTGAGGTGTAAGCTGGGTCTTTTCCAGAATCCTACTCAGCCAGAAACCCATCAAGTCCAAAGGGCTCAAGAACATATACCAGACCAGTGTTGTGGTGCACACCTGTAATCCCAGCACTTGGTAGGCTGCGGTAGGAAGATCTCAAGGTTGAGGCTAGTCTAGGCTATGCAGTAAGCTCCTGTCTCAAAACAAAACAAAGGAACTTATATTTAGGTCTGGGGGTGTGGCTCAGTGGTAAAGCTGGGTTCCACCCCAAGCACCATAAACAAACTACAACAACAAAAAACTCCTGTGAGCCTGGGGATTTGGCTCAGTGGCTAAAGGGACTGTCCCTGCAAGCCTGCCACTCAGAGTTCCATGTAAAGACAGACACAAAGTGATCCATGCATCTGAAATCCAATGTGCTTACAACAATGCGAGACTGAGTCAGGAGAATCCTGAGGCTTGTAGACCAGCTAGTCTGGCCTTGCCAGCAGCCAAACAATAAGAGAGCCGGGCGTGGTAGCGCACGCCTTTAATCCCAGCACTTGGGAGGCAGAGGTAGGAGGATCGCCGTGAGTTCAAGGCCACCCTGAGACTACATAGTGAATTTCAGGTCAGCCTGGACCAGAGTGCGACTCTGCCTTGAAAAACCAAACCAACCAACCAAACAAACAATAAGAGAGGCCCTGTCTTCAAACAAGGTAGGAGAGAATCAACATACCAATGTTGTCCTGCAATCTCCACATGTGTGCCATGACACATGCATGCACATATGTGTTTGGTGTGCACGTGCACACACACGTACACCAAAAAAAAAAAAAAAAGTCCCACTTAGGTCACTTTTTTTTTTTTTCCAGGCAGGGTCTCACTGTAGCCCAGGCTGACCTGAAATTCACTCTGTAGTCTCAGGGTGGCCTTGAACTCACGGCGATCCTCCTACCTCTGCCTCCCAAGGGCTGGGATTAAAGGCATGAGCCACCATGCTCAGCCACTTTTTTTTTTTTTTTTTAGGCCACTTTTGCAATGTAAAGGATAGAACCCAAGGACTTGTGCCCACTAAGCAAGTACTCACCATTAAGCCACATCCTCAACTTTTTGGGTGGTTTCTTAATTATCTTGTTGACCAAGAAGTTGACTAGATAAGTTTTCTTACTTGAAAACCAATCTGATGTCCTTCTGAGGGCCACAGAGAAGAGACAGTCTCCCGTTTGGGGATTCTGCCGCGCCTGGCCTCTGCTGAGCTTTGAAGAGGCCGAGCTGGCATGCTATCTCACCAGCAGTGAATGCCGGGTAGGCGGGGGCCGTGGCGAATGGATCGGGCATGCTGCGCAGCTCTGTGTACTGACACCGGCCCCCAGGCCCACTGTGTCCCTACCCCCTCCCACTCTTCTCTTTAATCCCCCCAACCAGATAATGTGGGATTTGGAAGCATGTAATATCCATGAGACTCCATTATAGGCTATTACGAGCTTTATACGCAGTACCTGGGGGATGCGCCAAGCTGCTGCTGGGCTGTGCAGCTGCTGAAATCGAGAGGGACCACAGGAACAGTCCCCAAGGGCTAGAGACACCCTTCCATTGCTTAGAAAGCGACGGCCCTCCCCCAAAGGGAGCTCTGGTCTCTTGTGACAGAGAGGCAGGACGCTTCAAAGACAAACTGCTCTCACTCCCTCATGGAATTAAGAAGGGTGGGGGAAGCCCAGGGAGAAACCCAACCAGAGAATCACTGAGTTTATTGCTGGAGCCCTCAAAGACCAAGACCAGGTTGGCGCTTGTGTGTGAAAATGTCATCAGCCCTCCGGGTGGAGTATTCTTGAACACTGCAGGCTTAGCATCTCTCACCTCTGCCCACTCAACGTGAGCAGCAACCCCAGACATTGTGAGCTCTGCAAAGACAGCCTATACTGTCTTCACGTGTCTCTGGGGCTGGGGGTGGGAGGAGGTGGGTGGTTACTACCTTGCTGTGCAAACAGGGTCTCCAAGGGCTATATGTTTCAGAGGAGGGATTTGGCCCCTGAAAATTTGTAATTAGATGGATCTGACTTTGGGTCAAGGTCACACCAAAATGACAACCAGGATTAAAAGCAGAGTGAGACCAAATTAGGACCCTTTCCACAAAACAAAGGAACTGAGGGATAAACAATGCACAGGAAGGATCAAACCATATACGATGAGACAAAGGAAAGGAAAAAGGACTGGGAGGAGCTAAAACTTAGAGGGATGAGCATAGAGAAAGGTCAAAGGATGGGAAGAAGGGAAGAACGGGCGTGGTAGCGCACGCCTTTAATCCCAGCACTTGGGAGGCAGAGGTAGGAGGATCGCCGTGAGTTCAAGGCCACCCTGAGACTACATAGTGAATTTCAGGTCAGCCTGGACCAGAGTGCGACTCTGCCTTGAAAAACCAAACCAACCAACCAAACAAACAATAAGAGAGGCCCTGTCTTCAAACAAGGTAGGAGAGAATCAACATACCAATGTTGTCCTGCAATCTCCACATGTGTGCCATGACACATGCATGCACATATGTGTTTGGTGTGCACGTGCACACACACGTACACCAAAAAAAAAAAAAAAAAGTCCCACTTAGGTCACTTTTTTTTTTTTTTCCAGGCAGGGTCTCACTGTAGCCCAGGCTGCCCTGAAATTCACTCTGTAGTCTCAGGGTGGCCTTGAACTCACGGCGATCCTCCTACCTCTGCCTCCCAAGGGCTGGGATTAAAGGCATGAGCCACCATGCTCAGCCACTTTTTTTTTTTTTTTTTAGGCCACTTTTGCAATGTAAAGGATAGAACCCAAGGACTTGTGCCCACTAAGCAAGTACTCACATTAAGCCACATCCTCAACTTTTTGGGTGGTTTCTTAATTATCTTGTTGACCAAGAAGTTGTTACTAGATAAGTTTTCTTACTTGAAAACCAATCTGATGTCCTTCTGAGGGCCACAGAGAAGAGACAGTCTCCCGTTTGGGGATTTGCCGCCGCTGGCCTCTGCTGAGCTTTGAAGAGGCCGAGCTGGCATGCTATCTCACCAGCCAGTGAATGCCGGGTAGGCGGGGGCCGTGGCGAATGGATCGGGCATGCTGCGCAGCTCTGTGTACTGACACCGGCCCCCAGGCCACTGTGTCCCTACCCCCTCCCACTCTTCTCTTTAATCCCCCCAACCAGATAATGTGGGATTTGGAAGCATGTAATATCCATGAGACTCCATTATAGGCTATTACGAGCTTTATACGCAGTACCTGGGGGATGCGCCAAGCTGCTGCTGGGCTGTGCAGCTGCTGAAATCGAGAGGGACCACAGGAACAGTCCCCAAGGGCTAGAGACACCCTTCCATTGCTTAGAAAGCGACGGCCCTCCCCAAAGGGAGCTCTGGTCTCTTGTGACAGAGAGGCAGGACGCTTCAAAGACAAACTGCTCTCACTCCTCATGGAATTAAGAAGGGTGGGGGAAGCCCAGGGAGAAACCCAACCAGAGAATCACTGAGTTTATTGCTGGAGCCCTCAAAGACCAAGACCAGGTTGGCGCTTGTGTGTGAAAATGTCATCAGCCCTCCGGGTGGAGTATTCTTGAACACTGCAGGCTTAGCATCTCTCACCTCTGCCCACTCAACGTGAGCAGCAACCCCAGACATTGTGAGCTCTGCAAAGACAGCCTATACTGTCTTCACGTGTCTCTGGGGCTGGGGGTGGAGGAGGTGGGTGGTTACTACCTTGCTGTGCAAACAGGGTCTCCAAGGGCTATATGTTTCAGAGGAGGGATTTGGCCCCTGAAAATTTGTAATTAGATGGATCTGACTTTGGGTCAAGGTCACACCAAAATGACAACCAGGATTAAAAGCAGAGTGAGACCAAATTAGGACCCTTTCCACAAAACAAAGGAACTGAGGGATAAACAATGCACAGGAAGGATCAAACCATATACGATGAGACAAAGGAAAGGAAAAAGGACTGGGAGGAGCTAAAACTTAGAGGGATGAGCATAGAGAAAGGTCAAAGGATGGGAAGAAGGGAAGAAATCACTTCTGACCAGTTGGGACAACTGCCATTTTCAAGAAAATGAAGAGGGGGTGCTTACAACAATGAGGAGTCTGAGTCAGGAAATCCTTAGGCTTGTAGACCAGCTAGTTGCCTTGACAGAGCAGCCAAAACAATAAGAGAGCCCCGGGCGTGGTAGCGCACGCCTTTAATCCCAGCACTTGGGAGGCAGAGGTAGGAGGATCGCCGTGAGTTCAAGGCCACCCTGAGACTACATAGTGAATTTCAGGTCAGCCTGGACCAGAGTGCGACTCTGCCTTGAAAAACCAAACCAACCAACCAAACAAACAATAAGAGAGGCCCTGTCTTCAAACAAGGTAGGAGAGAATCAACATACCAATGTTGTCCTGCAATCTCCACATGTGTGCCATGACACATGCATGCACATATGTGTTTTGGTGTGCACGTGCACACACACGTACACCAAAAAAAAAAAAAAAGTCCCCACTTAGGTCACTTTTTTTTTTTTTTCCAGGCAGGGTCTCACTGTAGCCCAGGCTGACCTGAAATTCACTCTGTAGTCTCAGGGTGGCCTTGAACTCACGGCGATCCTCCTACCTCTGCCTCCCAAGGGCTGGGATTAAAGGCATGAGCCACCATGCTCAGCCACTTTTTTTTTTTTTTTTTTAGGCCACTTTTGCAATGTAAAGGATAGAACCCAAGGACTTGTGCCCACTAAGCAAGTACTCACCATTAAGCCACATCCTCAACTTTTTGGGTGGTTTCTTAATTATCTTGTTGACCAAGAAGTTGACTAGATAAGTTTTCTTACTTGAAAACCAATCTGATGTCCTTCTGAGGGCCACAGAGAAGAGACAGTCTCCCGTTTGGGGATTCTGCCGCGCCTGGCCTCTGCTGAGCTTTGAAGAGGCCGAGCTGGCATGCTATCTCACCAGCAGTGAATGCCGGGTAGGCGGGGGCCGTGGCGAATGGATCGGGCATGCTGCGCAGCTCTGTGTACTGACACCGGCCCCCAGGCCCACTGTGTCCCTACCCCCCTCCCACTCTTCTCTTTAATCCCCCCAACCAGATAATGTGGGATTTGGAAGCATGTAATATCCATGAGACTCCATTATAGGCTATTACGAGCTTTATACGCAGTACCTGGGGGATGCGCCAAGCTGCTGCTGGGCTGTGCAGCTGCTGAAATCGAGAGGGACCACAGGAACAGTCCCCAAGGGCTAGAGACACCCTTCCATTGCTTAGAAAGCGACGGCCCTCCCCCAAAGGGAGCTCTGGTCTCTTGTGACAGAGAGGCAGGACGCTTCAAAGACAAACTGCTCTCACTCCCTCATGGAATTAAGAAGGGTGGGGGAAGCCCAGGGAGAAACCCAACCAGAGAATCACTGAGTTTATTGCTGGAGCCCTCAAAGACCAAGACCAGGTTGGCGCTTGTGTGTGAAAATGTCATCAGCCCTCCGGGTGGAGTATTCTTGAACACTGCAGGCTTAGCATCTCTCACCTCTGCCCACTCAACGTGAGCAGCAACCCCAGACATTGTGAGCTCTGCAAAGACAGCCTATACTGTCTTCACGTGTCTCTGGGGCTGGGGGTGGGAGGAGGTGGGTGGTTACTACCTTGCTGTGCAAACAGGGTCTCCAAGGGCTATATGTTTCAGAGGAGGGATTTGGCCCCTGAAAATTTGTAATTAGATGGATCTGACTTTGGGTCAAGGTCACACCAAAATGACAACCAGGATTAAAAGCAGAGTGAGACCAAATTAGGACCCTTTCCACAAAACAAAGGAACTGAGGGATAAACAATGCACAGGAAGGATCAAACCATATACGATGAGACAAAGGAAAGGAAAAAGGACTGGGAGGAGCTAAAACTTAGAGGGATGAGCATAGAGAAAGGTCAAAGGATGGGAAGAAGGGAAGAAATCACTTCTGACCAGTTGGACAACTGCCATTTTCAAGAAAATGAAGAGGGGGTTGGGCGTAGGGGCGCACGCCTTTAATCCCATCACGGGAGGCAGAGGTAGCGTGAGTTCAAGGCCACCCTGAGACTACATAGTGAATTCCAGGTCAGCCTGGACTAGAATGTAACCCTACTTTGAAAAACAACAACAACAAAAAAGCCCGGTGTGGTGGCGCACGCCTTTAATCCCAGCACTCGGGAGGCAGAGGTAGGAAGATCGCCATGAGTTTGAGGCCACCCTGAGACTACATAGTGAATTCCAGGTCAGCCTGCGCTAAGAGTGAGATCCAACCTCAAAAACCAGAAAAAAGGCTGGTTGCCTGCAAAGCCAAAGGACCCTGGACCATATAAGACAGATGTAGAAGGAGGTACATGCATCTGGAGTTCATTTGCAGTGGCTGGAGGCCCTGGTGCACCCATTCTCTCTCTCTCAAATAAATAAATAAAATATATTTGTTTAAAAAAAAGAAAAGAAAAAAGAAAATGAAGAGGGGACTGGAGAGATTCCTCCATAGTTAAGGCCCCTGCAGAGACTAATTGTTAGAGTTCCATTCCCCAGTATGCTCATAAAGCTAGATACACAAGGTGGCATATGCATCTGGAGTCCATTTGTAGAGGCTAGAGGTCCTGGCGCACCCATTGTCTCTCTGCTCACAAATTGTTGCAGTCAGGTCCACATTGCTGGCAGAAATCATCCAACCAAGAGCAGCTTTAGGGGAAAAATGGTGTATTTTGGCTTATAGACTTGAGGGAAAGCTCCATGATGGCAGGGGAAAACGATGGCATGAGCAGAGGGTGGACATCACCCCTTGGCCAACATAGGGTGGATAATAACAACAGGAGAGTGTGCCAAACACTGGCATGGGGAAACTGGCTATAACACCCATAAACCGGCCCCCAACAATACACTGTCTCCAGGAGGCGTTAATTCTCAAATCTCCATCATCTGGGAACCTAGCATTCAGAACACCTAAGTTTATGGGGGACACGTGAATCAAACCACCACACAAATAAATAAATAAATAAATAATAAATAAATAAATAAAATATTTAAAACAAAAGAAAATGAAGAGTATTTGGGATATCTGCTTTCCAGGGCAGGGTGGAGGGATATGCAAAGCAACAGTGAATGGCAAGTGGGGAGGGGCAGACTTGGGAATGGGCTGGAAACCAGCTGAAGAATCTCAGGATTCTTGGGTGGAAGCTAGATGGCTTCCCTTGTTTTCTGAATGAGGCCATGGCTCCTCTTGACTTGGGATCCTCGTCGGAGAATGGAAGAAGATGGGCAGGGCCCTCATCCCTCCTATTACCCATGCAGCATATACTAATTTATTTCTTTCTTCATTTTTTAAAGCAGGCAAACTGGATTCCTGCTACTAGGGAAGAAGGAGAATCCAAGCTTAAAGACAATTCAGGCCTCTCTATCTAGGCAAGGGGTAGAATACCAGTATCTTTCATCAGAGAAGCTGAAACAACATTTCCCACACTTTCGGTTCACCACGGGAGAAGTGGGGCTCTTGGATAAGACCGGAGGCGTCCTCTATGCAGACAAGGCCCTCAGAGCCCTCCAGGTGAGGCTATGCAACATGCAGCTCCACACTTGGGGTATCCTAAATTCCAATCAGCCAGCCCGAGGCCCTCTTTTGGCATGAAGGCCTTTGTTTTGCTGGCTTTGGTCTTGAACCTTGAGGCATGCATGGTATGTTTGTTCTTGTCTTCCTGGGAGGGAAGGTCTACATTCTGTACTCTCTTGTCTGCCTAAGCGGAGGGTGAAACATATCCGTGACTTATCGAACTTTCTCCACCCTGCCCTTTTAGCACGTGATTTGCCAGCTGGGAGGCAGGGTGTGTGATGGAGAGAAGGTGGTGGAGATACGACCTGGGCTACCTGTGGTGGTAAAAACCATTTCTAAGAGTTACCAAGCCAACAGTGTTGTCATCACAGCGGGTCCCTGGACCAACAAGCTCCTCCGTCCCCTGGGAATTGAGTTACCTCTCCAGGTAGGGGGAGCTGGAAGCCTAATAGTTGGGGCTTAAAAGAAGCAGCTGGGGATGTAGCTCAGTTGGCAGCGTTTGCCTAGCACGCATGAAGCCCCTGGGGCTGATCCCCAGCACTGCATGAAGGGGGTGTGGTGGCAGTGCCTGTAATTAATTCCAGCACTGGGGAGGGGGAGACATGGGGATCAAGAAGTTCAAGGTTATCCTTGGCTACATAGCCAGGATCCATGAATGAGGCCCAGTTGAGAGGAGAGACAGAGAAAGAGAATGTTTGAGTGAGATGGATTTGACCTTGGGTCCTGGATATGCCACTTACTAGTGGTTGACCTTGTGCAAATTAGTTCACCTCAGAGAGCCTCAGTTTTAACAATAGTGGGACTAAAAGTTACCTCAAAAGACTATTAGCAAATTAAATCACATGGGGCAAAGGCAGCCCTCAAGAGATGGCCTGGATTACAGTAAGCACTGAATAAATATGAGGTATTATCAACTCTCGGGAAGAGTGAAGTAGAGCTGGGGTATGGCCCTGGAAGAAAACTCAGAATGAAGAAGAGGAGGGGGTTCAAAGAGCTTTGTATAGCATCAAGGGTATAACAAGTCAGTGACATGAGAATTAGGTCAAACAGGAGGGATTCATGAAAGGGATGCAGGGCACCCCCCTTCGTCATCCCCCCAAAAGCTGCTATCATTGTCTATAGAGTGCTTTTCCCCTTTCATCTCTTACTTCCTCGTTTCCTCGAGACCCTGGGAATCAACGTGTGTTACTGGCGAGAAAAGGTTCCTGGGAGCTATAGCGCCTCCAAAGCCTTTCCGTGCTTCCTGGTCTTTGACATGGCTCCTCACCATATCTACGGGCTACCCGCAGGAGAGTACCCGGGGCTGGTGAAGGTGAGTGGAAAGGCTGAGAAGGCCCATGCAGACCTTGGGCACTTGCTCTAACTTACCCCCCCCAACGCCCCCTGCCAAGACTCCCTCAGGTCTTAGTGAGTTTCAGCTGGAGTCTGTGTCACTATTACTCTTGACATTTGTGGGGCAGTGCCTGCCCCGCCCGCCCCCCCCCCCCCAGTTGTCCTGAGGCCCAGCCAAGGGTGCCTTTCCTTTGCAAACACAGGGTAGTTTACAGGGATGGACTATAGGCAACTTCAAGTGACAGCAAATGTTATCTATCATGGGATGATAGGTGGGGAATTCCTGCCGGTAATAGCCTTTAGTCCCAGCACTCGGGAGGCAGAGGTAGGAGGATTGCCTTGAGTTCAAGGCCACCCTGAGACTACATAGTGAATTCCAGGTCAGCCTGGGCTAGAGCAAGACCCTACCTCAAACCCTTCCCAGCCCCCCCAAAAAAGATGAGGAATTCCTGTGTCCAAGCCTGCCCCTCACTGGTGGGTGTGGGTGGAAGGCCAGCCTAATCACCATACTGCTCTGATTGTGGGGGGCGGGGACCAGGTTGGCTATCATTATGGAAGCAGTGTGGATCCCGAGGAGCGAGACTGCCCCACAGGCTTCTCAGACATACAAGACATTGAGCTCCTGCGCAACTTTGTCCGAGAACACTTGCCTGGCCTGAAGGCCGAGCCAGACGTCATGGAGCGCTGCATGTACACGGTAGGGGGCTGTTCCCATCTGGGGGCCGGGGAGAAAGCAGATGGACCTGTGCTGGCCACGTCCAGCTCCACTGGACTCTTGACACAGCCCATGACTTTAAAACAGTCACCTGATTCTTGTGGGTCAGTTCACTTCGGCAGGAGGGGGGGGTCCATTAGAGATTATTCATCGTCTTTTTTTTCATTAGGCAACAAGGCTTTTGCCTGGCAGTCCTTCCCTATACTTCCCAGAAGAGCACTGAAAGATTTTTTAATTTTTTTTATTTTTATTTGGCAAGATGCTCTATTTGAGCAGAGCTTGGGGACAAAGAGAAAAGACAGATGTCACCATGGCCTGAAGCATCTTGGCTAATGTTGGTTTACAAAGATGAGTACCTACTGTGTTCATGACCCAGTGGGAGGAAAGGGACAGACCGTGAAAGAGAACAGATGAGTTAGTAGAATGCAGGAAGGATGCCTTTGCCCCATCAGGTACTTTCTGGAAAGAAATCTAGCTTAGTGCCCTTCCATCAGAGCCTATAGTTTGTTCCTCTTCCTATCTTCAGAGGACACTGGTATGACTTTATTTCTAGAACACCCCTGATGAACACTTTATTCTGGATCGCCACCCGAAGTACGACAACATTGTCATTGGTGCTGGATTCTCTGGTGAGTCTGAGGGGCAGGGAGGTGGGGCACCTTGAAGTTACCTTACTGCAGTGCCAAGCAAAATGGCATCTTGCCCTCTTTTTTTTTTTTTTGAGGTAGGGTTTCACTCTAGCCCAGGCTAACCTGGAATTCACTATGGAGTCTCAGGTTGGCCTCCAACTCACAGTGATCCTCCTACCTCTGCCTCCCGAGTGCTAGGATTAAAGGTGTGTGCTGCCACACCCAGCTTCTCTTGCCCTCTTTTAGCTGCTTAGATGGGTGCTCAAACCTGGACATTGGGTGTTTAAGGAGGCTGGGCAGTGAAAGAAGGGTTACTCATGACAGGAGGCAATTCCTGATTTGGAATGAGACCAAGTGAAGAAATATCCCTGCTTGGGCAAGGAGGAAAGTTCTCCAGAGCCTGAGGATGTGTGACAATCTATTTTCCTTCTCTCAGGGCATGGATTCAAGCTGGGCCCCGTTGTGGGGAAGATCCTGTATGAATTAAGCATGAAGTTAACACCATCCTATGACTTGGCACCATTTAGAATGAACCGTTTCTCAAGCCCGGGCAAAGCCCACCTTTGATCCTTGGCTGCCAGCTTCCCTCTTTCTCGGAGGATGCAGTGACCCTCGAGATGTCTCCTGGTCTCCTGCTTCCCCGGTAAACACTGAGTGATGGAGAGTCCAGCTTCTTTCCCTGCTCAGCTTCCCACATTCCTTTCTTGTTCGCACAAAGTCAATCAGATATTCTCCCACCACCAAGCAGCAAGGAGCTTGGTCTTAGCAGGGAAGGGCCCTCCGACTGGCTCAGGGGGACAAGGTACTTTTTAAAATTGTCTTCGTTGGGACATTTGATGAACTTGGGATGCCTTTGACTAAATCTGCCCAGGGGAAGAGTAAAAAGATGATCTCATAAATCACTAGTGCCTCTGGGATTTCTTTTCCTAAAACTTGATCCATCCTCTCTCCTCTACCGTCAGCTCCCATCCTATCTCACCTCAGCTGCACAATAAATATTTGTTGGAACAAAGATTTGCTAGAAAGAAACAAAAAAACAAGTAAATAATTGTATTGCATAAATGTCTGTGGAGAGCTTCCTTTTCCATGTAACCTTATTTCTCACAGGTTCTAATTATCTAAATTAGCACCACAGAGTCTGTAACTCCAGGAATCCGCTGAGTCTTGGTCCCTTAGATGCACTCCACCCCCTTCCTCTGCGTCTTTGTCTTGTCCTCATCTTCTCTCCGGATCTGGAAAGATGCTCAGCTGCCCGCTCTCTCATTAAGGTGTATTGTCAGGTCCTTATGAAGATGGAACTGTTATACCAGAAAGAGGAGAGAGACACACTCGCTTAGAAACCCTGTTCAATGTTTGAATGTTAAATGTGCCATTTTATTATCATTAGGATTGCTCCCACTTAATGAAACAGCATTAGCACCGCGTCGACTGGCCTCCTTGCACTAATTGCTTTGGAAAAGAACAGGCTCATCACTACTCCTGGGTGGGCGTGGGGGCAAAAGGGGTATCAACAGGGACTCAGGCAGGCAAAGCTGCTGTACTCAGATGATACCCCAAAGTGTGTGTTAGGGGGGGACATCAAGATTGGGCCAGCTCCACCCTTGAGAATAGCATCTCAAATGTTCTAGGGAGAGAGAAGCTGGGACTGGATGGGGTAGATATGACAAGAGGAGTTATTAAGTGGAGGAAAATGGGCAATGGAAATGAGAATCAAAATATTCCCAAAGAAAATACAACGTAAGGGAAATTACTCTTCACTTGTCTCAGTCCTTAAAGGCCCAGACATCTGTTTTAGCACTGATGATCTCCAGTGAGTTCCAAAAGCCAGGTGATCCTGTCCACCCTGTGCCAAGTCTGGTTTGGGAGTTGTCTCAGGTGGTTCCTAGAAACTCAGTCTATAAAACAGGAATAATAGGCTGACCAATTCTACAAGGGTATGTGAGGACCAATTAAGTGAGATCAGTTACTCCTGGCTGGGCATGGGGGCACATGCCTTTAATCTTAGCACTTGGGAGGCAGAGGTAGGATTGCTATGAGTTCAAGGCCACCCTGAAACTACAGAGTGAATTTTGGCCCAGGTCAGTCTGGGCTAGAGTAAGACCTTACCTTGAAAAAAACAAACAAACCAAAAATCACTCTTTTGATATATAAATATTTATTTAGCTTCTACTGCGTGCCAGACACCGTATTAAGCCCTGTGAGTGTATCAGTAAACAAGATAGATAGAAATCGCTGTTCTCCCACAGTGTAGTGACTCCTCCAAAATCAAAAAGAGGGGCTTGGGAAAAAACAAAAAAAGGGCCTGGGCTAGAGAGATGGCTCAGCAGTTAAGGTGCTTGCTTGTAAAGCCTCATGGTCTGAGTTCAATTTCCTAGTACCTACATAAAGCCAGATGCACAAAGTGGCACATGTGTCTGGAGTTTGTTTGCCCTAGTGCACCCATTCTCTCTCTCTCTCTCTCTTTCTGTCATTGCAAGTAAGTAAATAAACAAATATTTTTTAAATAAAATAAAATAAATAAAAGGAGGGCTGGAGATGTGGTTCAGAGGTTAAGTGTACTCCCTGGGCAAGCATAAGGGTCTGAGATTGCCAGAGTTCAAATCCCCAGAACACATGTAAGCAGCTGGTTGTGGCCACCTTGTAACTCTAATCCTGCAGGGGAGCAGAGACCTGAGAGTTGTGAGAGCTCTGGAATCAGCACAGACTCTGGTATAAAAAAAGATGGTGGGGGTGTGGGGGGGTGCTGGAGAAATGGCTCAGTGGTTAAGGTGCTTGCCTACAAAGCCTAATGACCTGGGTTTGATTCCCCAGTACTCACGTAAAGCCAGATACACAAAGTGGCACATGCATCTGAAGTTTGTTTGCCAGTGGCTGGAGGCCCTGGGCTGTCCCCACCTTCCTTGCAAATGAAATAAAATATGGCGGAAGAGTGACGGAGCAGTACACTGTAGGTGAGTGTCTTCTGCCACAGGGAAGCATATGGGGTATCACATCATACCGCCCACACTACAAACATGCACCAGCAAAAATAAATAAATAAAAAGAATTATGATATGATCTGGTAATTCTGTTTGTTTTTAAAAATTCATTCTTGGCCGCGTGTGGTGGCACATGCCTTTAATCCCAGCACTTGGGAGGCAGAGGTAGGAGGATCTCCATGAGTTTGAGGCCACCATGAGACTACATAGTGCATTCCAGGTCAGCCTGGGCTAGAGTGAAACCCTACCTCAAAAAAAAAATTCATTCTTTTCAGAAAATATTTTTAAAAATATTTTATTTATTTCTTTGACAGAGAAAGAGGAAGAGAGAGAGAGAATGGGCACACCAGGGCCTCTAGCCACTGCAAACGAACTCCAGACGCGTGTGCCCCCTTGTGCATCTGGCTAATGTGGGTCCTGGGGAATTGAACCTGGGTCCTTTGGCTTTGCAGGCAAACACTCCAACTGCTAAGCCATCACTCCAGCCCTCAGAAGATATTTTATTTATTTACGTAAGGGAAAATGGGCATGCCAGGGTCTCCTGCCACTGCAAACAAACTCTATATGCCTGTGCCACTTTGTGCATCTGGATTTTTGTGGGTGCTGGGCAATTATATCCAGGCTGTCAGGCTTTGTGAGCAAGTGCCTTTAACTGCTGAGCCATCTCTCCATCCCTAAATAATATTTATTTATTTGCAAGCAGAGAAGAGATGAAGAGAGATACACAGAGAGAGAGAGGTTATG
Organism: Dipus sagitta; assembly: GCA_036346955.1. Lineage (NCBI taxonomy): Eukaryota > Metazoa > Chordata > Mammalia > Rodentia > Dipodidae > Dipus > Dipus sagitta. The sequence goes on from CM070778.1 coordinate 55,435,206, forward strand.
AGTGATATAGGGCCTCTTGCCACTGCAAACAAACTCCAGATGCATGTGTCACTTTATGCATCGAGCTTTACATGGGAACTTTGGAATTAAATCCAGCCTGCAGGCTTCACAAGGAAACGCCTTTAACCACTAAGCAGTTTCTCCAGCCCTTGGCAACTCCATTTTTGAGCATATCTTCAATGGAATTGAAAGTAGGGTCTCAAAAATATATTTATACACTTGTGTTTATAGCAGCATCATTCACAAGAGCCAAGAGGTAGAAACAACCCAGGTGTCCACTGACAGATGAGTGGGTAAACAAAATGTAGTGTGTGTGTGCTATGGAATAGTACTCGGGCTTCAAAAAGAAGGGAATCTTTTTTTTTTTATTTTTTTATTTTTTGTTTATTTCTTTGAAAGCGACAGAGAGGAGGGAGGGGGAGAGAGAGAGAGAGAGAGAGAGAGAATGGGTGCGCCAGGGCTTCCAGCCACTGCAAACGAACTCCAGATGCATGCGCCCCCTTGTGCATCTGGCTAACATGGGTCCTGGGGAATCGAGCCTCGAACCGGGGTCCTTAGGCTTCACAGGCAAGCGCTTAACCGCTAAGCCATCTCTCCAGCCCGAGGAAGGGAATCTTGATGGATGCTGTGTTGGGGCTGAAACAAGGACAGCTTATGCTAAGTGTGTAAGGGAGGCATGAAAGGACCGATGCCCTATGATTTCAATTAGGTGAGTCCAGCAGGGAGAGTCCCAGACATAGGACGAATACTTGCCGCCAGGGTATGGGAGTAGCAAGAGAACATGGAGGTTTGCTTACCGGTACAGAACCTCAGTTCTGCAAGATGGAAAGAGACCTGAAATCTGGCTACACGACAATGTGCAATGTCCCCTGAACTATGCACCTAAAATAGCTAAGATGGTAAATTTTTATGCTGTTTTCTACAATTTTTATTTTATTTGAAATGAGAGACAGAGACAGGGAGAGAGAAAGAATGAGAAAGGGCACGCCAGAACCTTTTGCCACGTAAGCAAACCCTAGATGAATGCACCACTTGGTGCATCAGGCTTTATGTCAGTACTGGGGAATCAAACCTGAGTCATCAGGCTTTGTAGGCAAGTGTCTTAACCGCTGAGGCATCTCTCCAGTGTGTGCTCACCCTGATGCCCCACCCACCATTTATTTATTTATTTATTTATTTATTGAGAGAGAGAGGGAGAATGGGCACACCAGGGCCTGTAACCACTGCAAACAAACCCCAGAAGCATGTGCCACCTTGTGCATCTGGCTTACATGGGTCCCGGGAAATAGAGCCTGGGGTCCTTTGGCATTACAGGCAAGCACCTTAACTGCTAAGCCATCTCTCCAACAACTCCCCCGCCAGCACTCCCCCCCACCATTTTTTTTATGCCAGTCTTTACTGATTCTGGAGGTCTGACAATGTGCAGACCTCTGCTCCCCTACAGGATTAGAGTTATGGGGAAATTAAACCCAGGCAAACAAAGGGCCTTTAACTGCTGAGTCATCTGTCCAGCTGTCTTCTGAACAAGACATGATCACTGCATTCGTGAGCTCACAGTGGCTGTTGTGACCTGCACAAGATCGGCCCCACCAACATTTCATCATGGATAGAGAAGGAGATCATGAGGCCCCCACCCCTCCTTAAATGGCTATTGGTGGTTAATGGTTGCTGGGAGAAGGGGAGACATTTTCTCCAGTGGTGTAGCCACTGGTAAATTGTGCTCTAGCCGAGTGTGGTGGCACACGCCTTTAATCCCAGCACTCAGGAGGCAGAAGTCGGAGGATCGCTGTGAGTTTTGAGGCCACCCTGAGACTCCATAGTGAATTCCAGGAGACTCTACCTTGAAAAACAAACAAACAAACAAAAAAAGTCCTGTTGTTGAGCCTTTAATCCCAGTGAATTCCAGGTCAGCCTGAGCTACAGTGAGACCTACCTCAGAAAGCAAAAACAAACAAACAGGGCTGGGGAAATGGCTTAGTGGTTAATGCGCTTGCCTATGAAACCTAAGGACTCTGGTTCAGTTCCCCAGGACCCACGTAAGCCGGATGCACAAGGGGGTGCATGAGTCTGGAGTTCGTTTGCAGTGGCTGGAGGCCCTGGTGTGCCCATTATCTCTTTCTATCTACCTCTCTCTCTCTCAAATAAATAAATGAACAATATTAAAACAGATAAAATCTTTATGAAGTTCTTATGACGCTCACAGCAGTGAGAAGACATGTAAGCAGTGCATATATGTAAATGATAGAAGGTGACAAGTACTCTGGGAGAACAGGGAGTGGGGGACAGGGAACTCTGGGGGAGCATCTGAGCTTTTCATGGGTGGTCAGCAGGGGTCTTACCGAGGAGGCAGTCATGGAATGTGAGCCATGCCAGTATCTGGGTGTACAGAAGAGATGGTATCTGGGCTGGAGAGATGGCTCCTTGGTTAAGGCACTTGCTCGCAAAGCCTAATGGCAAAAAGCCAAATGACCTGGGCTCGATTCCCCAGTTCCAATGTAAAGCCAGATGCACAAGGTGGAACATGCATCTAGAGCTTGTTTGCAGTAGCTAGAGGCCTGGCATGCCCGTTCTCTCTCTCCCTCCCTCTATCTCTCTGCTTACAAATAAATAAATAATAATCTTTAGAAAAGCCGGGCATGGCGGCACACACCTTTACTCCCAGCACTTGGTAGGCAGAGGTAGGAGGGTCGCCATGAGTTTGAGGACACCCTGAGACTACATAGTGAATTCCAGGTCAGCCTGGGCTAGAGTGAGACACTACCTCGAAAAACCAAAACATGGGCTGGAGAGATGGCTTAGCGGTTAAGCGCTTGCCTGTGAAGCCTAAGGACCCCGGTTCGAGGCTTGATTCTCCAGGTCCCACGTTAGCCAGATGCACAAGGGGGCGCACGCATCTGGAGTTCATTTGCAGCCGTTGGAGGCCCTGGCACGCCCATTCTCTCTCTCTCTATCTGTCTCTTTCTCTCTCTGTCACTCTCAAATAAATAAATAAATAAAATATTAAAAAAAAAAGAAAAACCAAAACATAGAAAAAAAAATGCATCTGGAGTTTGTTTGCAGCAGCAAGAGGCCCTGGTGTTTCCATTCTCTCTCTCTCTACAAATAAATAAATCATTTCTTTGTTTATTTTTATTTAATTATTTGAGAGCGACAGACTGAAAGAGGCAGATAGAGAGATAGAGAGAATGGGCGCACCAGGGCCTCCAGCCACTGCAAACAAACTCCAGACACGTGAGCCCCCTTGTGTATCTGGCTAATGTGGGTCCTGGGGAATCAAACCTCGAACCAGTGTCCTTAGGCTTCACAGGCAAGCACTTAACCGCTAAGCCATCTCTCCAGCCCATAAATAGGTTTTTAATAAGAGAAAGAATGGCATGATCTATCAAAGAGAATTATGTGCTATAGTACTTTCGAGGGTCAGAGAAATGAGATACAAAGAGGGGCCTGCACGTAACCCCGCAGTGCCCAGGCTGACAGAATTGGGAAGGAATGGTATGAGGCTGCCTGTCTGTGGTTCACTCTTCTTCTCCCTGGTCTCATCCTCCTCCCCCAGCCAGCTGCAGCTCCCCTTCCAAAATATCCAACCCTTATTCAGCTTGTCGGTGACAGGCAAAACAGGGGACCAATGTCTTGCAGAGGCCGAGACAGGACAAGTGTGTGTGGGGGGCTACTGAGTGCCAGTCGGAGCTGGCGAAGGCCTTTACAAGAGAGCCTCCCGTGGGGGTGGGGAGGGACCGGGCTATAGGAAAGAATGGGGTGAGACCAAGAAGAGGCTGGCTACGTGCAGGCCAAAGGGGGAAGGCAGTGCTTCAGGGGTTGCCTTCCTGAAAGTCAGGAAGCATTTCTTAGCCGGGGTGAGGTGGCATCATAGAGGGGAGAGGAAATGTAAGGAAGTGCTCTCTGCGCATGCTGGGAAGCAAAAGTCACTGAAGAACAACATAAGGGCCTCAGTCATATTGAAAGATTTGCCCAACAGACCGAACAGCATTATCTCGATGGCTCCTTTCTGACTGCACCCAGCCAGGCGTTCTCGCACAGGCAGCCCCTACATATCTTCAAGATGGAGGGAAATCAAAAGCAATTGGGAGGCAGTGAGAGGTCTCGGGAAGGGCAGCTAGGGTCTGAACAGGCTGCAGGGGAGAGATAAGGGCAAGGAAGAGAGAGAGGCCAGAGTGGTTGCCAACCAGACTAAGAAAACAGAGGCAGGCTAAAAATAGACTGGGGGTGGGGAGGAAGGAAAGCCAGGCTAGAAAAGAAGGGAGAGCTGAGGCAATCGATGCCTTCCCCATTCTGACCCAATTCTTCATCTCTCAGTCTCACCAAACTGACAAACGAGGGCTTGGGAGGGAAAAGAGGGAGAGGCTGGTGCCAAGGGAAGAGAGGCAGGAGAATCTAATTTGGGCCCAGGACTAGGCCATTGGTTAGGGATGGTGGGGATAAGAGAAGATGCCTAGCGTGGTCACTACTAGTTCAACCCTTGTGGGGTTTGGTATCCCAGAACAAGTGTAAGAGCTTAAGGGATACACTTCTAACCTGAAGAGGCTCAGTAGTCTGGAAGACACACTGACACAACCAGGAAGAGCCAGACCGGCTGGAGACACAGGCCAGAAAACCACTCCAGACCTGCCTGCAGTTTGCTTTTCAGGGACAGTGATGAAAGGGAACTTGGTTATTTCAGTGGTGGGCTCTCCATAGAGCAAGACAGATTTGGATTAGATTTTAGGAAATCCAATCCATCAGGCAGTTGTGTGAGATATATTAAAACATGTACGTGAGCCGATTCCTCAAGGAATCCTTGACTTGGAAATCCTGGGTGTTGCGAAGCCCTTCCACTTGGGTTTGGAAAAGCTCACCTGAAGGCCGGGGCCTCCTGGCAATCAATGCCTCTGGTCGCTGGCTGGAGAGGAGGGTCTGGGATCCCTGACTACGCTGGAGGCAGGATTGGAAATGGGTGGCTGGGTGTGGGAAGGGGGGATATAGAAGGTGCACGAGGGTCTGTCAACCCAGAGGAGGAAGCAGGGACAAGGGGCAGGATTCTAGCATGCAAGACCCAGTGGCATTTACATAACTTTGAATAATGAATAAGCCCAGCTCTGGGGTTCCTACTCAGCACTGCTCATCTGCATCTTTATTAAGCCTTATAAATGATTCAACTCCCTACCCCTTCCCCCAGCCCTGCCCAGCCTGCCCCAAGCATCAGGGTAGTTGATTGCTCATTCTTGTACACTAGATGTGTTTCACCAACATTTCAGTGAGGCATGGAGTTGGGGGGCCACAGGAGAGAGGAAAAAGGGCAAGTGGGGTGGAAGGGCGGGCATGGGGAATGCAGAGGCAGCCGTGGGATGGCAAACTGCAGGCCAGCTCTGAGCAGAGGCAGGCAGCTAAGGAGGTGGGCATACTTCTCCAACACGAACCCAGGGTCAAGATCATAAGAGAAGGCAGGTTCTTAGATTCCTCGGAATGTGCTGGGTTCAAGTCCCCGGTTTCCTTTACATGGGCTGCCAAGTCCCAGAAGGCCCCTCACGCAGCTCCAGCAAAGCACGCAGCCACTTCAACAGCCAAATGAGTACAGCCCCCGGGGAAGTTCTCACTTTTTCCTGAGGCAGGAATTTTGCTATTTTCACAGAATAGAAAAAAAAAAAATCTGCTATGCTTGCAAGGCAAGAACAAGCACCAGACATATTAGGGGAGAATGAGACAGGAATAGACGCATAGGGTGTGTGAATTTGGAGGGGAAAGGAATGTTCTGTCCAGCACAAAGGTGGGCTGATGACGCACGCACGGCCCTCAGCTCCTCCAAGCACGCACGTTTGTGTCAACAGCACCGTGGGCTGCCCCCGCTGGCTGAAGCCTTAACCCTGGAGAAGTCTTTAACAGCGTGGAAGTGGACTATCCGGCAGGAGCCTCCTGGTACAGGGAAAGGTAGGGCTCTTCTCAACCCTGGCTGCACATTAAAGCCACTAGGGGAGCTTTAAAAAATATGATGCTTGGGCCTCACCCAAGGCCAGATAAATAATCCCTGAGAGAGAAGGCTGTGAGCATGATACTCTTTTTTTTTTTTTTTTTTAAAGCTCTTCAATCTTGTTTAGATTCACATTTGAACTGACCAACTACTTTTTTCTTCACTAGTGGGGTTTTGTGTATGCATACTATGCAAATGCTCTACCACGGAGATATACCTCCAGTTCCTATTTATTTCATTTTTAAAATTTTTTTTTATTTTTTGCTTTTCAAGGTAGGGTCTCACTCTAGTCCAGGCTGACCTAGAATTCACTATGGAGTCTCAGGGTGGCCTCTAACTCACAGTGATCCTCCTACCTCTGCCTCCTGAGTGCTGGGATTAAAGGCGTGCCCGGCTTTTTATTTTTAATTTTTTGTTTTGGGCTGGAGAGATGGCTTAGTGGTTAAGTGCTTGCCTGTGAAGCCTAAGGACCTCGGTTCCAGGCTTGATTTTCCAGGACCCACGCAAGCCAGATGCACAAGTGGCACATGCATCTGGAGTTCGTTAGCAGTGGCTGCAGGTGCTGGCACACCCATTCTCTATCTATTTGCCTCTTTCTCTCTGTGTCTGTTGCTCTCAAATAAATAAAAATAAACAAAAGAGAGAGAGAGAATGGACGCATCAGGGCCTCCAGCCACTGCAAATGAACTCCAGATGCATGCGCCACCTTGTGCGTCTGACTTACGTGGGTCCTGGGGAATCATGCCTTGAACTCGCTCAAGTCCTTAGGCTTCACAGACAAGTGCTTAACCACTAAGCCATCTCTCCAGCCCCTTTATTTTTATTTTTGAGATAGACCCTGACTAAATTGTCCTGGTTTGCCTTGGACTTGGGATCCTCCTGCCTCAGATCTAAGTGCTTGGGATTACAGACCTGCACCATCTGTGTGTGGAAGCCAGAGGACAGCCTCAAGTGTCATTCTTCAGCTGCCATCCACCTCCCCACCACCCCCCCCCCTTTGGTTTTTCAAGGTAGGGTCTCACTCTAGCCCAGGCTGACCTGAAATTCACTATGTAGTCTCAGGGTGGCCTCGAACTCATGGTGATACACCTACCTCTGCCTCTTGAGTACTGGAATTAAAGGTGTGTGCCACCATGCCTGGCCCATCCACCTTTAAAAAAGTTTATATATTTATTTATTGAGAGAGAGAGAAAGAATCAGATACACAGGGAGAAAATGTGTGTGCCAGGACCTCTAGCCAACAAACTCCAGACACATGTGCCACCTTGTGCATCTGGCTTATGTGGGTACTGGGGAATTGTACCTGGGTCCTTAGGCTCTGCAGGCAAGTGCCTTAACTATTAAGCAATCTCTCCAGCCCCCATCCACCTTTTTTTTAGAAAAAAAAATTTTTTGAAAATATAAAGCTGGGTGTGGTAGCACTTGGGAGGCAGAGATAGGAAGATCATTGTGAGTTGGAGGCCAGCCTGAGACTACATAGTGAATTCCTGGTCAGTCTGGGCTGGAGACAGACCTTATTTAAAAAAAATAATAAAATGGGGCTGGAGAGCTGGGCGTGGTGGCACATGCCTTTAATCCCACCACTCGGGAGGCAGAAGTAGGAGGATCGCCATGAGTTCGAGGTTACCCTGAGACTACATAGTGAATTCCAGGTCAACCTGAGCTAGAGCAAGACCCTATCTCAAAAAAGCAAAAAAAGGGGGCTGGAGAGATGGCTTGGTGGTTAAACGCTTGCCTGTGAAGCCTAAGGACGCCAGTTTGAGGCTTGATTCCCCATAGTGAATTCCATGTCAGCCTGGGTAGAGTGAGACCCTGCCTTGAAAAAAAAAAGATATAAATTATATATAAATTTTATCATATATATATATATATATGATAAAATCAGAGAGATTTAAACACTGACTGCATATTTAATATTAAGAAATTATTGATCTATTTTTGAGTGTGATAAGAGTATTGTGATTATGCTTTTTTAAAGAGCCATTTTCTTTTCTTTTGCAGATCAATACTAAAGTATTTCCTGTGAACCACCATCAGCTCTGCCTTCAGCCTCAAAATCAGCCATCCACTGGCTTGGGGAAGTGGGCGGGACAAGATAGATCTACTGTTGATCATTGCTGAAGCTCCGAGGGTAAACAGGTTCATTATATTCTTCTGTTCTTTCTCTTCACAAACCAAAATAGCAGCCCTCTGCGTTATTTCTGAATACAGTGCCAAGGCTTAGGAGGCTGAGGCCCCACCTCACCTTTAGAAGCAGAACCAGTTTCTAAAAGGGGTTTTTCAGGACCCCACATAACAGGGGAGGGCCTGTCCTCTCATGTGTGAGGCTTGAGGTAGGGCCACTCAGGGGCAAAACCCTGCCACTTAGAGATGACATGGGCACACCTTTAATCCCAGCACTTGGGAGGCTGAGGTAGGAGGATTGCTGTGAGTTCGAGGCCAGCCTGAGACTACATAGTGAACTCCAGGTCAGCCTGGGCTAGAGCAAGACTCTACCTCCAAAACCAATAAATAAATAAATTAGACACGAGCAACAAGAGGCCCCTGCAGGTTTCTTCCCTGTGAGCCTGCCAGCCTCTGGGGACTCAGAACCCTCATGGTCTGTGAGCAGACCCCAGGAGCTAGACAACCATTAGCACCCACCCTTGCTCCTCTCACTCTCCTTGCCCTCTCCTGACAGCTCCACGGGAAACCCAATCCTGGCCACACTCCCCATCAGCTCTGCTTCCCAGTACTGTCACTCCCTGGAAGGGCTCATCTGCCTCTGCCAGGACCTATTAGCCCAGCTGACTTCATCAGGTTGACTAAGGGAACCAGAGCACAAATGCCCAGGATCACGGGCAGCAGGCACCCACAGACAATGAGGCCCTAGGCCCGCAGCTGCCAGGGCTGTCAGCTGAGAGATTCCTATTTGCATATCACGCCTTTATAACAAACGCACCCTCACACTTGCACCAACCATTCCCACGTTTTCCACAGGCTCCTGAAACGTAATTCCCTGCCCCACCAAGGTGAACGCTACCAGCCCGTCACAGAGCTCAGCCCACCCAGCCCTGCCCCAGGGAACCACCAGCCCTGACTGCTTGCTCCATTTGGGTTTCAAGCCATCCGTCTTCTCCGCTCCATTACCTTCCCCAATGGCCTCTAGGGCCTGGAGAGGGGTGAGAGTTGGAGGAGGTCTGCTTAAGAGATTTTTTGGAATCCGTGCCTGTGCATCACCCGCTGCCATGAGTTATTTCAGCGTCGATGTTTGTCTCAGCTGATTATTCCAGCTCAGAACAGGTGGAGCAGCCTGCGGTGGCTTATTCGTCAGCCAAGGCCATCTGTTCCCAACAAGCTGAGATTTGTAGCTGATTTCTACTGGGGAGCAAGGGGTGGGGGTGGGGATGGAAATCACACTCAGGCCCCAGGGGCCTTCGTACTCTCAGTCCTTCAGGGATGCCTGAAGCCCCTAGAATCTCCTTCCACACCAAGATCTTTTCGTTTTCTTGCAGAAATCCCCTGGTCACTTGACTCAGCAACACCTTTTCCTTAAGGGAATAAACCTTCTTAGGTGGAAACAGGTATTAGCAACACAAATCTCTCAGCCAGGTACGAAGTCTGGCCTGTGAGCCCTTAGAGATAGGAATTATATATAAAACCATGACATCAATATTCTAAATGATCTTCCCAATTTCACCTCCAGTCCCCTTATCAACAGGAATGTCTTCACCTGCAGGGCTCTGGGCTACATTGGGAGAGTAGGGCATGCATCCTCCTCTCTCCCCTAGCCTGCACCTCTCCCCATCCACTCTGTTCAAGTTCCTCTCTCCAATGTGTTCCAGTTTCCACCTTCAGCCCTGCTGAAGAGAAAGTCTAGCTATGTTGCCCAGGCTGGTTCTGAGTAGCTGGGATTCTGGGATTATACGGGCACATCACTATGCTCAGATCCTTCGTGTGTGTGTGTGTGTGTGTGTGTGTGTGTGTGCGCGCGCTGAATGAGCTTGTGGCATGGGAATGAACCTTACACATATACTTTACCCACTGAGCTACATCCTTGGCTCCCTAATATTTATTGACCTGCATTTTCACATGTACTTTGATCATGTGTACTTGTCACCTTAAATATTCATTAATGGGCTAGGCGTGGTGGCACACACTTTTAATCCCAGCACTCAGGAGGCAGAGGTAGGAGGATCTCTGTGAGTTCGAATCCACACTGACACTACATAGTGAATTCTAGGTCAGCTAGACCCTACCTCGAAAAACAAAACACACACACACACACACACACACACACACACACGCACACACACTATATATATATATATATATATATATATATATATATATATATATATATGTATATATAAAATCTCCATTAATGGGCTAGGCATGGTGGCACACACCCTTAGTCCCAGCACTTACTCAGGAGGCAGAAGTAGGAAGATCATTATGAGTTTGAGGCCAGCCTGGGGCTACAGAGTGAGTTCTAGGTCAGCCTGGGCTAGAGTGAGACCCTACCTCAAAAAAATAGTTTAGGAGCTGGGCATGGTGGTGCACGCCTTTAATCCCAGCACTCGGGAGGCAGAGGTAGGAGGATTGCTGTGAGTTCGAGGCCACCCTGAGACTACATAGTGAATTCCAGGTCAGCCTGGGCTAGAGTGGGACACTACTTCAAAAAAAACAAAAAAACAAAACAAAACAAAAAAAAAGGCCAGACATGGTGGCACACGCCTTTGCCTTTAATTCCAGCATTTGGGAGGCAAGGATAGGAGGATTGCCATGAATTCAAGGCCACTCTGAAGCTACATAGTGAATTCCAGGTCAGCCTGGCCTAGAACAAGACACTACCTCAAACAAACAAACAAAAATTAAAAATCCATTAGTGGGCTGAACAGATGGCTCAGTAGTTAAAGGCACTTGCTTGCAAAGTCTGACAGCCTGGGTTCAATTCCCCAGCATGCATGTAAAACTAGATGCACAAAATGGCACATGCATATACATGCATCTGGAATTTGCTTGCAGTAGCATGAGGCTCTGATGCACCTATACTCACTCACACACTCTCTCTCTTAATGGAACTGTAAAATTTCTTTATTTATGAGGGAGAGAGACAATGGACACACCAGGGCCTCCAGCCACTGTAAATGAATTCTAGATCCATGTGCCACCTTGTGCATCTGGTTTATGTGGGTATGGGGGAATGTAACCTGGGTCATTAGACTTTGCAGGCAAGTGCCTTAACCACTAAGCCATCTCTCCAGCCCCTCTTTATTTATTTATTTGAGGAGGGTACTTCTCACTCTCTTTTTCTATGTTTGTGTGTATGTGTTTTATTTTTGACATTGGGTCTCATTGCTATGTAGTAGAGAATGACCTTGAACTTCTAATCTCACTTTTGCTTCCTGAGTGTTGGAATTACAAGACTTGAACCACTATACCCATTAAAAAACTTTTAAATTTGCCCCCACACCTTTAATCCCAGCATCTGGGAGGCAGAGGTAGGAGGATCACTGTGAATTCAAGGCCAGCCTGAGACTACATTGTGAATTCCAGGTCAGCCTGGGCTAGAGTGAGACCCTACCTCGAAAAAACCAAAATAAATAAATAAATAAAAATTTTAAAGTTTTATTTTATTGATGATTTGATACACATCTATCATGTACCTTGAACATAATCTGCTCCCAATACCTTCTCTTATTTATGTGGTCCCGGGGGTAGAATCCAGAGCTTCATGTATGCTAGGCAAACACTCTATCAACCGAACATCTCCAGCCCTCTTTTTCTTTTCTGACTCCTTTTATTTCTTTTTTACTCTCCACTTTGAAATTCCCTAGTGTCCTCTTCCCCAAATCCATTTGCTCTCTTCCTAATCTAGTCAGTTCACAAAGATGGCATAAAACATATAAAAATTTATTAAAATTTGGAAACTCTTTGACTCTTAAGTCACCTCAAATATAATTTGCTTGAATGGTGTCAAAACTTAATATCCTTTAAAAAATTTTTTTGATAAAACTGTCATAGATAGCTGACTTTTGATATCAGAAGCAAATTCTATCTGCACATATAAGTATTCCACTGGGAGGTTTATGTCACCAATTTCAATCACAAAGCACAGAGCCTTTCAGGAATCTCCCTTATGTATATGACCTATCACAAGAGCACACATTTCAGAAAACTCAATTTCTCCATAAAATTCCTCATAAATGAATCTCGCATCCTTGTTAGCTCCGAAATGGCGATTGCTCTGGATAGCTCTCCTCCCAGATCCAATTGCAGAGAATGGTCTGGATTGTTCTGTCATGCTGTCATGAAATTAGATGAAGTGCATATAGCTTAAAAATATGCATTCTGGGCCATGTGGAACTGTTATTCATATTGTTGGCACAGTGGGAGTGAGGTGCAAATGTGGTGATGTGTGAGGGGGAGCGCTCTGAGGATTGTGAAGAGCAACAGAAATGTGACGTGTGCGTTCTTTCCTCAATTTGCCAGAAGCGTCTTCTCCCAAAGGCCAGGCCTTGGTGAATACCAAGCTCGTACTAATTTGAGAGGAGGCCTCTTCTCTTTACTGCTTCTTCCTTCCTTCTCTGACAAATCCAGAGGAGTTCTAGAGGCCAGGCCAGCTGCTGGGACCCAGTAGAGGCCTTTGCTTGGGAAAGATGACATCACCTTTCTGAGTCTCAGTCACCAACCTCAAGGGACAAGGACATTTCACAGAATTGTGCAGAATGTGAAATGAGATTATGTAGGCAAAGTGCACAAGTGCGGAGGGCATAGTAAGGGCTCAACAAATAGGAACTATATTATTGGTTTATTTCTTTCCTCATCATTAAATAGGTCACTGATAAGCTGAGCCACAGTCATTGTCTCAGCTCAGGTTGGACTCCAAGAGCCCTTCAAAAGGGCGGGAAACTACTTCTTTGCTGAGGAGTAGACCAGACCTCATAACAGTGAAATTATTAAACGGGCAATGCTGTGGGCTCAGCACTGGGCATCACTAGAGTCAGAGCTAACATTGCCCTTTTAAGGGGTGTGGCATTTGGGAAGTGGAAAGACCCTCCAGGCAGGGCGGAGCCAGCAGCTACAGTGCTGCAATACAAGTAAGATCTGAATATGGTAATGATCTCTTGGTTTCCCAGTGAATGGCCTGGCACCTGCCAGGACTGGCAGAGTGGCAGGAGAAGGGCGGAGAATAGGAAATGAAAGAGGATGCTGAAAGTCACTGGCAACTGGACAGAAGCCAACCCCAGACAGATCATGAGCTGCACCCACATCTCCTGCCTCCTGGCACCACTCCTTGGCCGAGTAAAGAGCCAAAGATTCTTGCCAGCAATACCACTACCACGTTTTACATATGGGGAAATGGCGCCCGGAGAAATTAAGCCCCTTCTGCAAGGTCACAGGATTAGTAAGATGCCTGCTTTTGCTTTATCTTCACCACTGCACAGGGTCGTGGGGAAGTAAAAAGGCACCTACCCCAAATCAGGCAGAACTCAGGACAGTACCAGACATGTCCCCCGAATGTCTGCTGGGCTGCAGGCTTTGGAGAAGAATGTGTCCTAGGGGAAGATGAGGGGAGTTGTGGTGGCCGCCAGTAGCAGGCCGGAGGACAAATTATCTTAGACTGGTCTGGCGTGTACTGCTATATAAAAGGCAATGAAGAGTTCCAACTTCCCTGAGAACCAGCTCTGAGGAAATGAAAAGGGAACAGAGGGGATTAAGGTTAGATTTAAGGCAGCATTTCTCCCATGGAGGACAATGTGGCCCTTTATTCAGTGACCGAGGAAGGCTAAGGGCTTATCATCCCTTCCTCCCTCCCACTGAGAGGCCTTTGGGAATCCATCTTCTAGTCCCACACAGCCTGCGGGGAGGATAGGAAGCAAACGGGTAGATGGCTTTAAAAAGTCCCCACCACCATTCTGGTAGATCTGTTCCCAGGATGGGCCTCCTGGGCTGTGTGCTGAGGGCTCCGGGGCTCCAGGGGGGAGAACAGCAGTCATGGCATCTCTTGCAACACGCTCCCTGCCAAATTGATTCAAATTGGCTTGGATATGAACATATGATTAAAGGAACGACGCGATTCATTTATCAGGAGAGATTAAAGAGCGGCATCTGCGCAGCCTAGCTGGGGGACAATTAAGGAGCAAATCGCTAAGTGTCTGTGCCATCGGGCACAGGGGCGGGGGGATGGCGGAAGGACAACTGGAGTAATCTGCCAAGGGGACACAAGGACACAAGGAGCAGTTTGGGGGTCACTGCCTGTTGCCGTTGTGTCTGGGCACTATGGGGAGTCCCCCGGTGCTTTGGTTTCTGCCCTTGCTCCCCATTCAGCAGTCAGAGATTCTGAGCTCTCAGAACCAGAGGAGGCTCTAGCAGGGAGGCTGTGAGCGTGGTGCAGAGACACAATGGCTTGGTTTTGTGGAGTCATATACAACTTAGGGATCAGAGGCATCATTAACGAACATACAGGTGAGGTCGAGAGCTTACAGGGTTCTTACAGTGCAACTCAAATGAAGATTAGTGGCCCTGTAGGCCTCTGGGGAGTTGGTGCTGAGGGAACTGTCCCCCTTACAACCCAGCACCAAAGAGCTTTGCTGAAGCTTGGAGCACAGTCACGAGAGGCAGTGGTTTTTGGCTTCTCCAAACAGAGTGTAGCATCACAGCTACTTGCCTTTCCCTGTCTTAAGACCTTCTCAACACATCTGTCCCAGAAATATCTACCTGTGGAAGTGCTATCCTTTCTTTTTTTTTTTTTTTAAAGCTTAAAAAATATTTTTTTATTTATTTATGAGAGAGAGAGGGAAAGAGATAGAATGGGCGCGCCATGGCCTCTAACCACTACAAACGAACTCCAGACGCATGTGCCACCATGTGCATCTGGCTTTATGTAAGCATTAGGGAATCGAACCTGGGTCCTTAGGCTTCACAGGCAAATATCTTAACCGCTAAGCCATCTCTCCAGCTCAGCACTATCCTTTCTTCAAACTGCAGCCCAAAATATTTTTTAGGATCCTTCCAAGTCCCCTTCCCAAAGTCTCCTTTCCCTCAAAGACATTCTCTCTTCATATCCCCTAAGCATCTTCTCTATCCTTCTGCTGTGTCTTATCTGCTCCTGGCCTCATTTCAAGGCCTCTAAAGAACAGCACATTGATTTACTCCTCTGCACACCGAAGCTGCCACATACCAGCAGGTGCAGCATATGCTCTGAGTGTCGAATTCCTCCACTAGAGTATGAAGGAAGAGACTTGATTGTTCTCAACACCCAGAAATGTGCCTGACTACAGCAGCCAACTGCTGAGCAGAGGGGTACATAATATAAGTTTTCTGACTTGAGCAAAGCCTTTTTTCCCCAAATTAGGCATAGGGGCAGATACCTGTAATCCCAGCACTTGGGAGGCTGGAGAGCTATGAGTGTGAAGACAGCCTCAGCTATGGTGAGACCCTACCTCAAAATAAAATACTAAAAAGCAGGAGTAAAAAACATGAGTGAAAGCCAGGCATGGTGGCACACGCCTTTAATCCCAGCACTCAGGAGGCAGAGGTAGGAGGATCACCGCGAGTTCGAGGCCACCCTGAGACTCCATAGTGAATTCCAGGTCAGCCTGGGCTAGAGTGAGACCCTACCTCAGAAAACCAAAAACCAACCAAACAAACAGAAAAACATGTGAATGACAGAAGTGAACATGGGCCAGCAGCTTTTTACACTTGATCTAGAAACAGTAGAGCCAGCAGTATTTTAAAAAGGAGCTCAAGGGCTGAAGATGTGGCTCGGGGGTAGAGAGCTTGCCTATCAAATGCTCATCAAGGGAGCTCAGTCCTCTGCAGCACCAAAAAACCAAAACAACAACAAAACACCAGTAACTCTTGCTTTTTTTTTTTTTTTTGTTTTTGTTTTTCGAGGTAGGGTCTCGCTCTAGCCCAGGATGACCTGGAATTCACTAAGTAGTCTCAGGGTATCCTCTAACTCACAGCAATCCTCCTACCTCTGCCTCCCAAGTTCTGGGATTAAAGGCATATGCCACCATGCCCGATTTAGTAACTCCATTTTTACCATTTCTCTTCTCTTGTGGTGTAGTAAAGGGGCACTCTCCTTTGGTGGTGACATCACCAGAGCCCTCAGCATGATAGCTATTTAATATTCTTGCCTACCTATCTTCCCAACCCATTTGGTTCCTGTGGAGAATGTAACTGGTCATGTTACACAAGGTAGAAGATGAGGAGAAGGGAGTCATGTTTCTTGCCCATCTGCCTGAGTTGCCTCACAGCTGTCAATGAAGGAACATGGCATGGGCCAAGCGTACAGGTAGTGACTGAGTGAGGGCACAGGAGACAGCACTCCCAGCCCATTCAACTTGTCCTTTGCCCAAGAGGGGTGGAAGGGACTCGAGAAAAATTGCCAAGTTTTGATCAAAAAGTCACTTTTGGAAGCCAGGCATGATGGTGAACACCTTGAATCCCAGCACTTGGAGGCAGAGGTAGGAGGATCTGTGAGTTTGAGAGGCCAACCTGAGAATACATACATTCCAAGTCAGCCTGGGTTAGATAGAGTGAGACCCTACCTCAAAAAAAAAAAAAAAAAAAAAAAAAAGTCACCTTTGGAGTTGGAGTGACTAAAATTAGTTTTGAGAAGGAAAGGAGGGAGGGAGGAATCTGCGGCTTCCATGGGCCACCTCTGTGGGCCCTCAACATAAATATATAAATTAAATATATATATATATGTGTGGGTCCTATCTTCCTTGGCCAATCTACCCCATTCAATTAGCCGAAGATCTCCAAATGGCACTGTTCTCACATGGTAGAAGGCCAGAGACCCTAGTGGCTCCCCCACATCTCCATCAGAATCCTACTTCTTCCTGGGACCACCCTGGATTTCCCCTGGGTCTGTAGGAAGAGGCAGGGAAACGTGTGGCCAGAAAGAAAAGGGCTTTTATTCCATATATCAATCAGGTCTGCAGGGAGAGTACAGCCCAGTGCATCCAAACCAATGGGAAATCAGAGGGAAAGTGGACAGGAGACATGAGACACGAGCAGCACCAGGCACTGCCCTTGGACTTCCGAGTCTGGTGGAGTCGAGGGGCGGCTTGGACCTCCAGACTACTTGTTACTGTCTGGGATAAGTGTGTAGGGACAGGGTGATGGGCAGAAGATGACAGGCTCAGGACACAGGGCATTGACCAAACACATCCATTTCTCATCGTGTCCATGAGCCCTCAGCTCCAAGTGAGCTGCCGACCACTCTGTGGAAAGCCGTGGACTGGTGCAGGTGGAATAAGGGTTTTTCTCTTAAATAATTGGTCATTGCACTTAACACACCAAGGAGACCGTAGGTGGGGCTGGGAGTTCCCATAGCACGTAGGCAACTGGCAGCCTTCCCTCCCCGCTCCCTCGTGCTGACTCTTGAGAATTCCTGGCCCCAGCTCTGCTCACCAGTGTCCCAGGCTACAGAGAGAAAGGACCACGTTAGAGGAATGAAGATGCGGAGGAGATTCCCGGGCATCCCACTGGCCCAGCTGGCAGAGCAGCCCCTCCCACTCTCAGGGATGCAGCTGGATGGAGGTTGGGTATTTAAATTAAAAAGTAAAAAGACAGCAGGCACTGAGAAGAGAACGCTCTAACCCCATCAGAGGGGTGTTGCTGCTCCCTCCCAACTCCTCCCCGCGGGGGCCCAGCAACCTGGAGTGGTCCAGCAGGCAACTTGTTCACTGTCCCTGAGCAGGGGGTTGAGATGGAGGCCCGCCTGCTGGCCCCGTGCAGTGCCAGGCCACCTGCCACAGCCCATGGTGGCCCAGGGTAGAAGCCAGGAGCATGGCATTTCTGAGGCAGGGAGTTCTCTCTGCAGAAACTCCTCTCTCCCCCACCTCTTCCACGTGGAGCTGTCAGACACCCCACGGATTGGAACGTCCCCCTGACAGAGGAGAGTCGGGGTGCTTTCCATGTAGATCGACAGGTGGGGGCAGTGATGTCCTGCCATTCCTGGAAGAGGCCATGGGGTAGGAGGGCTATGAGCCACTCCCCTGGGCTATGCGTTGGTCTCTGTCAGCTTGGCCTCTGTGTCGCTGTCACTCAGATAGTTGTGGGATAATCGGCGTCTTGAGGTGCTGTCCACAGGGTAGTGCTCATCATCTGACGGGTCAGGGACAAGGGACTTCCAGTGGCTGGTAGGGCTGAAGGGAAAGAGGAGCAAGGTCAAGGCTGAATGATACTTCTCCCCCAGGAGGCGCAAAGGCCTTGGTTTAGCATTCTGAAAACCCAATGTTGCTAGCTCAACATCCTCCTAGGGCTCACCTGGGAGATGTCAATGTAATTAGAGAAAGCAGCACACAGTTGGCACTCAGAAAGCTTTTCAAACTCCCAGGGAGGCCGGAGAACTGTGGCTCAGGCTTCAGTGAGTATTAAGAATCAGCTAGAGATTCCTTGGTCGCTACCCTTAGATTTAAATAATTTTTGTATGTGAGTGTGTGGTTGCATACTTGTATACATGTGTGTGAGTGTGTATGCATGTGGAGGCCGGAGGTTGATATCAGGAGTCTTCATCATTCTCCACCTTTTATGTTTTGGATTTTCGAGGTAGGGTCTCACTCTAACCCAGGCTGTTGACCTGGAACTCACTATGTAGCCTCAGGCTGGCCTCCAACTCACAGTGATCCTCCTACCTCTGCCTTCCAAGTGCTGGGATTAAAGTGCCACCACACCCGCTCCACCTTATTTTTTGACACAGGGTCTCTCACCAAACTTGGAGCTCACCAATTCAGCTAGACTAGGCCAAAAGCTCTAGGAATACTCTTGTCTCATCTCCCAAGCACTGGGATTACAGGAACATGTCACCATTCCTGGATTTTTTTTTTTTTTCAAGGTAGGGTCTCACTCTAGCCTAGACTGACCTGGAATTCACTATGTAGTCTCAGGGTGGCCTCGAAACTCATGATGATCCTCCTACCTCTGCCTCCTGAGTGCTGGGATTAAAGGCCACCATGCCCAGTTCATTCCTGGTTTTTACACAGGTGCTAGGGATCAGAACTCAGGACCTCATGTTTTTGTGGCAAGCACCTTACCCATTGAGCCATCTCCCTAGCAGCACCCCTCCCCCACCAGCTTAGATGCTTTGACCAGGGTAGTAAGGGGGGAACTCGGTGGTTCTGAATTTTCATCTCCTTCCCTGGAAGATTATAATGAAGCCCATCTATGAGCCACAAAGATAGAGACTCACTGTGGTGACTACCTTACCACAACTTGTCTAGGGGAGGGGCTCTTGGGCAAGTTATTCCCAACAAGATCCTTCAAAGAAGGACAGGGCTTCCCCCATTGAATTCTCTCACAACTGAACTCTTTCTCCTTATCAGGGTTTCCTGAGGCCTGCCAGAATTTCTGCCCTTGGTCATGGCAATGCTGTGGTTGTAAGGAATGGGAATTTAGGAAGCAGGAGCAGGCCAATGGGAAAAGGCCAGAGCCCCACACAGTCTTCAACAGGCCCTGGCTCTGGAAGCCTTTGGCTGTCCCTCAAAAGACATACAGCACTCTCCCTGTGATGGCGGAGGATCCCGGCATCTAATGAGGGAAGATGCGGCCAAATCTAGCTTCCTTTACACTTCATTCTTTCCCAGAGCCTTCTTCCCCACCCCTCTTGCCTCCATTGTACCACTGGAAGAAATGCCACCTAATGCGGCTCCACCCCTGGACTGGGTCCTGGAGCTGCTGCCCAGCCCTATGCTCTGAGGAAGAGTGGGACACAGCCCTGCCTCTGGGTCCTAATGAGATTCTACTTGAGTATTCAGGGTTTCCATGATTCCCAGGGCCTCCAATTCTGACTGAAGAACCTGAGGAGGTCCTTTTATTAACGTTCTATCCCCAAACCACAAGAGGAAGAAACAAAGTTTGGGAGAAAGAATCACACTCTTAGGGTTCTCTGGAGGTGGCAGTGAGACACCCAGAAGAAAGGGCTGGATCACCAGCTCCTCCTGTGTGTGTGTGTGGGGGTGCTCCCCCCCAGACCTGGGGTCTCACTCTTCGTGGCAACCCTATGGGATGTTACAAGGAAGCTGTGTGAAGCAATGAAGTACCTTGGCGAAGCAGCCAGGGCCTAAACTTGAACCTGACCCTCAGCCTTGGGAGACTCTACCAGGAGATGAGGCACATGAGAAGAAAACAAGACCAAACCCAAAGTCTCTGCTGGCTCAAGGGAGTACGTAGGTGTGTAAAGACAGGTCTCTCTGTCCCTGGTGGGAAGGAAGAGCCTGAGAGAATATATGCTCAATTATGCAAAATGGCTCAGCAATGGGCAATCTGCTTAATAGTTACCGTATTTCTCATGAATGAATTACCATTTTTAAAAGAATCAGAATAGCACAAAGCACACTTAATACAAACTACACTGAACATAAATGAGTCTTACTTTCATAGACCAGAGGCACTTAAGGCCTCAGAGATGTCTCTGGGACAAAATTATGAAACTCAATGATGACTGTGCAATACAGCAAAAATGGGCGTTATTTTAGCTCTGGGGTTGCTTGAATTCTGAAGTAGTGGGAGCCTTTTTTTTGCATGTGTATGTGGTGTGTGTGTGAGGCCAGAGGTCAATGCTGTCTTCTTCAGTCACTCTACAGGGGCTCTCACTGAACCTGGAACTCACCAATTCAGCTAAACTGGCTTGCCGGCAAGCTCTAGGGATCACCCTGTCTCTGCCTCCCTGGTGCTGGTGGGATTGCAGATGCACTCAGCTTTTCCAGGGGCACTGGGGATCTGAATTCGGGTCCTAATGCTTGTGTGGCAAGCACTTTACCTACTGAGCCATCTTCCAAAACCCCAAGAGCCAGTTTTTTTTTTTTTTTTTTAAACACAAAATGTCTGGATACCCTGTGCTAAAGATCTGTTGTTAGGCCAAAGAATGCCTGGCTTTGATGAAAGACAATAGGGTTACTTTGTGGGCACAGAGGGTGAGGTAGGTGCCAGGACTGGGACCCAGATAGAGATACAGAGGTGCCACTGGAAAGCCCAGCCCTATGTGGCCTGTTTTGTCCGGCATCGCTTTCAAAGAGGGGGACTCAGCCTCCACTCCCACACCCCTGGACCCACATTCCAGGCACTTAAGGAAACATCAACCAGATTTTTATACTCAAGACACCAGGGCAGAGGCAGCAGGGAGAGGGCACATTTCATGTCTCACTCTCTCCTGGGCTGTGAGTCCCCCTGGCTTCTACCTAGGGTTCTCTCTGGCCAGTCTCCATAGTGACTTGTACTGCCACAACCATCGATGGGCCAAGAGCAGGCAGCTTTCCTCCTCCCCAGGGCAAGAGTCGGGGCTGGCAACCAGAACATTTTAACCAAATTGTTTAAAAAGCTTTCCTCTCCATAAGCCGGTGTCTCCTGCTCAGCACTGTCATAAACAATTTGGTACATAAGCTAATTCCCACTGGGAGAGCCCAGGGTGGCAGCTCTTCTCCCCTTGACTTTGCTATGGATGCTGAATTCCGTGTTCAGAATTCTCACTAGTCCTTATCCCTAGGTGGGAAGCCAAGCTCCCTCTCTGTCCCCGCCACACTCCCACCTTGGCAGTATATCCACCCCAAAGGCAGTTGGTGCCGGCAAAGTCTCCCTGGCCCCTGCTTTAGCTTCTGCTCTGTGCTGGCTGGCTAGGTTCTGGCTAGGGGCCGCTTGACCAACAGTGACTCCAGCCCCTCAGAGTGACTCACTGTAGGGCATTAGGCCTAGTTTGCTTTCTCGGTGGACAACAGAAGCTGAGCTTGGGGCGGGGGAGGGTGCAAAACACAGGCTTTCTTTTTGATCTTGCTGCCCGCCAGTAGGTCAAGGATGACTGGGGGTGGGGGACTAGAGGCACTACTGGGGTCTGAAATCTGTCAGTTGCCCATCAGTCTGGGATGGCCCAGGGAGGCCCATGCCTCCCTTTGGGAAAGGGCGCAGGGAGCAGAAGGGCCTGGCCTTCTTTGCTATCTCGATCTGCCCCTGCCCCCTCTCTACCAATAGACTCTCTGCCCTGGTGATAGAGGGCACTTAGCCAGGGCTGCTAGAGGGAGGCTGAAATGGTAGACCAAATATTTTGGCTCCTATCTCTCTTTCCATGGAACTGACAGCAAGCAACTCCCTAATGCAACTAAGATGCTTCTGGCTGTCTCTCAAGCACCCTGCAATGGGGGATGGGGGCGGGGGAGAGGGAGGAAGGAAGGTGCAGCAAGGTGCTGAGCCCAAACGGATGGTTTCAGAGCAGCTCAGGCCTGAAAAATGGGCTGGCTAGTAGTAACCTGGTCTGGGCTCAAGTTCTATTTGTCCTACCCCATTTTCCCAAGCCCCTTCCCTCTCCTTATAGCCACTTCCTCTTGCTCCATCCATTGCTCAGAGACCCTTCAGTTGGCCCTTTCTCGGTGCAGTCCATCTAGCAGCTGTTCCACGGCATAAGCATGCGACAGGTGTGTTAGTTCATGGGCCTAGGAAACAACCACCGTGCCCCAGGGGGCTGCACTCTGGGGTTATACCTCCTGGGGAGCAGCAAGCATGCCCTGGGAGGGTGCCATGCTGAAAAGGCTGCGCACAACCTCATAACTGGGGTGATCCAAAATGTCACCGCCCACCAGGGAAACTAGCAACAATGGGACTGCAATGAGTCAGGCCCTGCCTCTCATAGCTCTGGGGGTGTGGGCACAAGGGCCTAAACCGCTCCATCTCCCTCCCTATAGGGAGAAGATCTGGAGGAGGTAGGAGAGCCAGGGAGGGGGCTGTCAGTCAGCGGCTGCTAATTTCTATTCATTAGGACTCTACAAGATGAGCAGAGCTGAGGTGACGCCCATGCGTGGGCTGTGGGTGGGTGGGATGGCTGGGAGGGCGTCAGGCACTGCCTGGGTCTACTGTAGGGTGTGGTGCATTGTGGGCTGCAGCTTGGGATCCATACCAGGAAGGAAGGTGGCTTTGAGAGCTGAAGGGAGTGAAGAGCAAAAGGTCTCAAAACGGCTTGCAGCCACTGACGCACCGACCCACAGCCGGTGTGTCACATCACCTGGCACCCTTTTCTGGACTCAGCCTATTGGACCAAAGCTCTGAAATGGGTGTTACTTGGCACCCACGTGTCACCCACATGCTCTGCATATACTCATGCGGAGAAGTGCTTATGATCAAGTGTGTTAGCAACATTTAGCTCCAAGCAACACCACTTTCCCAAATTTGTGGCCTTAGCAAGTGATTTGACCTTTCTGAGCCTGGGCTTTCTCTCTTACGAAGCAGAACTGATTAGACCTTTGTTAAGGGGTTACTGTGAGGATTAAATTCATAAAATGCAGCATAAGAGGCTGGTCCAGGGTAAGGATTTGGTAAATTGGACTCAGAGTGACTGACCAGCATCCCCGGTCTCTAAGGTAACCAGGAGGTTCTCATTGCAGACGGGGCCTGAGAGGGTGGCCAGTGGGGTGGGAAGCACGTTAGTTCACACTGGGTAGGACACACCATGCTGCACTCCACGCCAGGCACCACCTACTGCACTAGTCGCTCTCGGGCCGGTAAAGGTACCGCATCATCAGGCTGTCCACCTCTTTCTTGCGTTTCTTCTCCTCTTTCTTTGACCGCCGATGTGGGGGCCCAGCCTCCTCACTTTCTGCAGCTGGGCCCTTCTTCACACTTGAGCGGCTGTGGCCCGAGACTGTAGAGCCACTGGAGGAGGATGAGGAGGACTCAGACTCTGTCTCTGTTTTCTTCCTTCTCGACTTGGACTTCTTCTTGCTCTTCTGGGAGCGCCCCTTCCTCCGCCGCTTGTGTCCCGAGGAGCCTTCAGAGCTGGAGCTGGAGGAGCTGGAGGAGCTGGGACTGCTCCGTCTGCTCCTGTGCTTGCTGCGGCTCTTGCGTGACCTGGACACGTCCACAGCAGAGGCCGAGCGGCGGATGCTGGTGCCTCGCTCGGGGAGGTCCAGCCGGGCGCTGTGGGCACTCCGGAGGCTCTTGCTGTCGTCGTCGCCAGAGTCGGGCTCCAGACTGCTCCGCTGGAATGGTACGGGTTTGTAGCTCAAGACCTCGTTGATGGCAGCCTCCAGGTCTGGGTCCAGGTAGGAGTGACGGCTGACGGGTCGGACACTGGAGCCGAGAGGCTCCTCGAGGACTGAGGCTGAGGCGGAGCCGCGTGGCTGGGGCGGTACCGACAGACTTCGGGCTAGTGATGGGTGGCTGAGCTGCGAATGCGCCTCGCTCAAGGCCACACTGGCTCCATCATCCCACTCATCCAGGCAGCTCGGGCCAAAGGACAGGCGGGAATCAGGGCTCTCCCGGCCCAGGCCTGAGGCCCGGCCCCAGGAAGGGCTATGGGTCCTTGGCAGGCCATCGAGCCTTGAGGCGCTACGGCGGGAGATGGGTGAGCCTGACAGTGAGAAGCTCAGTGAGGAGCGGGCCCTGTCCTCCCCCGAGCCATGTCGGGTGGCTGAGGAGGCCCGGCTGACGGGGGCAGAGACGGCAGAGGCCCGGTCGAAGTCTGAGCCCCACCGCTTCTCCAGCCCTCGGCCTGCATGGCTCCCAGCCTCTGAGAAGATGGAGCCACAGTCATCTGCTTCCTTGGACTTCCTGCCTTGGCCCTGGCTGGGTTCCTCTCTGGGACCTGCACGTGCTTTCCTGGGGGGTCTCTCGGGGGAGGTGGCACGCTCACTCAGGGTGGTGAGTAGCGAGTCCTGGTCCCCAGTGCCCCCGATGGAGTCCTTCAGGGTGAGCCGCTTGCGGTAACTGAGTGAGCTGAGTGCAGAGGCCGGCCTCTCCTCCAGCCCCTTGCCCTCCTTAGGGAGGCTGTTGAGGGCTGTCCTGAGGGGGTACAGGAGACCGGGGAAGAGACAGCCCAGAATAGAGATGCAGGGCAGCCAAGGCAGAAAGAAAGAGAAAGGGAGGAACTGGCATTAAACCTCGAGAATAAAGATTCGGGGGAGGGAGGAAGGAGGAGAAAACGGCACAGCCCTGGCAAAGTGGTGGCAAGAGCATCGGAGGAAATGAAGCAAAATAATTTGCGTCAGTGAAAATAGCTTCATGGAGAATGTCATGTAAATTAGACTATTGTTCTATTTCATCACTTTTCCCCCTCTAAAACGTTTAGTTCAATTTATTTCATTGTCAACTACCTGGAGCCTCATGCCACACTGTGGCGAATGGCAGTGGGGCGGGGAAGGCAGCATTATCTGCAATAACAAAATGTTGTTTGGCCAAATAAATTAAACCAATTAGAGGGGGCCACTGGGTGCTGGTGGTGAGGGGCTGGGCTTGGGGAAGGGGCCTGGGGGGAGCAGTTGGAGAAAGGGGAAAGGCATTGCTTTTTTCTACCCAGTCACCTGCTGCTGTCTCTGGAAGGGTAGGGAAGGGGGTAGAGGACTCTGTGTGGGAGGGGGAAGGGAGGCAGTGGGGGACATTTCTTCCTCCCACACTACTCTGCTATGAATCAAGGGAGCAAAGGGTCCTCAGTGGATAAATATTAGCAGTAAGGCTGGGGAGCGGGTGGGTAGCAAAGAGCTTAGAGGAAGGAGAGAACAGGCAGAGCAAGGCAAAACTGTGGCTGCAGCTATGACAGGGCTTGGGGGGCGGGGGAGGGATGGTGCCTTTTCATCGCTAATCCTATGAGGATGACAGAGATATCCAGAGTTGGCCAGAGCTGCCCTGGGTAGACTATGGGATCCAGAGCCCCATCCCAGTCTCGATTCCAAGGGCATCAGCAGTCAGGTGGTTGCTGAATGGGTCAATGAGGTTAAACCTGCATCAGAGCGCACAGTCTAACAGAGAAATGTTACCCAGGAAACCAGTCCGGCCAAGAAGCTGGCCTATTGTGCTGTTTCCACAGGCTGTAAGGGTGAGGCAGGTGGTGCTAAGGTGCTGCCCACCCACTGCTGTGGCCAAGATGGCTTCACCTCCCAGCTCAGGGCCGAGTTGCTCACCTGGAACTCTTTAAGCTACCGTCATCAGATGCTGCCTTGGAAGGTCCCTTGTTCTTCGACAACCAAGACTTGACCCCATCGACCCGGTCCTCCAGCTCTGAGTCCACATCCGAGTCCCCCTCACTGTTGGGGTGAGGAGCAGAAAGGTAGGGCAAGACTGCAGGGGGGCAGGGGATGGTCTGCTTGCAGAAGGGGGAGCAGGGAGCATCTTGGGCAGAAGTGGGATGCAGGTGGCATGCACATCAGCGATTCAGAGAGAACAGAGAGGTTAGATGGAGCACATCACTTACAAGGACCCCCCACTTGGCAGACCACACTGTACGGCAGCCATTAAGAAAACCCTGAGGAGCATGGGGGTGCCCTGTATCGCAAGTAACAGTGCCGGGAAGCCATTTAGCTGGCCAACACGACGTGAATGACAAGTAGCCTGCCCATTTAGTGGCTCCAGCCAAATGGCTCCTGGCAAAAAAGCAGGAGTCCTAGGCTTTTCAGCTTCCCCTTGAGACCTATGCTGCTGATTCCTGTCCGATACACCTCTCACTGTGGCTACCACTACTGTCATTTCTACTCGAGGCCGTGGGGCAGAAGAGAAGGGTTCTCATGACTTCAAGCTAGCTGGAACCTGTAGGTCTCCTCAGCTGGTGGCAACACAAACCTGGGCACTTGGTTAAGAAGGCACTAACCATATCTTAGATAGCTCCCCATCCCCCTCTGCCCCGTGGCTTTCTGGCCCTTAGAAACAGAGAGGAAGAAGAGAGGTAGGAGTATCAGTATCTCCCACCCCCCAGGGTCTGCCAGTGGCTTCCGGACTTGGACTGCTCCAGGAAGCTCAGCTGGGCTGAGAAAGTCTCAGACCATGTCTCTGAATCTCCAAGTCTCCTTATCCCTTCCTCAGGCAGCCTCTAGGCCTTTCTCCCCACTGCTGCTTCTAGCCAGGCTGACCCCAGGTCCTACAAGAAGGCCCCATTCTGAGGCGGGAGTCAGGGTGACCCCCCCCTCATGGAGCAGCTGGGATGTGGAGACAGCTTCTGAGCGAGAATGCTTTGCAAGAGCTACAAGATGTCTGCTCACCAAGTTCCCCTGCTTCATACAGGCTGGAGTTTTTCCTCAATATAAATTTACTTTCATCTGTGTCAACAAGAGTAGCCCTGTTTCTCAATTATGTTCCCAAATAAAGAACCACACAGACACATGCATGCATACTCAGGAACACACACACACGCACACACACATGCACGCATGTACATCCACCATCAGAGGAAACCACTAGACTCAATTCTGGGGAGAAGCCGACTCATGGGGAGGGAGATAAGGAGACATATTTTATGGGCTTCTGTCAAATACTGAATTATAACAAAGACTAGGCCTGATGATGCCCCGGGTAAACAGGAGTTTAGCAGACAGCCCCAAAACCGCTAATGCAAGCCCTGTGCCCGTCCAAACCTGGCAGATTTACTGTGGTACACGGGGCCCCATGGAACGCCAATACCACCTGATTTATACACCCGTGCAAAAAACCTCCCTCTGTAGCTTCAGAGCCTGTAATTTATCACCACCGTTCATAACCATATTGATTGCCTTTAGAAAGGAGGTGCTGTATGCATCGCAAAATCTATGTCTACATGTTAAGAGCGTTTCTGTATAAATCTCCCTTAATACTGTGCTGTTTACTGCTTTCATTAAGGTTATGGCAATAACAACTGTATCTCTAAGTAAATCGAAACATTATTTTTCTACCCGCCTTAGCACGCCCGTTCGATAACTTGGAGCTGGGGCCTAGAGCCTCTAAGAAAGGAGCCACACCACCTCCCTGCCATCAGCAGAAGCCACACAGAACTGCACTTTCCCATGCGTCTGCATCCAGTTCTTGCTGGTGTGTGTGTGTGTGTGTGTGTGTGTGTGCCTGGCTATGGTTTGGAACATGATCATTAATGCACATTTTATCAGCCCTCAGAGCTCCTTCTGCCCAAGGATGACAGGGATGGGACACACAGGGGACAAAAAGATGAAGGCCTAGAATATGAATATTTCCTCCTTACATTCAGAGCAGTCAGTTGGTGGAAAAGCTGGCCCTGTCTGTCCTCACCTTTCCCTTTAGTTGCAAGCCTCCAGACGATGTCCGGGTTCTTTTACTTAAATAATCAGGCCCGTAAACAAACTCCAGGGGCAGGCAGGCTCAGGGGGCAGTTGAAATTTTAAATGGTCGGAATTAAACCTCGCGTCAAGTACAATTTATGTCCGGGCTCATGTGCTATTAGTTAACTGGGAGCCGAATCACAGGGGAACAAACAAACGGAGACAGAACGGCGGGGGATATTAATTGTGTGTGACAACCGGGCTCCAGCGGCCCTCTATCACTGTTACACACTATTACATTTATCATTAGCTCTCCTGGAGTCCTTTGCAAGGCCGCCAGCCCATCCTGGCCAGGGGAGGAAACCTGCCAGGCAAGAGAGTGGGGAGGAAATCCAGTGCCATGCTAAAAAAAAAAAAACAAAAAAAAAACCAACCTTAAAAAAAATAACCTCCAAAAACAACACTGTCGAAATTAACAGAGGATCAGCGGAATCCGCCTGAAGGCCTGCACATCTGCGGCTGCTGTCCAGTCCCCACCCAGAAAAAGTGGGGGAGAGTGGCGGATTTCCTGGGCCTCCTACCACATGACAGACAGCGCCAACACTAACACAGTCCCTTTTGCTCGAGGTGTGCTTAGGGAGCAAAATAAACACAAGTGGCCATGCTTCCTTCAGAGCTGCTGAGTGCTTTCTCCACACGAGCAGCTGTCAGATGCCCCTCACCTTCTACCCGCATCTGCCCAAGAAAGGTGGTAAACCTTAAATACGAAATACATCCATTCCTTTCAGGCAGTTCAGGTTCCAAAAGAGACCAAGGACGAGGACAAATCTTGTTTGAACACAGACCCCCCCACCCCAGAGAGACAGGTTCCCCACTGTGCCAGGGAACCAGGCATACTTGGTTTTAGGGAAGAGGAGGGCTATAGCTCAGGAAGGCAAATTGGGGGCATAGCAGAAGGAGGCTGGGCATCCTTTTCTGATGGGTCCCTATCCTGCCCACTGTGAGGGCCAGCCTGGCCTTCCAGTATACCTCACCACCACCCAGCCCTTTACACCCCCCTACACACAGTCAGCAGTGTTAGTGGTAGAGACCAGGTAGGGAAGAGAGTACAGTGAGGCATGTGTCATGCAGCATGCAGCAGGGGCCCCTGGTGGGAGGCCTGTGTTAGGGGTGGTTAGACACCCACAGGGAGAGGCAGAGAGCGCATGCGCTCCAGTCCTCACAGTTTATTCTTTCTTTTCTGATACTTTGTCACCATGTCCTGCAAACTGGAAACAGAAAGAAAAATGGTGGGCAAGGGGGGCCCGAAGGAAACAGACGGGAAAGTCCGTGAACAAACTGAGATGGCCACCCAGCCAAGGAGCCTCTTTCTTCAGCAAGGCATAGCTCTGGCAGGCCGAGACCAGGCGGGGTGAGGGACCGCGCCCTCAGAACTGGGTCTGGGCCACTCACAGCACTCATCTCCCTAGCCAGAGCAGGATCCCTGGGCTGCCTGCAGGATGTGGCCTGACCCTCATGTGGGAAGAGGGCAGGGCTGACGTCTGCCCAGGACAGCCTCAGGGGTTTCTCCAGGGCTCAGATCCACACATGCTCTCCCCCCGCACCCCAACAATACTGCTCCTCTCACTTTGTGGCTTTCTCCTCAGCCTAGGACTACAAATCTCTCTCACTCTCCAAAACCATTCCCTGGGTGGGTTTTATGAGAGAAAATCTCTGGCACAGTAACAAGGCACCACAGCCTTTAAATCTCTGTTCTCCCCAGAGTGAGGCAGCCGCCATCGGAAATGCAGCTAAACGGAGGAATAACTCACCAAGAACAGGCAGTGCTGGAAAGCCAGGGCCTCTGGAGGCCTGGGAAGGGGAATGTGGGAGGAGAGGGGGGAACCTCATCCTCAGCCCCTGGCCCACCCGCCCCCTAGCCTCTCAGGCTAGGGTACAGGCTGGTGTCTGGCAGTGAGCAGAAGGGTGGTTAGGTAGCTCAGTGACACAGTGACAGAGGTTGTAGCTGTCACCTGGGCCTGTTCCACTGTGGTCAAAAGGGCCTTTGCCCTGCTAGTAATGGCACAGAATCCACCCCTCACCTGTTGATAAGATCCTCATTCTCGTCGCTCTCCATCTCGTCCTCAATGGCGGCCTGCAGGTCCCCAATGCGCTTGAACGCCAGCTTTAGGTCAGCCTGCAGGCTTTGGTTAGCAGCCTCTAGACTCTCCAGGTCCATCTCCTAGGAGGGGGTGGACAGTAGTCCAGTGTACAGGAGCTATCGGGATGCTGCTCCAAGCTTCCTGGGGTTTCTCTGTTCAGGAGCTGCTAGGCTGCTGGGGTCTAGCCTCCCCGGTAGAGATTCTGGGAGCTGTGGCCTGTTCTCGGATCCGAATTACCCCCGTGCCCCCCACACCCAAGATGAGGTGTATGTATGCTGGTCATGGTTCAGGGGCCTTCCTGCTTGGGGCCCATGGGGAACAGAAGTATTACCAGTTCATGCTTCTTGCGGCTCGCCTCGGCCTCCTTCCTGGCAAGCTCGCCCATCTCCTCCTTGGTGTCCCGAAGCTGCCGCTGGAGCCTCTTGTTCTGCTCCTTCTCGCGGTTCTCAGCTGCAGCGCGCTGGTCCCGCTCCTCAGTCAGCTTCTCCAAGTTCTCCTTGAGCCGGCTGGCCAGACTCTGGGTGGCCAGGAAGGAAAGACAGACCAGCTATCATCAAGTCAGAAGGACTATGGTGGGATTTTGGACCAGGAAGCCGGGCCGTGCTCTGGTCCTATCAGTCAGCTGTGCTATGAGGCAAGGGGGAATTTCTAAGCTTTTGTCAGAGACCTGTGCCCAGAGGCCTTCTAAGCACCAAGGAAGGCAGTGGGTGAGAAGGCACTTTGGAAGAGAGAGGGTTGTGGTCATTATCACTGCTGCCCGGATTGAGGGACAAACTGGGCACAGTCAGTACTGTTATGCAGGCATCTCCCTGGTCATCAGGGCTTTTCTCAGAGAATGAACCCTGAAACCCCTAAAGCCAGAGTCTTGTGTTCAAAGGCAACTAGCTTTATTGTGAGCTCCCAATTAAGAGACTAAATAGTCATCAGAGGACTGGAGAGATGGCTTAGTGGTTAAGGTGCTTGCCTGTAAAGCCTAAGGACTCAGGTTTGATTCCCCAGTACCCATGTAGGCCAGATGCACAAGGTGGCACATGTGTTTGGAGTTCGTTTCAGAGGCTAGAGGCCTTGGCATGCCCATTCTCTCCATCTCCCCCCCCCTTTCTTTTCTTTTTCTCTCTCTCTCAAATAAATAAATATAAATATAAATAGTCATCAGACCCAAGCAGAGCCATCTCTTTAAGCCATCCCCCAGAAATGTGAATATGTTTTCCCAGTAAGACTGTAGAAAACTGAGCAGGAAATGACCTGGAGCTGAGACAGAGAATCCTGCATCTGTGTCCAAAATGCTGATTCTCCCACTTACTGAGCCCAAGTGGTTTCTAATGTGACGGGCCCAGGCTACGGGCTCACTAAGGGCCATTTGTGTTTAACTCTGGATGAGTCTAAATTGCAATGTTGCCTTTCTGAGCAGAAGAGAGCCTGAGGGAAGGGACTGGGACCTCAGGAAGAAAAGGCAACAAGTCCAGTAGCAGACCCTGTATCCAACAGTCCAATGGCCTCTTCTGTCCCCTGACAGGTGTGTGACCTTAGGAAGACCATATAATCCTTTCCTATGTATGATATGAGGACTGAAACATGGCCAGCTGCCCTGGGCCTGTGCGAAGGCAGAAATAAGCTACCGGGTTTCCTCTGGCCCTTGTCAGGACTGAGACCTTGCCTTGGGAGGTTTGGTCAGTAATGTTAAAGTTAGTAACTCCCTCAGTTGCTCACCTGCTTCCACCTCTCCCATTGAGACTGCTCTACAGACAGGGGCGAGTGGGGAGGCAAGAAGGAAGCTCCTCAGCCCACCGTACCTGAGACCCCAGTTCTCAGGCAATTAGACACGTGCGCTTAGACAGGGGCTCATAAGTTGGAAAATAACTTCTAAACAATGTAAGAGAGGAATGAACACAGAGTCGATCCTGCCCGCTTCTCTCTTCTAGACAGAGAGGCCTAGAGAGTGCTAGTGACAGGAAACTGGGAGAGGGACTGGGTTGTAATATCGAGACTCCACTGGGGGGAAGGAAGCACAAAAACACAAAGAAGGAAAAAAGGTCAACCAGAGAGAGGTGGGAGAGGTTAAAGGAAAGATAATGAGAGGTAAAAATGAGAGAAGGAATGGGAAAGGGAGAAAGAAAGACATAGGAAGACAGTAAGAAAGAAGGAAAAGGGCTGGAGAAATGGCTTAGTGGTTAAGGCGCTTGCCTACAAAGCCAAAGGACCCAGGTTTGATTCCCTGGGACCAACATAAGCCAAATGCACAAGGGGGCGCAGGCATCTGGAGTTCGTTTGAGGCGGCTGCAGGCCCTGGCGCACCCATTCTCTCTCTCTCTCTCTGTCCCCCCTGCCTGTTTGTCTCTCAGATGGATGAAGAAAAATTAAAAAAGAAAAAGAAAGAAGGGAAAGAAGGACAAGACTGGGGAGAGGGGGAAAATACAGAGAAGAAAGAATAGGACAATAATAGAGGAAACACGAAGGAGGAAAGAAAAAAGCTGATCCAGGAAAGGTAGGAAGAAGTGAGGGAAAAGGGGAATGAAAAAGGGAAGGGCAGAAGAGGAGTAAGCAGTGAGGAGAGCAGTGGCGCCATCCGCTGCATATTTATGACCCTGCCAGAGAGCCAGTGAGGGGGACAGGTGGGGGAAGCCTGTGGTGGAGGAAAATATGAAGACGAAAAGCTAAGCTGCTCTGGTCCCTTGGCAGAAAGCAAGCACGGAATACAGAATGTAAAGCAGGCAGGCTCCACGGGGCCCAGAGAGCAGGCCAGGCGGGCGGGAAGGGAGCCTCCCCCCGCCACTCCCCGCCGTCAGCTGGCCTGGCAGCTTGGCAGAGGCCCCTGAGGAGTGTCCCTAGCTTGCACTGCCCTGAGGAGCATGAGTGGCTCCAGCCTGCCTTGCTTGCAGCAGACCACACGAAGGTGAACCCACCTCCAGCCTCTTCACTTGGGTCCGTTCGAACTCTAGGCGCGTCTCCAGTTCTCGGATCTTTGCTTCTTGCCTGCTTACGAGGGATTTGTCCACCATAGACTGCTCCAGGAACTCCACCTGGCTCTGCAGGGCTTGTAGCTGGGGTGGAGAAAAGTGTGAGACTGAGAGAACTGAGCCCAGAAAGGGGGAGGGGGTGACATTACCATGGTGACCAGAAGTCTGAGGCAAGGAGGGATACGTAGAAGAGGGTAGCAGGAGAAGGTCCCCCGAGCCAGAGGTGTCGCCCACCTGCCCCAGCACTTGGCACTGAACTTGTCCTTCAGAGACAAAGGAGGGTGTTAAGGATCAGAGAGGGAATGGAGATGTGAAGTGAGGCAGCCGAAGCCGAAACCTCTGCCGCGGAGATGTGGCTCGAAGCCTGGCTCTCCCTGCCAGTTCACACTGCTCTGTGGCTTACTGCTGGCAGAGAGCTGCTCCCTCCGTACCATGAGCACAGGGGTTCATTCCTGGTGACCCCACATCCTGGCTTCCGAGAAAGCCCCAGTACCCACCTTCTCCTGCAGCTCTTGCTTCTCCTTGTTGGCCTCTTCTAGCTGAGTCTGGAGGTCATTCATCTGAGCCAGGTCTCGGGAGGCCTGGGAAAGGGGATGAGGGCATGGGGCACAGGATCCCCTGCCACCACCAAACATAAATCTAGCCCTACCCACTGAAGGCCAGGATACCAAGACCCCCACGCCGCATCTCCCCAAAGGACTCAAAGGTGAGGACTCATGGGGCGACCCAGAGGTTGATGGCAGCCGCCTGTGGTGGGCCAGCCCTGGGCAGGGTACCTGGGCCACGGCTGCCTTGTGCTTTTTCATCAGCTCA
This sequence comes from Dipus sagitta, assembly GCA_036346955.1. Taxonomy (NCBI): domain Eukaryota; kingdom Metazoa; phylum Chordata; class Mammalia; order Rodentia; family Dipodidae; genus Dipus; species Dipus sagitta. The sequence goes on from CM070778.1 coordinate 55,469,029, forward strand.
TTCATGTCCTCCTGATCCTCTTCCAGCCGGTTCTGGATCTCATTCTTCTCACGCTGAAGGCGGCTCAGCTGCTCCTCCAGCTGGACGGAGGTAGAGACAGATCAGAGGGCATCAGACCTATGCCTGCAGGCCCCAGCGGCAAGTCCTAACCTGACCCTATGCCACCTTTTCCGGGAAGGGGTGTGGGGGTGGGTGGGAAGATGGCGGTGAGCTGGAGTGGGCTTCAGGGCAGGGAGATGAGGGACAGGATGGCTGGTGCAAGACAGGCAGGCCCTGGGCTTCTATACTAAATGGCAGCTGCTTCCTGGCAGCTCTTTCAAGGCTAATGAGAAGGCAGAGGGATTCAGCCCAGAACAAATGACCCATCACACTGGCACATCAGCCTAGGCCCTGACCCACGTGTACTCTGCCCATGTCAGGCCCCAGGGAAGGACCCTTCAAGTTGGTGACATCCCTTGGCTTGGATTCCATTTCACCCTGGGGATTGCTCACTCCTTGGCCATCTAGCCCCCACCCAGCCTGGGGGGGGGGGGTCTGTGGAGACAAGGCAGCAGCAGCTTCAGGAAATGAATGAATCTATTAGCCTGTAATTCCAAACCAAAATGACTGCGTTGGCTCCTTCTCTGCCCCATCCATCTTGTTACTGGGCTGTGGGGAGCTGGGGAAACCTCTGCCAAGAAATTTATTAACTCGGATTTAAATAAAATGGTAATTTTATAACAGCCTTTTTTAACACAATTAAGGAATTTGAATTACTCACCTGAAAACTGCTGAGGAGCACAAATGTCACAAGGATAAATCAAGCTCGTGAGATTGGCATCTCTCGGCAGCAGGGCGACTAGTTAGGGGCCATGAAGCCAACAGACAAACCCAGCCTCCTCCTCCTCCCCTGCCCCATTCCTGGCCCAAGGAGGTACCAGTGACCGCATCCCAGGAGTAAGTTCTCTGCCGACGGATGGGCCGTGGGAGAAGTGGAGAATTAAAAGGGAGGCATTAAATCAAAGCTCTAATTAGCTGCCGCTTGGGCTTGTCAGTGGGCTGGGCTCGGGGAGGGAAGGGAAGCTAAGCCATCCCATCCTCTTATCGGTGCTTGTGCTAATCTCCAGGCACCTGTTTACATCCCTCAGCCACATTAGCTGCCTTTATTTATGGTTCTGGGGCCTGCGGCCAAGCTCCTACAGGCAGGTGGTTAAATAGGGAGACAGGCCCTGGCCAGCTCACTCTTCTGCCAACCCTCCCTTCTCCCAGACTCTGCTCTGAGTGGGGAGGGGGCACTGTTCTATAGAAAGCACTGACATGCATGAAGGGACCTGTGTGGAGAAGGCAGCCCCTGCGGTGGCTTTATTCTCTCTCAGTGCTCCATCCCTGCCCTGTACAATCTGGCCTCTCACCGCCGTCTTGGCTTTGGCGATGTCATCAATCTGCAGATGTAAGTCTTCCATCTCCACCTCCATTGCTTTCCGTGCTTTCACAGCCGCCGCACAGGTGAACTCGGACTCTTCCAGCTGGACACAGAGCCATCCCCGCCCCCCAACCCCAGGGAGAGACGTCAGCCATTGTCTGAGGCGTGAGGACTGTTCAGGGTGTTGGAGAGCACGCCAGGGAGAAGCCTAGATGCTCTTGCCCTCCCCCACTCCTCTTCTTCCTCCTCACATTTCAGACTAAGAGCCACACTATGCAGTGGAGCATGCACTAGCCTCCCCTCCAGTGACAGATCTGGTGGGTTCCAGGACCCAGTCACATCATCCTGTGGCCCAGCAGTTATGTCAACCTACGGCCTGTGGACTACAAGCATCCCAGGATTACTAGGAATGTGTCTCAATGTCACAACATCACAAATGTCATGTCAAAAGGTTGGACACCTTAGCGTGTATGGCACGCACAGACCCTGCGGAATCCGGCTGCTGAGAGTAGCTTCTTCCCACTTTGCTGACAAGGAAGGACTCAAGAGTCAAGGAGAGCTGAGTGTGGTGGTGCCCGCCTTAATCTCAACACTCAGGAGGCAGAGGTAGGAGGACTGCTGTGAGTTTAAGGCCACCCTGAGACTACATAGTGAATTCTAGGTCAGCCTGGGCTAGAACAAAACCCTACCTCAAAAAAAAAAAAAAAAAAAAAGAAAAGAAAAAGAAAAAGAAAAAAGAGGAGTAAAAAAGAAGCAAATAGAGCTGGGTGCGGTGGCGCACGCCTTTAATCCCAGCACTTGGGAGGTAGAGGTAGGAGTACTGCCAGGAGTTTAAGGCCACCCTGAGACTACACTGGGACTTCCAGGTCAGCCTGAACTAGAGCGAGACCCTACCTCAAGAAAAAAAAAAAAAAAGGGAAAGAAAAAAAAAAAAAAGCAAGTAGAAGAGAGCCGGGCATGGTGGCACATGCCTTTAATCCCAGCACTCGGGAGGCAGAGATAGGAGGATTGCTGTGAGTTTGAGGCCACCCTGAGACTACATAGTGAATTCCAGGTCAGCCTGGGCTAGAGTGAGACCCTACCTCGAAAAAAAAAAAAAAAAAGAGAGAACCAAACAAACAAGCTCCCTGGCTGCCCCAGACCACCCACTTCCTCTCCGAATAGGTACCTGGTTCTTTAGCTGGGCAATTTCCCTCTTGCTCGGGGCATTATTCTTTAGGTGGTCCAGCATGATCTGGGCATCTGCCAGCAGGGCCTTGGTGCGCTTCAAGTCTTTCCGTAGGCGCTTCTCTGACTCAAAGTCCCGCTGGTTCACCTTGGGGGATACCAGCCAGGAGGGCTCTGAGTGCTACCATAGGCTCTCTTCGGGCCTTCCCCAAGCCCAGTCCTCACCTTGCCCTCATCCTCACACTCCCCGAAATGAGCAAGGGTGAGAAAGGCCCGGGTGATGGCCCCATTCACCCCCAGAATGATGACGGGTGCTTAGATCACCCTCTCACCCATCTTTAGTTTCTGACCCCCAAGTGCCCATCCTCAGGCTGGTGAGGCGATGGCCCCTTGTACCTGGTCACTGAGTGCGGCAAGCTTGTTCTCCAGGTCTCGCTTCTCCCGTAGTGCCTTCTGCTTGTCCTCATACTCCTCCTCAAGCTGCACTTCCATTTGTTTTAACTGGAGTGTCATAAGGACAGAGGCTTATTGTCCCTTTAGCCCAGGGCCAGTAGTCCTCTCCTCTGCTGAGTCACCCCAGAAGAGTGAGGCAGGACTGAGTGAGGGTAACCCCAGCGAGGGACAAGTTCCAAGTTTCTAAGGTTTCATAGCAGCCAGGAGCAGGTGGGGGGTAGCAGGCGACACAGAACGACCAGAGCCACAGTAGATCTCATACAGATTGGGGACCAGTTTGGCCAGTCTAGCTGACCACAGGCACCCCACAACATTACAAGAAGGCACAGGGCAGGCTGCCGCTTGGCAGATAGGAGCCAAAGTTCTTCCAGGGCCCAAGCTTTCCTATAGACTAAAGGCCATAGCCCAGACCAGGTCAGTGTCCCGAAAGAAGGTTCTTGGTCCAGATTCCTGGTTCAGTGGAAGACCATGTGGCTAAGGTGAAGCAACAAAGCCCCTTGCTTTAAAGCAGTGATGAGGAGGCTGGACAGATGCTTAGCCTGTGAAGCCTAAGGACCTAAGTTTGATTCCCCAGTATCCACGTAAGCCAGATGCACAAGGTGGCACATGGATCTAGAGTTCATTTGCTGTGGCTGGAGGCTCTCTTCTGCCTATTCACTATAAGCCTTTTCCTCTCTTTCACCCTTTTTCTCGAATAAGTAAATAAATAAAATATTTAAAGTGGTGATGAGGGAACAGGTGCATATACCAGCCAGGAACATGCGCAGGTGCCATACCTTCTTCTGACACGACTGCCGGGCCTCTTCCACCTCTTCATCCCGACTCTCCATCTCCTTCGAATGGGTCTGTCTCATCCGCTCCATCTCCATCTCCAGGCGCAGCTTGGCCTGGAGGGTTGGGTGTTGGGACTGTTTTTTTTTTTTTTTTTTCCTAGCAAGCCTCACCTCCAGTGCAGCCCTCCAGATGGGGGTGAGGGTCTCAGGAGCAGAGACCACCTCCCATAGTTCCCTTTGCTTGTATATACTTTGCCGCCCCCACCGCCACCCCAGCAACTGGCCTGACCAGGGAAGCTGTGCTCTCTCACTAGATGCCTGGCCCAGGCTCAGGGAGAGGCTGGAGGGTGGGGACAGTCCTACAGCTTTCCCCTTGGGCCTGCAGGTTTTGGCCTGAATGACTTGGTGGCTTAGTTGCATGCTGGGTGGGCTCCCAGCCCGGCCCTTTGGCTGAGGTGTCTACTGAGCTCCTCCCAACTAAAGCTCAACCCAGATTTGCTTTAGTGAAAGGCATAACTGTTTGTCACACTGTGGCAGACACAAACCAGGTACTTATTCAGCTTTTTTTTTGTTTGTTTTTTTCGAGGTAGGGTCTCACTCTAGCTCAGGCTGACCTGGAACTCCCTATGTAGTCTCAGGGTGGCCTCGAACTCACAGCGATCCTCCTACCTCTGCCTACTGAGTGCTGGGATTAAAGGCGTGCGCCACCACATCCGCCATTATTCAGCATTTTGTGAGTTTGTGAGTAAACAAGAGAATGAATGAGGGCTGGAAGGACAGCTTAGCGATTAAGGCATTTGCCTGCAAAGCCAAAGGATCCAGGTTCGATTCCCCAGGACCCACGTAAGCCTGCTGCACAAGGTGGCGCACACATCTGGAATTCATTTGCAGTGGCTGCAGGCCCTGGTGCGCCCATTTTCTCTCTCTGTCTGTCTCTCTCTCTCTCTCTCTCTGACTCAAGTAAATAAATAAATGAAACTTAAAAAATAAAAAGGGAGAACGAATGAGTGAATGCAGACCTCACTTCCACACTCCAGGTCAGCAGACCTTGCCCTCCCATACCCTGGGTTAGCAGTTGGGGTACCAGTACTTTCTGCTGTGCCTCTCCCCTCCTTTGGCCAAGGCTGCAGCACCTGTTCTAGCATCTGGATGGTTCCCGCCTGCTCATCCAGTTCCTCTTCCTGGTCTTTGACCTTGGCCTCCAGGTCTCGGAGCTGCTTCTTGACCTTGGCCAGAGAAGCTTCATCCTTGGACTCTTGGGAAGAAATGTCTTGAATCTCAGCTTCCAGTGAGACGACCTTCTGGGTGAACCCTGCAATGTCCATGTCCTTTTCCTGAAGCAGAAGAGAAGTTGGAACGGGGCTGTGCCCAGGCCACTGTGGGTACCGACCACGGAAGAGAGGCAGCCCACGCACCTCCAGCTGCTGCTTGAGGCCGAAAGCCTCAGCCAGGAGCATGTCCTTCTCCCTCTGGAGTTTCTCCCGCTGCAGCTTCTCCCGCTGAGCTTCCTCATGTGCCTGCGAGAGCTCGCTGTCAAACCTGTGGGGGAGCAGGGTGGCCTCCTCAGACATGGGTCCCCAGTGCACAGAGAATGCTGAGAAATGGTGCCACAGATAGAGACAGGACACAAACAGAGCTGGGGGGGGGGGTGCTTGACATTCTGGAGACATGGGTCAGACCACTGAGGCCCTGCTGACCATCTAGTGCTTCACCTAGTGGGCCTAAGAGGGTCCCACAGGTTCCTGGGAGAGAGGCAGGCAGACTTCAGAGTTAAGTTCCTAGACTATTTCAATGGATCAAAGAACAAGGGGCCAGAGTGAGAGCAGAGTGGGCATCAGGACGGGTAGAAATGACTGTCCCACCTTGTCCAACTCACTCCACTGTTCAACCCAGCAACTGTGGGAGCAGCTGCTGGCGTCTACTCTGCTTAGGGCACCTGCCTTTGGCCATTACCACCTTCTTCAGCAGCACAGAGGTCACCACCAGGATACCCCATGCCTGGATGGTAGCATTCCTGCCAGGACCAGCTGCCAGGGTGCTTCAACACGGACACAGCTGGGGGCGGGGACGGGGGGGGGGCTCATTCTTTACTCCACCATTTTTCAGCCTTCCATTTCCCACCCAATGACTCTAAATTGGGAGCAAATTGCTGAAATCCCTCCTAACACCTTCCCTGAATAGCTAATCAAGTTCTTGTGGAAACTGAACAGCCCCCCTCCCCTCCCCATCCCACCTCAGAAGAAGTAAGAAAGCGCAGGGCAGCTGACACTTAATAAGTTGCCCAGTGGGGAGCATAGTGACATGGTCATTAGGCCAAGCTGGCACTATGATCAGGGTGCTTGGGGGGAGGGAGTCCTGCTAAGGGTGCCAGCCTTTGGGTAAAAGGGCACAGTAGGGTTAAGGAGAGAGGAAGCAGATCACCGTGCTCTGGAAGGGACAGAAAACCTTCCCACTTCCCTCTGCCCTCCTCGGGAGCAGGGTAGGTGGCAGGGAGTCGAGGAGACCCTGGGTAACCCGCGCTGCTGCATTTCCGAGTCACCTCCACTCTCAGGGTCGCGGGACGGGGCTGCCTTCCCTAACACCAAAAAGCCATTCCCGGAGGAGGAGAAACAGGCACTATTCCCGCTCCCTGGGGCACCCTGCTGTTCCCAGGGTGTTTGGGCTCCTCAGTACTGCTAATAAAGGCGTCCCATTCCCATCCCCAGCCAGGGAAATTAATTTAGATTGGATTTTCTCCTGTGAGGGCTGCCCCCCTCCTCGGTGTCATTACCATAATGAGATGGAAGTGGCACGGTAGTTTAACGACATTAGTCAGGAGAGTGTGTTTGTGTAGCTGAGACAAGTGAGAGCAACACAGGCAGAACCGGGTGGAGGCGAGGGGCAGGGGCCCAGCAGTTCTGGACTTGGCCCTCACTGGCCCCGGGGTGGGTGGCAGGTGCGCACTGAAGTGAAGTACGTCTGAGCCTTCAGAGGTTGGGGCAGAGTCCTAGGGAGGGCTGCTCCCATGCAGTAAATGGCCGCTCAGGAGCGGCTCTTGGCCAAGTGCGGGTTCTCTCGTTAGGGAGGCGGGAACCCAGTCTGCGGTTACTCTAGAAGGTTCTTAGCGCTCAGGGCAGGGCTACCCACCTCCTTTGCTTCTTTTCCAGCTCGTGGTTTCGAACCTGCTGGCCCTCCAGGTGCAGCTTGGTGTCCTGCAGCTCGGCTGTGAGCCGCTGGCATTTCTTCTTGAGCTGCTGAAGCGCCCGCTGGCTCTCTTCACTATCTGCTTGCAGGTCTCCAAGCTACAGGCCGAGATTGGGTGCAAGGTTAGCAGTCACTGGGAAGCTCGAAGTAGCGGTGGAGAAAGTGAAGAGAAAGGAAGTGAGTGACTGAGGGGAAGACTCAGAAGTGAAGTGTGAAGTCAGGACCACCCTGGGAACCTAAGCTGCGATGCTCTAACAGCAGTATGTTCCTAACATGCCACGTTCCCTGTCCCTCCCAGGGCCTGGCTGCCTCCGCACGGCATCGGGCCCCGGCCCTCCCAGGCACAGGTCTCGGCTCCCTGGTCAGCCTCACCCGCCTCTCCAGCTGCCTCTTGCTCTGCTGCTCCACCTCCAGCTTGTCCTCCAGCTCTTGCTGGAGCCGCTTCTTGGTGAAGTCCACCTCCCGCACAGCTCGCTCATACTTCAGCCGCCACTCGCCTCCTGCAGGGCAGGGGGCAGACAAGGAAGGACGGAAGTGCTGACAGTCTCCAAGAAGGTGAGGCAGGGGAAGAGAAAGGCAGGAAGGAGCAGCAGGTAGAGCCACCCGGAAGGACTCAGAAAGGTTTCTGAAATGGTGACTGCAAGGAGCCAGCCGAGGGGGGAAGCCTGTAAGACACGTGGTGTCAGCGGAACATGTGCTGTCCTATCCCTAGGGACTGTGAGGTCCCTGGCCCTCAAGCACTGTCGTCATCATGGTGGGTCATCCCGTTTTTCCTCAGCACCGCTGCTTTCTCTCATCCTGTGTTTTTGTTTTTTTTTTAAACACTATTTATTTAAGAGATAAATGGAGAGAGTGACTATGGACACACCAGGGCCTCCTGTCACTGCAAATGAATTCCAGATACATGCGCCCCTTTTGTGTGTCTAGCTTTATGTAGGTACTGGGGAATGGAACCTAGGAAGTCAGGCTTTGTAAGCAAGTGCCTATAACCACTGAACAATCTCTCCAACCCCCTCTTTCTATATTTTTTTTTCTGTTTATTGAGGTAGGGTCTCTCTCTCTAGCCTAGGCTAACCTAGTGTTCACTATGTAGTCTCAGGCTGGCCTCAAACTCACAGTGATCCTCCTACTCCTGCCTCCTGAGTGCTGGGATTAAAGGCATGTGCCACCATGCCCGTTTTTTTTTATATTATTGTTGTTGTTGTTTGAGACAAGGTGTCACGTACCCTAGGCTGGCCCCTCAAATTCACTATGTAGCCAAGGATGACCTTCAACTTCTAGTCTTTCTATTACCACTTCCTGTTTGTTTCGATTACATGCGTATATATACACACACACACACACACATATATATATATATATATATATATATATATATATATATATATATATATACCACATCTAGTTTATACCCTTTTACTTTACCTATTTATTTCGCTTTAGTCTTATAACAGCCTACAGAAGGGAGACGGGCCAGGACAATGTGCGTGGTCACCAGGGCCTCCACTCACACCCACCTGCATCATCATCCTCCACTTCCCCATTGATCTCGGCTGCCTGGATGAGCCGGGCCTCCATCACTTCCATCTCCATCACCTCCATTCGTTTCTTCAGTGCATCATACTGGGTCTGCGGGGGAGAGCTGGTGAGGCTTGCTGGCCTGCCCCTCATTCATCCTACCCATACTGAGCCGCACTGACCACACGCTTGCCCAAGGTAGACAGGCATGCTGGGCTAGGGGAAGAGATGCTAACTGGCTTTAGGAAGCAGACTGTACTGTGGTCCTCAGCCCAGCCCCATGCTTACCTGCAGTTCCTTCATCTCCTTCTCAGCTCGGAGCCTCTCAGCTGTCTCTGCGTCCAGCAGCTGGGAGGCGGACTCTCCCGTGTTACGTTCATCCGTCAGCTCCGATGTCAGCTCTGAGATCTGGGGGGGGGGGGGGGGGGTCACCACCAGGTGAAGTGCTTGCTTCACTCAGCCAGAGCACCAGAGAGGCCTCCATAGGCAGGGAACGTGGCAACAGTGGGTCAGTCTGTCTGATGACTGGAGTCACTCACCCGGGTCTCTAGCCGGTCACTGTTGAGCCGAAGCTCGTTCCGCTCTTTCTCCACCTTCTCAAGTTTGCTCCGTAGTTGCTGGATCTCCTCCTATAAGGGAACAAGGGGAGCAAAGTGAGGTGCTGTGAGGGGCGGGGTCCCTGCCTCTATCTTCCTAAGGCAGAAGCAGGAAACACACCCCCCAACCAGAGAACAGTTGCCTGCCAGGACTCCTGATCCTATACCCTCATAAACTGAAGTGCCCGAGATTCTATAGTAAGAGGCTACCCATGGGCCCAGATGGCACTTCAGTGGGACACCTGCTTGACACCAACAGTCAAATGAAACAACACGTTGGAGGCCAAGACAAGCCAACAAGGCTCCTGCACACAGATTCCCTCCCGGCAACCCGGCCATTCCAGGAGGTCACGCACGTCTTTGTTGCGGATCTGCTCCTCTGACAGCTGTACTTGGATGAGGGGCCGCACCGTGGTGAAGAGCTTCCACCAGGGCCAGTCCTTTACCCCTTTGTTTTTCTTGATGTTCTTCTGCACACAGCGAATGGCCAAGTCCTGGATCTGCAGTCGGAGTGGCGATGGCATACAGTAGGGTTTTCAGTCCTCCTGGCCAAGCCTGGCTACAGCCCCTTTCCATCACCACCAACCAGCACAGCCCCTGGGCTGGCTCCCCTGTTCCTCTGACCTCAAGTCTTGACCCTTTCCATGCCCTACCTTGCCCCCTACCTCCTCCCATCCCTCAAAGGGTGGGCGGCCCTAGGAACAGCACACGGGGCACCCACGTTCCACCGTCATTAGGAATAATCTCATCTGCTTTATTTGCTGCCTGATTATTTCCAGCACCCTGGCCTAGCTGCGCTATAAAACCTAATCTTGCTGAAACATAAGAGGCAGCAGTGCTGGCTGTTTTATGGACTTGCTAATAAGAAAAGGAGTCGCTGACACAGCTCCTTAATCTTCATAGAGCAGCCTGTGATCCAGAGCCCACCTTTGCCTGGGCCCTGCTTCCCCCACTCACCCTCACACACAGCCTGCAGCCCCCCCCACCACCACTGGGCCACAGCATGCTTCTCACTCTGGCTTAAGGCACGTTGCTCCTTGGAGGTTCCTGTCTCCTCTCCAGATGATAACCCACAACCCCCTGACCTCTCCACTGCCCCTCTGAGGACCCCGAGTGATCTTCTCCCAGGCACTCTGCTATGCCGCCTGGGCTGGGGCATCCCTAGGGCGCACCTTTCTCTTCTTGAAGTGCTGGCGGGCAAGGTAGCCCCTGCAGGCCGCCTGGAACAGGGTCAGGTGCTTGCTGGTTTGCTCGTCCCGCTGTTCTTCCAGGCGTGCCAATGTGCCAGCCCGGAAGAATACCTGTGGGGGAAGCGGTTAAGTAACAGTGGGAGGCTGGGCCGGGCCAGTGCAGGGAAGAAAGGGAGACAGGGCAAAGAGCTGGAGAAACAGGCAGTTGGCATAGGAAACTGGCAGGCCAGGGAGTGTGGCCCTTGCTTTAGGAAGAGCCTGAAAATCCACTTGCCCAAGAGAGGAGGGGAGGAGCCCGGGGAGGGCTGCCGGGGAAGGGTCAGGCTGGGAATGGAAGGCTTTGGATTGAGGTGGGAAGTCTAACTTCAAAGAGGGGTAAAAAGGCAGGGGCACCACAGCAAAGACCACCAGGGCAAAGGGGAGAAGAAAGCCTTCACTGGTCAAACAGGGAGAGGCTGCCCTTCAGCAACGTCTGTGATGCTTGTGCAGGACTGCCAGAGGCACTGGCAGTGCCCCCTGTGCCAAAGCCAAAGCCCAAGACCCAAGCACAGCTCTAGGAACCAGAAACCAGGTGAAGAGGATGATGGGAGATGTCTGAGTAGATGTAGATGAGTGTGTGTGTGTGTGTGTGTGTGTGTGTGTGTGTGTGTGGTGGGGGGATTGTATCTCACCTTCCTGCTCAGCTTCATTCCAGCCGATCTTCTCTTTCATGTCAGTGCCCCACCCCCTCCCCAGGTTTCACCCTCTCATGAAGAAGCTAGCGGAGGTGGGCGGGAGTTGGCTCTAGCAAGGGACCTGTCATACAGGTTTGGGGGCTGGAGGGCAGGCCAGTGAAGAATCAGCTAGGCACCCCCACGCCCAGCCCTTCTTCTCACTCTCTGCTGCTCTGAGCTGGAGCCTAAAAGCTCCGTAGAAAGAGAAGTGACTATGCCATTCTTGAGAGCAAAGGGACACTATGAGTATGCCCACTTCCACCTGGCATAGAATACAGAAAATCCCCCTTTTGATGCCGGGCATGGTGGTATACACACTTTAACCCCAGCACTCGGGAGGCTGAGGTAGGAGGGTTGCTATGAGTTTGAGGCCAACCTGAGACTAGTGAATTCCAAGTCAGCCTGGGCTAGAGTGAGACCCTACCTCAAAAAACAACACACGCACACACACACACACACACACACACACACGAAAAGAAAAGAAAAAGAAAAAGAAAACCCCATTTTGTGGGACGGAGACAGGAACCTGATGGGTAAGAGAGGAAATACGAAGTACTATGAGCCACACAGATACAGTGTCCCAAGGCCCTCTCCAGGGAAGACATGGGACAGGTGGGGAAACCTTCACAGACTGTTGCCTCTGGTGACTCCAGGGAAGCCCAGTTTCCAGGAGACTGGCTGCAGACAGAGGTCAGCTCAGTCCTTGGTGATGCTCCCCCAAATCCCAGAAGTGGTGTGAAGTGAGATCTTTCATGAGTCTTAAACCCGACCATCAGTTTCCCGTAATGCAAGAACCTGAAATTCCACTGGCAGGAGGGTTATCCAGGTTCCCTACGGGTAGACCAATATGCTTGAGGCACAGAGACAGCTATTCTACCAGGACAGCACTGGACTGAGGATGGCCCAACAACACCCGAAGAGAAAGAATGGCCACCGAAGCAAACCTCAAACCTCTCTTGACCACCTTGTGGGATTGGATCCCTTTGAGCATTAGGTGAAAGGTCAGAATCATCTCCTCCCTCAGATACTCATTCAAACAAGTTTTACACTGTCAGGACATTCTCGGACTCCTAAAGTCCTTGCTCGAACCCCCAGGGCCTGGTGGACGCCAACAAAGATCTCCTCCCTTCTCTGAAGCACTGTGCTAAACAGAGTCCTCACTCACCAGCCAGTACTAACCACAGCCTGCAAGATGGGCGCTTTCTCTCCCAAACCAAACACCTAACCTGACCCTGCTCTGCCTGTAAGTACCAGTGGGCCCCTGGGGCTTACCTGCCTCAGCTGGGCACCTGGAAGGACTCAGGACAGCAGAGGGTCTGAGATATGGGCAGGAGAGGACCAACCTGAACAAGCCTGTTCTAGCTGAGACATGCGTGGGAAACCGAGAATCGGCTTGGAGGGGTGCCATCCCCAGTGCCAGCCATCAGTGGTTCAGCCTGCTAGAGAGGCAGGAGCCCAAGGAGAAGTCTGGGTGTGAGCTAACCCAGGGGACACCAAGAGGCTGAAGGAGGGTCTTTAACTAGAGGCAGGTCCAGTGAGCAAGTCCAGGTGGCAGCACCCCCCCCCCAAGTCTAAGAAAGGCAGACGTGGGGAGTGGCCAGAGAGGAAAAAAGATGGGCCAGATACAACGGACAAAACAGAGAACCAGCTAGAGAGACGGCTTAGCAGTTAGCCTGCTTAGCATTTGTCTGCAAAGCCTAACGACCTGGTTTCCATTCCTCAGAACCCACGTAAAGCCAGGTACACAAGGTGGCACATGCATCTGGAGTTTGTTTGCAGAAGCTAGAGGCCCTGGTGCGCCCATTCTCTCCCTATTCTCTCTTCTCTGCTTGCAAATAAATAAATATTTAAAAAACAAGAAACAGGCCAGGAGTGGTGGTGCATGCCTTTAATCCCAGCACTTGAGAGGCTGATCACATGAGTTTGAGGCCACCCTGAGACTACATAGTGAATTCCAGGTCAGCCTGGGCTAGAGTGAAACCCTACCTAGAAAAAGACAAAATAAAGCCAAACAAAACGCAGAGACCAGAATCAGAAAATGACACCAAAAGTGTGTGACCAAACGAACCCAGAACAAGGGGAGAAAAAGGAAAAAACAGGACGAGAAAGCAAGACACGGAGGGCAGCATGGACTGCTAAGGCCTAAAGGAAAAACAAGAAAGCCCAGGAGGACACCAGAGACAGACATGGGACAACACGAGACACAGGAATGGAGAAGGGATTCATAGTGAGGGAGCAGCAGGAGAAACCAAGACCTGACTCAACATGCAGGATACAGGACTGAGAACAAGCATCACTTCATACTGCCCATGGAGTCCTCAGGCCCAGAGTCATTCCCTCTCTGCTGACAGAAGAACAGTCCACAGTCCTCTCTCTAACTGCCCTTGCCCTCCTTCCCTCCCTCCCTCCATCACAACTCCCACAGCACATACGTAAATGGTGGATGTCGCCTGGCCAAGCTTCCTAGCCTGGGAAGAGAGGCAGGCAAGGCTCTCTGCCTATGGGAAGCGTGCCCAGCTGACCCTTTGCAGCGACATGATGTGGCACACTGACAGTCAGGGCCAGGCGGAATTCAGCCTGTGGGCAGGTGGTGGCTCTCCTTGCTGCCTCTCCTGGACCCTGAAAGTCCTCTGGGACACTCTCTACTGCCTCTGGCGTCTCCCAGCCTCGCCCTTCTCTGAGCCCAACCCTTTGGCCCAACACACTCCCCACACAGGCCTCAGGCAGAGTCCAGGGCTACCTTTCAACCCACTCGATCCTGACATCACGAAGATGTTTGTGGCCCTGAACCAGCTGGTTATCCAGAGGGTGAGAACGGCAAGTTTGCTGCATCTGGAACATCTACCCCTAGCTCCTGGCCTCAAAAGAGGCGCAGTCCCTGAGTGAATGGTGGGGAGAAGGGTGCAGAGAGATTCCAAGGTCTGACGGAGTGGGGAGAATGGAGGGGAAGGGGCAGCTATCTGACCAGGGCTACCAGGAAGTGAGCATTCAGCTGCCCTCCTGTGGGCAACTCACCTGACTCAGGCCCATGCAGCAGCTACTCTTCTCCAGGTCCAGAGACTCCAGCAGCTCCTCCACGGCCTGAGGAGAGAGACAGCATGAGGCCCACCCAGAGCCTCCCACTTCGGCTTACCTGGTCCTCCCTTTACCCGTCCCAGTCAGCCTATAATTCATTCCGTGAGCCCCACTGGTGGGTTATCATGGTGTCAACCACTGTGTCTGCTCCAGGGACCGGAGATGATTAGAGGCGGAACTTGTCTTACTGGGGAGTGAGGTAAGTAAAGAACGCAGAAGAGGCATGGAAATCAGATGGGGCGACTGGGAATGGGGGGGGGGTGGCGCCCTCGAGGAGGTGCTGCTAAGTTTGGCTACAAGCAAGCACCTGCTAGAAGGCTGCAGAGATGGCTCCGTCAGTAAAGCGCTTGCCTCACAAGCCTGAGGACCTGAGTTCTGACATCCCTAGAATCAACACAAAAGTGCCAGGCATGGGCTGTGCACTTGTAATCCCAGTGCTAGGCTGAGTTGGGGAGCAGAGATAGGGAGGTCCCCGGGGCTTGTTAGCCTACTTGGAGAGCTCCAGTCTCAAAAGGAGGTGGTCAGGATGTAAGACAGCAGGGAGCATGGAGGAACCCTCAAGTGCTCCCAGGTTGCTGAGGTGAAGTGGGAGCGGTAAGGTACAACTAGAGAGGTGGGCAACAACGAGGGTGTGGGGAGCCCTGCACGCCTGGGACACCCTTCAGGGTTCTCTCAGGAAGGGACATGCCCAGTTTGAATTTTCAGAGGTCACTCCCTAAGGCAGGGAATACAAGAGAAAAGAGGAGGCTTGAGAGGCAAGAGAATGAATGGTTTGAACATGCTGGGCTTGTGGGCAAGAGGACAGAGGTAGAAAATCCCAGAAGGCAGCTAGTTGGACGTGTGGATCTGGAGCTCAGGAGAGACGCCAGAGCTGACGTATTGATCTGGGAGTCATCGATATATATGTGGTAACTGAAGTGATGGGTGTGAATGAGTTTGCCCAGGAAGGGTGAATAGAACAGAACAGAGCCAAGAAGGGAGTATTGAGGAGCGAGACCTTCACTGTAGTGGCGAGTGGAAGAGAGACCCTCAGAGGGAGTGAGAAGAGCAGAGATCAGGGGAACCAGGAGTCGTGGCAAAGGAGACAAGCAGGGAACATTTCAAAAGTAACGGGGCCATCAGCAAAGTCACATGTTGCCAATAATTCAAGGAACAGAGGACAGAAGAATACCCATTGGCTCTGGCAATATGGAGGGAATAAAGGGAGGCTGCCCCAAGACGCCAGTGTGGGACCAGGTGCCCGAGGTGGGTGGGGCTCTCAAGAGGGAAGTGTGGATGGTCTAGACACAGATCAGCATAAGACACAAGACAGAGAGTCCCTCCCAGATGTCATCTCTGTGGGATAGTTCTCCGCACACAGAAAAGATCCAGAAGAGGCCAAAGAAGAGACAGGAAGAGGTTATTACTGAGGGGACAGTTTATGGGGGACCAGCAGGGATGGGTTCCAAGGCAGGCACAGAGGCTGTACTTGTAAAAAAGGTAGGTCACAGGGCTGGTGGGATGGCTTAGCGCTTAAGGCATTTGCCTGCAAAGCCAAAGGACCCAGGTTCAATTCCCCAGGACCCACGTAAGCCAGATGCACAAGGTGGCACATGTGTCTGGAGTTCGTTTGCACTGGCTGGAGTCCCTGGTGCAACTATTCTCTCTCCCCCCCTCCCCAACCCCCGTGTGTGTCTGCCTCTTTCCCTCTCTCACTCTCTCAAATAAATAAATAAATAAAAAATTTTGAAAAGGTAGGTCACCTCCCCCACCAAGACAGGAGGGAGAAGGGGGCAGATGAAGAGAAATCTGAAGATGGCAGACAAAGTAGGAGACTTGATTTTATTGGAGTGTGGAGACAAGGTCATCTGCTAGGAAGATGACCTAGGAAAGTGGGGTAGGGAAAGATCTGAGGAGAAGAGAATTGCAGAAAAGGATCTTGGTGTCAAGGCCAGGTAAGGAGGGATTTGTGGAAGACGTGCTGAGCCATCCCAAGGACCCACCTGAAGACCATGAACCAGTAGGAATTCAGGTACACAGTTGCATATCTTTCTCCCATAGCCCTTGCAAATCCAAAACAAAGAATGCAGCCACCCAATGGCTGGTCATTCAGGGTGGAGGCTGGGCAGTGCAGGTGCCATGGGAGGCCCAGGAAAACTGAGGGTGATGAAGGCTGGAAAGAGGAGTTGGGCCACAGTATTAAAGCTGAGCAGAAAAGGAAGTACGTTCAGAATTAGCACACTGATGGAGCAGAGAGAGTGGGAGGAGTCTAGACAGGAGAGGTTTTGATGAATCCAACAGCAAGTGTCCTGAGACAAAGGGAGGAGTGAGACCTACAATAGGATGCTGTGCTCCGAGAATTAAAGATCCTGGGGGGTGGGGGGATGATCTTGGAAGCAGAGTACTTCCAGTTAGACAAGATGTAGCCTGTAGCCATGAGTGAGGGACTTGGGTGAAGGTCAAAAAGTCAGTGAGAAGAGGTAAAATGGGATGCTGGCAGGCCTACTCTGGATGGTGAGGTCTTTGGGGCTTTATAAATGTGGGTCTGTGACTCAGGAGTAAAAGGTGGGACACAAGCAAAGGGAAAGGCTAGGCGTGGCTGTGGGCCTTCCTGCCGGGGGCTAGAAAGTGCTTTTCCTTCGGGGAAGCCTCCTAAGGTTTGAGGAACCATCAGAGTTAGGCCTGAGGCCAGCGCGCAGAGAAGGTGGGTTTCTTTGCTCTAGGAGCCCTTTGGAGTTGCCTCTGGGAGTCAAGCCTAGAATGACACACACCTTCTGCAGTGATAATTTGACATGCTAGACGGTAAGGAGCATGCAGCCTCATGCTTCCAGCACCAAGGCGGACATGTCCTCTCAACCTCCTCCTAGGGGAGATGCTTCTCCAACCCTTGATGGCTTCCTGTTTCAGGAATCACATCCTGCAGTGGAAGCCAAGGCTAAGGGGCCCAGGCGCCAGCAGGACTCCCCAAAGGAGAGTCCTTATCCGCCACCTGGAAGGTCAGGGACTGCTTGCTCTTGCACCATTGCCTGACTCACCAGAGAGCAGACACCCCCAGTTGCACACTCCAAAGAGGTTGTCTCCCTTCAAGTCCCTATTGCCCATGCCCCAGGTCACTTTCTCCACACTGCCACAGCCTTGCATGACCAGAGCAGGACCTTGAGTCAGAGCTAGCCTGACACTTCTAGAGGAGGAAGGACAGTTTCACCTAGGGGTTTGATGGAGGGAGGGGAATTGCTGGGGGCTTGAGGACCCAGACCTACCCGCTTCTCGTCCACCACGATGTAGTTGCGCCCATGTTTCTTGGTCAGATGTGGGGCCAAGACGTCGAAGCGGCGACGGAACTCAGAAAACACCATGTGGTCTGGGTAACCTGGACAGAGAGAGAATGGGATCCCCACTCAGGTCTATCAATGCCTGGCCTCCCCCTGAACAAGAAGAAACTGTGTTGCGTGGAGTGGTGGCGAATGCAGAGGTAGGAGGATTGCCGTGAGTTCGAGGCCACCCTGATACTACATAGTGAAATCCAGGTCAGCCTGAGCTAGAGTGAGACCCTACCTCAAAAAAAAAAGTTTGGGTTGGAGAGATGACTTAGCGGTTAAGCGCTTGCCTGTGAAGCCTCAGGACCCCGGTTCAAGGCTCGATTCCCCAGGGCCCACGTCAGCCAGATGCACAAGGGGGCACACGCGTCTGGAGTTCATTTGCAGTGGCTGGAGGCCCTGGTGCAACCATTCTCTCTCTCTCTCTGTGTCTTTCTCTCTCTGTCACTCTCAAATAAATAAATAAAAATGAACAAAAATAAAAAAATAAAAAAAAAGAAGCAGCAGCAGCAGCAGCAGCAGCAGTGTAGAAGGTCGGGGATGGAGGGACACAGACAGAGGTTGGGGCAGGAAAGGCCCAGGAAGGACAGACAAAGGCTCATCAAAGCTGCTCTACATCAGGACAGAAAGGTGTAAAAGGGAAGAAACTCCTTTAGAAGGAAGACAGCAAGCCAGGCATGGTGGCACACGCCTTTACTTCCAGCACTGGGGAGGCAGAGGTGGGAGGACCACCGTGAGTTCGAGGCCACCCTGAGACTCCATAGTGAATTCCAGGTCAGCCTGGGCTAGAGTGAGGCCCTACCTCGAAAAATAATAATAATAATAAAAAAAATAGAAGGAAGAGAGCTGTCACTCAGAGAGGCCTGCAAATTGAGGGTGAGGAGGACAGCTGACCACAGGAAGGCTGGGGCTCTAGGTAATTCTCAGAGATGCTTTCTAGCTCTCCAGGCAAGTACATGACTTTGTGATAATGCAGAAGCCGAAGCCTTGCGGACTCAATAAAGAAAAACAACAGGACATCAGCCAGTTGTGGTGGTGCAGGAAGGTAGGAAATTGCCAAAGAGGCAGAGGCAAGAGGATCAGGAAAACAACAGGACATCAAATTATAGTTGAGGCAAAGTACAAAGGCAGGCCTTGGAATCCAGGCCAGCCTCTTATAAACATGCAACCTTAGCCAGCCACTCCACTTCTGAACCTCACTTTATTTTTAGTTATTTATTCATTTGAGATAGAAAGAGGCAGAGAGAGAGACAAATGGGCATGCCAGGGCCTGCAGCCGCCGCAAACAAACTCCAGATGCATGTGCCACCTTGTGCATCTGGCTTATGTGGGTCCTGGGGAATCGAACCTGGGTCCTTTGGCTTTGCAGGCAAATGCCTTTACTGCTAAGCCATCTCTCCAGCCTTGAACCTCACTTTCTATTTAGTCATTCATTTTGATTTTTGTGGTGCTGGGGATGGAGCCCAGGGCCTCATGCATGTCAGGCAAATGCTCTAACATGAACTATAGCCACACCCCAGCCCTTTTGTCACCTTCAAATGGGGCCCTGGCCCTTTCCCCACATGGTAGTCAGGGAGATTAAATGAGACAATATGTGGAAAGCACAGCTTGGGTCACTTGGTGGATGCTCAGTGAAATGCTACTTCCCTGTCTTCTGTCCCCTGAAGCAGGATTGTAGAAAGGACTCCTTCCCTGCCCCACCCTGACCTTGAGTCCTAAGCCAAAGGACCAAAAAAAAAAAAAAAAAAAAAAAACCCGAAAAACTAGTAATTCTCTTTCCCTGAAGAGTGTCTGGGCTTGAGGTCAGGGTAGGGGTGAGATGGTAGGGGAGCAAGGTCAGAATAGTGGCCAGCAGGAAGTGGCCCCAACCATGCTAATCTCACCAGAGCTCTATGGAGGGCCAAGAAAGCCATTCCTCCAGATCCATACAATTTCAAGCGAGAAAGAGGTCCTAAGACCAGATCTGCTACATCTGTCAGCCAAGGAAACTGAGGCCTAAGAGGTGGAGGAACCGGCTCGCCCAAGGTCACGGAGGCTCCAGCTGAGGTAGAGCTGGACTTCGCACCAGGGCTGCTGACAGCCAGCTGGGGCTCGCTCTGCCACGCTGGCCGGCCAGCTCTGGGAAACCCTCCAGCTGGGAGAAGAGGCTGATGCATGTGCCTGATAATTGAAACAGGAGGCGGGGGCGCTGAGGGGCCAAGACAAAGTGAGCTATTGATTGTATCTGAATTGCAATTAAATTGATGGGCCAGGATAGCAGGTCTGGACGCCTGGCATCTTAATTAATCATCAGTGCTATCGATGGTGGCTGGGGGCCGGGGGAAGGGGAGTCGGCTGCCTCTGGCCTCCATCGATCTGCTTGTTTGAGTAAAGCACATTGATTTTGGTTCAGAGCGGTAACAATCTGGTTTTGAAATAATAAACACCAACTCCATATCAAGACGTGGGGACAGATCGATGATTTATTTAGAGCAGGGCAGGGAGCCTGTTTCCTGACTTTGGCTGCTGAAGCCCAAAGTGACAGTGACCATAGGGTTACCTCAAGGGGACCTGGCTGTGGGGGGAGCGAGGGTGGGACCCAGCCTTCATTTCTACTAAGACAAAAAAAAAAGAAAAAAGAAGAAAAAAGCAGAAACCTGCCAACTCCTAACTTCTCCAGCAAACAAAACTTGAAAGGATTGACTCAAGCTAGCTTGCCTGGCTGGAATCCAGTTCTGCCACTGTGTGACCTTGGGTATGGTACTTAGCCTCTCTGAGCCCAGGTCTCCTTATTTGGGGATGATAACTGCTCCACCTTCATGAGGTTGTTGTGAATGAATGTGTGCAAGAATAGCACCTGGTGAGCTATAAATACTGTGCGGGTAGTAACTACTACTACTGTCACCCCCTGTCCCCTCCTCTAGCTGGGTCCATAAAAAGGGTCTGTTTGACCTTTCTTGGGAATTTTAAGTACTTCAGAGAGATTTAACACCTGGTTTTCCCCGGGGCAGCTGGTACTGAAAGGGCACCAAGTCTGCTGCTATGGGTAGAGCTGACCTGCGCAGGCTATGAATGAAGGGCAGAAGGGGCCTGGAGGAGGAGGGGGAGGCATTAGGGAGGCAACTGAGGAGGGGGTGAAGAGGACTTGAATGAGGAAGGGAGAGGACAAAGAGAGGAACCACAAAGTGGAAGGCAATAAAGGAATAAGTTGGGTTGGGAATGGTGAAAAGAAAAGAACCCACAGGGGCAGAGAGAAACAAAACGTGAGGAAGGAGACCATGAGCTGTCCCAAGACGGAAAGAGGGTGGCAGCACCCTGCCAGCCCTCTGGGTCTCATCTGGGAGGCAGGGCAGGGTTAGGCCCTCTCCAGGGCACAGCATCAGGAGGTCGAAAGAAAATGCCTCACCTTGACGGTACATGCGCATGGCGTCCAGCAGGCGGGAGCCCCGGAGCTGGGCACGGAGCAGCGGCACGTCCAGCTGCAGCAGCCCAGCCTCACAAGGGTCTCCTGGGGGCAGGTCCAGCTCGCTGCTGCTGCTGACACGGCGGGAAGACGCAGATCGGGGCTCCCCGGGCCAACCCTCAGCCACAGGCAGGAAACAGTGCACAAAATGCATCTTGGACCTCTTGATGGTATCAATGAGGGCATCCTGCCAAGAGGAAAGGGACCACCCTCAGTGGGTTCTGACGACCTGTGTGCCCTGTGCTGCCAGCCTCTCTATTCCTCACAGGATAGCAGGTAGCCCATCCCCAGACAGGATATGGTAAGCCTGGGCAACTCTTCCCATTCACATAGAAGGTGACCCCAGGCTGGAGAGATGGCTCAGTGGTTAAGGTGCTTGCCTACAAAGCCTAATAACTGGGGTTCGATTCCCCAGCACCCATGTAAAGCCAGATGCACAAAGTGGCGCATGTGTCTGGAATTCATTTGCAGTGGATAGAGGCCCATTCTATCTGCTTCTTTCTCTCTCTCAAATAAATAAATAAAACACACACACACACACACACACACACACACACACAAAAGGGGCCGAAGACATGGCTTAGTGGTTAAGGCATTTGCCTGCAAAGCCAAAGGACCCAGGTTTGATTCCCCAGGACCCACGTTAGCCAGATGCACAAGAGGGCGCATGCTTCTGGAGTTTGCTTGCAGTGGCTGGAGGCCCCGACGCGCCCATTCTTTCTCTCCCTCTCTCTGCCTCTCTCTCTCAAGTAAATAAATAAAAATAAAGTTGTTTCTTTTTTAAAGTGACCCCATGATCTAGGCAATGGATAGCCTGAGGGTGCCGAGTACCTGCCTGCCCAAAGGAAGGATGGGGTCTGGCTGAACACTCACCACCTGCAGCTTAATCTGAATGCACAGCGACTTCTTCTTGACAGCCGCCACGCCAGTGGTGAAGGTCTTCCTCATGCTGGTGGCCCGGCGCAAGGCCAGCTGGGAGCCACCCTCCAGTCCTGCTACAGAGCCCGAGAGCACCGTGGCACTGCCGGCTCGGCCCAGAAACAGGTTGCTGATGATCTTTCTGCAGGAGGTGGGAGGACAAAGAAGAGTAAGGGGTCACAGTCACGGAGCAGTAGAGGTCAGACCAAACCACCCACATATGGCTGTGGCCAGAATCCTGGGTCATCTGAGTGGGGGGTAGCATGACCCATACTCTATAGAGAAATTGGGAGCAAAGAAAATCCAAGGTCAGCAGAAGCCAAAGAGCAGGCCAGCGGCCAGGGGCCAGGGATCAGGCAGAGAGAGCAATCCACTCATTTCCCTCACCAGGGATGCAGAGGGCAGTGTCTCCAGTGTAGAGTTTAACATACTATATGTTCTACTAATTTTGCATCTCCTGTTCATTACCTTCCCCTATCACACTAGAACATAAACTCCACAGGGCAAGGGAATGTGCTGGTCTTACTGTATCTACAAGGCCCTGTAGCAGAGAGGGCATCAATAAACAGTGATGGCTTGAATGAATGAATGACAGGGCTTATGTGAATGTGGGGTTTCTGAGGTGCATGCTTATTTTCTTTAGTTTTTCAAAATTTATTTGAGAGAGAAAGAGGCACATAGAGAGAGAATGGGCACGCCAGGGCCTTCAGCCACTGTAAATGAACTCCAGACACATGCGCCATATGTGCCACTTTGTGCATCTGGCTTATGTGGGTTCTGGGGAATCGAACCTGGGTCCTTTGGCTTTGTAGGCAAATGCCTTAACCACTAAGCCATCTCTCCAGCCCTATTTTTTTTTTTTTTTCTGAGTAGGGTCTCACTCTAGCTCAGGCTGACCTGGAATTCACTATGTAGTCTCAGGGTGGCCTCAAACTCACAGCAATCCTCCTACCTCTGCCTCCCAAGTGCTAGGATTAAAGATGAAGCCCAGCTTCAGCCTTATTTTCTTATATTTAAGAGAGGTTCTCATGTAGTTCAGGATTACTTCAAACTTGCTACGTAGCCAAGGATGAGTTTGTTCCTCCTGCCTCCACCTCTCTAGCAGGATTACATGTGACACCAAGTCCATTACTGTGGAAGTTTCTAAGACCCCTTCATCTTCTCTGAAGAATATGAGGATGCCATTCAAATTGAAAACTAAAAGCACCTCCAACCATATCTCTTTCCCATCTCCATCCTAGGAGGCCACTCCAACGTCTTCTAGGCCAGCTAGCCTTGGCTATTACCTCTGAGAGACTAGAGGCGATCTACCTTGCTGGTGAGGGGCCTCTGAGACCTTCAGGGGAAGGGGACCAGAAAACAGTTGTGGAGACAGAATATGGGCAGAGCGAGTGACGGCCTTACTTCTGGGAATCCTGCAGGAGCCGAGGGGCATTCTGGGTGGCAGGGTTCTGCTTGGTGTAGCTCAGCCAGCCAGCCATGTTGTACTCCACCCAGCTGGTGCCATGGTTGTGGCCCAGGAGGAAGTGGCGCGGCTTGCTGCTGCGCTGAAGGGGACTCTGGCCTGAAGGTGGGAAAAGCAAGGAGGTTCAGATTGTCAGGGAACAAGCACACAGCCTCAGGACTCAGGGTGTCAGGGTACAAGCACACGGCCTAGGGTCTTTGGGGTGCCACGTGGCTCCATACATTCTTGTCACCTAATGAGGAACCAGAACGGCTATCCTCCAGGGATGTCTCCTACCTTTTTTGTCACCTTCATGGGGTCCATAATAGGAGAAAAGGCGTTCCAGAAGGGTGTCTTCAGTGGCCCCAGGCACCAGCGCCTCTTCTTCTAGTAGCCATAGCAGACCCCTTGCCTCGTCCGCATGAGCCAGGGAGCGTACCTGTGGAGAAGGACCCAGATCTTGCCTTGCCACGTTGAGCTGACCTCAAGGAGCTTCCCAGAACCAACCACACGCCATAAACAGCTACATATGCGTGCGCTGCTCACTGCTGACATCTTGTGGAGGAGGCTGGGCAGTGCGCTGCTCACTGCTGATAATCTTGTGGAGGAGGCGGGCAGTGAGGAGAAAGGGCTGAGAAAGAACTGGAAGAACCCGCGGAGAGAGTTGATGGCTGGGACTTAGGGTGCAAAGGCACCTAAGATGGAGGAGTCTTCTAACGCGAGCACACATGCTCAGAAGTTCTCCCTCATCCTCACCCCTCAGAGGGTGCCAGGGCCTTGGGTTATCCCCATGTTGCCCTCTGTCCTTGGGAGATTCAGCGGGACAAAGTTTGCACTCCTACACAGAGTGAGAGCCCCAAGGACGCTCTCTGTAAGTGACCACTGTGGGGTTAACACTGGCCCCCGAGAGAACTCAAAGAGCATCCAGATTGCTGTCGGCTATCAACTGCAGGACCAGAGCCTGAAGCAGGTGACCTGATGGAGGTAGTGGCTGGCAGAAACAGACTGTGGCAAGCTAGAAAAGAAGTGACCCAGGCTGGAGAGATGCCTTAGTGGCTAAGGCACTGCCTATTAGCCCTAAGGACCCAGGCTCGAATCCCCAGGATTCACGTAAGCCAGATGCACAAGGTGGCACATGTATCTGGAGTTCATATGCAGCAGCTGCAGGCCCTGACATGCCCATTCTCTCTCTCTCTCATATAATTGATAAATAAAAATAAAAATTTTAAGGCTGGGAGTGGTGGCACACACCTTTAATCCCAGCACTCACGAGGCAGAGGTAGGAGGATCGGGGCTGGAGAGATGGCTCAGCAGTTAAGCACTTGCCTGTGAAGCCTAAGGACCCCTGTTCGAGGCTTGATTCCCCAGGACCCACGAAAGCCAGATGCACAAGGTGGCGCATGCTTCTGGCATTCGTTTGTAGTGGCTGGAGGCCCTGGCATGCCCATTCTCTCTTTCTCTCTGCCTCTTTCTCTGTCACTCTCAAACAAACAAACAAACAAACAACAGAGGTAGGAGGATTGCCATGAATTCCAGGCACCCTGAGACTACATAGTGAATTTCAGGTCAGCCTGAGCTAGAGTAAGACCTTACCTCAAAAAACCAAAAATAGATAAATAAAATAAAATTTTATTTATTTATTTTTATTTATTTGACAGCAACAGAGAGAGAAAGAGAGAGAGAGAGAATGGGCATGCCAAGGCCTCCAGCCACTGCAAATGAACTCCAGTTGCATGTGCCACCTTGTGCATCTGGCTTACATGGGTCCTGGGGAATCAAGCCTTGAACTGGGGTCCTTAGGCTTCACAGGCAAGTGCTTAACGACTAAGCCATCTCTTCCAGCCCAAAATAAAAATTTTTTAAAAAGAAGCTGGGTATGGTGGTGCACACCTTTAATACCAGCACTCAGGAGGCAGAGGTAGGAGGATCACTATGAGTTCAAGGCCACCCTGAGATTACATAGTGAATTCCAGGTCCACATGGACTAGAGTAAGACCCTACTTTGAAAAACCAAAACAACAAAAGTGTCCCCATCTGAAGGGAATGACTGTTACTCAGCTGCAGCCACCTGGTGTCCTGGATTAGAACACAGACTATTGTTGATAAATCCTCTGGTTTTTCAAGTGAAGGTAGAAATAGTGGCCATATTGGGCCCAAAGGAGTCTTGTCTTCTTCTTTTTTTTTTCAAGGTAGGGTCTCACTCTAGCCCAGGCTCACCTGGAATTCTCTTATGTAGTCTCAGGGTGGCCTTGAATGCATAGTGATCCTCCTACCTCTGTCTCCTAAATGCTGGGATTAAAGGTGTGCGCCACCATACCCGGCTCATCTTTGCTTTTTTTGAGGCAGGGTCTCACTATAGCCCAGGTTGACCTGGAACTCACTCTGTAGCCCAGGTTTGCCTCAAACTCACAGCACTCTCCTTACCTAAGCCTCCCTAGTGCTGGCATGGTAGATGTGAACTAACACACCTGGTTTCAAAGATGTCTTTTCTTTTTTTCTGGTTTTTCGAGGTAGGGTCTCACTCTAGCTCAGGCTGAGCTGGAATTCACTATGGAGTCTCAGGGTGGTCTTGAACTCATGGCGATCCTCCTACCTCTGCCTCCCGAGTGCTGGGATTAAAGGTGTCTTTTCTGTGCAACTCCATTGTCTCCCTTGAGCAGGAAGAACTACCTATACCCCATTTTGCCTTGGCCTTTAGACTTAGGCCTTAGAGGACAAGAAAAAATGAGAAAGGTGCTGTTTTCCTTTTATAGCTCAGCTGCCCACAACTCCTCCCCATTGGAGGGTGTGGGCATGACTTCCAGAAGGAAACAGAAGGCGGCCATAGTACTCTAGTGGCTGGAGGTGAGTGGCAGGAAGGAACAGGAGCTATCAGATAGCAAGAGGCACTGCAAAACCCTTCCCCAGAGATGTAGTTGCCTGACTCAAGGCCCATCAAACAGCAGAGACCCAAGAAGGGAAAGTGCTAAATTGCCTCCCAACACACTTCTGCTCTCTCCTGCTCACGAGACAGACGGACGAGTTCCGCTCACTCCTGACACGGCAAAGGCTCTCCAGGGAGGCTACCCGAGAGCCCAGGTGTCAGGAACAGGAAACCCACCATCTTCCCTAGGGAGCGTCGGTATTTGGACACTTTAAGCCTTTGTCCCCAGGGATAGGGCCTCACACCTGTGCTAGCCCACAGGGACCTTACTTCACAGAAAGGGGACAGCCAGGTAGAAATCTAAGCAGAGTAGGGGCTTCGACAACCCAGCAAAAAAAATATCACTCTCCAAAAAAGCACTAGCTGCAAGTCCCCTAACTGAAGACAAAGCACCAGATGCCAAGTGCTCATGAGGTCAGCCAGTGCCCCAGGCAGCAAGGTGCCTGAGAAACTAGTATAAAAGATGGCAGAGCCAATCCCCAAGGGCTTGAGGGCTCGAGTCCATGGTGGCTCCACTCGAGGCACTTTAAAGGTTGACACTGTTTCCCAGTTTGGGCTGGATGTTGCCCTCTGGCCCCATTCTGTTAGGCTTATCTGTCCTCTCCATGGGGACAGTGGGCCTGAGTGACTATGTCATTTGGGTCCAGGTACTCACTGCCAAGCGGCAGACACCAGGATTCCTGGCAGACACACTAGAGGCTCAGCCAGCCACAGGACAGGGCCTGAGCCTCAGCTGGTGGGGGAGGACGGGGTATCTTCCTGCCTGCCTGGGACACTGTCCACAGTGGCTCCGCAGCGCACCAGACAGAAGAATGCCACCTCTGAGTCAGACTGAGTTCCAAGGGGCAGAGCCCCGAGGTCATGTAGGACGCGGTGTCTGAGTGTGGCCCTGACGCTCTCCCTCAGCATGCAGTTGTAGCCACAGCAGCAGCTCAGCCCAGGAAGGTACAGAGACAGTGGAATGGGAGAGAGGTGAGGTTAACCCAAGCATCTCTGGTATTCCTACCAGGGACTGGTGGGAAGCCTGGTCCACAGCAGCGACGGAGTCATCTGTGGCTGGCTCCAAGTCATCAAATGCCACCTCGATGTTCTCCTAGGAAGGAAAGTAAAGTAGCAATGAACATGGGGCCACATATGGGGTGCAGACGTAGGAACATGTTGGGCAGGGCTTCTGGGGACAGCAAGTCCAACTTCCTTCTTGTCCCATGCAGGGCCTCCCGAATAGTATCCTGAAGGATAAGCTGCTCCCCACGTCCCAAGGTAACACGCAGTAAAGTTCTCACAACCTCCTCTTATATTAAGCTTTTACATTCCGCTGTTATTCGCATCAGTTGATTAGGTAATGCAGATCAAGCCTACTCTCCATTTCACACAATCATCCCCTGAACAGGTAAAGAATTGGCGTGTTCCTCTGGAGTCTTCTCTCATCCAAGATAAATATCCTCAGCGCATTCCACTCTCCTCCACAGGAGGAAGGATTTCCAGAACTCATCCCGTCCCAGAGGGCCTTTCAGGGAAGGGGCCTGAATTAACCAACCACCATCCTAACAGACGGGAACAGGGGACAGGGAGCCTGGAGAAAGGGAGGCTGGGTCCAAGCCCACTTGGAGGCAGGAACTGCACGGTGGCAATTCACAGGCTGAGGAAGGAGCCTCAAAGAGGATCAAGGAGGGCTCCCAGAGCGCCCCCACACCCATGAGCCTTCAGCTTCCTGGAGTGCGGATTCTCCACAAAGTAAGGATGCAGCCAAGGCCAAGGGCCAGGACAGGATTTCCACTCCAGAAATCAGGGAGAGAAGAAGCTGGGAGGATGTGGAGAGCTGGGAAGGAGTGTTGCCTATCTGTGGAGTTCCTCCCGGCCCCCGCTGGAGTGCCTTGGCCAGAAGATGAGGCAGGACCCAGGCAGCTACCTCCTTGTATCTTTCCAGCTCCTGCAGGAAAGTGCGCTCGTGGAAGAGCCTCTGCAGCCTGTCCTGGGCGTAGTTGTGGCACAGCTCCTCGAAGGAGGCTCCACGGGCTGACCCTCCCTGCTCAGGGTTCTGGAAGCCTGGCGTGTCCACAATCATCATGGAGCAGAGCGAGTGCTGGCTGGACTTGAGAGCCCTATGTGGAGACAGCCTGGGTTAGGGCTGACCGGGACACTATCACGGAGGCAGCCCCACTGCTCTGCCTGGAGCCAGCGGCAACCCTCCTCCCTGCCCAAGTGCCCAGGGCACTGGTGAGGAGGGCCTGCCTCCCAGCCCACGGGAACAGTGAGCCCTCTGCTGGTGGAGGACGGCCCTGCCTCAGCCAGAACACAAAGGCATCAAGGCACAAAGGCATCAAGCCTGTCTTTGCCAAAGAAGGAAGCGAGGAGCCCCTGGGCTGTGCCTGACACTCACCTATTCACCAGGGAGATGAGGAGGGTAAACAGCTCACTGTAGAGGCCAGATGCCATGCCCTCCAGGCACTCCAGAGCACTCAGTTTAGTGCCTGTGGACAAGAGGAGCAGCTCTAGCTAAGTTCCCCAGTCACCTGCCCAGAAATGCTCCCTACTGCCTGGCGTGGTGGCGCACACCTCTAATCTCAGCACTTGGAAGGCAGATGTAGGAGGATGGCCATGAGTTCAAGGCCAGCCTGAGACTATGTAGTGAATTCCACCCAGGTCAGCCTGAGCTATAGTGAGACCCTATCTTAAAAAAAGAAATGATCCCTACCCACTATGTCAGCGTGGGGACCTGGGGCTGGGCCTTCCCACAGACGGCATCCATTCTGCCCATGGGCTCTCCCAGACAAGGCCTCCCGATCCGTCCATCCAAGTACCTGTGCCCTCTCCCAAGCTGCTCTCCTCTGGGCCCTGGCGGAAGGAGGTGGAGCGCTGCAAGGTGCCACCTTTGAGCTGGTGCTTGAAGATGGCTGAGGACAGCTCTTCTAGGCTGCAGCCCAGCAGGTACGCAGCCTTTTGGGCCCATTCATGGCGGGCAAACTGCTTTCGTCCACCTGTGGAGTGGACAGAATGATCTAGTATCTCTTTCTTTCTCCTCGGACCAAGTAATGACCATTTGGCACCTTCACCCCCATGGGATGG
Organism: Dipus sagitta; assembly: GCA_036346955.1. Lineage (NCBI taxonomy): Eukaryota > Metazoa > Chordata > Mammalia > Rodentia > Dipodidae > Dipus > Dipus sagitta. Next base: position 55,498,188 of record CM070778.1, read on the forward strand.
AGGAGTAAGCATCCTCTGGATGCAAAACCAGCCCCAGCGACATCACATGGGCTTCACGTGGGAACAGAACAGCCAACAGCTGCCCGTACTTTGTGTCACCTGGGGGTGGAAAGAAGGGCGCAAATCCTGAAAGAGGTGGTATCTCCAGAGGCTGCCGCCAGGGAGCGAAAATCCGTCTGGTCCAAAAGATGCCCCGTTTGGTTGGGTAGAACAGGGTCAGAGGGTGAGCAGACCCCTCCTGGATGAGCGCAGGCGCCACACAGGACCGAGAGGGTCTTAGCTGGAGAGTGTGCTAGTGCTTGCCCTTCCCTGGACACATTAGGACCCCCTCTCTTCTGCTTCTTACACAGACACTTTGATGGCTCAATAGAGCCCCAGGGGGAAAGGGAACAGCCCACACAGACATATGCGCCTCAGCCAGCATGTGTCTAATCACAGCAATCAGGGAAAGCTAACAAGAAACGAGGTTTTACCTTCAGCAGCTTCTGTAAGGCAAAGGACCAGCATGCAGCATGCAAAGAAAAACAGTGTGTTAGCAAACAGTCATCAACTGAGCCCGCCAGGCCCGCGGGAAGGGATTGTGGGAGGTAGGGGTTTATGAAGATGAGCAGGCAAGAAAACACGACCACATTCAGCCCTGGAGACAAAAACACTCACAGTCTCGAAGGAGGATGTTTGAGGGTATCATCACACTGACACACAGAAAGACACCCACAAAGATGTCTTACTGCACACACACACACACACACAACGTGTGCACGCCACACACACACATACACACACACATGGCCCTAGAAAATACTGGAAGCTCTCTGTTCAGCATCAGAGTGCTCCACCTGTAGTCACATCTCAGTAGGGTCAGAGGGAATGTGGGCTTGAACCTCTCAGAGTGAAAGAATTGCTCTCAAGACAGCCACATGCCTGTGCAACCTCCCACCCAGATGGTCTGAAGACCACCTCTTTAACCCAGAGATATTGTCTTTTGGCACAGGTGCCAATCCAATCAGGTACCCGTAAGGAGCCAAACACCCAGACACCTGTTCCCATGCACCCACCACCATCAGTGCTACCAAACCACTGCTGAGCAGCCTGGGGCTCCTCCCATCCCCAAGGAAGACACAGCCAAAGCCAGAGTGCTGTTCAGAGCCCCTTTTCTGAGGCTGCAGGGGAAAAGGGTGAAGAGCCCCTTAAATCGCGGCTCTGTAATGCCATCTGTGAGGAAGCCAGCCGCTCTCATAAGCTAGACAGAGCCATCCACAAGCATGGAGCCCAAGTGCACAAGCGGCAGCCAATCCATCGCCAGGTGTCTGCTGCCCCCTAGTGGCCTCCTGGCATGCAAGAGGAAGAGCCGCGACTATCAAACCAGCCGAAGGGAAAGATGGGGAAACTGGTCTGAGGAAGCCCCAGGAAACATGCCTCATGGGAGGCTTCCCGAGAGGCTCCAGATACCGACACAAAGCAGGAAGGAGAAGCAGCTATTCTGGGGACTCCAGGAAGCCCCACAGCTAGCAGGATCCCCTTCTGCCCTCAAACTGGGTCTTCTCCTTAGACCAGTGCCCTGTGCTCTAAGACAATGAACCCGGTCCTCCGAGAACCCAGGGAAAACACCCAGACAGGGCAGGCAGCCCCTACACCCCCAGGCGGGCCAAGGTCAGTTACCCGCTTGCTCCTCAAGGGCCTCTGTCAGGAAAGGAACAAGAAGGAGAGTCATTCCAGGGGGCTGCTCGGAGGCACTGCCTTCCATCCTCTCTCCACCCCACATCTCAGCCACCCACTCCTCACAGTGCCCCAGTTCTTCCTGGCCAGGCCAAAGCTTGGGCCCTCATTGGCAGAGATGCTTCTCCAGCCTTCTGCTCTGATGTAAGGGTCTGAGGTGGGATATAACCCAGAGGTGTGGGGGTGAGAGGGGATTAGCAGGTCTGGTAACAGCTGAGTGTATGCGACACAATGACAAACCACAAGGGAGTAGGCCCCTACAAGGCTTTTCCAGTGGCCAGGTAGGCTTCAGGTTACCTTTGGTGGCTCCAGCGGCTCCCAAGTGGTAGATGGCAGCCAGGATGAGCCAGCAGGCCTTCTGCTCGTCAGGGGAGATGGCCAGCACCTTCATGGCCGTCTGCAGCTTACTGAACTGCTGGGCTGCCTTCTGCTTCTCCTCGGGCTGCAGGGCAGATGTATATGCCAGCTCCAGATAGTACAGGCTTCCCTCCCAGCATGCTCCAAACTGCTGGACCTTTTACCCACGGGGCAACACCTGCCTCCTCCTGGACTCCCAGAGTCCAGCACTGCCAACCCCGTGCCCACAGGCCAGCACTCACCTTGGCCAGTGGCACAATCCCAAACACATTGTTCTCTGCCAGGTGGTTCAGGTGGAGCTCTGTCCTAGGGGTACAAATGCGTCAGCAGGGGGCCTTGTGGTCCCAGGCCAAGGCCATGTCCTTCCCAGGTCAGAGACAGATGACACAACTTTGAGACTCTGGCTTCTGTCTGCCCATCATCTTAATCATCCAGCCAGATTTTCCACCTTTCCTAATTGGATTGGATGCTTGGGCAGAGTCCCCAGCCTCCCTAGCAGAGAAGGTCCAGCCAGACCCCTGCCTATAGGGCAGGTCTAGCCAGGCCAGATTGTGGTGCCTGACTTCTCTGGTAAGAGAAGACCTGAAGAGGACCTTGGGGCTGCATGCTCCTCATCAGTTCCCCTTGTCCAGTGAGCAGGCAGCCAGTGTGAGGAAGAACACGGCAGGGGGAGCCAACAAGCATGAAGGCACTGGGAAAGGCTCGCGCCTTTCGTCCCAAAGCAGAGTCAGAGCAGCTCAGCCCACAGGAGCCGTGTGGCTGCAGGCAAGTCATCCGCCACCTGTGTCTACGTGAGCTGTCTCCCCCAGAACCTGGTTTCTTGGGTAACAGAGATCCCTGAACACGGAAGAGTCAGTTGTGTCCCTTTTCCTACAACAAAGCTCTAGGATCCAGGGCCAAGGAGTTTCTGAAGGGCAGGACTGGAGTCTTGCCCTTCTCACCATCCCAGCCCAGGCCCAATACCCAGGAGGCAAGGGACACATGGTACAGTGGGCAAGAAGGCGGGAAGGCCCAGGAATCCAAGTCAGTGGACAAGAGGCCAGAGCTCCCCTCGGGGCACTCTCTGTCCTGTCTCACCTGAGGGTGCCATCCCCACAGGCCAGCAGGTAGTAGAAGACGTTGAACGTGGCCTCACTGGCCGGGCGTCGGGCCACGCGCAGCTTCTCCAGCAGCATGGTCTGCGGCACAGCAGGAGTGAGGAAGTGAGGAAGGAGGCAGGGCCCCAGTCACGCTCCTCCCACCCCACAGCGCGGGGAACCGGCGAACCGGAGCTGCGTCTTATCCTCTGCGTGTTCACCACACACCAGGTCACCCCATGGCCACATGAGGCAGAAGATAACCCCCGGCTTCTGGAGAGGACCCCAGCCACCCTGTCCAGTGCCTGGGAACCAGCCTTACTGAGACAATGCAAGCTTGTGGGAAGAAGTATCATTTAGCACAGGAGGGGATCAGGACGGCTGGGCCTTACATTACTGACAAGTGGTCCTCTGCTGGGACACCAGCCTGAGAGAAGGTCCTGAGCAGAGTGGGCGCAGTGAGGAACTCAGCAGAGGGTCAGGAGGGAGAAGGGAGCTGGGCAGGAGACCCGGAGGGCAGGATGAGAACAGCACAGGCCAGGCCTGCCTAGGCAAGGCCTGCATTTCACCAGAGTGGAGTTATGTGAATGAGGCATCACAGAGATAAGAGACTGGCATCTAGGGTATTAAACCAGGGGCCCAGCTCTACTCCCTTGGCCTGGGCAGTGCCCCTCACCTGAACAGAGGCTGAGGCCACCTGGCCAGCTTGGTCAAAGTCCAGGGAGAGGATCTGGGAGAAGCGAGTGGCGTTGCCATTCATGATGGTGGGGCTGTTCCCAAAGGCTTCCAGGAGGGTGTATAGAGCCTGCCACTTCTCCACTGAAGAGCACACGTCCAGGGAACATCAGGAAGACTGAGGGCAGCTCACCCCCAGCCATGGGCTCTAGACTACAACTGACCAGGGCTTCAAGGGGGTAGAGAACCCAGAGAGGTAGAGAGTCCTCCCCCGACCCGAACCTCCGCTTGCCCCGTTCTCAGTGCTCCCGGTCGCCCCCTCACCAGAAAAGACTTTGCTTGCACTGGTGCCTGTGATGGTGGCCAGGTATTGCACAAGATGCTGACAGCTGGTGGTCTTGCCACTGCCACTACTGCCTAGAAGGATGATGGACTGGTCCTGGCGACTCATCAGCATTGCCCTGTAGGCAGTCTGGGCCACGGCATAGATGTGGGGTGCCATGTCCTCCCGCCGACACCCCTTGAACATGTGCATCACCTTCAACAGGAGAGAGATGGTGGGAAGCGGGGGGGGGGTGCTGTAGGCTGACCCCACCTGGCCTCACCTCCCAGGGTTCACATGTTTCTGCGCTTTCACTTCAGAGGTGCCCAGGGGGCTAAGGCCGTGCATGGAAATAGAGATACCAGCCAAGTTCTGCACTCCATTAAAAGTCACAGGAGGGAGGGCTGGAGAGATGGCTTAGCAGTTGAGGCATGTGCCTGCGAAGCCTAAGGAGCCAGGTTCGATTCTCCAGGTCCCACATAAGCCAGATGCACATGGTAGTGCATGTGTCTGGAGTTCGTTTGCAGTGGCTGGAGGCCCTGGTGCGTCCATTCTTACTCATTCTCTCTCTCTGTCTCAAATAAACAAAATAGCTGGGTGTGATGGTGCACACCTTTAATCCCAGCACTTGGGAGGCAGAGGTAGGAGGGTTGCCATGAGTTCGAGGCCACCCTGAGACTACATAGTGAATTCCAGGTCAGCCTGGGCCAGAGTGAGACCCTGCCTTGAAAAAACAAACAAACAAACAATAATGATAATAATAAAATAAATAAATAAATTAGATAAACAAAATTTTTAAATAATTTTTTAAAAGTCACAGGAGGTCCTTCTGCCCCACCCTTTGAATGGCACCTCTTCCTAAGGTCAACTGTGAGAGAGGGCAAGATCCCAGTGGAACGCCAAACAGGAAGAGTCCAGAAATGCAGGAGAGTAGGGAGGGTCCATAAGTCGGTACAACGGTCTAGAGAAACGCACACCTTCTCTGAGTATACAGCAGGGGCCCCACGGGGGCTGAGGACGAGCAGGCTGGGGCCAGCATAGGTGTGGAGCAAGCTAGCGCCGTAGCGCTGGCGCAGCGTGTGCAGGACGCTGGACTCGTTGAGGTACACCAGCGAGGCCAGGTCTTCTAGACGATCGCAGGAGGGAGCATTAGCCTGGGCACAACAGGCAGGTGGAAAGCGGCGAAGTCAATCCCATCGCCACCCCAGGGGCAGGCCTGCCCTGTTCACACCCTCCCTCATCAACGGCCCCCTGCCGACCTTCTCTACATCATCCTCATCCACATCCAGGATGGCTCCGTCGTGGTCAAGTTTCACACGCACCTTCCCCTCGGGTAGGCTGAGCTCCTCCGATTTGAGTTGGCTGGCTACAGAGCAAAAGCATAGTTGGGCGTGGGCCTGGGAAGCCATTGTTCTCCTCCTTCAGCCCGCCCATTGGTCCTGCCCTCCTCCCCACCAGCCTGTCCACACTGACCCCAGCTGTGTTCCAGCGCCTGTGCCCAGCTTCCTGACACTCACCCAAGGAGAAGCCATCTTTATGGACCAACCACACCTTCTCGGTCTCATACCAGGCCTCTTCGGCTGCAATCTGCTCTTCGGTCTTGGCCTATAGGAGGGAGGGAAGGCATAAATAGTCAGACCCGGCCCTGGAAGACACAGATAAGGACAGCAGGAGCCAGGAGACAAGGGAAGAAAAGGCCTTAACTTTAAGTTACACAGTGAGCCACTGGGTAAGGGAGCAGCAGTGAGGTAGCAGATACAGAACACGGAGATGCGGCAGGTGTCAGGGAAGGAGGATAGGGAGGCCAGGAGGCAGCGATGATTCCGAGAAAGCGTGACAAAGACGACGAGCACAGGGACTGTAAGGGGCACGGGGAGCAGACCACAGGAGAAGAAGCCACTAGGTTCCACCCGAGCTGCTTTGCTCCCTCCTCCTGGGAAAGCCTGTGGGATGGGGATGTGACCCAAGCCCAAAATCCCGGGCCACACTCGTGGGTTCTTTTCATGGCAAATGACAACTTCTTCCCCCAGGCTGGGAAAGGCCATGTCCTTCATCCTTTTAGGACTCTGCAGCACGGTTTACAAAAGAAGAAACCCTCTTAGGTGGTAGCAGTTGCACAGAACTGGTGGGCATATGAATGCCACACAAGGGCACAGGGCAGCACGGCCAGAGCCACAGCCCTGGCCTGTCAGTCACAGGAAGGACTTGTACGCCACACCGAAGTGCACAGGCATGGATGTGATGGAGCTAGAAACCCCCAAGGTCCCTGTCAATTACCAATCGGAAACAAGCATTCATAGACATTGCCAGGGCATGGGGGCTACCAAACCTGTCACCCTCTAAGGACACTTGAGCTGACTCAAGAGAGGAGTCCAACTTCTATGACCTATCAGGCTCCCCCTATGTGATGTGCAGGCAAAATGGCAGCAAGGTCACCCACAGTGCCCAGGGGACGCTGGCCTCCCCAGAGGCACAGAGCAGACGCAGGTGAACCATAGTTCCAATACTCTCTGAAGATCCCCGGCTGGGACTCTCCCAGAGTCCTTTACCTGTAGGCATTCCTTTCTCACGAGACTCAAGGCTGAGGTAGAGACACTGCCTTGTGGCAGTGACTCCTGGGAGAGGGACAGCGAAATGACAAGAACACATAGTCAGAAGTACTATATGTTCTTTGTTACATTTCCTAGATTTGAAAGAAAAGAAGATCTGGGTACCCCTCCCAGTTTAGATTCTGGTTGTGGACAGATACCCTGCACTAGTGTGGGGCAGACCTTTTCCCATCTATGGAATGAGAGGACTGGGCTATACCAGGGCACCCCAGATCTTTGGGTTCCTTCAGTAAAATGATCACAACAGGCTATCAAGTGAGTCAGACCCTAACTTTAAAAACAACACGAGGAGCTGGGTGTGGTGGCGCACGCCTTTAATCCCAGAACTCGAACTCGGGAGGCAGAGGTAGGAGGATCGCCGAGAGTTCTAGGCCACCCTGAGATTACATAGTGAATTCCAGGTCAGCCTGAGCTAGCATGAGATCCTTCCTTGAAAAACCAAAAAAAAAAAAAAATCACTACATTTTTTTTTTCACATGACTTAGGCAGGTGGCACCTTTGTCTTGAGTGAGCATATTCTTTTTTTTTTTTTTTTTTTTTTTTGGTTTTTCAAGGTAGGGTCTAGCCCAGGCTGTCCTGGAATTCACTATGGAGTCTCAGGCTGGCCTTGAACTCACAGCGATCCTCCTACCTCTGCTTCCCCAGTGCTGGGGTTAAAAGCATGGGCCACCATGCCTGGCCAAATGAGCACATTCTATAGGTCAGGCATTAAGAGTGACTCAAAGGGCCTAACTTCTTCAGAGCTGATCTGAAAACAGATTTCTCAAACTGGCCAGGAGGTGGAGACAGAGACTGGGAGAGGAGAGGAACAACAAAATCCTTTTGGCTTTTTCTCCCCAGAGCCCAGCAGGGCTCAGCACCTAGACATCAACCAGCCCTTGGGCTCCAGTGGCTGAGAACCACGTGAGGCCAAATGGTTGATGATGCTCCCCTCCCGCCCACCGGCCTCAGCTCCGGGCACTGCCTCCTGTGAGACCCGCAACACAGGGTGAGAGCCTGGAGGGAAGAAGGCCTTACACTCCAGCAAGAGGCTCGAGCACAGACACCAGCCCAGGTGCAAGCTGGGGGCAGTGGGTGGTCAGCGGAGGAAGCAGAAGAAGAGGGCTCCTGGGAGGTGCAGGAGCACCCTACCTGGCTGTGGGCAGGAGAGGCGGCCTCAGGGTCCAGCTGTCAGCAGCAAGCAAACAGAGAGAAAGAGAGAAGGGGGGGGGGGAATAAAAGGGTTGGAGACAGGTAGACGACTACATATAAACCCTGGGGCCAGTGGGCCAGCGCTCTCCAGCTGCCCAAGATGCAGTGTGGAGGGCAGGAGAGCTTACCCAGGACTGGGGTGCTGGCATGGGCAAGAGAAGCCAGACCAGGAGCAGGAAGAGATTCTGGTTATCATCAGAGGCCCCAGAGCAAAGGCTCCCACATGGGGTCATTCTCTGTGGCTGTATGTCACTCTGCCTCTGGTCAGTCTCTCCTGGACTGACCATCGAGTCCACATTGAATTACTCTTTCATGTCCCTGCCAGGCCAGGCTACTCACTATACTACCCAAGGCCTGGGCCTCCTGGGATCCTTCTGCCTTTTCTTCAGGGAACTCCTCAGCCCATCTCCCCTATAGCCACCAGGCAACAGCACAGAGCTATCCCTCCTCTTCAAACACATGCCCAAGTGGGGGTCACTCCCCATGCTAAGGGTTGCCTTTCAGAGCTGTCACAGATCAAGGCCACCATTAGCCCAAATCTGGGATGCCCTCCTCGGGCACCCATTGCATCCTGCACCTCAGGCAGGCACACTGACACCGTGGCAAATGGAGGCACCCCCTCCCCCGGGTCCAATCTGAGGGTCACCTGCCAATTGTCCAAAGTTGCTACAAAGACTGTGGGCAGACTCCGGGGCCAGCCTTGACCTCTCTGTGACACTTTGGATACTCAAAGCCCTCAAAGGTCTTTCTGGTAGGAACAGGACCCAAGCAAGACACAGACATTGCTTGTTAGAAATGGGAAGGGTTAATAGCTCCTGGCCCCTCCCAGTCTGCAGAGCTGGGACACCAAAATGGGGAACAGCACCTCCCTGCTTTGTTATCCGCCATGCCCGGGTACCAATACACGCCTTCAAGGCAGGGGCCTGGGGTCAGAGAGAAGAACTGGATCCTTAGCTAAGAAGGACCCTGCTGGGCACAGGGCTTTGGGCTCTCTGGAGGGATGACCCTTCCTAGAGGCCACCTGTGCTTGATTCAGGCAAAGAGCCAGTGTGAGGGCCCATGGACCGCCATCACACACAGACACAACGCAGCCACCAGCCTCAGGGGAAGGGATGCCAAGCATTAGGATCCCACACACAAGAGGCATGGCATTACAGGAGCTGTGAAGATCCTCTCAAGCCGTTGGTGGGCTTCCTCCGAAGGACTCAGCTGGATCTCTGGGGCCGCTCCTGCCTGAAGGTTAAACCGCTATTAGTCCTGGCCCCTGGGACAAGGAACACCGAATGCCAAGCTCCCAACCCTGGAAGCTACTGGGCCCAATGAAGAAGTGGAGAAGGGTCAGGGAGACAAGCCAAGCACCAGTTTGCATGTGTTTGAACTATGTGATGACAAAAAAAAAAGAAGAAAAAAAAGCCAGGTACATGTGAGAGCTGGGGTTATATCCTACTACTATTCTAACCATCATGAGCTCCAAGTGGACCTGTTATCCCATCTGCCCCAAGCCCAGTGACAAGAGACAGAATAACATGTCAAGATGTGTTTTAGCCCCCAACTCCATCCTAATGAGAGGAGAAGGGTCAGAGAAGCTGAGGGGGAGGGCAGTGGCCTAGGACAGGCATACGACACTCCCTGGCTACCCATAGGTCCCTGAGGGACTGAAGTTTAGCTCCTGCTCTGGCCATCAGGCTAGAAAGTACCCTGTCACTCCTTCCCTGTGGCTAGGAATGTCCTGTCCTGAGAGAGGAGGGTGGGAAGAGCAGCAGATGGTGTTCCTCTATACCCCATACTGCCCAGAAAGAATGGGAAGGGTAGCTTCCAGGAACGCTGGCTCCCAAGAGAAAGCAGCCGGTGAAGGCCTCAAGGTACCTCAGGCTGTGCCTTTGGCATCCTTCTCACCCCCCTCCTGCAAAAGCTCAGAGAAGCAGGGGTGAAATTTGGCATCACCCCCACCCCCCACATCCTATGGGACCTTCACACGAGGAAGCTTGAGAAGAGCTGTCCCTGACTCAAGGACCAGCCAGAAAGGAATCCCCTTTTTAGGGGGAGGGCCAGACTGCTGGTCTTTGGCCCTGCTATTACCGTTAAGTCTCCTGGACTTTCTGAGGAGATGGTATAACCCAGACACAAAGCGGTCACTGTGTCCATCTGCTACCTAGGCACAAGGCTTCCCAAGAGTCTTGTTGCCAGAGGGGGTATACAAGTCACGCCCGAAGAAGGCAGTGGTGACATTCATAACCGCCACTGTCATCGCTGTCGACCTTACTAGCTATGGGCACCTGGTGCCAGGAAGCAGGCTTGGCACCAAGCTGCATCATTTCTAATCTCCACAGCAACTATTCAAAGCAAACACTTGTTTGTCATTCAAAAATCCAGTCATGTATTACTACAGCTTGTTGCTTGTTATGTTTCCCGCCTGACATTCTAAAATATAAACCTTCCCAATACTTCAAAGAAGGGACTGTGGATCTGCACAATCCCCACTCAGGGATGGGCCTTCCTGAGGTGTCCCGGGGCTACGGCAGGAGATGTGAGCCTAGCCCACCTTGACTGGAGAAAACAGTTTCCGTTCAGCGATGGTCTGGTTGCCTCAAGCCGGCACTGTGCAGCAGGGGACCAGACCCGGACTCTTATGGCAAGGCCTGCGGCATGCTGGTTAGCAGTTCCCCTCCCAGCCACCAGGTCACAGCCCAGGCCACTGCGGGTTCTAGCACCAGGTTAAAGGAAAGTTGTGCAGCCCCTGCCACAGGTGGGGCACATGGCCCTGGGCTGGCCACGATCATGCAGGGTTCCTTCAGGGGAGGGTACCTGGCCCTTGAGCAAGCATGGTGAGGAGAACGGGAGGTTAGTGGCACACTTGGGTACCTCCTGCTGCACACCACGTGCTGGAGACTTGGTCTGCGGCTCTCTAGTGAGGCTCGACTTCGAGCCAGTGGAGTGTGAGTCCGCCAACTCTCGTGCCGGAGTTGGGGAGCTCTGCTTCTCTGGGCTTTCAGGCTTGGCTGGGGATCCCGGTTTCCCCAAAGAGCCTGGCTCCTGGTTGGAGGACTTCTCCCCTTTACCAGGAGACTGCTTGTTGCGGGGTTTCTGGTCCTTTCCTCGCCCTCGAGACATCAGGCTGCGCAGGCCCACCGACAGCTCATCCTTGGCTGCCTCTTTCTTTGCTTCGGGCTTTGATGGAGCAGGAGGAGGAGGAGGAGGTGGCGGCGGCGGTGGCTTGGGACTAGAGGCCACCTTTTCTCCCTTCTTGCCTCGAGCTGGGTGTTCAGGGGACTTGGCCCCTCGGCCCGGAGGCTCCTTTGCACTCCCAGGCTCCTCACCAGGCAACACCTTGCTGACCACCTTCCTCACTGCGTTTGCCACCCGCTTTCGGGACAGGCCCTGGGCCTCCTCACTTGGGCCTTCGGCTGAAGCAGCCCCCAGGCCATTCATGGTGGGTGGGTGTGCGGGGCTCTTGGCTCTCTGAGAAGTCTCTGAGGGTACTGGGCTGGTGGCAGGTTGAGGACTTCTAGGTGGACCACTGCCGTCCTTGGAGCTTCCTTCTAGCTATAGTCACACAAATATAGGTAAACATGTGCACCCATCCCACACCCCCGTCCACCCATGCATGGGATGTAAGTGGGGACAGCCTCAAGGCCCTGGGACAGACTTCCGTTCACATACACTCACACCAGGGAAGTTCTCTCTCTGCCTTCTGGAGAGAACTAAGGAATCGAGGAGTTCAGCTTCACTTTCCCACAACATGCCCTACTGCCCAGCCCCAGCAGGTATGGAGGGAACCAGAGATGCTAGGACACAGGGACCAAAGGCCCACCAACATCCTAGCAACAAAGACCCAATCCAACCAGACCCCACGTGCTCCCAGATGACACAGCAGAGCAGGACCATGGAGAAGGCAAACCGGCAGTCCCTGCCACCAACCCTAGGCTCAACTCCGGGGTCTCCTGCCTTTGTCATCCCCATCCCTTCATCACCCCATTCTCTAGGCAGTCAGATCCACAGCCTATGCATCCTGAAGTAAGCAATGGGCAGAGTTTTCTTCCTGGCGCCAAGGCATGCCAAGCCTCCTCCCTCACCGCCTCCTCCCAGTCCCTCTGGTCTGCAGCCACTGTCTCTCTCGAGAGCTGCAGAGACCCGGTACTGGTCCAGGAAGCTCACACCCCAGCCTGCTGTCTGCCAGTTTCTTTATAGTTTCCTTCCTCTCAAGGGTTTGGAAACTTCCTACTTCTCAGAGGGTGTGTGGGGGATGATGGGAAGAAGGGGAGGCAGCTAGGACCCACAGAGAGTGGGAGACTCAACATGACAATGCTGCACCCTCTGGAGAGCAGGTTCCTGGCCCATCCAGCCTTCTAGCCTCTGGACACCCAGGAGGATGCTGGCACACTCCACCAAGGCCCCCTCTCCCATACTGCTGGGAACAGCCTAGGGTCACTAAAGACTACCACTGGGAGGGCCATGTTGGCTAATGACAGGGCACAGCTTCCTGTAGAACCAACCACACTGCCTGGGAAAACAAGGTCAACTCAGGGGTTTCTTGCTGACCAGGATGCGTCCTGCCACTAACTGAGCTGTGTCTGGGTTGCACAATCCTCTTAATAATGACAGTGGCTCTACTTTGCACCTCCATGAAGGTCTGGCTGTCACACCTGTTGGCATGTGACAGGTCTGAGAGCTGCTGTCTCTGGTTGTCACAGGGAGAGTGTGAGCCAGCTCCTGAACACAGACAGCTGAATGGAGGGCCGTTACTCAGGGAGGCTGTAACCGCAGGGGTGGAGGTGGGGGACGAGAAATGATTATTCTTCAGCCTCCAGAAGCACTCAGTGATGTGCCAGGGCACCGCAGAGCTGGCCTCGGCCCTGACTGCCAGGTTCCCCTCCCCCTCCTGGCTTTCAGCCCATCTCCCCCTACCCGAAAATGATGACATAATAGTAATTGCTAGCACTTTAGCAGTGTTTCTGCTGCCAGAAACTGCACTAAGCACTTTACATGTTATTTGGGAAGGAAAAAAAGAAAGAAAGAAAGAAAGAAAAAGCTAGGCTTCTCGGGGGTTCTTCTTCCATGTATCTCAGAACACATCCCTTTGAAATCGCAGGCCAGTCTTACAGGACTGTTAGGAGTCCACAGAAAGCCACGTGCTCGGCTAATCAAATCGACCAAGGAAGTAGGGCAGCTGGGAGGGATGTGAAGCCCGGGTCTGTTTTGTGCTGTCTGTCACTTGTCTCTGCACTAACTGCAGCCTCTCCTATGACACGCCCCTGGACCCGACTGCTCAGGAGCCAGCACTCCTTTTGCCTGACAAGGGTCCAGCTTTATTCAGGATCCCTGTGTGGTGGGGGCTGGGGGCCGTGGGAGGCTGCAGCCAGCCCCCAGGTTACGCACAAAGCAGCTGACAGGGTCTTGGAAGGGGCAGCGGCAGCTGCACTGAATCCCTCTGGGCCCTTGTCTTGTGCCACCCAGCGCACACTGAAGAGTCCCAACAGCTGAGTTCTCACTTGGAGTTCTCGTCTGGTTGTTGCTCCTGGCATCTGAGAGTCTGTCTATCTAAGCACCTCCTGCCCCAAAGGGCAGAAAATCAGAATTGAAGGTAGGTAAGTAAAGAGAGCTGAGGGGAGGTTAGAAGGTGGGCCCCAAGGAATCTTGGCAGTCCCATCCTCTTCACAGCCCCAGGCTGACACTACATACACCATACATCCCACCCTCTTACTGGCATTTCCTCTAGCCATGCTACACAGGAAGGGGCACAGCCAACCCACCTAGGGGATCTCTCTCTCTCTCTCTCTCACACACACACACACATCTTAGAGAAACACTTACAGTCCCTTCCTCCTTGCCAGGAGGGCCAGGTTTTGCCAGAATTTTGTCCTCCTCTTTAACCTGAGGGAGCAGATAGAGAAGTCACGGGCAGATCAGGGTAGGCTGGGAAACCTGGTACTAAAATCCAGGAAGAAAGGATTCAAGTGGTCTCTCTCCCTGAGAGGCACCTGGGACTAGGGGCCTACGCACATCTCCTTTCCTGGGATCAAAATTCTCCATTGGACAGTGTTTTAAAAATAGCCTCTGAGGCTGGGCGTGGTGGTGCACGCCTTTAATCCCAGCAGAGGTAGGAGGATTGCCATGAGTTCAAGGCCACCCTGAGATTATGTAGTGAATTCCAGGTCAGCCTGGGCTACAGCGAGACCCTACCTTGAAAAATGGAAAAAAAAAAAAAAAAAGTCTCTGAGGATTTGAAAGCCAAGGATGCTGGGACTGAGTGACTTTATCCACTGAGGCTGTGGAAAGAGGTCTATCCACAAGTGATAGATATCATGGCCTTCATGTGCACGTGGACAATGCACATGGACAGGGCAGACAGATCCAGGTAATTCAACTTATTCAAAATGAGTCATTCCGAGTTTGGACAAGAAGTGATTTGGAAGAGGGCATGATTCTAACATGGGGCACCTGATGGGCCCACAGAATTCAGTGTAGAGCGAAAGGGTGACCCCCATCAGGCTCTGGCTTGCTTCTAGATCCTGTGGGATTTCCATCAGCTCAGAGCCCAGGGCCCTCCTTGCCAGACTGCTGAGCTCTGGCCGGAGGCAGAGGCGAGGCAGAGACAAGGATTCAGAAGGCCAGATATTTTCCAACCTCAGGGTCAAAAAAGTTGCCAACCATGCAGCTGAGGAAGGGAACCCCAAGGTTAGGGCAGGATGTGGGGGAAGGAAAGATGTCTGATCTGGGCTAGAGCTGGGAGCTGATGGCCTGAGTCAGAAGGGAGACGCAGAGCCGGGGAAGAGCAGACACTGTTAACCGACCGGAAGAATGAATGATGATGTGGGAGCTCCAAGGGCTGAACCCCAAGTTTGGGAGAGCCTTCTGCCCTAGCACCTCGCAATAGCTTTCTTCTGAAAGCCCGGGCAGGTCTGGGGGGGGTTCACGGCCCCTCTTTCCCCTGGCACCCTGTTTCCAACCCCACTGCATGCCCAGCATGCCTCTCTTCCCCTGAATAGTGGGGACAGAAGCCAGAAGAAGCCTTAATTCCTAATGGAAAAGACCCACAGAAACATCCAGAATCGATTATCCACTAGAGAAGGGGGTTGGCCTCTCCATTTTTAACTAAGGTCCATCCATGGTCAGTTTTGAGCTCCAGTTAACAGTGCCTGGGATACTGGCCAGCATGATGGCCACTGCAGTTTTAAAGCCATATCTTGTCAATAGAGCAATGTTCAATGAGCACACGATGCAGTTAGTTCACCTTGGCACGGGCAGAGGGAAGACAGCATGCTGTCATCATGGAGAACACCACTTTACAAATGGGTTGGTGCAGAGGAGGGGAAGGGAGGGGCTGAAGAAGCAAAGTGGCTAGGTCTGTACTTACTGCCCCCCACCAAAGGCCATCATCCCTCCCCCAGGGACCACACTGTGCATTAGACCCCTCCCACACACGGGTTAGAGAACAGCAAGTGTTGGCAAACCACACAGACACGCTTGTTAGTGTGCACAGGGTTGTCAGCTGGGCTCAGGCACAGACAGATTCCGAGCTCACTCCATGCCCTTTACCAGCTCCAAGTCTGTGTTCCTTCCAGTGGCTTGAGTTTGGAACCCCCAAACGTCTGCCCAAGGCAAGGCATTGGGAACACTGGTTGCCCCCTAAAGTGTCTGAGACACTGGGCTGAGCTCTGAGCTCAGCTCTGGATTTAGCCTCAGGCTGACTCATTGCCCCCCCAACCCCCACCCAAAAGGCTTTGGCTACTGTAGGTCACTGCCCAGCCAGGGACGACGCACACACACAAAGGCATGCCTAGGTCTGCTGGAGTCGGTTACTCTTTGGACTCAAGTGCCAACTGGCCTGACTCCCCCATCCTGAACTCCTTTCTTCTCACCTACCTTAGCCCCCAGACTCAGACTGAGTTCCAAAGGGCTCAGAGTCAAGCAAATGACCCCATGGGTGAATCTGAGCTGTGGGCATGGAAGGGAGTGGAGGGGTTAACTTGGAGGGGTACCAGTGGACAAAAGGCAGCTCATCTTACCAGAGGTGGAGCTCAGGCAACAACAGCGTGACTTAGTGCAAGAACCCATCAAGACAGAAGGCGGCTTACCCGTCCCTGGCCCTGTAGCCCCAAATGCAGACACATGCCCCGGGCCACCTCTAACACCCAAAGCCCCCTCTCTCACATGCTGGTCCATTACCCACAGACACACCATGCCAAGCGCATAAGAAGGAACAAGATTTTAAAATCCAACTTTCCTTTTGCTCCCAGAAGGCGAACCGTGACGAAAAGGCCATGGTGCTGGAGGCAGCCTATACCCTGGGTCAGAGAAGAAATGAGGGGCAGGGGCTCTCAGGGGCTCGAAGTCTTCCTAAAGGACAGGACCTGCTGGGACAAATGTTGTGGGCAATAAGAGGAAAGGATGGATGGAATGGAGGAGGAAGGTCACAGAAGGAGTAGGAAATAAACTGTTGGAGGAAAAGCAAGGAAAAAGGTGGGTGTGGAACAGAGAACTTCCCACATCTAGAAGCTGTGTCCTCAGATAAGTCACTGTACCTCTCTGGAGAATTAGGGGATGAACTAGTCTAGATAACGGATAAAGTCCCTTCCTTCTAGGCCCAGCTTCCACGGAGTCAAAGGGGTGGAGAGCCACTCAAGCCCTTATTTCCCTAGGAGTGGGACTAAGGAAGCTGCTTTAGGACCCCAGAACCTCTGTCTTCTACCTGCAAGCCACAGTTACCTGCCAGGGACAAGCCCTGGACAATGGCAAAGCTTTCCCATCTGTTGGCCCTCCTGGGTCAGTATCAGAATCTGCCCTTCCCCAGGGACCACCTTCATACATAAAGAAAAGAACATCACATGAATGTCATAAAATTTAAGACCTGATTTGTTCTTATAACTGCTGGTGAGGAATGAATAGCATATGCATTAGTGTTTCGCTTTGTTTTGCAGTGCTAGGCATGGAGCCCAGGTCCTCATACCTGCCAGGCAAGTGTTCTACCTGGGAGCAACACCCCAACCCTCAATTAATTATTTTTAATTGGCTTTGTTGACTTCTCTCTTAATATGTTAGACTCTTTAGATTTGTTTAATTAACTCATTTGCTCTTTGATCTCTGATCCAAGTTTGCCTACTTGTCCAGGGAGGTCTCCTCTGACCCAGAAGGACATTGTACCTACCTCTAACCTGTTCTTTGGACCAGCCTGCTCCTTGGGAGCGTTGCTCCGAACCCACACGTGGGGTTCTCCCCAAAGAAATGCTCCCTGTGCCTTAAGGAAGACCTTTCTGGATAGTCCTCTCTCCTCATTACCACTGTATCTTAAGGAAGCTTTGCTTAGGATCAAAACCAAGCCATCAGGCAGAGGTAGGAGGACTGCTGTGAGTTTGAAGCCATGCTGAGACTACATAGTGAATTCTAAGTCAGCCTGGGCTAGAGAGAGACTCTACCTCAAAAAAACCAAAACAAAACAAAAACATGATGCCCCCACCCCCAACAATCATGTGTAAATTAATAAATACATTAAGAAAAATAACAGTCACTCCAGAGCAAGAGTGTCCAGAGCCAAAGCCTCTTGTCCCTGACCTGTTCTCTTTCTAGAAATTTCAACCATTCCCAGCAACACTAATTATTGAATGTGGAATGCCTACAATGAGATGAAACCAGTACAAGGTATTTAACATAGATTTCCTTGTTTGTTTGTCCTTAAATATTTTCATTTATTTATGTGTGTGTGAAAGAGAGGCAGAGAGAGAGAGAGAGAGAGAGAAAGAGAGAAAATGGGTGTGCCAGGGCCTCCTGATACTGCAAGTGAACTCTAGGCACATGTGCTACTTTGTGTATCTGGCTTTATATATATATATATATATATATATATATATATATATATATATATATATATATATATATATATGTGTGTGTGTGTGTGTGTGTATATATATATATATATAGAGAGAGAGAGAGAGAGAGAGAAAAAATGGGCACACTAGGGCCTTCAGCCCCTGTAAATGAACTCCAGATGCATGCCCCACCTAGTGCACCTGGCTTATTGATAGTTTTTAAAAAATATTTTTCTTAATGTTTTATTAATTTGAGAGAGAGAGAATGAGCATGCCAGGGCCTTTAGCTACTGCAAATGAACTCCAGATGCATGTGCTACCTTGTGCAGCTGGCTTACATGGGTACTGGGGAATCAAACCTGAGTCCTTGAACTTCATAGGCAAGCACCTTAACCACTAAGCAATCTTTCCAGGCCTAAAATTATTTTTATTTATTTATTTGCATAAAGAAAGAGAGAGAAGAGGGACAGACAGAGAGAATGCACATGCCAGGGCCTCTAGCCACTACATATAAACTCCAAATACATGTACTACTTTGTGCATCTGGCTTTAGGTGGGTACTAGGGAATTGAGCCCAGGTTGTTAGGCTTTGCAGGTAAGCACCTTAACCACTGAGCCATCTCTCTAGCATTTATTTGTTTTTGTTTTTTTTTTTTTTTTGAGACAAGGTCTCACTATGAAGCCCAGGCTGGTCATGTACTTGTGATCTCCCTGCCTCAGCCTCCCAAGAACTAATATTACAGGCATGGGCACCATGCCCTACTGTTGTGGGAAGGGGTCCTTTGAGAAAAACACCTATTGCCCTATTTATTAGAAACAGCTGCAACTGCACATGAGCAACTCTTCAGATCAGGCCTGTTGACATTCCCCATAGATGGAAAGGGGCAGGAAAAGAGAGACCCTCACCTGAGATCTCAGGGGAATCCAATACAGCTGTATGCACGAGGCCTCTGGCCTGAGGGGGCCAGGGCACAGAGTGTACAGAAGGTGAAAGGTCAAAGGATGAGAGCACCACCTAGCTAGTCATGTTATCCATGTTGGGTTGAGGATTTCAATGTGGCTGCTTGGAGGTCTCCACACTCCTGTAAGTACCCCTCGCCCATGCTCTGTCACAGGGCCCAAGAAACTCACTGGTTCACCAGAGTAAACTTTTGGTTGGGGGTGCCCTGGCTGGGAACGAACAGTTGTTGACTTCTCCCCAGAAAAGAGTTCACCCAACAACAGCTAACCCGGATTTTCTAATGTTAATCTTGCAAAAGTCTTATGACATGGGAGTTATTATTTCCATATTGCTGGTGAGGAAAAGGAATTCTGAATGAGTTTATGTCACAAAGCTAATATGTGGTGAGACTTGGACTGTGGTGTTGTTTTGTTTTGTTTTTTTGAGGTAGGGTCTCACTCTAGCACAGGCTGACCTGGAATTCACTATGGAGTCTCAGGATGGCATTGAACTCATGGTGATCCTCATACCTCTGCCTCCTGAGTACTGGGATTAAAGGCATATGCCACCATGCCCAGCTATTGCTTTTTTTTTTTTTTTTAACATATTTTATTTATTTATTTATCTGAGGGAGAGAGAGAGAGAGAGAGAGAGAGGTAGGGAGAATGGGCACACCAGGGCCTCTAGCCGCCGCAAACGAACTCCAGATGCATGCACCACCTTGTATATCTGGCTTACGTGGGTCCTGGGGAATTGAACCAGGGTCCTTTGGCTTTGCAGGCAAATGCCTTAACCACTAAGCCATCTTCTCCAGCCCAAGATTGTGTTTTTATTTTTTTTAAGCCAGGGTCTCATGTAGCCCAGGCTAGCCTCAAATTCTATATAGTTTGAGGATGACCCTAAACTCCTGATCCTCCTGCCTTCACCTCCCAGGTGGGACTTGGATTTAAACCTATTTCCTTGGGCTGGAGGGATGGCTTAGCAGTTAAGGCATTTGTCTGCAAAGTCAAAGGACCCAGGTTTGATTCCCCAGGACCCACATAGGCCAGATACACAAGGTGGCACATGCATCTAGAGTTTGTTTGCAGTGGGTAGAGCCCTGGTGCACCTATTCTCTCTCTCTCTCCCCCTCTCTTTCTCCCTGTCAAATAAATAAATAAGTAAGTAAATAAATAAATAAAATATTTAAACCCATTTTCTGGTATATAAGGCAGGCACCTGAGGGACTTAGTCATCCTGAGGAGCCAAGTCTAGCAGATATACTTCCTTAGCCCTGCAGTCCAGGAGATCTGGCTCAAGCCAAAGCAAGGGACAATGAAGCTCATTAGTGTCCAGCTTTTCCCAATCAAGTTTCTTGATGTGAAAAGGAAGATCTCACCATGACCCCGCCACCATCTAAGGCCCTGGCCACCTCCTCCTTTGTGACACTTTCTCTTTCCTTGGAAGAAAGAAAGAAAAGCCAACCGTCACCGAAGAGTTGACTGAGGCAGGCCCAGGGCTAGGCACTTCATGCGTCTCTCCTGATCAGGAAAGAGAGGAGAGTTACCAAGAGCCTCCCCCCACACTCGTAAGAAGCAAAGGTGGGATTCACAGCCAGGACGGATCTTGGTGATCATGTCATTCTGGACGGTGATTTCCTCTTGGGCAAGAACTCTATCTTACCCATAATATTGCTGGCACTTAACAAGTGTTTGGTAGTTCTGGAATGGGTGGGGGTGGTGTTCTTGGCCCAAACCTCATTACCATCTGGTTTCTTCACCCAGTGTCAACTACACAGCTTAAGGCTTCCCGTCCTGATCCCCAGAGATGTGGCACAAAAGACATGTAATCTCTAAACTCAGCAACAATAAGTAGATAGTGAATTCTGTGCTGCGGGATTAAGAAGAGTGCAGGAATGCTCTGAAATTGCTTCTATTGTTCTTTGTGGAGTAATTATAGCCACAAAATGCACCATCCTTTGGCCCAGTCAGCCCTTCAGGAATGTATGTCGAATAAACTGACTTCAAGAAATAAGAAGAGGACTGGAGAGAAGGCTCCACAGTTAAAGCAGTTGCCTGCAAAGCCTAATAACCTGGATCCAGTTCCCCAGCACCCACATAGAGGCAGATGCACAAAGTGGTACATGCACCTGGAGTTTGCAATGGCTAGAGGCCCTGGTGCACCCATATTCATTCATTCATTCATTCATTCTCTCTCTCTGCTTGCAAAATAAATAATTTTATTAAAAAAAAAAAAAGAAACAAGCCGGGCGTGGTGGTGCACGCCTTTAATCCCAGCACTCGGGAGGCAGAGGTAGGAGGATCGCCATGAGTTCGAGGCCACCCTGAGACTACATAGTTAATTCCAGGTCAGCCTGGGCTAGAGTGAGACCCTACCTTGAAAAATAAAAAAAAAACACAAAACAAAACAAAACAAAAAAAGAAACAAGGAGAAAGAAAAAATCCCACAAACTCATGCAATTTTTGTTTTGTGTTTGTTTTGGTTTTTCAAGGTAAGAGTTTCTGGCCCAGGCTGACCTGGAATTCACTATGTAGTCTCAGGCTGGCCTTGAACTACTGAACTACTCCTACTCCTATTTCTGCCTGCCAGGTGCTGAGATTAAAGGTGTGTGCCACCATGCCCAGCTTCATGCAAATATTTTTACAGATGCCCTATACATAAGTTTCACACTGAGAACAACAGGCTAAGATCAAGAACAGTTAAGTATAAAATGGCTTCAGCTCAACACATGGCTACGTTGTCAATTAAACTGACAAACATGTGGACAATGAAACCATATGGAAAACTCCACATCAAATGACATCATTCAAAAAACTGGAACCTAAATAGCATGCAAATGGCGACCATAATAATCTTGTAAATTATGTGAATTAGATACAACAGGGACACTTGGTATTTATTTTATGCATTTGTTACTTACTGCTTGTTTTTATTGTAAAGCTAGCTAAATAGTCAATAAAAAAGAAAATGCAAAAGACGTAATAGCTAGAAGCATTTGTTCTCAAGGAGGGGAAATCCAAGACGTGCTGAGGGACCGTCTACCCTCAGCCTAAAAGCGACTGTCCCGGAGCAGGGCCGGGCTGAGCTTTGTCCCCCCCCAGTGCCAGCACTCACTATTCTCTCTCAGCTTACCATCCTCTGTGGGAAGCGGAGGAGAGGGGAAGAAACCATAAAGTTCCTGGAGAATAATCCTGCCCACTGGGCTGCCCCTCAGGCTGGGACTGCCCAATCTAAACAGATGCATTAAAGCCTACATATCCAAACCAACGTCTGCACACTGAGAGCCCCTACGAGAGAAAGGGAGCCAAGATAGCGCCTGTGGCCAAGGCTACTTCCCAGCCTGTCCCCTGTGCCAATGCTGGCAATGCTCCGGCCTTCTCATTCTAAGGAGAAAAGAGGCATGGCCACCTCTCTTCTCTTTCCATCTTCATTCTCAGGCACAGAAGACCACTCTCAGGAGAGCTTCTCCCTACCAATCGCAACCCAGCACCAACTTCTCTAAGGAATAGGGGAATGGGGAAGGAGGAAGAGAAGGAAAGAAATCATAGCAATAACTTCTGTTTGTAAACCCAGGGCTTCAGACGTGCTGGACAAGTACTCTACCACTGAGCTACATGCCCAGCCTCAACATTTCGAGGTAGGATCTCGCTCTAACCCAGGCTGACCTGGGATTCACTATGTATTCTCAGGGTGGCCTCGAACTCACAGTGATCCTCCCTACCTCTGCCTCCCAAGTGCTGGGATTAAAGGCGTGTGCCACTATGCCCGGTGTTTAACAGTTCATCTTTATTGAACATTTATCATATGTCAGGCACTGTGTTGAGGCCCTATACAATCATTCGATGCTCATGACATCCTTGCTTTGCAAGTGAGCAAAAGGAAGCTCAGGAGGTCAAGTGACTAGCCCAAGGCCTCATGACAACAAATGGTAGATGTAGGAGTCACACGCAGCAAGAGCTTCCACTTGAAGAGAAGGGGGGTCTTCACCCTGCCCCTAACCCCTTCGTTTACCTACACCATGGGCCTTCCACACATCAGCTACTAAAGCAACAGTGTGGGTGGAAAACAGACAACCTGCCTCTCCACTCGTGCCCTGAATACTTTTCACAGAGCTGCTTGAAAGGAGGGGGAGCTCTGTGTGTGTGTGTGGAGGGGCTGGGGGGGTGAAGATCACACTGACAGACAGAAGGGGTGGGGGACAGCCAAGCAGGGCCACCCTAGCCTTCGAGTCCAGCCTACAGACACAACCCTCCCCTGGGACAGGGCGGAACGGAAAGTAACAGAGCAAAAGTAGCAGGAGGGCCCTCAGCCACTGCCCACCAGCCCGGAGGAAGCAGGTGTACTGGAATGGCTTCCTGCTACCACTGCAGTTGCAGAAGGGCCTGGGCTTCCTCCCTCCCACAGCCGGGCCTGCTGGAGGCCTCTCTTCCCCGGGGGACGCTCAATGCCCCTCGCGGCGCAGCAGAGTGCCATCTGCCTGGCCAGCATTGCGCGTGGCCCTGTATCTGTAACAGGGAGCGTGCTGGCGGCCTGGGGGTGCAGGGTAGGCAGGAGGCTAGACCAGGAAGCACCCAGCTCACAGAGTGAAAAGCTCTCTCTGCACTCACCCCGCTGTGCCCACATACACCTTCGCACTGGTGCCAGTTTGGGTGCCGGGGCAGGGCAGTCTTTGGGCACAGAGAGATGGATACAAACGCTACTGGGTACATCTCGGGCTCTCGATACACCTCCGCACTGGGCCAGCCCACATTGTGCCAACTGCTGACTCAATTGAAAACCTTACCCTTGGTGGCTGTGGGGCGTAGAAGGAAGAACAGGATGGCCTGGGAGGCAGCCACGTCTCTCCTCACTTGCTTTTTTAAGGAACTTACTTCTCTGGGGCTGGGGTAATCTCTGCTAAAAGGGAGACGTACAGACAGCCAGGGCATCCCTGAGATGCCGTGTGTCCCCCTTCCAAGACTCCTAGGCATGAGAAAGGAGGTGGCCATACTGGGTGTCCTGGTGGGGACAGTAAGAAGGGGAAATTCCTGACAACTCCAAGGACCTCTTTCTTATCTAGTCTGGAAGAGGGGAGGGAGGTCCACACTAGCAACCCCAAGTAGGAATAAGCTCTCTGAGGAGGTATCTGGGGGTGCGGGGTTCCTGGACTTTGGAAGAAACGAAGGCCTCTGTGGCAACAATGGCTTGTGGAAAAGGTGTGTCACAGCCTATGGGGTGGCAGAGGCAGTCCCAGGAAACTGAGGTTTCAAAGACAGTTCCCCAGCACAGCTCCCCAAGCCCTGAGTCAGACCCAGCATGTACCTCGCCCCTGATGGGTTTTGAGGTCCTACCAAGAAGCTATGAGAGGAGCCCCAAGGCAGCCCCACCCCTTCCTCCCCACCTACTTCTGCCACATCTGGGGAAATCAAAAGATGCCTTGCCTATCCTAAATGAGGAAATAGCATGAGGAGCCCTGGACATTTCCGGGGTTGGGGGTCAGAGGGACACTCACCCGCATGGCCCGGCCTGGAGTAGCCTAGAGCAAGGACCTCCTCTCACTGCTGCTCCGTTAGCGGCTCAAAATAGCACAGGCTGCAGCCCCGCCCCTGGTCCCCTCCCTCTGCCCAGGCCCCTCCCGCCGCAGCTGCCCAGCCTTGGCAGAGCATGGGAGACAAGCAGAGGCCAGACGACTGTGGGGACCAGGTATGCCTGCAGCCAGAAAGGCAATGGGGCCTGGGTGGAGGGGACAGGAGGCTCTTAAAGTAAGGGCACGGGCTGAGAAGCAGGCAGTGTCGGGAGTGGTTAAGAGGCAGGAGACAGAGGGAGGGTGACACTTTCCTTCTGACATACACCCAGGCTCCAGGACAGCTGAGCTGATACAGCCCCTAAAAATAGCAGAGGAATTTGAGACCTGTAGCCCCCGGCCCCACAGGCCAAGATTGAGACAGGCACATGCGCGTGCACGCACACACGCGCACACACACACAGGCATGCATGAACTCAATCACAGCAGTGTTCTTGAGAACACTCAAATCATAGGCCTACCCCCGCCATCTAATTACTGTGCAGAGATACTAAGACCGCATCCAGCACAGTGCCCACGGCCCATGCACACTTGCCCAGACAGCAGTTTCATAGCCTCCCTGTAAGGTCCAGCAGGGGCAGAACCCACATAATCAGGGTGAGGCCCCTGCCACTGCCTTGCTGTCATAGAGACATACGGGGGTGCGGGGACAGGTAGAGAACTAGCTCTCCCTCTGTCTATATCCCTCTCCCACACACATTAGCTACACAGGCTCCAGGAAGGGCGGGGTGGGGTGGATGGGCCTTTTCCCTACAGACAGAGGAAACTAGGGTTGTCTGGCCAATGAGCAAGGGCTGGTGTTCCCCCATGAGAACTCCTGGCCGGGCTCTACTTAGCAGCAGGAGATGTGGAAATGGGAGCTGGAAGAGGCTGGGAAGGAGCCAAAAGACAGGTTCTGCAAGTCTCTGCAGAAAAAAGGAAGTAGTGATTGTTTCCTGCTTCCCTGTTGGGGGGGGGGGGGCGGGAAGGAAAGGAGGTTGGGGAGAGACCAACCCAGGCTTGTCACCCATGGCCAGTTCTAAGAGCCAGTCATCCTATAGTGCTTTCTCCAGGTACTGACAGATAGGTAAGTACCGCCCAAGAGCACAAACCCAGCTCTCCTGCCTACCGTCACCTCCTCACACTGTAATGCACGTCAGGACACTATGCTTTCCAGAGAGTGGCACACACAGTGCCACAGTTTCTGCATCTCAAAGGCCTTCTCAGAACAATGATGCTCAATGAAAGCCCCTGAAAGACTAAAACGACTAAATGGTCTGGGAGAAAGGCCTGGCATTGGGATTATTGTTTTGTTTTAACTTTATTTATTTATTTGCAAGCACAGAGAGACAGAGAGAGAGAGAGAGAGAGAATGGGCATGCCAGGGCCTCCAACTACTGTAGTCAAACTCCAGATACATGTGCCATTTTGTGCATCTGGGTTTACGTGAGTGCTAGGGAATCAAACCAGGGTTGATAGACTTTCCAGGCAAGCGCCTTAACTGCTGAGCCATTTCTCCAGCCACCCATGTAAGATGGAGGCAAAAAGTGGCCCAAGAGCCAAGCGTGGTGGCGCACACCTTTAATTCCCATCACTCTGGAGGCAGAGGTATGAGGATCACTGTGAGTTCAAGGCCACCCTGAAACTCCATAGTGAATTCCAGGTCAGCCTGAGCTAGAGTGAAACCCTACCTCGAAAACAAAAACAAAAACAAACAAACAAAAAAGCTAGGCATGGTGGTACATGCCTTTAATCCCAGAACTGGGGAGGCAGAGATAGGAGGGTTGCCATGAGTTCAAGGCCACCAGGTCAGCCTGGCTTAGAGTGAGACCCAACCTTGAAAAATAAAAAAAAATAAAAGTGGCTCAAGTATCTGGTGTTCATTTGCAGCGGCAAGAGGCCTGGTACACGTACATACACACACATGCAAATTAATTAATTAAAAATAAATTCCAGAGCTGGGCGTGGTGGCGCACACCTTTAATCCCAGCACTCGGGAGCAGAGGTAGGAAGATCGCCGTGAGTTTGGGGTCACCCTGAGACTACATAGTGAATTCCAGGTTAGCCTGGACTAGAGTGAGACTCTACCTCGAAAAACCAAAATAATAATAATAATAATAAAATAAATAAATAAATAATTCCAGGGCTGGAGAGATGGCTTAGTGGTTAAAGCGTTTGCCTACAAAGCCAAAGGACCTCAGTTTGATTCCCCAGGACCCATGTAAGCTAGATGCATAAGGTGGCACATGTGTCTGGAGTTCATTTGCAGTGGCTGGAGGCCCTGGTGCACCCATTCTCTCTCTCTCTCTTTCTCTCTCTCTCTCTGCCTCTGTCTCTCTCGCTTTCTCAAATAAATAAATAAATAAAATTTAAGATAAATAAATAAATTCAGCCGGGTGTGGTGGTGCACGCCTTTAATCCCAGCACTCGGGAGGCAGACGTAGGAGGATCACCATGAGTTCGAGGCCACCCTGAGACTACATAGTGAATTCCAGGTCAGCCTGGGCTAGAGTGAGACCCTACCTCGAAAAATAAAAAAAAACAAAAAAACAAAACAAAAAAGAAACAAGGAGAAAGAAAAAATCCCACAAACTCATGCAATTTTTGTTTTGTGTTTGTTTTGGTTTTTCAAGGTAAGAGTTTCTGGCCCAGGCTGACCTGGAATTCACTATGTAGTCTCAGGCTGGCCTTGAACTACTGAACTACTCCTACTCCTATTTCTGCCTCCAGGTGCTGAGATTAAAGGTGTGTGCCACCATGCCCAGCTTCATGCAAATATTTTTACAGATGCCCTATACATAAGTTTCACACTGAGAACAACAGGCTAAGATCAAGAACAGTTAAGTATAAAATGGCTTCAGCTCAACACATGGCTACGTTGTCAATTAAACTGACAAACATGTGGACAATGAAACCATATGGAAAACTCCACATCAAATGACATCATTCAAAAAACTGGAACCTAAATAGCATGCAAATGGCGACCATAATAATCTTGTAAATTATGTGAATTAGATACAACAGGGACACTTGGTATTTATTTTATGCATTTGTTACTTACTGCTTGTTTTTATTGTAAAGCTAGCTAAATAGTCAATAAAAAAGAAAATGCAAAAGACGTAATAGCTAGAAGCATTTGTTCTCAAGGAGGGGAAATCCAAGACGTGCTGAGGGACCGTCTACCCTCAGCCTAAAAGCGACTGTCCCGGAGCAGGGCCGGGCTGAGCTTTATCCCCCCCCCCCCCCCCAGTGCCAGCACTCACTATTCTCTCTCAGCTTACCATCCTCTGTGGGAAGCGGAGGAGAGGGGAAGAAACCATAAAGTTCCTGGAGAATAATCCTGCCCACTGGGCTGCCCCTCAGGCTGGGACTGCCCAGTCTAAACAGATGCATTAAAGCCTACATATCCAAACCAACGTCTGCACACTGAGAGCCCCTACGAGAGAAAGGGAGCCAAGATAGCGCCCGTGGCCAAGGCTACTTCCCAGCCTGTCCCCTGTGCCAATGCTGCCAATGCTCCGGCCTTCTCATTCTAAGGAGAAAGAGGCATGGCCACCTCTCTTCTCTTTCCATCTTCATTCTCAGGCAGAGAAGACCACTCTCAGGAGAGCTTCTCCCTACCAATCGCAACCCAGCACCAACTTCTCTAAGGAATAGGGGAATGGGGAAGGAGGAAGGGAAGGAAAGAAATCATAGCAATAACTTCTGTTTGTAAACTCAGGGCCTCAGACATGCTCAGACCACTGAGCTACATGCCCAGCCTCAACATTTCGAGGTAGGATCTCACTCTAACCCAGGCTGACCTGGGATTCACTATGTAGTCTCAGGGTAGCCTCGAACTCACAGTGATCCTCCCTACCTCTGCCTCCCAAGTGCTGGGATTAAAGGCGTGTGCCACTATGCCCGGTGTTTAACAGTTCATCTTTATTGAACATTTATCATATGTCAGGCACTGTGTTGAGGCCCTATACAATCATTCGATGCTCATGACATCCTTGCTTTGCAAGTGAGCAAAAGGAAGCTCAGGAGGTCAAGTGACTAGCCCAAGGCCTCATGACAACAAATGGTAGATGTAGGAGTCACACGCAGCAAGAGCTTCCACTTGAAGAGAAGGGGGGTCTTCACCCTGCCCCTAACCCCTTCGTTTACCTACACCATGGGCCTTCCACACATCAGCTACTAAAGCAACAGTGTGGGTGGAAAACAGACAACCTGCCTCTCCACTCGTGCCCTGAATACTTTTCACAGAGCTGCTTGAAAGGAGGGGGAGCTCTGTGTGTGTGTGTGGAGGGGCTGGGGGGGTGAAGATCACACTGACAGACAGAAGGGGTGGGGGACAGCCAAGCAGGGCCACCCTAGCCTTCGAGTCCAGCCTACAGACACAACCCTCCCCTGGGACAGGGCGGAACGGAAAGTAACAGAGCAAAAGTAGCAGGAGGGCCCTCAGCCACTGCCCACCAGCCCGGAGGAAGCAGGTGTACTGGAATGGCTTCCTGCTACCACTGCAGTTGCAGAAGGGCCTGGGCTTCCTCCCTCCCACAGCCGGGCCTGCTGGAGGCCTCTCTTCCCCGGGGGACGCTCAATGCCCCTCGCGGCGCAGCAGAGTGCCATCTGCCTGGCCAGCATTGCGCGTGGCCCTGTATCTGTAACAGGGAGCGTGCTGGCGGCCTGGGGGTGCAGGGTAGGCAGGAGGCTAGACCAGGAAGCACCCAGCTCACAGAGTGAAAAGCTCTCTCTGCACTCACCCCGCTGTGCCCACATACACCTTCGCACTGGTGCCAGTTTGGGTGCCGGGGCAGGGCAGTCTTTGGGCACAGAGAGATGGATACAAACGCTACTGGGTACATCTCGGGCTCTCGATACACCTCCGCACTGGGCCAGCCCACATTGTGCCAACTGCTGACTCAATTGAAAACCTTACCCTTGGTGGCTGTGGGGCGTAGAAGGAAGAACAGGATGGCCTGGGAGGCAGCCACGTCTCTCCTCACTTGCTTTTTTAAGGAACTTACTTCTCTGGGGCTGGGGTAATCTCTGCTAAAAGGGAGACGTACAGACAGCCAGGGCATCCCTGAGATGCCGTGTGTCCCCCTTCCAAGACTCCTAGGCATGAGAAAGGAGGTGGCCATACTGGGTGTCCTGGTGGGGACAGTAAGAAGGGGAAATTCCTGACAACTCCGAGGACCTCTTTCTTATCTAGTCTGGAAGAGGGGAGGGAGGTCCACACTAGCAACCCCAAGTAGGAATAAGCTCTCTGAGGAGGTATCTGGGGGTGCGGGGTTCCTGGACTTTGGAAGAAACGAAGGCCTCCATGGCAACAATGGCTTGTGGAAAAGGTGTGTCACAGCCTATGGGGTGGCAGAGGCAGTCCCAGGAAACTGAGGTTTCAAAGACAGTTCCCCAGCACAGCTCCCCAAGCCATGAGTCAGACCCAGCATGTACCTCGCCCCTGATGGGTTTTGAGGTCCTACCAAGAAGCTATGAGAGGAGCCCCAAGGCAGCCCCACCCCTTCCTCCCCACCTACTTCTGCCACATCTGGGGAAATCAAAAGATGCCTTGCCTATCCTAAATGAGGAAATAGCATGAGGAGCCCTGGACATTTCCGGGGTTGGGGGTCAGAGGGACACTCACCCGCATGGCCCGGCCTGGAGTAGCCTAGAGCAAGGACCTCCTCTCACTGCTGCTCCGTTAGCGGCTCAAAATAGCACAGGCTGCAGCCCCGCCCCTGGTCCCCTCCCTCTGCCCAGGCCCCTCCCGCCGCAGCTGCCCAGCCTTGGCAGAGCATGGGAGACAAGCAGAGGCCAGACGACTGTGGGGACCAGGTATGCCTGCAGCCAGAAAGGCAATGGGGCCTGGGTGGAGGGGACAGGAGGCTCTTAAAGTAAGGGCACGGGCTGAGAAGCAGGCAGTGTCGGGAGTGGTTAAGAGGCAGGAGACAGAGGGAGGGTGACACTTTCCTTCTGACATACACCCAGGCTCCAGGACAGCTGAGCTGATACAGCCCCTAAAAATAGCAGAGGAATTTGAGACCTGTAGCCCCCGGCCCCACAGGCCAAGATTGAGACAGGCACATGCGCGTGCACGCACACACGCGCACACACACACAGGCATGCATGAACTCAATCACAGCAGTGTTCTTGAGAACACTCAAATCATAGGCCTACCCCCGCCATCTAATTACTGTGCAGAGATACTAAGACCGCATCCAGCACAGTGCCCACGGCCCATGCACACTTGCCCAGACAGCAGTTTCATAGCCTCCCTGTAAGGTCCAGCAGGGGCAGAACCCACATAATCAGGGTGAGGCCCCTGCCACTGCCTTGCTGTCATAGAGACACACGGGGGTGCGGGGACAGGTAGAGAACTAGCTCTCCCTCTGTCTATATCCCTCTCCCACACACATTAGCTACACAGGCTCCAGGAAGGGCGGGGTGGGGTGAATGGGCCTTTTCCCTACAGACAGAGGAAACTAGGGTTGTCTGGCCAATGAGCAAGGACTGGTGTTCCCCCATGAGAACTCCTGGCCGGGCTCTAGTTAGCACCAGGAGATGTGGAAATGGGAGCTGGAAGAGGCTGGGAAGGAGCCAAAAGACAGGTTCTGCAAGTCTCTGCAGAAAAAAGGAAGTAGTGATTGTTTCCTGCTTCCCTGTTGGGGGGGGGGCGGGAAGGAAAGGAGGTTGGGGAGAGACCAACCCAGGCTTGTCACCCATGGCCAGTTCTAAGAGCCAGTCATCCTATAGTGCTTTCTCCAGGTACTGACAGATAGGTAAGTACCGCCCAAGAGCACAAACCCAGCTCTCCTGCCTACCGTCACCTCCTCACACTGTAATGCACATCAGGACACTATGCTTTCCAGAGAGTGGCACACACAGTGCCACAGTTTCTGCATCTCAAAGGCCTTCTCAGAACAATGATGCTCAATGAAAGCTCCTGAAAGACTAAAACGACTAAATGGTCTGGGAGAAAGGCCTGGCATTGGGATTATTGTTTTGTTTTAACTTTATTTATTTATTTGCAAGCACAGAGAGACAGAGAGAGAGAGAGAGAATGGGCATGCCAGGGCCTCCAACTACTGTAGTCAAACTCCAGATACATGTGCCATTTTGTGCATCTGGGTTTACGTGAGTGCTAGGGAATCAAACCAGGGTTGATAGACTTTCCAGGCAAGCGCCTTAACTGCTGAGCCATCTCTCCAGCCACCCATGTAAGATGGAGGCAAAAAGTGGCCCAAGAGCCAAGCGTGGTGGCGCACACCTTTAATTCCCATCACTCTGGAGGCAGAGGTATGAGGATCACTGTGAGTTCAAGGCCACCCTGAAACTCCATAGTGAATTCCAGGTCAGCCTGAGCTAGAGTGAAACCCTACCTCGAAAACAAAAACAAAAACAAACAAACAAAAAAGCTAGGCATGGTGGTACATGCCTTTAATCCCAGAACTGGGGAGGCAGAGATAGGAGGGTTGCCATGAGTTCAAGGCCACCAGGTCAGCCTGGCTTAGAGTGAGACCCAACCTTGAAAAATCAAAAAAAAAAAAAAAAAAGTGGCTCAAGTATCTGGTGTTCATTTGCAGCAGCAAGAGGCCTGGTACACGTACATACACACACATGCAAATTAATTAATTAAAAATAAATTCCAGAGCTGGGCGTGGTGGCGCACACCTTTAATCCCAGCACTAGGGAGCAGAGGTAGGAAGATCGCCGTGAGTTTGGGGCCACCCTGAGACTACATAGTGAATTCCAGGTTAGCCTAGACTAGAGTGAGACTCTACCTCGAAAAACCAAAATAATAATAATAATAATAATAAAATAAATAAATAAATAAATTCCAGGGCTGGAGAGATGGCTTAGTGGTTAAAGCGTTTGCCTACAAAGCCAAAGGACCTCAGTTTGATTCCCCAGGACCCATGTAAGCTAGATGCATAAGGTGGCACATGTGTCTGGAGTTCGTTTGCAGTGGCTGGAGGCCCTGGTGCACCCATTCTCTCTCTCTCTCTCTTTCTCTCTCTCTCTCTGCCTCTGTCTCTCTCGCTTTCTCAAATAAATAAATAAATAAAATTTAAGATAAATAAATAAATTCAGCCGGGTGTGGTGGTGCACGCCTTTAATCCCAGCACTCGGGAGGCAGACGTAGGAGGATCACCATGAGTTCGAGGCCACCCTGAGAATACAGAGTGAATTCCAGGTCAGCCTGGGCTAGAGTGAGACCCTACCTCGAAAAACAAAAAACAAACAAACAAACAAAAAAGTCCGAAAAAAAAAATAAATTCCATTACTATGTATAATCACAAAAATACCAAGCTTTGGGCTGGAAAGATGGCTTAGTGCTTAAGGTGCATGCCTATGAGGCCTAAGGACCCAGGTTCAATTCTTCAGGTCCCATGTAAGCCAGATGCACATGGTGGCGCATGCGTCTGGAATTTGTTTGCAGTGGCTAGAGGCCGTGGCGCATGCCCATTCGCGTGCTCGCTTGCGCTCTCTCTCTCTCTCTGTCTCTAATACATTAATAAATAAAAATTAAAACATCTAAAAAATAGCAAGTTTTATACGCCCTCAAGTAAAACACCATCTGAACTCATCTCAAAGCTCTCCATGCACTCAAGCCATTTCCACACCATCTTGCACTGAAGGTACACTGTCCCAACTGCGACGGCCTCCAGCTTCCCAGTCTGACTAAGGAGCTTAGCCACAGGCTCTCTCAGAAGCACCAGCCCCCTCCTAGGCACCGTGACAGGCCAAAGCCTTGATGCACTTGTATGAGGAAGGCCAGACACCATGTATGCTGCATGTCTGTCTTTTGTCCCGTGCTATGTCAGGCTGTCAGCTGTCACTCTCCTGACAGTGTGCCTGTCTCCAGCAGTCACGCTGTCTTCTAATAAACTATTCCTGCCAAAGGCTACAGGGGCAGACAGGCAGGCCTGAGAGAGAGGAGTGTCCAAAGCAGGCTAAGTGGATGTCAAGGAACCTGCAGGTTCTGCCGTGAGCAAAAGGACTCGGTTTTCACACAAGGCCTTAGTGTCCTCTATCATGGGTACCTGAGGGCCTCTTAGGTGACTTCTGGGTGATGGAGCTTTCACTTTATCTGAAATCATATTCTGAGGTACTAATAATCATGTGCCCGTCTGGCGTGTCTTTGCTGTTCAAGTGACTAATTCCCATCAGTTCCCTGAGATGTTTGGTTCTAAAGCAGTTTCATTCCCCCTAGAAAAAAAGGGCAGGCTCTTCTGCCAAGGGGGAAACCTGAGGCTCCGGCGGGGTGCTCAACTTCACACCCAACCACAGCCAGTCCCTCTGTGTATCATGCTGGGCACTGTCTCTGCGTGGTCCACATCTTTAGTAAGCCTAAGGACATCTCACTGTGGGTACTCCACAGCCAGGCAGGCCAACCCCAGATCACTCTACCCACCTCCACAGGCAGCTATAATCTGGAGTCTCCCCAGTCCTCTGTACCTGACCTTCACTTGTCTAGTTCTCTTACCCTGTCTGTAGCGGGCCTCACTCCTGGTCATTCTTTCTTGCTATCTTGGCTAGATCTCCCATGTCCCCATTCTCGGCATGCATGGCCACCAGAGCCTTTGCCCTACCACCCTCTCCACCTTGCCCAGCCATCTCCATTCCTGCATGCCCATCTCCAAACCTGCTGTCCTTAGGATTCCGTCCCACAATAATAAGTACAAAAAGCAGAGACCCAACAACTTCACACGCCCAGGGCTGGAGCTAAATCCCACCTTAATCTCTTACTTGCTGTCGGAACTAAGGCAAAATTACTCTACTTCTTAAAGTCTCAACTTTTTAAAATGTTTGTCTTAAAATTGTATGATACCTAGGGACACAGCTCATTTATTATAGTTCTTGCCTAGCATGCACAAAGCCCTGGGTGTGATTCCCAGCACTGCATAAAATTTGAGTGTGGTAGCACATGCCTGTAACTGCAGCATTCGGGAGGTGGAGGCAACAGGGTCAGAAGTTCAAGGTCACCCTCAACAACATAATGAATTCAAGACAAGCCTGGGCTACATAAGACCATATCTCAATCAAACAAACAATATAATATGCCTGCTTTATAGTGTTGTTGAGGATAGAAGACAGTACATATAAGCTTAAGGTTGACAAACTGTAAGTAGGGACAATATGATTAATAACACTGAATCACCATTTAAAACACAGCATTCACTATCTGTTTCTAAACACATGACATTCAATGTGCTTCTCTATTACATGCAGTGGACCACACCTTATGTAGTATTAGATTCTACAGTGAGCGTGTAATACAGAATTGAGTATAGTCAAAAACTCCTGGGCTGGAGAGATGGCTCCACAGTTAAGGCATTCGCCTGCAAAGTCTGATGACCTGGGTTCAATTCACCAGTGCCCATGTAAAGCCAGATGCATAGAGTGGCACATACATCTGGAGTTTGTTTGCAGTGGCTGAAGGCCCTGGCACATCTTTTCTCTCTTTCTCTCTCTCTCTGGTTGCAAATAAATAAATAAATAATATTTTTTTTGAGAGCCAGGCGTGGTGGCGCATGCCTTTAATTCCAACACTTGGGAGGTAGAGGTAGGAGGACTGCCATGAGTTCAAGGCCAACCTGAGACTACATAGTGAATTCCAGGTCAGCCTGGGCTAGAGCAAGACCCTACCTCAAAAAAAAAAGCCAGATGTACAAGGTGGTACACATGCATCTGGAGTTCGTTTGCAGTGGCTGGAAGCCCTGGTACGCACATTCTCTCTCTCTCTCTCAGCCTGTTTTCCCTCTCTCAAATAAATAAATAAATAAATAAATAAATAAAATTAAAAAAAACATTTTATTTATTTATTTGACAGAGGAAGAGGGAGAGAGAGAATGGGCACACCAGGGCCTCCAGCCACTGCAGACGAACTCTAGCGCATGCGCCCCCTTGTGCATCTAGCTAACATGGGTCCTGGGGAGTCAAACCTGGCTCCTTTGCCTTTGCACGCAAATGCCTTAACTGCTAAGCAATCCCTCCAGCCCCCAAATAATTTTTTTTAAACTTCTGCTTGGTGTGGTGGTGGTGGTGCATGCCTTTAATCCAGCACTTGGGAGGCAGAGGTAGGAGGATCCTGTAAGTTCAAGGCCACCCTGAAGCTACATAATGAATTCCAGGTCCGCCTGGGCTAGGGAAAAAAAACAACTCCTGAAAAATCTGCTCAGAAAGTATAGTACACATGGTTTTGTATGTGTAGCAATACCCCTGTATCCAATTTACTCTCCATGGTTTCAGTTATCTGAGATAAACCACAGTCCAAAAATCTTAAATAGAAAATTCCAGCCGGGCATGGTGGTGCAGGCTTTTAATCCCAGCACTTGTGGGGCAGAGGTAGGAGGATCGCAGTGAGTTCGAAGCCACCCTGAGACTACATAGTGGATTCCAGATCAGCCTGAGCTACAGTGAGACCCTACCTCAAAAAAAAAAAAAAAAAAAATAGAAGAAGAAAATTCCAGACATGATTGGTTAATTTTAAAATGAATGCCATTCTGAGTAGCATGATGAAATCTCTCACCATCCAATTCTGTTCCATCCAACATGGAATCCAGGACGCATATGCTACCTGCCATTGCATAGCTGTCTTGGTGCTGAGGCCAACGGCTGACACAGAATCACAAGTAACCCTTATTCCACTTAAGACTGGTCCCAGGAAGCACTTATCCTAATGTTCATACCCATATATTAATGCTACTCTCACTTTTGGCTAGAAAACCTTCTCTTTTCAGATGGCAGTGACCTTGGAATGACTCAGAAGGCACCATAGTGCTAAGATGAAGTGACAGAGGAGTGCTCAGCACTGAAACTTCTCTATCACACCTTCCACAGCTCAGGGTCCATTGTGGAAGAGGTGGAGGGAAAGAATGTAGGAGCCAAAGGAAGAATAGGATTCCTTACAATACAATCTTTCAGACACAAAATGGCCTGGAAGCTGGGTGTCGTGGCGCACGCCTTTAATCCCAGCACTTGAGAGGCAGAGGTAGGAGGATCGCCATGAATTCGAGGCTACCCTGAGACTGCATAGTGAATTCCAGGTCAGCCTGGACCAGAGTGAGACCCCACCTCGTAAAACCAAAAACCAACCAACCAAACAAACAAACAAACCAAAACAAAAAAAACCCTGGGTATCCCTGACCTTGCAGTGCCTGACAGTACCTACACAAGAACCTCATAATAGGAGGAAAAGATGATGACAGCAAAATAGAAGAGACTGATTGAGAGGGGGGAGGGGATATGATGGAGAGTGGAGTTGCAAAGGGAAAAGTGGTGGGGGAGGGAATTACCATGGTTTATGGTCTATAGTTATGGAAGTTGTCAATTCAAAAAAAAAAAAAGCCGGATGTGGTGGCATATGACTTTAATCCCAGTACTCGGGAGGCAGAGGGAGGATGATCACTGTGAGTTCAAGGCCACCCTGAGACTACATAGTGAATTCCAGATCATACTGGGCTAGAGTGAGACACTACCTTGAAAACCCAAAATAAAATTAAAAAATAAGAATGGCCCCAGGGACGGGGATGTACCTCAGTGGTTGAACACTTGCCTCACATGCTAAAACCTCAGGCTCAGTCACCAGCACTGCTAATTTACATAATCAATTAATTAATGCCCCTAAAGCAGCTTGCAATTCAGATATGCAACAGAGAAGCCACAAAGGTGAAGGCATAGTAAGACTTTTTTTTTTTTTTTTTTTTTTCCTGAGGTAGGGTCTCACTCTAGCCCAGGTTGACCTGAAACTCACTATGTAGTCTCAGGGTAGCCTTGAACTCACGGTGACCCTCCTCTCTCTGCCTTCCGAGTGCTGGGATTAAAGGAGTGCATTACCACTCCAGGCTTGTAAAATGTTTTTTAAATTGTTTTATTTATTTATTTGCAAGGAGAGAGAGAAAATGGGCACTCCAGGGCCTCTAGCTATTGCAAACAGACTCCAGGTACATATGCCACTTTGTGCATCTGGCTTTATGTGGGTGCTGGGGAACTGAACCAGGGCTGTTGTACCTTGCAAGCAAGTGCCATATCCACTGAGCCATCTCTCCAACCCCGCAGCAAGACATTTTGAGGGAGACAGACAGACAGTAGGCAAGCAAAGAAAAAATCACACTTTGGGCTGGAAAGATGGCTCAGCATTTATGGCGCTTGGCTACAGAGCCTAAGGACCTTGGTTTGATTCCCCAGCACCCATGTGCAGTCAGATGCAGAGTGATGCATGCATCTGGGGTCCATTCTCTCCACATATATATCTGCCCTTTCTCTTTCAAATAGATAAGTAAATGAATAAATTTTAAAAATATTTTTAAAAAGAAAAATCACATTTTATAACTTTTGTTATAGCAATCTTTTATATTTTATTTATTTACTTACTTGAAGGAGAGAGAGAGTGGTAGATAAAAAAGAGAAGAAAACGAGCACACCAGGGTTTCCAGCTCCAACTCCAGATGCATGCATGACCTTGTGCATCTGTCTTACGTGGGTCCTGGGGAATCACACCTAGGTCCTTTGGCTTTACAGGCAAGCGCCTCAACTGCTAAGCCCTTTTTTTTTGAGGTAGGGTCTCACTCTAGCCCAGGCTGATCTGGAATTCACTCTGTAGTCTCAGGGTGGCCTCAAACTCACAGTGATCCTCCTGCCTCTGCCTCCCGAGTGCTGGGATTAAAGGCGTGCGCCACCACACCTGGCCATTTTTTTTGGTTTTTGTTTTTGTTTTTGTTTTTGTTTTTGTTTTGGAGGTAGGGTCTCTCTCTAACCTAGGCTGACCTAGAATTCACTATGTAGTCTCAGGCTGTAATTTTTTAATTTATTTTTCAAGGTAGGGTCTCGTTGTAGCCCAGTAATCCTCCTACCTCTGCCTCCTGAGTGCTGGGATTAAAGGCGTGCACCACCACGCCCGGCTGTAATTTACCTTTTTTGTGTGTAGGAATGTGTGTGTGCATACATATGGAAGCCAAAGGTCGACACTGGGTGTCTTCTTCAATCTCTCTCCGTCTTATTTTTTAAAAAAATAGACTTATTTATTTATATATTTAAGAAAGAGAGAAAGAATGAATGGGCACTCCAGAGCCTTTTGTCACTGCTGCAAATGAATTCCAGCTACATGATCTACTTTGTGCATCTGGCTTTATATGAGACTCAAACTCTGACCAGCAAGTATTGTAAGCAAGCACCTTACCCGCTGAGCCATCTCCCCAGCACTCTACTTTATTTATTTATTTATTTTTGGTTTTTTGAGGTTGAGTCTCACTCTAGCTCAGGCTGACCTGGAATTCACTATGTAGTCTCAAGGTGGCCTTGAACTCTTGGCAATCCTCCTACCTCTGCCTCCCAAGTGCTGGGATTAAAGGCGTGTGCCACTATGCGCAGCTCAAATATTGTTCCTTACATAACCATACGCTTATTAAACATTATTGTGGACAGGCGTGGTGGCTGATCAGCCTGAGAGAGACTCTACCTTAAAAAAAAAAAAAAAAACACATTGTGTATATGACATGACTGCAGAGCATAAATTCTGAAACATAATCAATTTGTGTCTTCTGTTTAAGTCTGCTCTCTCTATAAGGATCATTTTCCACTTCCTGTCTTTACCATCTGTAGTGAGACTGGCCTTCCCAGTCTTAGCCAGAGTAACTAACTCCATCTTGTAGAAGGCCACCGTTTAGTTGTTCTACGTGCCAGACTGCAGCAAAACAAGCTATCCTTCCCACAACTGTCCAGTGCTTGCTGAGGCCAACAGAATCTCAGATAAGGACAAGGACAGAGTACACATATAAACACAACATTCCCAGAGCCTGCTTTCGTCCCTGTCTTAGAATGTGTGTGCCTATCATCAGACACGAGATAGCACTGTGAACCCAGGTTTGCAACAATTGTGCTGTAGACTTGGAGCCAGATAAAATGGGCCCTAGTCGGTGGCTGGTGACTTCAGGGAAATACAACTATCTGTAGTGCCCTTTGTTTGATAAGTAACCCCTAATAAACTCATTTCTTACTCATCAAGATGAACTTGAATGAATCATTCTCTGAGCTGTTGATGCAGTCCCAGCTTGGGGCAGATGCTAATTTTACATCTCCCTGAAAAGAGTCACAGGATACTACCCCACTCCCCAGCATTAGTGCACAGTGGGTAGTCAACAAACATCCACTGGGTTTACCCCACTGATCTGGAAGATGCATACATAATATATGCTGGGTGGAGGACAAGAGGACATCCACATGGAGCCATCACTTCAACATGCTGCCCTTGCACGAAGGCTGAGTAACTAAGAGAAAATCTGTTGGCCAAGCAGAGCTGGGATAGGCCAGACAGGCACCTCCCAGAGGCAGAGAAAGCTGGTCATCCGACTAGCAGTGCAGTGCTGTGCCTCATGGCGAACACTGTACGGAAGCCTAACGCCTGCTTCTTTCCCAGCAACATGCTGTGGGCTTTAGGACAAAGAGGTGGTATGTTAAACTCAGCACCCACCTGCCAGTGGACCCTCCTCAGGGACAAAGTGTATTAAAGAATGTGTGATTTAGGGGCTGGAGAGATGGCTTAGTGGTTAAGGCATTTGCCTGCAGAGCCAAAGGATCTCGTTTGACTCTCCAGCACCCATGTAAGCCAGATGCACAAGGGGGCACATGCATTTGGGGTACCTCTGCCCAGTCTCTCTCCCTCTCCCTCTTTCTCTCTCTCAAATAAATAAATAAACAAATAAATAAGAATGTGTGATTTAGGGGCTGGAGAGATGGCTTAGCATTTAAGGTGTTTGCCTGCCAAGCAAAAGGATCCCAATTTGATTCTACACGACCCACGTAAACCAGATGTACAAGGGGATGCAGGCGTCTGGAATTTGTTTGCAGAGGCTGGATGCCCTGGCACACCCATTCTCTCTCTCTCTCTCTCTCTCTCTCTGCCTCTTTCTCTCAAATAAATAAATAAATAAAATAAAATATATTATATTAAAAGGGAGAGAGAAAAGAATGTGTGATTTAGAGCCAAGCGTAGTGGCACATGCCTTTAATCCCAGCACTCAGGAGGCAGAGGCAGGAGGATTATCATGGGTTTGAGGCCACCCTGAGACTACATAGTGAATTCCAGGTCAGCCAAAAAGAAAGAAACAGACAAACACAAAACAAGTGTGATTTAGTGCTACAAGATAGTGACTTAGCTTCTGACTTCTAGAAAAATGTGTGGGCTAGCAGAGGCTGAATGAACAAATGTAACCCAATAGTTATAGTTCCAATGTGAATGTGCTCAGTGATCCAACAAAGGACATTGACAATGTTCCTGGTGCTTTAGAGATAGAAAGCTTCTCTAGTCTAGTCAGGGAGTTAGGCACATATATTTACAGACAGCTTAGATACAGGCCATGCAAGACAGGGATTATTTACTTATTAAATATTTTTATTTGTATTTATTTATTATTTGAGAGAGAGAGAATGAGCACACCAGGGCCTTTAGCTACTGCAAACAAACTCCAGACACATGTGCCACCTTGTGCATCTGGCTTACATGGGTACTGGGGAATTGAACCTGGGTCCTTAGGCTTCGCAGGCATGCTCCTTAACCACTAAGACATCTCTCCAGCCCTTATATATTTATTTTTGTTTATTTATTTGAGATGGGGGGAGGAGAGAGGGAGAGAGAGAATAGGCATAATAGGCCCTCTAGCCACTGCAAACCAACTCCAGACACATATACCACCTTGTGCATCTGGCTTACACGGATACTGGGAAATCAAACCTGGGTCCTTAGGCTTCACAGGCAAGCATCTTACTGCTAAGCCATCTCTCCAGCCCATTTTTTAAAAATACATTTAATTAATTTATTTATTTGAGAGAGAGAAAGAGTTAGAAAGAGAGAGGCGGGGGAGAGAACGGGCACGCCAGAGCCTCCAGGCACTGCAAACAAACTCCAGATGCATGCATCATCTTTGCATCTGGATTATGTGGGTCTTGGAGAATTGAACCAGGATC
This sequence comes from Dipus sagitta, assembly GCA_036346955.1. Lineage (NCBI taxonomy): Eukaryota > Metazoa > Chordata > Mammalia > Rodentia > Dipodidae > Dipus > Dipus sagitta. The sequence goes on from CM070778.1 coordinate 55,539,369, forward strand.
CTTTGGCTATGCAGGCAAACACCTTAACTGCTAAGCCATCTCCTGAGTCCCAGCCCATTTTTTTTTCTAGTCTATTTAATTTAATTTATTTATTTATTTATTTATTTATTTGAGAGAGAGAAAAAGAAGCAGATAGAAAGAGAGAATGGAATTTTTTTTTTCACTGCATAGCCCAGGCTGGCCAGCACGCACCTTAACTGCTGAGCCATCTCTTCAACCCCACTCCTTTTTAACCCAGTTGATCTGGGTTTTGTCACTTGCAACTACAAGAGGTGTCCCTGAGACAAATGCAAGATGAGCAGTCTAGGAAAAAGAAAGCACATACTGAGCGCCAGCCATGCACAGACATAGCGATACTCCTGTCCCTCATAAAGCCCCGAGAGGTGAACACAGAAAAGGGGAATTAGACACAGGGAAACCAGATTAAACAACTGCCTTAAAATCATACAAATGAGAAGCTGGGCATGATTGGCTCATACCTTTAATCCCGGCACTTGGGAGGCAGAGGTAGGAGGATCGCCATGAGTTCGAGGCCACCCTGAGACTACAGAGTGAATTCCATATCAGCCTGGGCTAGAGTGAGACCCTACCTCAGGGGGGTGAAAAAAATCATACAAATGGTGACTGGAAGGGCAGGATTTGGACTGAGATTTCAAAGTCCTGCTCTGTCCATGCTACCCCTGCCTGGAAACAAGAGGTGTCACAGCAGGCTCTGGAGAGTAAAGGGACATGGCCCACCCTGTGCCTCAAGAATGATGATCTGACAGACAGATGTAGGGAAGGAATGGAGAATAGAAGCTGAATGAGCATGAGAAAGTCAAGGTAAAGGCCAGATGGATGATGAAGAGAGTCGGACTAGAATTCTGGCAGGGGATGAGGATAGGGGTTGGGGGGTTGTAGCAGGGGTGATGAACAAGCAAGAAACTTCCAGACCTATGGCCATTAGAGGCAGATGGAAAAGGAGCACCAATAGGTGGTTGGTTGTGAAAGTGAACCAAAGATGCTAAGATTTCAAGCTTGGGTCCCCCATAAACTTAGATGTTCTGAATGTAATGTCCCCAACTGATGGCAACTTGGGAAATAACACCTCCTGAAGGCAGTGTATTGTTGGGGGTGGGCTTATGGGTGTTATAGCCAGCTTGCCCTTGCCAGTGTTTAGCATGCTGTCTTGCTGATGTTGGCCAGGAGGTGCTGTTCACCCTCTCCTCATGCCATCGTTTTCCCCTGCCATCATGGAGCTTCCCCTCGAGTCTGTAAGCCAAAATAAACCTTTTTCCCCCACAAGCTGCTCTTGGTCAGGTGATTTGTGCCAGCAATGTGAACCTGACTGCAACAGGTGCCTAAGAGGACAGTGTGATACCTCTATACAAAACAGGTACATCAGATGGAAACTGGTTTATCCAGAAAGATAGTTTGGAATATACTGAACCAAAAAAGAGAATACTTTTCTGTCTCTAAATGTTCTTCTAGTTCCCCCTAGAAATCAAAACTTCTTTTAAAAAAAACAAACTGCTGGGAGTGGTGGTGCACACCTTTAATCCCAGCACTCTGGAGGCAGAGGTAGCAGGACTGCTGTGACTTTAAGGCCATCCTAAGACTACATAGTGAATTCCAGGTCAGCCTGGGCTAGAGCAGGACCCTACCTTGAAAAAAAAAAAAAAAAAACTTGGGCTGGAGAGATAGATGGCTTAGTGGTTAAGGAACTTGGCCTAAGGACTCAGGTTCAATTCCCTAGTACCCATGTAAGCCAGATGCACAAGGTGGCACATGCTGCATCTGGAGTTTTTTGCAGTGGCTGGAGGCCCTGGCCCACCCATTCTCTCTATCTGCCTCTGTCCTCAAAAATAAATCGACAAACAAACTCCAGGGGTTGGGGATACAGCTCAATTGACAGAGTGCTTATCTAGCATGCAGGGGGCCCTGGGTTTGATCTCCAGCAGGGCATAAACTGGGTGTGGTGGCACACACCTGTAATCCCAGTACTCAGGAGGTAAGGCAGGAGGATCAGAAGTTCAAGGTCATTCTGAGTTGTATATTAAGTTGTAGGCCAGCCTGGGATACATGAGACCCTATCTCAAAAACAAAAAAGGCCCTATAGACACTGTCTTCATAAGCAGAAAACAACTGTATAATGCTCAGATTACTAAATTACAATGTATAATAAAATACTGCTACTGGAATTCATTATTTAGGGAGGTTGGGGGTGTCCTGTTTCAAGCACTGGGCTCTCAGGGCTGGGGAGAGACCACAGAATTTATACTTGCTGGTTAGGAGGGCACCAGCCAACACGTGACAAGTGCACTCTATCAAAGGGCCATTTCTGAGGTTGCTGAGCACCCGTCTCAAGACAGTATTCACCTGTCCTCACAGAAACTGCCAGAACAAGAGTGCCTTCTGCACTTTGCTGTATATTTTACAGTCCTCAGTGAATCCCGAAGCGGAAGAGGTCAAATTCCCAGAGATGGTCTCAAGGAGGGTAAGGAGAACTGGGAGGAAACCTGGACTGGCCAAAGGCTTACACACTGGTCGTTCTCCGGGGTAGAGGCCGATTCCGTCCCAGACTTGAGCTATTGCCACACTTCCCGGCCCGCCCAGCCGCGGGCGCACATGGGCGGAGCCAGGCTTTGCGCATGCGCCTGGGATCTGTAGCCGCTCCGCCCTGCGGTGCCACTGGAGGCCGGTAGAGGGCAGCAGCCTCCTTCTCATGGATCCGGTGGCGGGAGGCCGCAAATTTCACCTCTGCTGGGCGGGCCTTGGTGCCCCGCCCCCAGGAAGTGTCCCAGGGGAGCGGAGGCTTGAGGGGGCAGCAGCCGCAAGATGGCCTCTCGTCTTTCCCAAGAGAGAAAGATGGCAAAAAGAGGCAGGGATGAACTGGGCGCCCACCTTATCTCATCCCCAGCACACTAAACATGAAGACAATCGGTAAGTGCTTAGTGATGAAGTAAAATGAATGAATGAAGAGTACCAGAATCCATGGTCATAAATACTCCAGGGGCACCTTGAGTCTTATTGTGAAGAGGTCGTGACAAGCAGTCTGTAGGGTCAGTAGGCAAGGAAATGTCAGCTACAAATCACTGTCCTGGAGCTGGCCACTGAGACTCAGCTCAGGCACTCCCCACCCTGGCTGGTTGCACTCCACCAGGCCCTGGTTCAAGCATGCCCAATCAGGTAGGTGCTGCCACACCATCTTCCTGTTCTGCTGGACTGTCGGGAACAGTTCCGTCCCCAAGGACTAAGCAAGCCAAGTCCTGGCTACCTAGAGGTACCACCTGACTGACAGCTCCGGGAGGCCTGCCGCTCTCTAGGGACTCTAGTAGCCGGGGAATTCCTCACAGTCCATGGGGATTTCCAAACCACCTCAGCTTTGCCAAGCTCCAAGGCCCAAAGCCAAGGGCCAGCCTTGAGGATGTTTCCCCCAAGGCCCTCTGCACCCCGCCCCCCCCAAATCTCTGAGCCTACTGAATGCGTGCGCCACACACTATATTTCCATCCCCTCTGGCTGACATGTGAGACTGAAGCACTGTTCTCTTTTCATATCGGTGACTACTCTTCCCTGTTTCCACAGAAGAATAAAGGAAAGCCAGCTTAAGTGTTAGCCACACTGACCTAAGAAGGCACCAGTAAGGTCCTCCTGGGTGAGAGCTGGCAGCCTGTGGTCCTTATTCTTAAAGTCAGAGAGACTCCTTTAGCCATATCTCAGGTTCCCAAACATGGAGCATTCAGTGTTTGAAGAACTGTGTGTTCACCTCTGGAGGCCCCTTCAGGGCCTGTTTCTAGAACCCTCTGAAGGAACAGCAAAGCACATGTCCAGTCCCCACGGAAGCAGGAAGAAAAGCAAGCCTCTGCTCTGACTACCAGGTCTTCACCCCCACCTCAGCCTCCCCGCCCCGCCCCGCCCCCACGTACACAGGCTTCCAAATCCACTGGGCGTGTGAGCACCTGTGTGTTACCCAGCCCAGCAAAAGCCATGCTTGGCAAGGTGGATGCACTGCCCCAGTTGTGGTGGCACACTGCCAGGGACCTGTTGGCCTTGGGCATCAGGATTCCAGAGTTGGTGAAGCAGAGAAATTGCCAAAAAGAACAAACCTTTTTTCTTTTTCTTTTTTTTCTGGAGAGGAAGGGGAAATGCCACCAGGCTCAGGCCCAGCAAGGGCACCGTACCTGAGGAGATTTCAAGAACAGTCTCCTCCACCCACCACCCACCACCCACCACCCACCATTTCTTTCTGGGAAGCTGCCTAGAGCTGCACTGTTCAATGTTGTAGCCAATGGCCACAGGCGGCTATTTCAATTTCAGTTAAATGGAAACACTGGGGTAGGGACTGGAGAGATGGCACGGCAGTGAATTGCTAACTGGAGTTCGAGTCCCCGGCACTCATGTAAAGCCAGAAGTGCACACAGTTGCACATGGCTCTGGAATCCCAATACGCCTATGGCAATGGGAGGCAGAGTCAGGAGAACTCCAAAACTCAAGGGCCAGCAAGTCTGCTCTTCTCAGAGGCAAAAACAACAAAAATGACCCTGTCTCAAGGTGGAAGGAGAGGACCAATCCCCAAGGTTGTCTGTCCCCTGACTTTCACAAGCATAACATGGAGTGCACACACCCATACACACACACACACATATCATACACACACACACACAAACTTTTGAAAAATATTGAGGTACTTCTCATAAGTTAAAATCAAATAAAATTTAAAATTTATTCCTTTGTAGCAGGGTGTGGCAACATATACCTTTAATCCCAGCACTTAGGAGGCAGAGGTAGGAGGATTGCTGTGAGCTGGAGGTCAGCCTGGGACTACAGAATGAATTCCAAGTCAGTCTGGGCTAGAGTGAGACTCAAAAAAACCAAAAAAAAAAGAAGAAGAAGAAGAAGAAAAAGTATTTCTTTGTCATGTTAGCCACATTTCAAGTGCTCAGCGGCCACATGTGGCTCGAGGCTGCAGAATTCCACAGCACAGATCACAGAGCATTTCCATCTTCACAGTATGTTCCGCTGGACAGAGGTTACTGTCCCCATCACTCTTTCCAAAGCCTCCTTCAAACGGTGACCCTCATTATCTGATGTTCTCTCCCACCCCTGCTCCACAGTCTGCTCACACCTCTGACCCCATGTGTCTTGTCTTGGTCCCGGAGCCTCAAAAAGAAATGACGAAAGAAAAAAAGAAGAAAAGAAATGGAGGAGGGGATGCAGTCACAATTAACACCCAGCCTGAGAGGAAAATGCCAGATGCCACAGGGCTGAAAAGGCAAGGCTGAATGGACTCCTGCCTCCACCCCAAGGCGTCCTGGCTTGGGAGAAAGCCTCTCAGTGCTGCACAATCGGTCCTTGTTGTCACAGTCTCTGGGCCACGCATGGGTAAGACATCTGGAATGTAGTGGCCTGAGGGTTTCCCTTCCACAGGACCCGCTGAGGGACACAGCTACTGTCAGTGCTACAGACAGAGAAGTCCCCATAGAACCCTGAACTTTCAAGGGCAAATCAGGCCACGAAGTAGTGAAGGCCACAGCTGGACATGTCCATGGGTGACCAGCCGCATGAAGCAAAACGAGGAAGAGGAAGAAGAGAATGGAGTCTGGGCACCTAGGACATGCTGAAGAGGCTTAAACAAGCTCCACCAGGCCTGGGTGCATGGAAGACGATGGAGACAGGATGGATCTGACTGCGGGCATGTTCTACCACAGGGGCTGGGGCTCAGGGTTTTGCTATATTAGTTACAAAACCCACATGGGAGAGTCCAGCAAGCTCATATGTGTGAAGGGAGGCACGAGAATAAACCTGGGAACTGGGAAGTCAGGGCTGTCTTTGGTTCTGTGCCTCAATTTGTTTTCTTCTTTGTTTTTTTTTTTTGAGGCAGGGTTTCACTCTAGCCTAGGCTGACCTGGAACTCATTCTGTCCCTCCAGGCTGGCCTCGAACTCCTAACTTAGCTTCCTGAGTGCTGGGAATAAAGGTGTGTATCACCACACCCAGCTCTGCCTCAATTCTTGCTTAGCCCAACCCGAGGTGGTCTGTAAGGAACAAGACAGGCATGAAGAAACAGAATAAGAAGAAGAAGAAAAAAAAGTAGAGTGAGTTTGCCCAACTGAAAAATAACCAGGTAGAACAAAACCTGGCCCACGCCTTTAATCCCAGCACTCGAGAGGCAGAGGTAGGAGGATCATCATGAGTTCGAGGCCAGCCTGAGACTACATAGTGAATTCCAGGTCAGCCTGGGCTATAGTGAGACCCTACCTTGAAAAAAACAAAAAATAAAAACAAGCGCTTGCCTATGAAGCCTAAGGACCCCGGTTCGAGCCTTGATTCCCCAGGACCCACGTTAGCCAGATGCACAAGGGGGCGCATGTGTCTGGAGTTCGTTTGCAGTAGCTGGAGGCCCTGGTGCGCCCATTCTCTCTCTCTCTCACTCTCTCTCTCTCCCTGTCTGTCACTCTCAAAGAAATAAAAAATAAAATTAAAACAAAAATTAAAAAAATAAAAACAAAAACCTGGTACTTCAAAGGTACTGTCACCAGCCAAGAATAAGGAAAGAAAGCTCAGAAAAAGCAGCACAATTAAAAAAAGAAAAAGAAAAAAACAAAACTGGCATCAAACTAGAGACCAGATTGAAACTCTGAAAGGACAGTGTAGCCCTGAGAAGGCTTGCGCCGGCTTCCCGGTCTCCACTGGAAAGGCACTCTGGGCAAAAGCACCAGCCTGAGGGCCTGAGTAAAGGACTCAGCTGAGTCACTGACAGGACCAGGGCCTGCGGCACTGCTGTGGGCAGATGCTCCGCCTCCCGGACACTAAGAGCTACCCAGGGCATCAGAGATGGATTAGTGGCAGCAATACTCAGTTTTGAGCCCTTACAGCTGACATCTCTTGCTCATGCTAAAGTTTTGGTTATTCACAGCCAACTGCAGTCCAAAAAAGAAATGAAATAGAAAATTCCAGAAACAAATAATTTATTATGATTTTTTGTTGTTTTTAAAAATATTATTTATTTATTTGTGAGAGACAGAGAGAAAAGAGGGAGACAGAGAGTGAGTATAGGCACACCAGGGTCTTCTGCCACTGCAAATATACTCCAACTGCATGTGGCACTTTGTATATCCGGCTTTATGTGGGTACTGGGGAATTGAATGTAGGCCATCAAGCTTTGCAAGTGCCTTTAAACTACTGAGCCATCTCTCCAGCCCTGGAGTTTCTTTTCTTTTGAGAGTGTCTTAGGTAGCCCAAAGTGGCTTTGAACTCACTCTGTAGCTGAGGGTGACCTTAAACTTTTGATCTTCCTACCTCCACTTCCCAAGTACGGGGATTACAGTTGTGAGCCACCAAGCCTAGAAATTTATCAGTTTTAGATAACTTTTATTATTATTATTATTATTATTATTATTTGGGGTGGAGGGGTTCGAGGTAGAGTCTCACTCTAACTCAGGCTGACCTGGAATTCACTATGTAGTCTCAGGGTAGTCTCTTGAACTCATGGCAATCCCCCTACCTCTGCCTCCTGAGTGCTGGGATTAAAGGCGTGCACCACCACACTCGGCTATTAGATAACTTTTAAATGTTGGGGATTTTTTATTTTTATTTATTTGACAGAGAAAGAGGGGAGAGAGAAAGAGAGACAGAGCCACTGCAAATGAACTCCAGACGTGTGTACCCCTTGTGCATCTGGCTAATGTGGGTCCTGAGGAACCAAACCTGGGTCCTTTGGCTTTGCAGGCCTTAACCACTAAGCCATTCCTTCAGCTCTAGATAACTTTTTTTTTTTTTTTTTTTTTGAGAGCAACAGACAGAGAGATAAAGATACAGATAGAGAATGGGCACACCAGGGCCGCTAGCCACTGCAAACGAACTCCAGACACATGCGCTACCTTGTGCATCTGGCTTACATGGGTTCTGGGGAATTGAGCCTTGAACCTAGGTCCTTAGGCTTCACAGGCAAGCACTCAACCACTAAGCCATCTCTCCAGCCCAGCCCTAGATAACTTTAAAAAATATATTTTATGTATTTATTTGCAGAGAGAGAGGAAGAATGGGTGCACTAGGACTTCTATCTACTGCAAAAGAGCATCTGATAAATGCTCTCCTTTGTGTACTTGGCTTTAAGTGGGCACTGGGGAATCGAACCTGGGTCATTATGCTTTTGCAGGCAAGCACCTTAACCACTTAACTACTCTCCATCCCTTGATAACTTTAAAATGTTTAATTAATTTATTTATTTGAGAGAGAAAGGCAAATAAAGAGAGAGAAAGAATGGATGTGCCAGGGCCTCTAGCCACTGCAATGAACTCCAGACACATGCACCACCTTGTACATCTGGTTTATGTGGGTATTGGGGAATCAAACCTGGATCCTTAGACTTCGCAGGCAAGCGGCTTAACCGCTAAGCCACCTCTCCAGCCCAATAACTTTTTAAAAAAATATTTTTATTTATTTATTTTTTTATTTGACAGAGAAAGAGGGAAAGAGAGAGAATGAGTGCACCAGGACCTCTAGCCAATGCAGAAGAACTCCAGACGCGGGTAGCACCTTGTGCATCTGGCTAATGTGGGTCCTGGAGAATCGAACCTGGGTCCTTTGGCTTTGCAGGCAAACGCCTTAACTGCTAAGCCATCCCTCTAGCCCAAGTTTTTAAAAAAATATTATTTATTTATTTATAGGAGAGAGAAGGTAAGACAGAGAATAGGTGTGCCAGGGCCTCCAGCCAATGCAAAGTCCAGGTGCATGCACCCCCTTGTGCAGCTGGCTTACGTGGGTCCTAGGGAATAGAACCTGGGTCCTTTGGCTTTTCAGGCAAATGCCTTAATCACTAAGCCATCTTCTCCAGCCCCCGATGACTTTTTTTTTTTTTTTTTGGTTTTTCGAGGTAGAGTCTCACTCTAGCCCAGGCTGACCTGGAATTCACTATGGAGTCTCAGGGTGGCCTCGAACTCATGGCATTCCTCCTACCTCTGCCTCCCGAGTGCTGGGATTAAAGGCGTGCGCCACCACGCCCGGCTTCCCCAATGACTTTTATTGCAGTGTATTTTGAGTATTTTTAGACACTATTCTAAGTTAATATAAGTGTATTGATTCATTGATCTTCAGAACGTTACAAGAAAAACACTATTATTATTCTCATCTTATACTATAGGTAAGAAAAATGAGGACCCAAGAAATTAAATAATTTGCCCAAGGTCACTCATCCAATAACAGCAGTGGAGCCAGGGGGGCTGGAGAGATGGCTCAGTGACTAAAGGTGCTTGCTTGTAAAGCCTGACAGCCTGAGTTCAAATCCCTACTACCCACATAAAGCCAGATGCACAAAATGGCACTTGTGCTTAGAGTTTGTTTGCAGTGGCAGGAGGCCACTCTGTCTCTCAAATAAATAATTTCTTTTTAAAGCAGCAGAGCCAGGATTTGGCCAGGTCAGGCCAGGCAAGGCAGTGTCCACACATTACCCAGGGACAACACACACACAACCACATGCCACTTCTGGGCCCTTCTGCCTGTCTTTCTCTTTCCTTCTCATCCCAAATAGGCTGGGAGCAGGTCCTACAGCCAGCTCTTCCCTCCATGTGCTATGGAACGTGCTAGGTGTCTGTTCCTGTCGCAACAATGAAAGCTGAAGACTGGGGATTCTGAAGAGAACGGGTAGACAGAGGGCAGGGACCCTTTACAGGATAGGCCCCTCTTTCAGAGCTGGGCCGTGGTGGTGCACACCTTTAATCCCAGCACTTGGGAAGCAGAGGTAGAAGGATCCCTGTGAGTTTGAGGCCACCCTGAGACTACACAGTGAGTTCCAGGTCAGCCTGGGCTAGAGTGAAACCCTACCTCGAAAAGCAAAAACAAAACCAAACAAAACAGCAGAGAGACCTGAAGCCCCATAGTAGAAGAAAAGCCAAAGAGGCCCTGAGAGATGGCTTAGTGATCAAGGCACTTGCCTGCAAGGCCAAAGGACCCAGGTTCAATTCCCCAGGTAAGCCAGATGCACGAGGTGGTGCATGCATCTGGAGTTCCTTTGCAGCGGCTGGTGGCCCTGGTGCACTCTCTCAAATAAATTTTTAAAAATATATATTATTAAAACAAAACAAAACAAAACAGGAACATTTGTCTTCGTCTCTCCAGAGGTCAAGTCCTTTGGTGTGAAGCCAGCCTTCCCCTATGCAGAGAAGATGAGGGCTGGTTGGAAGGACTGGAGGCTGGCACCAGAAATGCTTTGGAGGGGGTCTGAGAGAAAAGGACAGGCCAGTGTAGACTCTGCAGGGGGCTATATGTGTAACAGCTGGGCCATTTCCACACCTTGTGTCCTGTCACAGAACCCAGCTCTGCATTCTCTTGCCCAGGCTGCTGGCAAAGCATGATGGGTAGAGGAAAGGGACAATATGACACCTTGGAGAGGAACGCAGATAGGCTTCCATGTGTCTGTACAGAGTACTCCTCCTCAGCAAGGGTGAAGGTATTTTGGGTAGAGTGGTCAGGCTGGCTACCCTTTACCTCCAATAGCTACAACCTCATCTACACAAGGGATTCTGAGGCCAGACTCTCAAGCTGCTGTGCAATGGGGGTGCTGTCAGGCAGAGCCAAGTACTACAGGCAACAGGGCTGTTTGCTATCCCTGGATTCCAGGAAGGCAGACCACAGCAAGTCCCCTCAGGCTTTGCAGGCCACAGGCCCAGTTTCCCTCTTTGCATGATCTTAGACGCATGTCTAAGTGTGTGGGAATTCGACCTCACCCCGTTCCTGGTCCTTCAGGTAACCCAGGTGTCTGCTGAGAAAGAGGCTGTACCATGCTCCCCACAGGCTAGGCGCCCCCACCCAGCACCCAGAGTGCCAGGCACGCAGACTGCCACAGCCTGGACAGCTCCCAGGAGGGCGAGATGGAAGACGCCAGCCCAGCCAGGGTTTCCACAATCAAACCGATTCACAAAGGAGGGAGGCAAGAGGCAGGGCGCTGGCAGGAAAACACACACAAGGAGATGGTACCAGACCCTTGCCCCTTACCATGCCCCTAGAAGGCTGGAATCAACAAATCCTTTCCCCTCCATGTGATGGGGCTGGGCATGAAACTGGGTGTCACGGACAGTCATGATGTTCGTGCGCTGCCTGCCAGTTGCTGTCACTACTTGGCTCCCAGCCCATGCCACCCAGGCTCGATGGTTCGCTTTCTGCAGACGCCTGCAGTTCTGGTGAAAGCCTGGGCTCCTTCATCGTCAGGCCAGCACCTTCGGCCTTTCTCCTTCAGAGACAACTACAGTGTGGCATGGGGCTAATGCTCCTCAAGGCTTCCTGGCGCCCATTCAGACAGCACAAGGGCTCACGGGCTTTCCCTGTGGCCCAGAGCCATCCCTCCGCCTCACCTCACATTCGGGCCCTCTCCTGCACCAGAGCCAAAGGCAGCCTCAAGGCTGACGGGCTCTGGGTGTGAGACCTCCCTCCCCAAGTGCACCCTGCTTGCCATGGGGCCTGGCAGTGTGAAGAGCCAGGGAGGAGGGAGGAAGTGAGTCAGCTACTTGCAGAAATGGGAGTGGGAGGGAGGACAAGTGAGACCAGGGGACAAAGGGCACAGGGGCTGAAAGGTCACTAGTAAAAGAACCAGGCCCTTGAGATGTGTAGCACACAGATAAGACTGACAAATTCAGTAGGGCCACCTCCTGCCAAGGCTCCGTGATCCCCAGGGACCACAGAACCTGTCTGGTAGGCAGGCCCCACCTGAGGATGGACTCCAAGGCAAGAAAGTTCCACTTCCTGATTTGTGTCAGGTTGGCAGGAAGCAAGGCATTGTGGGGAATGTTCAGCCACCTCTCCCCTCAGAGAGGTGGAGTCTGTCTCTCAGGCCTACTACCACTGCCACCCAGGAGCCCTATAGCTCCCGAAGCCCAGGTACCCCTGGACCTGATCAAGACAAGAGCAGGAGAGATGTTTGTGTCTCCCAGCAGGGTCTGGAAGTGCCCCCAGCCTGGGCCTCAGCAACAGAGCAGTTCCTGCTGCCCTAGCGCCCCGCACTGCCCTCTCCAGTGGCCCCTACCCCTGTGGGAGCTGTCCCCAGGCTCCAGCTGGAATCTGTTGCTAAGACTGGGAGAGATCCTTACCGTGAACCTTCCCAGCCTGCTGACATTCCAGCACGACGGCAGCCCAGGGAAAGCAGCAGGAGGGAAGAGGAAGCCGGGAGCCCCAGCCACATTCCAGTCCCTCAGAGACCTGCAGCCAGCAAGACAGGCACATTCCTCTGGGGTCCCCTGGACCGTGTGGCCCCATGTAGTCCTGAATGCCTTCACGGGGACTCTCCTGCAGAGGCAGATGCGGGCTACACCTGGGTCCCTCCCTCCCCAGGCTTGGGGTTAGGAAGACGGCTCAGTGGTTAAAGTCGCTTGCTTGCAGAACCCTGTCATCCTCCACTCCCGTGAGAGATGCCAAGTACCCAAGACAGCCAGTGGGTGAAGGCAGGAGACTGGTAACATACTGTAGCCAAGTCACCAGAGCCCATCAGAGTGAGGAGAGTTCCAGAAACCCTAAATTTCTGCTCCAGAAAGATTGAACAGATTAAGGAATGCTGCTTGAAAATAGAGCTAACAGAATAAAATTTAAAAATAAAATAAGAAAGAATCAACAGAAAAAAATGGGAAACCAGTTTCTGGTTGGAACACCGCTTTCATCAACAAATACTAACTCGCTGTTCTTATAGCCTCTCCTGCCTAATCCTGATCGTAACAGAAGATTGTAACATGAAGGAGAAGGATGGGTGTGGTCAGTATAGGGACCTGAGGAAGTGACATCCAAACTTGGGGTCACATACATGACCGTAGGTGGTGTGTAGGGACAAGGACTATGGACAAGAGGGCAGCAGAGGCTCCGTGTTGGAAGTCAATGAGAACTCAAAGTTGCATACCCACCTGCGAGGCCCTTTGCTGGCCTTGCTCCTCCCCCTTTCTCCCCACAATACAGGGAGACAACTGTACTCAGCCCTGTGCCTGCCATAGTCACAGTGACACCCCAGGAGTCCTGTCACCCCAAGTACTGACGAGGTTAGTGCTAGCATGCCAGGATCGGCCAAAAAGGTGAGAGGGGTCCCGCCCATGTCTACAGATCTAGGATCTAGCAGGGAAGATGCTTGAAGGGCAACAGTGTGTCCCTCCTCCAGCATTGGGGGCCACACCCTAACCTGCCAAGGCAGTTGTTCCAGCCCTTCTGGAGGCTCCCTTCAGTCACCTCTATTCCCATTTGTCTCCCCACTTCCACCTGGGCTCATTTCCTCCAGGTGACCTTCATGACACATTGCGCGCTCCAGTCCTACCCTTCTGCAGAATTTGGCTGCAAAACAAGTCAGTCTTGAAGTCCCCTCTCCCTCTGTCAGGAAGAAAAGGAGATGAGAGTTCTAGGATTGGGGATCAGAGGGTTCAGGTCTGTGATGGACAGTAGGTTTATAATCTATCCACTGCCTTTCCCTATACCACCCAGCACAGGAGTTGGCCTGAGTTCAAATCCTGTCAGTCACTTAGCCATACAATCTTACACAACTCCCTTACACTTAACCTGTATTCCAGTCATTCACTGGTCATCTGGTGTCCTCATAATACCTACTTAATATCTCCATCACACCCTCCAAGGCTCAGGAACCATTGTGGAAGAGGTGACAGAAAGAATGTAAGAGCCAAAGGAAGGACAGGAGTGCTTACAATACTGTCTTCCCAACACAAGGTGGCCGTGGTATTCATGACTGCACAGTGGCTGATGCTACCCACACAAGGCCTGCATAATAGGAGGGGGAAATGGTGACATCAAAATAGAAGAGACTGGTTGGAAAGAAGAAAGGATTCAGGGAGCCAGGTGTGGTGGCGCACGCCTTTAATCCTAGCACTCGGGAGGCAGAGGTAGGAGGATTGCCGTGAGTTCGAGGCCACCCTGAGACTCCATAGTGAATTCCAGGTCAGCCTGGGCTAGAGTGAGACCCTACCTCGAAAAACCAAAAAAAAAAAAAAAAAAACGAAAGGATTCAGGGGAAGGGGAATTTGGGAGGGGGAAAAGAGAGGGTAGTAGGAGGGGATTATGATCATGACATATTGTCTATATGTATGGAAACTGTCAATAAAAAGTTAGGGCTGGAGACATGGCTTAGCGGTTAAGCACTTGCCTGTGAAGCCTAAGGACCCTGGTTCGAGGCTCGTTTCCCCAGGACACATGTTAGCCAGATGCACAAGAGGGCACATGCATCTGGAGTTCGTTTGCAGTGGCTGGAGGCCCTGGTAAGCCCATTCTCTCTCTCTCTCTCTGTCTCTTTCTCTCTCTGTCTGTTGCTCTCAAATAAATAAATAAAACTAAACAAAAATATTTTTTAAAAAGTTAAATAGCTGTGCATGGTGGCTCACGCCTTTAATCCCAGCACTTGGGAGGCAGAGGTAGGAGGAGGATCACTGTGAGTTCAAGGCCAGCCTGGACTACATAGTAAATTTCAGTTCAGCCTGGGCTAGAGTGAGATCTGACTTTAAAAATAAATAAATAAATAAATAAATAAAATAAAAAAGTTAAAAAATACCTACCTACTCATAGTACCTACTTCAAAGGGCACTTTGGAAAATTAAATGAGTGAATGCATATGACTTTCCACGTCTTTCCTGGAGGCTCTTCTGTTCAGTGGAATCTTATCCAGACCCAGTCACCACCACTCCAGGAACATATGTGCCTCCCCCACTACTGGACTGGGCACAGCAGAGAAGCCCACACTCTCCCCTGGCCAGAGTCTATGCAAAGCTCAAGGGCTGAGCAGAGCCAGGGCAATATGCCATGCCCTGAATCTGAGGGGCATGTGGCTGGAGATTGAGGGAATCACAGTGGCGACCCAGGTCTAAGGAAATAGTTTCCCAACCAACAACCGAAAAAATAAGCTGTGCTGACACTGTCCCCCTGTATTTAGCAGAACAGGGGCTGCTGCCAACCACCATACCGGACTCTGGAGTTGGCTGTCCCCCCAAAACTGCACAGCAGGGGGTGAGGGGCCATGAGAAACTCCAGTTCTTCCCAGTGTCTGTCTGGTACAGTGGGTGCCCACAGTGCTGCAGGATGCCTAGGGCACTTCCGTACCACTGCCCAGGACTGACAATGGAGGCGCCAGACGGCCTGTCCAGGCAGCAGGGGAGCCCCCACCTCAAGTGGGTCATGGGTCCCCCCCCCAGATGCTGCCTCCCACCCCAGACAGCATGAGGAGCAGATCGGTGCAATGGGGTGGCGGGAACCCTGCTGGCAGGCAGAGCGCGTGCTTGTGGTTTCTGGGAACCGCTGTAGAGATTTGCAGCATTTTTAAAATACTTGTGTTCCCACCCGCCACAACACCCCCCTTCACCCCACTCCCCAGCCACCCCCAGTCAGGGTGTTTGCCTATCTGGTATTTTCCAGAACCATTTAATGTAAATAAGAGAGATTAGAAGGAAGCAGAGGGCAGAGGGCAGGATGGCTGGGGGGGTTCGGGGCAGACTAGAGTGGTTTGGGTCAGGGCAAGATACCTTTAAGACCCCACTCCCATGCAAGGGTTCCAAGCTGTGCCTACAAAAACAGCCATTGACCAGGTCATGTACCCACACCCAGTTCAATGTGGCCTGGGAACTGTGCCCACCACCCACAGGCTGAGTGACTGGGGCACCCTGGAACTGCTGTTTGTCTAGCAACTCACAGGAAAGAAGGCAGAATGGAGCCTCCAGGGAGGCTTGGCAGAACAGACATGGCCTAGCCCACTGCTTTGGCCTGCTGGCCCAGTGAGCTCTAGCCATTCAGGACAAACAGCCCTCCAAGTACTCCCAAGGTCTTCCACCCGCCAGTTCCTGTACTCTTGACATCTTCCCACTGGCCCTTCATTAGCAAAAGAACTTCATTTGGGGGCTGCAGAGATGGCTTAGTGGTTAAGGCACTTGCCTAAAAAGCTAAAGGACCCAGGTTTCGATTCCCCAGGACCCACGAAAGCCAGATGCACAAGGTGGCACATATGTCTGGCGTTCTTTTATAGTGGCTGGTGTGCCTACTCTCTCGCTCTCTCATAAATAAATAAATAAATATATTATTTTAATTTTATTTATTGATTGATTTGAGAAAGAGGGAGAGAAAGAGGCATATATATATAGAGAAAATGCGTATGCCAGGGTCTCTAGCCACTACAAACTGCAGATACATGCGCCCCCTTGTGCATCTGGCTTATGTGGGTATCAGGGAATTGAACCTGGGTCCTTAGGCTTCGCAGGCAAGTGCCTTACCACTAAGCAATCTCTCCAGCCCTAAACAAAATATTTTTAAAAAACCTTGCTAGCCAGGTGTGGTGGCCTTTAATCCCAGCAGTTGGAAAGCAGATGTAGGAGGATCACCATGAGTTCGAGACTACCCTGAGACTACATAGTGAATTCCAGGTCAGCCTGGGCTACATTAAGACCCTACCTCAAAAAAACAACAACAACAAAAAACTTGCTGGGCATGATGGAACATGCCTTTAATCCCAGCACTCGGGGAGGCAGAGATAGGAAAATTACAGTTAGTTTAGACCCTACCAAAAAAAAAAAAAGAAGAAGAAGAAGAACTTCATTTGGGTTCCACACTGAAATTTGCCAGGTCTCTCACATGGCAAGACTATCTGATGCCAGAGATGCCTGAAGCTTTGGCACAAAATGAAATAAAAATGTCCAGTTTAGGGCTGGAGAGATTGCTTAGTGGTTAAGGTATTTGCCTACAAAGCCAAGGGATACTGGTTCGATTCTCCAGGACCCACATAAGCCAGATGCACAAGAGGGCACATGCATCTGGAGTTTGTTTGCAGTGGTTGGACGCCCTGCCATGCCCATTTTCTCTCTCTTGCTCTCTTCTTCTTTCTCTCTCTCTCAAATAAATAAATAAAATATATTTAAAAAATTTTAATGTCCAGTTTAAAACAAAAATAAAAGCCCTCCAAGGGTCATTTGGAGAAAAATTAAGAAGAGAAGTGCTGCAGACCTTGAACCCAGGCAGCAGCATCCACCGCCTCACCACCACCCTAAGTAAGGCCAGGGCTTGGAAGCCAGCCTAGCAAACCTGGGAGCAGCACAAGTTTCAGGCTGTCCTTGGAGCCCGACATGTCCTTGACCTGGCAGCACCTAAGAGCCCTGCAGACCCTGTGGTTCATAACTCGTCCACCCAGGGGTCTCAGGTACATAACAGCCAAGAGGGCTCTTCATGCCTTTCCTTCTCAGGTAAAGGCAACCCTAACGGTCAGTGTCCCATTGGGCCACTGGGCTACCAGCTAGGAGCACCACGGTGCCTTCTCTTCCTTCAGGTGACCATTCATTCATTCATTTATTGTTCTATTTGTTTATTTATTTGTTGTAGTGCTGAGGGCTGAGCCCAGGGCCTCTCACATGCTCGGCAATATCCTCAGTCCCAACTGGAAATTTCTTTCTTTCTTTTCTTTTTTTTTTTTTTTTTTTTTTTTTTTTTTTTTTTTTTTTTTTTGGTTTTTCGAGGTAGGGTCTCACTCTAGCCCAGGCTGACCTGGAACTCACTATGGAGTCTCAGGGTGGCCTCGAACTCACGGTGATCCTCCTACCTCTGCCTCCCGAGTGCTGGGATTAAAGGCGTGCGCCACCAGGCCCGGCTCTTTTCTTTTTTTTCAAGGTAGGGTCTCACTCTAGCTCAGGGTAGCCACAAACTCACAGTGATTCTCCTACCTCTGCCTCCCAAGGGATGGGATTAAAGGTGTGTACCACCACGTCCAGCTCTTTTTTTTTAAATAAATTTTTTAAAAATTTTATTTGAGAGACAGAGAAAGGCAGGTAGAGAGAGAGAGAGAGAGAATGGACACACCAGGGCCTCTAGTCACTGCAAATGAACTCCACATGCATGCACCACCTTGTACATCTGACTTTATGTGGGTCCTGGCGAATTGAACCTGGGTCCTTAGGCTTTGCAGGCGAGCAAATGCCTTACCTGCTGAGCCACCCCTCTAGCCCTCCAACTGGCTATCTTAAAGGATAGAGCAAAAGAGAAAGTTTAGGCAAAGAAAACCTTACCAGGAGCAAGGATTAGAGAGTACCAGACAGCTGCAAAATGACCTTTCCTGGTGGCTTCAGAGACCTACCTAAGTATTCACTACCTTGCCAAAGTCTCATACAGGTGATCTTCCCTACCCCATAAACATGCTTACTTAAAGTCCCACAGAGGACAGTACACAGGGTAAGGCTCCTGCTAGCTTCCAATTCTGCCCTTCTCAGAGGTACCTGGACTGAGTTCACTGGGTGTGCCTGCTCCTCTGGTCTAACCCTCTAAGACTCTGGGAGGAGAAAATGGGTCCACTTTATAGAGATTAAGGGTCACTTCCACTAGGCAGCCTCTGCTGATTGCCATGTTTCTCTGGGACAGTCATGGCTCCCTCCTCTTTTTTGGCCCTCTGTGCATGTGCATGGTGTT
Organism: Dipus sagitta; assembly: GCA_036346955.1. Classification (NCBI taxonomy): domain Eukaryota; kingdom Metazoa; phylum Chordata; class Mammalia; order Rodentia; family Dipodidae; genus Dipus; species Dipus sagitta. Next base: position 55,557,750 of record CM070778.1, read on the forward strand.
TGGATGTACTGGCTAAGGTGCCTGGCTGCCCATCTTCACCTAGATCTGTGCTTCCTCAGGGAAATATCATAGTTTATTTATTTAATCCCCCATACCCAGCACAGTGTCTGGTCCGTAAGTAGATTGCACTGTTTATTGGGGGAATGAGCATATGGAGGCTAACTTCAGTAACTTTGGTAAAAACCCAAAACTAGGTCTTGACAGAGATATTCATGTAACGGATGGGGTACACAGAAACGCAGAAAGCTCCTCTCAGGCCTGCTATGTGATCTCTGTCGTGAAGTCCTAAGTCTCTCGTACCCCTTCTGCCCGCCTCCCCATGCCCTCCACCACCACCTTAGAACCTGGTCTAGCTGCTGTAAGACAGGCGATGAAGGTGTAGGCATTCTGCACATGCCCTCTGAGAGGGAAACTTAAGGGCTATCCCTCCCCCTGGGCTTTTAGAACAGGCCACAGAGAAGAGCCCTGGCCCCCATCTGTGTGCAGGAGACAGTATCTGGCTAGTCAGCTCCCTCAAAGCTCCCTGGGGACAGGCAGCGTGTGGACAGAGTTGATGAATAGCCTGACAGGGAGGATGGCTGCCAGGAGCTATCCTTATGGAGCGACTGTCATCAGAGTACCCCGCCCAGGAGCCTGCAGGAGGTGGGAAGACTTCTTGACATGAAACTAGGATTAGAATTGATGCCAAAAAAAAAAAAAAAAATGAGTAGGAGTAGGAGCAGGAGGAAAAGGAGAGACAGAGGCTGAGGGCCACATAAGAGGCTGCAGGCCTCCCATGCTAGCTCCTGGGGTCTGGCCCAGGAAGCAGGAAATGCTAGGCTCACCCTGCTCTTTTGCTTGTGGCATACATAAGTCTCCACTGCTACCCAGGTGGGAACAGGTGTAGAACTTCTCTCAGCCCCCTGAGTCTTGTCATGCCGGCGGCATGCACCAGAAGACGCATGAGGATGGAGTTTTCTATGGTATCCCCTGTCAGATGTGCCAGGCTGAAGTCTGGGGAAGAGGTCCTCTGGGTACCAGCTGGGCTTGTTCCACGGGAGCTACCATGAGCCAGGACTTGAGGGATAACAGCTGTAAGATGAACGCAGCCGGCATCTCCAAGCTAACGTATCCGCTTCCCTAGGGACAGGTAGCAGAAGCTAGGTGGGAAGGGAAAGTGGTTGGGAAATGTGAGATGCCAGGATGATCCCTGCGCTATAAAGAGCGAACTCAACAGCAGCTGGGATGCCAGGCCCAGGGCCTCAGAGGCCTGGCTGTGGTTCAGCAGGGAGCTGGCAACAATACCCTGGGGGATCCATGCTCTAGAAAGAAAATTCCATCTGTTAAAAGCAATGTTAGCCTGGGAGAAACTAGACAGGCATAGCAGCAAATTCCAACCTTTGGTTCTGAGATAAAGACTCTTTACTTTTTATCCTCCTTCTACGTGCGTGTGTTGTTTCTTGAGATCAACCCGGCTTCGCGGCTCATGCAGAGCAGGTGCTCGAGGTGTGTCTCTAGAATGAACGAGTCCAGATCCTTCCCTGCATCCTGAACAAGCTCCCTCCTGACCACAAAGCTGCCCAAACCCAACTTGCCCCAGGGCAAAAACAAAAAAAGGCTTGGAACTCAAGTCCAGTGTGTCCTGCCAGGGGCTGACCTGCCACTCCCAGCCTCCTCTGGGCCCAGAATGCTGCTGGGTTGAGCAGCCATCCTGAGCGTCCACTTCCTCTCCCTGGGAGAAAGCTGGAAGCCAGGCTCGGCCTGCTTCCGTTGCACTTCCTCCCCTCTCTGACTTGGACACATCTGGCTGGTCACTTAGTGCTGAAAGGTCCCAGGCAGGCTGTGCACTGGGATCTGGACAGTACTAAAGCCCACAGCTGGGTGGGAAAGATGGCCAAAGGTCAACTTGTCCTTCGTGTGTTATGTCCAGACAGGACATTCCAAACTATGTCCCCTTGGGGCAGGGAAGAGATGGCTCAGTGGTTAAAGGTGCTTGATTCCAACTCTACCCCCAGCCCCCGACATGAGGTTAGAGGTCTTGACCCTCCATACAGACCTGCCCACACATCTGATCTGAATCTCTTCTGCTGTGGTGCCTTCCACTGTGTTTTGGGGAGAGGGGGTACAGTTCCCTCTGCCCAACACACTGTCCCTATAGTTTAAATCAAATCTAAACTCTAAGCATGGTTTATAAACTCCTTTATAATCTGACTCCTGCTGTCTCTGAAACCTCCCCTGACATTTAACACCTCACTCACTTAGGGGTGAGAGGAAGCCCTGGGAGAGCTCTCCTCCCGCCCGGAGCTGTTACCACGATAGCTGTACACCCCAAATCTTCCATGACAGTCCAGGTTTGAAATCATGTATCGTTTCTTTTTACCTCTGAGATCTAAAAAGCATGGAATTCCTATCCACATTGTCTCTCATCTCTAGAAGTGGCATCTGTTAAACTACACCTCCAACTTAGTTAGGGCTCAGGAAATATAGTGCCCAAACCCCTATGCCATCTTTGTGCCATAAAGCTGAACACTTTCTCAGAAATTTCCAACCAACATCACCCTCTTCCTAGGCAGCTCCCCGGAGGTAGTTCAGGCAGAAGCCTGTCTTGCCCAACACGCTGGAAAGAGGCACAAAGTTCAAATCAATCAGGTCAGTCCAACAGGACAATGGAGGGAACCATCAACCCAGGAAGTCCAGCTGAACTGCTGAGAAATCTCACCCAGTGAACCTTTGAGGGCTTGTCCTCAACAACTTGACAAGGTACAGAAACAGAGGTGTGTCTCCTTGAGTGGGAAACTCTCTGCTGAGGTTTGCTGCTCCCTACCTGGCCCAAGGGGTGGCATGACTCCCCCACTTCCACACTTACTAGACTCTTCCTACAGCTCCTAGGTACCTTGGGTCACCCACTTTTAAGCACAACAGCAGGAGATGCCCACATTCGCACTCCCTGTTTGCCCCTGATGTCCAGGCAAGCACTCACATTGGCCGGCTCCCTGCGGGGTCCCTCGCTGCTCCGCAACCAGCTCCGGCTCAGCTCGCTGAGCTCCGGGATGGGCTGCACCTTGAGCCGCACGCTGTCCCCAGACTGCCGGATCATCTCCACGATCTCATCCCGGGACTTACTCTCCACATTGTGCCCGTTAATCTCCACCAGTCTGTCTCCTGGCACCAGCCCCAGGGCCAGGTCCTTGGTGCCTGCACCCGGCTCAGCAAAGTGAACCACCCTCCGATAGGCCTGGCCCTCGGGTCCCCGGTCCAACATGGTTGTGCGTCGCAGAGAGAAGCCAAAGTCTCCAGTGGGTCGTCGTTGCAGCTCCAACTCCCGGACGGCAGGGGGTGGCGGGGGCACCACAGGAGGAAGGCGCAAATCAGCCGGGAACCTTTTGGTCACCAACTCAGGGACTCGAGATCGAGGCCCGGGTCGAGGGATGCCTAGGCCGGGATGGTGCATCAGCTGTCCCTCTAATGTCCTCACCTCCACCTGTGGTGACGGGGCTGCAGAGTGCTCGGACGGCGTCGAGGTCTCTGAAGCACTCTCATCTCGGCTCCGCTGCGAGAAGGAGAAGCGCTTGACAATCATCTGCGAGTTCTGCTTGGCCAAGGAGCCGAACTTGGCTGCACGCTGCAGCACGGAGCCCCGGAGGCCGCCTTCGTCACCCTTGAGGTCATCGCTGGAGCTGGCTGTGCTGAGGTGGCCCGAGTCCAGGATGACGCTGCCCCGATTGCTGTCAGAGTCGATGTCGGTCAGGTGCAGGTCAGAGCCACTGGCCACCTTGATGGGGATGGGGTTGGAGATTTCCAGGCGTGTCTTGGACTCACGCTTGGAGGAGCGGTTTAGGTTGAAGAAGCCGCGGCGCAGGCTCATCTCTTCTAGGCTCCGCAGTTCTGCTGCTGACATCCGCTCCTTCTTCTCTTTTTTCTCCTTCTTCTCCTTCCGCCCGCCATCTTTGTCCTTATCTTTCTTCATTAAGTTAAACATGATGGGTGAGAGTGCTGATTTTAGGGGCGGCACCCCCAGAAGACTATGGGTGCTAGGCACAGGGTCTTTGGCCCCTACCTTGCTGCTGTGAATAGAAGCAGAAAGAGAAAGATTATTCCTACAGAGTCTTTTCCCATACTTCCAGTCCAGACATAAGCAAGTGATGAACCAGTCACCTCTCTCAAGGAGTCTACCGTGCCCTGTGCTTTATACAACTCATCTCAGTTCACTACTTACTCTAAAGTTCAGACCAAGGTATAGGTGTTCCTGGAGAGATCTAATCTCCTGGCAAGAGGAAGCACCATGCAACCTGGAACCAAACTTAAGATTGGAACATAAAAGGAAAAGGGAAGGGGGACTGGAGAAGATGGCTTAGTGGTTAAGGTGTCTGCCTGCAAAGCCAAAGAACCCCGGTTCAATTCCCCAGAACCCATGTAAGCCAGATGCACAAAGTGGCACACGTGTCTGGAGTTCATTTGCAGCACCTAGAGGCCCTAGCATGCTCATTCTCTGTTTCTCTTCTCACTCTATCTCTCTCTGTTTCCAAATTAAAAATAAACTAAGAAAGAAAAGAAAAGAAAAAGGGAAGGGACTCTGGGTACCATCACCTCCTCACAGCCATGTCCCCATGAGCAACAGCCATCCCATGTGACTGGGCTCCTTCCTATGCCTGACCTTCCCAGAGCAGCGTTAGCCGCTGCCTCACAGATCTCTGAGGATCCAGTGTGTTTATATGATGACTTTCTTGAACTTCACATACACTTTCCCATTCAACCCTCATCGCAGCCCTGCAAAGTACACATCTTCATGTCCTCTTCACAAAAGACAGCACTGGAGCTCGGAAAATTAGGTGTCATTCAGCAACGGCGAGCTTTGATGGCAAAGACTATGTCCTTTCTGGGGCCCTGGGTGCCCAAAGTAGAGCAAAGAGGGAAGCAAGGGGAAGTTCCCACTGCTCAGAAGACAGGCAGCTGTGAGGTGGGGGTGGGTCTGCTGGATAAACAGGATCCTGAAAAACTCACATCCTTTTCCCCAGACCAACACCTAAATATAGCTGCAGGAAGAAAGTTGTGGCAGCCTGAGAGAAAACCCCAGCTCCAGGATGTATGCACCTATGGCGCCAACCTGCCCCCCCCCCCCCATACACACTCCACTGGGGACAGGACTAAGAAAAAAACATGCTGGAGGTAGAGCTGAGAGCCTTTCTTGTTCGAACCAGCAGGGAACACAAAACAGAAGTAGGCCATACAGTCTAATTAGAAATTAACTGTGATTTTTCTCTCTCCATGAAAACCTCCCCTTCTGAGTTCCAGACGGGGAATCTAGGAACTTACCCCTCTAGCAATGGCCTCTTGCCAAGCCTGGACAGGCATTTCCTCTCTCCACCCCTCCCCCACAACTAAGCAGGGTCCTTCAGGATTCCCATCCCACTGAGAGGGACCAACCCCTACCAATCTAGGTACAATGCCCAGGAAGGCATCAAGGCCAAACAGTCCCAAGAACCCCGAATACTGGCGATTGCTTTCCTCTCTACAAATCACCCTGACACAAGCAGTTTCTGGCTGATAGATGCATCTTCTTTGTAAAGAAATACTGTCTACAAGAAATACAATTCAAGTCACACACACACACAGATAAATAGATATATACAGATATAGATATAGTTTTTAATTTTAAAGAAGCTACATTTAAAAAGATTAAAAGGGGCTGGGGAGATGGCCTAGCAGTTAAGGCACTTGCCAGCAAAGCCAATGGACCCAGGTTCAGTTCCCCAGTACCCATGTAGAGCCAGATGCACAAGGTGGCACAGGCATCTGGAGCTCATTTGCAGTGGCTAGAGACCCTGGCACACCCATTCTCTCTCTCTCTCTCAGTTTCAAATAAATAAATAAATAAATAAATATTTTTTAAAAGATAAAAAAGCTGGGTGTGGTGGTACACATCTTTAATTCCACCTTTAATTCTCGGAAGGCAGAGGCAGGTGGATCTCCATGAGTTCGAGGCCACCCTGAGACTACATAGTGAATTCCAGGTTAGCCTGAGCTACAGTGAGACCCTACCTCGAAACAACAAAAAGAAAAATAAAACAAAAACAGGGCTGGAGGGATGGCTTAGCGGTTTAAGGCATTTGCCTGCAAAGCCACAGGACCCAGGTTCGATTCTCCAGGACCCACATTAGCCAGATGCACAAGGGGGTGCACGTGTCTGGAGTTCGTTTGCATTGGCTGGAGACCCTGGCGCGCCCATTCTGTCTCTCTCTCTCTCTCTCTCCCTTTCTCTGTCAAATAAATAAATAAAATATTCTTAAAAATAAAAGATTAAAAAGCCGGGCATGGTGGCGCATGCCTTTAATCCCAGCACTCAGGAGGCAGAGGTAGGAAGATCACCTTGAATTTGAGGCCACCCTGAGACTACATAGTGAATTCAACTCCAGGTCAGCCTGAGCTAGAGTAAGATCCTACCTTGAAAATCCAAAAAAAAAAAAAAAAAAGATAAAAATAGGTGAAGCTGGGCAGAGTGGAACATGCCTATAATTCCAACTACTGCCAACAACTGCTTGGAAAGTTGAAGCAAAAGGATCTCAAGCTTGGGCAACACAAACAAAACATTACTAATACATTCTACTTAATGCAGCCAAGATATTTTCATCTCAACATGTAATCTCTATAAAAATAGTGAAATATTTTACATTTGATTTTCCATGCTAAGGTAGGGTTTTTTTTGTTTGTTTGTTTTGTTTTTGTTCTTTTGAGGTAGGCTCTCACTCTAGCTCAGGCTGACTTGGCACTATCTCTGCAGTCAGACTGGCCTTGAATTCCTCATCTCTGTCTCCCAGGTGCTGGGATTAAAGGGGTGCGCTACCACACCCCAACCTAAGGTGTTTTTCATTTGGTGATGGTGGTGGTGGTGGTGTGTGTGTGTGTGTCCTGGTGTGTGCCCACAGGTTCTTCCTCTATCACTCTTACACTTTATTTCCTCGACACAGACTTTCTCACTGAACTTGGAGCTACAATTTTTTGGTCAGACCAGCAGGTCCTAGTGATTGTCCTGTCTCCGGTCCCCTCGGTACTGGGGTTACAGGCATGCATGGCCACACCGGGCTTTTTACGTGGGTGCTGGGGATTGAACTGAGGTCCCCATGCATATGTCACAAGCACTCTTTGCAAGCAAGCATCTTTAACGATTGAGCCATCCTCCCCAGGCCAGGAAGTGCTCTTAACCCACTGAACCATCTAGCTCTTATTCATTGAGCCATATCCTCAGTTTCTGGTTGGTGTTTGTTTGTTTAGTTTGAGGGTTTTTTGTTGTTGTTTTGTTTGCTTTTGTTTTGTTTTGAGACAGGGTCTCACTCTAGCCCTGGCTGATCTGGAACTCACCATGATCCTACCTCAGCTCCTGAGTGTTGGTATTAAAGGCAGGTGCTACCACATTCAGCTGCTTTTTTGTTTGTGTGTTTTTTGAGGTAGGGTTTCACTGCCTCCCTGAATGCTGGGATTAAAGGCACGTGCCCTTTTGTTTTTGTTTATTGAAAGGCCGACTTAGTTGGCCTAGAACGCACCATAGAGATGAAGCAAGCCTCAAACTTGTGGGTAATCCTCCTGCCTCTCCCTCTCAAGTGCTTCTGGGATTACAGGTATGCACCACTACTCTTGGCCCATCCATGTTGTTTCCAAAAATCCAGTGCATACTTTACATTTAGAGCACAAGTCAAGGAGGACTGGAAAGGCTGGGAAGATGGCTCTGCAGTTCAAGGTGCTTGCTTGCAAGTAGGACTGAATGCATGGGGCCGGCGGCTGGAGGACTGGTCAGTGCGGCCCTGGAGAACCCCAGCTGTGGAGCCTATCCAGAGAGGTTGGAGATTGGGCCAGGTTACTAGCTCCCTGTGGATGTCGCAAGAACCCCGTTCCCTTCCCTCTCCGGCCTCAGTTTCTACTTGGTCAACTTGAACTTGTTGGTTCTAAATGCGCCAATGAACAATCCCTAAAAGACAGGAAATCTGAAGCATCAGAGGCACCTAGCCAACGGCGGTCTTGGTCAACTGGGTCTGGACTCAGTGGAGTGGGGGTGCTTGACAGCTGGCTCAACTTTACTGGGGGAGTCTCTCCTCCCAACGACTGACGGGAATATGGCTCAGACCTATCATATATGCCAGGATGTGGGCTATTTGGCTGGTCACTACCCACACCACCCTACAGGACATATTTAGATGATGGCTCCAGGAATACCTGTACACACAAATAAAACCCTCGGGAAGTACCATGGGATATTGTTTACAATTATGGAAGTTGTCAATAAAAAAAGAAAAGAAAACAGACATAGAAGGGCATTTGCTCTCAAACTTAGAAAAAGAAAAAAACAACCCTCTTGGAGACTTAGTGGGGACAAACAAGAGTATTTCGGCCTGAACCCAACCACAGAGAAGCCAACTAAACAGTGCTCTCCACCAAGACACCTGCTTCTCATTTTCCTGCTCTTACCTAAGACTGGAGGTTAGGTAGCTGAACAGTATCAACTGAAAACAGCCCAATGTTCTGGAATCTCTGAGCCAGAAAATTCCCTTAGAAATAACTTCAGGTTAATCCTTGCTACAGCACAAGCCTGTCCCTCACCGTCACTACAGCGGTAGGAACAGAACGGGCAGCACCACAGGGCTAGCACTGGCTGGAGGTTTTAGGGACCCTGATATCTAGTCCTGGATCTGCCAACAAATCGCTGGAGGACCTTGAGCCTGTCACTTTGCTCAAGGTTAAACTAAATGATCTAGGTCTCTTCTAGTTCTAAAATTCCAGCTCCCTGAGTCTCTTGTGGACACAGGTTTAGTTATTAACTTGCTGTCAAAGACACCCCTCTCACTACAACCCTGGAACCTTCAGAGATTGAGCCATGTCGGTGACTACCCCTGTGACCTGTCCCCTGTCACTGTTATCTACACAGCTCACCAGGCACCCCTTCCCCACAGCCAGCCCTATGTGGCCAGGCATGGCTTTGGACTGGTTCTTTCTGGAACCATGCATCTAGATTGACCTGGCTGCATCCGGCCTCCCACTCCAGGACCAAATCTGCAATGCAGCAGCTGCTGCTCCGCTCCACAGCCTGCTCAGTTAGCTGGAGCTGGGCTCCATTACTTTCTCGTAGGCCTTGGATTTGCGCACACCTCCAGACCTCAGGTGAAGGTCTCCAACACCTCTCAAACCAGCTCTTCCCTGTCCTCATTCCTCCCCGCCTCTCACTCCTCTCCTGTCTTCTCCCTTCGCTCCAGGGACCCTACCCTTACAATCTCTCTGACCTCTTTTCCCACCTCTCCCGTCCCCTCAGCTTCAGGAAGTCTTTCCTAATTTTGACTTGAAGAAAGGAAAGTTTGTATGTTAGGGTACGTGCCTGACTTACCTTGACCCTCTTATCTCCAAAACTAAAACTGGGCTAGAGAGATGGCCACTGGTTAAAGGCGCTTGCTTGCAAAGCCTAATTGATAGCCAGTGGTTTGATTTCCCAGAACCCACATAAAGCCAGATACACAAAGTAGTTCATACATCTGGAGCTTGCAGCCACAGGAGGACCTGGCATGCCCACACTCTCTCTTTAATAAATAAATAAATATTCAAAATATAATTCACTGCTGGGCATGGTGGTGCATGCCTTTAAAATTCCAGCACTCGGGAGGCAAAGGTAGGATGATTGCCCTGAGTTCAAGGCCACACTGAGACTACATAGCGAATTCCAGGTCAGCCTACCTCAAAACAAACAAACAAACAAAAAACCCACATATATATTACACTATGTAGTCTCAGGGTGTCCTCAAACTCACAATGATCCTCCTACCTCTGCCTCCCAAGTGCTAGGATTAAGGGCATGTGCCACCATGCCCAGCTACTTTATCATTTGAGGACAAGGACCACTCAGCTCAAATGTGCACCCAGGGTTCCATGCACAAGATTGGATAAATAGTTTACATAGTCACATAATAAAATACCACTGATAAAACAAGAAGGATGAATCTCAGGAAACCGTCGACAAAACAGTCTATGATTCCTCTTTTGTTTTGTTTTTAAGTTAGGGTCTTACTTAGCCCAAGATGACCTTGAATTCTCTATGTAGCTGAGGATCACTTTGAACTCTTGATCCTCTTGCCTCTACCTTCCAGGTGCTGGGATTACAGGTATGTGACACCATGCCCATTGGTTCAATTATATCCACATGAAATTACAGTATAGGCAAAACTAACTTATGGTGGAAAAAAAAATAGCAGTTTTTATCCTTGGGGAATAGGGCTGAAGAATGTATGAACAAGAGCATGAAAGGACTTTCTAGGGTGGTGATCAAGTCCTGTATGTTGGCAGAGGTTTGAGTTGACAAGTTTATCCATTTATTAACTGTTATTAGATAGTGTGCAAGAGACCTGTGCATTTTATTGAGCATAAATATTTACTCAAAAGAAAACCAGGGCCAGGAGTGGTGGCATATGCATTTAATATAGTGAATTCCAGGCCAGCCTGGGCTACAGTGAAACCCTACCTCAAATATATGAAACTTTTTTTTTTTTTTTTTTGGTTTTTTGAGGTAGGGTCTTGCCCTGAAATTCATGATGTAGTCTCAGGTTGACCTGAAACTCACAGCAAGCCTGCTTCGGCCTCCCAAGTGCTGGGATTAAAGGCATGCACCACCAATGCCAACCCATATATTGAACTTTAATAACATAAATGCTAAAGAATTTGAGGTGGAATATTTTAATAGCTTTGTTTTATTGTGAAATGTAGCAAAACTTTTAATATTTATTCATTTACTTGACAGACAGAATGAGAAAGACTAGGCAGGGGAACTAGGGAGGAGGGGGGAGAGAATGGGTGCACCAGGGCCTCCTGCCACTGCAATCAAACTCCAGATGTATGTGCCACTTGGTGTATCTGGCTTTACATAGGTACTGGGGAGTCAAACCTGGGCCCTCAGGCTTTGCAAGCAAGTGCCTTTAGCTGCTGAGCCATCTCTCCAGCCCAAAAATTTTCATATAACTTTATGGGTGGATCAAAGGATAAAAACATGATAAAGCAAGAGTGAGAAATGTTAACTGTGGGGCTGGAGAGATGGTATTAAAGGTGCTTGCTTGCACATTCTGGCAGGCTGGATTAGATTCCTCAGTACCCACATAAAGCCAGGTGCATAAAGTGATACATGTGTCTGGAGTTTGTTTGCAGTGTCAAGAGTGCCTATCTCTGTCTCTTGCAAATAAATAAATACAATATTAAAAACATGTATCTATCAAAGCTGGGCATGGTGACTCACACCTTTCATCACAGCACTCAGGAAGGAGGAAGGAGGATAGAAATGAGTTCCAGGCAGCTTGGACTACAAAGTGAGTTCCAGGTCAGCCTGGGCTAGAATGAGACTACTACCAATAAAAGGTATCTATGCATCGCTCTGGTTTTGGATGTCAGGTCAGAATCCTGGGAACAGGGCTGAAGAGATGTCTTAGTAGATAAGGTACATGACTGCAAAGCCAAAAAACCTAGGTTCATTTCCCAGGACATACATAAACCACATGCACAAGGTAGTGCATATGTCTGGAGTTTGTTTGCAGTGGGTAGAGAACCTGGTGTGCCCATTCTCTCTCTCTCTGCCTCTTGCTCTATCTCTCTCAAATATATAAAACTTGAAAAAATATTTTTAAAAAACAAACCTGGGAACAAATCTAAGTTAATACCTGTGCAGGCCCAGGTAAGTCAGTTAGAGACACTGAATGCCTCCTTTCCACCATCTGTAAAATGGCCATAATAATAGTACCTACCACAAAAGAAGTGGCAATTAAGGGATATACATATATATCATTTAATGTGTATTATATATAATTCATGTGTATATATATATATATTCATATTCTTACAATGCTTAGCCCCTCATTGGCTCTCAAGAATGATATCTAATAGTAGCAGGGCTATTCTTTTTTTTTAATATTTTCATTTATTTATTTGAGAGAGAAAGGCAGAGAGAGAGAGAGAATGGACGTGCCAGGGCCTCCAACCGCTGCAAATGAACTCCAGACGCATGCGCCCCCTTGTGCATCTGGCTAACGTGAGTCCTGGGGAATCGAGCCTCGAACCGGGGTCCTTAGGCTTCACAGGCAAGTGCTTAACAGCTAAGCCATCTCTCCAGCCCGGGGCTATTTTTTTTTTTTAATTTATTTGAGCCAGGCATGGCGGTGCACACCTTTAATCCCAGCACTCGGGAAGCAGACATAGAAGGATTGCCGTGAATTCAAGGCCACCCTGAAACTACATAGTGAATTCCAGGTCAGCCTGGACTACAGTGAGATGCTACCTAAAAAAAAAAAAAAATTATTTGAGAAAAAAGTTAAAGAGAATGGGTGCACTCAGGTCTCTTGCTGCTGCAAGCGAACTCCAGATGCATGTGCCACTCTGTGAATCTGGCTTTACTTGGATACTGGAGAATTCAACCTAGTTGTAGGGCTTTGTAAGCAAGTGCCTGTAACCACTGAGCCATGTCCCCAGCCCCCATATTCTTTTCCATCTAACTATGATGATAGAGAAGATAAGAATACACAAGTGACTGTCAGCACAAGTGTGACTAAAATAAGTCCAGACCTTTGTGTATGGATAGTAAAGCCCAAGGACATAAAGGCCAGGGAACACATGGCCATCTGCCTCTCATTGGCTTGAGGCCACAGCCTTCCAGAACCATTGCTAAAGACACAGACAAATGACTGACAGATGCAGAAATACAAATGGCCAACAAACATGAGCTTCCATAATAGTCACACAGACATGTGCAACGCGGATATACTGTTTTTCAACTTGCTATTTAGTAAAAGCTACCAAGAGTAACAACATCAATCACTAGGGAGTGGGAAGGAGGGACCCTAATATGTGGTAGTGGGAGCATCAGGAAAGACAGGTAGTCTTCATCATAAGCAGCTGAAGGGCCTGGTGTGCCCAATGTCTCTCTCTGTCTGTCTGTCTCTCTCTCTCTCTCTGTCTGCCTCTTTCTCTGTCTCAAATGAATTTTAAAAATTTTTAAAGAAAGAACGAGGGGCTAGATAAATAGCTCAGCAGCTAAAGGTGCTTGCTTGCAAAGCCTGACAGCCTCGGTTCAATTCCCCACATAAAGGCAGATACACAAAGTGGCACATGCTTCTGGAGTTTGTATGCAGAGACAAGAGGGGCTCTAGTGCACCCATTCTCTCTCTCTGTCTCTGTCTCTGAAATAAATATATTTAAACAATAAGAAGAATGATGTAGAGGCTGTAGGTATAGCTAGGTGGTAGAGTGTTTGCCTAACATGTAAGAGGCCCTGGGTTTGATTCCTAGCACTGAAAAGAATAAATAAATAAATAAAAGGGAAAAGGAATGAGGTAGATTTGCATACACTGACTGGAAAAAATTCTATACTATATGATTAAGTGAGAAAAACAAGTTGCAGGATATTATATAACACTCCTAACATTTTAGATAGGTATATTGTAAGAATATATACATATATATTACACAGAATATTTGCATAATCATGGGGAAATGTATGCTTTGGGGAAGATAAGGATTTTAAGTTTTTGCCCCAGCAAAGGTATACCAGATGTTTGTACTTGTTGTGTGTGTGTCTGGCTTACATGGGTAGCTTAGGAACTGAACCCAGGCTAGCAGGCTTTGAAAGCAAGTGCCTCTAATTGCTGAGTCATCTTCCCAGCCCTTGGCTTTTATTGTTATGTTTTGTTCTAATATTATTTATTTATTTATTTGCAATCAGAGAGCGAGAGAGAAACAGACAGAAAGAAAGAGCATGCCAGGGCCTCCAGCCACTGCAAACAAACTCCAGATACATGTGCCACTTTGTGTATCTGGCTTTAGATGGGTACTGGGGAACTACACCTGGGTCATTAGGCTTTGCAGACAAATTCCTTAACTGCTGAGCCACTTCTCCAGCCCATATATTATATACATATATATATATATATATATATATATATATATTTCTTTTTCTTTTTTTTTTCAAGGTAGGGTCTCAGTCTAGCTCAGACTGACCTGGAATTCACTATGTAGTCTCAGGGTGGCCTCCAACTCACAGCGATCCTCCTACCCCTGCCTCCCAAGTGCTAGGATTAAAGGCATGCACCACCACGCCAGCTTTTTTTGGTGTTTCAAGGTAGGGTCTTATTCTCTAGACCAGGCTGACCTGGAATTCACTATGTAGTCTCAGGGTGGCCTCGAGCTCACAAGAATCCACCTGCCTCTGTCAAGTGCTGGAATTAAAGGTGTGAGCCACCACACCTAGCTTATTTTTATTTATTTATTTGCAAGCAGAAAGTGAGAGAATGGGCATGCCAGAGCCTCTAGCCACTGCAAACAAACTCCAGATACATGCACCACTTTTTACATCTGGCTTTACATGGGTACTGGGGAATAGAACCCAGGTAGTTAGACTTTGCAGGCACGTGCCTTAACCGCTGAGCCATCTCTCCAGCCCCTGGTTTTTATTTTTCAAATAATTTTTAAATCTTTTATTTATTTATTGCAAAGAGAAAGAAAGAGGCAGATAGACACAAAGAGTGAATGGGAACAGCAGGGCCTCTAGACACTACAAATGAACTCCAGGCACATGCACCACCTTGTGCATCTGGCTCTTCATGGGTACTGGAGAATCGAACGTTGGTCTTTAGGCTTTGCAGGCAAGCGCCTTAGCAGCTTCTCTGCAGCCCTGGTTTTTATTTTTATGATGTAAATATTCAGTTGATAGGGGAGAGAGATACAGTGAGTGAGTGAGTGTGTGTGTGTGTGTGTGTGTGTGCGCGCGCGCACGAGCATGTGTATGCATGTGGGGAGTATATTTAGGCCTAGGGGCTTTTAAGTAGTGGGATTATTTTTTTTTTGTCTACTTTTATACATGCTCTTTATTTTCTAAAGAAAAAGAAAATTAAGTCTGCAGAAACCAGGCATGGTGACACACACCTTTAATTCCAGTATTCAGGAGGCTGTGATAGGAAAATCACCATGGGTTCAAGTCCACTCTGGGCTACCTAGTGAGTTCCAGCTCAGCCTGGAAAATAAATAAATAAATATATAAATGAAAAGGTAATAAATGCCCAGGCTGGTGGCGCACGCCTTTAATTCCATCACTTGGGAGGCAGAGGTAGGAGGATCCCCATGAGTCCGAGGCCACCCTAAGACTACAGAGTGAATTCCAGGTCAGCCTGGGCTAGAGCAAGACCCTACCTTGAAAAACAAAACAAAAACAAAACAAAACAAAACAAAAAAGTCTGCAGTGCTAGGTAGTCAAAGAGTATTTCTGGCACCTGTGACAGGCCTTGGGTTTGATTGCCAGCATCACCTACACACAAATGTCTAGAGTCAAGGGTGTAATAGCCTGAAATGTAAGTCAGAAAATGAGAGAGAGAGAAAGCAGTGACAAGATAGTGAGCACTTCATTAGCATTAAAGCTGTGAACAGTTCCCAATGGTCAGGTTAAGGCTTGCCTTCCTGTCTAGGAAAAAAAAAAAGGAAAAAAAAACTTTTCAGTCACTTGGGGGACCTGATTAATAGAGACTTCATTGGTGCTTTGTGGCTCTAAGTAGGGACAGATTTAAATGGGTCACCCTGCAGCTTAGCTGGCAAAGCAGAAACTCCAGGAAATGGAAACTACTACAACATTAGCATCCCCAAGCAGGGCGCCCAGACTTGGCTGCAGCGGAGGGATGCTTGGGTCAGTCCCGGGTGCCCAGCCCCCAGCCCAGACCACACTCATAAATAAATACAAAGGAAATACTTTCCCGCGAGGGCAGGCCTCTCCTCGCTGGCCTCTGACCTCCCGGAGCTGCCGTTTCCCCCCATGACCCCCTCCCCACCCCAGCCCCGGGGCCCCTCGGTCCCAGGCTCGCATCCGGGACCCGGAGCGCCCCGCGGTTCCGCTGAGCTCCGCAGCCGCGTGACTCCCGGCCGGGTCACCCCGGGCTTATCTGCTCCAGGTGTGCTCGTTCCTCACGTGACCTCAGCCGCAGAAAGCTGCGGGCTGCCTGCCTGCCTGCCCGAGAACTAGTACCGGAGAGTGTCCACAGCCCAGCCTGGACCCCGGCTACCTTTCCAAGGGTCATCGGGAGAGGGGGGGCGCCCAGCACCAGAATGACACCCGTCCCCTTCTGTGTGACCTTGAACAAGTAGCGCCTCCTGTCTAGCCTCGGCTGTTCCAACTATTCAATCTTCTTGGGGCTGTCAGCGCGGACTTGACCCCAAACCTCTTCCGGAGAGGAATTCTGCCTCTACCACAAATTGCAGGTTCTAAGCCTGCTCTGCCTCCTTGCTGTGTGACCTTGAACTCATCATCATCCAATATCTCTGAATAACGGAGAAGAATAATAGTAGAACCCCCAGTCAGCGAGATGAGGTACCTGCAAAGAGAATGAGCCTTGAGCCCTACAACATCTTCAAACAACGAGTTAAAAAAAAAACGCCGTGTCTTGAAATACGGATAATTTACATCACACTCAGTTCCTACTGCCACAAAGGGCAGGAAGGTAAGCCAAGTGGCAGGAGAGGAGGCTCACCAGGTTAGTGGCCCACTAACACTCCAGCCTGTACCTATGCCCATCTCTTATCTTCTAATTCCAGCTACCTCTGAAAATGGCCAAAGTACCTCAGTAAGGCTAGGAGGCAGGGAGAAAAAGGAAAATGGGGTGGGGTGTGGTGTGCAGATCTTAAAGCACCCAGGGCCTACCCAAAACAAACTTAAAAAACTCCACTCAGCCCCTGTACTGAGTCCTATAGGAACCTGTCAGTCAGGGCACACAGTGGATCCCAGGCCCCCTGGCTTTAGTTACCAACACACCAGGACCCACTCACATGAACGTGTTCTGGTTCCAGTCTATGGGGAGCAAGAAGAGTCCTGCTGCCCTGCAGTCCTTTGACACACCAAGTCAGGATCAAGACTCTTCCGGAGTCCCAACAACTCCCTGCTCCACCCCAGCAGGGTGGATTCTCCTTTTTTCACATAAGCCCCAGTTCTGCCCCACCCTGTCTACCTTCAGGCACCTGCCTCTGGGGAACTCCAGAATTCTCAGGCTCAATTTTTGAAGACACCTGTCTCCCTCAATGAGCAGCCTTCAGCAGGCCAGGAATGGGCCTCTGGAAAACAGGCCCAGGCTCTCCAGGAGTGGGACAAGGAGCAGACATGGGTTAGGAAGGGCACCATGCACTTGGCTTTCTTAGGCGCCAAGGGAGGAAGTCCAGAGACACACAACCTAGCACATGAGACAGGCCAAGCCAGAGCAAACAAACTACACACTCAGAGGTGCCAGTCATCTGGTCATCAACTGTCCAAAGTTCGAGCTCCCAAAGGAAGTGACCACCAACCTATGACCCACCTCCCTCCTTCCCTCCCTCCTCTCCTACCTCCAACCCTTCTCATTCTAAGCACCTACTGAACAGCTCACCCCAAAGCCCAATGTCTTCCTGGGACTGGGGCCTCATTCCCAGTGTCCTCAATCCCAAATGGGCAACACACCTCCACCCAAGGCTATATATAACCAGCTAAGTCATGTCCAGCAACCAGGAAGATGTTTCCTGGAAAGCTTCATCACAAAAGGACAGAGGGGAAGCTGAGGAGGTGGCAGGCCTTTGACAAAGAGCCGGGTGAGGCTGGTCAGGAAGCCTGAGACCTCAGGAGAGCAACTTTCAATATCCCCAAATAGAAAGTAGCCTCTGAACAAGAAAGGGTGGGGAATGGTTTAGCCGGGCTCGTTACCATGACAACAGGACACCAACCTGCTTCTTTAAAAAGGCTTCCAGATCTGGTAAGCATTAGGAAAGCCAGCCTGAGTCCATGTCCTCTAGAGTCAGTGTCCTACTAAGGTGCTCCTGCTCTTGGTCCCTGGGGTGATCTTACCCTCCCTTCCAAAACTGCCCCAGTGCATACTCACGAATCTCACAGTTTTCTCCATGGGGACACTTTCAGGGCCTCTTTACACATGCATGCAGAACACCAAGAGACAAAATCAACCCATGCAAAGAGCCCAGGGCACTGACTTGAGATGAAGGAGGAAGGACCCCAATTCTATGATTTCGGGGAGCCTGTGAGGGCACCTTCCTGCTCTCCTCACATAAACTCTGAAGCCACCCCCCAAACACACGCCCCTGTTGGCTAAGTGTCCAGGCAAAAATGAGTACAGCTTAACAAACAAACGGACTGTCTTTCCCCCCCGCCACCCCCCACCTCTGGCTCCTTCTGGCAACACTCTTTGCAACTAATCAGTGGGACACACGTGTCTTGCAGCAGGGTGACACCCCCCACAACAAAGCCTCAATGTGTAGTGTTGTCCCTGAAGGCCTCATCTCATCCAAGCACATGACCCAACTCCTTGGGTCATACTGGGTACCAATCTGTGTGCCCCTCGCACGGGGAGGGGTGAGTGCATCTGACCTGGCCACTCCCCTTCCATTGGCGAAACAACTGGCATGACAGGTTCGCAGGGCGGGCGTCAGGAGCTCTCTCCCAGAGGCCTGGGGCAGGCGGCCCTACCTTCCCACACACACACACACCCCACCCTCTGCAGGGAAAGGTGAGGTGGTGAGCTGCCAGTCACAGGGGGCAGTCCGCACCCCTAATCCCCCCAGCCTGCCATTCGCCCACCCACCCCACCCCTTCTCCTATCCCATGGGGGAGAGGGCCCGGGAAGCGAGGGGGTCTCCATTGTTTTGCCAGCTGTCTAGCAGCTGCTCCTTTGAGACGAGCCCGCTGTCGGCCTGGCAGTGAAAGGGTGCAGGCCGCTGGGAGGGATAATGGACTCGGTGGAGGTGCTCGCCTTCCCCGCTGCCTTCCTCGGCAGCTCTCCGGATCGTTCCATTTGGGGGTCTGGGCCTGGCCCCGGGGACCTCTCCCCACCACCCCCCAGCCCGGAGGCTGCAACCCTCCCCACTCCCCCACCCCCAGCCCGAGCTCTGGGCCACCTGGGGCTCCTTCAAGCCTCCACTCCTCCCAAGCCAAAGGCCACCTTGTCCTGCCTCTCCGCACCCCCGAGCCTGGGTTGGCCCGGGGCCGGCGCTTTCCCTCCCCGCCAGCCCGGTCGGTCCCCTCCCCACACCCCCAGCTGTCCAGTCCCGCGGCGCCACCAGGGACAGAGCCGGGAGTCCGGGCCGCCGCTTCCAGGGGACAGGGGAGGAGGAGGCGCCCGCGGGCCCCGCCGCTCTCCCGGTCATCCTGAACCCGCTCGGCAGCCACGGAGGGCCCGGCCCGCCACCGCAGGGCCGCCCCGTACTCACCGGCCGCCGGAGCCCGCCCGGCAGGCTGCAGGAGCGGAGACGCGGCATCCAGCGGCCCCGGCCCGGTCGGGGCTGGAGCGCAGCGCGGCGCGGCGCAGCGCCGCCCCCCGCGCCCGCGCGAGCCGAGCGGAGCCGAGAAGGGAGCTCCCTGCTGGCGGCTCCGGGGATCGACGCCCGCCGGCCCCGCGCTCCCGGGCGCGCCGCCAGGCCCGGCGCGGGCCATGCCCACGGACCGCCAGTGTCCGCAGCGAGCTCCGAAGGCCCCCGTCGCACCGTCTGGGAGGCCCTGCCTGGAGGTCTTGTCCACTCCGGCCACCGGAGGCTGCAGGACACGTCTGAAAGGCTGTTAGGCGCATTGTTCAGGGCCGATTGCATGGAGGGATGCTCTCAATGTTTGGAAGCTCTAACCCAGACAGTCGCTGCCTTGCTTCTGGTAGGGCTGTTCAGAGAAGTAATTGAACCTTTCTGGCCTCTGTTTCCCCGGAGTGGCTCTGTGGAGGCCGCTGGAAGTTGCCAACTGGCCCGGTCCAGAGCAGGTGCTGCTCACTGTGTCAAAGCTGGTATTTTCTGGATGTACACCCCAAGTGGGAAAAGGCTCCTAGTGGCTTGTGTGCCGGAGCCCTTGAGGTTATAGCTTGCCAAGCGTTCATGGGGGCCTTGAGTTTATCCCCTAACGTGAGAGGTTTGTGGTAGAGGTCGCAGAACAAACCCAAAACACCATCACTCAGTGTTAATGAGGATATGAAGCAACTCGACTCCCCATTCGTTGATGGTAGGGTTACAAAATGGTACGGCTACTCTGAAAGATAGTTCCTTATAAAACTTGACATCTGGTGGCGCACGCCTTTAATTCCATCACTTGGGAGGCAGAGGTAGGAGGATCCCCATGAGTCCGAGGCCACCCTAAGACTACAGAGTGAATTCCAGGTCAGCCTGGGCTACAGCAAGACCCTACCTTGAAAAACAAAACAAAACAAAACAAAACAAAAAAGTCTGCAGTGCTAGGTAGTCAAAGAATATTTCTGGCACCTGTGACAGGCCTTGGGTTTGATTGCCAGCATCACCTACACACAAATGTCTAGAGTCAAGGGTGTAATAGCCTGAAATGTAAGTCAGAAAATGAGAGAGAGAGCGCGCTGACAAGATAGTGAGCACTTCATTAGCATTAAAGCTGTGAACAGTTCCCAATGGTCAGGTTAAGGCTTGCCTTCCTGTCTAGGAAAAAAAAAAGAAAAAAAACTTTTCAGTCACTTGGGGGACCTGATTAATAGAGACTTCATTGGTGCTTTGTGGCTCTAAGTAGGGACAGATTTAAATGGGTCACCCTGCAGCTTAGCTGGCAAAGCAGAAACTCCAGGAAATGGAAACTACTACAACATTAGCATCCCCAAGCAGGGCGCCCAGACTTGGCTGCAGCGGAGGGATGCTTGGGTCAGTCCCGGGTGCCCAGCCCCCAGCCCAGACCACACTCATAAATAAATACAAAGGAAATACTTTCCCGCGAGGGCAGGCCTCTCCTCGCTGGCCTCTGACCTCCCAGAGCTGCCGTTTCTCCCCCATGGCCCCCTCCCCACCCCAGCCCCCGGGGCCCCTCGGTCCCAGGCTCGCATCCGGGACCCGGAGCGCCCCGCGGTTCCGCTGAGCTCCGCAGCCGCGTGACTCCCGGCCGGGTCACCCCGGGCTTATCTGCTCCAGGTGTGCTCGTTCCTCACGTGACCTCAGCCGCAGAAAGCTGCGGGCTGCCTGCCTGCCCGAGAACTAGAACCGGACAGTGTCCACAGCCCAGCCTGGACCCCGGCTACCTTTCCAAGGGTCATCGGGAGAGGGGGGGCGCCCAGCACCAGAATGACACCCGTCCCCTTCTGTGTGACCTTGAACAAGTAGCGCCTCCTGTCTAGCCTCGGCTGTTCCAACTATTCAATCTTCTTGGGGCTGTCTGCGCGGACTTGACCCCAAACCTCTTCCGGAGAGGAATTCTGCCTCTACCACAAATTGCAGGTTCTAAGCCTGCTCTGCCTCCTTGCTGTGTGACCTTGAACTCATCATCATCCAATATCTCTGAATAACGGAGAAGAATAATAGTAGAACCCCCAGTCAGCGAGATGAGGTACCTGCAAAGAGAATGAGCCTTGAGCCCTACAACATCTTCAAACAACGAGTTAAAAAAACGCTGTGTCTTGAAATACGGATAATTTACATCACACTCAGTTCCTACTGCCACAAAGGGCAGGAAGATAAGCCAAGTGGCAGGAGAGGAGGCTCACCAGGTTAGTGGCCCACTAACACTCCAGCCTGTACCTATGCCCATCTCTTATCTTCTAATTCCAGCTACCTCTGAAAATGGCCAAAGTACCTCAGTAAGGCTAGGAGGCAGGGAGAAAAAGGAAAATGGGGTGGGGTGTGGTGTGCAGATCTTAAAGCACCCAGGGCCTACCCAAAACAAACTTAAAAAACTCCACTCAGCCCCAGTACTGAGTCCTATAGGAACCTGTCAGTCAGGGCACACAGTGGATCCCAGGCCCCCTGGCTTTAGTTACCAACACACCAGGACCCACTCACATGAACGTGTTCTGGTTCCAGTCTATGGGGAGCAAGAAGAGTCCTGCTGCCCTGGAGTCCTTTGACACACCAAGTCAGGATCAAGACTCTTCCGGAGTCCCAACAACTCCCTGCTCCACCCCAGCAGGGTGGATTCTCCTTTTTTCACATAAGCCCCAGTTCTGCCCCACCCTGTCTACCTTCAGGCACCTGCCTCTGGGGAACTCCAGAATTCTCAGGCTCAATTTTTGAAGACACCTGTCTCCCTCAATGAGCAGCCTTCAGCAGGCCAGGAATGGGCCTCTGGAAAACAGGCCCAGGCTCTCCAGGAGTGGGACAAGGAGCAGACATGGGTTAGGAAGGGCAGCATGCACTTGGCTTTCTTAGGCGCCAAGGGAGGAAGTCCAGAGACACACAACCTAGCACATGAGGCAGGCCAAGCCAGAGCAAACAAACTACACACTCAAAGGTGCCAGTCATCTGGTCATCAACTGTCCAAAGTTCGAGCTCCCAAAGGAAGTGACCACCAACCTATGACCCACCTCCCTCCTTCCCTCCCTCCTCTCCTACCTCCAACCCTTCTCATTCTAAGCACCTACTGAACAGCTCACCCCAAAGCCCACTGTCTTCCTGGGACTGGGGCCTCATTCCCAGTGTCCTCAATCCCAAATGGGCAACACACCTCCACCCAAGGCTATATATAACCAGCTAAGTCATGTCCAGCAACCAGGAAGATGTTTCCTGGAAAGCTTCATCACAAAAGGACAGAGGGGAAGCTGAGGAGGTGGCAGGCCTTTGACAAAGAGCCGGGTGAGGCTGGTCAGGAAGCCTGAGACCTCAGGAGAGCAACTTTCAATATCCCCAAATAGAAAGTAGCCTCTGAACAAGAAAGGGTGGGGAATGGTTTAGCCAGGCACGTTACCATGACAACAGGACACCAACCTGCTTCTTTAAAAAGGCTTCCAGATCTGGTAAGCATTAGGAAAGCCAGCCTGAGTCCATGTCCTCTAGAGTCAGTGTCCTACTAAGGTGCTCCTGCTCTTGGTCCCTGGGGTGATCTTACCCTCCCTTCCAAAACTGCCCCAGTGCATACTCACGAATCTCACAGTTTTCTCCGTGGGGACACTTTCAGGGCCTCTTTACACATGCATGCAGAACACCAAGAGACAAAAATCAACCCATGCAAAGAGCCCAGGGCACTGACTTGAGATGAAGGAGGAAGGACCCCAATTCTATGATTTCGGGGAGCCTGTGAGGGCACCTTCCTGCTCTCCTCACATAAACTCTGAAGCCACCCCCAAACACACGCCCCTGTTGGCTAAGTGACCAGGCAAAAATGAGTACAGCTTAACAAACAAACGGACTGTCTTTCCCCCCCCCCCCGCCACCCCCCACCTCTGGCTCCTTCTGGCAACACTCTTTGCAACTAATCAGTGGGACACACGTGTCTTGCAGCAGGGTGACACCCCCCACAACAAAGCCTCAATGTGTAGTGTTGTCCCTGAAGGCCTCATCTCATCCAAGCACATGACCCAACTCCTTGGGTCATACTGGGTACCAATCTGTGTGCCCCTCGCACGGGGAGGGGTGAGTGCATCTGACCTGGCCACTCCCCTTCCATTGGCGAAACAACTGGCATGACAGGTTCGCAGGGCGGGGCGTCAGGAGCTCTCTCCCAGAGGCCTGGGGCAGGCGGCCCTACCTTCCCACACACACACACCCCACCCTCTGCAGGGAAAGGTGAGGTGGTGAGCTGCCAGTCACAGGGGGCAGTCCGCACCCCTAATCCCCCCAGCCTGCCATTCGCCCACCCACCCCACCCCTTCTCCTACCCCATGGGGGAGAGGGCCCGGGAAGCGAGGGGGTCTCCATTGTTTTGCCAGCTGTCTAGCAGCTGCTCCTTTGAGACGAGCCCGCTGTCGGCCTGGCAGTGAAAGGGTGCAGGCCGCTGGGAGGGATAATGGACTCGGTGGAGGTGCTCGCCTTCCCCGCTGCCTTCCTCGGCAGCTCTCCGGATCGTTCCATTTGGGGGTCTGGGCCTGGCCCCGGGGACCTCTCCCCACCACCCCCAGCCCGGAGGCTGCAACCCTCCCCACTCCCCCACCCCCAGCCCGAGCTCTGGGCCACCTGGGGCTCCTTCAAGCCTCCACTCCTCCCAAGCCAAAGGCCACCTTGTCCTGCCTCCCCGCACCCCCGAGCCTGGGTTGGCCCGGGGCCGGCGCTTTCCCTCCCCGCCAGCCCGGGTCGGTCCCCTCCCCACACCCCCAGCTGTCCAGTCCCGCGGCGCCACCAGGGACAGAGCCGGGAGTCCGGGCCGCCGCTTCCAGGGGACAGGGGAGGAGGAGGCGCCCGCGGGCCCCGCCGCTCTCCCGGTCAGCCTGAACCCGCTCGGCAGCCACGGAGGGCCCGGCCCGCCACCGCAGGGCCGCCCCGTACTCACCGGCCGCCGGAGCCCGCCCGGCAGGCTGCAGGAGCGGAGACGCGGCATCCAGCGGCCCCGGCCCGGTCGGGGCTGGAGCGCAGCGCGGCGCGGCGCAGCGCCGCCCCCCGCGCCCGCGCGAGCCGAGCGGAGCCGAGAAGGGAGCTCCCTGCTGGCGGCTCCGGGGATCGACGCCCGCCGGCCCCGCGCTCCCGGGCGCGCCGCCAGGCCCGGCGCGGGCCATGCCCACGGACCGCCAGTGTCCGCAGCGAGCTCCGAAGGCCCCCGTCGCACCGTCTGGGAGGCCCTGCCTGGAGGTCTTGTCCACTCCGGCCACCGGAGGCTGCAGGACACGTCTGAAAGGCTGTTAGGCGCATTGTTCAGGGCCGATTGCATGGAGGGATGCTCTCAATGTTTGGAAGCTCTAACCCAGACAGTCGCTGCCTTGCTTCTGGTAGGGCTGTTCAGAGAAGTAATTGAACCTTTCTGGCCTCTGTTTCCCCGGAGTGGCTCTGTGGAGGCCGCTGGAAGTTGCCAACTGGCCCGGTCCAGAGCAGGTGCTGCTCACTGTGTCAAAGCTGGTATTTTCTGGATGTACACCCCAAGTGGGAAAAGGCTCCTAGTGGCTTGTGTGCCGGAGCCCTTGAGGTTATAGCTTGCCAAGCGTTCATGGGGCCTTGAGTTTATCCCCTAACGTGAGAGGTTTGTGGTAGAGGTCGCAGAACAAACCCAAAACACCATCACTCAGTGTTAATGAGGATATGAAGCAACTCGACTCCCCATTCGTTGATGGTAGGGTTACAAAATGGTACGGCTACTCTGAAAGATAGTTCCTTATAAAACTTGACATCTACCGGGTATGGTGGCACACGCCTTTAATCCCAGCACTTGGGATGCAGAGGTAGGAGGATCACTATGAGTTCGAGGCTGGCCTGGTACTACAGAGCGAGTTCCAACTCACCTGGGCTAGAATGAAACCTTACCTTAAAACAAACAAACAAACAAAAAAAAAAACTTGATATTTTACCAAATGAAAACATGTCCCCACAAAAACCTGCACATGGGGTTGGAGAGATGCTTAGTGGTTAAAGCGCCTCCCTGCAAAACCAAAGGACCCAGCTTTGATTCCTCAGTGCCCATGTAAAGCCAGATGCACAAGATGGGGCATGCATCTGGAGTTCATTTGCAGTAGCTGGAGGCCCTGCCATTCCCATTTGCTATCTTCCTCTTTCACATAAATATATATAAACATGCACATAACTGATCGCGGTGCCGCACACCTTTATTCCCAGCACTTGGGAGGCAGAGGTAGGAGGATTGCTGTGAGTTCAAGGCCAACCTGAGACTACATAGTGAATTCCAGGTCAGCCTGGGCTAGAGTGAGACCCTACCTCAAAAAAATAATTAATAATAATAAATTAATTAAATTAAATTAAAAAGACATGAAGGAAACTTAAATCTACATTACTAGGTGAAAGAAGCCAATTGAAAAAGGCTACAGATTGTATGATTCCAATGATAGGGCAAAAGGCAAAAAGTAATGAGGTTGCTATGGAGATAGCAAAAATGATTAGTTCGTATCAGGGACTAGGATGGAGGGAAGGATAGATAGGCAAAGCACAATTTTTCAGGGCAGTGGAAGTATTCTATATGATGTTACAGTGGTGGATACATGTCAAACACATTTATCAAAACCCATCAAATGTATATCTCCCAGAGTGAGTGTACATGTCTATAATTCCACCATTTTGGGTGAGGAGTTCAAAGTCATTCTTAACTATGTAACAAACTGGAAGCTGGGTCCCAGCACTTGAGAGGCTAAGATAGGAGAAGTGCTGTCAGTTTGAAGCCAGCCTGGGCTACAGAGTGAGTTCCATGTCAGCCTGGACTAGAGTGAGATCCTGCTTCAAAATAGAGGCCAGGCATGGTGGCGCACACCTCTAATCACAGCACTAAGGAGGCAGGTAGGAGGATCGCCATGAGTTCGAGCCCATCCTGAGACTATGTAGTGAGTTCCAGGTTAGCCTGGGCTAGTATGAAACCCTACCTAAAAAAAAAAAAAAAAAAAAAAAAAAAAAAAAAAAAAAAACAGGACTGGAGAGATGGTTTAGTGGCTAAGGCATTTGCCTGTGAAGCCAAAGGACCCAGATTCAGTTCCCCAGGACCCATATAAGCCATATGCACAAGGGACACATGTGCCTGGAGTTTGTTTGCAGTGGCTACAGGCCTGGCGTGCCCATTCTTTCTTTGCCTATTTCTCTTCTCTCTCTCTCTCTCTCTCTCTGCTTATAAATAAATACATAAATAAAAATTTAAAAAACCAAAAATACATATATAGATAGGGGCTGGGGAGATGGATTAGTGGTTAAAACATTTGCCCGTGAAACTTAAGGCCCCAGGTGCAATTTCCCAGTACCCACATAAGCCAGATGCACAAGGTGTCACATGTGTCTGGATTTCCTTTGCAATGGCTATACACTCTGGCCCATTCTCTTTCTCTTTCTGCCTTTCCCCCTACCTCTCTTCCCCTCTTTCTTCTTCTGTGGTTTTTTGTTTCCTTTGTTTGTTTGTTTGTTTTTTGTTTTTCTAGGCAGGGTCTTGCTCTAGCCTAGGCGAAACTGGAATTCACTATGTAGCTTCAGGGTGGCCTCAAACTCACAGTGATCCTCCTACCTATGCCTCCAAAGTGCAGGAATTAAAGGTGTGCGCCACCATGCCTGGCTTCTCTCTCTCTCCCTTAAAATAAATTTTTAAAAATAAAAAAGGGGGACAGAGGGTTGGCTTAGAGGTTAAGGCACTTGCCTGTGAAGCATAGGGATCCAGGTTCGATTCCCCAGAACCCATGTAAGCCAGATGCACAAGGTGGCACATGCATCTGGAATTCATTTGCAGTGGCTGGAGACCCTGGAGTGCCTATTCTCTTTCTCTCTCAAATAAATAAATAAATAAATAAATAAATAAATAAATAAAATATTTTCTAATTACCCAGGAAGGCTACTTTGTTTGTTTGTTGTTTGTGACAGGGTCATTCTATATCTCTGACTGGTCTGGAACTCACTGTGTAGCCCAAGCTCATAGCAGTACTCTTGCCTGAGCCACCTGCATGAGCCACCATGCCCAGCCTAGAACCTTTTTTTTTTTTCAGGAGAGTCTTAAATTTCTAAGGCAATCTGACTTTGAGAGGCCCCCTTAGAAGCAAGTGAAGTATTAAAAACCCCTTAAACGATGGATGAGCCAGGCATGGTGGCACACGGCTTTAATCCCAGCACTTTGGAGGCAGAGGTAGGAGGATTGCTGTGAGTTTGAGGCCAGCCTGAGACTATATAGTGAATTCCAGGTCAGCCTGGGCTAGAGTGAGACCCTACCTTGGAAACAAAAAAAAAAAAAAAAAAAAAAAAAAAAAAAAAAAAAAACAAACCCTTAAACGAATTAACCCTTTGAGAGCACTGTCTCATTTTATCTTCACTATCACCCAGTTAGGGAGTCGCTATTATCACCCTCATTCTACAGGTGAGAAACCAGTTTTAGGAAAGCCAAGCTGCCTGTCTAAGGCCATGTGACTACCATGTATCAGAGCCACTCAGCTGGGATGCATCCTGGGAGTGACATGGAAAGCACCTGCTGGCCTTTGGGGCTACCCAGAGAGGATACTTGGCTCCAGCAGCTGTAAGCAAACTCCTCCGCCTTGCTAGCCCCAATTTCCTCATCTATAAAAAGGGGATAATAATAGTGCTTACCTTGGAAAGCTGTGAGAAAGTTAAGTGAGCAAATTCACTTCAAGCAATTAGCCCAGTACTTGAAACGTGATAAGTGGTTAGCATTAATCTCTCAGAACCTCTGTTTCCTTGCCTGTAAAATGGGCATGGATAATATATATGTCACAGAGGTTATGTGAGACTGTTAAGCCATCTCTCCAGCCCCTTTTTGTTTTGTTTTTGAGGCAAGGTCTCACTCTAGTTCAAACTGACTTGGAACTTTGTAGCCCGGGCTGGCCTTGAACTTACAGTCACAGCAATCCTCATACCTCAGCTTCCTGAGTGCTGGGATTGTAGATGTGAGTCAACACATGACTTAGAGAAGCTTCTTGCAGATGATGGAGACTACTGAGGAGACTCAAACCCCATCATGGGGCTGGAGAGATGGCTTAACAGTTAAGGCATTTGCCAGCAAAGCCAAGGGACCAAGGTTTGATTTCCTAGTACCTACATAAAGCCATATGCAAAAGGTAAAGCATGGGCTGGAGAGATGGCTTAGCAGTTAAGGCGCTTGCCTGCAAAGCCAAAGGACCCAAGTTCGACTCCCCAGGACCCACGTAAGCCAGATGCACAAGAGGGAGCACGCATGTGGAGTTCATTTGCAGTAGCTGGAGGCCCTGGCACACCCATTCTCTCTCTCTCTCTCTCTCTCTCTCTCTCTGTCTGTCTCTCTATCTGCCTATTTCTGTATCTCTCTCTCAAATAAATAAAAAAAAAATAAAAATATTTTAAAAAAAAGGTAAAGCATGCATCTGGAGTTCCTTTGCAGTGGCTAAATGGCCCTACAAAACCATTCTCTCTCTCTCTCTCTCTCTCTCTCTCTCTCTCTGCCTCTGCCTCTGCCTCTCTCTGTCTCAAATAAATAAAATATTAAGGAAAAAAAAAGGTTAGAGGCCAGGTGTGGTGGCACACACCTTTAATCCCAGCATTTGGGAGGCAGAGGTAGGATTGCTGTGAGTTTGAGGCCAGCCTGAGACTCCATAGTGAATTTCAGGTCAGCCTGGGCTACAGTGAGACCCTACCTTGAAAAACCAAAAAGAAAAAAAAAAATCAAAGAGCTGAGAATAAATGACTGTTGAGTGCTTAACACTAAATGAGACACCTCTATCATGCCTTCCAAGGCACCAGGGCCATTCGGAAGAGGGGTGAAAAGAACGGAGACGCAGAGGATGGGGAGCAGTGCTTTGAAAGGCTGTCTTTTCTTTGGGACATAATCCCAGCACTTGGGAGGCAGAGGTAGGAGGATCGCTGTGATTTCAATGCCACCTAAGACTACATAGTGAATTCCAAGTCAGTCTGGGTTAGAATGAGACCCTACCATGAAAAATTTAAAAAAAAAAAAAAATTTTTTTTTTTTTTGATCTGGGGCTGGAGAGATGGCTCAGCAGTTAAGGGCATTTGTTTGCAAAGCTTGCTGGCCCAGGTTCAATTTCCCAGTACACCTCTAAATCTGGATACAAAAGGTGGGACATGTACCCGATGTATGTTTGCAGCAGCAAGGGTCCCATAGGAACATGTGTGTGAACACACATATGCGCATGTACAAATAAATAAAATTGCCAGCCGTTGTGGGGCACACCTTTAATCCCAGCACTTGGGAGGCAGAGGTAGGAGGATCAGCATGAATTCAAGGCCACCCTGAGACTACATAGTTAATTCCAGGTCAGCCTGGACCAGAATGAGACCTTACTTTGAAAACCCCCCCCAAAAAAATGTAATAATAAATAAGTAAATAAATAAATAAAAAGATATTGTCTGAAAGGAAGAGAATTTTTTTTCATGGCTGACCTGGAATTCGCTTTGTTTCAGGATAGCCTTAAACTCACATGATCCTCCTACCTGCCTCCTGAGTGTTGGGATTAAAGGTGTGTGCCACCACACCCAGAATGTTTTTGTTTATTTTTTTGTTTTTTTGTTTTTGTTTTTTCAAGGTAGGGTCTCACACTAGCCCAGGCTGACCTAGAATTCACTATGTAATCTCTGGTGGTCTTGAATTCACAGCGATCTTCCTACCTCTGCCTCCTGAGTACTGGGATTAAAGGGGTGCGCCCCCACACCTGGCTCAGAAAATATTTTTTTAATGTTTATTTGGGGAGGTTCAGACTCATCTAAAAGTAAGCAAAGTAATATAATTAAGTTCCCAAGTATCTGTCAAAATTTCATTAGTTACCAACTCATAAAATCTTTTTTCAACTCTGTCCCTGCCTACCTCTGCCCAGGATAATTTTGAACCAAACTCAACACCCTATACCCTTTTATGTGAACATATTTCAGTGTGTACCTCTAAAATAAGGGGTTCTAAAATTTTTATTTAGAGAGAGTGGGAAAGAGGCAGAGAAAGAAAGAGAGTGAGAGAATGGGCACCCCAGGGCCTTCAGCCACTGTGAATGAACACCAGACACATGCGCCCCTTGTGTGCATGTGCAACATTGTGAACTTGCGTCACTGTGCATCTGGCTTATGTGGGACCTGGAGATTCAAACATGAATTGTTAGGCTTTGCAGGCAAGTGCCTTAACTGCTAAGCCATCTCTCCAGCCCAAGGGATTATTTTTAAACAAAACAATACAACTGCCATACCTCAAAAGTTTTCACAATAATTCCTTTATAATATCGAATATTCAAATGTTCAGATTCCAGTGATTTCCACAAATGGGTTTCTAAAAGAAATCTGTTTGAATCAGGCTGATCGTATATATCAGGTGGTAGAGTCCTCCCAGCATCAAGTAAACAGGACACACACGCCTGTAATCCCAGCACTCAGGAGAGGCAGGAGGATCAGAAGTTAAGGACATCCTTGGCTACATAGGGGGGAAAGTCCCTAACAAAGTGCTCTTGTTAGCCACTCCCGGAGTAATCTCTTGGACACAGGGTGATCTCTCAGGCCTGCTGACCATGTCCTATTTGACCTACCTTCCTTCTAAAACTTGGCTTCCAGATCCACTTCTAGATTTCTTTCTGGATAGTTCTTGACTCTTTTAGTGCTGGTGTATCTGAAGATTTCCTTCCTTGCCTTCTCTTAGGCACTCCCCACACAATGACTAACTCCCAAATCTCCACAGCAGACATCTGCAAATACCCCAAACTAATAATGTATAGTCTTCTTCTTCAACTTTTTTTTTTTTTTGGTTTTTTGTTGTTGTTATTTTTATTTATTTATTTGAGAGCGACAGACAGAGGGAGAAAGAGGCAGATAGAGAGAAGGAGAGAGAATGGGCGCGCCAGGGCCTCCAGCCACTGCAAACGAACTCCAGACGCGTGCGCCCCCTTGTGCATCTGGCTAATGTGGGTCCTGGGGAGTCGAGCCTCGAACCGGGGTCCTTAGGCTTCACAGGCAAGCGCTTAACCGCTAAGCCATCTCTCCAGCCCTTTCTTTGGTTTTTTGAGGTAGGGTCTCACTCTAGCCCAGGCTGACCTGGAATTCACTATGTAGTCTCAGGGTGGCCTTGAACTCTTGGTGATTGATCCTCCTACCTCTGCCTCCCTGAGTGCTAGGATTAAAGGTGCTGTTCATCAACTTTTAAAAAATCTATAAAATAGGACTGGAGAGATGGATTAGTGGTTAAGGCGCTGGCCTGCAAAGCCAAAGGACCTCTGACTGATCCCCCAGGACCCACGTAAGCCAGATGCACAAGGGAGCACATGCATCTGGAGTTCGTTTGCAGTGGCTGGAAGCCCTGGCGCCACCATTCTCTCTCTCTATCTCAAACAAATAAATAAAAGTTAAAAGAATATTTTTAAAAATCTATAAGATCAGAGCTGGAGAGACGGCTTAGCTTCTCTTAAGGCACTTGCCTTCAAAGTCTAAGGACCCAGGTTTGATTCCCCCAGTACCCACGTGGCAAATGGCATCTGAAGTTCATTTGTAGTAGCTAGAGGCACTGGTGTACCCATTCTCTTTCTCTCTCTCTCTCTCTTTCTCTCTCACTTTCAGATAAATAAATAAATTAATTAATTAATTAAAATTTATGTAGAGCTTGGTGGCACATGCCTTTAATCCCAGCACTCAGTAGGTAGAGATGGGAGGATCGCTGTGAGTTCAAGGCCACCCTGAGACTACATAGTGAATTCCAGGTTAGCCTGGGTTAGAGTGAGACCCTACCTTGAAAAGCTGTCCCCCAAAATCTTTTTTTAAATTGTTGCTGTTTTTCTTCCTATGCCTATGCCCACAGAGCTTGTTAATAAGGGCAGAAATTTTTTTAAACATTTTATTTATGAGAGAGAAAGAAAGAGAATGGGCACACCAGGGCCTCTTGCCACTGCAAATGAACGTCAGATGTATGACACACACAAATGAAAACAAAAACAAAAACAAAAACAAAAAACAGGGCTGGGGAGATGGCTCAGCAGCCAAAGGCAGTTGCTTGCAAAGCCTGCCACTCCAGGTTTGATTCCCCAGTACCCATGAAATGCTGGATGTACAAATATCTGAAGTTGTGCCCAGAAATCATAGACCTGAGTGTTTTGTTGTTGTTGTTGTTGTTGTTTTGTTTTGCTTTTTTTAGGTAGGGTCTCACTTTAGTCCAGGTTTACATGAAACTCACTCTTTAGTGCCAGGCTGGCCTCAAACTCACAGTGATCCTCCTACCTCTGCCTCCCAAGTTCTTAGATTAAGGGCATGCATCACCACAACCAGCTTTTTAACACTTTTTTAAAATTGACAACCTCCATACATACACACAATATACGCAGGATTGTAATCTCTCACCACTCTCCTTTGTTCCCCCTTTTTCATTCCCCTCATTGAATCCCTTCTCCTTGCCAACTATACCCTATTCTACTTTGATATCATCTTTCCCTATGACGCAGGCCTTGTATAGGTAGTGTCAGCCACTGTGAGGTCATGACTGTCAAGGCCACTTGGTTTCTGGAAGCACTCTAGAAACTTTGCAAAGCACTCCTCCCCATCCTTTGGCTTTTACATTCTTTCTGCCACCTCTTCCACAATGGTCCCCGAGCCTTGGAAGGTGTGATAGAGATGTCTCACTCAGTGCTGAACACACCAGTGTCACCTCTTGGCTTTTTGATGGCTTTTTTAAAAAAATATTTTTTTGTTTATTTATTTATTTGAGAGCGACAGAGAGAAGGAGGCAGAGAGAGAGAGAGAATGGGCGTGCCAGGGCTTCCAGCCTCTGTAAATGAACTCCAGATGCGTGTGCCCCCTTGTGCATCTGGCTAACGAAGGGTCCTGGGGAATTGAGCCTCAAACCAGGGTCCTTAGGTTCACAGGCAAGCGCTTAACCACTAAGCCATCTCCCCAGCCTGATGGCTTTTGAGTCTCCCGAGTCCTAGACCTGAGTGTTAATCCTGCCTCTGTCACTATCTAGCTATGCTGTCTTTTCCAGGTTCTTTACTGTCCGAAGCCTTACTCACCCTCTTATATAAATGAAGGTAGTAATGTCCGTTTTGAAGTGTGGTTGCCAGGCTTCAAAGGGAAGTGGCTGGGCATGGTGGTGCACACCCGCAATCGCATTTAGGAAGCAGGGGGACTGCCATATGGGTAAGGCCAGCTTGGACACCACAGTGAGTCTAGGGCAGCCTGGACTACCTGAGACCTTGTCTTTAAAACCACTAATAATAATTAATAATAATAAATTTTTGCAAAAGACAAAAGGCCCAGTGACAAAGATATACTCCATATACTCAGAAGGATAAATGTGAGAACAGAAACAGGTAGAAAGTGTTGGAGTCTAAAAGGGAAGGCCAGCCCTTCCTGATGAGTTGCGGCATCTCCCGGAGGAACCCACACCTGGGGTAGCAGACCTTAAGGAGCCAGGGGCGTCCCTAGACTTAAGCGATGGGGAAGAATGTTTAAATCAAAGGGCATTCACAGGCCTAGCCATCCATTTAGAGAAGAATCTGGCATTTCTGTTGCTGGTGGATACAAAGGGCTTTTTGGGTTATGTTAGGAAACTTGGATTCTATTTCCTAGCCCAGCAGTTGGCAAACTGTAGCTCTCTGGCCAAATCTGCCCTACCACCTGCTTTTGTAAATAAAGGCTTTTTTTTTTTTTTTTTTGAGTGGGGGTTCTGAGGTAGGGCCTTGCTCTAGTCAGGCTGACCTGGAATTCACTATGTAGTCTCACGGTGGCCTTGAACTCTTGGTGGTCCATCTACCTTTGCCTCTTGAGTGCTGGGATGAAAGGCATGCCCCACCGCGGCCAGCGTAAATAAAGTTGTATTGGAGCACAGCCATGCCCACTCATTCATGTATTGTCTCTGGATGCTTTTGTGCTATTTTTGAATAGTTGAGACAGAGACCATCTGGTCTGCAAAGTCTAACCTATTTACCATCAGGCCATTTACAGAGAAATTTGCTGACCCCTGCACTCGGCCATTGGGAGCCTGTCACAAAATCCAAATAGAGGAGTGACCGGAGCATATTGGCACTTTGGAAAGATCAATCTGACAGCGGCAGGGAGAAGGGATGGAGAGAGTGAAGTACAAGCAGGTGACCGTGGCTGTTGCCATTGCGCAGACAAGAGCTGTGAGGTGTCCAAGGGCGATGGCGGTGGGGACGAGCAGATGACAGAGGAGGATAACCCGGATGTGCAGTCTGTGGGGCTGAAGGGGAGGAGGGGCAGAAGAGCAGCCTTGTGCACCACAGACTAAGGGCAGGGGTCAGTCCCTAAGGAGAGAGGTGGGTGAGGGCCAAGCCTGGCAGCCTATAATCCCACTGGTCTCAGTGGGAGGCTGACACAGGAGGTTCAGGAACTTAAGGCTACCTTGGGCAGCTTATCTAAAAGCTGTCTGAAAATTAAAAAGAAGATAGGGGAGCTGGGTATGTTGGCACACGCCTTTAATCCCAGCATTCAGGAGGCAGAGGGAGGTGGAATGCTGTGAGTTCGAGGCCACCCTGAGACTACGTAGTGAATTCTAGGTCAGCCTGGGCTAGAGTGAGACCCTACCTTGAAAAACCAAAACAAAAGAAGAAGAAGAAGGAGAACAAGAAGAAGAAGAAGAAGAAGAAGAGAGGAGAGAGGAGGAGGAGGAGGAGGAAGAAGAAGAAAAGAGACTGGAGCTCAGTGGTAGAGTGCTTGCCTACCAGGTGAGGCCCTGGGTTCAATCCCCAGCACTGGAAAAAAGATAAAGTTGATGCAAGTCAGGTGTGGTGGTGCATACCATTAATCTCAGTACTCAGGAGGTAGAGATAGGAAGACAGCTGTGAGTTCAAGGCCAGCATGAAACTACAAAGTGAATCCCAGGTCAGCCTGGGCTAGAGTGAGACCCTACCTTGAAAAAAATTAACTTGGTATTCATTAGGCCCTCTACTTTAGATAACTATAATACATGACTATATATATACTGTCAGGGTCTCATGTAGCCCAGGCTAGCCTCAAATTTGCTATGTGGCCACAGATGGTAGTGTCTCACTCTAGCCCAGGCTGACCTGGAATTCACTATGTAGTCTCAGGGTGGCCTCAAATTCTTGGTGATCCTCCTACCTCTGTCTCCCCAGTGCTGGGATTAAAGGCATGTGCCACTACACCTAGCTTCTGTCTTAGTTTTTATTTTATTTTATTTATTTGAGAGAGAGAGAGAGATAAAGAGGGAGTGAAAGAATGGACACGCTGCAAACGAACTCCAGATACAATGCCACCTTGTGCATCTGACTTACATGGGTCCTGGAGAATTGAACCTGGGTCCTTAGGCTTCAAAGGCAAGTGCCTTAACCACTAAGCCTCCCAAGTGCTGGGATTAAAGGAATATGCCACCATACTCGGCTCTTAGTTTTTTAAAGAATTACTATAAATTTGGCTGGGTGAGCCTAGTCAGTCTGGGCTAGAGTGAGACCCTACCTTGAAACCCCCCCCCAAAAAAAAGAATTACTATAAATAGGCCCGAATTATAGAAGGAGCTGAAAAAATGCCCCTCTCTGATGTTTTTTTTTTTATATATATATTTGAGTTGTTTGTAGCCAAAAATGACTTTGTACTCCTGATCTTCCTGCTTCCACCTCCCAAGTGCTGGGATTACAGACATGAGCCACCAGACTCTATCTAAATATACTGAAATTCATTAAATTGTCATGAGTTGAGCCCCTCATGCATGTGAAGTGCTCAGAGAGCAGGCTACGTGTCCCCCTGCAAGGCACACCTCTGTTCCTTGAGACTGAGATGAACCAGCCGTGCATGCTCAAAGCCCCCCAGCAGGAGAGATCTAAATAATTGCCCAAAGCCACAACAAGGGGATGTCACAGAGCCATGTGTGGTTAATTATGAAGTAAAACTGACCTTAGAGGAGAAAAGAGCCAGGGGACAGCAAGGAGTCTCCCCAGAAGAGGGTGGATGTGAGCCCCTAATGTGAGGGCTGAGTATCAAGGACCAATTCCAGGACCTCAGGCATACTAGCCAGGCACTCTCCCTGAGCTCTACCCCAGCAGACCATACCCCAGGCCAAACTGGGCTCTACACAGTAGCCTCTATTGCTGTGCAGGACAACTGTGTGCCTGGCACCTTACTTGCATTTTCTTATTTATTTTTAT
Organism: Dipus sagitta; assembly: GCA_036346955.1. Taxonomy (NCBI): domain Eukaryota; kingdom Metazoa; phylum Chordata; class Mammalia; order Rodentia; family Dipodidae; genus Dipus; species Dipus sagitta. The sequence continues at coordinate 55,594,151 of CM070778.1, forward strand.
TATTTATTTATTTATTTTGGTTTTTCGAGGTAGGGTCTCACTTTAGCTCAGGCTGACCTGGAATTCTCTATATAGTCTTAGGGTGGCCTCGAACTCACGGTGATCCTTCTACCTCTGCCTCCCGAGTGCTGGGATTAAAGGTGTGCACCACCACACCTGGCTTGCTTGCTTGCTTGCTTGCTTGCTTGCTTTCTCTCTTTCTTTCTTTTTCTTTTTCTTTTTCTTTTTTTTTTTTTTTTTTTTTTTTGAGGTAGGGTCTCAGTCTAGCTCAGGCTAACCTGGAATTCACTTTGTAGCATCAGGGTGGCCTTGAACTCATGGCGATCCTCCTATCTCTGCCTCCCGAGTGCTGGGATTAAAGGTATGCACCACGACGCCTGATATATATATATATATATATTTTTTTTTTAGGGGGGGGTTTCAAGGTAGGGTTTCACTCTAGTCCAGTCTGACCTGTAATTCACTATGTAGTCTCAGGGTGGCCTCCAACTCACAGCGATCCTTCTACCTCTGCCTCCTGATGCTGTGATTAAAGGCGTGCACCACCATGCCCGGCACTATTTATTTTTTAATATTTTATTTTTCTTTATTTATTTGATAAAGAGAGAGAGAGGCAGATAGAGAGAGAATTGGCACACCAGGGCCAATAGCCACTGAAAACAAACTCCAGATGCATGTTCCACCTTGTGAATCTGGCTTACCTGGGTCCTGGGGAATCAAATCTAGATCCTTTGGCTTTGCAGGCAAGCACATTAACCACTAAGACATATCCCCAGCCCTATATATGTTTTTATTTATTTATTTATTTATTTAAAATTTTTTTGTTTATTTATTTATTTGAGAGCGACAGGGAGAAGGAGGCAGAGAGAGAGAGAGAGAGAGAGAGAGAGAGAGAGAGAGAATGGGCGCTCCAGAGCTTCCAGCCTCTGAAAACGAACTCCATATGCGTGCGCCCCCTTCTGCATCTGGCTAACGTGGGTCCTGGGGAATTGAGCCTCAAACCGGGGTCCTTAGGCTTCACAGGCAAGTGCTTAACCGCTAAGCCATCTCTCCAGCCCATATGTTTTTAATTAACTATTTATTTTTAATTTATTTTTATTTGAGACAGAGAGAAAGGGAGAGAGAGAGAGAATGGGCATGCCAGGGCCTCTAGCCACTGCAAATGAACTCCAGACACATGTGCCACCTTGTGCATCTGGCTTACATGAGACCTAATGAAGAACCTGGTCCTCAGGCTTTGCAGGCAAACGCCTTAACTGTTAAGCCATCTCTCCAGCCCTATTTGTTTGTTTGTTTTTTTACATCAGTCTTACATCCCCTCTCCTATGGTCCCTATTTCCCTCCTCAGAAGGGTTATTGGTGTTCACCATGGGTAATTAGGGCCTCTACTTGTATTTTCTTGTGTAATCTTCAAAACATGTACTATACATGAGGAAAGGGCCCCTGAACCAGCAGATAGCCTGCCCAAGACCACACAGTCAGCCAAGTCAGGATTTTAACTCAGTCCAGCTCTGAAGCCTCTCGGCTCCGAGCTCCCTGGGAGGATCACGAACAAGGTTGGGAAAGGAGAAAGCCTGTGAAGGTACCAGCACTTCATAGGCTGAAGCAGGAGGATTGCAAGTTCCAGGTTATCCTGGGCTACATAGTGAGTTCAAAACCTGGGTTACACCGAAATGACCCAAAAGGTACCACAGTGCTGAGAAGAAATGACAGTGTAGTGTTTGGCACTGAGACATTTCTATCACACCTTCCAAGACTGAGGGTTCATTGAGGAAGAGGTGGCAGAAAGAATGTAAGGGCCAAAGGAAAGGTAGGAGTGCTTACAGTGCAATCTTCGAGACACAAAATGACCTTGATATCCATGACCTTGCAGTTCCTGACACTACCTACACATGACCTTCATAATAGGAGGAAAAGATGATGACATCAAAATAAAAGACAGACTGATTGAGAGGGGGAGGGGATATGATGGAGAGTGGAATTATGAGGGGGCAAGTGGGGGTAAGAAGGGAATTTTTATGGCTTACTGTCTATAATTATGGAAGCTGCCAATAAAACGGTATTTTTTAAAAGTCCTAGGTTACTTAGTGAGATTCTGTCTCAAAACTAATTGAAGAAGAGGAAGAGGAGAAAGAGCCGGACATAAAGACACATTCCAGTAATGCTAGCACTTGGAAGTCTGAGGCAGGAAGATCATGGGTTCCAGGCCAGCCTATGCTACACAGTGAGTTCAGGGCTGGCCTCAGCTGCATAGCAAGGCCCTATCTCAAAGTTAGTTAATTCAGTCAGCAGCCTAACTGAGGGTGGGGAGCAGGCATAGGAGCAAGGGAAAGAGGAAGAGGGGGAGAAGGAAGAAAAAGAGGAGCACGGGAGAGATAGGGAGGAAAACATGAAGGGGAAGCAGCCAGATATTTGCAGAGCTATTTTGAGCCCACAGCAAGAGCTCCAGCTCCATCTGTGCCTGCCGCCCAGGCACGCCACTCGCTTTGACAAGGGCAGGAGGAACGGCTGGAAGAGAAAAGGACGCAGAGGCAGAAAGGACGGATCAGCCATTCCCAGAAGCTTCCCCAGCTTAACCCAAAATGACTCAAGCTAGACTGCAAGATTCTGTCGAAATGTCCATTAAATGCACTCTGGGGCCTTCCATGTAGCCTGGCCATTTTCTTTGGCCCTGTGTCATACCAGACGACTAATCTGTTCCAAGATGTTGCCACGACTAACTTGTGACAGCTTGTTTCTCCTCCAGGTCCCAAGATGACACATGTCAGGGGTTAGTAGAGTCAAGTGTGTCACATTCCAATGTCCCTCCCCAGTGCAGGTTTGTAAAAGACCTCACAGTTTATGCTTCTGCAGCCTTTGACCATGAGTGTTACTGGAAGTATTGGTAAGTTGTAGCTTTGGGGTACAGTGACACCCCATGATCTCCATCAATATTTCCCTTCAGCCACCCCCATCCCCACCCAGAAAAACACAGGGTGTGGCAGTGGCAAGAGACCTGCCTTCACTGCCTGCCAGCCCTGCTCCCCTAAAACAGCACCCTGGCTGCCTCTGGGCCCCTCCCTGCTTAGCTTTCAGGAAGTCACTGCCTGATTGTGGCCAGCACGCTGCGCCCTTTCTGCTGAAAACTGCACATTCCCCAACGCACCTCAGGCCTCTGGCTGGTTGTGGGGGCAGCGCTCTGTTGAGATGGCCAAGAGCAACTCCAGCTCAGCCTGCCCTGGCTATGATAAGGCTACGATATGATGAGACGGTAGTGCGGAGGAAACGTACTGCCAGTTAGATGTAGAGGACTAAAGGGAGGAATTGGCCTCCCTTTCTTAACAGTGAAACCCTACCTCAAAAAAAAAAAAGAGAGAGAGAGAGAATTCCAGGTCAGCCTGAGCTAGAGAGAAACCCCACCTCAAAAATACAAAAAAAAGGGGGGGGAGGCTGGAGAGATGGCTTAGTGGCTAAGGCACATGCCTGTGAAGCCTAAAGACCCAGGTTCGATTCTCCAGGCTCTCACGTAAGCCAAATGCACATGATGGCACATGTGTCTGGAATTTGTTTCAGTGGCCAGAGGCCCTGGTGTGCCCATTCTCACTCTGTCTCTCTCTCCCTCTCTCTCTGTCTCTAATAAATAAATAAAAATAAATCTAAAAAATCCACAGCAGTGATATATATATATATACACATAGTCATTTTTTTTTTCAAAGTAAGGTCCACTCTAGCCCAGGCTGACCTGGCACTCACTCTGTAGTCTCAGGTTGACCTTGAACTCACGGTGATCTGGTGATCTTCCTACCTCTACCTTCCAAGTGCTTGGATTAAAGTCATTCACCACCACGCCCAGCTAATATCTATTTTTTTTAATTTTTATTTATTTATTTGAGAGTGACAGACAGAGAGAGAAAGAGGCAGAGAGACAGATAATGGGCGTGCCAGGGCTTCCAGCCGCTGCAAATGAACTCCAGACGCGTGCGCCCCCTTGTGCATCTGGCAAACGTGGGTCCTGGGGAATTGAGCCTCAAACCGGGGTCCTTAGGCTTCACAGGCAAACGCTTAACCGCTAAGCCATCTCTCCAGCCCTAATATCTATTTTTTTTAGAAAAACTTTATTTTTTTAAAAAAAAGTTTTTATCTATTTGAGAGAGACATGGAAACACAGGGAAAGAGTGGCAGACAGAGAGCACAGTGGGTATGGATATACCAGGGCCTCCTGCCACAGCAACCAAACTCCAAACATATGTGCCACTTTGTGCATCTGATTTTATGTGGGTGCTGGGGAGTTGAAGCCAAGCCATCAGGCTTTGCAAGCAAATGCCTTTAAATGCTGAGTCATTTCTCCAGCCTGACATGTATTTTTAAAATTGTTCTTTCAAGGTAGGGTCTCACTCTAGCCCAGGCTGACCTGGAATCCACTCTATAGTCTCAGGCTGGCCTTGAGCTCACAGTGATCCTCCTATCTCTGCCTCCCGAGTGCTGGGATTAAACGCGTGCACCACCACACCCAGTGTGATATCTATTATTAGTAAAAGGCCAAATATTTATACGATCTGAAGAGAAACCAAAGTATTATATGTCTATTATTAATAAAGCACTTGCTATGTGCCCAGTTCTTTTCTCAGTCCTTCACATACATTAACTCAAGTAACCAGCCCAACTCAGTGAAACAAAAGCCACTATTATCTCTGTTACACAGATGAAGAAAGGAAAGTTTAGAAAAATGAGGCAAATTTCCCAAAGTCACACAATTCTGGGCATCTCTACTAGTTACTTTTCTCATTGCTGTAACAAAATCAACTTAAGAAAGGAAAGTCTAGGCTGGGAATGGTGGCGCACGCCTTTAATCCCAGCACTCAAGAGGCAGAGGTAGGAGGATCATTGTGAGTTCGAGGCCACCTGAGACTACAGAGTGAATTCCAGGTCAGCCTGGGCTAGAGTGAGACCCTACCTCAACAAAACAAAACAAAACAAAACAAAACAAAACAAAAAGGAAAGGGTTATTTTGGCTCAGGGCTGGGATTAAAGGCCTGCCACCATGCCAGGCTGCAATAAAAAGTTTTTTTATCTTTTATTTTTATTTATTTGACAGAGAAAGAGGGAGAGAGAGGGCTGGAGAGATGGCTTGGCCGTTAAACTCTTGCCTGTAAAGCCTAAGGACCCCGGCTGGAGGCTCAATTCCCCAGGACCCACGTTAGCCAGATGCACAAGGGGGCCCACGCAACTGGAGTTCATTTACAGTGGATGGAGGCCCTGGCGTGCCCATTCTCTCTCTCTCCCTCTTTCTCTCTGTCATTCTCAAATAAATAAATAAAAATTTTAAAAAAATAAGAAAAAAAGAAAGAGGGAGAGAGAGAGAGAGAGAATGGGTGCACCAGGGCTTCCAGCCACTGCAAACGAACTCCAGTTGTGTGCGCCCCCTTTTGCATCTGGCTAACGTGGGTCCTGGGGAATCAAACCTGGGTCCTTTGGCTTTTCAGGCAAACGCCTTAATGGCTAAGCCATCCCTCCAGCCCATAAAAATTTATTTTTATTTTTATTTTATTAACAACTTCCATGATTGTCACATTATCCCATGGTAACACCCTCACTCCCCCCCACTTTCCCCTTAGAAACTCCACTCTGCATCATATCCCCTCCTCCTCTCAATCAGTCTCTTTTATTTTTATGTCACGATCTTTTCCTCCTATTATGATGGTCTTGTGTAGGTAGTGTCAGGCACTGTGAGGTCATGGATATCCAGGCCATTTTGTGTCTGGGGGGAGCACGTTGTAAGGAGTCCTACCCTTTCTTTGGCTCTTACATTCTTTCCACCACTTCTTCCTCAATAGACTCTGAGCCTTGCAAGTTCCATAAAAAATTTTTTTAAAGTCTATTCCACGTCAACTTGACACACAAATATATTACTTCTTTAAAAATTAGGCCAAGGGCTGGAGAGATGGTTTAGCAATTAAGCGCTTGCCTGTGAAGCCTAAGGACCCTGCTTCAAGACTCTATTCCCCAGGACCCACATAAGCCAGATGCACAAGGTGGTGCATGCATCTGGAGTTCATTTGCGGTGGCTGGAGGCCCTAGTGTGCCCATTTTCTCTCTCTCTCTACCTCTTTCTCTCTCTGTCGCTCTCAAATAAATAAATAAAGATAAACAAAAATTAAAGAAAAAACTAGGCCAGGCGTGGTGGCACACGCCTTTAATCCCAGCACTTGGGGGGCAGAGGTAGGAGGATTACTGTGAGTTTGAGGCCACCCTGAGACTACACAGTAAATTCCAGATCAGCCTGGGCTAGAGCAAGACCCTACCTCAAAAAAAAAAAAAAAGTATTTCTTTGTGTGTGTGCATGTATGAGCATGGCAGGGTCTCTTGCCACTGCAAATCAATACCATCCAGCTTTACTTGGATGGTTGTGGAGTTGAACCCCTGGTAGAAGGCTTTACAATCAAATGCCTTTATCCACTGAACTATCTCCCCAGCCACCCACCCCTCCCTTTTCTTTTGAAGCAGGGCCTCCCTCTAGCCCACGGATTTGGAACTCACTCTATACCGCAGGCTGCCCTTGACTCAAGGATATTCTCCTACTTGAGCCTCTGAGTGTTGGGATTAAAGGCATGCTACCTTACCTGGTATTATACCAGCTTTTATTATTTTTAAAAATATTTTATTTATTAATCTGAGAGAGAGAGAGAGAGAGAGAGAGAAAACAGGCATACCAGGGCTTCTAGCCACGGCAAACAAACTCCAGATGCATGCGCCATCTTGTGCATCTGGCTTACATGGGTTCTGGGGAATTGAACCTGGGTTCTTAGGCTTTGCAGGCAAGCACCTTAACCACTAAGCCATCTCTCTAGTCCTTCTTTAAATTTTTTAAAAAATATTTTTATTTATTTACAAAAGAGGAAGAGTATGGTTGTATCAGGGCCATATCCACTGCAAATGAACTCCTGATACAAGTGCCACTTTGTGCTTCTGGGGAGTTGAACCTGGGCTATTAGGCCCTGCAAGCAAGTGCCTTTAACTGCTGAGCCATCTCCCCAGCCTTCATATCACTTTTAATAATTTTTTTGTTCATTTTTATTTATTTATTTGAGAGTGACAGAGAAAGAAAGAGTGAGAGAGAGAGAGAGAGAGAGGGGGGAGGGAGAGAATGGGCGCGCCAGGGCTTCCAGCCACTGCAAACGAACTCCAGACGCGTGCGCCCCCTTGTGCATCTGGCTAACGTGGGTCCTGGAGAACCAAGCCTCGAACCGGGGTCCTTAGGCTTCACAGGCAAGAGCTTAACCGCTAAGCCATCTCTCCAGCCCTCATATCACTTTTAAACCGTAACATTCTACCCCTGGTCCCTAAAGTTTCATGTTCATCTCATAATACAAAATGTAGTCTATCTCTAATTTTTTTTTTTTTTTTTTTGGTTTTTTGAGGTAGGGTCTCACTCTAGTCCAGGCTGACCTGGAATTCACTCTGTATTCTCAGGGTGGCCTTGAACTCACGGCAATCCTCCTACCTCTGCCTCCCAAGTGCTGGGACTAAAGTCATGCGCCATCATACCTGGCTTAATTTTTTGTTTTGTTTTTTAACATATTTATTTATTTATTTGAGAGAGAGAGAGAACAAAAGGCAGATAGAGAGAATGGGCATGCCAGGGCCTCTAACTACTGCAAATGAACTCCAGACATATGTACCACCTTGTGTTTCTGGCTTACATGGGTACTGGGGAATTGAACATGGGTCCTTAGGCTTCACAGACAAGTGCCTTAACCACTAAGCCAGCTCTCCAGCCAAAGTCTATCTCTAAAAGTCCCCAAATTTAAACAATCCTAACACCATTCAAAAGTATCTGTGCACTGTTGAGCATGGCGGTGCACACCTTTAATCCCAGCACTCGGGAGGCAGAGGTAGGAGGATCATTGTGAGTTTGAGTTCCAGATCAGTCTGGGATAGAGTGAGATCCTACCTCAAAATAAATAAATAAATAATCAAGTTACATTTTCCCAATACACAATGGCCCGGAATAAATATTCCCATTCCAAAAGAGAGGAATGGGGGGAATGTTGTCAGAGCAAGAAAAGATCAGACCAGAGCAAGACAAAGACCCAGCAGGGCAAAACCTAAACCCTGCAGGTTCATATCCAGAATCCTGGCTTATGGTGGCATCGTCTGGGCTCCAGTGGCCTTGGCCAACTCTACCCATCCAGTTCTGCCACCTTCAGCACAGGGAGCCTCTCTCTTTTTAAATATTTTATTTATTTATGTATTTGAGTGAGAGAGAAAGAGAGGGAGGCAGAGGCAGATAGAGAAAATGGGCACGCCAGGGCCTCCAAGCCACTGCAAATAAATTCCAGATGCATGCGCCTCCTTCTGCACATGGCTTTCTGTGGGTACTGGGGAATCAAACCTGGGTCCTTTGGCTTTGCCTGGCAAGCGCCTTAACCACTAAGCCATCTGTCTAGCCCACCTCTCTCTGGGACTGACTTCACTTTGTGCCTGCTGCTTTTCTCTGCATGGTCCATGGTCCTAAAATCTCTAACCTTTCTTGGTCTCCACTGCAATTTAGCCTTGACATTCACAGCTTCATGTAGTGGCCTCTTAGCCAGCCATGGTGGGGGCACCTTTAGTCTTAGCACTGGGGAGGCAGAAGTAGGAGGACTGGTGTGAGTTTGAGGCCAGCTTGGGACTACAGAGTGAGCTCCAGATCAACCTGGGCTACAGTGAGATCCTACTTTGAAAAACAAAAATAAAACAAAGCAATAAAAAGGACTCCTTGCAGGGAATCTGACCCTGGCACATGCTGCCTGGCCTCAGTGGCTTTCTGAAAACTTGGTGCAAGTCTCCATGATCTCATAACTTGCATCTTACATGCCCATAAAACCAGCCTCATGTGGACACTGCTGGCAAGTTCTGCTGCCAGCTTAAGATGTAGTCTGTGCTCCCTTCCACTATAGTTGTAGTAGCCTCTGTGCACCTTGGCAGCTGAAAATACTTCCCTAGGCAGGTGTTTTTATTTTTATTTATTATTATTATTATTATTATTTTAGATTTTTCCAGGTAGGGTCTTGCTTTAGCCCAGGCTGACCTGGAATTCACTATGTATTCTCAGGCTGGCCTCAAACTCATGTTGATCCTCTTACCTCTGCCTCCCCTAGTGCTGGGATTAAAGGCGTGCACCACCACGCCCTGTTTAGGCATTTGTTTTCAAGCAGGGAACCCCTCCAGTGGCCTTCTCAGTTCAGACTCTACTTTCACATAAATTTTTATTTTCACATGGGTGGGTTCTTGCCTTCAAGGCACTGCTCCTATTGTGAGGTTTCCTACTGTGTGATTTCTGTTTCGTTGTGTTAATTTCTTTAACAATCACAGCTTTCTCCAGACCTGGCTTATCTGAAACTTAAACTTGCGCATGCTCCTTTTCCCTGCAAACTACACTTTTATCCCATCCTTCTGCTCGCTCTCTCACTGGAGATCTGACCACTTAGCAGTGAGCAGTAACAATGGCATGGCCTGGATGCCACGCTGTCTTGAAATTTCTGCCACCAAACAAACCAGTGCATTACTTCTGAATTCAGCCTCACTCAAGTTCTCAGGTCATGGGCAAAATGCAGACAGATTCTTTGCTAGACTATAACACAAATGGCCTCTAGCCCACTTCTAAACAGAGTCCTTGTTCTCTGAAATTTTGTGATTAGGGACATCACTGTCAACATTTTTATTGGCATTCTGGTCTCCCATCAGAATACTCTCTTATAGTAATCCAGGGCTTCTGTAGCCCACACATCCAAATTCATCCCACAAACCAGTTCCAAAGGTCTATAAGCCATATGGTCAGGTCTGTTCACAGCAACAAACCCCGCTTCTCAGCCCCGGCTGGCCTAGGATTTGCAATCCTACCTCAGCTTCCCAAGTACTGATATTATAGGTGTGTGCCATTATTCCTGGCTAGAACTAGCATTATATATCTGCATCTTCAGGCAAGGAAGGGGCACCCGTGAATCTCCTTTCTTGCCAAGCAAAGATAGCCAGCGTCCTCGGTGGCAAGAGGATGCACTCACTCATCCTGGCTGGGCTGTCGTCACTCATCCTGGCCAGTCCTTGGCCCCCGGCAGACTCTGAAACTCATCTCCCCATTCTCCTGACTGCTTCCAACAGAACAAGCCTCTGACTCCTTCTGACATCCTAGAAACCAGGAATGAGCCCGGTCCCCTGGATTTGAGCCTCGGCAAGAGAAAGATGAAGGAGAAAGAAAGAAATCAGCGAGGCCTGGGAACTGGGAAAGGAAACACTAGTGAGCCCAAGTAGAGGTGGGATTGAGGAGCTGGTCGTCTGTTTCTTTTTAGCCTGAGGAGAAAAAGGTTCTGAAATAACACTGTGGATGAACAAAGTGACATGGTCTGAACCCCAGAGCTCTTAAAGGAGACAGACAGGAACATGGTCTCCCAGGAGGATGTTGAAAATGGGACAGAAATCTGTCTTTGTAGGCCAGGGTTTTTCAACTTCGGCTGTAACCTCAGCATACTGACGTTGGGGACAGATAATTCACAGTGGAAGCAAGTGTCCTAGGCGCTCACTATAGGAGGTATAGTGGCATCTTGGCCTCTACTCACTATAAACAACATCTCCACCCTCCGTCATGACAGTCAAAATTCTCTGCTGCCAAATGTCTCCCAAGGGACAAAATTGACCCCACCCCTATTGAAAAGAGAATCTATTTTCCAGTTGGAGACAGAGAATTAAAGATCACACACACACACACACACATATACATACATATATACATATATATATATGTAATATTTTTTAAGCCAGGTGTGGTGGCGCACGCCTTTAATCCCAGCACTAGGGAGGCAGAGGTAGGAGGATCCTCATGAGTTTGAGGCCAGCCTGAGACTACATAGTGAATTCCAGGTCAGTCTGGACTATTTTATTTATTTATTTGAGAGGGAAAGAGAATGGGCATATGCCAGGGCCTCCAGTCCCTGCAAATGAACTCCAGATGCACGTGCCACTTTGTGGATCTGGCTTTACATGGGTATTGGGGAATCAAACCCAGGCTGTCAGGCCTTGCAAGCAAGTGCCTTTATCCACTGAGAAATCCCTCCAGCCCAGAGCTGACTTTGGGGAGGGGGGTGTTGCTAATGAATGAACCCAAAATGGACCTACATGCTAGGTAAGATCTACCTCTTCAGGTCTCATTAACTTGCCCCAGCTGGCCTTGAACTTACACTACAGATCAAGCAGGCCTTGAACTCACTTTGTAGCCCAGTCACAAGCCTGATCCTCAGTATCGATGTCAAAAAGCCAGGCGCTGGCTGGAGAGATGGGTAGCAGTTAAGGTATTTGCCTGCAAAGCCAAAGGATCCCAGTTCGATTCTCCAGGACCCATGTAAGCCAGATGTACAAGGTGGAGCATGCATCTGGAGTTCGTTTGCAGTGGCTGGAGACCCTGGCGTGCCCATTCTCTCTTTGTCTCTCTCCTATCTCTCTCTTTCTCTCTCTGCTTGCAAACAAATAAATAAAATAAAAAAAAAAAAAAAAGCCAATCGTCAAACTGAGGGTGGTGGCGCACACTTTTAATCCCAGCACTCGGGAGGCAGAGGTACGAGGATCACCACAAGTTGGAGGCCACCCTGAGACTCCATAGTGAATTCCAGATCAGCCTGGGCTAGAGTGAGACCCTACCTTGAAAAACAAACAAACAGCAACAACAACAAAAATCCAGGTGTCAGAGCTAGAGAGATGGCTTAGTGGTTAAGGCACTTGCCTGTGAAGCGTAAGGACCTAGAATCAATTCCCCAGCACACACATAAGCCAGGTGCACATGAAGGCGCATGTGTCTGGAGTTTGTTTGCAGTGGCTAGAGTGGCATGCCAATTCTCTTTGTCTCTTAAATAATAAATAAATAATTTTTTAAAGCCAGGTGTCGCAGGACATGCCTGCAATCCCAGTGCTGGGACGACAGAGACAGGAGGATCCCTCGGCCAACAAGTCTAGACAATCAGAGAGCCTCAGGTTCAGTGAGAGCCCCTGTCTCAAAAACAAAGTGGAAGCTGGGTGTGGTGACGCATGCCTTTAGTCCCAGCATCCAGAGGTAGAAGGATCACTGTGAACTCAAGGACAGCCTAGAACTACAGAGTAAGCTTCAGGTCAGCCTTGGCTAGAGTGAGACCCTACCTTGAAAAATAAAAAGGTGGAATGTGGGGTGCAGTGGCGCACATCTTTAATCCCAGCCCTTGGGAGGCAGAAGTAGGAGGATCGCTAAGAGTTTGAGGCCACCCTGAGACTACATAGTGAATTTCAGGTCAGCCTGGGCTACAGTGAGACCTTACCTCAAAAAAAGAAGAAAAAAAAAACACAAAAGGGGCTGGAGAGATGGCTTAATGGTTTAGTGCTTGCCTGTGAAGCCTAAGGACCGCAGCTTAAGGCTGGATTTCCCCAGTACTCACTTAAGCCAGATGCACAAGGTGATGCATGCATCTGGAGTTCGTTTGCAGTGGCTGGAGGCCCTGATTCACCCATTCTCTCTCTCTCTCTCTCTTCCTCTTTCTCTCTCTGTCTGTCGCTCTCAAATAAATAAATAAAAATAAACAACAAAAAAAAAAAACCCACAAAAGAACAAAAAGGGGGGCTGGAGAGATGGCTTAGTGGTTAAGGCGCTTGCCTGCAAAGCCAAAGGACCCACATAAGCTAGATGCACAAGGGGGTGCATACATCTGGAGTCGCCTGCAGTGGCTGGAGGCCCTGGCGTGCCCATTCTCTCTCTCTCTTCCTCTGCCTCGTTCTCTCTCTCTCAAATAAAAAAATAAAAATAATATACATATATTTTTTAAAGTCAAACTCCACAAGGAGGTGAAGAAAATGCTGAGAAGGACGGGGTTCAGGCCCATGCCGTAGGGAAAGCGACCCCAAAATCACAAGAGGCCTTGCAGTCAGGAGCAGGCTTCCAGGTTTCAGTAGCAACAAGCGCTGGCATGTAAATCAGTCCGCCTGGGAGGATCTTGCCTCTCTGAACGCAGTTCTGGGCTAGGGAAGGCTGAGGGCAGGCATGCTCTGGGTCTTTGCTGAAGCCACGGCCACAGTAGACGTCTGGGAAGAGCTGACCCTGAGCAGAAAATTCCCAGTTCCAAATCTTAGAAGCCTTCCTGGCTTCCAGACCTCACAGGGGATATAAGCCTGGGAGTAGAGGTCTAGTGTTCCACAGGTTCCTGTGTGACTTTGGGCATCCTCTCTGTGGTGGTTTGATTCAGGTGTCCCCTATTAACTTATGTGTTCGGAACGCTAGGTCCCCAGCTGGTGGCAATTTGGTAATTGGAGCCTCCTGGAGGCAGTGTATTGTTGGGGGCAGGCTTATGGGTGTTATAGCCAGTTTCCCCTTGCCAGTGTTCTGCACACTCTCCTGTTGCTATTGTCCACCTGATGTTGGCCAGGGGGTGATGTCCACCCTCTGCTCATGCCATCGTTTTCCCTGCCTTCATGGAGCTTCCCTCAAGACTGTAAACCAACATGAACCTTTCCTCCCATCAGCTGCTTCTGGTTGTGTTCTCTGTGCCAGCAATGTGACGCTAACAGCCAACACTCTCTGATCTTCACTTATGTCACAGAACCAACAAATATCAGATGACTTTCCAGTGACAAATAGAAGCGTTACATTCCTTCCTACTGCCAGGTGTGGTGATGCGTGCCTTTAATCTCAGCACTTGGGAGGGTGAGGTAGGAGGATTGCTGTGAGTTCAAGGCCAGCCTGAGACTGAATTCCAGGCTAGTATGGGCTAGAGCAAGACCTTACCTCAAGAAGAAGAAGGAAGAAAGAAAAAAGTCCTACCAACCCCTAGGTTGATATTAGAATCCTGTGGCAGTTACATTCTTGTCGCTCGGACAAAATGCCCAACCAGAAGCAGTTTATGGAAAGAAAGGGTTTGTTTTGGCTTATGGTTTTTCTTAATTTTTAAAAATTTTTATTTATTTGAGAGTGACAGACAGAGAAAGAGGCAGAGGGAGAGGGAGAATGGGCGCACCAGGGCCTCCAGCCGCTGCAAACGAACTCCAGACACGTGCACCCCCTTGTGCATCTGGCTAACGTGGGTCCTGGGGAATCGAGCCTTGGACTGGAGTCCTCAGGCTTCACAGGCAAGCACTTAACCGCTAAGCCATCTCTCCAGCCCTTGGCTTATAGTTTTGAGGGGAAATTTCTTCATAGCAGGAGCAGACAGACAGGCATCACATCTCCACAACAATAAGAAGGAAGTAGTCTTTCCGACACCCCCTACCTCTGCCTCCCGAGTGCTGGGACTAAGGCGTGCGCCTCCACAGCTGGCCAGTACATTCTTAAACCATCGTAAATCCCCACCTTGGGGACTGGGTTTGCTGCTGGTGGTACAGTATTTGCATAAAATGCTGGAGACCCCGGCACTGGAAAAATAAAAATAAAATAAAATAAACAAACTAACTAAGAAGCAGGGTGATAAGTAACTTAGTGTGAGTCAGACAGCTGGAATTCAAACCCTAGCCTGATGACTCAAACGCAGGCCATTGCTTCACGTCTTCAGTCGTGTAGCGTTTGACACGCGTGAAGCAGGAATGTTTCTGCCTTCAACTGCAGCTATGGGAATTAGATGCTAACTTTGGAAAACCCAGGCAGTTTCAGGTTCCCCTTATCCTCCACCGCAGGATTTAGTCAAAATGTTGCTACGGCAGGCTAGTTATCCGGGGACCATCCACTGTCTGCCTGATTGCTTACTACCCCAGGTTGGCTACAGCTGAAATGTCCCTTGCTTCGAGGCCTTTCTTGGCGCTTCCATGTTATACCTGAGGTCCCGGGACTCCAGAGGCCAAGTTCCTGTGCGCTCAGCTATACCCCCTTCCCCCCCAGCAGCTACTCCTTGCTGTGCCCCCAGGCTCAGAAACAGTAGGTTCCCTCTTGCTGGAAATCATAGTCACCCCACCATCCCTTTCCCTTTGACAGTTTTCCTCAGCCAGGGGGAAACGTTCAGTTTCTAGTTCCTTCTCTATTTCCAGTTCCCCTGGCTTCCCTCTGCTTCGCACTTACTCCACCCACGGTCCGCTCACCGCATTTCCCTGGAACATGTGGTCGATACTAGCAGATTGCCTTCTCCCCTGCCAGCTAGGTCAGAAAGAGCTTCATTCCTGAGCCTTGTCCCCTGAGGCCCTGAGTGCAGGACAAACCGGCTCCTCCTCGCAAAGGGGACAGCAGCAGGGACAAGGTATTACAATACCAGCAAGGAAAACGAAAACAATGGGCTGGAGAGATGACTCAGCAGTTTAAGGCACTAGCTTGTAAAGCCTGATGGCCTGGGTTTGATTGCCCATTATCCGCCTAAAGCCAGTGCTGCATGCATCTGGAGTTCGTGTGCAGGAAATCCTGGCATGCCCATTCTTTCTCTCTCTCTCTCTCTTCACAAATAAATAAATATCCAAAAACCAGCCAAAAAAGCCAGGCTTGGTGGCACACGCCTTTAATCCCAGCACTCTGGGAGGCAGAGGTATGAGGATCGCTGTGAGTTCAAGGCCACCCTGAGACTCCGTAGTGAATTCCAGGTCAGCCTGGGCTAGAGTGAAACCCTACCTCAAAAAACAAAACAAAACAACAACAACAACAAAAATCACCAGCCAGGCATGGTGACGCATGCCTGTAATCCCAGCACTCAGAGGCAGAGGTAGGTAAGGTAGGATCACTGTGAGTTTAAGGCCAGCCTGAGACTACATAGTGAATTCTAGGTCAGCCTGGGCTAGAGTGAGACCCTACCTCAAATAAAAAGAACATGCATCACATCAATATTTGCACATGAATTCATGAGTATTACTTCTTTTAGTCCATCTTATTTTTTTGAGAAGGGTCTCACTGTATAGCCAGGCTGGCCTTCAACTTTCTATCCTCCTGTCTCAGCCTCCTGAGTACTGGGATTACAGTTTATGTGGTGCTAGGAATTAACCCTAGGCTTTGTGCCTGCTAGGTAAGCGTTCTACCAACTGAGCTACCTCTCCAGCTCAAGGCACTTCCCCACCCCCCAAGACAGGCTCTCACCCTAGTTCAGGCTGACCTGAAATTTACTCTGTAGCTCCAGGCTGGCCTCAAACACTACCTCAGCCTTCGAAATGCTGGGATTAAAGGCGTGCGCCACCACCAAGGCACTTCTTACTATCTCTGTTTTACACAGGAGAAAGCTGGTTGGGGAAGAATAGAACTGCTGGCACGAGATGACACAAGCACTGAGTCAAGCCACAGTGTCACCAGTGTCACCAAGGCCACCCATTCATCATGCTGAGAAGCCTGGAGCTGGAGCAGATGGGACCAGTACCTCCCCAAATGCTGATGTGATGTGACATTGATCTGAACTGGTTTCACCATTGGAGCAAGAGTGGGGGACGTCACATCTAAGGACCCAAGGACCAGACCACGAGTCCTTCAGCCAGGCAGGGACTTCCCAGAAGTACCTGGATCCCAGCTAGAATCCCTTGCATAGCTTCCTGGTAGTGGAACATCACTGTCCTAATCCAGGGTGTCCTCATCCACCCAGAAGTGACTAAGAATAATGTCACCAGGCTGTCCTCTACCTCCCCACAGTATAGACATGTATGCATAACCACATACATGCGAACGCACACACACATACGTGTGTGCAAGCAAAAATAAAAATGTAGCTAAACAAGGTGGCACAAGCTTATAAACCTAGCACCCGGGAGGTGGAAGCAGGAAAATCAGGAGTTTCAAGATCATCCACTGCCAAGAGTGAGTTGAGGCAATCCTGGGCTACATGAGCTTCTGTGTCAAAAAAAAAAAAAAAAAAAAAAAGCTGAGCATGGTGGCACATACCTTTCATTCCAGCCCTTGGGAGGCAGAGGTAGGAGGATTGTCATGAGTTTGAGGCCAGCCTGGGACTACAGAGTGAATTCCAGGTCAGCCTGGGCTAGAGTAAGACCCTACCTTGGAAAAAAAAAAGGGGGGGTGGGCTGGAGAGATGGCTTAGTGGTTAAGATGCTTGCCTGCAAAGCCAAAGGACACAGGTTCAATTCCCCAGTACCCATGTAAACCAGATGCACAAGAAGGCACATGCATCTGGAGTTTGTTTGCAGTCGTTAGAGGCCCTGGTGTGCCCATTCTCTCTATCTGCCTTTCTCTCTTTCTCTAAAATAAATAAATAAAATAAAAATATTTAAAAGAAAGAAAGAGAAAGAAAAAAGGAAGGAAGGAAGGGCTGGGGAGATGGCTCAGTGGTTAAAGGTGCTTGCTAGCACCTTTAGCCCTGGTTCAATTCCCCAGGACTCATGTAAAGTCAGATGCAAAAAGTGGTGCGTGTGTTTGGCATTTGAGTGCAGCAGCAAGAAATCCTGGCAACCCACAAACACACACACATAGTAATTTTGGGAGGGGGTTTGAGGTAGGGTCTCACTGTAGCCCAGGCTGACCTGAAATTCACTGTGTAGTCTCAGGCTGGCCTCAAACTCATGGCAGTCCTCCTACCTCTGCCTCCTGAGTGCTGAGATTAAAGGCATGAACCACCATGCCCAGCTAACTTTTTAAAATATTTTATTTATTTGCAAGAAAAGAGAGAGAGAGAGAGAGAATGAGTGCATCAGTCCAACAAACTCCAAATGCTTGTTGCCACTATGGGCATCTGGCTTTATGTGGGTGGTACTGGGGAATTGAACACGGGTTGTTAAGTTTGCAGGTAAGCGCCTTAACTGCTGAGCCATCTCTCCAGCCCTAATTTTTTTTTTTTTTTTTGAGGTAGGGTCTCACTGACCTGGAATTCACTATGTAGTCTCAGGTTGGCCTCGAATTCACAGTGATCTTCCTACCTCTGCCTCCTGAGTGCTGGGATTAAAGGCGTGTGCCACCATGCCTGACTCTAATTAAAAAAAAAAAAAAAAAAAGTAAGAAAGAAAGAAAAATATAGCTCAGTGCAGAGCACTTGTCTAGCATATGCAACGCCCTGGACTTGACACTCAAGCACACACACACACAAAACTTTTTTTGGTTTTTTCAAGGTAGGGTTTCACTCTAGCCCAGGCTGACCTGGAATTCACTATGTAGTCTCAGGGTGGCCTTGACCTCATGTCAGTCCTCCTACCTCTGCCTCCCGAGTGCTGGGACTAAAGATGTGCACCACCACACCTGGCACAAAAAAAAAAAATTTTTTTTACACTTTCTTGAAAAGCATGACATCCCTTGTTCCATTCCCCAATACCCATATAAAGCCAGATGCACTAAGTGGCACATACATGTGGAGTTCACTTGCAGGGGCAGGAGGTCCTGGCATGCCCATCTTTCTCTACCTGCTTCTCTCTCTCTCAAATAAATAAATAAAATATTTTAAAGTTATTTATTTATTTGAGAGAGAAAAAGAGACACACAGAGAGAGAGAGAGACGGAATGATTGGGAGCTCCAGGGCCTCTAGCCACAGCAAATGAACTCCAGATGCATGCACTACCTTGTGCATCTGGCCCATGTGGGGCCTGGGGAATCGAACCTGGGTCCTTGGGCTTCTCAGGCAGGTGCCTTAACCGCTAAACCAGCTCTCCAGCCCTTAATTTTTTTTTTTTATTAACTGCTGAGATTCCTCCAGGCACCATTCTGAGTTCTTTATGTGGGGCAATTCATTTACTGCTTGTAGAAACTCCAAGAACTACGGCTGTGTGGGTTTATATCTGCCTGTAGTATAATATTGAATTGTAGGTTAATTGGCTTGCTGGAGGTCATATAGTTAAAAAGTCCAAAAGCCAATGATGAGCCCAGGTAATCTGAATACAATCTTAGGTCTGGGTGGGGGGGGGGTGGATGGGAGGGGGCTATTATTACCATTGACATCCCTATTCCCACAAAGGCTGTTGTTCTAGCTCTGAGCTAAGAAGCAGGAGTCTGTTTTAACCACACACTCCAGATGATTATGAATTGGTGTGGCCTGTGGAACACATTTTTAAAAATATAATATTAATGTATCGGTTTTTTCTAAGTTCAGAGTTTTCTAGCAGAATGCTCCTTTTCTCTGAGAGTCCCACTCCCAGAGGACCTCACTTTCGGAGGTGGGATGGGACCGAGGCTGCTCTGGGGCTGGAAGTGTGCCCCCTGGTGGTCAGAGATGAAACGCCAGGCTGGCGGCCAAAACGGTCCCTGATCAATAAGACAAATTGGAATTTTTCCCTGAATTCCATTCAGCCAATATTACTGAGGTACTACTGTGTGCCAGCAGTGAGCCAGCGCAACACACAACACACTTAACAAACAAGGCTTTAGGGGACAGAGTTCTTTAATGTGTCTGCTCACCTATTCTCATCCACAGCCACAAAAACATTCATTTCAAGTTGTAGTTGAGGGAATTTCATCTGGTCCAATTATTTGGATTTCACAATATTTGGTTCTAAATTGTAGGGCTTCAGGAGGCTGCAAAATATCTTTCTTTTTTGGTTTTTATTGTTATTTATTTATTAGAGAGAGAGAGAATAGGTGTACCAGGGCCTCTAGCCCCTGCAAACGAACTCCAGATACCTGTGCCAGTTTGTGCATCTGGCTCTATGTGGGTCCTGGGGAATTGAACGTGGGTCCTTTGGCTTTGCAGGCAGCACCTTAACTGCTAAGCCATCTCTCCAGCCCCCCAGCTAAGATTTTGCTCTGCATGTGTATGTATGTTCTGTGTGCATGCATATGTGTTTTCATGTTTGGCTGTGTGTGTGTGTGCACATGCGTGTGGAGGCCAGAGATCAAGGTCAGGTGTCTTCCTCAATCTCTTTCCACCCTATTCTTTTTCTTTTTTTTTTCCAGGTAGGGTCTCACTCTAGCTCAGGCTGACCTGGAATTCGCTATGTAGTCTCAGGGTGGCCTCAAACTCATAGTGATCCTTCTACCTGTGTCTCCCGAGTGCTGGGATTGATGGCGTGCGCCACCACGCCCAGCTACCACCTTATTCTTTGAGACAAGTTCTCTCATTGAACCAGTGAGCACCAGGGATTCCCTGTCTCTGTTTCCTCAGCGCTGAAATCACAGGAGCACACCACCACACCCAGCATTTACATGGGTTCTGGGGAGCCAAACTTAATCCTCATGCTTGCACAGCAAGTACATTACCCAGTGTCCTTTTTAGAGACAGAACCTCACCATGTAACCCAGGTTAAACTTGAAGTCAAAATCCTTCTGCCTTGGTTCCCCGAGCACTGAGATTGCGGGTGTATGCTGTTGTGCCTGGCCTCATGTAACGATCTTGAATCATTGGTCTTGAAAAGGAAAAGTAATAATTTCCAACCCAGTGTTGTTGAGGAACAGCAGGTCTTGTTCCTCTCATACAAGGTTACCCAACCTTTTAACATTGCGACATGACTCTGTTATCTACAAATGCGTTGAGCTGTATTCATATCTATCCTGGGATACATATGGCCCATGGGCCACAGGCTGAACATGCCTCCTTAATACATGACCCATGGACCTCAAAGCCACTCCAAAATGGGGATGGGAAGATGGCCCAGCAGTTAAAGGCACTAGCTTGCAAATCCTGCCAGCCCAAGTTCAATTTCCAAGATTACTACATAAGCTGGGCACAAAAAAATGATGCAAGCATTCGCTGTTCATTTGCAATGGCAAGAGGCCCTGGTGACACAATGCAATAATTTAAAAACAACTTTTTTTTCCAATGTAGGGTCTCACTCTAGCTCAGGCTGACCTGGAATTCACTATGTAGTCTTCAGGGTGGCCTCGAACTCATGGCAATCCTCCTACCTCTACCTCCCGAGTGCTGGGATTAAAGGCGTGTGCCCAGCAATAAACATTTTTTATAAAATTATTCCAAACTGTGAGTGCAAATACAAGTTAGTAAATATTGAAAGTTTGTTGGAAGCTATCCTATAAAAGTGAGCATATTTTGAGAATATTTGCTATCCTGCAATTCCATTTCTGGGTAGATTCCCCCAAAATAAATGAGCATGTCTCTATGTTAACCCAAAACATGTATAAGAATGTTCATCAGCACTCAGGAGGCAGAGGTAGGAGGATCACCATGAGTTCAAAGCCACCCTGAGACTACATAATGAATTCCAGGTCAGCTTGGGCTAGAGTGAGACCCTACCTCGAAAACACACAAAAAAAAAAATTAAAAAAAAAATTGTGGTGGTTTGATTCAGATGTTCCCCCATAAGCTTAAGTGTTCTGAATGCTAGGTTCCCAGCTGATGGAGATTTGAGAATTAATGCTTCCTGAAGGCAGTATATTGTTGGGGGCGGGCTTATGGGTATTGTAGCCAGTGTCCCCTTGCCAGTTTTAGCACACTTTTATATTCCTGTTGTTCACCTGATGTTGGTGAGGAGATAATGTCCAATCTCTGCTCATGCCATCATTTTCCTCTGCCATCATGGAGCTTCCCCTCAAGTCTGTAAACCAAAATAAACCATTTTCCCACAAACTGCTCTTGGTAGGGTGAATTTTGCCAGCAATGCAAACCTGACTACAATAGTAAAGTTGGTACCAGAAGAGTGAGATTTCTGATAGATACCTGACTGTGTGGCTTTGGCCTTTTGGAGCTAGCCTAAGAGACGCCTTGCAATGCTGTAAGTCCAGCTTGATGGACTATTCTGGTCAGACTTGAAAGACTTGAATGCAGTAAGAACTATGGACTGTGAGGTTTGGCTTATGAGGGTAAGAAAGAGCTTTGCCAGGACTGGGCTAGAAGCAGTTTGTGTGAGAGGCTTGCTGTTATGCCTTTGTCCTGAGAAGTTGTGCAGGGTTGCTTTGCATGGAAACAGATTGATGTGAGAAGAGGGATATAGCATAGAAAAAATGAAATCTTTGGCCCAAAACTTCTGCCCATTCCACTGTAATTGTATGAGAGATTACAACTTTTAAGATTGGGCCAGCTGACCTGCTATAGTGGTTTGATTCACGTGTCCTCCATAAACTTAGGTGTTCTGAATGCTAGGTTCCCAGCTGATGGAGATTTGGGAAATAGCGCCTCCTGGAGGCAGTGTATTATTGGGGGTGGGCTTATGGGTGTTATAGCCAGTTTCCCCATGCTAGTGTTTGGCACACTCTCCTGTTGCTATTGACCACCTGATGTTGGTCAGGGGGTGATTTCCACCCTCTGCTCATGCCATCATTTTCCCTGACATCGTGGAGCTTCTCCTTGAGTCTTTAAGCCAAAATTGTTACGTCAGGACAAAATAGAGTTACAGCAGAAGGGTGACAGAGACATAAGGAAGTGGGTCATCCATAATCCTCAAGGAACCACCCAGCCATTATCCCTTCCTTGCCTAGCAATGCCCCAGGTCTAGGTTTCCTGCCTCCTTATCTCCCACCTGGTCACTTTTGGTCTCACACCCTATGGCTAATGTAAAGAACAAAGGAGTTCCCTTCCCTTCCTCACCTTTCCCCCAGCTGAAGAGCTCTATATGGCCCACTATCTGTAATCCCAAATTGAATGTGCTCCGCTCTTGAGAGTCAGTCCTGGCAGCTTGTGCTTTCTCCCGAATAAAAGCTTCCATCTTTGCCTCAGAGTGGTCTTCGTGGTCTTGGACACTCCTGAACCTTACAGAAATAAACTTTTAAAAAATAATTTTATTTATTTATTTATTTATTTAACAGAGAAAGAGGGAGGGAGAGAGAGAGAATGGGCATGCCAGGGCCTTCAGCCACTGCAAATGAACTCCAGATGCATGTGCCCCCTTGTGCATTTGGCTAACGTGGGTCCTGGAAAACCAAACCTGGGTCCTTTGGCTTTGCAGGCAAGCACCTTAACCACTAAGCCATCCCTCCAGCCTACTTTCTTTTTCCCCACAAGCTGCTCTTGGATGGGTGATTTCTACCAGCAATGTGAATCTGACTGCAATACCTGCCCTGGGGCAACAGGAAGAAGGTAGACTCTTTTGAAGGGGCCTGAGTGCTGAAGGAGTGTCCTGTTCTTTAAAGTCTGCTTTATTCCCCCCTGGATTAACAAATTTGCACCCTACCTGGTATTATGGAGTATAAGAAATGCAGGAAAGAGAGGGTCATTGAATTTGCAACACAGTCTTGTGTTTTGGAAACAGCCATGGGCAGTGTGAAGCAGGTTTGCTGGATGCCTGCATGGAGACCCGATGGAGCCGTGAGGATGAACCGTGGATTGCAGTGGAGACCCAGTGGAGATGCCAGGACCACGAGATGGCTGCCAAGGAGAGCTGCCGGCCCCAGTGAAGCTTTCCAGGACTGTGAGTAGCCTAGCTGGAGGGGCGGAATTGGAATTCCAGAGACTTGTTGCTGGTTAGAGCTATCAGACTAGGAGACTTTTCAATGACTTGAGTTGTTGGACTTGGAACTACAGAGTTTGATGTTTGCCCTGTTTAAATATTGTATAGGTTGAATATTTCTTTGCTATGCCCACTGCCATCTTTTGCAGTATGAGTGTTCATCCTGTGCCATTATGGGGTTTTGGGGGATTTTTTTTTTATATATATTATGGCTCAGTTAAAAGATCTCAGACTAGCCAGGTATGGTGGTACACACCTTTAATCCCAGAACTTGGGAGACAGAAGTAGGAGGATTGCTGTGAGTCCAATGCCACCCTGAAACTACGTAGTGAATTTCAGGTCAGCCTGGGCTAGAGTGAAACCCTACCTCAAAAAAAAAAAAAAAATCTTGGACTATGGAATGTTTGAACATTATTAAGATTGATTAAAAAAAAAAAACTGGGCTGGAGAGATGGCTTAGCAGTTAAGGTGCTTGCCTGTGAAGCCAAAGAGCCCAGGTTCGATTCCCCAGTACCCACATAAGCCAGATGCACAAGGGGTCTAGAATTCATGTGCAGTGGCTAGAGGCCCTGGAGTGCCCATTCTCTGTCTGTCTTCTCTCAATTTCTCTCTCTCTTCTCTGCTTTTCAAATAAATAAATATTTTTTTTAAAAAGATGGATAAAAACTATGGGGACTTTTAAAGTTGGACTGAATGCACTGCATTTTACATCATGGATGGTTATCAGTTTATGGGGGCCAGGGGCGGAATGTGGTGGTCTGATTCAGGTATCCCCCGTGAATTTAGGTGTTCTGAATGCTAGGTTCCCAGCTGATGGAGATTTGGAAATTAATGCCTCCTGGAGTCAGTGTATTGTTGGGGGTGGGCTTATGGGTGTTATAGCCAGTGCCCCCTTTTCAGTGTTTGGCATGCTGTCCTGTCTCTGTTGTCCACCTGATGTTGACGAGGGGGTAATGCCCACCTCTGCTCATGCCATCATCTTCCCCTGCCACCATAGAGCTTCCCCCTTGAGACTGTAAGCCAAAATAAACCTTTTTCCCACAAGCTGCTCTTGGTTGGGTGATTTCTATCTACCAGCAATGTGAACCTGACTGCAACAATACTATTTATAATAGCCAAAAGGTGAGAAAATACCCAAGTGAGTAGCAACACTAGAATGGAATTTTCATGGACTAGGCTGCAAAATGGTTAAACTGAACTATGCTACAGGAATAAATAGGACTACCAGGAGGAGAACAGCGATTGAGAGGGCCGGGGAGGCCTCAGCACTGCTCTGTAATTTGATCAGTGTGACAGGCTGTTGCAGTCAGGTTCGCATTGCTGGCAGAAAACACCCAACCAAGAGAGCTTGTGGGGAAAAAAAGGTTTATTCTGGCTTACAGGTTCGAGGGGAAGCTCCATGATGGCAGAGGAAAACGATGGCATGAGAAGAGGGTGGATATCACCGCCTAGCCAACATAAGGTGGGAGATAGCAACAGGAGAGTGTGCCAAACACTGGCAAGGGGACACTGGCTATAAGACCCATAAGCCCACCCCCAACAATAAACTGCCTCCAGGAGGTGTTAGTTCCCAAATCTCCATCAGCTGGGAACCTAGCATTCAGAACACCTAAGTTTCTGGGGGACATCTGAATCAAACCACCACATAGGTATATAGATGTATATATTTTATAAAAACTGGGCCACCAGCTGGGCATGGTGGTGCATGCCTTTAATCTCAACACTTGGGAGGCAGAGGTAGGAAGATCTCTGAATTCTAGGGCAGTATGGGCTAGAGTGAGACCCTGCCTCAGTCTCTTGACGGGAGCCAGGTATTGTGGCACACATCTATAATCCCAGCACTCAGGATAAACAGAAGGAGGTTTGTGAAATCAAGGTCAGTTGGGCTACATAAGGAGATCCTGTCTCAAACATCAATAGCTAAGCCAAGCAAATCAAACAAAAATCTAGTTGGGCTGTGGTGGCGCACGCCTTTAATCCCAGCATTCAGGAGGCAGAGGTAGGAGGATCACCATGAGTTTGAGGCCACTCTGAGATTACATAGTAAATTCCAGGTCAGCCTGGGCTAGAACGAAACCCTACCTCGAAAAAACAAAACACAAACAAACAATAACAACAGCAACAAAAAGCAAGCAAATATAGCAAAAAAAATGGTAACTTTCACTAATTTTGGTCTGAAAGGCATGAGATTGGGATAACTGCAGGCTTCTGGGAAAATTTATCTTTGATCATTAGGACAGCCCCTGAAGCCTTTCTCTGTGTGTCTATTTCTGTCTCATCTCTCTCTGTCTCTCTGTCTGTCTGTCTCTCTCTCTCCACACCCCCTCCCTCGACGGCATGCAACAATGAAGCACACAGCCCCAGTGGCTACTGGAAAACATCCAACAATGATGACAGCAGCCAGCCTCAGAGTGAAGTCAACACTGAACAGGATGGAAAAAAACCAGGTCATTGAAACATCACTGGAGGGAACAGTCTAAAGCTTACCTTACTGTGTTAATTTCTGTTAAATGGGTTAAAATAATTTTCTTATTGTCTGAGGTAGTTGCAGCAACTTTCTATTATTTGCAGCCAAACTTACAGTAACTGATATAACGGAGCCAGAGGTGTGAGGACACACACAGTGTAAGGGAGATTTCACAAGATTCAGCCAAGAGATGGATACAGTGGTGAGAGAGATGTCAGGATTGGTTTCCAGTCAGATAAGGTAGGCAAGAGGAGTAGGAGTGCAAGGTCATCCTCAGTGATTTATCTATATACTTGAATATAGCTATATCAATGGCTAGCCTGAGCTACATGAGACCTTACACGCCTTTAATCCCAGCACTTGAGAGGCAGAGGTAAGAGGATTGCCTTGAGTTGGAGGCCACCCTGAGACTATATAGTGAATTCCAGGTCAGCCTGGGCTAGAGTGAGACCCTGCCTCGAAAAAACAAAACAAACAAAAAATGTGACACTGGACCCAGCCAGCCACACATCTAGCCAGCCAAGCAAGAGGTTCCATTGGTATAACAGTGGCATATCTGCTTTGGGGATAACAAACTGCTCTGGACTTGACCAATCTGTTTGGACTTGAGGCCCACTCCACAGGAGGGAATTCATGTCTGGTACTGAAAACCTAGTCAAAAGCCTATGGCTTGGAAGGTTGTGAGCCCTAGGGAGAAAGATACTACTGTTGCATTTAATGAAGATGTTAAAAAACTGAGCCTATGAAAAAATTAGGCTTTTTGTTTTGTTTTGTTTGTGTTGTGTTGTGTTGTGTTTTTTTTTTTTTTTGTTTTTGTTTTGTTTTTTACAAGAACGCATGCATAGCCACTGGGCATCAAAGTCCTGACCCTTTTGCCTTCACCTCTCAAGCCTGCAACCCATTTCTTGCCAAAATTAGACTTTTTTTTTTTTTAGGCAAGCCCAACAGACTGGTCTTTTTGTTGTTGTTGTTTTGGATTTTTGGTTTTTATTTTTATTTTCTTTCTTTCTTTCTTTTTTTTTTTTTTTTTTTTTGGCTTTTTGGGGTAGGGTTACTCTGTAGTCCCAGGGTAGCCTTGAACTCTCAGCAATCCTCCTACCTCTGCCTCACCAGTGCTGGGATTAAAGGCGAGCACCACCATGCCTGGCCCCATAGACATCTTTATTAAAAATAACTCAGCAGGGGCTGGAGAGATGGCTTAGCGGTTAAGCATTTGCCTGTGAAGCCTAAGGACACCGGTTCGAGGCTCGACTCCCCAGGACCCATGTTAGCCAGATGCACAAGGGGGCACACACGTCTGGAGTTCGTTTGCAGTGGTTGGAAGCCCTGGCACGCCCATTCTCTCTCTCTCTCTCTCTCTCTCTCTCTCTCTCTCTCTCTTTGCCTCTTTCTGTCTGTCTGTCGCTCTCAAATAAATAAAAAATAAAAAAATCTTTAAAAAAATAAATAAATAACTCAGCAGGACTTCTGGTTAAGATGGCGGTATAGGAACCACGCCAAAGCAGCCTAGGGGAGAAAAAAGCAATAAAAAAAAAAAAAAACACCTTAAGCTCCTACCCTGAAGATATATAACAACAGATTGATTGATACATCTAATAATACTGCAGCTAACTAGAAAATCCAAGCATTAAATTAATCCAAGATGCAAAAATATATACATTATAACAGAAGAAACACCAAAAACCAAGACAATATAAATCCATCAAAAAGTATTAATGCATCAGAAATGACCTCCAGTGAGAACGAGTTAGAGGAAATGCCTGAGAAAGATTTCAAAAGAATGATTATAAATATGCTCAAAGAAGTCAAAGAGGAAATCAAAGGAATGAAAGAGGAAATCAGAGGAATCAAAGAAGACACAGGACACCAATTTAATGAACTAAAGAGGTCAATACAAGACATAAATAAGGAAACAGAAATAATAAAGAAAAACCAGTGAGAATTGCTAGCAATGAAGAACACAGTTAATGAAATAAAAAACTCTGTAGAAAATCTCACCAGTAGAATGGATGAAGGAGAGGACAGAATATCTAAGCTAGAAGACCAGGTGGCAGATCTAATACAGTCCAACAAAGAGAAAGACCTACTAATAGGAAAGTATGAGTGGGAATTTCAAGATATTCAGGACAGTATGAGAAGATCAAACATAAGAATTCAGGGTATAGTAGAAGGAGAAGAATTTCACTCCAAAGGCATAGTAGGCATTTACAACAAAATCATAGAAGAAAACTTCCCCCAAATTAGGAAAAGGGTGCCAATGCAGATGATACAGGAATCCTTTAGAACATCAAACAGAAAAAAACCTGGAAAGAACCTCTCCTTGCCATATTATAATTAAACTACCAAACATACAAACCAAAGAAAAAATATTGAAAGCAGTTAGAGAGAAAAATCAACTTACCTACAAAGGCAAGCCCATCAGGATCACAGCAGATTACTCAACACAAACTTTAAAAGCGAGAAGGGCTTGGAGTGATGTATTCCAAGTTCTGAAAGATAACAACTGTCAACCAAGGTTACTTTATCCTGCAAAGCTATCCATTCAAATAGATGGAGAAATAAGGACATTCCACAACAAAACAGGTTAAAGGAATATTTGAAGACAAAACCAGCTCTACAAAAAATACTTGAAAGGATCATCCATGCTGAAGAGAAAGAAAAGCACACATAAAGAAACCTGGAAAAAACAAAGAATAATCAAATACTAGTTAACACAAGAGAGCAAAGGTAAAACCAAAACAACTACAAAAAAAGGCAAAAATAAATACACACCTGTCAATAATATCTCTTAATATCAACGGCCTCAATGCCCCAACCAAAAGACATAGGTTTGCAGACTGGGTTAAAAAGCAGGATCTTTCAATTTGTTGCCTCCAAGAAACTCACCTTTCTACTAAGGATGGATACTATCTTAGAGTGAAAGGCTGGAAAACGATGTTTCAAGCAAATGAGCCTAGAAAACAAGCAGTGGTTGCTATCCTAATATCTGACAAGGTAGACTTCAGTCCAACATTAGTTAGGAAAGATAAGGAAGGTCACTTTATATTGATTAAAGGCACACTCCAACAGGAGGACATTACAATCCTAAACATATATGCACCTAACATGGGGGCTCCCAACTTCATCAAACAAATGCTATTAGAACTAAAGTCACAGATAACACCAAACACAGTTGTAGTGGGTGACTTCAACACCCCACTCTCATCAATTGACAGGTCATCCTGGCAAAAAATAAACAGAGAGGCATCTGGATTAAATGAGGTCATAGAACAAATGGACCTAACAGATATATACAGGACATTTCATCCAGATGCTGCAGAATACACATTCTTTTCAGCAGCACATGGAACATTCTCTAAAATAGACCATATATTAGGACACAAAGCAGATCTTAACAAATACAGGAAAATTGAAATAATTCCTTGCATTCTATCTGACCACAATGGAATCAAACTACAAATCAATAGCAAGAAAAGCTATACAGCATACACAAAATCATGGAAACTAAACAACACACTACTAAGTGATGAATGGGTCAATGAAGAAATCAAGAAGGAAATCAAAAACTCATAGAGTCAAATGATAATGAGAACACAACATACCAAAACTTTGAGACACAATGAAGGCAGTCCTAAGAGGTAAATTTATAGCTTTAAGTGCCTATATTAAGAAATTAGAAAGGTCTCAAGTAAACGACCTAATGCTTCACCTTAAAGCCTTGGAAAAAGAAGAACAAGGCAAACCAAAAATCAGTAGACAGGAAGAAATAATAAAGATTAGGGTAGAAATTAATGAACTAGAAACCAAGAAAACAATCCAAAGAATCAATGAAACAAAGAGTTGGTTCTTTGAAAGGATAAACAAGATTGATAAACCCTTAGCAAATTTGCCCAAAAGAAAGAGAGAAGAGACACAAATTAATAAAATTAGAGATGAAAAAGGCAACATCACAACAGATACCAGAGAAATTCAAAAAATCATAGGGACATACTATAAAAACATATACTCCACTAAGTATGAAAATCTGAAAGAAATGGATGATTTCCTTGATTTATATGACCTACCTAAATTTAATCAAGATGAGATTAATAACTTAAAGAGACCTATAACAAATATGGAAATCCGAGCAGTTATCAAAAATCTCCCAAATAAAAAGAGTCCAGGCCCAGATGGATTCACTGCTGAATTTTACCAGACCTTCAGGGAAGAACTAATGCCATAGCTTCTTAAGCTTTTCCATAAAATAGAAAAAGAAGGAATTCTACCAAACTCCTTCTATGAAGCCAGCATCACCCTGATACCAAAACCAGGCAAAGATAGAACAAAAAAAGAAAATTACAGACCAATCTCCCTCATGAACATAGATGCAAAAATTCTCAACAAAATATTGGCAAACATAATACAAGAATATATCAGAAAGATCATTCACCCTGACCAAGTAGATTTATCCCAGAGATGCAGGGATGGTTCAACATATGCAAATCAATAAATGTAATACATTATACAATTGGACTGAAGGACAAAAATCACATGATCATCTCATTAGAAGCAGAAAAAGCATTTGACAAAACCCAACATCCCTTCATGAAAAGTCCTACAGAGACTGGGAATAGAAGGAACATATCTCAATATAATAAAGGCTATTTATGACAAGCCTACAGCCAACATATTACTAAATGGGGAAAATTTGGAAGCTTTTCCACTAAAATCAGGAACAAGACAAGGGTGTCCACTGTCCCCACTTTTATTTAATATAGTACTGGAAGTCTTAGCCATAGCAAAAAGGCAAGAGACACACATAAAAGGGATACAAATTGGAAAGGAAGAGATCAAGTTACCATTATTTGCAGATGACATGATTCTATACATAAAGGACTCTAAAGACTTTACCAGCAAACTGTTAGAGCTGATAAACACCTATAGCCATGTAGCAAGATACAAAATAAATACACAGAAATCAGTAGTCTTCCTGTATGCCAACAACAACCACACAGAGGATGAAATCAGAGAATCACTCCCATTCACAATTGCATCAAAGAACATAAAGTACCTTGGAATAAGCCTAACCAAGGAAGTAAAGGATCTCTACAATGAAAACTTTAAAACACTCAAGCGAGAAATTGCAGAAGACACTAGGAAGTGGAAAAACATCCCATGGTCCTGGATCAGAAGAATCAATATTGTGAAAATGGCAATCTTACCAAAAGCAATCTACACATTTAATGCAATCCCCATCAAAATTCCAATAGCATTCTTTACAGAAATAGAAAAAACAATTCAAAAATTCATTTGAAATCATAAAAAATCTCAAATATATAAAACAATTTTAAGCAACAAAAATAAGGCTGGTGGTATCACCATACCTGATTTTAATCTATACTACAGAGCCATAGTAACAAAAACAGCATGGTACTGGCACAAAAGCAGACATGTAGATCAATGGAACAGAATAGAGGACCCAGATGTAAGTCTGGGTAGCTATAGCCACCTGATATTCGATAAAAATGCCAAAAATGCTCATTGGAGAAAAGACAGCCTCTTTAGCAAATGGTGCTGGGAAAACTGGACATGCCCCTGTAGAAGGATGAAAATAGATTCTTCTCCCTCTCCATGCATAAGAATTAAGTCCAAATGGATTAAAGACCTTAACAACAGCCTAGAAACTCTGAAAATGCTAGAGGAAAAAGTAGGGGAAACCCTTCAACATATTGGTCTTGGCAAAGACTTTCTGAATATAACCCCAATTGCTCAGGCAATAAAACCACAGATTAACCACTTGGACCTCATGAAATTACAAAGATTTTGTACAGCAAAGGACACTGTGAATAGAGCAAAGAGGCAACCTACAGAATGGGAAAAAAATCTTTGCGAGCTATACATCTGATAGATGTATATCTAGGATATACAAAGAACTCAAAAAATTAAATAATAAGATATCAAACAAGCCAATTAAAAAATGGGCTATGGAACTAAATAGAGTTCTCAAAAGAAGAAATATGGATGGCATATAAGCATCTGAAAAAATGTTCTACATCCCTAGTCATCAGGGAAATGCAGATTAAAACTACGTTGAGATTCCATCTCACTCCTGTCAGATTGACTAGCATCATAAAAACAAATGACCATAAATGCTGGCGAGGATGTGGAAAAAGAGGAACCCTTCTACACTGTTGGTGGGAATGCAATCTGGTCCAGCCATTGTGGAAATCAGTGTGGAGGTTCCTAAGACAGCTAAAAATTGATCTACCATATGACCCAGCTATAGCACTCCTAGGCATATATCCTAAGGACTCATCTCATTACCTTAGAGATACTTGCTCAACCATGTTTATTGCCACTCAATTCACAATAGCTGGAAAATGGAACTACTCTAGATGTCCCTCTACTGATGAGTGGATAACGAAGTTATGGCACATTTATACAATGGAGTTCTACTCAGCAGTAAAGAAAAATGAAGTTATGAAGTTTGAGGGAAAATGGATGGATCTGGAAAGGATTATACTAAGTCAGGTAACCCAGGCCCAGAAAGCCAAGCATCGCATGTTCTCTCTCATATGTGGATCCTAGATACAGGTGATTGGACTTCTGTGTGAGTAGGAAGAAAACTCAGTAGCAGAGGCTAGTAAGTTAGGAAAGAGATATAAAGGGAAGAGAAAGGAAGGGAGGGGGCTACTTATTAGGGTGGTATTGTATATACATAAGTAGAAGAATAGATTAATGGGGGTGAAAAGGCCCAAGTGAGGTCAGGGGAAGAGCTTGAGTAAAGGAAAGATGGAGGGAGGGCTAATCAAAATCTAAGAAGAAATAAATAAATCATATGGAAACCTACTTTTTTGGACAATGGAACACTCAGGAGCCATATATTGTTGCTAGAAAATTTTCAGTGTCAGGGATGGGATACCTTCCAGTGAGTTCTTAGCCAGGGAGGTCCCTGATGCCCCCAAAACATTATTGGCCATTGCCAAGGCCCTTGGTTTCCCACCAGGAATAGATGGTAAGACCCTGTTGCTGAAGACTCCACATACTTGGGCTGCAAGGCCACAGAGAAATCCTGCTGGAACTGAGCTGATAACCTCCTCCATGTAGACCAGCTGACAGAAAGCTGGAAGAAGCCATTCTGCATGCCGTTCAATGGGAGAGAGAGAATTCACCAGTGAAGATACTCAATGGTGGACACTGCAAGCCTTATATTTGGCCAACCAGGCCAAATGAGCCAACGGGTGCAATAGTGGCACATCTGTCATGGTGGAAACCAACTGCCTTATAATTGGACTGGAGGCCTGCTCCATGGGAGGGAATACATCCCTGATACTGAAAACTTAAAACAGGGGTAGTCATGAGCCTTAAGGGTGTCTGTCTGGCTAAATGTATATACTGTGCTTATCAAACTGCCCAGTGAGCACTTCTCTTAATGTTCATATCCTTATATTAATGCTACTCTCACTTTTGGTAGAGAATCTTCTCTTTTCAGAGGGCCGTTACCTTGGGATGACTCAGAAGTCATCATGGTGCTGAAAAGAAGTGACAGGAGTGCTCAGTACTGAAATATCTCTATCACACCTTCCAAGGCTTAGAGTCCATTGCGAAAGAGGTGGTAGAAAGAATGTAAGAGCCAAAGGAAGGGTAGTACTCCTTCCAACATGCTCCCCCCAGACACAAAATGGCCTGGATATCCACGACCTCACAGTGCCTGACACTATCTACACAAGACCATCATAATAGGAGGAAAAGATCATGACATCAAAATAAAAGAGAGACTGATTGAGATGGGGAGGGGATATGATGGAGAATGGAGTTTCAAAGGAGAAAGTGGGGGGAGGGAAGAGTATTACCATGGGATATTTTTTTATAATCATGGAAGTTGTTAATAAAAAAAAAAAAATTTGAAAAGAAAAAAAAAACCTCAGCAGTTGTGGTGCTTGCCTGCAGCGCCTGATAACCTGCGTTTTATTCCCTATTACCCATGTAAAGCCAGATGCAAAAATTGGAACATGTATTTGGAGTTTATTTGCAATGGCTGGAGGCTTGGCACACCCATTCTCTCTTTCCCTCTCTGTGACTTGCTCTCCTTGCAGATAAATAAATAAAATTCTTCATTATATTTATTT
This sequence comes from Dipus sagitta, assembly GCA_036346955.1. Lineage (NCBI taxonomy): Eukaryota > Metazoa > Chordata > Mammalia > Rodentia > Dipodidae > Dipus > Dipus sagitta. The sequence goes on from CM070778.1 coordinate 55,627,914, forward strand.
GAACAATAGAAAGAGATTATGGGCATGCCAGGGCCTCTTGCCACTGCAAATGTGCTCCAGATGCATGCACCACTTTGTGCATGCAGCTTCATATGGGTACTGGGAAATCGAACCAGGTTGGCAGGCTTTACAAGCAAGTGCCTTTAACCACTGAGCCATCTCCCTAGCCCCAAATTAGACTTTTTGTTTGTTTTTTTGGGGGGGTATAATCTCACTCTAGCCCAGGCTGACCTGGAACTCACTCTGTAGCCTCAGGCTGGCTTCAAACACATGGTGATCCTCATAGCTCTCCCTTCTGAGTGCTGGGAATAAATGTGTGTTCCACCATGCCTGGCATCAAAACTAGACATTTAAAATTTTTTTAATTTTTTTATTTGAGAGAGAGAGAGAAAGTATGAGAGAGACAGAGAGAAAGAGAGAGAGAGAATTGGCCATGCTAGAGCCTCAGCCACTGTAATCGAACTTCAGACGTTTGCGCCACCTAGTGGGCATGTGCGACCTTGTGCTTGCCTCACCTTTGTGCATTGTGGGATCTGGTGTCAGAACATGGATCCTTAGGCTTCGCAGGCAAGCTCGTTAAAAAACAAAAACAAAAACAAAAACAAAAACCTTTTCTTTTTAGGGCTGGAAAGATGGCTTAGTCGTTAAGGCGCTTGCCAGCAAAGCCAAAGGACTCGGGTTTGATTCCCCAGGAATCAAGCAAGCCAGATGCGCAAGGTGGTGTATGCATCTGGAGTTCATTCGCAGAGGTTGAAGACCCTGGTGCACCCATTCTCCCTCTCAAATAAATAAAAATTCAAAAAATCTTTTTAATTTTGTGTGTATATATGTGTGCATGTATACATGTATATGTGGGTGGGTGGGTCAGAAGACAACCTTAGGTATCATTTCTCAGGCACCAGCCACCTTTATTTGAGACAGGGTCTCTCAGCAGTCTACTCATGGTCAAGGAGGCGAGACTAGGTAGCCAGCAAGCCATAGAAAGACACCTGGCTCTGCCTCCCCAGCGCTGGAATTACATGTGTATGCCACCACACCTAGCTTTTCTTTTCCTTCTTTCTTCCTTCCTTCCTTCCTTTCTCACTCTCTCTCTCTCTTTCTTCCCTTCTTTCTTTTCAGGGTAGGGCCTCACTCTATCCCAGACCAACCTGAAATTCACTACTATGTTGTCTCAGGCTGGCCTTGAACTCATAATGATCCTACCTCTCTGCCTCTTGAGTGCTCAAATTACAGGCGTGTGCCACCAAGCTCAGATTTTTTAAAAATTATGTTTATTTCATTTTATTTTTTGCAAGCAGAGAGAGAGCTAGAGAGATAGAAATAAATTTATTTAAAACTTTTTATTGACAGCTTCCGTAAGAACAGATAAGTCATGATAATTCACCCTCCCCCCTCCCATTCTGCCCCTCTCAAATCCACCAGCTATTGAATCGCTTCTATCTATGAGTCTCTCTTCTATATTGATGTCATCATCTTTCCTGGTTTTTTTTTTGCTTTGTTTTTCGAGGTAGGGTCTCACTCTAGCCTAGGCTAGTTCTAACCTAGAACTCACTATTGTAGTCTCAGGGTAGCCTTGAACTCACGGTGATCCTCCTACCTCTGCCTCCCAAGTTCTGGGATTAAAGGCATGTGCCACCATCCTCGGCAGCCCACGCCCTTCTTTTTTTTTTTTTTTTTTTTGAGGTAGAGTCTCACTGTAGTCCAGGCTGACCTGAAATCCATTCTGTAGTCCCAGGATGGCCTCAAGCTCACAGCAATCCTCCTACCTCTGCCTCCTGAGTGCTGGAATTAAAGGCATACCACCATGCCCGGCTAATCTCTTCCTTTTATTATGAATATTATGAATATTAAGCCATTTTGTGTCTGGAAGATAGAATTGTAAGCAGTCCTACCCTTCCTTTGGCTCTGACATTCTTTCCACCACCTCTTCTACAATGGACCCTGAGCCTTGAAGGGATGATAGGATGTCTCAATGCTGAACACTCCACTGTTTATTCTCAGTACTATAGTGACTTTTGAGGCCCCCCCCCATCTGAAAAGAGAAGCTCTGTAATAAAACGTGAGAGTAGGAGCCAGGTGTGGTGGTGCACACCTTTAATCCCAGCACTTGGGAGGCTGAGATAGGAGGATCACAGTGAGTTTGAGGCCAGCCTGAGACCACATAGTGAATTCTAGGTCAGTTTGAGCTAGAGCAAAACCCTACCTCAAAAAAACAAAACACAGAAAACAAAAAGGGCTGAGGAAATGGCTTAGCGGTTAAGGCATTTGCCTGTGAAGCCTAAGGACACCCGTTCAACTCCCCAGCACCCACATAAACCAGATGCACAGGGGGTGCATGCGTCTGGAGTTCATTTACAGTGGCTGCAGGACCTGGCGTGCCCATTCTCTCTTTCTCTCTCAAATAAATAAAGAAACAAAATATTTTTAAAAAGAAAGAAAGTGCCGGGCGTGGTGGCACACACCTTTAATCCCAGCACTCGGGAGGCAGAAGCAGGAGGATCACCGTGAGTTCAAGGCCACCCTGAGACTACATAGTGAATTCCAGGTCAGCCTGGGCTACAGCAAGACCCTACCTTGAAAAACAAACAAAAAAGAAAAAAAGCAAGAAAGAAAGGAGAGTAGCCATAATATATGGATATAAACTTAAACTCACCTACCTTTTTAGATTTTTATTTATTTATGAGAGAGAGAAAATGACTCACCAGGGCCTCCAGCCACTGCAAACAAACTCCAGATGCATGTGCTACCTTGTGCATCTGGCTTACATGGGTCCTAGGGAATCAAACCTGAGTCCTTAGGCTTCACAGGCAAGCGCCTTAACTGCTAAGCCATCTCTTCAATCTCCTCTTTTTATTTATTTATTTATTTAGTTAGTTAGTTAGTTAGTTAGTTAGTTTCACTTTTGTTTTTTGAGGTAGGGTCTTACTCTATCCCAGGCTGACCTGGAATTTGCTATGTAGTTTCAGGGTGGTCTTGAACTCACTGTGTGGTGGTTTGATTCAGGTGTCCCACATAAACTTAGGTGTTCTGAGTGCTAGGTTCCCAGCTGATGGAGATTTGGGAATTAATTAATTCCACCTAGAGGGAGTGTATTGTTGGAAGTGGGCTTATGGGTGTTATAGCCAGTGTCCCCTTGCCAGTGCGTGGCACACTCTCCTGTTCCTTTTGTCCACCTTATGTTCGTCAGGGGGTGATGGCCACCCTCTGCTCATGCCATCATTTTCCCTGCCATCATGGAGCTTCCTCCTTGAGCCTGTAAGCCAAAATTCATCTCTTTTTTCCCAAAACCTGCTATTGGTTGGGTGATTTCTACCAGCAATGCGAACCTGACTGCAACACACTGCGAACTTCATACGTCTGCCTCCTCAATGCTGGGATTAAAGGCGTATGCCACCATGCCCAGCCTCCCTATTTTTATTGATTTTATTTTTAATTTATTTTTATTTATTTATTTGAGAGCGATAGGCAGAGAGAGAGAGAGAAAGAATGGATGTGCCAGGGCCTCCAGCCATTGCAAACGAACTCCAGACGCGAGCGCCCCCTTGTGCATCTGGTTAACATGGGTCCTGAGGAATCGAGCCTCGAACTGGGGTCCTTAGGCTTCACAGACAAACGCTTAACCTCTAAGCTATCTCTCCAGCCCTTAAATTTATTTTATTTATTTTTATATTTTGAGGTAGGGTCTTGCTCTAGGCCAGGCTGACCTGGAATTCACTATGTAGTCTCAGGGTGGCCTTGAACTAACTGTGAACCTAATATCTGCCTCCCCAGTGCTGGGATTAAAGGTGTGTGCCACCATGCCCAGCTCCTCTTTTTATTTTATTTATTTATTTATTTACAAGCAAAGGGAGATAGAGGAATGGGTGCTGCAGAGCCTCTAACCACTACAAACTCCAGACGTATGTGCCCCTTGTGCATCTGGCTTAGGTAGGTCCTGAGGAATCAAGCCTGGGTCCTTTGGCTTTGCAGCCAATGCCTTAACCACTAAGCCATCTCTCCAGCCCTCCTCTTTTTATTTTTAACAGTTATTACATATTCACTGGGTGGAGGCAATATTTTGTTTATTTGAGATACGGTCTTGCTACATATAGGCCAGTCTAGCCTCAAATTCATGATCAATCTCCTGTCTCAACCTTCCAAGTGCTGGCATTGCAGCCATGTGCCACCATGCCTGGCATATCAGAGGCAATTTTTTAACTCCATGAAGAGTAAAACACGATTTGAGATAAGAAATGCTAAAAAAAAAAAAAAAGAAAGAAAGAAAAAGAAATGCCACCAGACATTACTTGGCTGAGCAAGTGAGTCGTAGTTACAAAGTCATAGAAATAAATATGGATTTTTCCATACTTCAAACCAAATTTGTAATGTATCTATAGAATGGAAGGGAGGGTAAAGGGCCACAATAGAGAGAAAAAACTCATCTTCCGAGACAGGAAATCCATATCTAATGTCTAAAATGGATGAATACCAAAAGAAAACCTGACGGGGTGGGCGATGGTAATCTGAAGAGGTTTTTTGTTTTTGTTTTTGTTTTGTCTCATCGAAGTAGGGTTTCACTCTAGCTCAGGCAGACCTGGAATTCACTATGTAGTCTCAGGGTGTCCTGCAATTCACAGTGACCCTCTTACCTCTGCCTCCTGAGTGCTGGGATTAAAGGCGTGCGCCACCATGCCCAGTGAGGCTTTTTTTAAAATAGATAGATAGATAGATAGATAGATAGATAGATAGATAGATAGATAGATAGAGATAGAGATATATTTTATTGATAGTTTCTCTACTTACAGCCAATAAACCATGATAATTCCCTCCCCTCCCCCACTGTCCCCTTCACAACTCCACTCTCTATCATATCCCCTCCCTCTCTCCATTAGTCTCTCTTTTATTTTGATGTCATCATCTTTTCCTCTTTTATGAGGGTCTTGTGAAGGTATTGCTAGACACTGCAAGGTCATGGATTTTGAGGCCAATTTCTGTCTGGACATTCGCATTGTAAGGAGTGGTACCTTTCCTTTGGCTCTTACATTCTTTCCACCACCTCTTCTACAATGGACCCTGAGCCTTGGAGGGTGTGATAGAGATGTTTCAGTGCTGGGCACTCCTCTGTCACTTCTTCTCAGCACTCTGTTGCCTTTGGGGTCATCCCAGTGGTCATTGCCATCTGAAAAGAAAAGCTTCTCTAACCAAAAGTGAGAGTAACATTAATATATGAGTATGAACATTAAGTGTAGTGCTTATAGGGCAGTTTGGTGAGCATAATATATGCCTTTAGCCAGACAAGAGCAGGCTTTACACCCCTAAGACTCATGACTTCTGCCATAGGCTTTTAATTAGGTTTACAGTACCAGGCATGTATTTCCTCCCATAGAGCAGTCCTTCGGTCCAATTAGAGAGCAGTTGGTTTCCCCCAGAGCAGACATGCCACTATTGCACCTGTTTGGTCATTTGGCCTGTCTGGCCAAACTTGAGGCTTCCAGTGTCCACTGGGCTGCATGTACTGCAGCTTTTTCCAGCTTTCAGACCACTGGTCTACAGGGAGAAGGGGGGAGGGTATTAAAAAATATTTTAGGAGGTCCCTGAAGTCCCAAAAACATTATAGGCCATTGCCAAGGCCCTTGGTTTCCCACCAGGAATAGATGGTAAGACCCTGTTGCTGAAGACTCCACATACTTGGGCTGCAAGGCCACTGAGAAATCCTGCAGGAACTGAGCTGATAACCTCCTCCATGTAGACCAGCTGACAGAAAGCTGGAAAAAGCCATGTTGCATGCAGTTCAATGGGAGACAGAGAAATCACCAGTGAAGATACTCAACAGTGGACACTGCAAGTCTTATATTTGGCCAGCCAGGCCAAATGAGCCAATGGGTGCAATAGTGGCACGTCTGTCATGGTGGAAACAACTTCCCTCTAATTTGACTGGAGGCCCACTCCATGGGAGGGAATACATCCCTGATACTGAAAACCTACAACAGGGGTAGCCATGAGCCCTAGGGGTGTAACATCTGCTGCTGTGTGGCTAAATGTATATATTATGGTCATCAAACTGCCCAGTAAGCACTTCTGTTAATGTTCATACCCATATATTAATGCTACTCTCACTTTTGGTTAAGGAACCTTCTCTTTTCAGATGGCAGTGACCTTGGGATGACTCAGAAGGCATCATGGTGCTGAGAAGAAGTGACAGAGGAGGGCTCAGCACCGAAATATCTCGATCACACCTTCCAAGGCTCAGGGTCCATTGCAGAAGAGGTGGTGGAAAGAATGTAAGGGCCAAAGAAAGGGTAGGACTCCTTACAACGTGCTCCTCCAGACACAAAGTGGCCTGGGTATCCATGACCTCACAGTGCCTGACACTACCTACACAGGATGATCATAATAGTAGGAAAAGATCATGACATCAAAATAAGAGAGAGACTGATCAAGAGGGGAGGGGATATGATGGAGAGTGGAGTTTCAAGGGGGAAAGTAGAGGGAGGGAGGGAATTACCATGGGATATTGTTTACAATCATGGAAGTTGTCAATGGAAAAATATATATATCTTATGATCCTGGTGTGGTGGCACATGCCTTTAATTCCAGCATTTGGGAGGCAGAGGTAGGAGGATTGCCTAAGTTTGAAGCCAACCTGAGACTACATAGTGAATTCTAGGTCAACCTGGGCTAGAGTGAGACCCTGCCTCAAAAAAAAAAAAAAAAAAAAATGGGCGGGGGGATCAACTTATCCTAATGTATTTATTGTTTAGATGATTTTAAATTTAACTGCATTTAGCTGGGTGTGGTGACACACACCTTTAATCCCAGCACTCGAGAGGTAGAGGTAGGAGGATCGCTGTGAGTTCTAGGCCACACTGAGACTACATAGTGAATTCCAGGTCAGCCTGGGCTACAGCAAAACCTTACCTTGAAAAACAAAAATACAAACAAAAACATTTAACTGCATGTCCTGTATTTTCTTTGCTCAGTCTGGCAACCCTATAAGAAAAGAGTTGGACTGCTTGGTGGCAATGGAGAGAATGGGACAAACCTCATCTGGGTACCTACTTGTCTAATATCGTATTTATTTATTTGAGAGAGAGAGAGAGAAAGAGTCAAAGAGAGAGAATGGGCACACCAGGGCGTCTAGCCACTCACTGCAAATGAACTCCAATCACATGTACCCCCCCCCCCAGTGCATCTGGTTTACATGAGTACTGGGGAAATCAAACCTGGGTCTTCAGGTTTCACAGGCCACAGCTCCCTGGGTACCTACTTTTCTAACAGCTTCATAGGTCTCAGTTGGAAGGAAACAAAATGATTTGCAGAAGTGAGAATTTAGTGATCCTGAATTGAACTGAAATGCTCGCGAGCCAATCACATAATGAAGAAGCCGGCCTGGCAGGCTGGCTCTGTATGACAACAGTACTGCTGATCAGCTGGCATCTACTTATGCCAGGAAGCGAAGGACTGAATGACCTCAGAAAGGGCTTGAAAGAACTGGAGGCTTGATATGCCTCCTAAATTCTCTTCCATTTCACCCCCTACTGCCTTTCTAGGCCCAGGCAGGCAATAGGGGATAAAAGGTCCCCCAGAGCAGGCCCTTGTGGGGGAGGTAGGTGGTGGCTGAATGCTGACTGAGTCCTTTGCTTTGTACCAATCCTGCTTATTCTCAAACAACAAAACTGCTGCTTAGCCTCCTGGCCGGCCCCACTGTGCTATGATCACAAAGTGCTGAGTCCAAGGGCTCCCCTGGCCCCATGACCTCACTCCCCCATCCCCTGGGCCCAGAGGCAAGGACAGGAGGTCCAAGCTACCACACAAGATTCTGTTGAGCACCAATCACCCTTGGCATGTAGTCCTAATATTCAGAAGCTTAAGGCTCAAACTGCCCAGTTTACACATCATCACATTCCTCTTAATGTCAGTCATCACCCCTAAATCTAATAGCTCATTCCCCTGGACAGCTGTCCTACTTGCTGGGCTTGTCAATGACTATGTGGCCCAACAGACTTTCAGAAAATGTAGACTGACAGGGGACAGGAGCTGGGATATAGCTCAGTGCATGTGCAAGACCCACTAGGTTCTATCCCCAGGAGAGAGAGAGAGAGAGAGAGAGAGAGAGAGAGAGAGAGAGAGAGAGATTACTAGATTGATATGATACAAAGCTAAAATTGAGTAAAGAAAAATAATGGGGTGCCAGGCATGGAGGTGCACACCTTTAATCCCAGCAATTGGGAGGCAGAGGTAGGAGTATTGCCATGAGTTCAAGGCCAGCCTGAGACTATATAGTGAATTCCAGATCAGCCTGGGCTAGAGCAAGACCCTACCTTGAAAAAAAAAAAAGATCATGTGTGGGGCTGGAGAAATGGCTTAGTGGTTAAGGCACTGGCCTGCAAAGCCTAAGGATCCAGGTTCTATTCTCCAGGTCCCACGTAAGCCAGATGCACATGGTGGTGCATGTGTCCGGAGCTTGTTTGCAGTGGCTAGAGGCCCTGGTACACCCATTCTCTCTCTCTCTCCCCCTCCCACCCCTCTCTGTCTCTAATAAATAAATAAAAATAAACCTTAAAAAAAAGATCAGGTCTGGAGAGATAGCTTAGTGGTTAAGGCATTTGCCTGCAAAGCCTAGTGACCCAAGTTTGGTACCCTAATGTACGTGGAAAAGCCAGATGCACAAGGTGGCACATGCGTCTGTTGTTTGTTTGAAGTGTCTGGAGGCCCTAGCGTACCCATTCTCTCTATCTGCTTCTTTCTCTTTCTCCCTCTCTCTCTCTCAAATAAATAAATAAAATATTAAAAAATAAAAATAATGGAAAATAAAATGAATGGTTTTTTTCAAATAAACGTTTATCTGAGAAGTTTTTATACAGTCTTTGCTTCTCTTTTAAAATTTCTTTTGCTTACTTTTATTTATTTATTTGAGAGCCACAGAGAGAGAAAGAGGGAGAGAGAGAGAAAGGGAGAAAATGGGTGCTCCAGGGCCTCCAGCCACTGCAAACGAAATCCAGACGCAGGCGCCCCCTTGTGCATCTGGCTACCGTGGGTCCTGGGGAATCGAGCCTCGAACCCGAGCCATGTCTCCAGGCCAAAATATTTTTTTTAATTTTTTTGTTTATTTTTATTTATTTATTTGAAAGCGACAGACACAGAGAGAGAGAGAGAGAGAGGCAGACAGAGAGAGAGAGAGAATGTGTGCGCCAGGGCCTCCGGCCACTGCAAACGAACTCCAGACACGTGCGCCCCCTTGTGCATCTGGCTAACGTAGGTCCTGGAGAATCAAGCCTCGAACGGGGGTCCTTAGGCTTCACAGGCAAGCGCTTAACCACTAAGCCATCTCTCCAGCCCCCTCAAATATTTTTTAATATATTTATTTATTTGAGAGAGAGAGAAAGAGGCAGAGAGAGCAAATGGGCACGCTAGGGCCTCCAGCGACTGCAAACAAACTCCAGATGCATGCGCCCCCTTGTGTATCTGGCTTATGTGGGTCCTGGGGATGATGATAAAGCACTTCCGTAGCAGACACAGGCCAAAGGTTTGAGTCCCAGTGCCGTAAAACAAATAAACCTACGACAGTCCTCAAAACCCACTATGTTGGGTTATGGTTTGGAAAGCTTAGTGCTTGGCACAAGAGTCATCCCAAGTTCTAGGGACATAAGATAATGGAGGAACCCTCCAGGAATGCTTCATGGGTATTTGTGGATTGCTCACACATAGTGAATTCTATGTCAGCCTGGGCTAAAGAGAAATCTTACCTAGAAAAAAAAATTAGCAAAATCAGACACAACTCAACCAACACATAAGTGTGTATGAAGCTCCCAATAAGCCACTGGGAGTAGCCGGGCGTGGTGGCACATGTCTTTAAATCCCAGCACTTGGGAGGCTGAGGTTAGAGGATCACCGTGAGTTCGAGAGCAGCCTGAGACTACATAGTGAATTCCAGGTCAGCCTGGGCTAGAGTGAGAGTCCACCTTGAAAAACAAAACAAAACAACAATAACAACAACAACAACAAAAACAAAAAGGACTGGAGAGATGGCTTAGTGGTTAAAGCACTTGCCACCAAAGCCAAAGGACCCAGGTTCAGTTCCCCTAGTGCCCACTTAGAGCCAGATGTACAAGGTGGCACATGTGTCTGGATTTCATTTGCAGTGGTTAGAGGCCCTGGCGTGGCCATTTTCTCTCTCTCTCTAATCAATTAATTAAATAATTTTAGAAAAACCTAAATAAATAAATGACACTGTTGAGTGTAGGGAGCACCCAGAGCATATGAAGCATACAGAGGGCAGAGGAAGCTCATATGCAGAGGGCAAGCAGACCAGCCATAGAAGGCTCATAGCCATGAGGCTAGACCACAACTTTCTCTGCACCTCCATTCATTCATTCATTCATTCATTCAAAGTATATTTATCAGGCTTAGTGGAAGAAGCAAGCAATTAGAGACACGTTTCTTTTTTATAACTTTATTTTATTTTTAATATTTATTTATTTGAAAGAGAGAGAAAATTACATACAAGGGCCTCCTGCCATTGCAAATGAACTCCAGACACATGCATCACTTTGTGTATCTGGCTTTATGTGGGTACTGGAGAAATGAACTCAGGCTGTCAGGCTTTTTAAGCAAGCACCTTTAACCACACTGCACCATCTCTCAAATCCATTTCATTATTTAAAAGAAACCTTTTTTTAAATACAATTTTATTTATTTATTTATTTATTTATTTTTATTTATATTTTTTTTTGAGGAAGGGTCTCGCTATAGCCCAGACTGACCTGGAATTCACTACGTAGTCTCAGGCTGGCCTCAAACACACACCTCTGCCTCCCAAGTGCTGGGATTAAAGACATGTGCCACCACACCTGTGAAAAATACATTTTTGATGTTTAAAGTTCAAAGCTTATACTGTGAAAGTTTTTGTTCTATATCTGAGCTCCAAGTGCCTCAGTTCCTCTCTTTGGAGCTCAATTTTTCTAATTCCTAAAGAAATCTCTACAATATGAAGATACCTAGGCCTGTCCAGAAATTAAGGAGTGAATGAACAAATGACCAAAGGAATATGTCCCTAAACCCCAGTTCTCGGCTGGGGAGAAGACAAAGGAAAGAACTCCCAGCAGTGGAGCCAGTGCCCCATGCCCTTCAGAGCCAGCAGGCTCTGATATGGTTCCCAAGCAACACAGTCCCTTGCCAGCTTTAAGGCCTGACATTACCAATTAATCAAGGCAACAGAGACAACCTTGAGGTGGTAGTGGGCTGTGCCGATATTCTGATTCATACATGTAGAATGTTCTGTTTAAATTCATAAATACATACACACATATCCTCTGATCTTTGGTTCTAGAAAGAAAGGAAAAAGAACTCTGATGAAATTTGAATCTGGGGCTAGAGCTTGTGCACAGGGACTGGGAGAACTGCTGTGAGATCCACTTTAGTGTCTATTGCTAGCAAGAGAGCAGGGCAATATGTAATCATTATTAACTATCAGGTTAGCCTGGGATAGAGCAAGACCCTATTTCAAAAGACCAAAACATAAACAAAAACCCCAAAAGCCATTGGATCTAAATTTATTTATTCTTAATTTTTTTTTGAGGCAAGCACAAAAGACTGGCCTTTTTTTTTTTTTTTCCAAAAAAGAATTATTTATTCGAGTGAGAGACAGAGAAAGAAGGAGAGAGAGAGAGAGAATGGGTGTGCCAGGGCCTCTAGCCGCTGCAAACAAACTCCAGACACATGTGCCACCTTGTACATCTTGCTTACGTGGGTCCTGGGGTATCAATCTTGGGTCCTTTGGCTCTGCAGGCAGGTGCCTGAACTGCTAAGCCATCTCTCCAGCCCCCTAGGCTTTTTTTTTTTTTTTAATGTGAGAGTGAGAAAGAGAGAGAGAGAAAGAGAGTGAGAGAGAGAGAAAATTAGCATACCAGGGCCTCAGCCACTGTAAGGAAATTACAGAATCCATGTGCCCCCTTGTGCACATATGCAACCTTGTGCACACTTTGTGTGTCTGGCTTATGTGGGACCTGGAGAGTCTAACATGAGTCCTTAGGCTTCACAGGCAAGTGCTTTAACTATGAAGCCATCTCTCTAGGACAGATCTAAATTTTGAAAAATATATTTATTTTATTTATGAGGGGGGGGGCAGATAGAGAGAGAATGGGCATGCCATGACCTTCAGCCACTGCAAACAAACTCCAGACACATATGCCACCTTGTGCATCTGGCTTACATGGATCCCGAATAATTGAACCCAGATCCTTTGGCTTTGCAGGTAAGCACCTTAACTGCTAAGCCATCTCTCCAGCCTTGATCTAAATTTTTCAAAGCAAACTACATTAAAATGAATATTTAAAGCTGGGTGTGGTGGCACACACCTTTAATCCCAGCACTTAGGAGGCAGAAGTAGGAGGATCGCCATGAGTTCAAGGCCACCCTGAGACTACAGAGTTAATTCCAGGTCAGCCTGGACCAGAGTGAAACCCTACCTCGAAAAACCAAAAATAAATAAATAAATAAATAAATAAAATGAATATTTAAGCTGGGTGTGGTAGCACACACCTTTAATCTCAGCACTTGGCAGCAGAGGTAGGAGGATCACTGTGAGTTTGAGGCCAGCCTGAGCTAGCCCCTGCAAACAAACTCTACCTGGCTTTAAGTGGGTACTGGGGAATAGAACATGGGTCATTAGGCTTTGCAAGCAAGTACCTTAATTGCTCAGCCATCTCCCCAGCCCTAAAATAGAGAATTTTGAGAGTACAGCAAGCTATTTCTCTTTTCTCAACAGTATAATAATCGTCACACTTTTATTATTTATTTATTTTAGTTTTTTCGAGGTAGGGTCTCACTCTAGCTCAGGCTGACCTGGAATTCACTATGCTTTCTCAGGGTGGCTTCAAACTCACAGCAATCCTCCTACCTCTCTCCCCGCACTTTTTATTTTATTTTATTTATTATTATTTTTGGTTTTTTTCTTTGTTAACAACTTCCATGATTATAAAATATATCCCGTGGTAATGCCCTCCCTCCCCCCATTTCCCCCTTTGAAACTGCATTCTCCATCATATCCCCTCCCCCTCTCAATCAGTCTCTCTTTTATTTTGATGTTATGATCTCCTCGCACTTTTAAAAACAAGGAATGTATATTTGTATGGATGCAAGGAGCATTTTGATGTGCCTGATAGACCCTCCCAAGATTTTAGGAAGGTCTTGGGGTGGTATGAGGAACCAGATGGAAAGGGGACAAGTATTTACTATTGACTTCTTGTCCTAAGCTCCCAGCACTAGGAAGTGTGAAGACCACAGCAGCCAAGGCCTGTGGCAGGCAGCCTTGCTGAAGCACTTCTGCAACTCCAGTTTAAACAAAAGCCCCAGGGATGCCTGCCCAGTAGGCTGAGCCACCAAAGCTCTGGGGATCAAGAGAAACAAAGAGAGAGGGAAATCAGAATGCTGACAGAGCCATCAGCCACCAGCCCCAGGACTATAAAAGAGGGGATCCGCAGAGGAAGCGGCACCAGATGGAGACCCAGACTGTGCAGCGGGAGCTGGGTGAGTAAGGCTCTGAGAGGGCCCTTGTCTTTCCTCAGAGACATGGGCAGAAAAGGGCCCAGTGTTCCTGCCTGGAGGTCAGAGACTTCAGTGGCAGACAGGAAAAGAGCGGAAGACTCTAGGGGAAGGCAGCTTTCTCTAGCCACCTAAGGAATTGCCTATATGGCAATAACTATATCCCTAGAAAGCCCTAGAAAAGACTGGGGACAAGGGGCAGCAAGAAATGAGTGAGCTCCAGAACACAGGGAGAAGGTGTGGCAGGCAAGAACAGATAGAGGTTCCAAATAAAAGTGTCAGAATTTACATGCATTAGTTCCTGGGCCAAATGTGGGCCCAGGAAAGAGGCACAATTGCCTATCCTGTCAAGGAACCAAAACATAGACCTTTCTTCTCCCTGCCCCCCAACTACTCTTTTCTCTCCTTTCCCTTCCCCCATCTTTCCTTTGTTCATCCTACCATCAATAATGTTTATATAACCTCTATGACCCTCTGTGACCTCTTCTATGAAATGGAGATTGTGATAGCGTTTACCTCGAAGGCTTGTGGGAATTGATGCATTACTTTAGGTATTTAGAACAGGATCTGACATGGAGTGAACCACTGCTGTGTTATTTTAATTACAGTTTTAAAATATTTTATTTATTTATTTATTCAAGAGAGAGAGAGGAAGAGACAGATAGAGAAAGAGAGAGAGAGAGAGAGAGAGAGAGAGAGAATGTGTGTGCCAGGGCCTCCAGCCATTGTAAATGGACTCCAGATGCATGCACCACCTTGTGCATCTGGCTTTACATGGGTACTGGGGAATAGAACCTGGGTCCTTTGGCTTACCCAGCAAACGCCTTAAACATTCAACCATCTCTCCAACCCTAATTATAGTTTTTTTGTACTGGAAATGGAATCCAGGGCCTTGTATATGCTACATGCTAGCCATGTATATGACCGCTTAGCTATATCCCTTTTTTTTTCTCTCTCTCTTTCTCTGCTAGAAATAGAAACCAGGGCCTTGTTTATGCTAGGCAAGCTCTCTACCACTGAGCTATAACGCCTAGCCTTATTTTTAGGGGGGCTGGTATCCCAGGGATTGAACGTAGAGCATTGCAGGCAAGCAGTCTACCACTGAGTGTATTCCCAGCTCTTTACTTTTTATTCAGTTGCCCAGGCAGATCTTGAACCCACAATCCTTTTTCCTCAACCTTCTGATTAGTAGAGATTACAGGCCTGCTGTACCAGGCCCCATCTTCATAAGTCTTTTTCAAGAGGCCCCCTGCTCTATCTCACCATGGGCTTGGCATTGTGTATGCTTTACCCATTTCCACAGCCCTGCCAATGACGTGCTCATCAAGGACATAGTAACCAGGAAAATATCAGTACTGTGATGAGTGCTGGAAATCAAGGGAGGAGGCACAGGCTAGAGTAGAACAGTCTGTGAGGCAGCAAGTTCAAGACCTGAGAGGTCTAGACCGAATGGGAAGAGGGAATGATGGCATAGATATGCAGAGCAGTGAATTAATTTCTTTTGGGGGGTCGGGGGTGTGTTCCAGATAGGCTCTAGATCTAGCCCAGGCTGACCTGGAATTCATATGTACTCTCAGGCTGCCCTTGAACTCATAGCGCTCCTCCTACCTCAGCCTCCTGAGCGCTGAGATTAAAGGTGCATGTGCACCACCACGCCCGGCCACAGTAAGTTCATTTGAGTGCTGTGAAGAGCCATGTAAGGGAAGACCAAGAAGAGTCAGAACGCTGGCTATCCTTGAATTGGGGGCAGGTGAGATGGGGACTTAGGCACTGTATGATTCATGGCATGAGGGTGTCTTGTCTAGATGGCTGCTAAGGAGTTGATACTGAGAAATGTGAGAAACCATACGCAGTGTTGCCACGTGGAGGCCAGCAAGAGGTCCCAGTGCCTTGCACTGCTTTGCCTGAATTCTTGTTTCTAATCCTGACAGTTACTTCATATGCACAATTACCACCAGAAACTGCGCGTGGTAGCATATGTCTTTAATCCCAGCACTCGGAGGCTGAGGTAGGAGGATCGCTGTGAGCTCAAGGCCACCCTGAGACTATATAGTGAATTCCAGGTCAGCCTGGGCTAGAGTGAGATCCTACCTTAAAAAAACAAAACATGGCTGGAAAAATGGTTTAGTGGTTAAGGTACTTGCCTGCAAAGCCTAAGGACCTCAGTTTGATTTCCCCAGGACCCACGTAAGCCAGATGCACAAGGTGGCACATGCATCTGGAGTTCGTTTGCAGTGGCTGGAGGCCCTGGCATGCTCTCTCTCTCTCTCACACACACAAATAAATAAAAATATTTTTAAAAATTACTACCAGAAAGCCTCAGATATAGAGAATAAGCAGCAGAGAGCTAGGATTCCACCCAGTCTGTGACTTCAAGCCTCCTTTTCCTATTCCTGTATTCTCTTACCTTTTCCTCCCCATCCCATCCCATCCCAGAAGCCACATTACTGATATGTATTGTCTTCCAGAAACCCTTCCAACCACCAAGATGGCTCAGACCAACCCTATGCCGGGGTCCTTGGGACCATGGAAGGTAAGCTGACCCTATCACATAGAAACCGGAGGGATCAAATAGGATAGGGCAGCTACCAAGGCTGACTTTGTTCCTGAGACAGTGACCAACCAGTAACATACTGGTGTGTAGGGGAAGGGACCTTCTTCCAACAGAATGTCCTCAAAAGCCCATGATCGGGTGGGAGATGATACTTGGATTCCTGTATAAACTGTTCTCTACACTTAAAAGTCATGTTAAAACAGACAGCTCATAGCCAGGCGTGGTGGCGCATGCCTTTAATCCCAGCACTCGGGAGGCAGAGGTAGGAGGATCGCCATGAGTTCAAGGCCTTCCTGATACTACATAGTGAATTCCATAGTGAGACTCTATTTCAAAAAACCAAAACATTAAAAAACAAAATAGAAGCACAGCTCAGCCACATGTGTGCTGGTGCCTGTGGTCTGAGGTAGACAGGTGTTTTCTTAGATTGCTCTGTACTGTTATTATTGCAACAGGCTCTCTCTGAACCTAGAGCTCACCAATGCTGCTGGACTGTTAACCTGAGTCTCTTGTCTTCCTGCTGTGCTAGGTTCTAACCTTCTTGCCCCACTCAATACCATTTCAGATAACCATCTACGACCAGGAGAACTTCCAGGGCAAGAGGATGGAGTTCACCAGTTCCTGCTCAAATGTCTCAGAGCGTAGTTTTGACAATGTCCGATCCCTCAAGGTGGAATGTGGAGCGTAAGTATGGACCTCAGCAGAGCCTTGGGCCCTTTGCCCGAGCTCTTTAGACATGGGACCGTATGAGTAAGGACAGGGGAAGATGTTCCCTACTTCACTTCTTGCAGAGGGCCATCCTGGAGTGTTCTCACAGGGAAATCCCTACATGCATAATTTAGTAACACTAAGCTAAAAGGAATGTGAGGTTTGTAATGACTTGGTATTAGACTGAGGGGTGTAGAAATTTTTTTTTTAATCATGGAATGGGGCAAGACAGGGTCAGTAATCACATCAGGTTACTACCTAGAATCCCTTCAGAACATCCATAGGAACTTCCTGTTTTTATTGCCCACAGAAGAAATAAAAAATAAAAAGAGAGAAGAAACTATCAAGAGGCAGCTTCTCCTACCTGTACCCACAGCAGACACTGTTAGCTAATTTTTCCATATAAAGGAACTCAACCCAAAGGCTCGAGACATATTAATTCTTAGTCTTCCAGAAGTTTCTTGTTAACAGCCTATCTTGGTGAGGGAGAACCTCTGTCTGCTGTTTGTCATCTGATTCTATTCTTGACAGGCTAGCTCAGGCCTGAAACCACACAAGGAGGGAACTCTCCTTTGGCCTATGCAGAAGTGGCTTAAATGTGACCAGGCTTCAAGTTGCTTCGTATCTAATTAGAGCTCCTTGGCTCTTTCAAACAGGCAACAGCTTTAAGCTCTCTTCAGCAAATAAGACTTAATTGTGAAAAGCTTAGCTTAGGTGTTCCAACAAATAAGATATAAATGGACTGCAGGAGAAAGAATCCACAAAGTAACAAGGAATCAAGTCTAGACATCCATCCTGCCATCCATCCTTTTGCTTCCAGAAGATGCCTACAAGATCTGGAGCCAAAGAAAGTCTCTAGGTCATGAGCCTGGCCCTCCAGATAAAGTGATTTGGAAGGAAAAGAAATGTAGCACTCCTAATACACATTACTGGAGCTAATACTCCAGTGAAGGAGGATATCCTTTCAGAGGGTAATTCCACAGCAAACACTACATCTACAGACCTGCTTGAGTAGCCGTAGTTGGTCATTACGCACCACCTTATGTGGCACTGGGATTGGTTTGATCCTCTACCCCACTCTAAATTTACCCAAAATGAAAGAGGCCTTCTTACCAAGGCCATTGAAGTTTTGACCACCACTACCTACCTGTCTTTGGCAGCTGGATCGGTTACGAGCATACGAGCTTCTGTGGGCAACAGTTTATACTGGAGAGAGGAGAATACCCTCGCTGGGATGCCTGGAGTGGGAGCAATGCTTACCACATTGAGCGCCTCATGTCCTTCCGCCCCATCTGTTCTGCTGTGAGTCTCTGAGGTTCCAACTTCTGTTCGTGGGGCGGGGCAAGATCGAGACTGGGCTGACATTTGTGTTGCTGTTCTCCAATCATGTTGAATGTGACAGGGAGAAGGATTAGACATAATAGTAATACTTCCCTTAAAGTCAGCCATTTGAGTTTTTAAAAATTAACAGCTGGGCATTATGGCACATGCCTTTAATCCCAGCACTTGGGAGGCAGAGGTAGGCAGATGGCTGTGAGTTCAAGGCCACCCTGAGACTTACATAGTGAATTCCAGGTCAGCCTGGGCTGGAGCAAGACCCTACCTCACAAAACAAAACAAACAAACAACAACAACAACAAAAAATTAAACAGGGGCAGGAAGCACATACTCAAAATCAAAAGAGCTATGCTTTCTGTAGAGACAGGACAATAATTAAGTAACCCTTCAGTAAGTGGAGGCAACCAAATAGGAAGATATTCTAGTATCTGTTATCACCATAGGGAGGCCTGGGCAACAATATTGTTTCTAAATAGTTATCCTGTGATTTCTCATAATTTTAGCTATCAACCTCAACACATAGGCATACTAAAATTGGACTGAAAGGTATAGCTGTAAAATGTTGAAGAACACACAACATCCATCTAGTCAACATTCTTTTTTTTTCTTTTAGAGCTTTTGTCACTCTATTGTTAACCAATGAATATTATCCAAAATTAGAAATGTAAATGTAATTTATTTATACAACACAAAGTTATGTTAATGGTAAAAGCCTATTTACCAAATACTCATTAGTGTATTCTTACATTGCTATATGAACATGTGCTCTCAACTGCTAATGATAAAAGTTATAATTGTTTTAACCACCATGAAAACCCATATTGTAAATGGATGTTCCTGTTTAGAAAAAATAATCAGTTTTTAAAATGGATTAAACCCATTTAACCCTAATCTACAAGTAGACTATTAACAGCAAATATAACTGGTAATTTTTCAACACTGTAACAAGCTGATGTAACAATGGTAAGGCACACAATTCAAAATAAGGAAAAATAGTGAAAATCCAATGAAAGTTCAGTTTTTCAGTGATTCTAACAATTCATTGACTGCTTTGGAAACCTGAACGTTCATATTCATCAGTCCCTCTCATAGAACGTGAGTAGGAACATCTTGCATAGGATTTTGAAGAATGTGCCAGACCACTGAATATCAGTCACTTCAAGGTTAACCAGTTATCTTCTGTCCTACACGGAACATTCTTTTTAAAAAAGAAATATTTTTATTTATTTGCAAGCAGAGAGAGAGAGAGAGAGAGAGAGAGAGAGAGAGGGAGAGAGAGGGAGAGAATGGGCATATCAGGGTCTCTAGCCACTGCAAAGGAACTCCAGATGCATGCACCACTTCGTCTTTACATGGGTACTGGGAAATTGAACCTGAGTCCCTAGGCCCTGCAGACAAGCGCCTTAACTGCTGAGCCATCTCTCCGGCCCCTATAGTCAACCTTCTTCTTCTTTTTTTTTTTTTGTTAGGGTCTTGCTCTAGCCCAGAGCTGATCTGGAATTCACTATATAGTCTCAGGGTGCCCTTGAACTCATGGTGATCCTCCTACCTCTGCCTCCCGAGTGCTGGCATTAAAGGTGTGTGCCACCACACCCGGCTTCATAGTCAACATTCTTAACTCCATACAGAACAACCCCACTGCCACAGAAAGTTCCCTGATACTCTTTTCCAGTCAGTTGCTTCCCCATCACTAACACCAGGGTTAACTTTCATTTCTGAACATTAAGAAGGTTTCTACCTTTTTTCATTTTCTTCGAGGTAGTAGGGTTTCACTCTAGCCCAGTCTGAACTGGAACTCACTCTATAGTTCTAGGCTGGCATCAAACTCAGTGATCCTCCTGTTTCGGCCTCCCAAGTGCTGGGATTAAAGGCTTGCACCACCACACCTGGAAGTTTCTACATTAAAAAAAAAAAAAAAAGTTATTTAGAGAGAGGGAGACAGAGAGAGAGAATGGGTGTGCCAAGGGCCTCCAGCTGCAGCAAACAAACTCCAGACGCATGTGCTACCTTGTGCATCTGTTTATTTTTATTTATTTATTTGAAAGCAATGGACAGAGAGAGAGGGAGGCAGAGAGAGAGAGAGAGAGAGAGAGAATGGGCACGCCAGGGCTTCCAGCCACTGCAAACGAACTCCAGACGTGTGCGCCCCCTTGTGCATCTGGCTAACGTGGGTCCTGGAGAATCAAGCCTCGAACGGGGGTCCTTAGGCTTCACAGGCAAGTGCTTAACCGCTAAGCCATCTCTCCAGCCCTACCTTGTGCATGTGGCTTACATGGGTACTGGGGAATCAAATCTATCAAATCTGGGTCCTTAGCTTGCAGGCAAGTGCCTTAATCACTAAGCCATCCCTCCAGCCTTGGTTTCTACATTTTTAATGCTTGTTTCATATTCATGTCTTACTGTACATTATTGCAAACACACATGTATCAGACAGCATTGTGTTTAGATCTTGACGGGGCTGTAGCTCAGTTGTACAGCACTGCGCTCTAGCATGTGCAAAGCCCTGAGTTTCATTCTAACACTAATCCTACCACTCTCCCCCGACCCCCGAAAAAAAACCTTGGTATTTCTCATTAGTGGTTATGTTATAGCCATGCATGTTTCTTTCGTCATGATCTCTTCCTTTGTTGTAGTCTTAGTGCCTACATCTTTCAGCAATGTGTTCTGTAGGCAAGAAAATGTTTCAATTTTTAAAATCATGTCAGTTGAATCATCAAACTAGTAACTATTACACCAGTACTAAAAGTGTTAACTTCTGGATTGTAGAATCATAAAGAGTCAAAGATTACCATCTTTGAGAAAGAGAACTTTATTGGACGCCAGTGGGAGATCTGTGATGACTATCCTTCCCTGCAAGCCATGGGTTGGTTCAACAATGAAGTTGGTTCCATGAAGATACAATGTGGAGCGTAAGTTTAACGACAGGGTTGACTGAATTTCAAAGTAATTCATACAGGCCTAAGGCGTGTTGATGTTATGGCATGAATATGGCTTATCAACTTCCATACATTGGCATCATACTGGTATGAATGTCACTACCGAGCTATTATGAATCTTAGAGTTCTTTGTAGCAACTACCACTTGTGTTTAGATTTTCCTCCATTGGACATTTCTATGGAAAACATATTGACTACTGTGGAGCTTTAATTCATAAATTTTCAATTAGTTGCAGCCATACCCATGCTTATCTACAGTGCCTGACATTGTTTTCTAAGCATGCGCTCAGGTTTGGAGGTGTATGTCAGGTTGCTGTAAGTAGTTTTAGTAACATAATATGCTTTGAATTTCCTAGCTGGGTTTGCTACCAGTATCCTGGATATCGTGGATATCAATATATCTTGGAATGCGACCACCATGGAGGAGACTATAAACACTGGAGAGAGTGGGGCTCTCACGCTCAGACTTCCCAGATCCAGTCAATTCGCCGTATCCAGCAGTAATGGATTAAAACGGCGAGAGAATTCCTCAAGCATGAGACCTCTAGACTTTTATGTTCTACTCAGACATTGCTTCTGAATGTTAGCTTCTGAAATCCACAATAAATGTCATTAAAAAAAAAAAAAAGGCTTGTGGAATGAATTGTTTTACACAAAAGACATTTTCATGGCTGAGGATTTTTAAAGATAAGCCTCAATAAAACTCCAAATTTTCCAGAGTGGTGGCTCATGCCTTTAATCCCGGCTCTTAGTCTACTATCACCATGAGTTTGAGGTCAGCCTGGACTAGAACAAGACCCTACCTCAAAAAAAAAAAAAAAAAAAAAAAAAAAAAAACAACCTCCTATGCTGGGCATGGTGGCACACACTTTTAATCCCAGCACTAGGGCAGAGGTAGGATTGCCATGAATTTGAGGCCACCCTGAGACTACATAGTTAATTTCAAGTCAACCTGGGCCAAAGTGAGACCCTACCTTGAAAAGCCAAAAAAAAAAAAAAAAAAAAAACAATAACAACAACAACAAAAAAAAAACCACCACCAAACCCCCCCCACCTAATTCCCTTATTTTGTTTGAAAGTAAGAGAGAATGGGCTCGCCAGGGCAACCAGCCATTGCAAACGAACTCCAGATGTGTGCGCCCCCTTGTACATCTGGCTTATGTGGGTCCCGGAGTCGAACCCGGATCCTTTGGCTTTGCAGGCAAATGCCGTAAGTGCTAAGCCATCTCTCCAGCCCACCTAATTCCCTTTTGAGTCCTTGAATTCATTTACCAAAGACTCTCCATGTCAAAGAATCATTCAAAGGTGTGTAGTGACCACTTAGGTACTTTCTCTCCTCATTCCTATTCTAGTCTTTCACTTTTCCCCTAACTTGTGACAAAGGATGCTAAAGAAATAGGGAAGTTCCTCAAATGCACACTGCCACGGACTTCTGTTATTTTGGAAACTTAATTTACTTAACTGCTGAGCTCAACTTTGGTTTCTTATTTTAATTGGAAGAGCATAAGGCTTAATGTCCTCCAAAAAGCAAGGCATCTGCTTTCAAAGCTGATTTTTCAATAAATATGATAATTCTAATAACCTGTATGACCAACAAAACAAAGACATATGACAATGGAGTACAATTAAGCTCTTTGCACATGTGGCCCACTGAATGGGGAAAAAGTCATCAGTGTCACAAGTTAAGTCTTCAGTAAGGAATTTAAAAAATTAAAGCACACAAAGATAGTAACACAAACACCTTGAAAACTTTAAAAAAATTTTATTCAGCAATGTACACTTATTGTCTTAGTTTGAGCTACAAATCTCTCATGTTTTTGATAAAATAACTGAATCTAAGTATAATGTAATTTTGTTTTTTTTTTAACACAGAACATAAGTTAGACATTAATAAAAGGAAGATCATATAACTGACACTTCCTTATAATCCATTGACACCAGAAATAGCTACAGAAAAAACCTAAGCAGTCAGCAAAAGGGAAATTTTCTGGTTAAGGATCTTCTATCTAGAAAATACCGTTGTTAAGGTTTAGAGACTTTATTAGACGAAGAGAAAGAAAAGTATACAGAGTGCTCCAGCCATGAGAAAGGTGAGAGGGTTGGTAAAATCAATGTAGGTATGGGGGGGGGGAGGGACCCCTCCCTCCATCTCAGCCCAGAAGGGTGAAAGAAGTAGGAATTACCAGAGAAGGGACCTGGAGGTTTAAGAGAGATGAATAGTTAAAAAGAGCTCTGTTGTTGAGGTAGGGTCTTGCTCTATCTTAGGCTGACCTGAAATTCATTCCATAGTCTCAGGCTGGCCTCGAACTCATCCTCCTTCCTCTGCTGGGATTAAAGGCGTGTGCTACCACGTCCATTGTTTTTTTTTGGGGGGGGGGGTGGGTAAGGGTTCGAGGTAGGGTCTCACTCTAGCCCAGCCTGACCTGAAATTCGCTACGTAGTCTCAGGGTGGCCTTGAACTCACAGCAATTCTACCTCTGCCTCCCAAGTACTGGGATTAAAGGCATGCACCACCAGGCCTGGCAAGCTTTTGTTTTTTTAACTGGGCAAAACATGGGAAAAAATCTGGGGAAGGACAAAGGCCAACATCTCCTGACCAAACTTGTAACCTACTAATTATCCCCTCCCCCAAATTAGAAGGTAACCAGCTCCTTCCTAAGTGCCTATACTCACAATACAGAAAATTACTTTATTCCTTCAATATACCTGTTTTGCTTTTTGAAATAAGGTCTTGCTACTATGTAGCTCAGGCTGGCTTCAAACACAATTCTCCTGGCTTGCCTTCCTGGGTGTTTGTTGGGCATGCACCACTACACCTGGCTTCCAGTACATTTTAAGACTGAACATATGGGGGTCATGGGAGGGGAGTATGATCATGGTATATTGTCTATACTTATGGAAGTTAATTTAAAAAGGACTGAACATGATCTGGAGAGATGGCTCAGCAGTTAAAGGTGCTTGCTTGCAGCCTGGGTTCAATTCCCCAGCACATACAAAGTGGTACAAACATCTGGAGTTCATCTGCAATGGCAGGTGGCCCTGGCATGCCCATACTCACTTTATTAAAAACAAACAAACACTGAACATAAATTGAACTGACAGATGCTGGGGTAGTCTAAACCATCTTGGGATGTTGCTCCTGCACTCTTGCATTTCTGCCTTCAAGGCAATGCATCAGGGGACCACTTCTTGAGTGTTTACTACTAGATTTAGTTATTAACTGCTACTTTCTATGAAGCCATTGGAGGGCTTTGTTGAGTTTTCAAAGTAAAAGCACATTTCATAGAAGTAACCCTTCTTTCTACATAGAAAAAGCTATAAAAATGGTCACTTTTTTCCCTATCTAGGAGCACAGGAAAATCACCCCTGGGAATATCTCCTAAAAAGGCTCTAAAGAGATAACAAATGTTATATTTAAAAAGATTTGACAAGCTCTGGCCAGTACATCTGCACACCTTGTAAAGTACACATACTTCATGTGAAATAAAGCTATTTAGTATATGCATGCTGCTGTGATTAAACTATATGCCCAATTTCTGAACTTTAATCCATTTTATCAGATGATTTTGATTGCAATCATTCAGTAAATAAAGTTCATGCTAAAATAATGAAGGTAAAAAGGCTATCCTACCTTTAAACCAGCTTTAAGACATAAAATTGTGGCAAAAGTACTTCCTTTCTGTTTGAATGACTATATTTCTTTTTCCACCAAATAACCCAAAATTCTATGAAGAGCACTAGATCCAACAGCTTATAAAAATGACGAAATTGGCCAGGCTTGATGGCAAACGCCTTTAATCCCAGTACTTAGGAGGCAGAAGTAGGAGGATGGTTGTGAGTTCAAGGCCACCCTGAGGCTACATAGTGAATTCCAGGTCAGCCTGAGCTTAAAGTGAGACCCTACCTCAAAAACAAAATAAAAATACCAAAAAAAAAAAAAAAAAAGAAAGAAAGAAAGAAATAAAAAATTGACAATACTGCCATTTCAGGAAAAGCCCTTTAATAGACACAAGTCAAGCTCTCATTTAAACTGAACTTTATTCAATAGGTGCCAGTTTTCCTTCCTTCTAGTTCCTTCCAAAGATGATAAAGCTAATAGCAAAGTAGTAAGGACAGGTAGGTTACTTTTGGTAATGACACACAAATTAAACTTTCAAAACATGTGCATAGCT
Source organism: Dipus sagitta (assembly GCA_036346955.1). Taxonomy (NCBI): domain Eukaryota; kingdom Metazoa; phylum Chordata; class Mammalia; order Rodentia; family Dipodidae; genus Dipus; species Dipus sagitta. Next base: position 55,653,143 of record CM070778.1, read on the forward strand.
TTATTCATCTACTTAGATCTAACCTTTTCACGGAGCTTCGGCAGAATTGAGTGTGCAAAATGCATTTCTAAAACGTAATGCAAGCAAAGCTTTTCACATTTACACTGGCAGGAAATACAGAGAAACTAACAAGTCACATTAGGGAGATTTCATCTTCTTTTAATGACAAGAATCGCACAGTTTATTATTTTGAGACAATTGTTGCAGACATGAGTATTTAAATTTTTCTCAGCAAGGTGCTTTAACAATAAAAAAATTTTAAGTTGAAAGAGCCAGTAACTTGGATCAAAGCTCACAGACTCCCAAATTAATGTGGACTCCATCATCTCCCTATATTTTCCAAACAATACTTTTAATAACACTTTTTATAACACTAAAGGAGACAGCAAGCTGAAACGTTTTTCAAAGCACAAGAAATGGTTTCAGAACATTACTTAAAGAAGGTGCTGAGGGGGGAAGGGAGTGAAGAATCCTTTTAATATTTCCCACTACAGACAAGCCACTAACAGACTAAAAAGAAAAAGAAAAAAAGGAAAAAGAAAACTGAAAAAGTGACTTTCCCAGTTTATAAAATAGTTCCAGTTTGACAAGATCTATGACTTTAAACAGAGAGCACCAGTTGGGCAATAAAATGAGCATTTCAACTGCATAAAAATCAGTGAGGTGGTAAGAACCATCAACTATCTCAGGCATTACTACATGGCCTTTCCAAAAGTTTAATATACATGCAAGGCACATTGATATAAAAATAGATCTCTGGCCAACAAATATATTAAATAAGCAAATTAAAATTTTGGCTCTGCAATATTGGCAACATCAAAATATAACCAGACAGCTTTGGACCACACATCTTTCTCATATTCCTCCACCTCATTTGGTGTCTCCTCCACACGTATGTTTGGGTGTGTGCTTGAACAGACGTCCTTTGTCATGGAGCATTCCTACTCAATTGACCTTGCTAAGCAAAACTACACTAGAGAAGGCGGGAGCTTTGTTTAAATCTGACTTGTTCAGGACAGCATCACTTCTTTGTATACAAAAATTAGGTCTTCAGATTACAGACAATTGTTTTCTTTCTAAGAAATAAGCAACAAATCAATGACACTACTTCAAGTCATTCTTCCCATTTCCCATTTTGAGGCAGAGAGGGAATAGAAAACAAAGCTAGGATTTATAATATTCTCAGTAGAAGACATTTTAAGGCCAAAAGTTTTGTTTTCCTAAGTAACTATCCTTCATAGGCCAGTATCAACTACAGATGACTTACTTATTTCACTCCCTCCCAAAAAGAATTATGAACTTCATTCACTTTTATTAGCGGCTGTGCTACAGAAGTCATCAAAGAAACCTATGGTATGTAGTAATGTAAAAAGTGCATCACATTCTTGATTTTCAGTTTTTCATAGCAGCAGCAGGCTTAATCTAAAAAAAACAGTTGTATTTTCATTGTAAAAAATGTTAACAATATCTAATGAAATGTATTCAAGATCATGAAACAATTCTCTATAAAGGATAAATGAAAAAAATAGACAAACAAGGGCTAATTAAAGGTATCCATTCATATATACATATTAAAGCCACTTTTGCTATACCAAATCTTTACAAACAGCTAAAGAAAATATGCATTTTAACAATAAAGCAAAAAAAAAAAAAAAAGGCTGCAGAGATGGCTTAGCGGTTAAGGTGCTTGCCTGCAAAGCCTAAGGACCCATGTTTGATTTCCCAGTATCCTCATAAGCCAGATGCACATGCATCTGGACTGTGCAGTGGCTGGAGGCCCTGGTGCGCCCATTCTCTCTACCTGTCTCTTCCCTCTCCCTGCTCCCCTTTCTGTCAAAATAAATAAAACTTTTTAAAAAGAAAAAAAAAAGGCAGATGTTACTAAAGCAGTATCCACTTTGGAGCCTTTGTTTAGCACCTGAGGGAAACCGGGAACACAGAAAGCTACTGTAAATGTATCTCAAGTTGGTTTGTTGGTCTACAGAGTACAATTCTAATATACAGTAAAAGCAAAACTGAGTTGGGAAACAACACATTTGTAGCTATTTTTAATAAGGCTATAGAAAAAGGATACTGCAGTGTTTTCCTAAATTTTCTTGATAAGTAGGGAAGCCTGAATCAGTAAGCCCATTAGTGCTGTGTGACATTCCAAGTAATGCAAAAGCAACATACCATCCATGCTTCACTGGGTATTTTTATGGACCACCTATTCATGATTGCTGGCACCCTTCATCTACTTGAAGACCCTTGCTTAAAAGCAAAGCAGGAAACTGAGCATTGTGACACATGCCTTTAATCCCAGCACTCAGGAGGCAGAGGTAGGAGGATCACTGTGAGTTTGAAGCCAGCCTGGGACTACAGAGTGAATTCCAGGTCAGCCTGAGCTAGAGTGAGACCCTACCTCAAAAAAAAAAAAAAAAAAAAAAAAAAAAAAAAAAATTAAAGCAGTACTTATGGTATTCATTCTTTAAACCAAATGAGGCCAGGTCTGGATTCTTACGCATCTGACCAGTTTGATGTTTTAATACACTTTAAGATAGTCAAAGTAGAAATCCATTGTTTTCACCATAGCTGAATGATATTGACTAGTAAAACCAATTTTGGCATGTCTCTTGGGCCCTTCCTTTTCAACTCAGAGCAGAAAAAGATAAGCAAATCTACCCTTCCTTTAAAACCCAAGTTATGCCCTACCAGAATCCACCTTGAAAGGAATGACTTCAATGGGCCCTTCCCATAGAAATTGTTCATTACATACTTGTCCCACTACACTGTATCAGTTTTCCACAGTTAGCTATATGTGAGGGATCACGTGTGATTTGAGTATATGGCCAGTGGCATAATTATACCCATAACTCTTAGCAATCTGACTTCTAACCTATTTCTCTGAAGCTATGAAACAGAAAGACTTCTTTGACGGGATAAACTAAGCTCTCTTAATTTCCTTGCTCTTGTAGCCACTTGATACATTAACTTCACATTACACGGCTTTTCTGTGAGTTTAAGTTTACAATTAGCTGGGCATGGTGGCACATGCCTTTAATCCCAGCACTTGGGAGGCAGAGGTAGGAGGACTGCTATGAGTTCAAGGCCAGCCTGAGACTACATAGTGAATAGCAGGTCAGCCTGGCTAGAGTGAGACCCTACCTCGGGGGAAAAATGTTAACAAAATGTTACAAAAGGAAAATCATGAGATGCTTCTCATGTGAATTAGCAACAAACCTAACTAAGAACAACATAAACTACTGCTGCTATGTCATATCCTGGGAATACATTTTATAGTGTGGACAAATGCCAGAGTTGAAGGAGGTTTTTCTAATTTGCCTTAAAACCTGTTATTTGAAAAAACCTTTATAAAGTTTTTGTTGATTTGAGCGATTACATGAGCAGCTGATTAACAGCAAAATTCAAGAAAATCAAAGCTGTCATTAACGAATTTCTATATACTAGCCATGCCCACTCCTACAAATAGGAGAGCAGGCTACTACAGACATCATAAACACACTTTATGTGAAAATTCATTACTAAGGAGGTTAGAAGAAAAACTATGCAATTAACTTCAGTTCAGCGAAGTAGGGGTGAATAAAGAGAAAAGATAAATACACCCTGTCATTTGTGGGGAAGGAGGATTATTCAAGAAGCCTGTACAAAAGTGAGTGGTATGTGACACAAAAACCTACAATCAAGACAAATTGAAAAAGAAACCTTCACTCACAATTAGTATTTTCTTAGCTATTAAAAAAATAGGTCATGATTTCATCCTTGGTGCCATTTTCCTAAGACTACCCTTTTAAAGATTTAAACCACCTGACTTTATTCTATGTAATGAAAACAAATGGCACAAAATAAATACAAGTTTCATTCTCTGAATACTAATATAATGTCTTACACATTCATTTACTATTTTTTAGTATCTCCATCTTTCCCTCACACACAAGCACTCAACACATACATCCATATATACTACACGTGCGCATACACGCACGCACACACACACCTTTTTCAGTCTTTAATGGAGGGATGTTAAAAATTCCCTCTAGACTGTATTTGGTTTATGCTACAGTACTAATACTCTGAGTTGAAGGAAAATTCTTTATACCAACAATAACACATTGTTATTTAAATGTGCTAAATTAATCACAGCTGATGTTTGTTTAGAAGCTTACACAAAAATAATCAGAAAACAGATCAACTCTTAAGATTTTTTTAATAAGTGCTCTGTAAGGAATTGTGTGAGGGACTAAGGAGAAAGATTGCAACAAGTATAACCAAACAGCACAAAGGAGAGATTTGTCCCAAAGTCCTGCTTGTACCTAGGCAATTAAGTTGCTTAACCCAATGCCCAGAAAATACTGACAGTTAATATGATGGGCACTAGGGTTCCCAGAAAGTTTAAGAGACATTCCAAACTACTATATCTCTACCCATTTTATCAAGAAAATTACAGTGGAAAATCAAAATGAAATGTTGCATTGCTTCATTAGAAGTGAGACTCAAAAAACCTTTGGACAAACAGAAGGAATACATTCTCTTTAGCTTCTCTAACCACAGAGGCATGGGGTATCTGAAAAAAGAATTACCAAAGTGAAGGCTTTGTAAAGATACTAAGTGTTGTTTCTAAGTTAAAAGCCCAATTTAGATGGAAACTGAATTATTTCCATTTTTAATATATTCACTCAACCTCTGTATGTCAAGAACTCAGAAGTTTCTTATGATTTGTGAGAACTTTTAAATCCCAGGCAAGCAAAATGGACATTTAGAAAAACAGGGGTGGGGTGAGGATCTGGCCCTAAGGCGACAAGTGGTTACACAAGGCAATTAAACACACAGCAGAACTTTAAAACCTAGAAAACAAACTGGAGCCTTTGTTTGTTTAATCAACCTTTTACCTTTTTTTTTTAACTTTTTGAAAATTTTTATTTAAAAAAAAACACAAAAACACAGACTTTTTCACTTCAGTATGTGGTATGTTGCATTTTCCAGTTTGTTCAATGCTTTAAAGCTCAAGGATGCCTCTGTTTTAAATTGTACATGGGCCTGAAGCATCCTAGCTTTTGGCAAGCAGGCAGGAGACTCAACAAAAATCAAAATAAGAACAAGGCAGACTAAATGCAGGGCACATCTGTAAACATATTATACATTTGAAAATTACAATTATCAGTAAAAGTGATACAGTTTACAGGTGAAATGAAACTATCTGAAACTGGCCTACCACAAGTTTCTGAACCTGGACTGATACAATAAGTTATTATATATATATTATGTATAAAAAGTTTTGTTTACATCAAGTGGAATTGGCAATCCATGCTTATACTTTTTAAAAATCTAAGCAGGGCAGAAATCCAGACTAAAAAGGTATTTTCTCTACGGTGAATCCAACAGCTTCTTTCTTGAACTATTTGTTAAAAGCCTCAAATAATTAACAAAACAAGAAAACCCATCCATACTAGTCACTCAAAACGGGACATAACAGAGGAAAAAAAAAAAAAAAGTAGCTACTTTCCCCCCAAATACACCCAAAGGATCCAGTCTACTTTTATTAGAAGACTGAAAATCTATATAAATGCCCTGCTATTTTAACCTGTATTTGACATACATGGATATACTCATTTTTGTAGGTATGTGTGTGTGTGCGCGTGCACGTGTTTGTGTGTATGATGTGATGCTATGTCAGGCCAGAGAACTTGTTATTATGCCACTAACATCACCCAATCTGAAATTGGACCCTTAGTTTCTGCACACACACACATACACACACACACAAAAAAAATTTATTTTAGCATGCTATACACAAGCTGCAGTGCAACAGGATGGCAATGTGATGATAAGACAGGGCTAAAGCTCTTCTCTGCCCAAAACAAAATTTCCAGAATTTCACATTATTTTCCTTAAAAACCCATTTTGCTCTAATAGTAAAATATATTAAGATATAATTAGATGCTAAAAGCTCAGAATTGTAATTTGCATGAAAACATCCCTAATAAGCAGTGTTTATTACCTCCTCACTGGCTAAAAAAGAAAAGTTAAAGACCTCATGGGATTTTTTTTTCTTCTCCTTTTAGATTTTGCTGAGAAGCTGAAATTAGAATTTACAGACAGGTATAAGTTCCTCTTAGGAAAACTGCACATTTAGTGTTAGTGACAGAGAGCAAGTCTGGAGCACCTACAGTTGAAAAGCATTATATACTTTTGCTCCCAGTTATACAATTACATTAGTTAAAATATGGGCACAGGAATACTTTTTCCGTATCTAAGCCAATCACTTGTTCTGCAACTTTTCTTAAATGACACTCATGAATTCTTCAGTTGTTGAGGTCCAACATGTAACCAAACTATGTACCCATACCCAGAATTGTAGAACTTAAATGCCCTCCCCCTATTCCCACCCCACAAAAAATAAAAGGAAAGAAAATGTTTCCCCAACACCCACTGCTACTTAACTCCTGGCAAGACATGCAAATCATATTTGATTAAAAAAATACACCCCTGCAAACTTCAAGGCATTTATCCAGCATTCTCGCAGGGCTTAAATCAAAATCAAAAGATCAAGGGAAGGAATAGGGAAAGACGTTGAATCATTCTGGGTTCCCCGTGATTAGTGTATCACTTTAGTCACAGAACAAGATACAATGATCTTTTAAGTGGATTTGCCTTTCCAGTGGGTCATTTGTTGCCCAAGTTGATGACAGCAGGAACTTTAGAACCACGCTTGTTAAGTCTGTATTCATTAATCACTTGCATTCACACTTAGAAACAAAAACTAACAAAGAAGGAAAAGGAAAAAAAAAAAAAAAAACTATTCAGTACCGGAGATTAAATAACCATGTGTAGTCTCTTGAAATAAATTTGATTCCTTAAGAAGTCTAATTACTTTCAGTTGCCATTTTTAAATAACTATATATATATATGTATATATATATATATATATATATATTTGTATATATTATCCTGTGATTCTACTTATGGTTCCTCTGCTGCATTGAAGATCTAGGAGCAAAAAAGCCTTGTGTCTCCCATGAACGGTGGCTCTAATGCTGCAGAAAGGTTACGAATAGGCAGTCTGGTCCTTCATTGATCTGGACTATCCATGGCTTCATTGTAAGTGATTATCCTTTTGGGATCTAGAGAAGTTTAAAAAAAAATTAGAAAACAAAAACAACCAAGGCCTGGAATCCCAAAATATTCAAGTTTCAGAAACAACTCCTAAGCAACCATCATTTAATTTAAAACAAAATTTAGACGTTCTCACTGCCTTCTTATTTTTCCCCTAGGGCAAAGATTTACTCTAGCCTATGCTGACATAGAATTCACTCTGTAGCCATAGGTGGTCACAAACCATCACCCAGCTCTCTCCCCTTTTCTGTATTAATAAATGCATGAATGAGTATCTCAGCTCCAAAATAACTGCTTAGCCAGGTGTGCAATAGCACACAAGAAAGTTTTTATTGTTTTTGTTTTTTCAAGGTAGGGTCTCACTCTAGCTCAAGCTGACTTAGAACTCACTCTGTACTAAGACTGGCCTCAAACTCACAGTGATCCTCCTTTCTCTGGCTTCAAGAGTGCTGGGATTAAAGGCATGTGCCACCACACCTAGCAATAAGACTTATTTTGGGCTGGAGAGATGCTAAGTGGTTAAGGTGCTTGCCAGAAAAGCTTAATGACCCAGGTTTGATTTCCAGAGTCTACGTAAGCCAAGATGCACAAGGTGGCACATGAATCTGGAGCTTGCTTGTAATGGGTGGAGGCCTTAGTCTGCACATCCTCTCTCTCTCCCTTTCTTTCTCTCTCAAATAAAAAAATTTTTTAGGCCAGGTATGGCAGCGCATGACTTTAATCCCAGCACTCGGGAGGCAGAGGTAGGAGGATCACCATGAGTTTAAGGCCACCCTGAGATAACATACTGAATTCCAGGTCAGCCTGAGCTAGAGTAAAACCTTACCTCAAAACAAACAAACAAACAAACAAACAAACAAAAATTTAATTAATTACTTAAAAAATAAATAAGCCCAACCAAAAAAAAAAAAAAAAAAAGCCGGGCGTGGTGGCGCACGCCTTTAATCCCAGCACTCGGGAGGCAGAGGTAGGAGGATCGCCGTGAGTTCGAGGCCACCCTGAGACTCCATAGTGAATTCCAGGTCAGCCTGGGCTAGAGTGAAACCCTACCTCGAAAAACCAAAATAAATAAATAAATAAATAAGCCCCCCCCCCAAACACACAAATGGGCTTGCCAGGGCCTCCAGCCACTGCAAATGAACTCCAGATGCGCCCCCTTGTGCTCTGGCTTATGTAGGTTCTGGAGAATCAATCAAACCTGGATCCTTTGGCTTGCAGGCAAATGCCTTAAATGCTAAGCCATCTCTCCAGTCCCAGAGACTTATTTTTTGAGATAGGTTCTCATGTGGTTCAGGTTGGCCTCAAGCTCACCATGTAGCCAATTTTCAACTTCTGACCCTCCTTTCTTCTACCTCCCTGCTCCAATTATAGGCATGTGCCATCATGTCCCAGCTTGAAGTCAAAATTTACTTTAATTAGTGTGTGCTGTTCAGCAAGGAATGGTGCAAGTAAAACCTAGTACTAAATACTTCAGTTTTGTACAACTTCCAATTGTAATCACAACTCATTTAGCCCTTCCCATTTCCAACAGTACTGTACTCCTATCCATTTCATTCTCAGCAAAACCAAAATTAGGGTCAGACAGGTATGGTGGTGTACGCCTTTAATCCCAGCACTAGGGGGAGGCTGAGGTAGGAAAATAGCTTTAAACTGAGGTCAGCCTGAAGACTAGAGGGAGTTCCAGGTCACTGTGGGCCAGAGTAAGACCCTACCTCAACACACACATACACACACACACAAAATATACATCAAAATATATCTGCACGAGCCGGGCATGGTGGCGCACGCCTTTAATCCCAGCACTCGGGAGGCAGAGGTAGGAGGATTGCTGTGAGTTCGAGGCCACCCTGAGACTCTATAGTGAATTCCAGGTCAGCCTGGTCTAGAGTGAGACCCTACCTCGAAAAACCTATATATATATATATATATATATATCTGGACAAGGCCGGGCAAGGTGGCACACACACACCTTTAATCCCAGCATTGGGGAGACAGAGGTAGGAGGACTGCCATAAGCTCAGGGCCACCCTGAGACCTTACCTCAAAAAAAAAAAAAAAAAATAAAAATAAAGAAAGAAAGAAAGAAAGAAATTAAAAATGAACTACTAGGGCTGTTTTTTAAAGTTTATTTTTTTTATAGACAGAGAGAGAATGGGCACATCAGGGCCTGCAGCCATGGCAAACAAACTCCAGATGCATGTACCACCATGTGCATCTGGCTTACATGGGATCTGGAGAACTGAACCTGGGTCCTTAAGCTTCACAGTCAAGTGCTTTAACCACTGAGCAATTTCTCCAACCCTTTTTTTGAGTTAGGGTCTCCCTCTAGCCCAGGCTGACCTGGACTTCACTATGTAGTGTCAGGGTGGCCTCTAACTCATGGCAATCCTCCTACCTCTGCCTCCCCAGTGCTGGGGTTAAAGGCGTGCACCACCACACCTGGCTATTAGGGCTACTTTAAAATGTCATTCTAATCTAATAATTTAGCTATTATGCTTCCTCTCTATAAAGTCAGTATTTTCATGAATATATTGTTTTTACTTATGGTGGCACTACATTTTTAGTAATCCTGGTATGGCAACTAGTGCCTTTTGGCTGCAATTACTATATTAATACAATATCCAAAGTCTATCTGGAAAGTCACACACTTATTCCACTCTTATTCCAATTAAAATATAATGTACAGCATAATGACTACTATTATCATTTCATCTTATCTAACTATTCTTACCTTGCTTCTGCAAATTCCAAATAGATTCCATTTCTGCAAAGAAAAAAGAAGACCATTTTATATACCAAACTATAGTGAACAAAGCATAAAGTAATGTTTTTATCTTCTCTAAAAAAAAAGCAACAAAATATTAGATACTTGGATACTTGTGTTTGTTTTATCCCTGGGAAGGACCTCACTCTAGCCCAGGATGACCTGGAACTCTGGAACTTACAGCCCCTGGCAGGCCTCTAACTCATGGCCATCCTACCTCAGCCTCCTGATGCAAAAGGTGTGTGCCACCATGTCCAGCTTAGAATTGAAGCTTGTCTGCAAAGCGTAAACCACCTGGATTCAATTCCCCAGTACCCATATAAAGCTGGATGCACAAAGTGGTACATACATCTGCAGTTCATTTGCTATACCTAGAGGGCTGGTGTGCCCATTCACTCTTCTGTTTGCAAATTAATATATGTATTTTTTTTTAATGGTAAGCCGGGCATGGTGGCCCACGCCTTTAATCCCAGCACTCGTGAGGCAGAGGTAGGAGGATCCTCATGAGTTTGAAGCCACCCTGAGACTAGTGAATTCCAGGTCAGCCTGGACTACAGTGAGACCATACCTTGAAACACCAAAAAAAAAAAAAAAAAAAAAAGTGGTGGAGTCCTGGAAGGATGGCTTAGCAGTTAAGGCACTTGCCTGCAAAGCCAAAGGACCCAGGTTCGATTGCCCAGGATCCACGTTAGCCAGATGCACAAGGTGGTGCACGCATATGGAGTTTGTTTGCAGTGGCTAGTGGCCCTAGTATGCCCATTGGCTCTCTCCTTTCTCTGCCAAATAAATTATATATATATATATATAAAGAGTCGGGCATGGTGGTGCATGCCTTTAATGCCAGTACTCACAGGATGGCTGTTGAGCTCAAGGCCAACCTTAAACTACAGTGAATTCCAGGTCAGCCTGGGCAAGGTGAGACCCTACCTTGAAAAAAAATAAAGAAAAAAACAGGCTGGAGAGATGACTCTGGTTAAGGTGCTTGCCTGCAAAACCTAAAGTCCTGGGTTTGATTCCCCAGTACCCACATAAAGCCAAATGCAAAGTAGCACATGCATCTGCAGTCTGTCTGAAGTGGAGGGAGACCCTGCCCATTGACTGTCTCTCTTCTTTCTTTCTTCTTGCAAATCCATAAACAAAAAAAAAATGTTTTAAAAAACAAACAAAAAACAATACACCATAGCTGGGCATGGTGGTGCAGCCCTTTAATACCAGCACTTGGGAGGCAGACGTAGGAGGATCGCTGTGCCAGGTCAGCCTGGGCTACAGTGAGATCCTGCCTACACTACCAGCACCAGGCGTTTTTTTAAAATATTTTTTATTTTTATTTATTTATTTGAGAGCAACAGACAGAGAGAGAAACGGGGGGGGGGGGGAGAATGGGCACGCCAGGGCCTCCAGCCACTGCAAACGAACTCCAGACGTCCCTTGTGCATCTGGCTAACGTGGGTCCTGGAGAATCGAGTCTCAAACCGGGGTCCTTAGGCTTCACAGGCAGGCGCTTAACCGCTAAGCCATCTCTCCAGCCCCCAGGCTTTTTTTTTTTAAAGTAGGATCGTGTGTGCCCCCAAAATGTAAGAAATGAAAACTTGGGATTAAGATCTGAAGCAGTAGGTGAATCAAGTATTGTAAATATGCTATGCTTAGTGACAGTTCATAGAGGACTGATAAGAAAAATCTGTTGATTAAATAGTAAATAGCCGGGTGTGGTGTCACACGCCTTTAATCCCAGGCAGAGGTAGGAGGATAGCTGTGAGTTCAAGGCCACCCTGAGACTACAGAGTGAGACTAAAGAGTGAATTCCAGGTCAGCCTGGGCTACAGTGAGACCCTACCTCAAAAAAAACAACAAAAAAGTAAGTATCAGGAAAGTTAGACATAGATTAGGAAAAAAAATGTAGATAATAGATGACTTAGGAGGCAGATAGCCACACAGGATCCTCTAGAGCCCCTCCACCAAAAAAGGGAGAAAAAGGAAAATGGATCAAGCTAAGAAATTTGAAGACAGTTTAGGGAAGGAGAGTTTAATTGGCCTTTCTCTTTATTAAGTTTTTTTTTTTTAATTACCCCTTCTTAAACACCATTAAGATACTAACAACCTTCTAGGCACCAAGTCCAAGGGCACTCCCCTAGTTTAAGTAGCAGCATTTCTGTTGCTGACTTTGTTTTTTTTTTTTAATTTGAAAATGGGAGGGAAAGGCAGTCCTTAGGCTTTTCAGGCAAGCACCATAACTGCCAAGCCATCTCTCCAGCCCTGCTGATGTCATGAGGCATGGTCATGCTTTGCAGCCCGAGCTGACCTCAAACATACTTCAATCTTCTTGGTTTAGTCTGGTATTCCAGGTGCCACCAGGCTCAGTTGCAGTTTTCCCCACCTCTAGGTATAGTGTCACTCTACTAGCCCAGGCTGGCAGTAAACTTTCTAACTCTGCCTACTGAGTGCAGGGATTAAAGGTGTGTGCAGCCAGAGCAGGTGACCTGGTTTCTGACCTACAAAACAAGCAACTTTGTATCAGAGTAAGCACCAAATTCTAAACTTCAACAGCCACAGTGGCCCCATGCCTATAATCCCAGCCTTAGCTACATGTCTCAAAAGACAGAAAGTTCTGAATGATGGTACTACTATTCTCAGTCCAACTGAATACTGAAAAAACCACCACCTGGGTTGGAATGGCTTAGCAGTTAAGGTGCTTGCCTGCAAAGCCTAAGGACCCAGGCTCGATTCTCCAGGTCCCATGTAAGCCAGATGCACAAGGTGGTGCATGCATCTGAAGTTCATTTGCAAGGGCTAGAAACCATTTGTACAGTCTCTCTCAAGTAAATAAAAAGCCAACACATCAGCCAGGTGTGGTGGTGCACACCTTGAACCCAGCACCTGAGAGGCCAGAGACTACATAGTAAATTCCAAATAAGCCTGGGATAGAGTGAGACCATACCTCAAAACAAACAAAATTCAGAAAAAGTACTAGTACTAACATAATTACCTTACATTTCTCCATATTATCTATGTATTGACACTAAGCTACCCCAAATCCTGTTTTACTATTCTGATTTTTTTTTTCCTCAACCAGTACATTTGCCTGTTCTTCAAGAAATTTTCCTACCCTTTTCTTTTTCAGTTTGGTTATAACCAGAAGTCAATTTCTCAGTAGACACAAGAGTGTTATGAATGGTATATACAACACATCTGAGGAAGCATTAATTGTTTGGTTTTTCAAAGTAGGGTCTCGTTCTAGCCCAGGCTAACCTGTGTTCCTCCTACCTGTGCCTCCAAGCAAGTGCTGGGATTAAAGGTGTGAACCACCTTTGCCTGGTTATTTTTATCTTATCTATGAATACATTTCACTACAGTTCACTTTGTAGTTATAATTACTGAATCTTTCATGAAAGTGAAATGGGTGACATGTAAAATCTGTTTTCTATGTGTCCATTAAAATTTTTTTTGTTTATTTTTATTTACTTGAGACCAACAGAGGAGAGAGATAAGGCAGAGAGAATGAGTACATCAGGACCTCCAGCCACTGCAAACATACTCCAGATACATGCGCCACCTTGAGCATCTGGCTTAGGTGGGTACTGGGGAATCGAGCCTTGAAGCAGGGTCCTAAGGCTTCACAGGCAAGCGCTTAACCACTAAGCCATCTCTCCAGCCCTGTGTCCATTTAAAAAAAATTTATTTGTAGAGACAGAATGGGTGCACTAGGGTCTCTAGCCACTGCAAACGAACTCCAGATGCATGAGCCAGGCTCACCTTATATGGGTACTGGAGAACTGAATCTGGGTCATTTGCCTCCAGCATTAACCACTGGACCATTTATTTCTCTAGCCCCTATGTGTCCATTTTTAAAAAATTCTTTTATTTTTTTTATTAGAAACAGACAGAGGGAGAGAAAGAGGGAAAGAGAATGGGTGTGCCAGGGCCTCTAGCCACTGCAAACGAACTCCAGATGCATGCACCACCTCCTGCATCTGGCTTACATGGGACCTGGAGAATCGAGCCTGGGTCCTTAGGCTTCGCAGGCAAGTGCCTTAACCACTAAGCCATCTCTCCAGCCCTGTGTCCATTTTTATGTCAATTTTTTACGAAGCTGATGACAGCCTGGGCTACCAGAACCCACCACAAAAAAAAAAAAAAAAAAAAAAAGAGTGGTGGGCTAGGGGGATGCTCAGTGGTTAAAGGCACTGCTTATGAAGTCTGCTAGCCTGGATTTGATTCCCCAATACCCATGTAAAGCCAATATGCATCTAGACTTCGTTAGTCATAACAGGCCTTGAGGCACCCAATTTCTCTTTTAACCTTTCTCTCTCTGCTTGCAAAAAGAAGTATTAGTTCCTTCCTACCCTCTCCTAATCTACAAACTTTTATTTGCTTTAATATTTTATTTGAGTATTTACATTATAAACACAAATGCAAGACCTGTATTACTGCTTGGCTTGGACTATTCCAAAAACCTAACAGATATAACTTCTACTTAATCACCAGAAAAATGCCTCCCAATCCAATTGCAACTATCTTTTGGATTCAACCCAAGATTTTTTTAAAAAATTAATTTATAAACGTTAGGAAACTTAGGCTTTAAGGTGATAAGGCTGGAAGATTGCTTAGTGGTTAAGGCGCTTGCCTATGAAGCCTAAGAACCCAGGTTCCATTCCCCAGAACCCACATAAGCTATATGCACATGGTAGCGCATGCAACTGTTATTTGTTAGAAGCCCTGGTGTGGTGTACACCTTTAATCTCAGCACTTGGGAGGCAGAGGTAGGAGGAACACTGTGGGTTTGAGGCCACCCTGAGACTGCATAGTGATTACCAAGTCAGCCTGGACTAGAGCGAGACACTACCTTGAGAAACTCCCCCCCCCCCGCGCTGCCAATATATATATATTAGGCCTGGAGAGATGGCTTAGCAGTAAAGGCGTTTGCCTGCAAAGTCAAAGGACCCAGGTTCAATGCCCCAGGACCCATGTAAGCCAGATGTACAAGGTGGTACATGCGTCTAGAGTTCGTTTGCAGGGCTGGAGGCCCTGGCATGCCTATTCTCTGTCTCTACCTGTTGGAGAGATGGTTTAGTGGTTAAGGCACTTGCCTGTGAAGCCTCAGGCTAAGGTTTGATTCTCCAGGTCCCCCGTGAGCCAGATGCACTTTATGGTGCATGCATCTGGAATTCATTTGCAATGGCGTGCCCATTCTTTCTCTCCCCCTCTGTCTCAAATTAAAAAATATACAAATTTTATAAAAATATTTTTTAAAAAATTGATAAATAGGGGTTGGAGGGGGGTCAATGCTTAAAACACTTGCTTGCAATGAATGCCTAGCAACCTCAGTTCAATTCCCCAGTACCTACATGAAGCCAGATGCAAAAAGAGGCCCATGCATTTGGAGTCCATTTGCAGAAGCTGAGGGCTCTGGCGCACCCATTCTGTCTTTCTTCTGCTTGCAAATTAATTAAGGGCCAGGTGTGGGCACACACCTTTAATCTCAGCACTTGGAAAGCTGAGATAGGAGGATGGCTATAAATTTGAGGCCACTCTGAGACTACACAGTGAATTCCAAGTCACCTTGGGCCAGAGTGAGACCCTACCTCAAAAACCAAAAAACAGGGCTGGAGAGATGGCTTAACAGTTAAGGGCACTTCCTGCAAAGCCTAAGGACTCATGTTTGGCTCTTCAGGTCCCATGTAAGCCAGACGTGCAGTGATACAAGCACACAAGGTCACACATGCATACAAGGGGGTACACGTGTCTCAGTTCAATTGCAGTGGCTACAGCCCCTGGCACACCAATTCTCTCTCACACATAAAAAAAAAAAAAGGCAGTCTAAAGCCGGGCGTGGTGGCACACGCCTTTAATTCCATCACTCAGGAGGCAAGAGTAGGAGGATCACCAAGAGTTTGAGGCCACCCTGAGACTACATAGTGAATCTCAGGTCAGCCTGGACCAGAGTAAGACCCTACCTTGAAAAACAATAAAAAAAAAAAATAAAAAAAAAAAGAAGGCAGTCTAAAACTGGGCATGGTGGTGCACACCTTTAATCCCAGCAATCTGGAGGCAGAGGTCCCTGGAGGCAAAGGTAGGAGAATCATCGTGAGTCAGAGGCCACCCTGAGACTATAGTGAATTCCAGGTCAGCCTGAGCTGGAGACCCTATCTTAAAAACCATACAAACAAAAAAATGATAAATAATCCAGGTGTGGTGGCACACGCCTTTAATCCCAGCACTCTGGAGGCAGAGGTAAGAGGATCACCGTGAGATCAAGGCCACCCTGAGACTCCATAGTGAATTCCAGGTCAGCCTAGGCTAGAGTGAGACCCTACCTCAAAAAACCAAAAATAAATAAATAACTAAACAATTAAATAGGGCTGGAGATAGCTTGGTGGTTAAGGCATTTGCCTGCAACGCCTAAAGACCAGAGTTTGGTTCCCCAATATCCACATAAAGCCAGATGCAGAAGGTGGCACATGTATCTGGATTTCATTTGCAGTAGCTAGAGGCCCTGATGTGTCTATTGGCCCTTTTTCTGTCACAAATTAACATTTTTTTAAAGTGATAAATGAGCCAGGCGTAGTGGTACACACCTTTAATCCCAGCACTCAGGAGGCAAAGGGAGAGGGAGAGAATTGCTGAGTTCCAGGACACCCTTAGACTACATACTAAATTCTAGGTTTATTTGGCTGGGAGGTTCTACTACTTATAAGCCCTAAAGCAGTCAGAAATTGATCTAACAAGTCCTGTTGTTTCTTTCTTTCTGTTTCTCTTTAATGTTGTGTAATAAAGCCATTTTCCTCTTAGCAAGGCACTATTAAAGACAGCACATTTGCCAGGCGTGGTGGTGCATGCCTTTAATCCCCGTACTGGGGAGGCAGAGGTAAGGGATCACTGAGAGTTCGAGGCTACCTTGAGACTACATAGTGAATTCCAGGTAAGCCTGAGCTACAGTGAGATCCTACCTTGCAAAAAAAAAAAAAAAAAAAAAAAAAAAAAAAGCACAGTTCTCTTATACCCTGTAAGTATACTCTAAACTAGTTACACAGTGCCATAGCTGATATTACAGATGTGTGTCATCACAACTGACTGAACTTTGAGATTAGTCTATGTTGCCCAACATGGACTCAAACTTCAGGGCTCAAGCAGTCCTCCTAACCTTAGTCCCAGAGTAGCTAGAACTACAGGTGTGTATTGCAGCATGGCACCCAGGGTTTTCTTTTCCTTTGGCGCTGGGGACTTCATCAAAGCACAGTTTAAATACTCCATGAAAACACAATTGGTGCTTTTTCCTACCTTTACTGTATTAGAAATTCTCTCTCTACTCCAATGAACTCCCCTACTTATTTAAAACTTTGCCTTACACACATAAGCATCTAAAAACAATATTCTACATCCCTAGTCATCAGGGAAATGCAGATTAAAACTACATTGAGATTCCAGCTCACTCCTGTCAGATTGGCTACCATCATGAAAACAAATGATCATAAATGCTGGTGAGGATGTGGAAAAAGAGGAACCCTTCTACACTGTTGGTGGGAATGCAATCTGGTCCAGCCATTGTGGAAATCAGTGTGGAGGTTCCTAAGACAGCTAAAAATTGATCTACCATATGACCCAGCTATAGCACTCCTAGGCATATATCCTAAGGACTCATCTCATTTCCTTAGAAGTACATGCTCAACCATGTTTATTGCCGCTCAATTCATAATAGCTGGGAAATGGAACCAGCCTAGATGTCCCTTAACTGATGAGTGGATAATGAAGATGTGGCACATTTATACAATGGAGTTCTACTCAGCAGTAAAGAAAAATGAAGTTATGAAATTTGCAGGAAAATGGATGGACCTGGAAAGGATTATACTAAGTGAGGTAACCCAAGCCCAGAAAGCCAAGCGCCGCATGTTTTCCCTCATATGTGGATCCTAGCTACAGATGATTGGACTTTTGTGTGAGAAGGAAAAAACTCAGTAGCAGAGGCCAGTAAGTTAAAAAGGAGATATACAGGGAAGAGAAAGGAAGGGATGAGGGTACTTAATAGGTTGATATTGCATATATGTAAGTAGAATAGATTAACAGGGGTGAAAAGGCCCAAAGTGAGGTCAAGGGAAGAGATTGAGTAAAGGAAAGGTGGAGGGAGGGCTAATCAAAATCTAAGAGGATGCAAATAAATCATATGGAATCCTCTGGTTTTGGACAATGGACCACTCAGGAGCCATAGATCGTTGTTAGAAAATTTTCAGTGCCAGGGATGGGATACCGCCAGTGAATTGTTGGCCAGGGAGGTCCCTGATGCCCCCAAAACATTATTGGCCATTGCCAAGGCCCTTGGTTTCCCACCAGGAATAGATGGTAAGACCCTATTGCTGAAGACTCCACATACTTGGGCGGCAAGGCCACAGAGAAATCCTGCTGGAACTGAGCTGATAACCTCCTCCATGTAGACTAGCTGAGAGAAAGCTGGAAAAAGCCATTCTACATGTAGTTCAATGGGAGAAAGATACCAGCAGTGAAGATACTCAACAGTGGACACTGCAAGCCTTATAATTGGCCAGCCAGGCCAAATAAGCCAACGGGTGCAATAGTGGCACGTCTGTCATGGTATAAACCAACTGCCCTCCAATTGGACTGGAGGCCCACTCCATGGGGGTAATACATCCCTGATACTGAAAACAGGGGTAGTCATGAGCCATAGGGGTGTAACATCTGCTGATGTCTGGAAAATGTATATACTATACTTATCAAACTGCCCAGTAAGCACTTTTCTTAATGTTCATACCCTTATATTAATGCTACTCTCACTTTTGGTAGAGAATCTTCTCTTTTCAGATGGCAGTGACCTTGGGATGACTCAGAAGGTATCATAGTGCTGGAAGAAGTGACTGGAGTACTATGTAACATCTCGATCACACCTTCCAAGGCTCAGGGTCTAATGCGGAAGAGGTGGCGGAAAGAATGTAAGAGCCAAAGGAAGGGTAGGACAGGGTAGGACTCCTTACAACGTCCTCCCTCCAGGCATAAAATGGCCTGGATATCCATGACCTCACAGTGCCTGACACTACCTACACAAGACCATCATAAGAGGAGGAAAAGATCATGACATCAAAATAAAAGAGACTGATTGAGATGGGGAGGGGATATGATGGAGAATGGAATTTCAAAAGGGAAAGTCGGGGGAAGGAGGGTAGTACCATGGGATACTTTTTATAATCATGGAAAATGTTAATAAAAATTGAGAAAAGAAAAACAAAAACTTTGCCTTACATACTTGTTTTTTGCTCTAGCCCAGGCTGACCTGGAATTTACTATGTAGTCGTCTCAGGGTGGCCTCTAATTCATAGTAATCCTCCTTCCTACCTCTGCCTCCCAAGTGTTAGGATTAAAGGCATGCACCCACAGCCTCAAACTCCCTATGCAGCTGAGAATGACCCTGAACTCCCAGGAGCATCTTATTTTGTTTTAAGGCAGGATCTCACTCTAGCCCAAGCTGACCTGGAACTCATTCTATTTCCCAGACAGGCCTTAAACTCACAAGGATCCTCACTCGTCTGCCTTCCAGACTACAGATGTATGTTACCACACCTAGGTTCTATAATACTAGTAGCTAACTTCTCCATCTATATAGAAAAGGCACATCTTCACACCTATACTTTATATATACAATAATCAATTTTTAACTTTTCTTTTGTTACATGTAAACAATTTTTGAAAACTGGTGTATCACTGCTGGGCACAGTGGCGCATGCCTTTAATCCCAGCACTGGGGAAGCACAGGTAGGAGGATTGCTGAGAGTTTGAAGCCACCATGAAACTACATACTGAATTCCAGGTCAGCCTAAACTAGAGTGAGACCTTACCTTAAAAGAACCACCACCACCCCCCCCCCCACACACACAAACACCTGGTGCATCACCCTTTGTCCTTAGCAATAAAATTGGGAAGGACAAAAAGACATCCATTATTATTACTGTGAGTCAGGTTCTAATGTATCCCAGGCTGTCCTTGAACCCACAGCTATCTTCCTACCTCAGCCTCCCGTGTACTTGTGTAATAGGCATGAGACACAACACAGGGCTCTGGCCTTGAACTCCTGATCTTCCTACCTCTTCTTCCAGAATACTAGAATTAGAGGTATTCAAAGGCCTGACAAAATGTCAACATTTTGAATGCCTGACATGCTTCAGTGCAATACTAGCCAGGCAAGATAACTCAGCTCAGTTTAAATTAGCAGCATTTCAACCATACAATTCCCATCAATCTGTATTATTTCCAGATTTGGCTTCAAATGACTTTAGGCCATTTCAAAATCAAAGGTTCACCTCAGAAAGTTGAGATTAGAGAAACTTTTTTTTTTTTTGGCTTTGCAAGGTAGGGTTTCACTCTAGCTGAGACTGACCTGGAATTCACTATGTAGTCTCAGGGTGGCCTTGAACTCACAAGGACTCCCCTACCTCTGCCTCCCAAGTGCTGGGATTAAAGGCATGCACCACCAGGCCTAGGTCTAAGAAGACAAATCAAGGACTGTTTCACTAAGCTAAGCATTGTATTTCAAAGAAGGTAACAGTTACATATCCTGGGCATGCGCATTATGAACTGTTACCCTGAGTGAAACCTTACCTCAGAAAAAGGAAAAAAAAAAAAAGACAGAAAAAAGTACTATCACCCTTGGGCTGGAGAGATGGCTCAGTAGTCAAATGCACTTGCTTGCAAAGCCTGATAGGCCTGGGTTCAATTCCCCAGTACCCATGTAAAGCCAGATGCACAAAGTGGCACATGCATCTGAAGATCGTTTGCAGTGGCAAGAGTCCCTGACATGCCCATTCTGTCTATTTGTCTCTTTGCTTGCTTGCAAATAAACATTTGAAAAGTAAATAGAACTATTACCCTTAGACAGGAGGTGGCGCACACCTTTAATCCCAGGGCTCAGGCGGCCCTGGGAGGAGGACTGCTGTGAGTTTGGGGCCAGCCTTAGAATACAGAGCAAATTGCAGGTCAGCCTAGGCTAGGGTAACTGAGACCATACCCTGAAAAACCAAAAAGATTACTCTCATATTCCAAAGTACAAGATTAGGGACACAGCTCAAATGGTAAAGTATGTGCAGGACCCTTGGTTTACTGAACCCCCAGCCAAAAAGACTAATGAAATGATATGGAATATGGAATTTAGATGTAATATGAAAGACAGCCAACCAAATAGACAAGGCGCACTCAATAGAAAGGCTAAATAATTATGAAAACAGCCCACAGGATGGGAGAAAATATTTGCAAATCATGTACCTGGAAACAAAAAGTCCAGAATTCACAAAGTACTACTAAATCTTAACAGTTAGGAAGGCACCGAACAGCCAGGTGTGGTGATGTACACCTTTAATCCCAGCACTAGGTAGGCAGAGGTAAGATCACCATGAGTTTAAGGACACCCTGACACTAAAGACTACATAGGGAATTCCAGGTCAGCCACAGCTACAGCAAGACCCTACCTTGAAAAACAAAAACAAACAACAAAAAAGCATATATTATGTATATATGTCAGTGGCAGGGTGCTTCCTAGAATTTGTATAAGGCTTTGAGTTTGCACCCCAGTAGCACCAGCAAAAAAATAATAATAATTTAGGGGCTGGAGAGATGTCTCAGCAGTTAAGGTGCTCGCCTGCAAAGCATCTAGTGTTCATTTGCTGTGGCTAGAAGCCCTGGTGCACCCAGTCTCTCTCCCTCTGCTTGCAAAAATTAAAAAACAGGGCTGGCTTAAGGCAATATAGTGAAACATCTGGCTCTTTTAAAAAAAAAAAAAAAAGCTGGGCTTGGTGGTGCACGCCTTTAATCCCAGCACTCACTCAGGAGGCAGAGGTAGGAGGATCACCATGAGTTCAAGGCCACCCTGAGACTACCTAATTAATTCCAGGTCAGCCTGGCCCAGAGTGAGACTCTACCTCATTAAAAAAAAAAAAACCCAAAAAGAAATAAAATAAAAATCAATCAACAAATACAAAAAAATACATAAAGCTACCAACTAACCACCTCTTAAAAAAAAACTACCACTCAAGTTTTTTGGAAGTGTCAGAACACAGCACACAGGTATCTTCTCAGACTCACATAGTGAATGACCAAAGTCCAAGATACTCTGATGAATAGTTTTTGTAATAGGTCCTAGAGAACAGATGGCACAGAAAGTGACACCAAAAACACCTAACTATTGTGATAATTTAACATATATAATCAAACATATCTTAGGAAAGTAGCATTTTTTAATGCCCTACTTTCCAAGTGTCCTGCTCCTAAATTTTTATTCCCAAAGAAAAATTTAGAGAACAGGTTTTAGCTGCTAGGATTCCTATTCTTAAAACCTTAAAAAATCAGAGCCAGGCGTGGTGGTGCATGCCTTTAATCCCAGCACTTGGGAGACAGAGGAAGGAGGATCGCCCTGAGACTACATAGTGAATTCCAGGTCAGCCTGGGCTAGAGTGAGGCCCCACCTCGAACCCCCCCCCCAAAAAAAACTATCAAAAATCAGTGGCGGAGAGATGGCTTGATGGTTACAGCCCTTGCCTACAAAGCCAAAGGACCCAAGTTTGATTCTCCAGGACCCATGTAAGCCAGGTGCACAAAGTGGCACATACATTGGAGCTCACTTGCAATAGCTGGAGGCCCTGGTGCACCTGGGACTACGGAGGAGTTCTAGGTGAGACTGGGCTAGAATGAGACCCTACCTTGAAAACAAAAACAAAAAAACCTCATTACTATCTAGCAACATATACGATCATCCCTTTAGGAAAGGGACTCATAGGCACATACCCCTTATTTTTTGAACCAGGTGATCAATCTTATCTAAAATCATTTTACATTGAAGTGAACATTCCTTCCAAATTTTTAGCTGTACTATTTCCACAAAACCCCAAGTTAAGAATCTGATACTACCTGCTTATCCAGTTATTCTCAACTAATCTTTGAAATTCACAAAATCTACTAATTACTAACAAATAATCAGCAACCAGAGTCTTTAAAAAGAAAACAAATGAGTTACCTTTAGTGTGATATACAATAGCAGCCCTCAGGTCAAAAGAACCCCAGCTATCATTCCTTTCTAGGCCTCTCTGGTATCTCTGTTCTTTGGCAGAGCCTAACAAAGTGTTCGTAGGAGAAGCCAGAGGATTCTGATTTTCTATTTCATAGTCCTTTGAGAGAAACACTAAAGCACCTTGACTACTGGTGTCTGCTTTTTGCAGATCACCTATATGACTGGGTTCCAAGGATAAGGCTCCACTCTCAGAAGTCCCGGGTTTTAGAATGCTACCCAGAACTTGAGGACTAGTCCGTTTTTCCAGCTCATAAGCCTTGGGAAACACAGGATGCTCAGTTCCTGAGGGGATTATTTCAGCACCCTGTGAAACCAAAGTGGCAGGATATTCTCCTTGAAATGTCACTTCCATCACTTTATGATCTGATGACTTTCCAATAACAGTCTCAGGGCCAGCGCTGGGCTCATTTATAAATGATAAACCCCATTGATTCTGGAAGATATCTCCCAGGTTTTGCTGATCTGTCTGAGAGGGCAGATCTACTTGTGCTGTGCTTAATAGCACAGTTTGCATATTTGAAGGGTAGATAAAAAGGCTAGACTTAATTTGATCAACAGCTGCTGAAGTCAGACTCATGTCCTGGAGAACTGAATCAGTCCCGGTGGAGATGGGTGTCAAAGTATTAGCAGCAGTAGTTAGCAGTGGCTGACCCCCTGACGGATACACACTTCCATCAGTCCCTGCTAAAACAGGCCCATTAGAAAAGTTGGCAGAAGTAACAGATTTCAGAGCTGACATAGGAACCTGGGATAACCGACTTGAAGACTGAGTCTGAGTTTCCCCAGCAGATGAAGAGGATGAAGATGAAGATGGTGACACAGATGAGTTCTGTACAGTTTTGTTGAGGTTTTCCTTAACTTTGCTTGCATAACTTATTTTAGGAACTATTTTAGCACTGCTATTGTCCACTGGAAAAACCGGGGGTGGTTTAAATAGGGTCCACGAGTCCTCTTTGGAGGAAGCAGTTGAAGCATGCTTTCCTTTAGGCCGATCATCGAACTTTTTGCTGTTCATACCAGGTTTTATATCTGCACTTTTCCTAAGCATCTCTCCAACAGCAGGCTTTCCTCTACTTGTTCCTCCAGGCCCAGTTTCATACTTCCAAATGGGCTTTGAACCTTCTACTCGATTTCCCTTTTGTTCACTATAGTCAGGCTTTAAAGTTTCAAGTCCCTGTTTTAGGGTCGGGACACTAGTCTCTTGTTGCATTATTTTGTCCTGCACTAAATTAAGGTTTTCACAACCCTTAGCACTATTGCGCCTAGCTTTCCTTTTTTTAGGTGTGGTATATCCACTCTCTGATCCACTACCATCATTATCTGCACCTCTGCCCATATAACCATTAGCAATATAGCCTGAATTATTTGTCACAACACCATTTGGAATTGCTACAGTATCGATCTTATCTATGGACTGGTTCTCTCCAGATTTGTTTTCATAAGACTTCCCATTCTTTTTGTCCATACTGTTTTTCTGAATGAAATTCTTGGTTTTAATTCCTGCTTTTCCAAAGGTGCTGGTCTTGACAGTCTGCTTCAGGCTAGTGTCTACAACTTGCTGGTTGCCATTGAGGACCCTGGAAATAGGGTTGGTAGCTTCATCAGAACTGAGGCTCTTTAAAGATATTTCTCTTTCTCCAGCATTACCATTTATTTCACCATATCCTATGGGAATAAAAAAAAGATTTTAAAAATAAAAATCACATTTAAATTGCAGTAGTAACATTTAAAGACTGTTTATTTACACAATGCCGGACATTTTACTTTACATCTCTATGAGAAGAATCTTGTCAGCTGGACTAGTGGCACATACTCTTAACCCCAGCACATCCCTGTAAATTCAAAGGCAAGCCCGGGGCTAACATGAGTTCGAAGTCAGCCTGGGCCAGAGTAAAACCTCAAAAAAAGGGGAGGGTGCCAGGCATGGGAGGCAGAGGTAAAAGGATAGCTGTGAGTTTGAGGCCACCCTGAGACTTCCAGGTCAGCGTGGCATAGAGTTAGATCCTACCTCAAAAAACCAAAAAAGAAAAAAATATATATACATACATATAACCAAAAATATAAATATATGTATTAATTTATTTCAGAGGCAGATGTAGAGAGAATGGTCACACCAAGGCCTCTAGCCAATTGCAAATGAACTCCATATGCATACACCACCTTGTGAGGTTGCTTTTATGTGGGCACTGGGGAAATCGAACCTGTGACTTTTGGCTTTGCCAGACAGTACCATAACCACTAAGCCATCTCTCCAACCCTAGAATCCATGGTTTTCTACCACTATGTGTCACTGCTCAAAAGATTCAGTGAAGGGCTGGTGAGATGGCTTAGCAGTTAAGGCACTTGCCTGCAAAGCATAAGGACACATGTTTGAGCTTTCTCCAGATCCCACATAAGCCAGATGCACAAAGGTGATGCAAAACACCAAGGTCACACATGAACACTAGGTAGAGTAAGCATCTGGAGTTTGACTTGAGTGGCTGAGACCCTGGCATGCACAATTCACTCTCTAAAAAAAAAAAAAGGAAAAAAAAAAAAGGTTTAGTGAAACCGGGCATGGTGGCACGCACCTTTAATCCCAGCACTCAGGAGGCAGAGGTAGGAAGATTGTCGTGAGTTCAAGGATACCCTGAGACTACATAATGAATTCCAGGTCAGCCTTGGGATAGAATGAGACCCTACCTTGAAAAACCAAAAGATTCAGTGAGAAAATATTAACAGTGAAAGGAATATAATCTCTTTAAGTGTCATGTATTCAAATAAACACTCCCACCACCAAAACTAACTTACTATGGGTGATTCAAGTGGGCCAACCACAACTTTTCCACTCACTAGTAAATAATGATTATCAACCTTTATGTGAAAGCAGAGAAAATTGGCACACCAGGGCCTACAACCACAATTCAACTCCAGACGTGTGCACCCCCTTGTACACGTGTGACTTCACATGCTTGTGTCACTGTGTCTGGCTTATGTGGGATCTGGAGAGTTGAACATGACTCCTTAAGCTTCACAGGCAAGCAAATTAACCGCTAAGCCCAGTTATCAACCTTTCTATGACATGCTCACCCAAAGCATCCTGAGGTTAAGTCATCAGAAACAGACTAAGATAAACACATTCAAGACAGTTTTTCAGAGAACACAGGTCAAGATCCAATAGGAACACTACATTATTTCCCTTTAACATTTTAGAGCTTTGTTTTTGGTTTAAGACAAAGTTACACTATGTTTTGGAGATTGGCCTTGTACTTGCTCAGTGGCCAAGGCTGTCCTCAAACTTGATCTCCTGTTGCCTTCCAAGTTCTAAGATTTACATGTACCTTTGAGCCATTTCCTTCATGCTTTTAGGCTTTTGGCCTGTGAAAGAAAAAAGGCACAGGACTTTACATGTTCTCTTTATATTTTCAGTTGTACTTTCCAATATGGTGAATATTAACCAATATAGCCTGCATTAAGAACCCTTTGGTAAATCCTCAACTGACCAATGGGAATTTTTGTTGTTGTTGTTTTTTCGAGGTAGGGTCTCACTCTAGTCCGGGCTGACCTGTAATTCACTATGGAGTGTCAGGGTGGCCTCGAACTCACGGCAATCCTCCTACCCCTGCCTCCCAAGTGCTGGGATCAAAGCTGTGTGCCACCATGACCGGCTATCAATAAGAAAAATTTTTTAAGTTGAGGGCCACTGTTTCAAATTAACAATGCCTAACAAGAGTCTGGGATGATTCACAGCAGTGTTTACTAAATTTTCAAGTCACCCATTTCTGCATGAACTTCCAAGAAAAAAAAAAAAAACTCAAGAAAACACACTCAAGGCTGGGCATGGAATCCTAGCATTTGGGAGGCCAAGGTAGGAGGATCAAGGTGAGTTCAAGACTACAGAGTAAATCCAAGGTCAGCCTTGGCTAGAATGAGACCCTACCACAAAAAAATTACTCAATCGCAGAAGTAGCAGAAAAAGGCTGGAAAAATGGCTTAGCAATAAAGGCGCTTGCCTACAAAGCCGAAGGACCTAGGTTCAATTCCCCAGGACCCACAAAGACAAATGCACAATGTGGTCCATGTGCCTGGAATTCATTTGCAGTGGCTGGAGGCCCTGGTGTGCCCATTCTCTACCTGCCCCACCCCTCAAATAAATAAAAGGATTTTTTTAAGTGGCAGAAAATACATGTTTTAAAGATATGTTTTGTAAAAGTTCCTAACTTTAACAGTGTTGCATTTCTATTTTTCAGCTGCTAAAAAGTGATACTTTTTTCCAGGTAGAGTTTCAGTAGCCCAGGCTGGCCTGGAATTCACTATGTAGTCCCAGGGTGGCCTTGAACTCAAGTGATTCTCCTACCTCTGCCTCCTCAGTGCTAGGAGTAAAGGTGTGCACTATCATGCCTGGCTACAATGATTGTTTTAACAGACGTGTGTGTGTACGCATGCTGATAACTGAACCCAAGGCTTTGCCCATCTAATGTAGGCCCATTCTACTACTGAGCTACACTACATCCCTAGCCACTCTAGTATTTTGGCAGAAAAAAAAAAAAAAAAATCTACCTAAGCCGGGCGTGGGGCACACTCCTTTAATCCCATCACTTGGGAGGCAGAGGTAGGAGGATCACTGTGAATTCGAGGCCACCCTGAGACTACATAGTGAATTCCAGGTCAGCCTGGACTAGAGGGAAACCCTACCTCGAAAAACAAAAAAAAAAAATCTAACTAGGAAACAGGAAAAGAGAACATAACTTAAATGTTTTTCTAAAAGTTTTTCTTTAAAAAAGCAGAAAGTTACTTATGCCAGGCATGACGGTGCAGCTCCATAACCAATCCCAGCACTCTGGGAGCTGAGGCAGAAGGACTGACTTTGAGGCCAACCTGGGCCATATGGTGTGATCCTGCCTGAAACAAACAAACAAACAAACAACCCCTAAAAAGCAGAAAGTTCCTAGGTAGATACTCCAAGAGCTATGTAACTTTATCCCTGTCCAAACTCTGGACCAAAGACAAGTACCTATACCATTTAGTATGCTAACAGCTTAAATGATGCTTATACCCTCTCTGAACTACACGTGGGCATTGTTACAATACATTCCATGTGCAAACTACATTGAATCAAAGCAAAGATTTCTAAGGAAACTAGGATATTTTTTTGCGAAGACTATTACTAGGTACATCAGAAGTCATCAATGGAAAAAAAAAACATAGGTAAGAAATGGTGGCCCACACTCATTCTAGCTACTCTGGAAGCTGAGGCAGGAGGACTGCAGTTTAAGACTGAAACCCTTGGGCTAGAGAGATGGCTCAGTGATTGGGACATTTGCCTGCAAAACCAAATGCACAAGGTGGCACATGCATCTAGAATTCATCTGCAATGGCTGCAGGCCCTGGCGTACCCATATTCTCTCTCTCCTTACTGTGCAGGCAAGTGCCTTACCTGCTAAGCCATAGTTCCAGCCCTCAAAAAAAAAAAATTATAAAGGGCTGGAGATATACATAAGGACCAAGGCTCAAGCCTTAGTTTATAAAACAACTTACAATCCACTACAATCAAAATCCTCCAGGTGTTTTTTCTTTCTTTTTTTTTTTTTTTTTTTTTTTTGGATGTAGGGTCTCACTCTAGCCCAGACTGACCTAGAGTGCTGGAATTATAAGTATGTCACCATGACAGGCTATCTCAAGTTTGTTTGTTGGTAGGGTCTCATTCTAGCCCACACTCTGCAGGCCAGCCTCATATTCATATTCTCCTACCTCAGCCTCCAAGTGAAGGGATTCAAGACATATGCCACCATGCCAGGCTAAAATCCTCTCATTTAATGAGAACAATTTAACTACCCCAACTTTTTTTCTCCATGGCCATCTTGTTGGCATGCAAGAAGCATGTAGGAGAGATGTCTTCATTTAAAGTTTAGGTATTTAGGCTGGACAGATATTTCAGTGGTTAAAGGTGCTTGCTTGCAAAGTCTGAAGGCACAGGATCAATTCCCCAGCACCCACATAAAGCCACATGCAGAAAATGGCACATGCACCTGGAGTTCCTTTGCATTGGCAGGAGGCCCTGGAGTCCCACTCTCATTTTCTCTCTCTGCTAAATATTTTAAGTTCAGGTATTTATGAAAAATGTCTGTGGGCTGCAGAGATGGCTCAGCAGTTAAGGGACTTGCCTGCAAGGTATAATGCCTGGGTTCTATTCCCCAGTACCCATGTAATGCCAGATGCACAAAGTGGCTCATGCGTCTGGAGTTCGTTTGCAGCAACTGGAAGCCCGGTATGCCCATCCCCTATCTGTATCTCTGCTTGTAAACAAAGAAATTTTTAAATATTTTTAAAATTGGGTTGGAGGCCCAGCATGCCTCGGAATACCCATGTAAAGCCAGACGCACAAAGTGACAAATGCTTCTAGAGCTCCTTTGCAATGGTAAAAGGCACCAATTCATTCTTTCTCTCTGCTCACAAATACATACTTACAAGAAAAATGGGGCTGGAGAGATGGGTCAGTGGTTAAAGTCCCTTGCTTACAAAGCCCACCAACCTAGGTTTGGTTCCCCAGTACCCACACAAAGTCAGATGTACAAAGTGGTACATACATTTGGAATCCATTTGCAGTGTAAGAGGCCATGGTGTGTTCTCTATCTCACTGCAAATTCAAATTATTTGGTTTTTTTAAGGTAGGTTCTCCTAGCCAAGGCTGACTTGGAATTCACTATGTAGTCTCAGGATGGCCTTGAACTCATGGCGATCCTACCTCTGCTGGGATTAAATGTGGTGGGCGTTTATTTCCTGGACTGGATGGATGAGATGGTGCACACCTTTAATCCCAGGTCAGCCTGAGCTAGAGCAAGGCCCCACCTCAAAAACGACAGAAAAAGAAAAGAAATTTAAGGGCTCCCAAACCCTCTATTATTTAAGGCCCTCATGCTAATTCATCAAATAGATTCAGCAAAACTTGTACTCTGATAAATCTATGTTTTGAATTAGAAACTGCAATTACTCAACACATTTGGTCCTCTCTTGCACCCTTTTCAGGATAAAAAAAACCTGCTCCTTATAGGTTTGTGGGTAAAATGGGTCATTAAAAAAGCCCACCTTACAGTTCCAAAAATATTATGTTCCAAAAATATTAGAAACTTCTTAACAGTGCACACACTGAAGCAACACTACCAGGTGATCAAAGCACACATGGAAAACTGCTCATCCCAAATTGTTAATATTCTCTTAAAATTTAATCAATCCCCCAAGATAAGAATTTTGAGAGAAGCCACCAGGAATAATGGTTCATGGTCTGTCTGCCATCTCTGTACAAGAGACCTACGGGAATAAGTTAGCCTGACTGAAAAAAATAATTAAATTAAATGTAAACAGTGTCATTATATGCCAAGCAATATCGAGTTAATACATTTCTCATCGTTTAAAAGAGCTAATGTTAAAATGATCTGGTGTTCTGAGACTACATAGTGAATTCCAGGTCAGCTTGGACTAGAGTGAAACTATCTCGAAAAAACGCAAGTAAATAAATAATAAAATAATAACAATAACCTGATGTTATGTGGTTTTTAAACGTTTAATGTGCTCACTTTTACTGAAAACGGCCCTGCCTGTCCCTAACACTGACTTCCAACAGCAAAATCTGACATCCCAATGTCAGTCTTCAAGTTACACTAAGTCTCCAATACAAAGTAGATTTGACCCAGTTCTCAGTATCTGGTTGTATTCAATTTGATACACTGGGTTTAACGTCCTCTTTCTTACCATTCCCCACATTTCTCCTCAATTTACAAAGAAGCAGTTTATGATCTGCGAGGCTATCAACTTTTTAAGCTCATTTCAAGACTTTTTGGGATAATGACGTGTGCAAATGCACTAAACACCTTTCACTTTAATGTGGGAAAAGCCCTACGGTGGGCAAGGTGGTAGTGCTCCAACCTCATGGACCAACCACTTCCCCAGGAGGGGGGGGGGGACACAATCCTCCCCATCCACCCAAAGGTCTAAAACCCTCTCCTGCGAGACACTACGGAGGCCGGGAGGATTAAGTACCGGGTGAGGAGACTAACACTAAAAGGAGCTTTCGGAGAGGGGTGTTTTTCCTTTTTGTAGGCAAGAAGCTTGCTAAGGAGGAAAAGGCCCAAGTGAAAAGCCTCCGAGGCGGAGTCGTGAGCGAACCTGGCAGGAGAAGAGGTTCCTGTGGCAGAGCAACTCGTGACCCGGGAGCTCCGTTCCCGCTGGGTACCCCACCCGGCCTCAGGCGCCGCCTCTACCCAAAATGAATCCCCTCCGTCGCCGTCGTCGTCCCTCCACCGGCAGCTCCGCGGAACGCCGCCACCGCGGCCTCCGCCCGCGCCTTGTTTTCCCCCCCACCCGGGACTCGGCTCCGCTTCGAAGGCCGGCGCCTCCCCGCCCCGACCAGCCTGCTGCCTCGCGCCGCACTCGGGAGCGGGAAACGCGGCGGCCGGGCGCGCGAGGCCCCGGCGCAGGCCGCTCCCCTCGTGGCCGCTGCCCTGTCTCCTCCCCCCACACAACCCCAACCGCCCCCGCCCCTCACCCCAGGGACCCGCCCGGGGACCGCGCGGCCGCCACCGGGTTACACAACCCGACCGGCGGCGGCGGCGGCGGCGGAGGGGGGAAGGGCGGCGGGGTGAGGGGCGACGGCGACCCCGTCGTGCGCGGGGGCTAGATAGAGGGGGGACCCCGGGCGACGACCGGTGATGGGGGGGGTCCCCGGGTCACGGGTTCCGCCGCACCGTGCGGCCCTCGGCACCCTTCCCCCCCCCCGCCCGCCCGCCCGCCTCCCTCCCTCCCTCCGCTCCTCAGCGGGCCGGAGTCGGTGACAGGAATTGGCTTCCAACATGGCGGACAGGAAGCGGCCCCGCGAGGAGGAGAGAACATTCCAGCCGCGCCGGCTCTGGTGGGGGGGGGGGGAGCGGGCCCGGGGCGCGCCGGCCTCGGAAAGGAACCTCACGGAAAGGCAGCGAGGTCCGGCGCTAAGGTGGGTGAGGAGGGAGGGAGGGAAAAAATAAAAATAAAAAAAGGACGTTTAGGGGTGGAAATGACCCGCGGGACGAAGGGTCTCGGCCACCTCCCCAGACCGCAGGCGGACGACAACCTTCCTCACGCCCGGCGGCCGCCAGGCCACAGGTGGGCTCGGGGCGGCGGGCGAGGGAGGACGGACGCTTCCTCCCGACAGCCCTGGGCGCCCGCAGGACAGGCCGGTCTCGCGACACCAGCCGGCCCGGGGTTCGCTAGGCCCGCCTGAATTTACACCCCGAACGGTTTGCGTCTGTGCGTGTGCGTGTGTGTGTGTGTGTGTTTGAGGGGGTCTAGCTCCACTCCTTTCTCAGGGTTCACCCCCCCCACCTCCAAACACACACCCAAATGAAAGCAACTCCAGGGCCGCACAAGGTGAACGCCAAGGGAGAAATAATAATAATTATCAGGTTGGATTTGCAAGAGGGCCGACCCTCCTCCGGGTCTCCCTCCAGCCCCGGGGCGGGGGCCGGGGAAGGTCACGCTGGCCTGCTTGGGCTTCTCCCATGCTGAAGGGAAGGAGAGAGGCCGCTGCAATCCCCACTGGGCCGCCCCGAGCTCGCCCGGAATGAAAAGGGAGGCATCCCCGGACCCCGCCAGGACGCACACCCCGACCCCGGCCGCGCTTTTTTCTTCTTCTTTTTTTTTTTTTTTCCTCCCAGATCTGGCCCCACCCCCCATCCATCTCTCCCACCTCCCCCCACCCTCCATTCCCCTTCCCCACCCCCTCCCCACCCGGCCGGCCTCCCCTTCCCAGACCTGTTTTCTTCTTCGGCGTTTCCTGGTGCTGCTGGAGGGTGTGTTTCTGTTCATGTTTCAGCGGCTTCGGCTGGGCCTTGGGGCTGCCCTCGGCTCCATGCTGCAGGTACTGGTGAGGCTGCTGGTGATGGTGGTGGTGATGGTGGTTGTGGCTGTGGTTGTAGAAATAATAATGGTGGTGGTGGTGCGACTGCTGCTGCTGCTGCTGTTGCTGCTGCTGCTGAGGATGGTGGTGCGGATGGTGGTGGCTGTGATGGTGCTGAGGCTGTGGCTGGCCGGGCTTCTCCTCCATTGAAAGCGGCTGGGACTCCCTGGCTGAGGCTGCGGGCTGCTGCACCGTCAGGATCTGAGACAGCTTCTCAGCGCTCGCTCCCTATATCTGAGCGCGTCTCGCCAGCGCACTGGTTAAGCGAGCGAATTGGGAGAGATTGGCGCGGCGCTCCAGCAATCAGAAGCCACGCTTGGGGCCTCAAGCCCCGCCCCCCTAGCCCAAATCCTCTTTCCTTCCCCTTCAAACCACTGCCTCCTGGCCAACGCCACTTACCCTATGCAACCTCACAGGGCCGGGCCTTCAACGTCAGCATTATGGCTCTCTCCGCTGTCGCTCTCTCTCCTTCACCACGCAGTTAGCGAACAGCACTTTCTACACTCCTCGCCGCCAAGCAAGCTCAGGTCGACTGGAGCAGATTCCACGGACGATTTCACTGGCGCTGGGAGCCATCTGTTGGTTTGCACCTCCTAGAATGTTGGCTTTACAAAAAAAAAAAAAAAAAAAAATCCTTTTCGGAGTAGTCAGAGGGAGAAGCTCACTCAGTTTCTTTAACCCTGAGACCACTATTGGGGCAATACAAGAAGAGGAAATAAATACATTTTTAAGATTACAAGAGCTTCACAACTCAGTAGATCATTTTGTATTCTGGATTCATTTTGCTTTGTATTCATATGCTAATCTCTTCCTTTCCACGAAGGGATTATAGGGTTCCACAATGGGGTATCTGTGTAATTTTCTAAAAGGGCACAAAGGGTTTAAATCATTGTTTCTTTGTAGTGGGAGGCAAGGGAGAAAGAGAGGAATGAAAAATCTACACTGATGATTTTTTTTTTAATTAAACTCTGCAGGTGAGGTCAACTGTGGAACCAAAATAGGTTTTAGAATGTGAAGTTTCAAGAATGAAGGAGAGAAACTTTAAAACTTTAACTTTTGAAAGTTTTAAAGTTTTTTTTTTTTTGCATTTACAGAAAACATTAACATTTAACATTACAGAAAACATTAGAATTTAAAGAAATGCTTGTGTTTTGTTTGTTGATTTAACTTATCCTCCACTAACGTTACAGTCTCATTTTTAAAAATACTTTTAGGGCTGGACAGATAGCTTAGCAATTAAGGCACTTGCCTACAAAGCCAAAGGACCCAGGTTCTATTCCCTAGGACCCATGTAAGCCAGATGCTCAAGGTGGTGCATGCACCTGAAGTTCATTTGCAGCAACTAGAGGCCCTGCAGCACCCATTCTCTCTCCCTCCCTCCCCCTCTCTCTCTCTCTCTTTCTTTTTTCCCCTCCCTCTCCCTCTCTCTCTCAAAAATAAAATATAAAAAAAATCAAAAGAAAACAAGCACAACTTTAATCCCAGCACTCGGGTGGCAGAGGTAGGAGGAAAGAAAACAAGCACAACTTTAGTCCCAGCACTCGGGTGGCAGAGGTAGGAGGATCGCTATGAGTTTGAGGCCACCCTGAGACTCCATAGTGAATTCCAGGTCAGCCTGAGCTAGAGTGAGACACTACCTGGAGAAAAACAAACATACACACACACACACACACGCACACACACACACACACGCACACACACACGCACACACACACACACACACACATATATATACACACACACACATAATTTTTTTAGCAGCTGGAGAGATGGCTCAGCTGTTATGGTGCTTGCCTGCAAAGCCTAAACACTGGAGTTTGATTCCCCAGTACTCACATAAAGCCACCTGCACGGGCTTAGCTGTTAAGGCACTTGCCTGCAAAGCCAAAGGACCCAGGTTCGATTCTCCAGGACCCACGTAACCAAATGCCCAAGGTGTCACATGTATCTGGACTTTGTTAGCAGTGACCGAAGTGACTGAATGGAGTGCCCATTCTCTCCCTGCCTCTCTGTCTCTGCTTATCAATCAATAAATAAAATATTTTAAAAAATTTTAAAAATAAATCCACCTGCACAAAGTGGTGCATGTGTCCAGAATTAATTTATAGTAGCTAGAAGCCCTGGTGCACTATCACTCTCTTTTCTCTGTCTCTCTGCATGCAACTAAATTAATAAATAAATATTAAAAATATTTTTAGCCGGACGTGGTGTTGCACGCCTTTGATCCCAGCACTTAGGAGGTAGAGGTAGGCGGATCACTGTGACTTTGAAGCCACCCTGAGACTACATAGTGAATTCCATGTTAACCTGGGCTAGAGTGAGACCCTACCACAAAAAATATATATATACATATTTTTTCTAATTAGGCTGGAGAGCTGGTTCAGTTGTTAAGATACTTGACTTACCTGCAAAGCCTAATGACCTGGGTTCAGATCCCCAGCACCCACATACAGCCAGATGCACAAAATGGCACATGTATTTGGAGCTTATTTGTAGCGGCTAGAGGCCCTAGCATGTCCATTCTCTCTTTCACTTTGACTCACCTCTCTCTCTCTACTTGCAAATAAATGAAAAATTTTTTGAAAGTTTAAAACAATAAATGAGTCGGGCATGGTGGCACACACCTTTAATCCCAGCACTCGGGAAGCAGAGGTAGGAGGATCGCCATGAGTTCAAGGCCACCCTGAGACTACAGAGTTAATTTCAGGTCAGCCTGGACCAGAGCAAGACCCTACCTCTTAAAACCAAAAAAAATAAAAATAAAAATAAATAAATAAATGTTTGTATTTATTTGAGAGAAAGAGCATGATCATGCCAGGACCTCTCGCTGCTGCAAAGGAACTCCATATGCATGTGCTACTTTGTGTGCTGTCATGCATACTGGGAAATTGAACCTGAGCCAGCAGACTTTGCAAGCAAGTGCCTGTAACTGCAGAACCATCTCCTTAGCTATGCAATCTGATTTGTTTTAATTTTTTTTGTTTATTTTTACTTATTTATTTGACAGCGACAGACAGAGAGGGAGAGGGAGAAAGAGAGAGAATGGGCGCACCAGGGCTTCCAGCCACTGCAAATGAACTCCAGATGCATGCGCCCCCTTGTGCATCTGGCTAACATGGGTCCTGGGGAATCGAGCCTCTAACCGGTGTCCTTAGGCTTCACAGGCAAGCGCTTAACCGCTAAGCCATCTCTCCAGCCCTCCAACCCCAAACTGATTTTTATTTATCTTTTTTTTTTTTTTTTTTTTTGGCTTTTCGTGGTAGGGTCTCACTCTAGCCTCTAGCCCAAGCTCACCTGTAATTCACTATGTAGTCTTCAGGGTGGCCTTGAACTCACAATGATCCTCCTACTCTGCCTCCTGAGTGCTGGGATTAAAGGTGTATGCCATCATACCTGGTTTATTTATTGTTTTTGTTTTGTTTGGGGTTGTTTGTTTTTTCTTTGGCGTGTGTGTGTGTGTGTGTGTGTGTGTGTATGGTTTTTCAAGATAGGATCTCACTGTAGCCCAGGCTGACCTGGAATTCACTATGTAGTCTCAGGGTGGCCTCAAACTCAAGGCGATCCTCCTACCTCTGCCTCCTGAGTGCTGGGACTAAAGGCGTGTGCCACCTTGCCCAGCTTTTTTTAATATATTTTTTCTTTTCTTTTTATTTTCCCCGAGGTAGGGTTTCACTCTAGCCCAGACCTGGAATTCACTATATAATCTCAGGGTGGCCTCCAACTCACGGTGATCCTCCTACCTCTGCCTCCCGGCTGAGATTAAAGGTGTACACCACCATGCCCAGTTTATTTATCTTTTTAAAAAATATTTTTAACATTTATTCTATAGAAAGAGGATCACCGTGAGTTCAAGGCCACCCTGAGGCTCCATAGTGAATTCCAGGTTAGCCTGGGCTAGAGTGAGACCTTACCTCAAAAAAACACAAAATATATATATATATATAGTTTTATGATAAAAAATTAAAAAATAATGAAAAAAATATTGTTTTGAGAGACAGCGAGAGACACACACACAGACAGACCCTACCTTCAAAAACCGAAAAAAAAAATTCTTAAAAGTAACTTTTATATTTTGGTTTCTGAAGGTAGGATTTCCCTCTAGTCCAGGCCGACTTGGAATTCACTATGTAGTCTCAGGGTGCCCTGGTTCTATTCTCAGAACCAGATGGTGGTGCATGCATCTGAAGTTTGTTTCCAGTGCCTAGAGGCCCTGATGCACCCATTCATTCTCGCTCTGTAATGAAAACTAAATAAAATATCATATGTATGGAATATTATTCAGATATAAGAAGGAAAAATTACTTTTTGAGGGATTGCTCTAGTCCAGGCTGACCTGAAATTCACTATGTAGTCTCAGGGTGTCCTGGAACTCATAGTGATCCTCCTACCTTAGACTCCAGAGCACTGGGATTAAAGGTGTGCACCACCACACCTGGTTTGTATTTGCATTTTGACACTTCACTTGCCATAAATGTCCCTTTTTTTTTTTTTTTTTTTTTGGTTTTTTGAGGTAGGGTCTCACTCTAGCTCAGGCTGACCTGGAATTCACTATGTAGTCTCAGGGTGGCCTTGAACTCTCAATGATCCTCCTACCTCTGCCTCCCAAATGCTGGGATTAAAGGCGTGCATCACCATGCCCGGCCTAATGTCCCTTTCTTTTGCTGGGCGTGGTGGCACACATCTTTAATCCCAGCACTCTAGTGTCCAAGGTAGGAAGATCACCATGAGTTCCAAGCCCTTCTGAAAAATAGGGGACAAAAAAGTCCCCTTTTTTGGGGGGGTTGGGTATGTTTGTTTGTGGTAGGGTCTTGCTCTAGCCCAAGCTGACCTGAAATTCATTATATAGTCTCAGGGCAGCCTCAAACTCACTGCAGTCCTCCTACCTATGTGTTGGGATTAAAGGCATGTGCCACCATACCTGGCTTTGATATTTTGGTTTTATTTTTGTTTGTTTTATATTATTTTGAGAGAGGAGCTCATATAGCCCAGACTGTCCTGATCCTCTGCTTTCATTGCCTAAATTCTGGGATTGCACGTGTGCACTATTGCACCTGCCCTTACCATAAAGTCTTTAAGTTGTATTCATTCTGTAGCATATGTAAAAATTCATTTTCTAGGAGCTCAGTGATGGCTCAGTGGTTAAAGGAATTTACTTGTAAAACCTATCTGTTCTGGATCAATTCCCCAACACCAGGTAAAGAGTGGCACAAATAAGAGACCCAGGTTGACATAAACATATACGAGCACACAGGCGTGCTCAGGTGCACATGCAAATAAATTTTTTTTTCCAGAGCCAAGTGTGGTGACACATGCCTTTAATCCCAGTGCTTGGGAGGCAGAAGTAGGAAGATCACAGTGAGTTCGAGGCCACCCTGAGACTACAAAGTGAATTTCAGGTCAGCTTGGGCTAGAACAAGTCCCTACCTCAAAAAAAAAAAAAAAAAAAAAAAAAAAAAAGCCAGGCGTGGTGGTATACACCTTTAATCCCAGCACTCCGGAGGCAGAGGTAGGAGGATCACCATGACTTGGAGGCCATCCTGGACTACATAATGAATTCCAGCCTGGACTAGAATGAAACCCTGCCTCAAAAAAAAAAAATTTTTTTAGGACTCACAGTGGTGGCACACACCTTTAATCCCAACACTCTGGAGGCTTTATTACTGAGATAGATATGCTTGTTTTGCATAAGAATTTAAATATTGGTGCTAAAACAAAAGCTCAACTAGTAAAGTGCTAGTCTTACATGAGACCCTGAGGTCAATCCCTAAAACTCATGTTATTAAAAAAATAATAATAATCCCAGTCCTTGGGAGGCAGAGGCAGGAGGATCGCTGTGAGTTCGAGGCCACCCTGAGACTATGTAGTAAATTCCAGGTCAGCCTGAACTAGAGTGAGACCCTACCTTGAAAAAAAAAAAAGATGGTTTTGGTGGTACACACCTTTAATCCCAGCACTCTAGAGGCTAAAGTAAGGAATGAATGCTTTTAGTTCAAGGCCAGCCTCAGGCTAGAGTGAATTCTGTGTTAGCCTGGGTAATAGTGAAACTTTGCCTCAAACCAAAACAAAAACAAACAAAATAATGAAGTCCGAGTAGTGGCACACACCTCAACACTAGGGTTTGTAAAGTCGAGGATTGCAGTAAATTCAAGGACAGCCTGGAGCTACAGAGTTCCAGGTCACCCTAGGCTAGAGTGAGACCCTACCTTGAAAAAGAGAAAAAGGAAAAAGGCCAGCCATGATTGTTTAGTGCTTATAATTCCAGTGCTGAGGAGACAGAAACCAGCAGATCCCCTGGAGCTCACTTTGTCAAACAGCCTAGCCTACTTGGTGAGCTCAAGGCCAAAGAGAGACTTCTCAACAAAAGGTGGTAACACCAGGTGTGGTGGTACATTCTAGAGATAGAAGGATTGCTTTGAGTTTGAAACTAGCCTGGGACTACAGAGACAGATGCAGGTCAGCCTGAGCTAGAGTGAGAGCAATAGGGGAAAAAAACCAAAGGTGGTCAGGATGAGGTAGGTGTATTGCCTTGAGTTTGAAGCCAGCCTGGGACTACAGGGAGAGTTCCAGATAAAACTAGCCTAGAGTGAGACTATGACTAGAAAACAGCAACAGCATGCTGGACACATCACTTAGTGGTGGTTAAAGCACTCGCCTGCAAAGCCAAAGAAACAAGGTTCGATTCTTCAGAACCCATATAATATGCCACATGCACATGGTGGCACATGCGTCTGGAGTTCGTTTGCAGTGGCTAGAGGCCCTGGCATGCCCATTCTCTCTCTCTCTGTCTCTCTGTCTCTCTCTCTCTCATAAATAAATAAAAATTTGAAAAGCCTTTTAATCCCAGCACTTGGGAGGCAGAGGTAGGAGGATTGCCATGAGTGCCAGGCCAGCCTGAGGCTACACAGTGAATTCCAAATCAGCCTGGGCTAGAGTGAGACCCTACCTCAAAAAAAAAAAAAAAAAAAAAATTGAAAAAACACAACAATAAAAAGGTGATAGCATGTGAAGAACAGAGCCCAAAGTTATCCTCTGGCATTCTGGCCTCTACATGAAAACACATATACCTGTACACACACAACACACACACACAGAATTAAATCTTGCCTAAGTATTTGGTACCGCATAACACAGAACATCATTGTTTTTCAGAGATCATCAATATCTTTTTTTTTTTTTTTTTTTTTTTTTTTTTTGGTTCTTTGAGGTAGGGTCTCCCTCTAGCCCAGGCTGATTCACTATATAGTCTCAGGCTGGCCTCAAACTCAGTGATCTACCTCTGCCTCCAGATGAACCTGGGCTAGAAGGAGACCTTACCTTGAAAAAAAGAAAGCATGTGCCACCATGCCAGGCTTGATTTTCTTTTCTCTCTCTCTCTTTTTTTCTTTTTGCTGTAGGGTCTCACTCTAGCCCATGCCGGCCTGGAATTCATGATGTAGTTTCAGGGTAGCCTCGAACTCACAGCGATTCTCCTACCTCTGCCTCCGAAGTACTGGAATTAAATATCTGTGCCACCACATCTGGCTTCATTTTTTAAAAACTTTTTATTTATTTTATTTATTTGACAGGGAAAGAGGCAGAGAGAGAGAGAGAAAGAGAGAGAGAGAGGCAGAATGGGTGTGCCAGAGCCTTCAGCTGTTGCAAACGAAGTCCAGCAGCATGCACCACCATGTGCACCTGGCTTATGTGGGTCTTGAGGAATAGAACCTGAGTCCTTTGACTTTGCAGGCAAGCACCTTAACCACTAAGCCATCCCTCCAGCCCTTTTTTTTTTTTTATTTGAGAGCGACAGACAGAGAGAAAAAGAGGGAGATTGAGAGAGAGGAGAATGGGCGCATCAGGGCCTCCAGCCACTGCAAACGAACTCCAGACGTGTGCGCCCCCTTGTGCATCTGGCTGACGTGGGTCCTGGGGAATCGAGCCTCAAACTGGGCTCCTTAGGCTGCACACGCAAGAGCTTAACCACTAAGCCATCTCTTCAACCCCCCCCCCCCTTTTTTTTAAATGCAGACTCTCACTAAAGTCCAAGAAGAGCTGGAACTCACTTTGTAGCCTAGGCTGGCCTTGAATTCACAATGATCCTCTTACTACAGCTTCCTGAGTGTGGATCACCATGTCTGATAAGATTTTGAATTTTATTTTTATTTATTTATTAGAGACAGGGAGAGGGAGAAAGAGAGAGAGAGAATGGATGTGCCAGGGCCTCTAGCCTCTGCAAATGAACTCCAGATGCATATACCACCTTGTGCATCTGGCTCACGTGGGACCTGGAGAATCAAACCTGGGTCCTTAGGCCTTGTAGGCAAGTGCCTTAACTGCCAAGCCAACTTTCCAGCCCAATATTTTGAATTTTATTTTATTTTATTTTTTTTCGAGGTAGGATCTCACTCTAGCCCAGGCTGAACTGGAATTAACGTTGCAGTCTCAGGCTGGCCTCGAACTCAAGGTGATCCTCCTACCTCTGCCTCCCAAGTGCTGTCATTAAAGGCATGCGCCACCATGCCCAGCATATTTTGAATTTTAAATAGTCAATGTTGAAAAAGCCACTTCACATAAATGTATAGTAGAAAATCACAGAAGCATATTTAGGGCCATTTCAGAAATTGTTGAGGGTGAGCCGGGCATGGTGTTGCATGCCTTTAATCCCAGCACTTGGGAGGAAGAGGTAAAAGGATTGCCATGAGTTCAAGGCCACCCTGAGACTACATAGTGACTTCCAGGTCAGCCTGGGCTAGAGTGAGATCCTATCTCAAAAAAAAAAAAAAAAAAAAAAAGAAAGAAAGAAAAGAAAAGAAATTGTTGAGGGCTGGAGAGATGCTTAGTGGTTAAGGTGCTTGCCTGTGAAGCCTAAGGACCCATGTTTGACTCTCCAGATCCCATGTAAGCCAGATGCACAAAGGTGAGGCAAGTGCAAGGTTGCACATGCTCACTAGGTGCTGCAACCTTATGCATTCAAGTGCAGTGACTGAGGCCCTGGTATGCCAATTCTCTTTTTCTCTCTCACTCTTCCTCTGTCTTCTCTCACTCTCTCTCTAAAAAAAGAAGGAGGAGGAGGAGAAGAAGAAAGAAATTGTTGAAAATTCTGTCATTATCCTAAGGCAAAATTCATTTAACACTTTTTTATGAGAGGAAGAGAGAAAAAGAACTGGTGCACCAGGGTCTTAGCCACTGCAAACAAATTCCAGACACATGGGCCACCTGTGCATGTGTCACCTTGTGCATATATTTGGTTTTTTGAGGTAGGTTCTCACTCTAGCCCAGGCTGACCTGGAATTAACTATGTAGTCTCAGGGTGGCCTTGCACTCACAGAGATCTTCCTACCTCTGCCTCCCGAGTGTTAGGATTAAAGGCATGGTCCACCACGCCCGGCTTATTTATTTATTAGAGACAGAGAGAAGGAGGGAGAATGGCTGCACCAGGGCCTCTAGCCACTGCAAATGAACTCCAGATGCGTGTGCCACCATGTGCATCTGGCTTACATGGGACCTGGAGAATAGAACCTGGGTCCTTAGGTTTCACAGGCAAGCGTTTTAACCACTAAGCCGTCCCTCCAGCCCAGCAAACCTTTTTTACTGTACATACAATACTTTCTGCTCTTATAAAAATATAATGGCTTGGGCTGGAGAGATGGCTTAGCGGTAAAGGCGCTTGCCTGCAAAGTCAAAGGACCCAGGTTCAATTTCCCAGGACACATGTTAGCCAGTTGCACAAGGGGCGCCCACGTCTGGAGTTCATTTGCACTGGCTAGAGGCCCTGGTGTGCCCATTCCCTCTCTCTCTCTCTTTCCCTCTTTCTCTGTCAAATATATTAGGGTCTCACTCTAGCCCAGGCTGACCTGGAATTCACTATGTAGTTTCAGATTGGCCTTGAACTCACGGCAGCGATCCTCCTACCTCTGCCTCCTGAGTGCTGGGATTAAAGGCGTGTGCCACCACACCTAGCTTCCAAGGTGTTTTAAGCATCATTCATTGGTAGTGTGTGGCATTATGTGCTTGCTATACACAGTGCAAAGAACAAATGTGAAACCGGGCGTGGTGGCGCACTCCTTTAATCCCAGCACTGGGAGGCAGAGGTAGGAGGATCGCCGTGAGTTCGAGGCCACCCTGAGACTCCATAGTGAACTCCAGGTCAGCCTGAGCTAGAGTGAGACCCTACCTCGAAAAACCAAAAAAAAAAAAAAAAAAAAAGAACAAATGTGTGTTCAGTGCTGCAGTGAAGTCACACAATGCACAGGCAAGCAATGCCAGAAACTCCTCCAATTCATTAGCATTCAATACTGAGTTGGTTTGGGAGCCCTGTAAATTCAGAAAACTTTTACTATCATCAAATTTTCATGACCTCCTGTATTCAATTATACAACCTGACATAGGATCATGACCCACAGTTGAGGAACTGTGAATGTTGTTCACTATGAATGTTGTCAATAGACTGTAATAGCACAGGGTGGGTGTGGTGGCGCACACCCTTAATCCCAGCACTTGGGAA
The DNA here is from genome assembly GCA_036346955.1 of Dipus sagitta. Classification (NCBI taxonomy): domain Eukaryota; kingdom Metazoa; phylum Chordata; class Mammalia; order Rodentia; family Dipodidae; genus Dipus; species Dipus sagitta. Next base: position 55,696,461 of record CM070778.1, read on the forward strand.
GCAGAGGTAGGAGGATTGCCATGAGTTCCAGGTCATGTTAAATTATATGTATGATATAACCATAACCTTGGAAAAAGAACTAAAATAAGAACTGGATCCGGGTGTGGTGGCACACACCTTTAATCCCAGCACTTGGGAGGCAGAGGTAGGAGGATGACCGTGAGTTTAAGGCCACTTTGAGACTACATACTGAATTCCAGGTCAGCCTGGGCTATAGCAAGACCTTACCTGAAAAACACACACACACACAAAAGAGAGAGAGAAAGAGCACCAGGCATGGTGGCATGTGTCTTTAATCCCAGCACTGAGGAAGGAGAGGTAGGAGGATCACTGTGAGTTCTAGGCTACACTGAGAAAAGCAAGAGAGAGAGAGAGAGAGAGAGAGAGAGAGAGAAACTAGTTAGGAAGAAGAAAGGATTCAGTGGAGGAGGAATTTAGGAGGGGAGAAAAGGGAACATGGAGCTGGGTGTGGTGGTGCACGCCTTTAAACCCTGCACTCTGGAGGCAGAGGTAGGAGGATCACAGTGAGTTCAAGGCTACCCTGAGTGAATTCCAGGTCAGACTGAGCTATAGTGAGACCTTACCTTGAAAAAAAAAGGGGGGAGGTGTTTAGAGGGGACTATGACCATGGTTCATTGCCTATATAAACAGATATTGTCAATAAAATGTTAAAGGTGTGGGCTGGAGAGATGGCTCAGTGGTGAAATGTGCTTGCTTGCTTGCAAAGTCTGATGGCCTAGGTTCAATTCCCCAGTACCATGTAAAACCAGATGCAAAACATGGTGCATGCATTTGGAGTTCATTTTCTATGCCCAGAGGCCCTGGCACACTCATTTCCCCTATCTCTCATCCTCTCCCCTTGCCAATAAATTAATTAATTTAAATGATACTGGGGGCTGGAGAAATGGCTTAGCTGTTAAGGTGCTTGCCTGCAATGTCAAAGAACCCAGGTTGGATTCCCCAGGACCCAGGTAAGGCAGATGCACAAGGGGGCACAAGCATCTGCAGTTCATTTGCAGTGGCTGTATGCCCTGGGGTGCCCATTCTCTCTATCCCGTTCTCTTTCCTCTCTGTCTCTTTATCTCTCAAATAAAAATGTAAAAAAATACATTAAAAAATAATGCTGGGCATGATGGTGCACTCCTTTAATCCCAGCACTTTAGACGCTGAGGTAGGAGGCCTGTAGTATAGGTTTTTGTTGTTTACTGTTTTTGTGTGTGTGTGTAGTTGGTGTGGTGTGGTGTATGTAGGTGTGTGTGCAGCTGCATGACCTCTGTGTACATCGGAAGAGGCCAGAGGTGTCCGTCTCTATGACTGGCTAAAGAGCAAGTCCTAGTGATCCCCTCTCTCTGGCCTCCTCCCTCACTCTGGGGTTATCTGGGATTGAGTATATGTGGCCATGCTCAATTTATTACACGAGTGCTAGGGATTGAATTTAGTCTTTATGCCTCAATAGCAACCACCTTTACCCACTGAACTCTCTCCTCAGTCCTGTTTTTGTTTTTTTGCTTTTTTGTTTGTTTATTTTGGAACAAGGTCTGGCTATATAGCCCAGGTGTCCAGAATTCACTATGTACACTAGAGTGGCCTTAAACTTCCAGAAATCCTCTTGCCTCAGCCTGTCAAGTGCTAGGACTAGAAGCTTAAACCATCAGACAGGGTGTAGTGGCATACACCTTTAATCCTAGCAATCAGGAGGCTGAGGTAGGTGTATAGCCTTAAATTCAAGGCCAGCCCAGGCTACAAAGTGAGTTCAGTGTGAATTCCAGGTCAGCCTGGGATAGAGTGAGACCCCACCTTGTGAAAACCAAAAAAAAAAAAAAAAAAAAGTGTCGGGGGGTGAATTACCACATCCAGTTTGTGATATCGCTGTTACTTTTCATAATAAAAGGGAGTAAGCCAGGTGTGGTGGCATACACCTTTAATTCCAGGAGCCAGAGGTAGGAGGATCTCAGGGAGTTTGAGGCCACTCTGAGACTATGTAGTGAATTCCAGGTCAGCCTGAGCTAGAGTGAAACCCTATCTCGAAAAAAAACAATAGCCAGGTGTTGTGGCGCATGCCTTTAATCCTAGCACTCAGGAGGCAGAGGTAAGAGGCTCACCATGAGTTCAAGGCCACCCTGAGACTACTAGCTAGAGCCTACCTAAAAAAAAAAAAAAAAAAAAGAAAGAAAAAAAATAAAATAAAAGGGGGTGTGCTGGAGAGATGGCTCAGTGGTTAAATGCACTTGCTTGCAAATCATAACAGCCTGGGTTGAATTGTCTAGTATCCACATAAAGGCAGATGCTCAAAGTGGTGCGTGCATCTGGAGTTTGTTTGCAAGAGGCCCTAGTGCATCATTTCTCCCCCTTGCAAATAAATAATGAAAATGAAATATGGAGTACAGTCTACATGGTCTCTAAATTTCTGCTCATTCTAACATTTTAGCATATATATATATATATATTTTTTTTTTTGTTTGTTTGTTTGTTTTGTTTTTTTCTAGGTAGGGTCTCACTCTAGCCCAGGCTGACCTGGAATTCACTATGGAGTCTCAGGGTGGCCTTGAACTCACAGCAATCCTCCTACCTCTACCTCCCGAGTGCTGGGATTAAAGGTGTGCGCCACCACGCCTGGCAGTATATATATCTTATATCTTCTCAGACTATCCCCCTCTCATTGCAGAGAGAGAGAGAGAGAGAGAGAATAGGCCCACCAGGGTCTGCAGCCACTGTTTCTTTGTTTTGTTTCACTCTAGCTCAGGCTGACCTGGAAGTCACTATGTAGTCTCAGGGTGGCCTAGAATTTGTGGTGATTCTCCCACCTCTGCCTCCTAGTGCTGGGATTAAAAGTGTGTGCCACTACACCCGGCTCGCATATATCACTTTGTACATGTGACTTTACATGGGTACTGGGGAATAGAACTCTGGTCTGCTGAGCCATATCTCTGCCCCTTTATTTATTTATTTTGAGGTAGAATCTCACTCTAGCCTCGGCTGACACTTGTAACTCATTCTGTAGTCCCAGGCTAGCCTCAAACTCACAGTGATAGTGATCCACCTATGTCTACTTTCTGAGTGCTGGGATTAAAGGTATGTGCCACCATGCCAGGCTCCTCAAACTATGTATATCAAAATAAACCATAAACAGCAGGACATTTGACTGAAGAATTATAACTTTTCAGTTATAACAATTGACTATAACTTCACAGATTTTTTTTTTTTGGTCTTTGGCTTTTTTTTTCTTCACAGAAATTTCAATGAGAAAGTATTGTATAGTATTTAATAAGTAGAGATTGGCTCTCTGATGATACTTACAGTTTCAAAATGATGCAAATCAATGGTAGCATCCAATGTTTTATTTTAACAGAAGAGTAATTTTAGTCATATATATATATTTTTTAGATCTTAAAATTTTTGCCTAGAGACACTACAAAACACTTTTGAAGGAGTTGTACAGAGGTATGGACAAGTTAGGTTAGTCTCTTAATAACCAGAAAATGACAACTTTTCTGAATATGAAAGTTTTCAAAAGCTATGCCTTTAATCCCAGAACTCTGGAGGCAGAGGTAGGAGGATCACTGTGAGTTTGAGGACAGCCTGAGATTACATAGTGAATTCCAGGTCAGCCTGGGCTAGAGCAAGATCCTACCTTGAAAAACCAAAAGGAAAAAAAATTAAGTTTTAAAAATGATATTTGCTTTTATTAAAAAGTATTATTACAGGGCTGGAGAGATGGCTTAGCGGTTAAGGCGCTTGCCTGGAAAGTCAAAGAACCCAGGTTTGACTCCCCAGGACCCACATAAGGCAGATGCACAAGGGGGTACATGCATTTGGAGTTCGTTTGCAGTGGCTGGAGGCCCTGGCACACCCATTCTCTCTCTCTCTCTATCTATCTATCTATCTATCTGCCTATTTCTGTATCTCTCTCTCTCTCTCAAATAAATAAATAAAATATATTTTTTAAAAAATGTATTATTACAGCCAGGCGTGATGGTGCATACCTTTAATCCCAGCAGTTGGAAGGTCCATGTAGAAGGACTGCAATGAGTTCAAGGCCACCCTGAGACTACACTGTGAATCCCAGGTCGGCCTGGACTAGAGTGAAACTATACCTCAAAAAACAAAAAACAAAACAAAAGACATAAAAAAGTAAAAGAGTGGGCTGGAGAGGTGGCTTAGCGGTTAAGGTGCTTGCCTACAAAGCCAAAGGACCCTGGTTCGATTCTCCAGGATCCACGTAAGCCAGATGCACAAGGAGGTGCATGCATCTGGAGTTCCTTTGCAGTGGCTGGAGGCCCTGGCATGCCCATCCTCTCTCTCACTCTCCCTATACCTCTTTCTCTCTCTCAAATAAATAACATCTATTAATTAAAAAAAAAAAAAAAAGATGAAGAAGGGGCTGGGCATGATGGCACACGCCTTTAATTCCAGCACTCGGGAGGCAGAGTAGAAGGATCACCAAGAGTTTGAGGCCACCCTAAGACTACATAGTGAATTCCAGGTCAGCCTGGACTAGAGTGAAACCTCAAAAAAAAAAAAAAAAAAAAGATGAATAGCCAGGTGTGGTGGCACGTGGTTTTTTAGTCTCAGCAATCAGGAGGCTGAGGTAGGAAGATCACAGTTGAGTTCCAGATCTAGCCTGGGCTAGAGTGAGACCATGTCTCAAAAAAAGGAGAAGGATGGAGAGATGGTTTAGCAGTTAAGGCACTTGCCAGCAAAGCCAAAGGACCCAGGTTCCATCCCCCAGTAGCCACATAAAGCCAGATGCACAAGGTGATGCTGCATGCATGTGGAGTTCCTTTGCAGCAGCTGGAGGTCCTGGTGCACCCATTTTCACTTTCTCTCTCTCTTTCGGCCTCTTTCCTCTCTTTTTCTCAAATAAATTAAAAAAAAAAATAGAAGGGCTGGAGAGATGGCTTAGCAGTTAAGCGCTTGCCTGTGAAGCCAAAGGACCCCGGTTCGAGGCTCAATTCCCCAGGACCCACGTTAGCCAGATGCACAAGAGGGTGCATGCATCTGGAGTTCATTTGCAGTGACTGGAGGCCCTGGCATGCCCATTCTCTCTCTCTCTCTCAAATAAATAAATTAATTAAATATGTTACTTTTAAAAAAAAAACTTTAAAATAAGGGTGAGCATTATGGTACAACATATGTTTTTTTTTTTTTTACAATTTCTATTTTTTTATTACTTTTTTTGTTTATTTATTTATTTATTTGAGAGCGACAGAGAGAAGGAGGCAGAGAGAGAGAGAATGGGCACGCCAGAGCTTCCAGCCTCTGTAAATGAACTCCAGATGCATGCACCCTCTTGTGCATCTGGCTAACGTGGGTCCTAGAGAATCGAACCAGGATCCTTTGGCTTTGCAGGCAAATGCCTTAACCGCTAAGCCATCTCTCCAGCCTTTTTTTTTTTTTGGTATTTTTGAAGTAGGGTCTCTCTCACTCTAGCTCAGGCTGACCTATAAAATAAAGTAATAATAATAATAATAAAATTTAAAATAAAAAAAAATAGCAGGGTATGGTGGCACACGTTTTTAATCCCAGCACTCAGGAGGCAAAGGTTGGAGGATCACTGTGTGTTCGAGGCCACCCTAAGACTACATAGTGAATTCTAGGTCAGCCTGAGCTATAGCAAGACCTTACCTTGAAAAACCATAAAAAAAGAAAGAAAGAAATTTGGACTGGAGAGATGGCTTAGCAGTTAGGGTGCTTGCCTGTGAAGCTTAAGGACCCAAGTTCAATTCCCCAGTATCCACTTAAGCCGGAAGCACATGGTGGCACATGGAGTTCTGTTTGCAGAGGCGAGAGGCCCTGCTATGCTCATTTTCTTCCTTTCTATCTGCCTCTCTCTCTCAAATAAATAAAACAATAAATTTAGTTATTGTCTCATGCTTCTCTTGGATCAGGAAGCTGGGTGCTTTTTAACTCACTTGGTGCCTTTGGCTCAAGGACTCTGGCAAGATGTAGGGAAGAGCTACTTCCAAACTCACGTCTGTGATTGTAGGAGTCAGTTCTCAGGAGGTGTTGGGCTGCGTGCCTCAATTACTTAGTGGCTTTTGGCTGGTGGTTTCTCCATAAGGCAATTCAACAACACAGCAATTGTTGTGTCTCAGACTGAGCAAGAGAACATACAGTTTCAAAATGAAAAAAACTATTTTAGGGCTGGAGAGATGGCTTAGCAGTTAAGGCACTTGCCTCAAAGCCTAAGGATCCAGGTTAGATTCCTTAGTACCCACATAAGCCAGATGCACATGGTGGCACATGTGTCTGGCATGCCCATTCTCTCTCTATCTGCCCCTCTTTCTCTCTATTTATTTTTTTAAAATGTATTTATTTATTAGAGACACAGAAAGGGAAAGAGAGAGAGAGAGAGATTGAGAATGGATGCACTAGGGCCTCTAGCCACTGCTAACAAATTCCAGATGCATGTGCCACCTTGCACATCAGGCTTATATGGGACCTGGAGATTCAAACCTGGGTCCTTAGGCTTCATAGGCAAGAGTCTTAACCGCTAAGCCATCTCTCCAACCCTCTCTATTTATTTTTTAGACTTGTATTTTTTTATTGACAACTTTCATGATTATAAACAGTATCTCATGGTAATTCCCTCCCTCCCCCCACCTTCCCCTTTGAAACTGCACTCTCCATCACATCCCCTCCCCCTCTCGATCAGTCTCTTTTATTTTGATGTCATGATCTTTTCCTCCTATTATGATGGTCTTGGGCAGGTAGTGTCAGGTACTGCCAGGTCATGGATATCCAGACCATTTTGTGTCTGGAGGAGCACGTTGTAAGGAGTCCTACCCTTCCTTTGGCTCTTACATTCTTTCTGCCACCTCTTCCACCTGAGCCTTGGAAGGCGTGATAGAGATATTTCAGTGCTGAGCACTCCTCTGTCACTTCTCAGCACCATGGTGCCTTCTGAGTCATCCCAAGGTCACTGCCATCTGGAAAGAGAAGGTTCTCTAATCAAAAGTGAGAGTAGGATTAATATATGAGTGTGAACATTAAGAGAAGTGCTTACTGGGCAGTTTGATGAGCATAGTATATATATTTAGCCAGACAGCAGCAGATGTTACACCCCTAGGGCTCATGACTACCCCTGTTGTAGGTTTTCAGTATCAGGGATGTATTCCTTCCCATGGAGTGGGCCTCCAGTGCAATTAGAGGGCCTCCATAACAGATGTGTCACTATTACACCCGTTGGCTCATTTGGCCTGGCTGACTAAATATAAGGCTTGCAGTGTCCACTGTTGAGTATTTTCACTGGTGATTTCTCTCTCTCCCATTGAACTACATGTAGTGTAGCTTTTTCCAGCTTTCTGTCAGCTGGTCTACATGGAGGAGGTTATCAGCTCAGCTCCAGCAGGATTTCTCAGTGACCTTGTAGCTCAAGTATGTGGAGTCTTCAGCAAAAGGGTCTTACCATCTATTCCTGGTGGGAAACCAAGGCCTCGGCAATGGCCTGTAATGTTTTGGGGCATCAGGGACCTCCCTGGCCAACAACTCACTGGAAGGCATCCCATCCCTGGTACTGAAAATTTTTTAGTAGCAATCTATGGCTCCTGAGTGTTCCATTGTCCAAAAAAGTAGGTTTCTATATGATTTATTTATATCTTCTTAGATTTTTTTTTTTCCTCTTAGATTTTGATTAGCCCTCCCTCCACCTTTCCTTTACTCAGTCTCTTCTCCTGACCTCACTTAGGCCTTTTCACCCCCATTAATCTGTTCTTCTGCTTACATATATACAATACCATCTTATTAAATCCCCCCTCCCTCCCTTTCAATTTCCTTTATATCTCCTTTCTAGTTTACTGGCCTTCTGCTACCGAGTTTTCTTCCTGTTCACACAGAAGTCCAATAATTTGTAGTTAGGATCCACATATATATTTCTTAATATTTTATTTTTATTTATTTAACAGAGAGGAAGAGGGAGAGAGAGAGAGAATGGGTGTGCCAGGGCCTTCAGCCATTGCAAATGAACTCCAGACGTGTGTGCCCCCTTGTGCATCTGGCTAACGTGGGTCCTGGGGAGTTGAACCTTGGTCCTTTGGCTGTGCAGGCAAACGCCTTAACTGCTAAGCCATCCCTCAGGGCCTAGACTTGGTTTTTTTTTTTTTTTTTTTTTCAAGGTAGGGTCTCACTCTAGCTCAGGTTGACCTGGAATTCACTATGGAGTCTCAGGGTGGCCTCCAACTCATGGCAATCCTCCTACCTCTGCCTCCCAAGTGCTGGTATTAAAGGCATGCACCACCATGCCTGGCGACTTGTGTTTTTTTGTTGTTGTTTTGTTTTTGTTTTTGTTATTGTTTTATCAAGGTAGGGTCTCACTCTGGTCCAGGCTGACCTGGAATTAACTATGTATTCTCATGGTGGCCTCGAACTCACAGTAATCCTCCTATCTCTGCCTCCCAAGTGCTGGGATTAAAGGCATGCGCCGCTGCACCTGGCTAGACTTATGTTTTTGATTAGTGTGAATTCTAGTCCCTAAAGCCTTGTCTCCAAGCCTAAGACTATACGCCTGCACCGAGGCTGCCTAGCTGAGACAACAAAAGCCTCCCAGTAGAATCTTTCCATTTTCTGCAGATAGATGATCAACTCCTGGGCTCCAGGGTTCTTTCTGTTTCAGCATCCTAACTAGCTAGGACTATAGGTACATGGCACCCAAAAACCTCTCTCTCTCTCTTTTTTTTTTTTTTTTTTTTTTTTTTTTTTTTTTTGGTTTTTCGAGGTAGGGTCTCATTCTAGCCCAGGCTGACCTGGAATTCACCATGGAGTCTCAGGGTGGCCTCGAACTCACGGCGATCCTCCTACCTCTGCCTCCCGAGTGCTGGGATTAAAGGCGTGCGCCACCACGCCCGGCTCTCTTTTTTTTCTTTTTGAGGCAGTGTCTCACTCTAGTCCAGACAGACCTGTAGCTGACTGAATAGCTCAGGCTGGCCTCAAACTGGCATCAATCTTCCTACCTCAACCTTCCAAGTGCTGGGATTATAGGCAATCACTACCATGCACAGCTAGAAACCAAAAGCTCTCCCTAGTGCTAGGATGAAAGGCATGCACCATCACGCACAGCAATGTTTTTTTTTTTTTTTTTTTTTTTTTTTACAATTCTGGAATTCTGAAGTCTGAAATAAAGGTATTGTAAGAACTTCATTATCTGGCTGCTCTAGAGGAGAACTTGTTTATTCCCTTTTTCAGATTCAGGTGTCTGTTAGCACCCCTTAACTTTTGGCCTTATCACTCCAAACCCTGCCTCCATGTCATACTACCATCTTTTCTTTCTGACAAATCGCTCTCTCTCTCTCTCTTTGTCTTTGCTGTTGAGGATTGAGCCTGGTAACTTGCATATGTTAAGCTACCACTGAGCTATGCTCCCAGATCTGTGTGTAGGATATTTCAAACATCAATGGAAAAAAAATTTTTTTTTTAAAAAACCTTCCACCACCTCCCCTACCCTGGTGTGCCACTACTGAATATCCAATATGCCTTTCATATGAGCTATTTAGCCTGACTTAACTATTCAGAACCAAGTACTATATCAAGGGCCAGTGACACCTCTGGTTCCCTATCCTTCAAGAACCAGTAAATACCACCTCTTTAAGAAAAGTTTCCCTTAGTATCTCATCTAGACCTCAAGTACTATCCCTCATTTATGTTCTGTGTTTGTTTGATCTTTCATAGCTCATGCCACAATTTGCAGGCATTTGTCCATTTTTTTCTATCTTCTTAACTTGTTTCTAAGCTCCAAAACTTGTGTGCTACCAGAAAAATACATTTGCTCACCACTGAAAAAAAATTTTTCATCTCATGTCCATTACTAAAAAAGAAACAGTCACTTGTCTAAGATTGATGACATAAAGAGGCATTTAGTAATATAACTCAGAAACAGCTGCAGATTCACAGATCTTAGTAAGATGTTTTCTCTCATTCCAAATTCCAACTCAGAGAATGATTGGGAATAGCTTACTCATAAAATTCACAGGGAAATCATAAGACTTAATCATAAAAAAACATAAAGAAGGGGGACTTACACATCTTGCCCAGGCACCACATTAGAAATTATCAGGACCCCAGAATTGGGCAAGGTGGTGCCCACCTTTAATCCCAGCATTTGGGAGGCAGAGTTAGGAGGATCCCCATGAGTTCAGGGTCACCTTGAGACTACATAGTGAATTCCAGGTCAGCCTGGGCAGAACGAGACCCTACCTCAAAAAGAGAGAGAGAGAGAAAAAGAAAGAAGTTACCAGGACCCAATCAGCACCTTCAAACTTATGCAGTTTCAAACATAAGCCATCAGCCTAACACTGTGGCTCATTCTTATAACACTCCACACTCCAGACACAGAGGCAAAGAAGATTGTCATGAGTTTAAGGCCAGCCTGGGCCAATGTGAGACCCTGTCCTAAACCCTATCTTTCCCCGCCCCCGCACACACTTAGTCACCAGTTTCATGTCCAAACCATTAGTTCCTCTTAACTTTCCTTCACTGTCTCCATCAAAGGCAGAACAGTCCACCCACCCACCTAGTTCTCCAGGCTCAATCCTGAGTTCTCTTTCCTCTTATCTTTTCTTTTCTTTTTTTTGTTTTTGTTTTTTGAGGTAAGGTTTCACTCTAGCCCAGCCCAGGCTGACCTGGAATTCACTATGTAGTCTCAGGGTGGCCTCAAAGTCACTATGATCCTCCTACCTCAGCCTCCCAAGTCCTGGGATTAAAGGCCTAAAGCCAACCACGCCTGGCTTTCCTCTTCTCTTCACATTACTAGGAGATCCCACCTGCCCGTAAGGCTTTTTGTTTTGTTTTGTTTTGTTTGTTTGTTTTCCAGGTAGGGTCTCACTCTAGCTCAGGCTGACCTGGAATTCACTATGTAGTCTCAGGGTCTGGCAGCTATATATATTTTTTTAAGATAGGCTCTCACTGCTTTGCTTAGAGTGACCTTCAAGGCTCCTGATTATCTTAATATGCAGGTATATACCCTGTCCAGTTTCCAAAGCTAAAACATCTCTGCAAGTGTTCACGTCTGATATATGCCCTTGCTATCTACACTCTAGACTCACGACCACTTTTTGTTGTTGTTGTCTTGCTTTGTTTTTTTTTTAATTTTTTTTTATTAACAACTTCCATGATTGTAAACAATATTCCATGGTAATGCCCTCCTTCCCCTACTTTCCCCTTTGAAACTCCATTCTCCATCATACGCCCTCCCCATCTCAATCAGTCTCTCTTTTATTTTGATGTCATGATCTTTTCCTCCTCTTATGATGGTCTTTTTTTTTTGTTTTGTTTTGTTTTTGTTTTTTTGAGGTAGGGTCTCACTCTGGCCCAGGCTGACCTGGAATTCACTCTGTAGTCTCAGGGTGGCCTCGAACACATGGCGATCCTCCTACCTCTGCCTCCCGAGTGCTGGGATTAAAGGTGTGCGCCATCACGCCCGGCCCTTATGATGGTCTTGTGTAGATAGTGTCAGGCACTGTGAGGTCATGGATATCCAGGCCATTTTGTGTCTTGGGGGAGCACGTTGTAAGGAGTCCTACCCTTCCTTTGGCTCTAACATTCTTTCCACCACCTCTTCTGCAATAGACCCTGAGCCTCAGAAGGTGTGATAGAAATATTGCAGTACTGAGCACTCCTGTCACTTCTCCCCAGTACCATGATACCTTCTGAGTCATCCCAAGGTCACTGTCATCTGAAAAGAGAAGGTTCTCTACCAAAAGTGAGAATAACATTAATATATGGGTATGAACATTAAGAGAAGTGCTTACTGGGCAGTTTGATAAGCATAGTATATACATTTAGCCAGACAGCAGCAGATGTTATACCCCTAGGGCTCATGACTACCCTGTTTTAAGTTTTCAGTGTCAGGGGTGTATTCTCTCCCATGGAGCAGGCCTCCAGTCCAAGAGAGCAGTTGATTTCCACCATGACAGATGTGGCCACTATTGCACCCATTGACTCATTTGGCCTGGCTGGCAAAATTTAAGACTTGTAGTGTCCACCATTGAGTATCTTCACTGGTGAATTCTCTCTTTGCTTTGATTTTGTTCTTCAAACATGGTGTCACACTATAGCTGAAGATGGCCTAGAACTTTTGGCAAACCTCTTGCCTCCACCTACGGAATATTTGGATTACAGAAGTGCATCATAATTTATTTATTTCGTTCTTTTTTTGTGAGGTATTGTCTCGCTCTAGTCCAGGCTGACCTGGAATGCACTGTAGTCTCAGGGTGGCCTTGAACTCACAGTGATCCTACTACCTCTGCCTCCTGAGTGCTGAGATTAAAGGCATGTGCCACCACTCCTGGCCTACAATTTCATTTTTTTTATGATGACAGCATGATCTGCCTTTTTTTTTTTTTTTTTTTTTTTTTTTGTAATTTGAGAGAGACAGACGGGGAGAGAATGGGCACACCAGTGCTTTCAGACAAACTCTAGACGCCTGTGCCACCTTGTGCATCTGGCTTACGTGAGTCCTGGGGAATTGAACCTGGGTCCTTTGGCTTTGCAGGCAAGTGCCTTAACTGCTAAGCCATCTCTCCAGCCTCGGCCTACAATTTCTTATTTGGTATGATTTCCTAGATAACTTCAAAGATATCTCAAAATTTATCATATCCATGGCTTGGTGGCTAAGGTGCTTGCTTGTGAAGACTAGGGACCCAGATTCAATTCCTCTGTGTTCATGTAGGCCAGATGCACAGGGTGACACATGTGCCTGGAGTTTGTTTATGGTGACTTGGGGAATCACACCTGAAATTCTGAAACTGCTAGAGAAAAAAGTAGGGGAAGCCCTTCAACATATTAGTCTTGGCAAAGACTTTCTGATTATAACCCCAATTGCTCAGGAAATAAAACCAAAGAACAACCACTGAGACCTCATGAAATTACAAAGCTTTTGTACAGCAAAGGACACTGTGAATAGAGCAAAGAGGCAACCTACAGAATAGGAGAAAATCTTTGCCAGCTATACATCTGATAGAGGATTAATATCTAGAATACACAAAGAATTTAAAAACTAAATAATATGAAATCAAATAACCCAACTAAAAAATGGGCTATGGAACTAAATAGAGAGTTCTCAAAAGAAGAAATATAGATGGCATATAAACATCTAAAAAAAAGCTCTACATCCCTAGCCATCAGGGAAATGTAGATTAAAACTATGTTGAGATTCCATCTCACTTCTGTCAGATTAGCTGCCATGATGAAAACAAATGACCATAAATGCTGGTAAGAATATGGAAAAAGAGGAGCCCTTCTACACTGTTGGTGGGAGTGCAATCTGGTCCAGTCATTGTGGAAATCAGTGTGGAGGTTCCTGACAGCTAAAAATAGATTCACCATTTGACCCAGCTACAGCACTCCTCGGCATATATCCTAAGGACTCATCTCACTACCTTAGAGATACTTGCTCAACCATGTTTATTGCCACTCAATTCACAATAGCTGGGAAATGGAACCAGCCTAGATGTCCTCAACTGATGAGTGGATAATGAACATGTGGCGCATTTACACAATGGAGTTCTACTCAGTGGTAAAGAAAAACGAAATTATGAAATTTGCAAGAAAATGGATGGATCTGGAAAGGATTATACTTAGTGTGGTAACCCAGGCCCAGAAAGCCAAACTTCATATGTTCTCTCTCATATGTGGATCCCAGCTCCAAATGACTAGTCTTCTATGTGAGTAGGAATAAAACTCAGTAGCACAGGACAGTCAGCTAGAAAGGAGATATAAAAGGAATAGAAAGGGAAGGAGGGGGGACTTAATAGGATGGTATTGTATATATGTAAGTAGAAGAACAGATTAATGGGGATGAAAAGGCCTAAGTGAGGTCAGGGAAAGAGATTGAGTAAAGGAAAGGTGAGATTGAGTAAGGAAAGGTAGAGGGAGGGCTAATCAAAATCTAATAGGATATAAATAAGTCATATGGAAACCTACTTTTTTGGGCAATGGAACACCCAGAAGCCATAGATTTTTATTAGAAAATTTTCAGTGCCAGGGATGGGATACCTTCCAGTGAGCTATTGGCCAGGGAGGTCACCAATGCCCCCAAAACATTATAAGCCATTGCTGAGGTTCTTAGCTTCCCACCAGGAATAGATGGTAAGACCCTATTGGTAAAGATTCCATATACTTGGGCTGCAAGGTTACTGAGAAATTCTGCTGGTGCTGAGCTGAAAACCTTCTCCATGTAGACCAGCTGACAGAAAGCTGGAAAATGCTATGCTGCATGCAGTTCAATGGGAAAGAGAGAAATCACCAGTGGAGATATTCAACAGTGGGCACTGCAAGCCTTAAATTTGGCCAGCCAGGAAACCAACCATTCTCTAATCGGACTGGAGGCCCGCTCCATGGGAGGGAATACATCCCTGATACTGAAAACTTACAACAAGGGTAGTCATGAGCCCTAGGGGTGTAACATATGCTGGTGTCTAGCTAAATGTATACACCATGTTCACCAAACTGCCCAGTAAGCATTTCTATTAATGTTCATACCCATATACTAATGTTACTCTCACTTTTGGCTAGAGAACCTTCTCTTTTCAGGTGGCAGTGACCTTGGGATGACTCAGAAGACATCATGGTGCTGAGAAGAAGTGACAGAGGAGTGCTCAGCACTGAAATATCTATCACACCTTCCAAGGTAGAGCTGCACTCTAGCTGACCTGGAATTCACTATGTACTCTCAGGGTGACCTTGAACTCAGAGCAATCCTCCAACCTCTGCCTTCCTGCTGGGATTAAAGGTGTGTGCCACCATGCCTGGCTAAACATTTACTTGTTTATTTTTTTTGCAAACAGAAAGAGATAGAAGAGACAGATAGAGAGAATGGTCATACCAAAGCCTCCAGCCACTGTAAACAAACTCCAGAGGCATGCGCAGACCTGTGCATCTGGTTTTAGGTGGGTTCTGGGGAATTGAATCCAGATTAGGCTTCACAACCACAGCCCTTTTTGTCATTTTTTTTTTTTTAATGAGAGAGAAAGAGAGAAAGAATTGACACACCATGGCCTCCAGCCATTGCAGTCAAACTCCAGATGCATGTGCCACTTTGTATGACCTTGAACACTTGCATAACTTTGTGTGTCTGGCTTATATGGGTTCTGGAGAGTTGAACATGGGTCCTTAGGCTTCACAGGTAAATGCTTAATGGGCTAAGCCATCTCTCTAACCATTCAGGCCTTTTTTTTTTTTTTCTGGATTTTCCAGGTAGGGTCTCACTCTGGGCCAGGCTGACCTGGTATTCACTATGCAGTCTCAGGGTGGCCTCAAACTCACGGCAATCCTTCTACCTCTGCCTCCTGAGTGCTGGGATTAAAGGCATGTTCCACCACACCTGGTTCTAGTCCTTTTTTTAACTTTATTAATTAACTAATTAATTTTATTTATGAGAGAGTGTATGGGCACACCAGGGCTTCCTACCACTGCAAAAGAACTCCAGATGCATGTGCCACTTTGTGTGTCTGGACTTATGTTGGTATTGGGGAACCAAACCTGGGTGGTCAGACTTTGCAAGCAAGTTCCTTTAAATTGAGCCATCGTGCCAGACATGGTGGTACACATTTCAACCCCAGCACTCAGGAGGCAGAGGTAGGAGGATCGCCGTGAATTCGAGGGCACCCTGAGACTACATCATAGTGAATACCAGTAAGCCTTGGCTAGAGTGAGACCCTACCTCAATAAAATAAAATAAAAATAAATAAATAAAAACCTTGAGCCTTCTTTCCAGCCACTGTTTTTTTTTTTAAAGCTTTTATTGGGGGGTGGGGAATCAACATTTTAAAAAAAAATTGTAAGCAGAGATAGAAAGATAGAAGAGAGGCAGATAGAGAGAACGGGCACACCAGGGCCTCTAGCCAATGCAAACAAACTCAGATGCATGTGCCCCATCTGGCTTCCATGGGTCCTGAAAATCGAACCTGGGTCCTTTGGCTTCACAGGCAAACGCCTTAACTGCTAAGCTATCTCTCTAGCCTGGAATTAACTTTTTTTTTTTAATTGATGACTTCATACTTACAGATAATAAATGTATCAGTCAGCTTCAGGTTCACTGAGATGAACTTCCAGACCAGACACAGTTATGGAGGAAGGGATTTATTGAAGCTTACAGATCCAGGGGAAGTTCCATAATGGCAGAAGAAGCTGGCCTGCTTTCACAGGACCAAGCAGAAAAAGAGAGAAGCACAAGCCTAAAAGCCAAAAGCCACTGCACACTTCAGGAACTCCTTCAGGCACACTTTGCATATCTTTAGGTTGAAACCTGAAACCCACCACCACACCTTAAGATCCACACAATGGCACTGCCTCCAGCCAGGTGGCTAAAGATGCAAACTACAAACAAATAAACAACTGAAATATATTGGGGGCCATCTATTCTATTCAAACCACCACAATAAACCATGATAATTCCCTCCTCACTTTCCCCTTCACAAATCCACTTTCCATAATACCCCCTCCCTTTCTCCACTAGTCTCTCTTCTATTTTGACATTATCATCTTTTCCTCCTATTATGAGTGTCTTGAGAAGGTAATAATAGTCACTGCAAGGTCATGGATATCAAGGCCAGTTTCTGTCTGGACAACTGCATTGGAAGCAGTTCTACCCTTCCTTTGGCTCTTACATTCTTTCTGCCACCTCTTCCACAACATACCCTGAGCCTTAGAGGGTGTGATAGAGGTGGTTCAGTGCCGGACACTCCTCTGTTACTTCTCAGCAGTATGGTGCCTTTTGGGTCATCCCCGTGATCATCACCATCTGAAAAGAGAAGCTTCTCTAACCAAAGGTGAGGGTAGTGTAAATACATGGGTATGAACATTAGGTAAAGTGCTTACCAGGCAGTTTGGTGAGCATAATGTATGCATTTAGCCAGACAAGAGCAGGCTTTACACTCCTAAGGCTCATGACTCCCCCCCACCACAGGCTTCTGATTAGGTTTTCAGTACCAGGCATGAATTCCCTCCCATAAAGTGGGCCTCCAGTCCAATTAGAGAGCAGTTGATTTCCCCCATAACAGACATGCCACTATTGCACCCATTCTGTCTTTTGGCCTGGTTGGCCAAACTTGAGGCTTGCAGTGTCCACTGTTTTCACCATTGATGACTTTTGTCTCCCATAGGGCTGCATGCAGTGCAGCTTTTTCTAACTTTCATTCAGCTGGTTGTGGTAGTTTGAATAGCTGGCCCCCAATATATTCAGTTCTTTATTGTTTGTAGTTTGTATCTGTAGCCACCTGGCTGGAGGCAATGTCACTGGGTGGATCTTAAGGTGTGATGGTGGGTTTCAGATTCCAATCTAAAGATATGCAAAGTGTGCCTAGCAGGAGTTCCTGAAGTGTGCTGTGCTGTGTGGCTTTTAGGCTTGTGCTTCTCTCTCTTCTCTCTGCTTGGTCCTGTGAAGGCAGGCCAGCTTCTTCTGCTATTATGGAACTTCCCCTGGACCTGTAAGCTTCAATAAATATCCCTTCCTCCATAACTGTGCCTGGTCTAGAAGTTCATCTCAGTGAACCTGAAGCTGTCTGCTACACTGGTCTAAAGTTTTAAGCTCAGCCCCAGTTTGAGTTTTCAGTGACTTTGCAGCCCAGGCATGTGGAGTCTTCAGCAATAGGGTTTTACCATCTATTTTTGGTGGGAAACCAAGAGCCTTGGCAATAGCCTGTAATGTTTTGAGGACAACAGGGACCTCCCTGTCCAACAACTCATTGGAAGGTATTCCATCCCTGGCACTGAAAATTTTCTAGTAACAGTCTATGGCTTCTGGGTGTGGCATTATCCAAGAAAGCAAGTTTTCATATGGCTTTTTCACAATCTTTTCTCCTTGAAACTTTAACTCCTCCTGCTTCAGCCTTCCTAGTATGGGTTTTGTAGAGGTATACATGCTTTGTTACAGCAGGCTGTTAATCTATTGCTGTTAAATTGTTAAGGTGTTCTGTTTGGTTTTGGCCTAAAGATTACAAGTATGTTACATTTGTGCAAAAGGAAGAAATTTCTATCCCTTCATTTTATGTCCATTCCTTCCCCTCCCCCAAGGTAGGGTCTCACTCTAGCCCAGGCTGACCTGACACTCACTCTGTAGTCTCAGGGTGGCCTTGAACCCACAGCTATCCTCCTACCTCTGCCTCCAAAGTACTGGGATTAAAGGTGTGTGCCAGCACGCCAGGCTAAAATGCTTTCTTTAAACTTTTGAGATGATCATACAGATTTCTTTTTGCAAATCATTCTACCAAAATAGACAACATCTGCTGCCTATGTTGACCAGAAGTACAAAAGTTGTTAATGAATGCATAATTAACCCACCCAGAAGCCTTAATTTTCCTGGTGAGGGGAGGCAAACTAATCAGATAATCCTGATATAGCAATTTGACCTAGCTGAAAAGTGGGACTGGATTAGGGAGCTGGCTCAGCGGTTAAAAATGGTTGCTTGACCCAGGTGTGGTGGCGCATGCCTTTAATCCCAGCACTCAGGAGGCAGAGATAGGAGGATAGCCATGAGTTTGAGGCCACCCTGAAACTACACAGTGAATTCCAGGTCAGCCTGAGCTAGAGTAAGACCCTACCTCAAACAAACAAACAAACAAACAAAAAAGGTTGCTTGCTGCGGGCTGGAGAGATGGCTCAGCAGTTAAAGTGCTTACCTTTAAAGCCTAACAACCTGGGTTCAATTCCCCAATACCCACACAAAGTACAGATGCATAAAGTGGCACATGGGTCTAGAGTTCATTTGCAGCTGCTGGAAGCCCTGGCACATTCATTTTCTCTCTCTATCCTCGCAATTTAATGAGAAAACATTTAAAAAGTGCTTGCCAGAGCCGGCTGTGGTGGCGCACACCTTTAATTAATCCCAGCACTCTGGAGATAGAGTAGGAGGATTACTATGAGTTCAAGGCCACCCTGAGACTACATAGTGAATTCCAGGTCAGCCTGGGCTACAGCAAGAGCCTACTTCAAAAAAAAAAAAAAAAAAAAAAAAACAAGCTGGGTATGGTGGCACACACCTTTAATCCTAGCACTTGGGAGGCAGAGGTAAGAGGATCACCATGTGTTCAAGACCACCCCGAGACTGCACAGTGAATTTCAAGGTCAGCCTGAGCTAGAGTGAAACCCTACCTCAAAAAATAATAATAATAATAATAAAAAATAAACATAACAAAAATAGAAACTAAAAGAATCTGAAGTTTTGTTGTTTTTTGTTTTTTTTGAGGTAGGGTTTCACTCTAGCCCAGGCTAACCTGGAATTCACTATGTAGTCTCAGGGTGGCCTCGAACTCACGGTGATCCTCCTACCTCTGCCTCCCGAGTGCTGGGATTAAAGGTGTGTGCCACCACACCCGGCTTTTTTGTTGTTGTTGTTGTTATTGTTTGAATGCTATTAGAGCTTTTTGAGAGTTGGTTTTTTTTTGTTTGTTTGGTTAGGGTTTTTTTTTTTGTTTGTTTTTTCAAGGTAGGGTCTCACTCTAGCCCAGGGTGGCCTTGAACTCACAGCAATCCTCCTACCTCTGCCTCCCCAGTGCTGGGACTAAAGGTGCGCGCCACCATGCCCGGCACTACTATCTAGTTTTGAACAGTTCAAAGAGGTTCCACATCTGTATTTTTTCTGGTACTTACCTGTCATACTATGACGTAAGGAACTATGAGATTAGAGAGCCTAACGTTCAAATAGTTTCTTATTTATTTATTTATGAGAGAGAAAGAGACAGATAGAGAGAATGGGCACGCCAGGGCCTCCAGCCACTGCATACGCACTCCAGGCACACGTGTCCCCTTGTGCATCTGGTTTATGCGGGTCCTGTGGAATCGAACCTGGGTCCTTAGGCTTCGCAGGCAAATGCCATAACCACTAAGCCATTTCCCCGGTCTCCTCAAATAGTTTCTTTAAAACCACAGTGAAATTACATATCATAATTAAACTCCATTCTTTCAACTCCCACTACACCATGTATCTTCCCAAGGGATTTGAGCCCTTATATGAAAAAAAATTTAAACTACATATAATTATGAATCTAACCTTAACTTAGAGAAAAAATGTTACTTTGTGGTTTTTAAAATGAGTCTTTGTGAGGACAGACTTCTAAATTGACTCATTCCTAAATTCACATTGAAATGATCAAAGAACTAAAAATAGAGGGAAAACCTTCTATATGCCAGAAACATTGAGGAATTTCTGCCAGTTAGAATATAGAAGGACCCAATTAGAAGGAGGGTCAGTTCAAGCTTCTACTTCTCTCATCCAGCTAACCAGGTCCCACCCTGCTTAGCTTCTTAGTTTAGAAGAGACTGGTTATGGCCAGACCTTTAATCCCAGCACTAGGGTGGCAGAGGTGGGATTGCTATGGGTTCGAGGCCAGCCTGGCTCTACAGAGTGAGTTCCAGGTCAGCCCCGGCTAGAGTAAGACATACCTCAAAAACAACCACCAACAGCAACCACAACATAAAGCAAGGCTGCTGCAGAGCTGCAGGAGCAGAAACCAGGTGGAGGGAGTTTTCTACTCACATAAGCCTTCTTGCAAAGTCAAGAAACCTGAAGGAGAAGATAGCAGGGACCAGCTGAGCAGGTGATGAAGAACGCAAACAGGACCAGCTGAGCAGCTCCCGTAGACTCCAGGCGTCTTCTACAGCCTCCCATGCCCCAAGGGTCAGAGAACTCATAAACCCCTGGTCACAATGCATTCGGCACAGCCAATCAGAACACTAGGTCCATAGCACAACAGAGAGGGATCAAGGTGGGCCCTCAGCATTGGTGAGATTGGAATCCATCCCAAAGGTAACAGGGGCTACTTACACAAAGGCAGGTACATAGGCCTGCACTGGAAGTGCTAATCTCTCTTTTCATGTCAGGGCAGGCTTGTTACCTCCAAGAAACCCACCTTTCCATAAAAGGTGGATACTATCTTAGAATGAAAGGTTGGAAAATGATGTTTCTTTTTTTGTTTGTTTGTTTGTTTTGCTTTTTGAGGTAGGGTCTCACTCTGGCCCAGGCTGACCTGGAATTCACTATGTAGTCTCAGGGTGGCCTCAAACTCACAGTGATCCTCCTACCTCTGCCTCCCAAGTGCTAGGATTAAAGGTATGTGCCACCATGCCCAGCTCTTTTTTTTTTTTTTTAAGAAGCTTTTAAAAAATAAATTTTAGTTATTTATTTGCAAGCAAAGAGAGAGAGAGAAGATGGACAGACAGAGAGAGAGAATGGGCACGCCAGGGCCTCCAGCCACTGCAAACGAACTCCAGACACATGTGCCTCTTGTGCATATGGCTTACGTGGGTCCTGGGAAATCAAACCTGGGTCCTTTGGCTTTTGCAGGCAAGTGCCTTAACTGCTAAGCCATATCTCCAGCTTGGAAAATGGTATTTCAAGCAAATGGGCCTAGAAAACAAGCAGGGGTTGCTATCCTAATATCTGACAGGTTAGACTTCAAACCAACATTAGTTAGGAAAGATAAGGTAGATTACATTATATTGATTAAAGAAACAGTCCAAACAGGAGGACATTACAATTCTAAACATATATGCACCTAACACAGGGGCTCCCAATTTCATCATACAAACACTATTAGAATTAAGGTCATAGATAACACCAAACACAGTGGTAGTGGGTGACTTCAACACCCCACTCTCATCAATTGACAGGTCATCCCAGCAAAAAATAAACAGAGAGGCATCTGGACTAAATGAGGTCATAGAAGGAATGGACCTAACAGATATCTACAGAACATTTCACCCAAATGCTGCAGAATACACATTCTATTCAGCAGCACATGGAACATTCTCTAAAATAGACCATATATTAGGACACAAAGCAAATCTTAACAAATACAGGAAAACTGAAATAATTTCTTGTACTCTGTCTGATCACAATGGGATTAAACTATAGCCAAAAGCAAGAAAAGCTATACAACATACACAAAGTTATGGAAACTAAACAATACACTACTAAATGAATTGGTCAATGAAGAAATCAAGAAGGAAATCAAAAAATTCATAGAATCAAATGACAATGAGAACACAACATACCAAAACCTTTGGGACACAATGAAGGCAGTCCTAAGAGGGAAATTTATACCTTTAAGTGCCTATATTAAGAAATTAGAGGGCTGGAGAGATAGCTTAGAAGGTAAGGCACTTGCCTGCAAAGCCTAAGGACCCATGTTCTACTTTCCAGATTCCATGTAAGCCAGACACACAAAGGTGAGACAAGTTGCAAAGTCACACATGCTCACTAGGCGGCACAAGCGACAGATACACACACACACACACACACACAGAGAGAGAGAGAGAGAGAGAGAGAGAGAGGCAGACAGAGAGAGAGCGAGAATGTGTGCGCCAGGGCCTCCAGCCACTGCAAACGAACTCCAGATGTGTGCGCCCCCTTGTGCATCTGGCTAACGTGGGTCCTGGGGAATCAAGCCTCGAACCGGGGTCCTTGGGTTTCACAGGCAAGTGCTTAACCGCTAAGCCATCTCTCCAGCCCATTTTTGGTATTTTTGTTAAATATCAGGTGGCTATAGCTACCCGGACTTACATCTGGGTCCTCTATTCTGTTCCATTGATCTACATGTCTGCTTTTGTGCCAGTACCATGTTGTTTTTTGTTACTATGGATCTGAAGTATAGGTTAAAATCAGGTATGGTGATACCACCAGCCTTATTTTTGTTGCTTAAAATTGTTTTAGATATTCAAGGTTTTTTTTATGCTTCCAAATGAATTTTTGGATTGTCTTTTCTATTGCATGAAGAATGCCATTGGAATTTTGATGGCGATTGCATTAAATGTGTAGATTGCTTTTGGTAAGATTGTCATTTTCACAATATTGATTCTTCCAATCCAAGAACAAGGGATGTCTTTCCATTTCCTAGTGTCTTCTGCAATTTCTCGCTTGAGTGTTTTAAAGTTTTCCTTGTAGAGATCCTTAGCTTCCTTGGTTAGGTTTATTCCAAAGTACTTTTATTTTTTCTGATGCAATTGTGAATGGGAGTGATCCTCTGATTTCATCCTCTGTGTGTTTGTTGTTAGCATATAGGAAGGCTACTGATTTCTGTGTATTTATTTTATATCTTGCTACATGGCTATGGGTGTTTATCAGCTCTAACAGTTTGGTGGTAGAGTCTTTAGGGTCCTTTATGTATAGAATTGTGTCATCTGCAAATAATGATGACTTGATCTCTTCCTTTCCAATCTGTATCCCTTTTATGTGTCTCTCTTGCCTTATTGCTATGGCTAAGACTACCAGTACTATATTACATAAAAGTGGGGACAGTGGACACCCTTGTCTTGTTTCTGATTTTAGTGGAAAAGTTTCAAGTTTTTCTCCACTTAGTATTATGTTGGCTATAGGCTTGTCAAAAATAGCCTTTATTATATTGAGATATGTTCCTTCTATTCCCAGTCTCTGCAGAACTTTTATCATGAAGAGAGGCTGGATTTTGTCAAATGCTTTCTCTGCATCTAATGAGATGATCATGTGATTTTTGTCCTTCAGTCCATTTATATAATGTATTACATTTATCAATTTGTATATGTTGAACCATCCCTGCATCTTTGGGATAAAGCCTACTTGGTCAGGATGAATGATTTTTCTGATATATTCTTGTATTCTGTTTGCCAATATTTTGTTGAGAATTTTTGCATCTATGTTCATGAGGGAGATTGGTCTGTAATTTTTTGTTCTATTTTTGCTTGGTTTTGGTATCAGCGTGATACTGGCTTCGTAGAAGGCATTTGGTAGGATTCCTTCTTTTTCTATTTTATGGAAAAGTTTAAGAAGCAATGGTGTTGGTTCTTCCCTGAATGTCTGGTAAGAGTCAGCAGTGAATCCAGCTGGGCCTGGACTTTTTTTAGTTGGGAGATTTTTTTGTTTTTGTTTTTCTAGTCCAGGCTGACCTGGAACTCACTGTGTAGTCTCAGGGTGGCCTCAAACTCATGGTGATCCACCTACCTCTGCCTCCCAAGTGCTGGGATTAAAGGCGTGTGCCACCATGCCCCGCAGTTGGGAAATTTTTGATAAGCGCTTGGATCTCCACACTTGTTATAGGTCTATTTAAGTGACTGATCTCATCTTTATTTAAGTTGGTCATATAAATCAAGGAAATCATCCATTTCTTTCAGATTTTCAAACTTAATGGAGTATATGTTCTTATAGTGTGTTCCTATGATTTTTTTAATTTCTCTGGTATCTGTTGTGATGGTGCCTTTTTCATCTCTAATTTTATTAATTTGTGTCTCTTCTCTCTTTCTTTTGGTCAGATTTCCTAAGGGTTTGCCAATCTCATTTATCCTTTCAAAGAACCAACTCTTTGTTTCATTGATTCCTTGGGTTGAATTTTTAGTTTGTATTTCATTAATTTCTTCACTAATCTTTATTATTTCTTCTCATCTACTGATTTGCAGTTTGCCTTGTTCTACTTTTTCCAAGGCTTTAAGGTGAAGCATTAAGTCATTTACTTGCGACCTTTCTAATTTCCTAATATAGGCATGTAAAGCTATAAATTTTCCTCTTACAACTGCCTTCATTGTGTCCCAAAAGCTTTGGTATGTTGTGTTCTTATTATTATTTGACTCTATGAATTTTTTGAATTCCTTTTTTTGTTAATTTTTATTTACTTATTTGAGAGTGACAGACAGAGAGAGAGGAAGAGGCAGATAGATAGAGAATGGCGCACCAGGGCCTCCAGCCACTGCAAATGAACTCCAGACACATGCACCACCCTGCATCTGGCTTACATGGGTCCTGGGGAATCAAGCCTCCAACTGGGGTCCTTAGGCTTCACAGACAAGTGCTTAACCATTAAGCCAACTCTCCAGCCCTTTTTTTTTTTTTTTTTTGATTTTTTGAGGTAGGGTCTCACTCTACCTCAGATTGTTCTGAAATTCACTATGTAAGTCTCAGAGTGGCCTCAAATTTATGGCAATCCTCCTACCTCTGCCTCCCAAGTGCTGGGATTAAAGGCTTGTGCCACCACACCTGGCTTTGAATTCCTTCTTTATTTCTTCATTGACACATTCATCATTTAGTAGTGTATTGTTTAGCTTCCATGATTTTGTGTATGATCATAGCTTTTCTTGCTATTGATTTGTAGTTTGGTCCCATTGTGATCAGATAGAGTACACAGAATTATTTCAATTTTCCTATATTTGTTAAGATTTGTTTTGTGTCATAATATATGGTCTATTTTAGAGAATGTTCCATGTGCTGCTGAAAAGAATGTGCATTCTGTAGCATTTGGATGAAATGTCCTGTATTTATCTGTTAGGTCCATTCCTTTCTATGACCTCATTTAGTCCAGATGCCTCTCTGTTTATTTTTTGCTAGGATGACCTGTCAAATGATGAGAGTGGGGTGTTGAAGTCACCCACTACAACTGTGTTTGGTGTTATCTGTGACCTTAGTTCTAATAGCATTTGTTTGATGAAATTGGGAGCCCCCTGTGTTAGGTGCATATATGTTTAGGATTGTAATGTCCTCCTGTTGGAGTGTGTCTTTAATCAATATAATGTAATCTACCTTATCTTTCCTAACTAATGTTGGACTGAAGTCTACCTTGTCAGATATTAGGATAGCAACCCCTGCTTGTTTTCTAGGCCCATTTGCTTGAAACACTGTTTTTTTTTGTTTGTTTGTTTGTTTTGTTTTTTGTTTTTTCGAGGTAGGGTCTCACTCTAGCCCAGGCTGACCTGGAATTCACTATGGAGTCTCAGGGTGGCCTCGAACTCACGGTGATCCACCTACCTCTGCCTCCTGAGTGCTGGGATTAAAGACGTGCGCCACCATGCCCGGCTGAAACACTGTTTTTCAACCTTTCACCCAAAGATAGTATCCATCCTCTATAGAAAGATGAGTCTCTTGGAGGCAACAAATTGAAGTATCCTGCTTTTATTTATTTTTTTATTTTAATTTTTTGTTATTTTTATTTATTTATTTGAGAACGACAGACAGAGAGAGAAAGAGGCAGATAGAGAGAGGGAGAGAGAATGGGCGCGCCAGGGCCTCCAGCCACTGCAAACGAACTCCAGACATGTACGCCCCCTTGTGCATCTGGCTAACGTGGGTCCTGGAGAGTCAAGCCTTGAACCGGGGTCCTTAGCTTCACAGGCAAGCGCTTAACCTCTAAGCCATCTCTCCAGCCCGGATCCTGCTTTTAAACCCAGTCTGCAAATCTATGTCTTTTGTTGGGGCACTGAGGCATTGATACTAAGAGTTATTATTGAAAGGTGTGTATTTATTTTTGCCATTTTTCTTGTTTTGTAGTTCTTCCTGTTTTACCTTTGCTTTCTTATATTAACTAGTATTTGAGTATGGCTTGCTTTTTTCAGGTTCCTTATATGTGTGTGTGTGTGTGTGTGTGTGTGTGTGTGTGTGTGTGTGTTTTCTCTTCAGCATGGAGGATCCTTTCAAGTATTTTCTGTAGAGCTGGTTTTGTCTTAAAATATTCCTTTAGGCTGCTTTTGTTGTGGAATGTCTTTATTTCTCCATCTACTTGAATGGAGAGCTTTGCAGGATAAAGTAACCTTGATTGACAATTGTTATCTTTCAGAACTTGGAATACATCATTCCAAGCCCTTCTGGCTTTTAAAGTTTGTGTTGAGTAATCTGCTGTGATCCTGATGGGCTTGCCTTTGTATGTGACTTGATTTTTCTGTCTAACCACTTTCAAAATATTTTCTTTGGTTTGTATGTTTGGTAGTTTAATTATAATATGGCAAGGAGAGGTTCTTTCCAAGTTTTCTCTGTTTGGTGTTCTAGAGGCTTCCTGTATCTGCATTGGCATCTCTTTCCCAATTGGGGAGAAGTTTTCTTCTATGATTTTGTTGAAAATACCTATTATGCCTTTGGAGTGAAATTCTTCTCCTTCTACTGTACCCTGAATTCTTATGTTTGGCCTTTTCATAGTGTCCCAAATATCTTGAAATTCCCATTCACACTTTCCTATTAGTTTGTCTTTGTCTTTGTTGGACTGTATTAGATCTGCCACCTGTTCTTCTAGTTTAGATATTCTGTCCTGTTCTTCATCCATTCTACTGGTGACATTTTGTACAGAGTTTTTTATTTCATTGGCTGTGTTCTTCATTGCTAGTAATTCTGACTGGCTTTTCTTTATTATTTCCATTTCCTTATTTATGTCTTGCATTGACCTCCTCATTTCATTAAATTGGTTTCCTGTGTCTTCTTTGATTCCTTTGATTTCCTCTTTCCTCTTTGGTTTCTTTGAACATATTTATAATCATTCTTTTGAAATCTTTCTCAGGCATTTCCTCTATATCATTCTCACTGGAGGTCATTTCTGATGCGTTCATACTTTTGGTGGATTTATATTGTCTTGATTCTTGGTGTTTCTTGTGTTAATGTACATACATCTTGGATTAATTTAATACTTGCTTTTTCTAATTAGCTACAGTACTGTTAGATGTATCAATCAATCTGATGTTATATACCTTCAGATTGAAAAGGCTCCAAAACAACACCAGCCAGGTTATGTGTTCTGAAGAAAAAAATTGCTCAGTGATATACTTGTGCAGAATGAGAACTCAAAAAGAAAGAAGTCATGCCCTAACAATGTGTGCTTAATAGAATTTTATTTAAATATCTAGAGTAAACCAGACCTGATGGTGCATGCCTTTAATTCCAGCACTCAGGAGGCAGAGGTAGGTGGGTCACCATGGGTTTGAGGCCGCACCTGAGACTACATAGTGAACTTCAGGTCAGCCTGGGCTAGAGTGAGACTCTACCTCGAAAACCAAAAAAAAAAAAAAAAAAAAAAAAAAAAAAATCTATATATATACTTTTAAACTTTTTTTGGTTTACTTTCATTTATTTGAGAGTGACAGAGAAAGAGGCAGAGAGAGAGAGAGAGAGAGAGAGAGAGAATGGGCGCGCCAGGGCCTCCAGCCACTGCAAAGGAACTCCAGACGCATGTACCCTCTTGTGCATCTGACTAACGTGGGTCCTGGGGAAACGAGCCTCGAACCAGGGTCCTTAGGCTTGGTCCTTAGGCTTCACAGGCAAGCACTTAACTGCTAAGCCATCTCTCCAGCCATTTTTCCCCCCCTGAGGCAAGATCAGGTTGACCTGGAACTCACCTTTGTAGTGCAATGGAGATTCAAACAAACTAAAACCCCTCTTCTCTTTTCTGTGCTGAGCAGTGTTTTGTAAACACCTCAGATTCTAAGCTGAAGAGAATATAAACAAATGTTCCATTCTTTTTTTTTTTTTTTTTTTTTGAGAGGGAGAGAGAAAAAGTCAAATACAGAGAGAGGGAGAGAGAGAATGGACACGCTAGGGTCTTTGCCCTCTGCAAATGAACTCTAAACGCATGTGCTACCTCGTACATCTCACTTACATGGGTCCCTGGGGAACCTGGGTTCTTTGGCTTTGCAGGCAAGTGCCTCAATTGCTAAGCCACCTCTCCAACTCCCGCCCTTTTTTTTTTTTTTTCAAGGTAGGGTCTCACTCTAGCTCAGGCTGACCTGGAATTCACTATGTAGTCTCAGAACTCATGGCAACCCATCCTTCTACCTCTGCCTCCCAAGTGCTGGGATTAAAGGAATGTACCACCATTCTTTTTTTTTTTTTTTTTGGTTTTTCAAGGTAGGGTTTTACTGTAGTCCAGGCTGACCTGGAATTCACTATGTATTCTCAGGGAGGCCTTGAACTCACAGTGATCCTCCTACCTCTGCCTCCCAAGTGCAGGGATTAAAGGCATGTGCCACCACGCCAGGCTTCCTATTCTTATTATAACCCAGCACAACTGTGTCCCAGAGTCCTATCCTGGGTGAGTCAGATATCTTACAAGACCAAACTATGTGTAAAAACAAACATCCTGAACAAACCCTGAATAAACAGCTTTCTGTTCTACATCAGTACTTCCTTATCACTGACTGATTGCTAAGGAATTTTCTGTTTGTGCCCCAAAAGCATGCAGTTTTAGAAACCTGAAACTCACCAATAGTATAAAGAAGTCAAGGTGATGTCAGGCTATCATACTGTCTATAAGACCTCTGAGCTATTAGAGCTCAGTACTCAGGTTTAGGTAGTTATTCCCCTGAGTCCATGTCGACATAAATAAATTTTTTTTTTTTTTTTTTTTTTTTTTTTGGTTTTCCGAGGGAAGGTCTCACTCTAGCTCAGGCTGACCTGGAATTCACTATGTAGTCTCAGGGTGGCCTTGAATTCACAGCAATCCTCCTACCTCTGCCTCCCAAGTGCTGGGATTAAAGGCGTGTGCGACCACGCCCAGCTGACATAAATAAATTTTCTGATTCTCCACTCTATCTCAGGTGCCATCTCTGTGTGATTCAGTTTCCCATAACAGTACCCCCAGGCTGGCCTCAGACTATCAGCAATTCTCCTACCTCAGCCTTGCCTGGCAAGTGCTAGGACTAAAGGCATGCACCACCACACCTAGCTTATAAAAACCATTTTAATGAAATTACAATTTGATTTAAAACATAAAGATGTATAATCATATAGCATTAAATGGTGCAATTATGGAGTTCAGAATTTGATCTAAATGTGCATCACAGATTTACTATTTACTAGCTACATGACCTGAGGCAAATAAATTATACTCAGCCTCAATTTTCAAGAGAGAATGATATCTCTCATACAACTTTTTTGAGGACAAATTGAGGTACCTGCCAATGATAACTCCCATATGTACGCATGTGTGGTGACTGATAAAATTGTGTATGCTGCACTCAGCAGGCAGAGGTAGGAGGATCACTGTGACTTCGAGGCCACCCTGAGACTACATAGTGAATTCAGGTCAGCCTGGGCTATAGCGAGACACTACCTCCAAACCTCCCCCACAAATTGTGTATGCCCACCTACATATACATACACACGCAAGGCTGACAGAATCTATAGAAAAGTTTTTTGTTTTATTTTTAAAAAATATTTTATTTTGGGAGCTGGAGGGATCGCTCAGCGGTTACGGCGTTACCCTGCAAAGCCAAAGGACCCAGGTTCAATTCCCCAGGACCCACGTAAGCCAGATGCACAAGGTGACACATGCATCTGGAGTTCATTTGCAGTGGCTACAGGCCCTGGTGCGCCCATTTATCTCTCTTTCTCTCTCTCTCTGCCTCTCTTTCCTCTCTAATAAATGAATAAAAATAAATAAAATTTTAAAAATATTTTATTTTGGGCTGGAGAGATGGCTTAGCAGTTAAGTGTTTGCCTGTGAAGCCTAAGGATCCCACTGGTGTCACTCTCAAATAAATAAATTTTAAAAAATAAAGAAAAACTACATTTTATTTTATTTAAAAAAATTTTTATTAACAACTTCCACGATTGTAAACAGTATCCCATGGTAATGCCCTCTGTCCCCCCACATTTAATTTTTATTTATTTATTTGAGAGAGAAAGAGGCAGAGAAGGAGAGAGAGAGAGAGAATGGGTGCATCAGGGCCTCCAGCCACTGCAAATGAACTCCAGACACATGTGCCCCTTGTGCATCTGTCTTATGTGGGTCCTGGGAGAATCAAACCTGGTCCTTTGGCTTCGTAGGCAAATGCCTTAATTGCTAAGCCATCTCGCTAGCCCTGAATGTTTTAAGAGCCTGGAATGTTGGTTACAGAGTGATTTCACAATCAGTTTGGGGGGCTTGAGAGATGGCTTAGTGGTTAAGGCACATGCCTGCAAAGCCTAAGGACCCTGGTTCGATTCTCCAGGTCCCATGTAAGCCAGATGCACATGGTGGCGCATGCATCTGGAATTTGTTTGCAGTGGCTAGAGGCCCTGGCGCACCCATTCTCACTCTCTCTCTCTCTCTTCCCCCCTCTCTGTCTCTAATAAATAAGTAAGTAAAAATAAAATCTAGGGCTAGAAGGATGGCTTAGCAGTTAAGGCATTTGCCTGCAAAGTCAAATGACCCAGGTTCAATTCACCAGGACCCACATAAGCCAGATGCACAAGGTGGGGCATGCGTCTGGAGTTCCTTTACAGTGGCTGAAGGCCCTGGCATGCTCATTCTCTCTTTTCCTCTTT
Organism: Dipus sagitta; assembly: GCA_036346955.1. Lineage (NCBI taxonomy): Eukaryota > Metazoa > Chordata > Mammalia > Rodentia > Dipodidae > Dipus > Dipus sagitta. Next base: position 55,727,410 of record CM070778.1, read on the forward strand.
CTATCTCTCTCAAAAAAAAAAAAAAAAAATTAAGTTTAAAAAAATAAATAAAATACATAAAGCCAGGTGTAGTGGCGCACGCCTTTAATCCCAGCACTCAGGAGGCAGAGGTAGGAGGATCGCCATGAGTTCAAGGCCACCCTGAGACGACAGAGTTAATTCCAGGTCAGCCTGGACCAGAATGAGACCCTACCTCGAAAAACCAAAAAAAAAAAAAAAAAAAGACAAAACCAAAAATAAATAAATAAATAAAATACAATTAAAAAAATCAGCTTGGGGATAGAATGAGACCCTGCTTCAAAAAGAAGGGGGGGGGAAGGAATTTTAGAAAAAAACAAGAAAGATTCAGGAGAAGCAAAAAGTATAAAAAGAGCCGAAGAGATGGCTTAGTGGTTAAGGTACTTCCTGGAAAAGCCAAAGGACCCAGCACTCGGGAGGCAGAGGCAGGAGGATCACCGTGAGTTCAAGGCCACCCTGAGACTACATAGTGAATTCCAGGTCAGCCTGGGCTAGAGCGAGACCCTACCTGGAAAAACAAAAGGAAAAATAAATAAATAAAACAACCCAATAAAAAAAATGTGCTATGAGTTGCAGGGATGGCTCAGCGGTTAAGGTGCTTGTCTGCAAAGTCAAAGGGCTCAGGTTCCATTCCCTAGGACCCACCTAAGCCAGATGTACAAGGTGGCACATGCTTCTGGAGTTCCTTTGCAACAGTTGAAGGTCCTGGCACACCCATTCTCTCACTCTCTTTCTGCCTCTTTCTCTCCCTGTCAAAATAAATAAATAAGAGGGCTGGAGAGATGGCTTAGCGGTTAAGCACTTGCCTGTGAAGCCTAAGGACCCCAGTTCGAGGCTCGATTCTCCAGGACCCACGTTAACCAGATGCACAAGGGGGCGCACTCGTCTGGAATTCGTTTGCAGTGGCTGGAGGCCCTGGTGCGCCCATTCTCTTCCCCTCTCTCTATCTGCCTCTTTCTCTCTCTGTCTGTCGCTCTCAAATAAATAAATAAAAATAACAAAAAAAAAATTTTAAAAATCCCCCCCAAAAGGAAGAAAAGCCAAAGAAAGGGTAGGACTGTTTACAACGCAATCTTCTAGACACAAAATGGCCTTGATATTCATTACCTCACAGTGGCTGACACTACCTACATATGTGTGTGTGTGTATATATATATATTAATTTACTTATTTATTTGCAAGCAGAGAAAGAGAAAGAGAGAGACAATGGACTCACCAGGGCATAGTGTCTCTGCAAATGAACTCCTGATGCATGCGCCACTTTGTGCATCTGTTTTACATGGGTACTGGGGAATTGAACCCAGGATGTTAGGTTTTGCAGGCAAGCTTTTTAACTGCCGAGCCATCGCCCCAGCCCCATTTTTTTCTTTTTTAAATTGTTTTGTTCATTTTTATTTATTTGAGAGTGACAGAGAGAGAAAGAGGCAGAGAGAGAGAAAGAGAGAGAGAGAGAATGGGCATGCCAGGGCTTCCAGCCACTGCAAACGAACTCCAGATGCATGCGCCCCCTTGTGCATCTGGCTAACGTAGGTCCTGGGGAATCAAGCCTCGAACTGGGATTCTTAGGCTTCACAGGCAAGCACTTAACTGCTAAACCATCTCTCCAGCCCTCCTTTTTTTCTTATAAGTTTTTTTTTTTCATTTTTTGTTCATTATTTATTTATTTATTTATTTGAGAGTGACAGAGAGAGAAAGAGGCAGATAGAGAGCGAGAATGGGTGCACCAGGGCTTCCAGCCACTGCAAACGAACTCCAGATGCCTGCGCCCCCTTGTGCATCTGGCTAACGTGGGTCCTGGGGAATCTAGCCTCGAACCGGGGTCCTTAGGCTTCACAGGCAAGTGCTTAACCGCTAAGCCATCTCTCCAGCCCCTTTTTTTTCTTTTTTTAAAAAAATACTTAGTGGTTGAGGTGCATGCCTGCGAAGCCTAAGGATCCAGGTTCGATTATCCAGGTCCCACGTAAGCCAGATGCACATGCCTGTGTCTGGAGTTTGTTTGCAGTGGCTGGAAGCCCTGGCATACCCATTCTCTCTCTCCCCCTCTCTTTGTCTCTAATATATAAATAAAAATAAATTAAATATGAATATATATATATATTTTATTGACAGCTTCCATAATTGTAAACAAAAAACCATGATAATTCCCACCTCCATCCTCATTCTCCCCCTTTCATATCCACCCCACATCAAATCCCTTCCCTCTTTCAATTAGTCGCTCTTTTATTTTGATGTCATCATCTTTTTTTCCTTTTGTTTATTTATTTATTTTTAAATTTTGGGCTTAAAAGACATTTTTTATTGACAATTTCCATAATTGTAAACAATATCCCATGGTAATTCCCTCCCTCCCCCCACTTTCCCCTTTGAAACTCCATTCTCCATCATATCCCCTCCCCCCTCAATCAGTCTCTCTTTTATTTTGATGTCATGATCTTTTCCTCCTATTATGATGGTCTTATGTCGGTAGTGTCAGGCACTATGAGGTCATGGATATACAGGCCATTTTGTGTCTGGAGGAGCACGTTGTAAGGAGTCCTACCCTTCCTTTGGCTCTTTCATTCTTTCCGCCACCTCTTCCACAATGGACCCTGAGCCTTGGAAGGTGTGATAGAGATGCTTCAGTGCTGAGTACTCCTCTCAGCACTTCTGAGTCATCCCAAGGTCACTGCCATCTGAAAAGAAAAGGTTCTCTAACCAAAAGTGAGAGTAGCATTAATATATGGGTATGAACATGAAGAGAAGGGCTTACTGGGCAGTTTGATGAGCATAGTATATACATTTAGCCAGACAGCAGCAGACGTTACACCCCTAGGGCTCATAACTACCCCTTTTGTAGGTTTTCAGTATCAGGGACGTATTCCCTCCCATGGAGTGGGCCTCCAGTCCAATTAGGGGACAACTGGTTTCCACCATGACAGACGTGCCACTATTGCACCATTGGCTCACGTGGCCTAGCTGACTAAATATAAGGCTTGCAGTGTCCACTGTTGAGTATCTTCACTGGTGATTTCTCTCTCTCCCATTGAACTACATGCAGCGTGGCTTTTTCTGGCTTTCTGTCAGCTGGTCTACAAGGAGGAGGTTTTCTGCTTAGCTCCAGCAGGAAATTTTGTGGGTCTTTTTTGAGGTAGAGTCTCACTCTAGCCCAAGTTGACCTGGAATTCACTGTGTTGTCTCAGGGTGGCCTCATACTCACAACAATATTACTACCTGTTTTCCAAGTGATGGGATTAAAGGCATGTACCTTTTTATTTTATTATTTTATTATTAAATATTTATTTAAAAGTGAGATAGGGGCTGTAGGGATGGCTTAGCGGTTGAGGCGTTTGCCTGCAAAGCCAAAGGACCCAGGTTCAATTCCCCAGGACCCATGTTAGCCAGATGCACAAGGAGGCACACGTGTCTAGAGTTCATTTGCAGTGACTAGAGGCCCTGGCACACCCATTCTCTCTCTCTTTCTCCCCCTCTTTCTCTGTCAAATAAATAAATAAATAAATATTTTTAAAGTGAGATAGATAGGTAGATGATAGATAGATAGATAGATAGATAGATAGATAGATAGATAGATATAGATGACCCTAGCCACGGCAAATGAACTCCAGATGCATGCAGCATCTTGTGCACCTGGCTTTACACATGGTTACTAGGGAATTGAACCTGGGTTCTTTGGCTTTGCAGGCAAGTGCCTTACCACTAAGCCATCTCTCCAGCCCCTCTTTTTTCTTTTTGTGCTCTAGCCCAGGCTGACCTGGATTCACTCCATAGTCTCAGGGTGGTTTTGAACTCAAAGTGATCCTCCTACCTATGCCTCCCAAGTGCTGGGATTAAAAGCATGAGCCACCACACCCAGCCCTCTTTTCTTTCTTTCTTTGTTTTTTTTTTTTTTTGTTTGTTTGTTTTTTTGTTTTTTGTTGTTGTTGTTAAAATTGTGATGGGGGGGGGGGGCTGGAGAGGTCACTTAGCAGTTAAGCGCTTGCTTGCAAAGCCAAAGGATCCAGTTTGATTCCCCAGTACCCATGGAAAGCCAGATGTACTCTGGGGTTTGTAGTGGCTAGAGGCCCTAGAGGGCCCATTCTCTTTCCCTCTGTCTCTATCTCTCTGCCTCTTTCTCTCTCACTCTTAAATAAATAAATAAATAATTTTTTTTAAAAAAAGAATAGAAAGGCCTGGTATAGTGGCATACACCTTTAATTCCAGCACTGCATAGACAGAGGAAGGAGAATTACTGTGAGTTGTAGGCCCTGGGACTACAAAGTGAGTTCCAGGTCTGCCTGGGCTATAGTGAGACACTACCTTGGAAAAAACTAAAAAATAAAAAAATAGGAAGAATATGTTATAACCATTCAAAAGCAATATTCATTTGGATAGCCAAAAAGCAAAAAATTATCTACAAAAGCAGCAGTGTCTTTCATATAGCTCGAGTTCAGTTTTCACTAAACAAAACAAATGTCTTTTCCTTTGAATAGTGAATGCCTTGGAGTTACTCCAGAATAATATTGAATTATTCACATTGAATGGTGAATGCCTGGAATTGGTCCAGAATCATATGAAATCAACTTTCAGTGAGAACTTTCAAACCTAAAACCCTATAAATTGAATCAGTCTTGGTACATACATCTGCTCCAAAACTGATCTTCAACAAATTTGGCCTTATAATATAGGTGTACTCAACAAATACTACTTGATTTTGGGGGTTAAAAACTAAGAGGCAGAGCCGGGTGTGGTGCCACACACCTTTAATCCCAGCACTCCAGAGGCAGAGGTAGGAGGATTGCCGTGAGTTCGAGGCCACCCTGAGACTACATAATAAATTCCAGGTCAGCCTGGGCTAGAGCAAGACTGTACCTTGAAAAAAAAAAAAACTAAAAAAAAAAAAACTAAGAAGCAGGACTGGAGAAATGGCTCAGTAGTTAAGGCACTTGCTTACAAAGCCTAATGACCCAGATTCAATTCCCCTATACCCATGTAAAGCCAGATGCACAAACTGGCACATACATCTAGAGTTTGTTTGCAGTGGCTGGAGGAATTGCCATGCCAATTGTCTGTCTCTTTATCTCTCTGCTTACAAATAAAATTAAAAAAAAAAAATATTTTAAACTGGGCGTGGTGGCACATGCCTTTAATCCCAGCACTTGAGAGGCAGAGGTAGGAGGATTGCTGTGAGTTTGAGACCACCCTGAGACTACAGAGTGAATTCCAGGTCAGCCTGGGCTAGAGTGAGACCCTACCTCAAAAAAAAAAAAACAAAAAAAAAAAGTAATAATTTTAAAAAGCTAGGCATGGTGGCCCATGCCTTTAATCCCAGCACTTGGGAGGTAGAGGTAGGAGGATCACCATGAGTTCAAGGCCACCCTGAGACTACATAGAGTTCCAGGTCAGCCTAGGTTAGAGTGAAACCCTATCTCAAAAAGCCAATAATAATAATAATAATAAATTATAATAATAATAAAACTAAGAGGAGTAGAGGATGCTGAAACCCAGCATCAGGAGCTGGGAGTGTAGCTAAGTGGTAGAATGTATGCTTAGCATGCACAAGACGTTAGATTCATTTCCCAGCACAAAACAAATAAGCAAACAAACCGAACCCGACATTAGACTATTAGGGTAGTAACATCCAATTGCACTCCAAGCTATCACTTACCAGAACAGAGAGTGATAAGTGACATTTAATTCATTCATTTCTTTCTTCAAACTATTTGAGAACTTGCTCTATGTGCAGCACTGGTTTAGGCACTGAGTTTACAGCGGAGAACAAACAGAAGAGGGTCTTGGCTTGCATAGGGCTGAGAGCCTAATGGAAAAACAAATGCGTAGACAAGGTGGTGATGAAGGCTATGGAGGAAAGTGTGAATGTTATGAAAGAGAATGCTGATAAAAGAGAGAGGAGCCAAGCGTGGTGGCGCACGCCTTTAATCCCAGCACTGGGAAGGCAGAGGTAGGAGGATCACCATGAGTTTGAGGACACCCTGAGACTCCATAGTGAATTCCAGGTCAGTCTGGGATAAAGTGAGACCCTACCTCGAAAAACCAAAATAAATAAATAAAGAGAGAGAGAAAGAGGGCTGGAGAGATGGCTTACAGGTTAAAGCGCTTGCCTGCAAAGCCAAAGGACCCAGGTTTTATTTCCCAACACCCATGTAAAGCCAGATGCGCAAGGTGACACATATGTCTGGAGTTCGTTTGCAGTGGCTAGAGACCTTGGCATGCCCATTCTCTCTCTCTCTCTCAAATAAATAAATAAAATAAAGTAAAATGAATTTATTAAAAGAGAGAGAGAAGTCAGGCATGGTGGTGCATGCCTTTAATCCCAGCACTCGGGAGTCAGAGATAGGATCACTGTGAGTTCTAGGCCAGCCTTGGCTAAAGTGAGACTCTACCTCAAAGGAAAAAATAAAAAAGAGGGCTGTAGAGATTGCTTATTAACTAAAGTGCTTGCCTGCAAAGCCAAAAGACCCAGGTTCAATTCCTCAGCACAGATGCATAGGTGGCACCTGCATCTGGAGTTCATTGGCAGTGGCTAGAGGCCTTGGTGAGCCCATTTTTCTATCTGCCCCCCTCTCTCTCTCTCTCTCTCTCTAATAAATAAATATTTTTAAGAGGCTGGAGAGATGGCTCAGCGCTTAAGGTGTTTGTCTGCAAAGCCTGACAGCCAGAGTTCAGTTCCCCAGTAACCACATAAAGCCAGGTACACAAAGTGGCACATACATCAGGAGTTTGCAGTGGCGCCCATTCTCTCTGTCTCTCTCTCTATCTCTCTGCTTAGAAATACATAAATAGGGCTGGAGAGATGGCTTAGCGGTTAAGGTGCTTGCCTGCAAAACCAAAGGACCCAGGTTCAATTCCCCAGGACCCATGTAAGCCAGATGCACATGATGGCACATACGTCTGGAGTTCATTTGCAGTGGCCAGAGGCCCTGGCACATCCATGCTATCTCTCTTTCTCTTTCTTTCTTTCTTTCTCAAATTAAAATAAAAAACATTTCATAAGCCGGTCATAGTGTCACACGCCTTTAATTCCAGCACTCGGGAGGCAGAGGTAGATGGATTGCTGTGAGCTTAAGGCCACCTTGAGACTACATAGTGAATACAAAAAAAAATCTATCTCTCTATCTCTCTATCTCTCTATCTCTCTATCTCTCTCTCTCTCTATCTATCTATCTATCTAGAGATATATAGATATAGATATATTTTTAAAATAATGGTGTAGGATTATGGTAGGAAGAGGTTAATCAAATATGATGTCTCTCGGGCTGGAAAGATGACTTAGCGGTTAAGGAACATGCCTGTGAAGCCTAAGGACCCAGGTTCAGTTCTCCAGGTTCCATATAAGCCAGATGCATATGGTGGCGTATGTGTCTAGAGTTTGTTTGCAGAGGCTAGAGGCCCTGGCAGTCCCATTCTCACCCTCTCTCTCTCTCTCTGTCTCTAATCGATAAATAAATAAAAATAAATCAGAAAAAAAAACTTTTAAAAAATGATGTCTCTCTGGATACATGACGTAAACTAGGATTCAGTTGGGGAAGGATGCCAGGTATGGTGGCACATACCTATAATCCTAGCTCTGAGAGGGTAGCGGCAAGACAATCAGGAGTGCAAGGACAGCCTTACTAATATGAGAGTTGGAAGGCAGCCTGGGCTACATGAGACCTTGTCTCCAAAAATCAATAAACAAATAAGGTTAGGGGAAGGGGCTGGGGAGAGTAGCTCAGTGAAAGAGCATTTGACTAGCATGTGCAAGGATTTGGGTTTGATCCCTAGCACCGGAAGGATTAAATGGCCAGGTGTGGTGGTGCAGGTCTTTAATCCCAGAATGAGTTCCAGGCCATCCTAGTACTAGAGAGAGTTCCAGGTCAGCCTGGGCTAGAGTGAGACCCTACCTCAAAATAATACAAACAGCAACAACCACAAAAAGAGCTGGGCATGGTGGCACATGCCTTTAATCCCAGCACTCAGAAGGACCACCATGAGTTTAAGGCCTCCCTAAGACTATGTAGTGAATTCCATGGCAGTCTGGGCTAGAGTGAGACTCTACCTTGAAAAATAAAAAAAATAATTTGAAAAAAAAAAGCTTGGAGTCCTAGAGTGATTGAAAGAACAGTGAACTTCCTCAAGAAAGGCAGAACTAGGCTCTTCTGTTTCTAATCCCAGTAAGAACAGAGCATAATATCATGACATTATGCTAATATGATAACAGATCTTACACAGGCCTATCACTTAAGCATGTAACTTTATTGTAAGGTCTTGTCATACCATTTTTAAAGGGGTAATAATGAAACCAGACATTGTGGGATATGCCTGTAATTCCAGCTCTAGGGGGCTGAGTCAGGAGGATATCAAATTTAAGGGTAGCATTGGCTACATAGTAAGACCCTATCTCAAATTGACACACACAAAAAAAATTGAATTTCTTTCTTTTTATTTTTATTTATTTGTTTGTTTGCAAGCAGAGCGAGAAAGAATGGTGTACCAGGGCATCTAGCCACTGAAGATGAAACACCAGATGCATGTGCCACTTTGTGCATCTGGCTTTACATGGGTACTGGGGAATCAAACCCTAGGCTTTGCAGGCAAGTGCCTTAATCACCGAGTAATCTCCCCAGCCCTGAATTTCTTTCTTGAACCCCTTGTGAAAATTCATTGTATTTCATTTGTAAAATATTTGCCCTTGGGCTAGACTTGTAGCTCAGTTGGTAGAGTCCTTGTCTATCATGCATGAGGCCCTTGGTTTGCACCACATAAACCCTGGTGTGGTGACATACACCTATTATCTCAGCACTGGGAAGGTGGAAGCAGGAGGATCAGAAAGGTCATTCAAGGTTATTCTTGTCTACATAGTGAGTCCGAGGCCAGCCTAGGCCACATGAAACCCTGTCAAAAACAACAACAACAACAACAAAACTAGCCAGGCATGGTAGCCTCCCTAAGACTATGTAGTGAATTCCATGGCAGTCTGGGCTAGAGTGAGACTCTACCTTGAAAAATAAAAAAAATAATTTGAAAAAAAAAAGCTTGGAGTCCTAGAGTGATTGAAAGAACAGTGAACTTCCTCAAGAAAGGCAGAACTAGGCTCTTCTGTTTCTAATCCCAGTAAGAACAGAGCATAATATCATGACATTATGCTAATATGATAACAGATCTTACACAGGCCTATCACTTAAGCATGTAACTTTATTGTAAGGTCTTGTCATACCATTTTTAAAGGGGTAATAATGAAACCAGACATTGTGGGATATGCCTGTAATTCCAGCTCTAGGGGGCTGAGTCAGGAGGATATCAAATTTAAGGGTAGCATTGGCTACATAGTAAGACCCTATCTCAAATTGACACACACAAAAAAAATTGAATTTCTTTCTTTTTATTTTTATTTATTTGTTTGTTTGCAAGCAGAGCGAGAAAGAATGGTGTACCAGGGCATCTAGCCACTGAAGATGAAACACCAGATGCATGTGCCACTTTGTGCATCTGGCTTTACATGGGTACTGGGGAATCAAACCCTAGGCTTTGCAGGCAAGTGCCTTAATCACCGAGTAATCTCCCCAGCCCTGAATTTCTTTCTTGAACCCCTTGTGAAAATTCATTGTATTTCATTTGTAAAATATTTGCCCTTGGGCTAGACTTGTAGCTCAGTTGGTAGAGTCCTTGTCTATCATGCATGAGGCCCTTGGTTTGTACCACATAAACCCTGGTGTGGTGACATACACCTATTATCTCAGCACTGGGAAGGTGGAAGCAGGAGGATCAGAAAGGTCATTCAAGGTTATTCTTGTCTACATAGTGAGTCCGAGGCCAGCCTAGGCCACATGAAACCCTGTCAAAAACAACAACAACAACAACAAAACTAGCCAGGCATGGTAGTGCATGCCTTTAATCCCAGCACTCGGGAGGCAGAGGTAGGAGGACTACTGTGAGTTCAAGGCCACCCTGAGACTACATAGTGAATTCCAGGTCAGCCTGGGCTAGAGTGAGACCCAACCTTGAAAAACAAAAACAAAAACAAAAAAAACCTTACCCTTTTGATAATGTTACATACATATGGATATGATGTAATAACTGACAAAACATGCCATTTCTACTACTAAAGTTCGTGTTCTGAGGAAGAGGAGTAGGAATTCTGTAGCAGCTCAGGAGAGTGAAAGGAGAGAGCTATAGTAACTCATTTGCAATTGCCATTGGATTCTAGAAGGCTAATTATGATCAGGAGCTAGGTCATCTATTTTTGTGAAAGTAAACTGTTATTTGCAAGGAAATAGTCTATTTGAAGCTTCCTCAAGGGAAATCCAGTGGCTTAGCCTGAGAGTTTTGTTGTGAAGTTTCACAGTCTTCATGGCTTTCACTTAAACTCCTTCTTTGAGCTACATGGAACCTAGATAAGTGCCAAGAACGTACCAGAGTTCAGTCTTACTCCCACTCAGTGAAGCCCTAAATTCCATAGACTAGACACACCACTGAATATTTGCATGCAATGGAACCCAGTGACAAGCTTCACGTATATGATCACTTTCCATTATTTATAGTCAGTATGTTCTTTGTTTTTTTTTTTTTTTTTTGGTTTTTCAAGGTAGGGTCTCACTCTGGCCCAGGCTGACCTGGAATTCACTATGTAGTCTCAGGGTGGCCTCAAACTCAAGGTGATCCTCCTATCTCTGCCTGCCTCCTGAGTGCTGGGGTTAAAGGCGAGGGCCACCACACCCAGCTGTTCTTTGGGTTTTGTTTGTCTATTTGTTTATTTTAGAGATGACATCTAAATATATGGTCCAGGCTGGTCTTGAAATTATGATACTCTTACCTCAGCCTCCCAAGAATTGGGATTACAGGTATGCACATCCCCTGGTAGTTAATATTTTGGGGTTTTTTTGGGGGGGGGAGTGGGGGGTTCTTTTTTTTTAAGGTAGGGTCTCACTTTATACCAGGCTGACTTGAAACTCACTCCATAGTCCCAGGCTGGCCTCAAACACACAGCAATACTCCTACCTCTGAATCCCGAGTGCTGAGATTAAAGGTGTGCACCACCATGCTCAACTTGATTACTTTTCTTCTTGTTGTTTTTTTTTTTGAGGTAGGGTCTCACTCTAGCCCAGGCTAATCTGGAATTCCTTACTATAGTCTCAGGCTGGCCTTGAACTCACAGTAATCCTCCTACTTCTGCCTCCTGCGTGCTGGGATTAAAGGCGTGCACCACCACACCTGGAGATTTATTTTTTTATTTTTATTTATGGTTTTTGTTTTTTTTTTTGAGGTAGGGTCTCATTCTAGCTCAGGTTGATCTGGAATTCAATATGTAGTCTCAGGGTGGCCTCAAACTCATTGTGATCCTCCTACCTCTGCCTACCAAGTGCTGAGATTAAAGGTTTGCACCACCACACCTGGCTCTGTTTTTTCTTTATGAAACAGAAAATTGGCATGCCAGGGCCTTAGCCACTACAAACGAACTCCAGACATGTGTGCCACCTTGTGTGCATGTGCCACCTATGCACGTGTGTCACTTTGTGCATCTGGTTTACGTAGGTTTGGAGTGTTGAACCTGGGTCCTTAGGTTTGGTAGCCAAGCACCTTAATCACTAAGACATCTCTCCAGCCTTCCCCCCCACCCCCCGTAACTGATATAGGGAAAGTATGAACTGTATTGGTGTTTTTATTTATTTTATTTGAGAGAGAGGCAGATAGAGAGAGAATAGGGCCACCAGGGCCTTCAGCTGCTGCAAATGAACTCCAGAAGCATGCACCACCTTGTGCATCTGGCTTACATGGGCCCTGGGGAATTGAACCTGGGTCCTTTGGCTTTAAGGGCTAGCACCATAACTGCTAAGCCATTCCTCCAGCCCCCTTGTTTGTTTGTTTTTTTTGTTTGTTTGTTTTTCTACTTTTTTAAAAAATATATTTTATGTATTTGAGAAAGAGAGAGATAGACAGAAAGAGAATGGCGCAACAGGGCCTCCAGCCTCTGCAAACGAACCTCAGATGCATGCACCACCTTGTGCATCTGGCTTATGTGGGTCCTGGAGAATTGAACCAGGATCCTTTGGCTTTGCAAGCAAACACCTTAACCACTATGCCATCTCTCCAGCCCTATTTGTTTGTTTTTAGGTGAGCCCACAGACTGTCCTTTTTTTACGCAAAAGAGAAAGTGAGAGAGCGAGAGAAAGAATTGACACACCAGGGCCTCCAGCAACTGTAATCTACGTTAGATGCTTGTGCTACCTTGTGTGCATGTGCGACCTTACATGCTTATGTCACCTTGTGTGTCTGGCTTACATGGGATATGAAGAGTCAAACAGATCCTTAGGCTTTGCAGGCAAATGCCTTACCCACTAAGCCATCTCTCCAGCCCCAGCTTTTTTTTTTTTTTTTTTTTGAGGCAGGGTCTCACTCTGGCCCAGGCTGACCTGGAATTCACTATGTAGTCTCAGGGTGGCCTCCAACTCAAGGTGATCCTCCTATCTCTGCCTGCCTCCTGAGTGCTGGGGTTAAAGGCGAGGGCCACCACACCCAGCTGTTCTTTGGGTTTTGTTTGTCTATTTGTTTATTTATTTATTTTAGAGATGACATCTCAATATATGGTCCAGGCTGGTCTTGAAATTATGATACTCTTACCTCAGCCTCCCAAGAATTGGGATTACAGGTATGCACATCCCCTGGTAGTTAATATTTTGGGGTTTTTTTTTGGGGGGGGAGTGGGGGGTTCTTTTTTTCTAAGGTAGGGTCTCACTTTATACCAGGCTGACCTGAAACTCACTCCATAGTCCCAGGCTGGCCTCAAACACACAGCAATACTCCTACCTTTGAATCCCGAGTGCTGAGATTAAAGGCGTGCACCACCATGCTTCTTGATTATTTTCTTTTTTTTTTTTTTTTTTTTGAGGTAGGGTCTTACTCTAGCCCAGGCTAATCTGGAATTCCTTACTATAGTCTCAGGCTGGCCTTGAGCTCACAGTAATCCTCCTACTTCTGCCTCCTGCGTGCTGGGATTAAAGGCGTGCACCACCACACCTGGAGATTTATTTTTTTATTTTTATTTATGGGTTTTTTTTTTTGAGGTAGGGTCTCATTCTAGCTCAGGCTGATCTGGAATTCAATATGTAGTCTCAGGGTGGCCTCAAACACATTGTGATTCTCCTACCTCTGCCTCCCAAGTGCTGAGATTAAAGGTTTGCACCACCACGCCTGGCTTTGTTTTTTTCTTTATGAAACAGAAAATTGGCATGCCAGGGCCTTAGCCACTACAAACGAACTCCAGACATGTGCGCCACCTTGTGTGCATGTGCCACCTATGCACGTGTGTCACTTTGTGCATCTGGTTTACGTAGGTTTGGAGTGTTGAACCTGGGTCCTTAGGTTTGGTAGCCAAGCACCTTAATCACTAAGACATCTCTCCAGCCTTCCCCCCGCCCTCCCCCCCCCCCCCCGTAACTGATATAGGGAAAGTATGAACTGTATTGGTGTTTTTATTTGAGAGAGGCAGATAGAGAGAGAATGGGGCCACCAGGGCCTTCAGCTGCTGCAAATGAACTCCAGAAGCATGCACCACCTTGTGCATCTGGCTTACATGGGCCCTGGGGAATTGAACCTGGGTCCTTTGGCTTTAAGGGCTAGCACCATAACTGCTAAGCCATTCCTCCAGCCCCCTTGTTTGTTTGTTTTTTTGTTTGCTTGTTTTTCTACTTTTTTAAAAAATATATTTTATGTATTTGAGAAAGAGAGAGATAGACAGAAAGAGAATGGCGCAACAGGGCCTCCAGCCTCTGCAAACGAACCTCAGATGCATGCACCACCTTGTGCATCTGGCTTATGTGGGTCCTGGAGAATTGAACCAGGATCCTTTGGCTTTGCAAGCAAACACCTTAACCACTATGCCATCTCTCCAGCCCTATTTGTTTGTTTTTAGGTGAGCCCACAGACCGTCCTTTTTTTACGCAAAAGAGAAAGTGAGAGAGCGAGAGAAAGAATTGACACACCAGGGCCTCCAGCAACTGTAATCCACGTTAGATGCTTGTGCTACCTTGTGTGCATGTGCGACCTTACATGCATATGTCACCTTGTGTGTCTGGCTTACATGGGATATGAAGAGTCAAACAGATCCTTAGGCTTTGCAGGCAAATGCCTTACCCACTAAGCCATCTCTCCAGCCCCAGCTTTTTTTTTTTTTTTTTTTTTTGAGGCAGGGTCTCACTCTAGCCCAGGCTGACCTAGAATTCACTATTTGGTCTCACGGTAGCCTCAAACTCATGGTGATCATCCTACCTCTGCCTCCCGAGTGCTGCTAGTAAAGGTGTGGTCCACCATGTCTGGATTTTATTTTTGTTTATTTACTGTTTATTTATTGGTGTGTGACTACAGGGGCATGTGCCACGTGCATATGTGGAGGCCAATCCTCACCTGTCCACCTCATTTGAGGCATGGTTTCTTGTTCTGGATTCTTGTTTTTTTTTTTTTCTTTGGTTTTTCGAGGTAGGGTCTCACTCTAGCCCAGGCTGACCTGGAATTCACTATGGAGTCTCAGGGTGGCTTCGAACTCACGGCAATCCTCCTATCTCTGCCTCCCGAGTGCTGGGATTAAAGACGTGCGCCACCACGCCCGGCTTGTTCTGGATTCTTGCTCTGATGCTTTTGCTGGGCTCGACAAGTGCATCAGTAAAATTTTCCCTTCTCCACCCTCCCGTACCCAGCTTCCATCTTTTTTAATTAATTTATTTGAGAGAAAGGAAGATAGAGAGATAATAGGCACACCAAGGGTTCTAGCCACTGCGAACAAATTCCAGACACATATGCCACAAAGTGCATCTGGCTTTATATGGGTACTGAGGGATAGAACCTGGGTCCTTAGGCTTTACAGACAAATGCCTTAACTGCTAAGCCATCTCTTTAGCCGTGTTCTTTTTTTGTTGTTATTTTTTGTTTGTTTGTTTGTTTTTTCAAGGTAGGGTCCTGCTCTAGCCCAGGCTGATCTGGAGTTCACTATGTAGTCTCAGGGTGGCCTTGAACTCATGGTGATCCTCCTACCTCTGCCTCCTGAGTGCTAGGATTAAAGACGTGCACCACCTAGCCCAGTTTGCTTTCTTCTTTCTCTCTTTTTCTTTCTTTCTTTTCCTTTCTTTTTCTCTTTTCCTTCCTTCCTTCTTTTCTTTTCCTTCTTCCTTTTCCTTCCTTTCTTCCTTTCTTCCTTCTCCTTCTTCGTTTTCCTTCCTTCCTTCCTTTCTTTGTTTCTTTCTGTTTTGAGACAAGGTCCCATGTAACTCAGGCTGACCTCAAATTTACAACAGCTGAAGATAACCTTGAACTACTGATCCTGTTACATATCAAACTTATGGGGAGGGCTGGGAATGTGGTTTAGTGGCCCACCACATACTTGGTCAGTTTAAACCCTAGCAATGCAAAAGTAAAAGAAAGAAGGAAGGAAGAAGAAAATAAAGAATTCAGGGATGGGGAGATACCTTACTTGGTCAGTTGGTAAAATCAGCATCAGACATTGAATGTGATCTCCAGTACTCATAGAAATGCCAAGCATGGGCTGGAGAGATGGCTTAGTGGTTAAGGTGCTTGCCTGTGAAGCCTAAGGACCCATGTTCAACTCTCCAGATCCCATGTAAGCCAGACGCACAAAGGCGAGCCAAGCACAAGGTTACACATGCCCACTAGGTGGCGCAAGTATCTGGCGTTCTACTGTACTGACTGAGGCCCTGACACACCAATTCTCTCTCTCTCTAAAAATACTAAATAAAAAAAATAAATAAATGTCAAGCATGATGGCATTTTCTTTTTTTTTCTTTTCTTTTTTTTTCATGATGGCATTTTCCTATAATCCCAAAATAGGGAGGCAGAGACAGAAGACCCCCTGGGGCTCACTCAGCCTAACTGGTGGGCTCTAGACAAAGGAGGTGGATGGTGTTCCTTATGATGATATCTGAGGTTGACCTTTGGCCTACACACACACACACACAAATAATAAGGTATTCAAATTCTACAAAAAGTTATGCAAAATGTAATATTCCTTTTGTTTAATAAAAACTCAGAGCTGGAGAGATGGATTAGCAGTTAAGGCACTTGCCTATGAAGCCTTGACTCCCAAGAACCCATTTTAACCAGATGCACAAGGTGGCACATGTGTCTAGGGTTCATTTACAGTGGCTAGAGACCCTGGTGCACCCATTCTCTCTTTCTCTGTCTCTCTATAAAATAATAAAAATAAATAAATAACAATAATAACTAAAAAGACTCAATGGAGTGCTTGAGAGATTGCTCAGTGGTTAAGGAGCTTGTTTGCAAGGCCTAATGACCTGAGTTTAATGCCCCAGTACCCATCTAAAGTCAGATGCACAAATAGTGCATGCATCTGGAGTCTGTTTGCAGCAGCTCAAGGTCCTGGCACACCCATTCTCTCTGTCTGTCTCTCTTCTATCTCTCTCTGCTTGCAAATAAATAGAGTGTTGCTCTCACTGCTAGCCAGAGAACCTTCTCCAGGGAGATGGTGGCAGACACTGAGGAGACTAAAATCTCATCAGAGCAGAAAATAAAAGGCTGCCACTCAGCTATAAAGTAGACTGCTAGCATGCCCTCCAAGGCTCAGGAAAAGGGGGTGGAAAGAATGTAAAAGCCAGGGCTGGAGAGATGGCTTAGTGGTTAAGGGACTTGCTTGTGAAACCTAAGGAGCCAAGTTTAATTCCCTAGTACCTACATAAGCCAGATGCAAATGGTGGTGCGTGCACCTGGAGTTCCTTTGCAGTGGCTAGAGACCCTGACATGACCATTCAAGCCTTCTCTCTCTCTCCCTCTCATAAACAAATAAATAATATTTTTTTAAAAGAATGTAAGAGGGCTGGAGAGATGGCTTAGCGGTTAAGCGCTTGCCTGTGAAGCCTAAGGACCCTGGTTCGAGGCTCAATTCCACAGGACCCATGTTAGCCAGATGCACAAGGGGGCGCACGCGTCTGAAGTTCGTTTACAGAGGCTGGAAGCTCTGCTGCGCCCATTCTCAATCCCCCCCCACCCCCCACCCCCGTCTCTCTCTGCCTCCTTCTCTCTGTCGCTCTCAAATAAATAAACAAACAAACAAACAAACAAAAAGAATGTAGCCGGGCGTGGTGGCGCAGGCCTTTAATCCCAGCACTCAGCAGAGGTAGGAGGATCAACGAGAGTTTGAGACTACATAGTGAATTCCAGGTCAGCCTGGGCTAGAGTGAGACCCTACCTCAAAAAACAAAACAAAACAAAAAGACAAACGTATGTATGTGGGGGCTGGGTGGGCAATGGGGGGCTGGCTCAGGGGATAAAGCACTTGCCATGAAGTGTGAGTACCTGAGTTTGGATCCCCAAAACCCATGCAAAACTAAACCCAATACAGTGTCTATAATCCCAGAGAGCCTAAGGCAAGACAGGGGTAGGGGAACCCGAAACAAGAATCCCTGGAAGCTTGTGAGACAGCTAGCCTGTTGAATGCAACAGTGAACAAGAAAAGAACTGCCTCAGAACAAAAGGAAAAGCAAGGACTGACCCTGACCGTGGAGGCTGTCCTCCAACCTCCACACGTGCCCCATAGTGCATGTGCTTACACACACACACACATGCACACACAATAGTTTTAAATGAGAGAACTAAATTATTTCCCATTGTTTTCATTATTACAAAATAGTAACGTTTTGAGCTTGGGAGATGGCTTAGCGGTTCAGGTACTTGCCTGCAAAGCCAAAGGACCTAGGTTTGATTCCTCAGGGCCCATGTAAACCAGATGCACAAGGTGGCACGTGCATCTGGAATTCGTTTGCAGTGGCTGGAGGCCCTGGCGTGCCCATTCTCTCTCTGTTTGTCTCTCTCTGCCTCTCTCTCTCTCAAATAAATAAATAAAAATATATTAACATTTTAAAAACTTTTAAAAAATATTTTGTTTATATTTATTTTATTTGAGAGAGAGAAAGAGGCAGAGAGAGAGAGAGAGAAATGGGAGAATGGGTGTTCCAGGGCTTCCAGCCATGGCAAACAAACTGCAGATGCATGCACTTCCTTGTGCATCTGGCTTACGTGGGTCCTGAGGAAAATTGAGCCAAGGTCCTTTGGCTTTGCAGGCAAGTGCCTTAACCACTGAGCCATTGCTCTAGCCCAAAATATTAACATTTTAATTCTAGAATCATACAGACCTGTATGTAGACTTCAGTCTCTGGCATGGCAAATGTGTAATCTCCTAATCTCTCTGAACTTCCTTTTTTTGTTTGTTTGTTTTTGTTTTTGTTTTTGGAGGTAGGGTCTAGCCCAGGCTGACCTGGAATTCACTATGTAGTCTCAGGGTGGCCTTGTACTCACAGTGATCCACCTACCTCTATCTCCTGAGTGCTGGAATTAAAGGCATGTGCCACCACGCCCAGCTAATAATTTTTTTTTTTTTTTTTTGAGGTAGGGTCTCACCTAACTCAGGTTGACCTGGAACTCTATAGTTCCTGGCTGGCCTGGAACTCACAGTAATACTCAAACCTCTACCTACCAGTGCTGGGATTGAAGGCATGTGCCACCATGCCCAGATCAGAAAATTTTGACTATACTGTTTGTAATCCACAAGCCAAATTTCATTTTATTTTGAAATCATTCTACACCTTATTCAATTCCTGTACTTACTTATGTGCCAGGGCACTTCAGAGGGCAGTGACTGGGCATTTCGACTCAGATCAAGCTTGGTTACCACTCCTTTGATCGTGAAATCTGCTTCTGAAGTAGCCAGCAGTACCCATCTTCCCAGATGTGTGACTGGATTTGGATTTCAGAAAGGGGGGCGGGGTGGAGAGATGGCTTAGGGGTCAAGGTGATTTCAGAAAGGGAAAGAAAAAGGTGGAATGTTCCAAAACCTTCTTAAAAATTAGCACACGCGCCGGGCGTGGTGGCGCACGCCTTTAATCCCAACACTCGGGAGGCAGAGGTAGGAGGATCGCCGTGAGTTCAAGGCCACCCTGAGACTCCATAGTCAAGTCCAGGTCAGCCTGAGCTAGAGTGAGACCCTACCTCGAAAAAACGAAGAAAAACCAAAAAAAAAAAAAAAAAAAAAAAAATTAGCACACGCACTCTCTTTCTCTCTTTCTTTTCCTATCTCCCCCCCGCCCCCGTGTGTGTGTGTGTGTGTGTGTGTGTGTGTGTGTGTGTGTCTCAAATAAATAAATAAAAATATCTGGGCTGGAGAGATGGCTTATTGGTTGTTAAGGTGCTTGCCCGCAAAGCCAAAGGACCTGGTTTGATTCCCCAGAACCCACATAAGCCAGATGCACAAAGTGGTGCATGTGTCTGGAGGACATTTGCAATGGCTGGAGGCTCTGACGTGCTCATTCATTCTCTCTCTCTCTCTCTCAAATAAATAAGTAAAAACATCAACGGTAAGGGGGTAAGGCCATCTACCTAGGAACCAACTCCATTAAAGGCCATGCAGAGCATAAAAGGAGGTAGAGTTGCCAGGTGTGGTGGTGCACACCTTCAATCCCAGCACTCAGGTGGCAGAGGTAGGAGGATCACTGTGAATTTGAAGCTACCTTGAGATTGCATAGTAAATTCCTGGTCAGCCTGAGTTAGACCAAGACCCTGCCTCAAAAAACCACACACAAAAAGCAGGGCATGGTGGCACACACCTTTAATCCCAGCACTCGGGTGGCAGAGGTAGGAGGATCACCATGAGTTTCAGGCCACCCTGACCCTGAGACTACAGAGTGAATTCCAGGTCAGCAGCCTGGACTAGAGTGAAACCCTATCTTGAAAAACCAAACAACACACGCACACACACAAACTAGGCGTGGTGGCACACACCTTTAATCCCAGCACTCGGGTGGCAGAGGTAGGAGGATCACCATGAGTTCAAGGCCACCCTGAGACTCCATAGTGAATTCTAGGTCAGCCTGTGCTAGAGTAAGACCCTATCTTGAACCCCCCCCCCACAAAAAAAGCACATACAAAAAAAGGAGGTACAGTGGAAAGAGCAGCAAAGTATTTTGCAAATACTTTGGCATAGTTTATTTCTCAGACAAGCTGACCTATTCTTTTTGTTCTTTGGTCCTCGTCCTCCCTTTGTTAGTACACACTCATTTCTACCATACCTTGGGGCAAATGGAAATGAATTCCTTTCCAAGTTCTTTTCTTTTCTTTTCTCTTCTCTTCTTTTCTGTTCTTTCTTCCTTTATCTTATTTTTTAATTAATTTATTTATTTGAGAGAGAAAGAGGCAGAGAGAGAGAGAGAGAGAGAGCGGGAGAGAGGGAGAGAACGGGCACGCCAGGGCCTGCAGCCACCACAAACAAACTCCAGACACATGTACCACCTTGTGCATCTAGCTTACATGAGTATTGGGGAAATCAAGCCTGGGTCCTTAGGCTTCACAAGCAAGCACCTTAACCACTAAGCCATCTCTCCAGCTCCTGAATCATTTCTTAATAAAGTAAAATAAAATCTAGTGACACACTTTTTTTTTTTACACTGAAAGAGGAAGTACCCCTATTACATATCAAAAACTCTGTCCCTATAAGTGTGTTGTCATATCCAGCTCCTGGGAGATAGGGTAATGGTAAGGGAGAGACAACCCCAAAGTCCTGACGGTCACTGGCCTGTAGCCTGAGACTTCATAGCGAATTCCAGGTCAGCTTGGGCTAGAATGAGACCCTGCCTCAAAAAAAAAAAAAAAAATCTGGTCTATTAAGGATTTGTGGAGTCAGCAGATTTCTCAAACCTTCCCTGTCCCCGGGTGCAGGAGGGAGTGATGCTCTAAATTATAGGAAATGTAGGCAAGATTTGGGTCATTTGTATTCTTATTCAACTGACCCAGTTAGTACCCAGTCTCTGTCTGTTTCCAGCCTGGGCTCTCCTGGGCTCCTGTGTTTTAGCCAAACACATCTCTTGTTCCTGGCATACACTTTTCTGTGCCTTGGCTCTTCCTATTTTCTCTGCCTGGAGTGTCCTCTCCCTCTCTCCCTTCCCTTATTTCATTTATTTTCTTTCTTTCTTTTTTTTTTTTTTCCGAGGTAGGGCAAAATCATTCTCAGTTGAGTGATGTGAGTTAAGACCTAAACAAGACAAAACTAAACCTTCAGGCTGGGTGTAGTGGCATAGGCCTTTAATCCCAGCACTTGGGAGGGTGAGTTAGGAGGATCACCATGAGTTGGAGGCCACCCTGAGAATACAGAGTGAATTCCAGGTCAGCCTGAGCTAGAGCAAGACCCTACCTCAAAAAAACAAAAAAGTTAAATAAAATAAAATATAAACTGATTGTACTTCTTTGTGAGTAGGAATAAAATTCAGCAGCAGAGGCCAGTAAGCTAGAAAGGAGATATAAAGGGGATAGAAATAGAGGAAGGTGGGACTAAATAAGATGGTATTGTCAAAGAACAGATTAATGGGGGTGAAAAGGCCTAAGTGAGGTCAGGGGAAGAGATTGAATAAAAAAAAGGTGGAGGGAGGGCTAATCAAAATCTAAGAGGATATAAATAAGTCATATGGAAGCCTACTTTTTTGGACAATGGAACACCCAGAAGCCATAGATTGTTACTAGAAATTTTTCAGTGCCAGGGATAGGATACCTTCTAGTGAGTTTTTGGCCAGGGAGGTCACTGATACCCCCAAAACATTACAAGCCATTGCTGAGGCCCTTGGTCTCCCACCAGGAATAGATAGTAAGATCCTGTTGCTGAAGACTCCACATACTTGGGCTGCAAGGTCACTGAGAAATCATAAGGAGCAGAGCTGAAAACCTCCTCCATGTAGACCAGCTGACAAAAAGCTAGAAAATGCTATGTTACATGCAGTTCAATGGGAGAGAGAGAAATCACCAGTGAAGATACTCAGCAGTGGACATTACAAGCCTTATATTCAGCCAAGCAGGCCAAATGAGCCAACTGGTGCAACAGTGGTACGTCCGTTATGGGGGAAACCAACTGCCCTCTAATTGGACTGGAGGCCTGTTCCATGGGAGGGAATACATCCCTGATACTGAAAACCTACAACAGGGGCAGTCATGAGCCCTAGGGGTAAACATCTGCTGCTGTCTGGCTAAATGTATATAGTATGCTCACCAAACTGCCCAGTAAGCACGTCTCTTCATGTTCATACCTATATATGAATGCTACTCTCACTTTTGGTTAGAGAACCGTTTCTTTTTAGATGGCAGTGACCTTGGGATGACTCAGAAGGCATCATGGTACTGAGAAGAAGTGACAGAGAAGTGCTCAGCACTGAAATATCTTTATCACATCTTCCAAGACTCAGGGTCAATTGCGGAAGAGGTGGCAGAAAGAATGTAAGAGCCAAAGGAAGGGTAGGACTCCTCCAGACACAAAATGACCTGGATATCCATGACCCCACAGTTCCTGACACTACCTACACAAGACCATTATAATAGGAGGAAAAGATGCTGACATCAAAATAAAAGAGACTAATTGAGAGGGGGAGGCAATGTGATGGAGAGTGGAGTTTCAAAGGGGAAAGTGAGGGAAGGGAGGGAATTACCATGGGATATTGTTTACAATTATGGAAGTTGTCAATAAAAAAATAAATTAAACTAACAAATAAATAAATAAACCTTCAAAGCTATTGAACTGGGCTCAAGAGATTGCTCAGTAGTTAAGGCACTTGCCTGCAATGCCTAATGATCCAGATTCAGTTCCCTAGTACCCACATAAAGCCAGATGCACAAATTGGTGCATGCATTTGCGGTTTGTCTGCAGTGGCTAGAGGCCCAGGCATACCCATTCATTCTCTTTCTCTGGCTCTTCCTTTCTTTTTCTCTCTCCCCTTGAAGAAGTAATAATAATAATAATAATAATAATAATAATAATAATAATGGTGAACAAAGGCCAGGTGTGGTGGTTCATACTTTTAAACTCAGCATTCGGAAGGCAGAGGTAGGAGGATGGCCATGAGTTAAGGCCATCCTGAGACTATAGAGTAAATTCCAGGTCAGTCTAGGATAGAGCAAGACCTTAACTCAAAAAAACATAAAAACAAGACAAACTAGTGAACTAAGGCTGGGGAGATGGCTCAGTGGTTAAAGGGGCTTGCTTTCAAAGCATGCTGGCCCAGGTTCAATTTCCAAGTAACTATGTAAAGACAGATACACAATATAGTGGGTGTATCTGGAATGGCTGTCTCTGTCTCTGTCTCTCTCTCTCTGTTTCTATCTCAAATGAAAATGTATAAAAGAACAAAAAAAAAAAAAAAAAAAAAAAACCAGGGCTGGAGCAATGCTTTATCAGTTAAAGTGCTTGCCTGTAAAGCCTAAGGACCCATGTTCAACTCCAAAGATCCCACAAAAGCCAGACACACAAGATGTTCCATGTACAAAGTCACATATGTGCACAAGGTGGTGCACATGTCTGGAGTTCTATTACAGTGGCTGGAGGCCCTACTGTGCCAATCCTCTCTCTCACTCTTCCATTAAAAAAAAAAGCCGGGTGTGGTGGTACACACCTTTAATTCCAGCACTCAGGAGGCAGAGGTAGGAGGATTGCTATGAGTTCGAGGCCACCCTGAGATTACATAGTGAATTCCAGATCAGCCTCAGCTAGAGTGAGACCTACCTCAAAAAAAAAAAAAAAAAAGAAAGAAAGAAAGAAAGGCCAGTCTGTTGGGCTTGCCTAAAGAAATAAAATCTACGGCTTGGAGAGATGGCTCAGTGGTTAAAGGCTATTGTTTGCAAAGCCCTGATGGTCCGTGTTCAATTCCTCAGTACCCAAATAAAGCCAGAAAGACAAAGTGACACATGTGTCTGGAGTTCGTTTGCAGTGGCAGAAGGCCCTGGAATGCCCATTCACTTTCTCATTCATTCATTCATTCTCTCTCTCTCTTTCTCTCTCTCCCCCTTTGCTTACAAATAAATAAATAAAAATTTTTAGCCCAGCATGGTGGCACATACCTTTAATCCCAGGCACTTGGGGGCAGAGATAGGAGGATTGCCATAAGTTCAAGGCCACCCTGAGACTACAAAGTGAATTCCAGGTCAGCCTGGGCTAGAGTGAGACAGTACCTTGAAAAACAAAAAGCAGTTTGGGGGCTGGAAAGATGGCTCAACAGTTAAGGCACCTACCTGCAAAGCCTAAAGACACAGGTTTGATTCCCATGTAAAGCTAAATGCACAAAGTAGAGCATGTGTCTGGAGTTCACTTGCATTGGCTACAGGCCCTGTTGCATCCATTCTCTCTCTGTCTCTCTATATATGTGTTTCTCTCTTCCTAATAAATATATGTATAAAGCCAGGCGTGGCAGCCCACACCTTTAGTCCCAGCATTTGGGAGGCAGAGGTAGAAGGATTGCCATGAATTTGAGGCCACCCTGAGACTGCATAGTAAATTCCAGGTCAGCCTTGGCTAGAGTGAGACCTTATCTTGAAAAAAAACGAACAAAAACCAGCTGACAGAAAGCTGGAAGAAGCCATGCTGCATGGAGTTCAATGGGAGAGAGAGAAATCACCAGTAAAGATACTCAACAGTGGTCACTGCAAGCCTTATATTTGGCCAACTAGGCCAAATGAGCCAATGGGTGCAATAGTGGCACATCTGTCTTGGTGGAAACCAACTGCACTCTAATTGGACTGGAGGCCCACTCCATGGGAGGGAATACATCCCTGATACTGAAAACCTACAACAGGGGTAGTCATGAGCCCTAGGGGTGTAACATCTGCTGCTGTCTGGCTAAATGTATATACTATGCTTATCAAACTGCCCAGTAAGCACGTCTCTTCATGTTCATACCTATATATGAATGCTACTCTCACTTTTGGTAGAGAAGCTTCTCTTTTCAGATGGCAGTGACCTTGGGATGACTCAGAAGGCATCATGGTGCTGGGAAGAAGGGATAGGAGTGCTCCGTACTGCAATATCTCTATCACACCTTCCAAGGCTCAGGGTCCATTGTGAAAGAGGTGGAGGGAAAGAATGTAAGGGCCAAAGGAAGGGTAGGACTCCTTACAACGTGATCCCCCCAGATACAAAATGGCCTGAAATTCCATGACCTCACAGTGCCTGACACTACCTACACAAGACCATCATAATAGGAGGAAAAGATGCTGACATTAAAATAAAAGAGAGACTGAGAGGAGGGGATATGATGGAGAATGGAGTTTCAAAGGGGAAAGTGGGGGTAGGGAGGGCGTTACCATTGGATATTGTTTACAGTCATGGAAGTTGTTAATAAAAAACAATTTAAAAAAACTCCAGATACATGTGCCACTTTGTGCATCTGGCTCTATGTGGATACTGAGGAATCAAACCTGGGTCATTGAGCTTTGCAGGCAAGTACCTTAACTGCTGAGCCATCTCTCCAGCCCTAGATTCTGGTTTTTCAGTTTGTTTGTTTGTTTGTTTCTTCGAGGTAGGATCTTGCTCTAGCCCAGGTTTACCTGAAATTAATCTCATGCTAGCCTAGAACAGAACTCACAGAGATCCTGCTACCTCAGCCTCCCAAGTGCTGGGATTAAAGGTGTGCAACACCATGCAGGGTTTAGAGTCCGTTTTTTTAATTTTTTTTTTTTTTTTGGTTTTTCAAGGTAGGATGTCACTCTAGCCCAGGCTGACCTAGAATTCACTATGTAGCCTCTCAGGGTGGTCTCAAACTCATGGCAATCTTCCTACATCTGCCTCCCAAGTGCTGGGATTAAAGGCGTGTGCCACCATGCCCAGCAAAGTTTTTAAGCAGAGAAATAACATGATCTGCATTGTGTGTTTTTTTTTTTAATTTAAATTTAAATTTTATTTTATGTACTTGGTTTTTCGAGGTAGGGTTTCATTCTAGCCCAAACTGACCTGGAATTCACTGTGTAGTCTTAGGGTGGCCTCAAACCCACAGTGATCCTCCTACCTCTGACTCCAGAGTGCTGGGATTAAAGGCGTGTGCCACCACGCCAGGCCTCCATACTCTCTTCTTGCAAATAAATAAAAATGAAAAGAATAGAAAAACAAATCAGAAAAAAAAATTTAGCCAGGCTTGGTGGCACACACCTTTAAAAATCCCAGCACTCAGGAGTCAGAGGTAGGAGGATTACCATGAGTTCAAGGCCATCCTGACACTACATAGTTAATTCCAGTTCAGCCTGGACCAGAGTGAGACCCTACTTCAAAAAAAAAAAGAAGAAGAGAGTACGGATGTGCCAGGGCCTCCTGCCACTGCACAAGAATTCCAGATGCACACACCACTTTGTGCATCTGGTTTTACATGTGTACTAGGGAACCGAACCCAGGTCACCAGGCTTTACAAGCAAGCACCTTTAACTACTCAGCCATCTCTCCAGCCCTGCATTGTGATTTTGAAGGTCATGCTGACTACACTGTGGCAAATGAATGGGAAGAAATAAAAGCAAGGAGAGCCCAGTGTGGTGGCATACACCTTTAATCCCAGCACTCAGGTGGCAGAGCTCAGAGGATTGCCATGAGTTCAAGGCTACCCTGAGATTACATAGTGAATTCCAGGTCAGCCTGGGATAGAGACCCTACCTCGAAAAACCAAAAGAAAAAAAAAGCAAGGAGATAGAGATAGGGGTATATAACTCAATGGTAAAGCACACATATATAGAGATAAAGCTACAGTAATCAAGACAGTGTAGTATTGCTAAGAGAAGAAAGAACAAAAAGGTCTCGGCGGGGGGGTGTATTACAGTGTTTGCTTGGATGCTGCTGGAGGCCCTGGATTTGATCCTAGCACTGAGAAAGAGTTGCTAGGAAGTCAGCATCCTTGACATTGGCCAGCTCCCTCCTTAATCCCTACTTACTTTACATACAATGAGACAAACTGCCCATCCCTGTCTTCCAGTCAGAAGGAAAGAGACTTGGTCTCCCAGATTTTTCAGATTACAGCCAACTATAAAGCCCCCTAAACAAGTGTAGCTGACCTTCTGTTAGTCCTGCTGTACCTGTGAGGGCCAATGTACAAGAAAATTGTTCCCACTGAGGAAGTCCAAAAGCTCAAATCAATATGCATGGCCCTTAGGCTGGAGAGATGGTTTAGCAGTTAAGGCACTTGCCTGCAAAGCCTAAAGACTCAGGTTCGACTCCCCAAAACTCACATAAACCAGATGCACATGGTGGCACATATGTCTGGAGTTTGTTTTCAGTGGATAGAGGCTCTGGCACGCCCATTCTCTCTCTCTCTCTCTCTTTCTTTTTCTCTCTCATAAATAAACAAAAATATTTTTAAAATATGCATGACCCAAGGCATGGTTATAGAATTTAATTATCATAAAAGGTGATGCTAGTCACATGATCCCACTAACCACTTCCTATTAGCACGCTGCCACGTGCCTTTAATCCCAGCACTAGGGAGGCAGAGGTAGGAGAATCACTGTGAGTTCAAGGCCAGCCTAAGACTACACAGTGACTTCCAGGTCAGCCTAGGCTAGAGGGAGACCCTACCTCAAAAAACCAAGGGAGAAAAAAAAGAAGAAAGAAAGTGGTTAGTTACCTCCATGACAGACTTGGCTCCATATCTTTTCTGGCCAGGCAGCAATATAGCACATAGGGTCCACAGCTGAATAAGACTGTTGATGACAGTTGTCCCTCAGCAGCCTTCATAGTACCTTCTAGTACTGTGAAGGCTAAGCCAGCAGGGAAGAAGCTTCCAGCTTGGTTTCAGCTTGATTTCGCTATGTTCTGACACCAATGCATGTCATATTTTAAGCAATATAGTCTTACGATCTGTGGTGGTTTGATTCATGTGTCCCCCATAAACTTAGGTGTTCTGAATGCTGGTTTCCCAGCTGATGGAGATTTGGGAATTAATGCCTGCCAGAGGCTGTGTATTGTTGGGGGCATACTTATGGGTGTTACAGCCAGTTTCCCCATTCCAGTGTGTGGCACACTCTCCTATTGCTATGGTCCACCTTATGTTGGCCAGGGGGTGATGTCCATCTTCTGCTCATGCCATCGTTTTCCCTGCCATCATGGAGCTTCCCCCTCGAGCCTGTAAGCCAAAATAAAACCTCTTTTTCCCCACAAGCTGTTCTTGGTTGGGTGATTTCTACCAGCAATGCGAACCTGACTGCAACACCATCTCATTATAGTGGACAATCAACAATAGTGTCAATAGCCTGTATTGTTTCGGGGGCATCAGAGGCCTCCCTGACCAACAACTCAAAAGAAGATAGCCCACTACTGGCCCTGAACTTTCTATTTAATGACTTATCACCTTGTTACTTTTGTGTAATTTCTGTTTATTTTTTTTAAGATTTTTATTTATCTATTTATTAGAGACAGACAGAGGGAGAGAGGGAGGGAGAATGGGCATGCCAGGGCCTCTAGCCACTGCAAACGAACTCCAGATGCATGCACCACCATATGCATTTGGCTTATGTGGCACCTGGAGAATCAAACCTGGGTCCTTACGCTTTGTAGGCATGCACCTTAACCACTAAGCCATCTCTCCAGCCCCCCCTTTTTTTTTCTTTGAGTTAGGGTATCACTCTAGCCCAGGCTGACCTGGGATTCACTATGTAATCCCAGCCTGGCCTTGAACTCATGGTGATCCTCCTACCTCTGTCTCTCAAGTGCTGGGATTAAAGGTGTGCACCACCACACCCAGCTATTTTTTTATTTTTATTTGATTTTTCAAGATAGTAATGCAGGTTTCAGTGGTTCAGGAGGGGTCCCCCAAATTTATGAAAACCTTAGGTTTAGGTTTTGTCTTACCTTTAACAAAGAATTGATAAAGATAGACTCAGAAAGGATAAATTGGGCTGGAGACATGGCTTAGCAGTTAAGGCACTTGCCTGCAAAGCCTAAGGACCCATGTTCTACTCTCCAGCTCCCAGGTAAGCCAAACACACAAAGGCAAGGCAACTGCAAGGTTGCACATGCCCACTAGGTGGCGCAAGCATATAGAGTTCGATTGCAGGGGCTGATGTCTTGGTGCCAATTCTCTCTCTTTGTCTCTCTCTCACACTCTCTAAAAATAAAATAAATAAATAAATAAATAAATAAATAAATAAATAAATAAATAAATAAGGAGGGGCTGGAGAGATGGCTTAGTGGTTAAGGCATTTGCCTTCAAAGCCAAAGGACCTCAGTTCAATTCCCCAGGACCCACATAAGCCAGATGCACAAAGTGGCGCATGGGTCTGGAGTTCGTTTGCAGTGGCTGGAGGCCCTGGCATGCCCATTCTCTCTCTCTCCCTCTTTCTCTCACACACCTTTAATTCCAGCACTCAGGAGGCAGAGGTAGGAGGATTGCTGTGAGTTCGAGGTCACCCTGAGACTACTAAGTGAATTCCAGGTCAGCCTGGGCTAGAGTGAAACCCCACCTCAAAGTAACCAAGAAAAGCATAATTAATAAATAAAATAAAAAGGATTAATTATGAATTATTGTTAATTTAGGGAGAAATCCCAAATTGTGGGGTTTATTTAAGAGAGATTAGGATCTAGGAAGGCTAGAGCAGAGTCATAAACACGTGGGAAGTAGGAAACATGCTCTCATGTGGAAACACTGCATAGTTTATAACGTCCATTTAAGAGAAGTTGAGGTTTGGGGGGAAAAAAACTGGAGTAGAGCCACAAGCACATGAAGAGAAGTTCATAAAGCCCACTTAAGAGAAACTGAGTCTTTCAAGGAGAAATTAGAGTAGAGCTGCAAGCACGTGGAAGCTAGAACTGAGGTACGTATGTAGGGAGACTTAGAAAGAACCCCCATAGTATCTGCTGTGTGCTTTCCCATGGAGGGAAGTGAAAAGGGCAAAGGTGAGGCTCAGGGAAGAATAAGAAGGAAAAGATCAAGCCAGGCATGGTGACACAAGCCTTTAATCCCAGCACTTGGGTGGCAGAGGTAGAAGGATCGCTGTGAGTTCAAGGCCACCCTGAGACTCCATAGTGAATTCCAGGACAGCCTGGGCAAAAGAAGGAAAAGATCAAAGCAGAGACCAAGAAATTCAGAGGAGAAATGAGTGATGAAGAGAATTACACTCATGGTTACCCTGAGCGTAAGGAAATTACACAGGTAGCTGGCTTGGAGTTAGTGAGAGCCCTGACTTGGTAGAGCTGGAGCGTAAGGGAAATAGCATGTGGTAGATTCAGAGACCAGAGGAAAATCGTGCATGTGATCAAAGTGAGAAGTTACCCCAAACTATAAAGCAGAGGCAAGTAGAAGAATTCCTGAGACCAAGAAACAGTGTTATGCTCCGCACTCCAAACACACGCACCCAGCCAGGCTAGGTGAGAGAGCTGCCAGTCTCACGAGTACCCAAGCAGCACAGGGGTAAGTCCAGGAGAATCCTACAGAGAGAAAAAAGCAAGACCGGAAGATGAGAGCCTTTGTATGCAAGGGGAAGACCAGATTGGTTTGTGGATTTAGAGGACAAACCCCAGAGCAGCCCCGCAGGGCTTTCTATCTAGGTACTGTGCTAGGCTGTAGGCAACAGGGGGCGCTGTAGATCAGTCTCGGTCAGACACGAGTTCCAATTAATCCAAGGGTTCCATTCTTGTGCCAGGGTGAGGTGGCATATGGGGTGGCATCTCCTGGTTCTCTCTGGGCCTCAATCTCTAACTGAAACTGCCTAAAAGCAGCTAACTTTCTCCTGTCCTCCTTCAGTAGGGTCTCACTCTAGCACAGGCTGAGCTGGAACTCATTCTGTAGGCCTAGGCTGACCTCAAACTCACAGTGATCCTCCTACTTCAGCCTCCCATGTTGAGACTAAAGGCATTTGCCACCATGTCCAGCAAGCCCCTTTTAAAACAATTTAAGCTGGCTGTGGTGGTGCACACCTTTAATCCCAGCACTAGCGAGGCAGAGGTAGGAGAATCACTACGAGTTCACTACATAGTGAATTCCAGGGCAGCCTTGCCTAGAGAAAAAAAAAAATTATTTATTTGCAAGGAAAGAGACTTTAAAAAATAATTTTTTTTAAAATCTGGAATTCATTCTGTGGTCTCAGGGTGGGCTTGAACTCACAGCAATCATCCTACCTTGGCCTCTCAAGTGCTGGGATTAAAGGTGTATACCAGGCTGGAGAGATAGTTTAGCAGTTAAGTGCTTGCCTGTGAAGCCTAAGGACCCCAGTTCGAGGCTTGATTCCCCAGAACCCACGTAAGCCAGATGCACAAGGTGGTGCATGCATCTGGAGTTCACTTGCAGTGGCTGGTGGTCCTGATGCGCCCATTCTCTCTGCCTCTTTCTCACTCTGTCTATTGCTCTCAAATAAATAAATAAAAATAAAAACAAAAAATAATAAAAAGTGTGTACCTGGCCTTAATTATTTTATTTAGTTATTTATTTGCTGGGGGGGGTCAATTTTTTAAATTTATTTATGTGTATGGGTACACCAAGGTTTCTTGCTACTGCAAATGAATACACACTCAGCTTTACATGGGTGCCTGGGGAATTGAGCTTGGGCCAGCAGGCTTTGTAAACAAGCACCTTTAACAGCTGAGCCATCTCTCTAGCCCAAACATGTTTCTTTCGTTTTTTTTTTTTTTTTTCCGAGGTAGGGACTCACTCTAGCCTAGGCTGACCTGAAATTCACTCTGTATTCTCAGGGTAGCCTCAAACTCATGGCAGTCCTCCTACCTCTGCCTCCCAAATGCTGGGATAAAAGGCATGCACCACCACACCTGGCTTCCAACCATGTTTCTTAATAGAGGCCTGTGTTGTAAGTAGTATATAAAAATACAATTTCCAACTGTGACTTGTAGAACACTTTATCTCTTTTGACATGCCAATGCACTTCACACGTTATTGGAAAATCATCCAATTTTTTCAAGGTTTAGAGAGACTTCATTAGAGTAAGAGAAGAAAAGAGGAGGGAGTACAGAGAGCTTCCAGGAAAGGGAGGTGAGAGGGATAAAGCCCCCGATTTTTTTTTCTAAGTCCTAACTACAGATTTATTTGTTTGTTTGTTTTTTCAAGACAGGCTTTCACACTAGCTAAGGCTGACCTGGAACTCATTCTGTAGCCCCAGGCTGGCCTGAAACTCACAGTGAATTTCTTTTTCGGTTTTTCGAGGTAGGGTCTCACTCTAGCTCAGGCTGACTTGGAATTCACTATGTAGTCTCAGGGTGGCCTCGAACTCATGGCGATCCTCCTACCTCCCCCTCCCAAATGCTGGGATTAAAGGCGTGCGCCACCACACCCGGCTACAGTGAATTTCTTACCCCAGCTTCTTGAGGGCTAGAATCAAAGGCTTTTCACCACCATACCGCTTCCTAACTCTAGTTTGTGAGTGTGTGTGTGTGTGTGTATTTGGTTTTTCAAGGTAGGATTTCACTCTAGTCCAGGCTGACCTGGAATTCACTATGTAGTCTCAGGGTGGCCTTGAACTCATGGGGATTCTCCTACCTCTGCCTCCTGAGTGCTGGGATTAAAGGCATGAGCCTCCATGCCCAGCTTGCTTGCTCTCTCTCTCTCTCCATATATATATATAATATATGTATATATTTTTAATTTATTTAAGAGAGAGAGAGAATGGGTGCACCAGGGCCTCTAGCTGCTGTAAACGAACTCCCCATGTGTGCACTCCCTTGTGCATCTGGCTCATGTGGGTCCTGGGAAATCGAACCTGGGTCCTTTGGCTTTGCAGGCAAGCACCTTAACCACTAAGCCACTTCTCCAGCCCTATATATATATATTAAATATAAAATAGGGGGCCAGAGAGATAGCTTAGCAGTTAAGGTACTTGCCTGCAAAGGCTAAGGACCCATGTTCACCTCTCCAGTTTCCACATAAGCCAAACGCTAGTGTGCAAGGTCACACATGAGCATAAAATGGCACATGCATCTGGAATTTGATTGCAGGTGGCTGGAGGCCCTGGCGTACCAGTTCATTCTCTCTCTTGCTCTCACTCTTGCTGTCTCACATAAATAAAGGGGGAGCTGGGCATGGTGGTGCACTCCTTTAATCCCAGCACTCAGGAGGCAGAGGTAGGAGGATCACCATGAGTTCAAGGCCACTCTGAGACTACATAGTGAGTTCCAGGTCACCCTGAGCTAAAGTGACACCCTACCTCAAAAAAAAAAAAAAAAAAAAAGAAGAAGAAGAAGAAGAAGAAGGAGTGCTTGAGGAATGGCTTAGCAGTTAAGGCACTAGCCTGCAAAGCTAAAGGACTCAGATTTGATTCCCCAAGACCCACATAAGCCAGCTGCCCAAAATAGTGCATGCTTCTGGTGTTCATTTGCAGCAGCTGAAGGCCCTGGCATGCACATTCTCTCTGTCTCTCTCTCTCTCTCTCTCTCTCTCTCCCTCTTACTCTCTCAAATATAAATTTAAGCAATTAAAAAAAAAAAGATTTTTAAATAGGCCAGTCTGTTGGGCTTGTCTCCAAAAGAATTTTTTTAGAGTTGGAAAGATGGCTCAGCAGGTAAAGACACTTGCTTGCAAAGCCTAATTGGTAGGTTTGATTCTCCAGTACCCATGTAAAGAGCCAGATGCAGGGTCTAGAGATGGCTTAGTGGTTAAGCTGCTTGCCTGAGAAGCCTAAGAACCCAGGTTAGATTCCCCAGCACCCATGTAAGACAGATGCACAAGGTAGCACATGTGTCTGGAGTTCCTTTGCTATGGCTGAAGGCCCTGGCACACCCATTGTCTCTTTCTATCTGCCTTTCTGTCTCTCTCTCTCTCTCCCTCTCTCTCAAAATAAGTAAATAAATAAAATATTTTTTTAAGAATCCAGGTCCACAAAGTGGCCCATGTGTCTGGAGTTCATTTGCAGTGGCAGGAGGCCTTGACATGCTGATACTCACTCTCTTACTCTGTCTGTCTCTCAAACAATAAATTAAAATATTTATAATAATAATAATTTTAGCCAGGTGTAGTGGCACATGCCTTTAATCCTTGCACTCAGGAAGTAGAGGTAGGAGGATTGTTGTGAGTTCGAGGCCAGCCTGGGACTACAGAGTGAGTTTCAGTCAGCCAAGGCCAAAGTGAGACCCTACCTTGAAAAAGCAAACAACCCTGTAGCCCAGCCAACTGAAAGCTGGAAAAAGCTGCACTGTGTGCAGCCCTATGGGAGACAGAAGTCATCAGTGGTGAAAACACTGGACACTGGAAGCCTCAAGTTTGGCCAGACAGGCCAAAGGACTAAACAAGTACAATAGTGGCATGTGCTCTGGGGAAAACCAACTGCTCTTTAATTGTACTGGAGGCCTGCTCTATGGGAGGGAATACATGCCTGGTACTAAAAACCTAATCAAAAGCCTATGGCAGGGGAGGTCATGAGCCTTAGGGGTATAAAGCCTGCTCTTGTCAGGATAAATTCATATGTAATTCTCACCAAATTGCCTTGAAAGCACTACACTTAATGTTCATATTCACATATTAATGCTACTCTTCACTTCTGGTTATAGAAGCTTCTCTTTTCAGATGGAAATGACCACTGGGATGACCCAAAAGGCAACATAGTGCTGAGAAGAAGGGACAGAGGAGTGTCCAGCACTAAAATCTCTCTATTGCACCCTCCAAGGCTCAGGGTCCATTGCGGAAGAGGTGGTGGAAAGAATGTAAGAGCCAAAGGAAGGGTACCACTCCTTACATACAACTGTCCAGACAAAAATTGGTCTCAATATCCATGACCTCACAATGCCTAGCAATATCTACACAAGACCCTCATAATAGGAAAAAAAGATGATGACATCAAATTAAAAGAGAGACTAATGGAGAGAGGGAGGGATATGACGGAGAGCAGAGTTATGAAGAGGAAAGTGAGGGAAGGGAGGGAAATACCATGGTTTGTGGTCTGTAAGTACAGAAGTTGTCAATAAAAATATATATATATATATATATATATATATATATATATATATATGTATATTTTTTTTTTTTGGTTTTTCAAGGTAGGGTTTCACTCTAGCCCAGGCTGACCTGGAATTCACTATGGAGTCTCAGGGTGGCCTCGAACTCACGGCAATCCTCCTACCTCTGCCTCCCGAGTGTTGGGATTAAAGGCGTGCGCCACCACGCCCGGCTTATATATATATATATTAAAAATAAATAAATAAAAATTTAAAAAAGCAAACAAAAATTACATGGGGCTGGAGAGATTGCTCAGTGGTTAAGGCGCTTGCCTGTAAAGCCAAAGGACCCAGGTTCAATTCCCCAGGACCCATGTAAACTAGACACACAAGGTGGCACATATGTCTGGAATTCATTTGCAGTGACTGGAGACCCTGGCATGTCCATTCTCTCTCTCCTTCTCTCTCTCTTTCTATCTGTACTTTCTCTCTCTCTCTTTCAAATAAAAAAGTAAAATATTTTTAACAATTACATGGAATGGTCAGGTGTGGTGGCGCACGCCTTTAATCCCAGCACTTGGGAGGCAGAGGTAGAGGATCACAGTGAGTTCAAGGCCACTCTGAGACTACATAGTGAGTTTCAGGTCAACCTGGCCTAGAATGAGAGCCTACCTTGAAAAAACAAAATAAAACAAAAAAAAAAAATGATGCTTTTTTGCAAAGTCAGCTGGATCAGGTTAGTTCCCCAGCCATCCATATAAAGCTCGATAGGCATTTGTTTGCAGGGACAAGAGATCCTGGTAATGTAGGATTCTGGGGTTCCCCAGGATTTATCAATCCCAAATTCTGGGCTCTGTCCTACCTTTAATAAAGAATTAATGTGCCAGGTGTGGTGGTGCACGCCTTTAATCCCAGCACTTGGGAGGCAGAGGTAGGAGGATCATGGTGAGTTCGAGGTCACCCTGAGACTACAGAGTGAATTCCAGGTCAGCCTGGACTAGAGCAAAACCCTACCTTGAAAAAAACAGAAGAAGAATTACGAGCTGGAGAGATGGCTTAGTGGTTAAGGCACATGCCTGTGAAGCCTAAGGACCCCTGTTTAATTCTCCAAGTCCCATGTAAGCCAGATGCACATGGTGGTGCATGCATCTGGAGTTCATTTGCAGTGGCTAGAGGCCCTGATACACCCATTCTCTCTCTCTCTCTCTCTCTCTCTCTCTCTCCCTCTCTCTGTCTCTAATAAATAAATAAAAATAAAATCTTAAGTGAAAAAGAAGAATTAATATAGACGGACTCAAGAAGGGTAAATTATGAATTACTGTGAATAAATAATAATTTGTGGATTATTAAATTTATTTGAGGGTTAATCACAAATTGTGGGGTTTAGTTAAGGGAGATTGGGATCTAGGAAGGGAAGCTAGAGCAGAGTCATAAACACATAGGAAATAAGAAACACGTTTTCATGTAGAAAACACTGCAGAGTTTTTTTACATTAAAAAATTTGTCCAGGTATGGTGGTGCACACTTTTAATCCCAGCACTTGGGAGGCAGGGTAGGAGGATTGTTGTGAGTTCGAGGCCAGCCTGAGACTACATAGTGAATTCCAGGATAGACTGGGCTAGTGTGAGACCCTACCTCAAAAAAAAAAAAAAAAAAAAAAAAAAAAAAAAAAAAAAAGCCAGGTGTGGTGGCACATGCTTTTAATCCCAACACTAGGGAGGCAGAGGTAGGAGGATCGCTGTGAGTTTGAGGCCACCCTGGGACTACATAGTAAATTCCAGGTCAGCCTGAGCTAGAGTGAGACCTTACCTCAAAAAAACCAAAAAATAAAATAATATAAAAATAGATAAATAAATAAATTATATATAGGCACACACCTTTAATCCCAGCTCTCAGGAGGCAGAAGCAGGGATTGTCATGAGTTTGAGGTCACCTTGGGACTACATAGTAAATTCCAGGTCAGCCTGAGCTGGAGTGAGACCCTACCTTGAAAAAACCAAAGAAGTAAAAATAAAATAAGTTTACATATAGTGCTTCTGGAAGCATAGAGAAGGGTAAAGTAAGGCTGGCAGAGCCAGAAAGGAAATGACATTTGAGTTGTTCTAAAATATGAGAAGGAATTTCCTAGGCAGAGAAGATTAAGCAGTCATAATATGAAGAAGGCAGAGCCATAGGCAGAGAGATGGCATTTTCAGAAACTATTACAGAGTTAACCTTTTTCCTACAAGCCTTAAAACACAATTTAACCTATTATTATTTGGGTCTGGGTTTGATAACTCTGTAGTCAATATGGGAAAATGGATTAGAACAGGTAGATTCTAAAACCCTGGAGGCCAATGATGAATTTTTTAAAAATTAATTAATTAATTAATTAATTATTGTTTGTTTTTTCTAGGTGAGGTCTCAGTCTAGCCCAGGGTGACCTGGAATTCACTATGTAGTCTCATGGTGGCCTTGAACTCATGGCAATCCTCCTACCTTTGCCTTCCAAGTGCTGGGATGAAAGGTATGCGCCACCATGCCCAGTTAATAAGTGTTTTT
Source organism: Dipus sagitta (assembly GCA_036346955.1). Lineage (NCBI taxonomy): Eukaryota > Metazoa > Chordata > Mammalia > Rodentia > Dipodidae > Dipus > Dipus sagitta. The sequence goes on from CM070778.1 coordinate 55,764,605, forward strand.
TTAAGAAAGAAAAGAAAAAAATTGCCAGGCATGGTGGGGCACCCCTTTCATCCTAGCACTTGGGTAGGAGGATTGCTGTGAGTTCCAGGACAGTTTGGGACCTCAGAGTGAGTTCCACATCAGCCTGGACTAAAATGATACCCTACTTGAAAACAAAAAAAACAACAACAAAAAAAATAGGATCTCACTCTGTAGCTCAACTGACCTTGAACTCAAGGTGTCTATCTATCTATCTATCTGTCTGTCTATCTATGTTTGTTTGTTTTTTTAATATTTTATTTTTAATTATTTATTTATTTGACAGAGAAAGGGAAAGAGAGAGAAAGAGAGAGAGAAAGAGAATGGCCGCACAAGGGTCTCCAGCCACTGCAAACAAACTCCAGATGTGTGTGCCCCCTTCTGCATCTGGCTAACGTGGGTCCTGGGGAATCAAACCTGGTTCCTTTGGCTTTGCAGGCAAACACCTTAACCTCTAAACCATCCCTCCAGCCCTTGTTTGTTTTTTGAGATAGGGTCTCACACTAGCCTAGGCTGACCTGGAATTCACTATGTAGTCTCAGGGTGGCCTCAAACTCACAGCGACCCTCCTACCTCTGCCTCAGGAGTGCTGGAATTAAAGGTGTGTGCCATCTCATCCAGTCAAGGAAATACTCTTGTCTCAGTTTGCCTAGTTACTGGATTACAGGTATGTGATACCATGCTGACTCAGAAAAAGCATTCTTTTGGGTTTTTATTTGTTCATTTGGTTGTTTTTTGTTAATTTATTTGCTTGTTTTTTCTTTGATTTGCTTTTTTGGTTTTTTTATTTGAGGTAGAGTCCCACTCTAGCCCAGGCTGACCTAGTGCTTGCTAGGTTTTTTTTTTTATTTTGTTTGTTTTTGTTTTGTTTTTCGAGGTATGGTCTCACTCTAGCTCAGGCTGACCTGGAATTCACTATGTAGTCTCAGGGTGGCCTCGAACACACAGCGATCCTCCTACCTCTGCCTCCTGAATGCTGGGATTAAAGGCATGCACCACCACACCTGGCTTTTTTATTTTTATTTAAAAAATTTATTTATTTATTTGTTTGTTTGTTTATTTGAGAGAGAGAAAGAACAGAGAGAGAGAGAAAGAGAGAGAGAGAGAGAGAGAATGGGCCTGCCAGGGCATCCAGCCACTGCAAACAAACTCCAGATGCATGCACCCTCTTGTGCATCTGGCTTACCTGGGTACTGGAGAGTTGAACTGGGTTCCTTTGGCTTTGTAGGAAAAAGCCTTAACACTAAGCCATCTCTCCAGCCCTATATTTTTTATATTTTATTTTTATTTTTTTGAAAGAGAGAGAGAGAATGGATGCACCAGGGCCTCCAGCCACTACCAACAAACTCCAGAGACATGCACCACCTTGTGCATCTGGTTTACATGAGATCTGGAGAATCAAACCTGGGTTCTTAGGCTTTGGAGGCAAGTGCCTTTACCACTAAGCCATCTCTCCAGCCCCAACTTGTTTTTGAGACAGAGTCTCAGGTAGCCCAGGCTGGCCTTCAATTCACTATGTACCAGAGGATCTCCTTGAACTCCTGATCCTCCTGCCTCCATTTCCAAAGCATATCCTACCACACCTAACTAGGAAAAGAATTCCTGAACCTTAATTTCTGATTAGGCATGAGCTGGTGATAAAGATCAATAGTAGAGTACTTGCCTGGTATACATGATACCCTAGGCTCAATCACCAGCATAAACAAAAATCCTTTGGCTTTGCAGGCAAACGCCTTAACTGCTAAGCCATTTCTCCAGCCCTGATTTTGGTTTTCAAAGTAGAGTCTCTCACTCTATCCCAGGCTGACTTGGAATTCACTATGTAGTCTCAGAGTGGCCTCAAACTCACAATGATCCTCTGACCTTTGACTCCCAAGTGCTGGGATTAAAGGCGTGCACCACCACGCCTCACTAAAAATATTTTTATTTAAATTTATATATATTTATATTTATTTAATTTTTTTTATTTGTGGGAGTGAGAGAAATAGGCAAGGAGAGAGAAAGAATGAGCGTGCCAGGGCCTCCAGCCACTGCAAACGAACTCCAGATGCATGCGCCCCCTTGTGCATCTGGCTTAAGTAGGTCCTGGGGAATTGAACCTGGGTCCTTTGGCTTTGCAGGCAAGTGCCTTAACCACTAAGCCATTTCTCTAGCCCATATGTAGGCCATTTTTTGACATCAGGGTTTACGTGAGGACTGAGGAATTGAACCTAGGCTTGAAGGGTTTGCAAGCTGGAAAAATGTCTTTGTGTTAAAGGTGCTTGCTTGCAAAACTTGCCAGCCCAGGTTCAATGATTCCCCAGCCACCCAAGTGTAAAGCTAGGAGGACATTTGTTTACAGCAGCTAGAGACCATGAACACACACATAAATAAAAAAAAAATTAATTTAAATTTAAAAGGTAAGAAGAGGGCTGGAGAGATGGCTTAGTGGTTAAGGTATTTGCCTGAAAAGCCAAAGGACCCAGGTTTGATTCCCCAGGACCCACATAACCAGATACACAAGGTGGCACATGCATCTGGAGATCATTTGCAGTGGCTGGATGCCCTGGTGTGCCCATTCTCTTTCTCTCTCACGCTCTGTCTCCCTCCCTCACCCTCTCTCTGTCTCTCTCTCTCTCTCTCAAAAAAAAAAAGGGGGGGGGGTAAGAAGATAAGTGTGGTGGTTTGATTCAGGTGTCTATCATAAACTTAGGTGTTCTGAATGCTAGGTTCCCAGCTGATGGAGATTTGGGAATTAAAGTCTCCTGGAGGAAGTGTTGGAGGCGGGCTTATGTATATTATAGTTAGTGTCCCCTTGTCAGTGTTTGGCACACTCTCCTGTTGCTATTGTTTGCCTTATGTTGCCAGGCAGTGGTGATATCCACTGTCTGCTCATACCATCACTTTTCCCTGCCAACATGGAGCTTCCCTCGAGTCTGTAAGCCAAAATAAACCTCTTTTTCCCTACAAGCTGCTCTTGGTCAGGTGATTTCTGCCAGCAATGTGAACCTGACTGCAACAGTAAAGTTGGTACCAATCATGGTGTTGCTGCTAGATACCTGACTGTGTGGCTTTGGCCTTTTGTAGCTGATTTTCAAGGAGGAATGTGGAAGGATTTGAAACCTTGGCCTAAGAGATACCTTGCAGTGCTGTAAGTACAGCTTAATGGACTATTCTGGTCAGAGTTGAAGACCTGAATGCAGTAAGAACTATGGACTGTGAGGTTTGGCTTGTGAGGGTGAGAAAGAGCCTTGTCTGGACTGGGCTAGAAGCAGTTGTGTGAGAGGCTTGCTGTTATGGCTGTGTCCTGAGAAGTTGTTCAGGGTTTCTTTGTATAGAAATGGACTAGTGTGAACAGTGGGATATGGCACAGAAAGAAATCTTTAGGCCGAAACTACTGCCTGTTCAGCTGCAATTGTACGAGAGATTATAGCCATTGAGATTGGGCCAGCTGACCTGCATGAATGTAGACTCTTTTGAAGGAGGCTGAGTGCTCAAGGAGTTTCCTGTTCTTCAAAGTCTGCTTTATTCCCCCCTGGATTAACAAATTGTCACCCCACCTGGTATTGTGGAGTATAAGAAATACAGAAAAGAGAGGGTCATTGAGTTTGCAATACAATCTTGTGTTTTGGAAATAGCCATGGGCAATGTGAAGCAGGTTTGCTGGATGCCTGCATGGAGACCCCATGGAGTTGTGAGGATGAACCGTGGATTGCAGTGGAGACCCAGTGGAGATGCCAGGACCACGAGATGGCTGCTAAGGAAAGCTGCTGTTCCGGATGAAGTTTTCCAGGACTGTGAGTAGCCTAGCTGGAGGGGCGGAATTGGAACTCCAGAGACTTGTTGCTGGTTAGAATTATCAGACTTGGATATTTGTCACTGATGAATTGTTGGACTTGGAACTACAGAGTTTGATGTTTGTCCTGTTTAAATCTTGCATTGGTTGAATATTCTTTGCTATGCCCAATGCCATCTTTTGCAGTGTGAGTGTTTATTCTGGGCCATTATGGGTTTGGGGGGTATTTTTTTGGTACTATGGCTCATTTAAAAGTCCTTGGAATAGACTGGGTGTGGTGGCACATGCCTTTAATCCCAGCACTCGGGAGATAGAGGTAGGAGGATCACCATGAGTTCAAGGGCAGCCTGAGATGGCATGGTAAATTCCAGGTCAGCCTGGGCCAGAGCAAGACCCTACCTCGGAAAAAAAAAAAAAGAAAGTCCTTGGATTATGGGGATGTTTGGACATTATTAGAATTCATAAAAACTATGGGGAAAGCCAGGCATGGTGGCGCACGCCTTTAATCCCAGCACCTGGGAGGTAGAGGTAGGAGGATCGCCATGAGTTCGAGGTCACCCTGAGACTACATACTGAATTCCAGGTCAGCCTGGGCTAGAGTGAGACCCTACCTTGAACCCCCCCCCAAAAAAAAAAGACTATGGGGACTTTTTTTTCTTTTTCAAGGTAGGGTCTCACTCTAGCTCAGGCTGACCTAGAAATCACTCTGTAGTCTCAGGGTGGCCTCGAACTCATGGCAATCCTCCTACCTCTGCCTCCCAAGTGCTGAGATTAAAGGCGTACGGCACCACGCCCGGCTTATGGGGACTTTTATTTATTTTTTTTAAGATTTTTTTGTTTATTTTTATTTATTTGAGAGCGACAGACAGAGAGAAAGAGGCAGAGAGAGAGAGAGAGAGAGAGAATGGGTGTGCCAGGGCCTCCAGCCACTGTGAACGAAGTCCAGATGCGTGCGCCCCCTTGTGCATCTGGTTAACGTGGGTCCTGGGGAATCAAGCCTCGAACTGGCGTCCTTAGGCTTCACAGGCAAGCGCTTAACCACTAAGCCATCTCTCCAGCCCTTATGGGGACTTTTAAAGTTGAACTGAATGCATTGCATTTTACATCATGGGTGGTTATCAGTTTATGAGGGCCAGGGGCGGAATGTGGTGGTTTGATTCATAAACTTAGGTGTTCTGAATGCTAGGTTCCCAGCTGATGGAGATTTGGGGATTAAAGTCTCCTGGAGGCAGTATATTGTTGGGGGCAGGCTTATGGATATTATAGCCAGTGTTTGTTACACTTATCAGTGTTTGGCACACTCTCCTGTTGCTATTTTCCACCTGATGTTGGCCAGGGGGTGATGTCCAACCTCTGCTCATGCCATCATTTTTCCCTGCCAGCATGGAGCTTCCCCTCGAGTCTATAAGCCAAAATAAACCTCTTTTTCCCCACAAGCTCCTCTTGGTTGGGTGATTTCTACCAGCAATGCAAACTCAACTGCAACAATAAGCCAGATATGGGAGTCACTACCTTGCAAAAGCAAACAAAAGACAGTGAGAGAGAGAGAGAAAATGAATGAATAAATAAAAGTTACTCCCTTCTCTACAGGACCCAAAAGTGGGAAAGGAGGATCATCTGGACTTGGGCATAAATTCTGGAAATAGTAGCAGGGGGCTGGAGAGATGGCTTAACAATTAAGGCGCTTGCCTGGGAAGCCTAAGCACTTAACATTTGACTCTCCAGGTCCCATGTAAGCCAGACGCGCAATGTGACACAAGTATACAAGGTTGCACATGTGTACAAGGTGGAGCAAGTGTCTAGAGTTTGATTGCAGTGGCTGGAGACTCTGGTGCGCCAATTCTCGCTCTCTCTCTCTCTCTTTCTCATATAAATAAAAAATGGCCAGTCTGTTGGGCTTGCCTCAAAAGAAGAAAAAAAAGAAAGAAAAAGAAAAAGAAATAGCAGGAAGTGCAGTTCCCAATTTGGCAATAAGCAAGGTGGTGTCTCCCAGAACCTTCTGCATAGGGATCTTGGGGTGGGGGGGGCATCATGAGGACTTGGGCAGTAGCACAGTGGTTCTCTCTTTCCTGAGATTGTTCAGAAACCCAGCATGGTGGCTTACTCCTTTAATGCCAGCACTTTTTTTTTTTATTTGTTCATTTTATTTATTTATTTGAGAGTGAGAGAGAGAGAGAGAGAGAGAATGGGCGCGCCAGGGCTTCCAGCCACTGCAAACGAACTCCAGACGCGTGCGCCCCCTTGTGCATCTGGCTAACGTGGGTCCTGGGGAATCGAGCCTCGAACCGGGGTCCTTAGGCTTCACAGGCAAGCGCTTAACCGCTAAGCCATCTCTCCAGCCCTAATGCCAGCACTTAGAAGAGTCACCTTAGTAGATAGCAGAATATGAGGTGGGATGAGAAAGGGAAAATTTTGGGGAATTGAGGTGTCAAGGACCTAGTTCAGTATTGGAAACATGACTTGGGTTTGCCTCTGTAACCTTCCTAAGCAATGTCTCAAGTGTACTGTCTCGTAAGCGTGGAGGGTTGAGAGAGAGAGAGAGAGGAACAACATCGTGGAAGCATGGATTGCTTATTATTGCTCATTATCATTGACACCGGCCAGCCAGGATTCACTAAGCATGTACTTTGTACCTTGCACTACACGAAGCAATTTGCCTGCATCATCTCATTTAATCATCGCACCTCTGAGAAGTAGCCGTTGTTAACACCCTTGCTGAAAAGTCTGTTTTCATTGTTATACTATAATGCATCTTCACACATGTACATTATCCCCCATCTGTTAAAATATCTTCTTAGGAAGTTTTTTTGGAGTGGAATTACTAATTCAAAAAATATAATTTTTTTTTGTTTTGCTTTTTTTGAGGCAGGGTCTCACTCAAGCCCAGGCTGACCTGGAATTCACTATGTAGTCTCAGGCTAGCCTCAAACTCACAATGATTCTTCTACCTTGGCCTCCCCTCCCGAGTGCTAGGATTAAAGGTGTGTATGACAATACCTGGCTATTTTTTAAAATTATTTATTTATTTGCAAGCAGAGAGAAAGACAGAGAAAGAATGACAGGGCTGGAGAAATGACTTAGTGGTTAAGGCACTTGCCTTCAAAGCCTAAAGACCCAGGTTTGATCCCCCAGTACCCACATAAACCAGATACACAAGGTGGCTCATGGGTCTGGAGTTTATTTCAGTGGTTAGAGACCCTGGTGTGCCCATCCTCTCTCTCTCTCTCTCTCTCTCTCTCTCTCTCTCTCTCTTTCTTTTTTTTTTCGAGGTTGAGTCTCACTCTAGCCCAGGCTGACCTGGAACTCACTATATAGTCTTAGGATGGTCTCGAACTCATGGCAATCCTCCTACCTCTGCCTCCTAAGTGCTGGGATTAAAGGCATGTGCCACCACGCCCAGCTCTCTCTTTCTACCTCTGTCTCTCTCTCTAAAATAAATAAAAAGGAATTAAAAAATATTTAAAGTCAGGCGTGGTGGTGCACGCCTTTAATCCCAGCACTCGGGACGGGAGGCAGAGGTAAGAGGATCATTGAGAGTTGGAGGCCACCCTGAGACTACATAGTTAATTCCAGGTCAGCCTGGACCAGAGTGAGACCCTACCTCGAAATATATATTTATTTGGGGGAAAAAAAGAGTATCTGACAACTTGAAAAAAATACACTTGTTGTGGTGGCTCACACCAGTAGGAAATTGTTGAAGAGGTGGAGGCAGAAGGATGAGGAGTTTGAGGCTAGCCTGGGCTACATACTGGGCTGAAGAGATGGCTCAGTGATTAAGGTGGCTTACTTGGAAAGCCTAACGATCTGGGTTTGATTCCCCAGTACCTACATAAACCCAGATGCACAAAGTGGCACATGTATCTGGAGTTTGTTTGCAGTGACTAGAGACCCTGGCACACCCAGTCTATCTCTCTGTCTCCTTGCAAAAAATTAAATAAAAATTAAAAGAAAATGATTATCCCAGCATGGTGGTGCATCTCTTTAATCCCAGCACTTGGGAGGCAGAGGTAGGAAGATTGAGGTGAGTTCAAGGCTACCCCAGAACTACATAGTGAATTCCAGGTCAGCCTGGGCTACAGCAAGACACCACCTCAGAAAAAGAAAGAAAGAAAGAAAGAAAGAAAGAAAGAAAGAAAGAAAGAAAGAAAGAAAGAAAGAGTATAAAGCTGGGCATGGTGGTGTACAGTTGTAATCCCAGAACTTGGGAGGCTGAGGCAGTATGGACTCTACAAATTCAAGGTCAACTTGGGCTACATAGTAAAACTCTCTCAAGGAAAAAAAAAATCTAGTTCTGCCTGGCATGGTGGCACATGCCTTTAATCCCAGCACTCGGGAGGCAGAGGTAGGAGGGTCGCCATGAGTTTGAGGCCACCCTGAGACTACAGAGTGAATTCCAGGTTAGCTTGGGCTAGAGCAAGACCCTACCTCAAAATAAATAGATATATACAAAGGAAAAAAAAAATGTCGTTCTGGTGGTACATGCCTGTAATCCCAGTACTTGGGAGGCTGAGGTAGGAGGATCATCATGGGTCTAGGCTAGCTTGGGCTACACAGAGTGAGTTCCGGGTCACTCACAGTTTCTGGGCTAGAGTGAGTTCCTACCTTGGAAAAAAACAAAAACAAAACACCCCAACTTCTTTTTTCTTAACTTTTTTTTTTTTTTTTTAAGTTTTTGGAGATAGTGTCTCGCTGTAGTCCAGGCTGACCTGGAATTCACTGTGTAGTCTTAGGCTGGCCTTGAACTCCCGGTGATCCTCCTACCTCTGCCTCCTGAATGCTGGGATTAAAGGAATGGGCTACCACACCCAGCATTTTTTAAGCTTTTCTTGTGGCGGGGGTGGGGGGAGGAAAGGGGGTTCAAGGTAGGGTCTCACTTTCTAGCCCTGGAATTTATTTAATTTTATTTTACTTAATTTTATTTATTGGGGGGGGTGTATTGTGAGATTTATTGAGCAAACCTGATTGGTAAAGTTGAGCAGTGGGAGCTCATGAGTGCAGAGCCACGACTGGAGATACATTGACCCCACAGCCATCAGGAATGAGCCGCTTCTCAGCTACCGTATCTTCAAAGTCATCTGCACTGAACTTGGTGAGGCCCCATTTCTTTGAGATGTGGATCTTCTGGAGGTCAAGAAACTTGAACTTGCTTCTGCGCAGGGCCTCAATCGCATGCTCTTGCAGCTTGGTGCGGATGGACATGATAACCTGGCCCATATGAACCCTGGCCACTGTGCCCTCGGGCTTCCCGAAAGCTCCCCGCCTACCTGTCTGGAGCCCGTCCGCCCCAGCTCATGACAACGTCTCGCTGACGCGGATGGCGCGGAAAGGGTGGAGGCGCACGCGAATAGGAAAGCCATCTTTGCCCAACTTTTTACCATGTACTTGTTGGCACAAATACGGGCAGCCTCCAGGGCTTCAGAGGAGAGCTGCTCATATTCATCTGACACGAAATGGCCACAGAGTGACAATCCATCCACTTTTGCCTTCTTCCGGCCAAAGGTCAGAGATGCGGATCCGGGCATCAGGGACACCTGGGCAGAAGGGAGACTTTGGGGCACGGCGTGTTCTCACCTTGCAGGTAACACTGCGCGGGGGCGGCAGCCCATGACCACGCTGAGAGAGACGGAGAATTGGCGCACCAGGCCCCTAACATTGTGCATCTGGTTTTCATGGGATCTTGGGAGTTGATCGCGGGTCCTTAAGCTTCACAGGCAAGGGCCTTAACCACTAAGCCATCTCTCCATCCCCACCCCAACATTTTTTGTTTTTTTCGAGGTACGGATCTCGCTCTAACCCAGACTGACCTAGAACTCACAGTGATCCTCCTACCTTCACCTCCTAAGTGTTGCGATTAAAGATGTGTGCCACCATGCCAGGCTCTGTTTTGTGTTTTTCCCTCTTCCTTTATCATCCATGATGAAACATTTGTTATGTTTTTATTGTTTTTTTGTTTGTGGGGGGGCAGCTCTCACTCTAGCATAGGCAGACCTGGAAATGACTCAGTAGCTCAGGCCGGCTTTGAACTCACAACCATGCTTATGCTTTAGCCTCCCGAGTGGTAGGATTGCAGGTGTGAGCTACCATGTCAGGCTCATAACAAAATGCTGATGGAGGGCTGGTGAGATGGCCTTAGCGGTTAAGGCACTTGTCTACAAAGCCAAAGGACTCAGGGTTCGATTCCCCAGGACCCATGTAAGTCAGATGCACAAGGTATGTCTGGAGTTCGTTTGCTGAGGCTGAAGGCCCTGGTGTGCCCATTCTCTCTCTCTCTCTCTCTCATGAGTAAATAGAATGAAATAATTTTTAAAAATCCACAACATGTAATTCTTCAATGAATTCAGTCAAATTTTCTCCTTGACCATCAGATATATTTGAAAGAATGACTAACAAACTATTGCTAAACAGAATTGGGTGTTTGGCTGAAAATTTCCCCTGGAGTGAAACAAAGTGAGATTTTTTTTTTTTTTTTTTCATTCTTTTGGTTTTTCAAGGTACTAGTTCAGGCTGACCTGGAATTAGTCTCAGGTTGGCCTCTAACTCCTGGCAATCCTCCTACTTCTCATACCTGAATGCTGGGATTAAAGGCATGCACCACCATGCCCAGCAAGTGAGTTGTATCTTAAAGAATATAACTGACAGTGTTTCTTGTTAATGATAAAATTTGAATTTTCAGCCAGGTGTGATGGCGCATGCCTTTAATCTCAGCACTCAGGAGGCAGAGGTAGGAGGATTGCCGTGAGTTCAAGGACACCCTGAGACTACATTGTGAATTCCAGGTCAGCCTGGACCAGAGTGAGACCCTACTTCGAAAAACCAAAAAAAAAAATTTTTTTTTGAATTTTCAATCAAGAATTAGAATTTTAGAGCTAGAGAGATGGCTTAGCAGTTAAGGTGCTGCCTGTGAAACCTAAGGACCCAGAAGCCAGATGCACAAGGTGACGCATATGCACAGGTGGTGCATGCACACAAGATGACATATGCATCTGGCGTTCATTTGCACTGTCTAAGACCCTGGTGCACCTATTCTCTTTCTCTCTTTCTCTCTCTCTCTCTTTCTCATAAAAATTAAAAAAAATAAAAAAAAAATAAGAAGCCAGGCATGGTGGTTCATGCCTTTAATGCCAGCACTTGGGAAGGCAGAGGTAAGAGGATCGCCAAGAGTTCAAAGGCACCCTGAGTCTACATAATGAATGCCAGGTCAACCTGAGCTAAAGTGAGTCCCTACCTCAAAAAAAAAAAAAAAAAATTAAATAAAAGAGGCCTGGAGAGATGGCTTAGATATTAAGGTGTTTGCCTGAGAAGCCAAAGGACCCAAGTTCCATTCCCCAGGACCCACATAAGCCAGATAGATGCACAAGGTGGCCCATGCTTCTGGAGTTTATTTACAGTGGCTGAAGGCTCTGGTGCACCCATTCTTTCTTTACCTCTTTCTGTCTCTCTCAAATAAATAAATAAATAAATTTTTTTAAATCAGAATTTTAGAGGCTGGAGAGATGACTTAGCAGTTAAGGCATTTGCTTGCGAAGCCTAAGGACCCAGATTTGATTTCCCAAGAACCCATGTAAGCCAGATGCACAAGGTGGCACATGGGTCTGGTATTCTTTTGCAGTGGCTAGAGGCCCTGGCACACCCATTCTCTCTCCCTCTCTCTCTCTCTCACAAATAAATAAATATCTTTTTTTTTTTTCCTGTTTTTTCAAGGTAGGGTCCCACTCTAGCCCAGGCTGATCTGGAATTCACTATGTAGGTCTCAGGATGACCTCGAACTCACAGTGATCCTCCTACCTCTGCCTCCTAAATGCTGGGATTAAAGGCCTGTGCTACCATGCCTGGCTTAATTTTTTTTTTAATTAGAATTTTAGAAAACTGTACATAATGCCCTATAACTTTAATAGCTTGCTAATACTTAAGAGACTTTCCTGAAGCCAGGAGTGGTAGCCCACACCTTTAATACCAACACTTGGGAGGCAGAGGTAGGAGATCTGCTGTGAGTTCAAGGCCAGTCTGGAGCTGCAGAGTGAGTTCCAGGTCAGCCTGGGTTAGAGTGAGACCCTACCTCGAAAAAAAAAAAAATTAAATGAATAAAATGAAATATGGGCTGGGGAGATAGCTCAGCAGTTAAGGCCCTTGCCTACAAAGCCTCACCAACCAGGTTCAATTCCCCAGTACCCACGTGAAGCCAGATACACAAAGTGGCACATATATCTGGAGTTTGTTTGCAGTAGTCTTTGCAAATACATAAATTAAAATATTAAAATAAAATAAAATAAACTCCCAACCTGTCTTTCAAAGTAACTGTTTCATCTTTTATTCCATGAATAATATATAGAGGTTTCAGAGCCGGGCGTGGTGGCTCACGCCTTTAATCCCAGCACTTGGAAGGCAGAGGTAGGATTGTCATGAGTTCAAGGCCACCCTGAGACTACATAGTGAATTCCAGGTCAACCAGCTTGGGCTAGAGTGAGACCCTACTGGAAAAAAAAAATAATAATAAATTTTTAATTTTTTAAAATCCAGCCCCATAGGCTGGTGGGCTTGCTCAGTGGTTAAGGCACTTGCCTTTAAAGCTTAAGGCCCTGAATTTGATTCCCTAGTACCCACGTAAACCAGATACACGACGTGGTGCATGCATCTGGACTTCATTTGCAGTGTGTAGAGGTTCTGGCAAGTCCATTCTTTCTCTCTCTCTCTCTCCCTCTCTTTGCTTGAAAATAAATTAAAAAAAAATTGGGGGGGGTTGCTGGAGAGATAGCTTAGGAGTTAAGGCAATTGCCAGAAAAGCCAAAGCACCCCGGTTCAATTCCCCAGTACCCATGTAATGCCAGATGCACAAAGTGGCGCATGCAGTCTGGAGTTCATTTGCAGTGGCTAGAGGCCCTGGTGCACTCATTCTCTCTATATATGCCTTTATCTCTCTTTCTCAAATAAATAATAAATAAAAAAAATTTTAAATATTTTAATATATTTTATTTATTTATTGAGAGAGAGAGAGAGAGAATGGGCGTGCCAGGGCCTCCAGCCCCTGCAAATGAACTCCAGATGCATGCACCCCCTTGTGCATCTGGCTTAGGTGGGACCTGGGTAATTGAACCGGGGTCCTTTGGCTTTGCAGGCAAATGCCTTAATCGCTAAGCCATCTTCTCCAGTCCTTTAAAAAAAAAAATTCTTTTTTTTTTTTTTGTTTTTTCAGGTAGGGTCTCACTCTAGCCCAGGCTGACCTGGAATTCACTATGGAGTCTCGGGGTGGCCTTGAACTCACGGCGATCCTCCCACCTCTGCCTCCGAAGTGCTGAGATTAAAGGTGTGCGCCACCATGCCCAGTTCCTTAAAAAATATTTTTGAGGGCTGGGCATGGAGGCAGAGATAGGATTGCCGTGAGTTCAAGGCCATTACATATATATATATATATGTATATATATATATATATTTTTTTTTTTTTTTTTTTTGAGCCAGCTGTGATGACACACGCCTTTAATCACAGCACTCAGGAGGCAGAGGTAGGAGAATCCTGGTGAGTTCGAGGCCACCATGAGGCTACATGGTGAATTCCAGGTCATCCTGAGCTAGAGTGAGACCCTACCTCAAAAAACAAAAGAAAAAAGAAATTCTATGGCCCCTAGCAAGCCTCCAGTGCGCTTGGGTCTGCACTGCCCTGTGCATTCCTAAAGTGCTTGCCAGAGCAGCTCTTGAGATAGCTTGAGGCCTAGTTCTGCCCTTTCTAGAGCAAGGTTATAGAAATTTCAGACAGTGGGGGGAGAATAAAAGAACGAAAAAATGCAGAGCCAGATGCAGTAGCCCATGCCTTTAATCTCAGCACTTGGGAGGCAGAGGTAGGAGGATCGCTGTGAGTTCAAGGCTAGCCTGAGACTACATAGTGAATTCCAGGTCAGCCTGGGCTAGATCTAGAGTGAAACGCTACCTCAAAAAAAAAAAAAAAAAAAAGCCATAGATAAGCCTTCCCTATAAAAGCTAATCCTGGCCCAACCTTTTATGCATATTTACAGTGCTCTGTATATAGTAAGAACCTAATAAAAGTCTGTTAAGTTTATGGGTGGATTTTTCCCCAGTTAAAACATCTGAATCCTGGCTCCGCAGTTAAAGGTGCTTGCTTGCTAAATATGTGAATCCTATTGCATTTTCAAAACATTTGCATGAGTGTGTGTGTGTGTGTGTGGGCACATCAGAGCCTCTTGCCACTGTAAACAAACACCAGAAGCTTGCACCACTTTGCCAGTTTCTGCATCCAGTTGACGTGTGTGGCTTGGGAATTGACCCCAGGCCAGCAGGCTTTCCAAACAAGTGCCTTCAACTCTGAGCCATCTTTCCAGCTCCTCCTATTTTGCATTTTTGAGCAGAACAGATCTTAAACATACATTTATTGAATCACAAAGATGAACAAAGTAAAATAAACTATGAAAACATTTACCATCTCGTATCCTGCACATATGGGTCCAAGTGATGGAAAAACACGCCCTCTGCAATTGCTTCATCTCTTCACACTTAAGCAGACCCAAAAGCCTAGTAACCATTCACCCATTAATTTAACAATCATTTACTTAGCATCTCCAATGTAACTGCTATTGTTAGGAAAATGGAGACAAATGGGTTATAATTCTCCCACTTGTTAATACACATCTTTCTTTCTTCCTTTCTTTCTTTTTTCAGTTTTTCGAGATAGGGTCTCACTCTGATCCAGGCTGACCTGGAATTCACTATGTAGTTTCAGGGTGGCCTTGAACTCACAGTGATCCTCCTACCTCTGCCTCCCAAGTACTGGGATTAAAGGCGTGTGCCACCAAGCCCAACATGTTCATACAATTCTAACACAATAATAAATGTTATAATAAAGGTAGAGGGCTAGATTGATGGCTCAGCAGTTTAGGCACTTACCAGCAAAGCCAAAAGACCCAAATTCGATTCCCCAATACCCACATAAAGCCAGATGCACAAAGGGACTCATGCATCTTGTGTTCGTTTGCAGTGGCTAGAGCCTCTGGAACTCCCATTCGCTCTCCCTCTGTCTCTTTCTCAGCTTGAAAATAAATAAATGAAATTATTAAAACCAACAAACAGAAGCAATGTCATGTGCTAGTAATCCTAGCTCTGAGGTGACAGGGACAGGAGGAGCCATGGGACTTGCTAGCCAGCTAGTCTAGTCAAATCAGATAAGTTTTAAGTTTAGTTAGAGATTTTGTCTCAAAAGCAAGGTGGGGTTAGCCTGGTGCAGTGGTGCGTGCCTTTAATCCCAGCATTTGGGAGGCAGAGGTAGGAGGATCGCCATGAGTTTGAGGCCACCCTGAGAATACACAGTGAATTCCAGGTCAGCCTGGGATAGAGTGAGACCCTACCTCGGAAAACCAAAAAAAAAAAAAAAAAAAAAGTAAGGAGGGCCGGCACGTTTTGAAAAATCAAAACAACAAAACAAAAACATAAGAAGTAGGTTTCCATATGCCTTATTTATACCATCTTAAATGTTTTTTATTTTGTTTTTTGAGGAGGTAGGGTCTCACTCTAGCCCAGGCTGACCTGGAATTCACTCTGTAGTCTCAGGGTGGCCTCGAACTCACAGTGATCCTCCTACCTCTGCCTTCCAAGGGCTGGGATTAAAGGCATGTGCCACCACGCCCAGCCCATCTCAATTTTTTGTTTGTTTGTTTTTGGTTTTTCGAGGTGGGGTCTCACTCTAGCCCAGGCTGACCTGGAATTCACTATGGAGTCTCAGGGTGGCCTCGAACTCAAGGCGATCCTCCTACCTCTGCCTCCCGAGTGCTGGGATTAAAGGTGTACGCCACCCCGCTTGGCCCATCTCAATTTTTTTAATTTAATTATTTGACAGAGACAAAGAGGCAGGGAAAGACAGAGAGAGAGAGAGAGAATGAGCACACCAGAGCCTCCAGCAGCTGCAAATGAACTCCAGACATATGCGCCACCTTGTGCATCTGGCTTATGTGTGTCCTGGAGATTTGAACCTGGGTCCTTTGACTTGCAAACAAGCACCTTAACCACTAAGCCATCCCTCCAGCCCCAATCTCAAAAAATTTAAAATATTTATTTATTTATTTATTTATTTGAGAGAGAGGGACAGAAAGAGGAAGATGAAGAAAGAGGATGGATGTGCTTGGCCTCCAGCTACTGCAAACACACTCCAGACACATGTGCCACCTTGTGCATCTGTCTTACAAAGGGTACTGGGGAATAGAACCTGGGTCCTTAGGTTTCACAAGCAAGTGCCTTAACCACTAAGCCATCTCTCCAGCCTACCTCTTAAACTTTGATTAACGTTTTTCCACCCTTCCTTTACTCAATCCCATCCCCTGACCCTATTTAGGCCATTGTACTCCCAATAATCTGTTCATCTACTTAAATATATACAATACCCTCCACTTAAGTCCTCCCTCTCCTTAATAAAAATATTTTTACCCTAGAATGGTGGCACATGCCTTTAATCCCAGCACTCTTGAAACAACCTCTGGTGAACAGACCTAAGGGAATCCATCTTAGGCCACTCAGCTTTCTTGACATTCTCAAGGACCCGTAAGAGATTTAAGATTAGCGCACACAACCTCAATTACAAGAATGTGGATGGGTCCCAGTAAAGAATCTGGTGTTTGTTCTCACCCTGAAGTCAAGACGTCCTGATATTTGGTATCTGCCTCATACCTGGTACTAACTGCAAAAATTCTGCTTTTGTAATTGTGCTTGCTTGCTCTTGCTAAAGACAATTGTGTGTGGACGGGGTGGCTGGGGTGTTTTTAGATCATCGTAAAGGAATGTTTTTTGTTTGTTTGTTTGTTTTTGGTTTTTGCCCTTAAAAACTCACTGTAAAAGTAGGACAGGGCTGTTTTCCTCCTTGCTGTGAGGGGACAGATGCCAGCCCGCTTAATAAAGACTCTCCTTTTTAATTTTTTTTTTTTTTTGGTTTTTCAAGATAGGGTCTCATTATAGCCCAGGCTGACCTGGAATTCACTATGTAGTCTCAGGGTAGCCTCAAACTCACAGTGATTCTCTTACCTCTGCCTCCCGAATGCTGGGATCAAAGTTGTGTGCCAACATGCCTGGCTCCTTTTTAATTTTTAATTAATTAATTTATTTGACAGAGAGAAAGAGAGGTAAAGAGAGTGAGAATGGACGTGCTAGGGCTCCAGCCACTGTAAATGAACTCCAGATGCGTGCGCCTGGGGAATCATGGGTCCTGGGGAATCGAACCTGGGTCCTTTAGCTTTGCAGACAAATGCCTTAACTGCTAAGCCATCCCTCCAGCCCCTCCTTTTTAATTTTTAATCGGATGGTCTTCTGTTCAGTTTTGGTCTGGGACTCACTACATTTGGAGGCCCCAGCAAGATATTATATTCTTCTCACTAAACTGACCCCTGAATCTGGTTTCACAAAGTCTTGATTTCTTTTTTTTTAATTTTTTTGTTTATTTTTATTTATTTGAGAGTGAGAGAGAGAGAGAGAGGGAGAGAAAATGGGCGTGCCAGGGCTTCCAGCCACTGCAAACGAACTCCAGATGTGTGCGCCCCCTTGTGCATCTGGCTAATTGTGGGTCCTGGGGAATGGAGCCTCGAACTGGGGTCCTTAGGCTTCACAGGCGAGCACTCAACTGCTAAGCCATCTCTCCAGCCCAAAGTCTTGATTTCTCGGGACTCTACTCTGACTGCGGTTGGAGACCCTAGGGGGAAGCCCCTGAGAGAAGTTCCTCAGCCCCAGAGACATTCTCCAGGCCCTGGCAGGAAGGAGTGGCAGTCAGAGGACATCAACACCACTGTGAGCGGAGAGTCATCTGGTCTGAAACCCTCTGGAGGCAAGGGGCATTCTGACTCCGGGTGGTGGCGTGACGTCTCCCCAACTCCTGATCTGTCGGTTTCAGTTCTGTGGCCACATGACTGTCTTTCTGTTTAGTGTTTGTTTTGTGTTTTTGAACTTAACATTTTTGGATCCTGCTAGGAAACCAGCTGCAGAATCTGAAAACTCCATCATGGGACAGACAAGCTCCACATCTAGTACATCTAGCCCATTGCAATGTGTCCTTACTAACTTTTCTTTCCTCCAACAGCAGACATCTGACTTAGATGCCATGTGAAATGCCTTGTCTTTGAGGAAGTTCTGTGAATTATACTGGCCATCCATCCTTTGATACGGGATGGACATCAGAGGTAACCTTCAACCTCCCAACTGTCAAATGGGTTGTCCTTGGGTGACCTGGACACCCTGACCACCCCAGGGGAAATTGGAAATTGAAAATTGGAATTGAGACTAGTCAACTTTTGGTTTGGAAAAATACTCAATGTGAAGTCTGAAATTATACTTGAAGTAATTTCAAGGTTTGGTTTTGGTCTCTGGAGTTGTAAATAGAAAAGAAATTTAAAATGGGAATGCATAGCTTCTGAATGAACGAATGAATGTGTGAGGGGGAGATGGTTATCTGGAGTCTGGATGAAAACTGCATTTGAAATGAATGTGTGTGTATGAATATGTATGTGACTCACAGCCCTAAGGCTGCAGAGTGAGTTTTGTTCTGAGCAGTGCCATTTCATTGTGGGGGATGTCCTCCACCAAGCCCACTGTCCGAGACTGCATGGCCAAATTTTACTGTTGAGTGTCCCCCGGGAGGAACACTGAAAGTAACTAAGATCATAGGCAGGGAAAAATGCAAGATTCTCCTACTCTTAAAAGTTGTGCCAGGAGCTGGGCGTGGTGGCGCACGCCTTTAATCCCAGCACTGGGGAGGCAGAGGTAGGAGGATTGCCGTGAGTTCGAGGCCACCCTGAGACTCTATAGTGAATTCCAGGTCAGCCTGAGCTAGAGTGAGACTCTACCTCGGAAAAAAAAAAAAAAAAAAAAAAAGTTGTGCCGGGCCGGGCGTGGTGGTGCATGCCTTTAATCCCAGCACTTGGGAGACAGAGGTAGGAGGATCACCTTGAGTTCAAGGCCACCCTGAGACTACATAGTGAATTCCAGGTCAGCCTGAGCTAGAGTGAGACCCTATCTCAAAAAACAAAACAAAACAAAACAAAACAAAAGTTGTGCCAGGCATGGTGGTGCATGCCTTTAATTCCAGCACTCGGGAGGCAGAGGTAGGAGGATTGTTATGAATTCGAGGCCACCCTGAGGTACATAGTGAATTCCAGGTCAGTCTGGGCTAGAGTGAGACCCTACCTCAAAAAACAAAAACAAAACTGTAAAATGACAGGATCAGAAAGCTGCCTTGTAGCCCTGAGGGAAGTCCAAAACTCTCTCTGGAATTTAGGGGGGGAGGGAGAAAAGGAGGGGAGTTATGCTGTCTCACTGTGTTCCCCAGGGGCAAGAAGTAGACCAGGAATCGTTAAGTTCTGGGCCAGTCCCAGGCAGAAGCACCGGCAATGTGTCACTTAGTGCTTTCCCCTGAAGGGCTTGACCTGCAGGTGGCCCCAGGAGTAAGAGGGGGAGCCTAACACGCAAGTTCATGTTAGACCAGCTCTCTCTGGGGTTTATGCTGCCCCAGGAGAATCCCTAAGGGCTCTGCTTCTTAGCTACCCTGCCTTGCAGAGCCAGGGCACTGTGGGCACAGGAAATCTCAGGATTCTGGCCCCAGCATGATGGTGGATGAGCCCCAAGTTGCTGTGAACAGATGGGGACTTCTTGTAAGAAATTCATAACTGTTTTTAAGTTTTCTTCAGCTTTCTATGCTCCTATGGAACTACAATCAGACAACAGCCTCAAGATTTATGCTTAAATTTGGAAGTGCTCGATACTGAGTTTGTCAGAAATTTTCAAAAATTTCTAATAATGTTCGAATCTGCTTTCATAATTTTTTTTTAAAAAATGTGTTTCAGGGAAGTTATAAGAAAAGAAGTTCCAAAATCAACAAATGATAAAATCTATATGTATATTCTGGGTAAATAGTATAAGTCTGGTCTACCCCTTTATAAAAGAATTATTTCAGTGCTCGCTTCGGTGGCACATATCCTAAAATTGGAACAATACAGAGAAGATTAGCATGGCCCCTGCGCAAGGATGACATGCAAATTCGTGAAGCGTTCCATATTTTTAAAAAATTATTTCAAAAATCCTTTTTGAGGAAAAAAACTCAAATGATCATATTAAAAGTCTTATAATAAGGACAATGCAAGTTTTTGTTGGTAATGGGAGACAAACTGACTAAGGAGGATAAACTGGAGAGAAAACTAAATGTTGTTAAATGACGAAAAACATTGTTACAGAGTGGTTACATAGATTGTAATGTAAAAGTATATAAATGAATGTGTAAGTAACTATGTGGATGAAGGTATGAGTAAACTTAAACAGGTTAAATGCAAAGTTGATTAACTAAGTTTTAAAGTACTTTGATCAGATTACAGACTTCTTGAGATATAAAATGACTATATTAGCCTAGGCTTACATCAGACTAACAAAGTATGGCCCTGGCTGGTAGCAGGTTGCTATGGTATTCAGGCTGTAAACTTAAAACTTTAACTCATTGATGTTAATCTGGTCATGATAATGGTTGTGAAAGACTAACTTTAGAGTACAAAACCAAGTTATCTCTGTTCCTCTGCTTGTCAACCTTTTAACTAAATCTTAAGGTTAAAATTGCTCATTAGTATTTAATTCTCTCATAAGGTTATTATATCTAAAACTCTGCCTCAAAAAAAAAAAAACTCACAGAGGAATTATTTACTCTCTCTTCCTGTTTTATAAGATAAATAGACCACATTTGAAGACACTGACAGCATTTGTCTGTCAAATACTCAAACACTATTTACTTCATGATGAACAGTAAAAGGAAAGTCTAGACAAAGTTATGTTGTGATTTAAGATGTAATTCCTCAATTCCTCCAACAATTAGTCTTAACACTAGATTTAACCTATGTTGTTACTGAGCAAGTTTGCTAAAATGCCAAAGGCAGAATTATAGCATTGGTTAAAGTCTGAGTAGTTACCTGTGTCATGAAATTTTGTGTATGTTTGGATTCACTATAGTTCTATAAAATTGATTTGGAGGAGAATGAAAATATTTCTTTTTGGCTCAGCAGTTAAAGTTGCTTGTTTGCAAAGCCAGATGGTCTGGGTTTGATTCCCCAGTACCCATATAAAGCTAGATGCACATAGTGGAGCGTGCATTTGGAGACTGCTTTGGGTGACAAGTGGCCCTGGCATGCCCATTCCCTCTCTTTTCCATGAGACTTTTTCATTAGATCATGGCAATTTAGTCCAGGTACTCTATAGGAATGTTACATGTAGCTGAATTAGCCGGGTGTGGTGGTGCACGCCTTTAATCCCAGCACTGGGGAGGCAGAGGTAGGAGGATCGCTGTGAGTTTGAGGCCACCCTGAGACTACATAGTGAATTCCAGGTCAGCCTTGGCTAGAGTGAGAGCCTGCCTCAAAAACAAACAAACAAAACAAAAAACGATATAGCTGAATTAATTTCAGAAACTGACTTGTAGATTGGGTGGACATCTTTTTTTGTTTTTTGTTTTTTGTTTTTTGAGGTAGGGTCTCACTCTAGCCCAGGCTGACCTGGAATTTGCTCTGTAATCTCAGGGTGGCCTCAAATTCATAGTGATCCTCCTACCTCTGCTTTCAGAGTATAGTGAGTCCCAGACAAAAAATGAACAGAAGACCACCCGAATAAAAATTAAAAAGGAGCCGGGAGTGGTGGCACATTCCTTTGATCCCAGCACTCAGGAGGCAGAGGTAGGAGGATCGCTTGAGTTCGAGGCCACCCTGGGACTACATAATGAATTCCAGGTCAGATTGGGCTAGAGTGAGACCCTACCTCAAAAAAACCAAAAAATAAAAATAAATAATTTTTAAAATTAATTAATTAATTAAGAAAGTAAAACATTTTAATTTATTTATTTGTAAGCAGAAAGATATACACAGAGAGAATATGGGCATACCAGGGCCTCTTTTTTAATTTATTTTTTATAATTAACAACTTCCATGATTATAAACAATATCCCATGGCAATTCCCTCCCTCCCCCCACTTTCCCCTTTGAAACTCTGTTCTCCATCATATTCCTTCCCCCTCTCAATCAGTCTCTCCTTTATGTTGATGTCATGATCTTTTCCTCCTGTTATGATGGTCTTGTGTAGGTAGTGTCAGGCACTGTGAGGTCATGGATATCCAGGCCATTTTGTGTCTGGGGGAGCATGTTATAAGCAGTCCTACCCTTCCTTTGGCTCTTTCATTCTTTCCTCCACCTCTTCCACAATAGACCCTGAGCCTTGGAAGATGTGGTAGAGATATTGCAGTGCTGAGCTCTCCTCTGTCACTTCTTCTCAGCACCATGATGCCTTCTGAGTTATCCTAAGGTCACTGCCATCTGAGAAGAGAAAGTTCTGTAATGAAAAAGTGAGAGTAACATTAATATATGGGTGTGAACATGAAGAGAAGTGCTTACTGGGCAGTTTGATGAGCATAGCATATACATTTAGCCAGACAGCAGCAGACATTATACCCTAGGGCTCATGACTACCCCTGTTTTAAGTTCTCAGTATCAGGGATGTATTCCCTCCCATGGAGCAGGCCTCCAGTACAATTAGAGGGCAGTTGGTTTCCCCCATAACAGATGTGCCACTATTTCACTCGTTGGTTCATTTGGCCTAGTTGGCCAAATGTAAGGCTTACAGTGTCCACTGTGGAGTATCTTCACTGGTGATTTCTCTCTCTCCCATTGAGCTGCATGTAGCATAGCTTTTTCCAGCTTTCTGTCAGCTGCTGTACATGGAGGATGTTTTCAGCTCAGTTTCAGCAGGATTTCTCAGTGGCCTTGTAGCCCAAGTATGTGGAGTCTTTAGCAATAGGATCTTACCATCTATTCCTGGTGGGAAACCAAGGGCCTCAGCAATGGCCTGTAATATTTTAGGAGTGTCAAGGACTCCCTGGCCAACAACTCACTGGAAGGCATCCCATCCCTGGCATTGAAATTTTTCTAGTAATGATCTATGGCTCCTGAATGTTCCATTGTCCAAAAAAGTAGGTCTCCATCTGATTTATTTATGTCTTCTTAGATTTTGATTAGTCCTCCCTCCATCTTTCCTTTACTCAATCTCTTCCCCTGACCTTACTTAGGCCTTTTCACCCCCATTAACCTGGTCTTCTACTTAATATATACAATAACATCCTATTAAGTCCCCCCCTTTCCTTTCTATTCCCTTTATATCTCCTTTCTATGTTACTATGCCAGGGCCTCTTGCTACTGCAAATAAACTCCAGATGCATGCACAGATACTAGGAAATTGAACCTGGGTCCTTAGGTTTTGCAGGAAAGTTCCTTAACAGCTGAGCCATCTCTCAGCCCCTAATAAAAACTTTTTTCTTTTACTTTCTTTTTTTTTTTTTTTTTTTTTCAAGGTAGGGTCTCATTATAGCCCAGGCTGACCTGGAACTCACTATGTAGTCTCAGGGTAGCCTTGAACTCATGGCAATCCTCCTACCTCTGCCTCCTCAGTGTTGGGATTAAAAGTGTGTGCCACCACGCCTGGCTTTTAATTTACTCTTTTTTTTTTTTTTTTTTTTTTTTGAGGTAGGGTCTCACTCTGGTCCAGGCTGACCTGTAATTCACTCTGTAGTCTCAGGGTAGCCTTGAACTCACGGCGCTCCTCCTACCTCTGCCTCCCCAGTGCTGGGATTAAAGGCGTGTGCCACCACCCCCGGCTAATTTATTTATTATTTATTTATTTATTTATTTGAGAGAAAAAGAGGGAGATGAAGAGAGAGAGAGACAATGGGCTCACCAGTTTGTTCAACTGCTTTAAAGAAACTCCAGACACATATGCCACCTTGTTCATCTGGCTTACATGGGTCCTGGAGAATCGAACCTGGGTCCTTTGGCTTTGCAGGCAGGTGCCTTAACCTTAAGCCATCTCTTCAGCCCTCCTTTGACTTTTTTTTTTTTTGTTGTTTGTTTGTTTGTTTTTCAAGGTAAGGTCTCACTCTAGCCCAGGCTGACCTGGAATTCATTATGTAGTCTCAGGGTAACCTCAAACTCACGGCCATCCTCCTATCTCTGCCTCCCAAGTACTGGGATTAAAGGCGTGCACCGCCATACCCAGCCTATCCCACATTTCTTGTGACATCTATCTAAGACTCATGGTCCTGAAATAACACTCTGGCATTAGGGGAACTACACTGATTCCAGGATCTCTTGTGTATGTGAAGCAAACGTTTTTTTTTTTTTTTCCTTTGGTAGGGTCTCACTCTAGTCCACCCTGACCTGGAATTCACTGTGTATTCTCAGGCTGGCATCGAGCACTCAGCGATCCTCCTACCTCTGCCTGCCCTGCGCCCGGCTGTGTGGCAAACATTTATCACTGAGGTATACCCCCAGCTCCCAAAGGGGTACTTTATTGCAAGGGTAATGCGTTGCGAAAGGTATAACTGACTGTAACTTTTCCTAGGACCTTGAAGAAATTCGTGAACTATTTAACTAGGCCATCTGTGGTGGTGCTTGCCTTTAATCTCAGCACTTGGGAGGCTGAGGTAGGAGGATTGCCAGGAGTTAGAGGCCAGCCTGGGCTAGAATAAGACCCTGACTCAAACAAACAAAACAAAACAAAACGGCAGTTGTTTCAATTCTTGGGCCTTAGTTTCCTCATCTGCAAAGTGAGGGGCCTGGCTCAGCTGGAATCCAATCAGTTTTGAATCTCAGCAGCCCTCAGGCCCATCACCTTGTATAGACAATTCTATACAAACACTCTCTCCCCCATGGCAACAGTCATTACGCTCTCTGCAGCTTTGGTATGCAGCTCTACTCCAGCAAGCAGTGTTATTTCTACCACAAATTCCTGGGTGAATAGAGAGGGCCTGGATGGGGGAGGGATCTGTCTATAAGAAATCTTAAAGCCTCTGGCTTTAAAATCACCATGGGTGGTGGATAGGTGCTAAATCGGGAAAACCTCATCATTGTTTAATTCACAAAATTACCATTTCAGGAGGCAGAAGAGCTGTCTTAGTTAAGATTTAAAGGGTCACTTTGCCACAAGTGCTGAGTCAAGGAGTGGAGATTATAACTCAAGTTTTTTAGAACTGGTGAGGGTGCCAGAGGGTGTTTAAATCATTATTATTATTTTTTTTAATTAGAATGAAAGAATCTTATATTCTCTCTCTTTCTCTCTCTCTCTTTGGTTGAGGTAGGGTCTCGCTCTAGCCCAGGCTGACCTGGAATTCACTATTTAGTCTCAGGCTGGTTTTGAATTCACAGCAATCTGCCTCCCAAGTGCTGGGATTAAAGGCGTATGCCACCACATCTGGCTCTTTTGTTGTTGTTGTTGTTGTTCTGTTTTGTTTTTCGAGGTAGGGTCTCACTCTAGCCCAGGCTAACCTGGAATTCACTATGGAGTCTCATGGTGGCCTCCAACTCACTGCGATCGTCCTACCTCTGCCTCCCAAGTGCTGGGATTAAAGGCGTGCGCCACCACGACCGGCTTGGCTCTTTAAAAAAAAAATTATTTTGGACTGGAGAGCGTTAAGACACTTGCCCGGGAAGCCTAAGGACCCAGGTTCTATTCCCTAGTACTTGCGTAAGCCAGATGCATGGGGTTACGTGTGTGTCTGGAGTTCATTTGTGGTGGCTAAAGGCCCTGGTGCACCCATTCATTCTCTCTCTCTCTGCCTCTCTCTCTGTAATAAATAAATAAAATATAAAATACTTTATTTATTTATTTAAGACAAAGGCAGACACAGAGAGAATAGACACACCAGGGCTTACAGCCATTGCAAATGAACTTCAGACACATGTGCTAAATTGTGCATCTGGCTTATGTAGGTACTGGGGAATTGAACTTGCATCCTTAGGCTTCACAGGCAAGCATTAAGCAATCTCTCCAGCCTTAAATCAGTTTTGAGAAGTGATCCCAGTGTTTATTTCCAATCTATATCAATTAGACTCCCCTGACGATGTGGGCATCCATATTAGAAGCATAAGAACTCTGGAGAAGAGGGATTATCCATCAAGTATGAAGAAAAAATATTTTCAATCCAGGCATGGCATGGTGGTACATGCCTTTAATCCCAGCACTTGGGAGGCAGAGCTAGGAGGATCACCATGAGTTTGAAGCTATCCTGAGACTAGTGAATTCCAGATCAGCCTGGGCTAGAGACCCTACCTTGAAAAATAAAAAACAAAAAACAAAAAAAAAAAATTTTTTTTTCAAACAAAGCAGAGAATGTTCTTGAAAAACTGCTGTATGATACATGATTTGGGAGTTCAGGAAGGGTCTCACAGAACTTTTTTTTTTTTTTTTTTGGTTTTTCAAGGTAGGGTTTCACTCTAGCCAAGGCTGACCTTGTCCTACCTTTAATAAAGAATTAATAATAGCCAGGTGTGGTGGTACATGCCTTTAATCCTAGCACTTGGGAGGCAGGGTAGGAGGATCGCAGTGAGTTCGAGGTCACCCTGAGACTCCATAGTGAATTCCAGGTCAGCCTTGGGCTAGAGTGAGACCCTACCTCAAAAAAACCAAAAAATAAAAATAAATAATTTTTAAAATTAATTAATTAATTAAGAAAGTAAAACATTTTAATTTATTTATTTGTAAGCAGAAAGATATACACAGAGAGAATATGGGCATACCAGGGCCTCTTTTTTAATTTATTTTTATAATTAACAACTTCCATGATTAAAACAATATCCCATGGCAATTCCCTCCCTCCCCCCACTTTCCCCTTTGAAACTCTGTTCTCCATCATATTCCTTCCCCCTCTCAATCAGGTCTCTCCTTTATGTTGATGTCATGATCTTTTCCTCCTGTTATGATGGTCTTGTGTAGGTAGTGTCAGGCACTGTGAGGTCATGGATATCCAGGCCATTTTGTGTCTGGGGGAGCATGTTATAAGCAGTCCTACCCTTCCTTTGGCTCTTTCATTCTTTCCTCCACCTCTTCCACAATAGACCCTGAGCCTTGGAAGATGTGGTAGAGATATTGCAGTGCTGAGCTCTCCTCTGTCACTTCTTCTCAGCACCATGATGCCTTCTGAGTTATCCTAAGGTCACTGCCATCTGAGAAGAGAAAGTTCTGTAATGAAAAAGTGAGAGTAACATTAATATATGGGTGTGAACATGAAGAGAAGTGCTTACTGGGCAGTTTGATGAGCATAGCATATACATTTAGCCAGACAGCAGCAGACATTATACCCTAGGGCTCATGACTACCCCTGTTTTAAGTTCTCAGTATCAGGGATGTATTCCCTCCCATGGAGCAGGCCTCCAGTACAATTAGAGGGCAGTTGGTTTCCCCCATAACAGATGTGCCACTATTTCACTCGGTTCATTTGGCCTAGTTGGCCAAATGTAAGGCTTACAGTGTCCACTGTGGAGTATCTTCACTGGTGATTTCTCTCTCTCCCATTGAGCTGCATGTAGCATAGCTTTTTCCAGCTTTCTGTCAGCTGCTCTACATGGAGGATGTTTTCAGCTCAGTTTCAGCAGGATTTCTCAGTGACCTTGTAGCCCAAGTATGTGGAGTCTTTAGCAATAGGATCTTACCATCTATTCCTGGTGGGAAACCAAGGGCCTCAGCAATGGCCTGTAATATTTTAGGAGTGTCAAGGACTCCCTGGCCAACAACTCACTGGAAGGCATCCCATCCCTGGCATTGAAATTTTTCTAGTAATGATCTATGGCTCCTGAATGTTCCATTGTCCAAAAAAGTAGGTCTCCATATGATTTATTTATGTCTTCTTAGATTTTGATTAGTCCTCCCTCCATCTTTCCTTTACTCAATCTCTTCCCCTGACCTTACTTAGGCCTTTTCACCCCCATTAACCTGTTCTTCTACTTAATATATACAATAACATTCTATTAAGTCCCCCCCCTTTCCTTTCTATTCCCTTTATATCTCCTTTCTAGCTTACTATGCCAGGGCCTCTTGCTGCTGCAAATAAACTCCAGATGCATGCACAGATACTAGGAAATTGAACCTGGGTCCTTAGGTTTTGCAGGAAAGTTCCTTAACAGCTGAGCCATCTCTCAGCCCCTAATAAAAACTTTTTTTTTTTTTTTTTTTTTTTTTTTGGTTTTTCAAGGTAGGGTCTCATTATAGCCCAGGCTGACCTGGAACTCACTATGTAGTCTCAGGGTAGCCTTGAACTCATGGCAATCCTCCTACCTCTGCCTCCTCAGTGTTGGGATTAAAAGTGTGTGCCACCACGCCTGGCTTTTAATTTACTTATTATTATTATTTTTTTTTTTTTGAGGTAGGGTCTCACTCTGGTCCAGGCTGACCTGTAATTCACTCTGTAGTCTCAGGGTAGCCTTGAACTCACGGCGATCCTCCTACCTCTGCCTCCCCACTGCTGGGATTAAAGGCATGCGCCACCACCCCCGGCTAATTTATTTATTATTTATTTATTTATTTGAGAGAAAAAGAGGGAGATGAAGAGAGAGAGAGACAATGGGCTCACCAGGATGTTCAACTGCTTTAAAGAAACTCCAGACACATATGCCACCTTGTGCATCTGGCTTACATGGGTCCTGGAGAATCGAACCTGGGTCCTTTGGCTTTGCAGGCAAGTGCCTTAACCTTAAGCCATCTCTTCAGCCCTCCTTTGACTTTTTTTTTTTTTGTTGTTTGTTTGTTTGTTTTTCAAGGTAAGGTCTCACTCTAGCCCAGGCTGACCTGGAATTCACTATGTAGTCTCAGGGTAACCTCAAACTCATGGCCATCCTCCTATCTCTGCCTCCCAAGTACTGGGATTAAAGGCGTGCACCGCCATACCCAGCCTATCCCACATTTCTTGTGACATCTATCTAAGACTCATGGTCCTGAAATAACACTCTGGCATTAGGGGAACTACACTGATTCCAGGATCTCTTGTGTATGTGAAGCAAACGTTTTTTTTTTTTTTTTCCTTTGGTAGGGTCTCACTCTAGTCCACCCTGACCTGGAATTCACTGTGTATTCTCAGGCTGGCATCGAGCACTCAGCGATCCTCCTACCTCTGCCTGCCCTGCGCCCGGCTGTGTGGCAAACATTTATCACTGAGGTATACCCCCAGCTCCCAAAGGGGTACTTTATTGCAAGGGTAATGCGTTGCGAAAGGTATAACTGACTGTAACTTTTCCTAGGACCTTGAAGAAATTCGTGAACTATTTAACTAGGCCATCTGTTGGTGGCGCTTGCCTTTAATCTCAGCACTTGGGAGGCTGAGGTAGGAGGATTGCCAGGAGTTAGAGGCCAGCCTGGGCTAGAATAAGACCCTGACTCAAACAAACAAAGCAAAACCAAACGGCAGTTATTTCAATTCTTGGGCCTTAGTTTCCTCATCTGCAAAGTGAGGGGCCTGGCTCAGCTGGAATCCAATCAGTTTTGAATCTCAGCAGCCCTCAGGCCCATCACCTTGTATAGACAATTCTATACAAACACTCTCTCCCCCATGGCAACAGTCATTACGCTCTCTGCAGCTTTGGTATGCAGCTCTACTCCAGCAAGCAGTGTTATTTCTACCACAAATTCCTGGGTGAATAGAGAGGGCCTGGATGGGGGAGGGATCTGTCTATAAGAAATCTTAAAGCCTCTGGCTTTAAAATCACCATGGGTGGTGGATAGGTGCTAAATCGGGAAAACCTCATCATTGTTTAATTCACAAAATTACCATTTCAGGAGGCAGAAGAGCTGTCTTAGTTAAGATTTAAAGGGTCACTTTGCCACAAGTGCTGAGTCAAGGAGTGGAGATTATAACTCAAGTTTTTTAGAACTGGTGAGGATGCCAGAGGGTGTTTAAATCATTATTATTATTATTATTTTAATTAGAATGAAAGAATCTTATATTCTCTCTCTTTCTCTCTCTCTCTTTGGTTGTTTGAGGTAGGATCTCGCTCTAGCCCAGGCTGACCTGGAATTCACTATTTAGTCTCAGGCTGGTTTTGAATTCACAGCAATCTGCCTCCCAAGTGCTGGGTTAATAGGCGTATGCCACCACATCTGGCTCTTTTTGTTGTTGTTGTTGTTGTTCTGTTTTGTTTTTCGAGGTAGGGTCTCACTGTAGCCCAGGCTAACCTGGAATTCACTATGGAGTCTCATGGTGGCCTCCAACTCACTGCGATCCTCCTACCTCTGCCTCCCAAGTGCTGGGATTAAAGGCGTGCGCCACTACGACCGGCTTGGCTCTTTAAAAAGAAAAATTGTTTTGGACTGGAGAGATGGTTTAGTGTTAAGACACTTGCCCGGGAAGCCTAAGGACCCAGGTTCTATTCCCTAGTACTTGCGTAAGCCAGATGCATGGGGTTACGTGTGTGTCTGGAGTTCATTTGTGGTGGCTAGAGGCCCTGGTGCACCCATTCATTCTCTCTCTCTCTGCCTCTCTCTCTGTAATAAATAAATAAAATATAAAATACTTTATTTATTTATTTAAGACAAAGGCAGACACAGAGAGAATAGACACACCAGGGCTTACAGCCATTGCGAATGAACTTCAGACACATGTGCTAAATTGTGCATCTGGCTTATGTAGGTACTGGGGAATTGAACTTGCATCCTTAGGCTTCACAGGCAAGCATTAAGCAATCTCTCCAGCCTTACATCAGTTTTGAGAAGTGATCCCAGTGTTTATTTCCAATCTATATCAATTAGAATCCCCTGACGATGTGGGCATCCATATTAGAAGCATAAGAACTCTGGAGAAGAGGGATTATCCATCAAGTATGAAGAAAAAATATTTTCAATCCAGGAATGGCATGGTGGTACATGCCTTTAATCCCAGCACTCGGGAGGCAGAGCTAGGAGGATCACCATGAGTTTGAAGCCATCCTGAGACTAGTGAATTCCAGATCAGCCTGGGCTAGAGACCCTACCTTGAAAAATAAAAAATAAAAAATAAAAATAATTTTTTTTTCAAACAAAGCAGAGAATGTTCTTCAAAAACTGCTGTATGATACATGATTTGGGAGTTCAGGAAGGGTCTCACAGAACTTTTTTTTTTTTTTTTTTTTTTTTTTTTTTTTGGTTTTTCAAGGTAGGGTTTCACTCTAGCCAAGGCTGACCTTGTCCTACCTTTAATAAAGAATTAATAATAGCCAGGTGTGGTGGTACATGCCTTTAATCCTAGCACTTGGGAGGCAGGGTAGGAGGATCGCAGTGAGTTCGAGGTCACCCTGAGACTCCATAGTGAATTCCAGGTCAGCCTGAGCTAGAGAGAGACCCTACCTCAAAAAAAAATTAATAAAGATAGACCCAATATGATATTATGAATTATTAAGTTTATTTAGGGGGAAATCAGAAATTGTGGGGTTTATTTAAGGAAGATTGAGGTCTAGGAAGGGGAGCTAAACATGTGGGAAGTAGTAAACATGCTCTCATGTGGAAAACATAATATAGTCCATGAGATCCATTTAAGAGAAATTGATGTTTTTGGGAATAAACACGTGGAAGAGAATTTAGGAGCTTGTGTGGGGAGATTTGGAAGGAACACACATAGCATACACCCTGAGTTTCCCCTAGGGAAGAAAGTTAAAAGGGCAAATAGTGGTGTCTTAAGGAAGAATAGCAGAGAGAAAACATCAAAGCAGAAACCAGGAGATTCAGAAGAGAAATGAGTAATGAAGAGAGTTACACTCATGATTATCCCAGTTTAGAGTAATTACACAGGTAACAGGCCTACAGTTAGAGAAAGCACTCACGTGGTAGATCTTAGAGTGTAAGGAAGAAAAATAACACATGTGGTAGATTCAGAGACCAGAGGAAAATCATACATGTAATTAAAGTGAGAAGTTGCCTCAAACTGTAAAGCAGAGGCAAGCAGAAAAACCATCCGGACCAAGAAACAATATTCTGTTTTCCTCCCCACCCAGCCAGGATAGAGGAGAGAGGAAGACACTCAGATCTATCCAAGCAGAGAGGGAATCCAGAGAGACACCCCTCCGTCACCTCCCCCCCCCCACACACACACACATGCGTGCACACACACTCACCTAGGGTCAAGAGAGAGGGAGGGGCTGGAAGGCCGCAGCTTCAGGCATGCAAGGGGAAGCCTGGATTGGTTTGTAAATTTGGATGGTAAATCCCAGAGCAAGCCTACCTGGGCCAGCCCATGCAGGTAGCCTGCACTGTGGACAGAACGGGGTGCTGTAGATCAGTCTTGGTCAGACTCTATTTCTGCCAAGAGTTCCGTTCTTGTGAGGTGGCATGTAAGGTGACATCTGCTGGTTCTCTTTGGGCCGCAATCTCTAACTGAAACTGCCTTAAAAAAATAATAAATAAAAGCTAGCTTTCTCCTCTCCTCCTTCATGTAGACCTGCCCCCCATCCTCTATCTCCAAGCCTTCTCAAAATTGTTTTGTTGGAGCCGGGCATGGTGGCGCACGCCTTTAATCCCAGCACTCGGGAGGCAGAGGTAGGAGGATCGCCGTGAATTCGAGGCCACTCTGAGATTCCATAGTGAATTCCAGGTCAGCCTGGGCTAGAGTGAGACCCTACCTTGAAAAACCAAAAAAAAAAAAAAATTGTTTTGTTGGATGCTCATTAATGATGAAATATTAACAGTGATGAATTCATGAAGAGAAGGGCTTTTGCCTTTTATTTCTCAACATTGATTCTTTAGGTAATTTTTTGTTTTGTTGTGTTGTGTTGTGTTGTGTTTTTCGAGATAGTGTCTTGCTGTAGCCCAGCTAACCTGGAATTCACTATGTAGTCTCAGGCTGGCCTCGAACTCACAATGATCCTCCTACCTCTGCCTCCCGAGTGCTGGGATTTTTTTTCTAAAGGGAACACTATCCTTTACAACTCAGATGTAGAGGAAGCGTTTGTCAGTAAAGTACCAGTTGCAAGATTTGCCTTTCTCAAACAAGGGTCCCAGGACAAATGCAATGCGCACTTCACTAGGTTGCCACTTGAGGGCAGCAGAGTTAGCCTTTGCTGACTGTTCATGGCTGCCTGGTGAGACATCTTCATAGCCAGGACATTGAACCCCACGATGTGGAGGTGAGGGGAGGTTGAAGACCACCTGGCTGGTGAGAGTTTCCTCAAAAGCGACGTCCACAGACAGAGAAGGTACTGTGTCCATGAGCTTCAGGGGTTCGGGGAGGGGGCTCTTGGAATTAATGGGTGGTCTCTGATGAAAACCATCTGACCGACAAAACTTTCTGATATACACGAGCTATTGATTTACAGAGCAAATCAAAGCTGGTTTACAGTCAGTTGTTATGGCTCACGTGTGTAATCCCAGAAACTGGGAGGCAAAGGTATGAGGATCAGGAGTTCAAGGTCAGCCTCCACAACATAGCACGTTTGAGGCTAGCTTGGACTACATGAGACACTGTCACAAACAAGCAAACAAAAGCAACAACAAAACCAACCTTACAAACTGGTACAGTAAGAACTTGCTGTTTTTCTTCTGACCACTAGAGGGTAGAATATGAGAAGACTACAGCATTCTCATCCTCTCAAACTGGCTAATTAACCTTGGAGGAATTTTAAGTGTTAGGGGAGTAAATCTTGAATTTGTTAACAAATACATCTGTCCACACTATTTTCTTTTCTTTTTTAAAAAATTGTTTAACGCCAGGCGTGTTGGCGCACGCCTTTAATCCCAGCATTCAGGAGGCAGAGGTAGGAGGATTGCCAAGAGTTCAAGGCCACCCTGAGACTACATAGTTAATTCCATGCCAGCCTGGGCCAGAGTGAGACCCTACCTCGAAAAAAAAATTATTTATTTTATTTGAGAGAGACAGACACAGAGAGTGAATATGGACACACCAGGGCCTCCTGCTACAGCAAACCAATTCCAGATGCATGTGCCACTTAGTGTATCTGCATCACTTGGGTAATGGGGAACTGAACTCAGGTCCTTAGGCTTTGCAGGCAAGCACCTTAATTGCTGAGCCATAACTCCAGCACCCCAAGCTATTTTCTTGTTTACAGAATTCCAATGGCTTCCTTTTTAAAAAAGAGTTTTGCCAGGCGTGGTGGTGCACACCTTTCATCCCAGCACTTGGGAGGCAGAGGTAGGAGGATCGCTGTGACTTCGAGGCCACCCTGAGACTATGTAGTGAATTCCAGGTCAGCCTGAGCTAGAGTGAGACCCTATCTTGAAAAACCAATATATATATGTGTGTGTGTGTGTATATATGTATTTTTTTCAAGCAGAAAGAGAAGGAGGGAGAGAGGAAAAGAAAGAGAATGGGCACACACCATTTCTTGCCACTGCAAAATCCAGATGCATGTACCATCATTTTGTGCATCTGGCTTTATATAGGTACTGGAGAACTGTACCTGCGTCCTTAGGCTTTGCAGGCAAACACTTTAACTGCTAAGCCATCTCTCCAGCCCCCCTCCCAGTGGCTTCTTAAAGGCACCAGAGTAAAATATGAACTGATGTGATCAGTATACAAGACTGTTCCCAAATTGTCTGTGATCTTCTCTCCAGATATTATCTATTCACTATCTGATCCTTACCTAATAGAAATCATTGGGAAGTAGTATGATAAAAACAGCTTGAGTATTGGAGCCAGCCAGCTAATCAGAAGCCCATACTACTTCATTTTTTTCTTTTTGTTTATTTATTTGCATGCAGAGAGAGTTAGAGAGAAGAGAGAGAGATAGAATAGGCATGCTAAGGCCTCCAGCTGCTGCAAACAAACTCCAGATGCATGTGCCACTTTGTGCATCTGGCTCTATGTGGGTACTGGGGAATTGAACCTGGGTCGTTAAGCTTTGCAGGTGTATCAGTCAGCTTCAGGTTCACTGAGATGAAATTCCAGACCAGGCACAGTTATGGAGGAAGGGATTTATTGAAGCTTACAGATCCAGGGGAAGTTCCATAATGGCAGAAGAAACTGGCCTGCCTTCACAGGCCCAAGCAGAGAGAGAGCAGTACAAGCCTAAAGGTCAAAAGCCAGAGCACACTTCAGGAACTCCAGCTAGGCATGCTTTGCATATCTTTAGATTGAAATCTGAAACCCACCACCACACCTTAAGATCCACACAATGGCACTGACTCCAGCCAGGTGGCTGCAGATGCAAACTACAAACAAATAAACAACTGAATATATTGGGGGCCATCTATTCTATTCAAACCACCACAACAGGCAAATGCCTTAGCCTCTGAGCCATCTCTCTAGCCCCCATACTGCTTCTTTTCCATCAGTACCACACTCTACTCTCGCTAATTCCTGTCTGGTCAGTGTCTTAGTCAACTGATCCCAAATCTCCCTATGTGCCCTTTGATTCTGGGGATGCATTTTACATTCCGCAGTAACAGTGTTGTTTTTTTGCCCCCGCCAAGGTAGTGCTGAGATCAAAAGCATGCTCCAACATACCCAGCTTGGTTTTTTATTTATTTTTTTTATTTTTATTTATTTATTTAAGAGCGACAGAGAGAGAAATAGGGAGAGAGAGAGAGAATGGGTGCACCAGGGCCTCTAGCCACTGCAAACGAACTCCAGACGTGTGCACCCCCTTGTGCATCTGGCTAATGTGGGTCCTGGGGAATCGAGCCTCGAACCGGTGTCCTTAGGCTTCACAGGCAAGCACTTAACTGCTAAGCCATCTCTCCAGCCCTTGTTTGCTTTTTATACTTTAAGATTTTATTTTTATTTATTTATTAGAGACAGAGAGAGAAGAAGAATGGGCACACCAGGGCCTCTAGTCACTGCAAATGAACTACAGATGCATGTGCTACCATGTGCATCTGGCTTACGTGGGACCTGGAGAACTGAACCTGGGTCCTTAGGTTCACAGACATGTGCCTTGACTGCTAAACCATCTCTCTGGCCCACCCAGCTTTTTAGAGGTAGCGTCTCACTCCAGCCCAGGTTGACCTGGAATTCACTATGTAGCCTCAGGCTGGCCTTGAACTGGCAGCAATCTTCCTACCCCTGCCTCCTGAGTGCCACCATGCCCGGCTCTTAAAAATATTTTATTTATTTATTTTATTTTGAGAGAGAGAGAGAAAGAGGCAAATAGAGAGAATGGGCATGCCAGGGCCTTTAGCCACTACAAAAGAACTCCAGACACATGCATATTTACATATATATATATATATATATATATATATATATATATCAACATATTTTGTATGGGTACATCATATATTGGCACCCTCTTTTCACTCATATCTTTCCCCATTCTGCTGGGGACCCTCCTCAGTGGGGTTGCAGGTATTCCACATGGGATTGTGAGTTATGCACTGTGGGTGCAGTGGTCAGTTTTTTGGGGGAGGCAATGCCTCTGGGCATGGTGACTCAACCTGTGGCTCTTATAATCTTTCCACCCCTTTTTATTATTTATTTATTTATTTATTTATTTGAGAGATAGAGGCAGAGAGAGAAGGAGAGAATGGTTTCACCAGGGCCTCCGCCACTGCAAATGAACTCCAGATGCATGGGTCATCTTGTGCATCTGGGGAATTGAACCTGGGTCCTTATGCCTCACAGTCAAGTGCCTTAACTTGATTTAACTTAACTTGAACTTGATTTCTCCAGCCTGCCACCTTTTTTGTTTCCAGGTTGGGTCTCACTCTACCTCAGGTTGACCTGGAACTCACTCTATATTCTCAGAGTGGCCTCAAACTCACAATAATCCTCCTACCTCTGCCTTCCAGGTACTGGAATTAAAGGCATTGGACACCATACCAGGCTTCCCATAACCTTCAAACTAAATATTATGTTGGGTGTGGTGGCTCATGCCTTTAATCCAGCACTCGGGAGGCAGAGGTAGAAGGATAACAGTGAGTTCGAGGCCACCCTGAGACTATATAGTGAATTCCAGGTTAGCCTGTGCTACAGTGAGACCCTGCCTTGAAAAAACGAAAAAAATAAAATAAATAAATAAATATTATGTCCAGACATGATGGTAAAAGCCTTTCATCCCTGCCCACAGGAGGCTGAGGTAAGAGGATCACCATGAGTTCAAGGCCACCCTAAGACTACATAGTGAATTCCAGGTCAGCCTGGGCTAGAGTGAGACCCTACCTCAAAAAACGAAAAAAAAAAAAAAGAAAAAGAAAGAAAGAAAGAAAAGAAAAGCCTTCTACCCGTGGATCAATTCCCCAGCCACTCATGTAAAGCCAGATAAGCATTTGTTTGCACCGGCAAGAGACCTTGGCATGCCTTCCCCTGACACACACACACACACACACACACACACACACATGCACACACACATGCGTGCACACAAATAAGTAATTTTAAAATTAAACATAATTTTATTAGCAGTTGGCTAATTAAATATTCATAAGAAAATTAACAAACCTCACTGAGCTAAAAGTGTGATCAACAGCCCAGTATGGTGACACAAACCTGAAATCCCAGCATTTGGGAGGTTGAGGCAGGAGGATTGCAAGTTCCAGGCCAGCCTGGGCTACGTAGCAAGACCCTGTCTCAAAAAAAAAAAAATGGGGCTGGAGGGATAGCTTAATGGTTAAGATGGTTGCCTGCAAAGCCAAAGGATCCAGGTTCAATTCCCCAGGACCCATATAAGCCAGATACACAAGGCAGTGCCTGTGTCTGGAGTTTGTTTGCAGTGGCTAAAGGCCCTGGCATGCCCATTCTCTTTCTCTTTATTTGCCTCTTTCTCTCTATCTCTATCTCCTTAAATAAATAGAT
Organism: Dipus sagitta; assembly: GCA_036346955.1. Classification (NCBI taxonomy): domain Eukaryota; kingdom Metazoa; phylum Chordata; class Mammalia; order Rodentia; family Dipodidae; genus Dipus; species Dipus sagitta. Next base: position 55,801,924 of record CM070778.1, read on the forward strand.
ACATAAATAAATAATAATAAATGAAGCCAGGGGCTGGAGAGATGGTTTAGCGGTTAAGTGCTTGCCTGTGAAGCCTAAGGACCCCGGTTCGAGGCTCGATTCCCCAGGACCCACATTAGCCAGATGCACAAGGGGGCGCTCGCGTCTGGAGTTCGTTTGCAGTGGCTTGAGGCCCTGGTGCGCCCATTCTCTCTCTTTCTATCTGCCTCTTTCTCTGTCTATCGCTCTCAAATAAATAAATAAAAATGGTTAAAAAAAAAAATGAAGCCAGGCATGGTGGCGCACATCTTTAATCCCACACTTGGGAGGCAGAGGTTGGAGGAGCACCATGAGTTTACTACATAGTGAATTCTAGGTCAGCCTGGGACAGAGCTACGTACCTCAGAAAAATCAAAAAGAAAGCCAGGTGTGATGGCATTTGCTTTTAATCCTGACACTTGGGAGGCAGAAGTCAAGGATTGCTGTGAGTTCAAACCAGCCTAGGACTACAGAGTAAGTTCCAGGTCAGCCTGGGTACAGTGAGACCCTGCCTCAAGAGAGGAAAAAGAAAAAAAAAAAAAAGGAAGGAGAAAAAAGAAAAAACTGTGTGTATGTGTGTGTACAAGTTTTCCCGATCTCATAGAGTCATTAAGAAGATTCAATAAGCTAAAATATGTAAAATGGTTAGCATATTGCTCAGTTTAGTGATTGATAACTATAGTTACCAGTCCCTGAGTGGGGTAGCTCCTCCTTGTCTCTTGCTAGTCTCTCTCATTTTCTTTTTTTTTTCTTTTCAAAAAAATTTTTTTTATTAACAACTTCCATGATTATAAAAGCATATCCCATGGTAATACCCTCCTTCCCCCGACTTTCCCCTTTGAAACTCCATTCTCCCCATCTCAATCAGTCTTTCCTTTATTTTGCTGTCATGATCTTTTCTTCCTTTGGCTCTTACATTCTTTCCACCACCTCTTCTGCAATAGACCCTGAGCCTTGGAAGGTATGATAGAGATATTCAAGTACTGAGCACTCCAGTCACTTCTTTCCAGCACCATGATGCCTTCTGAGTCATCCCAAGGTCACTGCCATCTGAAAAGAGAAGACTCTCTACCAAAAGTGAGAGTAGCGTTAACATAAGGGTATGAACATAAAGAGAAGTGCTTACTGGGCAGTTTGATAAGCATAGTATATACGTTTAGCCAGACAGCAGCAGATGTTACACCCCTAGGGCTCATGACTACCCCTGTTTTAAGTTTTCAGTATCAGGGATGTATTCCTTCCCATGGAGCGGGCCTCCAGTCCAATTAGAGGGCAGCTGGTTTTCACCATAACAGAAGTGCCACTATTGCACCCATTGGCTCATTTGGTCTGGCTGGCCAAATACAAGGCTTTCAATGTCCACTATTGAGTATCTTCACTGGTGATTTCTCTTTCTCCCATTGAACTGCATGCAGAATGGCTTCTTCCAGCTTTCTGTCAGCTGGTCTACATAGAGGAGGTTATCAGCTCAGTTCCAGCAGGACCCTCTCATTTTCTTACAGCCTCATTAAGCTTCTTTCAGATCATGGAATATGTCATTCTATTTATTCCTACTCTTCTCTCTGGTTCCAGTGTGGGATCAGAAGCCCAAGAAGCCTTTCTTCACCCACCACATTTGGCTCAGGTGATCCTGCATTGAGCTCCTACAGCTTTCTCCTCGACATTCATCACGGTATTCATTTCTACCCTGACATAGTGACTATCACTGAGCACCCTAAATAAGTATCTGTGAAATCGACTCCAGACCCAAAGCACTTCTCTTCTTTTATTTTTAATTTTTTTAATATTTCATTTATTTGTTTATTTGACAGAGAAAGAGGGAGAGAGAGAGAGAGAGAGAATGGACATGCCAGGGCCTCCAGCCACTGCAAATTAACTCCAGACGCATGCACCCCCTTGTGCATCTGGCTAATGTAGGTCCTGGGGAATCGAACCTGGGTATTTTGGCTCTGCAGGCAAATGCCTTAACCTTTAAGCCATATCCCCAGCTCTTTATTTTATTTTTTTAATTATTGACAACTTCCCTAATTATAGACAATAAACCATAATAGTTCCCTTCTCCCCTCACTTTCCCCTCAGAACTCCACTCTCCTTCATTTCCCCTCCCCCTCTCGATCAGTCTCTCTTTTATTTTGATGTCATCATCTTTTCCTTCTAGTGTATTGGTCTTGTGTAGATAGAAAGCAGTTCTCTTTACTTGTCTTTAGACAGGATGTCTCTTATTTCTGTTCTTGACACATCAAGACTGCTACAACCATATGTCCTTTCCAGGGAAATTTTCTCAACTAAAGCCTGTCTTGAAGAGACAGTTTGGGTCTCAGCTCTCTGGAGGCAGAGGTAGGAGGATCATTGTGAGTTCGAGGCCATCCTGAGACTACAGAGTGAATTCCAGATCAGCCTGAGCTAGAGTGAGACCCTACCTCAAAAAAACAAAAAAAAAAAGAAAAAGAAAAAGGGCTAGAAGTGTGGGATGGTGCACACCTTTAATCCTAGTACTTGGGAGGCAGAGGTAGGAGGATTGCCATGAGTTCAAGGCCACCCTGAGACTGCAGAGTGAATTCTAGGTCAGCCTGGGCTAGAGTGAGACCCAACCTCAGGAAAAAAAAAAAAAAAAAAGGACTAGAGAGATGGCTCAATGGTTAAAGGCACTTGCTTACAAAGCATGACAGCCCAGATTTGATTCCCCAGTACCCACGCAAAACCAGATGCACAAAGTAATGCATGTATCAGAAGTTTGTTTGCAGTTTCAGGAGGCCCTCCCATGCCTATATATATATATATATATAATTTATTTGACAGAGAAAGAGGGAGAGAGAGAGAATGGGCACGCCAGGGCCTCAAGCCACTGCAAAGGAGCTCTAGATGAGTGCGCCCCCTTGTGCATCTGGCTAATGTGGGTCCTGGGGAATTGAACCTAGGTCCTTTGGCTTTGCAGGCAAATACCTTAACTGATAAGCCATCCCTCCGACCCAAAAATATTTTTTTTAAATTTTTTTTGGTTGTTTATTTATTTATTTGACAGCAACAGAGAGAAGGAGGCAGAGAGAGAGAGAGAGAGAATGGGCACGCCAGAGCTTCCAGCCTCTGTAAACGAACTCCAGATGCATGCGCCCCCTTGTGCATCTGGCTAACGTGGGTCCTGGGGAATTGAGCCTCGAACCCGAGTCCTTAGGCTTCACAGGCAAGCGCTTAACCGCTAAGCCATCTCTCCAGCCCCCCAAAATATTTTTATTTAAATTTTTTGTTTATTTTTATTTATTTATTTGAGAGTGATAGACTGAGAGAGAAAGAGGCAGATAGAGAGAGAAGGAGAGAATGGGCTTGTCAGGGCCTTCAGCCACTGCAAATGAACTCCAGGCATGTGTGCCCCCTTGTACATCTGGATAATGTCAGTCCTGGGGAATTGAGCCTCGAACCTTAGGCTTCACAGGCAAACGCTTAACCACTAAGCCATCTCTCCAGCCCCCAAAATATTTTTTTTAAAAAAGTAAATGATAATGGTAAAAGAGGCCCTGCCAACAGAAAAACAGTTAAGTCATGCTAATACTTAAGCATTAGAGTAAAAATGCCAAAATGCTTTGCCCCTTTGGTGTGTTAAGTTTCCTGAGTTTCTGTGATATATATCTTTAAAATAGAATTGTTAAACTATGTAGGGTGAGTTGCTCTTTGTAACTCAGAGTGTCTACCTCACAGATAAACCATTTCTCTATTTTGGGAAAACCCAGGTATCCTTCAAGCGAAATGTCTGGCTCCCTCCTCTGTTTGCTGTATTCATTTAGAGAAGTGCTCATCATATTACCTATTATTATTGGATTGTCCATCTCTGGCATGAGACTATCAGACTGTGAACTCTTTGAGGACAGGATTCCTTTTCTGTTTCCCACTAGCACATTGTGTCCAGCGGTATACCTGATCTATCAAAGATGCTTGGTACATAAAACGCGGTACTGTTCTCAAGACTCTATAGATTTTAATTTATTTCATCTACATGAAAGCCCTCTGTGGTCAACACTATTATGTTCCTCGTTTTTCCCGATGGGGAAAGTGAAGCCCAGGGAAAGCCTTGCCAGAGGTTTCAAAGCAAAAGGGACAGAGGGATTCAAGTCAGGAAGTTTGGCTCCAGAGAATAGGAGCTTGACTATTATGTCATGTAGCCTGAACTAAAGGGGAATGAGGACAGGGAATGGGCCCGTCATTGAGCACTCATGTATGGGACACATTATATGAGGATTATCAAGAGTCCTCTCATGCATGTGTGAAAAGAACCAACAGCTCTCTAGCCCTGAAATACCAAATACCCAAGCTCTTCCTTTCAGACACAGAAAATTGAGATATAAACAAAGGGCACATGCAGACTTATTTTGTAAATTTCTTGGCTCCTTAGAGGTGTGAACACCTGATAGGTTGGTCAGATTTCTTGGCTGGTGTCTAAGAAAGAATTGTACAAGCGTATGAAAACCTTGCATCTGTGGCTAAGCAACCACATTCTCAGTTACTCCAAGAACTGAAGGTCTCTCCATGAAACCAACAATGGAGAGTGTGTATGTGAGGTTGAGGGGGAGGGTGGAATAGTGGTGATTCCACTTTGTACTATTGTTTTTAAAGGAGTCTGGCTGTAGGGAGCTCTTGCAGATGCCTTTATTGGCAGCTTCAACCCGTTGCTTTGAGTTGCCATGGCAACGGGAAGCCAAACCCGGGAAGGGGTACTGTTTATTGCTGAGTGATAAGGAGCTAAATAAAAGGATGGTTCTTTGAGGGAAGCCTGGGGTTGTTGGGGGTGGAGCAGGTGTTTCTACATTAGCATAGGGTAAATCCAGATGCCTCCTGGCACTATGGATATGCAAGCAGCAGAAGGCAGGGTAAGCTGGAAAGGAGCTTCCTGACATGGTATGTTCTTCCTAATTGCCCGGATCTCAGAGATTGGAGTGAATGAACAGGGGAAAGGTCTGATGCTAGCAACTGTTCAGCACCAAAAAAAAAAAAAAAAGAAAAGAAAAAAGAAAAAAAGAAAGAAAAAAAACACCTTAAGTATTAACGGTACCCTGTAGGAACGGAGAGTCTGTGAGATCCTTTGAAAGCCAGGGAGCTGCCTGTTCCTGGGAAAAACTCGCCAGGGAGGTGAGTGAGGTTTGTATTTGGGCTGAATTCCTGGGGATACAGCCATATGGCTTTCACTGACTGCCATCCTCCACATGCTGTGTGTACTTCTTTGGGAAGCAGCTAGCATGCACAAAAGATTGTGCTTTTCTTGGTGTCACCTTTGATCCCTCCCCCACCATCAGCTGGAACTCTTGGATGAAGACTACGGATGTCTCAACCTATCCTTTTAGTGCAAATTCCTGCCCCCAAATCAAGGGTCCTCTTTCCCTTTTCCCAAGCCACTTTCCCACCTCTCTGCCTTTTCTCCCTAGAGTGGGAGGCTCCAGGGGACCACAGCTGACTCTGCCAGGCACAGAGGACTGAGTCATCCGCAGGCGTCAGCGCGGTTAGCAACAGCTCTGCTGATCTGTATGCGGCTCCAACTCCCTCTCCAGTTCAGAGTTTTGGAGCTGTCTTGTTCAAAAGTAAAGAACAGAACACAGATGGCTGGCAACAGGATCCCACAGGGGCCTCCTTTCCCACTGAGCCCATCCTGCTAATCCTTTCATAGAAGAGAGAAAAGTGGTGAATGGAGAAAAAAAAAAATTAATACCAGCTTCTACATGTCCCCTTCTCCCCAACCCCCACCTCGAGGTAGGGTCTCTCTCTAGCCCAGGCTGACCTGGAATTCACTATGTAGTCTCAGGGTGGCCTCGAACTCAAGGCGATCCTCCTACCTCTGCCTCTCGAGGGCTGGGTACTTCTTTTCATCTTTCCCACTTACCACTCTAATTGTCTATTTTCTAGTGTCTTTGAATCTGATGCAGTAATTTGCCATCTTGCCCAAATGCCTTCTATTTGAGCCATGCAATTCTTTTTTTCTTTTTTTCATGGCCTTTCTCAGTGGTCCTCCCACCTTAGGCTCCCAGGTAGTTAGGCCTACTAGTATATAATGAACCACCATACATGGTTAAGTTGCCATTGACTAGCTGTGAGCTTGGACAATTTACCTAACCTCTCTGAGCTATAGAAAAGACAGTTGACTATATACATATGTATCAGACAGATTCAGGTTCGCTGAGATGAACTTTCAGACCAGGCACAGTTATGGAGGAAGGGATTTATTGAAGCTTACAGATCCAGGGGAAGTTCCATAAAAGCAGAAGAAACTGGCCTGCTTTTATAGGCCCAAGCAGAGAGAGAGAGCAGTACAAGCCTAAAGGTCAAAAGCCAGAGCACACTTCAGGAACTCCAGCTAAGCACACTTTGCATATCTTTAGATTGAAATCTCAAACCCACCACCACACCTTAAGATCTATACAATGGCATTGCCTCCAGCCAGATGGCTAGAGATGCAAACTACAAACAAATAAACAACTGAGTATATTGGGGGCCATCTATTCTATTCAAACCACCACAACATACTAGCATCTATTTTACTAATTGGCTTACAGATTACATTAGATAGGGATAAGACAGAATCTAGAGCAAAATAGGTGACTAATAAGATTTCTTTCCCCCCTGTTATCTAGTCAGGGCTTTCTTTCTTTCTTTTATTTATAGATTTTATTTTATTTTTTTAAATTTATTTTTATTTATTTTGGTTTTTCGAGGTAGGGTCTCACTCTAGCCCAGGCTGACCTGGGATTCACTATGGAGTCTCAGGATGGCCTCGAACTCACAGCATGCTGGCTCCATAAATAAAATTTTAAAAAAATCTTTAAAAAATTAAAGAAATGGAAGGCCAGGCATGGTGGCACATGCCTTTAATCCCAGCACTTGGGAGGCAGAGGTAGGAGGATCACCATGAGTTCGAGGCCACCCTGAGACTCCATAGTGAATCCCAGGTCAGCCTGGGCTAGAGTGAGACCCTACCTCGAAAAACCAAAAAAAAAAAAAAAAAAAAATTATTTATGGGCTGGAGAGATGGCTTAGCAGTTAAGCACTTGCCTGTGAAGCCTAAGGACCCCAGTTTGAGGCTTGATTCCGCAGTACCCAAGTGCATAAGGTGGTGTGTGTATCTGGAGTTCGTTTGCAGTGGCTGGAGGCCCTGGTGCACCAATTCTCTCTCTGTCATTCTCAAATAAATCAACAAAAGTAAACAAAAAATTTTAAAATTATTTGTTTAAGAGAGAGAGAGGAAAATAGGCAGGTAGAGAAACAGAAGAAGGGGCGCAGCAGGGCCTCCAGCCACTGCAAATGAACTCCAGGTGCATTCGCCTCCTTATGCATCTGGCTTACGTGGGTCCCGGGGAGTTGAACCTGGGTTCTTTGGCTTTGTGAGCAAGTGCCTTCACTGCTAAGCCATTTCTCCAACCCTTTTAAAAGATTTTTTATTTATTTATTAGAGACAGACAGAGGGAGGGAGAGAGAAAGAGTGAGAATGGGCACACCAAGGCCTCTGGCCACTGCAAATGAACTCCAGACACATGTGCCACCATGTGCATCTGGCTTATGTGGGACCTGGAGAATCAAACCTGGGTCCTTAGGCTTCGCAGGCAAGTGCCTTAACCACTAAGCCATCTCTCCAGCCCTATTTCCATTCATTTTTTATGCTGAATTTACTCACATGTCCTAAGTTTTTGTTTTATCTGGGATATCTTTTTCTTCTCTGCAACCTCCTCTTCTGGTTTAGGAATAATCTGTTCCTTTTCAGTGAGGATCATCTCAATGTGGCAGGGAGAGCTCATGTGTGGGTTAATCAGACCATGAGCTCTGTAAGTAGGGGGTGGCTCACTGACCAGAGAATCCACGTCCAAACCCTTACATTCAGCATTGCTCTCTGCATTTTTTTTTTTTTTTCGGTTTTTCGAGGTAGGGTCTCACTCTAGCTCAGGCTGACCTGGAATTCGCTATGTAGTCTCAGAGTGGCCTTGAACTCACGGAGATTCTCCTACCTCTGCCTCCCGAGTGCTGGGATTAACGGCATGCGCCACCATGTCCGGTTTATCTCTGCATTTTTAAGCATGTGTAACAGAAACACACATTCTTTTGGCGCCACTGACCTTGTGTCCACCCCTACTGTTTAGCCTGGACAGATCTACCAACTCCACCATTGTTCCACCAGAATGGCACATACTGTTTCTTTAAAGTGACATGTTTCAGATACTTGCTGGCTTTTCAGATATGCATACCCTTGATGGCCTGGGCGGTTTCACGGGTGTTCTTAAAATGAACATGAAGATTTAAAACCCCTTGATTTGCATGATTTGGTGGGGTTTTCTGGGTCAAGAGAGAAATGAACCATTTTCATAATAGGTCACCTCGGGCCGCTGACAGGATGAAGAAGGATTTTTTTTAAGTATTATTATTTATTTATATATGAGAGAGAGAAAGAAACAGAGAGAATGGGAGCTCCACTGCAAATGAACTCCAGATGCATGAGCCACCTTGGGCATCTGGCTTTACATGGGTACTGGGGAACAGAACCTGGGTCCTTTGGCTTTGCCAGCAAGAGCCTTAACCATTAAGCTGTCTCTCCAGCACAATTTTTTAAAATTTTGTTTATTTTTATTTATTTATTTGAGAGCCACAGACAGAGAAAGAGGCAGATAGATAGAGAATGGGCACGCCAGGGACTCTAGCCATTGCAAACGAACTCCAGATGCATGTGCCCCCTTGTGCATCTGGCTTACGTGGGAACTGGGGAATTGAGCCTTGAACTGGGGTCCTTAGGCTTCACAGGCAAGCGCTTAACTGCTAAGCCATTTCTCCAGGCTCAGCCCAATTTTTTAAAACTATTTTATTTATTTATTTATTTGAAAGAGAGAGAGGAGCAGATAGAAAGAATGGGCGTACCTGGGCCTCCAACCACTGCAAACAAACTCCAGGCCCATGTGCCACCTTATGCACGTGGCTTACGTGGGTACTGAGGAATTGAACCTGGGTCCTTAGACTTCGTAGGCAAATGCCTTAACTGCTTAAGTCATCTCTCCAGCAACCCCCCTTTTTGGGGAGGTTCAAGGTAGGGTCTCACTGTAGCTCAGGCTGACCTGGAATTCACTAAGTAGTCTCAGGGTGGCCTCAAACTCATGGTGATCCTCCTACGTCTGCCTCCCAAGCACTGGGATTAAAGACGTGCACCACCACACCCAGCTAAAATTTTTAATCATAAAAAAAAAAGTTCGTGGTGGCACATGCCTTTAACCCCAGTACTCGGAAGGCAGAGGTAGGAGGATCGCCATGAGTTCGAGGCCACCCTGAGACTACTTAATGAATTCCAGGTCAGCCTGAGCTACAGTGAGATCCTACCTCAGGAAAAAAAAAAAAAAAAAAAAAAAACGATTAGAAATTTTAACCTGGTGTGGTTGCACATGTCTTTAATCCCAGCATTTAAGAGGCAGAGATAGAAGGATTGCTATGAGTTCGAGGACACCATGAGACTACATAGTAAATTCCAGGTCAGCCTGGGCTAGAGCAAGATCCTGCCTCAAAAAAACCACACACAAAAAAAAAGTTTAGAAAATTTTGTAACAGGTAACATGTAAATATACTAATATTACTTTTTCCCAATTTAGGGGAAATTCTTGGTGAGGATGGCTTGTTTTCTTTCTCTTTCTCTCTCTCTCTCTTTTAAATATTTATTTATTTATTCATTAGAGACAGAGAGAGAGAGAGAATCGACACACCAGGGCCTATAGCCACTGCAAACAAACTCCAGATGCATGTGCCACCTTGTGCATCTGGCTTACATGGGACCTGGAGAATCGAACCTGGATCCTTAGGCTTCGCAGGCAAGTGCCTTAACCACTAAGCCATCTCTCCAGCCCCTCTCTCTCTCCTTTTGTTACTTGAAAGTTTTTTTTATTGACAACTTCCATAATTATAGACAATAAACCATGATAATTCCTTCCCACACTTTCCCTTTCACAACTCTATTCTCCATCATACCTCCTGCCTCAATCAGCATCTCTTTTATTTTGATATCATCATCTTTTCCTCCTACTATATTGGTCTTGTGTAGGTAGTGTCAGGCACTGCAAGTCATGGATATCTAGGCTATTTTGTGTCTGGAAGAGTGTATTATAAGGAGTCCTATCCTTCCTTTGGCTCTTACATTCTTCCCGCCACCTCTTCTGCAATGGACCCTGAGCCTTGGAAGGTATGATAGAGATGTTTCAGTGTTGAGCACTCCTCTGTCACTTCTTCTCAGTACCATGGTGCCTTCTGAGTCATCCCAGAGGTCACTACCATTTGAAAAGAGAAGCTTCTCTGACCAAAAGTGAAAGTAGCATTAATATATGGGTATGAACACTAAGAAAAGTACTTACTGGGAAGTTTGGTGAGGATAATATAGGCATTTAGCCAGGCACCAGCAGGCATTACACCCCTAGGGCTCATGACTTCCCACGTCATGGGTTTTTAGTATCAGGCATGTATTCCCTCCCGTGGAGCAGGCCTCCAGTCCAATTACAGAGTGGTTGGATTTCTCCATAACAGACATGCCACCGTTGCACCCATTGCTTATTTGGCCTGCTTGGCCCAACTTAAGGCTTGCAATGTCCACTGTTGTTTATTTCCACTGATGACTTCTGTCTCTCCCATGGAGCTGCATGCAGCATAGCTTTTTCCAGCCTTCTGTCAGATAGTCTACAAGGAGGATATTTTCAGCTCAGCTCCCACAAGATTTCTCAGTGACCTTGTAGCCCAAGCATGTGGGGTCTTCAGCAATAGGGTCTTACAATCTATTCCTAGCAGGAAACCAAGAGCCTTGGCAATGGCTTGTAATGTTTTGGGAGCATCAGGGACCTCCCTGGCCAACAACTCAGTGGAAGGTATCCCATTCCTGGCACTGAAAATTTTCTAGTAACAATCTACAGCTTCTGGATGCAGCATTGTCCAGAAAAGTGACTTATTCATACAATATTAGATTTTTTTTTCTTTTTAGAGACAGAGAGAAAAAGAGAAAGAGACAGAGAGAGAGAGAGAGAATGGGCACACCAGGGCCTCTAGCCACTGCAAATGAACTCCAGACACATGCACCACCTTGTGTATCTGGCTTATGTGAATATTGGGGAATTGAACCTGGGTCCTTAGGCTTCACAGTCACGCATCTTAACTGCTAGCCATCTCTTCAGCCCAACATCCTTCTAAATTTTTTTGTTGTTGTTTTTTGGTTTTTGGTTTTCGAGGTAGGGTCTCACTCTAGCTCAGGCTAACCTGGAATTCACTATGTAGTCTCAGGGTGGCCTCGAACTCACAGTGATCCTCCTACCTACTTCTGTCTCCTGAATGCTGGTGTGTGCCACCACCACCCCAGCATTCATTTTCTTTTAGTATTTTTACATTTCTTTGTAAGATATGATGCTATGTAACTTTCCGTAAGTTATTACCTTTTGGGTTTCATTAGAACATCAGATAGTCTTTACTTCCCTTTACTCTAGAATAATTGGTTGAATTCTGTATAAACTCCAGAAGAAAAGTTAAGGATAGGATGGTGTTGTCCTTGGCACTGAAAATATTGGAAGTGTTTGTACAATCAGGTCAAATGCCATTGTTCAATTTATGTGATTACTAAAGACTGAGCTGACACAGGGTTGTGGTTTGACATGGCTTCATTGTTCCAGATAATAAACATGTGTAATGTCAATTATACTAATGTGTTTTGCTCTAGTTGAAACAAGGAGACTGATGATGAGGCCAGGGACACTCTACCTCACTCTGTCTGTCCAGGCGCTCTTTGGCAACACGTTTTTCCTGTCTCTCTTTGTAACTGGTAATTAGGTTCTCAGCTGAGCTGTCAGGAATCCTGACAGGTTTCACAGGCAGTCACCATCTGACAATTTACAACTTTGGGTTTTTCACAGCTGCCATGTTCCCTCCCAGGAAACCAAAGTTTCTCAACCCTATACTCCTCCAATCATTCAGAGTCTGATTTGAGAGACAAGCTAGCTTGCTTAATGCATTATCCAAATCCAAGGCAGACTGTTGGATCTCATGGTGGAGGTGGGGAAACCACTGCATTTGTATAAGTCCTGACAGTAACAACTGACTTTGTGGTTTGGTAATGAAGTGAGAGTCATCAAAGCCAGAAGTGGTATGAGAGAATAGGAATTTGACACAAGGTCTCACTTTTTTAGTCTAGGTTTGCCCGAAACTCACTATGTAGTCCAGGCTGACCTCAAACTCACTACAATCCTCCTGTCCTAGTATATAGAATGATAGGATTATGGTATGAGTACCATGCCTTCCTAGTTGACATAGCTTTTTTGTTTTATTTATTTTTTTTTCCCCCTCCAGCATTAGGGATTGAACCAGGGCCTTGTACATAGTAGGGAAACATTGTACTACTTAACTAAACCCCCCAGTTTTAGCTTCATGATCCTTGAAAGCCAGGCATGGTGGTACATACCTTTAATCCCAACACTTGGGAGGTAGGAGAATCTCTGTGAGTTCAAGGCCAGCCTTAGACTACATAGTGAACTTCAGGTCAGCCTGGGGCTAGAGAGAGACCCTACCTCAAAAAAACAAAACCGGGATGGAGAAATGGCTTAGCGGTTAAGGCACTTGCCTATAAAGCCTAAGGACCCAGGTTTGATTCTTCAGGACCCATGTAAACCAGATGCACAAAGTAGTGCATGTGTCTGGCGTTCGTTTGCAGTGGCTGGAGGCCCTGGCAAGCTCATTCTCTCTCTCCTCTTCTTCTTCTTCTTCTTCTTCTTCTTCTTCTTCTTCTTCTTCTTCTTCTTCCCTGCTTCTTTGTCTCTCTCAAGTAAATAAATTAATTCATTAAATTAAAAAAAAAAAAAACAGGCGTGATGGCACACACCTTTAATCCTAGCACTTAGGAGGCAGCGGTAGGAGGATCACTGTGAGTTCCAGGCCACCCTGAGACTACAGTGAATTCATAGTCATCCTGGGCTAGCTAGAGGGAGACCCTAATTTGAAAAAGAAAAGAAAAGAAAGAAAACCAAACCAAAACAAAACCCCTTGAGAGTCCCATTGAACAGAAAACCTCACCAAGAACAAGGATGCAAGAACACTAGGAATCTTCAAAAGGAGGTTTGCACTGGGCGTGGTGGCGCACGCCTTTAATCCCAGCACTTGGGAGGCAGAGGTAGGAGGATCACTGTGAGTTAGAGGCCACCCTGAGACTACATAGTGAATTCCAGGTCAGCCTGGACTAGAGTGAGACCCTATCTTGAAAAAAAGAAAGAAAGAGAGAGAGAGAGAGAGAGAGAGAGAGAAAGAAAGAAAGAAAGAAAGAAAGAAAGAAAGAAAGAAAGAAAGAAAGAAAGAAGACAGACTTCCTGGTTTGGGCCAGAACTCCTAGGAGGGGTCCTGAGTTGAGGCTTAGCCTGATCATAACACTGTCACAGTGCCCTAGGAAGATAGTTGTGTTGAGCACCTCTCTCTTTGTTTTAATTTTGAAAATTTTTATTTATTTATTTGAAAGAGAGAGAGAGGGAGAGAGAGAATGGGTGCATCAGGGCCTCCAGCCACCGCAAATGAACTCCAGATGCATTCACCACCCTGTGCATCTGGCTTATGTGGGTCCTGGGAAATCATACCTGGGTCCTTTGGCTTTGCAGTCAAGCACCTTAACCGCTAAGCCATCTCTCCAGCCCTCTTTTTTTTTTTTTTTTTGTTATTATTATTTTTTCTTTTCTTTCTTTTTTTTTTTTTTTGTTGTTGTTTCAAGGTAGGCTTTCACTCTAACCCAAGCCGACCTGGCATTCACTATGTAGTTTCAGGGTAGCCTTGAACTCAAGGCAATCCTTCTACCTCTGCCTCCCGAGTGCTGGGATTAAAGGCGTGTGCCACCACGCCCGGCTTCAAAAACATTTTTATGTATTTCTTTGAGAGAAAGACAGAGACAGAAGATGGGCATGTCAGGACCTCCTGCCACTGCAAATGAACTCCAGATGACTGTGCCATTTGCTGTAACTGTGGGTACTGAGGAACTGAACCCCAGGCCAGCAAGCTTTACAAGCCAGTGCCTTTAACCTCTGAGCCATCTTCCCAGCCTAAGAGTTTTTTTTTTTTGTTTTTTTTAAATTATTTTTATTTTCTTGCAGTGCTAGGGATCTTGTCCAGGACCTCACGCATGTTAAGCAGCACATGATCTACCATTGGGATACACAGGCAGCCAGGCTCATAAATCTTGATTAAATTGCCCAGGGTCTTACAACCAATTCGGCGTGAAGTCACTTAAGGAACCCCCTTTGCCAGCTTTGAGAGAATGTAAAGACAGGAAGTACTACTGTCTCTTTTTGTAAGGCCCCAAATCAAAGCTGTGAAAGACATGTCCCAGAGCTGAAACTGATCATTTAAGCCCTCATTTAACTGCCTGACCATGAGCCAGTCCTCACCTGGATCTTTCCTGATTGTTTTTGTTCTTTTTTCTTTCTTTTTTTTTTTCTTCTAGAGCCAAGGTCTCATATATCACAGCCTAGCCTTGAACTCATTTTTTTTGGGGGGGGGCGGGGTTTCAAGGTAGAGTCTCACTCTATCTAGCTCAGGCTGACTTGACATTAACTATGTGGCCTTGAACTTTTATATATACCCACGGATGACCTTGAACTTCAGATCCTCCTATCTCTAGTTCCCAAGTGCTAGGTAGGTGCCACTATACTACTCACTTGATGTGGTGCTGGAGTTCAAACCCAGGGCTCTGGGCATGTTAGGCAAGCTCTCTACAAACTGATGTGTATATGTCTAGAGTCTTCTTACAAAAACTGTGTAAGCCAAAATATTCCCATTTTTCCTTAAGCTATTTTTTTCATCTAGTCCTCTTTCCCATGAGGCTGTGATCTCCTTAAGATAGGAATGCCGTCTTACCTATCCCTACATCCACAGAGCTTAGCATAACGCACATAATTGACATTCAGTAAATGTTTACTATCTGTCAATCCAGTCATTCCACAAACAGTTTTTGCTATGTGCCAGAATATTCAGTTCGGTGTGGGAGATGGAAATAAGACTGACTGAATAAATGCTATTTGCCTCAGATATATGAGGTACTGCAAACCAATGTGCTAGAGAATTCTAGGGAAAGATGCATTCACATGCTGGACTCCTCTGAAAGCTGCCATTGTTACTGTGGTACTTCCTATGTGCTTGGCTCATGGGTATTTCTGGATTCTTGCACATGCAGATGTTTTCAGGGTTGTCAAAGGTTCTGGGAATGTATGGAAGGCATCTGCTGCTCCATCTGATGTGCATACCACAGTTACAACTGTCATATGAGCCATGCATGCATTTTCTACTGGAGCTTCTCTGTGCCACTTACGTCTCAAAGGTATATCCTGTGCGATGAGTGTGCACTGCCCATTTCCCAGGGTTATGGTGAAGATCAGAAGAAATCAAAGAGCCAGGTGTGGTGACACACGCCTTTAATCCCAGCATTCAGGAGGCAGAGGTAGGAGGATTGCTGTGAGTTCGAGGCCACCTTGAGACTACAGCGTGAATTCCAACTGGGCATGGTGGCACATGCATTCCAGGTCACAGCCTGGCCTATAGTGAGACTGTACCTGGACCCTGAAAAAAAAAAAGAGAAAAGATCAAAGATACAAAAGTTCTATTATATCCCGGTGGTAAGTTCTTTTTCTTTTTCTTTTTTGTAGTTTTTTTGTGGGTTTTTTTTTTTTTTTTTCGAGGTAGGGTCTCACTCTAGCCCAGGCTGACCTGAAATTTACTAGTCTCAGGGTGGCCTCGAACTCACAGTGATCCTGCCACCTCTGCCTCCCAAGAGCTGGGATTAAAGGCGTGCGCCACCACGCCTGGCCTTTATTTTTTGTATTTTTTATGAGACAGAGAGAATTGGTGTGCAAGAGCCTCTAGCCATTGCAACTGAACTCCAGACATGCGCACCATCTTGTGCACATGTGCAACCTTGCACACTTGTGTCACCTTGTGCATTTGGTTTACCTGAGATCTGCAGAGTCAAACATGGGTACTTAGGCTTCGCAGGCAGCACCTTAACCTCTAAGCCATCTCTCCAGCCCTGGTGATAGCTTCTTTACTTTACCTGACCACAATAAGTGATAACATAATTCAGTTCTACTCTAGCCAACATGCCCATTAAAGCCACATCATTTGGCTTCTTCCTTAGTAGTTCTGTTCCTTTTTTTTTTTTTTTTAGGTAGGGTCCCACTCTAGCTCAGGCTGGCCTGGAATTCACTATGTAGCCTCTGGATGACCTCGAACTCATGGTGATCCTCCAATCACTGACTCCCAAGTGCTGGGATTAAAGGCATGTGCCAGCATGCCCGGCTTCCCAGTAGTTCTACTTGTAGTAAACATCTGTTGTTATTTTTAGTTATTTTAAATTTTTATTTAAATTTTATTTTATTTATTTATTTTGGTTTTAAGGTAGGGTTTTGCTCTAGCTGAGGCTGACCTGGAATTCACTGTGTCATCTCGAACTCACAGCGATCCTCCTACCTCTGCCTCCCCAGTGCTGGGATTAAAGGCGTGTCTCACCCGGCTTTATTTATTTATTTATTGGTTTTTCAAGACAGGCTCTTGCTCTAGCCTAGGCTGACTTGAACTATATAGTCTCAGGCTGACCTCAAAGTCATAGACATCTTCCTACCTTAGCCTCCTTAGTGCTAGGATTAAAGGTGTTTGCCACCACACCCAGCAATCCTCCAATCCTGACCTGCTCATCCTCACAAAGTCTCAAATGACTTCAAATTCTGTATTTATGGGGGCTGGGAAGATGGCTCGGTGGTGAAAGATGTTTGCTTGAAAAGTTTGCAGGCCTGGGCTCAATTTTCAAGCCAGAGGCAAAAAGCGGTACAAGTGTGTGGTATTTTGTTTGCAGGGGCAAGAGATCCTGATGTATGTGCACGTGCATGCATGTGCATACACCCATGTGCAAATAAATAATAAACAAATATTTAAACAAGAAAACAAGGGGCTGGACAGATGGCTTAGCAGTTAAGGCACTTGGCCTGCAAAGCCAAAAGGACCCATGTTCAATTCCCCAGTCCACACATAAAGTCGGATGCACAAGGTGGCACAGTGTCTGAAGTTCATTTGCAGTGGCTAGAGGCCCTGGCATGCCTATTCTCTTTCTCTCTCTCTTAAATAAATAAATAAAATATTTTAAAAAATAAAAAGAAAACAAATTTTATATTTCCAATACCCAAAGTTCTGTATTAAGAATATTTATGAAGAAGAGAAATAAAGGATGAACTTCATGAGAACCATTTACATGATGTATTTGATAACTAGATCAGAACTCTGTGCCCTAATTGAAAGTTTTTTGGCAGTAAGAGAAAGTAGGTTATGTAGGAAAGGATGCATTGTAGGCAAGCTGAAATGTACAAAATCTGATCTTAGAAACAAAGGCTTTTGTAATTGGTGAATATTAAAAAAAATAGCAGAAAAGGAAGTATTTGATTACCACCAATATCAAGGGGCTGGGAAGATAACTCGGTGGTTGAAGGTGCTTGCTGTATAAGCCTGCTGACCAGAGTTCAGATTCCCAGCACCCACATTAAAAGGCCAGATGCACAGTGGCACACATGTCTGGAATTCCAATGCCCCTATAGGAAAGGCAGAGTCAGAACCCTGCAGCTCACCAACCTGCTAGTCCGGCCTTCCCAAACAAGGCGAAAGGGGAGGAACAACAATGTGAGGTTGTTCTCTCACCTCCGCACACACACACTGTGGCATGCACACACCCATACAAACATTATACACATGCATGCACACACACACACACACACACAAAGCAATAGCAAAAATCTTTCTGCTTCATTCCCTGTGTATAGACAGAATCAATGCAAACATTCAGTGTTGGGGTACAGTAAACTGGT
Organism: Dipus sagitta; assembly: GCA_036346955.1. Lineage (NCBI taxonomy): Eukaryota > Metazoa > Chordata > Mammalia > Rodentia > Dipodidae > Dipus > Dipus sagitta. Next base: position 55,819,788 of record CM070778.1, read on the forward strand.
GGCAGCAACGGGAAATACTGGAGAACCTAGATTAATCAGCAGTACCCTTATCCTCAGTATTGACTCATACATACAACTTTATAATGACATCCAATATAGAGAGGAATATACACAGGTATTGGGAGCTGAGTGTACTGTTTGGAGAGAGAGAGAGAAAAAAAAAAAAAAAAGATCAAGCTGAATACATAGCTCAGTGGTAGAGTACTTACCCTGGGAGTCAAAGACCTCCTGCATGCTAGGTAATTACTTTACCACTGGGCTACACAGCCCCATCCCCCACCCCACCCTGCACCCTTCCTAAGACACTAACTGTAGTGTTATAAGTATCTTTTTTTTCCCTCCCTTTAATCTGATTTTTTTTAGACAGGTCTTATTTGAGGCCCATGCTGGCCTCAAGTTTGTTATGTAGCTGAGGATGACCTTGACCTTCTGATTCTCTTGCCACTATCTGAAGAGTGCTGGGACTATAGTTGTAAGCCACCATTTCCAGCTGAATTGTCCCTTTCAACCAAAATCAAAAGATGTCTCAGCCCAGAATGTTGATGCACACTTTCAATCTCAGCTCTTGGGAGGCAGAGGTAGGAGGATTGCTGCGAGTTTGAAGCCAGCCAGGGACTGTAGCACTTGGGCAGTAGAAGCAGAAAGATCTGGAGTTCAAAGTCATCCTTAGCTTCATAGCAAGTTTGAAGCTAGCCTGATGGACCACATAAGATACTATCTCAAAAAAACAAACAGGCCGGGCATAGTGGCACATGCCTTTAATCCCAGCACTCGGGGACAGATGTAGGAGGATCATTGTAAGTTTGAGGGCATCCTGAGACTACATCGTGAATTCCAGGTCAGCCTGGGCTAGAGTATGACCCTACCTCAAGAAATAAAAACAAAAAAACAAACAGAAAAAGAAAGCCCAAAGATAACCTCAGGGCAACAAAATATCAATTTTTTTAAATGTTTGATTGCCAGCTGTTTCTATTTCATATCCTACGTGGCACAGAGCTGGTAGGAATTCACATAGTTTCTTAATCTTGGCAGATGTCAGCCAAAGGAAAGCCATGACCAAATCAACAATTGGTCCTGAAGATACATTCCAAAAAACCTCTCAGTCCACAAACATGCTGCCCAGCCCTTCTCACCGTCATAGATGTCCCAGACAATCACAGTTGTGATCCACTGATCATGGGATGCCTTCCAGATGGTAGTGTCAGAGCAGTGGGATGAATATTTACCTCCTTACACATATGCAATAATAGCTAACCATGTAAAACATTTTCCATGGGCTGGGCATAGAGCTGAGCTAAGCCCTTTACATGTTATTTTATTTAATCCTCATGCATCCCACTAAGGCGAGTAATTTCAGCCCCCTCCCCCTTTTTATTTACTTGAGAGAGAGAAGGAGAGAGAGAGAGAGAGAATGGGCATGCCAGGGACTCTAGCCACTGCAAATGAACTCCAGATGCATGAGCCAGCTTGGGCATCTGGCTTACTTGGATCCTGGGGAATCAAACTTAGGTCCTTTGGCTTTGCAGGCAACTGCCTTAATCACCTAGCCATCTCCCCAGCCCTCTCCCCCCTTTTTTTTTCAAGCTAGGGTCTCACTCTAGACCAGGCTGACCTGGAATTCACTATGCAGTTCCAGGCTGACCTTAAACTCATGGTGTTCCTCCTACCTCAGCCTTCAGAGTGCAGGAATCATAGATGTGTGCCACCAAGCATGACAAAGTTTTTTTTCTCAAGGTAGGGACTTGCTGTAGCCCATGCTGAAATTCACCATATAGTCTCAAGGTGACCTTGAACTCATGGCATTCCTCCTACCTCTGCCTCCCAAGGGGTGGAACTAAAGGTGTGCACCAACATAACTGGCGATTTTTTTTTCATTTTTAAAATTTTATTTAATTTTTTTTTTTTTTTTTTTTAGGTAGGGTCTCTCTAGAGCCCAGGCTGACCTGGAATTTACTAAGTAGTCTCAGGCTGGTCTAAAACTCACAGCGATCCTCCTACTTCCATCTCCCGAGTGCTGGGATTAAAGGTGTGTGTCATCAAGCCTGACTTAATTTCTTTTTTCTTGCTTTCTTTTTTTAAAGGTAGGGTCTCACTTTAGCCCAGGCTGATCAGGAATTCACTATGTACTCTCAGGCTGGTCTCGAACTCACAATGATCCTCCTACCTCTGCCTCGCAAGTGCTCGGATTAAAGGCATATGTCACCACGCCTGACTTAAAATTTTTTTTAATTTAATTAATTTATTTATTTGAGAGAGAGAGAAAGAGAAAGGGGCAGACAGAATGAAAGAGAATGCGTGTGTCAGGGCCTCTATCCGCTGGAAATGAACTCTGGACACATGTGCCACCTTGTGCGTCTGGCTTTATGTAAGTACTGGGGAGTTTAACCTGGTCCTTTGGCTTTGCAGGCAAGCACCTTAACTGCTAAGCCATCTCTAGTTCATCCAACCCCATTTCTATATTTTAATAAATTGTTTACTTATGTATTTATTTTTTGAGGTAGGGTCTTACTGTAACCCAAATTGACCTGAAATTCACTATGTAGTCTCAGAATGGCCTTGAACTAACAGTGATCCTCCTACCTCTGCCTCCAGGGTGCTAGGATTAAAAGCATGTGCCACCATGCCCATATTTTTTATTTTTTTTAAATTTACTTATTTGCAAGCAGGTTGTAGGGGGAGAAGACACACACACAGAGAATGGGCATGGATGCTGAGGAATTGAACTCAGGCAGTTATGCTTTGCAGGCAAGCATCTTAGCCACTGAGCATTCTCTCCAGCCCCCAACCCCATTTAAAAAAATATTTTATTTTCATTTATTTATTTATTTGACAGAGAAAGAGAGAGAGAGAGAATGGGTGCACTAGAGCCTCCAGCCACTGCAAACGAATTCCAGATGCATGAGCCCCTTATGCATCTGGCTAACGTGGGTCCTGGGGACTCAAACCTGGGTCCTTTGGCTGTGCAGGCAAGCACCTTAACCACTAAGGAATCCCTCCAGCACCCCCTCACCCCATTTTTTATTGACAATTACCATAATTATAGACAATAAACCATGATAATTTCTTCTCCCCTTACTTTCCCCTTTATAACTCCACTCTCCATCTCATCCCCTCCCCCTCTCAGTTAGTTTCTCTTTTTTTTAAATATTTTTTGTTCATTTTTATTTATTTATTTGAGAGTGACAGAGAAAGAGGCAGAGAGAGAGAGAGAGAGAGAATGGGCGCGCCAGGGCTTCCAGCCACTGCAAACGAACTCCAGACACACGCGCCCCCTTATGCATCTGGCTAACGTGGGTCCTGGAGAATCGAGCCTCGAACTGGGGTCCTTAAGGTTCACAGGCAAGTGCTTAACCGCTAAGCCATCTCTCCAGCCCAGTTTCTCTTTTATTTTATTTTTAAAAATATTTTTGTCTATTTGTGAGAGAGAGAGAAAGAGGCAGATCGAGAAAGATGCATGTACCACCTTTGTGCATCTGGCTTACGTGGGTACTAGGAAATCAAACCTGAGTCCTTAGGCTTCACAGGAAAGTGCCCTAAAGGCTAAGCCATATATCCAGCCCCTCTCTTTATTATTATTATTATTGTTATTATTATTATTATTAGGTTTTTTGAGGTAGAATCTCGCCCTAGCCTAGGCTGACCTGGAATTCACTATTTAGTCTCAGGGTGGCCTTGAACTCAGAGCGATCATCTTACCTCTGCCTCCCTCCCGAGTGCTGGGATTAAAGGCATGCTCCACCACACCCGGATCCTCTCTTTCATTTTGATGTCATCATCTTGTCCTCCTATTATGATGGTCTTGTGTAGGTAGTGTCAGGCACTGCAAGGTCATGGATATCTAGGCCATTTTGTGTCTGGAAGAGTGCAATGCAAGGAGTCCTACCCTTCCTTAGGCTCTAACATTCTTTCTGCCACCTCTTCCACAATGGACCCTGTGCATTGGAAGGTGTGATAGAAATGTTTCAGTGCTGAGCACTCCTCTGTCACTTCTTCTCAGCACTATGGTGCTTTTTGAGTCATCCCAGAGGTCACCATCATCTGAAAAGAGAAGCTTCTCTGACCAAAAGTGAGAGTAGCATTAATATATGGGTATGAACATTAAGAAAAGTGCTTACTGGGCAGTTTGGTGAGCATAATATATACATTTAGCCAGACACTAGTAGGTGTTACAACCTTAGGGCTCATGACTTCCCACCGTCCCTGCCCAGTCATAGGTTTTCAGTATCAGACATGTATTCCCTCCCAGGCCTCCAGGGCAAGTGGTTGGTTTTTCCATAACAGACATGCCACTATTGTACCCATTGGCTCATTTGGCCTGAGTGGCCAAACTTAAGGCTTTCAGTGTTCATTGTTGTTTATTTCCAATAATGCAATAATGACTTCTGTCTCTCCCATGGAGCTGCATGCAGAGTAGCTTTTTTTTTGTTTGTTTGCTTGTTTGTTTTTTGTTTTGTTTTTCAAAGTAGTGTCTCACTTTAGCCCAGGCTGACCTGGAATTCACTATATAGTCGTCTCAGGTAGCCTTGAACTCACAGCAATCCTCCTACCTCTGCCTCCAGAGTGCTGGGATTAAAGGCATGCAACACGCCCCATTTCACTGCTTCATTTCTTTATTTTGTTTGTTTATTTTTATTTATTTATTTGAGAGTGACAGACAGACAAAGAGAAAAAGAGGGGGAGAGAGAAAGAGAATGGGTGTGCCAGGGCCTCCAGCCACTGCAAACGGACTCCAGATGCGTGCACCCCCTTGTGCATCTGGCTTACGTGGGTCCTGGGAATTGAGCCTGGAACCAGGGTCCTTAGGCTTCACAGGCAAGTACTTAACCACTAAGCCATTTCTCCAGCCCTCACTGCTTCATTTCTTAAGGGCTGAATTTTTTTTTCAGGCTCTGGAGTAACTGCTTTAACTTATTCATGGCTTGCTACAGAGGCTTATCTGATACTTGAGACTGGAAGGTTTCTAGGTCAGGCCTTTCTCAGACTGAATTGCATTTGGTCATCCTTTGGTACCTTGTTCCAGCATTTACTTATTTTTGTGGGTTAAAATAAAAGAATTTGCTCCTTCTACTTCAAAGTGCTATTTTTTGTTGTTGTTTGTTTGTTTTTTGGTTTTTTGAGGTAGGGTCTCACTGTAGCCCAGGCTGACCTGGAATTCACTATGGAGTCTCAGGGTGGCCTCAAACTCACAGCAATCCTCCTACCTCTGCCTCCCGAGTGCTGGGATTTTAAAGGAGTGCACCACCATGCCCAGCTGTTTTTTTTTTTTTTTAATTACTTTATTTATTTATTTGAGAGCGACAGACAGAGAAAGGAGAGAGGGAGAGAAGGGGCGCGCCAGGGCCTCCAGCCACTGCAAACAAACTCCAGATGCATGCACCCCCTTGTGCATCTGGCTAACGTGGGTCCTGGGGAATCGAGCCTCAAACTGTGGTCCTTAGGCTTCACAGGCAAGTGCTTAACCCCTAAGACATCTCTCCAGCCCGGCTGTTTGTTTTTTGAGGTAGAGTTTCACTCTAGCTCAGGCTGACTGAAATTCACTATGTAGTCTCAGGGTATGCTTTCTTGTTTTCTTGGTTTTTTTCAAGGTAGTTCTCACACTAGCCAGGCTGAACTGGAATTCACTATGTAGTCTCAGGCTGGACTCAAACTCACAGTGATCCTCCTACCTCTGCCTCCCAAGTGCTGGGATTAAAGGTGTGTACCACCATGCCTGGTGTCAAATTAAGTATTCTGCTAGAATAACCAAATAAGTTTTATTTCTTGATTTTTAAATATTTACACATTAACTAGGTATGGTGGTACACGACTATAGTTCCAGGTGTTTCGTAGGCTGAGACAGGAGGATTGTTTGTGTCTAGGAGTTTGGTGCTAATCTGGGCAACACAGTAAGACTCTACATCAAAAATAAAAACAGAAGCAGATGTAGGATGATCGCCATGAGTTCGAGGCCACCCTGAGACAACATAGTGAATTACAGGTCAGCCTGGGCTACAGTGAGACCCTACCTCAAAAAAAATAAATAAAAACAACCGGGTGGTGCTCACCTTTCATCTCAGCACTCGGGAGGCAGAGGTAGGAGGATCGCTGTGAGTTCGAGGCCACCCTGAGATGACATAGTGAATTCCAGGACAGCCTGAGCTAGAGTAAGACCCTACCTTGGAATAAATAAATAAATAATTTAAAAAATACAACAATTTCTGGTTAAGATGGCGGCGTAGCAACCACGCCAAAGCAGCCTACAGGAGAAAAAGCCAAAAAAAAAAAAAACAAAGTAGACTCTTCTACTAAAAAGGGAAGGCATATAAGAAAATATCAACCACAGCGGAGACATAGAAGAGACCCAGAGCATCTAGAGACCACCGAAGCAGGCAGAAGTGGCTCCAGCCAAGGCAGCACCAGGTTTGTGCGGCTGCAGCTGCCAGGCCTTGTCTGAGCCGCAGGAAAAGCCAGGTGAAGGGGTTTTCCACTCACACCGGCCACCTGGCAAGCTCAAGAAATGTGGAAGGGAGGACGGCAGGGACCAGCATGACTCTTGAGGAAGAGGATCATAAGGACCAATGGGAGAACTTCAGCCACCATCCACAGCCTCTGCTCTCACCTACTGCCAGAGCAAGTGCCAGGAAGCACCATAGACCTGGGGAAGGGAATTCACCTACACAGCACACAGCACAGGTGATCAGAGCAGTGACCACTGACCCTGCTAGCCTACCTCAGCCCACAGCTTAGCAAAGAGGGACCCGAACGGGCACGCAGCATAATTGAGACCAAAGCCATCCCAAAAGGTAACTGGGATTACACCAGGTCAGTACCTGCCAAATAAGCCTGGTATATAGGCTTGCATCGGAAGTGCTAATTGCACCTTCCATGTCAGGGTAAATTATATGTTAAATCTGTTGGATGGTCAGATTTGCCATTCTAAATAAGCTATATTTTGGGGTTGTCATTTGTTGCTTCCTGATTGATAGTGGCTTTGTTTCCTCTTCTGTTGTTCATTGGGGAAGGGTCTCACTTGGTCACAAGCTGACCTTGGAACCTTTTACAGACCAGAAATCTTAGCCTCCCAGTTGACAGGATTAAGAATATGGGGCAAAACACATCCTTAGGGATTGTGACTTTGTTAGAGGATCTGTTTGTCATAATACCTACTGTTGCATAAATACGCTGTGCTGTTTTTCATTGAATGTGTTTATTGTTTGGTTAAATTTTAGAATTTGCCTATATTTTGTCCCACTCAGCCTACTTGAATACTCTCATAGCAGGCACACCCAACACCTACAGTCACTTTTGTGGTTAATCTGAGAGTCTTAAGAGCCATACCTAGCACCTTAAGCTTCTGTCCTGAAGATATATAACATCAGATTGACTGATACATCTAATAATACTGCAGATAGAAAACCCAAGCATTAAATGAATCCAAGATGCAAAAATCTCTACATTAAAATACAAGAAACACAAAAAATCAAGACAATATAAATCCACCAAAAGTATTAATGCATCAGAAATGACCTCCAGTGAGATGGATGTAGAGGAAATGCCTGAGAAAGATTTCAAAAGGATGATTATAAATATGCTCAAAAAATTAAAGATGAAATCAAAGGAATCAAAGAAGACACAGGAAACCGATTTAATGAAATAAGGAAGTCAATAAAGACATGACGAAAGAAATAGACATGATAAAGAAAAACCAGTCAGAAATATTAGCAATGAAGAACGCAGTCAGTGAAATAAAAAACTCTGTAGAAAATCTCACCAGTAGAACGGATGAAGGAGAGGACAGAATATCTAAACTAGAAGACCAGGTGGCAGATCTAATACAGTCCAACAAAGAGAAAAACAAACTAATAGGAAAGTATGAATGGGAACTTCAGGATATTCAGGACTCTATGAAAAGGTCAAATATAAGAATTCATGGTATAGTAGAAGAAGAATTTCACTCCAAAGGCATAATAGGCATTTCCAACAAAATCATAGAAGAAAACTTCCCTCAAATTGGGAAAGAGATGCCAATGAGGTACAGGAAGCCTTTAGAACACCAAACAGACAAAACCTGGAAAGAACCTCTCCTCACCATATTATAATGAAGCTACCAAACACACAAACCAAACAAAATATATTGAAAGCAGTTAGAGAGAAAAATCAAGTTACTTACAAAGGCAAGCCCATCAGGATCACAACAGATTACTCAACACAAACTTTAAAAGCCAGAAGGGCTTGGAGTGATATGTTTCCAAGTTCTGAAAGGTAACAACTATCAACCAAGGTTACTTTATCCTGTAAAGCTATCCATTCAAATAGATAGAAAAATAAGGACATTCCAAAACAAAAGCATGCTAAAGGAATATTTGAAGACAAAACCAGCTCTACAAAAAATACTTGAAAGGATTCTCCATGCTGAAAAGAAAGAAAAGCACACATATAAGGAGCCTGGAAAAAGCAAGCCATACTCAAATACTAGTTAATACAAGAGAGCAAAGGTAAAACCAGAAGAACTACAAAACAAGAAAAATAAATACACACCTTTCAATAATAACACTTAATATCAATGGCCTCAATGCCCCAACCAAAAGACAAAGGTTTGCAAACTGAGTTTAAAAGCAGGATTGTTCTATTTGTTGCCTCTGAGAAACTCACCTTTCTACAAAGGATGCACACTATCTTAGGGTGAAAGGTTGGAAAATGGTATTTCAAACAAATGGGCCTAGAAAACAATCAGAGTGGCTATCCTAATACCTGACAAGGTAGACTTCAGTCCAACATTAGTTAGGAAAGATAAGGAAGTTCACTCCAACAGGAGAACATTACAATACTAAACATATATGCACCTAACATGGGGGCTCCCAACTTCATCAAACAAACACTATTAGAACTAAGGTCACAGATAACACCAAACACAGTTGTAGTGGGTGACTTCAACACCCCACTCTCAAAAATTGGACAATGGAACACTCAAAAGCCATAGATTGTTATTAGAAAATTTTCAGTGCTAGCTAGGGATGGGATACCTTCCAGTGAGTTGTTGGCCACAGAGGTCTCTCATAACCCCAATACATTACAGGCCATTGCCAAGGCCCTTGGTTTCCCAACAAGAATAGATGGTAAGACCCTATTGCTGAAGACTCCACATACTTGGGCTACAAGGTCACTGAGAAATCCTGCTGGAGCTAAGTTGAAAACCTCCTCTGTGTGGACCAGCTGACAGAAAGCTCAAAAATGCTATGCTACATGCAGTTCAATGGGAGAGAGAGAAATCACCAGGGGAGATACTCAACAGTGGGCACTGCAAGCCTTAAGTTTGGCCAGCCAGGGCAATGAGCCAATGGGTGCAATAGTGGCATGCCTGTTATGGGGGAAACCAATTGCTCTCTAATTGGACTGGAAGCCTACTCCATGGGAGGGAATACATACCTAATACTGAAAACCTACAGCAGGGGTAGTCATGAGTCTTAGGAGTGTAATGTCTGCTGGTGTCTGGTTAAATGTATATACTATGCTCACCAAATTGGCCAGTAAGCATGTCTCTTAATGTTCATACCCATATATTAATGCTACTCTCACTTTTGGTTAGAGAACCTTCTCTTTTCAGGTTGAAGTCACCTTGGGTTGACTCAGAAGGTACCATGGTGCTGAGAAGAAGTGACAGAAGAGTGCCCAGCACTGAAATATCTTTATCACACCTTCCAAGGTTCAGGGTCCATTGTGGAAGAGGTGGCAGAAAGAATGTAAGAGCCAAAGGAAGGGTAGGACTCCTTACAACATGTTCCTCCAGACACAAAATGGCCTGGATATCCATGACCACACAGTGGCTGACACTACCTACATAAGACCATCATGATAGGAAGGAAAGATCATGACATCAAAATAGAAGAGAGACTGACTAAGAGGGGGAGGAGATATGATGGAGAGTGGAGTTTCAAAGGGGATAGAGGTATGGAGGGAGAGGGAATTACCATGAGATATTGTCTACAATTATGGATGTTGTCAATAAAAAATAATTTTAAAAAAGAATAAGCAAAAAGTAAATAAACAAATAAAAATAAACACAAGAGGGGGCTGGAGATATGGCTTAGCAGTTAAGGTGCTTGCCTCTGAAGCCTAAGGACCCAGGTTCAGCTCCCCAGAACCCATGTAAGCCAGATACGCAAGATGACATGCTCTCTTTTTCTCACTCTCTCATAAATAAAATAATAAAACAAGAGGGCTGGAGAGACATCTTAGCAGTTAAGGCACTTGTAGACAAAGCCAAAGGACCCAGGTTCAATCCCCCAGGACCCACATAAAGCCAGATGCACATGGTGGCACATGCATCTGGAGTTCCTTTGCAGTGGCTAGAGACCCTGATGTACCTATTCTTTCTCTCTCTAATAAATAAAGTAAAAGATTTTTTTTTTTTTTGGTTTTCAAGATATAAATAAAATAAATGTTTTGTGTTCAGTGGGAGCCTTTTTGCTGTCCTTCCTTAATGGTGTTAACTCTGTCTTCCTGTGTTCAGAAAAGTGCCTTTGTACATGTCAGCTGAGGCTGGGAGTCCGCTCTGAGCATGAACACAGGCGGCCCCTCCCTCTGCACTCTGCTGGAACACCAGGCTGTGCCTGCTCTTCTCTCTTGTTTTCCACATACTCACCTCAAAGACATAAACTCTGAAACTCTAAAAAAAAAAAAAAAAAAAAAAAAAAGATAAATAAATAAGTTTAAAAAAATAATAAAAAATTTAAAAATAAAGTAGATAAATAAAACAAGAAAAATAAATAAGTAAGTAAATAAATAAAATTCAACAAGAGCTGGGTGTGGTAGCAATTTCTTTAATCCCAGCACTCAGGAGGCAGAGGTAGCAGGATCACTATGAGTACAATGCCAGCCTGAGACTACATAGTAAATTCCAGGTCATCCAGGGCTAGAGCAAGACCCTACGTGGAAAACAACAACAACAAAAAAATCAGTCCATTCTTTGCTCATAGATTGTTTTACATTATTACTTAAATGTTTTGTGCATGAAGATCTTATCTCTATGATAGAATTTTCATTTGGGGAGGGGCTAAGACTAGGAGGTGGTGAAAAAAAAATGAAGTGTTTAAAATCAGACCTACAGTTTAGGTGTTTTTTTTTTTTTTTTTTTTTTTTTTTTTTTTGAGGTAGGATCTCACTCTAGCTCAGGCTGACCAGAAATTCACTATGTAGTCTCAGGGTGGCCTCGAACTCACAGTGATCCTCCTACTTCTGTCTCCCAAGTGCTGGGATTAAAGGCATGTGCCACCACTCCTGGACTTTTTGTTTTTGTTTTGTTGTTATTTATTATTATTTTTATTTTTATTTTGGATGTTCGAGATAGGATCTCACGCTAGTCCAGGCTGACCTGGAATTCGCTATATAGTCTCAGGGTAGCCTCGAACTCTTAGCGATCCTCCTACTTTTGCCTCCCAAGTGCTGGGATTAAAGGTGTGTGCCACCAGGCCTGGCTGTTCTGTTTTTTGTTTGTTTGTTTGTTGTTTTTTGAGGTAGGGTCTCACTCTAGTCCAGGCTGACCTGGAATTTACTATGCAGTCTCAGGGTGGCCTTGAACTCATGATGATCCTCCTACCTCTGCTTCCTGAGTCCTGGGATTATAGGTGTGCATTTCCATGCCTGGATCCCAATTTTTTAAACAGTTTTATTTGTTTGTTTAAATATTTTATTTACTTAATTGTTTATTTTTGTTATTTTATTTATTTTTTGTTTTGTTTTTTGTTGTTCAAGGTAGGGTTTCACTCTAGACCAGGCTGACCTGGAATTCACTATGCAGTCTCAGCGTAGACTTGAACTTACAGCCATTTCCCTACCTCTGTCTGCCAAGTGCTGGGAGCAAAGGCTTGCACCACCATGTCCAGCTCATTTATTTATTTATTTATTTATTTTAAATTTGTGTATTTATGGTCATTTGTTTTCATGATGGTAGCCAATCTGACAGGAGTGAGATGGAATCTCAACATAGTTTTAATCTGCATTTCCCTGATGACTAGAGATGTAGAACATTTTTTTAGATTTATTATATATTTTTGTTTATTTTTATTTATTTATTTGAGAGTGACAGACAGATAAAAAGGCAGATAGAGAGGAGAGAGAGAAAGAGAATGGGTGCGCCAGGGCCTCTAGCCACTGCAAACGAACTCCAGACGTGTGTGCCCCCTTGTGCATCTGGCTAACGTGGGTCCTGGAGAATGGAGCCTTGAACCAGGTCCTTTGGCTTCACAGGCAAGTGCTTAACCACTAAGCCATCTCTCCAGCCCCAAGCTCATTTATTTTTATTTATTTGAGAGAGAGAAAGAGAAAGAGGCAGAGAGAGAGAGAGAGAGAGAGAGAGAGACAGACAGACAGACAGAATGAGAAAGGCACACCAGAGCCTCGTCACTGCAAACTCAGCACTTCAGACACATGTGCCACCTTATGCATCTGGCTTATGTAGGTCCTGGAGAATCGAACCTGGGTCCTTAGGCTTCACAGGCAAGTGCCTTAACTGCTAAGCTATCTCTCCAGACCCTCAATATTTTTTATTAAATAGAAACTTTGTATGGACACATCAAGTGTTTATACCATTTCCCTCCTAAAGGTCCTCCTCAGTGGGACTGCTGGTATTCACCATGGAGTTGTGGGTTATGAGTTGTGGTGGTGTGTTATGGGAGTTTAATTTTTATTATTTATTTGGTAGCAGAAAGAGAGAGAGAGAATATGAATGGGCAGGAGGTCAGGGCCTCTTGGCACTGCAAAAGAACTCCAGATGCATGCACCAGTTTGTTCATCTGGCTTTACATAAGTACTGGTGTATTGGTCCCAGGCTGCCAGGCTTTGAAAGCAAGCACCTTTAATTGCTGAGCCATTTCTCCAGCACACCCTCCTTGAATTTGTGACAATTCTCCTGCCTTAGCCTCCTGAGTTCTGGAATTATAGCTACAAACCACTATGCCCAGTTTGGAGGAAGTATTTTGAACAAACCCATAGAATTGTTTTCAGAGAAGCTATGGAAGAGTTTTTCACAGAAGTGACACATTGAGCTTTCAGAAATTCCATTTCAGGAGAGAAATTAGAAATTTCTGCTTAGAAACCCAGCTTTGTATTAAGGGAGCAAGGAGAGTAGTTGGAAGGCAATTTCAGTACCCAAACAGAGAAACTGTGAGGATCAAGACAGGGATGAAGGGAAAAGAAGTCGAACTCTTAGGAACTCTAAATATGCAATTCTAGGAATTCATTCATTTCTTTCCTTACACCAATTTCTGTCTCTCTTCTTTGGATTTCTGCTTGTTTGCTTTTGGAGATAGGGTCTTGCTATGGAGCTCAGGCTGGTCTAGAACTTGAGATCCTCTTGCTTCAGCTTCCTGAGTGCTGACATTACAGGCATGTGTCATGGCACCCAGCTTTGGATAGTTTTTTTTTTTTTTAATATTTTTATTTTTATTTATTTATTTATTTTGACAGAAAGACAGGGGGAGAGAGAGAGAAAGAATGGGCGCACCAGGGCCTCCAGCCACTGCAAATGAACTCCAGACACATGCACCCCTTTGTGCATCTGGCTAAGGTGGGTCCTGGGGAATTGAACCTGGGTCCTTTGGCTTTGCAGGCAAACGCCTTAACCACTAAGCCATCCCTCCAGCCCCTGTCCCCCTTTTTATTTTGAGGTAGAGTGTTACTCTAGCCCAGGCTAACCAGAAATTCACTATGTAGTTTTAGGGTGCCCTCAAAGTCATCTCATACTTCAGCCTCCCAAGTGCTAGGGTTAATTAAAGGTAAGTACCACCATGCCTGGTTTTATGGATAATTTTTTTCTTATTGTTTTTTTAAATTTTTTATTTATTTGAGATAGAGAAAGAAAGAGAGAGCCTACCTCAAAAAAACAAACAAAAAAACAAAAACAAAAACAAAACAACAAAAAAAAAAACAGAGAAGCCGGGCGTAGTGACACATGCCTTTAATCCCAGCACTCGGGAGGCAGAGGTAGGAGGATCGCTATGAGTTTGAGGCCACTCTGGAACTACATAGTGAATTCCAGGTCAGCCTGAGCTAGAGTGAGACCCTACAGCAAAAAACCAAACCAAAACAAAACAAAACAAACAAACAAACAAACAAACAAACAAAATAACCCAAAGACAGCGAGACAGGGACTGAGATGTACCAAAGCATCCTGCCACTGCAAACGGACTCCAGATACATGTGCCACTTGTGTGTCTAGCTTTACATGGATACTAGGTAAGAATTAAACCCAGGTTGTCAGTTTTGCAAGCAGACAAACAAACATGCACCTTTAACCATTGAGCTATCTCTCTAGCCCTGACATGATTCTTTTTTTTTTTTTGGTTTTCGAGATATGGTCTCACTCTAGCTCAGGCTGACCTGGAATTCACTATGGAGTCTCAGGGTGGCCTCGAACTCACAGCGATCCTCCTACCTCTGCCTCCCGAGAGTTGGGATTAAAGGCGTGCGTCACCACGCACGGCGTTTTTTGTTTTTTTTGAGGTAGAGTCTTGAGCTATCCCAGGCTAACATGGAATTTACTATGTAGTCTCAGGGTGGCATGGAACTCATGGCGATCCTCCTACCTCCGCCTCCCTGGTGCTGGGATAAAAGGCATGTACCACCACGCCCAGCTCCTGATTTATTTATTTATTTTTGGTTTTTAAAAATAATTTTATTTATTTATTTATTTGCAAGCAGAGAGTGGGGGGGAGAGGGAGAGGGAAAGAGAAGAGAGACAGACAGAGAGAGAGTGTATATTTGGTTTCTTGAGGTAAGGTCTCACTCTAGCCCAGGCTGACCTGGAATTCACTCTGTAGTCTCAGCGTGACCTTGAATTCATGGTGATCCTCCTACCTTTGCCTCCTGAGTGCTGGGATTAAAGGTGTGAGCCACCATACGTGGCTTGATTTATTTTCTTTAATAGAAATAAATTATATTTAATTTAATATAATTTAGTTAATTATATTTGTAATTTATATAAATAAGTTATAGAAATAAATAAATTTCTACGCCCCCCCCGCCCCAATGTGATCTATTAATGGTGTTTTCTTTGTATATATGTGTAACATGAAAAATCAATGGAGGGAAACATATTAGTATCAGATTACAGCCATAGACATAGAATAAACACAATGACAGTCAGAGCCTCTTAAGATTCTCTTTGGAGCTAGGGTGCTGCTAGTAGTAGAATACTTGTCTAACAAGTTTGAGGGCCTGCCTAGGTTCAATCATATTTAATGTAGAAGAAAAAGAAAAAAGAAAAAGTGGGCTGGAGAGATGGTTTAGTGGTTAAGGTGCTTGCCTGCAAAGACTAATGACTCGGGTTCAATTCCCTAGTACCTATGTAAAGCCAGATTCACAGTGGCACATGCTTCTGGAGTTCATTTGTAGTGGTTGGAGGCCCTGGTATGCTTACTTTTTTTTTTTTTTTTTCTCTCTCTCTTTGCTTGCAAAGAGATAAATAACTTGTTTTTGGTTGTTTTTTGAAGTAGGGTGTCATTGTAGCTCAGCCTGACCTGGAATTCATTATGTAGTCTCAGGATAACCTGCAATCCTCCTACCTTTTTTTTTTTTTTTTTTTAAATCCTCCTACCTTTGCCTCCCAAGTGCTGGGATTAAAAGGGTGTGCCACCATGCCTGGCAATAAAAATATTTTAAGAAAAAAAAAAAAAAGAAAAAGAAATAGTTTCTCTTTGTGCTGGGGAAATAGGCAAGAGTGCAACTACACTTACTATTAGAAGTGGAGGAAAGTGTAAGACTGGGGTAGGAGCAGATACAAAATATTCTTTATTTTATTCGTTTATTTGAGAAAGGGAGAGAGAGAGAGGGAGAGAGAGACCAATAGAGAATGGGTGTGCCAGGGCCTCCAGATGCTGCAAACTGACTCCAGACACATATGTCACCTTGTGCATCTAGCTTACATGGGTTCTGGGGAATCGGACCTTGGTCCTTTGGCTTTGCAGGCAAGTGCCTTAACCACTAAGCCATCTCTCCAGGCCCAAAATATTCATTTATCAATAATTTTTTTTTGTTGTTTTTTGAGTAGGGTCTCACTCTAGCTCAGGCTGACCTGGAATTCACTATATAGTCTCAGGGTGGCCTTGAACTCATAATGCTCTTCCTACCCCTGCCTCCCAAGTGCTGTGATTAAAGGCATGTGCTACCATGTCCCGCTTATTTATAATCTATTTGTAAGCAGAGAGAGATAGAGAGAACAGAGAGAGAGAGAGAATGGATACTCCAGCACTTCCAGCTGCTGTAAACAAACTCCAGATGCATGGGCCACTTTGTGCATCAGGCTTATGTGGGTCCTGGGGAATCGAATCAACTTCCAGTACTTGGAAGGTAGAGGTAGGAGGACTTCTGTGAGTTCAAGACCAGCCTAAAACTACATTGTGAATTCCAGATCATCCTGGGCTAGAGTGACACTCTACCTCAAAAACAAAAATGAAAAAAAAAAAAAAAAAAAGAAAGAAAATTCAAGAAGAAAGAGCTCGGTGTGGTGACATATGCCTTTAATCCCAGCACTGGAGAGGGAGGCAGAGGTAGGAGGATTGCCATGAGTTTGAGGCCATCCTGAGACTACATAGTGAATACCAGTCAGCCTGGGCTAGAGTAAGACACTGCCTCAAAAAAAACAGAAAAAGAAAGGAAGGAAGAAAGAAAGAATAACTAGGTAAAAGAGAGCATTCTTTTGGGGGGTGTGTGTCCTGGTGATTGAACTCAGAGGTTCCTATATGATAAATATGTGCTCTACTTGTGGTTTATATCTCCAAGTTTAGAAGAAAGCTCTTTTTTTTTTTTTTGGTTTTCCTAGGTAGGGTCTCATACTAACTCAGGCTGAGCTGAAATTAACTATGTATTCTCAGGGTGGCCTTGAACTCTTGATGATCCTCCTACCTCTGCCTCCCGAGTGCTGGGATTAAAGGCGAGCACCACCATGCCCGGCAAAGAAAGCATTCTTTTTTTTTTTTTTTTTTTTTTTTTTTGGCTTTTCAAGGTAGGGTCTCACTCTAGCCCAGGCTGACCTGGAATTCACTATGGAGTCTCAGGGTGGCCTTGAACTCACGGCAATCCTCCTACCTCTACCTCCCGAGTGCTGGGATTAAGGGGGTGCGCCACCACGCCTGGTGAAGAAAGCATTCTTGTAGCACCAATTTCTTTCTGAAACATCAGAATTAAGGGGGCACATTTTAAGTAGTGGGTAGTGGAAGATAGGCCTCACCAAGAAAGGAAGGTAGAAGGAAAACTGTTTTTGAGAGGTGCTGAAAAGCCAAGGAGGAACACTATCAAGGTGGAAGGCGTTTTAACTATGTCACATACTGCAGATGACAGGAAGCAAAGGATTAAATGACATCACTAGATATAGAGAGCAACCAAGGTTAACTTCAGCAGGATCAGTTTCAGTGGAGGTGGAAGATTGACAACTTTCCCAAAATGATTGGCTGTGAACGGGACGAAAGATGAAGATGGTTTTCCCTCTCAACCCCAAGGAGAAACTAGGGCATGTGTTATGTGCAGAAGGGAAGTTGTCATTCGAGAGTACTTAAGGGTATAGGCAAAAAGAGGACCCTTATACAACAGGGAGTGTTGAGAACAAATCAATCCATTGAAGCAGATAGTTGTGTTTTCTTTTCTTTAAATCTTGGCCAGTTTACTGAAACTTTTTTTTTTTTAAGTTGAATTGTTCCCTTTACTGAAACTTTTAACAGTTTCTCAATTTGCAATAATTGTACCTCAAATAAACCTCACTGGCTATGATATTGCCAATGTACAAAACTTGAAGCACTTCTTGATTTTTTTTAAAGTAAATTGCTTTCTTTTTATTTGTTTGTTTTCCTTCCTTTTGTTTGGTTTTTTGAGGTAGGGTATCACTCTAGCCCAGGCTGAGCTGGAATGCACTATATAGTCTCAGGGTGGCCTCGAACTCACGCTGATTCGATTCTCCTAGCGCTGCTTTATTTTTTTGGGTTTTCGATTTTTTTTTAAAGCCTATGACTGTATTTTATGTTTATTATTTTTTTATTTTATTTTTAATTTTTTTTGTTTTATTTATTTATTTGAGAGCGACAGACAGAGAGAGAAAGGGGCGAGAGAGAGAGAGAATGGGCGCACCAGGGCTTCCAGTCACTGCAAACGAACTCCAGACACGTGCGCTCCTTTGTGCATCTGGCTAACGTGGGTCCTGGGGAATCGAGCCTCGAACCGGGTCCTTAGGCTTCACAGGCAAGTGCTTAACCGCTAAGCCATCTCTCCAGCCCAGGGTTTTCGATTTTTTGAGGTAGGGTTTCACTTTAGCCCAGGCTGACCTGGAATTCACTATGTCATCTCAGGGTGGCCTCGAACTCGTGGCGATTCTCCTACCTCTGCCTCTGGAGTGCTGGGAATAAAGGCATGCACCACCACGCCTGGCACTTTGTAGTTCAGGCTGACTCAAATTCGGCGATTTTCCACCTCAGCCACTCCAGAGCTGGGATTACAGGCATGCACCCTCATGAAAGGCTCACTTTTAGTTCATGAATAACTACTGGATGGATTTTTCCCTAAAAAAGAAGGGAGTGGGGAGTTGGGGGAGGTATTTCAGTTGGTAGAGTGCTTGCTTAGCATGCAGGAAGCTCTGGGTTTGATTCCCAGCACTGCATAAATCAGGTGTGGTGGTTCACACCTCTAATTCCAACACGCAGGAGGGTCAGAAGTTCAAGGTTATCCTCTTGATGCATAGCTAGTTCGAGGTCAGAATTAAATAAATGACAGTGAGGAGGAACAGGAGGAGGAGAAGGAGGAGGAATTCTATTTCTTCCCCGCATAGAAGTATTTCCAAGTCTCATACCGTCGTTCCAAAAATTACTGCATCAGCTATCGGAAACTCACAATCTCCGTTGCATACCGAATCACTCAGCCCAGCTGACCTGTGCATTCCGCGGAGTCAAACTCCGGTGTGCTGGATTGCATGTTCTGCAGCCTAGCACTTCAGGGCAAACTTTTTTTTTTTTTTTTTAACATTGGTAGGATTTAGTAGGAGGCTGCTGTTATGAATGTGGGAAGAGGAAAAGAGGAGGAGGAGGAAGAAGAAGAGTACAGATAAGCTTGTCTTCGTCAGATTTCCGGGGTGAAACGAATGCACCTGACGCCCGCGTGGCACAGGAGCGTGCTGAGAGCGACTCCAGCCACGCCGCCCAGCGCTAATTACTCGCGCGCTCCCGCGAGGGCGCGCGCGCACGCGCGCGCGCACGCCAGCAGTCGTGTCTCGCGCAGGGTCGGGCCTGTCAGACGGGAAATCTCGCGAGATCGGAGACTGGGCTGTCTGTCGGGAGGAGGGGAGTGGTGTTGGGGAAAGGGGAGGGGAGGGGGAAAAAAAACCTGGGCAGCGGCCGTGCTCTGTGGCTTCAGGGCTTGGAGGGAGAGAGGCAGGAGGAGGAGGTGGAGGAGGAGGAGGAGGAGGGTGGCCCAGAGAGTGAGTCGGTACCGCTTGCCTGCCTGAGCAGAGAGAGAGAGTGAGAGAGAGAGAGAGAGGAGGGGTCTCGCTCGCCCAGTGCCCTTCGTGGGCCGAGAGCGCTAAGCACCCGCGGACCTCGGAGGCCTGCCCGGGCCCTTGGGGACCCCGCCCCGCCGCCCGCCCGTCCGCCCGCCCCGCCGGCCGGCCCGCAGCCTCTCTCTTCCCTTTGTGAGCGCCCCCTTTCCCAGGGGTGGTGGTGGTGGCCGAGGGGTACGCGAGGGCCCGCCCGCCGAGGGGCCGCGGCGGGGGACCCGACAGGGCCTCGGCTGTGTGAGGACCGGAGGCGGCCGAGGCCCGGGCCGGCTCTTCCCCCCCGAGGCGGCGGCGGCGGCTCCCGGCACTTCCCCGCGCCATCTTAGCCGAGCGGGAGGGTTTGAGGGCGCCTCCTCGACCCCGATCGTCCCTTCACTCTCCCCCCCCCCCCCAGGCCCCTTGTCGCAGAGCTTGGGCTAGGCGGCTGGCTGGGGCTGGGGGGGGGGGACGGTCAGTCGCCGGGCCCCCTCCTCCTCCTCCTTCGGACGCCTTTGCTGTCGGGCGTAGCGGCCACCGGAGCGCCCCGTGTGTGTGTAAGGGGGCTGCTGCTTACTGCCTACTCCGCCCCAGACCTGTCGGCGAAAGGGTAAGGGCACCTCCGCTTTGGGAAAGGGAGACATTGGAGGGGGCGGGGAGATTCGGCCCACTCAGGCCTCTGGGTGGAAGAAGGGATATGGGAGTGGTGTGTGGTGCTGGGGGAGGAGGGAGACAAGGAGGGTCTGTGATTTCTGTGGGTGGGGTGGAGGAGCTGGTGGGTGAGCTGCTGGGCGTCCTTCTGTTTTGAGGGGCGAGAGCAATTGCATTCCTTTTTCCTAAGGGTCACCGGAAGAGGTGGTGGAAGGTGGGGGGGGGAGGGAGGGATGTTTCATGGAAGGTGTGGCCCTCGTAGGGAGACTTGAGTGGATGTGCACCCCGAGATTTAAAGGCGCGAGGTCCCTTTTCCTTCTGGTCTCTCTCTCCTCCCTCTCTCTCTCTCCCCCCCCCCCCCCATCCTGCTCCTCCTCTTTTGTAGTGTCCGTGTTCTTGGGAAAGCTGGGTGGCCAGCTGAATGGATTTCACTGTCTTGCAAGAAATCTATACCTCTCTCTCTTCTGTAGGGGTGATGGAAGCGTTTCTCTCCCCCCCACACACCCTTCCCCCTTTTCCCATCCTCTAGTCTACTGCAGTGCTGCAGAAGTTCAAGTCAGTTTCTTCATACACATACCCTTGTATACACTGAAGGGAGGAGGGAAAGCAAGAGAGGGAAGTAATGGCGTTTCCCTTGAAGAGGTTACTCTTTTGATTTTTAATTTTTCATAGTCTTCTGCGGGGATCTGTCCATGGGAAGTGTGTCTTCTCGTTATTGTTGGGAGGATATGGCCTCTTGAGGGGACTCCTTTTATGTTAGGACAGTTCTGATGTTTATCTTGCTGAGAGAGAGAGAGAAGTGTAGATATGTGGACTATTTTTTTTTTGATGAGTTTTCATTAGGATTTAATAAAATAATTTATCTCCTCCTGTCCCCCATTTTCTTTCTATGGCTTTTGTAGTTCTTGAAGAATTAATAAAGATCATTACATACAGATGGGTTGTCTGATGGACATTTGTCCCTAGGCTGTGAATTTTTAATGTTAATACTATTTTTATATGACATTGATACTGGTATTTTCTGCAAATGATAAGGTTACAAACCTTCCTGTAGTAAATGTAGTTTCTTATAGAAATGCGAAGTAATAAACATTAGTTTACCAAATTACACTATGATCAATATCCTGTAGCCTTTTTTTTCACTTCTTTTGCTTCATGTCATTTGTTTTTAAAATAAATCATCTTGGACTGGAGAGATGGCTTAGTGGTTAAGGCACTTGCCTACAAAGCCAAAGAACCCAGGTTCGATTGCCCAGGACCCCTGGAAATTCAGATAGATGGACAAGGTAGCACATGTGTCTGGAGTTTGTTTGCAGTAGCTAGAGATCCTGCTGTGCCCATTCTCTCTCTGTCTCTTTCCCTCTTTCTTTCTCTCCCTTTTAAATAAAAAAAATTTTTTTAATCATCATGCCTAGTTTGCAGTAGTGCTTGTTGGTTTTTGTCCTTAGTAGAATAAATAAAAACAATTTTAGCATTCTATAAAAAGTGCTTTTAAAGATTATTCATTTATTTATTTAAGAGAGAGAGAATGGGTGCGCCAGGGCCTTCAGCCACTGCAAACTAACTCCAGACGCATGGGCCACCTTGTATATCTGGCTTACATGGGTTCTGGGGAATGGAACCTGGGTCCTTTGGCTTTGCAGGTAAACCCCTTAGCAGCTGTGCCATCTCTCCAGCCCCTGCCAAAGTGCTTTTTTTTTTTTTTTTTTTTTTTTTTTTTTTTTGGTTTTTGGTTTTTGGTTTTTGGCTTTTCAAGGTAGGGTCTCACTGTAGCCCAGGCTGACCTGGAATTCACTATGGAGTCTCAGGCTGGCCTCAAACTGACGGTGATCCTCTTACCTCTGTCTCCTGAGTACTGGGATTAAAGGTGTGCGCTACCACGCCTGGCTGCCAAAGTGCTTTTTAAGACCAAAAAATTGTCTTTAAGTCTTGGTGTACTGACAGTTTCTTCCTTCCCTCCTCCCAGGCTTGCCTTAAACTCATCGCTATTCACCTGACTCCACCTCCCAAATTCTGAGATTACAGGCATGAGATACCACATTAGGCTTCATTTTATTTATTTGTTTTTTCCAGGTAGGGTCTCAGGTTGACTATGTAGTCTCAGGCTGGCTTGGAACTCAGAGTGAACTCACAGCGATCCTCCTACATTGGCCTCCTAAGTGCTGAGATTAAAGGAGTGCTTGGATTAAAGGCCTGCACTGCCATGCCTGGCTTTTCCTTTTTTCTTTAGCTGATTGGATTTACTAGTGAAGTGATTGAAAAATGTTCCATATATGAATATTAGGGCTGGAGAGATGGTTTAGTGGTTAAGGTGTTGCCCGAGAAGCCAAAGGACCCAGGTTGATTCCCCAGGACCCACTTAAGCCATCAGATGCCCAAGGTGGCACATGTGTCTGGAGTTAGTTTGCAGCGGCTGAAGGCCCTGGTGCGCCCATTCTTTCTCTCTGTATATATGCTTCTTTCTCTCTCAAATAAAATATATCACTATTAGAAGTAAATATTTTTCACACAGTGATGGAGATGACTTTGTTTATATGAGTTATCCTGATATTTTATTAAGTTGTATTTGACGTTTAAGCTTTGTGAGTTATTTTTAATTATGTTGTCATTAAATGTGTCTTAGAGCTTTTGTGGTATGCTGCTTTTTTTTCTTTTTGGTTTTTCAAGGTAGGATCTCACTGTAGCCAAGGCTGACCTGAAATTCATTATGTAGTCTCAGGCTGGCCTTGAACTCTGCCTCCCAAGTGCTGAGATTAAAGGTGTGTGTCACCATGCCCAGTGGTATGCTGCATTTTGACACCTGTTTGAATACTGGGATTTAAAGACATTTTTAGCAGTGATGGTAGGTATTGATGTTAGGTTTATTTTTTACTTTTATTTACTTATTTTTGCTTTTTGATATAGCTCTCGCTGTAGCCCAGGCTGACCTGGAATTCATTATGTAGTCTAAGGCTGGCTTTGGACTCGTAGAAGTCCTCCTACCTCTGCCTCCTGAGTGCTTGGATTAAAGGTGTGTGCCACCATGCCCAGTCTCTGGCATCTTATTTCATGATTTTCATGCACTTTCTGCCATTATGTTTTGTTTTGTTTCTGCTTTATATCAAGGTAGAGTCTCTCGCTGACCTGGAATTCACTAGCCCCAGGTTAGCTTCGAATTCATAGGGATCCTTTTACCTTAGCCTTCCAAGTGCTGGATTGAAGGCTTGCACCACCAACCTTGCTTCTCTGCCTTTTGGATGTTCATTTCAACTCAAGTAAACACTATCAACTGAGGCTAGTCTTGAGGTAAACCTCCTACCTCCATATCCCAAGTGCTAGGAGTATAGGCCTGCACCACAGCACCTGATCTCCCCTGTCCCCCAGATAAAGTCTTACTATGTAGCCCAGGCTAGTCTGGAACTCAGTATGTAGCTCAGGTTAGCTTTGAATTTGAGGCATTTCTGCTGCCTTAGCTTCCTCAGTGCTTAGATTATAGGCTTGAGCCACATGCCTGACTTCACTTGAAACTTTATTCCATGTAACAAAGCGTATGTTGTCCTGTTTGCAGGATGCACCCTTTTCTCTCTTTATTTATTATTTATTTGTTTGTTTTTTTCCAGGTAGGGTTTCACTCTAGCACAGGCTAACCTGGAATTCTCTATGTAATCTCAGGGTGGCCTGGAAGTCGCGGCAGTTCTTCTATCTCTGCCTCCCAAGTGCTGGGAGTAAAGGTGTCCGCCACCATGCCCGGCTCTATATTTAATTATTTATTTTTTTTGAGGTAGGGTCTCACTCTATCCCAGGCTGACCTGGAACTCACTGTGCAGCCCAGGTTGACCTTGAACTCACAGTGACCTTCCTGCCTCAGTCTGGGATTATAGGTGTGAGTCACCTAGTCCAGATAGTTTTCTTTATGCAGGAAAAATAATGCCATAAAATCTAATTCTGTAGATTATAGCTTGTTGATAATGGATTAATATATACTAGCATGTGCAAATCATAGTATACTGCTCAGTAAAGTGACTACTTTTATCTTGGAATTATGCAGGAAGAGGATTTATCTGTCAGAAAAGGCTACAAAACGTGATGTATACAACATGTAACTTTTTACTTTTTATTGCAAGTTAAAGCAAAGATATGTACTTTAGGACAACTGAAAAGAAACTTTTCTGTAGTTGGTAGGAACGCTGCTGTAAAAACTCCATGGGAAAATAGTATTGGTGATCAATTAATTAAATTCATTATTAAGCAAAAACTGCCTGAGGATTATTTCAGATGATCTCTGATACCACTGTCAGAATACTGAGAGCTAGTTAATGAGTTGATTCCAGACTAGTATGGCAATTCTTATGTTTCTAAGCAGTTCATCTACAAAATGGCAGTGTACATCATTTCCTGTTCTTTCACAACCGGCTCTTTCTCTGGATTCCCTTTTAATGACTTAATTTTTGGCATTCTGATATCTGATTTGTTAATTTGGTTATAATTCTCATGTTTTATACATGGAGGAATTTCTAAGAAACAACTGAGGCTTTAATGTTCTGAGGTTTTTTTCTTTCAGACAGGGTCTCACTGTCGTGTTGGCTGTACTTATGCTGAAGATATTATAGATCAGGCTGGCCTTGAACTTGTGGCATTTCTCTTGGCTTTGCCTCTTGAGTTCTGGGATTACAGGTGTATACAGTCACATCTGGTTTAAGAGTATATTGGGGAGGCTGGAGAGATGGCTCAGTGGTTAAGGGGTTTGCCTGCACAGCCTAACAGCCAAGGTTTGAATCCCCAGTACCCATATAAGCCAGATGCACAAAGTGGGGCATGCACCTGGAGTTCATTTATAGTGGCAAGAGGCTCTGGCACGTTCATACTTTCTTTGTCTGTATCTGCTTGCAAACAAATGAATAAGATATATTTTTTTAAAATGAGTATATTGGGCCTGGTGTGGTGCCTTGCACCTTTAAGCCCAGCATTCAGGAAGCTGAGGTCAGAAAAAGATTAGAGAAGTGCTAGGACTTGAAGGCCAACCTGGGCTACAGAATGAGTTACAGGTCAGCCTTCACTAGAGTGTGATGCTTCCGTGAAAAACAACAACAGAATCTTACTAGTAACAAACCGTTGCCTCCAAAAGGTCTCAGATTTGTTTTTTTTTTTTTTTTTCCTCGAGATAGGGTCTCACTGAGGCCAGGCTAACCTGGAACTCACTGTGTAGCCCAGGCTGGCCTCAAACTCACACCAATCCTTCTGATCCTCCTACCTCTGCCTCCATAGTGCTGGGATTAAAGGTGTGCTGTACCATGCCCAGCTCTGGTTTGAGGTCTAAACTCTGCACCTTACTTATTATTATTATTATTATTATTATTATAATTTTTATTATTACTGTTTTTTTCAAGGTAGGGTCTCACTCTAGCCCAGGCTGACCTGGAATTTACTATGTAGTCTCAGGGTGGCCTTGAACTCACTGCGATCCTCCCACCTCTGCCTCCCGAGTGCTGGGATTAAAGGCCTGCGCCACTACGCCCGGCTGCACATTACTTATTTTTTGTGTGCTGAGGATCAAACCTAGGTCCTTGAACCTTCGGTGCATGCACTGTTAACACTGAACTAAATCCTGTCCTCTGAGAAGTCTTTAAAAGATACAGTAATGCATGCTCTTAATCCCAGCAATTAGGAAGGCATTGTTAGGAGGATCACTCTTAAATTCAAGGCCAGTTGAGGTCTACAGAGTGCCTGGTCAGCCTAGGGTAGAGTGAGACCCTACCTCAAAAAACACAAAAACAACAGTAAAAAAGATCTTGGTGGCTGGAGAGATGGCTCAGCAGTTAAGGCGTTTGCCTGCAAAGCCAAAGGACCTCGCTTCTGTTCCCCCAGGACCCACGTAAGCCAGATACCTGCACAAGGTGGTGCATGTGTCTGGAGTTTGTTTGCAGTGACTGGAGGCCCTGGCATGCCCATTCTGTCTCTCTCTCTCTTTCTTTCTCTGTATCTGCCTCTTTCCCTCTCTCACTCTCTCAAATAAATAAAATAAAGACGACCTTAAAAAAAAAGAGATAGAGTAGTGTTTGGGACCAAATTGAATAGAAAATAATTATTGTATTTCCTATAATACTGGTTTTTGGAGTATTGTGGATATGGCAATTAATTGTATGTATGTTAATACAAAATAAGTACATCTTGGGGCTGGGAATTTAGCTCAGTTGGTAGAGTGCTATCTAGTACCCATATGAGTCCCTAGGTTTGACCTTAGCTCTGTATGAACCAGGTGATGTGTTGCATGCCTGTAACCCCAGCACTCAGAGGTAGAGGCAGGAGGATCAGTTCAAAGTCATCTTTGGTTACATAACAGTTTTTTTAAAAATTGTTTATTTATTTATTTGACCAAGAAGGGGGGGGGGGAGAGAGAGAGAGAGAGAATGGGCATGCCAGGGCCTCCAGCCATTGCAAATGAACTCCAGATGTGTGCACTCCCTTGTGCATCTGGCAACGTGGGTCCTGGGGAATTGAACCTGGGTCCTTTGGCTTTGCAGGCAAACGCCTTAACCACTGAGCCATCCCTCCAGCCCCCTTTTGTTTGTTTTTTTTTTGAGGTAGGGTCTCCCTCTAGCCCTGGCTTGACCTGGAATTCAGTATGTATTCTTAGGCTGGCCTTGAACTCAAAGTAATCTTCCTATCTCTGCCTCCTCAGTGCTTGTATTTAAGGCGTGTGCTACCATGATGCCTGGCTACATAAGGATTTTGATTTCAAGACCCACCAGTACTACATGAGAACCTGTCTCAAAAAAAAAATTGTATATAGAGGCACATACATGGTATTTTGCCCCATGTTCTGATGCCATTTCACTAATAGAAATTTATTAGTTACAGGATCCCAGAAAGAGTGGATGCTCTTGAATTTTTTTCTTTTTGCTATTTTTCACTTTTTATTTTTATTTTTTGAATTTTTTTTTTGTTTTTTTGTTTTTGGTTTTTCAAGGTGGGGTCTCACTCTAGCCCAGGCTGACCTGGAATTCACTGTGGAGTGTCTCAGGGTGGCCTCAAACTCAAGGTGATCCTCCTACCTCTGCCTCCCGAGTGCTGGGATTAAAGGCGTGCGCCACCACGCCCAGCTATGTTTTGAATTTTTTAAATGTTTTTTTGAGGTAGGGTCTTACTATGTGGTCTAGTACTGGTGTCAGACTCAAAGTGATCCTTGTACCTCAGCCTTCTGAGTACAAGGATTACAAGCGTTTGCCACCATACTAGGTTAAGATTGGATCCTCTTAACTAACTATAAGATTTATTTTAAGAATTTGCATGTTCTGGGGTTTGGGAAATGGTTTAGTCTAAAGAGCTTGCCACATAAGCATAAA
This sequence comes from Dipus sagitta, assembly GCA_036346955.1. Classification (NCBI taxonomy): domain Eukaryota; kingdom Metazoa; phylum Chordata; class Mammalia; order Rodentia; family Dipodidae; genus Dipus; species Dipus sagitta. Next base: position 55,847,244 of record CM070778.1, read on the forward strand.
AACCTGAGTTTTGTTGGACGTGGTGGTTCATACCTTTAATCCCATCACTTAGGAGGCAGAGGTAGGAGGATGGCTGTGAGTTTGAGGCTACCCTGAGTAATTACATTGTGAATTCCAGGTCAGCCTGGGCTAGAGTAAGACTCTACCTTGAAAAACAAAAAACAACAACAAAAAAAAAAAAAAAAAAAAGAAAGAAAGAAAAGAAAAAGAAAACCTGAGTGTGTTCCCACGTAAATGCTGGGTGTGGTGGCGTGCACCTGTAATCCAGCTCTCTAGAGGTGGAAACAGGCCAGTCCCTGGGACAAGCTGACTAGCCATATTGGTCATTTCTGAGTTCATTGAGAGACTGTCTCAACAAATAGATGAAGAGTAACTAAGGAAGACTTCTGGCTACCACACATGCACACACATAAATATGCATACATTCATGCTTGTACACCACACAAAAATGTACATGCAAAAAAAAAAAAAGAATTTTTTGGTTCTAGCTTGGCATAGTGGCACATGGACTGTGATTCCAGCACTTGAGTGGAAGAGGCAAGATGACTACTACAAATTTGAGCCAGTCCTAGGCTATAGGTGCTATAAGTGAGACCCCATTTCAACACCTTGGAAAAGTTTGCTGTTTCTTGATAAGACTATTTATTAAATCAGAACTTGTCTAGAGGCCAGCTGTTGCCATTGGAATTAGAGTTGAGATTAATTTGTTCTTCCAATCACATAGAAATGCTGTCTTATTGCTTGTGTAATAAAATCAGATTATTATTCATTAGTATTTTTGAGGGGAGTTTTGTTTGTTTTTTTGAGATAGGGTCTCACTCTTGCCCAGGCTGACCTGGAATTCACTATGTAGTCTCAGGGTGGTCTTGGACTCACAGCAATCCTTCTACATCTGCCTCCCAAGTATTGGGATTAAAGGTGTGCACACCGGGCGTGGTGGCGCACTCCTTTAATCCCAGCACTCGGGAGGCAGAGGTAGGAGGATCGCCGTGAGTTCGAGGCCACCCTGAGACTCCATAGTGAACTCCAGGTCAGCCTGAGCTAGAGTGAGACCCTACCTCAAAAAAAAAGGCATGCACTACCATGCCCATTTGAAAAATTTATTTATTTATTTATTTTTTAAATATATATATATATATAATTTTTTTATTATATTTTGAGAGAGAGAGAGAGAGAGAGCGAGCGAGCGAGCACACCAGGGTATTCAGCCACTGCGAACAAACTCATGTGTGCCCCCTTGTGGCACATGTGCAATATTGTGCACTTGTGTCCTGCTGTCTAGCCACGTGGGACCCAGAGATTTGAACATGAGTTCTTAGGCTTTGCAGGCAGGCACCTTAACTGCTAAGCCATTTCTCCAGCCCTGTGTATTTATTTTAAATACAGCCTTTAAAATATTTATTTATTTATTTGAGAGAGAGAATGGGCACGCCAGGGCTTCCAGCCACTGCAAGTGAACTCCAGCTGCATGCGCCAGCTTGTGCATCTGGTTTAATGGGTCTTGGGGAATAGAACTTAGGTTCTTTGGCTTTGCAGGCAAGTACCTTAACCGCCAAGCCATCTCTCCAGCCCCTAAAATTTTTTTAAAAATTTATTTGAGAAAGAGAAAGATGCAGATAGAGAGAGAATGGGAACACCCGGGCCTTCAGTTGCTGCAGATGAACTTCAGAAGCATGCACCACCTTGTGCATCTGGCTTACATGGGACCTAAGGAATCAAACCTTGGTCCTTTGGCTTTGCACGTTAGCACCTTAACCGCTAAGCAATCCCTCCAGCCCAGTATTTTACATATGAGAACGAATATAAATATGAGAGTGAGAATGAATGGGCATATTAGGCTCTCTTGCCACTACAAACAAAATTCTAGACATATATATGTCACCTTGCGTAGTGAGTACTGGGGAATAGAATTTAGGCTGACAGGCTTTGTCAGCAAGTGCCTTTAACTGCTGAGTCATCTCTCAATCCATTGCTGTATTTTTTTTTTTCAGGCAAGCCCAATACACTGGCCTTTTTTTTTTTTTTTAAATTATGTGTGTGTGTGAGAGAGAGAAAGGGAGAGAATTGGCATACCAGAGCCTCCAGCCACTGTAATCGAACTCCACATGTGTGCACCATGTTGTGCACATGTGCCAGCGTTGTGTGCTTGCGTCACCTTGTACGTCTGGCTTATGTGGGACCTGGAGAGTTGAACACGGGTCCTTAGTCTTCCCAGGCAAGCACCTAACCACTAAGCTATCTCTCCATCCCCCATTACTGTATTTTATTTTATTTTTTTTTTTCATGACTCCAGACACATGTACCACCTTGTGCTTCTGGCTTACGTGGGTCCTGGGGAATCAAACCTGGGTCATTTGGCTTTGCAGGCAAGTGCCTTAACCACTAATCCATCTCTCAGCCCATTGCTGTTTTTTAAAAATACATATATTTAAGATTTCTTATTATAAAATGTGAGAAGATAAAAACATATTTTTTCATTTCATTGATGTCTTTAAAACATTTGGACTTTCAGAAATAAAAGTTAATATTTAAGCTGTCCATGGTGATTCACACCTTTAGTCCCAGCACTTGGGAAGCAAAGGTAGGAGGATTACTGTGAGTTTGAGGCTAGCCTGGAACTAGAGTGAGTTCCAGGCCAGTCTGGGCTAGAGTGAGACTCTACCTCCGAAAAAAAAAAAACAAAAAAAAAACTAAAATTAATGTTTAGTGGAGGCAGGAGAATCATTTAAGCCTAGCAGTCCAGGCTAGTTGGGCCACATAGCAAGACCCCCATCTTAAAAAAAAAAAAAAAAAAGATGGAGAGTGAGTAAAAAAAAGTATCTGTTATATGCTAGGTATTTATTTTAAAAGTTAAAAAAAAATTATTTGCATGTGTTTTTGTGGGTTTGCCAAGGCCTCTTGTGGCTTTTGCATTTAGCTTAAATGGGTGGTTTGGAAATTGAATCTGAGCTTGCAGACTTTGTAAGCAAGTGTCTTTAAACTGCTGCTGCTGCTGCTGCTGTTGTTGTTGTTATTATTATTTTGTTTGTTTGTTTGAGGTAGGGTCTTGCTCTAGCTCAGGCTGACCTGGAATTCACTATGTAGTCTCAGGGTGGCCTTGAACTCATGGTGATCCTCCTACCTCTGCCTCCTGAGTGCTGGGATTAAAGGCGTGCACCACCTCACCTGGCTCTTATTTATTTATTTTTTTTATTTCTTTTGAGACTCTTGTAGTCCAGGTTGGCCTTGAATTTGCTGGGTAGCTGAGGATGACCTTGAACTTTTGATCCTATTGCCTCCACTTTGAAAATGTTGGGAATACAGGCCTGTGTCACCACATCCAATTTAGGAAGGCTCAAATCTATGGTTTCATGCATGTTAGGCAATTCTGCCAACTAATCTGTATTTTCAACACCTATATATATTTTTGTTTTCTAGTGTGTGTGTTTAGAATGTGTGCTGTATATATGTATATGTGTATATGTATATATGTACCTGTGTCCTGTCTTGTGCACATGTATTAGAAGGCCAGAAGAAGATGTCAGGTGTCCTCTTCCATGGCTCTTCTTGCTATTTACTTTTTTGAGGTAGAGTCTTGCTCTAGCCCAGGCTGACCTGGAATTCACTATGTAGTCTCAGGGTTGCCTTGAACTCATGGTGATTCTCCTACCTCTGCCTCCTGAGTGCTGGGATTAAAGGTGTGTGCCACCACACTCGGTTGATAGCTCTTCTTACTTTCCTAAAACAGTGTTTCTCTCTGAACCTAGAGCTCCCTGTTTTCCAGGTAGAGTGGATGACCATGGAGCACAAGTGGTTTCCACCTGTTTCAGTGCTAGGGTTATAGACATTCACAGCCATACCTGGCCTTTTCTTTTTATTTATTTATTTATTTTCTTTTTTTATTCTTTTCAAGGTAGGGTCTCACTCTAGCCCAGGCTGACCTGGAATTCACTATGTAGTCTCAGGGTGGCCTTGAACTCACAGTGATCCTCCTACCTCTGACTCCCAAGTACTGGGATTAAAGATGTGCACCACCACGCTCAGCTCCCCATCTCCCTCAGGTAGGGTTTCACTCTAGCCCAGGCTGACTTTGGAATTCACTATGCAGTCTCAGGTTGCCCTCAAACTCGTAGTGATCCTCTTACCTCCTCCTCCCAAGTGCTGGGATTAAAGGTGTGTGCCATCAAGCCTGGCTTTAAAATTTTTTTTAATATATTTTATTTACTTATTTGAGAGATAGAGATAGAGATGGAGATAGCAAGAATGGGTGAGCCAGGGCCTCAAGCCACTGCAAACAAACTCCATATGCATGGGCCATCTTGTGTATCTGGCTTACATGGGTCCTGGGGAATCGAGCTTGGATCTTTTGGCTTTGTAGGAAAGTGCCTTAACCGCTAAGCTGTCTCTCCAGCCTTCCCTTTCTCTCTCTCTCTCTCTTCTCTCTCTCTCTCTCTTTCTTTCTTTCTTTCTATTTTTTTTGTTGAGGCAAGCCCAACAGACTGGCCTTTTTTAATGTGAGAAAGCCCCCCCCCCTTTTTTTAATGAGAGAGAGAGAGAATTGGCGTGCCAGGGCCTCCAGCAACTCCAATCAAACTCCGGATGCATGCACTCCCTTGTGTGCATGTGCAACCTTGCGTACTTGCGACACTTTGTGCATCTGGCTTATGTGGAATCTGGAGAGTCGAACATGAGTTTATAGGCTTTGTAGGCAAGCGCCTTACCACTAAGCCATCTCTCTAGCCCTCCTCCTCCTTTTTTTTTTTTTTTTTTTTTTTGAGGTAGGGTCTCACTCTAGCCCAGGCTGACCTGTAGTCTCAGGCTGACCTCGAACTCATGGCAGTCCTCCTACCTCTGTGTCCTGAGTGCTGAGATTAAAGGTGTATGCCACCATGCCTGGCTTAAATTTTTTCTGTTGTTTGTTTTTTGGAGGTAGGGTTTTACTCTAGTCCAGGCTGACCTGGAATTCACTATGTAGTCTTAGAGTGGTCTCAAACTCACAGTGATCCTCATACCTCTGCCTCCCGAGTACTGGGATTAAAGGCATGTGCCACCACGCCTGGCCAAAATTTATTTTTACTATTATTATTTTTATTTATGAGAGAGAGAGTGAGAGAGTACCACCTTGTATGCATGTGTCACTTAGTAAATCTGGTTTACATGGGTTCTGAGAAGCTGAACCTGTGTCTTTAGGCTGTGCAAATAAGCACCTGTACTGCTAAACCATCTCTCCAGCCCTCTTTTTTCTTTTTTCTTTTTTTTTGTTCATTTTTATTTATTTATTTGAGAGCGACAGACAGAGTGAAAGAGGCAGATAGTAAGAGAGAGAATGGGCACACCAGGACCTCCAGCTTCTGCAAACGAACTCCAGATGCATGTGCTACTTTGTGCATCTGGCTTACGTGGGTCTTGGGGATTCAAACCTGGGTCCTTTGGCTTTGCAGACAAGTACCTTAACTGCTAAGCTATCTATCTATTCAGTCATATATTTATTTGTTAGACAGAAAGAGAGAGAGAGAGAAAGATTGAGTATGGGCACGCCAGGGCTTCTAGCCACTGGAATCCAACCTGGGTCCTTAGGTTTCACAAGCAAATTCCTTAAACCATTTCTTCAGCCTCAGCCCTCTTTTTCCTCTTGAGACAGGGTCTCAGTCTTATTTGGGCATACCTGGAACCCAGGCTGACCTTGAACTCATGGTGATCCTCATACCTCAGCCTTCCCAGTGCTGGGACTAAAAGGTGTTCACCACCATGGCTGGAAATGCCTGCCTTTTTACGTGGCTACTGGGGTTCAAACTCATGTTTCATGTGTGCACAGCAAGTGTTCTTACATGCTAAGCCATCCTCTGCTGCTTTCCCTCCTTCTCTTCTCTTTCTGCCTCCCTCTCTTCCTTATTTTTTTAATTTTTTTTGTTTATTGTTTATTTATTTATTTGAGAGCGAAAGACAGAGAAAGAGGCAGATAGAGAGAGACAGAGATTGGGCACACCAGGGCCTCCAGCCACTGCAAACGAACTCCAGGTGCATGCGCCCCCTTGTGCATCTGGCTAACGTGGGTCCTGGGGAATCGAGCCTTGAACCGGGGTCCTTAGGCTTCACGGGCAAGTGCTTAACCACTAAGCCATCTCTCCAGCCCCCTCTCTTCCTTCTTTTCTTAAAAAAAATATTTTACTTATTGTTTTTTGGAAAGAGGCAAATAGAAAGAGAGAGAATGGACACACGAGAGACTCCAGTCACTCGAAACAAACTCCAGATGCATGTGCTACTTTGTGCATCTGCCTTTATATGAGTACTGGGGAATTGAACCCCAGTTTTAAGGCTTTGTGGGCAAGTACCTCAACCACTGAGCCATCTCTCCAGGCCCTTTTTTTCTTGTCTTTCTTTCTTTCTTTCTTTCTTTTTTTTTTTTGAGGCACAGTTTTGCTCTAGCCTAGGCTGACCTGGAATTCACTATAAAGTCTCAGGGTGGCCTCGAACTCAGCAATCCTTTTACCTATGTCTCCTGAGTGCTGAGATTAAAGACATGTATCACCATGCCTGGCTCTTTTGTTGTTGTAGAGGTAGGGTCTCACCTGGTCCCCCTTCTTTCTTGCTATGTTGTCCAGCCTGACCTTGAGTTTGAGTCAGTCCTCTTGCCTCAGTTTCTTGAGAGCTAGGATTACTGGTATGTAATATCATGCCTGGGAAGGTTATTATTTAAATGTAACTACATTTAATAGACCTTAGGGCTGGGGATGTTGCTCATTGGTAGAGCACTAGCCTAGGCTACAAACAACCCTATGACCCCCCCAATAAAAATAATAATAAAATAGTGTCCTTTTTTGGGGGGCTGTGACATGCCTCAATCAGTAAGTTGCTTGCTATACAAGCATAAGGACCTGAGTTTGTATACCTAGCACATATGTAAAACCTAAGGGTGATGACGTACACCTGTAATCCCAGTGCTAGAGACGTGAAGATTGGAGGCTTCCTGGGTGTTCCCTAGCTAGATAGTGTAGCTAAATCTATGAGCTCCAGGTTCAGTGAGAGACCCTGTCCCAAAAGTAAGGAGAAAAACTATTGAGGAAGACAGCCAAAGTTGACCTTTTGCCTCTACATACACATGTATGTATATACCTGCACACACACACAGATATGTATACATGTGCACACACCACCCAAAGACACACAAGACACATACACTTGAGCACACCTATACATACAGGTAGTTCCCTAACTTTAGTGGAGAAGGAACCAATATTTTATTTTTATTTATTCATTTGAGAGAGATACAGAAATAGGGAGATAGAGAGATAGAGAGAGAGAGAGAGAGAAAGAGAGAGAGAGAATGGGCGTGCCAGGGCCTCCAGCCACTGCAAACGAACTCCAGATGCATCTGGTTTATGTGGGTCCTAGAAGTCGAACTGGCTCCTTTGGCTTTGCAGGCAAGTGCCTTAACTGTTAAGCCATCTCTCCAGCCCCCATTATTCCTTGTTGGGAACATTTTTTGATAAATTTTTGGCCTCTTAGTATGTGTATGTATGCATGTGTGTGTGTGTGTTTATTTGTAAACACAGAGAGACAGAGGAAAAAAGAATCTTGCTGGGTGTGATGGTGCATGCCTTTAATCCCAGCACTCAGGAGGCAGAGGATCACTGTGAGTTCAATGCCAGCCTGAGACTACATAGTGACTTCCACGTCATCTTGGGCTAGAGTAAGATACAACCTTGAAAAACCCCCCAAAAAGGAAAGAAAGGCTCTGCATGCCAGGGCCTCTAGTCACTGCACACGAATTCCAGATGCATGCATCACTTTGTGCATCTGGCTTTAGGTGGGTACTAGAGAATCAAACCTGGGTTATTAGGCTTAGCAGGCAAGTACTGTCTCTTCAGCCATGGCCTTTTCACACACACACACACACACACACACACACACACACACACGTTTAAAATATTTATTTGGAAGCCGAGAGGTAGAAGAGAAACAAACAGAATGGGTGTGCCAGGGCCTCCAGCTGCTGTAAACAGGCTTCAGATGCATGCACCACTTTGTACATCTGGTCCCACATGGGCACTGGGGAATTGAACCTGGGTCATTAGGCTTTGCAGGCAAGAGCCATCTTTCCAGCCCCCTCTGTGTGTGTGTGTGTATTTTTGTTCTTATTTTTTCAAGGTAGGGCCTTGCATTAGCCCAGGCTGACTTGGAATTGACTGTAGTTTCAGTGTGGTCTCAAACTTATAGCAGTCCTCCTACCTCTGCCTCCTGTATGCTGGGATTAAAGGTGCGCACCACCGCACTCGTCTTCTTTTTATTTTATTTATTTGAGAGAGAATAAGAAAGAGGCAGATAGTGAGGCCAAGAGAGAGAGAGAGACAATTGGTGCATCAGGGTCTTCAACTGCTGCAAATGAACTCCAGACGCATGTGCCACCATGTGCATCTGGCTTACACGGGTCCTGGGGAATCGAATCTGGGTCATTTTGACTTTGCAGGCAACCACCTTAACCGCTAAGCCACCTCTCCAGCCCTTTATTTTATTTTGTGTGAAAGAGAGAGGTGGAGGGAGGGGGAGAGAGAATTGGTACGTCAGAACCTCTAGCCACTGCAGTCGAACTCCAGATGTGTGTGCCACCTTGTGTGCATGTGTGACCTTGTGCGTCTGGTTTATGTAGGTTCTAGGGAGTTGAACCTGGGTCCTTTGGCTTTGCTGGCAAGTGCCTTAACCGCCAAGCCATCCAGTAGGGTCTCACTCTAGCTCAGGCTGACCTGGAATTCACTGTGTAGTCTCAGAGTGACTTCGAACTCATGGCAGTCTTCCTACCTCTGCCTCCCAAGTGCTGGGATTAAAGGTGTGTGCCATACCTGGCCCTTTTTTGTTTTTTTGAGGTAGGGTCTTGCTCTAGCCCAAACTGGCCTGGAATTTACTATGTAGTCTCAGGACTGCCTTGCACTCATGAACTCATAGTGATCTTCTTTCTTCTGCCTCAGTGCTGGAATTCAATTAAAGGCATGTATCAACATACCTGGCCCCTGTTTTTTTCCTTTTCTTTAATTTTTTTTTGTTTTTTTGGATAGGGTCTCCCTCTAGCCCAGGATTGCTCAAGCACCTTAACCACTAAGCCATCTCTCTATCCCCCTTTTTCTTTTTTCAGACAGGATTTCATTGTATAGCCCAGACTCACTAGGAACTCACTATGTAGCCCAGGCTGACCTCAGTGGCAAAGTGACATGCACCACTTTGTGCATCTGGCTTTACTTGGGTACTGGGGAATCAAACCCTGGTCATTAGGCATTGCAGACAAGCACCTTAACTGTTGAGCTATCTGTCCAGCCCCTTTTCCTCAACTTTGTTTTAAAAGTATTTTTATTAAAAATTTTTTTTGTTTGTTTTTTTCCACGGTAGGGTCTTGCTCTAGCCCAGGCTGACCTGGAATTCACTATGTAGTCTCAGGGTGGCCTAGAACTCATAGCAATCCTCCTACCTCTGCCTCCTGAGTATTGGGATTAAAGGCGTGAGCCACCATACCTGGCTTAAAGACTGTTTTTTCTTTTCTCAATTTTTATTAACATTTTCCATGATTATAAAAAATATCCCATGGTACTACCCTCCCTCCCCCCACTTTCCCCTTTGAAAATTCCATTCTCCATCGTATCCCCTCCCCATCTCAATCAGTCTCTCTTTTATTTTGATGTTATGATCTTTTCCTCCTCTTATGATGGTCTTGTGTAGGTAGTGTCAGGCACTATGAGGTCATGGATATCCAGGCCATTTTATGTCTGGAGGGAGGACGTTGTAAGGAGTCCTACCCTTCCTTTGGCTCTTACATTCTTTCAGCTTTCTCTCAGCTGGTCTACATGGGGGAGGTTATCAGCTCAGTTCCAGCAGAATTTCTCAGTGGCCTTGCCGCCCAAGTATGTGGAGTCTTCAGCAATAAAGATTTTTTTAAAATTTTTATTTATTTGTTTAAGAGAGAGATAGATGGACAGACAGAGAGAGGGAGAGAATGGGCCTGTCAAGGCCTCTGGCTACTGCAAACGAACTCTAGATGCATGTGCCACCTTGTATATCTGGTTTATGTGGGCGCTGGGGATTAGAATCTGGGACCCTTGACTTTGCAGGGAAGCTCCTTAACCACTAAGCCATCTCTTCAGCCTTTACTCAACTTTTTAAGCTTCATTTTTTTCCATGAGGATAGTATCTATGTTATTGTTACAGGGCTACATGTCTTTTAACTTCTAAGCTCATGTCTCTGAAGTATGCATGTGTGGTTTTCTTTGAACCAACTTTATCTTTAAGTCTTTAGTGACTCCTATGTCTAGTGTTTTGTTTATAATGTTGGGCATATTTTTCTTTCCTAGGTCTGAAAGCTTGGAGGACACTAAGGATTTTATCTAAAAGATCCCAGGCAGGGTAATAGAAGTTTGAAAATGATAGTAATTCTTGAGAATTTTATATTAGGAAATGTGTATCACAACATATATGCAGTGTAGTTTCTTATACATTGCAGATATAGTAAGGAAAACTAGTTTTTGGTTGAAAGGAAATGGGAATTAAACCTATGTCCTTGTGTATGGTTCGTTTGTACTAACAACTTCCATGATTATAAAAAGTACCCCATGGTAATACCCTCCCTCCCCCCATTTACCCCTTTGAAACTCCACTCTCCATCATACCTCCTCCCCATCTCAATCAGTCTCTCTTTTACTTTTGATGTCTTGATCTTTTCCTTCTTTTATGATGGTCTTATCTTTGTTTTTAATTGTAACAAGGTCTTTCTCTGCTGCCCAGGCTGGCAATTTCTTCCTGGGCTTAAGTAGTCCTCCTGCTTTAGTTCACAAGTATCTAGGACTAATAATTTTTTGTTTTTTGAGGTAGGGTTTTGCTGTAGCCCAGGTTGACCTGGGCTGGTCTCAAACTCACAGCAATCCTCCTACCTCAGCCTCCCAAGTGCTGGGATTAATGGTGTGTGCCACTATGCCTGGCAAAACTTTTTTTGTTTTTTGGTTTCTCGAGGTAGGGTCTTGCTGGAGCCCAGGCTGACCTGGAATTCACTATGTAGTCTCAGGGTAGCCCAGGTTGACCTGGAATTAGTCTTAGGCTGGTCTCAAACTCACAGCGATCCTCCTACCTCTGCCTCCCAAGTGCTGGGATTAAAGGAGTGCCTGGCAAAACTTTTTTTTTTTTTTTTTTAGAGGTGGTGTCTCACTCTAGCCCAGGCTGACCTGGAATTCACTATGGTGTCTCAGGGTGGTCTTGAACTCACGGCAATCCTCCTACTTCTGCCTCTCAAGTGCTGGGATTAAAGGCGTGTGCCACCATGCCTGGCAAAACTTTTTTTTTTTTCCGAGGTGGGGATTCACTCTAGCCCAGGCTGACCTGGAATTCACTATGGAGTCTCAGGGTGGCCTTGAACTCGCAGCAATCCTCCTACCTCTGCCTCCTGAGTGCTGGGATTAAAGGCATGCGCCACCACACCTGGCTCTGGCAAAACTTTTTATTTGAAGTATATTAATAAATTATTTTTATCTGGAGAATGAATTTTTTGGGGGGCGGCCTGGGGGAAGACAATGGGCACTCCAGGCTCTTCAGCTGCTGTGAATGAATTTCAGACATGTGCACTCCCTTGTGGTGAATGTGTGACATTGCATGCTTGCCTCACTGTGTCTGGCTACATGGGACGTGGAGATTTGAACATGAGTTCTTAGGCTTTACAGGCAAGCGTCTTAACTGCTAAGTCATCTCTCCAGCATCCCCCTTTTTTTTCAAGGTAGGGTCTCATTTTAGCCCAGGATGACTATGTAGTCTCAGGGTGGCCTTGAACTCATTTCAGTCCTCCTACCTCTGCCTCCCAAGTGCTAGGATTAAAGGTATGTGCCACCATGCCTGACTACTATTTATTTTGAGACAGAGTCTTAATGATTTTCCCAGGCTGGCCTTGAACTTATTCTGTCACTCTGGCACTCCTTGAATTTGAAATCCTCCTGCCTCAGTCTTCTGAATAGCTGGATGATGGGATTGTGTTATCAGGTCCAGCCCTATGCTGTGTAAATTGTAGATGATGATTGTGCTGCATTACAGAGCTCTGTCTAGTGGAGGATGACCTCTTGAATACTGGGATTAAAGGTGTAGGCCACCAAGCCTGGCTGTTTGTTGTTTGTTTGGTTATTTGCAAACAGAGAGAAAGATATATACATACATACATACATATACATATATGTGTATATATACGTAGAGAGAGAGAGAGAATGAGAATGGGTATGGCAGGGCTGTTGGCAACTACAAACAAACTCCATATGAATGTGCCACTTTGTGCATCTGGCTTTATTTGGGTACTGGGGAATTGAACCTGGGCTGTCAGGCATTGCAAGTAAGTGCCTTAACTGCTGAACCATCTCTCCAGCTCCTGTTTATTATTATTATTATTGGTTTTTTGAAGTAGAGTCTTGCTCTGGCCTAGGCTAACCTGGATTTCACTATGTAGTCTCAGGGTGGCCTCGAACTCACGACCATCCTCCTACCCTCTACTTCCCCAGTGCTGGGATTAAAAGGAATACACCACCATGTCTGGCTCTGTTTTTATTTTGTTTATTTTATTTTATTATTTTTTTGTTTTTTTGAGGTAGGGTCTCACTCTAGCCCAGGCTGACCTAGATTTCAGTATGTACTCTCAGGGTGGCCTCGAACTCATGGCAAACCTCCTACCTCTGCCTCCTGAGTGCTGGGATTAAAGGCGTGCGCCACCATGCCCAGCTCTGTTTTTATTTTTTGAGTGTCCTGACTGCTGGGATTACATGCATTTGCTGCCTTGACCAGCTCAATGCTTAGCTGGTTTTGTTTCTTAGAATTGAAGGGTTGCAGGCTAGAGAGATGGCTAAGTGGTTAAGGTGCTTGCCTGCAAAGCCTAAGAGGTCTAAGGATCCATGTTCAACTCTTCAGGTGTCTCGTAAACCAGACTCACAAGGTGATGCAAGTGCACAAGGTCGCACATGCCCACAAGGTGGTGCATGTGTCTGGAGTTCAGTTGCAGTGGCTGGAGGTCCTGGCATGCCAATTCCCTCTCTCCCACTCCCTCCCTCCCTCTCTGCCTCCCTCTCTCCCCCGTCTCTCTCATGAAAAAGCCATTAAAAAAAGAGAAGGGTTCCAAGGCACAGAAGGAGGCCATGTCATATGCTGCTCACTTCAGATTCTTTACTTTGGTTTGTACTTGCTTGTGATAAGTTTTCTATTCTTTGGAAAAGAAAAATAATTTGAAAAGGAGTAATTAAACTTCAGTTTAGGTAGTGAAAAAATGTTTGTTTTATATGTGAATGTTCAGTCTTGTACAATAATGCCATATAAGTAAAAGGAGGGGTTTGTGGATGACTCAGTAGGTAAAATGCTTGCTGATCAAGCATGATGACTTGAGTTCAGATCCCCACCATCCATGTAAAATGCTGTGGATGGTCATGTGTGCCTATAATCCTAGTGCTAGAGAGGCGGGCATAGGTAGATCCACAGGACCTTCTGGGTAGGTAGTCTAGTCAAATTGGTGAGCTCCAGACCCTGTCTCAGTAAATAAGGTGGAGAGCAATTGAGGAGGACATCTAGTTTCAACTTTTGGCCTCTACTCTCATGTGCATTCAGACACATGTATACATATGTTGCATACCACACACACATGCCCCCCCAAAATAAAAGGATCATCCTGGCCTTCTGTGTAACCAAAACAGCTTCATCATGAGCAAGTGTTGGTTATCAGAGAAAGAAAAAAAACAGAAGATGCAAAAAGTAAAAGTTGTAATTTTTTTTCCAGTTTTTGCTTGTGTGTGTGTGTGGGGGGGGTATATATGCTTGTGCATGTGCCCTGCTGTGCTGCATATGTGCATGCAGCATGGATCGCTCACCTGTGGTGGCTAGAGTAGAGAGTGGAACATCCCACTGTGTCACTGGTCTTGTTTTTGAGCCTGAGTCTCCTTTTACTGATACAGGAGCTTGGAGGGCTCTGTGGATTCTCAGGTCTCCGCTCTCCTACAGGACTGTGGTTAACGTAGGATCTGGTAATTTGAACTTGTACAGTCTCAGACCCCTTCACGCTCTCCTGCTTGCAGAGGAAGCTTACTTAGCCACTGGGTCATCTTTCCAGCCCAATGATATTTTTATTTATTTGAGATGGGGGCGGGGTTGGATATGCCAGGGTCTCTTAGCCACTGCAAACAAATGGCAGATGCATGCCCCACCTTGTGCATCTGGCTTATGTGGGACCTAGAGAATCAAACCTGGATCCTTAGGTTTCACAGGCAAGCACCTTAACCACTAAGCCATCTCTCCAGCCTGACTTCTTTTTTTTTTTTTTTTTTTTTTGGTTTTTTGAGATAGGGTCTCACTCTAGCCCAGGCTGACCTGGAATTCACTATGGAGTCTCAGGGTGGCCTCAAACTCGTGGCGATCCTCCTACCTCTGCCTCCTGAGTGCTGGGATTAAAGGCGTGCGTCACCATGCTCGGCCAGCCTTATTTATTTAAGAAAAAAAAATGCTTGGTAGTAGAGGAAATTGATTGCCAGCAATAGGGAAAATGAGATTTTGGGTATTTCTTCATTTGCACAACTTTTTTTTTTTTTTTTTGAGGTAGGGTTTCATTCCAGCCCAGGCTGACTTAGAATTCACTGTGCAGTATCAGAATGGTCTTGAACTGATGGCAATTCTCCTACCCCTGCCTCTTGAGTGCTAGGATTAAAGACATGGGCCACCACATCCAGCTTTGCAGAACTTTTTTTTTTTTTTTAAAAAAAACTTTTTTATTTTTAAAAATTATTTATTTGAGAGAGAGAGAGGCAGGGAAAGTGAATGGGCACGCCAGGACCTCTAGCCACTGCAAACGAACTCTTAGATGCATGTGCCACCTTGTATATCTGGCTAATGTGGGTACTGGAAAATCAGATCTAGGTCCTTAGACTTTGTAGGCAAGTGCCTTAACTGCTAAGTCATCTCCTCAGCTCTAAATTTTTAAAAAAATATTTTATTTATTTATTTGAGAGAGAGAGATAGCTGTCTTTATGTGGATACTAGGGAATTGAACCTAGGTTCTTTTTGGTTTTCTGGCAAGCACCTTAACCACTGCACCCCCCCTTTTTAAAAAATATTTTATTTATTTATTAGAGTGAAAGAGACAGAGAGAATGGGCACGCCAGGGCCTCTAGCCACTGCATAGGAACTGCAGACACATGTGCCCCCTTGTGCATCAGGCTTACATCATCCGTTTTTTTTTTTTTTTTTTTTTTGTTTTTCATGATAGGGTTTCATTGTAGCTCAGGCTGACCTGGAATTCACTATGTAGTCTCAGGGTGGCCTTGAACTCACAGGGATCCTCCTACCTCTGCCTCCCGAGTGCTGGAATTAAAGCCATGTACCACCACACCTGGCTCCACCTTTTTTTTTTTTTTTTTTTTTTGAGAGAGGGAAAGAGGTGGGGAGAGAGAGAGAGAGAGAGAGAGAGAATGGGTGCGCCAGGGCTTCTAGCCACTGCAAATGAACTCCAAATGCATGTGCTACCTTGTGCATCTGGCTTACATGGGTCCTGGGGAATCGAACTGAGATCGTTTGGCTTTGCAGGTAGGCACCTTAACTGCTAAGCCATCTCTCCAGTCTTCCCCCCACTTTTTTTTTTTTTTTTTTTTTTCCCTGAGGTAGAGTCTCACTCTAACCTAGGCTGACCTGGAATTGATTATGTAGTCTTAGGGTGGCCTTGAACTCAAGGTGATCCTCCTACCTATGCCTCCAGAGTGCTGGGATTAAAGGTGTGCATCACCATGCCTGGCTTACTTTATTTTTTTAACTTTTTATTGACAGCTTCCATAATTATAGATAATAAACCATGATTATTCCCTCTGCCACTCCCATTCTCCCCCTCTCAAATCCATCCCACATCAAATCCCCTCCTCTTTCAATTAGTCTCTTTTATTTTGTCATCATCATCGTTTCCTCCTATTATGGAGGTCTTGTGTAGATAGTGTCAGGCACTATGAGGCATGAATATCAAGGCCATTTTGTGTCTGGAAGATTGCTTGGTAAGCAGTCCTACCCTTCCTTTGGCTTTTAAATTCTTTCACCCACATCTTCTGCAATGAACCCTGAGTCTTGGAGGGTGTGATACAGATGTCTCAGTACTGAGCACTCCTTTGTCACTTCTTATCATTATGGTGCCTTTTGGGTCATTCTAGTGGTCACCACCATCTGAAAAGAAAAGCTTCACCAGAACTGAGCAGCATTAATATATGATTATAAACATTAAAAGAAATGCTCACAGGGCAGTTTGGTGAGCATAATATATGCATTTAGCCAGACATCTACAGGTGTTACTCCCCTAAGGTCCATGACCTCTCCTAGCCATAGGCTTTTTTTGTTTGTTTGTTTTGTTTTGTTTTTTTGAGGTAGGGTCTCACTTGAGCTCAGGCTGACCTGGAATTCACTATGTAGTCTCAGGGTGGCCTCAAACTCATGGCGATCCTCCTAACTCTGCCTCCTGAGTGCTGAGATTAAGGCGTGTGCCACCACGCCCAGTTTAGCCATAGGCTGTTGACTAGATTTTCAGTACAGGCATGTATTCTCTCCTGTGGAAGTGGGCTCCCCACCCAATTAGAGAATGGTTGGTTTCCCCCATAACAGACATGCCATTATTGCACCAGTTGGCACATTTGGCCTGGCTGGCTATTCTTAAGGCTTTCAAAGTCCATTGGTGTTTACCACCATTGATGACTTCTCTCTCCCATAGGGTTGCATGCAGCATAGTTTTTTTCAGCTTTCTGTCAGCTGGACCACAGGGAGGAGGTTTTTAGGTCAGCTCCAGCTTGATTTCTCAGTGACTTGCAGCCCAAGCATATCCATGCTAATTTATAGTAAACTGATCGTAGATAGCCACTATGTTCAGGAATAGTATAATCTGAAAGAAATACAGAGTACTTGGGCTGAAAGATGGCTCAGTGGTTAAGGAGCTTGCCTGCAAAGCCTAAAGTCCCAAGTTTGGTTCTCCAATAACCCCATAAAACCAGGTGCACTGAATAGTGCATGCATCTCAAGTTCATTTGCAGTGGCAGGAAGCCCTGGTATACCCATATTCATTCTCTCTCAACTCTCTCAAATAAGTAAATAAATAAGAGCTAATTTTTTTAAATGTTAAAAAATAGAATACTTGCTTAGCATGTATAAGGCCCTGAGTTTTATATCTTCAATATCACAAAAAAATTGACACACATGTTTTGAAAAAATGTTTTTTTCCCAAGGGTTTATTTCATCTTACAGTCTTGTTTATTTTTTTTTATTATTATTATTTGAGAGTGACAGAGAGAGAGAGAAAGAGGCAGATAGAGAGAGAATGGGCGTGCCAGAGCCTCCAGCCACTGCAAACAAACTCCATATGCGTGCACTCCCTTGTGCATCTGGCTAACGTGGGTCCTGGGGAATCGAGCCTTGAACCGGGGTCCTTAGGCTTCACAGGCAAGTGCTTAACCACTAAGCCATCTTTCCAGCCCTGAAAAAGTATTTTTTAAAAGGCTGGAGGGATGGCTTAGCGGTTAAGGTGTTTGCCTGCAAAGCTAAAGGACCCAGGTTTGATTCCCCAGGACCCACATAAGCCAGATGCACAAGGTGGTGCATGGGTCTGGAGTTTGCAGTGGCTGGAGGCTCTGGCATGCCCATTCTCTCTGTCTCCCTGTCTCTCTCTCTCTTTCTGACTCAAATAAATAAAACTTGAAAAATACTTTTAATTTTTATTTATTTACTTGAGAGAGAGAGAGATTGGGTGTGCCATCACTAAGCTATCTCTCCCAGTCATACACAAGTGTTTTTTTCTTTTTTTTTTTTTGTTTTTCGAGATAGGGTCTTACTGTAGCCCAGGCTGACCTGGAATTCACTACGGAGTTTCAGGGTGGCCTCGAACTCAAGGCAATCCTTCTACCTTTGCCTCCCAAGTGCTGGGATTAAAGGTGTACACCACCACGCCTGGCGTACACAGTTTTTGTTTGTGAAATATGTGATAGATAATTTGACACTTTGAAGTACTATGTTTTGGCTGGGAAGATTGCTCAGTGGCTAAGTGTGTTTGCCAAGCTGGGCATGGTGGCTCATGCCTTTAATCCCAGCATTTGGGAGGCAGAGGTAGGAGGATCTCCATGAGTTCGAGGCCACCCTGAGACTACGTAGTGAATTCCAGGTCAGCCTGAGCTAGACTGAGACCCTACCTCGAAAATTGCTGGGCTTAATGGACTGGGGAATATGGATTAGTGGTAAGTCCTTTGCCTGTAAAGCCAAAGGACCCTGGTTCGATTTCCCCAAGACCCATGTAAGTCAGATGCACAAGGGGGCACATGTGTCTGTAGTCTGGAGTTCTTGTGCAGTGACTGGAGGCCCTGGTGTGCCCATTCTCTCTCTCTCTCTCTCTTTCTCTCTCAAACAATCCCCGCACCCCCCTCAGGTAGAGTCTCACTCACTATAGTCCAGGCTCACCTAGAACTCACTATGTAGTCTCAGGGTGGCCTTGAACTCATGGCAGTCCTCCTATCTCTGCCTCCCAAGTGCTGGGATTAAAGTTGTGAACCACCACACCTAGCTGATTAGATAAAATATATTTAAAAAAATCTGCACATAAACTGGGTATGGTAGCTCACGTCTTTAATCTTTAATCCCAGCACTTGGGGGACAGAGGTAGGAGGATTGTCTTGAGTTTTCAGTCTACATAGTGAATTTCAGGTCAGCCTGGGCTAGAACGAAGACCCTACCTTGAAAAGCCACCAAAAAAAAAAAAAAAAAAAAAAAAAAAAGAAAAAGAAAAAGAAAAAGAAAAAGAAAAGAAAGAAAGAAAAACTGGGCTTAGTCATGCATGTCTGCAACCCCAGACTAGTATTTTTTTTTTTTTTTTTTCCTTCAAGGTAAGGGTCTCACTCTAGACCCAGGCTGACCTGGAATTGACTATGTAATCTCAGGGTGGCTTTGATCTCAAGGGGCTCCTCCTACCTCTACCTCCCAAGTGCTGAGACTAAAGGTGTGCATCACTATGCCCGGCTTCAGTCAAGTCTTACTAGTAGCTATAAAAGCATTTAGAAGTAGGAAGCAGCTGATTGCAAGGAAGCTACAGAAGTTTTGGAAGAAATAAAAGCTCTTCTACATCTTTACTAAGATGATCATAACAGCCATAATCTGTACACTAAGATGTATAAATGTTTTACAAATAATTATACAATGATAAGATTTATTTTCATTTTGTTTTATTTTTATTTTTTTAATTTTGTCCATTTTGTCTGCCTTTTTTTTTTTTTTTTTTTTTGAGGTAAGGTCTCACTGTAACCCAGGCTGACCTGAAATTCACTATGGAGTCTCAGGGTGGCCTCTAACTTGCAGTGATCCTCCTTTCTCTACCTCCCAGTGCTGGGATTAAAGGTGTGCACCACCATGCCTGGCTCTTTTATTTTATTTTTTTATTTTCAAGATAGGGTCTATCTGTAGCCCAGGCTGACCTAAAACTCATTCTGTAGTCCCAGCCTGGCCTGTACTCACAGCAATCCTCCTACCTGTGCCTCCCGATTGCTTGGATTAAAGGTGTGAGCCACCACACCCAGCTCTAAAATTGTTTTTTTTTTTTTTTAAACTGTAGAAAACAAAAAGAAAAAAAAAATAAAATAAAACACTGTAGAGACCAGCCATGGGTGGCACACACCTTTAATTCTAGCACTTGGAATGTTGAGGTAGGAGGATCTCCATGAGTTCAAAGCCAGC
This sequence comes from Dipus sagitta, assembly GCA_036346955.1. Classification (NCBI taxonomy): domain Eukaryota; kingdom Metazoa; phylum Chordata; class Mammalia; order Rodentia; family Dipodidae; genus Dipus; species Dipus sagitta. The sequence continues at coordinate 55,866,942 of CM070778.1, forward strand.
CTGAGCTAGAGTGAATTGTAGGCCATCCTGGTCTAGAGTGAGACCTTGCATCAAAAACAAAACAAAATTAACAGTGTTGGAAAGATGGATATGGGGGCTTATAACCTCAACACTTGGTAACTCCAGGGCATCATGAATGTTAAGCATTTACTAGTTAAGCCACATACCCATATACCCAGCAAGTTATTTGTGTTGTCTGCCTATTTAAGTGTTGAAAGTTTAAAACTAATATATATATATTAGTTTAAACTATATACACATATATATGTGTGTGTATATATGTATATATGTATGTATGTATGTATATATATAGTTTTTTTTTTTTTCCTGTACTTGGGATCCAGTTTAGAGTGTTGTGCATGATAGGCAAGTGTTCTACCACTATGCTGCCTTCTCTGTCTTCATTTTGGGGGGTGGAGTTATAGTTTGATACAGCATTTCTGTAGCCCAAGCTGGCCTAGAACTCACTATGTAACCAAGTCTGGTCTTGAGCTGACAATCCTTGTTCCTCAGCCATTGATGGGATTTCTGTTACTATGAATTAATTTTTCTAAAGTTTCATAGAAATAGAATTATGTAGGATGTATTCTTTTCAAAAATGTTTTATTTGCAAGCACAGAGAGGGAGGGAATGTATATATATATATATGTGTGTGTGTGTGTGTGTGTGAGAGAGAGAGGGGGGGGAGATGAATGAATGAATATGGGTACACCAGGGCCTCTGGCTTGACATGGGTACCAGGGAAGCAAACCTAGGCTGGCTAACTTTGCAAGCAAGTGCCTTTAACTGCTGAGCCATTTCTCCAGCTCTGTAGAATGTATTGTTTTTGTATTTGAATTATTTCTTGGTATATTTTCTATAGTATTTATGCATATGTTAGTAGTTCATTTCTTTTTATTGCATAGTAGTAGTTCATTGCTTGCATATACTATAGTTTATCCATTCATCTGTTGATTGATATATGAATTATTTTCAGATTTTTGCTATTATGAATAAAACCATCGTGAATATCTGTGAACACATACCTTTATGTGAACATGTATGTGTGTGTGTGTATATATATATGTATATGTTTATATGTGTGTGCATATATATATATATGTATATATGTTTGTATGTGTGTTTTAGTGTTGCATGTGGAGATTGTCTTCCTCAATCACTTTCAACCTTTTTTGAGACAGGATCTCTCAATGAACATGGAACTCACTAATTAGCCTAGGCTGGGTAGCCAGCAAGTCTCAGGGAGCCTCCTGTCTCTGCCTTCTAAGCATTGGGATTACAGGCATGTACTCCATTGCACCTGTCTTTTATGTTGGTGCTGGGCATATGATCTCAGGTTTTCATGCTTGCATGACAAGCACTTTACCATCTGAGCCATGTCCTTAGCTTTGTGGACGTATTTATTATTATTTTTATTTTTTGTGGCAGGGTTTCACTCTAGCTCAGGCTGACCTGGAATTCACTTGGTAGTCTCAGGGTGGCCTTGAACTCATGGCAGAACTCCTACCTCTGCCTCCTAAGTGCTGGGATTGTGCCACCACGCCTAGTTATTTTTTATCTTTGTTAATAACTTTAATGAAGTTTTTCAAGTCAGAACATTTGGATTGTTTTTAGTTATTTTCTTCACTTTCTTCATCTGTATTTATAATAAGCTTTTTTTTTTAATTTTTTGAGGTGGGGTCTCCAGATAGGTTCTTGCTGTAGCCCAGGCTTACCTGGAATTTACTATGTAGTCTAAGGCTGGCCCCAAACTCACAGCAGTCCTCCTACCTCTGCCTCCTGAGCGCTAAGATTAAAGGCGTGAGCCACCATGCCTGGATATAACCCAGGCTGATCTGGAATTCACTATGTAGTCTCAGGATGGCCTCATACTCATTGTGATCTTCCTACCTCTGCCTTCTGTGTGCTATTGGGATTAAAGGTGCGCGCCACCACACCCCGCATGACATCTCTTAAGAAATGTTTCACTTATCTTTTCTAGTGATTTGTAATATTCTTTTTTAAAATTTATTTTTATTTTTATTTCTTTATTTGTAAGCAGAGAGAGAAGAGAGACAGAGAGAGAGTGGGCATGTCAGGGCCTATAGCCACTGCAAATGAACTCCAGATTCATGTGCCCCTTGTGCATCTGGCTTATGTGGGTCCTGGGGAATCAAACCTGTGTCCTTTGGCTTCTCAGGCAAACGCCTTAACTGCTAAGCCATCTCTCCAGCCCGATTTGTAATATTCTTGTGAGAAACTGCTTTTTATTTTTGTAAAGTTTTAATTTAGGAGTAGGAGATTTAAAGATGATGGTGCAGTTGGTGTACTTGCTAAGTGAGGTTTATAATCAGGTGAGAATGTTGACTGGTGAGAGGATGTTGCTGACATTGAAGTTATAGGTTTGAGGTAAGAGGTGTTGCTGCTGGTTGCAGTTTGTCCCTTTGAGTGTCTTGAACTTGTTAATATTACTTTTTAAAAAACATTTATGTGTGTGCATGTATATGGACATATCAGGGTCTATAATTATCATTACAAACACCAGACATGTGTCGCTTTTGCATCTGGCTTTACATGGGCACAAGGGAATTGAACCCAGACTGCAGGCAAGTGCCTTTAACTACTGAGCCATCTTCCTAGCCCTGGTCATACTTTTTTTTTTTTTTTTTTTTTTTTTTTTGGTTTATCGAGGTAAGGTTTCACTCTAGCCCAGACTGACCGGCTGACCTGGAATTCACTATGTAGTTTCAGGGTAGTTTGGAACTCATGACAATCCTCTTACCACTGCCTCCCAAATGCTGGGATTAAAGGAGTGCACCACCATGCCTGGCCCTTATTTATTTGAGAGAGAAAGAATGGTCATGCCAGGGCCCTGAGCTGCTGCAAATGAACTCCAGATATGTGCACCACCTTGTGCATCTGGCTTACATGGGTCCTGGGGAGTTGAATCTGTGATATTTGGCTTTGCAGGCAAGCCCCTTAACCACTGAGCCATCTCTCCAGCCCCCTAGTCTTACACTTTTCTTTCTTTCTCTCTTTCTCTCTCTTTCTCTCTCTTTCTCTCTCTTTCTCTCTCTCTCTCTTTCTTTCTCTCTTTCTCTCTTTCTTTCTCTCTTTCTCTCTTTTCCCTCCCTCCCTCCCTCCCTCCCTCCCTCTCTCTCTCTCTCTCTTTCTTTCTTTCTTTCTTTCTTTCTTTCTCTTTTAGGGGGTTTTGTGAAGTAGGGTCTCACCCTAGACTAGGCTGACCTGGAATTTACTATGTAGTCTCAGGGTGACCTCGAACTCACTGCAATACTCCTACCTCTGCCTCCCAAGTGCTGGGATTAAAGGCTTGTGCCACCACGCCCGGCAATATTATAATTTTTTTAAATATTCTATTTCTTTTATTTGAGAGACAGACTAGGCACATCAGGGCCTCTGCCCCTGCAAATGAACTCCAGATGCATGTGCCACCATGTGCATCTGGCTTATGTGGGTACTGGGGAATCGAATCTGGGTCCTTACTTAGTCTTCTCAGGCAAGCACCCTAACCACTAAACCATCTGTCCAGACCTTGTTTCTTTCTTTTTTTTTTTTTTTGAGGTAGGCTCTCTCACTCTCACCCAGGCTGACATGGAATTCACTATGTAATCTCAGGGTGGTCTCAAACTCACAGCGAACCTCCTACCTCTTTCTCCCAAGTGCTGGGATTAAAGGTTTACATCACCATGCTCAACTGTGTAAATTTTATTTATTTGTAAGGAGAGAGAGAGTATAGGTGGGTGCACCAGGGCTTCTAGCCACTGCAAACAGACTCTAGATGCATGCGCCACTCAATAACATCTCTTCCACATCTATTCTGCTTTCATTTTCTTTCTTTCTTTCTTTCTTTCTTTCTTTCTTTCTTTCTTTCTTTCTTTCTTTTCTTCTTCTTCTTCTTTCTTCTTCTCCTTCTCCTCCCCCTCCCCCTCCTCCCCCTCCTCCTCTCCCCCCTCCTCCTCCTCCTTCTTCTTCCTCCTTTTTTTTCCTTCTGAAGGTAGTGTCTTGCTCTAGCTAAGGTTGACCTGGAACTTACTATGTAGTCTTAGGCTGACCTTGAACTCACAGCAAGCCTCCTAGTTCTGCCTCCCTAGTGCTGGGGTTAAAAGTGTGCACCACCACGTTTGGCTGTCCTGACTTCTTCTTCTTCTTTTTTTTTTTTTTGGTTTTTCGAGGTAGGGTCTCACTCTGGTCCAGGCTGACCTGGAATTAACTGTGTCATCTCGGGGTGGCCTTGAACTCATGGCGATCCTACTACCTCTGCCTCCCGAGTGCTGGGATTAAAGGCGTGTGCCACCATGCCCGGCTACTACTGTCCTGATTTCTTTACCACAGGTTATTTTTACAAGTTCTGTTTAGTTTTTTAACATTATCTGTTATTGGCCCCTCCATATTTATTGTAACCTTATTTTATATTACTATGTACCACACCTCATATTATCCCCTCTGTGCCTGTATTCATGGTGTCCTCTTAGTGTACTTTTGATCTCATCTCTTACCATGTTCTTCATATCTGATCCGAGTCTTCTTCCATTGTCCCTGGTGCTCCAGTTTGTGCTGTCCTTGTTCCAAGGTCTTTTGGTTTATTTTTTAGTGTTCTAGTTTAGTACTTAATGAGATGTATTCCCTTTTTGTAACTATTTAATTGTCTTAGTTTTTACCGGAAAAATTATCTTACATACTTCCTTTTTAATGCCTACCATAAGTCTTACTGATTGTTGACTTAAAAAAAAAAAACATGTTAAAGCCAGGTGGCGCTTTAATCTCAGCACTCAGGAGGCAGAGGTAGGAGGATCACCATAAGTTCAAGGCCACCTTGAGACTACATAGTGAATTCCAGGTTAGCCTGGGTGAGAGTGAGGCCCTACCTTGAAGAAACAAAACAATAAAACCAAAAAGTACAACAAAAGACCACACACACACACACACACATCAGATTTGTGTAAATGAGGATATGTCAAGGGTGGAGAGTTTTGCTTTATGACCTTTTAAATTTTATTTATTTATTTTCAAGCAAAGGGAGACAGAAGAGAGACATACAGAGCGAATGAATGCACCAAGGTCTCTAGCCACTGCAAACGGACTCCAGATGCATGTGCCACTTTGTGCATCTAGTGCTACATGGGCACTGGGAAATCCAACTTGGGTTTAAGGCTTTGCAGACAAGCTCCTTCCTTAACCACTAAACCATCTCTTCAGCCCAGTGCTTTTTGATCTTATAGAGGAAAAATTGTGACCCTTCTAGGAGCTGAACTTACAGAACTAATGGTTCCCCCCCCCCCAAATTTTTTTCCTTTAAAAAATTCTTTTTTCGAGGGGCTGGAGAGATGGCTCAGCTGCTAAGGCACTTGCCTGTAAAACCTATTGACAGGAGTTCAAATCTTCAGAGCCCATATAAAACTAGATACACAGTGACATATGCATCTGGAGTTCCTTTGCAAGGCCTGGAGGCTGTGGTGTGCCCATTCTCTCTCTCTCTCTCTTTTCCCCCCTCTCTGTCTGCTTGCAACTAAATAAATAAATAAAAACTATCCTTAAAAAATTTTTTTTGAGCCGGGCGTGGTGGCGCAGCCTTTAATCCCACCACTGGGGAGGCAGAGGTAGGAGGATCACCATGAGTTCAGGGCCACCCTGTGATTACATAGTGAATTCCAGGTCAGCCTGGACTAGAGTGATACCCTACCTTGAAAAACAGAACAAAACGACAACAACAAAAAACGCATCATTTGATCTATAGCAAGTGCAGAACTTCCTGCCGTTTTACTTTCAGGGACCACCTGAACTGCCTAACAAAGGTACTTGACCGCCCCCCTTCAGTCCTCCCTCTCTTGGGAAGACACTCTAACTGCTGTTAGAGGAAAGACGACAATAACTGGTCAGTCTTTAACTGCTTCTAGCTAAATGGGGTTGTAGAAATATGGCAGTTAGGGCTGGAGAGATGGCTTAGTGGTTAAGGCATTTGCCTGTAAAGCCAAAGGATCCCGGTTCGACTCTCCAGCGCCCACGTAAGCCAGATGCACAAGGGGGCACATGCAACTGCAGTTCGTTTGCAGTGGCTGGAGGCCCTGGTGCACCCGTTCTCTCTCTGTCTCTGTCTCTTTCTCTCTCTCTCTATCTCTCTCTTTCTTTTAGTTTTTTGAGGTAGGGTTTCACTCTAGTCCAGGCTGACCTGGACTTTACTATGTAGTCTCAAGGTGGCCTCGAACTCACAGTGATCCTCCTACCTCTGCCTCCCGAGTGCTGGGATTAAAGGCATGTGCCACCACACCTGTCTTCTCTCTGCCTCTTTCTCTCAAATAAATAAATAAAGTGTAGTTTTTTAAAAAAGAAATATGGCAGTTAAAGAGAGTCTCTTCCTATTGTAAAGGACCCTGAAAGTGTATTGATGAAGTGCAGGAAGATAGTCCTGAAAGAAAATGTTGGGGAGAAAGAATAAAAGCAAGGAGTTAATGGGAAATAGGCACAGAGCAAAGTGGTGGCCTTCATGGTTTCCATTCTTGCAGACTTCTAGACCTTGGAGAGCATTCAAGGGAACCCAGGTGGATAGAGTTAGATTGTCTCAGGACCATTTGATCTTGAGCTGAGTGAGATTCTCTTCCATAGCTGTTTACGAATGGCACAGTCGTGTCCAACCTGGTCTGAATCTGTTCCTGTATGGCTTGTGAAGCAAATGAGTTATTAGCAAAGTTATCAGGAGTATATACACAACATATAACCTTGATAATAGCGCATATACCATATTTTGTATAGTAGCCTTTCTCATCATTTGATGAGGGTCAAAGGTTGGGTGCTATTAGGGGCTGACTAGTGTACTTCTGGCCTTGGGACCTTTTTAATAGCAAATAATCTTTATGATTGGAGTATAATGATATCCTGGCACAAGTTAGAAGGGATTCATCAATGTTCCCAGTATAAGGAAGTCTTTTGACCCAAGTAACCTTTGATCAGACTCATCTCCATATATATATTTTAGATTTGAAAATAATCATCCTGAGATCTATGGGGTTTTTCCCCCCTTATTGTAGAATTAGAATTATTAGAGGGGGGGACAACATGCCTTAAGGCATGTTGTTTATTTCCCCTTTTAGGAAAGCTCTTGCTATGTTACTTAATAGGCCATTCGTATTATATATATATTAGAGAGAGAGAATTGGTGCACCAGGGTCTTAGCTACTGAAATTGAACTCCAGATGCTTGAGCCATCTAGTGTGCATGTGCAAGTTTGCGCTTGCATCACCTTTGTGCATCTGGCTAATGTGGGATCTGGAAGGAGATTGAACATGGGTCCTTAGACTTCACAGGCAGCTGCCTTAACTATTAAGCCATCTCTCTAGCCCTCATATAATATTTGAGGCATTATTCATCTTTGTTTATATATTTTTCTGTGAGTGTTTAAGGCCAAGCAGGTAGCCAAAATTTAATTGAGGATGTACTTTTGGAGGTCACTAATGGCTCTCCAAAGGAGACTCTAAGGACCTGGCAGGAGCACCTTGGATTCTCCAGTATTGGTGTTATCTGTTAGGATGAATTAGGGCTGTGCTGGCCAACTAGTGTTCCCTTCTTTGGGGAGCCAGGAGGACTGATTTTTCCTTCAGTTGTGACTCTCCTGTTTCAGACTGTGCACTAATTTTTTGGCTTCTGGGTCTTAACCTCCTTGATCCAGTAGACAGGTGACTTACCAGAGGACCAGTGTAAAACACATTATTGGATTTTTAAATTATTTTATTTTATTTTTGTTTTTCGAGGTAGGTTTTTTGCTCTAGCCCAGGCTGACCTGGAATTCACTTGGTAGTCTCAGGGTGACCTTGAACTCATGGCGATCCTCCTACCTCTGTTTCCCAAATGCTGGGAATAAAGGCGTGCACCACCATTCCTAGCTTACGTTATTGGATTTTTTTTTTAGCTCTGATGGCTTCTACATAGATTATTAATACACTTAGAAAGGTAGTTACACCAACCTTGAAGGGTGTACATATATAACATATTTGATTAGTAAAACATACCCAATTATTTATTTGAAAGCAGAGAGAAACACACACACCCACAGAGAGAGAGAGAAAGAGAGAGGAAGACAGAGAATGGACATGTTAGGGCCCCTAGCCGCTGCAGATGAAGTCCAGATGCATGTGTCACTCCGTGCATCTGGCTTTATGTGGGTACTGGGGAATAGAACCTGGGTCATTAGGCTTTGCCATCTTTTTATAATGCTAATATCTTAAATGACCATGGTAGCGTTACCAAAGAATGAAGCTAACATTGATACATTATTATTATTATTTTGGTTTTTCGAGGTGGGGTCACACTCTAGTCCAGGCTGACCTGGAATTCATTCTGTATTCTCAGAATAGCCTTGAATTCACGGCGATCCTCCTATCTCTGTCTCCCAAGTACTGGGATTAAAGGTATGTACTACCATGCCCCACTCATTGATATATTATTAATCTCCCTACTTGATCTAGATTTTCTACCAGTATCCTTTGTTTAGGATACTATTTTGCATTTAGTAGATTAAGATTTGCAGTTCCAATTCTGTTATTAACTTTGACCTTAGCCAAACCACTCAACCATTTAGATTTTTGTCCATTATGTAAACACTGATTTAAAAGATACCTGCAGGGCTGGAGAGATGGCTCAGTGGTTAAGGTGCTTGCCTGTATAGTCTAAGGACCTAAGTTCAATTCCCCAGTACCAATATAAAGCCAGATGCACAAAGTGGTGCATGTGTGCGTCTGGAATTGTTTTGCAGCGCTGGAGGCCCTGGCATACACATTCTCTCTGTCTCCTCTCTCTCTCTTTGCTTGCAAATATATATGTATATGTATGTATGTATATGTATATGTATATGTATATATATATATATATATATATATATATATATATATATATATATATATATTAATAAAAGATACCTACAGGCTGGGAAGATGGCTTAAAAGACATATAAAATGTCTTTTTTCAGGTTCTCAGTCTATATGTATCTGTTACATAATGTCCTCTATTATTATTTAAAAAGAAATAGTTTCTAGCAGCTAATTAATAATATACCAGATTCTTGTTGACAGGGGCAAAATAAATTTTTATCTTGTAATTTTACTTTGATATTAAAAGAAAGCTATATGTTGAAGTTTGAGAAATCTTGGGAGCCTTTTTATTTATTTATTAAGTTTTTTATTGACAGCTTCTATAATTATAGACAATAAACCGTGATAATTGCCTCACCTCACCCACCTTCCCCATCACAAATCCACCCTCCACCATATTCTCTCCCCCTCTCAATAGTCTCTTTTTAATTTTTATTTTATTTTTTTCTTATTTTAGAGAGAGCGAGAGAGAAAGAAAGAGAGAGAATTGGCACTCCAGGGCTTCAGCCACTGCAATGGAACTCCAGATGCTTGCGCCACCTAGTGGGCATGTGCGACCATGTGCTTGCCTCACCTTTGTGCGTCTGGCTTACGTGGGATCTGGAGAGTCAAACATGGATCCTTAGGCTTCTCAGGCAAGCGCCTTAACCGCTAAGCCATCTCTCCAGCCCTCTCCTTAATTTTTTAAATATTTTATTTCATTTTGTTTTATTTTTACTTATTTATTGAGAGAGAGAGAGAGAGAGGGAGAAAATGGGCACGCCAGGACTACCTGCCACTGCAAACAAACTTCAGAGGCACCCATCTGGCTTATGTGGGTTCTGGGGAGTAGAACCTGTGTCCTTAGGCTTTCCAGGCAACTGCCTTAACCGCTAAGCCATCTCTCTAGCCCAGTCTCTCTCTAATTTTGATGTTATCATCTTTTCCTCCTTTTATGGGGATCTTGTGTAGGTAATGCCAGGTAGAGGTCACGGATATCCAGGCCATTTTGTGTCTGGAAGATTGCATTGTAAGCAGCTCTGCTCCTTTGACTCTTACATTCTTTCTGTCACCTGTTCCACAATGGACTTGGAAGGTTGGAAGTTGTGCTAGAGATGTCTCAGTGCTGAACCACTCCACTGTCATGTTTCTTTTCTTTTATTGGTGCTTTTTTTGTTTGTTTTTGAGGTAGGGTTTCACTCTAGTCCAGGCTGACCTGGAATTCACTATGTATTCTCTGGGTTGCTTCAAACTCATGGCGATCCTCCTACTTCTGCCTCCCCAGTGCTGGGATTAAAGATGTGTGCCACCACGCCTGGTGTTTTGTTTGTTTGTTTGTTTGCTGTTTTTTGAAGTAGGATCTCACTCTAGCTCAGGCTGACCTGGAATTCAGTATGTTGTAGGCGATCCTCTTACCTCTGCCTCCCAAATGCTGGGATTAAAGGCATGCACCACCACACCTGGCTACTGTCACTTTTGTTGTTGTTGTTGTTTTTCTTTTCTTTTCTCTTTTTTCCGAGGTAGGGTCTCACTCTAGCCCAGGCTGACCTGGAATTCACTGTGTAGTCTCAGGATAGCCTCGAACTCATGGCAGTCCTCCTACCTCTGCCTCCCGAGTGCTGGGATTAAAGGCATGTGCCACCACACCCAACTCCATTGTTACTTTTGAGTCTTTCCAGTGATCACTGCCATCTGAAAAGAGAAGCTTCTCTAACCAAAAGTGAGAGTAGCATTAATATATGGGTTCGAACATTAAGAAAAGTGCTTACAGGGAAGTTTTGTATATATGCATTTAGCCAGCAACAGCACTGTTACTCCCCTAAAGCTCATAACCTCCCACACCATAGGCTTTATTTTTATTTTTTTGAGGTAGGGTTTCACTCTAGTCCAGGCTGACCTGGAATTCACTATGTAGTCTCAGGGTGGCCTCAAACTCACAGTGATCCTCCTACCTCTGCCTCCCCAGTGCTGGAATTGAAAGCCTGGCTGCCTTTTTTTTTTTTAAAGTGAGAAGGAGTTGGTGTGCCAGGGCCTCCAGGCACTGCAGTCGAACTCCAGGTGTATGCGCCACCTTGTGCACATGTGCGACCTTACACGCTTGCAGAACTTTTATGTGTCTGGCTTATGTGGAACCTGGAGAGTTGAACATGGGTCCTTAGGTTTCACATGCAAGTGCTTTAAATGCTAAGCTATTTCTCCAGCGCACCATAGGCTTTTGAATCGGTTTTCAGTGCCAGGCCTGTATTCCCTCCTGTGGAACAGGCCTCCAGTCCAATTAGAGAGCTATTGGTTTCCCCCATAATAGACATGCCACTATTGTACCAGTTGGCACATTTGGTCTGGCTGGCCAGTCTTAAGGTTTGCAATGACCACTACTGTTTATCACCATTGATGACTTCTCTCTCCCATAGGGTGGCATGCAGCATAGGTTGCTTCAGCTTTTTGTCAGCTGGTACACAGGGAGGTTTTAAGCTTAGCTCCATCTTGATTTCTTAGTGACCGGCAGCCCAAGCATGTGGAGTCTTCAGCAATAGGGTCTTACCATCTATTTCTGGTGAGCAACCAAGAGCATTGGCAATGGCCTTTAATGTTTTGGCATCAGGGACTTCCCTGGCCAACAACTCACCAGAGGTATCCCATCCCTGGCACTGAAATTTTTCTAGTAACGATCTATGGCTTCTAGATGTGCCATTATTCAAGAAGTAGTTATCCTTATGGCTTATTCATAACATCATCTTAAATTTTGATTAAACTTCCCACCCTTCCTTTACTCAATCCCTTCCCTTGACCTCACTTAGGCCTTTCCACCCCTAGTAATCTGTTCATATGCTTACATTCATACAATACTCTCTCATTAAGTGTTCCCCTCTTCCCTCCCTTTTTTAAAATATTTGTTTTCATTTTATTTATTTATTTATAAGCAGAGAGAGAGAGAGAGAGCGCACGAGTGAGCGCACAGCAGGGCTTCTAGCCACTGCAAACGAACTCCAGACATGTGTGCCACCTTGTGCTTCTGGCTTTACGTGAGTAATGGGGAATTGAACCTGGGACCTTTCGCTTTGGAGGCAAGTGCCTTAACTGGTAAGCCATCTTTCCAGCCCTCTTCCCTCCCTTTTATAGCCCCTTTCTAGCTTACTGACCTCTGCTATGTCCTCTAACTCATACAAATCTAAACATTTGTGGCTAGGATCCACATAGGAGAGTGAACATGCTGCATTCAGCTTTCTGGGCCTGGGTTACCTCACTTAGTATAATCCTTTCCATATCCATCCATTTCCCTGAAAGTTTCATTTATCTTTCTTTACTACTGAATAGAACTCCTTTGTATAAGTGTCCCACATCTTCATTATCCACTCATCGGTTGAGGGACATTGAGGCTGGTTCCATTTCCTAGCTGTTGTGAACAGAGTGACAATAAAGATAGATGAGCAACTATCTCTAAGGTAGTGAGTCGAGTCCTTAGGATATATGCCTATGTATAGCTGGATCATATGGCAAACCTATTTTTAGTTGTCTCAGGAACCTCCTCACTGATTACCATCATGGCTGTACCAGTTTACATTCCCACCAGTAGTGTAGAAGGGTTCCTCTTTTTCCGCATCCTGGCCAGCATTTATTGTTATTTGTTTTATTGATAATAGCCATTCTGACAAGAGTGAGATGGAATCTCATAGTAGTTTTAATTTCATTTTCCTGATGGCTAAAGATGTAGAACATGTTTATAGATGTTTATAGGCTACCTGTATTTCTTCTTTTGAGAACTCTATTTAGTTCCATAGCTCATTTTTGATTTGTGGGTTGTTTTGATTTCTCATTATTTAGTTTTTGAGTTATTTGTATGTGTTGGACATTAGTCCTCTGTCAAACGTACAGCTGGCAAAGCTTTTCTCCCATTCTGTAGGTTGCCTCTTTGCTCTATTTACATATCCTTTGCTGTATAAAAACTTTTTAATTTTATGAGTTCTCGGGGTGATTGGTGATTTTATTTCCTGAGCAATTGGGGTTATATTCAGAAAGTTACTGCCTATGCCAGTATGTTGAAGGGTTTCCCCTACTTTTTCCTGTAGCAGTTTCAGAGTTTCAGGTCTGGTGCTAAGGTCTTTGATCCATTTGCACTTGATTCTTGTGCATGGAGGTAAGGATCTATTTTCATCCTTCTACATATAGATACCCAGATTTTTATTTTGGATTTTCAAGGTAGGCTCTCACTATACCCCAGGCTGACCTGGAATCCACTATGTAGTCTCAGGGTGGCATTGAACTCAAGGCAATCCTCCTACCTCTGCTTCCCAAGTGTTGGAATTAAAGGCATGTGTCACCATTCCGGACTGATACCCAGTTTTCCCAGCAGTATTTGTTAAAGAGTCTGTCTTTTCTCCTATGTGTATTTTTGGCATTTTTTTTTTTTTCTCTCGAGGTAGGGTCTCACTGTAGGCTGACCTGGAATTCACTCTATAGTCCCAGGGTAGCCTCGAACTCACGGAGGTCCTCCTACCTCTGCCTCCCAAGTACTGGGACTAAAGGCATATGCCATCACACCCAGCTACTATTTTTGGTATTTTTGTCAAAAATCAGGTGGCTATAGCTGCCTGGGTTTACATCTGGGTTCTCTATTGATCAATATGTCTTTCTTTTTAAGATTTTATTTTATTTATTTATTAGAAACAGAGAGAGAGAGAGAAATTGGCCACTCCAGGGCCTCTAGCCACTGCAAATGTACTCCAGACATATGCGTCAGCCACCTTGTACATGTGGTTTACATGGGACCTGGAGAATTGAATCTGGATCCTTAGGCTTCACAAGCATGCGCCTTAACTGCTAAGCGATCTCTCCAGCCCAATGTATCTGTTTTTGTTCTCGTACCATGTTGTTGTTATTACTGTGGGTCTGTAATATATCTTAAAAACAGTGAGGTTTTTGTTTTGTTTTGTACTGTTTTGTTTTTTGAGCTAGGGTCTTGCTCTAGCTCAGGCTGACCTGGAATTCACTCTGTAATCTCAGCGTGTCCTCAAACTCAAGGCAGTCCTCCTACCTCTGCCTCCTAGTGCTGGGATTAATCCTCCTACCTCTGCCTCCTAGTGCTGGCATGTGCCACCATGCCTGGCTGAGCAGTTAAAGTTTTTATTTATATTTATTTATTAGAGACAGAGAGAAAGGGAGAGAGAATGGGTGTGCCAGAGCCTATGGCCACTGCAGATTCCAGACTCATGTGCCACCCTGTGCATCTGGCTTACTTAAGACCTAGAGAATTGAATCTGGATCTTTAGGCTTTGCAGGCCAGCGCCTTAACCTCTAAGCCATCTCTCCAGCTCTCCCCCCCCCCCTTTTTTTTGAGGTAGGGTCTCACTCTAGCCCAGGCTGATCTGGAATTCACTTTGTAGTCTGAGGGTGGCCTTGAACTCACAGTGATCCTCCTACCTCTGCCTCCTGAATGCTGGGATTAAAAACATGTGCTACCACACCCAGCCTTCTAGCCTTTTTAAAAATTTTCTATTTGAATCAAGTGGTTGGCAAGGTGGCTCAGTGTATAAAGTGCTGGCCACACAAGCATGAAGAGCTGAGTATTTTTTGTTTTGTTTTTGAAATGAGAAGTCTCACACTAACCGAGGCTGACCTACAACTCGCTCTGTAGTCCTTGGCTGGCCATAAACTCACATTGATCTTCCTACCTCTCTGTATGTGAGTGCTGGAAGCAAAGGCTTGTGCCACCACACCTGGCTGCATCTTTTTTTTTTTTTTTTTTTTGTTGTTGTTAATATTTATTTGAGAGAGAGAAAGAGAGACATAGAAAGAGGCACATAAAGAAAGAATGTGTGTATCCGGGCCTCCTGTCACTGGAAATGAACTCCAGCCATGTGCTATTTTGTGCATCTGGCTTTACTGGGGAACTGAACCTAGGTTCTTAGGCTTTGTGAGCAAGTGCCTTTAAGTGCTGAGCTATCTCTCCAGCCTCCTTCTTTCTTTCTTTCTTTCTTTCTTTCTTTCTTTCTTTCTTTCTTTCTTTCTTTTTTAGCATTTTTATTGATGACTTCATACATGAACATAATGTAATTTGATCACAATCCCAGTACTTTCTTTTGTTTTTCCTTTACACACCCCTTTCTCTGAACTCCTTTCCAACTGGGCCCTCTTTTATTTTTTTAATTTATCTTATATATTTTTATTTATTAGAGAGAGAGAATGGGAACTCCAGGGCCTTCAGCCAGTGCAAATGAATACACTTCAGATGCATGTGCCACATTGTGCATTTGGGTTACCTGGGTCCTGGGGAATTAAGCCTGGGTGTTTTGGCTTTGCAGGCAAGCGTCTTAACTGCTAAGCCATCTCTCCAGCCCCCTCTTCTATTTTTTTCTTTTTCCTGTTTTTCAAGATAGGGTCTCACTCTAGCCCAGGTTGCCCTGGAATTCACTCTGTAGTCTCAGGGTAGCTTTGAACTCATGGTGATCCTCCTACCTCTGCCTCCCTAGTGCTGGGATTAAAGGCGTGCGCCACCACGCCCAGCCCCTCTTCTATTTTTTAAAAATATTTTTATTTATTTGCAAGGAGATAGAGAATGAGATGTGCATGCGTTTTGTTCCCGGAACTCCAAATACATGTGTTAATGCATCTGGCATTATGTGGGTACTGGGTAATCAACCTCAGGCCAACAGGCTTTTTGTGCAAGCTCCTTTAAACACTAAGCCATCTCCCAGACTAACTTTCTTGTATTTTGACCACTCTTTTAAAAATTTTTAAAAAATATTTTATTTATTTGTTAGAGAGAGAGAAAGAGAGGCAGAAAAAGGGAGAGAGAGAATGGGTACGCCAGGGCCTCAAGCTTCTGCAAATGAACTCCAGATGTATGTGCCCCCTTGTGCATCTGGCTTACGTGCGTCCTGGGGCATTGAACCGAGGTCCTTTGGCTTTGCAGGCAAATGCCTTAACTGCTGAGCCATCTCTCTAGCCCCTTGACAACTTTTTTTAAAAACTCTCTTTCATTATCCATGTAAAATGTTGAGGTGCTCAATTTTGTGCATGTCTTATATGGGTAATGATAGCCACTGTGAAGTCATGAACTCAGTGGCCACTTCATGTACAGAAGCCAGCATTCCAAAGCCCTCTTCTCTATCCTCTGGCTCTTACATTCTTTGTGCTCCTTCTTTCTCAATATTTCCTGAGCCATGCAGCACATAATACAGATGTCTCACTTAGCAGTAAGCACTCAACCCTCACTTATTCTTAAAAAATATATACTTTATTTATGTATTTGAAAGACAGAAAGAGGCAGATAAGGAGAGAAAGAGAATGGGTGCACCAGAGCCTCTAGCCACTGTAAACGGACTCCAGTCGCATGCACCACCTTGTGTATCTGGCTTATGTGGGTCCTGGGGAATTGAACCTGGGTCCTTAGGTTTTGCAGGCAAGCACCTTAACTGCTAAGCCATCTCTCCAGCCCAAGGTTCTTTTTTAAAAAACATTTTATTTATTGATTGATTTGAAAGAGAGAGAGAAAGAAGAGGTGGACAGAGAGAATGGGCACACCAGGGCCTCCTGCCAATGCAGATAAATTCCAGATGCATGTACCACTGTGCATCTGGTTTTAAATGGGTACTGGGGAATTGAACACAAGTTGTTAGTCTCAAGGTAGCCTCAACTCATGGTGATCCTCCTACTTCTGCCTCCTAGGGCTGGGATTAAAAGGCGTGTGCCACCATGCCCAGCTTTAGATTAAATATATATATACATATAAAATTATTTTCATTTATTTATTTATTTGAGAGAGGGAAAGAGGCAGACACAGAGAGAGAGAGAGAGATAGAATGGGCACACCAGGCCCTCCAGCCACTGCAAACAGACTCCAGACTCATGCGCTGGCTTGTGTGGGTCCTGGGGAATTGAACTGGGATTCTTTGGCTTTGCAGGCAAACGCCTTAAGTGCTAAACCATCCCTCCAGCCCTAGATTAATTATTTTAACAACTACAAATAGGGCTGGGGAGTTTGCCCCTCAATTAAAAGCACTTGTTTGAAAGCCTGCAGGCTAGTGTTCAACTTCCCAGCATCCAAGCACAGCCAGATGCAAAATAGCTCATACATCTGTAATCCCGGTGCAGTTACAGCAGTGGGGAGGTGGAGTTAGGAGAATGTGGAACCTCACAGGCTAGCTAGACTGGCAAATGCAAAATGAAGTGGCAAAAATAACTTAGGAGACTGTCACAGGCAGAGTGTGGGGAGAGGGCAAACACACCCCCAGATGGTTGTTTGCACACTTCCAAACATGTGCCATGGTGTGCACACGCCCATGCACCCACTCATCATACTGATATACACACAAGTACAGTCTAATGGTCATGTGGTTTTTTTTGTGTGTATATATGACACAATTTTGTGTCCAGATGTGAATGCCCATGCA
Organism: Dipus sagitta; assembly: GCA_036346955.1. Lineage (NCBI taxonomy): Eukaryota > Metazoa > Chordata > Mammalia > Rodentia > Dipodidae > Dipus > Dipus sagitta. The sequence goes on from CM070778.1 coordinate 55,884,169, forward strand.
TATGCTGCAGAATAATCCAAAGGGAACAATACCCTCCTCTGTCACTCTTCTGTCTTATTTTCTTGAGACAAGGAGTCTGAACTGTCTTTTTTTCAAGGTAAGGTCTTACTCTAGTCTGGGCTGATCTGGAATTCACTATGTAGTCCCAGGATGACCTCAAACTCACAATGATTCTCTCACCTCTGCCTCCTGGAGTGCTGGGATTAAAAGTGTTCACCACCATGCCCAGATTGATATTTTTTGTACAAAAACTGTTTATTTTCTTGGCAATTAAAAAATACGAAACAATTGAAATTAAATACACATCAAGTTAGTGTTTTATCCTTACTATACAATGATATATTTTTTAATATTTTTATTTTTATTTATTCATTTAAGAGAGAGAGATAGCGAGAATGGGCGTGCTACGGCCTTCAACTACTACATAGGAACTCCAGATGCATGCGCCACCTTGTGCATCTGGCTTACGTGGGTCCTGGGGAACTGAACCTGGGTCCTTTGGCTTTTGTAGGCAAACAGCTTAACCACTAAACTATCCCTCTATCCTGGTTTTTGTTTTTTTGAGGTAGGATCTCACTCTAGCTCAGGCTGATCTAGAATTCACTGTGTAGTCTCAAGGTGACCCCTCAAACTCAACAGCAATCCTCCTACCTGTGCCTCCTGAGTGCTAGGACTAAAAGTGTGCACCATTATTCCCAGCCTTGTTTATTTATTTATTTTTAATTTTTTTGTTTATTTTTATTTATTTATATGAGAGCGACAGAGAGAGAAAGAGGCAGACAGAGAGAGAAAGAGAGAAACAATGGGCATGCCAGGGCCTCCAGCCACTGCAAACGAACTCCAGATGCATGCGCCATCTTGTGCATCTGGCTTATGTGGGACCTGGGGAATTGAGATTCGAACTGGGTCCTTAGGCTTCACAGGCAAGTACTTAACCACTAAGCCATCTCTCCAGCCCGCCCAACCTTATTTTTTAAAAATTTTATTTTATTTATTTGAGAGAAAGAGGCAGACAAAAAGAGAGTGGATATGGGCCTCCTATCACTGCAAATAAATTCCAGACATATGCGCCACTTTGTACATATGGCTTTACATGCGTACTGGAAATTGAACCCAGGTCATCAGCTTTCAGGTATGGAAAGCAAACAGTACTTTTTTTTTTCTTTTTTTCTTTTTTTCTTTTTTCCGAGGTAGGGTCTCACTCTAGCCCAGGCTGACCTGGAATAAACTATGTAGTCTCAGGGTGGGCTCGAACTCTCGGCAATCCTCCTACCTCTGCCTCTCTAGTGCTGGGATTAAAGGCGTACGCCACCATACCCGGCGCAAACAAGTACTTTTAACTGCTGAGCCATCTCGCCAGTCCATACACACACGTAATTTTTTTAATTTAAATTTTTAAATTTATTTGAGAGAAAGATGCAGATAAAGAATGGGCATGCCAGGGCCTCTACCCATTGCAAATGAACTCCAGGCGCATGTGGCACCTTGTGCATCTGGCTTTATGTAGGTACTGGAGAATTTAACTTGGGTTGGCTGGCTTTGCAGGCAAGTGCCTTAACCACTAAGCCATCTCTCCAGCACCTGATACGATTTTTGTTTAAACTGGCTGAACAGTAAGCCCCAAGGATCCTCTTGTATCTGCCCTACCCTCAGCATTGGGGTTACAGGTGTTTGTGGTCACACCCAGCTTTTTACATAGTTGTAAGGGATTAAACTGAGGTCCTCATACTTACACAGCAAGCACTCTTACCCACTGACCCATCTCCCCTGTGTGCTGCCCCCTTCTTTTTTTACTTTATTTTTTTCCCCGAAGGTAGGGTCTTGCTCTAGCCCAGGCTGATCTGGAATTCACTATGTAGTCTCAGGCTGGCCTCGAACTCAGTGATCCTCCTATCACTGCCACCTTGCCTGGCTGGTTTATTTTGCGGGGGGGATTAGGTAGGGTCTCACTTTAGCCCAGGCTGACCTGGAATTCACTATGGAGTCTCAGGGTGGCCTCAAACTCACGACAGTCTTCCTACCTCTGCCTCCCGAGTGCTGGGATTAAAGGCGTGCACCACCACGCCCGGCTTTTTTTTTTTTTTTTTTAAAGACAAGCTCTCACTATTACTCTGGTTAGCCTGGAGGACTCATGATCACACATGATCAGGAGTGTTGAGATTGCAGACTTGTACTAACTATACCTGGTTTATATGGTATAAGTCACACTGTTTTCTGTTATTTTCTAGATCTGACTTTGTAGATGATGTCTGTAATGATCAAATTCTTGGCAGTTTTTAACTTTGCTTACTATTTTTCCTATTTCCCTACAGTAGTTTATGCCAGTGTGGCTTCATTCATACAGATGAACCAAGCATTGGGATAGCAGTATAAAATTAGAATCAGACAGCTGATTGCCCAGCAGGATGCCATCAACTAATAGAGCGGGCAGTCTAAAGGACCCTGAAATTGCAGAGCTCTTCTTCAAAGAAGATCCAGAAAAGCTCTTCACAGACCTCAGAGAAATTGGCCATGGAAGCTTTGGAGCAGTATATTTTGTGAGTATTAAAAGCTGGATGTCAATGATGTCAGAGTGAAAAATGATAAAGAAATAATTTGCTGAGTAGACATACTCCGATGTACTCTCAAACCATGTTGCTTACATCAGACATATCCCCATACACCATGCAAATAATTGCTTCTACAGAAGAATCCTGCTAGCTCATTATTGTTTAACTTAATTCAGTTTCAACATTACCTGGAAATACTGTCTTGAGGGTTTAGTTCCATAACACTGCCTCCAAGTAGATACCAGTGGAAAGCCACAGGCTATACTTCTGACCCACCAGCTATGGAACTAGGATCCTACAACCCTTTCCATGGGTTTGATTAAATTCCTAGAGAAGATTAGTGCATTAAGAGAAACCTATTTATTAACAGGTTTTCTTTTTCTGTTTTAAATTTTATTGACAATTTTTTATGAGGGTGGAGAATTGGCACTCTAGTGCCTCTAGCCACTGCAGTTGAACTCCAGATGTGTGTGCCACCTTATGCTATCATCACCTTGTTCAAATGTGTCACCTTGTGTGTCTGACTTACGTGGGTTCTTGGAGTCAAACCTGGGTCCTTGGGCTTTGCAGGCAAGCACATTAACTGCTAAGCCATCTCTCCGGCCCAGCAATTTTTCTTTTTGAGGTATGGTCTCACTGTAGCTAAGGCTGACCTGGAATTCATTATGTAGTCTCAGGCTGGCCTAGAACTCATAGCAATCCTCCTATCTTCTCTGCCTCCTGAGTGCTGGGATTAAAGGTGTGCACCACCATGCTCAGCTTGTCTTGCTTTTTACTGGTTATTCTGTAGGCACAGGAATGACTCTGTAAAGCTCTCTTTTTGAAAAGAAGTACTCATCAATCTACATTAGTAAACAATTCATATTGCAGAAGTTTACTATCTGATATTTCTCTCTCTTTTTTTTTTTTTTTTTTTTTTTTTGAGGTAGGGTCATGCTTTAGCCCAGGCTGACCTAGAATTCACTATGTAGTCTTAGGCTGGCATTGAACTCACAGCTAATGATTCCTCTTCCTCTGCCTGTCAAGTGCTGGGATTATAGGCATGCATGGCTGAAGACCCTATTCCAATATTTCAAAATGCTTTTTTAAGGCCAACCAGTTAGTCTTTCTTTTTAAAACTTTTTTTAGAAAATATATTTATTTATTTATTTATTTATTTATTTGGCAGAGAAAGAGAGAGGGAGAGGGGGAGAGAGAGACGGTGGGGGGGGGGGGAGAGAATGGGTTTGCCAGGGTCTCCAGCCACTGCAAACAAACTCCAGACACATGTCCCCTTGTGCATCTAGCTAAAGTGGGTCCTGGGAAATTGAACCTGTGTCCTTTGGCTTTGCAGGCAAATGCCTTAACCACTAAGCCATTCCTCCAGCCCTAGTCTTTCTGTTTAATCTACCTACTTTGCATATGGCTCTTTTGTTTGTGCACATTAATGAGTTGTGTGCTTTTTCCTTCCTTTTTGCCAGTTTATTTTAGAGATTAAAATTATTGAACCTTCTGAAGAACAAAAGGACCTTTTAAAATTCCCTATACAACCCTTATCCAACCTTGGAGGGCACATTCTAAGGCTCTCAGTGGATGCCTGAAACTGTTAGACCTGTGTCTTTTCTATCTTAACTAAATACTTTTTTTCTTTTATTGTTTGGTTTTTCATAGTAGGGTCTCACTGTAGCTCAGGCTGACCTGGAATTCAATATGTAGTCTCAGGGTGGCCTCAAATTTACAGCAATCCTCCTACCTCTGCCTCCCAAGTGCTGAGATTAAAGGTGTGCATCACCACGGCTGAACACTTACTTACTGTGGCCATAAGTTTTGCGCTTTTTTTTTTTTTTTTTTTTGGTTTTTTGAGGTATGGTCTCACTCTAGCCCAGACTGACCTGGAATTCACTATGGAGTCTCAGGGTAGCCTTGAACTCACGGTGATCCTCCTACCTCTGCCTCCCCAGTGCTGGGATTAAAGGTATGCGCCACCACACCCGGCTCATAAGTTTTGCTTTTTAAAGTGGGACAGCAAAACTAGCATGAATTTCATTTTACTTTTCAATAATTTTTATGGATAGAAGATTTGTTTTGGGGTTGAGATAGTTTAGTGGTTAAGAGCGCTTTGTGCAAGTATGAGGGCCTACATTGTCCTGAGAGACAGCTCCAGTTTGATCCTCAGGACCCACATAAACTGCTGAGCATAGTCATGCATGTGTGTTATCCCAGTCCTATAGTGGGGCAGAGATGGGAGAATCACTGGAACTCAAAAAAAAAAAAAAACCAGCAAGCCCAGGTGAGTAAGAGAATCCAACTCAAATAAGAACAGGGCACAAGAGCAATGGAAAAGGACCCCTGATGTTCTTCTCTGGCCACCACAAGCAAGCACACACCCCTGTAGGTGAGCTCTTATGGGGTGCCACATGTGCACATGCACATACATACACCACACACAGTCACAAGCCAAAAACAAAAACAAAAGATTTGTGGGCTGGAAGGACGGCTTAGCAGTTAAGGTGTTTGCCTCAAAGCCAAAGGACCCAGGTTCGATTCCCCAAGAGGGCCCATTCTCTCTCTTTCTCACCCCCCTCCCTCTCTCTCTGTCAAATAAATAAATTAAAATATTAAAAAAAAGTTTTGTTCTTACTGTAGATCTAGCCATGTCAACATATGGCTTTCAATTAACTTGAGAATTTTGATTATGTCATTTTTTAAAGAAAAATATATTTTATTTATTTATTTGAGAGAGAATGGGCACGCCAGGGCTTCCAGCCACTTCAAACAAACTACAGATGCATGCACCCCTTTGTGCATCTGGCTTATGCGGTTCCTAGAGAGTCGAACCAGGATCCTTTGGCTTTGCAGTCAAATGCCTTAACTGCTAAGCCATCTCTTCAGCCCTTTATGTCACATTTTTACTTAAAGGTTTTGTTCCTTCCTTCTTCCTCCTCCCTTTCTCTTTATTCTTCTTTCTTCTTCCTTCCTCCTTTTTCCTTCCTCCTCCTCCTCCATCACCTCCTCCCTTCTTTTCTTTTAAATTGGTTTTGTTGTTTATTTTTATTTATTTATTTGAGAGTGACAGACAGAGAGAGAAAGAGGCACATAGCTAGTGAGAGAGAGGTGAGGGAGCACCAGGGCCTCCAGCCACTGCAAACAAACTCCAGATGCATGCGCCCCCTTGTGCATCTGGCTTATGTGGGTCCTGGGGAATTGAGCCTCGAACTGGGGTCCTTAGGCTTCATAGGCAAGCGCTTAAGCACCAAGCCATCTCTCCAGCCCCTTCTTTTTTTTTTTTTTTTTTTTTTTGGTTTTTTGAGGTAGGGTCTCACTCTGGTCTAGGTTGACCTGGAATTCACTATGTAGTCTCAGGGTGGCCTTGAACTCATGGCGATCCTCCTACCTCTGCCTCCCGAGTGCCGGGATTAAAGGAGTGTGTCACCACGCCCAGCTTGCCTTCCTTCTTTTTTTAAAAAAAATATTTTATTTATTTATTTGAGAGAGAGAGGTAGAGAGTGAGAGAGAGAGAGAATGGGCATGCTAGGGCCTCAGCCACTGCAAACAAACTCCAGATGCTCCTCTTGTGCATCAGGCTTACATGGGTCCTGGAGAATTGAACCAGGATCCTTTGGCTTTGCAGGTAAGTGCCTTAACTGCTAAGCCATCTCTCCAGCCCCTTCTTTTTTTTTCCTTCCTTCTCCCCTTTCTTCTTCCTTCTCTTTTTTGTTTTTTTTTTTTCAAGGTAGGGTCTTACTGTAGTCCAGGCTAACCTGGAGCTCTCGCTGTCCCAGGCTGGTTTTGAACTCACAGCAATCCTCCTGCCCTTGCCTTTGTAGTGCTGGGATTAAAGGGGCATGCCACCACACCTGGCTTGATATTCTCCACCCCCTTTCCACTCACCAAGGTAGGGTCTCTCTCTAGCCTAGGATGACCTGGAATTCACTATGTAGTTTCAGGCTAGACTTGAACTCATGGAGATCTCCCTATCTCTGCCTCACAAGTGCTGCGATTAAAGGTGTGTACCACCACACCCGGCTTTGATTATTCTTTTTAAAAATTGATTTAGGACCCCCTGATTTCATATGAATTTGAGAGCTGGCTTTTACATTTCTGCACAGAATAAAATTTCATTAGATTGTCTCCTCTTTTTTTTTTTGGTTTTTCGAGGTAGGGTCTCCCTGTAGCTCAGGTTGACCTGGATTTCACTATGTAGTCTCAGGGTGGCCTCGAACTCATGGTGATCCTCCTACCTCTGCCTCCCAACTGCCAGGATTAAAAGCGTGCGCCACCACGCCCGGCTGTCTATTTGTTTTTATTGTTTAGGGTTTTTTGTTGGTTTGTTTGTTTACTTCTAATTATTTATTTGAGAGTGACAGACAGAGGGAGAAAGAGGCAGAGAGAGAGAGAGAGAATGGGCATGCCAGGGCCTCTAGATACTGCAAATGAACTCCAGATGCATGCGCCACCTTGTGCATCTGGCTTATGTGGGTCCTGGGGAATCAAGCCTTGAACTGGTGTCCTTAGGCTTCACAGGCAAGTGCTTAACTGCTAAGTTATCTCTCCAGCTATATTCAGTTGTTGTTTTTTAACTTTTAATTATTTTTATTAATTTATTTGAGAGAGAGAGAGGCAGATAGAGAGAATGGGCATGCCAGGACCTCCAGCCGCTGCAAATGAACTGCAGATATATGTACCACCTTGTGCATTTGGTTTATGTGGGTCCTGGGAAATTGAACCTGGGTCCTTTGGCTTTGCAGGAAAGTCCCTTAACCGCTAAGCCAACTCTTCAGCCCTCTTTAGGGTTTTTTTTTTTTTCCTTCCTGTATTTATTTGTGTATGTGAGAGATAGACAGAATGAGAATGGGCACAGCGGTGCCTCCTGCTGCTGCAAATGAACTCCAGAAACATGAGCCACTTGCATTTGGCTTTACGTGGATACTGGGGAATCAAACCCAGCCCTCAGACTGCAAGCAGTACCTTTTTTTTTTTTTTTTAAGTTATTTATTTATTCATTTGAGAGAGTCAGAGAGAGAGAGAAAGACAAACAGGCAGAATGGGCACAAGGGCTTCCAGACACTGCAAACGAACTCCAGATGCATGCGCCACCCTGTGCATCTGGCTTACGTGGGTCCTGGAGAATGAAACCTAGGTCCTTTGGCTTTGCAGACTAACGCCTTAACCGCTAAGCCATCCCTCCAGCCCTGCAAGCAGTACCTTTAACTAACTGCTGAGCCATCTCTCTAGCCCTGTTTATTTATTTATTTTTAATATTTATTGATGAGAGACAGGCACCAGGGCCTCTGCAACTGAACACCTGATACATGAATCACTTTGTACATCTGGCTCCATGTGGTACTGGGGAATGGAACTCAAGTCCTTAGGCAAGCACCTTAACCACTGAGCAATCTCTCCAGCTCCCTGTTTAGGGTCCCCCCCCCCGAGATTTGGTCTTGTTTTAGCCCAGGAAATCACTATGTAGTCTCAGGGTGGCCTTGAACTCACAGCAACCCTCCTACCTCTGCCTCCTGAGTGCTGGGATTAAAGGCATGTGCCACCACACCCGGCTAAATATATATATGTTTTTATTAGTTTTTTTTTTTTTTTTTAAGGTAGGGTTTCATTCTAGCTCAGGCTGACCTGGAATTCACTATGCAGTCTCAGGGTGGCCTCGAACTCGCGGCAATCCTTCTACCTCTGCCTCCCAAGCACTGGGATTAAAGATGTGTGCCACCACACCCGGCTTCAAAATATTTTTCTTTAATGTACAACACATGTGTACCCACACAAATATGAACACATATGAGTACAGTAAAACAAAGTTCTTATAACACATCTCTGAATTTTTATTAATTAGCAGTAGGGATTATAGTATATTAAAAAGAATGTTCTAAGCCAGCCGTGGTGGCACGCATCTTTAATCCCAGTGTTTGGGAGGCAGAGGTAGAAGGATTGCCGCGAGTTCGAGGACACCCTGAGACTACATAATGAGTTCTAGGTCAGCCTGGACTAGAGTGAGACCCTACCTTGAAAAACCAAAAAAAAAAAAAAAAAAAAAAAAAAAAAGCTCTAATCATACCAGTCAGCATGACTACCATGTCAGGGAACTGGTGTCATAGTATGTATTTGAAACCAAATCAGAGAGTTGTATATATGATAGGATCCTTGTCTGAAGATGCAAGGAAGATAGACATTACCATACTTTCCAGTACCTTAAATAGAACCAACATGAAATCAGTAGATAGGGCATGGATAAAGAAGTAAAATGCCACAGAGAGCATTGGCTTGAGAAACAAGTAGCTTGCTAACAAATGTGGCAGACCACATTTGACCTTTAACAGAGTCATTTGCTTTCTTTGTAAAAGTTGGGGATTTTTGTCAGTTATTGTTCACCTTTAAAAATGGAATGTAGTGCTGGAGAAATGGCTTAGCAGTTAAGTTGCTTGCCTGCAAAGCCTAAGGACTCATGTTTACCTCTCCAGATCCCACATAATCCAGATAGGTGGCACACATGCCTGGAGTTTCATTGCAGTGGCTGGACATCCTGGCGCACCAGTTCTCTCTCTTACGGATATTAAAAAATAATGGTGGGCTAGAGAGATTGCTTAGTGGTTAAGGCACTTGCCTGTGAAGCCAAGGATCCAGATTTGATTCTTCATGTCCCACGTAAGCCAGATGCACATGGTGGTGCATGCTTCTGGAGTTCGTTTGCAGTGTCTAGAGGCCCTGGTGTGCCTTTTCTCTTTCCCCATCTCTAATAAATTAATAAAAATAAACTTTAAAGAAAACAATGGAATGTAGTACTTACCTCTTATTTCCTACTGTACAATTATATTAATCTATGTTTGTTGCAATCAGGTTCACATTATTGGCAGAAAATACCTGACCAAGAACAGCTTGTGGGGAAAAAAAGGGATTTATTTTGGTTTATAGACTTGAGGGGAAGCTCCATGATGGCAAGGGAAAAAAATGGCATGAGCAGAAAGTGGACCTGGCCAACATCAGGTGAACAACAGCAGTGGGATAGTGTGCCAAACATTGGCAAGGATCAGCTGGTTATAATACCCATAAGCCTGCTCCCAACAATACACTGCCTCTAGGAAGCTTTAGTTGTTGTCAAATTGCCACCAGCTGGGGACCTAGCATTCAGAACCCATATGTTTATGGGGGACACCTGAATCAAACCACCACACTGTTTTGTTTTGTTTTTTAATGAGAGAGAGAGAATTGGTGTGCTAGGGCCTCTAGCCACTGTAATTGAACTCCAGATGTGTGTGCCACCTTGTGCGCTTGTGTCATTTTGTGCATCTGGCTTACATGGGACAAACACCTTAACTGCTAAGCTATCTCTTTAGCTCTTCTATGTTCTTTTATTTTTTTATTTTTGTTCATTTTTATTTATTTATTTGAGAGCAACAGACAGAGAGAGAAAGAAGCAGATGAGAGAGGGAGAGAGAGAAAACGGGCATGCCAGGGCCCTAGCCACTGCAAACGAACTCCAGACGTGTGCACCCCCTTATGCATCTGGCTAATGTGGGTCCTGGGGAAACGAGCCTCAAACCAGGGTCCTTAGGCTTCACAGGCAAACGCTTAACCCGCTAATCCATCTCTCCAGCCCCTATTTTTTACTTTTTAGAGAGATAGAGAATTGGTACATTAGGACCTCAGCCACTGAAATCGAACTCCAGACACTTGTGCCACTTAGTGGGCATGTGCGACCTTGCACCTGCCTCACCTTTGCGCATCTGACTTACATGGAACCTGGAGAGTTGAATGTGGATCCTTAGGCTTTGCAGGCAAGTGCCTTAACTGCTAAGCCATCTCTCCAGCCCTCTATATTCTTTTTTAAATATTTATTTATTTGCAAGCAGAGAGAGCGAGCAAGAGAGAGTGGGTGCGCCAGGCCCTCTAGGCACTGCGCACTCCAGATGAACTCCAGATGCATGCACCACCTGTGCATCTGGCTTTACTTGGGTATTCGGGAATCGAACCTGGGTCCTTTGGATTTGCAGGCAATCGCCATAAATGCTGAGTCATCTCTCCAGCCACTTATGTTCTTTTATGTTTTTGTTTGTTTGTTTCTGTTTTTGTTTTTGAGGTATGGTCTCACTCTAGTCCAGTCTAACCTGAAATTCACTGTGTAGTCTCAGGGTGGCCTTAAACTTACAGTGATCCTTCTACCTCTGCTTCCCGAGTGCTGGAATTAAAGGAGTGTACCACTATGCCTGGCTAGGGGTTAAATTTTGTTTGTTTTTCGAGGTATGCTGTCACTCTAGCCCAGGCTGACCTGAAATTCACTATGTAGTCTCAGGGTGGCCTTGAACTCACAGTGATCCTCCTACCTCTGCCTCCCAAGTGCTGGGATTAAAGGCGTGCACCACCACGCCCGGCTTATATTTTTATTTTTGAGAGAGCAAGAGAGTGAGAGAATTGGCATGCCAGGCCTTTAGCCACTGCAAACGAACTCCAAATGTGTGTGTCACCTTGTGCATCTGGCTTATGTGGGTTCTGGGGAGTTGAACCTGTGTCCTTAGACCTTGCAGGCAAACTCCTTAACCGCTAAGCCATCTTCCACGCCTATTTATTTATATTTTGAGAAGATTCTCATGCTGTAGATTACAGCTGCAAGTCAGCATGCTTCACTTCATTTGTGAATGCCATATCCATAAATATAGTAGAAATAAATAAGACAAGAGATTCCTCAGTGGGAAGCAGAGACAGGAGAATTTCACAGATTAGTCTAGTGAAAGCTACCTATCAAGATTGTCTGTGGGCTGGAAAAATGGCTCAGGGATAAACGTGCTTGCATGAAAAACCTAATGACCCGAGTTCGATTCCTCAGTACCCATGTAAAGCCAGATCCACAAGGTGGCTCATAGCAGTAGGATCTTAGGGTCCATTCTTTTTATCTCTCTGTCTCTCTCCTCTGTATCTCTGCTTGCAGATAAATAAATTAAAATGTTTAAAAAAAAAAAAAGATTGCCTCAAACAATGTGGAAGGCAAGGACCAATGACCAAAATTGTCTTCTGATCTCCTTATGTGTACTGAGGCATGTGCACATCCACACTCATATGCACCCCAAAGTGTTTAAACAATTTATTCCTTTCCATATCCTTCATGCTATCCCTTCTCCTTCCCCTATACTCTCCTCCCGTCCTCTTTAGACATTCTCACTGTGTTAGTCTGGCTGGCCTTGAACTTATTTTGTATTCCAGACTGTCATCAAGCACACAATGTTCTTGCCTCAGCTCTTAAGAGTAGAAATTAACAGATGTGTATTACTTCCCCAGTTTGTGGCTTAAACAGTTTTTGCCCTCTATTTTAAATAGTCTTTAAAAAGTTTTCGTGCTTTTTGTTTGTTTGTTTGTTTGTTTGTTTGGTGTTTTTTTTTTTTTGGTTTTTCAAGGTAGGGGGTCTCACTGCGTCACCTCGCCCAGCTTAAAATATCATTTTGTAAATCTGGGGTTTCTACTAGTCTTTTAAAAATTGACAATTTGGGGCTGGAGAGATGGCCTAGTAGTTAAGGCTTTTGCCTGTGAAGCCTAAGGACCCAGTTTCAATTTCCCCTGTACCTACGTAAGCCAGATGCACATGGTGGTGCATGCATCTGGAGTTTGTTTGAAGTGGCTAGAGGCTGATATGCCCATTCTCTCTCAAATAAATAAAATAATTTTAAAAATTGATAATTAAAAAAAATATTTATTTTGAAATTGGGAAAAAGAGAAACAAGAGGTAGAGAAAGAGAGAGAAAGAGAGAGAGAGGGAGAGAGAGAATGGGAGTGCCAGGAACTTCAGCCCGTGGCAGACAAACTCCATATGCATGTGCCCCCTTCCCCTTGTGCGACATTGCACACTTGCATCACTGTGAGTCTGGCTATGTAGGACCTGGAGATTTGAATAAGAGTTTATAAGCTCCTCTTTCAGCGCCTTAACCGCTAAGCTGTCTCTCCAATTCCCAATAAGGTTTTAATTATGGTAAACTACTTATAATATTTTTAAGTTCAGAAAATTAAGTACATTCACTTTCTACAACCATTACCACCATCTTCCAAAACTTTTCATCTTTCTAAACGAAAGTATTATACAATAATTTCCTATTCCAACACTCAGGCCATAGCAATTACACCATCCTCTCTTGGTTTTCATGAATTTAACCAAGTTAGGCTGTTTATCAAAGTGAAATTATTTAGTACGTGTTCACTTGTTACATAACATAATGCCCTCAAAGTTCATATACATTGGAGCATGTGTTATAATTTTCTTTCTAGGGCTGGAGTCATGGCTTAGCATTTAAGGTGCTGCCTGTGAAGTCTAAGGACCCAGGTTTGATTCTCCAGGACCCACATAAGCCAGGTGCACATGGAGGCGCATGCATCTGGAGTTTGTTTGCATTGTCTAGAGGGCGTGGGGCGCCCATTGTCTTTATCTGCCTCCCTCCCTGCCTCCCCATAAATAAATGAATACAAGTAAAAATAAAGGGGCTGGAGAGATGCTTTAGCAGTTAAGGCGCTTGCCTTCGAAGTAAGGGCCTACTCCCCAGAACTCACATAAGCCAGACACACAAGGTCACGCACGTACACAAGATGACGTATGCTTCTAGAGTTTGATTACAGTGGCTAGATGCCCTGGCATGCCAATTCTGTCTTTCTCTCTCAAATAAATAAATTTTAAAAATATGGAATTTTCTTTCTTTGTTTCTTTCGTTTTGGTTTTTCAAGATAGGTTCTCTCTCTAGGCCAGGCTGACCTAGAATTCACTATGCAGTCTCAGGGTGGCCTTGAATTCACAGTGATCCTCCTACTTGTCCTTCCCTAGTGCTGGGATTAAAGGCGTGTGTTACCACACTCGGCAGAACTTTCTCTTTTTTTTTAATTTTTAAAATTTTATTTATTTATTTGTAAGCAGAGAATGAGAGAGAGGTAGAAGAGAGACAGTCAGAGAATGGGCACCCCAGGGCCTCTAGCCACTGCAAATGAACTCCAGATGCATGTGTCCTTTGTGCATCTATCTGGGTTACGTGGGTCCTGGGGAATTGAACCTGGGTCTTTGGCTTCACAGGCAAACGCCTTAACTGCTAAGCCATTTCTCCAGCCCCGTTTTTTGTTTCTTTGATGTAGGATCTCACTCTAGGGCAGGCTGACCTGGAATTCACTGTGTAGTCTCAGGATGCCCTCAAACATGGCGATCCTTCTACCTCTGCCTCCCGAGTGCTGGGATTAAAGGCATGTGCCACAATGCTTGGCTCACAATATTACTTTTTTTTTTTTTTAAAGATTTTATTTTTATTTATTTATTAGAGATAGAAGGGGAGAGAGAGAGAATGGCATGCCAGGGCCTCTAGCCACTGCAAACAAACTCCAGACGCATATGCAGCCGTGTGCATCTGTCTTACTTGGGACCTGGAGAATCAAACTGAGGTCCTTAGGCTTCACAGACATGTGCCTTAACCACTAAGCCATCTCTCCAGCCCAGAATTTTACTTTTTTAAGACTAAAAAATATTCCATTTTATGTATATGTATTGCATCTATCTTTTTTTTTCTTTCTTTTTTTCTTTTTCTTTTTCTTTTTTTTTTTTTTTTTAGGTAGGGTCTCACTCTAGCCCAGGCTGACCTGGAATTCACTATGGAGTCTCTGGGTGGCCACCTCCTCCCTCTGCCTCCCAGTGCTGGGATTAAAGGCATGCATCTATCTTTTTGTTGTTGTTGTTGTGTTTTTTTTTTTTTTTTTTTTTTTTTTCAAGGTAGGCTCTCACTCTAGGGCAGGTTGACCTGGAATTTACTATGTAGTCTCAGGGTGTCCTTGAACTCATGGTGATCCTCCTATCTCTGCCTCCAGTGCTAGGATAAAAGATGTGCACCACCACGTTCGGCTACATCTATCTTTACATATACTTATACTGCACATTTACTGTCAAACCATCTATGTAATACAGAGAGTTGTTTCTTTAACCTTTTGGCTGATGTCAGTAATACTATTAGGAGTGTACAAATACTGCTTTGAGCCCTTTTTTTCAGTTCTTTTGGTTATAGGACCAGAGGTGGAATTGTTGAATTAGTTTAAAAGATTTTGCTTTCCTAGTTTGTTTGAATTGATATTCTATGGTAAATCTTGGTTTTGAGATTATCACACTATGGGTATGATACTATTATGGTTATATCCTTATTCTCTCATTTTGATATCTGAAAACTGATATTTTGGGGAGGTTAATTTTATTCAGCATTGCATTAAGGACAAATTTTTAGGAGTAGCTTTCACAGGGTAACATATTGATCATACTTTATTTATTTATTTTGGTTTTCTAAGGTAGGATATCACTCTAGCTCAGGCTGACCTGGAATTCAGTATGTAGTCTCAGGCTGACCTTAAACTCAGTGATCCTTCTACCTCTGCCTCCCGGGTGTGGACATGTGTATATACAGGCAGGGGAACAATCTGAGGTGCCACTCCTCAGGAATACCATCTGTCTGCTTTTGAGACAGGATCATTCATTGGCCTGGAACTTGCCAGTTAGGTAAGTCTGGCTACCCAGTGAGCCTCAAAGACCTCTCTAGCACTAGAGTTTCAAACATGGTCTACCATGCCTGATATTTTTTTTTTTGTATTAAGTATTTTATTTATTTGTAAGGAGAGAGAAAGAATGAGAATGGGCATGCCAGGTTCTCCTGCCACTGCAAATGAACTCCAGACACCTGCACCACTGTGCATCTGGGTTTAGATAGATACTGGGAATCAAACCCAGACCGTCAAGCTTTGCAAGCAAGTGTGTTAAACACGGAGCCATCTCTCCAGCCTTGCCTTGCCTTGCTTTTCTTTTTCTTACTTACTTAAACAGAGAGAGACAGAGAGAACGAGATTGATTGATTGATTGAGAATGGGCACACCAGGGCCCCCAGCCACTGCACAAACACTCCAGACACATGTGCCACCTTGTGCATTTGGCTTTATGTGGGTACTGGGAAACAAAAATCACCATCTATCAGTATTCACAAGCGCCTTTAACTCTTGAGTTATCTGTCCAGCTCCCTCCCTTCCCAGCCTGCCTACAATATCAGCACCAGGGGAGGCAGAGACAGGGGATCCACAGGGCAATCTGGCTAGCTAGATTAGCTGAATTGTTGAGCCCTGGGTTCAAGTGAGACCAGACCCTGCCACAGCATATAAGATGTGGAGAGCAAATGGAGCAGACATCTGACATAATCTCTGGCTTTCACATGCATATGCCTACATGTTTACCTGTATACATGTGAATAAACATATACATACCATATACATATACCCCAGAAAAGAAAAGGGCTGGATAGATGACTCAGTGGTTAAGGTGGTTGCCTGCAAAGCCTAAGGACGAGGGTTTGATTCCCCAGTACTCATGTAAAGCCAGATGTACAAGGTAATGCATATGTTTGGAGTTTGTTTATAGTAGCTGAGGGCCCTGGCATGTCCATTCTCCTATCTGTCTCTTTCTCTCTCAAATAAATTTTATTTAAAATATACATACATATGTATATAAGTATATATTTTTTTCCTCAGGTAGGGTCTCACTCCAGCCCGGGCTGACCTGGAATTCACTAAGTAGTCTCAGGGTGGCCTTGAACTCACAGCAGTCCTCCTACCTCTGCCTCCTGAGTACTGTGATTAAAGGTGTGGTGGCCAATAAATAAATAAATGTTTGTTTATTTATTTATTTATTTATTTATTTGACAAAGAGAAGAAGCAGCAGAGAGAGAAAATGCATGGGCATACCAGGCCTCTAGTTATTACAAATAAACTCCAGATGCATGTGCCATCTTGTGCATCTGGCCTATGTGGGTACTGGGGAATTGACCCTGCCTGGGTCCTCAGGCTTTGCAGCCAAGCCCCCTAGCCTCTAAACCATTTCTCCAGCCCTCAAATAAATTTTTTAAAAATTGAAAAAGGGCTGGGGAGATTTCTCAGTGGTTAAAGACACTTACTTGCAAAGCCCACCAGTCCCTGTTCAATTCCCAGCACCTGAAGGGCTAGATACAAAAAGTGGCACTTGAATCTGTCATTTTTTTTTTTCCTGGCAGTTGCAAGCATGCACATTTTTACACAAATGAATAAATAATGGACTTTTGAAGAAAAATCACTGTATGGAATATATAATTGTCAACATAATTTGTAGTATACTTATAAGACTTTCAGTAAGACTCACTGATCATAAATTTTATAAAACTAAAATTTATCTTGTTTTAAACGAGAAAATAAAAAAATTATTTATTTTTATTTGTTTATTTGAGAGTGACAGAGAGAGAAAGAGGCAGATAGATAGAGGATGGGCTCACCAAGGCCTCCAACCAAACGAACTCCAGATGCATATGCCACCTTGTACATCTGGCTTATGTGGGTCCTGGGGATTCGTGCCTCGAACCGAGGTCCTTAGGCTTCACAGGCAAGCGCTTAACTGCTAAGCCATCTCTTCAGCCCTAAAATGAGAAATACTTTGTATCTTAAATTATTGTGTTATAAATTAAGAATGTAAGGTCTTTTAAACTTTTTATTTTGACATTCCATATAAAGATCATGAGCAAAGTTGGATGTTCTTGTTAGCCTTTCTTAGCAATTATAATTCCTTTCTTTTACAACTTTCATGGTAAAACCAGCTGTTCATAATTCTTTTCCTTATTCCTTTTTTTCTCCTCACAGAAATGGCAGGATATTATTAAGGAAGTCAAGTTTCTACAAAGAATAAAACATCCCAACAGTATAGAATATAAAGGCTGTTATTTACGTGAACACACAGCATGGGTTAGTATTTGCTCTCTCTTAGTTGTAACTTGGTTTTCTTTTTAACATAAAGACAGTAAACCATGATCCTAACTCCTCCCTCTACCCCCCCTCATTTCTCCCAAGTGCCCCTCCACTTAATGTTGTACCTTTAGTTGTTTTGGTTTAGAGTGACTTAACCTAGAATATATCCTACCGGCTATAGAAAGGTTTCACAAACACCTGAAGTGTTTGTTTTTCTGGAAGAGGGTTATCAGTGTTTCCTATAACTCTTAGATAATGACAGTAGAACTTTTGCAATTCTATTGAAAATGTTCTCCAGAATTCTTATATGGTCTCAGTAGTACCATTTTAGTCTGTGAAAACGATACTGTTACTTGAAAATGAGCATTAACATATTAAACTAGAAAGCTCTTGGTTACGTTTGGTACATCCTGGTGAAATTTGAGATAATTATGATTTCTTGGCTGGGTAATACTCAAAGTACAGAATTATGACATCATAAAAAATAGCAATGAGATTTACAATTGTTATTGCAGTGGTGATTCTGTGCTGGTATGTGCAAGATAGGTATATTTTTTATTGACAATGTCCATATAATATAATATAATATAATTTAATTTAATTTAATAATAATTAATAATTTCCATATATATTTCCATAGACAACCATGGTAATTCCTCCCCTCCCAAGATAAGTGTATTTTTTAAAATTTAATTTATTTATTCGCAAGCAAAGAGAGGTAGAGAGAATGAGTATACCGGGGCCTGGAGCCACTGCAAACAAACTCCAGATGCATGCACCCCCTTGGGCATCTGGCTTTACGTGGGTACTGAGGAATTGAACACAGGTTGTTAGGCTTTGCAGGAAAGTGCCTTAACCGCCAAGCCATCTCTCTAACCCCAATATAGGTATATTTTTGAGAGGAAAAGTTGGATTTATGATGATTCGTTTTGGTTTTTCTTTGGTTTTTCGAGGTAGGGTCTTGCTCTAGCCCATGTTGACCTGGAATTCAGGCTGGCCTTGAACTCACGGTAATCCTCTTAACCTCTGCCTCCCCAGTGCTGGGATTAAAGACATGCACCTCCATTCTTGGCTTCTGTTTTTGTTTTTTATTTTTATTTTTTATTTTTTGGTTTTATGAGGTAGGGTCTCGCTCTAGCCCAGGCTGACCTGGAATTCACTATGTAATCTTAGGGTGGCCTCAAACTCACGGCAGTCCTCCTACCTCTGCCTCCCTAGTGCTGGGATTAAAGACATGCGCCTCCACTCCTGGCTTCTGTTTTTGTTTTTATTTTATTTTACTTTTTTTTTTTTTTTTTGGTTTTACGAGGTAGGGTCTCACTCTAGCCCAGGCTGATCCACCTACCTCTGCCTCCCAAGTGCTGGGATTAAAGGCGCCATGCCTGGCTCTTTGTTTTTATTTTTTTATTTTTTTAAAAATACTTTTTATTTATTTATGAGAGAGAAAGAGACAGAAAGAGAGAATGGGCACACCAGGACCTCTAGCCACTGCATATAAACTCCAGACACATGTGCCCCCTTGTGCATCTGGCTTATGTGGGTCCTAGGAAATCGAACCCGGGTCCTTAGGCTTCACAGGCACATGCTATAACCACTAAGCCATTTCCCCAGTCCCTATTTTGAGGTAGGGACTTACTGTAGCCAAGGCCGACCTGGAACTCACTCTCTAGTCCCAGGCTGGCTTCTAACTCTCAACAATCCTCCTACCTCTGCCTCCCAAGTGCTAGGATTAAATGTGTGTGCCACCACGCCCAGCTACATTTATGATGTTTGATGCATTTTTATTCACTTTGATTTCTTTTTTTCTTTGAGTTAATGTCTCTTCTTTGAGTTAATGTCTCTCTTTAGCCCAGGCTGACCTGGAATTCACTACGTAGTCTCAGGGTGGCCTTGAACTCACTTTGATCCTCCTACCTCTGCCTCCCAAGTGCTTGGATTAAAGGTGTGTGCCACCTCACCCAACTCAGTTTGATTTTGGTGATGATAACTCCTAAATCAAGATAATGGTTAAGCATAAGCAGAGACATGTATCCATGTGTAAAATAACAATAGGACTTACCTCATAATGTTGTTAAGAATAAATTAGTATATAAAAAATATTTTTATATGTAAAATAGCACAGAAATGATACTGTGTTTTTGCTTTAAAAGAAGCATTTAGAAGCTTATCTATAGTCTAAGTTACTCAAGAGGCTGATAGGATATCTTTTGAGCACATAAGTACCTCCTGTGAGACCTCTGTCTCAATAAAAGTCCATTTAAAACCTGGAGATGGGCTGGAGAGATGGTGTAGCAGTTAAGACACTTGCCTGCGATGCCTAGGGACCCATGTTTGACTCTCCAGATCCCACATAAGCCAAGAAGTACAATGAGACAAGTGCACTAGGTGGCACAAGCCTCTGGAGCTTGATTTCAGTGGCTGAGGCCCTGATGCTCCAGTTCTCTCTTATTCTCTCTGTGGGGGAAAAATTTTTTAAACCCTGGATATCAGTGATGCATGTCTAGAGTTCTACATAACTTCTCAGACTTAAGCAGGAGGATTGCTTGAGCCCAGCAGAGCAGCCTGGGCAACATAGTAACCATTCTCAAAAAAATAAAATAAGCCGTGCATGGTGGCGCACTCCTTTATCCCAGCACTCAAAGGGAGGCAGAGGTAGGAGGATCACCGTGAGTTTGAGGCCACCTTGAGATTACATAGTTAATTCCAGATCAGCCTGGACCAGAGTGAGACCCTACCTTGGGGGGGGGGGATAGATAAATAGATAAAAAGGGGTGTGGGGTAAGCAGTTACCTAAGGTTTTGTTTATTTGGTTTGTTGTTGTTGTTACTTCAGTTTTTTTTTTTTTTTTTACAGTCTCAGCCAGGCTGATCTTCAACTTAATATATAACCCTGAGGATAAACCTTGATCTCTTGATCCTTCACTTCCAAAGTGTTGGGATTATAGATATTGGCCATCATGCCCTAGCATATATTTGCCCAAAGAGTACAACTGTCTAACTCTTAACTATTTTATTACTGTAGTTTAATAGTATAGACTATATATTCCTTTTAAATTGGACTTTAATATTGGCTTAGTGGTTAAGGCACTTGCCTGAAAAGCCTAAGGACCCAGATTGTATTCCCCCAGGACCCACATAATCTAGATGCATAAAGTGGCACATGTGTCTGCAATTTGTTTGTAGCACCTGAAGGCCTTGACATGCCCATTTTCTTTCTTTCTCTCTCTCTATCTGCCTTTCTCTCAAATAAAATAAATTTTAAAATTATACTTTAATATATCAATCAAATATAAAAGTATATACAGGTTACAGAAAGGATTACATGTTGGCATTATTAAAAACAAATGTATTGGCATGAACATTTTTGTTTTGAGACGAAGTTTTACTGTGTAGCCCAGGCTGTCCTAGAACTTACAGTGTAGCTCAGGATGGCCTTGAACTCAAAATCCTCCTGACTCAATATCCCTAGTGCTAGGATTATTGGCATGTGCCACCATGCCTGACTCATTGGCATAATTTTATAGTGCATTTAATAACAAACAAATTGCTAAATATGAAACTTTATTTTGAAAAGTAGATAATGGCTAGAGTTTGTTTTACCTCAAGCTGTCTTTCTTAGGTGAATCATTTCAAATAGAATGAATCTTTATCATGTATTTTAATGCTATTACAACTTTTCTTCCCATTTAGCTTGTAATGGAATATTGTTTGGGATCTGCTTCAGATTTACTAGAAGGTAGGCATCTTTGATTAATTTTTTATTTCATTAATTTCCAAGGGGAGAGAGAGAATGAGAATGGATGTGCCAGGGTTTCTAGTTGCTGCAAACAAACTCCAGGTGTATGTGCCACTTCATGCATCTAGCTTTATTTGGGTGCTGGGGAATTGAACTCTGGTCATTAGGCTTTGCAGGCCCTAGCATATATTTGTCCAAAGAGTACAACTGTCTACCTCTTAACTGTTTTATTACTGTAGTTTAATAGTATAGACTATATATTCCTTGCCTACAGAGCCACCTCTTCAACGATGTTTGTTTGTCTTTTTGGAGGTAGGGTCTACTTTTAGGCCAGGCTAACATGCAATTCACTATGTAGTCTTAGGTTGGTCTCAAACTCACAGCTATCTTCTTACCTGTGCCTCCCTAGTGCTAGGATTAAAGTTGTGTGCCACCATGGCTGGCACAGAGAGAGAGAAAGAATGAGAGTGGGTGCATCAGGGCCTCTAGCTGCTGCATATGAACTCCAGACACATGTGCCACTTTGTACACCTGGCTTTATATGGGTACTGGGCAATCAAACTTGGGTTATTAGGGTTTATGGGCAAGTGCCATAATTACTGAGCCATCTCTTTAGCCCTAATTTTTTTAACATAGTATGATAAAATAATAATCCAGTTAGAGATTATTTAAAGAATATTAATACTAGCTCTGGAGTGATGGTTCAGTGGTTAATGTGCTTGTCTACAAAGCTTAACAACCCAGGTTTGATTCCCCAGTACCCACGTAAAGCCAGATGCATAAAGTGGCCCATGCATATGGAGTTTGCTTGCAGTGATGATATTCCTGGTGTGCCTATTCTTTCTTTCTCTTCTTGCAAATAAATAAAATATTAAGGTAAAAGGAGTATTAAGCCAGGCATGGTGGTGCACACCTTTAATCCCAGCACTTGGGAGGCAGAATTAGGAGGATTGCTGTGAGTTCGAGGCTACCCTGAGACTACATAGTTAATTCCAGGTCAGCCTGAACCAGAGTGAGACCCTACCTCAAAAAAAAAAAAACAAAAAAAAATTAATATTAAATAAACAAAACTTTTGAGAAAGAGTAAAATTCTTAACCTTTTCTAGTTTCTCAACATTTTAGATGCTATCCTTACCAAAGTTTTCTCTTAATGTGACTTTACAATCATTTTTCTCGATTCTTTTGTCATTCAGTTTGATCTATTAAAGAAAAGTGAAAATAAAGGAAGAATGTCTTATTTTGTTTTAAAATCAAGTAATTGTTTTATATTGTTAGGAGGGAAAAATGGCTGAGAATTACACATCAACAACTGTCACAACTGTATATTAGGTGTAAAATTCAGTAGTCATCCTTTTTGGTTTGTTTGGGTTTTTTTTCTTTGTTTTTTTGAGGCAGGATCTCACTCTAGCCCAGGCTGGTCCTGGAACTCACTGTGTAGTGCAGCTGGCCTGGAGCTCACAGCTCTCCTCCTATATCAACATCACAGGAAATAAGTCATTTCTTGCTAAATGGTAGGTTTTTATTTATTTATTTGAGAGCGACAGACAGAGAAAGAAGCAGAGAGAGAGAGAGAATGGGCACGCCAGAGCCTCCAGCCACTGCAAACGAACTCCAGATGCATGCGCCATCTTGTGCATCTGGCTTACGTGGGTCCTGGAGAATTGAGCCTCGAACCGGGGTCCTTAGGCTTCATAGGCAAGCACTTAACCACTAAGCCATCTCTCCAGCCCAGGTTTTTAAAAACGACTCACATTATCAGCTGTGGTTAAAGGCACTTTCTTGTAAGCCTAAACGATCTGAGTTCAATCCTCCCTAACACCCATGTAAAGCTGGACTTAAAAGTGATGCAGTGCTGGAGAGGTAGTTCAGTGGTTAAAGGCACTTGCTTGCAAAGACTGACAGCCCAGAATTGATTCCCCAGTACCCACATAAAGCCAGATACACTAAGGGGCACATATGTCTGGAATTTGTTTGCAGTGATAGGAGGCCCTGGTGCACCCATACTCCCTCACTCTGTCTGTGCTTTTCCTCTTTCTCGAATGAATGGATGGATGGATGGATAAGTGGGTGGGTGGGTGCATAGGTGGATAGATAGGTAGGAAGAGAGAAAGAAGGAGAGAGAGAAAAAAAGGCATGGTGGCACACGCCTTTAATCCCATCATTCAGGAAGCTGAAGTAGGAGGATTGCTATGAGTTTGAGACCACCCTGAGACTGCCTAGTGAATTACAGGTAAGCCTGAGCTCGAGAGAGAGGCCAGGCCCTACCTAAAAAACAACAACAACAAAAAAGTGATGTACATGTATGTGTTTCCAACGTGCCTATGACAATGGGAGGCAGAACCAGGAGAATCCTGAAGCTCCTTAACTAGGCCACTATTTGATTTGCAGTGGCAAAAAAAGAGACACTTGTCTCAGAGAAGATGGAAAGAGAGGATGGCCTTATGCCCTCCATATGCACACTGTGGTACATGTGTGCCCATACACATAGATAAAAGAAAACCCAAATATCAGATGATTTATTGATTTGTATGTGTTGATAAGCCTGCCATTGCAGATGCAAGTACCATTTTTGTGTCTGTTTACATGGGTAATGGATGGGATTTGAACTCTGGCCAACGGCTTTGCAAGCAAGTACATTTAATAACTGAGCCATCTCCCCAACCACCATATATACATGTGTGTGTATGCATATATATGTAACAGTTGCTTTCAAATACATTTCTTTTTTCAGTTCACAAAAAACCATTACAAGAAATGGAAATAGCAGCAATTACACATGGTGCTCTCCAGGGATTAGCCTACTTACATTCTCATACCATGATCCATAGGTAAGTGCCTTGAAAATCATCATACATTGACAAGCAATCACTTTGTTTATCAACCCTACATTGTAATGACCTTGAGAGTTTTGTTGATTTTAGTCAAGTAGAATTGTGCAAATTCATCCTTTTTGATTATTCATTTATTAAAAAGAATATAGTTTTATATAATGACAAGTTGATCTATTCAGGATAATTTTTATCTTGCCTATATATGCTATTATGCCTTCTAAAGTGTATATACTTTATATGTTTTGGTAATTTTTTTTTTTCTTTGCTTTGTTTTTCAAGGTAGGGTTTCACTCTAGCCCAGGCTTACCTGGAAGTCTCAGGCTGATCTTGACCTCATTGCAATCCTCCTAACTCTGCCTCCCAAGTGCTGGGATTAAAGGTGTGAGCCACCATGCCCAGCTTCTGGTCATCTTAATATAAATTGTAAACAGCTTATTTTTCAGTTAATACCCATCTGGCTTTCTTTTTCTTTCTTTCTGTCTTTTTTTTTTTATGAATTTAAAAAAGGTTTTATAACCAAGCAGTATGAACATTTGGGGGTTTAGGTCTTAGCAACAGGCTACTAGATGTGTTCAGAAGGGATCCATCGGTCTTACAACTTAAACCACTGGTAGCACTGGATGTCCTGGAAGCTCCTCACAATGGGCTATACTGTCCAAGAGTAGATCTCACTCATCTTGATGGTGATGGGTTGAGATAACCTATATTTCGATGACAGTCCATCAGCTGTTCTGAGCGTTTCATACCAACTGTTGGTTTCACAGCTTCAAGTCTTTTCACGAAAGCCAAATTCTCCCTTTCAATCCTCTGTTGTTCCTTCTGTCGGTTGAGAGCACTATGGTATAACTTAGGAGGATGACTAGTTGGTCTTCTGGAAATTGTACTTTTGTTTCCTGGTTTTTCAGCCTGTCTTGACAGTTCTTTCAAAAGCTCCTGATTTTCCCCATCAGTCTGTCTCACCTCTTCTCTTGTAAAAAGAGTAGTTTTTCCTAGGTACTACTGGAGGCTGCTGTGATTTCATGAGTGCACTGGCTATGTCATGTCCAGAAGACAGTATTCCACAACGCTTCTCTCCATTCTCTGGCTCTTACATTCTTTTTGCCCTTTCTCCAGTTTCCCTGATTCTTGGAGGTGGTGATAATAGATGTCCCATTTGGGGCTGTACACCCAACAGTCAGTTATTCTCAGCACTTAGTCCAGTTATGAGTCTTTGTAGTAACCCTATGCTGAGAGCAGCACTAAAATAGGGGCATAAACATAAATATTTAGACAATGTTATTGGCACAGCATGTCTATTTAGCAAAACAACAGTAGTAGCTTCCCTACAAGGGCCTATGACCACTCCTCTTACGGTCTTTTGATTAGGTTTACAGTACTAGGAATGAATTTCTTCTTGTGGTACAGGCCTCTCATGCAGTCAGAAAGCAGTTAGTTACCCATATAGCAGTCATGGCACTATTATATCATTAATTATTTTTATTTCTTCTTGCCTATCTTAAGTCTTACTTGATTGTTATAATTTTAAACAGAATTTAATAAAGGAATGTTAAGTAATTTTCCTTTGTTCCTTAAACCCAGAGATATCAAAGCAGGAAATATCCTTCTGACAGAACCAGGCCAAGTGAAACTTGCTGACTTTGGATCTGCTTCCATGGCATCCCCTGCCAATTCTTTTGTGGGAACACCATATTGGTAAGGATAGTCTTATACTGATACTCATATTTGAAATAATTAATGTGTAATTATATTTTTCTAGGTGTCTTTCCTGAAAACAGAATGCAATTTTGCATATTTTTACTTGGGTATTATACTTAGTTTGAAATTTTGCCCTTGCAGCTCCTTTTATTTATATTTATTTATTTAGATAGGATCTTACTTTAGGCCAGGCTGACCTGCAACTCACACTCCAGTCCCAGGCTGGCCTTGAACTCTCAGCAATTCTCCTACCTCAGTCTCCCAAGTGCTGGGATTAAAGGTGTGTTCCACCATGCCCAGCGTTTCATCTCTTTATCCTTGTCACATTTGCTTTCTGTATAATGTGTTGGCTGTGGGAGTGAAAAAACTCACTAACATTCCAGTAGAGTAGATAGACATATTAAGTGATAACTCGTATATTTTCTTTCTTTTTTTTTGTTTTTGTTTTTGTTTTTTTGAGGTAGGGTCTCACTCTAGCCTAGGCTGACCAGGAATTCACTATGGAGTCTCAGGGTAGCCTCAAACTCACAGCGATCCTCCTACCTCTGCCTCCCGAGTGCTGGGATTAAAGGCGTGCGCCACCACGCCCGGCTTCGTATATTTTCTTTAAGTGTTTTTAGTTTTTGACATAAGATCTCTTGTTGCCATAGCTTGTCTATACAGCTAAAAATCACTTTATTTAAACTCCTCCTGATTTTACTACTGTGTCTGCTCCTGAGTGAAAAGTGAAAATTAATTTTGTGTCATTGTTCTTTAGACTAAGAGCACTTAGACTAGTAGTACTTGGAGACTCGCTTAGGAAGATTTTTGTTTTGGTTTTTACATTTCATCATGAAAAATATGAAATGTTCCAAAACACAAATAAAAGTGATACCACTTACCCAGCCCAACAGCCTTATTAATAACATGGTCAATCCTCCCCTATGTTCTCTTATTTTTTTTTATATCCCAATAATTTTGAAGAAAATTCTAAACGTCATCTACTTTATGTGACTGTGTGTGTATGTGGTTTGCTTGTCTATGTATATCTGTGTATATCGGTGTGAATACACTCATGTTCACATGCATGTGGAGGCTAGAGGTTGATGTCAGGTGTCTGCATTTTTTTGTTGTTGTTGTTGGTTTGTGTGTGCACATACACCACAGTATATGTGTGGAGGTCAGAGGACAACCTCAGTGCATTAGTCCTCTCCTTCCACTTTGAGACAGTTTATATTTGTGTGTGTGAAAGAGAGAGCTAGCTAGCTCAAGGGCCTCTAGCATCCACCACATTGTGCTATATGTATTTGGCTTTATGTGGGCACTGGGAAATTGAACCAGGACCTGCAGGCTTTGTAATCAAGTACCTTTAACTACTGAGCCATTTCCCTTGGCCCAGGGTCTTATTTTGCCACTGAGAAGGTCAGACTAGCTGGCCTTGGAAACTTTTGGGGATTTTTCTGCCTTTGCATTCCACTTGACATGGGTACCAAGGATTCAAACTCTTGTCATCAGGCTTGCCGAGTTATCTCCTTGGCCTTACTTTCTATCTTATTTATTAAGATGATCTCTCACTGATCCCAGTGCTCACTGATTCAGTTAGTCTAGCTAGCTAATTTGCCTCAGGGATACACATCTCTACCTCCTGATTGTTGGGATTTTAAGTGTGCACTGTCACACTCCAAATTTACAAGGGTACTGGGGATCATAACACAGGTCCTCCTCATGTTTGCACTTTAATGTCTGAGCCATTTTCCTAGATACCTTAATTTACTTTTTTTTCTTTGAAAAAATTACATATGTATCTGTCAGTGAAAGTGTTTTTTGAGGTAGGGTCTCACTCTAGCCCAGGCTGACCTGGAATACAATCTGTAGTTTCAGGGTGGTCTCGAACTCTTAGTGGATCCTCTTACCAATTCCTCCCAAGTGCTGGGATTAAGGTATGTGGCATAACACCTGGCCACAACTATTAAACTTTTGATATGTAGCTATGAATCAAAAAACATACATGAAGATAGGAAATATTTTAAATAAATTGAAAATTTTGAAGAACACTACTGTAGAGCAGAAATTTCTTGTGTTGTACCCTAATTGTGTCTGTATGCATATATGCACATATATGTGATATTCTACCTCCCCTGTATAAAAATGAGTTCTCCCCCGGGCATGGTGGCATATACCTTTAATCCCAGCACTTGGAAGGCAGAGGTAGAAGGATCACTGTGAGTTCGAGGCCACCCTGAGACTGCATAGTGATTTCCAGGTCAGCTTGGGAAGAGTTCTCCAAGAGAATAGTACTTAATAATTCCCCTCCTTAGATAGTATTGGTGAACAGTATATATTAATAATAAACTCTGGAAAGTCCTCCAGTAAAAAACACAAAAATTGAGGCTGGGGTGATAGCCCAGCAGTTAAAGATGTTTGATTGTAAAGACTGTCAGCCTGGCTTCACTTACCTAGCCACTCATGGAAAACCAGACAGGCATTTGTTTGTAGTGGCAAGTGGCTCTGGCATGCCCATATACAAACACATGCACACACACGTGCAAATAAATTTAAAAAAAATTAATTCCTATGTTTACATATATTGGCTGGAATTCAAACCATTATTGCTTTTTTAAATTTTTTATTTATTTATTTGAGAGAGTGAAAGGCATGATAGAGAGAATGGATGCACTAGGGCCTTCAGCCACTGCAAATGAACTCTAAACATATGTGCTACCTTGTGTGTCTGGCTTATGTGGGTCCTGGGGAATTAAACCTGGGTTCTTTGGCTTTGCAGGCAAGCACCTTAACCACTAAGCCATCTCTCCAGCCTTCAAACCAATGTTTCTAATTTCAGTTAACGTTATTTATTTTAGGATGGCCCCAGAAGTGATTTTGGCCATGGATGAAGGACAATATGATGGCAAAGTTGATGTGTGGTCTCTTGGAATAACATGTATTGAGCTAGGTAAGTACTGTTCTTTATTACTAGGAAGTAAGTTTCATTGTTTCTGTAGAAACTGAATTTATTTATTTATTTTGGTTTTTTGAGGTAAGGTCTCATTCTAGCCCAGACTGACCTGGAATTCATTATGTAGTCTCAGGGTGACCTCGAACTCACGGTGATCTTCCTACCTCTGCCTCCTATGTGCTGGGATTAAAGGCTGCACTACTACGCCCAGTGAATTTATTAACTATAGGTAACAATAATTTAAAATTTAGAAAAGGGTCTTGTATTACAGGAAATGAAAAAATTGACTATACAATAAATGAAGAAAACTAATCAGTATTCAAATAACCAATAGACAACAAAGTCAGCTAACAGAGCCAGAATATTAGTGTAAACCAGGCATCATGCCACATCCTGCTTTGTGTTCCCTGAATGTAAAAGCAAATTAACTCAAACTACTTCTATGGACCTATTAGGTTATACTTCTATCTGAAATTAATATTTAAATGGAACACACATAGATAGCTCATAAAGCACAAGTATTTTAATAATGTTTAAGAATCTACCTGGTGAAGCAGAGCATGATTGCACACGCCTATCATCCTAGCAAATTTGAGGCCAGCTTAGTCTCCATAGTGAGTATCAGGTCAGTCAGGGCTATGTAGTAAGACCCTGTGTGTCTCCCCCTCAAAAAATTCACCAGGTGATGCTTATGCTAATGTCATCCCTCACCCCTCCCAAGATAGGGTCTCATTCTAGTCCAGGATGACCTGGCACTTGCTCTGGTGTCCCAGGCTGGCTTTGAACTCACAATGATCTTCCTACCTCTGCCTCCTGAATGCTAGGATTAAAGACTTGTGCCACCATGCCCAGCTCCATAGAAGATTTTGAAAGTATTTATGAACTACTTACCCACTACATAGGGTAATTACTTTTTTTGAGTTAGCTATAGAAATTAGATGTAAGCCAGGTGTGGTGGTGCACGCCTTTAATCCCAGCACTTGGGAGGCAGAGGTAGGAGAATTGCTGTGAGTTTGAGGCTACCCTGAGACTCCATAGTGAATTCCAGATTAGCCTGGGCTACAGCAAGACCCTACCTCGAAAAACCAAAAAAAAAAAAAAAAAGAAAGAAATTAGATGTGAGAACTCAGGCTTGTAAATACTCTGTGGACTGAGGCAGAATGGTCACAAGTTTAATGCTAGCAACTAAAAGAATATATGAAAAATGATGGGCATATAGCTGAGCCAGCTCTCCAGTCCTAAAATATTTTTTATAAAATAGTTTATGTATTTGTTTGCAAGCAGAGAGAGAGAGTAGACAGGATGGACACACCAGGACCTCCAGCCACTGCAAATAAACTCCAGATGCATGAGCCCTTTGTGTGGGGAATTGAGCCTGGGTCCTTAGGCTTTGCAGGCAAGCACTTTAACCGGTCTGAGCCATCTCTCCAACCCTTAAGAAGTATTTTCATTTATTTGTGAGAGGAGTAAGAGTATGTGTGCTTAGGGCCTCTTGCCATTGCAAACAGAACTCCAGACACATGTGCCATTTTGTACATCTGGCTTTACATGTACTAGAGAATTGAACCTAGACCATCAGACTTTGCAAGCAAGCACCTTTTACCACTGAGCCATATTTCCATCCTCAATTTTAAATTTATAACTAATAATTTCTTCTTCTCCCACTATTTAGTCTTAAAACCACTAGGTGAGACAGAATAAGTATGTATTTATATCAGTTGATGAACTGTGTTAACTCGAAGTGGGTTTGAGAATCAGATAAATATAATAGAGTTCCCATAACATGCTGGTTCACAAAATGAAAAGTAGATAAAGGGTTTTGTTGCAGGGAGAAGGTCCAGATATCTAATGGGATGGTGATTAAAACAATCATGCATAGAGATGGCTTAGAGTTACTACAGCTCCAGGTGAGGGAGAAAGTGACAACAGCGTGAACTTCCCATTTTGTAGAGTCAGTGTTTGAGAAGCAGTGCAGGGAGCCATGGAGTGAGTTCAGATCAGCCTGGCCTAGAATAAGACCCTACTACCTCAGGGAAGGAAAACAAAAAAGAATAAAACAGCTCACTATTTCTACATATAGCATTTTTGGGACATTTGAATAAAACTTGAATAAGATTTGGGGGTTAGATGATCATATGAGCATTTAAATGACATGTGTTAATTAATATAGTGTGGTTTTGTTATGGGAAACTGAGGCTCACAGAACTGGCACCAGAGACTGAGTGTAGAATCAGGATGAAAGTTTCTTTTCATGCCAGCATGGGCCCAAGGTAATTTCTTCTCAGTTTATGGAAATACTATTATTGTTTCTAGGGAAATGTTTGTTTAATTGTTAAGGGATGGTGGGGGTATCATATCAGCAATGTTTTAAAAGGTAGATTTATTTTATTTATTTTGCATGTGTGTGTGCATGTGAACATGTGTGCACATTTGTTTGAGAAGGCCAGAAGACCAACTGCAGTGTGGTTTCTCATGTACTGTCCACCCTGTTTTGGCACAAGGTCTCTTACCACCCTAGAATTCACTAAGTAGTCTAGACTAGCTGGCCAATGAGCCTCAGAGATCCACCTTTTTCTGTCTCTCCAGCACTGGGAGTATAGTGTATGTCACCACAACTGTTTTTGTTAAATCATGGGTTCTAGGGATTGAGCACAGATCTTTGTGCTTACAAGTCCCAGGCGACCTCAGCTTCCCAACTGATGAGATTACAAGTATAAGCCACCATGCCCAGCTAGAAGTATGATTTTTTTTTTTTTTTAAGTAGGATCTCACTGTAGCCCAAGCCAACCTGGAACTTTTTCTGTAGTCCTAGGCTGGCCTTGAACTCATGACAGTCCTCCTACCTCTGCCTCCCAAGTACTGCAATTAAAGGCGTACCCCAGGGCTGGAGGTATGGCTTAGCAGTTAAGGAGTTTTGCCTGCAAAGCTAAGGACCCAGGTTTGATTCCCCAGGACCCATGTTAGCCAGATGCACAAGGGGGCATACGCATCTGGAGTTTGTTTGCAGTAACTTGAGGCCCTACCATGCCCATTCTCTCTCCCTCTTTCTCTGTCTAATAAATACATTTTTTAAAAAAGGTGTACCCCATAAATGTGTCTTAAAATTTGATCAAGTGCCAGGCATGGTGGCTCATGCCTTCAATCCCAGCCCTTGTAAGGAAGGCAGAGATAGGAATATTACCATGAGTTCATGGCCTATCTGGGACTACAGAATGAGTTTCAGGTCAGCCTGGGCTAGAGTGAGACCCTACCTCAAAAAAACAAAACAAAACAAAAAGCTGGGTGTGGTGACTCACACCTTTAATCCCAGCACTCAGGAGGCAGAGGTAGGATCGCTGTAAGTTCGAGGTCACCCTGAGACTACAGAGTGAATTCCAGGTCAGCCTGAGCTAGAGTGAGACCCTACCACGAAGAAGATAAATAAATAAATAAATAAATAAATAAATAGGGGCTGGAGAGATGGCTCAGCAGCCAAGGAATTTACCTGCAAAGTCTAATGACCCAGGTTTGATTCCCCAGGACCCATGTAAAGTCAAATGCAACAGTGCTGCATGCATCTGCACCTGGAGTTTTTCTGTGGCTAGAGGCCCTGACATGCCCATTCTCTAGGTCTCTCTTCTCTCTTTCTGTGTCTCTCTATTTCTCTCTGCTTGCAAATAAATAAAATATTTTAAAGATTTTTTTGTTTATTTTTATTTATTTATTTAATATTTATCATTATTTATTATGTATTTATTTATTTGAGAGTGACAGAGAGAGAGAGAGAGAATGGGTGTATCAGGACCTCTAGCCACTGCAAACGAACTCCAGATACGTGTGCCACCTTGTGCATCTGGCTTACATGGGTCCTGGGGAATTGAGCCTCAAACTGTGGTCCTTAGGCTTCATAAGCAAGTGCTTAACCACTAAGCCATCTCTCCAGCCCAATAAAATATTTAAAAAAAAACACAAAAAGTTGATTAACACCAGTATTTTTATATAATCCACACATTTAACTGGAAGTTTCCTTTCTTTTACAGCGGAAAGAAAGCCTCCTTTATTTAATATGAATGCAATGAGTGCCTTATATCACATAGCCCAAAATGAATCCCCTACACTGCAATCTAATGAATGGTGAGTATTGCTAAGTGGTATTGCTTAATATTATGAAAATGTAAATTGTAAACTTATCACAGTGATTTAATTTTATGTAGATAAATGTATTACCTGAAGATATTTTAATGTGGAGTAGGAGAATAGGCTTAGATTACCCTTCTTATATTTTTATCCTTTATCATATCTATATTTTCATAGCATATATGTAATTCAATTCATAAGAAAAGAATAGGTATAAAATGATTAATTACAAATGCATAGATTCTTATCACCTATAGTTATCTTTGAGAAATAGCCTATATTTTATGTGGTATGAGACATGGGTAAAATGAAGTTTTAAAAAAAATTATCAGGTAATTAAGAACTAGGAAGGTTCTAATTATAATTATGATGCTATTGCTCTAATCTACCTTCCAGTATAGTCCTTGATTTGATAAAACTAAATTTATTCATATAAAGAAGTTTATAGCAAAATGACTAATAATTTTAGAAGACTAGGATTTTTATGAGTAGTAAAACATTGTAATATAAGCCAGTGTATTAGTTATTTTGTTCATTCCTGTGATAAAATATTCTGATTAAAGTCATTCATGGAAAGGAGGATTTATTTTGACTTATAGTTTAAGGGTATAGTCTGAGTATCATGATGGGGAAGGTTTCCTGGTAGAAGAAGCATGAAGTGGCTGATCACATTGTGCTAACAGTCAGGAAGCAACAGAGATGAATGTTGGTGCTCAGCTTGCTCTCTTTTTTTATTCAGTCTGGCTCATGGGATAGTACCACTCATATTTAATTAATGTGGCTTTTCCTTCCTCAGTTAACCTTTTCTAGGAACACCTTCATAACATACACATAGGTGTGTTTCCTTCTAGATAACCTGATAGGACTAGCCATTACAACTCTACCCTATCAGCGTGATGACCAAATACATCACTTTTTTCATTTTTTTTTTGCTTATTATTATTATTATTATTATTATTTGTTTGAGAGAGAGATGGAATGGAAACACTAGGGCCTCCAGCCACTGCGAGTGAACTCCAGACACATGTACCCCTTTGTACATCTGTCTTACATGGGCATGTGGGTCCGGGAGAATTGAACTGGCGTCCTTAGGTTTTGCAGGCAAATAAGCCATCCAGACTTTTTGCTTTTCAAAGTAGAGTCTTACTCTAGCCTAGGCTGACCTAGAATTTATTATGCAATCTCAAGGTGGCCTCAAACTCTCAGCCATCCTACCTCTCCCTCCCAAGTGCTGGGCTTAAATGTGTTTGCCACCATGCTCAGCTTAATGTTTTAAAGAATATATCTTAATTGGTTTTCTAGATTTCAAGGAAGTCTTACTCTTTTGTTCAGGGTCACTGAATACTCAGGTATAAGAAATGCTGTCTCCATGGGGCTGGAGAGATGGCTTAGTTGTTAAGGCACTTGCCTGCAAAGTCTACTGACTCAGGTTTGATTTCCCAGTACCCATGTAAAAACAGGTACACAAAGTGGTACATGCACCTGGAGTTCCCTTGCAGAGGCTGAAGGCCCTGGCACAAACAAAGAAAAAGGAAAAAGAAATGCTATCTCCAGAGAAGATAAGAGTGATGTTCTGACACGTGCTACATAGAAGACAATCCAAGGTTCTAAATAGACTTCCTCCTTTTGCCTCAGTATAGATAGAATAAGTTGTGATGTTTAAATATATGGAACACAGTTTTTCTTTTCTTTTCTAGCGTTTGAACCCAGGGCCTTGTGCATGCTAAATACACACTCTGCAGTAGAACCATATTCACAGCCCAGGGTTATTTACATGATCTCTGCCTGGTTAGTTTTGGAAAATGGTAAAGATTTATGCTAGGTATGTGCCTTGATATGTGGATTTTTTTAAAAAAGGAAATAGCAATATGTTCACTTGATACTTTCCTTTACAATAGGTCTGATTATTTTCGCAACTTTGTAGATTCTTGCCTCCAGAAAATCCCTCAAGATCGTCCTACATCAGAGGAACTTTTAAAGGTCAGTTGTATAACTCTTATTTTTTTTAACTCTTGAGAAATGATTTTAAAAAATATATTATTCTTTGATTCTTAATCAGGATAATATTAGTTTGTACTATGTCAGCTAAAAAAAAAAAAAAGAGGGCCGGAGAGATGGCTTACCAGTTAAAGTGCGTGGCTGCAAAGCCTAAGAACCCCAGTTCGATTCTCCAGGTCCCACGTTAGCCAGATGCACAAGGAGGCACATGCATTTGCAGTGGCTGGAGGCCCTGGCATGCCCATTCTCTCTCTCTCTCTTTCTCCCTCTCTCTGTCTCAAAATAATAAAATAAAATAAAATAAAAAACAAAGATTTTGGTGTTGGGAGTTAAATACTGGGCCTCATCTTGTATGGTAAACAAGTGCTCTACTACTGAGCTACACGCCCAGATCCCTAATTTTTTTTTTTTTTTTTTTTTTGCTGGGCATAGTAATACACACC
Organism: Dipus sagitta; assembly: GCA_036346955.1. Taxonomy (NCBI): domain Eukaryota; kingdom Metazoa; phylum Chordata; class Mammalia; order Rodentia; family Dipodidae; genus Dipus; species Dipus sagitta. The sequence continues at coordinate 55,919,207 of CM070778.1, forward strand.
TTAAATCCCAGCTCTCAGGAGGCAGATGTAGGAGGATCATTGTGAATTCAAGGCCACCCTCAGACTGCAAAGTGAATTTCAGGTCCACTTGTGCTAGAATGGTGAAACCCTACCTAAATAAATAAATAAATAAATAAATGTAAAAATAAAAAGGGCTAGAGAGATGGCTTAGCAGTGAAGATGCTTGCCTACAAAGCCAAAGGATCCAGGTTTGATTCCCCAGGAACCATGTAAGCCAGATGCACAAGGTGACGCATGTGTCTGGAGTTCCTTTGCAGCAGATAGAGGCCCTGGCATGTCCATTCTCTCTCTCTCTCTCCCCACTCTCTCTCAAATAAGTAAAAAGTAAATAAATAAATTAAGTAAATAACCCCCCCAACCTATTTTTTTGTATTGTTTTCTCTGGAAGATTTTATTTTTAATTTTTTTGTTTATTTTATTTATTTATTTGAGAGCAACAGACAGAGAAAGAGGCAGATAGAGAGAATGGGCACTCCAGGGCCTCCAGCCACTGCAAACGAACTCCAGATGCATACGGCCCCTTGTGTATCTGGCTAACATGGATCCTGGGGAATCCAGCCTCGAACCAGGGTCCTTAAGCTTCACAGCAAGCGCTTAGCAGCTAAGCCATCTCTCCAGCCCCTAATATTTTTATTTGAGAGAGATAGAAAGAGATAGAGCCAGATAGAAAGACTAGGTGAGCCTAGATGAAATGTATGCACAACCTTTTGTATTTAGTTTTATGTGGGTACTTGGGAATCAAACCTGGGTATTTTAGCTTTGCAGGCAAGTGCCTTAACCATTAATTGATCTCTCCAGCTCCCTCTGGAAGACTTTATTGGTTGTACTGGGGATTGAACCTTGAGCCTCACATGTAGTAGGCAAGCAGTCTCCCTATGAACCATGATCCCAGCCTTAGATCCTAAGTTGTTTGTTTTTAAATAAAATGAATTAGCTAGTTTAAAAAGGAAAGGAAATTGATGGGTGTTGTGGCATACACCTTTAATCCCAGCACTTGGGAGGCTGAGGTAGGAGGATCTCTGTGAATTCAAGGCCGGCCTGAGACTACATAGTAAATTACAGGTCAGCCTGGGCTAGAGCTCTACTTTGAAGGAAAGGAAAGGAGAGGGGAGGGGAGAAAAAAGAAAAGAAGAGAAAGGGAATTAGCTGTGTTTACTGTTTCTATATAGAATATATAGTTAAATATCCTAAATAGTAATGGATAAATATTTTTATCTTCAAGAATATGCTTCATGGGCTGGAGAGATGGCTTAGTGGTTAAGCACTTGCCTGTGAAGCCTAAGGACCCTGGTTCAAGGCTTGATTCCCCAGGACCCACGTTAGCCAGATGCACAAGGGGGCACACACGTCTGGAGTTCGTTTGCAGTGGCTGGAGACCCTGGCGCGCCCATTCTCTCTCTCTCTCTCTCTCTCTCTCTCTCTCTCTCTCTCTGCCTCTTTCTCTGTCGCTCGCTCTCAAATAAATAAATTAATTAATTTGAAAAAAGAATATGCTTCAGTCACAATATTAAATAAAAAAATTGGGGGCTGGAGAGATGGCTTAGCAGGTAAGGCACATGCCTACAAAACCTAAGAACCTAGGTTCAATTCTCCAGGTCCCATGTAAGCTAGATGCACATGGTGGCACATGCATCTGGTGTTCTCTCTCTCTCTCTCTCTCTCTTACTCTCTCTCCCCCTCTCTAATAAATAAATAAAAATAAATCTTTAAAAAAAATTTTCTTTGTGTGTACACTATGTATGTGTGCACGTGTGTAGGGATCAGAGGACAGCTTCAAGGTCTCTGTGCTCCACCTTCTTTATGACAATGTCTCTTGCCTCTGCAAATGAACTGCTGCAAGCTGGCCCACAAGCTTCAGATTCTCCTGGCTCTGCCTCCCATTGTAGACATATTGGGATCAAAAATTAACATGCCACTTTGCATCTGGCTTTATGTAGGTGCTGCGAAATTGAATAGGCTTTGCAAGCATCTTTAACTGTGAGCCATCTCCACAGCCCATAAAATGATAAAGTTTGTATTTGCTAAGGGTCAAACCCAGTTTTGTACATAGTAGGTACATATTCTACCACTGAGCTATACACCTAGCTCCTGTAAATTTTAGTTCATGTAGAGCAGAGTCTTAATTCAAAATTGGTAAAACAGCATGGTGTGGTGGCTCAATTTGGGATGCTAAGGAGGATCACCATGGGTTTGAACCCAGCCTGGAATGAGAGCTTATCTCTAAAACTATCCATCCATCCTTCTATTTATTTAGACATGTAAAAGAAAATATATTACTTTTAGATCATTTTGCTTTCTTTCTTTTTTATTTAACTTTTTTCTTTTATTTTCAGTTATTTATTTGAAAGCAGCAGGCAGAGAGAGAGAGAGAGAAAGAATGGGTGCACAGGCCTCCAGCCACTGTAAAAGAACTCCAGAAGCATGCGCCACCTTGTACATCTGCCTTACATGGGTACTAGGGAATTGAACCTCAAACTGGGGTCCTTAGGCTTCACAGGAAAGCGCTTAACCGCTAAGCCATCTCTCCAGCTCCTAGTTTTGCTTTCTTTATTGGTTTGTTTGTTTGATATTTTGAGGTAGTGTCTCACTGTAGCCCATGCTGACCTGGAATTCACTATATAGTCTCAGGCTAGGCTTAACTCACAGGGATCTTCCTACCCTTGCTTCCCCCGTGCTGGGATTAAAGGTAGCTTAGGTCTATATCTGTCATACCTTATATATTGATTATAATGTGAAAATATATGATGTGTTTTATTTAGTATAAGAGAAAAGAAACTTAAAAAAAAATGAGTGTAGGTTTAAGGATATAGTTTAGTTGTGGAATATTTGCTGAGCATGAAGGAGGCCCTGGGGTCAACCCTTGGCATCCTCCACCTCAAATTTCTCTAAAATAAAATTTGTTTTAAGCGTGATGGTACACACCTACTTTGAAATTGAAGCTAGATGGTCACTTGTTCTTAGTTTGAGTCCAGCCTGGGCAGCATAACAAGATCTATCTCCAAACAACAAACAAAACTTTGTTTTTATGGAATTACATTTTTCTCATTTAGCAATTAAAATATTTTTTGGATTATGTAAGTTCTATTTAGTGTTCAACCATCTATTCTTTTATATATATGTATGTTTTTATTTATTTGAGAGAGAGAGAGAGAAAATGGGTGTGCCAGGGCCTCCAGCCACTGCAAAGGAACTCCAGACGCATGCGCCCCCTTGTGCATCTGGCTTACGTTGGTCCTGGAGAATCAAACCAGGATCCTTTGGGTTTGTAAGCAGACGCCTTAATCACTAAGCCATCTCTCCAGCCCGCAACCATCTGTTCTTAAAGAATTACTTCATTTCAATGTGGATCATCAATAATTATCCTGTTGAATTTAATGCAGTTCCTAAAACTTCTTGAGTAGACAATAAGGAGAGTTTGATTCTAGCTGTTTGTTATCTTAAGGAATTTTTTTTTTTTTCGCAAGACTTAAGTTTAACTGTTTCTGTTTCTGTGTGTGTGTGTTGTGTATTTGTGGAGGCACACGTGTATGGAGGCCGGAGGGTGAAATCAGGTGTCTGCCTTGATTTTTTTCTTCTTCCTTGACCAGTTTTCTTTTTTCCACTTACTCTTCTTTTTAACATGTACAGGTGCTTTGAGTTGATTTTTGAACTTGTTTGCTTTGTATGTGTACATGTGGTGTTTGCACACGTATGTGGGCAAATGCACATACCCTATAAACATGAGTTTAGATGCCAGGAAGACACCAGGTGTTTGACTGTATTACTTATTGCTTATTTCCTTAAGACATACTTCCGGAAGCTGCTGTTTTTCTGTTTTGACTGACCAGGGAGATTAAGCCATTCTATCTCCACCCATTCCCCTCTCCCCAGCACAGGGGTCATAGGCATGTGCAGTTATTGATTGACTTTTTATTTGGATGTTGGGACTGAAAAATTCAGGTCCTTATGCTTGTGCAGCAAGTGCTCTTAACCACTGGGTCATGTCCCTGTCCCTGATAACTTTGCTTTCTATTTATTTTGTTGAGGCATGGTCCCTCATTTGATCCCAGAGCATCTAGATTTAAGCTAATCTAGCTAGCTAGTTCGTCCTGGGGATTACCTATCTCTGTTCCCCTAACAACCTGAGTTCTATTCTGTAGTTCCCGCATGGAGCCAGATGCACAAGGTAGCACATGCATCTGGAGTTTGTTTGCAGTTGCTGGAGGCCCTGGTGTACCCATTCTCTTTGTTTTGTCTCCCTTCTATCTCTCTCTCTCTCTCTGCTTGCAGATAAATAAATAACCCTATTTTTAAAATTTTTATTTATTTATTTATTTGAGAGCAACAGACAGAGAGAGAAAAAGGTAGGGAGAGAGAGAGAGAATGGGCGCGCCAGGGCTTCCAGCCACTGCAAACAAACTCCAGATGCGCGCGCCCCCTTGTGCATCTGGCTAACGTGGGTCCTGGGGAACCGAGCCTTGAACCGGGGTCCTTAGGCTTCACAGGCAAGCGCTTAACCGCTAAGCCGTCTCTCCAGCCCATAACCCTATTTTTTTATAACCCTGTTTTTTTAAAGGGGCTGAAGAGACGGCTCAGCAGTTACAGTGCTTGTCCGCAAAGCCCAATGACTTGGATTTGATTCCTTAGTATCCACATAAAGCCAGATGCACAAAGTGCTACATGTGTCTGGAGTTGGTTTGCAGCTACCGTAGGCCTTGGCACGCCCATTCTCTCTGCTGTCTCTCTCCTCTTCTGCTTGCAAATAAATTTTAAAAATATATAAAATAAAAAGCAGCCAGGTGTGGTGGTGCATGCCTTTAATCCCAGTACTTGGGAGGCAGAAGTAGGAGGATCGCCATGAGTTTGAGGTCAGCCTAAGAATATAGAGTGAATTCCATGTCAGCTTGGGCTAGAGTGAGACCCTACCTTGAAAAACCAAAATTAATTGATTAATTAATTAATTTTTTTAAAAAGCAACATGCAGTATCTAAATTTGTATTACTTAATTCACCATCTGTAAATGTATTTTGAAAGAAAAAAACAGTGCATGAAATCAACATTTTTTGGACTGTGCAAAAACCTTTATTTTGGAGGTAGGGTCTCATTCTAGCCAGGCTGACCTGAAATTCACTGTGTAGCCTCAGGCTGGCCTCCAACTCACAATGATCCTCCTACCTCTTCCTCTCAGGTGTGCGCCACCTTTTTTTGTCGTCATTCTTTTTGTTTTTCAAGGTAGGGTTTAGCTCTAGCCCAGGCTGACCTGGAATTCACTATGTAGTCTCAGGTGGCCTGTGAACTCACAATGATCCTCCTACCTCTCCTTCCTGAGTGCTGGGGTTAAAGGCGTGCACCACCACAACCGGCCATGCAAACCTTTTTTGAAGTGTCCAAGTGTATCTATACTCACAGAATCTGTGTGTAAAAAAGATTATTGTGTATCAGAACTCATATTTAGATAACTGTACATTGAATGAAATATATATAATCATTGACTGATAACTGCAGACTATTGGGAAAAGTATACAACTGGACTAGTTGAAAAAGCATTTCATACCCGATTTCTACCATTTACCCACTCCAGCACATGTTTGTTCTTCGGGAGCGCCCTGAAACAGTGTTAATAGATCTTATTCAGAGGACAAAGGATGCGGTAAGAGAGCTGGACAATCTGCAGTATCGAAAAATGAAGAAACTCCTTTTCCAGGAGGCACATAATGGACCAGCAGTAGAAGCACAGGAAGAAGAAGAGGTAAATGACTCAGACATTGAGTTATCTTCATTGATTTCTTTCTTTGTGTAACTTCCCCTGACAAGAATTTACCATTTATATCGCTGGTTTCAAGGTAGTATTTTCTTATCAGTAGTTTGTTAAGATTCTGTTTAAGAAAAAAGACTTTAATTACATTTGATTATATACTCTATACCCAACCCCTTTGTTGGGCCCACTGGTATAGTAAAGGCTGTAAGAAATCTTTTATTTTATTTTATCTTATTTTATTTTTGGTTTTCTGAGGTAGGATATCACTGTAGCTCAGGCTGACCTGGAATTCCCTATGTAGTCTCAGGGTAGCCTCGAACTATGGGTGATCCTTCTACCTGTGCCTCCCTAGTGCTGAGATTAAAGACATGCATCACCATGCCTGGCAAGAAATCTTCTATTAAAGAAACCTGTTGCCAGGCGTGGTGGTGCACACCTTTAATCCCAGCACTCGGGAGGCAGAGGTAGGAGGATCACTGTGAGTTCGAGGCCACCCTGAGACTACATAAGAGAATTCCAGGTCAGCCTGAGCTAAAGTGAGACCCTACCTCGAAAAACTAAAAAAAAACAAAAACCTGTTTGTAGCCCGGCATGGTGGCATACGCCTTTAATCCCAGCACTCGGGGAGGATCATTGTGAGTTGTAGGCCACCCTGAGACTCCATAGTGAATTCTAGGTCAGCCTGGACTAGAGTGAAACCTTACCTCGAAAGAAAGAGAGAGAGAGAGAGAGAGGGAGGGAGGGAGGGAGGGAGGGAGGGAGGAAGCAAGGAAGGAAGGGAGGAAGGAAGGAAGGAGAAAAGAAAGGAAAGAAAAGAAAAGAAAAGAAAAGAAAAGAAAAGAAAAGAAAAGAAAAGAAAAGAAAAGAAAAGAAAAGAAAAGAAACCTATTTGTGAGCTAGATGTGGTAGAGCACGCCTTTAATCCTCAGCACTCAAAGGTAGGAGGATCATTGTGAGTTTGAGGCCAGCCTGAGACTACATCGTGAATTCCAGGTCAGCTTGGGCTAAAGTTAGACCCTACCTCAAAAAAAAAGAAAAGAAAAAGAAGAAAGCAAAACCTGTTTGTGTTAGGCTTTTCTTATACTTTGATCATGAATTTGGAATAGATACTGCAGTTTTCATTTAACGGTCTTTTCCCTTAGGAACAAGATCATGGTGTTGGCCGGACAGGAACAGTGAATAGTGTTGGAAGTAATCAGTCTATTCCTAGTATGTCTATCAGCGCCAGCAGCCAAAGCAGTAGTGTTAACAGTCTTCCAGATGCCTCAGATGACAAGAGTGAACTAGACATGATGGAGGGAGACCATACAGTGATGTCTAACAGTTCTGTCATCCACTTAAAACCTGTGAGTATTTGGATTTCAGTGGGGAAAAAAAAAATCTCAATTTTCATCAGTAATTTAATTCATCTTTGAAGATTGTGGGCTAGGGAAGATGGCTCATCAACAGGCAAGAGTGCTTGCTGCACAAGCGTGAGGGCCCAAGAAAGTTTGAGGCAGGCCTATTTTTTTAAAAAATGGTTTTAATTTTAATTTATTTGTTTACATTCAGAGAGAGAGAGAGAAAGCATGGATGCACCGGTTCTAGATGCATGTGCCACTTTGTGCATGTGGCTTTACATGGGTACTGGGGAATTGAACCCTATTTGCTAGGCTCTCCAGGCAAGTGCCTTAACCTGCTGAGCCATCTCTCCAGCCCAGCCCAGCCCAGTCCAACTTTTTTTTTTTCTTTTCTCAATTTTTATTAACATTTTCCATGATTATAAAAAATATCCCATGGTACTACCCTCCCCAGTCCAACTTTTTGATTTACTAATATCTACATAAGAAGCTGGGCATATCTGTGCATGGTAATACATACCTTTAATCCTAGCACCCAGGAGGCAAAGATAGGAGGATCACAGAGTTCAAGGCCACCCTGAGACTGCATAGTAAATTCCAAGTCAGCTTAGGCTAGAGTAAAACCCTACCTCAAAGTAAATAAATAAATAAAAATTAAAAAGCTGTGTCTTAGCAGTTAAGGCACATTGCCTGCAAAGCCTAGGAAACCAGGTTCAGTTCCCCAGAACGCACGAAAGCCAGAGGCACATGGTGGCGCATGCGTCTGGAGTTCACTTGCAGTGGCTGTAGGCCCTGGTGCACCCATTCTCTCTCTCTCTTTCATAAATAAATTTTTTTAAAAAAGTAAACTACTTAAAAGGAAAAGTTGGGCATGGCCACGTATGGTTGCGTAAACCTTTTATCCCAGCACTCAGGAGGCCAGGGTGGGAGGATCACTATGAGTTCAAGGCCAGCCTGAGATTACATAGTTTACTCCTAGTCAGCCTGAGCTAGAGTGAGACTTTACCTCGAAAATTAAAGAAAAACAGATTACTTCTATAACTAATAGACTGCTTCTTGACTGACTTGCTGTTTGCTTATGAGACAGGCTTTTTCACTGTATATCCATGCTGGCCTGGAGCTCATAACCATCCTTTTGTTCCTTCCCAGGTGTTGAAATTATAGGTGTGAGCCACCACACCCAGCTTTTCCTTTTCTTAAGTTAATGAATACATACACACACACACACATACACACGGATAGACATAGGTTCTTTAATTTTTGCAGCTTTTAAATTGTTTATTATGGACAAATGGCAAAAATATTGTTTTACTCCTAGTGTGGTGGTACATGCCTGTAATCAAAACAAAAAATACAAAGTAGTATTAAGATATTTTGCTTCTAAAGCTTAAGAGCCTTTCGGCTGGAAAGATGGCTAAGTGGTGAATGACTCAGGCTTGCAAAGCCTGATTGCCTGGATTTGATGCCCTGGTACCCACATAAAGCCAGATACACATGGTACATGTGTCTGGAGTTCTTGTGCAGTGGCAGGAGGCCCTAGCATGTCCATATTCATTCATTCTCTCTCTCTCTCTCTCCCCTACCTCCCCCACAAGTTTATTAACTCAAGTAAATAAAAACTTTTTTACTTATTTATTTTTGTTTTTGAGGTAGGGTCTTGCTCTAGCCCAGGCTGACCTGGAATTCACTACATAGTCTTTAGGGTGGCCTCAGATTCTCGGTGTTCTTCCTACCTCTGCCTCCTGAGTTCTGGAATTAAAGGCATGTGCTACCACACCTGGATGTTTTTACTTTTTTTACTGTTTGTTTCTTTTTTTATTATTTTTTTCTTTTTTTAATTTTTTATCACCTATCAGCTGCTCCCCTGCCTCCCTGTCTCCACCTCCTCTTCTTCTCTCTTCCTTTCTCTGGCTCCCCTTCTCTCCTCCCTCTTCTGCTCCACTCTTCCTCCTGCTTCCCTTTTACTCCCTCTTCTCCCCCATCTCCTCTTGTCCTCCTCTGTCTCTACTATTCCTGTATCTCTCCTCCCCTTCTCTCTTTTTTTAAAGTAATTAATTAATTATTATTTTTTTATTTTTATTTTTTTATTTTTTGGTTTTTCGAGGTAGGGTCTCCCTCTAGCCCAAGCTGACCTGGAATTCACTATGGAGTCTCTCAGGGTGGCCTCGAACTCATGGTGATCCTCCTACCTCTGCCTCCCAAGTGCTGGGATTAAAGGCATGCACCACCACGCCCAGCTAATTAATTTATTTTTATTGACAACTTCCATGATTATAACCAATATCCCATGGTAATTCCCTCCCTCCCCCCACTTTCCCCTTTGAAACTCCACTCTCCATCATATCCCCTCCCCCTCCCAATCAGTCTCTCTTTTATTTTGATGTCATCATCTTTTCCTCCTGTTATGATGGTCTTGGGTAGGTAGTGTCAGGGACTACGACATGGATATCCAGGCCATTTTGTGTCTGGAGGAGCACGTGGTAAGGAGTCCTACCCTTCCTTTGGCTTTTACATTCTTTTCACCACCTCTTCCGCAATGGACCCTGAGCTTTGGAAGGTGTGATAGAGATATTGCAGTGCTGAGCATTCCTCTGTCACTTCTCAGCACCATGGTGCATTTGTTTTTATTTTTTAATATTACATGTCTTTGAGATTTATTGATCACATTTTCTTGATTCTTTAATTTCCTTGAAGGCTTAAACTATCCACCTTACATAATATTGTCTCCTTTTTTTCTTGTTTGCTTAGGAGGAGGAAAATTACAGAGAAGAAGGTGATCCTAGAACAAGAGCATCAGACCCACAGTCTCCACCTCAAGTATCTCGTCACAAATCACACTATCGTAATCGAGAACACTTTGCAACTATACGGACAGCATCACTGGTACATATTTCCATGACCTAAAGAGTAGTATATGTGTGTGTGTATAATTAGTATTATTATTATTTATTATTATTATAATTATTATTTTGGTTTTTCCAGGTAGGGTTTCACTCTAGCTCAGGCTGACCTGGAATTCACTATGTATTCTCAGGGTGGCCTCGAACTCCCGAGTGCTGGGATTAAAGGCCACGCCTGGCTAGAGTAGTATGTTTTTTCAAGTGTTCATTGATTTATTTACTTGAGAGAGACAGAAAAGAGAGCAAGAGAGTGGTCACATCAGTGCTTCTTTGTGCATTTCTGTGTGTGGGTACTGAGGAATCTAACCCTAGTTGCCAGTTGCCAGGCTTTCCAAGAAAGTGTCTTTAACCGCTGAGCTATCTTCCCAGCCTGAGTAGTATATTTTTTTTTCATGTTGAATCTTGGCAGTACAGACTTAAGTAAAATATTATTTTTTTATTTTATTTTTCCAGTTAGGGTCCCGCTGACCTGGAATTCTCTATGTAGTCTCAGGCTGGCCTCAAGCTCACAGCAATCCTCCTGCCTCTGCCACCTGAGCGCTGGGACTACAGACGTGCGCCACCATGCCTGGCTAACTTTTTCTTTTCTTTTCTTTTCTTTTCTTTTCTTTTCTTTCTTTCTTTCTTTTGGTTTTTGAGGTAGGGTCTCACTCTAGTGTTCAGGCTGACCTGGAATTCACTATGTAGTCTCAAGGTGGCCTCAAACTCACAGTGATCCTCCTACCTCTGCCTCCCAAATACTGGGATTAAAGGCATGCACCACCACGCCCGGCTGTGTTAGAAATTTATTTTGCAAAACATTTCAACATTTAAGTGCCCTACTATGAGAAAGCATTCTGAGCAATACTAAACTAATGTTATCTTCAACACATTTATACAAATATTTTTAAAATATTTGTTTATGGGGGCTGGAGAGATGGTTTAGTGGTTAAGGCAGTTGCCTGTGAAACTCAGGGACCCAGGTTCAATTCTCCAGGTCCCATATAAGCCAGATGCCCATGGTGGCGCATGTCTGGAGTTTGTTTGCAGTGGCTAGAGGCCCTGGCGCACCCATTCTCACACTCTCTCTCTCTTGTCTCTCTCCTGCTCTCTCTCTGACTCAAATAAATAAAATCTATTAAAAAATATTTGTTTATTGCTGGGCATGGTGGCATATTCCTTTAATTCCAGCACTCAGGAGGCAGAAGGAGGAGGCCCACTGTGAGTTGAATACAGCCTGGGACTAGAGTGAGTTCCAGGTCAGCCTGGGCTAAAGGGAGACCCTATCTTGCAGAAAATGAAAAAAAAAAAAGAAAGAAAGAAAAAGAAAACATAACATGAGGCACTGGGAAGATGGCTCAGTGGTTTAAAGTTTGCTGGCCCAGGTTCAGTTCCCCATTACCCATATAAAGCCAGGTATACAAAAGTGGTGCATGTGTCTGGAGTTCCTTTATAGCTGCAAGAGCCTCTGGCATGCCTTTTCTGTCTCTCCCTCAATAAATAAATAAAAATATTACAAAAACAAAGCAAAATAATAGCATGAGCCAAGCATGGTGGCGCATGATCAGTATTTAGGAGGTTGATGGAGAAGGACCTTGCATTCAAGGCCAGCCTGAGCTGTGCAGGGAAAACCTTTTTCGTGGCTTCTCACATATTGTCAAGTAATTTTTCTTTCTTTCTTTTTTGTTTTGTTTTGTTTTGTTTTTCGAGGTAGGGTCTTACTCCAGTCCAGGCTGACCTGGAATTCACTATAGTCTCAGGGTGGCCTTGAACTCACAGGGATCCTACTATCTCTGCCTCCCGAGTGCTGGGATTAAAGGCATGTGCCACCATGCCCGGCTTCAAGTAATTTTTCTATTCTAAATTTTGACTTCCTCACGTTAGTTAAAGATACTTGTAAGTTATGAATTCAATAAAAGACCAGAAAAAGATTCATATTCTTAAAGACAGTCATTTTGTTTAAGTAGAATATTTAGAAGGTTATGTAGCCGGGCATGGTGGCGCACGCCTTTAATCCCAGCACTCGGGAGGCAGAGGTAGGAGGATCGCCATAAGTTTGAGGCCACCCTGAGACTCCATAGTGAATTCCAGGTCAGCCTGGGCTAGAGTGAGACCCTACCTCGAAAAACCAAAAAAAAAAAAAAAAAAAAGAAGGTTATGTAAATTTTGCTCAAATAAGTTTAACTGCTATAGTCATTATCTCTACTTTATACCTTCACCCAATCTACATTCTTCCTTGATTTTTCTTGTTACAATAAACTACATAGCTGGGCACGGTGGTGCACACCTTTAATCACACAGAGGGAGAGGTAGGAGGCAATATTGTCATGAGTTCGAGGCCATCCTGAGACTACATAGTGAATTCCAGGTCAGCCTGGGCTAGAACAAGACACTGTCTTGAAAAACCAAAAAAATAAATAAAAATAAACTACATAGATCTTTCTTAATTAGTTTGAAAATTTTATATAATTACACACAGCTATGTAAATCATCACCTAAAATAAGTAATGTTGCTGGGTGTGGTGGTGTATGTCTTTAATCCTAGCCCTTGGGAGGCAGAAGTAGGAGGATCATTGAGTTCAAGGCCACCCTGAGACTACATAGTGAATTCCAGGTCAGCCTGGGCTAGAATGAAACCCTACCTCAAAAAATAAAATAAAATAAAATAGAGAGAGAGAGTTGTCAAGTTTCTCATAAAGTTGTCATATTGTTGTCTTTTTTTGTTGTTGTTTTATTTTTTTTCAGGGTAGGGTCTCTTACCTAGGCTGACCTGGAACTCTCTGTAGGTCCAAGCTGGCCTTGAACTCACAGTGATCCTCCAACCTTAACCTCCTGAGTGCTGGGATTGAAGGTGTGTGCCATCATGCCTGGCCTTGTTTAATTAAATTAAATTAATTAATTTATTTATTTATTTTAGGTTTTTCAAGTTAGGGTCTTGCTCTAGTCCAGGCTGTCTTAGAATTTACTGTGTAGTTTCAGGCTGGCCTGGTGATCCTCCTACCTCTGCCTCCCAAGTGCTGGGATTAAAGGTGTATGCCACCACTCCTGGCTTCATTTTGTTTTTCAAAGAAAGATCTCACTTGTAACCCATGCCTATCTGGAACTCGCTATGTATATATCCTCCTATCACAGTGCTGGGAGTAAAGGCATGAACCACCAGCCTGGCATCTCAGAAATTTCTCTTTATGCTTCTTTTTAGTCAGTTCCTTACTCCCATCACCATCATTTTCTGTTGTTTCAAGCTTGATAACTTTGAATGTTTTGATATCTCTTCTGCAGAGAATCACACAGAATATACTCTCTTATATCTGGCTAGTGTTTTTATTTTTAATAATTTTAAATTTTATTTTGATTTACTTATTAGAGAGAGAGAAAAGAGGCAAATATATATTGAGAGAATGGGCACACTAGGGCCTTCAGCCACTGCAAACAAACTTCAGACACATGTGCATCCTTGTGCGTCTGATTTATGTGGGTCCTGGGGAATCTCACCTGCGTCCTTTGGCTTCGCAGGCAAGTACCTTAACTGCTAAGCCATCTCTCCAGCCATTTAAAAAAATATTTTCCAAAATTACTTATTTGAGAGAGAAAATGGGTATGCTAGGGCCTCTAGCCACTGCAAACGAACTCCAGATGTGTGTGCCACCATGTGCATCTGGTTTACAAGGGCACTAGGGTATTGAACTTGGGTCCTTTGGCTTTGTAGGCAAGCGCCTTAACCGCTAAATCATCTTTGCAGCCCTGGCCAGTGTTTTGACATTAGTCAGTGATGTGCTCAGCAGAGTTCAGTCGCTTTCATTGCTGTAGTTTTCCAATGTGTATATATACTACAATTTTTTCAAATCTGTTCTATTGATGAACATTTGATTTACTTTTGGTAAACTCATAAGAGTAGCTTTGTTGAGTTGTATGGTATATATTCATTTAGCTTCCAAGAAAACAGTTCTCAAGAATGGTTTAAATCAGCCAGGCATGGTGGCTTATGCTTGTTATCTATTTGGCTCATTTGCTTTTTATTTTTTTCCCCCCTTTGAAATAATGGTGTAATATGTTGTCCAGTGTAGAACTCCTGGTCTTAAAAGATCTCCTGTCTCCTACTCCCAGGTAGTTGAGGCTATAGGCATGTTGCATATGGCTGTTTCTAGTTTTCCTTCTATTTCTTGATCTCTTTAGCATATACTGTGGCAATACATCACTGCCTGGATTACTGTTGTGCCCACTATCCAGCTTTATTTTCCTCAAGAGTATTTTGTCTACTCTGGATCCTTTATATTCTTACAGAAATTTTAAGAGTTAGCTCCTCTATATCTTTTTAAAAAAAATAGGTTGCAGGGCTGGAGGTGCCTGCAAAACCAAAGGCTCCCAGTTTGATTCCCCAGGACCCACATAAGCCAGGTGCACAAGGGGCACATGTCTGGAGTTTATTTCCAGTGACTGGAGGCCCTGGCACACCCTTTCTCTGTCTTTGCCTCTCTCACTCTCTTAAATAAATAAATAAATAAATAAAAATAATTTTGAAGAAATAGGCAGCAAATTTAATTGAAAACTGCTAATATTAGAATCTATTATGTTAGTTACATACATAGATCGTAGTAGTATTCTAAATGCTTTATTATTATCACCATTGTTAATTTGGATATTAGATACAGGGTATATTTGCTATATAGCTCTTACTTGCCTTGCCTAGTACTCATTTTGTAGCCTAAGCTGGCCTTCAGTTCTTGATACTCCTGTTCTTTCAGCCTCCAAACTGCTGGGATTACAGGTCTGCAGCACCACACCCAGCTTTCTAAACACTTGTGAAAGAAAAATGTTTTGAGTTTTTTGTTTGTTTGGTTTGGTTTGGTTTGGTTTGGTAGGGTCTCACTCTGCTCCAGGCTGACCTGGAATTAACTATGTAGTCTCAAGGTGGTCTCCAACTCACGGCAATCCTCCTACCCCTCTGCCTCCCTAGTGCTGGGATTAAAGGCATGCGCCACCACACCCGGCTTGTTTTGCTTTTGTTTCTTCTCTTTCTTCTCCTCCTCATCATCATTTATCATTCACCTTCTCTTCTTCCTTCCTCCTCTTATTTTTTTCTTCTTTACCATTGTTTGTATGTCTAGGTTACAAGGCAAATGCAAGAGCATGAACAAGACTCTGAACTTAGAGAACAGATGTCTGGCTATAAGCGAATGAGGCGGCAACATCAAAAGCAACTGATGACTCTGGAAAATAAACTAAAGGCTGAGATGGATGAACACCGCCTCAGATTAGACAAAGATCTTGAAACTCAGCGTAACAATTTTGCTGCAGAAATGGAAAAACTTATCAAGAAACATCAAGCTGCTATGGAAAAAGAGGTAACTGTGCAATATTATTTATTTATTTATTTATTTAACATCTCAGAAATGACTCATAGCTTTTTTTTTTTTCTTTTTTTCCCCAAGGTAGGGTCTCTCATTCTGGCCCAGGCTGACCTGGAATTCACTATGTAGTCTCAGGGTGGCCTCGAACTCATGGCGATCCTCTTACCTCTGCCTCCCCAGTGCTGGGATTAAAGGCATGCACCACCATGCCCAGCATCATAGCTTTTTTGTTTGTTTGTTTTTCAAGGTAGGGTCTTGCTCTAGCTTAGGCTGACCTGGAGTTCACTATGTAGTCTCAGGGTGGCCTTGAACACATGGCGATCCTCCTACCTCTGCCTCCCGAGTGCTAGGATTAAAGGACTTCATCTGGCAACTCATAGCCTTTTGATATCAGGTTATCTTTTTCTAGACACTAAGTAACTTAATTCAGGAATGAGAGAACTATTTATGTAACTTGGATAAGCCTTCCTATAAGTGATGTTAAGTCAGTCACAAGAAAAGATGGTTCTTGTGTGTTTTTGCTTTCAGTGATTTTGTAAATGAGTGTGTGTATTTTGAGTGTGTGATAAATTGATGTGTTTTACTATCAAGTACTAGATCTGGGAACTAATATTAATTAATCGGGATCAATCCTTGATACTTGGTAGTTTCACAATGAGCCATTCATCTGTTCTAGGCTTTTGTTATATTAAGGTTATCTAAGAATTAGTTTTTGGAAATATTTTTTAATATTTATTTATTTGAGACAGAAGGAGGCAGAGAAAGAGGGAGAGAATGGGTGCACCAGGGCTTGTAGCACTGCAATTGAATTCCAGATACTTACACCCCCTTGTTTATCTGGCTTACGTGAGCACTGGAGAATTGAACCTGTGTCTTTAAGCTTTGCAGGCAAATGCCAAACTAAGTGATCTCTCCAGCCCTTATCTAAGAACTTTGATAAGTCCTTGGCTATACCACCCTGAATGCAGCTGAGGGTCCAATTTCGGAAGCTAAGCAGTGTTGGGCCTGGTTAGTACTTGGGTGGGAGAACTTTGATAAATATAACAATAAATAATTTATGCCTCAAAAAGCCATTTGTGATTCTTTTCTCTGTTTTTTAGAAACCTTATTTAAATTTATATAGCATTCTTTTTTATTATTTTGAGATAGAGAGAAAGAGGCAGAGAGAGACACAGAATAGACGCACCAGGGCCTTAGCTGCTGTACATGAACTCCATACATGTGAGCCCCCTTGTGTGCAAGTGCAACATTGCACACTCGTGTCACTGCACCTGGCTACATACCTAGGACCTGGGGATTCAAACATCAGTTCTTAGGCTTCACAGTCAAGCACCTTAAGTCATCTCTCCAGCCCTATATAGCATTCTTATATCAAATAATAGCTGAAGTTTAATAAAGAATAAGATTAAAACTTGACAGTTTCAGCTGGGCATGGTGGTGCATGCCTTTAATCCCAGCACTCAGGAAGTAGAGGTAGGAGGATCACCGTGAGTTCTAGGCCACTTTGAGAAGAATACAAAGTGAATTCCAGGTCAGCCTGGGCTAGAGTGAGACCCTACGTAGAAAAAACAAAAAATAAAAATAAAATGAACTAAAACTTGACAGTTTCAGATTAACTCATTTGATTATTTACAAATAAGTATTATTATTATATGATGTAGGTATATCAGCTAGAAATAACCAGTGTATTATTATGTATTCTTTTATTTTGTTTTTTATTTTTAGAGAGAATTGTTGCAGGCATTGCAGTTGCACTCCAGGCACTTGCGCCACCTAATGGGCTTGTGAAACCTTGTGCTTGCCTCACCTCTTGTGGCTGGCTTACATGGGTCCTGGGGAATCAAACCTGTTTCCTTTTGCTTTGCAGGGAAGCATCTTAACCACTAAGCCATATCTCCAACCCTATTATGTATTCTTGAAACCTTTTCATATGTTTTTGTTGTTCCATCAGTTTCATTTATTTTGCTAATGATACAAGATTGTTGTAAACTGAGTAAATTCACATAGCATCATCAAAATGTGCTCAAGTAGGCTTGATTGAAACATTATTATAAACTACCCTGTTTTCTTCCCTGTCCCCTCACAAAGAAAAATCTCATTTTTGGTTTAGTTTGGTTTCTTGGAGTGGGGTCTTTCTTTAACCCAGGCTGACCTGGAACTCACTATGTAGTCTCAGGCTGGACTCAAACTCATGGTGATCCTTCTCCCTCTGCTTCCTAAATGCTGGGATTAAAGGCAGGTGCCACCGTGCCCAGCAAAAAAATCTCTTAGAATAGTAGGGAATTTGGTAACATAAGTTACATTGTAAGTTAATATTTGATTTTGAAATAATTTAATGAAAGAGTATAGAGATAATTAGAGACCTATTAGGTAATAAGAACCTATGAATATTAGCCTGGGAAGAAGTACATACAAACATGTTTAGGAAAATCATTCATTTTTATTTTATTTATTTGTTTATTTATTTTTTGCCTTACTTTATTTATTTGAAAGAGAGAGAGAAAGAAAATGGGCACATCAGGGCCTCTGGCCTCTGCAAATGAACTCCAGATGCATGCACCATCTTCTACATCTGGCTTACAAATGGATCCTGGGGAATCCGAACCTGGTTTCATGTGGTGCTGGGGATCAAATCCAAAAGTGCATTAACCACTAAGCTATCTGTTCATTAAACAGGATTTGCAGTGTGATTAAAAATTTGTCTAAGGGCTGGAGAAATGGCTTAGCAGTTAAGGCGCTTGCCTGTGAAGCCTAAAAACCAATATTTGACTCTCCAGGTCCCACCTAAGCCAGGTGACACAAGTGTCCAAGGTCGCACATGTGTACAATTCTCTAATTATTGTCTAATCCAGGTTTGGTTACATATGTCTGTAATCCCAACACTTGGGAGGCTGAGACAGGATTGAAAGTTGAAGAAGATCTGGGAATGTAGCTCAGTTGGTAGAGTGCTTGCCTCGCATGCACAGAGTTTTGGATTTGATCCCCAGCACCACATGAAACCAGGCATGGTGGCACAGGTGGTGATCCCAGCACTCCAAAGGTAGAAGCAAGAGAATCAGAAGTTTAGTGCCATTCTCAGCTACATGGCCAACTCAAAGCCAGCCTGAGCTATGTGAGAGCCTATCTCAAAATAACATGCTGGGCGTGGTGGCGCACGCCTTTAATTCCAGCACTCAGGAGGCAGAGGTAGGAGGATCACTGTGAGTTCAAGGCCACTCTGAGACTACATAGTGAATTCCAGGTCAGCGTGGGCTGGAGTGAGACCCTACCTTGAACCCTCCCCCCCCCCAAAAAAAAAAAAAACCAGGAAAGTTGAAGTAAGCCCAGCTATGGCCACAGCACATTCACAGCCTGGGTGCATAGCAAGGCTCCCTGTCAAAAAGGTCTACAGATATAGCTCAGTAGTAGAGAGCTTCCCTCAAACATGCATGGCTCTAGATAAGATTCCCTAGCAGTGACCTTAACAAAAAACAAAACAAACTAAAACAAAGCAAAAAAAAAAAAATCAAAACAAAACACTGTGTGACCTAGAAAACATCAGGATGGCTGCCCAGCAAAATGTTTATGTTGAGTATTTCTGGGTGCTAAAGTCACAGAGATTTCTTTTTTTTCTTCAGTATTTCCTAAATGCTCTATTGTGATTAATTTATATTACATATTTAATCAAAAATACAGCCAGGGAGAGATGGCTTAGTAGTTGAGGTGCTTGCCTGTGAAGCCTAAAGACCCAGGTTCAATTCTCCAGTGTCCACACAAGCCAGATGCACAAGGTGGTGCATGCATCTGGAGTTCATTTGCAGTGGTTGGAGGCCTTGGTGTACCCATTCTCTCTCTCTCTCGTCTATCTGCCTCTTTCTCTCTCTCTGTCTCTCTCTCTCTCTCTCTCTCTCTCTCTCTCAAATAAGTAAATTAAATAAGTACTTTAAAGCTTGTGGCTTTCCCAGTTATTCTGGCCTTCTCAAAAAAAAAAAAAAATACAGCCAGATATGGTGGTTTATATCTGTAATCTTAGTATTGGAGAAGCTGAGGCAGGAGGATTAGGTCACAAGTTAGCCTGGGCTTAAGAATGAGCTGTGTGTGTGTGTGTGTGTGTGTGTGTGTGTGTGTGTGTGTGTAATATACCTGTGGTAATATATGAATTACAGGTCAGGATTTATTTAGTTTGAAGATTAATGTAATGATTGTTTAATATATAATATAAATCAGTCTGGATAAAATGTTTTGGTTTAATTGTGCTTGAAGGTAAATGTACATTTGTTTTATTGAATTCTTATTAAATAAGAAGAGGAGGGCTGGAGGAATGGCTTAGCAGTTAAGGCACTTGCCTGCAAAGCCAAAGGACCCAGGTTTGATTCCCCAGGACCCATGTTAGCCAGATGCACAAGGGGGCGCATGCAACTGGAGTTTGTTTGCAGTGGCTAGAGGCCCTGGCACGCCCTTTCTGTGTCAAATAAATTTTAAAAAAAAATTTAATAAGAGAAAAACATTTTAGTCCAGTAAAGAGTGACATTTTCAGGATGAATTTCCATCTTACTGGTTCTCTGAAGTTAAAATAATAGGGGGATTAATTCGGTTAGATTTTTGTTGTTGTTCTTGTTGTTATTGTTCTTTCTTTCTTTCTTTCCTTCTTTCTTTCTTTCTTTCTTTCTTTCTTTCTTTCTTTCTTTCTTTCTTTCGGTTTTTCGAGGTAGGGTTTCACTCTAATACAGACTAACCTGGAATTCACTATGTAGTCTCAAGGTAGCCTCGAATTCCCAGTGATCCGCTTGCCTCTGCCTCCCCAGAGCTGAGATTGAAGGTATGTGCCACCACACTCGGCTCTATTGTCCTTTTTTAAAAAATTTTATTTATTTTTGTTTTGTTTTTTCGAGGTAGGGTTTCACTCTTAGCCCAGGCTGACCTGGAATTCACCGTGTAGTCTCAGGTTGTCCTTGAACTCACAGTGATTCTCCTACCTCTGCCTCACAAGTGCTGGGATTAAAGGCATGTGCCACCACACCCAGCTTTGTTCTTTTACTTTGATGCTTCTATTGATTTTATTTTTTCTTCCTAAAACAAAAAGTATCCTCAGAAGCTGATCCTAGTGGCTCACTCCTATAATCCCAGCACCCTACCTTGGGGGGGGGGGGAGAAAAAAAAAGTATCCTCACTAGTAGAGAGAGTGTGTGTGTGTGTGTGTATGTGTGTGGTTTTTGAGGTATGCTCTCAGTCTAGCCCATGCTGACCTGGAATTCACTATGTAGTTGCAGGGTGGCCTCAACTCACTGCGATCCTCCTACCTCTGCCTCCTGAGTGCTGGGATTAAAGGTGTGCACTACCACGCCTGGTTCTTACTGGTGGATCTTAAAGTGCTACTTTGAGTCAGTCTACTTAACTAATTTGACTTATTTTAAATTTCATATAGGCTAAAGTGATGGCCAATGAGGAGAAAAAATTCCAGCAACATATTCAGGCCCAACAGAAGAAAGAACTGAATAGCTTTTTGGAGTCCCAGAAAAGAGAATATAAACTTCGAAAAGAGCAGCTTAAAGAGGTACTGCTTTTATAAAAATTTCATGTTAGCTTCCTGCGTATTAATAATGGTTAGTGGTTCTCAACTTAATTGGGATAAATTTGTCTTTGGTTGTTTGTAGCTACAAAAATCTATAGCCATTTACACTGAATATAATTAATATTGAGTTTCCTATTTGAGTAGGATTTAAATAGAACCACTTCCTTCAGCTACATGTGGTATTGCATACCTTAATCCCCAGCATTGCAGTGCTCAGGATAATTTTGAAATGGGTCCAAACTGGATTACATAACAATACCCTGACTCCAAACACATAAATAAGCAGAGCTGGGCATGTTGCACTTGCCTGTAATCCCAGCATGAGGGAGGCAGAGGTAGGAGGATCACGTGAGTTCTAGGCCACCCTGAGAATACATAGTTAATTCTAGGTCAGCCTGGGCTAGAGTGAGACCCTACCTTGAAAAAACAACAACAACAAAATTTTAATTTATGGACTTTTCATTTTTACATGTTCTCATCTAATGAAATAAGGTTATAAACAATAGATCCCATTCTTCTTTGTTTGTTTTAAATATATTTTATTTACTTATTTATTTGAGAAAGAGAAAGAGGCAGAGAGTGGGAGAGAATGGGCACGCCAGGGTCTCCAGCCACTGCAAATGAATTCCAGATGCATGCACCCCTAGTGCATCTGCCTTACATAGGTCCTAGAGAATGGAACTGGGATCCTTTGGCTTTGCAGGCAAATGCTTTAACTGCTAAGCCGTCTCTCCAGCCCTCTTTTGATTTTTTTTTTTTTTTTTTTGGTTTTTCTTTTTCTTTTTTTGTAAATAATATATATTTTTTATTGACAACTTCCATAATTGTAAACAATATCCCATGGTAATTCCCTCCCTCCCCCACTTTCCCCTTTGAAACTCCACTCTCCATCATATGCCCTCCCCTTCTCAATCAGTCAGTCTCT
The DNA here is from genome assembly GCA_036346955.1 of Dipus sagitta. Lineage (NCBI taxonomy): Eukaryota > Metazoa > Chordata > Mammalia > Rodentia > Dipodidae > Dipus > Dipus sagitta. The sequence continues at coordinate 55,941,008 of CM070778.1, forward strand.
TTTATTTTGATGTCATGATCTTTTCCTCCTATTATGATGGTCTTGTGTAGGTAGTGTCAGACACTGTGAGGTCATAGATATCCAGGCCGTTTTCTGTCTGGAGGAGCATGTTGTAAGGAGTCCTGCCCTTTCTCTGGCTCTTATATTCTTTCTGCCACCTCTTCTGCAATGGAACCTGAGCCATGGAAGGTGTGATTGAAGTATTTGAGTGCTGAGCAGTCCTCTGTCACTTCTTAGCACCATGATGCCTTCCTTCTGAGTCATCCCAAGGTCACTGCCATCTGAAAAGAGAACGTTCTCTAATGAAAAAGTGAGAGTAGCATTAATATATGGCTATGAACATTAAGAGAAGTGCTTGCTGGGCAGTTTGGTGAGCATAGTATAAATTTTTAGCCAGACAGTAGCAGATGTTATACCCCTAGGACTCATAACTACCCCAGTTGTAGGTTTTCAGTATCAGGGATATATTCCCTCCCATGGAGCAGGTCTCCAGTCAAATTACAGGGCAGTTGGTTTCCCCCATAACAGATGTGCCACTGTTACACCCATGGGCTCATTTGGCCTGGCTGGCCAAATACAAGGCTTGCAATGTCCACTGTTAAGTATCTTCACTGGTGATTTCTCTCTCCCCCATTGAACTGCATGCACTGTGGCTTCTCCCAGCTTTCTGACAGCTGGTCTACATGGAGGAGGTTTTCAGCTCAGCTCCAGCAGGGTTTCTCAGTGGCCTTGCGGGCCAAATATGTGGAGTCTTCAGCAATAGGTTCTTACCATCTATTCCTGGTGGGAAACCAAGGGCCTCGGCAATGGCCTATAATGTTTTGGGGGCATCAGGGACCTCTCTCGCCAACAACTCACTGGAAGGTATACCATCCCTGGCACTGAAAATTTTCTAGCAACAATCTATGGCTCCTGTGTGTTTCATTGTCCAAAAAAATAGATTTCCATATGACTTATTTATGTCCTCTTTAGATCCCATTCTTTTTTATTTATTTAGTTTTTGTTATTTTTATTTATTTGAGAGCAACAACAGAGAGAGAAAGAGGCAGATAGAGAGAGGGAGAGAGAATGGGCGCGCCAGGGCCTCCAGCCACTGCAAACGAACTCCAGATGTGTTTGCTCCCTTGTGCATCTGGATAACGTGGGTCCTGGGAAATCGAGCCTTGAACCAGGGTCCTTAGGGTTCACAGGCAAGCACTTAACCGCTAAGCCATCTCTCCAGCCCCCCCCCATTCTTGAATAACAAGAAAGAAATATTAATTTTTTTTATTTTTTGTTTTTTTGAGGTAGGGTGTCACTCTGATCCAGGCTGACCTGGAATTCACTCTGTAGTCTCAGGCTGGCCTCGAACTCACCACAATCCTCCTACCTCTGCTTCCAGAGTGCTGGGATTAAAGGTGTGCGTCACCATGCCCGGTTTACAAGAAAGAAATTTTGTAATCTCCGAATCTTTTTATACCTAGGAAAAATGTAAAATGTTGATCCTGTTTAGGTTAAAAATATACCGCTGTTGAGTTGAAGAGATGACATAGCAGTTAAGGCACTTGCCTGCAAAGCCAAAGGACCCAGGTTCAATTCCCCAGCACCCACATAGCCGAGATGCACAAAGTGGTGCATGCATTTGGAGTTCATTTGCAGTGGCTGGAAGCCCTGGCACACTCATATTCATTCATTCTCATTCTCTCTCTCTCTCTCTCTCTCTCTCTCTCTCTCTCTCTCTGTCTCTATCAAATAAATAAAAAATTTACCTAAATAAATAAATAAAACTGGGTATGATGGCTCATGCCTTTAATACCAGCACTTGGGAGGCACAGGTAGGAGGATTGCTGTGAGTTTGAGGCCACCCTGAGACTACATACTTAATTCCAGGTCAGTCTGGGCTGGAGTGAGACCCTACCTCGAAAAATCAAAATAAATAAATTAATAAAAGAAATAATTTAAATTATATATATATATATGTATGTATGTATGTATGTATGAATGCATACACCCTCCCACCCACCACTGTTACAGCCAGGCACGGTGGTGCAAACCTTTAATCCCAGCACTTGGGAGGCAGAAGTAGGAGGATTGCCATGAGTTGAAGGCCATCCTGAGACTACGTAGTGAATTCCAGGTCAGCCTGGGCTAAAGCAAGACCCTACATCAAAAAACAAACTCTCAGCCGGGCGTGGTGTCGCACGCCTTTAATCCCAGCACTCAGGAGGCAGAGGTAGGAGGATCGCTGTGAGTTCGAGGCCACCCTGAGAATGCAGAATGAATTCCAGGTCAGCCTGAGCTAGAGTGAGACCCTATCTCAAAAAACCAAAAAAAAAAAAAAAAAAAACCTCTCACTCTCACTCTAGTCTTAATTTTAATTCACAGTATAAGCAACTCTTATTAAAAGATTTTAAAGAAAAAAAAATTTTTTTTTTGGTTTTTCGAGATAGGGTCTCACTCTAGCCCAGGCTGACCTGGAATTCACTCTGTATTTTCAGGGTGGCCTCGGACTCATGGTGGTCCTCCTACCTCTGCCTCCCAAATGCTGCGATTAAAGGCACGTGCCACCATGCCTGGTTTAAAAAAAAAAAAAAAGTTTTTTGTTTTTTTTTCAAGGTAGGATCTTGCTCTACCCAGGTTGACCTAGAATTCACTATATAGTCTCAGGTTGTCCTAGAACTAACAGCAATCTTCCTACTTCTGCATCCTAAATGCTGGGATTAAAAGAGTGAACTACCATACCTGGCTAAGAAAAATTTTTTATCATCTGGTCATTATGTGCTTTTACTTTTTTTTTTTTAATTATTTTTTAAACTTTATTTATTTGAGAGAGAGAGAGAGAGAGAGAGGCAGAGAGAGGGATAGAGAGAATGGGCGCACCAGGGCCTCCAGCACTGCAAATGAATTCCAGATACATGCACCCCCTCGTGCATCTGGCTTATGTGGGTCCTGAGGAATTAAACCGAGGTCCTTTGGCTTTGCAGGCAAATGCCTTAACCACAAAGCCATCTCTCCAGCCCTAGCCCAGGCTGACCTAGAACTCATTCTGTAGTCCCAGGCTGACCTGGAATTCACTATGTCTCAGGGTGACCTTGAACTCATGGTTATCCTCCTACTTCTGCCTCACTAGTGCTGGGATTAAAGGCGTGCACCACCACGCCGGTATGCTTTTCCTACATATACATATTTTTATTTATTTGTAAGCAGAGAGAGAGAAGAGAGACAGAATGGATGTGCCAGGGCCTCCAGCTGCTGTAAACGAACTTCACATGCATGTGCCACTGTGCATTTGGCTTGACATGGGTACTGGGGAAACAAACCAGGGTTGTGAAGTTTTACAGGCAAGCACTTTAACCACTGAGCCATCATCTCTGTTGCCCCACTATGTGCTTTTATGTACTTTGAACTTTCTTGTTTTTTATGTTACCAGGAGTTGAATGAAAACCAGAGCACTCCTAAAAAAGAAAAGCAAGAGTGGCTTTCAAAACAGAAAGAGAATATACAACATTTCCAGGCAGAAGAAGAAGCTAACCTTCTTAGACGTCAGAGACAATACCTAGAGCTTGAATGCCGTCGCTTCAAGAGAAGAATGTTACTTGGCCGTCATAACTTGGAGCAGGACCTTGTCAGAGAGGTGTGTTCAGATGATGTTAATAAAAATTCTTCTTTTGGAGCCGGGCGTGGTGGCGCACGCCTTTAATCCCAGCACTCGGGAGGCAGAGGTAGGAGGATTGCCGTGAGTTCGAGGCCACCCTGAGACTCCATAGTGAATTCCAGGTCAGCCTGGGCTAGAGTGAGACCCTACCTCGAAAAATCGAAAAACCAAAAAAAAAAAAAAAAAAAAAATTCTTCTTTTTCCTTCCCTTCAATACTTAGAACCAAATTTAACAATAAAATTTAAAAAATATATATTTTTTGACACTCTCACTCTAGCCCAGGTTGACCTACAACTCATTAATGTAGCTTAGGGCTATCTTTAAATTCCTATGATCCTCCTGCCTCAGCATCCCATATACTAAGACAAAATTCTCTGTGATGAATTTTTATTTATTTATTTATTTATGTTATTTTTTGGTTTTTCAAAGTAGGGTCTCACTCTAGCCCAGGCTGACCTTGAATTCACTGTGTAGTCTCAGGGTGGCCTAGAATTCATGGCGATGGTCCTACCTCCGCCTCCCGAGTGCTGGGATTAAAGGCGTGCGCCACCATGCTCAGCTTAAATTTTATTTTTATTTGATAGAGAGAGAGAGCCGGGGGTGGTGGAGAAAGGGTGTGCCAGGGCCTCTACTCACGGCAAACGAATCCCAGACGCATGTGCCACCTTGTGCATGTGGCTTACATGGGACCAAAAAAATTGAACCTGGGTCCTTAGGCTTCGCAGCCTAGAGCCATAACCGCTAAGCAATCTCTCCAACCCATGGATTTTATTTTAAATATCTTATTTTTGGGCTGGAGAGATGGCTTAGCAGTTAAGCGCTTGCCTGTGAAGCCTAAGGACCCCGGTTTGAGGTTTGATTCCCCAGGACCCATGTTAGCCAGATGCACAAGGGGGCGAATGTGTCTGGAATTCGTTTGCAGTGGCTGGAAGCCCTGGCGTGCCCATTTTCTCTCTCGCTCTCAAATAAATAAATAAAAATAAGCAAAAAGGGCTGGAGCAGCCAGGCGTGGTGGTGCACACCTTTAATCACAGCACTCGGGAGGCAGAGGTAGGAGAATCGCCATGAATTCAAGGCCACCCTCAGACTACAGAGTTAATTCCAGGACAGCCTGAGCTAGAGTGAAACCCTACCTCAAAAAAAAAAAAAAAAAAAAAAAAAAAAAAAAAAAGGCTGGAGGGATGGCTTAGCAGTTAAGGTGTTTGGCCTGCAAAGCCAAAGAATCTTGGTTCAATTCTCCAGGATCCACGTAAGACAGATGCACAAGGGTGCACATGTGTCTGGGGTTTGTCTGCAGTGGCTGGATGCCCTGTCACGCCCATTCTCTCTCTGCCTCTTTCTTGCTGTCTCTCTCAAATAAATAAATAGAAATAAAGTTAAGAAAAATCCCTTTAAAAAATAAACAAAAAATTAAAATATCTTATTTGTATTTATTTATTTATTTTAGAGGGAGAGGGAGAAAGAATGTGTGCACCAGGGCCTTCAGCCACTGCAAGCGAACTCCAGATATATTTGCCACATTGTGCATCTGGCTTACATGGGCCCTGAGGAATCCAACCTGTGTACTTTGGAAGGCAGCTATGTTCAACACTATACCACCAGCACTCCTTAAACCTGGGTACTTTGGTTTTGTAGGCAAGTGCCTTAACTGCTAAGCCATCTCTTCAGCCCAATAAGGACTTTAAAAATTACATATACTAAAAAAAAAAAAAAAAAAAGACATATACTAGTCACCCCCCAATTTAGTCTTTTCTACTTGTATTTACCTTACCCCAGATAGCCACAGGGCTTGCATTCTCCCTTATGTCTGTATAAATGATACTACACCCAAAATGCCTTCTCCCTTTAAATCAGGGTGTCAAACCTATGGCCTACAGGCCTCATACATCCAACTCATTGCAGATAAAAACATCATATTGCAGTCCCCAAGGGGATTAATACCACCAGCCTTTGAAACACCAAGACCAAATGACTGAGAGACAATACAGTTAAAAGAGGGAGGAAAAGAGTTCAAGCTGTTTGTGGTGGCACATACCTTTAATCCCAGCGTTCTAGAGGCATAGGTAAGAAGATCACTAAGTTCAAGGCCAGCCTGGGATTACAGAGTGAGTTCCAGGTCAGCCTAGGCTAGAGTGAGACCTTACCTCAAAACAACAACAACAACAACAAAAATAGAAAAAGAAATAACTCCACAAATTTTATATACATACATACATACATACATACATACTTACATACATACATAGCCGGGCGTGGTGGTGCACATCTTTAATCCCAGCACTCAGGAGGCAGAGGTAGAAGGATTACCATGTGTTTGAGGCCACTCTGATACTACAGTGTGAATTCCAGGTCAGTGTGGGTCAGAGTGAGATCCTATCTCAAAAAAAATTTTTTTGTTTAATATGCTGGGTATGGTGGCACACACCTTTAATCCCAGCACTCAGAAGGCAAAGGTAGGAGGAGTGTTACGAGTTTAAGGCCAGCCTGAGACTACATAGTGAATTCTAGGTCAAAGTGAGATTTTACCTTGAAAAAAAAAAAAAAAAGAAGAAGAAAAAGAAAAAGAAGAAGAAAAAGAAAAAGAAGAAGGGCTGGAGAGATGGCTTAGCATTTATGGCACTTGCCTGCAAAGCCAAAGGACCTTGGTTCAATTCCCCAGGACCCACGTAAGCCAGATGCCCAAGGAGGCACATGTGTCTGGAGTTTGTTTGCAGTGACTAGAAGCCCTGATGTACCCATTTTCTCTCTCTCAAATAAATAAATAAAAATAAAGCTTAAAAAAAGTGAAGTGCCTTTGATCTGCAGTGTGTGCCATTTAACTTTTTGGCCTCCAACTCAAGCTATCTTTCTAGCTCTGCCACCCAAATACTGGAGTTAAAGGCATATGCTACCATGTCCAGCTCCATTTAACATACTTTTATAATTATGGCTTTTAAAAAATATTTTATTTCTTGACAAGCAGAGAGAGAAGAGAGACAGACAGACAGAGAGAAAATGGTCAGCCTGGGCTAGTGTGAGACCCTACATTTTTGGGTTTTTGTTTGTATGTTTGTTTGTGGAGGTAGGGTCTTGATCTAGCCCAGGCTAACCTGGAATTCACTATGTGGTCTCCGAGTCACCTTGAACTCATGGCGATCCTCCTACCTCGGTCTCACCAGTGCTGGGATTAAAGGTGTGCACCACCACAACCATCTTCTTTTTGGTTTTTTTTCACGGCGGGAGTCTCACTGTAGTTCAGGTTGTTCTGGACCTCACTCTGTAGTCCCAGGCTGGCCTCATACTTGCAGCGATCCTCTTACCTCTGCCTCACCAGTGCTGCAAATAAAGGCATGCATCACCATTCCTGGGTTTTAAAAATGTTTTTAAGCAGAGAGAGATAAGAGAAAAGAGAGACAGACAGAAAATGTGCACACCAGTGCTTCCAGCTGCTGCTTGAACTCCAGACGCATGTGCCACTTTGTGCATCTGGCTTTATGTGGGTACTGGGGAATCAAACCCTTGTTATGCTTTGCAGGCAAGCACCTCGACTATTGAGCCACCTCTTCAGCCCCTCCTTTTGCTTTTTTTTTTTTTTTTTCTGAGGTAGAGTCTGGCTGTACCTCACGCTGATCTGGAATTCATTATGTAGTCTCAGGATGGCCTCAAACTCATGGTGATCCTCCTACTTCTGCCTTCCGAGTGCTGTGATTAAACGTGTGTGCCATTACACCTGACTCCAGGCTGTTCTTTTAACTTTTTTTTCAAGTTTATTTATATATTTTATTAAAGACACACACACAGAGAGAGAATGGGTGTGCCAGGGTCTCTAGCCAGTGCAGACAAACTCCAGATGCATGCACTAACTTGTGCATCTGGCTTATGTGGGACCTAGAGAATCAAACCTGGGTCCTTAGGCTTTGCAGGCAAGCACCTTAACTGCTGAGCCATCTCTCCAGCCCTGTTCTGATTTTTGATCTGGAAATTATAAGAGAATTGATATTGAACACTGGCATGTGCTAGGTATCATCCTGATAATTTTTTGTTTATGAACTTACTGATTTCTCGTTAAGTCCTTGAAATGGGTCTGATGGTATAGGCCAGTGGAGAGTACTTTGCATGTACCAGAAGTGGGCCTGATAAAACTCCAGTTATTGCTATGCAGCCATTATTGAAAAAGCATAGAGTTTGTTATATCCCTTCTTCACTATTATTTTTCTTACAGATTTTTTTCTTGATTTTTTAAGGCAATAAATCATCACTTTGTCTTTTGCATTAGGAATTAAATAAAAGGCAGACTCAGAAAGACTTAGAGCATGCCATGCTACTTCGACAGCATGAATCCATGCAAGAACTGGAGTTCCGCCACCTCAACACAATTCAAAAGATGCGCTGTGAGTTGATCCGATTGCAGCATCAAACTGAGCTCACAAACCAGCTGGAATACAATAAGCGAAGGGAGCGAGAACTGAGGCGAAAACATGTCATGGAGGTTCGACAACAGCCTAAGAGTTTGAAGGTACCTTTAGTGTAAGCTTCTTGACAAGGGGGGGAAGCATTAATGCTTTTCACGTGTTGCATGTTTGGTTGTTTCCTCTGTGAACTCCCTATTGCTGAAATCTTTGCTTGTATATTTCATATCAAAGTATTAAAAAATAGCCCCAGCCGGGTGTGGTGGCGCATGCCTTTAATCCCAGCACTTGGGAGGCAGAAGTAGGAGCATCACCGAGAGTTCAAGACCACCCTGAGACTATATAGTGAATTCCAGGTCAGCCTGGGCTAGAGTGAGACTCTACCTTGGAAACCCTGCCCCCAAGAAAAAACAAACAAACAAACAAAGAATGGCCAAAGCTTTTAACTGGGAAATACTCAGAATCGCTATTACTGTTTTAAATGCACCCAGTATCTGATTTCTGCAGGTCAACCATTTGGCTTCTCTCTCTCTTTCTCTTTCTAATTAATACTATCTGGGACTCTTACTATAGATCTAATTTATACAAAATTTAAGAATGTAAAAAAGCTTCCTTCTCTTTCTTTGTCCCTTCAGCCACCTGATCTATTCTTCTTTACCAGTTTTATAAAATTTAGCAATTCCAAGAAAGTTTCAAATTTCATAACTTGTAATTAAAAAAATTGAATCAAATGAATCTTAACAAAAACAGAAAGTACCCACTATATATCTGCAAATTTTCTATGTTGAGAAAGCTCATGTCACAAAATATTTACCACTAAAAAACTGTTTGCTACTGGAGATGGCATACCTGTAATCCAGCGCTAAGAAAATGTAAGCATTTACAGAGTAGTTAGGTTAACTGCAAGTGCTTAGAAACTTGGAATTCATAAGGACTTTTCAGATTTGTTTACCCAAACACATATTTATTTGACTAGGTTATCTCTCACTAGATGTGTTTTAAAACATGTCTATGAAATTAATTATGGTTTTAAAACTTAGCCATATCCTGAGGTAAACCAAATTGAAACCTGTTAGTTTTGTCTGGTCGTACCATAATTCTGATGCAACTTCATTTCCCTTGGGGTTGATTTAAGTCCTTTCTTTCTAGTAAATGTAAAGAGAAAATAATGTTTCACAATCTTATTTAGAATGCCTCCTTCTAATGACATATGAGCTCAAGTTTTCCTCTAGTCAAAGAAGGGAAATAACCTTTTCCTCTCATTTTATGTTTATCTATTTTCTGGATTAATTTGAATGAAACACCAGGTTTTATTGTGGGTTTTTTGTTTGTTTGTTTGTTTGTTTGTTTGTTGAAGCAGCATCTTACTCTAGCCCTGGCTGACTTGAAACTCACTGTGTACTCCATGCTGGCTTCAAACCCTCAAACTCATGGTAATCCTCCTACCTCAGTGTTAGGATTGAAAGCATGTCGTACCACATCTGGCTTGAATACTAGATTTTAAACACCAAGTTACTTCAATTTTTAAAAATTTATTTGAGCAACGTGGGTGAGGGTCCATACCAGGGCCCCTTGCCACTGCAAATGAACTCCAGACACATGTGCCATTTTGTGCATCTGGCTTTTTGTGGGTACTAGAAAACTGAATACAGGCCAGAAGACTTTGTAAGAAAGCACCTTTAAACACTGAGCCATCTCCCCAGGCCAAGGTGATAATTTTGTGTCAGGTTTATTTTATTTTTTTAATTTATTTATTTGAGAGTGACAGAGAAAGAGCCAGAGAGGAGGGGGGGGGGGGAATGGGTACACCAGGGCCTCCAGCTGCTGCAAAGGAACTCCAGATACATGCACCCCTTTGTGCATCTGGCGTGGTTCCTGGGAAATCCAGCCCCAAGCTAGGGTCCTTAGGCTTCACAGGCAAGTGCTTAACCACTAAGCCATCTCTCCAGCCCCCTTTGTGTCACTTTTATATGAATAGGAATAACTATAACTTACATTCATTTTATTTATCTTGAGTCACACATATTCTTGGGATAAGCATTAATCTTAGACTAGTGTATGTTTCTTTGTTTGTGAGAGAAAAAGAATGGACGTGCCAGGGCCTCAAGCCACTGCGAATAACTCCAGATGCAAGTGCCACCTTGTGCATCTGGCTTTATATGGGTACTGGGGAACTGAACCTAGGTCCTTTGGCTTTGCAGGCAAGTGCTTTAACTGCTAAGCCATCTCTATACCCCCCTTACTCTAGTTTTTTTTTTTTTTAACAATTTTATTTATTTATATATTTATTTGAGACAGAGAGAGATATATAGAAATAGGCAGGTAGGCAGAGAGAGAATGGGTGCACAGGGCCTCTTGCCACTGCAGATAAACTCCAGATACATGTGCCCCCTTGTGCATCTGGCTTATGTGGGTACTGGGGAATCGAACCTGGGTCCTTTGGCTTTCTAGGCAAGCACCTTAACTGCTAAGCCATGTCTCCAGCCCCCTTACTCTAGTTTTATTTACAGAATATTTATTGGTTTCTGTAATCAAACCCACATAGATGAGGCCTTTCATATTTGTATGTTAATTACTCCTGTACAAATGGCACAAAATTGAGTTTACTTTTTCTAGACCAATATAGCTGTTAATGCCTATACAATGCCAACTCAACATTATAAAATATGTTTTTTGTTTTGTTTCCATTTCTCCTATGAGAGAGACAGAGAAAGAGAGACAGAGAGTGATTATGGATGTACCAGGGCTTCTTGCCACTGCAAACAAACTCCAGGTGCATGTGCCCAGGCTGGCAGGGTTTGCAAGCAAGTACTTTTAACCACTGAGCCATCTCTTCTGCCCACCCCCCATTTTGTTTGGAGTCTTCCTGTGGAGCCCAGCATAGCTTTGAACTCTTGATCTTCCTGAATATGCCTCTGAGGACCTGGGATTACAGGCATACATGATCATGCCTTAATCTTATGATGAAGAAAATTTCCAGGAAGCTTTGTTTTTTCTCCCTAGGCATTGGTAAGGAATGGCTATCATTTTAAGGAATAGAGATTCTTTGTTTTATTTATTTATTTATTTGGCAGAGAATGAGGGAGGGAGGGAGGAAGGGGGAGAGAGAGAGAGAGAGAATGGGTGTGCCAGGGCCTCTAGCCACTGCGAACAAACTCCAGATGCTTGTGCCCGCCCCCTGCCCCCACCAGTACATCTGGCTAACGTGGGTCTTGGGGGATTGAACCTGGGTCCTTTGGCTTTGCAGGCAAATGCCTTAACCACTAAGCCAGCCCTCCAGCCCTGTTTTTTTAAATATTTTTTTATTTTCATTTCTTTTATCAACAACTTGCGTGATTATAAAAAATAGTCCATGGTGATGCTCTCCCTCCCCCCACTTTCCCTTTGAAACTCCATTCTCCATCATATCCCCTCCCCCTCTCAATCAGTCTACCTTTTTTTTTTACTTCCAAAAAAATCTATTTTATTATCATACAAAATATATCCCATGGTAATACCCTCCCCCCCCCCTACTTTCCCCTTTGAAACTCCATTCTCTTCATCTCAATCAGTCTCTCTTTTATTTTGATGTCATGATCTTTCCTCCTATTATGATGGTCTTCTGTAGGTAGTGTCAGGCACTGTGAGGTCATGGATATTCAGGCCATTTTGTGTCTGGGGAGAGCACGTTGTAAGGAGTCCTACCCTTCCTTTGGCTCTTACATTCTTTCCGCCACCTCTTCTGCAATAGACCCTGAGCCTTGGAAGGTGTGATAGAGATATGGCAGTGCTGGGCACTCCTGTCACTTCTTTCCAGCACCATGATGCCTTCTGAGTCATTCCAAGGTCACTGCCATCTGAAAAGAGAAGATTCTCTACCAAAAGTGAGAGTAGCATTAATATAAGGGTATGAACATTAAGAGAAGTGCTTACTGGGCAGTTTGATAAGCATAGTATATACATTTAGCCAGACAGCAGCAGACATTACACCCCTAGGGCTCATTCCTTTTTTATTTTTTTCTTCCAAATTTTTATTAACTTCCATGGTTATAAAAAAAATACCCTATGGTAATACCCTTCCTCCCCCCCACCTTCCCCTTTGAAACTCCATTTTCCATCATGCCCCCTCCCCATCTCAATCAGTCTCTCTTTTACTTTTGATGTCATGATCTTTTCCTCCTCTTATGATGGTCTTGTGCAAGCCAATGTCAGGCACTGTGAGGTCATGGATATCCAGGCCGTTTTGTGTCTGGGGAGAGCACGTTGTAAAGAGTCCTATCCTTCCTTTAGCTCTTAAATTCTTTCCACCACCTCTTCCGCATTAGACCCTGAGCCTTGGAAGGTATGATAGAGATATTGTAGTACTGAGCACTGCGGTCATTTCTTTCCATCACCATGATACCTTCAGAGTTGTCCCAAGGTCACTGCCATCTGAAAAGAGAAGATTCTCTACCATAAGTAAGAGTAGCATTAATATAAGGGTGTGAACATTAACAGAAGTGCTTAGTGGGCAGTTTGATAAGCATAGTATATACATTTAGCCAGACAACAGCAGAGGTTACACCCCTAGGGCTCATGACTATCCCTGTTTTAAGTTTTCAGTATCAGGAATGTATTCCCTCCCATGGAGCGGGCCTCCAGTCCAATTAGAGGGCAGTTGGTTTCCCCATAACAGACATGCCACTATTGCACCCATTGGCTCCTTTGGCCTGGCTGGCCAAATATAAGGCTTGCAGAGTCCACTGTGGAGTATCTTCACTGGTGATTTCTCTTTCTCCCATTGAAGTGCATGCATAATGGCTTCTTCCAGCTTTCTGCCAGCTGGTCTACATGGAGGAGGTTTTCAGCTCAGTTCCAGCAGGATTTCTCAGTGTCCTTGCAGCCCAAGTATGTGGAGTCTTCAGCAATAGGGTCTTACCATCTATTCCTGTTGGGAAACCAAGGGCCTCAGCAATGGCCTATAATGTTTTGGGGGCATCAGGGACCTCCCTGGCCAACAACTCACTGGAAGGTATCCCATCCCTGGCACTGAAAATTTTCTAGCAACAACCTACAGCTCCTGAGTTGATTTTTTGATTCCAAGTGGATTTTTAGATTCTCTTATCTATTTCCATGAAATACCGTTGGAATTTTGATGGGGATTGCATGAAATGTGTAGATTGCTTTGGTAAGGTTGCCATTTTCACAATATTGATTCTTCTGATCCAGGAACAAGGAATGTTTTTCCATTTCCTAGTGTCTTCTGCAATTTCTCGCTTGAGTGTTTTAAAGTTTTCATTGTAGAGATCCTTTACTTCCTTGGTTGGGTTTATTCCAAGGCACTTTATTTATTTATTTATTTATTTTTTGATGTAATTGTAAATGGGAGTGATTCTCTGATTTCATCCACTGTGTGTTTGTTGCTAACATATAGAAAGACTATTGATATCTGTGTATTTATTTTGTATCCTGCTAAATGGCTATAGGTGTTTTTCACCTCTAACATTTTGCTGGTAGAGTTTTTAGGGTCCTTTAAGTATAGAATCATGTCATCTGCAAATAATGATAACTTGATCTCTTCCTTTCCAATTTATATCCCTTTTATGTGTGTCTCTTGCCTTATTGCTATGGCTAAGACTTCCAGTACTATATTAAATAAAAGTGGGGACAGTGGACACCCTTGTCTTATTCCTGATTTTAGTGGAAAAGCTTCCAGTTTTTCCCCATTTAGTAGTATGTTGGCTGTAGGTTTGTCATAGACTATTATGTTGAGGTATGTTCCTTTTTTTCCAGTCTCTTTAGGACTTTTATCATGAAGGAATGTTGGATTTTGTCAAATGTTTTCTTCTGCATCTAATGAAATGATCATGTGACTTTTGTCCTTCAGTCCATTTATATAATGTATTACATTTATAAATTTGCATATGTTCAACCATCCCTTTATCTCTGGGATAAAGCGTTCTTGGTCGGGGTGAATGATCTTTCTGTTATATTCTTGTATTCTGTTTGCCAATATTTTGTTGAGAAGTTTTGCATCTATGTTCACGAGGGAGATTGATCTATAATTTTCTTTTTTTGTTCTATTTTTGCCTGGTTCTGATATTAGGGTGATGCTAGCTTCATAGAAGAAGTTGGGTATGATTCCTTTTTCTATTTTATTGAAAAGTTTTAAGAAGCTGCAGTGTTAGTTCTTCCCTAAAGGTCTGGTAAAATTCAGCAGTGAATCCATCGGGGCCTGGACTTTTTTTATTTGGGAGATTTTTTTTATAACTGCTTGGATCTCCATACTTGTTATAGGTCTATTTAAGTGGTTAATCTCATCTTCATTTAATTTAGGTAGGTTATATAAATCAAGGAAATCATCCATTTCTTTCAGATTTTCATATTTAGTGAAGTGTATGTTATTATATTATGTCCCTATGATTTTTTGAATTTCTCTGGTTTCTGTTGTGATGCTGCCTTTTTCATCTCTAATTTTATTAATTTGTGTCTCCTCTCTTTCTTTTGGTTAGATTTGCTAAGGGTTTATCAATCTTGTTTGTCCTTTCAAAGAACCAAGTCTTTGTTTCATTGATTCTTTGGATTTTTTTTTTGTTTGTTTGTTTCTGTTTCACTACTTTTCTGCCCTAATCTTTCTACTTCTTTATTTGTGTCTTCTATTGACCTCTTTATTTCATTAAATTGGTTTCCTGTGTCTTCTTTGATTCCTTTAATTTCCTCTTTCCTTCCTTTGATTCCCTCTTTTTCTTCTTTGAGCATATTTATAATCATTCTTTTGAAATCTTTCTCAGGCATTTCCTCTAACTCATTCTTATTGGAAGTCATTTCTGATGGATTCATACTTTTGGGTGAATTTATATTGTCTTGATTTTTGGTGTTTTTTGTGTTATAATGTATACATTTTTGCATCTTGGTTTAATTTAATGCTTGGATTTTCTAGTTAGCTGCAGTATTATTAGATGTATCAATCAATCTGATGTTATTTATCTTCAGGGTAGGAACTTAAGGTGCTAGGTGTGGCTCTCAAGCCTCTCAGAGTATCTACAAAAGTGACCCTAAGTGTTGGGTTTGCCTGCTATGAGAGTATTCAAGTAGCTGAGTGGAACAAAATACAGGCAGATTCTAAAATTTAACTAAATAATGTACACTTTCAATGAAAAGCAGCACAGAGTATTTATGCAAGATTAGGTATTATGACAACCAGATCCTCTAACTGTCCCTTAGGGTATGTGTTGCCCCACACCCTTAATCCTGTCAAGCAAGGAGGTTAAGAGTTCTGGTCTGTTGAGGGTTCCAAGTCAGCTTGTGACCAAGTGAGACCCTTCCCTAATATACAACAAAAGAGGAAACAAAGCCACTATAAATCAAGAAGCAACCAATAACAAGTCCAAAATATAATTTATTTAAGAATGGCAAATTCGACCATCCATCAGATTTAACATATAATTTATCCTGATATGGAAGGTGCCATTAGCACTTCCAGTTCAGGCCTATAAAACAGGTTTATTTGGCGGATACTGACCTAGTGTAATCCCAGTTACCTTTTGGGATGATTTTGGTTATGCTGTGCTCCTGCTTGGGTCCCTCTTTGGTGCACTGTGGGTTCAAGTAGGATGGCAAGGTCATTGGATTGCTGCTTTGGTTGCCCGTGCTGGGTGCTGTGATCTCCCTTCCCCTGGTCTCTGGTGCTTGCCGGCACTTGTGCTGGCAGTGGGGGAGGGAGGCTGTGGATGGTGGCTCTAGTTCTCCCGCTGGTCGAGATCCTCTACCTTGTGATCTGCTTCTCCGTTGTTTGCTGTGGTTCTCCACGTTTCTCGAGTTTGCGAAGAGCTCCGGTGGGAGTGGAAAATCCCCTCACCTGGCTTTTTCTGCTGCTCAGAGCTAGCCTTGGAGCTGTGGCTCCATGGACCTGGTGCTGCTGCTGCTGGAGCTGCTTCTGCCTTCCTTTGTGGTCTCTGGATGCTCTGGATCTCTCCTACTTCTCTGCTGCCATTGGTAATTCCTCATACACCTCACTTTTTAGTAGAAGAGTGTGTTTTGCTGGGTTTTTTTTTTTTTTTTTTTTTTTTTTGCTTTTTCTCCCCTAGGCTGCTTTGGCGTGGTTCCTATGCTGCCTATCTTAACCGGAAGTACCTCCTTTACTCATCCTCTTCCCCTGACCTCACTTAGGCCTTTTCACCCTCATTAATCTGTTCTTCTACTTACATGTATACAATAAATTACTATTAAGTCCTTCCTCCCTTCCTTTTATTCCCTGTATATCTGCTTTCTAGCTTACTGGCCTCTTCTACTGAGTTTTATTCCTACTCAAATAGAAGTCCAATCATTTGTAGCTAGGATCCACATACAGAGAGAATATGTGCTGTTTGGCTTTCTGGGCCTGGGTTACCTCACTTAGTATAATACTTTCCAGATCAATCCATTTTCTTGCAAATTTCATAATTTCATTTTTCTTTACCGCTGAGTAGAACTTCATTGTATAAATGTAACACATCTTCATTATCCACTCATTGGTTGAGGAACATCTAAGCTGGTTCCATTTCCTAGTTATTGCGAATAAAGTGGCAATAAACATAGTTGAGCAAGTATCTCTAAGGTATTGAGAAGAGTCCTTAAGATATATGCCCAGGAGTGTGTTACAGTCAGGTTTGCATTGCTGGTAAAAATCACCTAATCAAGAGCAGTGTGGGGGAAAAAAAAAGGTTTATTTTGGCTTATAGGCTCTAGCAGGAAGCTCCATGATGGCAGGGAAAACGATGGCATATCCAGAGAGTGGACATCACCCCCTAGCCAACATAAGATGGACAATAGCAACAGGAGAATGTACCAAACACTAGCAAGGGGACACTGGCTATAACACCCATAAGGCCAACCCCAACAATACACTGCCTCCAGGAGGCATTAATTCCCATGTCTCTGTCAGCTGGGAACCTAAATTTATGGGGGATACACCTCAAAATACCTGAGTTTATGTGGGATACCTGAATCAAACCACTAGAGTGGCATAGCTGGATCATGTGGTAAATCTATTTTTAGCTGTCTCAGGAACCTCCACACTGATTTCCACAATGGTTATACCAGATTGCATTCCCCCCAACAGGGAAGAAGGGTTCCTCTTTTACTGCATCCTCGCCAGCATTTGTGGTCATTTGTTTTCATGATGGTAGCCATTCTGACAGGGGCGAGATGGAAACTCAATGTAGTTTTAATTGGCATTTTCTAATGAATATTTTTGTCAAAGATAAGGTGGCTGTAGCTACCCAGACTTATATGTGGGTCCTCTATTCTGTTCTGTTGATCTACATGTCTGTTTTTGTGCCAGTACCATGCTGTTTTTGTTACTGTGACTGTATAGTATAGGTTAAAATCAAGTATGGTGATACCACCAGCCTTATTTTTGTTGCTCAAAATTGTTTTACAAATTTGAGGGGTTTTTTTGTGTTTCCAAATGAGTTTTTGGATTGTTTTTTCTATTTCCGTGAAGAATGCCATTGGAATTTTGATGGGGAATTGCATTAAATGTGTAGATTCCTTTTGGTAAGATTGCCATTTTCACAATATTGATTCTTCCAATCCAAGAACAAGGGATGTCTTTCCATTTCATAGTGTCTTCTATAATTGCTTCCATGATTGTATTAAAGTTTTCATTGTAAAGATTCTTCATTTCCTTGGTTAGGTTTATTCCAAGGTACTTTTTCTTTCTTTCTTTCTTTTTTTTATTTTTTATTCTTTATTCTTTTGGGGTGTTTTTGACATAGGGTTTCACTCTACTTTTGGGTGACCTGGAATTCACTATGTAGTCTCAGAGTGGCCTCGAACTCACAGTGATCCTCCTACCTCTGCCTTCTAAGTGCTGGATTAAAGGTGTGTGCCACTACACCCGGCTAATATTTTTTTTATGCAATCGTGAATGGGAATGATTCTCTTGATTTCATCCTCTGTGTGTTTGTTGTTAGCATATAGGAAGGCTACTGACTTCTATGTGTTTATTTTGTATCCTTCTACATGACTATAAATGTTTATAGCTCTTAACAGTTTGCTGGTAGAGTCTTTAGGGTCCTTTATATATAGAATCATATCATCTGCAAATAATGATAACTTGACCTCTTCCTTTCCAATTTGTATCCTTCTTATGTGCATCTCTTACCTTATTGCTATGGCTAAGACTTCCAGTACTATATGAAATAAAAGTGGGGCCAGTGGACACCCTTGTCTTGTTCCTGATTTTAGTGGAAAAGCTTCAACTTTTTCTCCCTTTAGTATTATGTTGGCTGTAGGCTTGTCAAAAATAGCCTTTATTATGTTGAGTTATGTTCCTTCTTTTTCCAGTCTCTGTAGGACTTTTATCATGAAGGAATGTTGGATTTTGTCAAATGTTTTCTTCTGCATCTAATGAAATGATCATGTGATTTTTGTCATTCAGTCCAATTATATAATATATTGCATTTATCAATTTGTGTATGTTGAACCATCCCTGCATCTCTGGGATAAAGACTACTTGGTCGAGGTGAATGATCTTTCTGATATATTCTGGTATTCTGTTTGTCAATATTTTGTTGAGAATTTTTGCATCTATGTTCATGAGGGAGATTGGTCTGTAATTTTCTTTTTTTGTTCTATCCCTTGTAGTTTTTGAATCAGGGTGATGCCAGCTTCACAGAAGGAGTTTAGTAAGATTCCTTCCTTTTTTGTTTTATAGAAAAGTTTGAGAAGCGTTGGTGTTGGCTTTTCTATGAAGGTCTGGTAAAATTCACCAGTCAATCTATCTGGGCCTGGACTTTTTTTGGTTGGGAGAATTTTGATAACTGCTTGGATCTCCATACTTGTTATAGGTTTATTTATGTGGTTAATCACATCTTGATTTAATTTTACTAGATCATATGAATCAAGGAAATCATCCATTTCTTTCAGATTTTCAAACTTAGTGGAGTAAACATATATGTCCTTATAGTATGTGCCTATGATTTTTTAAAAATGTCTCTGGTATCTGTTGTCATGGTGACTTTTTCATCTCTAATTTTATTAATTTGTTTGTGTCCCTTCTCTCTTTCTTTTAGTCAGATTTGCTAAGGGTTTATTAACCTTGCTTATCCTTTCAAAAACAAACTCTTTGTTTCATTGATTCTTTGGATTGTCATTTTGGTTTCTGTTTCATTAACTTCTGGCCTAATCTTTATTATTTCTTCCCGTCTACTTATTTTCTATTTGCCTTGTTCTTCTTTTTCCAAGGCCTTAAGGTGAAGCATTAAGTAGTTTACTTGTGACCTCTCTAATTTCTTAATATAGGCACTTAAAGGTATAAATTTCCCTCTTGGGACTGCCTTCATTGTGTCTCAAAGGTTTTTTTATGTTGTTTTCTCATTATCATTTGAGTCTATGGACTTTTTGATTTCCTTTTTGCTTTCTTCATTGACTCCTTCATCATTTAGTAGTGTATTGTTTGGTTTCCAAGATTTTGTGTATACTCTATAGCTTTTCTTGCTATTGGTTTGTGGTTTGATCCCATTGTAATCAGAGAGTGCAAGGAATTATTTCAATTTTCCTGTATTTGTTAAGATTTGCTTTGTGTCCTAATATATGGTCTGTTTTATACAATGTTCCATGTGCTGCTGAAAAAATTGTGTATTCTGCAGCATTTGGATGAAATGTCCTGTAGGTATCTGTTAGGTCCATTTGTTCTGTGACCTCATTTAATCCAGATGCCTCTCTGTTTATTTTTTGCTGGGATGACCTGTCAATTGATGAGAGTAGGGTGTTGAAGTCACTCACTACCATTGTGTTTGGTGTTATCTGTGACCTTAGTTCTAAGAGCGTTTGTTTGATAAAATTTGGAGCCCCCATGTTGGGTGCATATATGTTTAGAATTGTAATGTCCTGTTGGAGTGTTCCCTTTAATTAATAGAAAGTAACCTTCCTTACCTTTCCTAACTAATGTTGGTCTGAAGTCTACCCTGTCAGATATTAGGGTAGAGACCCCTGCTTGTTTTCTAGGCCCATTTGCTGGAAACACTGTTTTCCAACCTTCCACCCTAAGATAATATCTAATTCTTTGTAGAAAGGTGAGTTTCTTGGAGGCCACAAATTGAAGGATCCTGCTTTTTATCCAATCTGCAAACCATGTCTTTTTGGTTGGGGCATTGAGGCCATTGATATTAAGAGTTATTATTGAAAGGTGTGTATTTATTTTTGCCATTTTTCTTATTTTGTAGTTCTGGTTTTACCTTTGCTCTCTTCTATTAACTAGTATGTGAGTATGGCTTGTTTTTCCAGGTTCCTTTATGTGTGATTTTCTTTCCCTTCAGCATGAAGGATCCTGCCAAGTATTTTCTCTAGAGCTGGTTTTGTCTTCAAATATTCCTTAAGCCTGCTTTTGTTGTGGAATATCCTTATTTCTCCGTCTATTTGAATGAATAGCTTTGCAGGATAAAGTAGCCTTGGTTGACAGTGTTATCTTTCAAAACTTGGAATACATCATTCTAAGCCCTTCTGGCTTTTAAAGTTTGTGTTGAGTAATCTGCTGTGATCCTGATGGGCTTGTCTTTGTATGTAACTTGATTTTTCTAACTGCTTTCAATATATTTTCTTTGGTTTGCGTGTTTGGTAGTTTAATTATAATATGGCGAGGAGAGGTTCTTTCCATGTTTTGTCTCTTTGGTGTTCTAGAGGCTTCCTGTATCTGTATTGGCATCTCTTTTCCTATTTGGGGTAAGTTTTCTTCTATGATTTTGTTTAAAACACCTACTATGCCTTTGGAGTGAAATTCTTCTCCTTCTACTATACCCTGAATTCTTATGTTTGATCTTTTCATAGTGTCTCAAATATCTTGAAATTCCTATCATACCTTTCTATTAGCTTGTCTTTCTCTTTGTTGGACTATATTAGATCTTCCACCTGGTCTTCTAGTTTAGACATTCTGTCCTCTCCTTTATCCATTTTACTGGTGAGATTTTCTACAGTTTTTTTTATTTTTTATTTGACTTACTGAGTTTTTAATTGCTAGTATTTCTCACTAGTTTTTCATTACTTCTGTTTTCTTATTCATGTCTTGACCTCCTTATTCATTAAATTGGATTCATGTATCATCTTTGATTTCCTATTTGATTATTAATTTGTTTATTTGGTTTTTCGAGGTAGGGTCTCACTCTGGTCCAGGCTGCCCTGGAATTAACTATATAGTCTCAGGGTGGCCTCAAACTCACAGCAATTCTTCTACCTCTGCCTCCTTATTTAAAGGCATGGGCCACCATGCCCAGCTTCTCTGATTTTTTTGTTTGTTTGTTTTTGTTTTTTCGAGGTAGGGTCTCACTCACTCTTGCCCAGGCTGACCTGGAATTCACTATGAAGTCTCAGGGTGGTCTCGAACTCATGGTGATACCTCCTGCCTCTGCCTCCCGAGTGCTGGGATTAAAGGCGTGCGCCACCATGCCCGGCTTCCTCTTAGATTATTTTGAGCATATTTATAATTATTCTTTTGAATTCTTTCTCAGGCATTTCCTTTAAATCAGTCTCACTTGAGGTCATTTCTGATGGATTTAAAATTTTGGTAGATTTATATTTCCTTGATTTTTTTTTTGTGTGTGTTTTGCGTCTTAGATTAATTTATTGCTTAGGTTATCTAGTTATCTGCAGTATTGTTAGATGTATCAATCAATCTGATGTTATTTATCTTTAGGGTAGGAGCTTAAAGTGCTAGTTGTGTCTCTTAAGACTCACAGAGTAACCATAAAAGTGACCCTACCCGTTGGTTTTGCCTGCTCTGCAAATATTCTAATAGGCTGGGTGGAACAAAATACAGGGAAATTCTAAAATTTAACTAAACAATATACACATTCAATGAAAACCAGCACAGAGTATTTTATGTAAGAGTATGTATTATGAAAAACAGATCCTCTAACAAGTCACAGTCCTTAAGGATGTGTGTTGGCTCATACCCTTATTCCTGTCAACTGAGAGGCTGAGATTTCTGGTCTGTAGAGGGTTCCAAGGTCAGCTTTTGACCGAGTGAGACCCTGTCCCAACAAACGACAGATGAGGAGACAAAGGCACTAGAAATCTGGAAGCAACAAATGACAAGCCCAAAATATAGCTTATTTAGAAATGGCAAATCTGGCCATCCATCAGATTTAACATATAATTTACCCTGATACGGAAGGTGCAATTAGCACTTCTGATGCAAGCCTGTATACCAGACTTATTTGTCATGTACTGACCAGTTACCTTTTGGGATGGCTTTGGTCTGTTGTCCTGCATGCCCACTTGGGTTCCTCTTTGATGTGCTGTGGGCTCAGGTAGGCTGGCTGGGTTGGTAGTTCACTGCTCTGATAACCTGTGCCAAGTTAACCTGTGTTGCAGCCCTGGTGCTCCCATTCTCTCTGCCTCTCTTCAATAAATAAATAAATTGAATATTTAAAAATAAAAGACATGGCTGGGCGTGGTGGTGCACGCCTTTCATCCCAGCATTTGGGAGGCAGTGGGAAAAGGATTGCCTTCAGCTCAAGGCTACATACAGAATTCCAACTCTGACTGGACTACAGCCAGACCCTATCTCAAAAGAACAAACAATAGCAACAACAACAACCAAAATAAATAAATAAATAAATAAATAAAAAACCTCTGTATTTCGGGGCTGAAGAGATGGCTTAGCAGTTAAAGCATCTGCCTGCGAGGCCCAAGGACCCAGGTTCAATTCCTCAGGGCCCATGTAAGCCAGATGCACAAGGGGGCACATGCATCTGGAGTTCATTTTCAGTAGCTGGAGGCCTTGGCGTGCCTATTTCTCTTTCTCTCTCTCTCTCTCTCTCTCTCTCATAAATAAATAAAATACATATTTTTTTTAAATCTCTGTATTTTGGACTGGAGAGATGGCTGAGCATTTAAGGCACTTGCCTGTAAAGCCTAATGACCCAGGTTCAATTCCCCAGTACCCACATAAAACAAGATACACAAAGTGGTGCATATATCTAGAGTTTGTTTACAGTGACAGGAGGCCCTGGCATACACACAGATACACACATTTTCTCTATCTGTCTCTCTCTAATTTTTTCTGTCTCAAATAGTTAATAATAATAATAATAAGCCGGGCATGGTGATGCATGCCTTTAATCCCAGCACTTGGGAGGCAGAGGTGGAAGGATTACCGTGAGTTCGAGGCTACCCTGAGACGACAGTGAATTCCAGGTCAGCCTGAGCTACAGTGAGACCCTACCTTGAAAAAAACCAAAAAAAATAAATAAATAAAATAATAATAATAAATGCTGTAGACCTGGGAAGATGGCTCAATGGTTAAAGGTACCTGCTTACAAAGTTTGCTGGTCTGGGTTCAATTCCCTAGCTACATGTATGAAGCTGGATGTGCATTTGTTTTCAGTGGCATAGAGACTCTAGCACCCACCCTTATACACATGCACATAAATAAAATATAATAAAAATTTTAAAGGGTTGAGATGCCATGGTAGAGTGCTTGTTCTAGCATGTATGATATACTGGGTTTATTCTCAGGTATCCAAGGAAGAAAAACATCATTTCTTAATTGTGTTTATCTGTTCTACAAAAATGGGGTTTTTATTAGACTGTATAGTTGGAATGGAGATTGTCATGAAAAGAAAATGAGTGTTTCAGATGCAGAATAAAGTGAAGGTGCTATATTTTCTGCCTCAGATATATGGTAAAATGTTGCCTTACCAGTAAAATGCTGTTATATCTGTTAAACTTAATTCATGAGGTGAAATTTAACTTTCTGTCATGAATACACATCAGAGCTATTTTTAGTATTTACTCAAGTAACTAAAATTTAGTAATGAGATAACAAGTATTAAGGGAAATGCTCTGATAAATTAGTTTCTTATTTAGAAATGCATAGAATCCAATAGTTTAGCCATTAGCCAAGTATATAAATATCTGCACCCTTGTCATTTAACCTTTTGATTTTATTTCCTTTTTCTTGCTGACTTTATTTGTAAGGTATACCTAATGCTGTATGTTTAAATCATATGTACATATATAATTTTTTTTCTTTCTAGTCTAAAGAGCTCCAAATAAAAAAGCAGTTTCAGGATACCTGCAAAATCCAAACCAGACAGTACAAAGCATTAAGAAATCACCTACTGGAGACTACACCAAAGAGTGAGCACAAAGCTGTTCTGAAAAGGCTCAAGGAGGAACAGACTCGGAAGTTAGCCATCTTGGCTGAGCAGTATGATCACAGCATTAATGAAATGCTGTCTACACAAGCCGTGAGTTTGCTTTGTTTGGGCAAAACAAATTTACTGCCCCTTTTACTTCCTGAATGAAATCCCAACAATTAAAAGATTATTTGGGGACAGGGGTGGTGGCACTTGCCTTTAATCCCAGCACTCAGGAGGGAGAGGTAGGAAAATCACCATGAGTTTAAGGCTACCCTGAGGCCACATAGTGAATTCCAGGTCAACCTGTGCTGGAGCAAGACCCTACCTTGAAAAAAAAAAAAGAGATTATTTGGGAATGATAGCTCTCTTGTAGCTAGGGAAATAGTACTGGTCATCTGTATTCTTTTTGCTTTTAACCTTTCTTCGAAATACCATGTATTTGGATGTTAGATTCTGTAAAGGCTCTCTGCAAATATGGATCCCAACAGCTTATCAAGACGAGGTCACTTAGCAGTAGTCAAAAAATATTGCTATATTAGGAATCCCCCTGGTATCCTTTTAGCACAAATGTGCAATATTTTACAAGCATTTTCTCAAAGGGTCAAATAATAAGTATTCAGATTTTGCAAGCCAAAAGAAAAAATTGAGGATATTACTTGGGTATTTAATCTAATTATTTAAAATGTAACCATTTCAAAATGTAAAAATCATTTCTAGGTAGACTGAACAAAATAGAACAGATTTGTCTGTAGCCTATAGTTTCTTGATCTTTATCCCATAGCTATTTCCACTATGAAGGTTTTATATAACCTAATCATATCCTAGATTTTTAAGAAAATTATAGTTATATAGGCATCTTCCAAACAGCTTATGACAGCTTTATTTTTACAATATAGTTATTGGTTATTGTTGTCTTTCTTTTTTTTATGGTTTTTCAAGGCAGGGTCTTGCTCTATCCCAGGCTGACCTGGAATTCACTATGTAGTCTCAGGGTGTCCTCAAACTCACAGCAATCCTCCTACCTCTGCCTCCCGAGTGCTGGAATTAAGGTGTGCCCCACCACGCCCAACTTTATTGTCTTTCTTTTAAGGGATGTTCACTCCATGCTACAAAAGAGAATAATTGTATATCTTATAAAATTGTAGTCTGTCTTCTATCTTTCCTCCTTTCCATAGTTCATGAATGGATAGTTCATAGTAGGATATATCTGTTTCATTTCTCTTTCTCTCAGTTGCGTTTGGATGAAGCACAGGAAGCAGAGTGCCAGGTTTTGAAGATGCAGCTGCAGCAGGAGCTGGAGCTATTGAATGCATATCAGAGCAAAATCAAGATGCAGGCAGAGGCACAACATGATCGAGAGCTCCGAGAGCTGGAACAGAGGGTCTCCCTTCGTAGAGCACTCTTAGAACAAAAGGTAATAATAGAAGAAAGATAATTGTTCTTGCATGTGCTTTAATTAAAGGCATCATATGTGTGTATTGTGTTTGTGTATCTTTGGGGAGAGGTGTTTTTTTTGGTAATTGGGCTTGCTAGTCAAAAGCACTCTTACTACTGAATGATATCCCTAGTCTTGTACGTTAATATTTACAGATTGGGAGGATGGCTCAGTAGATAATGCACTGTTACGCAAGCCTGAGTACCTGAGTTTGGATCCCTAGACCCATGTAAAAGCCAAAAGGTGTGACAGGCTTCTGTAATTCGCAGCACACTGAGAGTGAGATCAGAGATGAACACATACATTAGTGAACAGCAATGAGAATAAAAAACACTGCCTGAGAACGAGGTGGAAGCCAAGGACTGACACACCTAAATTCTGTCCTGCCCTCCACATGTGAACCCTGACACATATAAGCCTGCATTCACATACACACACACACACACATACACACACACAGACACGGGGGAGGGGGGAGCAAAAATGTATAATACAGGATTGGAGAAATGGCTCAGCTGTTAAGAGCACTTCCAGGGCCTATAAAAGCCTGAGAGACTGTTTAAATTTAATTCCTAGGATTCACATAACAGCTGGGCTTGGCCACATGCATTTGTAATCCTTGCTCTGTGGGGAGCAGAGACCTGAAAATCACCGGAGTTTGAAGGGTAGAGGCGGAGAAGACAAGCTCTGGGTTCAGTAAGAGACTTGCTCAAATAAGAACGGGCAGAGAGCACATCAGGTCGGGTCAGTGGGCGCTGCAGTAGCTCCCTCAGTGTTGATGGGAGTGGTGGACATGAGGCAGCAGTAGCAGGAGGAGAAGGAGCAGCAGCTGGGGGGCCAGCAGTCATGGTAACAACAGCCAGTAACAACAGCACTGCCGCCAGTAGACGCAGAAAGTACTGGAGGGCACTGTCCGCTGCCGGTCCTGGTCCTGAGCTGAACCTCAGTCCTTCACGTGAAATCCCTGTGTCTGCCTCGGCCCAAGTTAAATGGAAACCACACTTGGAATCTGAATGTCTTTGTAACTGTTCTACCACATCAGTGTTTTGCAATGAGTGGGAGAAGAGAATAGCCAGATATCCTATGTTGGAATCTTGGTGAAAGAAAGATGGAAAGTGATTTATGAGCCAGGCGTGGTGGTGCATGCCTTTAATCCCAGCACTTGGGAGGCAGAGGTAGGAGGATCGCCGTGAGTTCGAGGCCACCCTGAGACTACATAGTGAATTCCAGGTCAGCCTGAGCTAGCGTGAGACCCTACCTTGAAGAACCAAAAAAAAAAAAAAAAAAAAAAAGTGATTTATGAATGGGAGCCATCTTCTTCTGCCATTGATGGAACTTGCCTTGGATCTGTAAGCTTGAATTAAATCCCTTCCTCCCATAAAACTCTGTTTGGTTGGATGTTTTGCCCATCATCATGGAACTGTCTACTACAGAAATTTGGTACCAAAGAGTTGGAGTGCTGCTGCATGATGAATCTGACCATGTGGATTTTCATCTTTTGGAACTTGTGTACTTGAGGAATGTTGATAGAATTGACACTTGGGAAGATGCCTTCCAGAGCAGTAAGCCAAATTTTACAGGCTATTCTGGTGAGAGTTTGAAAATGCTAAGTGCAGCCGGGCGTGGTGGCGCATGCCTTTAATCCCAGCACTTGGGAGGCAGAGGTAGGAGGATCGCCATGAGTTCAAGGCCACCCTGAGACTACATAGTGAATTCCAGGTCAGCCTGGGCCAGAGTGAGACCCTACCTCGAAAAACCAAAAACAAACAAATAAAAACATAAAAAAAAGAAAATGCTAAGTGCAGAGAGAATTGTGTTGGCTTATGAACTTTCAAAAGGGAAGGAAAGACAGCAGAGAAGTTTGTTGGAACTGAGCTACTAGTGTAAAGGCTGGGTGCATTCTTCTGTCCAAGTCTTAAGTGTTTGATCAAGGTTTAATTCGAAAGTAATGGACTGATGTGCTTGGTGGAAGATGTAAGATTTAAAGTTGGAAAAATTCAAGCAAGTTTAAAATTACTGGCACAGAGACAAGGTTTAGGTTATTGAAGCTGCTATTATCAAGTAGATTACCAACATTAAAGTACTTGAAACAATGGAAAGATGCCTGAGGTGTTGTCCACCCTGGAAAGACTGTATGAATAGGAATGCAAACTCTTTTGAAAGGAGATGATTGGAAGGAAGAATTCTAAAAGGTAACCTGCTCCTTAAGGTCAAGATTTATTTCGTCCCTGGATTAACAAAATGGCTGTGTGAGCCGGACGTGATGGCACATGCCTTTAATCCCGGCACTCGGAAGGCAGAGGTAGGAGGATGACCGAGAGTTCGCGTCCACCCTGAGACTATATAGTGAATTCCAGGTCAGCCTGAGCCAGAGTGAGACCCTACCTCGTAAAACAAACAAACAAACAAAAAAATGGCTGTGTGGCTGCGCAACTGGTATTGGTTTTGGAAGCATGATAAATAAGTGAGTCATGAAGTGCACCCTGTTCTAGTAGCTGCTGCTGAGATGTGGTGTGTAAAACAGGACAATTTCCCTGTGTAGCCAGTGAGGCCATTGTATGAATGAAGTTAAATAGGAGCCTCTGCTGAAATGAGGCTGGAAAAGGCCAGTGTATGGAGTTGAATATGGACCATGGTTTGCAATGGAGACTCAAAGATGAATTGGACATACCAGGACTACACAAAGGCTACCATGGAGCACTGTTGGCTCAGGATGGAAGTTGGAAATCCAGAGACCATTATCACTGGTTGTAGATGTCAGACTTGAACTGCAGGTGTTTGACGTTTACTTTATGGTTATTGATTTTTTTTTTTTTTTTTTTTTGGTGGGGGGGAGGTTTGGAAGTAAGGTCTTGTTCGAGCCCAGGCTGACCTGGAATTCACTACGTAATCTCAGAGTGACCTCAAACTCACAGCTGTTCTCCTACCTCAGCCTCCTGAGTGCTAAGATTAAAGGTGTGCACCACCACACCTGGCTTGGTCATTGATTTTACATTGGTCCAGACTATCCCTATCTATGATTTATAGCAATGGAAATGTTTACTCTGTGGCATTATATGTTGGAAGCATGCAACTTTTTCTTGATTTTCAGGACCATCTTAAAGTTGGTAAACATTATAGGGCCTTTGAAGTTGGACTGAATGTAGTTTACCTTGTGGTATGGTTGTCAGTCTACGGGGGTCAGGAGCAGAATGTAGTGATTTGAATATGAATGTGTATCCTCAATAGATTCAGGTGTTTTATTAAGTTTATAACTTGGATCTCTAGCCACCTGGCTGAAGGAGGTGTCACGGGGGTGGTTCTTGGAACCCAGCCCAAAGTTGTGTTTGGGGGCACATCTGTTTCCAGCCCAAAGATGAAGAGAGCAGTTTGAGCTCTGGGGGTCCTGCTTGCTGCTATTTGGTGTTTGCTGGCTGGGGATGATTTCTCTTTCTCTGCTTAGATTTATGAATGGGAGCCATCTTCTTCTGCCATTGATGGAACTTCCCTTGGATCTATAAGCTTGAATTTAATCCCTTCCTCCATTAAAAAAAAAAAAAAAAAAGTGGGTAGAATATAAAGCCAGGCATGGTGGTACACACCTTTAATCCCAGCACTCAGGAGGCAGAGGTAGGAGGATTGCCATGAGTTCGAGGCCACCCTGAGACTACAGAGTGAATTCCAGGTCAGCCTGGACTAGAGTGAGACCCTACCTTGAAGGAACAAAATAAGTATAAAAACCAAAATAAATAAACGAATTGAATAGGTGTTATAAACCTTTAATCTCAGGACTCTGGAGACAGAAGTAGGAAGATTGCTATGAGTTTGAGACCAGCCTGGAACTACATAGTGAATTCCAGGTCATCCTGGGCTAGAGTGAGATCCTGCCTTGAAAAAAAACAAACACAAATGAAGGAATACATAACAGCATAACCACATGTGAAATTTCATATAAATTCTGCACATGTATAAAAAGTATCATGTTTCCAAAATTACATGCATACCCCCCCTTCATTTCACTTATGATCAGTATCTTGGTTGATAATGTTTAACCCAATATTAAAAATGGGAGTAAGCTGGGGAAATAGCTCAGTGTGTAAGAGTGGCTGCTGTGTGAGCAAGATGGCCTGGTTAACCCTGAGTTCAATTCTCCAACACTCATGTAAATAGTCCTGTGGGAAGTAGAGACTGGAGAATTGTAGTCAGTAGTCTGAGAATAGCAGCTGTGGGTTCAGAGTCTCTCAGCTTGAGCTAGAGTGAGACCCTACCTCAAATCCCATCCTCCAAAAATTTATTTATTTGAGAGAGCAAGAGGCAGATAGAGAATGGGTGTGCCAGGACCACTAGTCACTGTAAACAAACTCCAGGCTCTATGCACCACATTGTGCATCTGGCTTATGTGGGTCCTGAGGAATCAAACATGGGTCCTTAGGCTTCTCAGGCAAGTGCCTTAATTGCTAAGCCATCTCTTAAGCCCCAGAATCTAATTAATTTTGCTAATTCTGCATTTTAAATTTTATTTATCTATTTATTTGCATATGTATGTGGCATATTTGTGATGGGCAAACCAAGGTCTCTCTTGCTGAAAATGAATACCAGAAACATGCTCCACTATTTGTCTGCCTTTGTGTGGGTGCTAGGGAATCAAACCTGGACCAGCAGGCTTTGCAAGCAAATGCCTTTTACCATTGAGCCATTGCCCCAGCCCCAATTATAGTAATTCTTTTTTTTTTTTTTTTTTTTTTTTCTTTTTTTGGTTTTTCAAGGTAGGGTCTCACTTTAGCTCAGGCTGACCTGGAATTCTCTATGTAGTCTCAGGGTGGCCTCGAACTCACGGTGATCCTCCTACCTCTGCTTCCTGAGTGCTGGGATTAAAGGCGTGCGCCACCATGCCCAGCTCTATAGTAATTCTTTTTCGATTTATTTAAAATATATTTATCTGGGCATGGTGGCACACACCTTAATCCCAGCATTTGGGAGGCAGAGGTAGGAAGATTGTTATGAGTTTGAGGCCACCCTGAGCCTATATAGTGAATTCCAGGTTGTCCTGGGCTAGAGCAATACCCTACCTCAAAATAAATAAATAAATAAAATGTATTTATTTGAGAGAGAGGGTTGGCACGTCCAAAGCTTCCCACCACTGCAAACGAACTCCAGACGCATGCGCCCTCTTGTGCATCTGGCTTACGTGGGTCCTGGAGAATTGAACCAAGGTCCTTTGGCTTTGCAGGCAAACACCTTAACCATTAAGCCATCTCTCCAGCCCTGGTTTTGGTTTTTTGAACTAGGGTCTCCCTCTAGCCCAGGATGACCTGGAACTCACCATGTAGTCTCAGGGTGGCCTCGAGCTCAAGAACTCTGAAAGACTAAAGTAGGAGGATCACTATTGAGTTCAAGGCCAGCCTAAAACTACATAGTGAATTCTAGGTCAGCCTGAGCTAGAGTGAGTAAGCCCCTACCTCGAAAAAAAAGAAAAGAAAAACAAAGTCTATCTGGTCATATTTCATAGGTATTTATTATTTATTTGCAACTTTTATACACATATACTGTATTTTGATCATATTCTCATTCTTCTCATTGAACCCCTTCTTTCTAGTTACTCCCATTTCTACTTGATGTCTTTTTTTTTTTTTTTGCATGTGCATATGTATGTAGTGTATATGCATATGTGGGCATGTGTGTATCTGTGTGCATGTAGAGGCCAGGGGACAGTCTTAGGTATCATTCTCTGGTATGCCTCACCTCTTTTTGAGTCAGAGTCTCTAATTGGCCTGGGGATCATCAGTTAAGCTAAACTAGCTAGCCAATAGTTTTTAGGGATTTTCACCTTTCTACCTCCCCAGCACTGAGATTATAAGCACGTGCCACTACACCTAAAATCTACATGGGTACTGCAGTTAGAACTCAGATCTTCAGGCTTGGAGAAATGGCTTAGCGGTTAAGGCACTTGCCTGTGAAGCCTAAGGACCCAGGTTTGATTCTCCTAGTCCCATGTAAGCCAGATAGATGCACATGGTGGTGCATGCATTTGCAGTTGGTTTACAGTGGTTAGAGGCCCTGGCATGCTTCTTCATTCTCTCTCTCTCTCTCTCTCTCTCTCTCTCTCTCTCTTTCATAAATAAAAAATAAATCAGAAAAAAAAAAAAAGCCTCAGATCTTCATGATTGTGAGGTGAGCACTTTACCAACATCTGCTATCTCCCTGGCCCATTTGTGTTGTTTTGGTTTGGTTGGTTGTTTTTTCAAGGTAGGGTTTCATACTAGCCCAGGCTGACCTGGAACTCACTATGTAGTCTCAGGGTGGCCTCAAACTCAGCAATCCTCCTACCTCTGCCTCCAGAGTGCTGGAATTAAAGCCGTACACCACCACGCCCAGCCCCATTTTTGTTTTGTTTTGTTTTTGTTTTGCTTGCTTGTATTATTTTGGGAGGGTTGAGGTAGGGCCTCACCTTATCCCAGGCTGACCCGGAACTCACTCTTTAGTCCTAGGCTGATCTGGAACTCAAAATGATCCTCCTGCCTCTGCCTCCCTAGTGCTGGGATTAAAGGCATGGGCCACCACTCCTAGCATGGGAGTTGGGGAGTTGTTTTTTGGTTTTTGGGTTGTTTTTTTAATTTGTATTTTTATTTACTTGAAAGCAGAAAAAGAGAGAATGGACACACTAGGGCCTCCAGCCACTCACTGTAAATCAACTCCAGATGCATGTGCCACTTGGTGCATCTGGATTTACGTAGGTCCTGAGGAATCAAGTCTCGGTTGTTGGGTTTTGCATGCATGTGCCTTAACCATTGAGCCATCTCTAGCCCGTGGTTTTTTTCTTTTTGGGGGTTTTTTATTTTTGGAGGTTTTTTTGAGGCAGTATCTCACTGTGTTACTTTCAATTCTCCTGCCTCAGCCTTCCAAGTGCTGGGATTACAAGTGTGTGCCACCATGTCTGGCTTGGTCTGACTTTTAAGTAATATTAACCAGTAGATTCAGGATTGTCAGTCTGACTATCCAGTATCTAGCCCAAGATGTCCTAGAATGAGTTCTGTAGCCTTGGCCCCAAACTCATGGATATCATGGATATCCTCCTACCTAAGTCTTCTGAGTGCTGAGACTAAAGGCATGTGACACCACGCTTGGCTTCCCTCAACTTTTTGGTTTTTTGAGGTAAGGTCTCACTTTCTAGCCCAGGCTGACCTGGAATTCACTACATAGTCTCAGGGTTGCCTGGAACTCACAGCAATCCTCCTACCTCTGCCTCCCAAGTGCTGGGATTAAAGGCATACACCACCATGCCTGGCTTCCCTCAACTTTTTTTTTTTTTTTTTTTTTTTATGGAGCGGATTGAGATTTTTTTTTCTCCATTTTTATTAATATTTTCCATGATAACAAAAAAAATCCCATGGTATTACCCTCCCCCCTTTCCCCTTTGAAATTCCATTCTCCATCATATCCCCTCCCCATCTCAATCTTTCTACTTACATATATACAATACCAACCTAATAAAAGCCCTCCTCCCTTTCTTTCTCTTCCCTTTCTATCTCCTTTTTTAACTTACTGGCCTCTGCTACTGAGTTTTTTCCTTCTCACACAGAAGCCCAATCATCTCTAGCTAAGATCCACATATGATTCCCTCAACTTTTTAAAGTAATATTTTATGCCTGTTCTCTTTAGGTAAGACCCCCACCAACAAATAAATATATAATAATATATAATAAATGTTTATTTTTAAAATATTTATTTGTGCTGGGCATGATGATGCATGCCTTTATTCCCAGCACTTGGAATGTAGAGGTAGAAGGATCACTGTGAGTTCAAGGCCACCCTGAGACTACGTAGTGAATTCCTGGTCAGCCTGGGCTAGAGTGAGACCCTACCTCAAAAAACCAAAACAGAAAAAAATGTATTTGTGTGTACCTGGGTGTGTGTGCCACCGCATGCATGTGCAAGTCAGAGGACAACCGCAAGATGACTGTCCTCCAGCTTCTTTGAGACAAGGTCTCTTGCATCTTCAAAGGAATTTCAGACTGCAGTCTCAAGCTTTCTCAAGCTTTAGGTCCTGGCTCTACCTCTCATTTTCATTGGTGCATTGGGATTACAGAGGCACTTTGCATCCAGCTTTATGTGGGTGCTGGGATATTGAACCTGAGCCAAAAGATTTTGAAAGCAAGTATCTTAAATCGGTGAATCATTTTTCTAGCCTCTCCTTCACCTTTAAAAAGATGACTTGGGCTGGAGAGATGGCTTAGTAATTAAGCGACTTGCCTGCAAAGCCAAAGGACCCAGGTTAAACCCCCAGGATCCATATAAAGCCAGATGCACAAGGTGGTGCATGTATCTGGAGTTCCTTTGCAGTGGCTCAGGGCTCTAGTGTACCTATTCCCTCCCTTTCTGTTTCTACCTCTTTCTGTCTCTTTCAAATAAATAAAAATAAAATATTTAGCTTGGCGTGGTGCTGCACAACTTTAATTCCAGCACTTGGGAGGCAGCGGTAGGAGGATCGCCATGAGTTTGAAGCCAACCTGAGACTACATAGTGAAATCCAGGTCAGCCTGGGCTGGAGCAAGACTCTGCCTCGGGGAGGGGTCGGGGTACACAAAGTAGATGACTTACTGTAGTCAAATATAAATATTTATTTATTTATTTATTTTGTTTTTTCAAGGCAGGATCTACCTCTGCCTCCCAAGTGCTGGGACTAAAAGTATGTGCCACCATGTCTGGCTTAAGTACATATTTTTTTCCACAATTTTTATTAACATTTTCCATGATTATAAAAAATATCCCATGTTAATACCCTCCTTTCCCCCACTTTCCCCTTTGAAATTCCATTCTCCATCATATCCCCTCCCCATCTCAATCAGTCTCTCTTTTATTTTGATGTCATGATCTTTTCCTCCTATTATGATGGTCTTCTGTAGGTAGTGTCAGGCACTGTGAGGTCATGGATATCCAGGCCATTTTATGTCTGGAGGGAGGACGTTGTAAGGAGTCCTACCCTTCCTTTGGCTCTTACATTCTTTCTGCCACCTCTTTCGCATTAGACCCTGAGCCTTGGAAGGTGTAATCGAGATGTTACTCAGTACTCCACTCACTTCTTTCCAGCACTATGATACCTTCTGAGTCGTCCCAAGGTCACTGCCATCTGAAAAGAGATTCTCTACCCAAAGTGAGAGTAGCGTTAATATAAGGGTATGAATATTAAGAGAAGTGCTTACTGGGCAGTTTAATAAGCGTAGTATATACATTTATACAGACATCAGCAGATGTTACACCCCTAGGGCTCATGACTACCCCTGTTTTAAGTTTTCAGTATCAGGGATGTATTCCCTCCCATGGAGCAGGCCTCCAGTCCAATTGGAGGGCAGTTGGTTTCCACCATGATAGATGTGCCACTATTGCACCTGTTGGCTCATTTGGCCTGGCTGGCCAATTATAAGGCTTGCAGTGTCCACTGTTGAGTATCCTCACTGGTGGTATCTCTTTCTCTCATTGAACTGCATGTAGAATGGCTTCTTCTGATTTCTGTCAGCTTAAGTACATATTTTTAACATTTAATTTATTTGAGTGAGAGAGAGAAAGAGAAGGAAGAACAGAGATGCATGGAAAGACTGGCACCTCCTGCCACTGCAAACTCAAAATAGATGTGCCACTTTATGCATCTCGCTTTACATGGGTACTGGGGATTTGAACCAAAGCTATCAGACTTTGCACACAAGTCCCTTTGATCATTGAGCCATCTCCAGCCCCTCAACTATATTTTTTATTTTTTTAATTTTATTTTAGAGAGAGAGAATTGGCACATTAGGGCCACAGCCACTGCCATTGAACGTCTGACGCTTGTGCCACCTAGTGGGCATGTGTGACCTTGTGTTTGCCTCATCTTTGTGCACCTGGCTGACATGGGATCTGGAGAGTAGAACATGGGTCCTTAGGCTTCGCAGGCAAGCACCTTAACCGCTAATCCATCTCTCCAGCCCTATTATATATATATGTATGTATGTATATGTATGTGTGTGTGTGTGTGTATATATATATTTTTTTTATTATTATTTTTTTTTTTTTTTGGTTTTTCGAGGTAGGGTCTCGCTGTAGCCCAGGCTGACCTGGAATTCACTATGTAGTCTCAGGCTGGCCTCGAACTCACAGCAATCCTCCTACCTCTGCCTCCCGAGTGCTGGGATTAAAAGCGTGTGCCACCACGCCCGGCTTCTATTTTTTTTTAATGTATTTTATTTATTTATTAGAAAGAGAAAATGGGCATGTCAGGGCCTCTCATCATTGCAAGCAAACTCTAGACACTTGCATCCCCTTGTACATCTGGCTTTATGTGGGTACTGGGGAAATCATACGTGGGCTCTTTGGCTTTTCTGGTAAGCACCTTAACTGCTAAGCCATCTCCCCAGCCCCTATTTATTTTTATATTTTGATTTATTCTTTGAGTATATTATTTATTTGAGGGAAAGAGAGAGAATCAGCCAACCAGGGCCTTTGTGCACAAACTCCAGACCCTTGCTGCCACCTTGTGTATCTGGCTTACGTGGGTCCTAGGGAATTGAACCTGGGTCCTTTGGCTTCGCAGGCAAATGCCTTAACCACTAAGCCATCTCTCCAGACCTATTTTGATTTTTTTTTGTTTGTTTGTTTGTTTTTGTTTTTGAGGTAAGGTTTCACTCTAGCCCAGACTGACCCGGCACTCACTCTGTAGTCCTAGGCCCGTCTTAAACTCTTAGCGATCTTCCTACCTCTGCCTCCTGAGTGCTGGAATTAAAGGCATGCACAACCACACCTGGCTTATATTTTCTATAATTTTATAGTTAATTCTATAATCTTATTTATTTGACAGTGAGGATGTATGGGCATGCCAGGGCCTCTTGCTATCACAAACATTCCAGGCATATGCACCACTTTGTGTATCTGTCTTTATGTGGACACTGGGGAATAAAACACAAGTCACTAAGTTTTGCAAGCATGCACCTTCAGCCCCTATAAACTATATTTATTTCTAATATCTTTTTTTGAGTTAGGGTCTCACTCTAGCCCAGGCTAATTCATTGTGTAGTCTCAGGGTGCCCTCAAATTCATGGTGATCCTCCTACCCTGCATCCCAAGTGCTGGTATTAAAGGCATGCACCTCCATGTCCGGCTTTACTTATAATATCTTTAGATTCTTTCTTTTAATACTTCAATTATTTGAGAGCGAGTCTATCGGCACACCAGGGCCTCTTGCCACTGCACACAAATTCCAGATACATGGACCACCTTGTGTGTCTTAACTCCACGTGGATACTGGGGTCTCAAACAAGGTCCTTTTGCTTTGCTGGCAAGAGCCTTAACCACTAAGCCGTCTCTCCAGCCCAAGTTCTGCTTTTTTTTTTTGTTTTTTTTTTTGTTTTTTTTTTTAATCTATTTGCAAGCAGTCAGACAGAGAGAATGAGTGTACCAGGGCCTCTAGCTGCTGCAAACAAACTCCACATGCATGCACCACTTTTAAAAAAATGTTTTTTGTTTATTTTTATTTATTTATTTGAGAGTGACAGAGAGAGAAAGAGGCAGATAGAGAGAATGGGTGTGCCAGGGCCACTGCAAACGAACTCCAGACGCATGTGCCCCCTTGTGCATCTGGCTAACGTGGGTCCTGGGGAATCAAGCCTCAAATCGGGGTCCTCAGGCTTCACAGGCAAGAGCTTAACCACTAAGCCATCTCTCCAGCCCGCATGTACCACTTTGTTTGTCTCGCTTTTTTATGTGGGTACTGGGTAATTGAACCTGGGTTGTTAGGCTTTGCAAGCAAGCAACTTAAGCACTGAGCCATCACTCCAGCCCCTTCAAGTTCTTAAAACTGATTATTACAGCCCATCAAACTATTAAATTCTCATATAATCTCATAACTTTAGTTTTTTTTGTTTTTATGTAATGGTTAGGAATATATTTTTGTATGTAGCTTATGATGGTGATCCATTTTTATGTTCTTCTAGATGCCTTGCTAGTTTGCCTGTTTCATTTGTTTAAAAAAAAATCATCTTTATTCCATCAAATTAACTATTGCTTTCCTTTATACTAAGTATGTCTTTTTTGTAGTACTGAGGATTGAGCCACAGACTGTTATATGTGAAGTAAGCTCTCTTCTCCTGAGTTGTATCTCCACCCTGAACCGCATTAAAACCTACAAACTAGGATCTGTACCCTGTTTCCATTTCACCGATTTGTTTGTGTATTCCTTTGGTATTATTTATTGATTGATTGATTCATTAAGATAGATTAAGAGAGAATGGGTGCACTAGACCTCCACCCACTGCAAACAAAGTTTAGACCCTGTATACATCTGGCTTACATGGGTACTAGAGAATTGAACCTGGGTTCTTAGACTTTGTAGGCAAGTGCCTTAACAGCTAAAACCATCTCTCCAGCGCTTACTGTTTTTTAAAGTAGAGTCTGACTCTAGCCCAGGCTGACCTGGAACTCCTGGAACTCAAGGTGAACCTCCTACCTCTGCCTTCTGTGTGGTGGGATTCAAGGCATGTACCACCATGCCAGGTTTTTTTTTTTGTTTTTTTTTTTTGGTTTTTCGAGTTAGGGTCTCACTCTAGCTCAGGCTGACGTGGAATTCACTATGTAGTGTCAAGGTGACTTCGAACTCATGATGATCCTCCTACCTCTATCTACCAAGTGCTGGGATTAAAGGCATGTATACCACACCTGGCCTGCTTTTTTTTTTTTTTTTAAGATAGGGTCCTAAGTAGCCTAGACTAGACTAGAACTCAATGTAGCCAAAGATGACCTTAAAATCTTGATTCTCCTGCCTCCCAAGTGCTGATATTATAGGAATATGCCAACATGCCCACCTATCTTTGGCTTTAAGAACTAGATTTCAGGCTAGAGAGATGGCTTTGTAGTTAAGGCAC
The DNA here is from genome assembly GCA_036346955.1 of Dipus sagitta. Taxonomy (NCBI): domain Eukaryota; kingdom Metazoa; phylum Chordata; class Mammalia; order Rodentia; family Dipodidae; genus Dipus; species Dipus sagitta. Next base: position 55,979,414 of record CM070778.1, read on the forward strand.
TTTGCCTGCAAAGCCAAAGTACTCAGGTTTGATTCCCCAGGACCCAGGTAAGCCAGATGGACAAAGTAGCACATGCATGTGGAGTTCATTTACAATGGCTGGAGGCCCTGAAATACATTCTTTTTCTCTTTGCTTCTTTCTCTCTCTCTCTCATACACACACACAAATAATAAACTATAAAAAAAGAGCTAAATTTTGAACATTTTAGAAATAGTTAATGTTTGATACCTATAATATATCTTTTTAAAAGTTTTAAATATGTGACCATAAAATAGCTATTTATTTTTTAAATATTTTATTTTTATTTATTTACCTGAGAAACAGAGAACGTTCACCAGGTCCAGTTGCTGCAAACTAACTCCAGACGCATGCGCTGCCTTGTGCATCTGGCTTATGTGGGTCCTGGACAATTGAACCTGGGTCCTTTGGCTTTACTAGCAAGTGCCTTAACCATTAAGCCATCCCTCCAGCCCTAGCAGCTACTCTGGGCAGCTATTGATTTTTTTGAACACTTATTGCTTCCTTAATTTATAAATTTTTTTAAAATAAATTTTTCTTTTGCTTCCTTCTCTTACCCCAACAGATTGAAGAAGAGATGTTGGCTTTGCAAAATGAACGAACAGAACGAATACGAAGCCTGCTAGAGCGTCAAGCCAGAGAAATTGAAGCTTTTGACTCTGAAAGCATGAGACTAGGTTTTAGTAACATGGTCCTTTCTAACCTTTCCCCTGAGGCATTCAGCCACAGCTACCCAGGAGCTTCTGGTTGGTCTCACAATCCTACTGGGGGTCCAGGACCTCACTGGGGTCATCCCATGGGTGGCCCACCACAAGCTTGGGGCCATCCAATGCAAGGTGGACCCCAGCCATGGGGTCATCCCTCAGGGCCAATGCAAGGGGTACCTCGAGGTAGCAGTATGGGAGTCCGCAATAGCCCCCAGGCTCTGAGGCGGACAGCTTCCGGGGGACGGACGGAGCAGGGCATGAGCAGAAGCACGAGTGTCACTTCACAAATATCCAATGGGTCACACATGTCTTATACATAACTTAATAATTGAAAGTGGCAATTCTGCTGGAGCTGTCTGCCAAAAGAAACTGCCTACAGACATCATCACAACAGCCTCCTCACTTGGGTACTACAGTGTGGAAGCTGAGTGCATATGGTATATTTTCATTCATTTTTGTAAAGCATTCTGTTTTGTGTTTACTAATTGGGATGTCATAGTATTTGGCTACCGGGTTTTTGTGGTTGGTTTTTTGGTTTGTTTTTGTTTCTTAACTTTTGGGGAAATTTTGAGAAGGGAGTTGTCTCATGCATGTGGCAAAAAGAAATTGGATCAATAGAAGGGTTATTTTCTGAACAGTATAAAAATAAAATGCAGCAAAGTGACTTGAATCATCACTTTAGGGTGTCCCTGTCCTAAGAATGTAAGAATAACTAAATCCTTCCTCCATATTTCAGATTTTATGAGCCACTGTCAGCAGGCAGCATATGCTGAAATATGTTATTACTGAAACATGCACTCAACCCTCACCAATGTATCTTGATTTTGATTAAATTGGTCTGATTTCTCAGCCTCTTTTGAAGTTAAAAAGAAAAAAATAGAAACCTGCAAGCTTTTAAAATTGTATAGACATTTGAAATGTTAGAAAACTATTGAGTCCCTTGTTCTGTGTGCTTCACAAGTTGGTCAGCGATTTTTGTGAATTGGGTTTTACCTTCTTTATGTCACAGTAAGATGGAGTTGCATAAGGAGATCACAAGCTGTATGGGGATTGCATTGACAAGCCTGTCGAGTTTGCAAAGGGGAAAACTAGCAGGGTGAGATGGGCCCCTGAAAGTCTATGCCATAGGTATGTCTAGCAGCAGAGTGAGGAGATAAAGCCTATATATTTTCTTGCTTATACTGTGATATTTCATCCTAGCTAAAACAGGACTTTTGTTCCCTCCCCCATCAAAGACACATAGCCAATACAAATCAAATACCAGAGGTATTTGAATGATGCCATACTTGTGAGCTGCCATCTATTAGAATACTCATCACACTACATAGATAGACATAATTTGATTATACCCTTTGGCTTATGGGATTTCCTGTTTACAATTAGAATAGTCAGTTATTTAAATATTTAGTTGCCATAGTGAACCAGGAGTCACTGAGCCAATGACTACCAGCTGCTGACTAATCTTCACCACTGTAGATTTTGCTGCATGTGCAGGCCCTCTGTTTTTTGTTGCTGCAGTACTTTACAAACTTCTAGTTCATTGAGACTTCGTGACCATTTGGATTCATGTTAACATCACACCATAGGAAATATCACTTCAAAAAGTCTCAAGCCTTAGTGCTAAAGTACTACTGAAAAGGGAACTAGGAAGTTTGGCAGATGGAAAAACAAAAAGCAAACAAGAAAAAGTAAACATGTGTTATTGTGGTCAGAGACCATGAACATTTTGGGGGATGGGAGGGTGTTTTGTTTTGTTTCGTTTGTTTTACAATGAAGGATCAACCCAATATTACAAGTCAGTTGGGGTGTTACTCGGCATTGCTTGTGTGGAAGCTGTGTGGGAAGTGGGTGGGGATTTGTGAATATGACTTGAAGGAAGAAAATATCTTTTTCAGTGACAGATCTGAGTTTTGTGCAAGTTTTGTCCTGCGCCCTTTCCAGTTGTCTTGAAGAGTCTTGCTGCTAACTCTGGATCCTGCTTTTCATGTATAGGGCTCCAAGATAAGAATTTCCAGGCCTCTCATAATAGTGCTGTTCACTGAGAGCAAACTAATGACCAAATCATAACCTATCACTGTTGAATTCTTGGTTGTCTCACCCCCATTTTAAGTCTTTCTTAGGTATGTTCTTCCACGTTCCATGAATCCTTCCCCTTAGGAGTTTCTGACATTGATTTGAAAGTAACTAGAAATTAATGTTTTCTTTCATGTAAAGCCTTTAAAAAGCAAGATAACAGATCACAGTGGAGATCACACATGCTTGTAAACATACTTTCAAGTAACACTGATATATTGCCCTCTTAGACATTCTCTGGATCAGTTTTTGGATAAATATGATATATATTTGTCGTATTTAATGAAAGGGCTTTCTTTTAGTCTTCTCTCCAGCTTTTTTGCATTCAAATATGATACAGTGTTTCAAGCAAATTGTGAATTCTACCTATTTGGAGAAAATTAAGGGACAGTTTTAGAAATTACTAAAATGTCCAAAAATATGACAAAATGTAATACCATTTAAAAACATTCTTTGTGGTTCTGGCCCCTGTCTACTACTGGAGGGGTGGGATAGGAAGGCAGATCAGGTTTGTATCTAAGACTCTTTCAAATCCAAAGTACTACCAAGGATACATGTTTTTTAATCTTACTCTTTTTTAATTTATTTTATTTCCAGCATACTCTTTAAATAAAGTGCATTTGTGAGCTACAGTTAGTGAAATTGACTCACTAAATCCATGCAGATCATATGTATTCATAAAAGTGTGATTGAAAAGTGACTTGAGTGTCTGTCCAGTAGGGATTTGTATCTAATTGTAATTGTATGGCACTCATACCTAGATTATACCATCAAGTTAATTTTAATTAAAATATATGTAGTTTGTAAAAATGATTCAAATCAATTGGTTTGAGAGCAATATAACTTCTAAGGAATATCATATGTAACAAAAATCACAGAGTAAAAACTGGTAGCAGGAAAGTTTGAAAGGTTTTGAGATATCTTAAGGAAAGAGCAAGCACTTTCTGAATCTGTGGAAATGTCACCATTGGATCAAATTAACACTACCTCCTCTCCAGTTGTTGGTGTTCACTTACTACATATGCTGTTTAAAAAAGTAAAAGTATGGGAAATTTGTGCAGCATATCAGAAGTGTTAAGTGCTGTATCTAGTGTCTAGAGTGTGACAGTGAAGTTTCTTGTGCTTGTCCATCCCTTTTTTTGGTTAGCTTTTCAAATTTTTTTTATTTTTATTTATTTTTATTTTTTTCAAGGTAGGGTCTCACTTTAGCCCAGGCTGACCTGGCATTCACTCTGTAGTCCCAGGCTGGCCTTAAACTCAAAGTGATCCTCCTACCTAGGCCTCTAGAGTGCTGGAATTAAAAGGTATGTGCCACCATACCTGGCCCTTGGTTAGCATTTTTAAAAATGTAAAGCCTCATATACTGAGCATTTTATTCCTGATTAGATAGATCCTTTTCATTTTTTTCTCCCCTTTTAATTATTCCTCTACCTAGAGATGGATAGTGCTGTATTTGAAGCCCCACCTACAGGTATAATATGCTTACTATATGTCAAGGACTTAGTGGTAAATTGAATCTCTCACATAGTCATTATGAGTTTTCAGCTGCTTGGACATCAAGTAAACACCATTCACAACACTAACAAAACTGTCCTGGAGATTCCCTTTTACTACCATCAGTTTTTTCTACACCTCCTTTTCAAAAATTGAAAACTATGTTTTTTTTCTGATCATAAGGCAGAGATTAGTAACTTTTTGCTTCTGTAAATGTCTAGCATTTTAAGCATTTTTGAAGACATTGTGTTGGACACTGGAATAATATGATTTATTTTCACCTGTGAAAAATGACTTCATTGTACTTGAAACACCTCCTTTGCATTTCTCTGCTTGTGCCATTCACTAGTGGAAATAAATTGTATTATACCATGATCTACTGGCTTTTAAAAACCGTTACATATGCACATTTTGGTATAGCTCTTATCATTTGTATGTATATATTGTGTATACATATGAGTGTCTATATGTGTGTATAGATGGATGGGTGTAACTCATGCTGTACATTTCCACCAGGGTACTTAAGGTTCTGGTGTTTCTGTTTGGTTTTGTTATTTCAGTCCTCAGTTAAGGCAAGAATGCATGTGTTTAAAGTTAATGCTCCAAGTTGATATTTATGAGAAGGTGATTATTAGATAAGTCTTTTAAAATCCCTTCTTAGCACTTGTGTGAGTGAAGTGAAAGTTAACTAAAACATGAAACTATAAATTACAATGCAGTGATACTGTGCTAAGAAAGGAATCAGTTTGTGTTTCTGTGAGTTTGTGTCATGATGCAATAAAAGATAAATGATGCAGAGAGATATGAACCATGGAAAATAACACTGGTGGTGATTGCTCTGCAAAGATAAAAAGAACCAATGAATCAAACAGTCTCGATGTACTTTATGTATGTATTTCTCAGTGATGATGGCATTGATCCTCTTCTGTTTGGCTCCTTTAATATTTTGCTGAGGATCAAAAGAGCCAAGGAAAAAAGGAAGTTACATCTAAATCATTTAAGGTTCTTCTAAACTATAAAATCAACAGGAAATGGCCACTGGGAGAGAAGAGTGTAGCATTGGTTTGAGAGGCTTTCTCCATCTCTTGCCTATCTTGCTAGCTCATAGTATGTTCTACACCTTCCATCCCTTGGAGCTTCTGCTATTGAAGCAGAGATTTGGCTGAACACAGCAACCTTAACTTAGTTCTTTGCCCTACCATACCCTTCCCTATCCTCTCACCTCCTTTCCCTTGCCCTCTTCTCTTCTTTCCTCTCTCTGTTTTGAGACAGGATCTTGTTATGTGATCCTGGCTGTGTAGTAATCACTACATAATCCAGGCTGGCCTTGAGCTCATGGCAATCCCCTGCCTCAGCCTTGCAAGTGCTGGGATTACAGGTATGTGCCACCACACAGTCACAGCAGCAATTTCCTTGGAGATTTTATAGTTTTACATTTTGTACCATGCTCAAAATGTGCAGTGGCCTAATTGAGAAATAATATATTGAAGGTTTGTTAAGTGTCAATCTTCTGTGGTGATGGAAGAAGAACTTCTTGTTTCTTTAATGCTTTCTCAAAGTCAAAACTTGGGCTCATCTTTGAGCTGCGTATCAAAATACAGATCACCATTGAAAGGAAACAAATATTTTGTCCCCCAACCCCTGCCATATAATATGATAGCATCCCTTCCCCAGCAGTGTTGCATTTTCAAAAGCACTCCCTCACTCCTAGTTGTTAAGAACTGGAAATCTCCCATCCTCTTTCCTTAGAAGATGAAGAGTGGGCTGTACACTTAGCATACTTGCCTTTTGTATGCAAGGACTACTGATTGAAGTCTGTTTTGCTGTGTCTGCTTAATGTTGTCTGCACTTTTATGAAGTCACTACAGTAGATCTACGTTGGCAATGACTCTGTAAAATTTTTATTAAACACTGTAGAAAAAGAAAGTGAAACTGAGAACTCTTCCTTTTTTGTACACTTATATTTTCTACTGAATGCTGGTAGCCCCTTTAACGTTGGATTGACTAATTTTTGCCTCCACATACTCAGATTTCCAAAGTTTCACTCATACAAGGTAAAGAATCCATTTGGCCATAATGTTAGTCTTCAGGTCACAAGAAATATACAAATTGATATGCACCTTATCTATCTGTTGGAGGTTTCTGAAACTTGCACTTCATGCCCACCCCAAAATAGGAATCTTTTAAATAAAAGCAGAGAACTTAAACTCCAAAGCCATGTATTATGTCATCATCTCTGTTAACTGTTTTCTAGCAATCCATACCTTGTGAAGTTTCAGAGATTATGGTGTGTGTGTGTGTGAGTGTGTGTGTGTGAGAGAGAGAGAGAGAGAGAGAGAGAGAGATTGTATTGGGTTTTTTGTTTTGCTTTGTTTTTAAGTATACAAGGGATTCTTTAAATTGAGAAAAAGATTAATCCTTTCCAACAGCAGGATATTCACTGGATATACTGATCTTAACATCTGTAGGTAGTTTGCCTTGGAAAAGTGGAGAGAAGGTAAGGCTTCTGAATGGATTAGAAAGGGTATCTTGATACTCAAGAATTCCTCCCCCCTCCCCCAAGTACGGGTATTCAGCCTGCACAGTTTTCTTTCACTCATAGTTTTTAGAAATTGTGAGTGAAAAATCATGTAATTAGCTGTAAATATGTAGCTAACAAATTGACCTAGTTTCTGTATTTTTTTGGTTTTGTACTAAGGTTTATAGGTCTGTGCCAGCTAGAGAGGAGTTGTTGTCATTGCTAGTTGTGGTTCTAGCATCTAACCCTGAAACCATCCGAGGTGAATTTTTAGAATTAATGCTTCGATGTTGTTAAGCAGGGGGAATGAAGTTTAATCCTTGGTCAGGTTTGAAATCTTGAAGCTAAGTGATTTTATTTAATATAATGATTACATGTCCTCAATCATGAGTGAGGTATAAGGAGCCTCCCCCAGTGGCCATGTTTACAGAAGTGTGTTTTGTCTATAAAGTGCAAGTGTGTTAATGTTTATGTAAATTACACAGGTGATAACATTATGGTTTGGGACTGTTATGGGCTCTTTAACTGAATTTTCAAATGAAATGAACTATGCTTATTGCTGGCACATTGATCCCATTTCTGGAACATTTTTCCTATTTCCAGAATTACATATGTTCCTTAGACATTACCCCTACTTAACCTCCCTTCCTCTGATATGCCTTGTAGCTAAGATATTAAAGATTGATGAACATAGATGAGGGAAATGCATTTCTTAAAAATCCATGAACCCTCAATTGTATGCTTTCAGTACTTGTGTTACTTGTTTCTATGGCAACTTTGAAGTCAGTGGTTTAGAAATGAGGTACCATTGTTAATGAAAAGTATGTACTCTTTGCTTTTGCATGGCTTGGCTTAGTATCCAAGGTATATTAGGGCCACTTGAAAGCATGAAGACCAGTTATACGGAAACAGGTTTCTCTCAGTGGCACATTTTGCTTTTTCTTAGCCCTCAAATACGTTGCCTCGGCATGAACATTGTTGTTACTATAAATTGCACATGATCTTTGAGTGAATTATATAACTGAAAAAGATGCAGCTGCCTAATATTTGCAGTTTTCGGCTGGTCTCTGACCATTTGGCGCATCTCAGTAATGGGGTACTAAAACCCTTTTAAACTTTTTTGAGGGGTCATAAACCAGATATATTTAGTTTGTCAAAACGTTGGCTGAAGCTGGGTGTGGTGGTGCACACCTATAAACCCAGCACTAGGGAGGCTGAGGTAAGAGAATCACTGTAAGTTCAAGGCCAGCCTGGGGCTACAAAAGAGTTCCTGGTCAGTCTGGGCTATTGTGAGGCCCTGCCCTGGGAGGGGAAAAGAAAAAGATGGTGGCTGCCCTTTGGGTGTTGCCAGACAACTGTCTTTTGCTGCCCATTGTCCTCCCTTGCATTTCATACTCTTATCACCCCTTTTTCCTAACAGCATTTTTGCCTTTGAATTCTACATCAAAATGGGACTTGTGCCTACTTAGATTGCCCTTCAGATGAAATATGTATGTCCCAAAGTAATCTAAGCCAGAGACACAAGGTGGAAAAACATTAAAAAGAAAAAAAAAAAGTCCACTTGGCCAGTAACTAATCTGACAAGGTATTTTACCACATGATCTTGACACTTGATAGATGAGCCTATTAGGAGTCACAAGTGGTTTCATAGAGTAAAATTCAAGTGAAGAGGATGTGTGGGGTTTCTATTAGGAAATAATTTTGTTCTTGTTTTACCTTTCACGATCCTTCTCTGCTAGCTTAGAACAGGTTAATTCTCCAGATTTTTTTTTTAATTTTTTAGGGAAATTTTTACAAAAACGATGGTCTGATGTAAATAACATTTTAAAGGATAGTGCACATAACTTCCCTAGACTGTTCAACCTGATGATTTGTAAATGCTTTAGAGTTTTTTAAATTAACACTTGTGTTGCTAAATCCTATTTATGTAACTCTGAAAGTTTTTAACCCACTTAAAACATTTAAACAATGGATGGGTTACTATAAGCAATTTAGCTTTGACAACCCCCTTGTTTTAGTATACAAAAAGCCTAATACGCATTAATGAGGTTGGAGAGACTATGAGAAATATGTATAGTGTATATTTTAAAACAGCTTTGCTTGTATTGTGAAGATTTAAAAACAAACTTGAGATTTTTAAAGTTAACTATTAACAGTTTTAACATAAGTTATCCCACTGGGTTTAAAAGCATCTTGAATGTATAATCCTTTTGTAACCCAGGTTGGTTTCTGCTTTTACCAAGTCATCCAAACATTATTTATATTTTTAGTTTTATGTACTTATTTCTTTTGTTTTCCTCAAGCAGCATGATTTTTTTGCACATGTAGAAATTTTTAAAAAGAAGGAAATTAATACACCATTTTCTCTGGATTCTCTTTACTTCTGTCTTTCTTTCTACTAACCTCTTCTTTAAAGGCCATAGCACTCCATTTGCATTATTTGTGCAAATGCCAGGGTTGGTTTTTATTTTTATTTTTGCTATTTACCTAAAGAAAATGCTTCAATTGCTTTTTTATTTAAAAAAAAGAAAAAGAAAAAAGAAAAAAAGCTGTAACCTTATCATTTCTGAGTAGACCATTGAGAGACAAATGCACACCTGTCATTGCCCAGGACCAGCTTTGGTGGCTAAAGGGAATATTTTAACTAAGCAAGATGTTCTGTTCAAAGTGTGGCATATGTATATCCACAATCTACTTCAGTTATTCCCCACAAGTCAGGGGTCCAGATAAAATGAGGGTTATCAGCTAACTGATATGTTATCATTGAGGTTCATCAATGAATTTGTACATTTCTAGTTCCCTTTGGTGAAGGGAAAAATGATGATTTTGCAAGACCTAGATTCTGGCTTGGTTTCTTGCCTCCTTTTTTTGGCAGCCTTCATCATCTAAAGCCCTTGAGCCTGTAGGGTTTTCACAATGGGCAAAGGACTTGTGGTCTTTTAAAACTGAGATTGATTTTTTTTTTTTTTTTTGGCAAGAGATTATATTGAAAGTGTGGTATTCTACCACTTTACTAATAACTAAGCCAGTTCTCTCAATTTTTGGACCAAACAGACACCCACAATGGAGGCTTATCAAGGGTTGTGGTGGGGAAGAAGCCCTCCCTCACCGGCAGCCCAGCTGGTAAGGGTGACTGTGCAGATGTGCATTTTCCTTTTGGTAGAAATGGTCCACAGCACTAACTGGTAAGGCTTACTGTACAGTATATTGTCAGTATTCTGGTTCAGCATACCTTATAGTTGATATATAACTTGTATTAATTGTATAGATTGTGCATTTAAAGCTGTTACCAAGTTGTCAGAATATAAAGAGCGAAAACAGGTCATATGTAATATTTTGTTTGTAAGTATCCTTTGTATCATAGCAAAGGAAATGTTTAAAAAAAATCAACTGTAATAAAGTAATTTTAGTACACAGAGTGTCTTCTTAGTTTTTGTTTTGTTTGTTTGTGTTTTATCAAGGCAGGCTCTCACTCCAGCCTAGGTTGACCTGTTCATGGTGATACTCTTAGCCTCCAGAATGCTGGGACTAAAGGCCACACCTGGTTTGCTGCTGTTTTTTTTTTTTTTTTTTTTTCAAGGTAGGGTCTTGCTCTGGCCCAGGCTGACCTAGGGATTCACTATGTAGTCTCAGGGTGGCCTTGAACTCACAGCGATCCTCCTACCTCTGCCTCCCGAGTGCTGGGATTAAAGGCGTGTGCCACCATGCCTGGCTCCTGCTGCTCATTTCTTTAAAAATATTTTATTTATTCATTTATTTGGGGAAGAGAGAGTAGGTGTGCCAGGGTCTCCAGCCACTGCAAACAAACTCCAGACACATGTGCCACCTTGTGCATCTGGCTTATGTGGGTTCTGGGGAATTGAACCTGGGTACTTGGGCTTCCTAGGCAAGCGCCTTGATCGCTAAATCATCTCTCCAGCACTTGAAATGTATCTTTAAAGGATTAAAATTACTTTTAAAAAAACTGAGCAGCAGGGTTTAACGCACTTGCCTGCGAAGCCAAAGGTCTCAGGCTTGATTCCCCAGGACCCGCATAAGCCAGATGCACAAGGAGGCAGTTAGTTTGCAGTGGCTGGAGGCCCTGGCACACCCATTCTCTCTATTTTCTATCTCTTTCAAATAAATAAATAAAATTTTTAAAAAATGCATTTCAAGCCAGGCAGTGTGGTATGCACGCCTTTAGTCCCAGCCCTCCGGAAGTAGAGGCAAGAGGATTGCAGTGAGCTTGAGACCACCCTGAGGACTACATAGTGAATTCCAGGTCAGCCTGGCCTAGAGCCAGACCCTACCTCAAAAAATAAAAAATAAAAAGCCAGGCGTGGTGGCGCACGCCTTTAATCCCAGCACTCAGGAGGCAGAGGTAGGAGAATCACTGTTGAGTTTGAGGCCACCCTGAGACTTCATAGTGAATTCCAGGTCAGCCTGGGCTAGAGTGAGACCCTTCCTTGAACCCCCCCCCCCAAAAAAAAAAGAAATTCACTGATTTGCACAATTAGTGAAACTCAGGCACAGTACTATAGTGCTAGATGTTGAGATTACAAAAATAAGATGGTGCTGGGGGGATGACTTAGCATTTTAGATGCATGCCTGCAAAGCCAAAGAACACAGGTTCCATTTCTCCGGACCCATATAAACCAGAGGCACAATGTGGCATATGCATCTGGAGTTCCTTTACAGAGGCTGGAGGGCCTGGTGTACCCATTTCTCTCCCTCTCTTTCTCCCTCTCCCTCCTTTCTCTCTTCCCCCTTTCTCTCAAATAAATAAAACACTCGGAAAAACAAGATGGGTCCAAGTTCATTATGTAATAAAGACATAAACTGTTGTGTCTAATCTAATCGACTCAACTTGTCTCTGCCCAGCAAATAAAAGGGCCAACATTTTCTGTGTATTTTTTTGGGAGGGGGGGAGTTATTTTTATTTATTTACTTGCAAGCAGAGAGAGACAGACATAGAGAGGTAACTGGTGCACCAGGGTCTCCAGCCACTGCAAACGAGCTCCAGGCACATGAGTACTTTTGTATGTGGCTGTAAGTGGATACTGGAGAATTGAACCCCGGTCGTTAGGCTTATTACACAAGCAAGCACTTTAACCACTGTGCCATCTGTGTAGCCCTACTTTTTTGAAGCGGGTGGGGGGAGGTATTTGTTTTTGGTTTTTTGATGTAGGGTCTCACTAGACCTGGATTTACTATGTAGTCTCAAGGTTTCCTTGAATTCACAACAATCCTCCTAGCTCAGCCTCCTGAGTGCTGGGATTAAAGTCGTGCACTACCATACCTGATTAGTTCTTTTGGGGGCAGGGGTGAGATGGGGCCTTGATCAGGCGGGCCTTAAACTTGCACTGATCACCTGACTTTCAAGCTGGGCATGGCTATGCACATTGGTAACCCCAGTCTTGCAGGGAGGGGCAAGAGACAGGAGGGAGAAAGGCTGGGACTCCCTGGTTAACCAGTCTGACAGAAAAGAGCAGCTTCAGGTTCAGTGAGGCTAGTCTCGTGGAGAAACTCAGGTGAGTGAGAGAGGGAGTCCCCAGACATTCTCTACTAGCCTCCACACAGTAAGCATGGAGCACGTGCAACTTTACACACACACACACCAAGAAGATGAAAAACTTAATCCACTTGAAAAGTTTACAGTTTCTACTGTAGGAATATAGATAAAAATCACACTAGTCGGCTAGCTTCCATAGCACCTGAGCTATGCCTACATGTCAGTGCCACTCAGAACAAGTCTTCCTGTATGTGAACTGGCAATTGTTGCTCTGTTTTCAGATACCTGTTCTTGATGGATGGAGGGAGATAAGGCTGCTGAGGGGGACAGCTGGGGGCTGTGCAATAAATAACTGAGGGGGCAGATTACTGCATGTGGCTTCCCAGAAGTGCGCTCCCAACAATTCTGAAGAGAAATTACTCCCACCCTTTTTTGGGGCGTGAGGGTTCGAGGCAAGGTCTCTCTCTAGCTGACCTGGAACTCACTCTGTAGTCCTAGGCTGACCTCAAACTCTTAGTGATCCTCCTACCTCTGCCTCCTGAGTTCTGGGATTAAAGGTGTGCACCACCATACCAGGCTAAATTTCTTATTTAAAAAAAAAATACTTTATTTATTTACTTTATTTGAGAGGGAGAATGGGGCCACCAGGGAAAGAGGCAGAGAGGGAGAGAGAATGGGCGTGCCAGGGCTTCCAGCCACTGCAAATGAACTCCAGATGCATGTGCCACCTTGTGCATCTGGCTTACATGGGTACTGGGGAATCGAACTGAGGTCCTTTGGCTTTGCAGACAAGTGCCTTAACTGCTAAGCCATCTCTCCAGCTCCCCTCCCCCCAATTTCTTTTCTAACACCTTTCATGGAGGCTAAAATGGGCGTTATTTACTATCATCTTAGTGACTTGCTAGGAAAATGAAGCAATTTATGGCATAATCAGCACTGGTTTGGGAGGTGTAATTTTGGTAGAGCACTTGCCCAACAATTGTGAGACCCTAGATGCAATCCCCAGTACGCTTAAAAAATAAATAAATAAATGAAGCTGGGGATGGTGGCACACACCTTTAATCCCAGCACTCAAGAGGCAGAGGTAGGAGGACCACTGTGAGTTCAAGGCCACCCTGAGACTGCATAGTGAATTCCAGGTCAGCCTGGACCAAAGTGAGACCCCACCTCAGGAAAAAAAAAAAAAAAAAAAACCTCCATGTGCCGGTTCCTGGGCACTGTAGAGCCCTGGTGTGAGGCTCAGACTGGACAGTAGAGCTTGAAGGGTCACAGTGGGCCCTGTGCCTCGGACACGAGCCACTGTGTCCACAAGACCACCCCTAGCACCACCATGATCCTCCTGCCAAGTGCCGTGGAGGACCAGGCACTGCCGTCACCCATGCTCTGACATTCAGAATTGGAGGTAAGTAAGAATTATCAGGGCTGGAGAGATTGCTTAGAGTTTAAGGCACATGCCTGCAAAGCCTAAGGACCCCAGTTCAATTCTCCAGGTCTCACGTAAGCACACGGTGGCGCATGCGTCTGGAGTTCATTTACAGTGGCTAGAGGCCCTGGCACGCCCATTTTCACTCTCCCTCTCTCTGTCTCAAATAAATAAATAAACTTTTTTAAAAAAATTTTTTAAAGAGCATTATCAGAGGAGTCAGAAGATGAAGAATTACAGTTAGAAGAGTTCCCCATGCTAAAAACACTTGATCCCAAAGACTGGAAGAACCAAGATCATTATGCAGTTCTTGGACTTGGTCATGTAAGATATGAAGCAGTACAGAGGCAGATCAAAGCAACTCACAAAGCAATGGTTTAAAAGCATCACCCAGACAAGTGGAAAGCAGTTGGTGAGCCAATCAAAGGAAATAATGCCTACTTCACCTGTATAACTAAAGCCTTACAAAAAGACATTTAACAGTGTAGATCCTATATTCGATAACTCCATTCCTTCCAAATAAAAGTGAAGCAAAGGAAAGCATCTATGAAGTGTTTTCACCAGTACTTGAGAGGAATTCCAGGTGGTCAAATAAAAAAATAAACAAATGTCCCTAAACTTGGTGATATAAATTCATTTGAAGATGTAGATGCATTTTATTCTTTTTGGTATAATTTTGATTCCTGGAGAGAATTTTCATATTTAGATAAAGAAAAAGCAGAATGTCATGATGAGAGGAGATAGATTGAAAAGCAGAACAGAGCAATGAGAGCACAGAGGAAAAAAGAAGAAATGAACAGAACAAGAACATTAGTTGACAATGCTTATGGCTGTGATCCAAGAATAAAATAGTTAAGAAGAAAAAGCCAAGAAAGAAGCAAAAGCAGAAACAAAATGGGAGGAGCAAGAAGCTAAAGGACAGCAAAGACAAGCTGAATTAGATGCTGCTCGGCTGGCTAAGGAGAAAGAACTTAGACAGCAAGCATTATTGGCAAAGAAAGAAAAAGATACTCAGAAAAAAGCCATTAAAAAGGAAAGACAAATGTAATTTAGAAGGAAATAGGAGAGAAGCTAGAAGCCCTCTAGCTGAGACAGACATACTGCTGGTGTTTGTGGAGCCTGGGTCAGCTCTCTCACACTCATATTCCCAACCACTCACTCTACTCTTGGATTCAACAGATCCTGAAAAGGACCTCAGAAAGGAATGGATGCTCTGATCCAGGAAGTAGATGGCTCTATCTTAAGAAATAAGAACTCGGAGCCGGGCGTGGTGGCGCACACCTTTAATCCCAGCACTAAGGAGTATCACTGTGGGTTCAAGGTCAGTCTGGGATACCAAGTGAGTTCTAGGTCAGCCTGGGCTAGAGTGAGACCCTGCTTCAAAAAAAGAGAGGCTGACTACCAAGTGTATTGGTGCACGCCTTTAATCCCAGCACTTGGGAGTCAGAGATAAGAGGATAGCCATGAGTTCGAGGCCAGCCTGAGACTACATAGTGAATTCCAGGTCAGCCTGGACTACAGTGAGACCCTACCTCGAAAAACAAACAAAAAGGCTGGAGCCGGGCATGGTGGCACACGCCTTTAATCCTAGCACTGGGGAGGCAGAGGAAGGAGGACCTCCTGAGTTTGAGGCCACCCTGACTACATAGTGAGTGAAGTCTAGGTCAGCCTGGGCTATGAGACCCTATCTCGGCGGTGGGGGGAGGAGGAGAAGGAAAGACAAAAACTTCGAAATGCATGCAAGCTATGGAATCACTTTTCAGACAGTGAGGCAGAGTGAGTTCAAATGATGGAAGAAGCCGGTGTGGTGGCGCACATCTTTGATCCCAGCACTTTGGGAGGCAGAGATAGGAGGATCTCAGAGAGTTCCAGGCCACCCTGAGACTCCATAGTGAATTCCAGGTCAGCCTGAGCTAGAGTGAGACCCTACCTCAGAAAACGAAAAGAAAAAGAAAAAAAAAAAGATGGAATAAGTGGAAAAACTTTGTGATTGGCTTGATCTAACAAGTATATGGGGCTTGAGTGAAAGGCTCACATCGTCTACAAACGGAGGACAGACTGCAACTGGAAAAGCAGATAGAAGAAATAAATAAGCAAATTAGTAAAAAGAAAGAAGAGGAAGCAGAGTCTCTAATGCAACAAGCATCTAAGAATGCAGAGAAGTCAATTGATGGGAGTGGGGGCAGCAGTAAAACTTGGTCAGAGGAGAAGATGACTTGCAATGACTAATTAAAGCTGTCTCTTCCATGCCGAAACGAACTCATGATGGAAAGTTTTTGCTAATTACATGAACATATATTCTTTGGTGTCAAGAGTCTCCAAAAACTTGACCCTCATCAAAAAGATGACATTAAGCCAGGCATGGTGGTGCACGCCTTTAATCCCAGCACTCAGGAGGCAGAGGTAGGAGGATCACTGTGAGTTCGAGGCCTCCCTGAGACTACATAGTGAATTCCAGGTCAGCCTGGGCTAGAGTGAGACCCTACCTTGAAAAGTACAAAAAAAAAAAAAAGACATTAACAAAAAGGCCTTGATAAGTGCTGAAGAGATGGCTTAGCAGTTAAGCGCTTGCTTGTGAAGCCTAAGGACCCTGGTTTGAGGCTCGATTCCCCAGGACCCACGTTAGCCAGATGCACAAGGTGGCACACGCGTCTGGAGTTTGTTTGCAGTGGCTGGAGGCCCTGGCGTGCCCATTCTTTCTATCTCTCTCTCTCTCCTTCTTTCTCTCTCTGTCTGTCGCTCTTAAATAAATAAAAATAAACAACAAAAATGTTTTTTAAAAAAGGCCTTGATAAATCTAAAAAAAGAACATGGAATAACATCTCAAGCTGACAATGCAACACCTTCAGAATGATTTTAAGATCCACGCACGGACTGCATGCCTTGGACAACAGAAGAACAGAAGCTTTGGGAACAAGCTTTGAAAACATACCCAGTAAATACACCTGAAAAGTGTGTGTGGGTGGGGGGGGAAATAGCTGAAACAGTTCCTGGCAGGACAAAGGACTGCATGAAACAATATAAGAGCTCCTTGAGACGGTCAAAGCAGAGAACGCTGCTCAAGAGCAAGTGCTGGGCACAAGTAGAGCCAAGAAAGGACAATTTTCACTGTGTGTGCATTTTTATAACAAAACTAAAAATGTTGAACAACAACAAAAACAAGCCAGTCATGGTGGCACACGTTTTTAACCCCAGCACTCACGAGGCACAAGTAGGAGGATCACTGAGTTTGAGGCCATCCTGAGACTACATAGTGAATTCTAGGTCAGCAGTCTCGGCTAGAGAGTGAGACCCCGCCTAGAAAAAGAAAAAAAGAAAGAAAGAAAGAAAAAAAAAGGCTGGAGAGATGATGGCTCAGCAGTTTAAAGGTGCTTGCTTACAAAGCCTCACAGCCCCGGTTTGATTCCCCAGTACCCACATAAAGCCAGATGCACAAAATGGTACATGTATCTGAAGTTTGCTTACAGTGACAAGAGGCCCTGGTGCACCCATTCTCTCTTTCTCCCCCTCTCTCTTCCCACCTCTTTCTGCTTGCAAATAAAAACATTAAAAAAAAAAAGAAAGAAAGGATAGGACTTCTGGGTGTGGTGGTGCACTCTTTTATTCCCAGCATTCAGGTGGCTGAGGTAGGAGGATCACTGTGAGTTTAAGGCCAACCTGAGGCTACATTGTGAATTCTAGGTCAGCCTGGGCTAGAGCGAGACCCTACCTTGAAAAACAAAACAAAACAAAAAAACAAAACTTAGGACTGGAGAGATGACTTAGCAGTTAAGGCACTTGCCTACAAAGCCTAATTATCTGTGCAACCTAGGTTCAATTCCCCACTACTCATGTAAAGCTGGAAGCACAAAGTAGTGCATGCATCTGGAGTTCGTTTGTAGTGGCTAGAAGCACTGGCAAGCCCATTATATATTTTCTCTCTCTCTCTCTTTCTTCTCTCTCTCTCTCTCTCTCTCTCTCTCTGTACTTGCAAATGAATGATATTAAAAAGAAAAGAAAAAAGAAATTGTGCGTGATGGCGCACACCTTTAATCCCAGCACTCAGGAGGCAGAGGTAGGAGGATTGCTGATAGTTTGAGGCCACCCTGAGAGTACTAGTGAATTCCAGGTCAGCCTGAAAAAATATATATATATACAGGCTCAGTAGTTAAGGTGTTTGTCTGCAAAGCCCAACAACCCAGATTCAATTCCCCAGTACCCATGTAAAACCAGATGCACAAAGTGGCAAATGCATCTGGAGTTTGTTTGCAGGGTCTGGAGACCCTGGCATGACCATTCTGTCTGTCTTGTCTCCTCCCTTCCTCTCTCTTTCTCTCTCTCTCTCTCTCTCTCTCTCTCTCTCTCTCTCTCTCTGCTTTCAAATATATATATACAGCACTTGGGAGGCAGAAGTAGGAGGATCACTGTGAGTTCAAGGACAGCCTGAGACTACAGAGTGTTTTCCAGGTCAGCCTGGGCTAGAATACAACCCTACCTCAAGAAAAAACAAAAAGAAATCATAGCAGGGTATGGTGGCACATGCCTTTAATCCCAGCACTTGGAAGACAGAGGTAGAAGAATCACCATGTGTGTGAGTCCACCCTGAGACTACATAGTGAATTCCAGGTCAGCCTGAGCTACAGTAAGACTGTTACCCCCCCCCCCCAAGGAAAACAATTTAAATAATTGTATTGATAGCTTCCATAATTATAGACAATAAATCATGATAATTCCCTTCCCCCTCACTTTCCCCTTCTTGTGTAGGTAGTACCAGACACTATGAGATCATGGATATCCAGGCCATTTTGTATCTAGAAGTGCATTGTAAGGCATCCTTCCTTCAGCTCTTAATTCATTCTACCCCCTCTTCCACAATGGACCTTGAGCCTTGGAAGGTGTGATAGAGATGTTTCAGTGCTGAGCACTCCTCTGTCACTTCTTCTTAGCACTATGGTGCCTTTTGAGTCATCCCAGAGGTCACTGCCATCTGAAAAGAGAAGCTTCTGGAACCAAGTGAGAATGGCATTAATATATGGCTATGAACATTAAGAGATGTGCTTACTGGGCAGTTTGGTGAGCATAATATATACATTTAGCTAGATACCAGCAGGCATTACACCCCTAGAATTAATGACCTCCCCTATCATAAGTTTTCAGTATGAAGCATGTATTCCCTCCAGTGGAATGTTCAGTACAATTGGAGTGGTTGGTGTCCCACACAGCAGACATGCCACTATTGAACTCGTTGGCTCATTTGGCCTGGCTGGCTAAAAGGCTTGCACTGTCCACTGTTATGTCCACTGATGACCTCTCTCTCTACCATACAGCTGTATGTAGCATAGCTTTTTCCAGTTTTCTGTCAGCTGGTCTACACAGAGGAGGTTTTCAGCTCAGCTCCAGCAAGATTTCTCAGTGACCTTGTTTGCAGTGTCTGGCATGATCATTCTCTCTGTCTTGTCTCCTCTCTCTCTGCTTTCAAATATATATATATATATATATATATATATATATATATATATATATATATATATATATATACATGAATAGCACTTGGGAGGCAGAGGTAGGAGGATTACTGTGGAGTCTTCAGCAATAGGGTCTTACCATCTATTCCTGGTTGGAAACCAAGAGCCTTGGCAATGGCCTGTAATGTTATGGGGGCATTAGGGACCTCTCTGGCCACAACTCACTAGAAGGTATTCCATCCCTGGCCCTGAAAATTTTTTAGTAACAATCTATGACTTCTGGGTGCACCATTGTTCAAAAAGTAGGTTTCCATAGGGCTTATTCATTACCCTCTTAGATTTTGATTAAACCTCCCTCCACCCTTCCTTTATTTAATCTCTTCCCCTGACCTCACTTAGGCCTTTTCATCCCTAGTAATCTGTTCTTCTACTTAGATATCTACAATACCATCTCCTCAAGTCCCCCCCCCCCTTATAGCCTTTGTTACAGTCAGGTTTGCATTGCTGGTAGAAATCATACAACCAAGAGCAGCTTGTGGGAAAAAGAGGTTAATTTTGGCTTACAGACTCAAGGGGAAGCTCCAAGATGGCAGGGGGAAACAATGGCATGAGCAGAGGCTGGACATCACCCCCTTCCCACATAAGGTGAACAACAGGAACAGGAGAGTGTGCCCAACACTAGCAAGGGGAAAGTGGCTATAACACCCATAAGCCCGCCCCCAACAATATGCTGCCTCTAGGAGGCATTAATTCCCAAACCTCCATCAGCTGGGAACCTATCATTCAGAACACGTAAGTTTATAGGGGACACCTGAATCAAACTGCCATAGCCCCCGTCTAGCTTACTAGCCTTTGCTACTGAGTTTTATTCCAATTCACATACAAATTCAATCATTTGTAGCTAGGATCCACATATATAGAGAACATGTGGCACTTGATCTTCTGGGCCTGGGTTACCTCACCAAGTATAATCCTTTCACGGTCCATCCATTTCCCTGCAAATTTCATAGTTTCATTTTTTTTTTAACTGCTGAATAGAACACCGTATAAACGCACCACATCTTCATTATCCACTCATCAGCTGAGGGGCATCTAGGCTGGTTCCATTTCCTAGCTATTGTGACTAGAGCAGCAATAAGCATGGTTGAGCAAGTATCTCTAGTGAGACAAATCCTTAGGATATATGCCTAGGAGTAGTATAGCTGAGTTATATGGTAAATCGATTTTTAGCTGTCTCAGGAACCTCCACACTGATTTCCATAATGGGTGTACCAGTTTACATTCCCACCAACAGTGTAGAAGGGTTCCTCTTTTTCCGCATTCTTGCTGACATTTATTGTCATTTCTTTTTTTTCTGTTTTGGTTTTTTTATTTTAAATTCTTTTTGTTTATTTATTTGAGAGCAACAGAGACAGAAAGAGGCAGAGAGAGAGAGAGAGAGAGAATGGGCACACTAAGGCCACCAGCCACTGCAAATGAACTCCAGATGCATGAGCCACCTTGTGCATCTGGCTTATGCGGGTACTGGAGAATCAAACCTGAGTCCTTAGGCTTCACAGGTTTGAAGCTTGATTCCCTAGTACCCACGTAAGACAGATGCACAAGGTGGCACATGCATCTGGAGTTCATTGGCAGTGGCTGGTGGCCCTGGCGTGCCCATTTTCTCTCTCCCTCTCCTTCTTTTTCTCTCTCAAATAAATAAATAAAATATATTTTTTTAAAAAATGGGACCGGGGGCTGGAGAGATGGCTTAGCGGTTAAGCACTTGCCTGTGAAGCCTAAGGACCCCGGTTCGAGGCTTGATTCCCCAGGACCCACATTAGCCAGATGCACAAGAGGGCACATGCATCTGCAGTTCAAGTGCAGTGGCTGGAAGCCCTGGCGTGCCCATTCTCTCTCTCTCTCTCTCTCTCTCTCTCTCTCTCTTTCTATCTGCCTGTTTCTCTCTCTGTCTGTCACTCTCAAATAAATAATTAAAAATAAACAAAAAATTAATTAAAAAAAAAAGGGACCGGGCATGGTGGCACATGCCTTTAATCCCAGCACTTGGGAGGCTCACCATGAGTTCGAGGCCACCCTGAGACTACATGGTGAATTCCAGGTCAGCCTGAGCTAGAGTGAGACCCTACCTCAAAAAAAGGGGGGGGGTGCTGGAGAGATGGCTTAGTTGTTAAGGTGCTTGCCTGCGAAGCCTAAGGACCCATGTTTGACTCTCCAGGTCCCACGTAAGCCAGAAGCACAAGGTGACACAAGGTTGCACATGTGCACAAGGTGGCAAACGAGTCTGGAGTTTGATTGCAGTTCTCGGAGGCCCTGGCATACCCATTCTCTTTCTCTCTCTCTCTCTCATTAAAAAAATTATTTATTTTTTATTTATTTGTGAGGAAATAGGAGAGAGAGAGAGAGAATGGGTATGCCAGGGCCTATTGCCACTACAAAGAAACTCTGGACCCTTGTGCCACTTTGTGCATCTGGCTTTACATGGTGTCATACTCAGCTCCATGCTGCTGGGATGAACCCCTAAACCAGACACAGTTTATGGGAGGAATGGCATTTATTTCAGACTTACAGATCAAAGGGAAGTTCCACAATGGTGGAAGAAGCTGCCCTTTACCAAATGCCGGCAGAGAGAGAAACCACCAGCGGCACCGCCAGCAAGACACCCTGGCGATCTCAGACAGAGTTCCAGCACTCTGCACACCGTAGGCTGGAAATCAAATCCACCCCCAGTAAGGGCTTAGGGCTGGACCCCAGGATCTGCCCACAATGACACCTCCTCCCTCCAGGTGGCTAGAAATACAAGTTTACAAGCTTTAATAAACTCCTGAGTCTATCGGGGGCATAAATTCAAACTACCACACATGAGTGCTAGAATTAAACCCAGGCCAGAAGATTTGTGAGCAAGCACCTTTA
This sequence comes from Dipus sagitta, assembly GCA_036346955.1. Lineage (NCBI taxonomy): Eukaryota > Metazoa > Chordata > Mammalia > Rodentia > Dipodidae > Dipus > Dipus sagitta. Next base: position 56,001,495 of record CM070778.1, read on the forward strand.
ACCACGGAGCTGTTTTACCAGCCCAGAACTTACTTTTTTGTTTGAGGAAGCATGACTTTTCAGAATAGCATTCCCAAGACTCCTTCAGTTGTTTTCACATGATTGGCTGTTTTAGACCCAATCTGGCTAAAGAACCCAGCCACACAAACCTTTCCTGTTTGCTTGAACAGGAACTAAGCTTTTATGGCCAAAACCAAAGCAAAACAAAACAAAAAAAGTGGGTGTGTTGTCACATACCTTTAATCCCCAGCACTCTGGAGGCAGAGGAGTTCAAGGCCATCCTGAGACTACATAGTGAATTCCAGGTCAGCCTGGGCTAGAGTGAAACCCTACCTCGTAAAACCAAAAAAAAAGGGGGGGCCTGGAGAGATGGCTTAGCGGTTAAAGCATCTGCCTGCAAAGCCAAAGGACCTCGGTTTGATTCTCCAGGACCCACGTAAGCCAGATGCACAAGGAGGCACATGCGCCTGGAGTTCGTTTGCAGTGGCTGGAGGCCCTGGCGCACCCATTCTGTCTCTCTCTCTCTCTGTGTCTGCCTCTCCTTCTCTCGTTCTCTCAAATAAATAAATATTTTTAAAAACTAATTGTTCTTTGAGATTAGCCATCAGAACATCCGACACTAAGGGTTAGGAAAAATGTTTTAGGGTTAGGTCAGTGTGGCTCAGCGCCTACGAAACCTGAACAAAAGCTATTCCGGAGAACTTTATGACTAACTTCAAGGCCCAGGCGCAGCTCAGTGGTAATGTGCTTGCCTGGTGTGTGTTAAACTCTGGGTTAACTGCCAGCTCCAAGAGGAGGAGGAGGAGCTGCAGCAGAGTTTGTATTTCCCTCCTCCCTAGCAAGCTTTCCTTCCTACAAGGGGAGGGAAAGCAACCACTGTTGCTCCCCAAGCTATTCTCCCAAAGAACCAGGGTCCTGTGGTATCTAGGCTAGGAAAAAGTACCCAGATTGTTGTCATTAGGGACCTCAAAGTCTTAGGGTTGGGAAACCATGGGCTGCTTCCCATTTTGCCCTCCGTTCTGAATGAGCTGAGGGCATATGGGACAGCAGCACCCGAATGAACTGAAATCCCTACTGTCCCAGATGTGGGGGCAGGGCTGGGTGGCCATATGTCAGTAATTCTCCCTCACCAAGCCTACGCCACAGCCCTGGCTCGCCAGCACCAGGGCGGCAGTGCTGGATTGCAGCTCCTTCTTTCTACTGCTCAGAAACGATGAAAGAACATTACAAGAGGAATGTGGATGAGGAGCAAGAAGTGGGGAAGGAGGAAGACAACTTTTTTTTTTTCACCACAAAATAGTGTGCTTTAGCCTGGCAGGGTAGCGCACACCTTTAATCCCAACACTCGGGAGGCAGAGGTAGAAGAATCACTGTGAGTTCGCGGCCACCCTGAGACTACATAGTGAATTCCAGGTCAGCCTGAGCTAGAGTGAAACCCTACCTTGAAAAACAACAACAACAACAATAATAAAATAGTGTGCCTTAGACAATCGAATGTTGTCTGTGTTATAGTTTAAATGCTTAGAGTTACTGCAGAGTTTATTTGATCTAATTGAACAAGACTAGAGGTTGGGGAATTTAGCTCAGTGGAAAAACCGCTGGCCTGGGTTCAGTCCTCAGTACTGAATAAACAACAACAGCAGCAGCAACAACAACAACAAAAAAAATAAGACTAAGAGCCGGGCGTGGTGACGCACGCCTTTAATCTCAGCACGAGGGAGGCAGAGGTAGGAGGATCGCTGTGAGTTTGAGTCCACCCTGAGATTACATAGTGAATTCCAGGTCAGCCTGGGCTTGAGTGAGACCCTACCTTGAAAAAACAAGAAAAAGAAAAAGACTAGCTGGGACAAGATTTTTCAAACATGAAATCATGGCCCCAGGAACACTTCATATCAAGTCTTAGAATGTTGCTTTTTTATTTTAATAAATAAATAAGTTTATTTATTTGCATATGTGTGTGTGTGTGTGTGTGTATACACCAGTGCCTCTTACCACTGCAAATGAATGTCAGACACTTGCACCACTGTGTCTGCCTTAACTTGGTATCTTGCTAAATTAAACCCCAGGCCCACAGGCTTTGCAGACAAGAACATTTAACCACTGAGCCATCTCCCCAGCCCCTGGATGTGGCTTTTGGTATAAACATCTTTTCAAAATTGCTTTGCTGTGAGCTTAAAAGAAAAGTAAAACTTTGGGGCGTCGTGTCACATGCCTTTAATCCCAGAACTCAGGAGGCAGAGGTAGGAGGATCACCATGAGTTGGAGGCTACCCTGAGACTACAGAATGAATTCCAGGTCAGCCTGGGCTGGAGTGAGACCCTACCTTGGAAAAAAAAAAAAAAAAAGTTCATGGCAAAGCTTGGAACCAAGTCTCCTATTGTCAAAAAAAAAAAAAAAGGTTTAATCCAAATCAGGATATGTAAATCTGTCTGTATAGCATCCCTTATTTTACTCTGGTCTTAGGCATTATTCCTCATCAAACCAAACACTCATGTTGTCACTGAGTGGTAAGATCCAGAAAACAGCTTTTCTATCTTTTGAATAATTGATGAGACAAAGCAAGGCAATGTGAAACATTCGTGAACCATTGAGTCAGCTCTGAGTGCTTTAGTTTCCTCTGGTCCCAGATGTCTCTCCTGGCTGTGGAAAGGGAGAGGTTAGTAGCTTAAGAAATGCAAATAATTACCAGACATCCTGTTAGGAGGTTTTATACATTTCATTGACTTTGAGAAAGCCCACATCTCAGAGAAACAGCTCTGGCTGGGGCTCTATGGAGGAGTCATCTGGACTGTAGGCAGGGGAGCATCTAGGGTTTCTGAAAGAGAGCATAGCTACCTAAGTCAGGGTCTTGCAAAGTCCTTCGACCCTGGGCAAAAACGCCTTCTGTTCTGTTCCTAAAACACCCTTGGGATATCTTCGGCGAGACTTGGAAGCCTGGCCTGGAGCTCCAGGTCAGCCCCATCCCCAGTGTCAGCTCCTCTGGGAGGCTGATTTTAAATATTTTATTTTTATTTATTTGAAGAGAGAGAGATATTGCACGCCAGGGCCTCCAGCCACTGCAAATGAACTCCAGACACATGCACCACCTTGTGCAGCTGGCTTACGTGGGTCTGAGGAATTGAACTGAGGTCCGTTGGCTTTGCAGGCAAATGCCTTAACTGCTAAGCATCTATCCAGCCCGGAGGCTGATATTAGTACCTAGGAACCAGCACTCATGCTTTGCCAGCTCTCACCAAGCAGAACTCAAGGCAACTTCCTGCCTCTGCAGCGACTTAGACTCAGGAGAACAGCTAAGCTACTCTGGAAGTCTGCTACCCCAGCTGCCGATGCATTAAGTCAGAGCAGAGCCACAACCACAGAGCACAGAGGGAAGTGGGTCTCAGACACAAACATCCTGTCCTTTCTATATCAAGTGGCTCCAGCTCGAGACTCAGAGTCACCAATCTGATTATTTATGTGGGACAGAGCCACCCGTTGATACTCATACGCGCATCCTCCCTGGAGTCATAGCTAGAAGGACAGCATTTTTCTCCAGAGTCCATGGGCTTCAAAAAAAAAAATAATAAAAGTGCTGCTATTTCTAGGCTTATGACGTTGGTGACAGAAGACAGAGACCACCCGTTGACTAGAACGAACAGGGATGTGTTTCACAGAGACTGGGTGGGAGTCCTGCTCAGGGTACTGAGCACAGGCTTGCCAGAAGTTCATTCTCTTTCCAATAGACCCGTTTGATGAATAGGGAAGGTGCAAGGGATTGGGGGTTTGGTGGGGGGGAGTGGGCTTCAGGAGCAAAGAGCTGGAGGCAGTCCTCAGGGTCCCGGAGGCTGCCGTGCCCAGCTCTGCTTGTCCCTTGCAGTGCCAGGGCCTTCTCAAGGCAGGCCTCACCGAGTGTAGGATCGCTTCCAGCTGAAGATCTCCTCCAGACTGGAAGAAGGAGAGACCTCTCGCTTCTGCAGGGCTCCCCAGCGACGCCGACCCCCTAGGAATGAAGTCCGACGCCGGCTCAGCCCTTTCATCCTCTCTTCCATTCGGAAGAACTCCGTCAGGGCCCGGAAGGACTCCAGGATGACCTCGTGGCTCCAAGCTGGCAGGGGCTCCTGGCGCAGGAAGCCGCAGTGGCCTCCCCGGTGGCTGAGCAGGAGGAAGAAGTAAGGGTTGCTGTGGAAGAGCTCGGCGGGCAGGGTGCGTTCCGGGGGTCCGCACACAGGGTCGTCGGCGCTGCAGATGCACAGTACCGGCACGGCGGCCTCGTCCACATCCCGCAGAGGGTCGTTGAGGTCCCAGTATGTATCCCAGCTGATGGGGGAGCTCTTGGTGTGGCAGAAGAGGGTCTCCTCAAACTCTCGCAGGGAGCGGCTCCTGAACAGCTTGTCGGTGTCCACTGTGTCCTCCAGGGCTGTCGCATACCTGGGCGGCAGAAGTTAATGGAAGGGAGGGAGAAATGGAAGAGTCAGCTATACCAGTTGACAGAAGTTGTAGAGCCCCCAGCACCGAGCCAACCCCCCCGCCACGCCCACCTCCCACCCCTATCTGGTCAAAGTCCGGCCACAGAGACCTTTTTGGACTTTGTTACACTCTTTAAAATTTACATATTGTGACCATCACTTAAAATCAGGTTTGGGGGCTAGAGAGATGGCTTAGTGGTTAAGGCGTTTGCCTGCAAAGCCGAAGGATCCCGGTTCGATTCTCCAGGACCCATGTAAGCCAGATGCACAAGGGCACATGCATCTGGAGTTCGTTTGCAGTGGCTGGAGGCCCTGGCACGGCCATTCTCTCTCTCTGTCTCTCTGTTTCTCTCTCTGCCTCTTTATCTCTCTCAAATAAATAAAATATATTTTAAAAAAATAATCAGTTTTCACAGCAGGGTATGGTGGCGCACGTCTTTAATCCCAGCACTCGGAAGGCAGTGGTAGGAGGATCGCCGTGAGTTCGAGGCCACCCTGAGACTCCATAGTGAATTCCAGGTCAGCCTGAGCTAGAGCAAGACCCTACCTCAAAACCCTACCTCGAACCCCCCCCCCCCAGAAAAGATCAGATTTCACATAAAATGCATATGGTCTGGCCTTTCTAGGGAAATGGGTGATCTGGTCAATGGTGGCCATTCCTTCTTGGCCACAGTGCCCACCAGGCCTGTCATTTGTGGAATTACCTGCTAGTACCTGGTGGCAGCATTTGACTTTTGCAGCTGCTAACCTATTGACATAGCTCTCCAAACCCCATCTTATTTTTAAAAATATTTTTTTATAAATATTTCCTTTTTTAATTTTTTAAAATTTATTTATTTGAGAGCGACAGACAAAGAGGCAGAGAGAAAGAGAAAGAGAGAGAATGGGTGCGCCAGGGCCTCCAGCCACTGCAAACAAACTCCAGACGCATGCGCCCCCTTGTGCATCTGGCTAACGTCCTGGGGAATCGAGCCTTGAACTGGGGTCCTTAGGCTTCACAGGCAAGCGCTTAACCGCTAAGCCATCTCTCCAGCCCAAAATATTTTATTTTTATTTATTTGACAGAGAGAAAGAGGGAGAGAGAGAATGGGTGGGCCAGTGCCTCCAGTCACTGCAAATGAACTCCAGACACATGCGCCCCCTTGTACATCTGGCTAACGTGGGTCTTGGGGAATTGAACCTGAGTCCTTTGGCTTTGCAGGCAATTGCCTTAACCGGTAAGCCATCCCTCCAGCCCCAAACCCCAACTTCTGATGATCTCTAGAGAACTCATTATGAACTGTCACCTCATGGTTCCTTCCAGAACTCTCTGTTTAAGACCAAACCAGCAGGTGACATCCCACCCACGACTGATCACCTTTTAAAAACTATTTATATTTATATTTATATTCATTTATTTGAGAGAGAGAGAGAGAGAGAGGCAGAGAGAGGGACAGAGAGGACGAGAAAGATAGAATGGGCATGCCAGGGCATCCAGCAACTGCAAACGAACTCCAGACACATGTGCCACCTTGTTCATCTGGCTTACGTGGGTCCTGGGAATCAAACCTGGGTCCTTTGGCTTTGCAGGCAAGCACCTTAACTGCTAAGCCATCTTTCCAGCCCTCAATCACCTTTTTTTTTTTTAAATTGCATTCCTTGCTTATATACATTTAAATGTTTTTAGTTTGTTTTTTTGAGGTAGGGTCTTTTGAGGTAGGTCTCTAGCCCAGGCTGATCTGGAATTCACTGTGTAGTCTCAGGCTGGCCTCAAACTCTCAGCAATCCTCCTACCTCAGTCTTCCAAATGCTGGGATTAAAGGTGTGCGCCACTGTGTCAGGCTTGCTGTTATATTTTTACACTGATATGCACTCCTAGTGACAGATGAATGTGCCCTTGATTAAGTCCACCTGGGGCAGGTACTCCTAGCGTACTGGGTGTCAGAAAACAGAGTGTGAAATTAATTTACTGGATGGTTTCCCAAACAGGGGCCTGCAAACATTTGCATTTGGGAAGAGGAACATCTTTTTTATTTTCAGCTCCTGGTAGAGGGTCTGGCATAACAAGGAGGCCAGCGTGGTCACTCATTCCTTTGAGTGGATTAATCTAGCCTCAACCAGTTGAATCTAGATCTGTGTCTCCTCCAAACACTGAAAGCCACTAGCCCTGAGTTTTCAATTCCAGACACTTCCATGGGAAGGGTAGTTCCTGAAGGCACAGGTTTCCCCTTCATTTCCCTCACCCAACCTCGAGCTGGTGCCCACTGTAGGCACTGCTGGTGGTAATTCTGGCGGTCATCTCGTGGTGGACACTATGGCGATTAAACCAGATGGGAGTATCTTCCCTCTTGACTGTCCCAGCTCTGTGGGTTGCCATGGTAGCTCTTCCTGAGGTCATTTACTCAGCTCAGGGTTTGATCTTCTCAAAACCGAAGGCTAAATGGGGCAAGGAAAGAGATCACCAGTGCCTCCATGTATTGAGCACCTGCTCATGCCAGCCCTTCACTTTTTGTCTCACCCTAACCTAGGTTGACCTGGAATTCACTTCGTAGTTCCAGGGTGGCCTTGAACTCACAGCGATCCTCCTATGTCTGTCTCTCAGAGTACTGGGATAAAAAGGTATGAGCCACCACGCATAGCTCCACTTTTTTAATGATTTTTTTTTTTTTTTTTTGAAGTACAGTCTCGCTCTAGCTCAGGCTGACCTGGAATTAGTCTCAGGATGGTCTCGAACTTTCGTCAATCCTCCTACCTCCCGAGTGCTGGGATTAAAGGTGTGCACCACCACGACAAGCTGTGTTTTTGTTTTTGTTTGGTTTTTCGAGGTAGAGTCTCACTCTGTGTAACTCAGGCTGACCTGGAATTCACTCTGTAGTCTCAGGCTGGCCTTGAACTCATAGCGATCCTCCTATCTCTGCCTCCTAAGTGCTGGGATTAAAGACATGCAACACCACACCTGGCTACAGAGATAATGCGTGTACCAGGATCTCAGGCCTCTGCAAACAGACTCCAGATACATACACCACTTTGTAGGTACTGGGGAATTAATGAACTCTGGTTATTGGGCTTTTCAGGCAAGTGCCTTAACTGCTGAGCCCTCTTTCCAGTCCAGAAGTGAGTTTTTAAAATTAAATTAATTTATTTGCTTGTTTATTTGTTTATTCAGAGACAGGACTGCATATATCTCAGGGCTGGTCACAAACTTGTCATGTAGCTTTGGATGGCCTTAAACTCCTGATCCTCCTGCCTCAGTTTGTACCACACCTGCTTTGAAACCTGGGCTTCATGCATGTTACAGGAGCACTCTTCCAACTGAGCTACATCCTCATTCCCAGGGAAATGAATCTTTTTTTTTTTCAAATTTTTATTAACAACTTCCATGATTATAAAAAATATCGCATGGTAATACCCTCCCCCCCCCACTTTCCCCTTTGAAACTCTATTCTCCATCATATCCCCTCCAGGGAAATGAATCTTAAAGGGATTAGCTGAATTGCTGGAAATTCAGGATTTGAACCCAACCAGGTCTGACCCCATGTCCCAAATCTTTCTGCTACCCCATATTGTTGCCAGAATGCCTCTGATTCATTTTGTCATCTCCTAGAAACAAACTGGAAATATTCAGGTCTTCTCCATGGGAGTCTTGCTTCTCGCCCTGGTGGTAAATTATTCTCTTTTGAGATTAAAAACAGTTTAGATATTTTCTTTTACTTAGGCCCGGTGGCTCATGCCTGTGGTTTTAGTACTTGAGAAGCAAAGGCAGGAGAATGAGGAGTTCAACAAGACCATTCTCAGTTACACAGTGAGTGAGTTCAAAGACCACCTGGGACTGGAGGGATGGCTTAACGGTTAATGCATTTGCCTGCAAAGCCAAAGGGCCCAGGTTCAACTTCCCAAGACCCACATAGGCCAGATGCACAAGGTGGTGCATGCGTCTGGAATTTGTTTATAGTGGCTGAAGGCCCTGGTGCACCCATTCTCTCCATTCTTTCTCCCTCTGTCTCTGTATCTGCCTCTTTCTCCCTCAAATAAAAAATAAATTGTTAAAAATGACAGCCTGACTAGGCATGGTGGCGCACACCTTCAATCCCAGCACTTGGGAGGCAGAGGTAGAAGGATCACCATGAGTTTGAGGCCACCCTGAGAATACATAGTGAATTTCAGGTCAGCCTGAGCTAGAGTGAGACCCTTCCTCAAAAAGAGAGCCTGACCTATAACAGATCCTGTCTCAAAAAGAAAAGGTAAACATAAAAACATACACACAAAATGTTTGTCAAGCTTAAAGAATTTTAATAAATCAGGGACCTGGGGAGATGACTTAGTGAAAAGTGCTTGCATGCAAGCATGAGGACCCGAGTTTGCATCCCCAGTACCTGCACAAAAGCTGGCGGAGTGTGGCAGGCACCAGTAATGTCAGCACTGGGAAAGTGGAGACAAGAGGATCTCCGGGGCTTGCTGGCCATATAGTCTAACCTAATTGATGGATTACAGGTTCAGTGAGAGACCCTATTTTAAAAAAAAATAATAAGGTGGTCGGGTGTAGTGGCTCATGCCTTTAATTCCAGCTGTGGTAGGAGGCTCACTGTGGGTTCAAGGACAGCCTGTAGCTACAGAGTGAGTTCCAGGTCAGCCTGGGCTACAATGAGACCCTGCTTTAAAAAAAAAAAAAAAGGTGGAGAATAACTATGGAAGATGTTTCAACCTCTGATCACTACACATATGTACATAAACATGTGCACACACATCACATACACAAAAAAGAAAAAAAGATTGTTTTTCTGCCCTGTTACCGAGGACGGAAACGAAATCCCCATCCCTGAAAAACAGAATTTTCAAAAATCAAATGCAGCCACATTTCTGATTCCTGTCACCTCTTGGTTCAGAGACGATAAGCAAACATTCTAGACAGATAATCGAGTGCAATTGCTTCCAGAGGCCTGTTTGCTGACCTGCTGAGCTATGGACTAAATGGTAAATGTCAGGTGCTGCCTGTGCTGCCCACGAATGAGGTACTCTGGTTGCTAGGACACCTGGGACTGAGAAGGAAGGATGGGGCCCCCCCCGGCAGGAGTCAGCTCTGGCACAATGATGCTAACTGGGGCCATGAAGCTATCTTCTATGCCTCTTTCTGAAACCTGCTTTCTGCTTCTGTCTATACTACAGAATTTGGTGAGCTTTGGAAAATGTGTGAACTTTGCCTAAACTGGCCCACCCTGATTTGTTTCCACACCAGGCAGAACTGTTCCCCAGGTCAGCTCCAGACCTTTCTACTCCTCGGCTCTCCTCGCCATGTGCGGGTCTTTGGCCTGTTACCCACCTGCTGAGAGCGATCTTCTGGTGCAGCAGGAACCCACGCTCGTAGGGCCAGGGCAGGCCGGCCTCGAACCACTCCCGGCAGCGCAGCACGGGCGAGATACAGGCGGCGCCCGTCACGTAGCTGGAGGAGCCGCACTCGCCCAGATAGGACAGCAGCAGGGCCGACCCGGAGCCCTCGCTCACCGCGAACAGCGGGGCCGCTGGGTGTCGGAAGCGGATGTAAGTGACAGCCTCCTTGAGGTCGGACGGGTCCCCGAAAGGCTGCAGCCGGGGGTTGACAAGCGGGCAGCCATGGTGGCCCCGGCGGTGGAAGATGACCGGGTAGTAGCCGCGCTCCAGGGCGAGCAGGCACAGGCCCAGCACGTTGCGGGTGAGGCGTCCCCACGCGTTGGGGACCACCAGCAGCACGGCCGGAAGACCCCCGGAGTGGGTGACCCGGCGGCCTCTGGCGCAAGGTCCTACCACCCAGTCCAGGGCCACCAAGCCGTCGTCCGCCAGCTGCAGGTACTCCCGGGCTAGCTCGGGCCCAGGCCCGACGGGCAGGACGAAGTGACAGAAGGTCTGCAAGTGGGGACCCGAGAGCCAGGGGCGCGGGCCGGGCTCGAGCACCACGGAGCGTCGCAGGGCGCGCAGCAGGCACTGGGCCAGCGCCGACGGCTTGCAGATGAAGCTGCACCCGCCGGGCAGCGGGTCACAGCGGTCACCGAACGGATCCGTGGGGCCCCCGCGGCTCGGCTCCTCTTCCTGCGACCGGAGCAGGGTCCCCGTTCCGACGGCTTCTCTCCAGGGGCGCCGCAGACGCGGGGCCAGCAGGACGACGAAGAGAAGCAGGGCGATCGCTGCCAGGAGCAGCGCCAGGGCAGCCCCCCACGGTGGCATGGCCAGGCACTAGAGTCCCCCTTCCCCCGCTCCGGCGGGCACGGGCAGCAGGCCGTAGAGCTGTCCCCCTCGGCGAGCTCCGTTGTGCCCGCGGCTCCGCCCGGCGGCCCGCGGCTGCCCAGGGCCCTCCCGCGCGGGCGGGCGGGCGGGCGCGCTCGGGATTGGTCGCGGCCCCGGGGAGACAGCCAGTTCGGGTCGAGCTCCCCTCGCCCGCCCCCCACTCCCGCCCCCAGCCCTTTGTACAGCGATTGCGACAAGCAGGAGCCGAGGGTGAAGGGAACCGGGGCCACAACGAGGGAGCCAGGACGTGCCAGCGAACCACAGAGGGGAATGGGGAACTGGGGAGAACAGGAGACTGAGGCTTGAAGACCGTGGTGACATCAGCGTCCCCTGCTGCTCCTGCCCTTCCACCTAGGAAGTCTGTGGTTGGCACTATGTGTGGGGGTGGGGGGAGGAGGGGGATCCACGGGGCGCCACGCCCTCGGGCTCAGCTGTTGATAAATAGCAAAATCGAGTAGGGGGCAACGTGCTGCTCCCGACGCGGGCTCCAGGGGTCCCACGGGGCAGCTGCGTCTGTAGCCAGAGCCAGCCGGCGTCGTCCCCACCCTGGCTCGGCTGCCCTCCTTGACCTCGGCGTTGGTCTCCGCACTGCTGGGACCCGCCGATGTGCAGTAACGCGGCGGGGCCGGGAGTGTTGCACTCGGCCACAGAGGGCCAGCACGGCCGTCTGATCCCGGCCAGGGGTTTGCGGCGGGAGGTGGTCACTTCCTTTGCAGGCATCGCAGCGCAGTCCCGCGGACAGCCCCCCTCCCCCAATCCCGGGCCCACTCCCAGGAAATTTTCACCACCGCTCCCCAGGCATCTCCCAGGATACGTTGAGGGCGAGGACTAGAGGACGCCCAGCCCCGGCGATGGGGTCATGCCAGGGGTACAAATTGTAGTTCCTTTATCGGCTCAACATCTGTTAATGATTGCGCGGTGGCGGCCAAGAGCCCTTTGCAAAGTCAGGGCTATGCGAGAGGTGGCTGGAAGAACGCGCATGTGGTCCTATTGTGAAGTTTTGGACTGGGCATCTCAACTCTTCCTCCTCTTGCATCCTCACCCCCCCAACCCCGTCTCTTGTCAAAATCCCGGAGAGGGCACCAGAGGCAGCGCTCGGTAGCACGGAGGGCCCCGCCGGGCCCTGGAGCGCCTCCATGTCTCACGGGGGCCAGTGTCTCTCGGGTCACCGCCGGGCTAAGAACGGGAGCCATGGAAGGGGGCGGGGAAGATGGGGAATAGAACGGTGCCCGGGCCAGCTCCAGCCTCTGGGGAAGTAGGGGACTGAGAGCCTCGAGGCTCCTTTGGGCTCAAGTCCTGTTACCGTGGACACAGAGAGAGCCCCTGTATCAGCTCAGCTCCAATTTCGTGATCTCAGGCCGTCTTCTGGTTGTCGGTCACACTGACGCATGTGAAACCTGGAGGGCATACAAGTCTCCGCCCGGTCTACCTGAACCCTAAGCATCTCTTTTCCCGCCCTTTGCCTCTCCCAGGGCTGCGGCTGCGCTCTGCTGACCCACGCAGACGCGAATCACAACCCCCGCCCCCCTCCGCGGGCTTTGGGGTGAGAGCGGGCGCTCCGCGGGCTGGGCTCGCGCGCACAACTTTTCCGGCTTGGGGTTGAGGGCGCGTGCGCGCACGCTCGGCTGCTGGGGGCGGGCCCTGGGGCGGGGCGCGCGGCCCGGGCCGGGCGGGGAGGGAGGGGAGGGGAGGGGAGGGGGCAGGACGGCGCGCGAGCCCGGGGTCTACGTGGGCGCGCGGGCGGCGCGGGGGCGTCGGGGCAGGGCGCGCGGCGTACGTTCGCTGGCTGGGCGGCAGGCCCGCCTGAAATGTTGTCTCCTATCCCTCCTCCCCAGTTGTTGCTTCTCCTGGCAGCCCTGGCGGGGCTTCTGGGTCCCCGAGAGGTAAGACGACCCCGTTCCCGGCAAGACCTTGGCCGGGGATTTTCTCAAAAACGCTTTGCTAAAAGTTTGTCCTGGAAGGAGTTGCGCGCTGGAGTGGGCTCGGAGGCCCCCTCCATTCACCCGCGGCCCCGGGCTCGGAGGGAAGGAAGACCCGGAGCAGGGCCCTCACACAGGCCAACGCCCAGCTCGGTGCCTTGGACCCACAGGTGGTGGCTGAACCCGCGGAGGAGGAAGAGGGAGCCCGTTGTCCCGAGGGCTTGTGGCCTCTGCCCCCAAAGGTAGGAGCCCTGCAGGGCCGAGGAAGAGAGGGTTGTGAACCGCTTCACTGCACCTTCCGTGGACATCTGGCAGTTTCTCCTGTCCTCAGTCACCAGTGTCTCCATCCGAGCCTGGGGCCTGTTTTTCCCTCTCTGCCTCCCGCCCCACCCCTACACGAAGTCCTCCAGCCGCTCTCTCCTCTCTCCTTGTGTAGGCATTACCAAGAGTGACCTACACGCAGGTGAGACCAGGGCAGGTAAGTGTAAGCACCTGGAGACAGAGTGCTCCTTGTACGTGGTGGTTGCCTTTCCTGTCCCTCAGGTCCATCCTTTATCAGTTCCTGCAGAAAGAGGCGAGGTTTCCAGCTGCCCATCCCAGGACAGGTGGTAGGAAGTGAGCCATACTTCTGCAGTTGCTGTGTCAAGAATGCTGTTGAATGGCTGTGGAATTCTGAAGGTAGCATGAATCAACAGCCCACGCTCCAATGGTCCTGTGTGACTGGAAGGCTTCCTTGTCCTCGGTTTCTCTGAGAGGAAATATTCTGTCCCTTGAAGCTATGGGGAGTGAATGACTAGTGTGTTAATAGCACGTTGGAAGGTATCCATCACTCTAGGAGTGTGATTCGTGTTACTAGGTACTGAACAGGGTTCAGCTTGCATGGCTGTCTCTTTTTTTGTTTTTGTTTTGTGAGACCGGATCTCATGTAGCCCAGGCTGGTTTTGAACCATGTAGGCAAGGATGACTTTGAACTCCTGATCCTCCTGCCTCTAGCTCCCAAGTGCTGGGATTACAGCTGGTGTGTACCACCATGCCCAGTTGTCTCTTTGTTACCCATGATCCCTCTTTTCATTGTCATTTCACTGTTCAGAACCCTTCGCTGGGTCTGGGAACATGCTTAAAGGTGCTTGCTTACAAACCTGCTGGCCTGGGGTTCAATTCCCTAGCACCTATTTAAAGCTGAAACAAGAGTGTTGCATGCACCTGACATTCATTTGTAGCGGCATGCCCCCCCCAAAAAACATGACCTATCCCCTCCCTCCCCATGTCAGGACTTAGTTATGTCAGCTTCATCTGATCTCTCAGTTGATTTATCTCAGTCATGATTGTTCATCACGCAAGGGAATACCAGGCTCATTCCCACTGCCATACATGCCTTTGCCTCCATGTCTCTTTCACACCCGGCCTACCCAGACTCACAGCATGCAGCTCCCCACCACGCCACTGTCCATTCCCTACCACCTTCATTAGCACAGAGCAGGGAGTAACACTGCCCCTCACCCCAAACCCTGTCTGACTGTGCCTGCCTGCCTTTGTTTGTTGTGCTTATAACCTGTCTAACAATTAAGTAAACAAGCTGGGCTTGGTGGCACAAATCTGTAATCCCAGCTAGCTTGGTAGGCTGAAGCAGTAAGATCAAAAGTTCAGTGCCTGCTTAGGCTGCAGAGTGAACTCAAAGTCAGCGTGGGCAATGTAGTAAGACCCTGCCTGTAAAGTGAAAGTAAAAAGAAGCCAGGTGTGGTGGCACACGTCTTTAATCCCAGCACTCAGGAGGCAGAGGTGAGGATTGCCATGAGTTCAGTGCTACTACTCAGAGACTACATAGTAAATTCCAGGTCAGCCTGGACTAGAGCGAGACCGTATCTCGAAAAACTTAAAAAAAAAAAAAAAAAAAGAGGAATGTGAATATAGTTCACTGGTAGAGTGCTTGCCTGGGTTCAATCCCCAGGACCACACACCCCTCACCAGTTTGAATTTTAGTTTGCTTTTTTTTTTTTAGTTTTTAAAATAATTATTTATTTGAGAGAGAGAGAGAGAGAGAGAATGGGCATGTGAGGGCCTCCAGCCACTGCAAATGAATTCCAGATGCATGCGCCACCATGTACATCTGGTTTATGTGGGCCCTGGGGAATTGAACCGCAGTCCTTAGGCTTTTCAGGCAAACGCCTTAACTGCTGAGCCATCTCTCCAGCCCTAGTTTGGTCTTTTCATTTGCACTAGTTGCTTCCTTGAGTTCCTCCCATCCCATCTTAAATTTTTTTTTTTTTTTTTTTAATCTGCAAGCAGAGAGAATGAGACTGGGTGCACCAGGGCCTCTTGCAGCTGCGAACAGATTCCAGATGCATGCGCCACTTGGTGTATTTGGCATTATGTGGGCACTGGGGAATCGAACTCTGGCTGCCAAGCTTTTCAAGCAAACAACTTTAAACACTAAGCCATCTCTCAAGCCCCCTCCCCTTTTTGAACGTGTGTTCTGGGGACTGAATTTAGGTCTTCATGCTTGCAAGTCAAGCACTTCACCAATTGGGCTATCTCCTGAGCCCCATTCATAGTCTTTTTGAGACAGAATCTCATAGCCCAAGCTGGCCTGATGTTCACTATGTAACCTCAGGCTAACCTTAAAACTTGTGATCCTCTTGCCTCAGCCCCCTAGGGGCTGGTAAGCACAGCTTTCCCTGAGTTTCTCACACACTCTGTGCAGGAGAGGTTAGTTCTCTCTTGGCATCTCCTACATCATCTAGCACAGTGCTAAGCATTTGGTCTACTCAATTAAAGGATTGCTAATGAAGTGTTTCCATCCTGAGATTGTGTACCTGCTACTTGTGTGTTACATGCTTAGTTGCTCCAGGGACTATACAGATTAGATAAACAAATAGAAGACTTGGTCCCTCACTGGGGGCTGCTTACAGTCTAGATTTAGAGCCATTATAGGAAATGAGGGCAGAGAAACTCTGAGTCTAACAGGGTGACTCAGCCATGCTGTGTTAAAAGACCCTAGCCTCTGAGGGGTGGCACTTGATGGAGAGTAGGAGTGAAGGAAGCGCCCAGAGACAAAGAATGACCTGCCAGTGCCCAGGGCCCTTTGCCCTTCTCGGGTTCTGGAAGTGGAAAGGCCAGCTGGTTATCCTGGAAGCCCCTTTACCCTGGCCCCCAGGACGCTCTGGGAGGGGCCAGGGTGTGGCTTGATGTCTCTGCCCTTCCTCCAGGCTAAGTGTGTTGCCTTCCTCTACCACCCCTGTGCTCACTCCTGGCTGAAGCGCCAGCTCTTCCTCCTGGCCCATGTGTGTGTGACTAAGCCCACACTCATCCCTGATTCCAGTCTCACTCAGGACCGGGTAGGTGCCTGGTAAAAAGTGTTGTTGGGTGTTAGCACACAGGTGCAGCCCCATGTGCTGGGAAAGGAAAACTCAGGGGCTTCACCCTCCATCTTACCTCTAAGTGTTACCTTTTTTCATAGCCCTTGATGCTGACAGCATGGGGCATATCACTGGAGATGGCCAGGGTAGAGCCAGCCTGGGCTGTCCACTGGCTGAGGAGGCGGAGGTGGTGGAAGCAGAGGAAGAAAGTGATACTTCACTCTGATACTCTTTCTGGATCCTCTCCCTTGGTGTCAGCCTTCAGCCTAGGGACACTCTGCTGGAGAGGATGTATGCAGGTGAGGGGTGCTAGGCTCAGGCTTGGTTGGTGGTTGGGTCACCGGGTTAGCTGAACAGGGCACGGGTGAACCCTGTCTCTTCTCCCCTTAGGCCCCAACTCTGGCCTTTGCTGTGCGGAGCTGGAGGCCTCCTGGCACAGAGGTGCCATTCAGAGGACATAGGTGGCCCTTTCTCAGTGGTGCCAAGAGACGCGAGCTGCGGGCTGCCCTTGGTCTCCAGCCCACTCCTTCAGGCCTGAGAGCTCCCTCTGCTTCCACGTGGAGCTTAAAGGCCCAGCAGCCCGTAGTGGGAACTCTGGGCGAGGGGGCTAATACCTCAGCTGTGACCCCTGCCTCCTTGCTGCCTAAAGGGCCTGGAAGCAACGCCAGCTCCAGGACGGATGCTCAGCTACACAATGGGCAAGGCAGTCCAGTGGGCTGCGCCTGCCCGGGTCAGGCTTCGCTGGCCCCTCAGGCAGCAGCGCCTCCCCGTGCAGCCCGGGGCCCCACCCCGCGCACCGAAGAAGCCGCCTGGGCTGCCATGTCCCTGACCTTCCTGCTGGTGCTGCTCACCCTGGCCACGCTCTGCACACGCCTGCACCGAAACTTCCGCCGGAGCGAGAGCATCTACTGGGGCCCCGCGTCAGAGAGCCAGGACACAGTGGCCGGTGAGACCCCCACCCCCACCCCCAAGTCAGCCCAGCTCCTCCATTCCTTGTCCTTGATTGCTCATCCTGCCCACAGCTGTGCTTAAGCGGAGGCTGCTGTTTCCCTCGCGCCGGGTGAGGCGCTCTCGCCGGAGGCCCCTGCTGCCGCCCACGCGGGACAGCGGTCCAGACTCGGAGAGCTCGGACTAACCGGACTGTGCCTGGCCGCCGCGAGACTGCTCCTCCCCTGGGGCGGTCGCGACCCCAGCCACGTGGGCTGAGCGCGGGAGCGCCCCCTAGTGGCAGGCAGAGGAGCCACATCCTAGCTCAAGTCCCGTTTCTAATTAAATTATTTTAGTAAAATTTGCAGTTGAGCGTCTGCCTGGCTTCCAGTCACACCCTTTCCTAATGCTGGCCTAGGAGCACTGAGCGTGTGCCATCAGGCTCATCCTCACCCCTACTAAGCACCAAAAGAGGCACATGGTCACTTATTTATTTTTGATACAAATGTACATGACATGTCTTGACAGCCACCCACCATCACACAGGTAGGACCTGGCCCCCTGGGGGCCAGGTGGCTGGAGAGAATAGCTGGTGGGTGCTGCTGCTACTGCCACCTCACCAGCCTTCCCAATGGCAGCCAGATCCCCAGGCCTCCAGAGGGTGGGTCACCACGGGTGCAGGTAGTGATGGTGCTGGCCTCGCAGAGGTTAGGGGAAGGGGCTCTCAGCTCCATGGTCGCCAGCTGAGTTGGGGACCCTGGGGAGCCAGCCCCAGGCTCAGGTGCTTGGTCTTCTGCCTAGCCAGCACACTTCCCACAAGGGAGGGGGCGGAGATGAAGGGAAGTGGTTTTCCTTTACGTTTTTATAGAGTAGGGGTAGGAGTGGGGGTAGTGGCAGGTCCACAGCTGGTGACCCTGGCAGTCCCTCTCCCCCAAGGGGAGAGAGATGCTGGACTTGCCAATGCTGGTCCCACCACTCTGGTCCCCTTACCCCTCAAAGCTCCAAGTGGGCCAGGCCTTCGGAACGGCACTGCCGCCCGCACACTCATTCGCAGGCACGCAGGGACACTCAGTTACCACAAAGTTAAAATTAAGGGATGGGGGAGGAGAGAGAGTAAAAGATTTTCCAGTGTTTGCTGCTGGGGACCCTGGCACACAAGTTGAGGGCTGTACCCTAGGCAAGGGCTGTTTGGCATGAAAGGAGAGCAGCAAGGGGCTGGTGGCTACAGGGCAGGAACATCCACAGAGATAATGTACAAAGGAGGGTGATGCCCCTGCTCAGCCCCCCTAGGGCTAAACTGGCTCATGGGGATGGGGTGCAGGTAGGCAGAGATGCCCCACTTGGAGTGTCCCCATCCCACTCTTTGCTGAGGGTGCCCTGGATGGCAGGGCAAGGGGCTGGGAGGGATGACTCGAGGCCTCTGCAGGCCAGAAGGGAGAGGATGCTATGTACAGGGGAAGGGGCATGGAATGTGAGGGACAGAAGCTCCTGCCACCCCACCTCCCCATCCTTGGGGCTCAAAGGAGTGGGCACCAGGGCGCCTGGCTGCCAGGGGAGAATGGCAGCACTAAGGGCACTTGTGCCAGTGGCTCTGTTGGGGTGGATTAGTGTTTGGAGTGGCCCAGCTCCCGTGGTCAATGAGGTCCCAGGGTGTGGGTATGGGCAGGGAGTGGTCACTGCTTCTTCTCTCGGGTGGTGATGGTGACCAGCTGTTTAGCCGCCTTGGCAATGTCATAGGCGCACTGGATCACCTGCTGAGTCAGCAGCTGGAAGTCCACAGGGGCACCAGGTTCTGGGGGCACTGTCTTCCGGCACTCACTCTGCAGCCGGTAGGCGCTGGCGTTGAGCAGCCGCAGTGAGCTGCGCACGGGCTCCAGGGCTGGCCTCTGCAGGGAGGAGCAAAGGGAGGCTGGGCCCTGGACTTTAAGCCAGATGCCTGACTGTGGCCCAGATAGCAGACTCCCTTTAACCACCCCACCCAAGGCCTTCCCACTTGCACCTCTCTGGCCCCTGTACCTTTGGGAAGAGAGAAGCCATCTCAGTCACAGCCAAATGGATTTTCTCGGAACAGGGCACAAAGCTGTTGAGCAAGGGGAAGAGATAAGGGGTTTCTCAAGGAAGAATCCCACAGACAGGATTCCAACATAGAGACCCCATAGCACCCAGAAGATAATGGGTCTGTGCCCACCCTACCTGTCATGTTTGAATTCCTGGGCTGCCCGCAACAGCTCCTGAATATTCTTGGTGACCTGCTCTGTCTTCAGGATGACGTCCTCAGTGCTGGGCAGTCCGGGGTCCAGGTCTCCATCCAGGCTTTCCAGCTCAGGGTGGAGCTCATCCTCCTTGCCTAGTTCTAGGAATCGCTTTCCTTCCAGCCTAGGCCCAGGTGGAGAGGAGAGAGAAGCATTCCAGCCACAGCTGCGCCTACAGATGCTTTGGCCTCATGATCTCACCACCTCCTCCCCTCAAGGTGCTGTTAGGTGCCTCACCCAAGCAGTGGGTCTCCACTCTGCGTGTTCTCATAATCACTGTCTGTGCCACTGCCATGGCGGGAAAGCTTGCTCTGGAGGATGTGAAGAAGGGTAACAGGTGATGCACATTCCTGAACCCACACAGCCTACACGCTATGTAGCAGGGGTTTGGGGTGGTAGTTACCGTGTGGCGGCTTCCTTCTGGGAACAAGACAGCAGTGGTGAGGAGGGAGTGAAGGGCACAGAGGAGGCAGACACCCCCTTCCGGATCTGAAAGTCAAAGAAAGGCCAGAGTCAGTCTCCACTTGCACTAGGTCACCAATGTTTGTTTCAGCACCCAGCAGAGGCTTACACACACACACACACACACACACACACACACACACACACAGGGTGAGGACCAACTGTGCCGTGAACCCTCCTTCTCCAGGTCCTGCTTACCCGGTAAAGGCCAGCAGGGACATGCACTGAATAGATGGCATCATCCTCCAGCTCCTAGGGAGACAGCACAGCAGGCATCATGACAGGCCCTGTAGCAGTCCCATCCCCATTTCCCCACCCAAGACCCACAGGCTGCTCACAGTGCTGTGGAAAGGCTGGAGCCGAGTGCTGAGCTCATCCCCAGGTGCGCCTGCGAAGGGCTTCAGAACGGAGCCTGGCTCATACATGGAGAAGGCCTGGCGGTCCCTTCGGTGTGTACTTCCACCGGGCCCCATGGCTGCGTGTTCTGCCCGTTCGCTGGGGAGCGGGGGTGTGGGTACTGGTCCTGGTGGCTGCCGGAGCTGCAGGTTCTCTGCCTGCAGTTTGTGGATCTGTGAGCAACACAGTGATATCCAACTCAGTCCAGGTGGACAATGCCACCATTAAGAAAGGGTGATCCCTGCTCCCAGAGCCCAGGTCACCTTCCAATCACTCCCGTAAGGTTGCAGCCCTCACCTCCCTCTGCAGCCTCCGGAGCTCATCACTTAAGCTACTGTTGACCTTCATGAGCTGCTGCACTTTGGCCTCAGAGGTAGCCAGGGCCTTCTTCAGCTCCAGGTACTCCTGCAACGCTACAGCCCCATCAGACAAGTCTGAGGAGTCCATGCTCTGCAGAGACAGAAGCTAGTCAGCTGGAGAGGGAGGGCTCACCAGTCCACTTGATACCAGACCCTGGCAGTAAGACACAGCTGGCCTCCACAGGCCAGAAGGGGGAACACAAAAGTATGTGAGGGACAGTATTCAGACCCTGGCACGGTTGTTCCGAGTGGTGCCGGCACTGATCAAGGGTTCCTGGTCTGTGTCTTCGTCAGATGCCACACTATCGTAGTCGTGCTGATCATCAAGGTCACTTTGGCTCCGTGCAGACAGCTCGAGGTTGTCTGAAGACACAAGATCTGCCACTCAGGGCTTGTTTAACCACACAAGCCATTTGTTGTGGCACCAAGGCCTGGGAGGGTGCTCAGGGCACACGCCTTCCCACCTGTGGGGCTGCTCAGACTCTTGCCCTGCTGCCTCCGCTTGGCCTCACTGAGAATGTCGATGATCAACGTGGCAAACTCTCGGGCATTAAAACGGGCCAACTTCTGTCGTCCCTGCAAAGCAGAAAGACCCAGGCTAGTACAAGGGACAAGGGGGCCACTCATGGCTGGCCCGTCAGGTGGAGACAAAGCAGCAAGGCAGTGCTCTGCAACCTGAGTACACACGGCCAAAGAAGTCCAGCCCAACACGCCTGGCCGGTCGGCAGAATGGTGGCCCCAGGCCAGCAGACAGACAGACTGACTCAAGGAATCTGGGGAGCCCTGAAGGTAGGGGAGGCTGGAATACCTCCAGATCTCAAATAGCTTCTTCCCTGCTCCCAAATCCCACAGCCAGCCAGGCCCTGAAAGGAGGCCTACGGGAAGGGTGGAAAGCTGGCACGGGGTCCAGCTCCCCTACGGTTGACGAAGACAGGGCTCCCAGACAAGGAGGAGACCACCCAGGCTTCTTTCCCAGCCCTCACCTGATTCCGTGTGGCTGAATATTCGGGGTTAACTGGCAGGAAGGGTACAGCGCTGCGCTCTGTCACCAGGGTGCTGTGGTTTTGGGTAGCCAGCCACACTGTGGGGGAGGGAGAGGAGCAGATCATCCACAGTGGCCAGGTCCCCTAAACCGGAGGTGCTAAAGCCCCGAGCACAGGTCCCCAGCTCCTCCCTAAGCCCACTGGGCTAGCGTCTGACAGAGGGGTTGGCCTCCCCTGCACACAAAGCCAGGCAAACCACAGTGAGGCCCACCCGGCAGGAAACAAGGCCCGTCCCAGCAGGCCAGACCCAGAGTTAGGCTGGATATGGCTGTGGCCAGGAAGGAGTGATGCAGGGGGGTGGAGCAAGACTGGGGACACAGCCAAAGTAGGAGGCAGCCAGAGTGGAGTTGAGCCCCAGTGCTGGGTGGGGGAGGCACCAGAGTGGAGCTGAGCCCCAGTGCTGGGTGAGGGGGAGGCAACTGGCTGCCTGCAGTTTGGCATTGCCCAAGGGCTTCACCTGCAGCCCCCAACCTCAATTACACCTTCTTAGTCCCTGAAGGACTGGGTCCCAGCCCTTCCAAACAGGCCCTTCCCCACTCACCAGCGTCATTTTCTCTCCGATCCACCTCATCGTACACATCCATGGCAAGTTCCTCAAAAAGCCGGTTGCTGAGCTGGAGGCAAAGATGGGCCCCAGGGCCTGTTAGCTCAACCGGCCCAGTGCCCATCCGTAAGACCAGCTCACAGGATGTGTGACATGAAGATGGCTCATGCCCTGTGCCGCCCAGCCTAACAGCCTGAGAACTGGGAGATGGGTAGGGCTCTGTGTGTCAAGTTCAAAGGAGGAAGAGTATAGACCAGTTCGTTCCCTCATAGGTCAGAGGAGAGGAGGCCCTGGAGACCTAACACTTTGGAGGGCAGAAGCAGAGTCCAAGGCGAGGGCATGGGAAGTGGCAAGGAGGCAGGCAAAGGACAGGAGGGCAGCAGCACAGGTCGGGGCAACTCTTAAGGATCCCCAGCCTGTCTAGGCAGACTCACCGCTTGCAGCTTCTTCTTGGCAGCCTTGGCCAACTCAGACAGATCCAGGCTGCGGACAGAGGAAGAAGGGGGAGGGGCCAAGCATAAGAGATGGCCAGCCTACTGAGGGTAGCCTCCTGAACATGCAGGGAGCCCAGGAAGATGAGACCCCCAAGACCACATACCAAGCCTCCCGCCCTGCCCAAGCCCCACAGCGTGTGGCCGGCAGGCACAGTATACCTCTGAGACATGCACTTGTGCCGAGATCTAGTCCAGGAAGGCAGCAGAGGGAAGAACAGCACAGAGCAGCAATTACCCCAGAGCAGGAGGCACACAACATCTCTATCCCTCCACCCCATCCAGAGTGTGCAAAGGGAAAGGTCTCTTTCTTCACCCCGCTACTCGGCTTGCTCTCTCAGACCCATCTGTCCATTGCCAGTCACACGGGAGTCACTGGAGGTCTCCCTAGAGTCCTAGCCAAGCTTCCCAACTCTGCCATCATTTCCTCTTGTAACTCTTAAGCCATCTTCCTGCTTCTAGTCTTGCCCCTAAGATCCTTTTACCACCCAGTGGCCAGAATGAATGTTTGTTGTTGTTTGTTTGTTTTTCGAGGTAGGGTCTCACTCTAGCCCAGGCTGACCTGGAATTCACTATGTAGTCTCAGGGTGGCCTCAAACTCATGTTGATCCTCCTACCTCTGCCTCCCAAGTGCTGGGATTTAAGGCATGAACCACCATACTCAATTTACCAGAGTGAACTTTTTGATATCTCTGCCTGCACTCCCTTAAAACATCTTAATAGCATCAGGCAAATACAGCATAGTTCAAATCATACTTCCATCTAAAAGCTCTCTTTACACTAGTATAGATGGAGAGATGGCTTAGCTGTTAAGGTGCTTGCCAGCAAAGCCAAAGGACCCAAGTTCAATTTCCCCAGTACCCATGTACAGATGCACAATGCGGTGCATACATCTGGAATACATATGCAGTGTGCTAGAGGTCCTGGTACATCCATTCTTTGTCTTCCTGTGCCTCTCTCAAATAAATAAATAAATAAATAAATGAGTAAATTAAATATATAAAAACACACTAGCAGCCAGGAGTGGCATGCCTTTAATTCGAGCACTTGGAAGGCAGAGGTATGAGGATTGCTGTGAGTTTGAGGCCAGTCTGAAACTACATAGTGAATTCCAGGTCAGCCTGGGCTAGAGCAAGACCCTACCTTGAAAAACCAAAACCAAAACCAAAACCAAAACAAAACAAAACAACCAACCAACCAAACAAACAAACAAACAAAAAAACAGGTGGGCATGGTGGTACACACCTTTAATTCCAGCACTTGGGGAAGCAGAGGCAGGACTGCTGTGAATTCGAGGCCACCCTGAGACTACATAGTGAATTCCAGGTCAGCCTGGGCTAGAGTAAGACCCTACCTCAAAAAATAAGCAAACAAACAAAAAGCCAAACTTGTATGGAGACTGCTAATTGCAGGTCAGCCTGGGCTAGAGCAAGATCCTACCTTGGAACCTGCCCCCCCCCAAAAAAAAAACCAGTACTTTGCATGTATTATCTTAGTTAACACTCTCAAAATTTCCTAAAAAATGGCTGGGTATCGTTGTGTACACCTTTTATCCCAGCACTTGGGAGGTAGAGGTAGGAAGATTGACATGAGTTTGGGGGCAGCCTGCAGTAGTGAGTTCCAGGTCAGCCTGGGTTAGAGTAAGACCCTGCCTTGAAAAACCAAACAAAAGAATCTCCAAAGGCTGGGTGTGGTGGCTCATGCTTTAATCCCAGCACTGAGGGAGGCAGAGGTAGGAGGATTGCCTTGAGTTTGAGGCCAAAGGGAGACTACATAATGAATTCCAGGTCAGCCTTGGGCTACAGAGAGACTCTACTTACCTTGAAAACCAAACCAAAACAAGAAAACCCTCATAAGTGCTGGAGAGATGGCTTTGCAGTTAAGCGCTTGCCTGTGAAGCCTAAGGACCCTGGTTCGAGGCTCGATTCCCCAGGACCCATGTTAGCCAGATGCACAAGGGGGCACACGCGTCTGGAGTTCGTTTGCAGTGGCTGGAGGCCCTTGAGTGCCCATTCTCTCTCTCTCTCTCTCTCTATCTATCTGCCTCTTTCTCTCTCTGTCACTCTCAAATAAATAAATAAAAATGAATAAAAATTAAAAAAAATACCCTCATAATAGGAGGAAAAGATGATGATATCAAGATAAAAGAGAGACTAATGGCGAAAGGAAGGGGATATGACAGAAAGTGAATTTGTGAAGGGGGAAGCGGGGAAGGGGAGAGAATTATCATGGTTTATTGTCTGTAATTATGGAAGCTGTCAATAAAGTTTTTGTTTTCTTTTTAAAACAAAAACAAGAATTTCCTGGGGCTGAAGAAATGGCTCAGTGGTTAAGGCACTTGCCTGCAAAGCCTAAGGACCCAGGTTTGATTCCCCAGGACTCATGTAGAGCCAGATGCACAAGGTGGTGCATGCATTTGGAGTTTGTATGCAGTTACTAGAGACCCTGGCACACCCATTCTCTTTCTCTATGTGCCTCTTTCTCATAAATAAACCAATTATAAAAAGAATTTCCTGGCCAGGCGTGGTGGCACAAACCTTTAATCCCAGCACTTGGGAGGCAGATGTGGGAGGATCCCAGTGAATTGAGACTACTTAGTGAAATCCAGGTCTGCCTGAGCTAGAGTAGACTCCCACTTTGAAAAACAAAACAAAACAAAAAAGAATTTCCTAAAAAGTTAAGTACTGGCATCTCCTTCTCTAGGTGAGATAACCAAGGCTCAGAGAGGTTAAATAGTGTGCCTCTAGTATACAGCCAACAAGTGGCAGAGTCGTCTCTATGCGCATCATCACACTTGTGCTTGGAACTCCTCTCACAGGATGGTCACAACTCTTGCTGAGGGTCAGTCTCATTGTTCTCTCACATATTCTCTTCACTCTTGTTCCTCATGTCACACATCATGCTCTGGCCATAGAAGGCCCCTCTGTGCCTTTCCTGCTGCAAGCCCTCAGTGAGTGGCCCAGTGAACGTGATTAGGCTGTCTGTCTAGCTAGAGCCCCTCAAGGGACAGAGTGGTGTCCCTGGGGCAGCAGCTTACTCTGAGAAGGTGCTGAGATGCCAACCACTGACTATGTCCCCACGTGGGTGTGTTTGCTATGATACTCACATAAACACACTATACACACAACGGCAGAATCAGAGACATGGTGGATTCTCAGGGTTTTAGAACAGAAGAGGTCTGGGTTTAGGGATATGATTCTTCCACCTGTTCCACAGGCTGCTGGGGAAGGAGTAAACTCCCTTGATCTGTGCCAGGAGGGATTGCCTTGGCATGAAATTGTAGCCCTCTGAGGGCCACCAGGTGGCGCCAGCACCCGTCCTGTGAACTGATGAATGGCTGGCTGAGGTTGTACCCCACTGCCTTGAGGCATCATAATTCAGAGGCAGAAAAACCCCATTCATATCCCACCTGGGATTCTGGCTCACTTTGGAGGCATAATAGAGGCCTGACCAGAAGACTCATCAGCTCCCAGGAACCCACCTTCTCCCTGTAGAGGGAAGCCTTTATCTAAAGACTGTACAGCAGATCAGGATGCAATGGTCCAACCTCCCAGCTAGGCCTTTCCTTGTGTCCAAGCCCTTCACATACTCCATAGTCAGGAGTTCAGGTGGGATGGCGTGTGCTGAACTGACATTTCTGACCTGTCTTATGGCCTGCACTAGGACAGAGGACTGGGCTGTATCTGTGCCTCTTGCCCCTGAGGCCTGGAGAGGGGAAGGGCTCTGGGGCTGGGCCTCCTGGCATCCAATAGCTCCTGGGAAGGGGCCCTTACCTGTCAGCCATCTGTGGGATGATGTAATGCCCATTCTTGTGATCTGAACAAAAATAAAAATGCCAAGTCACTGGTGCCAGGTGGCTTCAGCAGCTGGGAGCCCACCTCACTACCACGGGGCAGGACTTGGCACCCAGAAGTGTCAGGAAAGGGAAGAGGGCAGGGCACCCCAAGAGTGTTGGAAGCTGGCTAGATGTCAGGCCTACCCCCCACTTCCTCGCCCCAACATGCTTGCAGCAACCCAGAGCCTGCAGCAATTTCATAGGAGCCAGTTGCCTAGCAACACAGTTCCCCAGCTGGCTTTGTCACTATGGCACCTGCTGCTGGGGTGTGTCTGGGTCCCACCTGCCTGGCCCTGCCAGGACTACCCCACGGTTTGCTTACCCGGCTTGCGTCCACAGAGGTAGAAGGCCAATCGGTCAGTGAGCTCATACTGGCACTCAACTAGCCTTTCTGCCAGTTCATGGTGCCCCGCCTGCCTGTGGGGAGGGGGACACAGCTCAATCCTGCAGCAGCAGCCCAGTCCTACCCACTGAAGCGTCAACTCTTAGGCTGAGCCTCACCTGGCATAGTCGATGGGTGTGCGGCCATTGACATCAGGAGAGCCGGGGTCAGCCCCATACACCACCAGCAGTTCAGCCTGCAGTGTCTGTCCTGCCTTGGCAGCCACATGCAGAGGGGTGGTGCCCTTCTCTGGGTGGAAGAAGTTGGCCTGGGCACCCAGGGACAGCAGGCGTAGACATGTCTCCAAGTTGCCTGTCCGCACGCTCGAGTGCAATTGCTGCAAGGAGCAGAGTGTGCAATAAATGTGTATGCATTAGGCGCAACCCAAAGCTGTTCCTGGGATTCCTCTAAGGCCCTGTCAAAATTGGGCCATATCAGGCAGGACAGAGGGCTTCCCACTAGCAGTTAATGCCAATTAACAGTAGCTGCTGCCAGTCACCATCTACCATTAGTTATGTGCCCTGCTGCTATTACTTCTCCAATTCATAGGTGGGGGAAATGGGGGTTCTGAATAGCTAAGCAGCTTTCTCAACTGGCAGCTGGGGGATTCTAGTGTTGTATGTCCACTTTGGAGTTGGGTTGTCTAGGCCACCCATAGCCCGACAGAACAATCTTTCCCAGCCCCACTGTGTTCCACTGCTTTCCCCTGCGCTAGGCTACCTCTGGGACTTAGACCTCAATGGTGATGAAGGCGAAGCCACAGGATGGAAATCATGGCTGTGGGAAGAGGGGAGGCCCCCACCCATCTGTTGTGAGACACTTCTCACCTTGCTGAGGTCCTTGGCAGTGACCCCATCATCGTCCCGGCAGGGAAGCTTGTGCACAAACGCCAGCATCTGGTACTTGGCCCTGATGAACTCGGACTTGATGGGGCTGCACGGGCACAGAGGCAGCAGTGGGAACAGAGCAGGAGGCTCATCACCCAGCTACCTCCCTGTTCAGTCCTAGAGAACACAGCGCTACAGCCCCACTCACTGCACTTTGTCTTGGGGGTTGGCTTTACGCCGGCCACTTTGCACTTGTGCAGGGTCCAGCAGGGAGTGCTCCCAGATGGAGTTGGCCCCGTTGCTGGCGAGTGTGTGCACCATCTGTGGGGAAGAGATGCCAAGTGAGAGAGTGCCCACTGTGCGCTGGGCACTGGCGAGTGCCTGCCATAGCTGGAAACAGCACTGAGGATCCCTACTGTGTGACTGGCACTGCTGTCCTCCATCCAGTCAGGCTATCCAGAGACATGGATTCTGTTTAGCACTCCAGGCTAGCTTACATTGGTACATTTGCCAAAATTCAGAGAGGTTAAGCAACTTGTTCAATGCTACTGTCCCAGCTATTAAGCGGCAGAGGTGGGCTTTGAGTTTCTATTCTGTGTGGGGAGAGGGACTAGTGGAATGTCTCAGGGTCAGGCTCTGCCCCAAGTGGGTGCTGTCCCTGGAAGCTGAAGACTTCAGGGCAGGTGTGTGTTGGGATGCCTAATTACAGCACACTGTGGGACAGAGCTTAGGCCCCAGCTCCCTACCTGTAGCAGTGTGGGAGGCCAGGCGCTGTGGCGAAGGTGCTTGACAATGGAGATGTGACGTCCCAAACTCCGGTGCACGCTGCAGCACTCGTCACACACCAGCACACCCCTGCTGATAGATGCCCAGCCAGGGTCTGGGTAGGGGACAGGGGGATCAGCTGGAGTCACAGGAAAGTTACTACCTCCTATGCACATTCTCTGGGCCAGTACTGTTTAGTGCTTCATGTATACTCTCTCACACTGCCCAAGAGCCTAGAACGAGGATGACTGTACAGTCTGGTTGCCCATGAAGGATACCCCCCACCAAGCCCTTTCCTGCACATCCTGGCCCCACTGGGAATGCAAGGTCCCCAGGGTCCCTGGGGTAGACCCAGCTTCCTGTCCTGCAGCCATGGCTACCAGTTCACAGACTTTCCCCAGGGAGTAAGGCTGCTCCTAACCATTCTACAGGGAGGCAAGAGTCCCCTATGGGATATGGCCCTGATGCCATGTGTCACATAGCCCTGGGCGCCCTCCTGTTCTGGGTCAGTGTGGCATCTCTCCTGTACCCAGTATTCTGTCAGACCCTACCTGACAGATCACAGCCCTTCATGGGCTCTTGCCCTGCCCACATACTGGTTGACCCACCCTCCTGCCACCATCACTCTGGGTTGAAGCCCCTCTTAAGCAAAACAGGCACAGCAAAGGAGCTAACCTTAAATGAGTGCCCACTGGTTATAGCAGAGTGCTTTATCTATGATTCCCCTTACAGCTCCTATCCTGCTGTACACATGAGGATTCAGAGGCTTCAGAGAGATCAGAAGGCTTGTTCAAGGTCACACAGCAGATGACAGAACTGTTGATATGGACCCAGGCAACTGATGCCAGAGATCAGATCAGTTCTATACTTGCTGCTGTCCTCTGCCCATTAAGTCCCAGATGGGTACAAGCCCTAGGAGCTACTCTTTTTTAAAAAATATTTTTATATATTTATTTATTTGACACACACACATAAATAGAGAGAATGGTATACCAGAGCCTCCAGTCACTGCAAATGAACTCCAGAGAGATGTGTGTGCCCCCTTGTGCATCTGGCTTATGTGGGTCATGGGGAATCGAGCCTCAGTCCTTTGGCTTTGCAGGCAAGTGCCTTAACCACTAAGCCATCCTTCCAGCCCAATGAGGAGCTACTACTTACTCCTCACTGCTTGTGCAGAAGTGAACTTGGGAAAAGGGAATCCGGGCTAAGACTGAGTAGAAGCTCCTGCGTCCTCCTCAAGCGCTGGGGAGAAGCCACCACCCCAGGCTCCTCTGAGTGGGAGGAGGTGGCTGTATACAACTCAGTGTGGGGAAAGGAAAGGTCACGAGGGAGAAAGCCGCCATTGTGTACGGTCCAGAGTGGGGGCAGGGAGTCTCTCTCCCAGGACACTCTGCTCTGCCCAGGCCCCCACTTAGGCTCAGGAAGCCCTGTCCAGGGGTGGGTAGAGGGCGGGGGAGGTTAGACCTCTGCTTCGCCTTGTAGGGCTCAGGGCACCCAGCAGTGGGACCCTGAGGAGAGGACAGGTTTGGGATAATGGCAACCTCTCCCAACTAGAAGGTGAGTCTCAGGCCCTTCTACCCAAGGTCTCCCATTAAAAGTTCCCAGAATTCAAATAAAACAAAAACACACAAAAAAAAGGGCTGGAGAGATGGCTTAGTGGCCAAGCGCTTGCCTGTCAAGCCTAAGGACCCCGGTTCGAGGCTCGATTCCCCAGTTCCCACGTTAGCCAGATGCACAAGGGGCACATCTGGAGGTCCTTTGCAGTGGCTGGAGGTCCTGTCGTGCCCATTCTCTATCTATCTGCCTCTTTCTCTCTCTGTCTGTCGCTTTCAAATAAATTAAAAAAAAAAAAAAAGTTCCCAGAATTCGGGCTGGAGAGATGGCTTAGCCGTTAAGCGCTTGCCTGTGAAGCCTAAGGACCCTGGTTCGAGGCTCGATTCCCCAGGACCCATGTTAGCCAGATGCACAAGGGGGCGCACACGTCTGGAGTTCGTTCGCAGTGGCTGGAGGCCCTGGTGCGCCCATTCTCTCTCTCTCTCTCAAATAAATAAATGAATAAAAAAGTTTATATTAAAAAAAAGTTCCCAGAATTGGGCTGGAGAAATGGCTTAGCAGTTAAGCGCTTGCCTGTGAAGCCCTAAGAACCCCGGTTCAAGGCTCTATTCCCCAGGACCCACGTTAGCCAGATGCACAAGGGAGCGCACATGTCTGGAGTTCGCAGCGGCTGGAGGCCCTGGTGCGCCCATCCTCTCTCTCTCTCTCTCTATCTGCCTCTTTCTCTGTCTGTCGCTCTCAAATAAATAAATTTAAAAAAATTTTTAAAAAGTTCCCAGAATCATGAGCAGACTCTGAGTCAGGGGCTTGAGTCTGGTCACATGGGGTGTTCCCCACTACAACATGGAAACAGGAAGTAAAAGAGCTCAGTCTTTGGATCCAGGTTTCTTTAGGGACTTCACGAAACAAGGTAATGAGAGATGCACAAGGTCCACCACATATCATCTCCCCAGGGGCAGATTTCAAGGACTCAAAAGGAAGGGACTAGCTACATACGCCAATAAGAGTAACCCTGGAGCACTTCTGTGTTGGCTTTACCTAAACAACAAGCCCTTCTCCCATGGAAAAGTCCCTCCCCCACTCCCAAAGACCACTGGGTCAGGGGGTCTGCCTGCAAGTCACCACCTCCTGTAGACCAGGCAGGAAGCGGGAAATGATGCAGCCCAAATTCCTCTTGTTGAAGCGGTGGGGTTTCCTGTAAGCGGGGCGCCGCCCAGGACAGGATCAGAAATGGGCAGCTCTAAGGCCTCCACCCCAGGTCTGTTGCCCTATGGAGAATTCAGGCCTAGAGAAGCCAGATAGATATTCAAGGCCAGTGGCCCCAAACTTCAAGGTTTAAGGCTTTGCTTGGCATTTTCTGGCAGCCTGAGATGGATCCTCCTTTCCCTGTGCTGTTACCTGAAACATGAAGGGTGGGCAGTGGACATGGTTCTGGTCTGGGTCACATTGGGACCTGCTCAGTTCTAGATGACACAGATGGGAGGTGTACCCTATTCTAACTACACCCTATGCTCAAATGACCTTGGACTACCAAGCAGGAGCTCAAAACTCCACCTAGGCCAGTTCTTAGCAGAAGGGCCAGGATGGGTTTCTGAAAGCCCAACAGCCCCTAAGAAGCCCTGCAGCAAGCTTGGAGCAGGACAGGGAATGCATGGGGCGGGGCGGGGCGGGGCAGTGGTGGTGTCCTGGCTCCTCCAGCAGGGTACAGGTCTGAATGTGTGGGCAGACAGCAGTAAAGGTCTTAGGATAACATGACTAGTGCCAACCCCAGGAAAGCCTCTAATAAGGTGATTTCACACCATCACTAAAAGCCACCGTGGGGTCTAAGGCCAGAAGGTCTCACAGAAAGGGCAGCCTCAGACCTGCCCTTCCTAAGATAAGGGCCAGATGCCCGAAGACAAGAAGGAAAGGCTTCCTCTGTTGAAAGCAGCTAAGAAGAATCCATGAGGCCAGAGGACAGAATGGAAGTCACCTTTGGGGACATGGTCTGGGAGTGGGCAAATGGAAGCCCCACCATGATGGAAATGTTCTACATCCTGAGTAGAGGGGCAGTTACACAGGTTCATGCACAAATGAAAACCCACAGGACAAACACTAAGGGGTAGGCATATGGCCATACTTAAGTTATACTTCAATAAAAGGAAGGAAAGCCCACCATTTGCTCTACTCATGAGAAGATGAATGAGCCTGTAGGTTACCCTGCAATATGTTTTCATCTAGTGACCAGCCCTTGTCACCCATTAAAGAGGTCTTTACACCTACACTGGGGCTGCCAAAGCTTAAAGGCTGATGTCGGGGCCATAGGGTGAGAAATAAGCACATGAGAGCCAGGCCAGGGAGCTTAGGATGGAGGCCATGTGGGCAGCAGGAGAGATGGCTCATTGGTTTAGGCACTTATCTTCAAAGCCTAAAAAGACTCGGGTTCAATTCCTCAGTACCCATAGAAAGCCAGATGCACAAAGTGACACATGCATCTGAAGATCATTTGCAGCACCCATTCATTCTCTCTCTCTCTCTCTCTTTTTGTTTGTTTGAGGTAGGGTCACACTCTAAGTCAGGCTGACCTGGAAATCACTCTGTAGTCTCAGGGTAGCCTTGAACTCACAGCAATCCTCTTACCTCTGCCTCCCCAGTGCTGGGATAAAAGGCATGCGCTACCACACCGGCCTCATTTTCTCTTTTTAACCTTTTTTTTTTTTTTCCCAAGGTAGGTCCTCGCTCTAGCCTAGGCTGACCTGGAATTCACTATGTAGTCTCAGGGTGGCCTCGAACTCAACTCACGGCGATCCTCTTACCTCTGCCTCCCTAGTGCTGGGATTAAAGGCGTGAGCCACTACACCGGGTTTAACCTTTTTCACATTTATATATTAGAGAGACAGAAAAAGAAGCAGATAAGAGAGAGAGAATATGGGCATGCCAGGGCCTTCAGCCATTACAAATGAACTCCAGACATAGTGCATCTGGCTTATGTGGGTCCTGGGGAATTGAACCTGGGTCCTTTGACTTTGCAGGGAAGTACCTTAATTGCTAAGCCAAGTCTCCAGCCCTCCTTTTCTTTCCCCCCCCAAGGTAGGGTTTCGCTCTAGCCCAGGCTGACCTGGAATTCACTCTGTATTCTCAAGGTGGCCTTGAACTCACAGGGATCCTCCTACCTCAGCCTCCCAAGTGCTGGGATTAAAGGCGTGCGCCACCATGCTCAGCTCAGCCCACCTTTTTGTAAAAAAAAAAAAAAGTATTTTATCTATTTTACTTGCAAGCAGAGAGAAACAGAAGACAGACAAAGAGAATGGGGGCATGGGGGCCTCCTGCTACTGCAAACAAACTCCAGGTGTATGCATCACCTTGTGGGTACTGGGGATTTGAACCTGGGGTCTTAAGGCTTTGTAGGCAAGCACCTTAAGTGATGAGCCATCTCTCCACCCCTCTGTCTCTTTCTGCTTGCAAATAAGTGAACTGATTAAAAGCGCATGAGACAATTAACAAACAACATTTCCAGTGTACCCTGAACCTTGCTTCCCTTCTGGGACTCCCAAGGCACACAGATGGTACCTGATGAAGTGGCACAAGGGGTCAAGGCATCCATGGCATGTCTAGCTGCTTTGCCACATACCTACACTTGTCCATGATGCATGAGGCTGTCTGGGCACAGGCTGCATCTCACCTATCATGTCCAGCACTCCTCTCTCCCAAGTTAACCAACTACAGACAGACCATGACACCGCTCCTAGAGCCAAACATCAGAGGGCTTGACACTGGGTCCACACTGCAGTGCACACTCATGCTCTCTTGCCCAGGACGCTACAGGCCCAGACTGAGAACTCCACTGCGTGCCAGGACCACAGGGGCAGGGTGGGGGGGGGGTGGTCCTGACAAGTATCAGCACACTTGTACTCGGGGAGTGCCTGCCTTGTGCCAGACACCACGCAGGTGCTGGGGTGGGATGATGAGTAAGACTGTCAACATTCTGCCCACCCTCCTGACCTGTATTCTGGATCAGAGAGAAGAAAAAGAGGTACTAGAGCTAGGCATGCCCCTGACAGATGGGGCCTGGGGCTCGGAACTGGGCTGCCCAACACATCTATCTGACAGACTCCATGCCTCCTTGTGTCCACTGGGCCTCCAGAGGCTACTGGCAATGCACAAAGGACAATGGCCTTGCTGATGCTGCCTACAGGCCTCCCAGAACCAGAAGTACAGATTGGGAGACTGGAGGGCCCTCAAAATCCATTTCTACTCCTATTTCTTTGCCTCATAGTTGAGGAAACTGAGTCCCAGAATGAGGAAAGCCATTCCTTGGGTCACAGAGTGAGGCAATACTAGAACCCAGGTTCCCGATTCAGTGCCCCAGAGGTGCAGAACAACCTAGGCCAGACACAACCCTTCCATCCAGACTAGCCTATGGCTGGGGAAGGGAGTATAGTTTCCAGCTAATTAGGGGAAAGGACAGCCGTCCTCAGATGGTGCCTGCAAACTATGATATGCCCTGAGGAAATCGCAGGATCACAGCCACCTACAAGGTATCTTGCGCCCTACCCCTGCCAGGTACCAGCTCTCAAATTCTCAAGCCTATATACCATGAGAACTATCAAGCCGTCATGCCTGTTGGGTCTGAAGATCTCAAAGGAGTGATTGACTGCAAGTTATAGATCAGCAAACCAGCACTCCTCACTCTCACTATGCCCAAAAGTCCCCTAGGAGTTTACAAGACCCTGAGCCAGCCGAGGGAGACAGCTTCTTCTCTAGAAAAAGGATGGACAAAGACCACAGCTTCTTTCCCCAGGCCAGCTGCTCAGCCCCATCATTTGCCGTGTCCTCTCACATAAGGGACTAGTCTGGTGGGTCACTGATCTCCACTTCCTCAGCAGTCCAGGGGCTTTCACACTAGCCCAGTAATAACTTTGCTGGGAAGGAGAGGGGAAACTAAGCCCAGGCAGGCTTGGAAAGCCAGGTGGACAAGGGGGAGTTAGGCACCACTTTCCATCATTCTGGCCACACGGAGTCTAGGCGTGGCAAAACCAAGCCCACCTTCACAGCAGGCCTACCCGGAACAGGAAAAGCTGAGTCCAGCTGTTCCCAGTTACCAGTAGGTCTGGGGATGCTTCCGGGGAAGATGCCCATGCTTGGACTGGAGCTAAGCACCAGGCCCTACAAGGAGCCCCAGCCTAGCTATTGGGGGGGGGGCAGGGCGTCCTAGTAGCAGCCACCCCCTCAGGTGCTTCCGAGCAAACTGTATATCCAGGCCCCTGGCCCTCTGCCGCCCCGGTGGGCAGGCTGACCGGGCGAGCAGCAGGTGCAAGACGCGGAGGTGGCACTAAGATAACACAAAACCACACTTGTGCCCACCTCCCAAAGCCTGCCGGCCTCCGCCACGGCCCTCCAGCCGCTCCAGGCTGGCGCTTCCGTCTGGACACCGAGATGGAGGCGGGGAGGCAGCTCTAGCAATGTCCTTCCTCTCCTGTCCACGGCCTCGGCCGCACAGGGGCCCCAGGCCGACCCTCCCGCCAAGGACGCGGCTCCGCAGTGGCTCCGCTCGGGGCCGGGACTGGAGGCCGCAGCCCCCTGCCCCGCCCCGCGGCCCCGCACGGCGCTCCCGCCAGGCCCCGGCGCCCGTCCGGCGGCGGCCTAGTGCGCGGTCCCGCCCCCGGCCCCGGCCCCGGCCCGGCGCGGCGCGCTTACCCGGGGCGCTGCAGTCCGCACACACCTCCGCTCGCGGCCCCTTCCGGGACATCCTCAGCGGCGACGCGGCCGCAGCCCTCTGGGCCAGCGTGGGGGGCGCGGGCGGCGGGCCCGGGCGGCGGCCGTGCGGCCCGGACCGGCTCCGGCAAGGCCCCGGCTAGGCTCCGCGCGCCCGGCCAACCGTCCGCCCCCCGAGGGCTGGCCCGGACCCCGGCCGTGCCCGCTCGCGCTCGGGCGCCCTCCGCCCCGCGCGCCCCGCCGCCGCTGGCCGCTCTCCCCGCCCCCTGCGCGGCTCGGGCCGCTCCTGCAGGAAGCGGCGCAGGCCCTGCCCACAGAGGGAGGGGCAGCCCGCGCCCCCGCCCCGCGCGCCGCGCCGTGCCGCCGGCCGCGCCTCCCGGAGGAAGGAAGCCGCTAGCGAGCGAACGAGCGAGCGAGCGCGGGCGGGAGGGGGCGGGGGCTCTTAAAGGAGCCGCGGCCGTCTCCGGCGATGTCCGAGGTTCTGGCCTCGGTTCTTGAGCTCCCTAGGCTCGGAGGCGGTGTGAGTCACCCTCATAGTACTGTTCGCTTCACTTTCAGCGTGGGCGTGGGCGTGGGGGCGGGGGAGGAGGGTGGTCCACGGAACGTCCGGCCCAAGGATGGAGAGATGGACGTAGTTGGAGGTGGGGGGGGGGAGGTCAGGGAAGAGAGGAAGCAGCTCCAGGCTCAGGGTTCCTCCCCCTCAAAGAGGCTGGGCCTTGGTTACCCATTTATCTTTGCTTGGGATGAAGTGTGTATCCTGGTCCTCCACGTGTCCACGTCCTTGTCCAGGTGGGTTTGTGGTCACACCCTTGCTGAGTAGACACACTGCCAACAATATGGACGACCAGGAGAGGTCACACAGTGCGGTCCCCCTACCTGCACACTAATACACCCTCCATCCTTGCTTCACACCAGAGGGGAGAGAACCTTGCCGGTTCTTAAGACCTCGTGAAGAGTGTCCATTGTGCCTGTGTGCAGTAATACCAATTTCTGTTTTGTATACATCAATGTTTCTGGCCCACCAAAGGGATGTGTGGCTAGATAGTGTGCATATAACATAGAAGGGCCATTTCTGTGAGAGGCACATGAAAGGGAGGCAGGGAGCTGAAGTGCAGGTGGGGATGCACCCCACACTGAGCATGTTCCCCTACACACGTGAGCCCCATGTCCATCCAGCCCCGATCCCTGCAGCAGCAAAAAGCCTGTCGGCGTATTTTGCCTGTGGAGAGGATAGAGATGTCCAGGCCCGGGGGGTCAGGTGAGTGGTGACACAGTTACGGGGAGGGTTTCCCGGGTGTCTGGGATTCCTATTCAGCAGTAGGTTCGGGGTTGGCGGAGTCCTTAAGAAGGGGTGCCTGAGTGGGTTCGGATTTAATCCCAGCGGTGCCAGAGCAGCAGTGACTGGTGGGTGGGCAGGCTTTCTCCCTAGGGTAGACAAGTAATGCTCATGAGTCACACCACCCGAAATACATGCAGAGCTGCTTCCATCGCCTTTCGCTGCAGCCCAGATTGACAAGTTTGTTTGAAATTGCGATCCACGGGATATATTTATAATCGCACCTTAAAAGAAAAAATCTTGCAGGCCTCGCCTCGCCCCACAACCAGCCACTCAGCTCAGCTGTTAGCGCTTCTGCAAGCAAAGATAACTTGTGGGTTGTAATGGGAGCCGCCACCTGCAAAAGGGTGGTGGTCCCAGCGAGGGGAGGGGACCGAGAGCCCTGAAAGCTCAAACCGGACACCCAGCCCACAAGCGGTGGCCTCCCCTTCACCCCCAATCGACCCTCGGCTATGGAATTTCATTTATTAAATGTCGAGGCTTGCCGCAGCTTGGCTGTCTTTGTTTCTTCGCAGTGTGGGCGCGTCTTGAGCACGTGGCAGCCAGGGCGCTCAGACCAAAAGGGAAGCGACTTGGCTTGGTGTCTATGGCTGCCTTGCAAAAGAAAGAACCCGGTTGCTCTGAGAACTGTTCCCCCGCCCCCAATCAAAGCTAAACTCCCTCAGCCTCCTTGGGCTCCAGTGTTGTGCTGAGAAAGGATGATTCACGCCTCTCCCCCCCCCCCCTCCCAATCTCCTGGTTGGCTCCGGGACTACTTGGGAGTGGCCCTGGCACGGACACTCTGTCGAAACTTAGTTCTGGAACCCCCCAGCCTCATCAACAGCCAAGCTTCTGGGCTTGAAGCTTGAAGGGTTTCTGGATTTCCCTGAGGATATGTCACCACCCCCAGGAAACAGGGCAGTTAAGATGGAAACACACGGCAGTCTATAAAAACAATTTAATGAGGAAATGTACGAGCGTTCTCCGGGTCGCTCCAGACGCCCCTCCTTTGCTCTTATCCCCCCCGCCCACCTCAACTCCTGCTGCAGTCACGACACTCTGCTGACCCCTGGTGGTGGAGGTGGCTGCCAGGCTGGAGTACCGGGCGAGGCCGCCCGCTCCTCCCTCATCCCTTCCCTGCTGGCACCGCAGGGTGTGGAGGAGGCAGAAGACCACACAAAGAAACACGAGAGAAGCGCGGGGAGTTTGCAAGCTTTCACTGGCACTTCCCACATAAACACACATCTTGGATTGTTGTTCTAAGTCAGGTTGGTGTGGAATTCCGTATTCTTGCCTTTTTTTTTTTTATTTTAAAGGTAAACTCAAGAAGGCCATGGGTTTGGTCCTATCACCTGTCTCAGTGCGCCTGGTTAGTAAGGGAGGTGCTGTTTCCCCGGCAGTTGCTATCCTTAGCTTACCTTCAGGATGTGTAGTAAGTTATCCAGTCTCGTTTAAGAGGTGATTGGACTGAAAAACTAAGAAAATGTAAGCAATTTGTTTAAGGTCAGGCAGTTGGTTGGTAAGGAGGTATTCGAACTGAGGCTTTAACCACACGGTCTTCAAGGACTGGTCCAAGCGTATAGGTCCTTTCAGCTCTTGCATCTGTCACGCTGTCTGAGAGATCCCATGGAAGGACCTGTCTGACCTGGTCATGCAGAAGGAGGCAGTCTGGAATCAGGCACTTCCTTTCCTCAGGGGCCCACACGGGGTGCAGTTGGGGAGCCCACACCTTCCGCTTTCTCTGTCCAACCTCACCCTGGTTCTTGTTGAGCAGTAAATGGGGTAAGACTTAGCCTCCTCGCCCCACTGGACATTCATTCTCTTTCCAATGTCATGTGTGGGCATGGAGTTTAATTTTCTAAGAGAGCAGAGAAAACTCTCGAGAAATATTTCAAGTGCCAGACCCCTAGTTTCTTCAGTGACCCTGTATCTTACTTAGGGGACACTCAAAAGTCACTCTCTTCTGGGTATCTGGATCCCTTCTCTCGGGGGTCCTGGGATCCCAGCTCACTTCTGGCCACACCTTCCCTCGCCCCCAACCGTTCAGTCTAGAAGGCCTGCAATCACCCCACCCCTTTCCCCTGCAAAAGGCAAAATGCCAGCAGGTGGAGCCGCAACCCCAGCTCTTCGGGCATCAGGCCACCGGTCTCCGTTTCGTCCTGGTCTGACTCCCTGTCTACTCTGTCATGGAATCAGTGGACAGTGCGAGACCCCTCTCGGGTCACCCGAAACCCTGGGTTCCACAAGGCGGACTACAAGCCCCATGATGCCACGGGGCCGAGTATAACAAGCTCTGCCGGGGGCACCCGGGTCCCCTCCTCGTTCTTATTCTCTCTCGCCAACCCCCCCCAACCCCCACCCCGGTCCCCTACATCCCCGCATCCCTCGCCGGCCACTCGGGCTTAGGTCCGGGCTATGCGGCTGCGGGCAGCCGGAGGCGGCGGCCGCGTCCTCGGGGCCCGCGCCCCGTGCGCCCCCGCGCCCGCTGCGGGAGTCGGCCGCTGGCTGTGCCGCCGAGCGGCGCCTTTGTGCGCGGGGGTGTGGGAGGCGAGGCGCGACTCCGAGTGTCCGCTCCCTCCCTCGCTCCCTCCCTCCCTCGGCGGGCGGGTGGGGGCCTCTCCGCGCCGCCCGCCGCCTCGCGAGGACGCCGGGCGCGCCGTCCCCGCCCCCGCCCGCACCGCCCGCACCGCCCGCCGCCGCCGCCGCCGCCGCCGCCGCCGCCGCCGCCGCCGCTCGCACATGCCCGAGCCGCAGCCTCGCGAGCAGACCGCGCCGGCCGCCCGCCCCGCGGCCCCGGGCTCCGGCTCCGGCACCGGCCCCGGCGCCGTCCCTCGTCGCGGGCCGGGCGCCCCGGCCCCGGCATGAAGAGCGGGCGATGATCCCCGCCAACGCCTCCAGCAGGAAGGGGCCCGAGGGCAAGTACCCGCTGCACTACCTGGTGTGGCACAACCGCCACCGCGAGCTGGAGAAAGAGGTCCGCGCCGGCCAGGTAGGGAGCGCCGTCGGGGCGCGGCGGGGACCCGGGGAGGGGGCGCGGCGCCGGCCGTCCCGCCAACCCCGCGAGTTTGCAGCGCGTCTTTGTTTGCGGCCGCGGCTTTTGTGCTTGTTGACTGGGGAGAGGGTGACGGGAGCGCGCCCTCCCCCACCACTGGCTCGGCTCCCCGCAGGGCGAGCGGCCCACACGTGTCCCCGAGCTCTCCGCGATCGGGGAAGGCGGGGGGGGGGGGTTGACATCGTGCCCCTCCCCCGTCGGGGCAGTGCAGGCTGCAGGGAGGGGCCGTGGGTTCGGGCCGTGCACCGTGTGCTTGGAGAGTCCGCCCCACTTTAGCCGCGACACCGACACCGACACCCCCCGCGGGAACGTGTTGAGGTGCGAGAGGCCTATGTGGGGAGGAGGAGCCACGGGTCAGGAGCCGGGAGCAGGTTGTGTGGCTCCCTCGGGCATCCCAGCCCCACCCAGTGTCTTCTCACTTCTCTGTTCTGCTCAAAGTGGACAGAACCTCTCCCTACATGTCTCAGAATCCCCCCCAGCCCTGAGTCAAGAAGAGGCGTGGAGAAAGACCCAACTGGCCAGCACCAGGGCCTTGTCCAGGTGCTGAAAGGCGCTCTCCTGCCTTCTGGTGCTGGGGTTTGGCTTTTCAGCACTGAGGGAGCTAGGGGACCAACGGGATAGATTTGAGGTTGTGCTGGCCAGGGAGACCCGAGGATCAGGAAGCTTTGGGCTGGACAGTGACTTCAAAGACTGGGCGCTGGGCATGGTGGCGCCTGCCCGTACTCTCAGCATTCAGGCTTGCTGAAAGTTTGAGACCAGCCTGGCCTGCATAGAGAGTTCCAGGCCAGAGAGATCCTGTTCCAAAAAAACAGTAAGCAAGCAAGCAAACAGAGACTGGGGACTGGGTGGTGTCTCCTGGCCATTCTTCAGGACAAAGGCAAGTGTAGGCCACAAATAGCCCTCAATTCTGCACTTGCCACCCAGGCCACAGGCAGGCTCTCATGGCATAGACAGCCCACTCTCTAGGGGGCTGGGCTGGACTCTGGCTGCCTTATGTTGGTGGAGACCTCCAGATTTGGACAGGGTCTGAGATTGTGGGTTTGCGATCCACTTCCTGAGTCATGGAAGTTCAGTTGGAGGAGCTGTCCAATTCCCAAGGCAGAACATCAGACTGAGATGACTGGGCCCCAGCACATCATCCAGCTCTACATATCATTCCACTATTCATTAATAGTGAGTAATTTGGGTCTGCAAGTCTCTGGGCTGGCCTGGGTGTCTACATCCTTTCCACCTCTGCTTACAAAAGGACTCACCTAGTTGATTTAAAGGATTCATAAAGACAGGAGGTCAGTCTGCCCTGGAAACAAAGATGAACACAGATGACATCAGTGCCTACCCTGAAGGAAATCTAGTTCTGGGGGTACAGGTACAGGTGGGGGATGACAGTGTGCAGTGCAGCGTACTTCTTCACTTTCCTCCCTTGAAGAACTTCCAGCCATTGTTAGAAGTCTAGATGCCAAATCTCCAGAATGTCTCCACCCCGTGCCCTTGCCCAAAGGGTGTGGGTGGTCCTCTTCCTGCAGACTAGAGAGAGGTGGAATGCTCTGGAAGAGATGACTCTTTCACCCAGTACTCCCTGTTGAAGGTCCTCAAGCCACCAGCCATCTTGCTGGGGAGACTGGGTTGGGGCGCATCAGCTGATGGGAGTAGAGGTGTTCTCGGGCTGGTGAGCACATTCCTGTTGCCCTCATCAGGCTGCCACCGAAGCCAGGTACTATGGTCACCTCATTCTAGCCCTGGTGATTCATGTCATCTTGAAATGGACACCATTTGCATGCCTTCTATCCAGGCCAGGGGAATTTAGGGCACCAGTGAGGTTAACACTTATTCAGCTACAGAGGAGCCCAGGCCAGTCCTCTCCTTTTTTCCCAGGACAACAGGCAGGGGTATGCCAGTCAGCCTTGTTGGGAGAGCCCCTGGGCTGTACCCTAACTTCAGGGCTGACCCAGAGTGACAATTGCATCCGCGTGTGCATCACCTTGTCTTTGGTGTATCAAGCTGTTTCTGCAGGGGACAGACGTGGAGGTGAGCGATCTGACATCATGATAACACTCCTGTAGACCCTTAGCATCCCAGCTGGGGGTCCCTGGCCTCTGGAGTTCCTGGCACCAGCCACCACAGAAAAAACTGCCAGGTTTTCCTCAAACACTTGGCAGCTGGGCTTCCCTGGTCTCTGCTTGGATAGCTGCCTCTGCTTCACTCCAAGAAAGCCCTGCAGAGGCCTCCCGTGGGCAGGTCTGGCAGTCCTGTGGCTGGCAGGAGGGCTGAGCAGCCTTCAGAATAGTGCAGCAGTTTGGAGGTGGTAGGCAGAGAGGAGGTGCTGAGGTCTAGGGAAAGGGCTTAGTCACTATCTAGAGGTACCACTGGTATTGGGTGGCCCTGCCAGGGTAGAAGGGACAGTGATTTTAGGCAGTGGGCATGGCGGTTCTCTCTTGCCTGGCAT
This sequence comes from Dipus sagitta, assembly GCA_036346955.1. NCBI lineage: Eukaryota > Metazoa > Chordata > Mammalia > Rodentia > Dipodidae > Dipus > Dipus sagitta. The sequence continues at coordinate 56,043,790 of CM070778.1, forward strand.
GGCCCTGGTTCTGGAGTCATGAGCCGTGGCTGTCCCCTTAGGGGGAGGGAGTGGGATTACATGACCAACTCTGTGGGAGGCATTTGTGCAGAGGCGGCTGTGGAACCCGGGCTCTACCTGTGGCAGCAGGGATTCTGAAGGGGGTCTGATTGTGGCCCTGAGAATACTTGCTCCTTTTGGGGGCTGCCTCTGCCATAGTCCTTTTTCTTGCTTTCCCTATTCATCCTTCTGGCCTAGAGGCCAGTAAGATGCAATTGTTAGGTCTTGTGCTCAGACAGATGTTACCCTGCTAAAGATACTGGTTATGTCCGGGACCTTGGTTAGTATATGTGACGCTCCCCTCATCCCACAGTGGGCATCACCACCGTGGATGAGTTAGGAAGTTCAGCAGAGGGAGCCACAGACCCCAGAAACCAAAAATCAGTGCGTTCTAGGATGAGGGGTAGAGCCCCGTGAGGAGGGAGAGCTGACAGCACTGCCCCCAGTTGCCGTAGCCCCTCTTCTAGCCAGAGGAAGCACCCTGCCATTCTCCTTGGGACAGCTCAGACATGCCTGGCCCATGTCAGACGGCAGAGCTCAGGAGCAGTGACCAGATCAGACTGCAGCCATCTCCCCTAGGGCTGGGAAGGGAGTGCAGGCAGAGTGGTCAGGGCCTCTTGTGCCCACTCCCAGCCTTTCTCCAGTGGCCAGGCTTTTTTTTTTTTTGTTTTTAAATACATTTGGCTGTGCTTTTAAGACTTTGCTTGACAAAAGGTTGCTGTTCACATTAAAGGAGTTTGAAAAATACCCTGCTGGTGCACGTGGGTGGGAAGGATGTTTAGTGCTGGCATGCTGGTACTGAACACACATGTTAAGTGAGTGGACTCCCGCAAAGGCAGAGGGCAGCTGGGCATGTATGTGAGGGTACAGTTAGGGAACACAGGGACTGTGGGGGCATATTTCCTTATGGGACTTGTGCACACATGCACGCTAACGAGTGGAGGTAGGGAAGCCTCTTGTCATGGAGCCCCAGCTCTTAAGTCCTAAAGACCCCAGCTTTGACTTGCACTGACCCTTTTGGGACCAGGAGCGTCTGCTCTCGCTGTGCGTGGAGGGTTGTGTGTTGGGTTTCATGGAAACCAATTCATTCCAGCAATTAAACAGCTGTAGGTCGTTGCTGAGGAGATTAATGAATTCTCCCACCTGGGCCCAAGGTAAGATGACATTTGTACTTCAGACCTTGCTCTGGGCAGTTGGAGAGAGCTGCTTTGGGGCCTGGATGGGTACACAGGGAAGTCTACATGGGCCCCCAGACTCACTGGGGCCCCCAGAGTCCTGTTGTTAGCACTCCCAAGGAGTAGGGATGGGGAGGGTACCTACCTGGCAGGCAGTGCAAGTCTCTAGAGTCAGGAACTGAGGAACCTGGGTAGGAGGAGGTACAGCATATGGGCCCCTGGGAGTGGCTGGGGTGTCCTGCTAGTTCCCCAGGGCCTTGTTAGCAACAGCAACATCTGGGGTAGGGCTGGGGAAGGCCCTACAGTTCATCTGTAGCCTTGAGGGAAGGCTATCCCCAACCAGCTCTGGGTCTGTGTATCTCTTACTGTTCCCAGCCCAAGCCTCAGAGCCCCACCTAGGCCAGGGACCTGGTGGGTCCAGCCCACCTCATGACAGTAAGTGGCACTCCTTTACTGTGGGGGATAGTGTGAAGGAACTGTCCAGGACCCTCACAGCTGCTCCAAGCCACAGCTTGTGTATGAAAAGTGGTAGACTCACTTGGATTTTTAAAATATTTTATTTATTTATTTATTTACGAGAGAGAGAGAGAGAGAGAGAGAGAGAGAGAATGGGCACACCAGGGCTTCTAGCCACTGCAAATGAGCTCCAGATACATGTGCCACCTTGTGCATCTGGCTTATTTGGGTATTGGAGAATCAAACCTGGGTCCTTAGGCTTTGTAGGCAAGTGCCTTAACCACTAGGCAATCTCTCTAGCCCATCACTTGGATTAAAAAATATATATATATTTAGGGCTGGAGAGATGGCTTAGCCGTTAAGTGCTTGCCTGTGAAGCCTAAGGACCCCGGTTCGAGGCTGAATTCCCCAGGACCCACGTTAGCCAGATACACAAGGGGGCGCACGCGTCTGGAGTTCGTTTGCAGTGGCTGGAGGCCCTGGCGCGCCCATTCTCTCTCTTCTCTCCCTATCTGCCTCTTTCTCTCTCTGTCTGTCACTATCAAATAAATAAATAAATAATTAATATATATATATATATATATATATATATATATATTTGAATGAGAGAGAGATAGAGGCAAATACAGAGGAAAAATTGGGTGTGCTAAGGCTCTAGCCACTCTAGCAAAGAAAATCTAGATATATGCACCACCTTGTGTATCTGGCTTTAAGTGGGTACTGGGGAATTGATCCTGGGTCCTTAAGCTTTGCAGGCAAGCACCTTAATCACTGAGCCACCTCTCCGGCCCCTCACTTAGATTTTTAGCTTTCAGTCTGTGTAAACTGAGGAAATGCCAACACAAGGTCAACGACATGATTTAAGTCTGCCATGATGATTCACACCTATAAACCCAGCACTCAAGAGGCTGAAGCAAGGGCTGGAGAAATGGCTTAGCGTTTAAGCGCTTGCATATGAAGCCTAAGGACCCCAGTTCAAGGCTCGATTCCCCAGGACCCAAGTTAGCCAGATGCACAAGGGGGCGCACGCATCTGGAGTTCGTTTGCAGTGGCTGGAGGCCCTGGCGTGCCCATTCTCTCCCTCTCTCTCTCTATCTGCCTCTTTCTCTCTCTGTCTGTCTCTCTCAAATGAATAAATAAAAATTGAATAAAATAATAAAAAAAAAGAGGCTGAGGCAAGAGGATTGCCACAAACTTGAGGCCAGTCTGGGCTACAATGAAACCAGATTTTAAAAAAGAAAAGAAGCGCCGGGCGTGGTAGCACACACCTTTTATCCCAGCACTGTGGAGACCGAGGTAGGAGGATCACTGGGAGTTCGAGGCCACCCTGAGACTACATAGTGAATTCTAGGTCAGCCTGGACTAGAGTGAGACCTTACCTTGAAAAACCAAATTAAAAAAATAAAATAAAATAAATGAAAAGAAAAGGATGCTAGAGGGCTGGAGAAATGGCTCAGTGGTTAAGATGATTGCCTGCAAAGCCTAAGGATCCAAGTTGGATTCCCTAGTACCCATATAAAGCCAGATGCACAAGGTGGTGCATGCGTGTAGAGTTTGTTTGCAATGGCAGGAGGCCCTTGCATGCCCATTCTCTGTCTCTCCCTCTCTCTTTGCTTCTTTCTCTGTCTCACTCTCTCTCAATTAAATAAATAAAATATTTAAAAAAAAAGAAAAGGGTGCTGGAGAGATTGTTCAAGGTTAAATGTACTTCCTATAAGCAAAAGGACCTGAGGGGTCCTGAGACTGTCTAAGTCTTTAATATCTAGAACCTCCATAAACAGCTGGATGTGGCCACATGTACTTGCCACCTCAGTCTTGCAGGGATGCAGAGAGCTGGGAATTACCAGAGCTCATGAAAACAACACACTGGCAAGTTTGGGGATCAGTGAGACCCCTGCTCAACAAGAATGGGCAGAAGTGCGATGGAGCAGGGCACCAGACCTTCTGCTCAAGCCAGCGCAGGCCAGTGCATACGCCCCCCCCCCACACCCCACATTATACATACAATAAAAACATGACATAAACCAAATATGGTAGTACGTGCTTGTAATCCCAGCACTGTGGAGGTGGAGGCAGGAGGATCAAAAGTTGAAGGTCATTCTTGGCTACAGGGAGTTTGTTGCTAGCCTGGACAGAATGAATGAGACATTCTCTCTACACCTCTCTCTCTCTCTCTCTCTGTGTGTGTGTGTGTGTGTGTGTGTGATGGTCTTAAACTTGTGATCCTATTGCCTCAGCCTCTCAACCTCCCAAGTTCTAGTTCTTTCTTTGTTTCTTTCTTTTTTTTTTTTTTTTTTTGAGTCTCACTCTAGCTCAAACTGACCTGCAACTTACTCTGTAGCCCAGGCTAGCCTTGAACTCATAGTGATCCTCTTACCTCAGCCTCCCAGATGCTGGGATTGTACACATGAGCCACCACACATGCCCTGCTAGCCCCATGAGTTCTGGGATTACAGGTATATGCCAACATACCCAGCTATAATGTCTTTTTAAACTTTATTTATTTATTTGCAAGCAGAGAGAGAGAGATAGAGAAGGAGAAAGAGGAAAGGGAGAGGGAGAGAAAGGGCACACCAGGGCCTTTTACAACTGCAAACAAACTCCAGATGCATGTGCCACTTTGTGCATCTGACTTTACATGGGTATTGGAGAATTGAACCTGGGCCATCATGCTTTGCAAGCAAGTGTCTTTAACCACTAAGCAACCTCTGTAGCCACTAAAGTTTAACCCTCATTTTTCTTTTCTTTTCTTTTCTTTTCCTTTTTTTTTCTTTTTTTTTTTTTTTTTTGAGGTAGGTTCTCACTCTAGCCAAGGCCATCCTGCGACTGCATAGTGAATTTCAGGTCAGCCAGGGCTAGAGCAAGACCCTACCTCAAAATAAATAAATAAATAAAAACAAAACCCAGGCAAGACTCTGCCTGTCAGGGTACAGGTTCTAGGTAAAGGAAAGTCAAAAAGTCAACAAGCCTGAGATGTTGGCAGAGAGTCATGGCAGGTTAAGGGGCAATGGATAGGTAAGCAGCAACTGTCACCTCAGTTTGGTTGTCAAGGCAGACTAATCCAAGGGAATGACATTTGCACAGTAGCCTGATGTGATTGAGAGCTTTGTAGCTCTCTAGGTGGCTCAGTCTGTGTTGCTATAACAGAATGAATGCCTGATGGGCTGCTGCTGCTGGTGTGTGTGTGTGTGTGTGTGTGTGTGTGTGTGTGTGTGTGTGTGTGGTGGCGGCTGTGTGCTAAGAGATTGCCATACTGGAAGACCTGCCCTGGGTTTGATTTCCAGCACCTCCAACCCCCCCAAAAAAATGACCAGCATAACTGAGTATTTCATATGAAAAAGACCTATTTGTCTCATGATTCTGGTGGATGGAAAGTCCACAGAGCATAGTACCAGCATCTGACCAGGGCCACCTGTCTGTGTCACACTGTAGTGAATAAATAACCGAGCATGTGAGGGGAGGGAGGAAGCACAGAGCCAAGAGGCTGACCTCACTTGGTGGCGATCCATTCTTGGGGGAACTAATCCAGTCCTGGGAGACCTGACCTGCTTTTGTGAGGGGCGTTAATCTTTGACCTAATCACCTGCCAGTGGGCTCCATCTCTTACAGATCCCTTACCTCTCTTTGCATTGCCACACTGAGACGGAACAGGCTTATGGGACATGAACTTTTGGGGGACAAATTATAGCAAAAAAGGAAGGAAGGAAGGAAGGAAGGAAGGAATCAATCAATCAATCAATCAATCAGGAGCCAACTGATATAAGGGAATGTGCAGTCTGGTGGCAGGAGCAGAGGGGAGGTGGTTCAGGGCCAGGGTTCTAGTTTGAACACAATGGGAAGCCACTGTGCTAAAGTCTGCCCAACCCCGAGTTCATTTCACAGGGTGACGTTAGCTGGGGCATGTGGAGACAGCAGAAGGGTAGAGAGATCAGTAAGGGGGTGTCAGTGAAAGATAGGTAGCTGTAAGTAGTATGCTAGGTCAAAGGTGGGGAAACTAAGGGCCTCTAGATCTACTTTGAAGACAAAGCCCATAGGTCCTGCTGAGGGGTTGGATGGATGGGAGGGTGAAGGAAAGAGAAGACATAAAGATAGTAACAAAGGGTTATTTTGGAGGCTAGGGTATAACTCAGTGGTAAGCCATGTACTTATAATATGTCCAAGGCCCTACTGGGGTGCCATTCCAAGTACTGCAATGTTGTCAAAAGAAAGAAAGGAAAGAAACAGTTTTGTTGCTTTAACCTAAAAATGCATTGAATTAAGGCTCTGTTTACTGTGAAATAAACACCCAGGCAGCTGAGCAGCAATGAAGCAAGCCAGGGAAGGTGAAGAAAGCACTTCTGGCAACAGCCTCAGGAGGCCAGGGCATCTCACTTTGTGAGTTCAGTGCTCTTTTTCATATTCTCCCAAGCTATAAATTGCTGTTTTTAATCCCAAAGAAGTTCCTTTCAAGCCTTGCACTGATAGTTTCCTCTGTATTTGTGGCATCTGTTTGTCCATTTGGGTTGATTTCAGTGTCCACTTGCCTCCAGTGCCAGTCCCCCTTAACTGCTGGGCATGTGTAAGAGTGGGGGCGTGGAGCTCACTGATGTCCAGTGCTACAGCAGGATGAGTGGATGACAGGCTGACCCCACTGCTTGAGCGACCCCCAAATACTGTCATTTAGAGGACCTTGGGGTCTTCACTTTCTATAAGAAAGCGTCCTCAGTGTTCTGTTCTGGTGGAACAACAAGGAATTGGGGGGAGTGCTTAGGGTCCACGCCAAGGGGCTGGGGTCTCACTGGTTCCTACTGTTGAAACTCCTGACCTCATCCCTTAACTGGGGCCAGCGTCTCCAAGTCCAGCACAGCCCATCTTGCTGAGCCTGAAGTGACCTGGCCTTCTGGCCCCAGGGTTCCCTTCCATGGCTGTCTGGGTCTGGCTTCCTCTGTCTGTCCCCCGATGTCAGTTGTGATCTGCAGTCACTTTCCGTGTTTTGAAGACAAGTTGAAATTTCTGATCTTCCAGCATCTCTTCTCTTTATTCTCGTGGCTTTTAAATATTTTACTGACATTCTTATACTTGCAAATTTAACATTTTTACCATTCTTCATTCCTTTGTATAGATCCAGGTTTCCATCTGGTATCATTTTCTTTCTACCTGAAGAACACATTGGAACATTTCCTAGCATTTCTTCTGGCAACAAATTCTCTTAGTTTTTGTTTATCTGCAGAATTCTATTTCCCCTTCATTTTGGAAGATTTTTTTTTTTCTGGATATAGCATTCTATACTGATTATTTTTTTGTTGTGTTGTCCACCTACCTCCTACCACCCAACAGCACTTTAAAGATTTCATTTTATTGTCTTTAGGATTGCATAGTTTCTAATGAGAAAATGTAGTTTTTCATGTTCATTCTATACACAAAAGGTGTCATTTCTTAGAATTTTTTTTTTTTCCCCCTGAGGTAGGGTCTCACTCTAGCTCAGGCTGACTTGGAATTCACTATGTAGTCTCAGGGTGGCCTCAAACTCATGATGATCCTCCTACCTCTGCCTCCCAAGTGCTGGGATTAAAGACATGTGCCACCATGCCCGGCTTTATTTATTTATTTATTTTTATTTTTTGGCTTTTTGAGTCAGGGTCTTGCTCTAGCCCAGGCTGACCTGGAATTCACTATATAGTCTCAGGGTGGCCTCGATTTCACAGTGATTCTCCTACCTCAGCCTCCCAAGTGTTAGAATTAAAGGTGTGCGCCACCATGCCTGGCTAGAATGTTTTGTTGTTGCTGTTGTTGTTTTTGAGGTAGGGTCTCACTCTAGCCCAGGCTGACCTGGAATGTAGTGTGTAGTCTCAGGGTGGCCTCAAACTCACAGCAATCCTCCTATCTCTGCCTCCCAAGTGCTGGAATTAAAGACGTGCACCACCATGCCTGGCGGGTTTTTAAAAATTTATTTACTTATTTGAGAGAGAGAGAGAGAGAGAGAAAGAAAGAGAGGGAGGGAGGGAGGGAGAGAATGAGCACACCAGGGCCTTCAGCCACTGCAAACGAACTCCAGACACGTGCGCCCCCTTGTGCATCTGGCTTACGTGGGTTCTGGTGAATCAAACCTGGGTCTTTGGCTTTGCAGGCAAGTGCCTTAACCACGAAGCCATCTCTCCAGCCTCCATCCAGCCTTTTTTTTTCTGTGCGCTATGAAAGTCTTATCATTGGATTTGGGAACCACCAAGATAAACTACAGAGCTCTCTTTTAGAGATTCATAATATAAGCACATAATATAAGCACTTGAGAAACTGAGGCAGAAGGATCAAAAGTTGAAGACTGGTTGGAAAAATGGCTTAGTGGTAAAGGTGCTTGCCTGCAAAGCCTAACAACGCATGTTCGAATCTCCAGGTCCCACGTAGCCAGATGCACAGTGACACAAGCATGCAATGTTGCACATGTGCACAAGGCGGCACACGTGTCTAGAGTTCGTTCACAGCTGCTGAAAGGACCTGGTGCACCAATTTTCTCTCTCTCAAAAAAAGAAAAAGGAAAAAGGAAAAAGAAAAGAAAGAAAAAAAGAGAAGAATTTTTGTTTAAAGTTAAAGGCCAACCTAGGCTACATAGTGGGATTGTCTCAAAAAAAACAAAAGAAGGGACTGGAGAGATGGCTTAGCTGTTAAGGCGCTTGCCTGCAAAGCCACAGGACCCAGGTTTAATTCGGCATATGTGTCTGGAAGTTCGTTTGCAGTGGCTGGAGGCCCTGAAGTGCCCATTATCTCTCTCTTTTTCAAAAATAAAAATAAAATAAAATAAAGAAGGAAGTAAGGAAGGAAGGGAGGAAGGGGGAGAAAAGAAGAAAGAAGAAAAGGAAAGAAGGGGCTGGAGGGATGGCTTAGTGGTTAAGGTGTTTGCCTGCAAAGCCAAAGGACCCAGGTTCAATACCCCAGGACCCACGTTAGCCAGATGCACAAGTGGGTGCACGTGTCTGGAGTTCGCTTGCAGTGGCTGGAGGCCCTGTCGCACCCATTCATTCTCTCTCTCCCTCTCTTTCTCTGTCAAATAAATAAAAAAAAATAGAAAATATTTTAAAAAAAGAAAAGGAAAGAAATTCAAAGCCTGTCTGGGGTTCACAGTGAGACCTTGTCTCAATAAACATGCCTCCTCAAAAAAAAAAAAAAGCCCTTAAACAAACAAAAGCCTTAAATGTTTAATCTTTTTATTTTCAGGCATTGTACTGTTCCTTTAAATTTTAAATTTTTTGGTTTATTTTTATTTATTTGAAAGTGACAGCAACAGAAAGTGGCAGAGAGAGAGAGAGAGAGTGAGAGAGAATGGGTGCGCCAGGGCCTCCAGCCACTGCAAGCGAACTCCAGACACGTGCACCCACTTGTGCATCTGGCTAACGTGGGTCCTGGGGAATTGAGCCTCAAACCGGGGTCCTTAGGCTTCACAGGCAAGCTATTAACCACTAAGACATCTTTGCAGCCCTGTACTGTTCCTTTAGATGGCTTGTTTCTTTTTCTTTTCTTTTTTCTTTTTTTGAGGTAGGGTCTCATACTCTAGCCTAGGTCGACCTGGAATTCACTATGTAGTCTCAGGGTGGTCTCAAACTCACAGCAATCCTCCTGCCCCTGCCTCCTGAGTGCTGGGAGTAAAGGCATGTACTACCATGCCTGGCCTTCATGAATGTCTTGTTGATAGTTTTCTTTAAAATTCAAACATAGGCCTGGAGGGATGGCTTAGTGGTTAAGGTGTTTGCCTGCAAAGCCAAAGCATCCAGGTTTGATCCCCCAGGACCCACGTTAGCCAGATGCACAATGGGGCACATGTGTCTGGAGTTCGTTTGCAGTGGCTGGAGGTCCTGGCGCGACCATCGCCTCTCTCTCTCTCCCTCTTTCTCTGTCAAATAAATAAATAAATAAAAATATTTTAAAATTCAAACATATTGAGCCACCATCTTTACTACTTCTGAATGTTTCTTTTTTTTAAAAGAAAATAAATTTTACTTATTTGAGAGAGAAAAAGAGAGTCAGCTAGAGAGAATGGGTATGCCAGGGCCTCCAGTCACTGCAAACAAACTCCAGTTGCACGTACCATCTTGTGCATCTGGTTTACATGGGTCCTGGAGAATCAAACCTGAGTCATTTGGCTTTGCAGGCAAGCACCTTAATTGCTAAGCCATCTCTCCAGCCCCTCAGTGTTTCTTTTTATATTTATTTATTTTAAAATACATTTACTTACAAGGAGAGAAAGATGGAGAGAGAATGAGTGTACCAGGGCCTCTAGCGGCTGCAAATGAACTCCAGATGCATGCACCACCTTGTGCATCTGGCTTTAAGTGGGTACCGAGGAATTGAACCCAGGTTTTTAGGCTTTGCAGGCAAGCACCTTAACTGCTAAGCCATCTTTCTAGCTCTATATTTATTTGAGAGAGAGAGGGGAGAGAGAGACACAGGTAGAATGGGTGTCCCAGAGGCCTCCTGCCACATGGTAAATGAACTCCAGACGTATGTGCCACTTTGTGCATCTGGCTTTATGTAGGTACTGGGGAATTGAACCAAGGCCATCAGGCTTTGCAAGAAAGTGCCTTTAATCATCAAGCCATATAGCCTGCCCCAGTTTCTGGATGTTTCTATTAAATTATTTTTTCTCCTGATTATAGGCCATGTTTTCTTACATTGTACATATATAGTAATTTTGGGGTTATTTTTAATTTTTTTGTTTATTTTTATTTGAGAGCAACAGAGAGAGAAAAAGGCAGAGAGAGAGAGAATGGGCACACCAGGGCCTCTAGCCACTGCAAACAAACTCTAGATGCATGCATCTGGCTAACGTGGGTTCTGGGGAATTGAGCCTTGAACTGGGGTCCTTGGGCTTCACAGGCAAGCACTTAACCACTAAGCCATCTCTCTAGCCCATGGGGGTATTTTTTTATTTGCTTGTTTGGTTTTGGTTTTTCCAGGTAGGGTCTCGATCTAGCCCAGGCTGACCTAGAATTGACTATGTAGCCTCAGGGTAGTCTTGAACTCACAGCAATCCTCCTGCCTCTGCTTCCCGAGTGCTGGGATTAAAGGTATGCACCACCACACCTGGTTGGGGTTATTTATTTATTTTTGGCTTATCGAGGTAGGGTTTCACTCTAGCCCAGAATGACCTGGGATTTACTATGCAGTCTCAGGGTGGCCTCAAACTCAGGATGAACCTCTTACTTCTGCCTCCTGAGTGCTGGGACTGACGGTGTATGCCACCATGCCCGGATGAGGTTATTTTTGAGACAGTCTTACTATGTAATCCATGCTGGCCTCAGACTTGCAATCCTCCTGCCCCAGCCTCTTGAGTGCTGGGATTATAGGTGTTAGTGACCATGCCCAGCTTTATAGCTAGTATTTTTTTTTTTTTTTGGTTTTTTGAGGTAGGGTCTCACTCTAGCCCAGGCTGACCTGGAATTCACTATGGAGTCTCAGGGTGGCCTCGAACTCATGGCAATCCTCCTACCTCTGCCTCCTGAGTGCTGGGATTAAAGGCGTGCGCCACCACACCCAGCTCTAGTAATTTTTTAAAAATATTTTATTTATTTATTTGAAAGGGGGGAATGGGAGTGCCAAGGCTTCCAGCCACTGCAAATGAACTCCAGACACATGTACCACCTTGTGCATTTGGCTTATGTGGGTGCTGGGGAATTGAACCTGGGTCCTTAGGCTTCACAGGCAAGCGCCTTAGCCACTAAGCCCTTTCTCCAGCCCCATATCTAGTAATTTTTAACTGGATACTGGACTGTGTAGCTATGTTAAACATATGAATTTTGTTGTCTTCCTTTAAGAAATATAAGGTTTTGCTTTAGCAGATTAAGTAAATTACTTGGAAATGAGTGTGATTCTTTGGAGGTTAGCTCTTTAACTGTTGTGTCATCTTCCCAGCCCAAGATTAATTCTGAATATCATAGGGTGGCTCTAGACATTCCTTTTCTCTAGGAATAATTTAGTATCCCTACCAGGGGTGTGCAACCTTTTGACATTGCAACATGACATTGTCATCTATAAATATGTTGGCCATATGCATCAAGTTGGATGTGCCTAGTAGCCCTACCCCAAAGGCACAACACTGTGGGGTCTATTGAATACGTTGGGCAATGGACAAAGACTGTCCTCTCTAGCAGGCTCACTTTGAATGTCTGTGCGCCCTCAGTGGGCTCTGAGAATTCGTTTGTTCACTGTTCTGCTTTACAGTCTTGTAGTTTTACTATGCGCATGTTAGGTTTAGTACTCAGTGAACGCAGAGGGACTTGGGCAGAGGAGCTCTTTTATTATTGTTTTTCCTCAAAGGTCATTCCTTTCTAGGATTCCACCTTGCACCTTCTAGCTACCTCAGGCTCCCCTCTGCCCTCCCCCCATTCCTGTCTGTCTCCACAACTCAGCTAGCTCATCAAGGTCTGCTGGGGTTCCCTCTCTGAATCATAGTTTGGAATGTTCCTCCAGGCAGAGATACTGGGAAATCATAGAGCTCACCTTGTTTGTTTCTTGCCTCAGGGATCGCAGTTGAGACTACCTGTTGCCTAATGTCTGAAAATGATCGTTTCATATATATATATTTCTTTTTTCTTTTTTCTTTTGAGGTAGGGTTTCACTCTAGTCAAAGCTGACCTGGAATTCACTATGTAGTCTCAGGGTGGCCTTGAACTCATGGTGATCCTCCTACCTCTGCCTCCCGAGTGCTGGGATTAAAGGTGTGCGCCACCACGCCCAGCTGTTTCATATATTTTGAAGCAATAACTATCTCAGTATATTTTTCAGTTGTCTCATTCTGGCTGGAAGGGAGCAAAAGTTTTGGGAAGGAGTTATGTGTACATGGTCAGCTCACTAATTTAACTAGAAATTCTAGACATATATTTAAATATATATGTTAAACATAATGCTTCTATCACACAGTAACAATCGAATATAATGCAATGTGATGCTGTTCACAAAATAATCTGAGTATCTTTCATTTTATTTACATAATTTTGTTTTTGCTATTTTGAAATGGTCTCACTCTATAGCTCAGACTAGCCATCTACTTGTTTCAACCTCCTGAGTAGTGGGATTACAGGACATATGGTGTCTGCCACTATAGCTGCCAGTAGCCATGTGTTACTGCACCTGCTTGCGAGCCCTTCCTTGGTGTTCATCTCAGTGCTGTGAATTAGTGGCACTTCCTGAAGGTGTGGTCTGGGACCCCTACGCACACTCAGGTGCCTTCTTTGGCGAATGGCCTCTGAGGACCCTCTTCAGTCTCTGGCTCACTGTCTGCAGGCTGCCCATGGGGTCTTGAAAGAGGGAACCCAGCCTGAGGGCCTAGGTGGACAGGAAGGAAGGAAAACCATTGCTGTGCTCTTTCTGCCCTTCTCCATTCACCAGTGTATCATCTTGCTCTTTCCCAGGGCCTGGTGAGCTGGGCCACGTGACACAGCCAGGGGACTGCTGCCTGCTTAGGTGCTGCTGGGCCTCGGTTGACGGCTTCACAAGTGACCAGGGCTCTATCTTAACTCCTTCCCCAGGTGGACATAGAGCAGCTGGATCCCCGCGGTCGGACTCCCCTGCACCTGGCCACCACGCTGGGACACCTGGAGTGTGCCCGTGTGCTCCTTGCACACGGTGCCGATGTGGGTAGGGAGAATCGCAGTGGCTGGACAGGTGGGCACCTCTGTTTATCCTGGTCCAACAGCCAGAAGGCCTCAGCATCGAGTGCTCACGTGGAGTTGGCTGAAGGATCTCACCCCTGACGTCGCTTCTCCTCCCCCAGTGCTGCAGGAGGCTGTGAGTACCCGGGATCTGGAGCTAGTGCAGCTGGTGCTGCGGTACAGGGACTACCAGCGCGTGGTGAAGCGGCTGGCGGGCATCCCCGTGCTCCTCGAGAAGCTACGCAAGGTGAGGCCTGGCCTCCGGCCTCCAGCCTACCCTGTGCCCCGGGGCCTACTCCATTTCTAGCGTGGGCTCAGCTCCTCTCTTTGTCACTCTCCAGGCCCAGGACTTCTACGTGGAGATGAAGTGGGAGTTCACTAGCTGGGGTAAGAGGGGCTGACGGGCCACTATGACCTGTGACCTGGGAGCCTTTGCTGTCTGTTTCCTTGCCCCACAGCGTGGTCCCATTGCTCTTCATGAGGCTCCTTTTTAGCCCAATGCCAACTCTCAGCTAGGCCTTTGCAGACTGCCCCCAGACACTGTCTCACTTCCACTATTATTTCTTTCACCCTGTAAAAGATTTGGTTATTTATATATTTTGGTTTTCTGAGGTAGGGTCTCACTCTGGTCCAGGCTGACCTGGAATTCCCTATGTAGTCTCAGGCTGGCCTCGAACTCATGGCAATCCTCCTACCTCTGCCTCCCGAGTACTGGGATTAAAGGAGTGTGCCACCACACCTGGCTAAGATTTGTTTTTTTTTTTTTTCTTTGTTACCCCCTTGCTAGAAGGGAAGGCCCAAGAGGTCAGTGTTGTGTGCCCAGTGACCAGAATAGTGCCTGGCACATAGTAGGTGTCCAGTAAATACTTTGCTAAAATTTGGATGAGAGGTTGTCTGAGCAAATTCAGACACTGTGGGTACTAGAGACATAGTGGTGGCTAGACACACCTATGCCTAACCTCAGATTGCTCCCGCCTGAGGGCATGTGGCTTACATTTGTGGCAGGCTGAAATACAGGCTGCTTTTCCCTTCAGTTCCCTGGTTCTTTCCCGCCTGTACAAGTAAGCCGACTCCTGGGCCCTGAGCTGGCCCAGGCTGCATTAGCCAGGAAGCTCAAGCCCTTTTGGATCTCCATTTCTACTCAGTACCCCTGGTGTCCAAGATCTGTCCTAGTGACACGTACAAAGTGTGGAAGAGCGGCCAGAACCTGAGGGTAGACACCACGCTGCTGGGCTTTGACCACATGACCTGGCAACGAGGGAACCGTAGCTTTGTCTTCAGGGGTCAAGGTCAGCCAGGCCGGAGGTGGGTCAGGGTGAGGAGGGTGGCAGATAGCCCCAACCTGCTCTGACCCCCTTGCGGTTGGTTCCATGGTGACAGATACGAGTGCTGTGGTCATGGAGATTGACCACGACCGCCGGGTGGTGTACACAGAGACCCTGGCACTGGCCGGGCAGGACCGGGAACTGTTGCTTGCGGCAGCCCAGCCCACCGAGGAGCAGGTGCTGAGCCGGCTCACTGCGCCTGTGGTCACCACGCAACTTGACACCAAGAACATCTCCTTTGAGAGGTGAGCGGGTGTGGCCTGGTGAGCCTGTAGGCAGCCTGATGGGTGCCTGCTTCACCTGGACTACTCTATCTCCCCAGGAACAAGACTGGCATTCTGGGTTGGCGCAGTGAGAAGACGGAGATGGTGAATGGATATGAAGCCAAGGTGAGGCCGTAGCTCCTGGGGCTGGAGTCCAGCAACTGAGCAGGGGGCTTCTGACCCACCTAGGTGTGGGCTGGAGATGGCTTAGTGATTAGGGCACTTGCTGCAAAGTAAGTCAAAGGTTTGATACTCCAGGGTCCACATAGGCCAGATGCACAGTGGTGGCGCATGTGTCTAGAGTTTGTGTTTGCAGTGGCTGGAGATCCTAGTGTGTCCATTCTCTCTCTCATAAATAAATAAAATATGTAAAAAAATAAAATAAAACTAAGGTGGAGAGCAGCCAGGCATGGTGGCTCATGCCTACTATCCTTAGCATGAGGACCTCAGTCTGGAGCCTCAGCACCACATAAAAGCCAGGCACAATGGCAGGTGCCTGTAATCCCAGCCTCCCAAGGCTTAGGTAGGAAGATTGCCTTGAGTTCAAGGCCAGCCTCAGCTACAAAATGAATTCCAGTGTCATTATGGGTTAGAGTGAGACCCTGCCTCAAAAACAAAACAAAGGGCTGGAGGGATTGCTTAGCGGTTAAGGTGTTTGCCTGCAAAGCCAAATAACCTAGGTTCTATTCCCCAAAACCCGTTAGCCAGACGCATAAGGTGGCGCATGCATCTGGAGTTTGCAGTGGCTGGAGGCCCTGGCATGCCCATTCTCCCTCCCCCATCCTTCTTTCTCTCTGTCAAATGAATAAATAAAAATAAAAACTATTTTAAAAACAAAAGAAAAAGCCAGGCGTGGTGATGCACGCCTTTAATCCAAGCACTCAGGAGGCAGAGGTAGGAGGATCACCGTGAATTTGAGACCACCCTAAGACTACTTAGTGAATTACAGATCAGCTTGGGCTAAAGTGAGACCCTATCTCAAAAAAAAAAAAAAAAAAAAAAAAAAAAGGTGGAAAACAATTCAGAAAGACACTTGATGCTGACCTCTGTCCTCCATCTGCACCCACACATACCCACACACAAGATATATTTACTTGCTGGGGGACCAGAGCAAAGAGCCCTTCCAAGGCCTGTTACTACAGAGAGTGTTTAAGTTATTTTTATTTATTTATTTGAGAGAGTGTGTGGGTGTGTTAGGGCCTCTTGCTGCTGTAACACATGTAGCACCTTGTGCATCTGGCTTCATGCACTGGGGAATTGCGTCCTGGGACAGCAGGCTTTGCAAGCAAGCACTTTTAACCACTGAGCATCTCCTAACCCAAAATTAATTAATGAGAGAAAGAAGAAAAATGGACATGGGCATGCCAGGGCCTCTTGTCACTGCAAACAAACTCCAGATGCATGTGACACTTTGCACAGCTAGTTTTATGTGGGTACTGGGGAATTAAACCTAGGCTAGCAGGATTTGCAAGCAATTGTCTTTAACTGCTGAGCCATCTCCCCAGCCTGCACAGGGAGTGTTTAGTATTCCCTTGAGCGTGGGTACCAAAGCTGTCTCCCAGCCCCTTCCCCTTTGTCCTCAGGTATATGGGGCATCCAATGTGGAGCTTATCACCCGGACCCGGACAGAGCATCTTTCAGAACAGCACAAGGGCAAGGTCAAAGGTAATGAGGCCAAGGGAGAAGTGTTGTGGGACTGGAGGAACTGGCTCTCATTTGTGTGCCCCCATTCGTATTCCCCTTGGCAGGGCAGGGCAGGGCAGGGCAGCTCAGCAAGAGCCAAGATGGCTTATTCAGATAACTAGATTTTGTTTCAAGTTCCAAGCTCTAATGATTGGCAGCAGCTGCCTAGAGCACTGCTAAGAAGATTCCTAGGGCTCATTTGGGTTAGTAGAAATGTATGTTGTGGTTGATTAGTAATGTCTGCACTGCATTTAGGAGTCCAAAGTGTCATGCAAGCCATCTACTGGCGGTTCTAGTCTACTGGGACAAAACTTGGGCAGAAAGTCAGGGGACCTGCTAGTTTATGTTCTTGTTTATATCATGCCTGATTCACTGGGTATCAGTTAGGTTGTGTCAAGTAGAAACACGTAAGTCCTACCTCACAGGGGACAAAATGAAGTCATTAATATGGAAGTGGCTGAAGGGAGACACATGCATACCCAAAACTGATCACCAAAGGCAAGTATGTTGCTGTCTGGTGTCACCAACCTGGAGAATGGCATTTTGGGAAATGTCTCCTGATCCCTAAGCCTCCTTTCATTCCACCTGGCTTGCAGTGCTCCTGCGCCCTGCCTCAGGCTTCCCCAGTTACCTTCAGATGAGGGTACTTGGGACATGTTGTGGGCAAGCTGCTCCCTCCTCCCTCCTCCCCTGCCACAGACTAGGACCATGTGCCCACATGTGTGGGGTTCCAGTGTCCCCAAGATACTACATTTCTTATAGGCTGTAAGACGCCTCTGCAGTCTTTTCTGGGCATCGCTGAGCAGCACGGGGGCCCCCAGAATGGGGTGAGTGTGTGTCAGGGGTCTCTGTGTGGAGGGGTGTGATGTGGCTCGAGGAGGCTTGGGGAGGTGTCCTGCTCAGCATGGCCTTTGCGGACTTCTTTCCTACAATGTCCAAGGCTGTGCCAGCTCTACCCTGGGCAACTGGAGGACTGATGGTTTCTCCCATGTGGTGCAGACTCTGATCACTCAGACCCTGAGCCAAGCCAACCCCACTGCCATCACTGCAGAAGAATACTTCAACCCTAACTTTGAGCTTGGCAACCGGGACATGGGGCGTCCCATGGAACTGACCACCAAGACACAGAAGTGAGGCCTCTGCTCTTACTGGGGAGGGACAGGTAGGGCTGGGGAGGCTGTGGCTTCCTGCAGTGTCCCTCACTCCTTGGATCTGGGGGGCCAGGTTCAAGGCCAAGCTGTGGCTGTGTGAGGAGCATCCCCTGTCCCTGTGTGAGCAGGTGGCCCCCATCATTGACCTCATGGCTGTCAGCAACGCACTTTTCGCCAAGCTCCGGGACTTCATCACACTGCGCCTGCCTCCTGGCTTCCCTGTCAAGATCGGTGAGACCCTCTCCTGCCCCTCACCATTTCTCCTCAGCCCTTTTGAGGGGCTGAAGTTTAGAAGAGGTTGGAACAGTGGGCCTGGGGTGTGAGGGGGTAGGTCGCGGTGCCTAATGGTTTCTTCGTCCCCAGAAATCCCCATCTTTCACATCCTCAATGCTCGCATCACCTTTGGGAACCTCAATGGCTGTGACGAGCCCGTGCCATCTGTACGAGGCAGCCCCAGCAGCGAGACCCCTTCCCCAGGCAGTGACTCCTCCAGCGTCAGCAGCTCCAGTTCCACGAGTGAGACTTTCCACTCCCCTCAGAGCCCTGCCTTCCCAGAGCTCAGCTCCATTTCCCTCCCCACCACCCTGGGGTGCGCCCTGCCCACCTCTGATCTCTGGCCCACGCCTGCAGCCTCCTGTCGTGGCTGTGAGATTTCCCCAGCGTTGTTCGAGGCCCCACGTGGCTACAGCGTGCTGGGTGGCCAGCGAGAGGCAGTGAACCGTGACGACGACGACGACCTGCTGCAGTTTGCCATTCAACAGAGCCTGCTTGAAGCGGGCAGTGAGTATGACCAGGTGTGTCCTAGATGGCACTCCGGGCTACACGAATGCAGGTAATCACAGCTAACAGGCCCTTCCCTCCAGGTCACAATCTGGGAGGCGCTAACCAACAGCAAGCCAGGCACTCACCCCATGTCCTACGAGAGTCGTCGACAGGACAGGTCAGTGCCCACTAGGCCGGAAAGACAGAGACGCCTGTCCCCTCCCCAACCCTCAACACATGATCATGACCCCCTGGCACCCCATCACACTGAGTAGTGACACTGGAATCCCCGAGAACCCATAGTGCCCTCTGTAGGACTCCACGCGGTGTCATGGCTTCTGCACCCCGCCCCTTCTCCTGGCACAGGGTGGGCGGCCGGCTCTCCAGCCTCAAGAGCAGAGAGCAGGGCTTTAGGCACTAGGCATTCAGACCCTCAGCACACAGGACGCCCGGGCTGGGATCGGCCATCACAGGGTGGGGCCAGGATAGCCCAGAGAGACTCATGGCCTCCCCTAGAGGGTGGTGAGCCTGCCCAGCCCTGGGGCCTCCACGCTGTCTCCCGCCTCGCTTACGAGCAGGTGTGCCAGGTGTGCGGGCAGCGGGGAGCGCTCGACAAATCCTCCCCGCCCCCAGGAGCGCCCCGCCCACGCCGCAGCGTCAACCGGCGCCCCCGGCCCCACCGCCCGGCCCCCGGCCCAGCCCGGGCTCGCGCCCGCGCCCCAGCGGCCACGTGTTCCGGAGCTACGACGAGCAGCTGCGGCTGGCCATGGAGCTGTCTGCGCAGGAGCAGGAGGAGCGGCGGCGGCGCGCGCGCCTGGAGGAGGAGGAGCTGGAACGCATCCTGCGGCTCTCCATAACCGAACAGTAGCGCCCCCTGCCGGGGCCCTCGCCCGCCCCTGGCACCAGGGGCCCCGGGACCCGAGCGACACCCGAGCCGGCCCGCGCACTTGCGGCGCTGCGGCTGCAATCTGGAGCCATTGCTGCGGGGGTATAGCGGTGCACCGGGCAAGAGACAGGGAGGCGTTTCACACGGGCACCCGGTAACTTTCCAGGCCAGAGCCCTGAAGGTAAGGGCGGTCACCCTAATTTGCTGTTTGGTGACCCCCCTAATCCATTTCTCTGGGCTTTGACACGTCCGAAGGCGGAGCTAGGCGGTACTGAAAAGGAAGTGAACCTTTAGAGGAGCACTGTCCCCATCCGTTGCTCCTCCTGGCTGGTCCTTTCTACTCACTGACCCCACTCCAGGACACTGTCCCTGAAGCCTTTGCATCTCTGCTCTTCACCCCGGGAGGCAGCTGAGCTCCCTGTGTGCTGTGTCGCTGCTTTGTCCCAGACACAAACCAGCACGTCACGAGCCCGGCCCCTCCCCCACCCCGGCATTTCAGCGTCAAGTGCACTTAGCGGGGTGCCCGGCTTTCCCAGACTCCCACCTGTCCTGGGTCTCAGGGTGGTCCCAGCTTCCCCTTGGGCAGCCAGAAGTTGGAGACCCCATCCCTAAGGCACATTTTTTTTTTTTTTTTTTTTTTTTTGTGATCAGGGAGTGTGTTCAATGTGGCACCCTACAAGGCCTGACTCCCTCATGGTGCCTTGGAGGGGGGGGGTGGCGTATTGGCCTGGGGGCAAGTACTAGACCCCACACAGAACTGTATACAAAAGAGTTGACCAGGGCCCTGGCACCGCTCCCCCACCCCTTCCTACCAGCTGCTGCTAGCCCTCTGTGGTTGTGCACCCCTCTTGGCCCCACTCGGGCTAACACCCTTCATCCGATGGTGCTAACCCCCGGCTCTCCCAGCCCCGCCCCACCCACCCAGAGAAGCACAGGCCCCGCCAGGGGCAGGGGCCCACTGCACACCCTTGTCCCCTGTCTCCTTCCAGGCTCAGCCAGTGAGGCTTAGAAGGGGCACAAAACGGGGACAGAGAAAAGAGCAACAAAGAGAACTTGTTCCTCCCACTCCCTTCCCTGATGCCAGGGGCACCAAGACTGATTCTGAGGCACAAATAAAAGAAGCTTCAAACGGAGGCTTTTCTACAACTTTACTGGGGAGGAGCGCCGATGGTGGGTAGGGGTGGGTCCTCTGAACCTGGTTGTCTGGACAGTAAGAGGTTGCCTGGTGGGTGGGCTGTATCTGCTAGGTTCCTGGGATTCCAGATGCCTGGAGCTGGGAATCCTGGGGAGGTCCCGTTCTCCCACCATGTGTGTCAGGCACAGACTTGCACTTAGTAAAACAGTTCATTCATTCATACCTTGGTTTCCACAGAGTCAAGGCCACAACAGTGCTGGGGGCAGTGAGTGTGTGTGTGTGTGTGTGTGTGTGTGTGTGTGTGTTTTGAACCTGCATCCTCATGCCAATTTTCCTGAGATTTCTCGGTGGGGGGTCTGTCTCCAAAGAGGCTGCCCTCTGCTCTGGTGGTGGAAAGAAGAGGGGAAAACCCTAGACTGCTGGGTGTAGCTCAACTGCAGATATGGGCTGCGCACGTATCTGCAGAACTGTGAAGCCGCCCTATGGTTTTCCACTCAGCGTGGAGGAATCAAGTGAACTGATTAGGAGAAACACAGTAATTTTCCAGAGCTTGTGAGGGAAGACCCACTGAATTATCCCTTTGAGGTCAAGGCCAGTATCCCCAAGCATACGACAATATTAACCTCTTCCTCTGGGAGAGGAACATAAGGAGACACCCCTTCACCATACAGCACCATCGCTGAGTCCGCATCACCACCGGTTTCTCTCTGCAGCCCTTTTCCTGTAGAGACTGGCACCAAGCACGCAGCCAGAACAGACTAGGGTCTCCCTGAAGCCTCATTCTACCAGGTCTTCCGTGAGGGACAGAGTTTCTTTTCCAGTCCCACCCAAAAGCCCAACCCGGCGAGGCGAGTGAGAGTCCAGAGTCTCAGACGAGAAGCGGGGCAGGCGCGCACAGTCCCCACGCCCTTCCCTGTCCCTGCACAGCTGTGGGCGCTGGCAGCGCTAGTCCGTGCCGTCCACCAGCTCGCACAACATGTTCTCCAAAGCAGTGATGCGCTCCTCCTGGGCCTGCACCCGCTCGCGAAGGGCCTTCATCTCCTCCAGGAGCGTCTCCAGGGTGTGCTGCTGCTGGGATGGGGGACACAGAGGAGGCTAGGTTGGAGAGGGGGCGGCTGGGGATGCCCAGACACCCAGGATGGGGCGGGCCAGACCCTGAATCTTACCGACAAGGGGGCGTCGCTAGCCGATTGGCTGCGTCGGGGGCCAGAAGAGGGTGGGCGCACATCTAGGATGTTGCGCTTGGTGACCCGGAGCTCGCGATGTTTGGGGGGCACGTAGCCGTCCTTTAGCGAAATGAGCACAGGCTCGGCGTCCTGGCCTGCTATCCATTCATCCGCTTCCAGGGCTGGCTCTGGGCCTGGAGTGTCCGGGTATAGATCGTCCTGGAACAGGTCTGACTGCGGGAGGCGGGGGTGGACAGGAGGACCGGTGTGAACCGTGTCACTGGGCCAGCTGCACATCTTTCCACCTCAACCCCTTTCGGTCCCTCACCTTTCGAGGCACAGTCATAACGATGGGTTCACACTTTCGTTCGTGCAACTTGTAGAACCTATGAGGGGTCAGCATTTAGGATCACCCCCACCCGACTCCCAACCCCTTAAAATTCTCCTGTCTGGGACCAAGGAGCTGAAGGCCAGCATACTAAATGAGGGACTACCATACACTGCACTTGACCGAGCATTAGTTCTGGTTGTGAGTGAGCGAATGTCCAGCCGGTGGGTGCTCGGACGGTCTCTGAAAAGACTAATTTGATCTCCCTCCCCTTCTCTTTCCCAAAGCACTACACTGTTGGAAAGCCCCAGTGGTTAAGACCTGACCAGAAAGGGGACAAAGACCAGGGGTGCCGGAGGGGCCAAAGTGCTGACCGTGCGATCTCACACTTGCTGACATCCAGTCCCCGCTTGGGCATGAAACCCATGCCCCGCTGTGGCTCCTTGCTGCTGAACGTGTTCAGGTAGTGCACGAAAGGTGGTTCGTCCGTAATTTCAAAGTACCGGATGCTGCTGTCACCCTGCAGAACCAGATAGATCAGAGGCGCACCCAGTCACGGCCATTCACAGCCGTCCTGTTCCTTCCTGGTTCTTCCCGCCCAGCCTGGAGCACCTTGCCGCACAAGTAGACGATGCTGGAGTCGGGGTCGTAGAAGGGCAGTAACACTCCGTTGCTTGTGTCCATCTCCTGCAGGGCCACCGGCTCTTCGAAATTGTTCTGCCCGGAAAACAGGAGGCGTGACCAGCCCTGCTCATCCTCCTTTGTTGTTTGGGGATCCCTTGTGTTTCCTGTCCACCCCCCCTAAATCCCATGCGTTCCCAGGGCAGCTCTAGGGGAAAGCTACGAGCTCCTCCCCCTAGACATTTCGTTCCCCTTCCTTGGCACAAGTACCCCCTGCGCAGTTGGCATGCAGTCACAGCAAACCACCCCCAGGGACTCGGCATCACCAGGAGGGGACGCCAGCACGAGCTCCTTCAGGCGACGCAGCAAAACTGTATAGAGGATGGGGTGTGAAGACAGACAGACAGACAGCAGGAGCTAGGGAGGTGGCAGCGGCCTGCAGCCCTGTCCAGGTGTGTGTGTGTGTGTGTGCGCGCGCGTGCGTGTATGTATGTGTATGGGCTCATGGCCCCTCTCCCGTGATGCCAGTCCCAGGGCACACACATACCCAAGAGCCGTGTGTGTGTGTAGGGCTCATGGCCCCTCTCCCGTGATGCCAGTCCCGGGGCACACACACACACCCAAGCCTCCAGCTGCGTTACCGGGTCCCACAGGCCCAGCTCTCGCTGGCTCATGCGGGTGAATCCCGTGGTGAAGATATGACCCTGGCGTGTGAAGACAGCCCGCATAGGCCTCATTCCCTCGTGGGCTGCAAACCTTTCCTGGGGGTGGGGGAAGTGGAAAGGGAGGGCCCATCACCAGCTGCTGCTGCCGCCGCTCTCCTGGGAACCAGCGTGCCCGCTTGGGTGTGGGGTGGAGGCGTGGAGGGGGCAGGGAGAGAAGGGTCCTGAGAGCTTCCGAGAGGTCACCGGGTGGCCTCTGGTCTAGAGAACCTCCGGGCCAGGAGGGAGAGGGAGGCCCGAGGCCCTCAGCAGCTCTGAAACCTTAAGTGCCTGGAGCTGGTGATGTTTGCCTGCTGGCTGCCTGGGTCACAGCCCGGCTCTGCACGGGCCTTTGGGCACCGCTCGGGAGGGCGCTCCGGGCTGACCCGGCAGAGGCGCCGATGAGATGAGCGAGTGAGCGAGCGAGGGAGCGAGTGGCCCAGCGTGGCCTGGCCTACCGGGTCCCAGAGTGCGAGTTGCCGCTCACTCATCCTGCTGAAGCCGGTGCTGAGCAGCTTCCCGTCTGCAGTGAAGACGGCCCGCAGCGGGCGGGCGCCCTCGTGAGGCCGGGCTCGCTCCTGCTCGCGGGGTTAGTGGGTTAGAGGGGCCCGCCCGCCCTCTCCACGAACACAGGACATGCACGCACCCCGCATCCCGGGTTAGGTAGGGCTGGGACCAGCGTGGGAGTTGTCCCATCCCCGCCCAGGGTCAACAGTGTGGAAAGGGTGGCCAGGCCCCAAACCCTGGAAGATGACTGCTGGATGGCTGAGAGGAGAGGGTCTCAGAGCTCAGGTTTCATGCAGGTGCTGGGGGCGGGGGGAGGATGGAGTTTCCAGCGTCTCCCTCCTGAGTCTCAAAGCAAGGGGCCCTCAGAGGTTCTGAGATGCAGTGCAGGGGAGGGAACAGGGCACATAGCTGCAGGCTGTGCGGGTGGCTGGGAGGGAGCTTACTCAGGGCACGGGTTGTGGTGGCAGAGACTTGGGGGAGTGTATCTAATGTCGGGAATAGGGATGACACAGGTACAAGCTGGGGCCAGCGGCTCTGAGGATCGTGGGGACAGGGTGCTAACAGCTGGTCACTGCGCAAGGGCTGTTAGGGAGTGGCCAGGCCAAGCACTCACCGCCACCACTTGGCTCTTTCGGGGGTCAATTATGCGCAGGGTCTTGTCCTTGCAGGTGGTGGCCAGCAGGCTACCGTTGCTGTTCCAGCACACGCTGTGGATGACGTCGGGGTGCATTTCATCCAGGCTCAACAGCACCTCCCCGGTGCCCACATTCCAGATGATGATCACGTTGTCACCACCTATCCAGAGTGGCCAGGCACAGTCATGTGGTTCCCTACCTTTACCAACGCCCCCCTCCCAAAACCCTCACCTATAGTAAGGGCTCTCCTTAGGTTCCCAGACCTGCACTGAGTAGGACGTTCCTGGCAGTAGGGTGCCAAGAGAGGATGCCCACACGCTTGGAGTGGCCCTCGAGTGTGATGACAGGTTCTGTGATGTTGCGCACGGGGGTATAGTCTGGAATCTGCCACACCTGGACAGGAGCAAATGGCAATGGGTAGACGAGCTAAGGAGCTCGCACTGCCCCCATCCCTTTAACCCTACTGGTCAAATACAGGGCCAGACGTAGTGGTGCCTGTCTAGGGTAGAATCAGCTGGGGACCAGAAAGGGACGCTCCCAACACCCCAGAGACCTCCCCATTCACGCTGGCAGGCAGGCAAACTTCAGAGCATTGTCTCCCTGCTCCTTGGGGCCCAAGTTGCCCATGGCTATAATTAGTACTAAGCGTTGCACTCTGGGAGGGAGTGGGCATGTAGTTAAAAATAGCCTGGGAACTGGGCAGGACGGGGTTGGACTCGGGGATTCTGCACCTTTCTTCCACCTCCCACAGTACAGGTGAAGCGCCTCCCTGCTCCCCAGCCCAACTGCTTGGCGGTGTCCACCTGGCTCCTACCATGACAGTGGTGTCATCGGAGGCACTAGCAATGACGTTGTCATTGTGTGGGCACCAGTCAATGTCTAGTACAGGGGCAGTGTGCCCAGTGACCAATGGGTAGTTCTTATCCACTCGTCCTGTCTGGAGGGGAAAGACAGTTAGTGAGAAGGAGGGGGAGTTGGGGGGAGGGAGAGAGAGAGAGAGTGCGAGAGCCAGAGAGCTAGCACCGCTCCTCACGTTCTGTGGTGTTGGGAGTTGCATCCAGCACCACATGTGAATACGATACATGTTAAACAAGTTCCAGTGTCCGATTATCCCAGCCCCTCCTGTGTGGGTTTTGGAGTGGCACTGAATCTCTTTATCTCGCAATACTGCATCACTAGTGTCCTTTTTGAAAATCTTTTTCTTAGCCTCTAACATCATTCAGTTCACTCCTTGAACTTGGCTGAAGGTACAGCTGAAATCACTTATGCTAGAGAATCTAATTCAGAGAGGTAAAATGATTTAATCAAGGGCCCACAGTAAGATACTGGTAGAATACAGGCTTGAACTAACTCATTCCAGTGCTCTTCAGAAACACCCACTTAAGCTGGGTGTGGTGGCGCACACCTTTGATTCTAGCACAGGAGGAAGAGGTAGGAGGCTCGCTGTGAGTTTAAGGCCACCTGAGACTACATAGTGAATTCCAGGTCAGCCTGGGCTAGAGTGAGACCCTACCTTGGGGCGGGGGGGGGGGAGGGAGGGGGGAGACAACCACCACCAGAACAACTCACCTACTTACAGGAGGATTTTTTATTTTTAGAGGCAGGGTCTCTACCCCTCAAGTGCTGGAATTAAAGGCGTGTGGCACCACAACTGGCCTTTTATTTTTTTTGAGATAGGGTCTCACTCTAGCCCAGGATGACCTGGAATTCACTATGTATTCTCAGGGTGGCCTCAAACTCACAGTGATCCTCCTACCTGTGCCTCCTGAATGCTGTGATTAAAGGTGTGTTGTGCCACCACACCCAGCCTTTTTTTTTTTTTGGATATGTAGTCTTATTAGGTAATATGTAGTCCAGGCTGGCCTTGAACTGTGATCATCCTGTCTCAGCCTCTTCAGTGTTGGGATCACAGCCATGCAACCCCATGCCTGGTGAGGAGGCTGTTCTTGAGCCTGTTCCCTCAGTTGAAATGCCTGAGGAAGTCCCTGGTGGGAGAGGTCAAGGTGAGGTAATACTGAGTACAGTGTCCCTAGTCATGGGGAGGGGGTGTGGGGGCAGAT
The DNA here is from genome assembly GCA_036346955.1 of Dipus sagitta. Classification (NCBI taxonomy): domain Eukaryota; kingdom Metazoa; phylum Chordata; class Mammalia; order Rodentia; family Dipodidae; genus Dipus; species Dipus sagitta. The sequence goes on from CM070778.1 coordinate 56,070,301, forward strand.
CTCTGCCTTGTTAGTGGCTTCATCCTGTAATAAGCAGCTGGCAATCCTGGTGCCTACTATCCCTAAATCAGGGCTGGGGGCCCAACTATTTTTGGTCTCTATGGGCTGTCTTGAGGGGCTATGAGGCCTCTGCAGGGGCTGGCATTGGCCCAGTCCAGGCAGTAGGAGAGAGAGGGTGGCTATGTGGCATTGAAATGACAGTCATACTGGGGGAGGAGGTGGCTTTAACTGAAATTTGAGCCCTGAGAATGGTGTCTCTGGATGGTGTCTACATTGTCCAGGGTGAGTCATGGGCTATTGTCAGGTCTGTTTCTGACCCTGCCATTTGTGAGGCCTGCTCTGGCAACATATCATATAGGGGCCAGAATCTAGGTGGACGGAGGTCATGCTTTGGGATGTCCATACTGGGGGTGGAAATGACCAAAGTTTTTAAGTTACTCTACAAAGGTGGCAGTCATTGCCTGGCTCCTTTCTCTGGGGTGGGAGAGGGCCCTGACTTTCTGTGTTAAATCTTTCTCTCTTTAAAAAAAATCTTTTTATTTATTTATTTGAGAGAGGTAGAGAGAGAGAAACTGGCAGATAGAATGGTTGTGCCAAGACAACTAGCCACTGCAAATGAACTCCGAGTGCATATGCCACCTTGTGCATCTGGCTTACACAGTTACTGAGCGATCTAACCCGGGTCCTTAGGCTTTACAGACAAATGTCTCAACTCCTAAGCCATCTTTCCAGCCCTATATCCTTTTCTTTACTCTCACTCTATTCTACTGTCAGAACCAGAGTAGTTATCCTGGGCTGGGGGATGAGGACTTCTAGTCCCCAAACATATGAGAAGGGTGCTATTAAGAGAGACAACATCAGAACCTGGTTACGGTCTTTGGCTCTGCTGCATCCTAACCATGTCCATCACCAACTCCCATCTTGGTCCTGCAGAGAGCAGTGTGCTACATGGAGAAGTGGACAGCCTAGAGAGTGGGCCAAAGGCTGCTGGGGCACTGTAGTATGGGGTGCAGTGAGGAAGTCTCCCCACCATTCCTTGAGGAGTAGCCAATATACATAGACTTTGCTCCTGACTGGATCACAGTGAGAACAGACCACTATCGGAGCCCCCAAAGGCCCCAGTCAGTGCCCCCCCCCCATGTGCTTCCTTGACCTCATCCCTCACCTTGATTAGAGGCAGGACGATGAAGGCACCCCCACCTCCAGCCTCCACAATAATGGCCAGGAATTTGGGGTTTACTGCACAGAAGGAACTGTCCCACGTGACCTTGGAAACCCTGATGTCCTCATAGGTCTGGTCTGCCTTTGCTGCCTGCCCAAACACGTGGCGGAACTTGCTCTGCCGAACCACACGCCGGCTCATGGCTGGGAGGGAGATAGAGGATTTCAGAATCACCTTGGTCCTTAGTCCGGTGAGCTGTGGGAGGGAGGAGTAGGTGAGAAGGGCTATCTGGTCAGGAGTTGTCTGTCCCATAGAAGCAGGGACAGTACCTCTAGGTGATCAAAATATGGGACAGGTTTTTGCCACCTGTCAAATGATGCTTAATGGGAGGTGTTAGGATTGGGGGCCTGCCCACTCCTTGGAAGCCTAGGCTAGGGGACAGTGGAGCATGATTGATAGGGGTTGAAGCTTCCTGGAAGACAACGTGTTCTGGGGAGGAGACTCAAGGCCAGAGTCTCCTCCTGCTACCAGTGTTGGGTGAGCGTCTCTTCACAGAAGTGGTTGTGTCTCTGTCTACAGGCACCGCGTCCTGTGCACCTTCTTTTGTCCCTTGGATCTAGGCCAGTTACGGGGCTAGGACTGCAGCCCCCAAATTCCAAATTATCACCTATGGCAGAGTTGGGGCTGATGAAGTTTTGCCTTTTTCTAAAAATTTGTCAAGGGAGAACTTCCTCCGGTTAGACAACTTGAGTCTCAACTGCTTTCACCCGTTTCTTACAATGCTGGGGGCAGGGCAGTGCAAGGTGGATCCCGGTTTCTTCTCCGCTATGCACTGGCTTCTCCAAGAGGCCCTGACTACAGTCGTCTGACTTGTATGTACCATCCCTGGGACCAGCTCTGCGGGGGGGGGGGGTGATCCTCAGCTAAACTCTTCTGGGGAGTGGGGTCCTTGACTCCCACAGGCAAGAACCCGATTTGCATGGATGAGAAGGGTTGAGGGGTGCCTTCTTCTGAAGTCAGGGCATTATAGCTCTACTACTTTCCTAGGGAGGGGACACACCATGTTCTCCCAAAGGCGCGCTGACTCCTACCCTTCCCCAGCCCGGGTATCCCTATGCCCTTCAAACTGCTTCTGCCGCCCCAGGCCTGCGGCCCGGCCTCCCCGCACCCTCCCGCGGCCTCCTGCCCCCTCGGGCACTGCGTTCTTGTGAGCCGAGGTGTCTGCTCGCGGGCTGCTGTACGGCCAAATATAGACACCAAGCCGAATCGGGCGGCGGGGGAAGGGGACGCTGACCTCTGCCCCCAGCGGAGACCCCGCCCGCTGCGCCCGCGGCGGCGCGGAGGGACGGGAGGGGGTACCTGGTCCTCTGCGGGGCGCGGGGTGCTCCCGCGGAGACTCGTCTGCGGAGCTGGGCCGGGCCGGGCCGGGCCGGGGGTGCGCCGGGGGCGAGGGCGGCGTCAGGGCACCGCCGGGACGGCCTCCTGCCTGGGGTCCGGGTCGTCCGGCCGCTGCCCGCGGCTCTCCCGGCCCCGCTCCGCCGCAGTCCCAGCTGCCGCTGCCATCAAGCGGAGGGGGCGGGGCCCGAGGGAGTGGGCGGGGCCAAGAGCCCGACGGCCCCGCCCCGCCCCGTCCCGTCCCGTCCCGCGGCGGGAAAGCCCCGCGGCCCCGACTGCGCGGCGAGCGTCTGCGGCCTCGGCAGAACCAGGAGCGAGGGCGTGTGCTCGCGGGGCGAGGGCGCCCCTTCCCTCGCCGGGGCCGCAGCGCGGGCGTCCGGGCCCAGAGCGCCGCGCCGCGCCGACCCTCGGAGCCCGCGAGATCAGGTGCCTGCGCCGCATTCCTGCCGCAGTCATGCTCCGCATTTAGTCAGCCTCGAGCTGTACGGCTACCTGGCCACGCCCCGCTCAGAAGGGACCCCAGAAGATGGGATTGGGTTGGGGGGGGGAGTTGTGGGGGAATCGTCTTAGCCGCTGCATAATGGCCTAGGGTGGCCCAGGACATCCGCGAGGCTACAGCACGACGCTGTGAATGGTATTAACAATGATAGCGATCACTGGAGAAGCCAAGCCGCTGGCACTGCGCAAGGAGTTCCACCCACGCCATTTATCCGATCCCACGGTGCAGGACGGGAAGCAGCTCAGACTCTAGGGAGAACCGAGAAGCACCAGGTTCAAGAGGGAAAGGCTGCCGGGCGTGGTGGCGCACGCCTTTAATCCCAGCACTCGGGAGGCAGAGGTAGGAGGATTGCCGTGAGTTCGAGGCCGCCCGGAGACTCCGTAGTGAATTCCAGGTCAGCCTGGGCTAGAGTGAGACCCTACCTCAAAAAACCAAAAAAAAAAAAAAAAAAAAAAAAAAAAAAAAAAAAAAGAGGGAAAGGCTGGCACGGGTCTTGGGCCACATTTTAGGGATTAGAGCAGCCCTACTTCAGAAGCCAATGCTCAGCTGGACTTAAAAATCGTCTGGGCCTTGAGGTAGTTTTGTGTTCCAAGGCAGAGCCCCTCATCCCTAAGACCCATACGATCTGAGGGTCCTTCAAGGTCAAGGAGGAGATAAAAAGTAAGGTGACGGCTGTGAGTTCAAGGCCAGCCTGGGACTACAGAGTGAGTTCCAGGACAACCTGGACTAGACTGAGAGAGACCCTGCCTCAAAAAAAAAACCCAACCAAACAGAAAACAACAACAGGGCTGGAGAGATGTCTTAGCTGTTAAGGTGCTTGCCTGCAAAGCCAAAGGACCCAGCTTTTATTTCCCAGTTCCCATGTAAAGCCAGATGCACAAGGTGGCACATGAATCTGGAGTTTGCAGTGGCTAGAGGCCCTGACATGTCCCTTCTCTCTCATAAATAAATAATATTTAAACAACAACCTCAAACAAAAAGTGACATGATCAAAATACAGTTAAGGACTGGAGAGATGGCTTAGAGGTTAAGGCACTTGCCTACGAAGCCTAAGAACCCATGTTTGACTCCCCAGATCCCATGTAAGCCAGATGCACAATGTGATGTGTGCACAGTCACACATGCGCACAAGGTGGCACACATGTCTGGAGTTCGATTATAGTGGCTGGAGGCCCGCTCTTCTCTCTCTTATAGAAAAGGTTAAAAAAAGTCTGTAGGCTTGCCTCAAAAAAAAAAAAAAAATTCCATTTAGTGAAGAACAACCAGTATCTGTAGCTGATTTTTTTTTTTTTTTCTCGAGGTAGGATCTCGCCCTAGTTCAGGCTGAGCTGGAATTCACTCTGTAGTCTCAGGGTGACCTTGAACTCATGGTGATCCTCCTACCTTTGCCTCCCAAGTGCTGAGACTGAAGGTGTGTGCCACCATGCCCAACTATAGCTGCTTTTACCTAATGCCTGCACATCAGATATCTTCCCTCATCCCAAGGCTCTCGAGGGCAGCATAGGCAGGTTATTTCCTTCTTTCAGGGCACACATGGAACCAACAGTGCACAGCCTCCTGGAGGGAAGAGACTAGCACGGGGAGGAGGAAGGTGATGGAAGCCAGGAGGCCCCCACAAGGCTCCTTCCTGTCTGAACGGCCTAGGTATTTGGTGGCTTGTAGTGGAAAACAATCAGAAATTGTTGGTGCTCTAGAAACAGCTCATGGCCTAAGAGGGGGTGCCTGTGGAGACGCATGAGGGGTCTCTTCCACCTAAAGACTCCAGGTATGCCATTAGGACAACTTCTGATTGACTCAGCTGCTTCTTTTTTATTTTAATTTTTATTTACCCTTTATTTTAGAGAGAGAGAGAGAGAGAGAGAGAGAGTATTAGTGCGCCAGGGCCCCAGCCATGGCAACTGAACTCCAGATGCTTGAGCCACCTAGTGGGCATTGTGTGACCCTGTGCTTACCTCACCTTTGTACTTCTGGTTTACGAGGAATCTGGAGAGTCCAACATGGGTTCTTAGGCTTTGCAGGCAAATGCCTTAATGGCTAAGCCATCTCTCTAGCCCATAGGTTGCTTCTATAAAGAAACAGTCCACACTTCCTATGGTCAGGCCCTGGTCTAGTGGCTTTACATGTATGAGAACATTCTGGCAAATCTTTGGAGAAGAACACTGTTACTATTATGTTTTTAAATTTTTTCTTAATTTTTTTTTTGTTTTGGTTTTTTGAGGTAGGGTCTCACTTTAGCCCAGGCTGACTTGGAATTCACTATGGAGTCTCAGGGTGGCCTTGAACTCACGATGATCCTCCTACCTCTGCCTCCCGAGTGCTGGGATTAAAGGCGTGCGCTACCATGCCCGGGTTTTTTCTTACTATTTTTTATTTTTATTTATTTATTTGAGAGCTACAGAAGGAGAAAGAGAGAGAGAGAGAGAGAGAATGGGCGCGCCAGGGCCTCCAGCCACTGCAAAAGCACTCCAGATGTGTGCGCACCCTTGTGCATCTGGCTAACGTGGGTCCTGGGGAATCGAGCCTTGAACTGGGGCCCTTAGGCTTCACAGACAAGCTCTTAACCACTAAGCCATCTCTCCAGACCTTCACTTAAAATTTTTTAAAATATTTTTTATTTGTTTGTTTATTTGAGAGAGAGAGGGAGAGACAGAATGGGCATGCCAGGGCCTCCAGCCCCTACAAATGAACTCCAGATGCATGCGACCCCTAGAGCATCTGGCTTATGTGGGTCCTGGTGGAATCGAACAAGGGTCCTTTGGCTTTGCAGGTAAATGCCTTAGCCACTAAGCCATCTCTCCAGCCCCTTTTCTCACTTTTCAAAATTTAATTAATTTTTTTATTGACAACTTCTATTATTGTAAACAATAACCCATGGTAATTCTCTCCCTCGCCCCACTTTCCCTCTTGAAAGTCTGATCTCCATCATATCCTCTACCCTTCTCAATCAGTCTCTTTTATTTTGATGTCAGCATCTTTTCATCCTATTGTGATGATCTTGTGTAGGTAGTGTCAGGCACTGCAAGGTCATAGATATGCAGGCCATTTTGTGTCTGGAGGAGCACATTGTAAGGAATTCTACTCTTCCTCTGGTTCTTACATTCTCTTCTGCCACCTCTTCCACAGTAGACCCTGCGCCCTGGAAGTTGTGTTAGAGATATTTCAGTGCTGAGCACTCCTCTGTCACTTCTTCTCAGCACCATGGTGCCTTCTGAGTCATCCCAAGGTCACTGCCATCTGCAAAGAGAAGCTTATCTAACCAAAAGTGAGAGTAGCATTAATATATGGGTATGAACATTAAAAGAAGTGTTTACTGAGCAGTTTGGTGAGTGTAGTATATACATTTAGCAAGACACCAGCAGATGTTATATTTCTACAGGGGGCTTATGACTACCCCTGTTGTAGGTTTTCAGTATCAGGGATGTATTCCCTCCCATGAAGTGGGCCTCCAGTCCAATTAGAGAGCAGTTGATTTCCCCCATAACAGACATGCCACTATTGCACCCATTGGCTCATTTGGCCTGGCTGGACAAATTTAAAGCTTGCAGTGTCCACTGCTGAGTATCTCCACTGGTGATTTCTCACTCTCCCATTGAACTGCATGCACCATAGCTTTTTCCAGCTTTCTGTCAGCTGGTCTATAGGGAGGAGGTTTTCAGCTCAGCTCCAGCAGGATTTCTCAGTGACCTAGCAGCCCAAGCATGTGGAATCTTCAGCAATAGGGTCTTGCCATCTATTCCTGGTGGGAAACCAAGAGCCTCAGCAATGGCCTGTAATGTTTTGGGGGTATCAGGGACCTCCTTGGCCAACAACTCACTGGAAGGTATCCCATCCCTGGCACTGAAAATTTTCTAATCACAATCTATGGCTTCTGAGTATTCCTTTGTCCAAAAAAGTAGGTTTCCATATGACTTATTTGTATCCTTTTAGATTTTGATAAGCCCTCCCTCCACCTTTCCTTTACTCAATCACTGCCCCTGACCTCACTTAGGCCTTTTCACCCTCATTAATCTGTTCTACTTGCATAAATACAATACCATCCTATTAAGTCCACCTCCCTCCCTTTCTATTCCCTTTATATCCCTTTCTAGCTTGCTGGCCTCTGCTACTGAGTTTTATTCCTATTCACATAGAAGTCTGATCATTTGTAGCTAGGATCCACATATGAGAGAGAACATATGACATTTGGCTTTCTGGGCCTGGGTTACCTCACTAAGTATAATCCTTTCCAGATCTATCCATTTTCCTGCAAATTTCATACTTTCATTTTTCTTTACCACTGAGTAGAACTCCACTGTGTAAATGTGCCATATCTTCATTATCCACTCATCAGTTGAGGGACATCTAGGCTGGTTCCATTTCCTAGTTATTGTGAATAGAGCAGCAATAAACACGGTTGAGCAAGTATCTCTAAGGTAGTGAGACAAGTCCTTAGGACATATGCCTCGGAGTGGTATATAGTTGGGTCATATGGTGGACCTATTTTTAGCTGTCTCAGGAACCTCTACACTGATTTCCACAATGGCTGGACCAGATTGCATTCCCATCAACAGGGAAGAAAGGGTCCTCTTTCTCTGCATCCTCACCAGCATTTATGGTCATTTGTTTTCATGATGATAGCCAATCTGACAGGAGTGAGATGGAATCTCAACATAGTTTTTTTTTTTTTTTCAAGGTAGGGTCTCACTCTAGCCCAAGCTGACCTGGAATTCACTATGTAGTCTCAGAGTGGCCTCGAACTCATGGTGATCCACCTACCTCTGCCTCTTGAGTGTTGAGATTAAAGGCATGCACCACCACGCCTGACTTTTTCAACATAGTTTTAATTGACATTTCCCTGATGGCTAGGGATGTAGAACATTTTTTTAGATGTTTATATGCCATCTATATTTCTTCTTTTGAGAACTCTCTATTTAGTTCCATAGCCCATTTTATAAATCGAGTTGTGTCATTTCTTATTTAATTTTTTGAGTTCTTTGTATATCCTAGATATTAATCCTCTGTCAGATGTATAGCTGGCAAAGATTTTCTCCCATTCTGTAGGTTGCCTCTTTGATCTATTCACAGTGTCCTTTGCTGTACAAAAGCTTTGTAGTTTCATGAGGTCCCAGCGGTTAATCTGTGGTTTTATTTCCTAAGGAATTAGGGGTTATATTAAGAAAGTCTTTGCCAATACCAATATTTTGGAGGATTTTCCCTACATTTTCCTCTAGCAGTTTCAGAGTTTCAGGTCTGATTTTAAGGTCTTTGATCCATTTAACTTAATTCTTGTGCATGGAGAGAGAGATGGATCTATTTTCATCCTTCTGCAGATACATATCCAATTTTTCCCAGCAGCATTTGCTGAAGAGGCTGTCTTTTCTCCAATGAGTATTTTTGGCATTTTTGTCAAAGACCAGATGGCTATAGCTACCCGGACTTACATCTGGGTCCTGTATTTTGTTCCATTGATCCACATGTCTATTTTATTTATTTTATTTGGTTTTTCAAGGTAGGCTCTCACTCTAGTCCAGGCTGACCTGGAATTCACTATGTAGTCTCAGGGTGGCCTCAAACTCACAGTGATCCTCCTACCTCTGCCTCCCGAGTGCTGGTATTAAAGGCATGAGCCACCATGCCTGGCTCTACATGTTTATTTTTGTGGCTGTAACATGCTGTTTTTGTTACTATGGCTGTGAATATAGGTTAAAATCAGGCAAGATGATACCACGAGCCTTATTTTTGTTGCTCAAAATTGTTTTAGATATTCAAAGTTTTTGTGCTTCTAAATTAATTATTATTTTTTTATTTTTTGTTTTTTCGAGGTAGCGTCTCACTCTAGCCCAGACTGACCTGGAATTCACTATGTAATCTCAGGGTGGCCTCGAATTCACAGTGATCCACCTACCTCTGCCTCCCAAGTGCTGGGATTAAAGGCGTGCACCAACAAGCCTGGCTCACTAAATTAATTTTAAAATTTTCTATTTCCTTGAAGAATGCCATTGGAATTTTGATAGGGATTGCATTAAATGTGTAGATTGCTTTTGGTAAAATTGCCATTTTCACAATATTATTTCTTCCAATCCAAGAACAAAGTCTGTCTTTCCATTTCCTAGTTTCTTCTGCAATTTCTCACCTGAGTGTTTTAAAGTTTTCATTGTAGAGATCCTTCACTTCCTTAGTTAGGTTTATTCCAAGGTACTTTATTTTTCTTTTTATGTAATTGTGAATGGGAATGATTCTCTGATTTCATCCTCTGTGTGTTTGTTGTTAGCATATAGGAAGGCTACTGATTTCTGCATGTTTATTTTGTATCCTGCTACATGGCTATAGGTGTTTATGAGCTCTAACAGTTTGCTGGTAGAGTCTTTAGGGCTTTTTATGTATAGAATCATATCATCTGCAAATAATGATAACTTGATCTCTTCCTTTCTAATTTGTGGCCTTGAACTCATGGTGATCCTCCTACCTCTGCCTCCCCAGTGCTGGGATTAAAGGTGTGCACCACTATGCCTGGCAAAATTTGTACCTCTTTTATGTGCGTCTCTTGCCTTATTGCTATGGCTAAGACTTCCAGTACTATATTAAATAAAAGTGGGGACAGTGGAAACCCTTGTTTTGTTCCTGATTTTAGTGGAAAAGCTTCAAGCTTTTCTCCATTTAGTATTATGTTGGCTATAGGTTTGTGTTGCAGTCAGGTTCACATTGCTTGTAGAAATCACCCAATCAAGAGCAGCATGTGGGAAAAAGAGGCTTATTTGCCTTACAGGCTCATGAGGAAGCTCCATGATGGCAGGGAAAACGATGTCATGAGCAGAGGGTGGACATCACCCCTGGCCAACATAAGGTGGACCATAGCAACAGGAGATTGTGCCAAACACTGGCATGGGGAAACTGGCTATAAAACCCATAAGCCCACCCCCAACAATACACCACCTCCAGGAGGCTTTAATTTCCAATTACCACCAGCTGGGGAACCTAACATCCAGAACACCTAAGTTTATGGGGCACACCTGAATCAAACCACCACAGTTTGTCATAAATAGCCTTTATTATGTTGAGATATATTCCTTCTATTCCCAGTCTCTGTAGGACTTTTATCATGAAGGGATATTAGAGTTTTCAAATGCTTTTTCTGCATCGAATGAGATGATCATGTGCTTTTTGTCCTTCAGTCCATTTATATAATGTATTACATTTATCGATTTGCATATGTTGAACCATCCCTGCATCTCTGGGATAAAGCCTACTTGGTCAGGGTGAATGATCTTTCTGACATATTCTTGTATTCTGTTTACCAATATTTTGTTGAGAATTTTTGCATCTATGTTCACGAGGAAGATTGGTCTGTACTTTTCTTTCTTTGTTCTTTGTCTGGTTTTGGTATCAGGGTGATGCTAGCTTTGTAGGAGTTTGGTAGGATTCCTTCCTTTTCTATTTTATGAAAAAGTTTGAGAAGCTTTGGTGTTAGTTCTTCCATGAAGGTCTGGTAAAATTCACCAGCAAATCCATCTGGGCCTGGGAATTTTTTAGTTGGGAGATTTTTTTTTTATAACTACTTGATCTCCATACTTGTTATAGGTCTATTTAAGTGGTTAATATCATCTTGATTTAATTTAGGTAGGACATATAAATCAAGGAAATCATCCATTTCTTTCAGATTTTCAAACTTAGTGGAGTATATGGTCTTAATTCCCTATGATTCTTTGAATTTCTCTGGTATCTGTTGTGATGGTGCCTTTTTCATCTCTAATTTTATTAATGTGTCTCTTTTCTCATGTCTCTTTTCTCTTTCTTTTGGTCAGATTTGCTAAGGGTTTATCAACCTTGTTTATCCTTTCAAAGAACCAACTCTTTGTTTCATTGATTCTTTGGATTTTTCTTTTCTTTGGTTTCTATTTCATTAATTTCTGCCCTAATCTTTATTATTTCTTCCTGTCTACTGATTTTCAGTTTGCCTTGTTCTTCTTTTTCCAAGGCCTTAAGGTGAAGCATTAAGTTGTTTACTTGAGACCTTTCTAGTTTCTTAATATAGGCACTTAAAGCTATAAATCTCCCTCTTAGAACTGCCTTCATTGTGTCCCAAAGGTTTTTTTATGTTGTGTTCTCATTATCATTTGATTCTATTAATGTTTTGATTTCCTTCTTGATTTCTTCATTGACCCATTCATCATTTAGTAGTATATTGTTTAGTTTCCATGATTTTGTGTATGCTCTATAGCTTTTCTTGCTATTGATTTGTAGTTTAATCCATTGTGGTCAGATAGAGTACAAGGAATTATTTCAATTTTCCTGTATTTGTTAAGATTTGCTTTGTGTCCTAATATATTGTCTATTTTAGAGAATGTTCCATGTGTTGCTGAAAAGAATGTATATTCTGCAGCATTTGGATGAAATGTCCTGTATATATCTGTTAGGTCCATTTGTTCTATGACCTCATTTAATCCAGATGCATCTCTGTTTATTTTTTTGCCAGGATGACCTGTCAATTGATGAGAGTGGGGTGTTGAAGTCACGCACTATGACTGTGTTTGGTGTTATCTGTGACCTTAGTTCTAATAGTGTTTGTTTGATGAAATTGGGAGCCCCCATGTTAGGTGCATATATGTTTAAGATTATAATATCCTCCTGTTGGAGTGTGCCTTTAATCAATATAAAGTGACCTTCCTTATCTTTCCTAACTAATGTTGGACTGAAGTCTACCTTGTCAGATATTAGGATAGCAACCCCTGCTTGTTTTCTAGGCCCCTTTGCTTGAAACACCATTTTCCAACCTTTTACCCTAAGATAATGTCTTTTTCACCCTAAGATAATGTCTAATTCTTTGTAGAAAGGTGAGTTTCTTGGAGGCCACAAATTGAAGGATCTTGCTTTTTTTCTCTCTCTCTTTCTTTTTTTTCTAGGTAGGGTCTTACTCTGGTCCATGCTGATCTGGAATTAACTCTGTATTCTCAGGGTGGCCTTGAACTCATGGCAATCCTCCTACCTCTGCCTCCCGAGTGCTGGGATTAAAGGCATGCGCCACCATGCCCAGCTAGGATCTTGATTTTTAACCCAGTTGGCAAACCTATGCCTTTTGGTTGGGGCAATGAGGCCATTGATATTTTATTTATTTATCTTTAGTTTTTCGAGGTAGGGTCTCACTCTAGTCAAGGCTGACCTGGAATTCACTATGTAGTCTCAGGGTGGACTTGAACTCATGGTGCTCCTCCTACCTCTGCCTCCCAAGTGCTGGGATTAAAGGTGGCCCCACCATGCCCAGCTGAGGCCATTGATGTTAAGAGTTATTATTGAAAGGTGTGCATTTATTTTTGCCATTGTTCTTGTATTGTATTTCTTCCAGTTTTACCTTATTTCTTTCTTTCTTTTTTTTTTTTTGGTTTTCCGAGGTAGGGTCTTACTCTAGCTCAGGCTGACCTGGAATTCAGTATGTAGTCTCAGGCTGGCCTCGAACTCTCAGCAATCCTCCTACCTCTGCCTCCCGAGTGCTGGGATTAAAGGCATGCGCCACCATGCCCAGCCCAGTTTTACTTTTGCTCTTTTGTATTAGCTAGTATTTGAGTATGGTTTGTTTTGCCTGATTCCTTATATATGAGCTTTTCTGTCTCTTCAGCATGGTTTTGTCTTTAAATATTCCTTTAGCCTGCTTTTGTTGTGGAATGTCCTTATTTCTCCATCCATTTGAATGGATAGCTTTGCAGGATAAAGTAACCTTGGTTAACAGTTGTTATCTTTCAGAACTTAGAATATATCATTCCAAGCCCTTCTAGGTTTTAAAGTTTGTGTTGAGTAATCTGCTGTGATCTTGATGACTTTGTATGTGACTTTTCTCTCTAACAGCTTTCAATATATTTCCTTTGGTTTTGTGTGTTCGGTAGTTTAATTATAATATGGTGAGGAGAGGTTCTTTCTAAGTATTGTCTGTTTGATGTTCTAAAGGCTTATTGTATCTGCATTGGCATCTCTTTCTCAATTGGGGGAAGTTTTCTTCTATGATTTTGTTAAAATGCCTACTATACCTTTGGAGTGAAATTCTTCTCCTTCCACTATACCCTGCATTCTTATGTTTGATCTTTTTTTCAAGGCAGGGTCTCACTCTAGCCCAGGCTGACCTGGAACTCACTCTGTATTCTCAGGGTGGCCTCAAACTCATGATGATCCTTCTACCTCTGCCTCCTGAGTGCTGGGATTAAAGATGTGTGCCACCATGCCCAGCTACATTTGACCTTTTCATAGTGTCACAAATATCTTGAAATTCCCATTCATACCTTCCTATTAGTTTGTCTTTCTCTTTGTTGGACTATATTAGATCTGACACCTGGTTTTCTAGCTTAGATAATCTGTTCTCTCCTTCATCCATTCTACTGATGAGATTTTCTACAGAGTTCTTTATTTCACTGACTGTGACTGTGCTAGTATTTTTGACTGTTTTTTTTCTTTGTTAGTTCTATTTCCTTATTCATGTCCTGTATTGACCTCCTTATTTCATTAAATTGGTTTCCTGTGTCTTCTTTGATTCCTTTGATTTCCTCTTTGATTTCTTGAGCATATTTATAATAATTTTTTTTGAAATCTTTCTCAGGCATTTCTTCTTTTTCTGTGGCAAAAACAGGTTTATTTTGGCTTACAGGCTCGAGGTTGAAGCTCCATGATGGTAGGGAAAATGACGACATGAGCAGAGGGTGGACATCACCCCCTAGCCAACATACGGTGGACCATAGCAACAGGACAGTGTGCCAAACACTGGCAAGGGGTTGCTGGTTATAACACCCATAAAACCACCCCCAACAATCCTGTACCTCCTGGAAGTGTTAATTCCCAAATCTCTATCAGCTGGGAACCTAGCATTCAGAACACCTAAATTTATGGGGGCAGCTGAACCAAACCACCACATTCTGCCCCTGGCTCCCTTAAACTGATAACCATATATGATTTTAAAATGCAATGCATTCATCCAACTTTAAAAGTCCCCACAGTTTTTTTTTTTTTTTTTTTTTTTTTTTTTGGTTTTGGTTTTTCGAGGTAGGGTCTCACTCAAGCCCAGGCTGACCTTGGATTCACTCTGTCTTCTCAGGGTGGCCTCGAACTCTCGGTGATCCTCTTACCTGTGCCTCCCAAGTGCTGGGATTAAAGGTGTGCACCACCATGCCTGGCTGTCCCCATAGATTTTTCTTTTTTGTAATCAATTCCAATGATGTTCATATATCCCCATAATCCAAGGTCTTTTAACTGAGCCATAGTACCAAAACATAACCTCAAAAAACTTATCATGGCACAGAATAAACATTCATACTGAAAAAGATGGTGTTGGGCATAGCAAAGAACTATTCAACCAATATAAGATTTAAAACAACTAGGGCAAACTCAAACTCCGTAGCTCCAAGTCCAACAACTCTAGTCAGTGACAAATCTCCAAGCCTGATAATTCTAACCAGCAACAAGTCTCTGGAATTCCATTTCCGCCCCTCCAACTAGACTATTCACAGTCCTGGAAAACTTCGTCAGGGCCGGCAGCTTTCCTTAGCAGCTGTCTCATGGTCCCAGCATCTCCGCTGGGTCTCCACTGCAACCCACAGTTCATCCTCATGGCCCCATGGGTCTCCATGCAGGCAACCAGCAAACCTGCTTCACATTGCCCATGGCAGTTTCCAAAACACAAGACTGTGTTGCAAACTCAAACTCAATGACCCTATCCTTTCTGCATTTCTTTTTTTCTTTTTTTTTTTTTTCTTTTTCTTTTTTTGTTTTTTCAAGGTAGGGTTTCATTCTAGCCCAGGCTGACCTGGAATTCACTATGTAGTCTCAGGGTGGCCTTGAACTCACCATGATCCTCCTACCTCTGCCTCTCGAGTGCTGGGATTAAAGGTGTGCGCCACCACGCCTGGCTATTCCTGTATTTCTTGTACTCCACAATTCTAGTTAGGGTGCCAATTTGTTAATCCAAGGGGGGAATAAAACAGATTTTGAAGAACAGGACACTCCTTGAGCACTCAGGCCCCTTCAAAAGAGTCTACATTCTTCCTGTTGCTCCAGTTCAGGTCAGTTGGCCCAGTCTCAATAGTGGTTATCTCTCAAACAGTTTGCAGATGAACGGGCAACAGTTCACCCAAAGATTTTTCTTTCTGTGCCACATCCCTCTGCTCACACCAGCTCATTTCTATGCAAAGCAACCCTGTAAACTTCTCAGCACCCGGGCATAACAGCAAGCTTTTCACACAAACTGCCTCTAGCCCAATGCAAGCAAAGCTCTTTCTCATCCTCACAAGCCAAACCTCACAGTCCATAGTTCTTACTGCATTCAGGTCTTTCAACTCTGACCAGAATAGTCCATCAAACTGTATTTACACATTGCAAAAGGCATCTCTTAGGCCAATATTTTAAATCCTTCCATATTCCTCTTGAAAATCAGCTCCTAGTACCACTTTACCATTGCAGTCAGGTTCGCATTACTGGTAGAAATCACCCAACCAAGAGCATCTTGTGGGGAAAAAAGAGGTTTATTTTGGCTTATAGGCTCGAGGGTAAAGCTCCATAATAGCAGGGAAAATGATGACATCAGCAGAGGGTGGACATCATCCCCTGGCCAACATAAGGTGGACCATAGCAACAGGAGAGTGTGCCCAGGCATTTTTTCTAAATCAGTTTCGAGGTCATTTCTGATAGATTAATACTTTGTGGTGGATTTATATTGTCTTGATTTTTTTGTGTTTCTTGTGTTGTAATGTAGAGATTTTTCATCTTGGATTCATTTAATGCTTGGATTTGCTAATTATCTGCAGTATTTTTAGATGTATCAATCAATCTGATGTTATATATCTTAGGGTAGGAGCTTAAGGTGCTAGGTGTGGCTCTTAAGACTTGTAGAGTAACCACAAAAGTGATCCTAGGTGTTGGGTTTGCCTACTATGAGAATATTCTAATAGGCTGGGTGGAGCAAAATACAAGCAAATTGTAAAATTTAATTAAACAATATACATATTCAACGAAAACCAGCACAGAGTATTTATGCAAGAATAGGTATTATGACAAACAGATCCTCTGAGAAATTTGCCCCACACCCTTAATCCTGTTAACTGGGAGGCTGAGATTTCTGATCTGTAGAGAGTTACAAGGTCAGCTTGTGACTGAGTGAGACCCTTCCCTAAGTAATGATAGGAGACAAAGGCACTATAAATCAGAAAGCAACAAATGACAAGCCCAAAATATAGCTTATTTAAGAATGGCAAATCCGGCCTCCATCAGATTTAACATATAATTTACCCTGACATTGAAGGTGCAATTAGCACTTCTGATGCAAGCCTATATACCAGGCTTTTTTGGCTGGTACTGATCTGGTGTAAGCCCAGTTACTTTTTGGGATGGGTTTGGTCTCAGTTATTCTGCATGCCCACTTGGGGCCCTCTTTGTTGTGCTGTGGACTCAGGTAGGCTGGTTGGGTCGCTGTTCTGATCACCTGTGCTGGGTGCTGTGTAGGTGCGCTCCCTTCTGCAGGTCTCTGGTGCTTGCTGGCATTTGAGCTGGCGGTGGGGGGAAGGGAGGCTGTGGATGGTGGCTGAAGTTCTCCCGCTGGTCCTCTCAATCCTCTTCCTCACAAGCCACTTTGCTGGTCCCTGCCATCCTCCCTTCCAGGTTTCCTGAGTTTGCAAGGGTTGGTGTGAGTGGAAAATCCCCTCACCTGGCTTTTCCTGCAGCTCAGGCCGAGCCTGGAGGCCGGGGCCACAGGGACCTGGTGCCACCGCTGGAGCCGCTTCTGCCTGCTTCTGTGGTCTCTAGACGCTCTGGACCTCTCCTGCTTCTCTGCTGTGGTTGATAATTTCTTATACTTTTTATACTTTCACTTTTTAGTAGAAGAGTATATTTTGCTGGGTTTTGTTTTTTGTTTTTGCTTTTTCTCCCTTAGGCTGCTTTGGCATGGTTCCTATGCTGCCATCTTAACTGAAAGTCCTCTTAATATTTTATTTGATTTTTTTTCTTCTTTTTAACTCCAGACACATGCACCACCTTGTGCATCTGGCTTATGTGGGTATTGGGGAATTGAACCTGGGTCCTTAGGCTTTGTAGGCAAGTGCCTTAACTGCTGAGCCATTTCTCCAGCCCTTTCCTTTTATTTCACTTTTTCCTTTCCTTTCTTTTCCTTTCCTCCCCCCCCCCCTTTTTTTTTTGTCAAGTTAGGGTCTCACTTTAGCCTAGGCTGGCCTAGAATTCACTATGTAGTCTCAGGGTGGCCTTGAGCTCTCAGTGATCCTCCTACCTCTGCCTCCCAAGTGCTGGGATTAAAGGCGTGTGCCACCACACTCTGCCTCATTTTTAAAAAAATTTTTATTTATTTGCAGAGAGAGCAGGAGAGAGAATGAGAGAGAGGGGGAAACTACTGGGTGTGGTGGCACATGCCTTTAATTCTAGTACTTGGGTGGCAGAGAATCACTGTGAGTTTGAGGACACTCTGAGACTACATAGTGAATTCCAGGTCAGCCTGGGCTAGATAGAGAGAAACAAAACAAAAACAAAAACAAACACAAACAAAAAAAGAGGAAACAGGGCTGGAGAGATGGCTTAGTGGTTAAGGCATTTGCCTGCAAAGCCAAAGGATCCCAGTTTGATTCTCCAGGACCCACGTAAGTCAGATGTACAAGGGGGTGTATGTGTCTGGAATTCATTTGCAGTGGCTGGAAGCTCTGGTGCGCCCATTCTCTCTCTCTCTCTCTCTGCCTCTTTCTCTCTCTCAAATAAATAAATAAAATATATTTTTTTAAAAAAGAGGAAGGCGGGCGTGGTGGCACATGCCTTTAATCCCAGCACTCGGGAGGCAGAGGTAGGAGGATCGCCGTGAGTTCGAGGCCACCCTGAGACTCCATAGTGAATTCCAGGTCAGCCTGGGCTAGAGTGAGACCCTACCTCGAAAAACAAAACAACAACAACAACAACAAAAAAAAAAAAAAAAAAAAAAAAAAAAGAGGAACCAGGTTGTTTACCCATCCACTTAACTGGTAATTGGTGGAGTTCAGATTCTTGTCCCATGGTCTGACCATGGGGGTCCATGTTTTTCAGCACCAAGCATTTCTGTCTCTCCTGGAAGGTCAGTGCCATTCTCTCTCAAGTACCAACACTCAGCATTATACTTTGTAGCACATAGAATTGCTTTGACTAATTAGAACACATGTTCCAGTCTTGGCTTAGTCACCATATTTTTGCAGCTTTTGGGCTGTAAAATGAAGAGGACTGGGTCAAGTTCTTTCTAACTTTGCATCACTTTTAGGCAGAGATGAAATTTGACTTTGTTTCCTATTCTGGCCACCCAGCCTTCAGTTTTGTCATCTGTGAAATGGGGCCTCTCTCTGGGTAGAGGAGCAGGGATTCACAGGTGTTTACTGGGACCTGGTTGGTTCTGCCCAAAAGCTCCAGCCCTATTCTGGTTTCAAGGCTTGGCAGGTGGGTGGGTGGAGCCAAGGCATAAGAAACCAGTCAGAGGAAGAAGCCAGTCAGACTTAATACTCCTCTATACAACTGTCAGCAGGACTATTAACTGCAACCCAGACCTGCCGGAATTTTATTTCATGCAGTCATTTTCTGGAAGAGGTGGCCTAACAACCCAGGCATAATTTGGTTCATTTGCTTCAGCAAGAAAGCCAAGATTGAGGGCAGACTGGTTCGGAATCCCAAGCACTCCTACAGTTATTTGTGAAGTGACCATTGTACACTCTCCACAGACTAGCAGCAGAGACTAGCAGCATGTCCTTCCCACATGGCCTGTTGGATTTAGAATGGAGCAGGCTTAGTCCTAGCAGTTTTCTCTGAAAGCTTCAGCAACGTTGGTTGGCAAGTGAGGAACTAGAAATTGAGCTCTCCCTAGACAGCAGTGGTCTCTAGTACCATTAAAAACATCTCTGGGGCTGGAGAGATGGCTTAGTGGTTAAGGCGCTTGCCTGTGAAGCCCAAGAACTCATGTCCAAATCTCCAGGTCCCATGTAAGCCAGATGCAGTGACACAAGCGTGCAATGCTGCACGTGTGCACAATGGGACACGTGGATCTGGAGTTCATTTGTAGTGGCTGAAGGCCCTGGCACGCCCATTCTCTCTCTCAAAATAAATTAAAAAAAAAAAAGAAAGAAACTTAAGATGGCTTAGCGATTAAGGCACTTGCCTGCAAAGCCAAAGGACCCAGGTTTGATTCCCCAGGACCCATGTGAGCCAGATGCACGGGGTGGCTCAAGCATCTGGAGTTCGTTTGCAGCAACTGGAGGCCCTGGTGCACCCAGTCTCTTTCTTCTCCTTTCAAATAATAATAAAAAATAACTATTTTTTAAAAAAGTCTCTGGATGGGTTTGTGGAGAGCTGGATGTGGGGACCCTTCCTAACTCATGTTTGCCACACCTGCCGTTTGGCTTTATCTCCTGCACCGCTGATGCTACAGATTTCTTCCTTAAGGGAGGGAGTCAACGTTTTCACTTTTGGGAATTCACGTTCTTTCTAGTGAGCTCAGGTGCATTGTGCTGACAGATTGTTACTTGTCTCACTAGTGTCCAGAGAGGTCACTCACCCACTGAATCAAGTCTCTGCTGGGGCAATTCACTGTAGCTGTCCCAGACCAGTCACTCTGCACCACACGTGCTGGAGGAATTTTGGCCCCTTTGCTTATTAATTTACCTAATGTTCAGGTGGCAGCTTTGGCAAGTGCCTCTTGGACCAGGCAAGTTCTCTGCTTGGTCACTCTGTTTGGAACCCCACGGTATGAAGTATTTTTAGCAAACCCATTCCTACCCAGTCTTCTGTGGAAGGTGGGTTACATAAACATTTTTTCCTCTAGAGTTCTTCAGCATATACTTGGTTGGAGTTAATCAATAATCCTTATTCTGTTAACCAAAAAGTTATTTTCCAACTCCTCCTCCTTTAGCACCCTCCTCCTTGATTGCATTTGAAGAAGCACACATTTTTTTCTTCAAAATAAAAATTTATTCAATCTGTAACAAGAACATTGAATCTGCACATTTGCGCACAAGTTCACATTTAAAAACAGCGGAGCACATCAGTAATAATAATAAAAAAAACTATGATACAAGTGGAACATCTCAACCATCAGGAAGATTAAGGAAGGAGATGAGACCACTCTTTATATTCTGCTTCAAATGCCTTGAAAAGGTCCCAGAGATTCCAGGGAGCACCTGCTTTTAGTTAACAAAATGAGAGCATAAAAGTTTGGGGTAGCCGGGGGGGGGGGCAAAGGTAACAGTCTGTGGGAGTCTTCTGGACTTGTTTTCTAAATTTAGAACAAGTCCTACAAAGTAGTTAAAAAAAAAAAGGCACCTTTAGCTATGCCAAGCAAATAAAAATCCAACAAAACATAAAAACCAAACAATTCCTAGTGAAACATTTCAGGTCAGTTCCCCAGTTTTGAGTTTGGGTCATCAGTTTGAATTAAGCCCTGGGTTATTAGCTCTGGGTGTCTATATAGGACACTGCCACCAGCATGGCCATGATGACCCAAGATGGCAGCACCAGCCGTCTACCTCTTGGGGAATCTTCAAGCTGGTAAGGGGATGATTCCAGTTTAGATACCCTGTCCTAGATCTCTGGGTTCTCTTTTCATAGCAGAAGCCAGGCCCAGTGACCCTCCAGCTCCAGGCTGGGGAGGTGCAGAAGCATCTTGCAATAGCTCTCCATGGCATCAAGGGACCCCGAGCCCTGGGAGAAAGGTCAGGAGTACGCAGTTTCCTGCTTTGGTGGCAGGCCTTTTCCTAATATGGGTGTCAGGTGAGTTGAGGCAACAAATACACTCATGTCCAATACATGCTTGATCACTTAGTCTGGAAGGGAAAACAAAGTCCATGAAGCCTTTAAGTTGGACTGGTGCTGGAGCAACTAAAATTTCATCTTGTCTACCATCAAAATGTAAAAAAAAATGAAACAACCATACAAGTCATTCACCATCACGACCATCACTATTAAAATACACCATCACTGAGGAAAGACAACTGATGGATAAGAGTGCAGGTCACAAATGGAAGTCAGCTCCAGATTTTACCCACTTATCCACAAGGGCTGACATTATGGCATTGCTGTGGGGGAGGACTCACAGGACAGCCATGGCTTGGGGGCCTGAGTGGCCAACAAGATGATGCATCATATTTTAATACTTACAATGTAAACAAAGTATCCACAAATAGTTGTCGGAAAAAGCCCCAAATGGCTTTCATTTAAATGCCCTTAACACAACTTTTTTTGCATAATGCTTTCTTAGAAAATAAAACCCCCAATGCTCACAGAACATCTTAACCAAACACGCTTAGCTCACTTTAGAGCTGAAATCTCAGCTGACATGAGAGGACTTCTGTGAGGGGCTGTATCTCAGATACTTCTCAGAGGAAGCAAGAGGGACCTTAGAGGTGGGGTGGTATCCTAGGATTGCTTTAGAGCTCTTGGAAGTTCTCAAAATGAGAAAGGAGAAACCAGCTGGAACACAGGTACAGAGCAAGAAACACTAATGAGCTTGAATTGGCTGAGATGATAGGGATGATCCCCACCCCCAGAACATCCTAAATAGCATCTGAAAGGCAAGCACGAGGAGCCAGAACACTACCCTACTATAGTACTGAATCTACTACAGTATACACTACTGCTGTTCCTAATAATCAACCAGGCAACCATCCAGATGACAGCTGCAATCTACATGCTCCTGGGGTCTTTACCCAAGGCATTGATGTCAACTCTTTCTATGTATGTGCCCATGTATGTGCACAAATGCCTCCAGAGCTATTGACCAACTAGGGTGGCCTTCGGGAACAAACAAACAAACAAAAAACAAAAAAGTTTAAGCCCTAGTCAAGAGGTCAAGTTTTTTTCTCACTCAGCTCTGTTAATCTATTAAACCATGCCTGGGTTCTCCATGAAAGTGAGAGGGAAACAAAGTCATCTGAAATGATCAAAAGTCCCAGAGACTAAAGTCAGCCAAGTCAGCTGCCGCTGATTATGCACCTCCCTCAGCCATATATGTGACTCAACGACACCTAGATGTGGGCTTGAGGGCTGGCAAGACACCCTGGCATAGTGGACTTATGGACTGTGAGTTAGGCAAGTGAACTTAATGACAAAAATGTAATTAAAAAGAAGGCAGAGCAAGATGGTTTCTTCCATCCTTAAAAAAGAAAAACACAGTTTGAGATTTTTTTTCACAGCATGAGAAGGCTTCCTCTCAGCCTTTAGTTTATTGCATGTGGTGAGAGTGAGCAGGTGGGAAGAGGGAACAGTGCCCAGGGTTAACACTTAATGTGTGGATGTGCCAGTCTCTTTTTTGGGAGACAGGATCTCACTCTGTGGAGTAGGCTGGCCTCAAATTCACAGTGATCCTCCTGCCTCAGCCTTCCCAATGCTGGGATTACTGGTGTGAGCCACCACTCCCAGCTTTCTTCTTTTCTTCTTTTTTATAATGCTATTCTTTTAACCCCCATGCAAATCTTTTCCTCATAGTACAATTTCTAGTGCTTTCCCCCACACTAGTAGTGGAATTGCTTCAACAAGAGGGTGTTTTAGGTGGATGAGCTCTGGAATCCACCAACTTTCCTTGAAAACCTTCCTCACATGGTACATACACCAAACACAACACTTGCAACACATAAATATCCAGGAATCACAGAGCTGACATTTCAGGAAATGACTGAAGGACAGCATATACATATCACCACTACACCATATACTATATTTAGCAGGTGGTTTCTGTTCAACCTGCCTCCATTTAACTGCGGTTACCATACGGCAGCTGGACCCACAGCTTCTTGGGAGCACCAGCCAATGGTCTCAGTCCAGTTTTCCTGTGTACCTGCCCCTGCAAACCCTGGCCTCTGACATCATCTTGACAATCTGTGTGTGCATCTGTCTTGTTCTGTCAGGGCTGTGAGGAACTAAAAACTGAAGTCTCTAGTTTTTACCCAGCCAATCCTCAGCAATGCTGACATTGACCAAAGCCAACAGGACACA
This sequence comes from Dipus sagitta, assembly GCA_036346955.1. Classification (NCBI taxonomy): domain Eukaryota; kingdom Metazoa; phylum Chordata; class Mammalia; order Rodentia; family Dipodidae; genus Dipus; species Dipus sagitta. The sequence continues at coordinate 56,093,301 of CM070778.1, forward strand.
AACTTGTAGATCTCTTCAGTTTTGTGAGCTGTGGTGGGTGGTTCACTCCAGGCTAAGTGTACTTTCTGTAAGAAGCTTGAAGAAGCTTGTTTGTGGCAGGTTCTCCTGTGTTATCGTCAACAGCAGCAAAGCAAAGGCACCCTAAGCTGAGTCATTAACAGCCCTTGCCTTTGGCCAAGGCCTCCCCTGCAGCCTCTTGGTCTCCACTAGGAGCTCCCACTCTGGCAATGCACTCACACTCCCTAGCTGTGCTTCAGACACTGGCAAACAACATTCTGGGACTTTCGCGTCAAACAGTACACTATGATCTAATGAGAGCCTGCAGAGGCTTCTGAGAGGGAAGTTACTTCTGCATAATTCGGCAGGAGCTGGCGATTAGAAGTCTCCATTTAAACAATTAAAACCATCACCAATATACTGTGTGGATTCCTATCCACAACTATCAGTTTTATTTCTGGTGTCTTTGTGTATTTTCCAGTTGCAACTCTACTCTTTCTTAAAACCAATAAATCAAAAAGACCCCACAACATCAAAAACAGACCATTAAGAAAGTGACAACATTATGTACAGAAATACTGTGTATAAACTTTGGAGAAATGACAAACCTTCCAGGAAAAGGGGGGTGGGGGGCTTATGTCAAGTGTTACAGTGATAATATAGAAAACTTTGCTTTCAATGGAGGTTATGCATATGTAACAAGTAAAATATTATCTATGGAATTAAAAAATAGGCAGGATGGGGAAAACAGCAAGAGGAAAATAAATTGGAAAGAAATATGGCCATTAAACTCAGAAGGCCCACAGAATAATTCAAGTAATGGAAGGGTTAAAACCCTACATATGTATTCATTTTACAAGAACACATTGACTTTTGTTTGCTGTTTTTCAAGCTTATTTCCACAGTGTTTTAGCTGGAAGAGCGCTGAGGAGCACATCTGGCAGAGAGGGCTGGGGGACCTGTGTGGCTGCACATCTCCACCTTCAGCTTCATGTCCTTCTCTTCCTAACACACTTGCTTAAAGACCTCTCAAATGTCATTTGGGATTTCCTTTGTTTCAAAATTTATTTCTTGGTAAAAAATTCTTTGCTTGATAAATTTACAAAACCAGCCATCACCATCCCTTTTTGCAATGATATACTTTGAAATACCAGAAGAAATGGATTGCAGACCATCTTTTAAAGCAAAGCAGAACCTGTCTAGTTCAGGAACTCCTAAGACCTAGGGCTGGAGATGAAGGCTGAGGGCTCTCTGACTTCACCCTGCCCTTCAGCCCACTAGATTTCTGAGACCTGGAGGGAACATTTCCAATTCCCAGCACCATGCCCCCCATCTGTTTGCTTTATTTTAATCAAGCAAGCATGCCTTTTCTCAGAGGGCAAAATGAGGGACAGGTGGCAGTTGATTGAAAAACAGCAACTTGCCTTTGATAAAGGTGTTCTTTGAAAATGTTTTTTTTTTTTTTGAGGTTTGAATTTTCAAAATAAAAAAATGATAAAATGGCCTTGCCATCCAAATCAGTCTCTCTTTCTACACATACACACACACACACACTCATAAAAACCCAAACCCTGCATGCGCCAGGAACAGTAAAATGACCAAAATATTATAACATTAACCAATAAAGTGCATGTTCCTTACATATTACACCGGCCCCTTTTACAAACATTTCTTTTAGAAAATCACATGTATAGGCTCAGAATCACATGGTGTTATAGAAGGGGTTGGTTGTCCGTTTTTTATCATTTGCCCTTTTTAGTCTTCGAAGTGGGTGAGTTCTGCCATGCTGCTGACGGGGTGCCACGGCCAACCCTGGAGCGGGGACTGCACACTGCAGCTCCTGGGTCTGTAGTAAAGAAAGGCCTCCTTCAGAGCTAGTCAATTCTAGTCCTGCCCTGGACAGCAAACACTGCTGACTAGAACCAAATTCTTTGGCATATTGCACGAGGGGCCTCTCTACTGGTTTGCTCTGTGCAATACACTCTGTTGTTTTGAGTTGTTCTACAAAATACTTGGTAGGCTCTGGGTTCTGTGGGGCACCTGGGCTTTCTGAGGGCTCCTGGACCTCCATGGCATGCATACCCGAGTCTGTTCTTATGAAGGGCTGAAGCAATTTGAGATGAGGAGATTCTGAGGAGACAGGGTGTCTTTCTAGTAAACAGTCTTTACAGAGGTCCAGGTAACCTAACTTGGCGAGAGAAGCTGAACGCCTCATTTGGGATGGTTTGCTGGGCCCTGCCTGGAAGATCACTCGAGACTCAATTTCTTTAGCACGCTCCTTCACCACTCCAGGGCTGTGGCTGAGACCCCTTGTGTTTTCACCATTTAAGCCATGTGGGGGCTGACAGGGTAATGACTCTTCAATGCTGTCACCTGGTTTACTAATGAAAAGGAGGTCTTCACTACTTAACTGGGAGCCCATGCATGGCACTTCATTGCCACTGGAGAGGAGGTCTTCCTGGCTTTCCTCCCAGCTAGGCTGCAGTGCAGAAGGCTCACTGTCTGTGGTGCTGCTTTGCTCTGTGCAGCCTTCCAGGCGAACCACACTCTGGGGAGACAGGTTATCCAAGTTGGCAGATGCTATGCGGGCTGTGCAACTGATAGACAGTGCTGTTGTCTCCAGGACTGCTGATGGGCCATTGCTCTCGTCTTCAGGGTTACTTAGCATAGAGGTTGGGTCAGTGGGCCTGTCATACTCAAGAGAGGAAGAATGAAGCAGAGGTAGCACTTGGGGTTGCAGAGAAACCTGGCTGGGGTCCAGAGTCCTGTTGAGATTTTCATCCAGTGCACAGATCATGGTGACAGACTTCTCCACCTTCACTTTCCTCCGTCCTTGCTCCTCACACTCTTTGCTGGGGACTATTCCACCTCCTGGGCTACTGTGACTGAGTGATGTAACTGAGTGTGTATACTCAATGATTTCTATCCTCTTGGGAAGGAGAAGAGGGATAGCTGGTGTCTCAGACTCGGGGTATGAAGCCACAGTCCTCTGCTCCTTCAAGTTTCCTTGTGGCTTTGCTCTACGATCTGATCCTGGGCACTCGGGAGGGGCTGGCAAGGGATGGTACTCTAGTAACTCCAGGGCTGGAGCAATGGCATTCTGCTCACAGTGGGAGAGTGAGGCAGCTTCAGACCCACTGCATTTCCCTTTGCCCTTGCTCACCTCTGGCTCCTTGAGGGCAAATGGATGGTCTGGGGTGGCCTCATCACATGTCCCTTTTGATGATAGGTCTACCATGGAAGAATCATTCTTAGAGTTCTTTCGAGTGGACAATGAGGTACCTGCAGGGGAAGTACCATGGTATTCCTGTTCCTGCCGTAAGCGCTCTTCAAACTCCAGGGTGGCTCGCCTCACAGACCCAGAGCACCACTTGGTACCAGGGTGCACCCCTGGACCCCAGTCATGTTCCCCCTCAGCTGGTACCTCTTCTTCCAAGTCTGCTGTGGATGAGTGTGTGGTTAGACAGCCTTCTGCATTGCACTTTCCTGAGTCTTTGGCTAGGTCAGGATGGGCTGTGTAGAAACTCTCATCCTGGTCCAAATGCCCTGGTTTGCTGTCGGGGCCCTGTGCCCTCTCTGAGGGCAGCTCGTGGATGGCGCTCTTCTTTGGTGTATGGCAGGGGTTGGATAGGATGTCTCCTTTAAGCTGAATCTGCCCGACTCCCTGACTAATGGACTCAATTTCAGTGATGATTTCTTTTACTGAAATTGCATTTTCTGAGTGAGATTGCATGAAGATGTCTGGGCTGACCAGTTCTGAGATTGCCTATGAAGAGAAAGTAGTGAGATTATTATGGCAAATTGTAACTCAACTGAAAATGTATTGTATTTTGCATAGTAATCCTCTGATCCAGGAGACTCTATCTGGCTATGAGAACACAAGTCACAGAGTACTCACGACCATTAGCTTACTACAGTTTTGTCAAACTATAAGAAATAAAACTGAGCTTCAAGCCTTTACAAGGTGTATTGCTGTCTACTAAACTTGGTTCTGTTTACCAGGCAGGATACTAATCCTGGACCTTACTATAAAATGTAGCAGACAGCTCTGAGTGCTTTTATAATTCAGATGTATCTAGGACCACAAGCCTCTAGGGTTTGGAACATAGTGAGGTAAATGGAGCCTTTCCCCCTGTCGTATCAGACTTCTAGTCTGATAATAACTTTTCAGGGGGAAGTGTTTCATTCAAAGGCTTAGTGGCCACCTTCCATGTGTCAGTGTGAGGCAGGTGAGACGGTTATGACTGCCATCTGATGTCTGATGAAGATTCATTTTGCTCTCTTTTCCTGTCTTTCTAGCTTTCATCCATATCCTTCCTCTGCTCTTCCTGGAGAATCTTTCTGACTACACAATCTTCAGGTTCCATATAGCCTTTTCTGGGAAAAGGTTACTTGACTTATTCAGCCTTGTGCCTCAGCAACCTTTGGAACCCTCACAGTCAGACATTTTACTTTTCTACAAGTTAATAATTCCCAGATGGATATAGAACAAATTTCCCCACTCCCAAAAATGGTCAATGGAAAATCAGTCCTTATTGTAAGAAATATGAATTCCAAGATCTAGGAATCAAGGCACTTCTTACAGTATCATTATGTCTATCAATATAGTTTGTTATCATTTATATGTAAGACTTAAAGTGAAGTACTTCCCTAGGAACTGTTTTGGTCTTTCTCCTTCAAATGAGAATCAGAGCTGGTATAAACTATCAAGGTCAGTCTTGCCTTTGGGAGAAATCTGCCAGGACATCAGGCAGAAAGGACCTTGCCAAGCTTGGAGAGGAGCCACAGTGAGCCTGGTGTGTGCATGGGCCATGCAGAGAGTACTCATATGACCAAGGACTCTGTAGGAAGGCTATTTCTATCAATGCTACTGTTCTGATTGGCCCAAAAGAAGAGCTCCAACATTCTGACTTTCCAGTAGAAACAAAACAGAAGCATTGCCTTTGAGAAAGAGAATACAGAAGTAGAGGCAAGAGTTGACTTGAGATTGTTCAGGAGAAAAATAATAGATGACTTGTGGCCAAAACAGGATGAACGTAAGTAGAAATCATGATGTGCTAAGAATCTAATCAGAGGCCAAAGGTACAGCTCAGCTGGCAAAGAGCCTGGCTGGCATGTACAAGGCTTGTGTTTAATTCCCACTCCTGGAAAAGAAAACCTAATAAATCTGTTAAAATTACTAGGTGAGCTGGGCACGGTGGCACACACCTTTAAACCCAGCACTTGGGAGGCAGAAGTGGGAAGATCACTGTGAGTTCAAGGCCAAACTGAGACTACTTCCAGGTCAGCCTGGACTAGAGTGAAACCCTACCTTGAAAAGCAAAAAAAAAAAAAAAAAAAAAAAAAAAAATTACTAGGTGCACCAAACTGTCTTATAAAGGCTTGGGGAAGTAGAGGTAGGAGGACCAGAAATTCAAGGCCATTCTCAGTTAATAATAAGTTTGAGGGCAGCCTAGGCTACATGAGACTCTGTCTTAAAAAAAAACATATCAAATTGAAATTAAGCATAAGTCTTGGAACTGAGTGTGGTAGTGCATGACTATAATTCCAGCTCTATGTTTATAAGGCTGAAGTAGGAGCATCACAAACTCAAGGCCAGCCTGGGCCAGCAAGGCTATCTCAAAACCAACCAACCCACCTACCCACCCCCCACACTACTCATAATAAAACCCCATACTAGCAGGGCGTGGTGGTGTACACCTTTGATCCCAGCAGGGAGGCAGAGGTAGTAGGAGTTTGAGTTTGAGGCCACCCTGAGATTACATAGTGAATTCCAGTTCAGCCTGGACTAGAAATCCTACCTCTAAAAAACAAAAGAAAAACCAAAACCAAAATCAAAACAAACCCCACATTAAAACCAAAACAAAAATTTAAAAATGATATATCATATATTTCCCCATTTCAAATGGCTTGTAAGAAATGATATGCTACTTAGGAATCTTAGGATACAAATTCATCTCCTCAAACCAAACCTTGATTCTTGAGCACTACAGGGCTAGACATGAACTTAGAAACACTATTATTACTTTTGGTTATGTTGTAGAGTTTCTCTCAAGCCCAGTCTGACCTGGAAATCATTCTGTAGTCCAGGCTGGTCTCAATCTCACAGTGATCCTCCTATCTAGGCCTCTTGAGTGTTGGGGTTAAAGCCATGTGTGACTATGCCTGGCTTACAAACATTAACAGCAAGAACTCAGCATGGGAATTGGTTGCCACCCCAGCAATTATTTACACATGTTTAGGTTGTGAATTTTCTGACAAAATGTTTCCCAAACAAACCGATCTTCTCAGAAAGACATAAGTCTCACTTTGGAAGCACCTTAGCACTTCATTATGGGTGAGATTTGATGTGACTCATAGGGGTCCACAGAAAGGACTTCAGCCAGGTCATTTGTTTCAGCTAATTCTTCCCTCTGTCACCCCCTCTCAGAAGTACTACTGAGATATCAAAAGTCTGAAAAGATAAAATCCTTAAAGATAACTGATCTAAATATTACTTAAATCTTAAGTTTTCAAGGAAAATCTCAGCCTGACAGCCTCTTCCTTATTTTACTGCCTTCCTAAATCTTTACCAATATCAAAAATAAAGTCAGGGGCTGGAGAGATGGCTTAGCAGTTAAGGTGCTTGCCTGAAAAGCCTAAGGACGTAGGCTTAACTCCCCAGAACTCATGTAAGCCAGATGCACAAGGTGATGCAAGTGTGCAAGGTCGCACATGTACAGAAGATGGCATATGTGTCTGGAGTTCGAGTGCAGTGGCTGGAGGTCCTGGTGTGCCAATTCTCTCTTGCCAGAAAAAAAGAAAAGAAACAACAACAACAACACACACAATAAAGTCAAGCTAAAAATATACATGTTAAAAAAGGGAGAGTTCTGGCATAAGTCCCCTGTGGGGGTGGATAATGCCGCATCCAGAAACCATAGATTGCTACAAGAAAATTTCAGTGTGTGTGTGGGGATACCTCCTAGTGAGTTTTTGGGAGGTCCTGATGTCCCCAAAACAATATAGGCTTTTGTCAAAGATCTTGGTTTCCCACCAGAATTAGATAGTAAGACCTTATTGCTGAAGCCACCACATACTTGGGCTACAGGACACTGAAAAATCAAGCTGGAGCTGAGCTGGAAGCCTCCTTCCTCTCTGCTGACTAGCTGCTATGAAGCTGGAAAGAGCTATGCAGGCTGCTGGGGGCATAAAGTCATCAATAGTCTTAACCAGCAGTAGAACCTGCAAGCTACATGGCTGGCTAGCCAGGCAAAATGTGCCAACTGGTACAATGGTGGCATGTCTTTTATGGAGGAAACTTACTGCTCTCTGACTGGAGTTGAGGCCCACTCCACAGGATGGAATTCCTGCCTGGAACTGAAAACCTAACCAAAAGCTTATAGCTGCTAGTGCATGCCTTTAATCCTAGGACTCAGGAGGCAGAGGTAAGAGGATCGCTGAGTTCAAGGCCACCCTGAGACTACATAGTGAATTTCAGGTCAGCCTGGACTAGAGTGAGACCCTACCTTGAAAAACCAATAAAATAAAATAAAATAAAATAAAATAATTGGGACTAGTTGGAAAGAAGGGGTTCAGTGGAGGAGGTAGGGGAGGGAAAACACAGGACGGTGTGGTAGGAGGGGATTATGATCAGGGTACATTGCATATATGTATGGAGGTTGTCAATAGAATGTTAAAGAGAGGCTGAGAGTTGTGGTGCATGCCTTTAATCCCAGCACTGGGGAGGCAGAGGTAGGAGGATTACCATGAGTTTGAGGATACCCTGAGACTATGTAGTGAATTCCAGGTCAGCCTGGGCTAGAGTGAGACCCTACCTTGAAAAACAAAACAAAAACAAAAAAAAAGGGGGGGGGGAATGCTGAGAAATGGCTTAGCAGTTAAGGTGTTTGCCTGTGAAGCTAAAGGACCCAAGTCAATTCCCCAGGACCCACATAAGCCAGATGCACAAGTGGCATATGCATCTGGAATTCGTTTGCAGTGGCTAGAGGTCCTGGTGTGCCCATTCTCTCTCTGTCTTTCTCTCTCTCCTCTCTTTCTCTTTCCCGTTGCAAATAAATAAATAAATTTAAAAAATGGTAAAGACATCAAGGACATAAAGTCAGAGCTGTGGGTGTAGCACACAGCTAAAGTGTGCAGAGTGCTTCCCTAGTATGCATATAGCTCTGGGTTTGTACTCTAGCACTTGGTAAAAAAGTGAACATAATAGAATTTCAAATAGTTTGTCTTTGGAGAGACCTTCATTAGAGAATTATAAAGACAGTGGACAGTTTTTACCTTTGACTGTTCCTCATCCATTGAAGATTCTTCAGATGCATGGGGAGTGTTACTCAAAGAGCTGCTTCTCTGGTCATCAGCTGTCACTTCTGAAGGGGCTACTTCTACCATTGACAGTCGACAGCTCTCATTCCTTCCTCCACCTATTTCCTCCATCCTTGAGTGGGAGAAAGAACGAGACCGGGTTTCTTGAGAAAGTTCTACAAACTTCTCTAGGGCACTGAAAAAATCAATGCGATCTGTACTGAAATCTGTGATCTCAGCCTGGCAACTGGGTTGGGGGCTTGGAGACTCAGGGTCAGGGGACATGGGGAGGTCTTTCAGTCGAGATGTCAACTCTTCCATTGGCAGTAAGTGGACATTCATGTCTGTTTTCAGTGCATCGGTCTCCAAATCTTCCACTGTTAAGTCTGGGAACTTGGCCATTTCTGGGGCTTGTCCAGGTTGGATTAAGGCTTTGGATGCATGGCAGTTGTCAAGAGGGAATTTTGATTCATTGAGACAACACCCTGATGAGCATCCATTGATGTCATTTAAGTTTAATTCGTCTTCAATCTGTCCAGCATGAAATTCCCTGGAGGAAAACTCCAAGCAGATCACTCTTTCTTTGGTACACAGACCTTTCTGATTCACATCTTGTGGAACCACATGCCCCACAAAGACAGGAGGTATGGATTGGTGATTCTCCATGGTCTTCACCTCTGCAATCTGATCTGCTGAAGTAGTGATTTCCTTCTTGTTGAGTTCTAGCCCGGGTTTACAGATGGGTTCATGGTGGTCTGAGAGGTCACTATCTGAATGAGATCTCCAGAGTTTGTTATGCCTCTGTTTGCTGTGGAGGACATACACAGGAAACACCTTACTTTGGTTTGTGAAAACAATCAACACCCTCCCAGGTAACTACTCCCAGAGAAACCTCAATATTAACCTGCAAAATGCTTTACCATTGCTTGGTAGAGTAAGGCAATAAATATTTCAAAAGATGCTCAATTAATAGCAGAAAACAACAAACAAAGCAAAACAGCAATAATAAATATATATATGTATGTGTGTGTGTATATACATATATATGCATATGTATATATATATACATATAAGTATATTTACTATAACACTGTGATACTAAAACACGAGAGACTAAAAAGAAAAAGAACAGTTGTATGAGCCCCACAAGTGAATGTTATAATTGTTTAACATTGTCAGAAATTTAGTGGACTGATGTCTAATGAGCATGCCAAGCAATTATGACCAGAAAAAAAATCTAAATCCAAAACTATATATAAGGTACACAAAGAAATACTCTTTTGGAGCCTGGTATCAAGTTCTTTTTTAAAAAATATATTTATTTATTTATTTATTTATTTGATATAGAGAGAAAGGCAGAAAGGTAGAAAGAGGTAGAGAGAAAATAGGCACACCAGGGCCTCCAGCCACTACAAATAAACTCCAGATACATGAGCCATCTTCTGCATCTGGCTTATGTGGGTCCTGGGGAATCGAACGTGGATCCTTAGGCTTTGTAGGCAAGCGCCTTAACAGCTAAGCCATCTCTCCAGCCCGATATCAAGTTCTTATAATTGGGATAAAGTTTATGTGAGATTAATGGTTGATGCAGAGATGCAGGGAGGGTGGTAATTCTTCTGTACCCAGTTGGTAAAGTGCTTGCACAGCATGTAGGAAGTCCTGGATTCAATCTCTAGCACTGCATAAACCGGGCAAGGGTGGTGCAAGCTTTAAATCCTAGCACTTGAGAGGTAGAGGCAGAAGGACCTTAAGTTCAAGGTCATCTTCAACTACATAGTAAGTTCAAGGACAACCTGGTCTACATGAAACTCTGTCTCAAAAAACAAACAAGCAAACACACAAACAAACAAAAAGACCCAAAACAAAAAAGGTGGGACTAGTAATTCTGCAATTAATGACCATACAGAATGAAGAAGGTAATGTTAGGATAAAAGTCATCAAGCTGAGATGGCGCTTGAAAACAACTTCTCAACTTCTCCATTAACTTCTGAAACCCACACATTTATCATTTGGTTATTTCATGAAGAGAAGGTCTGATGTGGGGATGAGATTTATTTCAAACTACACAGTCACAGGGAACCCAAACAATGCCCCAGCCAAAGAGAGAAAGCTGCCTGTACGGTTGGTAGGATCACCTGCCTAAGGATTAGATTCCTGAGTGTGGGGGTGAAGACTGTATGACTTAACAGCAGATGCAGTTACCCAACCTCTGGGTGGAATGGGAAACCAGCCCTAAACAACTTGCACCAGGCTTAGGGCCATACATGAGCTTTGCGGAGTCATGCGCCTGTACTAATGTGACCCTGTTTCTTCTCAGCTCTGCACCTGCTCTCAGCAACCTCTGTCTGTCTGCTGCTCGGGTGGGGCCTCTCTGTGACTCAGGCCTGCACAGAAGAAGGGTATTTTTCTGGGTAGAGAGCAGTTAGGTGGTTTATGAGGACAAGCTATAATCAATTAGTGGAGTTTTCACCCTTTCTAGCTGCAGGAACTCCAGCCACCCCTAGGAGGAGACAACATACCACACATCTCAACCAAGTGAGTGGCTATGGGAAGGGCAAGCTGACAACTTGGATACGTGGGAACTGACCTGCACATTATGATTAACCATGGCAGCTTGTTTCCTTTTAAAGTTTGTTCTTGTATCCTCATAATTTTGTTTCCTGAACTGCATATGATTGTGTCCTCTAATTTCTGTCACCTATCAGGAGGTTGTTCAAACCTGTACTAGGTCTTCTCACTCACTGTGGTAGGACAATTCCTGTGACACATGTGACTGGAAAGACATCTCAGTGGGTAGCTGTTCTTAGCCATTTAGCAATATAAAAGAGCAGCGGATGTTACCAGTCAACAGGCAAATGAGAAGTTTCCATGATAGTCTTTTTTTTTTTTTTTTTTTTAAAGGTAGGGTCTCACTCTATCCCAGGCTGACCTGGCACTTACTCTGTAGTCCCAGTCTGGCCTAGAACTCACAGTGATCCTCCTACCTCTGCCTCCTGAGTGCTTAGATTAAAGGCATGTGCCACCACACCAGGCTCCAAAGCCATTTTTAAAACATGCTTGCAAATTACTAATCAGTCAGGGGGGAATGTGAGATGAAAGTTGTGCTAATGAGCACGAGCAGTGAATGTTTCAGAGGAAGTGGCTGATATCAGAGCCTGGTGCCCAGCAGGGATTTCCTTCAGTTTCTGAAGTATAGAATCATCAGAAAATACTAGGTCGGGCTTGAGAAGAGACTACAGTGCAATGATTGGTCTGATATAGAGTGGTAGACATCTCTCCATTTACATGGTCACTGCTATTTTACATGTTCCTTCCTGGCCTTTCCTTCTTCTTCCCACTCAGGAGTAACTTCCTTCCTGAGTCTTGTGCTTACCATTCGTTCTCTTTCTTTTCCTTTTCTTTTTAAAGTTTTTTTTTTTTTAATTTATTTTATTTACATGTGTGTGTGTGTGTGTGTGTGTGTGTGTGAGAGAGAGAGAGAGAGAGAGAGAGAGAGAGAGAAGGAGAGGGAGAGAGAGAGAGAGAGAAAGAGAATGGACACGCCAGGGCTTTCAGTTGCTGCAAACGAACTCCAGACACATGCGCCACCTTGTACATCTGGCCTGTTTGTGTCCTGGGGAATCAAACCTGGGTCCTTTGGCTTTGCAGGCAAGCACCCTAACTGCTAAGCCATCCCTCCAGGGCCCCCTTTCTTTTCTTTAAAATGTCACCATAAAGCCCAGCATTCTGGAGGCTGAGGTAGGAGGATCACTATGAGTTTGAAGTCGGCCTGGGCTACAGAGTGGCTAATGAGAGACTCTACCTCAAAATAAAACATCAAAACTAAAAATAAAATAAAATAAAATAAAATAAATCTACTACATATTGTGTTCTGAACAATTGCTTAGTTTTATATCTTGACCTATATAGAAATAATACTACAGATTCTTCTAAAACTGATTTTTTGGTTTAAAATGTTTTAAAACATCATCATTGTGTGTAAATATTTCATAAAGTATAATGAATGTCATAATTTATAACTAACAGTTTTGGCTCAAGCAACACTGTCTTGGACATTTGGCCTATGACTGGTACACAATCCAGTTTCTCCAAGCTGTTATATATGGAGTAGAAAACACGAGTCATAAGACATGTACACGTCATCATTTTTTCTTGGTGACACTGGGTTGTTTTCCAATGAAGCTTTATTGGGAGTATATCCTAATGCTCTGACACTGGTAGGAAGAGATGTACATTAGATCATTATCTATTATTTTAAACTGTTAACTTTTAAATCCAATTGACTCCTCCCTCCTGTTCCAGGCAGTCAAACAAGTAAACAAGTTGCCAAAAAAGAGTTGGTCTGTGGCCTAGATGATGCAACCAAATTTCAGATCCTTCCTCTCTTGAGTGGCCTCTGACCCAAATTTGGATTCATGTAAACACACAGGAGAAGACTGAGTCACTTCTATAAGAACTTAGATTTTCACTTACTACAGGAACAAGAAAGAAATATGATAAGATGTAGAAGACATTCCATTTTCTTTCTTGCTTTTCTTTATTAGAGGAAAATAATGCCGAAAATGCAGGGCCAGGAAAATCAGAGTGGTTATGGTTATGTATTAAGAAGTGAAAAACAATGAGGGCTGGAGAGATGGCTTAGCAGTTAAAGTACTTGCCTACAAAGCCAAAGGACCAAGGTTCAATTCTCTAGGAACCACGTAAGCAAGATGCACAAAGGGGCACATGTCTGGAGCTGGTTTGCAGTGGCTGAAGACCCTGATGACCATTCTCTCTCTCTTCCTCTTCTCTCTCTCATTCACTCAAATAAATAAAAATAAATTAAAAAAAAACTGAGCATTTTCTAGGAGTTGTGCATAATCCTAGATTTTTTTTTTTTTCATTTTGAGAGAGAGAGAGAGAGGGAGAAAGTGGCAGAGAGAAAAAGAGAGAGAGGGAGAGAATGGGTGTGCCAGGATCTTTAGCCTGTTGTGAACAAACTCCACATGTGTGCACCCCCTTGTGCATATGTGCGACATTGCATGCTTGGAACCTGTGTGTCTGGCTACGTAGGACCTGGAGATTTGAACATGAGTTCTCAGGCTTTGCAGGCAAGCGCCTTAACCACTAAGCCATCTCTCCAGCCCTACTTTTTGATTGATTTAACTGAAAAGCTATTAAGAAAATCTTTCTAGGAGGCTGGGTGTGGTGAAGCATTTAATCCTAGCACTTTGGAGGCAGAGGTAGGAGGATTACTGAGTCAAGGCCACCCTGAAACTACATAGTGAATTCTAGGTCATCCTGGGCTACAATGAGATCCTACCTGGACAAAAAAATCTTTTTAAAGTGCAGTTGGGCTTAACTGTTATCTGACCAGAAATCCAGGTCCTTTTATTCTCAGGCTCCCTGCTGCTGACTGATCACTATGACAACTAACTAGACTCCAGTGTCTCCACCATGAAGCCAAGGTAAAGACAGTCCTACCTCCTCTAGCCCTCGTAACAGGGTCCTTCAAAGAATTACAATAGTCATTTCTGAGGACATGTGGCACAAATTCTCTCTGGCTGTCACCCAGCTTTTCTTCCTTGCCCCTTATCCACTAGAACCTTACACCATAGACACACCATTCAGCTTACAAATGGTGTGCCTAAAAGCTGAACCTGTCTGATGGAACATACCCCAACTATAAAAACAAAATAAAATCAGGGCTGGAGAGATGGTTTAGTGGTTAAGGTTTTTTTTTTTTTTTTTTTTTTTTTTTTTGGTTTTTCGAGGTAGGGTCTCACTCTAGCCCAGGCTGACCTGGAATTCACTATGGAGTCTCAGGGTGGCCTCGAACTCACGGCGATCCTCCTACCTCTGCCTCCCGAGTGCTGGGATTAAAGGCATGCGCCACCACGCCCGGCTTGAGGTTAAGGTTTTTGCCTATGAAGCCTAAGCACCCAGTTTTGATTCCCCAGTACCCACATAGCCAGATGCACAAGGTGGTATATGTGTCTGGAGTTTGTTTGCAGTGGCTAGAGGCCCTGGTGTGCCCATTGTCTATCTGCTTCTCTCTCTCTTAAATAAATAAATAAATAAAATAAAATTGAATGTGAAAAATATCAGTAATTTTATGATACCATCATTTTTAAGCTTTGGAGGAGAATATTAAATCAGTCTTTTCTAAGATTTTATTAAGTTGAAGGAGGCAAAAAATTCTTCGTATTTCAAAGAGTTGACTACTTGGCCTATACCCTAACATTCTTTTGTTTGTTTGTTTGTTTGGTTTTTCAAGGTAGGGTCTCACTCTAGCCCAGGCTGACCTGGAATTCACTCTCTATTCTCAGGATGGCCTCGAACTCATGGTGATCCTCCTACCTCTGCCTCCTGAGTGCTGGGATTAAAGGCGTGCTCCACCAAGCCCGGCTTACCCTAACATTCTGATTAAGACTATAATTGAGGGCTGGAGTGATGGCTTAGTGGTTAAGGCACTTGCCTGAAAAGCCTAAGGATCCAGGTTCGATTCTCCAGGTCCTATGTAAGCCAGATGCACAAGGTGGCGCATGTATCTGGAGTTCATTTGCAGTGACTAGAGGCCCTGGCACGCCCATTCTCTCTCTAATAAATAAATAAATAAAATAATAATCAATAATTAATTAAATTATTAATTAAATTAATTATTAATTAAATAATAAATAAATAAATAAATAAATCTTAAAAAAAAAGACTGTAATTGAAGCTGGGCACAGTGTTGCATGCCTTTAATCCTACCCTTGGGAGGCAAGAGGTAGGAGGATCACAGTGAGTTAGAGGGCACCCTGAGACTACATAGTGAATTCCAGGTCAGCTTGGGCTAGAGTGAGACCCTACCTTCAAAAAGCAAAAAAAGACTGTAATTGATTCCTAAGTCATACAAGAATCTGGTTAGCTGGGCATGGTGGTGGCACATACCTTTAATCCCAGCACTAGGAAGGCAGAGGTGGGAGGATTGCTGTGAGTTTGAGGCCATCCTGGGACTACATAGTGAATTCCAGGTCAGCCTGGGATAAAGTGAGACTCTACCTTGAAAAAAAGACAATTAAAACAAAAAACAGGGCTGGAGAGATGGCTTAGTGGTTAAGGCACTTGCTTGTGAAGACTAAGGACCCATGTTCAACTCTTCAGATCTCACGTAAATCAGACACACAAGGTGATGCAAATGTGCAAGGTTGCACATGTGCAGAAGGTGGCGCATGCATCTAGAGTTTGACTGAAGTGCCTGGAGGCCCCGGTGTGCCAATTCTCTCTCCCCACCCCTCACATAAATAAAGCCCAGTCTGTTGGGCTTGCCTCAAAAAACGAAACGAAACAAAACAAAACAAACAACCAAAAACCTAAAACAGGAATTTGGTTATCACTTTGGCAAATTTCTCTTCTACTAAGAAGTCAAAACACCAAGCTAATACACTCAAACAGAGATTCATCACTTTCAGTTAAGCATTCAGTATTGCCTTGGTTAATCATGGGACTAGAGAAAGGATAGATCACAACTCTACCTCCTTGAGACAACCATCATGTGTGTCCTAGGAGATGACATGAAATGGAAGATTCTAAACCTAGACAAGAATGGAATTTCTTTCAAACTGAGAGGGATTAAAAAAAATTATCTTTATTTATTTACACGTGCACGCATGTGTGGGTGTATGTGTGTATGGGCACACCAGGGCCTCTTGCAGCTACAAACAAAAGCTAGGTGCTTGTGCCACTTTTTGCAGCTGGCTTATGCAGGCAGCTTGGGAACTGAACCTGAGATATCTTCTACTGATATATCTTCCCAGCCCCCTGAGTAGGATTTTTCTTTTTCTTTAAAAAAAAAAATTTATTTATTTATTTACTTAGAGTATGTGAGAGGAAGAAGCAGAGAAAGAGAGAGAGAGAGAGAGAATGGGCATGCCAGGGCCTCCAGCCATCGAGGCATGCCCCACCTTGTGCATCTGGCTTATATGGGTCCTAGGGAATTGAACTGAGGTCCTTTGGCTTTTCAGGCAAATGCCTTAACTGCTAAGCCATCTCTCCAGCCCTTGAGTAGGATTTTTCTAAGGACATTGTTCTCTTGGTTATCTGACATGTCTTCAAACAGTCAAAAGAGTTTGGGAGTGTCTTTTTTTTTTTTTTTAATTTTCTTTGTTTTGTTATTTTTTTGGGGGGGGCAGAGTCTCACTCTAGCCCAGGCTGACCTGGAACTTAACTTTGGAGCCTGGTCAGGTCTTGAACTCACAGCAATTCTCCTACCTCAGCCTCCTGAGTACTGGGATTATAGGAATGATCATACCTGCCTTCTTTCTGACAAGACAGGGTTGCATATAGCTCAGGCTGGCCATGACCTCATGCTGATATTATAGGTGTGAATTACCACATAAGCATGTGAGCATACACAAAAGATATCAAAGTAAAAGAGTAACTAGTTGGTGAGAAGAAGGGGGTTCAGTGGTGGTGGGGGGGGGGGAAGAGAAGGTAAGGGGAAGTGATTATGATTAAAATACCTTATATACAATCTATAAAAATCGTCAATAAATTGGGACCAGAGAGATGGCTTAGCAGTTGAGGTGCTTGTCTGCGAAGCCTAAGAAGTGAGGTTCTATTCCCCAGGACCCACATAAACCAGATGCACAAGGTGGCACATGTGTCTGGAGTTTGCAATGGCTAGAGGCCCTGCTTGCTCATTCTCTCTCCTCTTCTTTTATTCTCATCCTCCCTCCCTCCTTCTTTTTCTCTCTCTGCTTGCAAATAAATACATCAATAAACCGGTGTGGTGGCATATGCCTTTAATCCCAGCACTCGGGAGGCAGAGGTAGGAGGATCGCTGTGAGTTTGAGGCCAGCCTGAGACTATATAGTGAATTCCAGGTTAGCCTGGGCTACAGCTAGATCCTACCTCGAAAAACAACAACAACAAAAAAATGAAATCAATAAGATATTAAAAAAAAACTGTCAATAAATTTAAAAAAGTGAGTCAAGCCAGGCATGGTGGTGCATGCCTTTAATCCTAGCACTCGGGAGGCAGAGGTAGGAGGATCGCTGTGAGTTCAAGGCCACCCTGAGAATACAGAGTGAATTCCAGGTCAGCCTAGACTAGGGTGAGACCCTACCTCGAAAAACCAAAAAAAAAAAAAAAAAAAAAAAAAAAAAAAAAAAAAGTAAGCCTGGGCTGCATCTCTTCTGTTTTCCTTACAGTTCTGCTCTTTAGCTTTTCCACCTTGCTGTCTGTACTGGAAGCTCATCAGTAGACCACAATAGGCCCAGGAGATGTGAGGGAAGAGGCTAATGGCAGGGCATTTGCTCCTCTAGCTCCATCTCTCTGCAGTATCACCTCAGGTTAGCTGTGTCCTTTGACTTAGGGCTATCTTTCTCCACAGGAGTCTTCTTCAGGTTATAGTGAAAGTCCCCTTTCTTTGGGACCCTGAGCTGTTATCAAATAACCTTGATGATACAAGTTCCTTGATTCTGTTATACCGCCCCTCCCCTAAGCATACCACATACATATACATGTTAAAAAAAAGTAGTGATCTTAGTCTTAGGGAGGTGAAGAGAAGGATCAGTTCAAGGCCAGCCTAAACTACATAACAAATCTGAGACCCTGCCTCAACAGAACAGAAAAATAAAATGATTTTGTTAAAAACAAACAAACAAACAAAACCACATTGGTCTGGAGAGATGGCTTAGTGGTTAAAAAAAAAAAAAAAGCCAAAGGACCTAGGTTCAATTCCCCAGGACTCACGTAAGCCAGATGCACAAGAATCATGGCGCTTGCTCTAGAGTTTGTTTGTAGTGGCTAGCGGCCCGGGTGTGCCCATTCTCTCTTTCTCAAATAAATAAATAAAAATAAAATATTTAAAAAACACAGTGGACATTTCCCCCTCAACTGTTATGAGGTAAATGTCTGGATTTTTATTTAAAAATTTTTGTTTACTTTTATTTATTTATTTGAGAGCAACAGACAGACACAGAGAGAAAAAGGAAGATAGGCAGAGAGACAGGGGGCACTCCAGGGCCTCCAGCCACTGCAAACCAACTCCAGACCCATGTGCCACCTTGTGCATCTGGCTTTCATGGGTCCTGGGGAATTGAGCCTCAAACCGGGGTCCTTATGCTTCATAGACAAGCTCTTAACTGCTAAGCCATCTCTCCAGCCCTGGATTTTTACTTTGTAGATGGGGTTAGGTGAGGTTGAAAACTATAATTACTTAAGCTGGTAGCAAGGGGGTGAATGAGAAATGGAAACCAGATCTACTGACTCAACTTCTGTGGTTTGTCTCCTCTATGCATCAAGCCCAGGAAGTCAGGATGGAACAGAAGAAAAAAGGAAAAAGGAAGAGGAAGAATGATTTTCCAGTTTATGCTGTCCTTCATATACTCAAGATTATTCTGAAATTCCTTTCACATCTAAGAAAAGCCACAGATGTGGGAGATGGGTATGTGTGTGGATGACCCAACAGCTTGCACTAGCCTGGGATTCCAGAATAAATAATGAAATTGGCAGGACACATAGTATCCTTCATCTCAGTGGGTCACGTGAGGACATATCCTAATATCTACTGTGTGTGTGCCTGGGAACATATAACATGTATGTCTCGTCACATCCTTAGATTCCTCCTTCTGTGCCAAAAGAACATCTGTGTCTTATCTCCTGATTTAACCTAAAAATGCCATCAAAATCAAGCCCTCAAGACCCACAAGTTCCTTTAAACAGGAGGCTTGAGTATTTTCTCAGCCTCCTAAGACAAAGGCACAGATGAAATCATGCCAAATGCTGAGTAAATGGGAAGGTTTTTTTTTTTTTTTTTTGGAAACCATAATGCTATGTTGTGGTCACACTTTCACAATTCTTTTGGGATGGGAGGGTGGCCCCTCTGCCTGGATAGGCTGGAGGCTATTTAACATTCTGTTCTGGGGAAACTCAGCCCAGATTTGAGAGTCAAGACCAAGTCATGAGACTTGTTGGAGTCAAACCCTGGCATCAGCCCCAACTGCTTCTAGACAGCTGTGCCTCCAACCCTGAAAAACAAGACCTAGAGCATGCTCACGTGGGAAGTAACAGACCAAACCTATCAATCTGAAGAATTTCACTATGTGGCAGTTCAAGATCCTCAAATCACTGACTATCTGACACTTGTTTCCAAGAGCAGCTGAAGGTGGTTCTCACTCACAAAGCGGTGCAATTATGTACTTGTTTTAATAGCCAACTACCAACTTTTGATCAAAAGCAGCTGTCTCTTATTGATACAGAAGGATGGTCAAACCGTAGTAGTGGGTGGAGAGGGCAGGCTGAAAAACAGTTTTGTGGGAAAAAAGTATCCATTCACATATGTAATAAATTAAAACCTAGGAAACAGGTCAGGCAATTTTGACTTGTTTGTAGATACTGAACTTATGATTTTTTTCCCTTTGTAACTTTTTGCACTTTTGCAAAACACACATATAGCATTTGATGAAAGGAATAAAGAAACACAAGAAAAGAAAGATGTTTCTGGGAAGTACATCCATACTTCAGGTGAGTTATACATATTTGCCCCAAGACCGAAATCACTAGAGAGCTCAGTAAACCTAGACACTAAAGAAAAACCACACAAAGCAACAGCAGGTACTTTTTTCTCTAAGAATTTTAGCTAGGACTAGCATTACCTTATGAGTAACTAGGTATACACTGTATTAAGGCATCTGTATCTAGCTATGCAAGATGTGGAGAAGTGTTAATTTAAAGCTTCACCTAGTTAAAAACTGAAACAAGGTTACAGTGTTTCTATCCTTTAGTTTATATCAATCAAACATCAACCTGAAATATTAAAATATTAAATACCTAACCTTCCATGATAGTTTTAAATATTTCCTTTCTCCCTCCCCTCTCTCTTTTCCTCTTTCTACTTCCTTCCTTCCTTCCTTCTTCTCCCCCCTCCCTCTGTTTTCCTCTTTCTTTTCCCTCCCTCCCTCCTTTCTTTTCTCCCTTCCCTTCCTTTCCCTCCCTTTCTCCCTTCTCTCTTTCCCTCCCTTTCTTCCTCCTCCCTTCCTTCCTTCCTCCTTCTCTTTCTCCCTTCCTTCCTTCCCCCCCTTCTCTCTCTTCCTCCCTCCCTCCCTGCCTTCCTTCCTTCCTTTTTTCATAGGGTCTCACTGTAGCTCAGGCTGACCTGGCAGTCACTCTGTAGTCCCAGGCTGGCCTCAGACTCACAGCTATGTTCTTATCTCTGCCTCCTGAGAGCTGGGATTGAAGGTGTGCACTACCATGACTAGCTATTATTTATTTATTGGTTTACTTAGTGTGAGCATAGTAAGTATTGTATGCATGTATTATATGTGCATGTATATGCTGATATGGTACCCCAAGTGCATGTCTGTGGAGGCCAGAAGAGAATGTTGGGTGGTCCCCTCCATTGTTCATCTATTTTTCCTTGAGACAGACTCTGTTACTGATTCTGGCTGGCCTCAAACTCCTGATCCTCCTGCCTCCAACTCTTCAGCAATTTCTTACCAGCATGTGTGGCAATCAGTTATTACTGATTCCGAAATTTGCTGTTTTTCATAAGCTCCCCAGAGATGCTCCCCACAGGACTTTGGTTCCAGATGTGTGTAGCTAGCTATGCCAGATGTTTACATGATATGATGGAGGGGGGAGTGAACTCAGATGGTTTCAGGGCCCCTCAGACCCTCATGCTTGCACAGGAAGTGTACCACTGAGTCATCTCTCCAGTCTTGCTTATGCTTAGTTTTTGAAGATTTGATTGACAGAGAAATGAATCCAAGTTAAGAAGTATCACATCCAAACTGGGCAGAGAAGGGACTGCAGAGGACTATTCACTTTGTTTTATGGGGTTTAGAGGAGTGAGAATCTGAGAGTCAGTGAAGGACTCACCTTGCTAGCAAGATCCCCTGGTACTCTTCCAGTTGTCTCATGAAGCTGGGGTTGGGCTTGGTCACTGTTCGTCTTTCCTTCACATAGTCATAGGCTCGATCCAGATTCCAGCCATATTCCTTCATTGCATAGGCTATCACAGTGGAGGCTGAGCGACTCACTCCCATTTTGCAGTGCACAAGACATTTAGATCCATGTTTCCTAGTTTGAGGTCAGAAAGAGAAAAAAAGAGCACTATTTAAAATATTTTATTTTTATTTGTCTACTTGAGAGAGGGGAGGTTGGGGGTGGGGGGAAGAATGCCACTGCAAACAAACTCCAGACATATGCATCACCTTGTGCATCTGGCTTACATGGGATCTGGGGAAATGAACCTGGGTCCTTAGGCTTTGCAGGCAGGTGCCTTAACTGCTAAGCCACCTCTCCAGCTGAAGAGTGCATTTTGAATGTAGGGTTTTAGTTTTATTCAAGTCCCTTGTTTCTCCCTTTCATTTTCTTGCTATGTCATGCCTCCATCTCAACACACTCATGTACCTCTATGATCAAATATAAGGGCAAGTAGCTTTAAGTGTACTTTTAAATAATATACAACATTAATATTAAGCATTTTAGTTCATTCCAAAAATATTTACCAGGCATTTAGCACATATTAAGATAATATACAAGTGCTGAGATGAAAACATAAGTAACATACAGCTTTTAGATTCAGTGAGACAGACAATTAAAATTCATTGTTAAGGTCTGGAGAGATGGCTTAGCACTTAAGGCACTTGCCTGCAAAGGCAAAGGACCTGGCTTCAATTTCCCAGTACCCACGTAAAGCCAGATGCACAAGGTGGTACATGTGTCTGGAGTTCGTTTGCAGTGGCTAGAAGCCCTGGTGTTCCCATTCTCTCTATCTGCTTCTATCTCTCTCTCTTAAATAAATGAAATATTTAAAAAAAATCAATGTTAGGGTAAGTGCAATGATAGTCACAGAGAACAGAGGCAATATAGAGACTGGAACGTGTTCTGTGTGGTGAAGGCCATTTCCTTCATGGCCTGCAGAGACATGGCTGGTGGTTCCTTCATGGAGTAGTTCCAGAAGGACTTTTATTATTTTTTGGTTTTTCAAGGTAGGGTTTCACTCTAGTCCAGGCTGACCTGGAATTCACTAAAGTCTCAGGATGGCATCAAACTCAGGGGGATTCTCCTACTTTTGCCTCCCAAGAGCTGGGATTAAGGGTGTGCACCACCACACTCAGCCTTATTTATTTATGAGTGAGACAGATACAAAGGGAAAGAATGGGTGCACAAAGGCCTCTAGCTAGTGCAAATGAACTCCAGACATATGTGTCACTTTGTGCATCTGGCTTTAAGTGGGTATTGGGGAATCGAACCTGGGTCCTTAGGCTTTATAAGCAAGTGCCTTAACTACTGAGCAATCACTCTAGCCCCAGAAGGGCTTTAGAAACAGATATTTTTCATCTACTAGGATCTAAAGAGGTACACGGCCAGCAAATTCACTTATGGTTCCTTTGCGTTCCTAGTGAAGGAATGAATGGGATTGGCAAGAAGTCTTCAGGGACTTAAAGGGCCAATTACCTTGAGAAAGACATTTAAGAAGGGCAAAAGAAACATTTCATCATTTTACGGTAACAATAAAGAACTGGGTGGAAAAAGAGTTCCAAAGCTCAGTTTCTCTCCCCCTCTTCAGAGCAGAGGTCCCAGTCTTTCACTTACCTAGAATAATTTCTGCTATACAACTTACAAACATCCCCATTGGCAACTTAAAAATTTTACTCTAAGTTTCTTCTATCTTTCATTTCTAATTCTTTAGCTGCAGCATAATTCTATTTTCTTTAATTTTGTGCTTAGTGGAAATATGAGGTTAATATAAAGTTATCTTCTTATCTTCTTCTAGGGTGCTTCACTTACTTTATTTAAAGTATTAGGCCAAGTCACTAGTCTTTTATCTAGAATTATAAAATCTCAGTCTTCTTTTACATGATTTTCTTTAAATACTATCAGTACATTATCCATCAGACATGGCCATATGTGCAAGAGGAACCAAGGAGCAGATACTGTGTGTGTGTGTGGGGGGGGATGACTAGGGAGTTGGCTCAGAGGGTAAAGGCACTTGCTGTGCAAGCATTAAGACCTGAGATTTGGAGCTGGAGAGATGGCTTAGCAGTTAAGGCACTTGCCTCCAAAGCCAAAGGACCCAGATTCGATTCCCCAGGACCCACATAAGCCAGATGCACAAGGGCGCGCACACATTGGGAGTTTGTTTGCAGTAACTAGAGGCCCTGACATGCCCATTCTCTCTCTCTCTCTACTTGCCTATTTCTGTATCACTCTCTCAAATAAATAAATAAATAATTAAAAAAGGACCTGAGATTGATCCCCAGCACCCATGCAAAAAGCCAGGAATAGCCATGCACACCTCCAACTCCAGTGTGTGTGTGTGTGTATGTGTGTGTGTGTGCGTGGGGGGGCAAAGCCAGTTTCACTTAAAAAAGAGCAGCTTCAGATTTAGTCAGACACTCTGTCTCAAGAAGATAAAGTGGAAGAGCAATAGAGGACACCTGATGTTCTCCTTTAGCCTCACATGTGTGCACATAAGGCACGCGCATACTCACATGCATAAACATACTACACACACAAAAACAAAGTGTAGGTGGGACTATTACTCACTTTGCTTTAGAGATGAATTTGTAAGTGTCATTCCAGTAAGCCAGGAGATCTGTTGCCTCTTCATCATATACCCGGATGTTATGATACTCAAAGACTCCAGGGAAGAAGTTATCTATCTCTCGAGTGACATTCAAGATATACCGCACCCTGTGAGGAAACCAAGGGAGAAATGTGTGCTCTGCTACTCAGGCTAGATGCAATTTCCAGCACTGTATTTGCTGTGTTCAATATCTAAATTCCATTTCCAGTTTATGTATGATTACACAATGTTGTCTTTGATAGTCTTTTGGAAAGGGGCCTCATATTTATGCCTAAGAATTAAATTGAGACTAAAAATCTAGCCATTTCTCTGTCACTAAAATTACCAAGAATATAATTTTATTTTCTTTTTTTTCAAGGCAGAGTCTCACTCTAGCCCAGGTTGACCTGAAACTAACGTTATAAATAGCCCTAAGCTGGCCTTGAACTCAGGGTGATTCTCCTACCTCAGCCACCTCAGTCCTGGGATTAAAGGTTTGTACCACCACATCCAGGCTAACATAATTTTCTTTAAAACTTATTTGCATAAAATGGACAACTGACATGTACCCCAAGGAGGGGGGGGGAGAAAAAAGGGTAATTTTCTTTTTATTTCATTAAATGCCAAACAAAATCATTAGATTTTGTTCTACTACTTTCCCTAAACTACACGAAAGGCCAATGAGGCCAGAACTGGGAGGGTCAGGAGAAAGCTGCACTTGAAATTCCCTCAACTCTCTCTGGCTGTGTTCCCGGCTGCTGTGCCAGAAGAGGCAAGGCATCTAATAGTTCTTCTCTAAAGAGACGCTTGCAGAAAAGGTTTCTTTATCAAAAATCTCTTCTGTTATCTCTCTCCATGTACCACCTCAATAAATGCTTGGGTTTAATTACCAAAAGTTACTTCTCAAGGCTTTGTAGACTTAGAGATTAAGAGTTTCTTCCATCATAAAACAGGGACTCATCTCTGTAGAAGCTGCTTCCTTCTCTTAATTAAATGAGGGCTCCACAAAGTCAACCTCTCAAGTTAAAAAAATTTCTATAGAAAGAGAACCAGCTCTAACCAACTCTTGTGGTCAAAATTCTTCTGGACATGAATAGAATCTTTATTTATTTATTTTTATTGACAACTTTCATAATTATAGACAATAAACCGTGGTAATTCCCTCCCCCCCTTCCCTTTGCAACTCCACTCAAATGGAATCACTTTTTAAAAATATTTTTATTTATTTAAGAGAGAGAGAGAAGGAGAAAGAGGCAGATAGAGAATGGGCACTCAGGGTCTCCAGCCACTGCAAATGAACTCCAGATGCATGTGCCCCCCTGTGCATCTGGCTTACGTCCTGGGGCATTGAAGCTGGGTCCTTTGGCTTTGCAGGCAAACACCTTAATGGCTAAGCCATCTCTCCAGCCCTTGGAATCACTTCTAATTTCACATCAAAACCTACAAAGAGAAGGTTTTTCTTTCTTTCTGTTTTTGAATTTAAGAAGCAAGCACATCGTAGGAATGTAAAATGATGCTACTGCTATGGAAGATAGCAACTTTCCAGAAGGGTAAACACAGTTACCACACAACCCAGCAATTCCCCTTAGGTATAAACCTAAGAGAAATAAAAACATTAGTCCACTTCAAAACTGACATACAAATGGTCATAGCAGCATCATTCATGACAGCAAAAAAGTAGTTGCCAGTTGATGACATCAGTGGCTTCTAGGGATTAGGGAGAAGGACAAGGACTTTGGAAGGGGGACATGGTTTCTATTGGGGTTGAAAGAATGTTCTAAATCAACTGTGGTATTGTTAGCACAATTCTAAAGCATTTACTAAAGTCTACTTAATTGTACATTTTAAATGAGTTCATTATACTGCACATGAGTTATAATAAAATGTTTAGAAGGCTGGAGGGATGGCTTGGCGGTTAAGGCGTTTGCCTGAAAAGCCAAAGGATCCCAGTTCGATACTCCAGAACCCATGTTAGCCAGATGCACAAGGGGGCACGCGTCTGGAGTTTGCAGTGGCTAGAGGCCCTGGCACACCCATTCTCTCTCTCTCTTTCTCTCTCTCTCCCTCTCTGTCAAAAAAAAAAAAAAAGCAAACATCATAAAATAAATAAAATCAAACTCCCACCTACAATCCCACACCTAGACAATGAATTATGGCACTATCTTTCTGAAGACAGACAGAGCTTTCAAATCCTTCCATTACACAGTTGACAGCAGCCACTGGTAACTGGTACTGAACCCTTCAGCAGTTTACGTGACTTCATGTAGAGTAGCACTTGGGATTAGTTTTTATAGTTAGTAGCCTGGGTGGAAGTGGCTTTTTGTCACTTGAAAAATGCCATAAGTCATTCACAGGGGACAGTATATATGGTTTTTGAGAATACACCTATGAATTATAATTCTTTACATACAAAAGATAAGAATTATTGAATGTGAGAAATGAGATATAGCCAGGTGTGGTGGTGAGCACTTAAGAGGCAGTGGTAGGAGGATCACTGAGTTTGAAGCCAGCCAGGGACTACATAGTGAATTCTAAGTCAGCCAAGGCTAGAGTGAGACCCTACCTGGAAAAAAACAAAGCAAAAAAAGAACACAACAAAGAAATAAGGGCTGGAGAGATGGCTTAGTGGTTAAGGCGCTTGCCTATGAAGCCAAAGGACCCTGGTTCAATTCCCTAGTACCCATGTAAGCCAGATGCACAAGGGGGTGCATGCATCTGGAGTTCGTTTGCAGTGGCTAGAGGTCCTGGTGTGCCCATTCTGTCTGTCTCCTCTCTCTCTCTCTGCTTGCATATAAATAAATGAAAGAAAATTTTAAAAAAGAAAAGAAAAGAAAGAAATCCAGGTGTGGTGGTATATGCCTTTAATCCTAGCACTTGGAAGGTAAAGGTAGGAGGATCGCCATGAGTTCAATGCCACCCTAAGACTACATAGTGAATTCTAGGTGAGCCTGGGCTAGAGCGAGATTCTACCTCAAAAAAAACAGAAAAAAAAAAGCAGGGGCTAGAGATGGCTTAGTGGTTAAGGCACTTGCCTGTGAAGCCTAAGAACCCAGGTTTGACTCCTCAGAACCCACGTAAACCAGATGCACACGGTGGCACATGTGTCTGGAGTTCGTTTGCAGTGGTTGGAGGCCCTGGCATGCCCATTCTCTCTCTCTGCCTCTCTTTCTCTCTCAAATAAATAAAATGTTTTAAAAAGCCAAAAAAAGAACTAAAATCTAAGTAAATGTGTATGCATCTATCCATTCTGTTTTTCAAGACAACTAGATAGAGTTGCATTTTGTAGTTTAGCCTTATAAAAAAATAAATGATGATATGTTATTCCACAGTAGGGTGATTATGATAACAATGACAGACTACATTTCAAAAAGCCAGAAGAGATTTCGAAACTTTTTACCATAAAGGAAGATAAGTGTTTTAGGAGAAATATATACTTAGCTTGATTTAAACACTACATAGTATGGCATACATGTATCTGAATATCACCTGGAACCAGTTAATGTATACAGTTTTTATTCATCAGTTTAAAAAAATATTTATTTTTATTTATTTACTTAGTAGAGACAGACAGAGGGAGAGAGATAAAGACAGAGTGAGAATGGGTGCACCAGGGCCTCTAGCCACTGCAAATGAACTACAGGCATATGAGACAGATGGGTCTCATTCTATCTAGGGTAATATTTAAAGCCAGAGTGTACATATGTATGTTGTGATTATAATGCACCTGGAAATCATTAATATGTCAATCCCCAGATTTAATACTGAATATTGTACATAGGCTTTCCAGGATAATGAAATTTTTAAAGCTTCCCAATTTTGGAAGCTATTAAAAACTCTGCTGGGCTGGAGAGATGGCTCAGTGGTTAAAGGACTTTCTTGCTAAGCCTAATGGCCTGGGTTCGATTCCCCAGCACCTATGTAAAGCCAGATGCACCAAGTGGTACATGCATCTGAAGTTTGTTTGCAGTGGCACAAGGCCCTGGCATGCCCATAGTCCTGCTCCCTCTCTCAAACAAACAAACAAACAAATAAACAAATAACTAGTATTTTAGCTAGGCATGATGGCACATTCCTTTGATCCCAGCACTGGGGAGGCAGAGCTAGGAGGATTGTTGTGAGTTTGAGGTCAGTCTGGGACAAAAGAGTCAGTTCCAGGTCAGCCTGGGCTACAGTGAGGCCTTGCCTAGAAAAAACAAAAACCCAAACAAAAAACTCTGCCCCACTCCCAAAGAAAATATTAAATAGACATCTATAGATAAAGCAGATTCTAGACTGGGATGCAGTTCAGTGCTGGAACATTTGCTTAGCATGCAAGGCTGTAGGTTCCCAGTAACACATTAAAAAAAAAAAAAAGATAAATTAGTCAACATTGTTTTTCTGGTCTGTCTGAGGTCCTCATCCTTCAGAGGTCCTCTCAAGGATCCTAACAGACAAACAATTTAACAAGGTGTAAGCTTTCCCAGGCCAAAGAGGGTAAATGGCAGACACAGAGTTAGAACTTAGGTCTCTGAATTCTCAGCCCATTTTGCTAATTTATTTCTTCCTTTTATGTGCCATTAGGCAAGTTACAGTCTGACACATGTATTAATTTCTCTATCATTCACTCCCACTTACTGAGCATCATCTTGGTCTAAAGCCCTGAGCTGGTAAACATTCATAAAACAAAGGTGCAGTACCTTAACAACTAGACTGTCCTTACCAATAATTTAAAATCCCCAAGTTACATTTGTGTATCTTCAACTAAGCAACTAGATTTTCCTCTTTGGAATTCTTAACTTCATTTTATCAATTATGAAATTGTGGGGTAAAAGGGGAAGTAGGGAGTATGCATGATAACATCACTACCTCTAAGTCCCATGATGAAGAGTCAGCAAAGCCAACTTCAGGCATGATGGCTTCCTTTCCCTCCAGCCTAGTGCATGCTAGCAAGCTCTACTTCTGAGTGTCACCTGTGCCCCTAATGAACAACAAATGCTTAAACATTGCTTTTAAAAACTTTTTTTGTTATTTTTATTTATCTATTTGAGAGAGAGAGAGAGAGAGGGAGAGGGAGAGAGAGAGAGAGAGAGAGAGAGAGAATGGGTGCGCCAGGGCATCCAGCCACTGCAAATGAACTCCAGACGCGTGCACCCCCTTGTGCATCTGGCTAACATGGGTCCTGGGGAATCGAGCCTCGAACCAGGGTCCTTAGGCTTCACAGGCAAGCGCTTAACTGCTAAGCCATCTCTCCAGCCCAAACATTGCTTTTTAATTTTATTAAATTTATTAATTTATGAGGGAGAGGGAAAGAGAGAAAAAGAAAAAGAATGAGTGTGTCATGGCCTCTAGCCACTGCAAATGAATCCCAGATGCATGCATCACCATGTACATCTAACTTACGATGGTTCTAGGGAGTCAAACCTGGGTTCTTAGGCTTCACAGGCAAGTACCATAACCACTAAGCCATCTCTCTGGCCCTGCACATTGCTTTTAAGAACCTTTCACTGGCAGAATTGATCTTTCTTGGGTGGTAGGAGGACCAAACAGTTGGGAAAATAGCTGTTTAAAGTTTTATAAAGTTATACCTGATTAGAATCAACTGAAAACAACTCTAAGAATTAAAGTACTCATTCATACTTTTTGATGGGAAAATATTAAGATTAAACAGTGAATTCTGTCTTATGGGAGTGTCAACAATTGCTCTGTATGCTCACCCTCGGTTCTGTAAGTCCTCTAAGTTGGAGGCATTCCATTCTGAACCCTATGGAGCCAAAAAGATAAGGTTAGGGAGCATTAGCAAATTAACTAACAATACCTGACAAGGAGTACTGTGGGAAATAAGCAGAGCTTCTAAAAATAGGGTCAATAACATCTACTCAATATTCTCTAAATGCCAGGCACCTTGTGTATCACATCTGGTTTTTCATAAATGATAAATTTATTTATTTTTGTTGTTTTTGACACAAGTCTCATGTAGCCCAGGATGGTCCAGAACTTTCTGTGTATACCAGTTTGGCCTCAAATTCCTGATCCTCTTGCTTTTGCCTCCTAAGTGCTAGGATTATAGGCTTGAATCACTACACCTAGTATTCATATTTAATTTTTTAAATTTTATTTATTTTTATGAAAGAGAGAGAGAGAGAGAATTGGTGCACCAGAGCCTCCAGCCACTGTAATCGAACTCCAGATGCGTGCACCATCTTGTGTGCATGTGGTATGACCTTGCACGCTTGTGTCACCTTGTGCATACAGCTACTTAGGACCTGGAGAGTTGAACATGGGTCCTTAGGCTTCACAGGCAAGCACCTTGACCGCTAAGCAATCTCTCCAGCCCTCATCTTTAATCTTTTTAGATGAGAAAAGTAGTCCTCAAAAAATTCAAATCAGAGCTGGGCGTGGTGGCACACACCTTTAATCCCAACACTTGGGAGGCAGAGGTAGGAGGATTGCCATGAGTTCGAAGCTACTCTGAGACTACATAGTGAATTCCAGGTCAGACTGGGCTAGTGTGAGACCCTACCTCAAAAACAAAAACAAAAACACACACACACACACAAAACCAAAATTTAAATCATTTTTGGTTAAGATCACAGAGCAGCCGGGCATGGTGGTTCACATCTTTAATGCCAACATTCGGGAGGCAGAGGCAGAAGGATCTCCATGAGTTCAAGGCCACCCTGAGACTACATAGTGAATTCCAGGTCAGCTTAGGCTATAGTGAGAACCACTTTGGACCCCCCCCCAAAAAAAAAAAATCACAGAGCAGGAAAAGTCTCTTTGGCCATGATCTACTCACTCTAAGTTAGATACCATGTTATTCTCACTCATTATAATTTTATTTTTTCTCTCAGCATCATGCATAATAATTTGTACATAATCTTTATATACTCATTTTCTAATTATCTCCTGTACTGTAATATTAGCTCCTTGACAGCAGAAATCAGGTCTCCAGTTCTCTATGGAAATCTCCACACCGTGCATAGTGACTGGCACCCAGCAGGTGCTCAGTAAACATTTGCTGAGCAAACAAAGTAGTAGTAAGACAAATTCATACCCACATCTGATTTGAAGGCCCATATTTCTACAGGACTTGCCTCTAAGCAGTTGAAGTTGAGGAGAAAGGATGTGTGTGTGTGGCTCACAAGAATGAAATGACAACTGTTAAATAAAGGAGGAAAAAAGAGGGCTTGGTGGCTCAGGCCTGTAATCCCAGCACACTGAAAGCTGAGACAAGAGGACTGCTGAGAATTATTGCTGAGAATTCAAGGTTAGCTTGGACTATTACAGTGTGTTCTAGTGTTCCAGGTCAGTGTGAACTACATTGTCAGCAGGTCTCAGAAAACCAAAAATCGGGCTGAGGAAATGAATCAGTGGATAAAATGCTTGTTGATCAAGCTTAAGTACTTGAGTTCAACTCCCAGATCCCATGTAAGCAGCCAGAAGCTGGTAGGCTTCTGTAATCCCAGCATGCTGACAGTGAGATGGGAGGTACAGACAGGAGAATTTTCTAGAAACTCATAGCACAACAAAGAACAACAATGAGATTCAGAGATAAACTGGCTGAAGACAGGTAGACAGCAAGGACCAACTCCCAAAAGTTGTGCTCTGACCTCCACAAGCATGCTATGGCACGTGTACACTAGCAGTAATACACGAACATGCACACAGACTCACAAATCCTAGATAAATAAATAAATAAATAAATAAATAAAGGAAGGAAGGAAGGAAATATATTTGACATGGAAAAAATTTTAAGACAAGCATTAACAGTAAATGTGACAGCCTCTACAGGTTATTTGGGAGACACATTACTAATATTTTGCCACATCTACTTTATCATTATTTCCTTTTCTTAAAATATATAATTGCACCCTTCCCCCAGAATCATTTCAAAGCAACTTGAGGATGACACCATACTTGAACATGTATTGTCTAAGAAAGTTTTCGTACACATTATCATTATTACAACCAATATATAAAATAATAATAATACTTAACCTAATGCATTATCTGTGTTTCCACAACTCTTCTCAAAATAGCCTTTTTTGGGGGGGGGGTTGTTTCAAGGTAGGGACTCACTCTAGTTCATGCTGGCCTCAAACTCATGGCAATCCTTCTACCTCAGCCTCCAGCCCCCAGAGTTCTGGGATTAAAGGGATGCACCACTACACCCATCAATTTTTTACATTGTTGTTATTTTATATATTATAACAAGCTGTATACTCTTTTATCCCCTTGCTCCTGCTCTATTTCTCTGGGGTTATGGTATTCACTGTGGGGTCATGAAGGCCTCAGTTCAGTCTGTGTGGAGTAGCAGGGGGGACCATGCTTCAGGGTATTCATACCCACTCTGTGGCTCTTTAAATCTTTCTGCCCCTTCTTCCACATTGTTCTCTGAGCCATGGCAGGCCTGTTGGCAGTCTGATTTAGTCTGATTTGAGTTCTCTGCAACCTCCAAATTTCTGCTTTGGTGGCTTTTGATTGATCACTGTGTCTGTTGCCATCACCCTGGAGCTGGTTATCAGGCTAGCAGTAAGAGCAGTGCTCATGTTGCCACTTCCTCTGCAATTTCTCCTGGGCACAGGCTGATGTGGTAGAAATGGCACATCTCCTAGTAGGCAGTTGCCAGCCCCCTTTTTTATTTTTTTGAGGTAGGGTTTTACTCTAGCCCAGGCTAACCTGGAATTCATTCTATAGTCTCAAGCTGGCCTCAAACTCATAGCAACCCTCCTACCTCTGCCTCTCAAGTGCTGGGATTAAAGACATGCACCATCACGCCCAGCTAGGATCATAGTTTGAATGTGCCTGCCATGGCTCCACTCACTATCTTCTCTCATGCACAACACTCCATACTTGCCGTGATGCCCATTCAATCGTTCATATGTATTTTTGTCATTTATGATAACATTTTTGTAGACTGCAGGTCTGTTATGTTGAAGACTTCTGTATACTTTGGATTTGTCATTTCTTTTCTTTTTAAAATTTTTATTTATTTATTTGCATGTTTGTACACCACATGCATCAAGGCCTCTTGCTGCTACAAATGAATGCCTGTGAGGCTTTATGTGGGTGCTGGGGAATTAAACTCAGGCCAGCAAGCTTTGCAAGCAAACACTGTTAACCACTGAGCTATCTCCCCAGCTCCTGTCACATGATTTTCTGATGATTACATTCAGTCAAAGCTTTTTTTATTTTTTATGAGAGAAAAAGAGAGCGAGAGAATTGGCCTCCAGCCACTGCAATTGAACTCCAGATGCATACGCCACCTAGTGTGCATGTATGACTTCGAGAGTTGAATATGGGTCCTTAGGCTTCACAGGCAAGTGCCTTAACCACTAAGCCATCTCTCCAGTCTGAATCAAAACATTTTTGGCAGAGTTGGGCATGGTAGTGCACACCTTTAATCCTAGCACTCGGGAGGCTGAGGTAGGATTCCTGTGAGGTCAAGGCCAGCCTGAGATTACATAGTGAATTCTATGTCAACTTGGGCTACAGTGAGACCCTACCTCAAAAAACTAAAACAGGGGTTGCAGGGATAGCTTAGCGGTTAAGGCACTTGCCTGCAAAGCCAAAGGACCCAGGTTCAATTCCCCAGGACCGATGTTAGCCAGATGCACAAGGGGGTACATGCATCTAGAGTTCATTTTCAGTGGCTGGAGGCCCTGATGCACCCATTTTCACTCACTCTCACTCTCTCTCTCCCTCCCTCTCTCTTTGACTTTAATAAATAAATAAAAATAAGAAAATAAAAAAACTAATACAAAAATATATTTAAAAAACTAAAATAAACAAATACATTATTGGCAAACTAATTACAAGGGTGATGTGTACTCCCCACTCTACTACATTAAACTAGGAAGCACAAGAATGTCAGTTTATCCTATTTGACATGCTGAGTTTGAACTCTTATACCTTTGTGCCTGCTACATCACTCTATTGGAAAAATTTCTGTACAATTAATTAGTCATCTTTGAAGTTGTGTGAATAACTTTTACCCTCTGGTTTTGGTATCAATTGCTAGATTTTGTTCAAATTAATTACTTTATCAGATAAAATGGTGATCCTATTGCATTTTAGATGGCATTCTTCTATGAAAGACAGCTTTATGTAAGTATTTCTCCTACCTTTTGTTGGTTTTTCAGTCACTATGGACTGGACTTTGAAAAAATTTTTTAAATATATATATTTTTTTTACTTGAGAGAGAGAGAGAGGATGGGTGTGCCAGGGCTGCCATCTGCTGCAAACAAACTTCAGATGCATGTGCTACCCATGCATCTGGCTTATGTGTATTCTGGGGGGATTAAACCTGAGTCCTTTGGCTTTGCAGGCAAGCGCCTTAACTGCTAAGCCATCCCTCCAGCTCTCTTTTTGTATTTAGTACTTTATAATCCACTCACATCATTAATTAATTGCCCTGAATTTGGCCTGTGGGAATTTCACCAAGCTAGATCCTTCTACCAGACTTAGTGGCACAACTATGTAGCCCCAGCATTTGGGATCCTGAGGCAGAAAGATGACAAGTTCAAGTACTACCTGGGCCTCAGAGTGAGTTCAAGGCCAGCCTGGGTAAATTAGTGAAACCCTGTTTCATAATAAAAAGAGCTGGATTGGCTGGGCATGGTGGTACATGCCTTTAATCCCAGCACTCGGGAGGCAGAGATAGGAGGACTGCCAAGAGTTCGAGGTCACCCTGAGACTATATAGTAAATTCTAGGTCAGCCTGAGCTACAGTGAAACCCTACCTCCAAAAAACCAAAAAAAAAAAAAAAAAAAAAAAAAAAAAAAAAAAAAAAAAAAAAAGCTGGACTGGGGATGTAGCACAGTAGTAGAAGGTGTGCATTGCCAACTTGTCAAATTTACCCCAACATCTGAGAAACCCTCCCAAACTAGTTCCTTCTATAACTAGTCTTTGAGTACTTCCCTATTTTCATTTTTCCCTTGCATGTGCGTATACATGTTTGCATGTGTAGACACATGTGCGTGGGCACAGAAGTTATAGGCTGACACTGGGGATCTTCCCTTCTTTGAGACAGGGTCTCTCACTGAACCTACTGCATAGTAATTCAGACTAGTCAGTCTGGGACCCCCAGAAATCCCTTGCCTTCACTTTCCCTGCTGGGGTTACAGCAGATATACCATGATGTCTGGCATTTCACTTGAGCTCTGAAAATCCCAATTCAGGTTCTCATGCTTGTGCAGCAAGCACTTTACCCTTTGAGCAACATCTCCAGCCTAAGCCCTGGTTTCTCGAGTGGATAAGTTATTTTGTAACCATGACATAGGCGTTTATTAGCCACACTTGTAACTATAAAGTGTCAGTGCTTCTAAAACTTTTTTTTTTTTCTTCCAGGAGGGTCTCACTGTAGCTCAGGCTGACCTGGAATTCACTACGTGTCTCAGGGTGACCTAGAAATCATGGAGATCCTCCAACCTCTGCCTTCCAAGTGCTGGGACTAAAGGCATGACCCCATGGCCAGCCCTGATTCTTTTTTTTTTTTTTGAAGTAGGGTCTCACTCTACTCACTCTGGCTCAGGCTGACCTGGAATTTACTATGTAGTCTCAGGGCAGCCTCAAACTCATGGTGATCCT
Organism: Dipus sagitta; assembly: GCA_036346955.1. Lineage (NCBI taxonomy): Eukaryota > Metazoa > Chordata > Mammalia > Rodentia > Dipodidae > Dipus > Dipus sagitta. The sequence continues at coordinate 56,128,707 of CM070778.1, forward strand.
CCTACCTCTACCTACCGACTGCTGGGATCAAAGGCATATGTCACCACGCCCGGCTCTGATTCTTTTTGTTTTGAGTATGTACAACTTTTATGTGTCAAGAAAATCTGTTATAAATCTGTAATCCCAGCACTTGGGAAAATAAGGGAAGATTGTGAGTTTTGATACCAGTAAAGGCTGTATATGTATCTGAGAGAAATAAAAGTAAGCCTACAGTTTCAGCTTCTACTTCCACATCTTCAGTTTCCATGGGTAAGTTTTTCCATTCAATAATGACTTATTTTGCTTCTGTTCCATCTTATAATCGTCTAATTAGGGGTCACTTATGTGTCCTCATTCCACTGGCTTTCTCGGAGTATACCTGTAATAGGGTTCATTACTCCCTCCTTCAGTAATGAGATCAGATCACACATATACCTTGTCCCATGCCTGGCACACTACAGAGAATCAACAAATTTTTTTTTGAATGAGTGATCAAATAAGTAAGTAATGCACTCTGAAAATGGTCAACTGTTATATAAACATTATCTTTTTATATTACAGGTGACCTCAGTCTGACTGTTGAACTAGGAGATCTCAAAGACACTGTGTAGAAGCTCCATTTAAGAAAATGTCAGTAAGTGATGTATACAGATGAGGGACAGAATGACAACTTGCTTTCAAAAAGCATGGAAGGTTCTGAAGGCCATGTTCAACCTGAGCAAACTAGCTTCCACATCCTAGAACTTCAAAGTACTTCATGGACGCAGACACCAAACAATGAAGGTCAAGCAACTAAGTTAGAGCCAGGGAAATGTGACTACTCCACTTCTTAATTTAGAAATCTAAAGCCTCTGCAGAGCTCTGTCCAGTTAGACGGAAATAACCATGATGTGTTAAGAAAGTACATGTTTTAAAATCTACCTGTCCAGAGAGAACTCAACACAACAATATGAATTGATACCTATCCAGAAACAAAGTAAAGGCACTGGTTACTGACTCAGTGAAGCTATATGAAGTAATGTGGGCGGTGGTAAGGGCTGCTTCAGGTTCAATCTGAAAGAAATGAAGTCACGTTGGGTAACTGCATTTTAGTTCTCAATACAGATGCCAGGAATATCAGCTCCCTGGGGTCTTCCAGAGACACATTTTTTTTTTTTTTTTTGGGTTTTTCGAGGTAGGATCTCACTCTAGCCCAGGCTGACCTGGAACTCACTATGTAGGGTGTTCTTGAACTCAAGGTGATCCTCCTACCTCTGCCTCCTGAGTGCTGGGATTAAAGGTGTGCACCACCACACCCAGCAAGACACATTAAAAAAAAATCAGGCTTTTCAGGTTTACAATCACATAATTTCATAGGGGTTTCCACTGTGTTTTATGTAAATTTACAAACCATGCTTTTTTTTTTTGTAGTTTTTCAAGGTAGGGTTTTGCTGTAGCCCAGGCTGACCTGGATTTCACTATGTAGTCTTAGGGTGGCCTCGAACCCAACCATTTTAATTTTAACAAAGTGCTGGGATTAAAGGTATGCACCACCATACCTGGCTAAAGTCTAATTTTTATTTGAAAAGGAAACACTCTTCTAAATAGGATTTAGGGCTGGAGAGATGCTTAGCGGTTAAAGCACATGCCTGTGAAGCCTAAGGACCCAGGTTTGATTCTCCATGTCCCACATAAGCCAGATGAACATGATGGCACATGCATCTGGAATTCGTTTGCAGTGGCTAGAGGCCCTGGCATGCCCATTCTCTCTCCTTTCCTCCCTCTCTGTCTCTAATAAATAAATAAATAAAAAATAAAATCTTTAAAAAGGAAGCCGGGAGTGGTGGCGCACGCCTTTAATCCCAGCACTTGGGAGGCAGAGGTAGGAGGATTGCTGTGAGTTCGAGGCCACCCTGAGACTCCACAGTGAATTCCAGGTCAGCCTGGGCTAGAGTGAGACCCTACCTCGAAAAACCAAAAATAAATAGATAAATAAATAAAATAAAATCTTTAAAAAGGATTTAGTAATGTCAAATCTGGAAAAAATGCTGGTTTTTTGAGGAAGGGTCTCACTCTGGCCCAGGCTGACCTGGAATTAACTATGTAGTCTCAGGGTGGCCTTGAACTCACAGCAATCCTCCTACCTCTGCCTCTCCAGTGCTGGGATTAAACGTGTGTGCCACCATGCCTGGCTAAAAAAAATTATTAGTTTTATTTATTTATTTGAGAGAGAGAGAGAGAGAGGATATGAATGGGTGCACCAGGGTCTTCAGCCACTGCAAACGAACTCTAGACGCATGTGTTACCTTGTGCATCTAGCTTATGTGGGTCCTGAGGAATTGAACCTGGGTCCTTTGGCTTTGTAAGCAAGTGCCTTAACAGCTAAGCCATCTCTCCAGCTCCCTTTTATTTTTGAGACAAGATCGCTCACTGAACCCAGAATTCACTGATTCTGCTAGACTAGCTAGCAAGCAAGCCCCAGGGAATCCTCTTGATTCTCTCTCTGTGGCAAGTGCTTTACTTACTGAGTCATCTCCCAGCCCTCCACATCCTTTTAAGGTGTTAAAGTTCATTTTCAGGGCTAGGAATGTAGTGTAGTACTAGAGACTGTGCCTAGCAAGCATGAGTCCCTATACTTACCTTTAGCACTGAAAAAATAAACCACCAATCAAGCAAGGAGTTGGGGAGATGGCTCAGTGGTTAAAGGTGCAAGTTTGCCAAGTCTGCAAGCTTGGGATCAATTCTCCACCCACCCATTTAAAGCCAGATAGGCATTTGTTTGCAGTGGTAAAAGACCTTGGTGTAGAACCCCCCACAAATAAATAAAGATTTACAAACAAACAAGTTTAATGGTGAAGTTTTTTCTAGTTTGCATATTTGGTCACTTTCTAACATGGGCTCTTGATGGTTATAGGCATTTGCTCTTCATAAAAATCAACTGGGACCTGGGTGTGGTGGTTTACATCTTTAATCCCAGCACTCGAGGCCGAGGTAGGAGGATCGCCATGAGTTCAAAGCCACAAGTTCAAGGCCACCCTGAGACAGCAGAGTGAATTCCAGGTCAGCCTGGACTAGAGTGAGACCCTACTTCAGGGGAAAAAAAAGCAGTTGAGTTTCATGAAAACACTTGGGGACAGGGCCCATTTGAATGAGTGACTACCAAGTTTCCTATAGGTAACTCAGATTCTTTCCAACAACATAAAAACAGGCTACTTTTTAGCCCTTGTGGAAGTATCCATAAGAGACAACAAAGTTAGGCGTGGTGGTGCATGCTTTTAATTCCAACCCTGGGGGGGGGGGGAATCACTGAATTCGAGGCCAGCTTGAGACTACATAGGGGAATTCCAGGTGAGCCTGGCCTAGAGCGAAAACCTACCTCAAAAAAACAAAAAATAAACAACAACAGCAAAAGACAGCCGTCAGGTAGCTGCTTTACCCACAGGAAGGCCAGTATGATCTACATCCAAAAATAGCAACACATGCTGGTTAAAGTACTGGAAAAGATCCCCTGCCAGCTCACAGCTTTGCATGAGTAATTTCATAGCTATGATCCACTATGAATCAAACTAGAGACATACATAGTCTAGAATGTCAACAGATTAACTCAGGGCACAAGCTTTCAATGGCACAAATGCTGACTGCCTGGTGAAATAAACTGAATCTTCAGAATGAGGTGATCCAGGCTAGTCAGTTCCTGTGTGTATTCCTCTTCTCTCCTGTTCCCCAGCTTCTGATCATTTCATAGTTCACAAATGACCACCAGAGAAAGGAAGTGAAATTCAATCCAATTGCTTAAGTTCCTTGTTAACATTTTTCCTTCTAATTACTCTGGACATAGAAAGAAATGCATTGGCTGGGAATCGAACCTGGGCCTCCTGCCTTGTTAACATTTTTAGTCAAAATGGGTAGGAAGTGGAAACAAAAATGTTTTAGGGCTGGAGAGATGGCTCAACAGTTAAGGCATGTGCTTACAAAACCTAAAGGCCCAGATTCAATTCCCCAGTACCCATGTAAAAGCCAGATATACAAAGTTGTGCACGTGTTTGGAGTTCATTTGTAGTAGCAGGGGACCCTGGTATGCCCATTCTTTCTCTCTCTCTCTTACAAACACATACACACTCACTCTCTACTTGCAAATAAATAATTTTTTTAAAGTTTTATTTAAAAAAATAAGGTTTTAGTACTCTTCCTTGATTTAAATTATCCTTGTTCCCACTACTCTATACAGATGAACAAGAACCATTTTTTTTTCCCAAGCCCAGGCTGACTTGCAATTCACCATGTAGTCTCAAGATGGCCTCGAACTCACAGTGGTCCACCTACCTCTGCCTCCCGAGTGTTGAAATTAAAGGTGTGTGCCACCACAAGAATTTTTTAAAAATTTATTTTATTTTATTTATTTGAGAGAGAGAGAGAGAGAGAGAAAGAGGGAGAGAGAGAGAGAATGGGTGCGCCAGGGCATCCAGCTGCTGTAAACAAACTTTAGATGCATGCACCCCATTGTCCAGCTGGCTTATCTGGGTCCTGGGGAATTCAACCTGAGTCCTTTGGCTTTGCAGGCAAATGCCTTAACTGCTAAGCCATCTTTCCAGCCCAAGAACTTTTAACATCAGAAGCTTTCCTAATTTATCTTCTTTGAGATCGCTGGTTTAGTCACTGAATTTTTGCTAATCATGAAAAGTAGTTTTTTTTGGGGGGGGGTGTCTAAAAATGCAGCTACAAGGTTGTGTATATTTCAAAGCCCAGGACTGGGATGTAACTCAGTGGTCAAGCATACGATTAGCATGTATAAGGCTCTGGAGTTAGATCCTTAGCATCACACCTAATCCTGTAGAAAAAGTATAATACACTTTCAGTTATAAGTAGTTCCTACCTTCTCTGCTCAAATGTATTAGTTCCTACACATATTTGGCAGCCTTGAAAGGACAAAAAGATTATTTGATTTGAGTATACTATATTGAAACAACAGCACAGGGGGAGAAAACCCTGATTTGTAAATTTCTTTGGTATAAAGATTCCCATCATAACCAATCTAAATCTACCAGATTTTTCTAAATGAGAAATTGGAGATGAACAGTAGCACACTATTGAATAATATTTCTGAGCTGAAGAAATGGCTCAGCAGTTAAAGGCGCTTGCTAGTAAAGCCTGAAGGCCTGCGTTTGCTTCCCCAGTGCCTATGTAAAAACAGATGCACTAAGTGGCACACATGTCTGGAGTTTGTTTGCAGTGGCAAGAGGCCCTGGCATGTTCATTTTCTCTCCCTCTCTCTCTCTCGCTCTCCTCGCAAATAAATTAAACTATGTTATTATTTCCACCAAACAAAAGATATAAATAACCATAAGAGTATAGACAATATTTGTAGTATTAAGTAGGAAAATGTTAGGAAGTGATGAGGTCTGAGTACTGATTACTTTCATTTTGAACATAAGTTACATTTTATTTCAGTATAATAAAACTTAACAAGCCGGGTGTGGTGGCACACGCCTTTAATCTCAGCACTCGGAGGCATAGGTAGGAAGATCACTATGAGTTCAAGGCCACCCTGAGACTACATAGTGAATTCCAGACCGCCCCCCAAAAAACTTAACAATTACCTCTCACCCTGAGTCTATAACAGGTTAATTTCAGTATATCACTTAAAGTGGTCCTAAAACTTACCAGGAACACATGTTCAAATATTTGTGTAGGACTATCCATCTGACCAAGGATCACTATCATTTCATTATCTATAAATTCCTTGAATTCCCGCAAGTTGCACACCATTTGCATTTCCAACTCTGTTCGTATCTGAAACAGAGGTGACGTATTGTATTAATCTCTGCAGAGTTACTCTACTTTCACCCATGCTCCATTTTCAGCCCCACACCCACTGTCACTCAACTCCTAGCTCAGAGCAGGGAGGACTCAAGGTCTCTTACCTCTTTGGATGTGATATTCTCCAGATCCTTCTGCATCATAATCTCCCTTAATTTGGTTTTGATTAGCCTTTCTGTTCGCTCACGTTCAGTTGGTCTGAGAATAGACAAATGATGATTTTTCTAAGCAGAATTTGACCAAGTTCTATTACTCTCAAATTTATATTGTAGAGTCATAACAAATGAGAATTATACCTTAATGAAAGTTGATTTAACTGGGTATGATGGTACAAACCTGGAATCACAGCACTGGGAAAACTGTGGCAGGAGGAACACTGTAATTTTGAGGCTAGCCTGGGCTATACAGTGAGACACTGTCTCAAAAAACAAAAACCAAACAAATCAGACAAAAAAGTTTTATTGTCAGAATATATAGAATGCAAACATGTAGATATTATTACTTGAAGAGGTTCTATGTGTCTAAAAGCCCTTAAATACACTCATATTATAGGTCCATAAAGGAGCAAAGACAAATTGGGTACACTGATTGCAGTTCTCTCTTTTTTTTTTTTGAGGCAGGGTCTCACTCTAGCACAAGGCTGTCCTGGAATGCTCTGTAGATCCAGGCTGGCCTTAAAGTAACAGCAATTATCCTACCTCTGCCTCCAGAACGCTGGTATTAAAAATGTGTACAATCATGCCTGGCTTACTGCAGCTTCGTTCTTTTTTTTTTTTTTTGGTTTTTCAAGGTAGGGTTTCACTTTAGCTCAGACTGAGCTGGAATTCTCTATGTAGTCTTGGGGTGGCCTCAAACTCATGGCGATCCTCCTATCTCTGCCTCCTGAGTGCTGGGATTAAAGGTGTGTGCCACCACGCCCGGCTTATTGCAGTTTTTAATGGAGGACTAGATCCACACTTTCCTACCAAATTCCTCTGGGGATCACTTACCAAACTAGAATACCAAGCTGGGTAGAGGGTGGATTAGTAGTGTGACTCACTACAGAGCTAGACCTTCTGTAGCTCACAATGCCACCCTACATTCATGGCTGTTATTCTAAAAAATAGGGAAAAGGAAAGAATGATCCGGTCTCCTTTAATAAGAAAGGTTTTATCCCAAGATGGGTTGAAGGGACCAGCTACTAAGGGTAGTATCCCTTTACTTGACAACTCTTGGAACATCTCTATGAGACTGATTCTGCTTTTTTTTTTTTTAGATGGGGGGGGGGGGTCCTCCTCATGTAGCCCAGGCTGACCTACTACTACTCAAGATCTTCCTGCCTTAGCCTATATCAAGTATTGTAATTACAGTACTTGGTAGTGATGTGGTCCCTCATGCTTATTTCTGTGAAGTTTTTACCGTCATTTAACAAATAAAGGAAACAAACATGTTAAAAAATATGTTGATGATCACACGAACTGGTAGGAAAATTAAGACTGCTTAGCATGGTCTAACTCTTAGCCTGCATACCTGTGTTTCCTTAGTCTTCTGGCTTTCTTTATTGCCTTTTCTTTTTCTTCGAGGTAGGATCTCACTCTGTAGTCCCAGGCTGGCCTTGAACTCACAGTGATCTTTCTACCTCTGTCTCTCAAGTGCTGAGTTTAAAGGTATGTGCTACCATACCTGGTGTCTAGCTCCCTTTAAACTTTAGTACCACATCAAACTAAGTCAACTGACTCCAGGAACCAGAAAGGCTTTGGTCCAAGTAAGTGGATGCTTTCCTCCAAAGGCATTATTTCTTATTTTGCAGAATTTGAGTGACCAAAGAGTACTGTCTGACCCATCTTTTATCCTTCCCAATTCAAGAAAGGTATCTGCTCTGCATTACCTTACTTGGAGATGGAAATTGCCTAAACCTTCAGGCATGCCTTCTGCCCTTGCTGCCTACAGCCTTATCACTGACTGTAAAAATAGCTTTGGTAATCTCCAAAGATGGTCGCTCTAACCCCACACCTTGGAGCTTCACACCACTTAGGTACTTAGGTTCTCACAAATCCTACAGAATGCAGCTAATACCTGTACCTTTCCCTGTCAATAAGCAAGCTTTTATCTTGACTAAAATTCTTATCCATGCTTCATTTCTCCAAGAAATAGCAGCCTTCCATTATTATAGTCTTCCATTAAAAAGACATTGGTAAAAACAGATTTAACACCTATGTGTATGCATGTGTTAGATTTCCTAGTTTAGCAATTTTCCTCCCAGTCTTTCATACTCTGAGGCAGAGCAGTTTGAGAGCAGACAGATCTAGGCTTAAACTGATAACCTTGAGCTGGAGAAATGGCTTAGCGGTTAAGGTGTTTCCCTGCAAAGCCAAAGGACCTCGGTTTGATTCCCCAGGACCCACGTAAACCAGATGCACAAGGGGGCATATGCATCTGGAGTTAGTTTGCAGTGGCAGGAGGCCCTGCTGCACCCATTCTCTCTCTTTCTTTCTCTCTCTTATTCTCTTTCTCTCAAATAAATAAAAATAAAAGTTTTTTTTTAAATTGATAACCTTGCTATTTACTGCCGATGTGACCCTGAACAAGTTCTTTCTCTTCCCTAAGCCTGTTCACTTTCCCTCCCTCCCTCTATTTTTTTTGGAGGTAGGGTCCCCCTCTAGTCCAGGCTAACCTGGAATTCATTATGCAGTCTCAGGGTGGCCTTGAACTCATGGTGATCCTCCTACCTCTGCCTCCCAAATGCTGGGATTAAAGGCATGCACCACCACGCTCGGCTCCTGTTTCCTTTTCTATAAAATAATACCTATTTCTTGAGATTATTATTGTTGTTGTTATTGGTTTTTCAAGGTAGGGTCTCACTCTAGCCCAGGCTGACCTGGAATTCACTACGGAGTCTCCGGGTGGCCTCGAACTCACGGCAATCCTCTTACCTCTGCCTCCCCAAGTGCTGGGATTAAAGGCATGCACCACCACGTCCGGCTTTCCTGAGATTCTTATGAGGAGGGTTAAATGTCAAAGATGTGTGAAGTACCTGGCATAGTATTAGATGTACACTGGGACACCACATATATGTATATATTCCCTTTTTCCCCTTTCTTTAGATTTCAAATATAAACTGCTCAGAGCATTTGAAATTCATTTTGGTACACATTTTCCCTATATTCTCAGCATTCTTTTATGGACTTTTCTAGCCAATTTAGAGAGAAAGAAGGGATGGGAAAAGCATTATAGCATATAAAATTTTCCTTTCACTGGGTGTGGTGGCTCACGCCTTTAATCCCAGCACTTGGGAGGCAGAGGTAAGAGAATTGCTGTGAGTTTGAGACCACCCTGAAACTACGTAGCGAATTCCAGATTAGCCTGAGCTAGAGTGAGACCCTACCTTGAAAACCCTCTGTGGTCATTTGAATAGATGGCCCCCAATATATTTAGTGTTTTATTAGTTTGTAATTTGCAGATCTTAAGGTGTGGTGGTACAAAGTGTGCCTAGCTGGAGTTCTTGAAGTGTGCTGTGCTGTGTGGCTTTTTGGTTTTTAGGCTTGTGCTTCTCTCTGTGTGTGTGGTCCTGTGAAAGCAGGCCAGCTTCTTCTGCCATTATGGAACTTCCCTTAGATCTGTAAGCTTTGATAAATCCCTTCTTCCATAACTGTACCTGGTCTGGAAGTTCATCTCAGTGAACCTGAAGCTGTCTGCTACCCCCCAAAAATTGTTTCCTCTTTCATTTTTCACTGGTGAAACATTTGGAAAATATGTAAAACAGTAACAATAACAATAACAAACCCCCAAACCCAGAAAACACAACAAAACAAACTAAAATTCACTTTATCCAGAGATAATCGTTTTTAACACTATGGCCTACAGTTTCCATTTATTCTTTTTCATGTATATACATACATATACACATATATATTTCATATATATACATACATATATATATATGTATATACGTATGTATATATGAGAGAGAGAGAGAATGGGTGCACCAGGGCCTCCTGCCACTGCAAATGAACTCCAGATGCATGCACTACTTTGGACATCCAGCTTTACATGGGTACTGGGGAACCCAACCCAGGCTATGAGGCTTTGCAAGCAAGTGTCTTTAAATATTGGGCCATCTCTCAGCCCCATTTATTTTTTTTCTATAACAGACATTTATTTATTTAAAATTAAGGTCTGCAGTACTTAAGAAATTAAGATGTTTCTAATAAATTTAAAAGAATGTCTAGGTAGTTAAGCTAAGTTCAAATTTATTTCTATATAATTTTGTTTATTTATTTATTTGAGAGCGACAGAGAAAAGGAGGCAGAGAGAGAGAGAGAGACAGAGAGAGAGAGAGAGACAGAGAGAGAGAATGGGCATGCCAGAGCTTCCAGCCTCTGTAAATGAACTCCAGATGCGTGTACCCCCTTGTGCATCTGGCTAACGTGGGTCCTGGGGAGTTGAGCCTCGAACCGGGGTCCTTAGGCTTCACAGGCAAGCGCTTAACCACTAAGCCATCTCTCCAGCCCTCTATATAATTAATTAATTAATTATTTTTTGTTTTTTCAAGGTAGGGTCTTGCTCTAGCCCAGGCTGACCTGGAATTCACTATGTAGTCTCAAGCTAGCCTCGAACTCATGGTGATCCTCCTACCTCTGCTTCTTGAGTGCTGGGATTAAAGGCAGGTGCCACCATGACTAGCTTTTGCTCCATTTTTTAGACCATCTGTTTTTGGTTAGGAATATCAAGCTATTTCCTTTTCAAAATTTTAAAACCTATTTTTATTTATTTATGAGTGAGAGAATGAATGAATGAATATGAGCATGCTAACGTCTCTTGCCTAGCAAATGAATTCCAGATGTATGTGCCCCTTTGTTCATCTGGCTTCATGAGTAATGTGGAATCTAATCTAGACTTCAAGGCTTTGCAAGCAAGTGCCTTTAACTGCTGGGCAATCTTTCCAGCCCTATAGAGCTATTTCTCTCTCCCTTTGTGCTACAGATCCAAAATATTCCTTTAAAAATAATTTATTTAGCCGGGCATGGTGGCACACTCCTTTAATCCCAGCACTCAGGAGGCAGAGGTGGGAGAATCACTGTTGAGTTTGGGGCCACCCTGAGACTACATAGTGAATTCCAGGTCAGCCTGAGCTAGAGTGAGACCTTACCTTAAATCCCTTCCCCCCCCCAAAATTATTTATTGGAGAGAGAGGGAAAGGAGGACACAGAGAGAGAGAATGGGCACACCAGCATCTCCAAAAAGTGCAAACAAACTTCAGACACATCTTCCACCCTGTGCAACTGGCTTATGTGGGTACTGGGGAATCAAACCTGGATCCTTAGGCCTTGCAGGCAAGTGCCTTAACTGGTAAACCATTTCTTCAGCCCATAAATATTCTTAAAATCAGGAAGGAGAAAGATAATTTTCTGGACTTTTATTTCTCTTTCGTCCTTTTCTTTCTTTCTTTCTTTTTCTTTTTCGAGGTAGGGTCTCACTCTGGCCCAGGCTGACCTGGAACTCATTATGGAGTCTCAGGGTGGCCTCAAACTCATGGCAATCCTCCTACCTCTGCCTCCCCGAGTGCTGGGATTAAAGGTGTGTGCCACCATGCCCAGCCTTTTTTTTTTTTTAATGTGTAGCCCAGGCTGGCCTTGAACTCCTGATCCTCCAACCTCCATCTCTTCAGTAATTTCCTACTGGCGTGTAACACCATAACTGGCTCCTTTCCTTTTTGTTAAGAAGAGTTTTGCTATTTGTACTTTAGGCTGGCTTAGAACTTCAAATCCTCCTTGTCCCAGCCTCCAGTGCACTACCATGCCTGTATACAAAGAATTTTTTCATGGAAGTATGGTTTAGAATATGATTTTTTTTTCCTATTTGGTTTTTCCAGGGAGGATTTCACTCTAGTCCAGCCTGACCTGGAATTCACTATGTAGTCTCAGGGTGGCCTTGAACTCATGGTGATCCTCCTACTTCTGCCTCCAGAGTGCTGGGATTAACCATGCCCAGCTCTTTTTTTTTTTTTTTTTTTTTAAAATTTTCCAAGGTAGGGTCTCATTCTAGCCCAGGCTGACCTGGAACTCACTCTGTAGTCCTAGGCTGCCTCAAACTCACATCAGTCCTCTTACCTCTGCCTCCAGAGTGCTGGAATTAAAGGTGTATGCCACCATGCCTGGCTAGAATATGCTTTTTAAATCAATCAATTAATTAATTTGTTTATTTTTATTTGAGACAGAGAGAAAGAGTGGGCATGCCAGGGCCTCTAGCCACTGCAAATGAACTACAGACGCATGCGCCACGTTGCATATCTGGCTTATGTGGAACCTGGAGAATCAAACCTGTGTTCTTAGGCTTCACAGGCAAGGGCCTTAACTAAGCCATCTCTCCAGGACCCTGTTTTTTTTTTTTTTTTTTTGAGGAAGGTAAAATATCCATTTCCCTGACACTCATCAACTAGCTTGCTTATACAGTGTAAAAATCACAAATATCATTGGCCACAAGTTCTTATCTTTTTAAAATTACTATGGGACTGGGATCTTGCATGGACCAGGGCTACTCAAAAGAAGGATCCAGAACCAACAACACCCTGTGCAAGGGATTGGGGGGATTCTGATGCTTTTTAAAAATAGATTATTTCCCAGTTCTTAGAAATTTTACCTTTTCTAGTAAAAAGTATTTACTAGACTTATATAAATTAAGCCTTTAAAAACCACAAAGTAGGCTGGGAGTGGTGGTGCATGCCTTTAATCTCAGCATTCAAAAGGCCAAGGTAGAGCCTGGCACGGTGGCGCACACCTTTATTCCCAGCACTCGGGAGGCAGAGATAGGAGGATCGCCGTGAGTTCAAGGCCACTCTGAGACTACATACTGAATTCCAGGTCATCCTGGGCTAGAGTGAGACCCTACCTTGAAAAACAAAACAAAACAAAACAAACAAACAAACAAACAAAAAAACCGAGGGAGAAAGAGAGAGAGAGAGTGACAATAAGAGAATGGGTGCGCCAGGGCCTCCAAACTCCAGACACATGTTTCACTTTGTGCATCTGGCTTTATATAGGTACTGGGGGATTGAACCTGGGCCAGAAGGCTTAAATGCAAGTGCCTTTAACTGCTGAGTCATGCCCTCAATTCCAGGTAGTAGTTTTTAAAATTTTTTTTTGTTTTTCAAGGTAGGGTCTCACCCTAGCCCAGGCTGACCTGGAATTCACTATGTAGTTCCAGTCTGGCATTGAAGGCATAGCGATCCTCCCCAGTGGCAGGATTAAAGGCGTGCTCCACCACACCCAGCTAACAGGTAGTTTTCTTTATGTATGGCACAAGTGTGGTTTAGATGCTATTATTATTGGGTAGGATTGAGTCCCTAAGAGAAGAAATTAGGGAGGACATGCTACCTAGAACATGACTTCTACATCCTTGGCATGCTGACTTACATGTCTGTGAAGAGAGCTGGAGAGTCCGGCCGATGAGACTGCACATCCTGCATAGCATTCCATTCGTTGACTGAGGACTGATCTGAGTTGATATGGCTTTCATAATAACTCACCCAGGTGAGAAACAGGCTGCCTGGGTAATAGTTATGCATTCTGGCCACTTCACAAGCTTTGTGTAAACTCTGTAAGGCAGACCTGAAAGATACGTTTAGAAATGAGCACTGCACAACTGTCAGTTACTAAAAGGAGAATTTTGGCTGGAAAGATGGGTTAGTGGTTAAGGTGCTTGCCTGTGAAGCCTAAGGACCCAGTTTGATTCCCCAGGACCCATGATGCACACGGTGCTGCATGTGTCTGGAGGCCCTGGTACACCCATTCTGTGTATCTGCCCCTTCCTCTCTCATAAACAAATAAATACATTAAAAGGAGAATTTCCTCCCCAGAATTCATATTTCTCTGATTCTGATGATAACTACTATATTATCTCTCCATACTATCTAGACATTTGTTAAAACATAACATATTCTTAAAGTAGGAAGTCAGGGGAGGGAAAGAGAATGTGAAAACTCATTAGTGAAAAATAGTTCTAGGAACCTATGGAGTTCATGGTCCTATCCTTGGAATCATTAAGACAATTAACTATTCAAAGATTTGTTTCTTTTGGCAGAGAATATATACCTCCATGATTCTTACAGGTCCCACAAAAGATCATGGAGATATATGACTCTCAGCCAGGAGGATGTCTTTTAATATTCAGGAAGTACTGATCAAATGATGTCTACCATTCTTGCTGCCTTAGTCTCCTAGTCTCTTTATATTATATGAGTGCACCAGGGTCTCTAGCCACTGCAGACAAACTTGACGCGTGCACCACCTTGTGCATCTGGCTTATGTGGGTATTGGGAATCTAACCTGGGTCCTTATGCTTTTGCAGACAAGCACCTTAACCACTAAGCCATCTCCCTAGCCCTCATAGTCTCTTTAAACTATTCATGCACAGCAGTTACTTTCTTAGAACAGCTATGGCTATTGTGAGACTAAATTAAACTTTCTGACTCTGAACTCAGGAATCCAAGAAGAGTAAACAAAATTGAAAGTATCTTTTGGCTATCTACTTATGAAAAACTGAAGTCAGAAATGTTAGAAAGTGCTGGGTGTAGTGGTGCATGCTTTTAATCCCAGCATTCAAGAGGCAGAGGTAGGAGGACTGCTATGAGTTCGAAGCCTGTCTGAGACTACACAGTGGATTCCAGGACAGCCTGGGCTAGTGTGAGACTCTACCTCAAAAACAAAACAAAAACAAAAATGCTAGAAAGTAAACAGAAATTAAAAAAAAACAAAAGAAATGCTAGGATGAAGGTAACACAAGGTCAAAGACTTCTCTACATTTTGTTTATTGGTGTATCTCAAGTGCTCAAAAGAAGGCCCCGTTCATAGCTGGAACTCAATTAGTTTTTGTCAAATGAAATGTCTTATTTGCCACAAATTAATGTCTCTTTACTAAAGGAAAAAGATAGTATAAGAGAATTCTGTGGCATTTATATATTTTTCAAAAAAATATTTTATTTTTATTTATTTATTTGAGAGCGAGAATAAGGCAGAGGGAGGAAGAGAGGGAGAGAGAAAGAGGGAGAGAATGGGCACACCAGGACCTCCAGCCACTGCAAACCAATTTCAGCTGCATGCGCCACCTTGGGCATCTGGCTTACATGGGTCCTGCGGAACTGAACTGAGGTCGTTTGGCTTTGCAGGCAAGTACCTTAACCACTAAGCCATCTCTCCAGCCCCCCTCTTTTATTTTTTTTTGGCTTTTCGAGATAGAGTCTCACTCTAGCCCAGGCAGAACTAGAATTCATTACATAGTCTCAAACTGGCCTTGAACTCATAGCGATCCTCCCATCTCTTCCTCCTGAGTGCTGGGACTAAAGGCATGCACCACACCTGGCTTTCCTTTTCTTTAAAATCCCTTTATATTTATTTTTTTCCTTCATAACAAAAATGACCCATGCTCACTTTGCCTAGCAGGCATGAGGCCCTGGGTTCAGTCCTCAGCATTACAAACAAATAAAGGCAGAAATATCCTACCTTCCCACTACTCAGAGATAACAACTAACCTAAAGTTTTAGTGCATATCATTCCAGCCTTTTTTGTCTATGTACAGATTCATAATAAAAAGATATGGCCATATTATGCACACCACCCATACGTAACTTGTTCTTTTATTTTATATGCCATTCCCAACATCATCTCATCTCAATAGTCTTCAACTAGACTTTTCTTCCTGAGACAGGGTCTCATGTATTCCAGGCTGGCCCAGAACTTGCTATATAGCAATGGTGAGCTTGAACAACTTTTTTAAAACAGTATTTTATTTGAGAGAGCGAGAGAGAGAGAGAATGAGAATGAATAAGGGCATACCAGGGCCTCCAGCCACTGCAAACTAACTCCAGATGCATGTGCCACCTTGTGCATCTGGCTTACGTGGATACTGGGGAATCAAACCTGGGTCCTTAGGCTTCACAAACACCTTAACCGCTAAGCCATCTCTCCAGCCCCTTGAACTTCTGATCCTCCTGCCACCATCTCCCAAGTACTAGGTATAGGTATGTGTTACCACACTCAGATTTTCCCATACCATTGTTTTTTTTGATGTGTATGTGTGGTTTATGGGCATATGTGTGTGTAGAGGCCAGAGGCTGACACGGCTGTCTTCCTCAACTGCTCTCCACCATTTTCTTTTATATAGGTTATTTCGGTTGAGCCTAGAGCTCATCAATTTGGCTAGTCTTGCTAGCCAGCTTGCCCTGGAGATTCTCCTGTCTTTGCCCAGTGATGGCATTACAAATGTATGTCACCACAACTGGCATTCACATAAGTGCTAGGGATCCAAACTCAAGTCCTCATGCTTGTGCAGCAAGCACTTTAACATTGGAGGCATCTCCTCAGCCCCACTCCTCAGAACTTTTTTTTTTTTTTTTTTTTTTTCTTGAGATAGGGTCTCGCTCTGGCCCAGGCTGACCTAGAACTCACTATGTAGTCTCATGGTGGTCTCGAACTCAGGGCAATCCTCCTACCTCTGCCTCCCAAGTGCTGGGATTAAAGGCGTGTGCCATCACACCCAGCTTATTTTTAATGGTTGTATACTGCTTAGTGATACAGATGTACTAATAATTTCATTGATTCCTATTTTTCAAAAATTTTAGTTGTTTTCTGTCTTTTGATATTATTAGAACACTGGAAACATTTTTAGAGCTAAAATCTTTGTATTCACTCATGGTTATTATCTCATCTGTCTTAGTAGAATTACTTGGTTAAAAGGTATACTAAGGGCTGGAGAGATGGCTTAGCGGTTAAGACACTTGCCTGCAAAGCCAAAGGAACCAGGTTCAATTCCCCAGGACCCACATAAGCCAGATGTACAAGGTAGCACATGCGTCTGGAGTTTGTTTGCAGTGGCTGAGTGCCCATTCTCTCTCCTCACTCTCACTCAAATAAATAAAAATAAAATATTTTTTTAAAAAGGCATACTAATTGAGCTGGACGTGCTGGTGCACACCTCTAATTCCAGCACTCAAGAGGCAGAGGTAGGAGGACTGCATGAGTTCAAGGCCACCCTGAGACTACATAGTGAATTCCAGATCAGCCTGAGCTAGTGAGACCCTACCTTGAACCCCCCCCCCGACACACACACAAAAAAAAGGCATACTAAATGATAAGGAATATTGACAAATACTCTAATCACCCTCAAGAAATGCTATTCCAATCTACCAGTGGTTTAGATGACTATCTATCCCTTAAATTCTTTTCGACCCTATATTGCACACATTACAATTTTTAAGAACCAACTTAGTAAACAGGGCATTGTTTTATTAGGAAAACAGATCCCCCCCCCTTTTTCAAGACAGGGTTTCATGTAGTTCAAGCTATTCTTGAACTTGTTCTATAACTGAGGTCAGTGCTAGCTTTGAACTGCTGCCCTTCTTGCCTCTACCTTCTGAATTCACCTCAAATACTGCATGAAATAAAATGGTTAATTGTTCAGTGAGTCTCAGCACTCCACACAGCAAATCCTATGATCTGTCATTCAGGGGTAGATTATTTTCTAGAGTCTTTTTCAGGCTCTTTTACTTTTTGTTTTGCTTGCCTTCTATCTATTCTAGTCCTCCATGGGACTTCTACTACAAAACAGACAGCAGAATGAAAAGCTAAAATTGAAGTCCTTAGCTAAGGGCATGGACTCTGAGTTTGAGAGTCTCATCACTCCCTGACTACTTGAGATCCTTTCTAGACAAGTGAACAAGAGTAAGAGTCTACTCTGTCTAAATAGCCAAGATGCTCTTAAGCCAGGCATGTAACTCCTCCACAGCCTCAGTTTTCTCATCTATGATAGGGGTTGACAACACTGTTTCTGTGGTACTGACATAATGACTAAACATAGGCTACATAAAGCTTCTAGTGCAATGCCTGGCACACAGTGAATAAGCCAAAAGTATCAGGATGCTAAGCTGATGGTTACTAACAAGAATGTTTTGTCTAGGCTTTATATGCATTACACAAATAGCTGTCAGCAGCATAAATGGAAATGTATCTATAATGGAACAGTCACAGCTATCCCTGATTATCTTAGGAAACTGAAAGGGAGTACATTAACAGTAAGCTGTTTAGACTTGGCTCTCACACAAAGTAACTTGGTCAGTATCTTTGTGAGACTCAGTTCCAACAGGTTATCTGATCTATTACATCTCTTCTAGTGCCTAAGAGTACTTCTGAATTTCACTTGTTCACCAATGCTTAAAGCCTTTCACTGCCAAAGTTTAAAAACTGCATTTCTAAGCCAGGCGTGGTAGCACATGCCTTTAATCCCAGCACTTGGGAGGATTGTTGTGATACTACAGAGTGAATTCCAGATCAGCCTGGGGCTAGAGTGAGACCTTACTTCGAAAAAACAACAACAACAACAAAAAAACAAACAAACAAACAAAAAAAAACCCTGCATTTCTAGGGCTGGAGAGATAGCTTAGTGGTTAAGGTGCTTGCCTGCAAAACCAAAGACCAAGGTTCAATTCTCCAGGACCCATGTAAGCCAGATGCACAAGGTGGTACATGCTTCTGGAGTTTGTTTGTAGTGGCTGGAGGCCCAGGCACACCCATTCTCTCTCTCTCTCTCTCTCTCTCTCTCCCTCTTTCTCTCTCTCTAACAAATAAATATAATTTAAAACAAACTGCATTTCTAACTATGATCGCCATACAAACATATCACCAAAATCCTATACAAACCTATACAAACAAATCTTACAGCATTATCTTAGTATATTGTGCCACTTCAAAACATTCTTTCTTTTTTTTTGAGCAGGGTCTCCCTGAAGCCCAGGCTGACCTTGAATTCACAGTTATCCTCCTATCTCAGCCTCCTGGGATTAAAGGCAAGTGGTCACTACACTTGCCATAAAGCATTATTCTAATAACCTACTAAAATAACTTTTTCTTTTTGCAGAACATCTTAAAAACACTGCTTTATAGATATTAAAAGCCATCTTACCACATGGCCTGTACAGATACAGGCTTGAATATATGAACTCTGTTATCTGTTGAGACGCTGAACCCACTAAAAAACAAAACAGAACAGGATAAAAGTCCATAAATAAAGGTAGGGAATTTCAGGTTGGGGTTTTCAAGTTTGCCACAACAGAAAGAAGAAATCATCAGGTATGCCATGTAGAAGTTAACTTGAGATAGGATGTGAAAACCTTCAACAAATTCTCTAATTTTATCTACCAGGGGAAATGAGTAGAATCTTACATCAGAACAGGGAATTATATACAGGTTCCCAAGTGAAGCTATGATCTAAACTGTTCTGACATTATTTCTACTTGGAAGTCTTATACAGTCTTAGCAAACCCAACCCTGGTTTCATAAAATGGAGCAAACATCTTAGTCTCTTGGGGACACATTCTAAAAACATCAGGAGGCAGGGTCACTGGAAGGAACTGGCACAGGAAAGGGGTTATACTGCAGGCTGACAGCTGGCAGAGGCCACAAGAGGTTATTTGAAACAGAACATATCCTCCTCTGGGACAGTATTGCAATAATAGTCCCACATGCTCACATTAAAGAGTGAGCCAACAAACTACTTTTTGTCTGGATTGTACCATAATCGTCCTAAAAGAAGAGAAGTGAGAGAGCCTGGCAAGCTGTATTTTACAAAACAGCAGCTTAAAAGGACTCAATGAGCTGCTGACATGTCACTTCAGCTGGGCAAACTGGGATTCCCATTCAGTAGAGTGAACAAGTCACTAAGATGGAACCACACCCATTTGCTTTCTGTAGGAAAGTGAAAAGGGAAAGCTCTTACCCATCGCCATCCAAATGAATTAGGGTGTCACTCCAGAGAGGCAGGACTAAACCCATGGTACAAGTGCTACTGCAAGACAAGAGACAGTCCATAAGTCACTTCCTGTCATTCTGGAAAGCAGTGTTTGTTTATTAACTCTTTCAACACAGCGTACAAATGCCTAAGCAATAAATCGTGGCATAAATGTTAGATTGGAGAAATTTCTATCATATTGCTATTAATTCCATGTATGTTCTCAGAAGCAGTTTAAAAGAAATGGTCAGTTCCTTAAGTATTTAGCACAGAAATTTTATTGACTGAACTTCCTATATTTGTTACCTTGTAAGTGGATACTATCATTTAAAAAAAAAAAAAAAAATCCAAGCAACTACTGCTGGCTTGCATTTGGTATGTCTTAATCCAGGACACAAACTCCAACTCAATTCCAAAAATTATTTCTAACACTAAGAACTGCTGTTGATTGCTATGATTTTCTCAAATCTAAGATTTATTGAACACTAGATTACACACAGCCAGCAGTGTACAAAGAAAAGAATTTTTTCAACAATTTTATTTACTTATTTGAGATAGAAAGAGAGAGATATGGAAACAGGCAGGTGGGGGGGGGGAGGGAAAGAATGGGTGTACTAGGGCCTCCAGCCTCTGCAAACAAACTCCAGATGCATGTGCCCCCTTGTGCATCTGGTTTATGTGGGTCCTGGGGAATTGAAACTAGGTCCTTTGGCTTTGCAGGCAAGCGCCTTAACTGCTAAGCCATCTCTCCGGCCCCAAGAAAAGATAATTTAAAAAATGTAAAGAAGTAATTGTGGCCCAGCTGTTGATATGCACACCTATAATCTAGCCATCAGGAGGATGAGGCAGGAGGACTGCTTTTAAATTCCAGGCCAGCTTGGACTACATAATGAGACTCTTGTCTCAAAATAAAATGAAACAAAGAATTGTTAATGGCTTGTTGCCAAGTTAAAGATACTCAATAAACAATCCAATTTAAATAAAACAGTGCTAGGCCTGTTGTATGTTTCTTTATTTAATTATTTACAAGGGGAGGGAGGGAGAGAGAGAGAGAGAGAGAGAGAGAGAGAGAGAGAGAGAGAAAGAACACAAGTGAGCCAGGGACTCTAGCAACTGCAAATAAACTCCAGACACATGTGTTACTTTGTGCATCTGGCTTTACGTGGGTATTGGGGAACTGAATCCCAGCCACCAGGCTTTATAAGCAAGTACCTTTAACAAATACTGACCCATATCCACAGCCCATGTTGTTTAAGATGTTGGCCTCAAACTAAAAACTCTCTTGCCTCAGCTTCCCATTCTCCATTCTGACATTATAGGAATATGTCACCATATCTGGTAAAACAGTACTTGGTAACTATGTACTGAAGTAGCATTGCTGAGATGCAAAGCAGGAATGTTAATGACCAACAAAGGGGTATCCCTGTCATGGCATGCTGAAACACTGTTCTAGGGGCTGAGGATCTATGTGGCTCAGCATAGAGTACTTACTTGCCCAGCGTGTATGAGGCCCTAAATTCAATCCTTAGCACTATGAAAACATACATAAAAACTGATTTCAACCATAAACTAGCCTAGGAAGCTTTAAGTTAATGGTGGTATTAGAAGCTCTGGATTCCCAAAGGTATGTTTCACCATACTACTTCTCTGGACCACTTTCTCTCCTTAAGAATATCTTAAGCCATTTCCCCCCCTGGACATTCGCCAAGTGGTTCCTACATATATCCTGCTCCTTCCCAATATATTTCTAGAGGCAGCACAGTACAACAGAGGATGTTAAATATGGGATTAGAACAATTCAGTATGGTCATGAGCTCCTTGGTCAGATGGGCTTTGAAACCTGGGTTCTAGTATTAAGTATATAATCTTATCTTCCAGCACATGAGCTCCACTCCTGGGCTTCATGGATGCTAGGCAAGGGATCTACTATTCTAACTGAACAGTCTTAGGAAAATTACTTTATATTTTGTGTTTCTATCTCTTCATCTATAAAAGTGGGATAAAATATATTCTTTATTGCACTGTTTTACAATTAAATACATAAAACACATTTATTGCCTACTATGCCAAAATACCTGGATTTGATCTTCAGTATTGAAACTCTTCCTGACAAGTTATTTAACCTCTCTTAACCTTAATTTCATCATTAAATGCAAGCAACAAAGTCTATTCTTACAGGGTTGGTTATCATAAAGATTTTAAATTAATTTTCTTATTTATTTGACAGCAACAGACAGAGAGAGAAAGAGGCAAATAGATAGATAATGGGCACGCCAGGGCCTCCAGCAACTGCAAACGAACTCCAGATGCATGTGCCACCTTGCACATCTGGCTTAGGTGGGTCCTGGGGAATCGAGGCTCGAACCGGGGTCCTTAGACTTCACAGGCAAGCGCTTAACTGCTAAGCCATCTCTCCAGCCCATAGTTATCATAAAGATTTTAAAAAATTATTTATTATTATTTATTTATTTGCTGGAGAAAGAGAGAGAGAGAGAGAGAGAGGAGAGAGAGAGAGAGAGAGAGAGAGAATGGGCACACCAGGGCCTTCAGCCACTGCAAATGAACTCCAGATGCATGTGCCCCTGTGCATCTGGCTAACGTGGGTCCTGGGGAATCGAACCTGGGTCCTTTGGCTTTGCAGGCAGACACCTTAATCGCTAAGCCATCCCTCCAGCCCAAAATTTTTATTTTTATTTATTTATTTGAGAGAGGGAAAGAGGCAGAGCAAGAGCAAGAGTGAGAGAGAGAGAGAGAGAGAGAGAAAGGGCATGCCATGGTTTCCATTCCAGCCACTGCAAATGAACTCCAGATGCATGAGCCACCTTGTGCATCTGGCTTACGTGGGTCCTAGGGAATCAAACTGAGGTCCTTTGGTTTTGCAGGGCAAGTGCCTTAACTACTAAGCCATCTCTCCAGCCCCCCCCCTTTTTTTGAGGTTGGGTCTTGCTTTAGCCCAGGCTGACCTGGAACTCACAGTGATCCTCCTACCTCTGCTTCCCAAATGCCAGGATAAAGGTGTGTGCCACCACATTTGGCCCATCACAAAATTTTAGCGTAAAGCCAGGCATAGTGGCACATATGTCTATAAAATACTTGGGATGCTGAGGCAGGAAGATTGGGAACTCAAAGCTAGCCTGGGCTACATATGAGGAAGGGTCTCACTCTAGCCCAGGCTACCTGGATTTCACTCTGTAGTCTCAGGGTGGCCTTGAACTCATGGTGATCCTCCTACCTCTGCCTCCCAAGTGCTCGGATTTAAAGGCATGCGCCACTATGCCGGGCATGTTTCTCAACATTTTACTATTGACTCAAGAACTTAAGAATTCATTAAGACTGGAACAACTTAGCCACATTGGAACCCTGGGCCTGAATACCAGAGGCACAGCTATCATGCCAGACTCTAAGAGGGAGTAAGGAAGCTTCTTGTGGAGTAGATAAGGTGAACATAACACGTTTCAAATTGTTGTGTTGTTTGGGAGTTTTTTTTGTTTTTAATGTTTTTAAAAAATATTTTCCAAAAATTAACTTATTTATTTGCAAGCAGAGAAATAGAGAAAAAGAGAGAGGGAGGGAGGTGGGAGAGGGAAGGAGTGCACCAGGGCCTCTAGCGACTGTAAATGAACTCCAGGCACATGTACCACCTGTGCATCTGGTTTTACATGGGTACTGAGGAATCAAACCTAGGTCCTTAGATTTTGTAGGCAAGGGCCTTAACCACTGAGCCATCTCTCCAGCCCAGGAGTGTTTTTCTTAAAAAAATTTTATTTATTTATTCTTTTTAGCATTTTTTTTTTTTTTTTTTTGGTGTTTTGTGGTAGAGTCTCACTCTAGCCCAGGCTAACTTGGAATTAACTATGTAGTCTCAGGGTGGCCTCGAACTCATGGCAATCCTCCTACCTCTGCCTCCCAAATGCTGGGATTAAAGGCGTGTTCCACCATGCCAGCTTCTTTTTAGCATTTTTAAAAAAGTCTTATTTATTTGAGAGAGAGGCAGATAGAGAAAGGCAGATAAGAGAGAGAGAGAGAGAGAACAGGCATGCCAGGGCCTCTAGCCACTGGAAACGAACTCCAGATTCATGTGCCACCTTGTGCATCTGGCTTACATGGGTCCTGGGGAAGCAAACCTGGGTCAAAGTGCTAAGCTATCTCACCATCTCTCCAGTCCAAGGAGTGCTATTTTTTTTTTTTTTAATTTAGTGTGTGCTTAAAAGAAGGGTTGGTAACCTGGTAACAAATCTAGACATTACGTGACTATAAGATATAGAAACTCAAAAAGACACTGATCTGTGAACTTGTGACCAGATGCTAAGTTAACCTTCTGACAAGTGACAATGATATGTAGGAAGCAACATCATAATTTTCAGCTACATTTGTCAGTGACTACACCTGGCAGCAGGTTTCACCACACAACAGGAAGGACAGGACAAAATTAGGCATACCTGGTATTTTAATATAGCTTACTTCAGTCCCATGAGATTTTTTTCTCCACTAAAGTATACTTATTTTAGTGACTACTTATTCCATTCAATAAATATTTCTTCAGGGCTGGAGAGATGGCTTAGTGGTTAAGGCACTTGTTTGCAAAGCCAAAGGACCTGGGTTTGATTCCCCAGGACCAACATAAAGCCAGATGCACAAGGTGGCACATGCACTCAGAGTTCATCTTCAGTGGCTAGAGGTCCTGGTGCATCCATATTCTCTCTCTCCCTTCCCCTCTCTAGTAAATAAATATTTTTTAAAAATTAAAAAAAAAAGAGCTGGAGGGATGGCTCAGCGGTTAAGGTGCTTGTTTGCAAAGCCAAAGGAACCAGGTTTGATTCCCCAGGACTCATGTAACCCAGATGCACAAGGTAGTGCATGCATCTGGAGTTCGCAGCAGCTGGAGGCCCTGGTGTGCCCATTCTTTATCTGCCTCTCTTTCTCTCTCCCACTTTCTCTCAGTCAAATAAATACAAATAAGAATAAAATATATTTTAAAAAATTGCCAGGCATGGTGGTGCACGCCTTTAATCCCAGCACTCATGAGGCAGAAGTAGGAGGATTGCCATGAGTTCGAGTCTACCCTGAGACTACACAATGAATTCCAGGTCAGCCTGAGCTAGAATGAGACCCTACCTAGAAAAAAACAAAAACAAACAAACAAACAAACAAACAAAAATTAAAAAATTCTTCAGTGCATTTTATGTAGTACATACTCCAAGATGTTATGGGTACAAAGACATTAAAAAACAAAACCAGGCCAGTTGTTAGGCTTTGCAGGCCAGCACCTTAACCGCTAAGCCATCTCTCCAGCCCCATTTTGTTTTTTTAAGTAAAATTTTCTTTTGTTTGTGGCATTTGTCAGATATCATTCAGATTGAACTGTTACAACAGACAAGTATGGTTCTTGAGGATAAATTACTGGGTAACCATTAACATTCTATCTAGTAAAATTTAGGACAAAGTTAACATTTAGAACTAGGCATCTGATGCTCACACTCTAGGGTCGAATGAATATGCAGTTACAGCTTTTTGTCTCTAAGGGAAGACTCAACTAAAGTTTCTACAGATCACCAGTTTCTGCTTTACAGGACTTTTAAGGGAGGGGTCAAAGAAAATATGAGCTAGAACAGTTCTGTGCAATGAAATTTTCTACAATAGTGGAGATATTATGTAATATACTGTCCTATATGGGAGCCACAAGTTA
The DNA here is from genome assembly GCA_036346955.1 of Dipus sagitta. Taxonomy (NCBI): domain Eukaryota; kingdom Metazoa; phylum Chordata; class Mammalia; order Rodentia; family Dipodidae; genus Dipus; species Dipus sagitta. Next base: position 56,153,923 of record CM070778.1, read on the forward strand.
TACATGGCTACCAAGTACCTGAAATGTGGCTAGTTAAGACAGAAATTTAAATTTTATTTATTTGCAAGCAGAAAAAGAATGGACATACCAGGACCTCTTGCCACTGCATGCAATACTTTGTGCACTTGGCTTTATGTGGGTACTGGGGAATTGAACCTGGGCCAACATGCTTTGCAAGCAAGTGCTTTAATAGCTGAGGCATCTCTCCAGCCCAGGAGTGTTTTGTTTATTGTGTACCAGCACAATTGGGAATATGAAGGTGTTGCAGTCAGCTTCTCATTGCTGGTAAAAAGCACCCCACCAAGACCAGCTGGTGGAAGGACAGGGTTTATTTTGGCTTACAGAATCGAACGGATGCTCCATAATGGCAGGGAAAAATGATGGCATGAACAGAGGGTGGATATCACTGCCTAGCCAACATCGGTAGGAGAGTGTGTCATTCACTGGTAAGAGGAAGCTGGCTATAATACCCATAAGCCCACCCCCAACAACACACCTCCTGCAGGAGGCATCAATTCCCAAGTTGCCACCAGCTGGGGATCTAGCAATTAGAATACATAAGTTTATGGGGGACACCTGAATCAAACCACCACAAAAGGGTTGGTAACCTGGTAACAAATATAGACATTATGTGATTATAAGATACAGAAACTCAAAAAGACAAAAAGACAGTGATCTATGAATGTGTGACCAGATGCCAAGTTAACCTTTCTTATTTGAATAGCTATAGATAGCCAATGGCAATGCACTAGAAAGTTGGGTACATGAAAGTCCTAATTAGAGGTCATAAAATGCTGATGAATATAGATAAGTCAGGTGTTCCATACCTTCTTCTATACTCTGCTCCAACTAAAGAAAGGGTCTCTCTATGTAGCCCTGGCTGGCTGGAACTTGCTATGTAGACCAGGCTAGACTCTATAAATTGCAGCAATCCTCCTAACTCTACCTTCCAGTGCTGGGATTACAGGCTTTTGCCACCAGGCCTCACAAGGTATTTTCTTACAAGAAAATAGTTACTGAAAGCTCTTTTGCTTATGTAAATCACCATAAGTTAAAACTGGAAGAGAAACCTGCCTAAAAGTGGCTTACAAACCACAGTAAACTCAGAGCATATAATTAAATACGTGAGTGGTATACCAGGTAATATCTCTGGCCTTGTGATCCTTGTCAACCTACAAGTCATTTTTCAGGTTGACTGTTTTGTAAACTTCAGGTAAACCTTGTTTTGGGAAACTTTCTAAAGACAAGGGGATTCCCCCTGGCCCTTAACATCAGGAAGACAATTAAAATCACTCTATTCTCATATTTTTGGTAGTCAAATTCCCTCAGGCCTGGGTCCTAACTCTAGTTATTTCACAGTTCCCATTCTAGCCTAGAACCAGGAAGTCAATGGCTTGAAACATCTGGCAGGATTTCCTGAGGCTTATTATTATCTCAGTGGGTAAAGATCTGCTTAGCAGCCACATTCCACATTCTTCCCAAGGTTTCTTCACAAAAAAAAGTGGGGAAATAAAGAAGAAAAGCCTCAAGCTTTAAGGAAGGAAACTTCAAAAAAAGGGTAGATTAGGGTCTGTGTGAAATTTTAATCATAGGAAGTGAAGTATGCCTAAACTGAAAGGCACAGGACTTAAAAGATTCTGCTTTGAGTTTAAGGAGCCTTTCCTCCCCTCTAACTATGAACAAAGAAAAAAGGTGAGGCCTAAAATTTGGTAAATGCAATATTTAAATTGAAGGATACAAATGAGATTGGTGTTCAAGTGGAATCTCTTTGAACTCAGAAGCACTACCACAGAAGGCATGTGTACCAAATCACCAGAGTGGATCATTACTGATTGAAACAGAGTAGACTGCCAAGAAAGCACTACTTTTTCTTTTTGAGATAAAAGTTTAAACCTTTTGCTTTATATCTTAACTACCAAAAGATGGAAAGATGAGAAAAAGGAAAAAGATAGCAGCAAATTAGGAATATGCAATTGCAAATATTTACTAACTATGCTTGTCTCTCAAGATTGCAGCTCAGACAACTTTAATGTGTCAAGAACTTTGACTATATTACTCCCCTTTCTCCTTACCCTCTCCTTGTCTCCTTTTATGTCTTGAATTTAAAGAGTAGAACCACACAAGATGATTTTGTAATAGCTAAAAAACTGGAACAAGTTCTTTAAAAAGTAGTTTTCACATTATGCACATATATGAAAATTGTCAATAAAAATTTTAAAACGTGGACTGGAGAGATGGCTTAGCGGTTAAGGCATTTGCCTGCAAAGCCAAAAGACCTTGGTTAGATTCCCCAGGATCCACATAAGCCATGCACAAGGTGGAGCATGTGTCTGGAGTTTGTTTGCAATAGCTGGAGGCTCTGGAACACCATTCTCTCTCTCTCTCTCTCTGTCTGCCTCTTTCCCTCTCTTGCTCTCTCAAATAAATAATTTTTAAAAATTTAAAATGTGCCAGGCATGGTGGCACATGCCTTTAATCCCAGCACTAGGGAGACCAAGGTAGGAGGATAGCTGTGAGTTTGAGGCCACCCTGAAACTACATGATGAATTCCAAGGGTCAACCTGGGCTAGAGCGAGACCCTACCTTGAAAAATCAAAATAAATAAATAAATAAATAAATTTTAATGTGGTTTTGACACGCCCTCCACTCCCCACTTTAATGGCCCCATACCTGTCACTGGAAGAAAAATCCATTCCTAGGACAACGCTTTCTTCAGTGTCTTGTCTACCATTAGTTGAAACCACTACCATATAGCGTGTTCGATTCTGGTAAGTACTTTCCAGTCTTACAGCCTGGAGGTTAAAAGAGAAAATTTAAATCATTTAATACTTTTTCACCAGCATCTTAAACATACTAAGGGAGGCAGTATGGCCAGCAGTTGGGAGACTAAATTCAAATCTAAACTCATACTAACTAAAAACCTTTGGTAAGTTACTAAATTAACTGTAGGGACATTAAAAAAAAAAAAAAAAAACTTACCCATCATACTATCTTTATAATCTCATGAAATAATGCATGCAAAGCAGTGCTTGATATATGATAAAATTTTGCTATACACTGTAATAAATGTTTCTCTTAACAGGATTTACAATAACAATTGCCAGAAATAAATTCCATAGAATGAAAAAGGGAAAAGGAGGAATAAGAATGTGAGCACTGGTCTCACAGATAAAATCCCCACACACAATTATAATATGATGCAAAATACGAGCATTACCTAAGGGGAGTTTTTGGCAGTGCTACTGAATTTTCTTGTACATTTGTATACTACCAGATTCCTTCTCTTCCTTCTCTTGCTTGTGTATAGGGCAGAGGAGAAGCTCAGCTGTCATTCCTTAGGTGCCATCCACTTTTTCTCACAGTCTTTCATTGGCCTGGGGCTCACCTACTTAGGCTGGCCAGTGAGCCCCAGGGAGCTACTCTCTCTGCCTACCCAGCACTAGGAATACAAGCGCATGTGTGTTCATATGACTGTACGTGCATGTGCACATGTGTTTGTGTGGAGGTCAAAGGTTGATATCTGGTGTTTTCCTTTCTGCTTCCTACTTTCTTTACTGAGACAGGGTTCTAGGTTAAGCCCAGAGCTTGCTGGTTTGGCTAGTCTAGCAAGCTAGCTCACCATGGGGGATTTGTCTGTCTCTACCTTTCCAGTGATGGGATTACAGGCACTTGTAGTTATGCCTAGCATTGAATGTTGCGGATCTGAAATCAGGTCCTCACAGAGTAAGTATTTTAATGACTGAATCCCCTCCCCAGCCCCTTTCTGCTTTTTTTTTTTTAAAGATTATATTTATTTATTTTGAGAAAGAGAGAGGAGAGAGAGAGGTACAGATGGGGGGGGGGGAGAGAGAAAGAGAATAAATGGGCATGCCAGGGCCTCTAGCCATTGCAAATGAAATCCAGACACATGTGCCACCTTGTACATCTGGCTTATGTGGGTACTGGGGAATCAGATCTGGGTCCTTAGGTTTCATAGGCAAGCAAGCACCTTAACCACTAAGCCATTTCTCCAGCCCCCTTTCTGTTTTCTTGAGACAAAGTTTTGCTATGTGTCTACGGCTGGTCTTGAATTCCCAGCCATCCTCCTGCCTTAGCCTCCCAAATTCTAGGATTATAGGCCAGTACTGCTAGACTTGGCTTCCTCTTTTCCTTTTCTTTTAAAAAAATATTTTATTATTTACTTATTTGAGAGAAGGAAAGAGAGACAGGGAGGGAGGGAGGGAGGGAAGGAGAGGGGAAGAGAGAGAGAGAGAGAGAGCTCACACCAGGGCTTCCAGCCACTGCAAACGAACTCCAGATGCATGTAGTCAAGGATGGCCTTGAATTCCTGATCCTCCTGCCCCTACCTCCCCAGATTATAGGAATGTACAACCACACCCAGTTTATGTCATGGTGGTGATCAAACCCAAGGTTTCATGCATGACAGGCAAACACTCTATTAACTGAGCTACATTCCTGACCGTGTGCCTCTATGCTGATATTGCTAGGAAAAGCTAGGGAAATATAAACAGCAGGAATGACTACATTAAAGCTTGTTTCTGCCAGGCATGGAGGTGCAACCATTTAATCCTAGCACTTAGGAGGATCACTGTGAGTTCGAAGCCACCATGAGACTACACAGTGAATTCCAGGTCAGCCTGGGTTAAAGTGAGACCCTACCTCAAAAAGCCCAAACCAAACAAATAAACCAAAAAAGCAGTAACTTTACTTATGAGAAGTTAAGAAGTAACATTTTTTTAAAGTTTTATTTATTTGAGAGAGTCAGAAAGAGAGAAACAGAGACAGAAAGAATGGGCACACCAGGGCCTCCAGCTGCTGCAAACGAACTTCAAACGCATGCGCCACCTTGTGCATCTGGCTTACGTGGGGCCTGGGGAATTGAACCTGGGTCCTTTGGCTTTGCAGGCAAATGCCCTAACCACTAAGCTATCCCTCCAGCCCAACTGGGCTACATCCTCAGCCCCCGAACTTCTTATAAACAAGATCTCAGATAAAACTACCTACTTAAACTTAGGCATGCCTTGGCAAGCTCTGAACTAACTGTTCAGTTTCCTAAATGTGTTAGAAACTCTTTTATCTTCTGTCAGGGCCCTGGGAATTTCTGGCAAGGCTCAAATACAAATGGCATGGGAACAATTGAACCATACTTCTGACAATTTGCCTACAGTTCTACACCTACTAGCGGCAACTGATTAGCCTTAGCTAGACTTACCAAAAATCTTTATAAATATTATCAATAATGCATGATATGTGGCCAAATTAAGTAGGCATACCAAATGTTTTTTGGTGATATTCAGTACAAATATCAGTTCTCTCTCTCTCTCTTTTTTCTTTGAGGTAGGGTCTCACTCTAGCTCAGGCTGACCTAGAATTCACTATGTAGTCTCAGAGTGGCCTTGAACTCAAGGCGATCCTCCTACCTCTGCCTCTCAAATGCTGGAATTACAAGCCTGGCTTCAGTTGTCTCTTTTTAAAAAATTATTTATTTATTTATTTGAGAGCGAGAGAAAGAGAGGACGGGCACACCAGAATCTCCAGCCACTGCACAAAAAACTCCAGACACATGGGCCACCCTATGCATCTGGCTTATGTGGGTCCTGGGGAATCAAACCTGACTTTGCAGGCAAGTGCCTTAACAGTTAAACTATCTCTCTAGCCCCTTCAGTTGTCTCTTTTTAAAAGACTTATTTACTTATATTATCAAGAGCATTTCAAAAGTCTGGCTCTTTCTTGCTTAATCTAACAGAAGACCCTAAACCTAGTGGGAAAGAACCCAGCCACATCACACTGACTTAGGCTTAAATAACAGGCACCTTTAGGTTTGTTCAATTTTATGTTTGTTTTATTTTCTTTTTATTTGTTAGAGAGAGAGAGAGGGAGGGAGAGACAGAGAGAGTGAGAGAAACAAAGAATGAAAATGGACATGACAGGGCCTCTAGCTACTGCAAACGAACTCCAGATGCATGTGCACCTTGTGATTTGGCTTACATGGGTTCTGGGGAGTCGAATCTGGGTCCTTGGGCTTTGCAGGAAAGCACCTTAACCACTAAGCCATATCTCTAGCCAAGTTTTTGTTTCTTTTATGGAAGAACAGTACCTGAGAGTACTTAGGATTCAATCACAGGGATGTCACAATATGTACAGCAGCTAATACATATTTGCTAACAGAAAGTAAAACTTTAATTAGAAGCCAAGATTCAACACTGATGAAAACTCTGAAACACCAAGCTTCAAAATTCTAGGTTAAGGAACATAAGCCATTCTTCCTCTTCACAGTTTGAGATTTACTTTGTTAGGAGAAAGATTAGCAGAATCTGAAAACTTATCAAGCAAATCAGGGAAATGTAATTAAAAAATGACAGTCTGTACATAATACCCACATATTCAAAATGACAGCATTTCCAACGCTTTCCCAGTCTCTAGAACTTGGGCATGAATAACTGAAGAGACAGCTCAGGTGCATTTGATTAACAAACTAAAGTTCTCAGTGAAAAGCACACTAAAGAAGGCCATAACTGCCCAAACAAAATAGTATTTTGGGTTTAAAACATGGCAACAATCACAACTAAGATAAGTATTCCAAGAAAGCCCATTTATTGCCTAAAATTTGGTATTCTATTAAATTTCAGGTGAATGGGATTCAGTAATCTTAGGGCCAATGTAAATCGAAAGTCATTAGTCTCTGCTTATTCCCAAAAAAGAAGCATTCAACCCACTTTCAAAGATCATCGTTCAAAGAATGACCTTAAAATTCTTACTCTCTAATTTAAATGCTTAACATACGCATAGGCAGTTCATAGACCTTAGCTGGTAGAAGGAAAAGATTCTTTTCTCGGCATCATCTAACAAGGAAATAGTCATCCTTAAACATACACCACACCTTTGCCTTTAATTTCTTTTCATCAAGAGTCTTACATCATGCTCCGACATGTAATGTTTATCCTCAGGGAAGCCACACTATAAAGATACAATGTCTAGACAGGCAGCAAGCCCAATCCATCACAGCAAAAGGTTTCAAAAGTATGTAAATATTAAGTTCTAACAGAAAGAACAAAGGAAAGCCAATAGCTAAGATTAAAATAGACTTTAGATACAAATGAAGAACAGTTTTCAAAAGAAACAGATTAGTTTGAGGAAATCTCTAGATTAAAAAAAAAGCCTGTTTAAGTCTATGAAATTCTGAAATTAAAAAAAAATCTACAAATGACATTCTGTATAGCCACTAATGACCACAATTTAAGGGCTGGAGATATGACTCACTGGCACAACACTTGTCTAGCAAGCACAGAAGGCCTGGGTCTGATTCCCAGCAGAGTCAACCTCTACCAGTGCATCTTCTCAAAATCCCATGATTAATTTACCAACGTGGAAAGATAATTCATGATAAAACTGTGAAAGTAGGTTAAAAGACAGTATTTATCTTATTTTTACAAAAATACAAAACAAATTAAGCAGCTCTGTGCTAGTTTACTTGTCTACTCCTCCACCCCTAAAACCACCAAAATAAGAATGGAAGTGTATTTATTCAAACTGCCAAGAATGGTCTTCTCAGGTGTGGGATATAGTGATTTCATCTTTATTCCTCTTTGGATGTCCTGGCTTAGAAAATAAAACAAAAACCCACATAATACATTCATAGTTATTTAGAAAAAAATAAACGATTTCATTGTAGGAAAAAGCAACATATTATTAAAAATCACCTAGCTGGGCATGGTGACACACACCTTTAATTCCAGCATTCAGGAGGCAGAGGTAGAAGGATCACCATGAGTTTGAGGCCACCCTGAGACTACATAGTGAATTCCATGCTAGCCTGAGCTAGAGTGAGACCATACCTCAAAAACAAAACAAAGCAAAACAAAAAACAAACAAACAACAAAAAAGCCTCATTTTCTAAAATTATTTGGCAAAATTCTCAGATCTCAGCTGTAGTTAAGAGCATTATTGAAGTCACTGAAAATTATTAATTTACCATTCTATTTTTTAATTTATTTATTATTTGGGGGGGTTATGGAGGTAGGGTTTCACTGTAGCTCAGGCTGACCTGGAATTCACTATGCAGTGCAGGGATTAAAGGTGTGCACTACCACACCTGGCTTGCCATTCTATTTTTAAAAATCAAATGAGCATCTGATAATGTGCAAGAGTACTATACAACCAGTAGCTATAGCCTTCTGAAGTACTGAAATCAATGCTTCATACCTGTGTTTGGAAAGCTGACTTCCTGAAGCAAAAAAAAATGGTTTTATCCTGTTTTCAAGACTTAAGCAAAATGTGGGGTTTGGTTGGCTTATTAAGAAGGAAGAGGAGAAAAAGAAGAAAGGAAGAAAAGAAGGGGAAGGAAAAAACCAGAAAAAAGGCAGGACATTCAATTAACTATGAAACTTTTAACCTTATGTACAAGTCCCAAGATAAGAGTTTTAGCATTCCAAATTTAACTCAGAAGAAAAGCCTTTGCTTTGAGTCTACAAATGCCCCTTTCAGTTAGAAAAGTGCTAATTTGTCCAAAGCCATACAATGCATTCACTCATTTTCTTGAAGATGACTCACTCAATAATCTGAAACATAATGACTATGTGTTTCTAACGATTCAAAACAACTGTAAAATGGCTTGTTCATTTGAATTATGAATTAATTCACAGACATCAGTCACATTTTCTGAATTTATACTTTATAAATGTAATGCATATATGAGTCCTTGTCTCAAAAAAATAAAAGTGGGCTGGAGAGATGGTTTAGCGGTTAAGGTGTTTGCCTGCAGCCCACGTAAGCCAGATGCACAAGGTGGCACATGCGTCTGGAGTTCATTTGCAGTGGCTGGAGACCCTGGTGTGCCCATTCTCTCTATCTCTATCAAATAAAAACAAAAATATTTAAAGAATAAAAGTAACACAGCTTGCCGGGCGTGGTGGCGCATGCCTTTAATCCCAGCACTCGGGAGGCAGAGAGGTAGGAGGATCGCTGTGAGTTCGAGGCCACCCTGAGACTCCATAGTGAATTCCAGGTCAGCCTGAGCTAGAGTGAGACCCTACCTCGAAACCCCCCCCCCCAAAAAAAAAAGTAACACAGCTGAAACTGCATAATTTAGTAGGACAGGAGGACTTAAACACCAGTTCTGCCTTCCTAACTCTACCCTTCATTCTCTAAGTCTCATATAGTAAATTATTTCAGTATTTAAGGGTTCAAACCAAACTGGTTATCAGTGAGAAAAGATAAAATGAGTGATCATATATATCTTACTTTAGCTTTAACAAGCCACAAAAATTTCAGAACTGATTAGCAAATATCTCCTGGGCATTCAACATGTGCAAGTGACTAAAATTACTGGTTTTAGTAGAGTTGTACCTATGGTGTGATTTCTTGGCCAGCAGTATCAGCACTGCTTAGAAATTTGTTAAAAATAAAAAATGAGGCCTGGGGCTTGGTGGTAAAGGCCTTTAATCCCAGCAGAGACAGAGGTAGGAGAATGGTTATGAGTTTGTTGTCAGCTGGGGACTACAGAATGAGTTCCAGGTAAGCCTGGGCTAGAGCGAGGAAAAAAATTTTTTTGAACTTTTAAATTTTTATTTATGTATTAGAGACAGAGGGAGGGGGAGAGAGAGAAAATGGATACTCCAGGACCTCTAGCCACTGCAAACAAACTCCAGATGCATGCACCCCCTTGTGCTTACGTGGGACCTGAAGAATTGAACTAGGGTCCTTAGGCTTTGCAGGCAAATGCCTTAACAGCTAAATCATCTCTCCAGCCCCCCCAATTTTTTTAATTAAAAAAAATTCATGTGATCACTGTATCCACCCCACCTACCAATTGTGTCCAGTAATTTTGTGGTTAAAAAAAAAAAAACTCTTGGTACACAGAGACATTTCTTCCTACCTATAACTGATGGCTAACCCCACAATGCATGACCCATATACCCCAAAAAGGAGGGTCGATGTGGAGGGGGGAGAATAGGGAGGAGACTAACAATGGTACCAACTTGACTGGATCACTGAGTATAAAACTAAAACAAACAGACAAACAACAAAAACACAACTCTTTGGATGGGCTTGGTGGCACATAACTTTAATGCCAGCACTCGAGGTAGGAGGATCACTGTGAATTCATGGCTAGCCTGGGACTATAGAGTGAATTCCAGGGCAGCCTCAGCTACAGTGAGTGGCAAAACTGAAAAACAAATAAATAAATAAATAAAAAGTTAAAGGAAAAATAAAAAGACAAAGAAAAGCTCCTGGGATGGGGAGATGCTCAGCAGCTAAAGGCATTTGCTTCCAAAGCCTGTCACCTCATGTTCAATTTGCCCCATTGCCCCAGCACCTACATAAAGCTGGACTCCAAGTGGCACATGTGATCCCAATCTCAATGTGCCTATGACAATGGGAGGTGGAGCCAGGAGAATCCCAAGGTCATAGGCCAGCTAGACTGACATTTATTTGTAGTGGCAAGAGCAAAGTAGACTACAGACACCTTAAGGTTGTCCTTTGACCTCCAATGCATGCTATGGCATGGGCATGCCCCCCCCCAACACATACATACAGACACACAATCATGCAAATAATTTTTGTTTCTTAGGTTTTCTTTTTCTTTTTTTTGAGGTAGAGTCTCACTCTAGCCCAAGCTAACCTGGAATTCAGAACAACAACAATATATATATATATATATTTTTTTTTCGAGGTAGGGTTTCACTCTAGTCCAGGCTGACCTGGAATTCACTATGTAGTCTCAGGGTGGCCTTGAACTCACAGTGATCTTCTTACTTCTGCCTCCCGAGTGCTGGGATTAAAGGCGCGTGCCACCACGTCAGGCTCACTACAAAATTTAAAAACCTCTCTAAGTGATTCTGCTATACTCTATGGTATGAAAAATCAGTGTTTTAGAATACTAATGCTATAAGAGCTACACTGCCCTACTGTTCATTTTTAAAGAACTGTAAGACTAGAGAGATGGCTCAGTGGTTAGATGTTCTTGCTCTGTAAATAACTCTGGGTAATAAATATATAAGAAATGCAGACAAGACACACCTGAGACTTCTGGTTAAGATGGCGGCGTAGGAACCAGCCAAAGGAGACTAGGGGAGAAAAAGCCAAAAAACAAAACAAACAAACAAAAACCAAAACCAGCAAAATACACTCTTCTACTAAAAAGTGCGGTGTATAAGAAATTATGAAGTATAGCAGAGAAGTAGGAGAAATCCAGAGGGTCTAGAGCTTCAGCGGTGATGCCACCAGTTCCGTGGCCACAGCCAAAACCAGGTGAGGGGATTCTCCACTCACATAGGCCTGCTTGCAAACTCAAAAAACCTCAAGGGAGGGCGACAGGGAAGAATGGAGGAGCAGCTAGTAAGGAAGAGGATCACATGGACCAGTGGGAGAACTGGAGCCACCAACCACAGCCTCCCCTCCCCCACCACCAGCACAAGCGCTAACAAGCACCAGAGACCCGGGGAAGGGAGCTCACATACACAGCACCCAGCACCTGGCACAGGTTACCAGAACAGTGATTCAGCAACCCAGCCAACCTACCTGAGCTCACAGTGCAGCAAAGAAGGACCCAAGCGGGAGCACAGCATAACTGAGATCAAAACTACCCCAAAAAGTAACTGGAATTATACCAGGTCAGTACCCTCCAAATAAGCCTGGTATATAGGCTTGAATTGGAAGTGCTAGTTGTACCTTCCATGTCAGGATGTTATATGTTAAATCTGATGGATGGTTGCATTTGCCATTCTTAAATAAGCTATATTTGGGGCTTGTGATTTGTTGCTCCCTGATTTATACTGCCTTTGTTTCCTCTTCTGTTGTTCATTAGGGAAAGGACTCACTTGGTCACAAGCTGACTTAGAACCTTCAACAGACCAGAAATCTTAGCCTCCTAGTTGACAGGGTTAAGGGTGTGGGGCAACACACATCCTAAGGACTATGACTTTCTTAGAGAATCTGGTTGTCATAATACCTATTCCTGCATAAAAATACTCTGTGCTGGTTTTCATAGAATGTGTACATTGTTTAGTTAAATTTTAGAACCTGCCTATATTTTGCTCCAATCAGCCTACTTGAATACTCTCATAATAGGCAAACCCAACATCTAGGGTCACTTTTGTGGATATTCTGAGAGTCTTAAGAGCCACACCTAGCACCTTAAGTTCCTCCCTGAAGATATGTAACATCAGAATGATTGATACATCTAATAATACTGCAGCTAGCCGGCATGAGTGTCGCACACCTTTAATCCCAGCACTCAGGAGGCAGAGGTAGGAGGACTGCCGTGAATTCGAGGTCACCTGAGACTCCATAGTGAATTCCAGGTCAGCTGGACTAGAGTGAGACCCTACCTCGAAACCCCCCCCCCCAAAAAAAAAAAGGTACACAGCTGAAACTGCATAATGTAGTTAGGACCGCGGGGACTTAAACACCAGTTCTGCCTTCCTAACTCTACCCTTCATTCTCTAAGTCTCATATAGTAAATTATTTCAGTATTTAAGGGTTCAAACCCAAACTGGTTATCAGTGAGAAAAGATAAAATGAGTGATCATATATATCTTACTTTAGCTTTAACAAGCCACAAAAATTTCAGAACTGATTAGCAAATATCTCCTGGGCATTCAACATGTGCAAGTGACTAAAATTACTGGTTTTAGTAGAGTTGTACCTATGGTGTGATTTCTTGGCCAGCAGTATCAGCACTGCTTAGAAATTTGTTAAAAATAAAAAATGAGGCCTGGGGCTTGGTGGTAAAGGCCTTTAATCCCAGCAGAGACAGAGGTAGGAGAATGGTTATGAGTTTGTTGTCAGCTGGGGACTACAGAATGAGTTCCAGGTAAGCCTGGGCTAGAGCGAGGAAAAAAATTTTTTTGAACTTTAAATTTTTATTTATGTATTAGAGACAGAGGGAGGGGGAGAGAGAGAGAAAATGGATACTCCAGGACCTCTAGCCACTGCAAACAAACTCCAGATGCATGCACCCCCTTGTGCTTACGTGGGACCTGAAGAATTGAACTAGGGTCCTTAGGCTTTGCAGGCAAATGCCTTAACAGCTAAATCATCTCTCCAGCCCCCCCCAATTTTTTTAATTAAAAAAATTCATGTGATCACTGTATCCACCCCACCTACCAATTGTGTCCAGTAATTTTGTGGTTAAAAAAAAAAACTCTTGGTACACAGAGACATTTCTTCCTACCTATAACTGATGGCTAACCCACAATGCATGACCCATATACCCCAAAAAGGAGGGTCGATGTGGAGGGGGGAGAATAGGGAGGAGACTAACAATGGTACCAACTTGACTGGATCACTGAGTATAAAACTAAAACAAACAGACAAACAACAAAAACACAACTCTTTGGATGGGCTTGGTGGCACATAACTTTAATGCCAGCACTCAAGGTAGGAGGATCACTGTGAATTCATGGCTAGCCTGGGACTATAGAGTGAATTCCAGGGCAGCCTCAGCTACAGTGAGTGGCAAAACTGAAAAACAAATAAATAAATAAATAAAAAGTTAAAGGAAAAATAAAAAGACAAAGAAAAGCTCCTGGGATGGGGAGATGCTCAGCAGCTAAAGGCATTTGCTTCCAAAGCCTGTCACCTCATGTTCAATTTGCCCCATTGCCCCAGCACCTACATAAAGCTGGACTCCAAGTGGCACATGTGATCCCAATCTCAATGTGCCTATGACAATGGGAGGTGGAGCCAGGAGAATCCCAAGGTCATAGGCCAGCTAGACTGACATTTATTTGTAGTGGCAAGAGCAAAGTAGACTACAGACACCTTAAGGTTGTCCTTTGACCTCCAATGCATGCTATGGCATGGGCATGCCCCCCCCCAACACATACATACAGACACACAATCATGCAAATAATTTTTGTTTCTTAGGTTTTCTTTTTCTTTTTTTTGAGGTAGAGTCTCACTCTAGCCCAAGCTAACCTGGAATTCAGAACAACAACAATATATATATATATATATATATTTTTTTTTTTTTCGAGGTAGGGTTTCACTCTAGTCCAGGCTGACCTGGAATTCACTATGTAGTCTCAGGGTGGCCTTGAACTCACAGTGATCTTCTTACTTCTGCCTCCCGAGTGCTGGGATTAAAGGCGCGTGCCACCACGTCAGGCTCACTACAAAATTTAAAAACCTCTCTAAGTGATTCTGCTATACTCTATGGTATGAAAAATCAGTGTTTTAGAATACTAATGCTATAAGAGCTACACTGCCCTACTGTTCATTTTTAAAGAACTGTAAGACTAGAGAGATGGCTCAGTGGTTAGATGTTCTTGCTCTGTAAATAACTCTGGGTAATAAATATATAAGAAATGCAGACAAGACACACCTGAGACTTCTGGTTAAGATGGCGGCGTAGGAACCAGCCAAAGGAGACTAGGGGAGAAAAAGCCAAAAACAAAACAAACAAACAAAAACCAAAACCAGCAAAATACACTCTTCTACTAAAAAGTGCGGTGTATAAGAAATTATGAAGTATAGCAGAGAAGTAGGAGAAATCCAGAGGGTCTAGAGCTTCAGCGGTGATGCCACCAGTTCCGTGGCCACAGCCAAAACCAGGTGAGGGGATTCTCCACTCACATAGGCCTGCTTGCAAACTCAAAAAACCTCAAGGGAGGGCGACAGGGAAGAATGGAGGAGCAGCTAGTAAGGAAGAGGATCACATGGACCAGTGGGAGAACTGGAGCCACCAACCACAGCCTCCCCTCCCCCACCACCAGCACAAGCGCTAACAAGCACCAGAGACCCGGGGAAGGGAGCTCACATACACAGCACCCAGCACCTGGCACAGGTTACCAGAACAGTGATTCAGCAACCCAGCCAACTACCTGAGCTCACAGTGCAGCAAAGAAGGACCCAAGCGGGAGCACAGCATAACTGAGATCAAAACTACCCCAAAAAGTAACTGGAATTATACCAGGTCAGTACCCTCCAAATAAGCCTGGTATATAGGCTTGAATTGGAAGTGCTAGTTGTACCTTCCATGTCAGGATGTTATATGTTAAATCTGATGGATGGTTGCATTTGCCATTCTTAAATAAGCTATATTTGGGGCTTGTGATTTGTTGCTCCCTGATTTATACTGCCTTTGTTTCCTCTTCTGTTGTTCATTAGGGAAAGGACTCACTTGGTCACAAGCTGACTTAGAACCTTCAACAGACCAGAAATCTTAGCCTCCTAGTTGACAGGGTTAAGGGTGTGGGGCAACACACATCCTAAGGGACTATGACTTTCTTAGAGAATCTGGTTGTCATAATACCTATTCCTGCATAAATACTCTGTGCTGGTTTTCATAGAATGTGTACATTGTTTAGTTAAATTTTAGAACCTGCCTATATTTTGCTCCAATCAGCCTACTTGAATACTCTCATAATAGGCAAACCCAACATCTAGGGTCACTTTTGTGGATATTCTGAGAGTCTTAAGAGCCACACCTAGCACCTTAAGTTCCTCCCCTGAAGATATGTAACATCAGAATGATTGATACATCTAATAATACTGCAGCTAGCCGGGCATGGTGTCGCACACCTTTAATCCCAGCACTCAGGAGGCAGAGGTAGGAGGACTGCCGTGAATTCGAGGTCACCCTGAGACTCCATAGTGAATTCCAGGTCAGCCTGGACTAGAGTGAGACCCTACTTCGAAAAACCAACCAACCAACCAAACAAACAAACAAACAACCCTGCAGCTAATTAGAAAATCCAAGCATTAATCAAAGATGCAAAAATATGTACATTTTAACACAAGAAACACAAAAAATCAAGACAATACAAATCCACCAAAAAGTATGAATGCATCAGAAATGACCTCCAGTGAGACTGATTTAGAGGAAATGCCTGAGAAAGATTTCAAAAGAATAATTATAAATATGTTCAAAAAAATTAAAGAGGAAATCAAAGGAATCAAAGACACAGGAAACCAATTTAATAAAATAAGGAGGTCAATACAAGACATAAATAAGGAAATAGAAATAAAAGGAAAATCAGTCAGAATTACTAGCAATGAAGAACACAGTCAATGAAATAAAATAAAAAACTCTGTAGAAAATCTCACCAGTAGAATGGATGAAGGAAAGGGCAGAATATCTAAACTAGAAGACCAGGTGGCAGATCTAATACAGTCCAACAAAGAGAAAGACAAACTAATAGGAAAAAATGAATGGGAATTTCAAGATATTCGGCGACACTATTAAAAGATCTAACATAAGAATTCAGGGTATAGTAGAAGGAGAAGAATTTCACTCCAAAGGCATAGTAGGCGTTTTCAACAAAATCATAGAAGAAAACTTCCCACAAATTGGGAAAGAGATGACAATACAGATACAGAAAGCCTTTAGAATACCAAACAGACAAAACCTGGAAAGAACCTCTCCTCGCCATATTATAATTAAATTACCAAACATACAAACCAAAGAGAACATATTGAAAGCAGAGAGAAAAATCAAGTCACATACATAGGCAAGCCCATTAGGATCACAGCAGATTACTCAACACAAACATTAAAAGCCAGAAGGGCTTGGAGTGATGTATTCCAAGTTCTGAAGGATAACAACTGTCAACCAAGGTTACTTTATCCTGCAAAGCTATCCATTCAAATAGACGGAGAAATAAGGACATTTCACAACAAAAGCATGCTAAAGGAATATTTGAAGACAAAACCAGCTCTACAGAAAATACTTGAAAGAATCCTCCATGCTGAAGAGAAAGAAAAGCACACATATAAGGAACCTAGAAAAAACAAACCATACTCAAATACAGAGCAAAGGTAAAACCAGAAGAACTACAAAAAAAAAAAAAAGGCAAATATAAACACACACTTTTCAATAATAACTCTTAATACCAGTGGCCTCAATGCCCCAACCAAAAGACACAGGTTTGCAAACTGGGTTAAAAAGCAGGATTCTTCAATTTGTTGCCTCCAAGAAACTCACCTTTCTACAAAAGATGGACACTATATTAGGGTGAAAGGTTGGAAAACAGTGTTTCAAGCAAATGGGCCTAGAAAACATGCAGGGGTTGCTATCCTAATATCTGACAAGGTAGACTTCAGTCCAACATTAGTTAGGAAAGATAAGGAAGGTCACGTTATATTGATCAAATAAAAACAATTTAAAAATAATTGTGAAAGGGGGCTGGAGGGATAGCTTCTTCAGGCGCTTGCTGGTAAAGCCAAAGGACCCAGGTTAAATTCCCCAGAACCCATGTAAAGCCATATACACAAGGTGGCACATGCATCTAGTGTTTGTATACAGTGGCTAGAGGCCCCGGTGCATCCACTCTCTATTTGCCTCTTTCTTTCTCTCAAATGAATTAATAAATACAATTTTAAAAAATATTTTTATTTGACAGAGAAAGATGGAGAGAGAGAGAGAGAGAGAGAATGGGTGTGCCAGGGCCTCCAGCCACTGGAAACGAACTCCAGATGTATATGTTCCCTTGTCCATCTGGCTAACGTGGGTCCTGGGGAATTGAACCTGGGTCCTTTGGCTTTGCAGGCAAATGCCTTAACTGCTAAGCCCTCCCTCCAGACTATTTTTTAAAAGTAGTGAAAGAGTTTTTTTTCTTTCTTCTTTTTCTTTGTTTTTATAAGGTAGGGTCTCACTCTAGCCCAGGCTGACCTGTAATTCACTATGTAGTCTCAGGGTGGCCTTGAACTCATGGTGATCCTCCTACCTCTGCCTCCCGAGTGCTGGGATTAAAGGCATGTGCTACCATACCCAGCCTCAAAGGGTTTCTTTTAATGTCAAAAGTGAGTTTATGAACATAAATTAGTGACCATGTAAAAAAGAAAGCACACAGGCAACATTTGAGACAAAAGATAACAACATTTAAACAGTAAGTGAAGAATCACTGTATATCAGATTTCAGAAGCTTGGTTAACTCTCCATACTCAATCTTACATTATACTCATCCTCTCTCTTCCTGGGCAAAATGTAAGATCCATTATTTGAACTTAATGTGTTAGTGGCTCTAATTCAATTTACAAACCATTCTAACCTAGAACAGCTGGTGACACAGGAGAACTAGTGGGTAAAAATACTTTAAATTTTTAAAAAATGTTTTATTGATTTGAGAGAGAGAAAGAGAGAGAATGAGCACACCAGGCCCTCTAGCTGCTATAAATAAACTCTGGATGCATGTACTGCCTTGTGCATCCGGCTTATGTGGGTCCTGGGGAATTGAACCTGGGTCCTTTAGCTTTGTAGGCAAGTGCCTTAACTGCTAAGCCTCCTCTCCAGACCAAATTAAAAAAAATTATTTATAGGGGCTGGAGAGATGGATTAGCAGTTAAGGTGCATGCCTGTGAAGCCTAATCACCCCAGTTCAATTCTCCAGGTCCCACGTAAGCCAGATGCACATGGTGGCACATGCGTCTGGAGTTCATTTGCAGTGGCTAGAGGCCTTGGCGCAACCATTCTCACTCTCTCTCTTCTTCTCTCTGTCTCTAATAAATTAATAAAAATTAAAATCTAAAAAAAATTATTTACAGAGGGAGAGAAGGGGAGAAAGAGGGAAAGAGATAGAGGGAGGGAGAGAAACAAAGCAAGAGAAAAAGAGATGAAGGGAGGAAAGGCATTTCATGGCCTCTTGCCCCTAAAAAGAAACTCCAGACACATGCACCACTTTGTATATCTGGCTTTACATGGTACTGGGAAATTGGACCCAGGCTGGCAGGCTTTGCAAGCAAACACCTTTAACCACTGTGCCATTTCTCCAGCCCTAGAAATACTTTTAAATTTCAGGCTGATTCCATTTTTTCTTATTTTGTGTGTGTATGTAGATGTGTGTGCATGCAGGTAGACATGCCACGGCATGCATATGGAGGTCAGGACAACCTCTCATGTTGGTTCTCACCTTTCACCTTGTTTTAAGATAAGTCCAAATTCAGGTCATCAGCCTTGTAGAGCAAGTGATATGCCCACTGAGTCATCTCCTTTGACATCCCTTTTTTGGGAGGACATGTATCCTAGCTGGACTGGATCTCATTATGTAGACCAGGTTGGCCTTGAACTTGTGGCAATACTCCTGCCTCAGCCTACCAAATGTTGGAATTATAGGCAAGTGCCATTATGCTAAGCATTCATACCATTTTTATTTTCATATTTTTATAAGAAGAAGAAAAGTAACAACCATGTACTAATGATAATAAGGCTTCAAGTGTCTAGAAGAGAAGAGGTTATATGACAGGGTTACAGTAAACTAGGAATGCATGTGGGATCTTTCTCCATTCCAGTCTAGCCATGTGAGTATAAAATCTTAGCACTGCTAGAAATTTGTGTTCTCAATTCCCAGACTTGGAATTAAAAAAAAATTTTTTTTGAAAGAGAGAACAAAAAAGAGGAGGGATGGGGAGGGAGTGAGGGAGAGAGGGAGAGAGGGAGAGAGAGAGAGAGAGAGAGAGAGAGAGAGAGAGAGAGAGAGAGAGAATGGGCACCCAGAGCCTTTAGCCACTGCAAACAAACTCCAGATACATGTGCCTCCTTGTGCATCTGGCTTACATGATTCCTGGGGAAATTAACCTGGATCCTTCAGCTTTGCAGGGAAGTGCCTTAACTGCTAAAGCCATCTCTGCAGCCCCCAGATTTGGATTTTTAAATGACATCATCTAGCTTTAAAATTCTGGCTAATAAATATTCCTGGACAGTTTGGACGTATCCTATTACATTTCAGCTCTGGGACTACTCTGAAGATTTTTTGCAGGCAGATACTGCTGTGTTTCCTGTCTTATGTCCTTCTAAGTGGACCTGATGGTAGGTATGGGCAACTATGGTCACAAGAATTTGAGTGTCTAGCCTAAGGGTTGGCAATCCTTTCCTGTTAATGGCCAGATAAAAATATTTTGTTTTATGACCCACTTGGTCTCTGTCACAACTATTTGGTTATCTTGTTTTCAGTGTAAAGTCAGCCACAGACAACAAATAAATGAATGTGCATTAAAAACAAATTCTGGCTAATAAGCCAGGTGTGGTGGCACACACCTTTAATCCTAGCACTCTGGAGGCAGAGGTAGGAAGGATAGCCATGAGGTCAAGGCCACCCTGAGACTACATAGTGAACATAGTGAATTTCAGGTCAGCCTGGGCTATAGCAAGACCCTACCTTGAAAAACCAAAAATAAATAAATAAATAAATAAATAAATAAAAAATCTGGCTACAAAAAAATACTGTGTAGTATTTATATATCTTGTGTAGCCTGTGAGCTGCATTTGGGATCTCTAGTTGACAGCAGTGAATCTTCCTTTGCATTTGCCTACCTCATTCCTTCCTAAAGTAGCATTTTACTTTTTGTTTTCATGTCCATTCTGATCTTGTCAACTGTGAGCAGTCAGGAAATGAGGAAAAGGGCCGACAGCCCAAGGTAAATTGCCCTGTAACGTATGGTTAGGAAGAATCTAAGCCCATCCCCTGACTCAATCTTTTGTCATTGCCCTCATACCTGTTCCTTCCTATGTGCACTTTTGCTTAAGTTATGTCCTCATCTAGAATAATCTCTTTATGCTAACCCAAATTTTACCATATCTTTTAAGATCTACTCAATCTTTGCTATCTAACACAAAACCTTCTACATCTAGGTCAAATTTCCACATTTTCTTTCTCCTTTTTCTGAATGTCAGTTGTTATTATGGACAGTAACTTACAAGCTAGAGCTTAAGAAAGTCTTGAGCCATTGAAGTTGTTTGACATCACCCCACACTAGCTTATACCACAATTAAAGTGTAAACTTTATGGATGGATGATGGGGAGATGCTATTATTCTTTCCTATTCCAAGCAATTCCCAGTGCTGTGTTCAAATATAAATGACTTTTATGGATAGCTTAAGACAGTCTTTTTAGGAAGGAAGTTACGACGATACCACTAACTTACCAGCCTGATGTTGTCTTCTGGGCGGAGTAATATGAACATTGCTTGGAGATGCTGTTGAAGATCACCTGGTAAAATTTACAAAGCAAAGGATAATTATTTTCCACTGTAATATCAATACAGGGGATTCTTTCCACCATTGTGACTGGTAAAGGTCTGGTTTACTGAAGAACTCTTAATTAGACAAAGAAATCAAATTATAAGATTACAGCTGGCCATGGTGGAACATGTCTTTAAATTCTCTAATTCTCTTTTTAAATCAAAAGAGAATAGACTATATCTTTATAAACTAAAGTCACATAAAGTCTTCAGTCACTTTTTTTTTTTTTTTTTGAGGTAGAGTCTCGCTCTAGCCCAGGCTGACCTGAAGTTCACTATGTAGTCTCAGGGTAGCCTTGAACTCAACATCCTCCTACCTCTGCCTCTTGAGTTTCTGAGATTAAAGGTGTGCACCACCACACCCTGCTAAACTTTTTATTTACTTATTTTTGTTTGTTTTTTTGAGGTAAGGTCTTGCTCTAGCTCAGGGCTGACCTGGAATTCACTATGTAGTCTCAGGGTGGCCTTGAACTCAACAGTGATCCTCCTACCTCAGCCTCCCAAGCGTCGCCACGCCAGTTTAGGATGTTTTTTTTTCCCCCCCCTTTTCTGGCTTGGAACACATGGCATTCTCCTACCTCTGCCTCCCTGATGGGATTATAGGTGTGGGCCACCATACCAGGCCACATTATTTGTGTCCATCCTAGGGAAGGTGTACTTGAGCTCAACCTGTTGTTTTGAATTTTTTAAAAATATATTTTATTTCAGAGAGAGAGAGAGAGAGAATGGGCACCCAGAGCCTTTAGCCACTGCAACAAACTCCAGATACATGTGCCTCCTTGTGCATCTGGCTTACATGATTCCTGGGGAAATTAACTGGATCCTTCAGCTTTGCAGGGAAGTGCCTTAACTGCTAAAGCCATCTCTGCAGCCCCCAGATTTGGATTTTTAAATGACATCATCTAGCTTTAAAATTCTGGCTAATAAATATTCCTGGACAGTTTGGACGTATCCTATTACATTTCAGCTCTGGGACTACTCTGAAGATTTTTTGCAGGCAGATACTGCTGTGTTTCCTGTCTTATGTCCTTCTAAGTGGACCTGATGGTAGGTATGGGCAACTATGGTCACAAGAATTTGAGTGTCTAGCCTAAGGGTTGGCAATCCTTTCCTGTTAATGGCCAGATAAAAATATTTTGTTTTATGACCCACTTGGTCTCTGTCACAACTATTTGGTTATCTTGTTTTCAGTGTAAAGTCAGCCACAGACAACAAATAAATGAATGTGCATTAAAAACAAATTCTGGCTAATAAGCCAGGTGTGGTGGCACACACCTTTAATCCTAGCACTCTGGAGGCAGAGGTAGGAAGGATAGCCATGAGGTCAAGGCCACCCTGAGACTACATAGTGAACATAGTGAATTTCAGGTCAGCCTGGGCTATAGCAAGACCCTACCTTGAAAAACCAAAAATAAATAAATAAATAAATAAATAAATAAAAAATCTGGCTACAAAAAAATACTGTGTAGTATTTATATATCTTGTGTAGCCTGTGAGCTGCATTTGGGATCTCTAGTTGACAGCAGTGAATCTTCCTTTGCATTTGCCTACCTCATTCCTTCCTAAAGTAGCATTTTACTTTTTGTTTTCATGTCCATTCTGATCTTGTCAACTGTGAGCAGTCAGGAAATGAGGAAAAGGGCCGACAGCCCAAGGTAAATTGCCCTGTAACGTATGGTTAGGAAGAATCTAAGCCCATCCCCTGACTCAATCTTTTGTCATTGCCCTCATACCTGTTCCTTCCTATGTGCACTTTTGCTTAAGTTATGTCCTCATCTAGAATAATCTCTTTATGCTAACCCAAATTTTACCATATCTTTTAAGATCTACTCAATCTTTGCTATCTAACACAAAACCTTCTACATCTAGGTCAAATTTCCACATTTTCTTTCTCCTTTTTCTGAATGTCAGTTGTTATTATGGACAGTAACTTACAAGCTAGAGCTTAAGAAAGTCTTGAGCCATTGAAGTTGTTTGACATCACCCCACACTAGCTTATACCACAATTAAAGTGTAAACTTTATGGATGGATGATGGGGAGATGCTATTATTCTTTCCTATTCCAAGCAATTCCCAGTGCTGTGTTCAAATATAAATGACTTTTATGGATAGCTTAAGACAGTCTTTTTAGGAAGGAAGTTACGACGATACCACTAACTTACCAGCCTGATGTTGTCTTCTGGGCGGAGTAATATGAACATTGCTTGGAGATGCTGTTGAAGATCACCTGGTAAAATTTACAAAGCAAAGGATAATTATTTTCCACTGTAATATCAATACAGGGGATTCTTTCCACCATTGTGACTGGTAAAGGTCTGGTTTACTGAAGAACTCTTAATTAGACAAAGAAATCAAATTATAAGATTACAGCTGGCCATGGTGGAACATGTCTTTAAATTCTCTAATTCTCTTTTTAAATCAAAAGAGAATAGACTATATCTTTATAAACTAAAGTCACATAAAGTCTTCAGTCACTTTTTTTTTTTTTTTTTTTGAGGTAGAGTCTCGCTCTAGCCCAGGCTGACCTGAAGTTCACTATGTAGTCTCAGGGTAGCCTTGAACTCAACAATCCTCCTACCTCTGCCTCTTGAGTTCTGAGATTAAAGGTGTGCACCACCACACCCTGCTAAACTTTTTTATTTACTTATTTTTGTTTGTTTTTTTGAGGTAAGGTCTTGCTCTAGCTCAGGCTGACCTGGAATTCACTATGTAGTCTCAGGGTGGCCTTGAACTCACAGTGATCCTCCTACCTCAGCCTCCCAAGCGTCGCCACGCCCAGTTTAGGATGTTTTTTTTTCCCCCCCCTTTTCTGGCTTGGAACACATGGCATTCTCCTACCTCTGCCTCCCTGATGGGATTATAGGTGTGGGCCACCATACCAGGCCACATTATTTGTGTCCATCCTAGGGAAGGTGTACTTGAGCTCAACCTGTTGTTTTGAATTTTTTAAAAATATATTTTATTTCAGAGGGAGGAAGGGAGGAAGGGAGGAGGAGGAGAGAGAGAGAGAGAGAGAAAATGGGCACACCAGGGCCTTCAGCCCCTGTAAGCGAACTCCAGATGCACGTGTCACCTTGTGCATCTGGCTTACATGGGTCCTGGGGAATTGAACCTGGGTCCCTTGGCTTGGTAGGCAAATGCCTTAAACACTAAGCAATCTCTCCAGCCCTCAACCTCAGTTTTATACAATGGTGGAAATAGTGATCTGCTGGAGTGAGAGAAAGAGGGAGAGAGGGAATGAGAATGAGAATGGGCACACTAGGGCCTCTAGCCACTATAAATGCACTCTAGATGCATGTGCCACCTTGTGCATCTGGCTTTACATGGGTAGTGGAGAACTGAACTTGGTTCCATAGGCTTTGCAGGCAAGTGCCTTAGCCACTGAGCCATCTTTCCATTAAGCTAGAACATTCAGAATAGTCAAATCAACAGTAAACAGTAGAACATAGGGAATAACTGTCATTGGTTACTGGGTTTCTTTCTGGGGTAATGAAATGTTCTCAAATTAGATTGTCATGGTGATTGCATGACTCTTAATATACTAACATCCACTGAATGTATATTTTAAATTAGTAAACTGGGTGAATTATATCTCAGCAAATCTGTTAAAAAATAAGGAACAAGCCCTCAGGAGGCAGAGGTAGGAGAATTGCTGTGAGTTTGAGGCTAGCCTGGAACTACATAGTGAGTTCCAGGTCAGCCTCAGCTAGAGTAAGACCCTACCTCCAAAAACAACAACAAATGGAGAGTCTGGGAGATGATTTAGCAGTTAAGGCACTTGCCTGCAAGAGTTTAATTCCCCAGTACCCATGTAAAGCTGGATGTACTAAGTGGCATATGCATCTGGAGGTCATTTGTAGAGGCTAGTGGCCCTGGTGTGCTCATTCTCTCTCTCCCTGCTTGCAAACAAACAAACAAACAAACAAACAACCAAACAGGGCTGAGGAGATGGCTTAGAGGTTAAGACACTTGTCTGTGAAGTCTAAGAATGTGTGTTCAAATCTCCAGGTTCCATGCAGCCAGTGACACAAACATGCAATGTTGCACATGCACACAAGGGGGCGCACACATCTGGAGTTCATTCATAGCAGCTGAAAGACCCTGGCATGCCCATTCTCTCTCTCTAAAAATAAAATAATATATATATATATAAACAAACAAACGAACAAAAAGAACAAGTGTGAGAAGACAAAGTGTTGGGTACAGACAATGAAACGCTACTAGTTACAAGCTACAATTGAATTAAGCAGCCAGGCATGGTTGTAACATGCCTGTAATCCCAGTACTTGGGAGCTGGAGACAGACAGGATAAGGAGTTCAAGGCCAGCCTCAGCTACATATTGAATTTGAGGCCAGACTGGGTTACATGGAATCTTGCTGAAAATAACCCCAAGAAAAGACTTCCAAGATATGTAAGTCCTGGATGAGAGCTCTAAATAGTAGCCAAAGTTCCTACTTCAGGCACTACTGGTACAAAGATCCAGTTGGCTTATTTAAAAGTCAGACAAAAATCAGAAGTCTGGGCTGGAGAGATGGCTTAGCAGTTAAGCGCTTGCCTGTGAAGCCTGAGGACCCCGGTTCGAGGCTCGATTCTCCAGGACCCACGTCAGCCAGATGCACAAGGGGGCGCACGCGTCTGGAGTTCGTTTGCAGTGGCTGGAGGCCCTGGCGCACCCATTCTCTCTCTCTGTATCTGCCTCTCTCTCTCTCTGTCTGTTGCTCTCAACTAAATAAATAAAAATAAAAAAAATTTAAAAAAATCAGAAGTCTTACTCCTACTGTGAGGCTTCCCCCCTCCCCCCTTTTAAAGAAATCCTCCTATCTCTGCCTCCCAAGTGCTGGGATTAAAGGTGTGCACCACTATGCCTGGCCTTGGCTCATACTATTTTATGTAAGCTGGGTACACAGATGTTTGGGTTTACTAGCTATAAAAAGTATTGCTATAAGCAAGGTAGGAATGATTTCCTGCTGTTAAACTCTTGCTTCCAGAACTAATAGAGGCAATTTGACACTGACATTAATATCCTTTCTAGGTTGGGTAGATGGCTTAAAAGTGCTTGCTGTGCAAGTCTGACAATCAGAGTTTAGAACCCCAGAACTCACATAAAGCTGGATGCAGTGGAACATGTAGTGGGAGAACCCCAGAGCTTTAGCCCCAGCTGTTCTGGCATTTGCAGCAGCAAACAAGGTAGAAGGTGAGGACTAATACACCAAGCCTTCACAAGTACAATGTGGCAGGCATGCACCCCTAAATATGCACAAATCACAGTTACAGATCCTTCCTCCTATATCTTTTCAGATATGTCTCTGAGAGTAGCTAAGTTTCAGATTTTAGTTTAATTTTAAAGACTTTTCATCATATTCCTTTAAGATATTGGTAGACATTCATTCAAAATACAATTTTTTTGTGTGGTTTTTCAAGGTAGGGTCTTGCTCTAGCCCAGGCTGACCTGAAATTCACTATGAACTCTCAGGGTGGCCTCTAACTCACAGCAATCCTCCTACTTCTGCCTCCTGTGTGCTGGGATTAAAGGCGTGTGCCACCACCACTCCTGGCTATAATTCTGTTGTGTTTTTCAGGTAGGGTCTCACTGTAGCCCAGGCTGACCCGGAATTCACTATGTAGTCTCAGGTTGGCCTGAACTCACTCACAGTGATTCTCCTACCTCTGCCTCCTGAATGCTGGGATCAAAAGTATGTACCACTACCCCTGGCCAATAGCCACTACAAAGGAACTTCAGATGCATGCAGCACTTTGTGTATCTCTCTGGCTTTATGTGGGTTCACTGGAGAGGTGAACTCGGTCATTAGGCTTTGTAGGCAAGTGCCTTAACTGTTGAGCAATCTCTCCAGCCCAGTTTTGGGGTATTTTAAATGCAGCCCAGATTATTAAAAACGAAAAAAACTTTAGGCAATTCAAGAAACATGAATAAGAAGATACCGCTGACATCATAGTCCTTGATTAACAGTTCTCCATTCTGCTACCATCCTGAGCTGAGCTGAGGTAGCTTATGTGAAGGTGTGGTTTCTGTGAGCTTCATTTCTGCTTATACTACCACTCTGTCCTGGTCTGAATCACAAACCAACCCCATTCAGCCTGTGTTAAATTTGCTAAGTACAAGTAGAAATCTGGGTAGCAGCTGAATTAGGAAGTTTAGCCAAAAAAAAAAAAAAAAAAAAAAAAAAGACCAACCAGGGCCAGGAGCTTTAAAGCTACTGACCCCACTTACTATTGCATACCACAGAGCAGGCCCAACTTACCCAGCACCTGGAGGAGGTAGAGGCAGGAGGATTAGATTAACGTCATCCTTGGCTACATTATCAAGTTTGAGGCTAGTCTGGGCTACATGAGACCTAGTTTCAAACAACAAAACAAAACAAAACAAAACAAAACAAAACAAACCAAACCAAACCAAACCAAACCAGGAAAATCATCAAGGGATGGAGTGTAGCTCTGGGGTAGTGTTTACCTAACATGCATGAAGCTTTGGATTGAATTGTGACAATTGCTAAAAATAAAACAAAACAACAATAATACAAAACAAAACAAAACAGGAAAACAAAAACTGTTAGAAAAATTGGGATGAGAGGATCAGTCTTCTTTTAGAACAAAAAAGTCAAGGAAACTGAAGCAAGAATTAAGGTACGTGTGCAGATTTACCTGCGTGCTTGTTGCGCCTGTGGCTGATTCTCGGTGTAGATGAGCCATTTCCCCGTGGTAGAAAAAGGGCAGCACCTTTGACAGTTAAAAAGCTCTCGCTGATGCTATAAGGAAAAAATACAAAGAAAGTCAATTACTTAAGGAAGAAAACTAAAAAGAATGACGGAGACTCAGTTTAGGATTACTCTCTTTTTCCTATCCTGAAGTTACAACTTTACAGGAGGAAGTAACAACAAAAGCAAGAGAGACTGGTTATGTATATAGTCCTGTCTATTGTTCCCTCTGTCCTGCCCTCCTTTCCTTCCTTCATGTATATGTATCTCAGGAAGGCCTTGAACTCACTATGTAGTTGAGGATGACCTTGAAATTCTGATCCTCTTGCCTAATCTTATTGAGTGTTAGATTCAGGCATGCACCATTATGTGGGGTTTATGTGGTGCTGGGGAGGGAACCAAAGGCTTTATGCATGCTAGGTTAGCATTCTACCAGCTGAGCCACATCCCTAGCCCCTCTAGACAATTTTTCTAAATTAAAGCTTCCAATTGTATGCATATTACATGATAGTACTTAAAAGTAAAGACTCTAAACAATAAACAAAAGAGCCAGGCATGGTGGCACATGCCTTTAATCCCAGCACTCAGGAGCAGAGGTAGGAGGATCACCATGAGTTCAAGGCCACCCTGAGAATTCCAGGTCAGCCTGGACTGGAGTGAAACTCTACCTCAAAAAAAAAAAAAAAAAAAAAAGGTTTGAATGCTGGCACTACTTCCTATTTGCATGAATGTTTGGGGCCTACATTTCCTTATCTATAAAACAGGGATAATAAAATGAGGTGGTTGTGAGAAGTCAGTGAAAATACAACTTTCCAAAGTGGTGCTTGGTTCACAGTAATAAGCCCTGAATAAATATTAGTTACTATTAGTAGGTCTGTGTTTATATGGTACCTTGATCAGATGTAAAATGCACTCCCCAAGATAAAGCTTTTATTCTTTTATTTAAAAATTTTGTGGTTCAAGCCGGGCGTGGTGGCGCACGCCTTTAATCCCAGCACTCGGGAGGCAGAGGTAGGAGGATCGCCGTGAGTTCGAGGCCACCCTGAGACTCCATAGTGAATTCCAGGTCAGCCTGGGCTAGAGTGAGACCCTACCTCGAAAAACCAAAAAAAAAAAAACAAAAACAAAAAAAAAAAAAAATTTTGTGGTGCTGGACCCTGGGATCAAACCCAAGTCCTTACATATGCTAAGCATTTGCTCTACCACTGACTTTAACTCTCAGCTCAGAAATATATCAATACTTAGTTACTAATAAGTAGGTCCAAAGCTTGCAAAAAAAAAATCCCACTTGTTTCTAATACATATATACTGTACATAAGTGTTATCTCAAAACTTCATTTTCACCAAATAGTAGTCATAAGAACCTGGGAAGAATTGGGGGTAATTATGAAGAGAGGATGGTTGAGGAGTATAGGTAGGTATAGGGAGGGGTGCATTTCGACAGAAAGAATAAGTTCTAATGTTCCATAGCCCATAAGTATGCTAGAAGATTTTGGAGGTTTCTAACATTAAGAAATGAGAAATGTGCGCTGGGGAAATGGCTTAGTGGTTAAAGCATTTGCCTGCAAAGCCAAAGGACCCTGGTTTGATTGCCCAGGATCCATGTAAGCCAGATGAACAAGAAGGCACATGAGTCTGGAGTTCATTTACAGTGTCTGGAGGCCCTGGCCCCCATTCTCTCTATCTGCCTCGTCCTCTCTCTCAAGTAAATAAATAAATAAAATATTAAAAAAGAAATGCTAAATGTAGTATGATGTGGATATGACAGTCACTGGATCTGATCAATAAATACTGTATACAGATATTGAAATGCTACATTTTATTCCATAAATATGTACAAATATTATTTGTGAATTATAAACTTTTTAAAATTAAAATTTTGTTCTAACTTGCATCTCTACATACACTGAAGAAGAATAGCACACAGGAAATGTGTTTTACTTCCAGGAGTTAATCTCCAATGTTAACATTATCATTCATGTTTGTGGCTGATAACATAGGTAGAGAGTTATTGTTTAGGATAGATGTTATTTAAAAATAAGACAAATAGATATTCACAGGAAACATATTTAAAGCATTTCATTATCAATGGGATTAACCAGCCTTTCATTCTTACAGAACCTGAAAAGAGTAGGAGAACAGAACTTTTAAGTCATCAATGGCAAAGTTTAGAAATATATAATGGAGGGATCTAAGGTAGTATGTACTGCTACTCAGGGTTGGCAAGTGTTTTATAAACAAAATTCAACATTTCCACTTGGAAATCTAATGGATATCTTATAAAAAAAATTTTTTTTTTGTCTGAGGTTGGGTCTTACTCTAGCCCAGGCTGACCTAGAATTCACTATGTAGTCTCAGAGTGGCCTCGAACTCACGGTGATCCTCCTACCTCTGCCTCCCGAGTGCTGGGATTAAGGACATGCACCACCACACCCAGCTTAAATTCTTTTTTTTTTTTTTTTTGGTTTTTCGAGGCAGGGTCTCACTCTAGCCCAGGCTGACCTGGAATTCACTATGGAGTCTCAGGGTGGTCTCAAACTCACAGTGATCCTCTTACCTCTGGCTCCCAAGTGCTGGGATTAAAGGCGTGCGCCACCACGCCCAGCTTTAAATATATTGACCCTGCACACTGATTTCCATCATCACTATGATTACACTATCATATCTCACTTGCATCATTGTTCAAAAGGTACTTTTTAAAAACATTTTTTATATTTTATATTTATTTATTTATTTGACAGAGAAAGGAGAGAGAGAGAGAATGAGAGAGAGAGAGAGAGAGAGAGAATGGGTGCGCCAGGGCTTCTAGCCACTGTAAACTCCAGACGCTTGTGCCCCCTTGTGCATCTGGTTAATGTGGGTCCTGGGGAATAGAACCTGTGTCCTTTGGCTTTGCAGGCAAATGCCTTAACCACTAAACCATCTCTCCAGCCCCAAAAAATATTTTTTAAAAGGATTGCTACTGAAAAATTCACCTTTGTTCCAATGCAACCAAGTTTCACTCTCTTATTTTTTTATTTTTATTATTTTAATTTTAGAGGGAGAGATAGAGGCAGAGAGAGAGACAGAATTGGGAGTGACAGGGCCTCAGCCACTGCAATCGAATGCCAGATGCTTGTGCCACCTGATGGGCATGTGCAACCTTGCTCTGGCCTCATCTTTGTGTGTCTGGTTAATGTGAGATCTAGAGAGTAGAACATGGGTACTTAGGCTTCACAGGCAAGCACCTTAACCACTAAGCCATCTCTCCAGCCCTGCTCTCTTATTTTTTTGAGTCAGGGTCTCATGTAGCTGGCTTGCAATTTGGTGTGTGGCCCAGAATGACCTTGAATTCCTGATTTTCCTACCTTTTACCTACTAAGTGCTGAGATTATAGGAGCTTTGCCATGCCCCACTCCCAAGTCTTTTTCAAATTGCATGTTTAAAAAAATATATTTTATTTTTATTTATTTATGAAAGACAGAGAAGGAAAGAGAGAATGGATATGCCAGGGGTCTCTAGCCACTGCAAATGAACTCCAGACACATGTGCCACCTTGTGCATCTGGCTTACATGGGTTCTGGGGAACTAAACTGGGTCTTTAGGCTTCACAGTCAAGAGCCTTAACTGTTGAGCCATCTCTCCAGTGCCCCCAAGCCTTTTGTTAAATTTCAAATATAGGGGCTAGAGAGATGGTTCAGCAGTTAAGGCAATTGCTTGCGGAGCCTAATGACCTGGGTTGGATTCCCTAGTACCCACAAAAATGTGGTACATGCATCTGGAGTTCATTTACAGTGGCCAGAGGCCCTGGTGTGCCTATTCTTTCTCTCTCAATCTCTTTGCTCACAAATAAATAATAAATAAATCTTAAAAATTCCAGATCTGGGTGTGGTGTCACATGCCTGTAATCCTGGCACTCAGAAGGCAGAGGAAGGAGCTGTGAGTTTGAGGCTAGCCTGGCGCTAGGCTAGAGTAAGACCCTATCTTGAAAAAACAAAACAAAACAAAAAAATTCAAACATACACAAAAGTTGGAAGGATAATATAATGGAGCCTCCATATTTCTGTCACATTCCAGCTTTAGTTCATGGCTTTTTTTTTTTTTTTTTTTTGAGACAGCCAGTATCTCATCTATATCAGGCTTGCCTTGAATTCCCAATCCTCCTGTTTTACCTCCACCTTCTAAATGCTGAGACTACAGGCATTTTGTTTCTTTACATCCATATCTTCTTCACTTTGTCCCTAAAGTGAAACAAATCTGAGATATTATAACTGCTAAAGGCCTTTTGATAGGTCTTATTGCAACCACTTCTGCCCCTCTATTAACTACTCACTAAACAGCAACCAGAGTGCTTTAAAATATGTACAGATTACAGTCACTGAAATGCTTTCCTTCAGACTTATTAATGGGAAGAAGCCAGTCTGCAGCTTGGTCTTTGGGCCTATATAACACCCTGTTGCCAATCAGTACTCTGGTTTTCTGCTGTCCATCCAGAGGGCTACTCTGTCCTTTCAGTTTCTTCAGTATTTTGGGACTCCTCCTCAAGGTTTCTGTGCTTTTTCATTCTCTACTTGGAAGATATTCTCCTGGACTTTTCAGGATTTAAGCCTCAGCTCTAATATGACCATCCCTCTTTTCCTTCATCCCAACCATGTTCTTTCCTGTTGTTTCATTTCTTTCAAGACTTTTATCATAAACAAAATTATGTTTATTCACTTGTATCCTTGATTGCAGATATCACCAATAGTAGGAACACAGAAAGTGCTCAGAAGATATGTGATAATGGATTAATTCATCCTTATTTTTTCGCACAATTTCTGTACTGCAGCATGGATTATAATTTAGGATGTCTCAAATGTAAAAACAAAACAAACAACAACAAACAAAACAAGGTGTAAAACTCAAATGTATGTGGCAGACCAGTGGGTTGTAAAATATAAATGTTTATAATGAATTGCCAAACTCAAACTATTTCTATAATGCTGTCAGTTGTTGACAATTTTATCCTTTAGTAAAGTGGTATGATGTTGATAACATTTTTGAGGCTGTAATCTGCCAGATAAATAGTAACACATCTCAAACCAAACCAAACCAAACCAAACCAAACCAAAAATCCCCTAAGAATGGACAGATGTCACTTTAAAATTTTGTATGCTGGCTGGGAGGGACTGCCTTGGTTTTGTTTTGTTTTCATCTTTAAATAAAGCACTGCTCTCTTGTGGTCTGTTGCACAAGCTCAGTCTCTTGTTTCATCTTGTTTCACTCTTGTTGGTTAGTTTCACTCACATTAGGAGAACAACCCAAAACAAAATGTCTGAGTGACAGGATGAGTGGGGTACACCACAGACAGGAAATGAAATGAAATCCAACTTCTGCCAACACAGCAACTGTCTGCTTTACTAAATGAAAAAAAAAAAAAAAAGGAAAAAGATTAAATATCCTACCTGCTTCATAGGCAAAATTTACAGCTTTGGGCAGTTTGGTTTCCAGTAAACAAAGTGGTTATCTATATGTACAAAAGTAGTGTATTTATTAAGACCTTAAAATAGCAGAGCATACTTCCTTCTGTGAGACAGAAGGAGTTTCTTTTACAAACAATAGCTCAAGAATTAGCTTCCTGGTTTTAAGAATTCTGCAATACTGTTCTTACTTTTGTTGCTTGTGTTTTAAAGTATACCTAAGTGCATTCTTTGCTTTAAAGCATAGCTGTGCTCTTCAAAATATATGTAGTGCTTTCACAAGATAGTGCATGGGACAGTGGCCAAGGGCTCTTGGTCCATTCAAAGCTGGATTCTAAAAATTAATGATTAGGCTGGGCATGGAGGTACATGCTTTTAACCCCAGCACTGGGGAGGCAGAAGTAGGAGGATTGCTGTGAGTTTGAGGCCACCCTGAGACTACATAGTGAATTCAGCCTGGGCTATGGTAAGACCCTAACAAAACAAAACAAAACAAAACAAAAAAGATTAGAAGACCAGGAGGGGCTAGGATGTAACTGAGTTGGCAAGGGTGCTTACCTAGCATGAGGCCCTGTGTTCAATCCCCAGCCCTGAATAAACATGCCTTTAATCCTGGCACTTAGGAGGTGGACGCAGGAGGATCAGAAGTTTAAGGTCATCCTTGGCTACATAGTTTGAGGGCAGCTTGAGTTACATGCTAAATGAAACAGGGAGGAAGAGAGAAAGGGCAGGATCAACTAGGACTCACACTCACATATGGTTTAAGGGAGCATTTACACATGTATCAATCAACTTTTCTGAAGTAACAAAATGTACAGCAGACCCAGGTGGGCCACAAGACTGCTAGTAGGTATGATGTATACCAGAGGAGGGTGTTAATATATCTGATGACACAATCAATCCTGTCTTTCAAAAGTGATATACTGTTGATCAAATGGGGACCAGAAATAAATGTGTCTGGTTACAAAAATCTATCATTCCTTAAAAAAAAAAAAAAAGAAAGAAAGAAAGAAAGAAAGGTAAAGCTCTCTATTTGCTACCAAAGATAGAATGAAAGCAGAGTATAGTGGTATGGAAATGAGAAAACAAGATTTTTGATCCTTAGTGTTTAAGTGGATCAAATTGGATCTAAAAATTAAATGCTTTGCTTGTATCTCAATAAAATTACAAGTATAGTTAATTTCATGGACTTCAGAATAAGGTAAAAGTTTAGTAAATCTTGCAAGAGTAGGAAGATATATGGGCTGGGTGTGGTGGCGTATGCCTTTAATTCCAGCAGTTGGGGGGCAGAGGTAGGAACATTTCTGTGAGTTTGAGGCCACCCTGAGACTACATAGTGAATTCAGCCTGGGCTATGGTAAGACCCTAACAAAACAAAACAAAACAAAACAAAAAAGATTAGAAGACCAGGAGGGGCTAGGATGTAACTGAGTTGGCAAGGGTGCTTTACCTAGCATGAGGCCCTGTGTTCAATCCCCAGCCCTGAATAAACATGCCTTTAATCCTGGCACTTAGGAGGTGGACGCAGGAGGATCAGAAGTTTAAGGTCATCCTTGGCTACATAGTTTGAGGGCAGCTTGAGTTACATGCTAAATGAAACAGGGAGGAAGAGAGAAAGGGCAGGATCAACTAGGACTCACACTCACATATGGTTTAAGGGAGCATTTACACATGTATCAATCAACTTTTCTGAAGTAACAAAATGTACAGCAGACCCAGGTGGGCCACAAGACTGCTAGTAGGTATGATGTATACCAGAGGAGGGTGTTAATATATCTGATGACACAATCAATCCTGTCTTTCAAAAGTGATATACTGTTGATCAAATGGGGACCAGAAATAAATGTGTCTGGTTACAAAAATCTATCATTCCTTAAAAAAAAAAAAAAAAAGAAAGAAAGAAAGGTAAAGCTCTCTATTTGCTACCAAAGATAGAATGAAAGCAGAGTATAGTGGTATGGAAATGAGAAAACAAGATTTTTGATCCTTAGTGTTTAAGTGGATCAAATTGGATCTAAAAATTAAATGCTTTGCTTGTATCTCAATAAAATTTATAGGTAAATTAACTCTAATATTGGCTCACACAACATTATTGCATACATAACATTAAGTTGTCTGACAGCTACATTAAACTCAAATATGCATAATCTAACTGTCTTGTTTTTGTCTTAAAAAATATTCATGTGGCCAAGCATGATGGCACTTGCCTTTAATCCCAGCACTCGGGAAGCAGAGGTAGGAGGACTGCTTTGAATTCGAGGCCAGTCTGAGACTACATAGTGAATTCTAGGTCAGCCTGGGCTAGAGTGAGACCCTACCTCAAAAACAAACAAACAAGCAAACAAATATTCATGTAATTAGGAATGGTAGTTCACAGCTATAATCCCAACTTTTGGGAGGCTGAGGTGATGATCCCCATGAGTCTGAGGCTAACCTAGGCTACAGAGAAAGTTTAGGTTAGCCAGGAATAAAGTGAGATACTGTTTCACATACATTGCACACATCTAACACTTACTCTCTTCTGACAAGCTTTTCCTACTTAGCTGTTTAAATTTCAAATTCAAGGTGCAGCTTCTGTCAATTGTATTAAATGGAAAGAAGTTCATGCACCCACTTAG
This sequence comes from Dipus sagitta, assembly GCA_036346955.1. Classification (NCBI taxonomy): domain Eukaryota; kingdom Metazoa; phylum Chordata; class Mammalia; order Rodentia; family Dipodidae; genus Dipus; species Dipus sagitta. The sequence goes on from CM070778.1 coordinate 56,189,651, forward strand.
TGTGACCATATCACAACTAGAAATTCATAACTAGAAATTTCCAATTTTAAGTATCAGACCAGAGGCTAAGGAATCACAGAGCTATTAATATGGACACCTACTGAAAAAAGGGCTATATTATAAAAAAGCAGAATGGAAAAAGATTTCATGTCTTTTCTTCCTATTTACACAGAAGTCCAATCATTTGTAACTAGGATCCGTATATGAGAGAGAACAAGTGATGTTTGGCTTTCTGGGCCTGGGTTACCTCACTTTCCAGATCCATCCATTTTCCTGCAAATTTCATAACTTCATTTTTCTTTACTGCTGAGTAGAACTCAAAATAACACAAGAGAAAAACTCCATAGGTTCTTAAAGGAAACCTCTAGAAATGACATGAATCTTATGGCTATATGATCTACAAGTCTATAATGTTGAAAGGTGCAGGGGAGTGTAAGAGTCAAGTATAGATGTAGGTGCTGTTGACTCAAGAACAGGGAGGAAAACTGAAGGATGGCTCAGTAGCAGAGGCCAGCAGAGATATAAAGGGAGCAGAAGGGGGGGGGCACTTAATAGGATGGTATTGTATTTATGTAAGTAGAAGAACAGATTAATGGGGTGAAAAGGCCTAAGTGAGGTCAGGGGAAGAGATTGAGTAAAAGAAAGGTGGAGGGAGGGCTAATAAAAATCTAAGAGGATACAAATAAGTCATATGGAAACCTACTTTTTTGGACAACTGAACACACAGGAGCCATAAACTGTTACTAGAAAATTTTCAGTGCCAAGGATGGGATACCTTCCAGTGAGTTGTTGGCCAGGGAGGTCCCTGATGCCACCAAAACATTACAGGCCATTGCCGAGGCTCTTGGTTTCCCACCAGGAATAGATGGTAAGACCCTATTGCTGAAGATTCCACATACTTGGGCTGCAAGGTCACAGAGAAACCCTGCTGGAGCTGAGCTGAAAACCTCCTCCATGTAGATCAGCTGACAGAAAGCTAGAAAAAGCTATGCTGCATGCAGTTCAATGGGAAAGAGAGAAATCACGAGTGGAGATACTCAACAGTGGACACTGCAAGCCTTATATTTGGCCAGCCAGGCCAAATGAGTCAACGGGTAGAATAGTGGCACATCTATTATGGGGTAAACCAACCGCCCTCTAATTTAACTGGAGGCCCACTCCATGTGAGGGGAATACATCCCTGATACTGAAAGCCTACAACAGGGGTAGTCACGAGCCCTAGGGGTGTAACATCTGCTGCTGTCTGGCTAAATGTACATACTATGTTCACCAAACTACCCAGTAAGCACTTCTCTTAATGTTCATGCCTTTATATTAATGCTACTCTCACTTTTGGTTAGAGAAGCTTCTCTTTTCAGATGGCAGTGACCTTGGGATGACTCAGAAGGCAACATGGTGCTGAAAAGAAGTGACAGAGGAGTTCTCAGCACTGAAACATCTCAATCACACCTTCCAAGGCTCAGGGTCCATTGCAGACGAGGTGGCAGACAGAATGTAAGGGCTAAAGGAAGGGTAGGTCTCCTTACAACGTACTCCTCCAGACACAAAATGGCCTGGATATCCATGACCTCACAGTGCCTGACACTACCTACACATGACCATCGTAATAAGAGGAAAAGATCATGACGTCAAAATAAAAGAGAGACTGATTGAGATGGGGAGGGGATAGGATGGAGAATGGAGTTTCAAAGGGGAAAGTGGGGGGAGGGAAGGAATTATCATGGGATATTGTTTACAATCATGGAAGCTGTTAAAAAAAGATTTCATGTCTTGATGTTGCAAAAAGTCGAAGCATACATATTTCTAGGCAATGAGAAAAATGTGTTCTTGTAGTTAGACATTCCTATCACAAATAACTCATTATTCAATTGACAATATGGAAATGCCAAACCTTACCTGAAGCCCTTCCCCTGGGGCTTTAACTCCCAGACACATGCCTATGAATACAAGTAAGTGAGTGGCAAGATTATTTCTGTCCTTATCAGCACACAAGCAGAGGCTAGACATTAGTAGAGAATTCCTGGCAGAAAAGAGAAGAGCCTGGGCCTCCAGTTCTTACTCATTAACTACAGCCACTAGGCTATCTTAGTTCTAGCTAATCTTCTATCTAGACTTGCATAATGTCAAGCACAACTATCCTCAGTGGCAGCTGTTTTTATCCTTTCCTGCCTTTGTATGGTGAAGCAAGAGTATTCTCTGTTCAAAACTATGAGACAAATTCCAATCAAGGCTGACCTGCCTAGTTTTGCACCTACAGATCATAAACGGAGAGTAAGAACAAAATAAATAAATATTTTTAAAACCTGTACATGGACAACTGATCTAAACAGAATAAAAGCAGGATTTTACTGCAATGTCTCATGTACTATTCTTCTATTTTGTTTTCTTCTTCTTCTTCTTTTTTTGGTTTTTCGAGGTAGGGTCTCGCTCTAGCCCAGGTTGACCTGGAATTCACTGTGTAGTCTCAGGGTGTCCTTGAATTCACAGTAATCATCCTATTTTGGCATCCCAAGTGCTGGGATTAAAGCCGTGCGCCACCATACCTGGCCACTACTCTTCTACTTCTCAGAGTATTCTGAAACAGAGTTTAGGTCGAGTGGAAAAGACAGAAATCTATTTCCATGGGGAAAATACTTACATGTTGTCTATTAAAGTTGCTTCTTTTTAAAATTTTTTTAATTTTTATTTATTTATTGGAGAGTTACACAGAAAAAGAGGTAGAGAGAGAGAGAGAGAATAGGTGCACCAGGGCCTCCAGCCACTGCAAATGAACTCCAGATGCGTGCGACCCCTTGTGCATCTGGCTAACGTTGGTCCTGGGGAATCGAGCCTTTAACTGGGGTCCTTAGGCTTCATAGGCAAGAGCTCAACCGCTAAGCCATCTCTCTAGCCCTAAAGTTGCTTCTTTTTTTAAATTTAGTTTCTTAGATATTAAACATTATTTTAACCAATATTGAAAGCTAGTTATGAAAAATGTCAGAAAGACCATGGAGCCTCCAATGGAAAAAAGGAAGGGGGAAAAAAAAAAGGGAAAGCCTACACAGGATAAAGAAGTAGATTATTGCTCAGGCCCTACTTTTTCAGTCTTCTGGGAGATCCAGAACATTTCTTTCTACATGTTATCTGGCCATATACCCATTTCATCTATTTGCAAGAATTTAAAGCATTTATCTTTTGGTTTGAATTTTTAAAGTGCCAACAATGAACAAGCAAGGCTGGAGGGAGTTTACAGAGGGTACAGAGCAGGGCTTCACATGGCAGAGGATGGATCTAATTCATATAAACCTTTTGTGAGACCAACATGGATCCAAAGTAATTCTGACTCCAGCATATTCTAAAGAAGAGCATATATTCTCAAGTTCCTCCAAGTTGCTAACCACTCTTTCACTTATACAACAAATACTGAATCCAGATCTGCCCACAACACCACTGCTGCCTGTGGTCTCTCCCTGCAGCTGTCCTAGCAAGGATTGCAAACCTTATCTCCAGCAGCCATCCAAAAATAACCCTCCCGGGCAACACAACTACCACCAAACACACCAGTGCCGTGAGAGGAGTTGGTGTCAACATAAAGCTGGCCTCAGACTTTTGATGACTGATAGTGGTAAGAGCTTTGTTTCCAAGGCAGGCTTCTATGGAGAGGAGAATGGAGGCCATTTCCCTTACAGGCTAATTCTAGATTCAAAGACTTTTCTTTTGAATGGGGAAAAACTTTAAAATCTCTCTGGATCCAAAAGTAAACGACCTGAACATTCTTTCCCAGATTCAAAATGCTGCATCTCTTCATTACTAAGAGACAGGACCAATATTAGTTGGCACTAAATTAAAAAAAAATACAACAAAACAAAACAAAAAGGAAAGTAACTCAGAAAAACTGTTTAGTCTTTGAGAAACCAGTTCGTTAGTATGATTTAACAAATGCCTTCCCAGATACTTAAAACACACCTGCAGAAGGAATGCATGTTAGGCTTTCAAGTAGTTGGCCAAAAAGACACATCACTTTCAGTCAGTCCATTTCTTTTTCACCCTTGGCAAAGCAGGTTAAGGTTAACTTCTTGTTCCCTTATCTTGCTCAACCTCCCTTCACTCGGATTCCTACAATCTTAAAGAGAACAGTACCCAACAGCTTTGCCCCAACATGTCTCATCATCCTGAGGTTCAAAAACAGTCATCTATCTATCTATCTATCTATCTATTTATCTATCTATCTATCTATCTATCTATCTGTATTTGACAGAGAGAAAGAGAGGGAGAGAATGGGCACACCAGGCCCTCCAGCCACCGCAAATGAACTCCAGATGCATGCACCCACTTATGCATCTGGCTTACGTGGGTACTGGGGAATCGAACCGAGATCCTTTGACTTTGCAGACAAACACCTTAACCACTAAGCCATCTCTCCAGCCCCACCTGAATTTTTTTAAACAAACCTCTAACTACCAAGGTCCCTCTGGAAGGCATGGGGTCTTAATGGCATTGGTTTCAGAATCAAATTCCTTTCTCACTACAATCAACCCCCTTTTTGCAACTCCTATGTGTGTTTATTTTCCCTTAACCTGAGGAAGACTCCTAGCCCCCTAACTGCTCGTTTTTTCCATGTTATGAGCCTCTTTTTGGTTTTTCTTTTCTAAACAACCTTATGTCCTGTTTTCTCTACAATTTATTCTCTTTGCTCCTGACTTATCCTATAGCTTGAAATTATAGGATTTGATGAGTTATTTATCTGTCTGAGCAAGTGAGCACCTTGAGAGAAACTGTTCTCTCTAATGTCTAGCACAATGCCTTGTGAATATTCAGTAAATATGTATTGTACAAGTGAAAGAAGGGAAGCCTAACTCTGAAGAAATTATAAAGCCAGGCCTCTTCATATCACAGAACACTCATGGATTCAATGACAACAACATCAGACATGACAGCAAGAACACGGAGTTAACTCATGGGGCACTTAGCGCCACTTTATAATTCTCCTCCCACTCCCTCTTATTCCAAACCCAATTTCTCCCAATTACTTTTCTTTACCTGCAAACTTACTTGCTCTAATGATAGAGAATATATTCAGCAGTTCAAAAGTTAACCCTTTCACCTGTCCTTGACCCCACTCCCTTCCCTAGTTTATTTTTTTTTCTATTGACAACTTCTTCCCTGCCTGAAACATGCTCAAGTCTGGTTTCTCACATTCTTAAAATACTGAGGGGATAGAGAGATGGTTTGGTGGATAATAGCACTTGCTGGGAGAGTCTGAGGACCTGAGTTCAATCCCTAGTAGTCATGTAAAAAGCTGGGCATGGCTATGCATGCCTATAACCCCAGCAGTGAGAAAGGCAGAGGCAGAAGGATCATTGGGGTTTCCTAGTCAGCCAGTCTAACTAAAAAGATGGGGATCTCTAGGCTCAGT